>OX421911.1:11940990-16940990 GCA_949128165.1 Lathronympha strigana | reverse complement strand
CTATTGTGATTAAAATACGTGAGTGTTAACCGTTGCAATTTAATATATATAAAGCCATATGTCATACTTGTCATCTTTGTCTCCCAAAGCTTAATATCTCTAATCTGCCACATAATTAAACAAAAGGTTACAGAACAAGAGTGATAGTGACAAACGACGCATTGTACACTTTCGCTGATATACGGACAGACAAACAGACAAAGACACCTACAAGTACAGATAGCATCGACAGTAGAATTAATTATTTGAATTCGGCCGACTACTGTTTAAGCGGGCCAAGGGGAGAATATTGTAAGTGAATTACTTCATAGAAACAATGGGTTTATTTAATTTCATTTTCATACTTTACATAAATTTTAAGTGTTAAGTATGAAAACTCGATATTATTAAGACAAGTAGGTACATATCTTTCGTATAGTACGTAAAGTGGCTGGTTCTTTGTGTAATCAAAATCTAGTGAAATTTGCATAATTTCAAAGCAAAGTGGCAAAGCCATTTTAGTAGCATTAGCTTATCTTACCTACAGTCCTTTAGCAAAAGCGTCGGTGGCCGTTGGTAATTCGTACCGGCTCGTACCAGTGTGATTACCATGAGTTGTACGTAATCCTAGGCGTTAGCGATTGCATATTTCTAAAGTATGTCCATCTCGCTCCTGCCAGAGTAATGGTAGGAGCGAGACGGATATACTTTAGAAACGCACAGTCGCTAACGCCTACGACTACGCACAATGCCGCAGCCATGGCATAAGCACGAAAAATGGTAGGAAAGCAGACCATCATTCTACTAACATTTTTGAGAATTTTAGTAAAAAGTATCAGTTCCGTTTTCTAAAGTTACAGTCTCTGATTATTAAGTAATTTCAAACGAAAGCCTATGCATTCATAAACCGATCGACGCTGCTACGTCTATCAATGAAAAAACACCTCCAAAACTCAGTAGCGTTGTTATGCGTGTTGCGCATGCGCCCACGCGCGCGGTTAATACCGGCTCTAATGTGACGTTATTTATTATCGCAGCGCGGCCCTTATCCGGCCGCTTTGTACTAGTACAAATAACAAATAAATATCAACTCGAATTAGTTCATATGGACATTATGACTACGGCTCAATTGTTGCCATTGCCGCTGATCATAATTCGAAGAGTTCTGGCTCTGTTTGTTTTATTGTGTTTGGATTGCAGTCATTTGTTGATTAAGTGGTAGCGGAATATATGTTGACGGAATAATTCGCAAAAACAACAGCCTTTGATATATCACAAAAACAGTAATTTAAAAGTTTGGATCTTTTTCCGACTCCCACGTCCTCCTACGCCTCACTTGTCCTTTAACAAGAAAAAACCAGGCCCGAATGTTCCAATTTCAAACACTTACCGCCTTATTCATAAAAAAGTTAACAGAAGCTTTAGTTAAATTATGTTTTCTCCCAATGTTTGAAAATGGTTCCGCTCTGGTTAAAGTACTTAGATTACTTGCTAGTTCCAAAATTACAATGTCTTTTAAAGTTGTGTTCGTCAGTTAAAGTAAGACGGATGTCATACTGGATGCGATTCGCACCGCACTCCGGTTTCTGAGTGAGATAACGCTACGCGCGTGTAAGTGTATAGCGCTGTCCCCCTCGCACGCTGCCGTGCGGTGCGAATCGCACCCAGTCCTATCATATCATCTATATGTCACATCCGCCTAAGATACTAAAAAAGAGTAAAGTAGCTCACTTTATACAGTAATATGGTTACAACGTATTTTTACAAACCTTTAGTAGGTTGAGACGGTGCAATGAGTAAGCTTGCGTAGGTTTCTGTATTTATCATTTTCTTAATGCTATTATTTATTTGTATGAATTATTACAATGTGATCACACTGATCACGTCATTTCACGTAGTGACCCAGTTTCATTGCCCCTGAGAGAGTTAAAACTTTAAATGCAATCTGTTTTGCTTTTACACTGTTCATAAATATTTATTTTAGTAGCTAGATCTCGTGAATACGCATTCCAAAAGATCATATTATGTACTTACATAGTAATTTTTGCCTTATTGCCGAAGTACCGTTATGGCCTCTATCAGGACTTCATCGAACAAGGGTGAGGTGTCATTAGATTCGTTTTAGCCGTCTAAGTAACATTGGGATTGTTAAGATTGTCAAAAATAAATATTTTTGGAAATATTGGCGGAATAATTTAGGCCATCGGGTATTTCAATCTTTTTAAATCGAATAAAATTATGATATTATAAGCAAGCCGCAGTTTTTACACATTTGCTCCTAACGATACCACCAGTTAAATGTATTATTTAAACCCTACAAGCTTTACAATAGCAATACATCAGAACAATCATAAGGCGATGGTATCGCCAACACGATGTTAACTGCGCGCCTGTCGCCTCCCCGTATTGTACTGTCATAATAATTACGTGCCAGCGTTAAAGAGTTTGCAGTTGCGGTTGTATGCGCGTCGGGCGTGTAGCGAAGAGTATAATGTTGTGGCTACTTTATTGGGCGTAAACATATCGCGACTTCGTCGACTTCTGTGGTACGTTGCTTTTTTAATATACTTACTCTCGTCCTTCGATGTCCTCTTGCGATGGACAGCCAGGGTTGCGTTTTATAAAGCTACAAGTTACAGCTTCACTGGTTGGCTCTCTTTATATTTAACAACCATATGTAATGTAATGTAATGGCCCACAGTAAAGGATGGCTCACCCCAATCCGATCCATTCCGGGACGATAACGTAGGAATCAAATAGAAAACAGTGTCTATCCCAAGTTTACTTGTCATATTTACAGAGTGACGAAGTCATGTATCTACATTTGTACCTGAAATTGATTAGTGCAATGATCCAAAATTAATCTTGACTTCTGAATTCACACCTATACATATCCTGTATAGCTTAACGTCTGGATACATGAGTAATCTCAAAGGCAGTCGTTTCTGAGCGTTAAAAGCAATAAGGACGCTTATAAGAACTGGAACTGTTAGATGATTCATGTGTTAACCTGTCTGAGCTTATTCAAGATGAGTTTTCGGTAATCAATTGAAATAAAATGAATTTAAATCCAGCGTTGTTACATATTCTAAAAATTGATTTCTGTACTTAATTCATGGAATCGGCTCAACATAGAGTCCGGCTATGCTAAGTTTTCTAGATTTTGATAGCACATAGATAGCCTGAAGAGTGTTATGTAAACGTCATAATTTCATAGAAGTTTGACGTTTAAAATAACACTTAAAGTTTGACAGTTAATTTGCTTGGAAGAGATAATGTGGTTTGACTCTTCTTACTCCAAATTTTAGTAAGTGGTTGATTGAAAATACTATATACTTACCTACGTATGTATGTATTTGGTGCAATCACGTAATCATATGGCTAGTACTTTTATTTAGGCTTATTACTTTATCATATGAATGGTCTAAGGAAATACTAAGGAATTCCCGAGGACTATGAATCTACATTTATTATGAACTGAACATATCCTAAACTTAAACTTTAACGTTACCGGCTTTAGTGTGGACACATCTTAATATCAGACAAGCACACAAGTTGGCGTAGAAAAAATCAAAAACTACAAAGAATAAGACAATAGTAAAGCAAGTTTAAACGCAAGCGCCGGTGACTAATCTTTTAACTTTAACATCATTAACTTACCACCTAAATATAGACTTTAAGGACACTGATATAGCGGTCGTTTTCGTGTGTAGGGTAGACAGGAAGTGTGGACGGAGGAGGATGTCAAATATTGGCTCAGACAGTGTGTACAGCGGAGCAAATAGGGCGAGAAAATGAGACGAGCGAATTGAGGGCCAAGTTTAAGTTTTCAATCTAGAGTTAACAAGCTGGTGTCGGGGAGCGGTCCAAAAACTTGCGAATATTAACGCAGTTTGGATTCATAATTCATAAAAAGAGAATTTGCTTTTCTTAACTCGTCCGAAACCTATTGTTTGTAGGTAATAACTGCATATAGGTAGGTCTACCGTTAAACGGAGGCGTTAGCATAGTGTTTTGATTAAAACTAGCGTATGTACCTATTAAAGTTTTACTTGCTTAATATAATACTAATCAGCCTTATGATTAATCCGTAGTTACACACCAACTAAATCAGTTAAAACGTAGACTTTAATAATGTATGGGTTAATTAGCGAGTCATATACCAAATTTTGAATTCCTAATGTCAAACGTGGGTCAGATAGGTTAGAAGATGAGAATGTTTCTTTTATCCATCGCAGTGAAGAATGTTTGTATATCCTTCGGCACGTTTAGCCTATCGTTTAACGTCCTTTTTGAAATACCGTCGCGCACCCTTACGAAAAAGGCCTCCAGTATGAAAATGTTGCCTATTCAAAGAGCTAAACAGTAGTGCAACCTATTTTCACACAACCATATAGTTACAAAAACCTTTGACCCTGTTATAGCTAAAAACTAAAGAATGCACCTCACATAGCTGCACCTCGAGGGAAAGCAGGCGCTATCGCCGCATCGCGATGGCATCGCAAAGGCGCCGCGCTGCGCGGGGCTCGCACGACAATTAGGTTGTCCTAACAATCAGGAGAATCAAAGGGTTCAACAAGCTTTGTTTATCTAATGCCGCGGTAGATATGTTTGATAGTCTGCGTGAGTTTTATGTCAAAATCAAATATTCGCTTGGGGACAGACGCATGCGAATATCACGACAATTTGTGGGTTGTCCTAACCATCAAGAGAATCAAAGGGGTCAACAAGTAATGCCGCGGATTATGGTTTGATATTTTGGTGTCTTATGTCAAATCCATTTTTTTTACCTTGAGATAGTTCAAATCATGTGCTGCAAATTCAATAACAATTAGTAGAATCAATTAAAGGACTTAACAAACATGCTTGTTCAACTAATGCCGCAGTAGATATGTTTGACAGTTTGCGTGACTTTTATCTATCTGTGAGGCGAGGAATTAGTAGAATCAAAAGGGTCAATATCTTTAAAAAAATCTTAAGATTCCTCGTCCTTGCACCCTGTTCCTCGGGATTGCGGGTTCTTACCTCCCTTCTGCATGACTTTCTCACGGACAATCTTTTTCAAACTTCTTCTTCTGTCTCTGGTGGTATCGAGGGCGTTGCGAACTGTAGAGTCAAGCGCGGAGCGGAACTGATCAGATCAACGTACAGAGCTGCGTCCACAAGGCCTCTACCATCTTATTTGCCGGTTACACTGAGCTTCTCAAAATTGTTACTATCTTTTCTACCAATGTGACCGAAGTATACCAGGATCCTGCGTAGACACTTAGATGACAGCCGCGAGGAGATTTCCACAATCAGCACCATGGCAAATACGGGCAAGTCCGGTAAATCTCACGACAATAGGGTAAATATTGTAGTGGATTTCTCGAACAATTATTTCAAAACGAAACTTACAGACTATTTGTTATTAGTATGACAATACAAAAACAAATCAGTAAATATCCGCAACCAAATCCGGGCTCACAAAAACCAAACATTTAATGATCATGTTCGCAGCCTGCGATTAAAAAGAAGCGCCACAAATTGCCCAAATGCCGCTGTCACTGACATTAACGTTAACAATGATTAAAACCGATGATCATTTATAAAGGTTCAAGAGAAACGATTAAACGTAATCAGTCCATCCTTACATACCGTGAACTTTCATACTTGCGTAAGACCACCTACGAAATATCTCCAGAAAACTAGACCCTTATACTTATTTAACATAAGGTTCATATTAGGACGGATTTTGCAAAAAATATCAGCTAATTTAATGTGAGAACCTTAAAATTAATGTACGTTTAATTCGCTAATTTCAGACCAAGTGAGGGAAATTAAAATCAAATTATTACTGACCTGTGCGGGAAGTTCAACATTCTTGTAGTTCCCGAGATTTCAATGCGCTTACTTGTACCCTTTACTATGCGCGTAATGGACTAGCGAATATAAAAAGTTTTTACTAGTGTGTTTATTTAGCTACGTTTACTAACTAGCGAGCATAAAAAGTGACTACGGAAACTTAAAAAAAAAACATTCTGTATAAACCTTGTTTGCACTCATTTGTTTAAAAGAAATGCTTTTGTTTTTTAACCCTTTTGTCATTCTCTGCGAACTGAACGTAGATGTGTTAGTCAAACTGAATAACATAAAGTAGGTACTATTAGGTTGGGGCACCTTCGAAATCGCAAAAAAATATTAGCTGTCCTAAAGCATCAACCCAATCAGCCGAAATGTGTAAAACCGCCAAAATTTTGTCACCATTTCTAGATAAGCTCCATAATAAAAGATGATTCGTTCAGTTTGGTCAATTTAAGTATGGCTAGCGCTTGCTGTGACCATATTCGATCCACTAATTTGACAGAAGGGGATATCCACATGATACCTCTCTTCTTCTTCTCAGTCATGACTACCATTCACGGTTTTTTTGCCTATAGGTATTCCGCACCACGTTCCTCCAGGTATTCTTATTCTGTGCCATTTGAAAGCAAGCTTGGGTGTTGGATCCTGTTGAGGCTTAAAATAGGTCTATCTACCGCGTAGGCGCTTTTTTCCTACTTCTCTTTATTTCCACCTGACCGACCATTATGAGCTTTTCCAATCATTACTGTACCTACGTTTGACAAATCCGAGGAACTTCACATCTATGTAGTTTTGGTATCTGCTAATCGCACTCTTGTGAACATTTAGATTTTGTCTAACATTAGTTTTCTACCGTTAAATCCTTCAACAAAAATCCTAATTACTTAGTTGGCCATTGATTCAAACTCGCCGGACGTTCGAATCGACCAATAAAGCAACGGTGGCGACATCAGCATAAATCTAGCCTTTATAATTATTCAAAAACCGCCATTAAGGGGATATAAATCGGCCGTTAATAGTGTGGAAATGGCACACAATGCCACTGTGTATTGTGCATGATGGCTAAGGAAGCTGCCCGGCTCAAAAGTAGGGGAATTGTGGGGTGGGGACATTAATATGCAAAATAGCACGGTTAGCAGAGGATGGTGCGCGAAAAGAAAAACTGATTAGACACTCTGTGTGGGTGTCGTTTTTCTCTAACACGACACAAACAGAACTGACGTGCAGGCTGGGCGAAAAAAGTTCAGCAATCAGCATGAACGCATTTTGCTAGTATTTGACACAGAAAGTACGAGCCTAATTTAGTGGCATCATGTTTTTAGTAATTGTCTAATATTCTTATTACACACTTTTTGACATCTGCAACTTCAGGGGTGTTACTTTTTCAAGAACCCCATATTGAAGTCTGAGATTGTAGTTATTATTATGCTTGAGAAACACAACGACAAAACATCATATTATAGTTGAGAAAACCTGGGCAGGGAGCTCCACAGACAAAGCGTCTGTATCTTTGCATAACAATACAACAACTACTAAAAATTAAAACATTGCACTGTTCACATCTATGTAACAAAACATAGCACTGTTTTAATTTTAAATTGTTTTGGGTAATATCTGTGACTAACCAAAAACTGGTTTTTCCAAGGAACGGGTCAAGTTTATTTGCACTTAAGATCTGTTTGTTCCTACGATGTTGTTTGATTCATGTATGTCCCATGCTTTAGCAAAATCCACATTTTTTAATTTTCATATCCGCCATGACGAATGGGGAGTAGTCAATATACCTACGTAATTAATCCGTTTTAAAGTGCTTTAAAACGGATTTTAGTTAGAGTAGACAATATTAATTTTTATAATTTCAATTTGTGTGCCTCGCTGTACGCAGCCACAGCTTCGTCGTAAATAGAGCGGTGTCACGCGCGTACAACGAACAAGCCACCCCGGGAGTCAGAACTAGCTGTTCGAATCAGTGCAATAACCAAACGCGAACATAACCTATCCTGAAACCAACCTTATTCGTAACCAGCCAATGTTTAGTTTGGCTTGGAATGAAAATGGAGTTATGACTTTATGGAATCCGTTTAGTTATGAGCGCAATATTGTCGTATATGCAATTATGATAATAATCGAATTTCAAATTTAATCAGTCACATTAAAGTCTAGTTCAGTTTATCTGAGGTTTGTATGGACAATAATTAAATTTGCGTTTGCGATATGAGTCATTTCGTGTAAGAAATGGGATGCTTATGAAAAGCTAGGTATTGTAGTATTGTTTGTATTAGTGAGAGATGATGTTAATGCAATGTTTTTGTAAATTAAGATGCTACATCTGCATTTGATTCAAGGAGCGACTTGGGTGCTTCCGAAGACTACTCAAGATTTTAAAATAATACTTACATTAGAAGTATACTTTTGATTGGTTTATCTAATGGCAAAACTTGACACACAAAATGTCAAATTTTGCCTTCTCTTACTCTCAAGTCTCAATCTTGTAGTCACTTATTTTTTTATAACAGTAATTTATTTGATTTTAAGTTTACATGGTCATGTTCATTATAACTAATATTTAAAACGGGATAATTACCAATTATTAAACAGTTTCAGTGTACTCCGTAAACATGGCGCTTGCAACAGTGTCGAAATATCGGGTGCTCAATAAAACAAACATATATAGGAATTATCCCGTTTTAAATATTAGTTATTAAGTAATTTATTCACCTAATCATTCATGGCCATAACAAATAATTTTGTTTTCAGTTATTTATATGCAACATTTGGCCCCCTTGATTTTTTGTTGTCTATCATGGCTAAAAAATATGCACAGTTCAGAAAAATAATTTATTCTCTCTAATGACACCAATACTCAATAATATGTGTAAAAGTAGTCCAGTAAATCATAGCTCATTTGCGTTTGTTTTTAGTAAAAGATAACCCTTTCTCGCTTGATGATAAGGTTAATTTCTAAACGAATCTTTATGACATGAGCGGCTTATCGCCAATTGACAAAATTGTACCTTTTAGCGTTAACGACAAAGTATGGAATTATTACATTTGGTTTCTCATATCAGCACTCGAGTAGAATCCAGAAGAACCTAACAAAAGTATGTTTCTATTAAGTTTATCTCTTAATGCAGATGCAACAGTTTGCATCGGAATGCAATTATAATCATAATACACGGTAAAGATGGTCGGCGGCTTTGTGGCTTGTGTTTCATACATTTTTGTGTTGGATGCTATGCGATACGCGTCGTGGGTGATATTTAACCTATTGTTCTTATAACGACAAACAAAATTCTCATTGAAGCACTTTCCTAGTTGCATAATTCTTAGTAACGCAGAAGCACACTAGTACGGGCCGGGACGTGACCGGGCCGGGCTGGGTGCGTAGCCAAGATGCCAATCGCTCACGCTCAGTCGCTAACGAAACGCAACTGTCACTGTCACACTAATAAGGAAGAGTGATAGAGAGAGGTAGCTACGATACGTTATTAAGCGTGAGCGATTGGCATGTTGGCTACGCACACTGATCTGTCAGTTTCTATAGAAAACGTCACGTGACCTCCGAGGGCTTCGAGCACGGACGTGATTCTTTCTATATAAATTGACAGATCGTCTCGTCCCGTCCCGTTTACTGTGAGTCATCCTTTAATTTTTGGTTCCATACGAAAGGGTCCCCTTTTGGCAACTATCCCCTAGGAATATACTCAATACTTGTTTCTAAGATAAAGATTGCCGTCTAACATTTCTACCGAGAGGGCTGGTCCAGATTCCAGGGCCCTTACCATGAAGTCTTAACGCGATTCAGTTTAGGTTCTTAACTGTGCTCAGTTGTATGGCAGTGACTCAGTTTAGGTCCTAAACTGAATCGGGTTAAGACGTCATGTTAAAGGCCCTGGAATCTGGATCTGGAATCTGATATTAGTTCGATGTTTTCTAAATGCTTTCTTTAACATAACTATTTAAAAGCAACTGGTAAATATCGATAAGATTTTAGAAACCGTTTGGAACGAGCCCAAGATCGAGGCCAAAACCCAAGAAGAAGAATTAGATTGAACTAACCTATCACTCTAGTATCTACACCACCGGTCACAACGTCGTGAAGTGTGTTTTTTGTGTATTTTTCAAATAAATATTTTCTCTTAAATTTCAATTTATAAAGTTAGTGTTACCATATATTTGCTTCTAATATCCAGATCCAGATCAAATATCCAGAATATCCAGATACATTTTTATGTTCTTGAATATTCTAGTAATTTGCGCAAATCCCAATGCGAAGGCTAGGAGTTACCGTCAGCGTTCCTATTCAATATATTTCCCTTAGAAAATTATTGCTTTACTTCAATACAATAAATACCCAGTGTTTCCGGACCCATATTTTACTTAACGCCCCAACAATGACTACGACCATTGACCACTCTATAGGGTCACCGCACAGGGTAGCGCGTGATACAGTTACTGGCATAAATATTGCATAAAACCATCCTATCTTACATCCAACTTTAAGCTAAAATACACTTTATCTGCTAGGGAATTAAGTTAAAATCCATAGATACTGAAGACTAAAAATTTACTGGAATGAAATGGAGTCTGTTCAGAAGACGTGAAGGTTGGTTATTCATATTTAAGGGATAGCATAGGACTTATTGGAGCTTGGAAGGTAAGGTAAAGGAGATCTCCCCAGGCGGCGCAGGGTCACATAGATAGTATCGGATGACCGAGAGGGCCGGAGGCATCGTTTAATTGCAGAGGTCCGATTTGCGGGTGGGCGGAATAAATGGCAGCGGTAGCTATGGGTGGCGAATGGGATATGGCCATGTGCCCATGTTGTTATCATTAGTCATGTCCGATATTTGTTTTTTTATTGAACCGTTATTGCATCATTGCAATCAATTGAATTGTTCTGCATAGGGTTTTGTGGATTGGAGCTACATCTCTCTATGAGATCCGAAACATAGAACTAAGTGCGACTTATTATTATTAGTTGAAGGTAAAGTGACAAACAATGTGTTTGAGTGTTGAAAGGTAATGGTCGGGTTTTTATCGACTATCACCGTGGCTGTCACGTTCTAACAAGTATGTAAGTGCGAAAGTGACGCATGCCGTGATAGTCGATAAAATGGCAACCATGATAGCCCTCCAGGTTATATTCTTAGTCATATTCATCTTTATTGATAATAATTCATATGACAAGTCGAACATTCATAAAACATTTATTATTATTTGGAGAAGTATTTTTGAATCTTAAAAATACAACGCAACCCCTTAATTTGGCCTGGTCAGAATTATCTTAATAAATTGGTTATTTTATGTTATTTTAAGTAAGTACTTGCCTACAATACTTACCGCGATTTGTCTGATAACCAGAAACAACCTTCATGACAAATTTCCCATAAAGAAAGGAAAAGTAGATAAATTTATGACCTCGGGTGGGACTTGAACCCGCGACTCTGGGATATTTTTTTTTTAATACTACGACGGTGACAAACAAGCATACGGCCCGCCTGATGGTAAGCGGTCACCGTAGCCTATGGACGCCTGCAACTCCAGGGGTGTTACATGCGCGTTGCCGACCCTTTAAAAACTTTAACACTCCTTTTTTGAAGAACCCCATATTGTAGTCCTTTGGGAAAACAGTGGCAGGGAGCTCATTCCACAGCCGGAGCGTCCGCGGGAGGAAGTTCCTCATAAACCGCACGGTTCGAGACCATTTAGGCTCCAGGGTATGCGGGTGAACACCCTGCCGACGGCGAGCGGTGCGGTGGTAGAATGCAGCCGTTGGCATCATATCAAACAATTCCTCAGATATACGCCCATCGCTCTGCCAACTGAGCTACCGAGACATATCTCTCGTATGGGCATTTTTGCCAAGAATCCAATACTTACAGGTATTTTTTTAACATATATAAATTTAATGTTTTTTCTATTCAGGATCATCTCTTTCGATCTAGTAGAGAAAAAAAAAATCCAAAATTTTCAGACATTTTACATGATCTTCATTTTGTTACCACCGTACTCCAAGAAGGATCGAAAAAGCTCGTGATTCATAATAGAAAAAAAAATAAAAAATAACCTATTATAGCAAAAGGAAATTTTTCAATTCTTCTCGCGAAAATGCTCGTATTAGGGGGCGCTTAGCATCATGAATTTCCCAAGGATCATGAATTTTACCATTTTTACTTTCTTTCTAAGAACTCGTATAGTTCGCAGACGTTTTTGCTTAAAATAGCTTAAAATAACCTTCATATTTAACCTTCATACCCTTTTATGACAGGAATATGCGAAAGTGTCATAACTAAAACATCAAACTTGCGCTGCGACTCTTAAACGTTTCATTGTCAAAGTTACTGAATGACTTCCCAAGATTGACGGCAAATTGTCACCAATATAGTTAACTTTTACTGCAGTCGGCAAAGTCTCTAAACTAACCCGATTTAAGAAGCCATCTTGTTCATTTGATGGCTTCCCCATTCCTATTCTGATACCCCATTACTCTCTTCTTTACAAAAAAATGTCAAAGCAAAAGCAGCTTAAGATCTAAGTCATAAAGTTGTTATTTCTACAATTATTGGAAGTGGATATACGAGGTTGTGAAGTAGGGGGTGATTTTATTTTATTATTCGAGCTGATCGAGGTCGAAAGGTCTTTTGATTGGAGGAAGGTTAATGTGATCGTTTACCTAGTAGCCACTTTTTATCGTAATGTAAGAAATGCAATATTTGAATTATGGGCAAAAATAACACCCTGAGATGTAATATTGTCTTCTGTTACCGCGATTGTTATTCATTGAAATTAAACACTTTTGAACGGATGATCAAGCCCTGAGATGGTGAAGGTACTGTAAACCAGGAGGTCACATAATAGGCCAAGAAAATTAGATAATTTCCAGGAACTAATTCCCAGCAAACCGGATATCGTTTTAATACCTTCAGTAAGTCTTAAAGATGTGTAAACCGAGTTTGCACAATTCTAGGAGTTGAACTTGATTTTGGAGAGCCCAGTAACTGCAAAATTTTTCGTAATTATTCATTTTTTTGAGTCTGCTTCGAAAACTTCGGACGGAAGGAAGTAATCATAGACTTATATTACTATGTTGTGGCTCACTGCTATCATTCTGATTTACTTTGTAGCTTTACGTTAGTATCAACCTATGTTTTTATCCAATTTCTAAATTTGTCCTAAACTCAAGCACTTACTGCTGATAACGGACGTACAAAAACGCTAACATCTCAAACGGCTCCAATTCGCCAACACAAACTGGCCGTTTTACTTTTTCTTAAAAGTAACAATAAAATTCTCACCTTCGAATTTCAAAACCATCGAAGCTAACGAGCCATTGAATCCGATAAAGATGTATAGTGCTACAATGTTATTTTTGCAAGTGACAAAAAACGGAACTAAACGAGCCTGATACTATCTCTGTTACTTTCGTTGTTTTCAATGACGCTTTCGATGGCAAACTTAAGTTTGTCACGTTATTTAAAAAGTAACTTTGGCCCATTGGGACCACAATAGGCCGTTAGTGGCGTACTTATTGGCAGCGGCTTCAGTGCCATATCAAGCTAATTGGGCCATCCGATATTAAATTTTATTAAACACAATGAACATGACGATTTGAACTTTTAAGGGCGGTTTTTAGGCGCTAAATCCACAAACTGCAATGGAAGTTTCGCACCGCGCTGCCGAGATATTTGTTTTTCCGGAGAATTCCTTGGAGTTTACTGCCAACTGTGTGATAAAATGCGTGACTGGGTTACTACTCGAGCATTTGACGACGGGTTGTCAGATCAAACTCGAAAAAATGGTTAGAATGGCAATTGATATTTTGATTATTTTTCCTACCTCAAACCCAGCCAATGATGGTGATCGCGAAAGCAAGAAGTCGTCAACAAGAGATGTAATAGAAAAACTACAAATTCTAAGTCTTACAAACGTTATTTTTTTAAGAAACTGGGGTAAGGACTTACCTTATTATCCAGCAGGCAGATGGTTATCCACGAATGTCATCTCAGTCATCTGATAATGCTATAAGCTGATAAACAGACAAGTTATAGTTGCAGGATAGCGCCACGGTGATTGCTGTCAAATGTGGATAACTGTTTAAAATTATCAGAAATTGTCATAAAATGCTGTCAAACTGTTGTCTTATCTAGCAAGTGTCACTCTATCCGCTTGGCATCTTAGCCCTGCAGGTATACTCAACGCATTGGGGTACGCCATGCTAACGTTTTAATAAATAGTTAAAAATGACTAATCAAGCAAGGATTTTCTATAAAACTTATAAAATAAAATATCTTGTCATAAAAGCAACCCAGGTTTGGTTCTTTATACCATACAAGGTAACACGAAGGTAACATACTTTAAGTTTTAAGGATGACTCACACTGGGACGGGACGGGATGGAACGGGACGATCTGTTAATTTCTATGGAAAGAATCATGGAGATAGCTCGGAGCCCTCGGATGTCACGAGACGTTTTCTATATAGAAACTGACAGATCGTTTAGTCCCGCCCCGTCCCGTCCCGTTCTAGTGTGAGTCATTCTTTAGAGTATACATAGATTCGAGTAAAATGTCTTTGGAATACTGGCAGCAATTACTTTAAATATGTACCCACTTATTTGTGTGGTTTGTGTTTCTCGAAGCTTGTTAATTTTTTTCCTAATGTAGCTTTAAAGCTCACACGCCTCAATATTATTTCAGCCGAAAGGCCGTCGAAGGTAGAATTCATAATTTTATGTAAGTTAATATACCGTGATTTAATTCGTTTTATTGACCATCAATAATCATTGACCAGGGGCCTTACCATGACGTCTTAATGCGCCTCAGTTTAGGATCTAAACCTACCTATCTACCGAGTTAAGCGTTTTTGAGTACAGAATTTTAAAGTTACTCCTGTGTCTCGACCATGGGTTGCTATAAGTAGATTTCGAAGGACAGATTTCGACACGTTATCTACAGTTGCATCCCACTAACCGCAAGTGCGAGCAAGATGCACTGACAGTGCGTTTTACTTTACTTAGACGCTAGCGACTATAGATTTCTACAGTAGATTTCGAACTCGTGGTAACCCCGACTGGTGCAAGTGGTCTTAATAGATTCATCGCTATAACCCCTATATTCTTCCATCCTATTACCTTGAGTCGCAAACGCAACTCTCACGCTGCCGCGCGGCAAAAAGCCCGCTCATTAGGATGCGCGCGACACGGCGCGCGGCATTGTCCGCGGCGCCCGCGCAGTTGCGCTTTTTGAGCGCAAGCCGAGCTTTATTGAATTTCTTGGTTTTCTTTAAATCAGGGAGAGTGCAGATATTTTTAGGGTTCTGTATCAATACTGTTGGAACCTAACCCATTAATAAACCTTTGGTGTTCGGGAATGTTCAAATACTGTTGGAACCCTTGGTGATCGGGACTCTGTTCTGTCCGCGACCTTATTTCTGCTACATATCAACGACATGCTTCTCCCAGGTATCTTTGGGTATGCTGATGATTGCACTGTCGTGGACAGATATCTCCTGAACGCGTGGGCTAAAAGAGATGAGGTGCAGTCATGTCGACAGGCGATGGTTGACCGTGTGAACTCGACGCTAAGGGCAGTGTCTGATTGGGGTGACGCTAACCTGGTCACATTCAATGCTGCCAAAACGCAGGCATGTCTGTTTTCTGCGAAACGGAATGCTTTTAACCTGTCTCCGACTTTCCGAGATGTGTCTGTGCCGGTCTCTGATCATCTCCATCTTCTTGGCATGAGTGTCTCGTCCAACCTAGGCTTTGGGGCGTATATCGAATATTTGGCCAAATCCGCAGCTGGGAGGATGGGCGTCCTCTCTAAGGTCAAGCGGTACTTCTCACCGGGGCAGCTTCTTCAGCTCTACGTAGCTCAAGTCCGGTCATGTATGGAGTACTGCAGCCACTTATGGGATGGTTCCGCCAAATACCAGCTGGCTGCCTTAGATTCCATTGATAGACGCGCTCGAAAGCTTATTGGAAACTCCGAACTGGTGGAAGGCAGGCTACAGTGTCTTGAACACCGTAGAAAAGTAGCCTGCCTATCGGTATTTTACAAGATGCGTTTCGGGGAGTGTGCGGTGGGATTGCACGATCTAATCCCTCAAATCTCCTTTAATTGCTCAAAGGTTAACTGGAAGAGATCCCTAAATGGGATAAGTTCGCCTTTGTACAAATATTTGTGTTATTTATCTTGTTTTTTTTCCCCTGTTTTTGTGCAATAAAGTGTTTTACTACTACTACTACTACTAATCCCCCCAGCTCCGTTCTGCCACCGGGTGACTAGACGCGGACAATCGTTTCACCCTTACGTGGTCTCCCTGCCGCTAATTCGCACAAAGCGCTTTGCCTCCAGCTTTGTTACGCGAACAGCTAAGGAGTGGAATTCTTTACCTGCGAATATATTCCCTGCCCACTATAACCTAGATCTTTTTAAATCGCGAGTGAATAGACATCTTCTAGGCAAGCATGCTCCATCCTAGACTACATCGGCACTTACCATCAGGTGAGATTGTAGTCAAATGCTTACCTATTCCTCAATAAAAAAAAAAATCGGGAATGTTCACCTATAATGTGTAAATAAAACGGAATAGTGGAACGAGTTACATACCAAACTAACAGAGCGAAGCAAGGCCGTTTAGTAAACAAGAATTGATAAGCCCTATTTCGTCGAAGTTTCACAATTTAATACTTATCTAAAGGGTTGTAATATTTAGAGATGAGGTTAGAAGGATTTCGTCGATATACCAAACTTATTTTCGTAGCTAGCTTTTAGTCACCTGGCAATACTTTTCCCCCAATTAAAACGCCCTAGAAATGTTATATTTGAATTAAATACATAATTAAATAGCTAATGTATCACAGCTCTGAGCTATACAAATTGCACACCTTCAATTGTTTTTTTTTTTACAACCCCTTTGTTGCCGAAACACCTACCGCTGAACAGCTGCCAGGCACCCGGATTCATTTATAATGATAGTATGGCACACTTACTAGAGGGATGTCGTCTCTCTACTAATTGCAAACCTAATAATTATTTCCGTCATCAACTCTCCGTCTAGAAGAGATAAAGTGATTGGTAGCCACCATCAATAAATAGGTACCTAAAGCACGTTTTAAGTAAAATAATATGAAGCTGTTGAAACTTATGCTTGTATTTTGAAACCCAAGTCCACTGTACCTTTAGGTATTCAAATATTTCGTATGACAGACACGTAACATAAGGTTCAAAAAGCATGATCCTAATCAGAGCAAAGGCGTTTATTAGCAGCCTCACATTTAATAATTCATATTTGTTATATTTTTTCCCTTATTATCACCCTTATGGCGCACAAGTTAAGGTTCAATATAAGTGATAGTATATTAATGAATTATTAAACGTCTGAAGGTGGCTTTTAATTAAAGGCGTCATTAATATTTTTAAAAGTTATTGAAATGCAGGACACGATTCAACGACATTAGGTCGAGTCACTTGAGTCTTTACGCTGTAATTTATGGTTTAATAATGATTAGTAATATCTGATAACTGTGCTTTATGGGCTTCATGGCATTGGCATTATGTTCGCTTTTTACGATTTATTTTGTACTATAAAGATTAAATAAATTAAAGCTTTAAGGGGCTACTGTTACCGGACTAGTTAAATATCTTTGGAGTCTAATTCCAATAAATATTCCGTCCACATTATTCTAAAGTAGTTACCTAATGATAATTTTTCTACACAGGTAACCGTAACTAATAACCTACTACTACCTCCAGGGCCTTACCATGTCGTCTTAACGCGATTTAGTTAAGGCTCAGCGTGCGTAGCCAAGATGGCAATCGCTCACGCTTAGAAGCGTAGCGTAGTTATCTCTCTCTATCACTGTACCTTATTAGTGTGACAATGACAGTTGCGGTTCGTTTGCGACTGAGCGTTAGCGATTGAAATCTTAGCTACGCACACAGTTGTATGAAAGCGACTCAGTTTAGGTTGTCAACTGAAGGTTAAGACGTCATGGTAAGGCTTCATACCAAATAGACGGAGCACATACATATAAGACAACTCGCGATCACATAGTCGCTCCCATGAGTCCCATACTAATTTAGTATGAGAGTGCGGCCGCTTATATGATTAACTAGAGTCATGTATCTGGGTACTTATAGGTAAATAGGTTTACGACCAGCACTCATGTAAATTAAAAATATTTACAGAAATTGTACTTAAGGGGTAAACCTGGACTGTTATAGTATAAAACAGTGTTGGATGCTACTCATTTAAGGATAACTCACACTAAGAACGGGCCGGGACGTGGCCGGGCCGGGCCAGTCTGTCAGTTTCTATAGAAGACGTCACGTGACCTCCGAGGGCCCCGAGCTCGGACGTAACTCTTTCTATAGAAATTGACGGATCGTCCCGTCCCGTTCTAGTGCGAGTCATGCTGTCGGTAAAATTCAATTCACCAATCATTTGAAAACATTAAATTGTACATATGATATGAGCCGCTTGTCTTTATTTTCCTAATATAAAAGTGATTACTTTCAATGTCAATTATTGGATACTTGACCATATTAGTGTAAGGTTCAATGAACATCCTCATAGGAACTGATCCAAAGCCTCAAAACTGCTCTCGATCAGCCGTCCTCATCTCCGTGTCAGTAGTGCGTCCGGTAACGCATATCTCAATTTCTCGCATTCTTTGACAGCTTTATTCCCAATGCATTAGAGTTTACTTTATTCAATCTAGGTGCACGTAGCGGGGTATTACTAGTGGCTGTTAGAAAGACACTCAACGAGTTCTTTATTTCTAACGTGATAAGTTTGAATTTAGAAAAACAAGTCATTAACTTAAGATTGTATTCCAAACAGCCAAAGATACAAATTCCTTAGTCGTAGACTTTATCTGGTAGGATATAGAGTAGGATTCTGCAGAGCGGGGTGTAAAATATACTTTGGTAGACTATAGGGCGCCGAGATTCCATGAAGGCATCCTAGGAGTAGGACAGCGGGAAGTGACGGAACGAGCGGATGGGTGGAGTTATTTAGAGCTGTTTGGATGCAATATCCGTGCCTAGGACTTTTTTGTTATCTGTATCTTATAAGAGAAAACTATAGGAAGCAGTGTAGGTACTACCTAGTACTCAGAGGCTCTTGTGAAGTGCAACTTCGATAAGTGTGTAGGTAGATACTCTGATCAAATCCTAGTAGTAATCAGATACCTACTTATAGAATAAGTAATTGTTAGGTAAAAAGAAAGAAAAGAAAAGAAAAATAAACCGAGTACTTACTAAAAACTTGCAATCAATTTAGGAAAATGTGCTTGTTCGTTGTGTTCAGTGTCAAATTCGTTGACGATTATATTATTTTGAATGTCGTTCGCATTGTGTTTAGGTACCTTAGTAAGACAAAATGAATGGGTGATCGACTGACTGTAGACTTTCAATCCGAAGTTGGTGGGTGTAACCCCGGCTCGTACCAATGATTTTGGAACTTATGTTTGAAAATAAGAAAGGATTGCGTGAAATTTCGAACTCTGGCCGCGGTGGTCTGGTGGCCTAGTGGTTAGCGCGTCTGCTGCGAAAGCATGAGGTCGCTGGTTAGATTCCAGTCCTGAGCACTGGGGGACTTGGTCGCTTTTTCTGTAGTTTATGACATCTCTTTCAATTTATAACTTATGTATGAATTATTATTTGATATTTAGGTACCAATTGCTTTTCGGTGAAAATACATCATGTGGAAATGCGACTAATCCTAATAAGGCCTAGTTTACCCTCTGAGTTGGAAGGACAAATGGAGTCTCTTATAATTAGCGCCTACACCAAATCTTGGGATTAGGCTGTCAAAGCAGCCCCCGGGCTCCCAGCCTAAGCCTACTCGTAAGTCTGAAAAACGCTAGGAAGAAGAGATTGACTGTTCAACTGTAACAAGTGTTTTGGGAAGCATGTTTCTCCCACACCTGACTTTCTGTGGCCACTAATCAACTGTCACTACAATTATTGCACGCATAAATCCAACACGTCAGATGTTTTAACAGCAAATGACGGCAAGAAACGCATTTGTGAAAAAGTCAATAGATTGCAGAAACGTGTTTGTTCCTCCCGCTAGGATTCCGTAATTAAAAACATAAAGTACAGGATTGTGTGGGAACTTGCCACCAACGCTGCGCGTACGCATCGTAACGCTACTGAGTATAATTGGATAGATCTAACGCGTGATTTTAGTTCCTGCTTTTTTTAATAATGGAAGCATGAATGTTCATAAGGATAGTGTCCGGCTTAGCTAAGTTTTCATAGATTTTGATAGCACAGACTGTGAAAGTGTTAAGTAAACGTCACAATTTGATAGACGTTTGACGAATAAAATACTACTTTTCATGTTTGACGCTTTACTTGAAAAAGTTAACGTGGTTTGAGTCTAGATGCATGACTGTTTCAAAAGAACAATTAAATGCAATGTTGTGCCCCCCAACTTTACCGAATTTAAACTATTATTTCGAACCCCAACTTTTTTTCGGATTTTTCTCTTAGTCTGTTCGGTTCTAACAAGTATGCTAATGTGAAAGTGACGCATAACACGATAAGAGATAACATGTCAATCATTTACTACTTGTACAAACATAAAGCGAGAAAAAAGTGTAAAAAGGGAAGAGAGGTGACACAAACACTTATTTTGTCGTGCTCCCTCAGTATTAGGTAATTGGTGACCACGAATATTTAGAAGTCTAGGTAGTACGTGAATTGCATTGCAAGTAATATCAAATCAAGTTTATATTTTTGAAGTTCCAAAGCGCCTCCAGAACATTCTTGCGCGCGCAACTTTTTGCGACGCGCTGACTCAAAACTTACGATATTTATACTAGAACGCCTGGGAACTTCGTGGTGTCTAACAAAAACTGTCTATCTATAAATATATAGGTTTAAATCAATGTCGGCTGTGAGTGGTCACTCGTAAGACTGATGACACAAGATCGTCTGGACATAGCTCGTAAGTTTTGCTAACTGAAAGCATGAACGAGAAAATGTCCAACACTGACAATGTTAATATATTTCAGGAAAAGCTAAACTTGCTTTCAATTGATAATGATGTATAGCAAAAGTAGGAATAGCCTGAACCAACAATAAACAATATGACACTACCGCTTACAGTGCTGTTCCCAGTCTAGTAGTGTCAGTGGGCTGGGGCCAAAAACTATTCGACTGGCGACCACGTACCGGAAGACAGTATGGGCAGACCTTCCACAACGTGGTCCGATGACCTGGTCAAGGTCGCGCTGCATCGGCAATCTTTGGGGGAGGCCTATGTCCAACAGTCTCGTCTTCTTTTGGCTGAAATGATGAATGATGAAATTAACGATCCATATCAGGTGTACATTTTATTGGGACAGCACCTGCTATAGATAATTCCGTTATTATTAAAAATAGAAAAAACAATTCTTTACATGAACTATTCTTGACAATGTTCTTGTACTTCTACATTTGGAAGAAGCGCCCAAGACGACTTCCGAAAAAACCACCCATCCGGAAAAAACTACGAAGTTTTTTCCGGACCCTTTCGGGTCTAGTGATAGAATCTTGGAGAAATAGGGGGGATACTTTATAATTATTAGCACAACTAATGGTTCGGTATTTTCTACAGTAACTCATGCGTGCTCTTTCGCTTTCTCAAATCTCGCTGATTAGAATGACATTGGATATCATATTTATGTTACCTAGTATATATTATAATATTGATGTTTTTTTGTTGCTAAGTTGTTACTTACGTTAAGCAGTCCTCACACAAAGATCACATATGTTCCTGAACAATAAGATGGTCAACCTCACCAGTCGTGCGTCCCGTTCGATTGTTCTTGTTCCGATCTTTGTTATCTGTACAGATACTACTGTAATGATTGTGTACCGTGATACTGGCAGCATAAAAAATACCAAGTTACCAACTGCCACAAAATACAGTTATGTAGGTATTCTTAGTTAAGGGCAGCTTTTATCTATTATGTGGGCATTAATTACAAGCCTCACGCATTGAGCGTACGTTTTTTTAAAATTAGGTATACATGGCATTTATTATATTTTATTTAAACACTCAAATAATGAATTTATGCAATTGTTGCCTCATATTCCAAAGCTACCGTTTTACATTGTACGAAAACAAATGTGTAGGAGTAAGAATTCAAAAACCTCCCGAAGCACTCACAACCGTCAACTTGGCGAGCAAACACCATATGAAAAGCAAAATATCTGCATTTAAAACAATTTGCGCCGTTTTTACAACGTTATTAAGCACAATTTGACAATCAAAATGGCGGAATTCAACAATAAAGTTTATTGCTAAGCCTTTATAAGGGAAATGTTAAGAATTTACTTGATACAGTGGCACGAGCCGCGGTTAGGGGCCAATTATGAAAATGGACTTGTGTAATATTCAGTTTCGGCGAACTGCTTAAGGAATAACGGATCGAAAGGTGCGAACGGTTAAACAATCCATGATTACTGATGTTTTAAATATCAAAGAGATTCGACGTGAGATTTTGCCAAAACAAACAGAGTATTATTTTTAGTGTGTTTAAAAGAGGGATACTAAAATTGCAATGTTCATCATGATGTAAATATCTAAAATTTATTTCTCGTTTTTTGTTTTATAAATCTTGAGGATTCAATATTATCACTTTGGTTTACTTTTTCTCTTCGTAATCATTCCCCCATTACTGGGATCGTAACTCCTTTTCAAGCGATCAGTAGTATGTCTCCAACTGACCAGTTTCGTCGCCTGATGGAACGCGTCGTTGATGGGTAGAACTGTTCGGAGACCTGGTCGGACCATCTCTTCGAGCTTCTACCTCTGGGTTTTCTGCCCTCAACCTTTCCCGTTAATATCAGTCTTTCCAGTTAGTTAGCGCCTATGCCTGCAATATGGCTTAAATAAGTTACCAGACAGTGTAGCCAAGTCTTGGAAGAATAATAACTAATAAGTATGGACACGTAATTATCGCTCAAAATGTTTACCAAAAAAATTGGTATCGGCAGGTGATGCCGAACTGAATTTAATCTTTCAAAACAAATTGACTTCAATTTCTTTCAGCCCTTAGCTAACAATCTACTATTTCTGGGAACAAAACATATTTTAATATTGCCATTGACAACCCCTGAAGTTATTATATGATATTTAATAGTACGGATAGATTACCACCGTCTAGTATCGATAAGACGATAAAATCTAGACCAGTTTCATTTGTTTGCCAACCGTCCATTAATTAATACAGTATTACCGTGACTTTGTTTTGTCGTGTTTGAGCGAGGGCCTTAAGGCGCAGGTCGGTTTCAGCGGCTATTTATTGCTTTGAAAGGGAATAAGTGCGCGTACGCCCCTTTTGGTTTTGAACTATTTTTATTGCGGTTGCAGGAATGCGGGCATAAATTAAATATTTAAATTTTGAATATGAACAGAGCGATCGTTTGTGCATAGCTGTTGGAATAATTTTTGTGCTTAACAGAAACATGTGCAATCAATAATATCAATTTATAATTAACAACATACGTGTAAAAAAGCTAATTTTGTCATTTAATACCCAAAGGCGTGTAAACTATACTATACATTGGGTTGTGTTCTGAAGAATTGTTTGACATGATGCCAATGTCCACTTTTCACCATCGCACCGCTCGCCATCGACAAGGCGCTCATCCACACGCCCTGCAACCAAAATGCTCGCGTACTGTGCGGTTTCAGAGGAATTTCCTCCCGCGGACGCTCCGGCTATGGAATGAGCTCCCTCCCAAGGTTTTCCCGAAAGATTGCAGTGTGGGGTTCTTCAAAAAAGGAATGTACAAGATTTTAATGGGTCGGCAACGCGCATGTGACGCCCCCGGAGCATGCGTCCATAGGCTACGGTGACCGCTTTTCATCAGGCGGGCCGTATGCTTGTTTGCCACCGACGTGGTTTAAATAAAGCACCTGGTAAATATAAAATTAAATTTCGTACATAAGTTTCATTAATTTTTTACGAGCTAGGGTAGTTTTTGAGCCCACAAACTCTGGATTAAAGTCTTACTGCTGCTTTTCAAGTGCTTTTTAGTGTTCTATACCTACATATCTAAATGATCATTTAGAATGCACATAATAATCGTTAACCGCACTTGTCCTTAAAAGTATCAAAATCGCTATCTGTAAGTTATCCGCAGGATACAGATGTATTATTATTAATGAGCTCGCTTGGTATCATTATGAAAATATGGACGACTGATACATTTCCCATTCAAATACGCGTATTATAATGTTGTAACTACAGTGTTGTTGTTCTAAAGTGTTTAATTTCAATGAATAACAATCGCGGTAACAGAAGACAATATTATGTTGTAACTACAGTTTAAGATAATTTCAGGTATTTTTTTATTTTTATGACTGTGCTAAGCGTTGAATTGTTTTAAGCATTGATTCACTGATTATCTAGGCTCAGTTGTATGGAAGCGACTCAGTTTAGATAGTCAACTGAATCGCGTTAAGACGTTATGGTAAGGCATATCTGTTCTGTGAGGGCTACTCACTCTTTGAAGAAACCTTCGTATTTTCCAGAAAATTCCTTTGCATTTTTTTTGAAAATTCCTTTCTAATTCGATCTAATTCTTAAAATATAATTAGTATCACTACATAGTATAAAACAGAGTCGCTTCCGGCTGTCTGTATGTATGTACGTATGTATGTACGAGTATGCTTAAATCTTTAAAACTACGTAACGGATTTTGATGCACTTTTTTAATAGATAGTGATTTAAGAGGAAGGTTTAGGATATGTATAATAATAACCCGTTCGAAACCGGGGCGGGTCGCTAGTTTCATAATATTTCTTAAGCTTGCAAATGACGTCACCGAATCGAATATCTCTAACTTAAAGCGTACTCCGTATGTTATCTTACCTCCGTATCGTACCTTATTCTAGATCATCATTTCGATACATTTACCACAGACCACATATTGAACTAGACACAGTAATTGGATTTTACTTCGCGAATGTCAAATCGACACGTTTTAGTTTCCAGTGTGCTTACCAGTATATAATGTAACTAACCATATGGATGTAAATCTGAAATAAATAATTTGAATTTGAATTTGAATTTGAATTTACCACGACTTAAATTTACTGTATGATACTATAGTAGCTAGCGTCTACGACAGTCGACAATTTGCTGGCAGTGCAAGATGCTCGCGAGTACTGTTTGCTGGTAGGAAGCAACAGATAACGAGACGTAAACGAAACATTGTTTACTACAGCAACTCGGTAAGTATACAGGTTTGCTGCATCTAGTTCAATGTATGATCTGTAAAAAGCGCCAGCAGACAAAGTTTCTTACAAAAGCACCCCTGTGCTTTCGATATGTTAATGTTAATGCAAGCAGTGAAAGTGCCTAAATAAGCTTTCAATTAACTAAAAGCTTTATTAATCGTGTTCGTGTCGGTAACTGGTGCAAATAAATATCAATTAAGTACGGGCTTAATACTGTTTTGTACGACGCGTGGCGCAAACATATTTTGCGCACTTAAGAGGGCGCACAGCATCCAGCGGCGCCCTTATTGGGGGGTTTTATATTTTCTAAAATATTTTCCATTTCTCTATAATCCATGGTATCATCGGTGTAGTCCTCCTGGTTCTCCAACTTTTCATCTATATGATATATGAAAGTCGTAGTTTTATATTACATACTTTTGGCTTTATCACCTAAACGGAAAAAGTGTCCACTTTTCGCCGTTTAGGTAATAAATAAAAAAATAAGTAAATTTAAATTATTTGTTATATACCAAAAGTTGGGAAATTAGTATAACTACAATAATGATACTATGGATTATAGACAAATGGAAATGTTTATTAGCTAACACTATCACACTGGCGATTTACAGGCAAGTGGATAGCGAGGCGATCGCGCAGCGAGTTTGGCACGAGCTTGCAAATCGCTAGTGTGATAAGAGCCTAAGACAGGGACAAAGTGAGCCCAACCAAATACGCAACGCATGTAATGCGTTATGACATTTGTAAACCGGAAATTCGTATGATTTGGGAAATACGTGACATACGATACGCTGCGTCAGTTTTTCCCTGCCTTTAAGGGGTTATCAACAGCTAATAACCTTCAAATTGACTACTTAAATAATTTCAAAAACTTGAGAACTTGGGAGCTGAACAATTCACCTCGCGTACGAGAGTAAGTATGTAATCATTGTGTATTTAATTACCTACCACTATTTCGCCGCTCCGTTGTCACTTGGCGTCAAATCGCTCCCGCTTATCCCTTGCTTCACCTCACCGATACGGTTGCGCAAAAGCACCGTTTTGTTACAATTAATGATTTTAATTAACAGAAAAGAAACTTAAACTGTATCAAAATCGCAGCTAATGAAACGGGTCCCGGATCGCTTTATCATCCTGTATATCACGGAAATAACTCTGATCAGGCGATAAAGGATACATGACATTAAGTAACAATGGTAGGATTAATTAAAATAGCGTTTTAATTGCTGTGACAATTTGGACGCTAATTACGTGTGAAGTTGAGTCGGAGAAATTGAATTATGAAAGCTTTTTTAAATTGTTGCAAGAAAAAAAAAACAAATCGCTTCCCTTACTGGTGAAATTGGTGCACTTGGTGCACTGGTGCACCAGGCATCCCTTGAAAGTCATACTTACGATAGATATCTTGTTTTATCTAATCGATGATATTTTCCGAATAATCTAATTTTTCTTCGCTGTGGTAGTAAATTTATCGGAACGACGCAAGACCGGAACGACGTGGTTGGAGCGACCGGCACGCGCGTGGTCGCCGACGGCTGCGAGTGATGTCCACTATATCGATAACGTTGGCTATTATCGTTATTCATTAACTTCTAGATCTAAATGGCGGTTGATAAACGTTAGTCCTTATCCATTATTTTGAAGGTGATTAGTGGGACACGAAAGTTAACACAGGGAGTAAGGGCAACACGAGCGTGGTCGACGAGACGGCTGCTACGGGAGGTCCAGGACAGGATATCGATATTTCGATGTTGGTAAAAATTAACTGTGTAACAGGGCTCAGCAGATACCGGTTTTCTTTTCATACAAAAATACCGGTATTATATCTGTTCTTTTCGATATTTGGGCCGTCTAATAATACAAAGTAATATAAGTATGTATATGATGGAGTCCTACATAAAGATAACAAAATAATTAAAAATATGAAGCTTATTCGGAGTTTCTTAAAAATGCCGGCTCCGAGATCTGATCTTCTCAACATCTATCAACTGTCAAATAGCGGGAATATATTATAGAGAAATAGGTTTGCAATCCTTTTATAACAAAATAAACTACTGAATAACAACGTGTTCTTTGAAAACGCATAAGTTCTAAACTGTAGTAACGGAAAGCTACACGTCTTATTTTTCGATGAAGAAACAAGATGAATGCTAATAAAAATATATAAGTAACTAGATTTCCTTCGAATCATATGACCTAGGCTAATTTTAGCAATATAAAATTCGAGGCCATCGTCTTTTAAAAATTAGATACTTAGTATAAAACGTTCTCGTACGTATATCAGTTTACTACGGAACGGTGCCATCTGTACCGTAGAAATGCGTGCTTTACGCTGATTATACTAGTTAGTTTTTTCAACGACAAATGAGCTCAAAACATATCATCCATATAACATACATAGAACGCTAATAGGTATGCGTTTTTAAGAGACAGACCCGTGGAATACTCCTTCAGGAAGCATCGATAAATATCGGCCATCCCTACCGGTTAGTGATGCGCGTAAATCGGTGCGCGTGCGCGCCGAGGGGCGACTCGCTCGTAATTCGCGCCGCCTCTTCACCCACAACTGACGGACAGGCTTTATCAGCCACAGGTCGGGGGTTCAATCAAAATCGTGTGATTTCAAACTATTTGACGGATGGGTCCAGATTATAGTTATATTGGTTTTCAGGTCTAGTTTTTTCTAGAAAGGTACCTTCTTTCTGATCAAATATGAATCATATTTAAGCTTGAAATTACAACTTCAATCTCAATCTCAATGTCATTGTCAATGTACAATTCCTATAGACAGGATCAAGTACCTACTTACTTAGTAGTTTCACTTAACACAATAGACATCCATAAAAAAATCAAATCAATCACTTTGATCCACAAGCCGAGTCTACCGAAACCTCATTCAGCTCTTAGACCATTTATAGATTTAATCAAAATGCACTTAGCAGGTATGCCAATTTTTTGGGCAAATATTAATACATGTAAGTACATAGTACATAGAACACTCTGAACTTTTTCTTATCTTTGTCAGTCGGATAAAAAGTATCAAAAGACCACTATATTTATTTAAGAAGGCAAGGCCCACAATTATTCTTTAATTCATTGCACGATAAACGTGATTAAATATTATAAATGGCTCACTCAAACCTCCTCATTAAACCGCAATAAACGGTCGAAACAAAACGCAATCTATTCAAATTATAAAGTTCAATAAAACCTTAATTTAATCCCAAGCAGCGACAATACAGTATTATTCTTAAAGTTCCTTTGTCCGGCACGCCTTTAAAAAAGAAAATTAAAAAAAAACTCGCATATGATTATGGCGAGCAATATCCGAAAAGATTACCATCTTATCTGAGATTCGAGACGTGAGCCCATCTCGGGCTTTTTCTACTTAACGATTCTGTGCCGTGTGCCGTACGATTTGTGTGTTATTGGCTTCATTAATTAATGAGCATCGGGTATCGGTTTTCAGACAGACGGAGAAGGTTCAAAGTGTTGACATTTTTATCTTTGCAATTTATGGAATTTGGCTTCGAGTGTAAAATGTCCGCTTGGGATATGGATATGTTTAAAGAATTGGTGACGTAACTTTCTCTTGAAAAATGCACATAATGCCATCCGTAGGTAAGTTCAAAAAATGCTACTAAAGTACGACTACGCTAACTTGGCACTGATTTGGCATATTTGACAGTGACATTGTATGAAAATGCCATACTTCACGTAAAACTTGCCAGGAAGATTTAGTCCAAGTAGTCCAACTGCATATATATACTACTGTTTAAGCTACGACTAGACTAAGATTGGATTAATTGTGAATACGTATTAATTTGTAAATACTTTATGCCAAATCTGATAATATATACCTACCCACATAATAGGATTTAAGTACTAAAAAAAAACTTTCTAAGAAATTTTGCTACCGTTCGCAGACGTTTCTACTTAAAAATAAAAGGTAGTTACGAGTACTAGGATTGTCTAATTTGTCTAGTAGACTATGATAAATGCGTTCATCGAAATCGAAATATGGAATGACTTCCAAAAAATATTATGAGTGCTTTTTTATTCGGCATGTCTTCTTAAACGTCATTATTTATCTGAAAGACTAAGTATCCGCGGCGGCGATGTATCTTGACATGTAAAGGTCCCTTATTAATGCGACCTTCTGTAATCTGTCTTGCGAAACCCCGCATTGTCCACTTTCTTCTGCCCGTTTGCGAAACGAAAAATACACTGACGAAGCATCGAACTTTAAAATAATGATTACAAAATCCTTGCATTTAAATATTTTAACTGGCCATAGAGACGTTATTTAATAACAAAAGGCGAGTAAAAAACTTAACAATATTGTCTCCAAGTTTCGGATTAAGCCGAAAGTCTGAAGATATTTTCTTTAGGAATTTCGCGCGGCTCGGAGCTCAGACTTGTCAATAAGCCCCATATAAATTGCCTGAACGAAAACCTTATTTGAATATAATAGCCTCTCCTATGGGTCGTTTTTACCCCCTTTCCTTGAAGTCGGCTTGCAATCTTTGTCCGATTATATTGTAAGCAAATTATCTTGAATCTGGCGGGTGAAGCAGTCTTTGTTCATGTTTTGCTTTATTAATAAACTGCTTAGAGTGATTCCTTATTGATTTATATACCTTTTGACTGTAGCCGCAAGTTCTTTGATTATGTTTGTACTTTAAGGATGGCTCGCGCTTCACTGGTGTCAATTTCTATAGAAAGCGTCACGTGGTAGCTTGAAGGTCACGTCACGTACGGCTTTGTATAGAATTTGACACATCGTCGCGGCCCGGGCCGGTCCCGGTCCGGTCTAGCGTGTGCCATCCTTTATTCCGTATATATTTTTAATACCACTATCTTGGTAGGAGGGTGTCTAGTCATACCTACTAGTTTAATTTTTTTGTAGAATAGTCTTGTTAATAATTCCATATATAAAAAAATCCGCTTTTAATATGAAAATAAAAAATAAGCTTACTATGGGACTGTCAACTAGAAATATTAATTTTATCTATTTCGGTTTGTAATGAATGAATTGACCGAGCGAGCGAAGTGTCTCCGTTTCAGCTTAGGCAAAAATGCTTTCGTGTGTCCGGCTGTCTATTCATTTGTTCTCTGTAGGTTAAAAAAAAACTCGATTCAGTTTTTGGTTTTTTTTTAATGGCGGGAATTGACACAAAATCCTTAAGCGCCATAGGGGGTCTTTGACACTTAGAACCTTTGTGCCGATCACCGCCTCGCGAGTTCTACAGCTCACATAGCCACTAGCCATTATAGGTATACATCATTGTATTACAACATTACGAGTATGTAATACTGAAATTATATCAGAAATGTTAAATTATTAAGTAAGTTATTTAGTATACCTATTTAAAAACCAAGCCAAACCATACATAGAATCTACTTCTTACACTTCCACCACTTCGGAAGGCAATTTAATTAATTTGATAGAATTACTGATAATGTTGATGCTAAAAAGGTATGATTGAATTATTGTATAATATTTACACATCCATATCCGCAAGCTTCCTTTTACACTTTAATTGTGGTTTTCGGTAAAGGCAACAAAAAAAACAATACATATTGATGCGCATTATACCTACCGGTAATCCAAACCAATAGACATACTCGTAGTAAGGAAAGAGGTATATTAATGCACCTAATATGTTAACTTAATTTAAATATGGTATGCCACTTACTTATTTCAAATTATATTTAATGTTGGTACAGACAGGTAGGGCTGCCATCTCGTACATTGCCGAAATCAGACAAAGAACTTAAAAATCCTGAACGTTTAATTGAAGTCGCGGTCTCTCCCCAGACACTGAAGAAAACAATTTTTAATTTAAAAATATATGCTTTTGCTAGGGACGGATGGCAGCCCCGGACAGGTTCCTTCAGGGGCTTGAAGCGCAGAGCGCGTTGCGCGACCAACATGTGTTATAATTATGTTCCTGTATGTTTATGGATACATATAAGAAAGGTACTTTTTTCGGGTATCTTTAAATTTGCTTCTACCCTACATGTCAGAATCAAAAGTGTGACGCAGTAAACTACTAATAGTAGTCAATTTTTCTCAAAAATTTCTCACAATTTGGTTACTTATATAGTTCATCTATGCTTAGTGAATGTGTTGAGCAAACGGCATAATTTCATAGAAATTTGACGTTTAAAATAACACTAAACTTTGACAGTTCATTGCAATTAAGAGATAATGCGCTTTGACGAGTTAAAGAGGGCCCCTACATATACCATCAAGTGTGACATAAAGTAAGCAGTCATTGAAGGGTAGGTATAATCTCCCTTATCTCGTACAAGTCAATACCATCAGGGACGCCAACATGACAAAATGAAAACAAATTAGCTTTAAGAGTGAACCAAATGCATAATTAATCAGCCTTTAAACAAATTGACTGACAAAAGAAAAACATCTTTAATCGATTTCAAAAGGATCGATTTTTGAATGGAGGGCGTAGCTCTATACGAGGTTTGAAAAAGTAATCAGCGAAAAGTGATTACAAGTAAGAAATTACGATTTGAATAGCGTTTTTTAGTGATAAAATCGGCAGAGTTATAAGTTCGGGTGAAAAATTAACGTCCAATTAAAGGTTTTTACAAAGTTCAATTAAAACGGTAGCGTTGGGTAAGACTCGTGATTAACAGACAAATTTACGCAATACGATCGCGTCTGATAAACAAGCTTGCAGGGCGGTGTGGGCTAAGGCAAAGGCGGGCATACAACGTTTTATTTTTGATTATAAAATAAATTCAACTCACAATTTTTTTGAAATATCTTTTTGGATACGGTCCAAAACAATCTGACACTTGCTTTTATTGCCTATTTTGAGTCTCACTGCTGGGCAAAGGCCTAGCCTCTCTTCCATCACTTATCACTGCTAAGTGCACGTCCCTGTCAGTCGAAATTGAAGGTTAAAATACAAAGTTAAATCTTAGACAGTCTTTGAAATTTGTAAGAGTTTTTTGGTGTACTCGTAGGAACACGGATCTATTAATAATGCGTTTCATAGAAACTTATCTCTCTACATTGAATATGTCAACCAAATATGTCGTTGTTATACTTGATGGGGTGCCGAGTGACGTCTACAATCTTAATTGTAAATATTGATAATTATTAGTAAAGGTGGCATTGGCTTGGTGAAGTAATAATATAATATTATTACGTAGCCATACGACCAAAGCAACGAAATTGAGCAAGCACGATGATAAAATTTCGTCACTCCAATTAGCAAGGAAATTGGTAAGTGAAAGTATAAAATAGTTTTTGCCCACTCAAGTCATATACCTACTACAGTAATACTACTTAAATCAGAAACTTTTGCCTAATCAGAATTTAGCAGACAGCTCATCTTTTATTACCTATAAAAATTGGCATAGAACAAATCGCTTTCACTTATGAATTACAGTAAAATATGTAAATTTTAAATGGCTCCTGAGTTTGGTCATTAATTGTTGTTATGTAAGTACAAATATTTATTATGATAACTGCATTTATCAGTACAAGTATGATAAATGCAATATAGTTCGATTGAGCAAAATTTATTGGGACACAACTTTAAGCCTACATATTTAAGCTTTTTGGTTTATTTTACATATTTATATGTATAAGACCAGGTTTGTGCTACAAATGCCTTTCAAGTATGATGGGAGTTGCTTTTAAATCGATTTAGTATTTATCCTTCTGAGTAGTTTCAATCAATTAAGGGCATTTAAGTGTTTTATAAAAGAAAATGTACGTGATAATTAACTTACTAGAAGTAGTTTCTTGCCGCTTAAAAGTTGTAGTGATCTTTATAGTGCCATTTATTGCACTTTTATATACCTGCTATTAAAACTACCAGGTATTTGATATTAAAACTAACAGTTTTATCTCAACAAGGTGTAGTTTCTCCTGAGAGAATCATTTTAAGGCAGTTGTTTTTGAAAAATTGTACATATTTATGCTTTGGCTAACTGAGAGTTTGGAGTCCTTTAGGATGCAATAATTTAGTGGACATAGGCAAGTTTAGGAAGAACATTTGAGGACTAATGTTAAGTTATGTTATGGAGGGACAATCCGCCGGAATCGAGTGGGCAGTCGAGTATCTAATGCGCCCATTCACCATCACTGGAGTTGCAGGAGCTTCAGGTTGTCCGGGCGGCATTCCCCCCTTGCTTCTTTCTTGTCTCCCTGTTTTTACACAGAACCATCCATTTGAGAACCTGACGTGAACATTTAAAAAATAATATTTTGTAACTCTCTTTGACTCGCATAATTTGCGCGGAAGACACGTAAATAAACAATTGAAGCAGGACTGTAATAGTACTTACAAACAGTGTGTTTATGAAATGTATTGAATCAGGCGTTATACTTTGTTGGTCTACCCTCGGAGGTCACGTGACGTTTTCTATAGAAACTGACAGATCGGCCCGGCCCGGCCACGTCTCGGCCCGTTCTAGTGTGATATTTTAGACAAGCAGCAATACTAGAGTGCGATCAACTTTGCGCTAACATTATATGAAAATAACATACTTCACGTAAAAATCCCACTACATATAGGTACTATCGCGTTCATAATTGCATGGGCAGTTTATGAATGAATTCATTCATAAATTGCCCATGCACTTTTGAACGCGTGTGTACATAATTAACTCACCATCGATAAACTGTATTGTATACCTAGTCTGTATACCTTTACAATGTAGATTACACCACCACGGTGCAACGCAACGACCCGATGCACCAGTGGGACACACCGGGACCCCGCACTAAGCGGAGAAGCCATGCGTCTGTGGCCGGTCGTTGAGCGAGTGCCTTTGGCAAGCGGAGTTCCACAAGTCCTCGAAGCTTGTGCAGCGGCCGGTTATGATTGAGCCGGACTGTCGATTAATTTCGCCACACAATCAGTGTTGCCGCATATTGATCGATAAATCAAGAGAATCGAGTAATTGCTTATTTAAATTCGGCCTGCGGGCGGCGTGTAGGTTTTTACACGTATCGCGTACGGGACTCGGCGTTACTTTGAACTTATTCTTAATGGCTGGTGTTCTGTATTCGAAGTTCTACGGAAGACGTACATAAGTAAATACGAATCCCATCAATAGCTTATTATCGTCCATTGTGGTTTAAATACAGGCTCATTCGTTTTCGGGATATTCCCTTTTGTGACTTTTTTATAACTTAACAGTGGTATTTAGTAAATACCACTGTTAAGTTATAAAAAAGTCCGATTATTTAATCGTAAGTAGGTATGTGCGGCCAGCCTGAACAAAATTGCCACAATAGTCTAGGAGCGCTTGCAATGCTTGTGATTTTTTTACCCTTTAAGTATGCCTCTTTAGTATAAAAAGTAAGTGATCCATTGGGATTCACCATGTTGGCAGGTTAAGGGACAAATACAAGCCCGGGACATACAGTGCTTCCTTGAGAGCTTTGGAAATCATACTGAAAGTATAGTAAGAAAGTAACAGGTACCTACAGAGTAAGTAGCAATCACTGAGTACACAGACACCGGTTTATGAAGCGTTTACAAAGAAAATGAGGTCACGACACATATGCATATCCGTCACAGGATAATTCTCATGTCAAAAACTACCGACAATCTTTAAAACACTATTAGATCCCGTGACAACTGTCATAAAGTCTTCAATAAGAAGTTGTCTATTTATTGACGATACATTATGGTTTTATTTAAATTATTGATATGGTGGCAAACAAGCACACACTCGGCGCGGTAGTGAGCGGTTTCCGTAGCCTACGGACGCCTGAAACGCCAGAAATGCAGTCATTTTAGGAATCTTCACACCTGTCAGCGTGGTGAAATTGGCGCCAGCTACTTCCCCAGTTAGGTTGCGTCAAATTATCCGGGTTACCTTTTTTGGTGGACGTATTATAAGTCTAAGCGCTGTTGTATAACAGAGTAACAAATGGCAGTAAGGTATCTTATTAAAAACGCCACCAATCACGCTCTAGTGCAGATGAATGTCTCGCCACGGGGTGCGCGCGCGGCACGAGCGACCACCGGACGGGCGCGCGGGTGGCAAACGTACTATGTAACTATAATATACTCTGTTCTATAATAGTATTAGGAAGGTTCGTGAATTATTGTTTTACATTGCTGACAAATTAGGTAGACTAAACTGAAGCGAATTTATTGTTAAGTTTTTATGAAAAACGTCACGTGACCTCCGAGGGCTCCGAGCTAGATTCTTTCTATAGAAACTAACAGATCGTCACGGATCGGATCGGATTGGGGAGAGTCATCCTTTACCCGAAGTTAAGCGTCTTTGTATGTTATTTGACAGCATAACTCCAGGTTAGCGGCTAACCCTGGGTGCTGCAACTTATGGAAGTTCTGTTTTGATTGTGGTAAACTATGCGATTTTTTTGATAAAATAACGATATTTAAGAGTGTTGAATAGATTAAACTGGTACCTAATGAATTACTTATCATTTAAAAGGAAAAATAAACATAATATATACTAGAAAACTCCCGTGAGTATTAGACATATTAATATACTCAGATCGGGTTACTCACGTCTATAAAGTCGAAAATAGCTCGACATGTTTCGGAACGGTCCGCGTCCCATAATCATGAGTGAGAAGCGCTTGCGGCGATTGTTCTGCGCTCTGAGCTATTTTCGACTTTATAGACGTGAGTTACGGTGAGTAACCCGATCTAAGTATATTAAAATAATATATACGTTTATAAAAATAACTTTGGTACCTCTACACAGTTCTGTTTATTTTACATAAGTCAGTAGGTATATATCGGTAAGTATGTTTAAGAACGAAAGGTTTTTATGTAAGTAAAAAATTAAAGCTATCAAATACAAGATACAAGCATTTATTGGTAAAAGGATAATTTTATTAGCTACTATTTTAGTTACATTATGTATGTCACGTTACAATATAACAAAATAATAATAAGTGACGTGTAAGCAATAATTTACAACGAGTTTTGTTAGGTACGACAGTGTTGAGTCAATGACCTCTCCGTGAACTAGTAAATTCATCTACGTTGTATGTAGTAAGCCTGATCTACTAAGAACAGTTTAAGTTTCCTTTTAAAGGTAGCATCAGTTGAACAGTCTTGTGTTTCATTTGGTACTGCGTTGTACATTTTACAAAATATGGGTTAACTTTTTTTTGGACAAACTTTTTTATGTAATATCATTCATTTGGCATTTAAAAGTTATCTCTGATACTTTTAACGTGACATTGTTCTCGTCGTAAATATTTAATTTATTTCAAATGTTCAGATCACACGAATGAGTAATGGGACCAATAATCGCCTGATATAAAGCGGTCACCGTTAGACATGGACAAGTTTACATTTCCTGCGAATTACTTACTACTATACCTACTACATACTATACCTATCTCAACTACCCACCTCAGCCTACCTACCGTACCCTACCGCACCTACCTCAGTACCAGATATACATAATACAAATACGTAAGTACATAGAATTAAAGCGGATGCCGATATCATAACGTGTTACCCGCTTAGCCGACTTTTACAGGAAAACTCTAAACGAAACAATTGTAAAGCATGAATTAAATCATTCATTAAATATAATAAATTGCATTACATACCTAACAAGGTAAATATATAACTAAAGAAACACAACAAATAATTATTTTTTGTTTCAGGTATGTCACGTAAACTTAATGCAGTCGTGTAATCAACTTATAAATTAAGGTACGTATTTATGAGTTAGAGTCTGACCAACAAATTCAGACAATATATTTAAAAACTGTATTTAAACTTACCTCCCTTTTTTTCGAATTAGCAATACGACTGTAAGAAAAACCCTCTGACTATGCACGAATGAGAACCGTAATCAGACTTAAGGATGACTCACACTAGAACGGGACGGGACGGGGCGGGATGGGACGATCTGTCAGTTTCTATAGAAAACGCAACGTGACATCCGAGGGCTCCGAGCTATCACGTGATTCTTTCTATATAAATTGTCAGATCGTCCCGTCCCGTCCCGTCCTAGTGTGAGTCATCCTTAATATTTGAAAAATGTTCCAGTCTATTAAGTTTTGTTTTACAAATTTGATGACGGTATAACACCAGAGCCTATCCATTTGTAATACTGGTTCCGGGTAGATTCGGAGTTACTAAGTAACAACATTTTTGGTTACCAAGGGCCCATTTCTCAAATGGTATTAGACTAGTATTATTCGTGTGTTGCTATGGAAACCCATATGATTTGACAGTTTATGGACTAATATTATTCTATTACCTTTCGAGGCATATTAGGCCCCAGGCCACATTTTTCGAACGATATGAGACTAATATTATTAGTCCGCGAACTGTCAAATCGTATGGGTTTCCATGGCGACACACTAATGCTATTAGTCTAATATTGTTCGAGAAACGTGCCCCTAGTGTCTACACTAGGCTAGTAATTATTTATACCATAGATAACCGTAATAACCATATACATGTAAGACAAGGTACGTGCCTAAAGGATGTAGGATCTACAAGATCCATATACTGCTAAACAATGCTCTCAAACTGAAAATTGAGAAGGTAACTACTACTGCCTATCACGCTCACGTCACTCCACTTTGAGGTACGGAGTTATATTCTGGGGTAATTGTACTGATAGAAAACTAGAATATGTAGCTCAAAAAAGTGCTTGAAATCAGTCACCGGTAAGTATACAAAGCTGTAAACCCAACCTCCTCAAATTACTCGTAAACATTTTTATACTACCGTTTTATATAATATATAGGAAGCTGCATGCATTTTATAACACATTGAAATGAGTACTGTAATAACACATCCACATTCTTATTACCTATACGTTTTAGTACGTGCCTAAAGCTCTAGTGCTTGCATGATGACAACACGATGATTCAGATGTCGGATCTGCAAGCTCCATATACAGCTAAACAATTCAGATCTACGGGCATGTCCTGCGCAATGATGACGTCACTGCGTACGATGATCTAGCAGGACTAACGAGATCATTGGATTATGTTTGCTCTCACACTGGTGATGGAAAGGGAAATTAGGCAACTGCCTTAATGGTATTTCCCGTAGAAGTAGTATACAGAAAGTAACAAAAGTACCGAACGATACTTCAACAGCTGATTAGGTCAATGACCCTAAGTACGATCATCATCATCATCATCATCATTCAGCCGAAAGACTCCTAGCATAGCTCTCTCCATTGCCCTTTGGGTGACTTTGAGCCTTCTTATGAGGCCCATTGTAAGCGACCACGTTTCAGTACCGTATGTCATCACTGGCAACACACACTGATCGAAGACCCGAAACCTTTGTCTGAAGACGAAAGTCTAAGTACGATGCAGGTCAAAAAAATCGAAATTGGAAAAAAAACCGTGCGGACTTTTGTTACTCCCTCTCCCTGTGCACCCTCGTTGCTAACTCAACTGACTGTCATGGTAACGAGATAGTCACAGAGCGAGTGTAACACATCGCAGATATTGTGTATTACATTTTTTGATTATATTTTGTGATATGGCTGCCTTATCTTACAATAAGATCTTAAAACTAGCATTTTAAATTCGTATTTTAGCTAACTGAGACTGACATGTAATTTCATTTAATTAATTTTTCGAAAATATCATGGTTTCGTTTTGATATGCTCCGAAATGGGAATCCACAATTCGTGATATTGTAGATATGTCAGTTTTATCGTAAAGTATCTGCAAAAATAACTTACACAAAAACATATGAAAAAATATCTAATAATACTAAACACAGTCACAGTTTACAGATGATCGTGGCATATATGTATTTGCGCGCTTTCGTCCATAACACCTTTAAACTTTACAAACCGTAAATAATATCATTAACCCTGTTAAACCACCGATTTGACTGTCTGGTCCTTAGACCGTTTAATCATCTGGACTTACAATTGACGGGTGTTCACGTCAGTCGAAAGCATATATATAATATAACCCATGAACATATCCATTGTATGGATTGACGGTTGATTGTTTCCTAAATTCCCGGGAATTCCCGGGAATATTAGGGTGTCGAAAGAACCGGTACTGAAATTGTATTCCCGGTACTCCCGGTTCTTTTCGAAATTTTATAAATATATTCAATTTATTGACGATTATATGACAGCTATTTGTACGTTGCGTACGAATAGCCAAAAATTTAGATAGATAGATGGCGGAATACTCTTTATTGCACACCTCAGTACAAGGAAACATTTACAAGGTAAAAACATTGGATTAACACAGAGGCAAACAACAAAAAATTTTGTTCCTTTCCCCCGCAAAAATCGGCAGACGTTTTTTTGTATAGAATTTCCAGTCTCAACAGACAATACGACTAGTCTGAAATTCGGGTTCACCGATTCTTTTCCACAATTTTATAATTGAAAGATTATACCATTCATCCCTAAAACAGATTAATTGTAAAAAAGAAAAAAAATACACCAGTTAAGGTCGTAAACGTAGAGGCAGCTGAAACAAGCGGACGCGCTGCCATACAAAATTAGTACAGGACTGCACATCGGCGGCGACCGATAGTTGTGTCGTTTATGCTCCGTGCTATAATTGAGGTGATATGTGCTAATACTCGTACATGTTATCTAACTACCAAACAAGATTGATTAAAATTCTTAACACCTCACACCTCACACATGCAACTAAAAAGCCTCCCTGCTGTTTGTTTACATCGCTGGCTTCTAATTGGTCGATTGCGTAACCAGCACACTGCACCCACTAGTTTAACCCTACACAACTACCAACACCCTTTACTGAACATCTTGGGTCTTATGCCCGTTGTATTAGGGACTACATATGGTCAGCAATCAGTGTTGGCGATGGTACAGTTGCCATCAGATATATCGGAGCTGCCGAGGTGCTCACTATTATCTGAAAATGCTTAACGCTTTGACAATAGAGGCGTGTTTATATATTTGTCAGCAGCTAGGCCGCGATATAACTGATGTCGACTGTACATATAGACGTACAAAGTTATATTTACAGATAACCAGATTAGGGATTAAAGTTGTCGCTTACTAATTCCTTAGGAGATATGGAAAGCAATGACGCTTTGAGCTGTTTTATTAAGTTTGTAACAGTTATAATTGTAAAACGGGCGGCAGCTGTGAAGTTAGGTTTTAAATGGCGGCAAAAAGTTGGTTGAAGTTTGCCTTGGATTGCAACTGCTTTGGTCTCGTGTGCTATACATATAGGCAGTACTAGAAATAACCACACTGAAGGTAAGTTCCTATACTGACAATAACCTTAAATAAAATGGTGTAGATTTATAAATAAAATCTTAGTAGATTTTTTTTAAGATGTACAGAAAATGCTAAAAATGTGCTGCTGGTGCGAAGAGTGTGGCGGTGCGTCGTCAATGTTCCGAAGTTGGCTTAATCCATTAGAATCTAAAACGGGATATTTACCATGTATGTATTTTATTGAGCACCCGATATTTCGGCACTGTTGTAAATGCCATGTTTAAGGAATGAACTATCGAGCTGCGAGTTTTTAGTTGTGATCTACCCACACCACACACCATAGCGATCTACCCTCTTATGGGTTCGCTTATTTTGTGTGTCGTCACTGGCTTATAAATTTGTGGTTTTTGACAAAAATGCCGACATTAAGTTCAGTTATTTGTAGTTGATGCGTCCCGAAAGAAGTTATGCTTGGAAAAATAATTAGTATGGAAACGTAATTACCGCTCAAAACGTAACGTATACGTATTAGGAGGTGCCGAACTCATGTTCACATTGTTAACCATTCAAAACAAGTAAACTTATGATTTGACTATGGTTTTAGGTAGCATACTTACTTAAATATGTATGCTGCTATATGTATGTATTCTATAGGTACCTATAAGTGAAATGTGTTTATATGACTGGTTGTCTAGAAGAAATTATGGGTTTAAGATCGTAAGAAGTGGAAGACATTTATAAATGACTTTTGTTCCCCGTTATCAATCTATTTATTTATATGTCGGTGTAAAGTACACACTTTACATTGCCTACTAACTATAGCTTTTTCTATTATTGATCGACATACCACAAAACGTCAACTAAACCAACATCACACACACCATCACAACAAATGCTAGGTGACCTGGATACATGTAGACAAATCAAAGAAGTCCTACCTGAGGGAAATTACAAGCACACGAAAACCGTACTGAGGACACCCAGTTACCGACTGCGGAAAATAGTAGGACTAATCACAGGACACAACATACTAAACATCACCTATGTGACATGCATGGGTAAAGCTGATAGTCCTGAAACAGAGAAATAACATACCTTATTCTCTTAGACTGTAGACAGGTAAGAGTATACAAGAGCAGGTATTTATGGAGTCTAAAGTAGGCAGTTAGCAACCTAAAACCGATGCTAGGTTTCGTACAGAGAGTTGGGTTGGAATAGGGCTACCTCATTATCACGCAAAAAAGCACAATGGATGTTAAGTTGCGAAAGAATCCCAGCCAAACTAACTAACAAACTAACCACAAAACGCTGAACATTATAGACGAAATAGGTATTCTGCTATCTCTACAAAACAGGAGCAAGCCTTGCCTTTCCCATACATGATTTACCGACTTTTAACCAGCCCCTTAAGCAAATAGGTCCCGTCAGTGTTGACATGTTGCACAAAACAGTCGATGCATTACGCATCAAGTTGTCGACGCCCCGTGGAGAGCAACGTGCCACCGTGCTAGTACCGGTATGTGAGAATCATGCGGGAATGGGAAAACGTTTGCAAGATGGCGTTTGTAAAAGTGGGGCTTGAGGAAATAAAGCATCATCAGGCTTTCAAGTTGTTAGTTGCATTTTTTATGTTATACTAAATACTAAGTATTTAATCAATACAAAATATTCATTTTTAACACGTCAAAAGGTAATTAAAATAACAACAAAATTAAAATTAGACTTAAACTACATATAAATTTAAATTCCTAAGCTACAAACCTAATCAAATAGCCCGCCCCGTACCATTCCGGGCGCAAAAGTGCCCAACACACTCGCTGCGTTTCCGCGTTGAACTGCGATGGATAACCTTTGCACCAGGAATGATCCGGAGCGGGGATCATACCCTTTCTCTCTCAAGCGACCTCCAATTTCTTTGAGGAACGCCTTTGCCTCTGTGCACCAACTACCAGACGTCTCTACAGCTACTACTGTGTTATACTTATATTTGATAAATCATGTGTTATTTGGTACCGTTTATGAAAAAGTAAGGAAATACTAACAAAGTAATAGTAAGGCGTTCAAGTTCTAAACAAATGCAAAATTATTGAACAAATGCAACAGATTGTATTTGTTTTATAATTTTGTTTACATGCGTTGTTATTGCTAAAGTAACGAATAAACCTAAACAAAAGTTTCACTTTAAGTTTTACACTAAGTTTATTGCGTTAGTTGCAAGAAACTTAGTGTAAATAAAACTTTGCCACGATAAATTTAAAGGAAATAAATAAATGTCAATAGAAAAGTTGATGATTTACAAAGGTGTTTGCTAAGTTGGCTTAAGAAAACAACAATATAAGAGCTGTGTGCGTAGCCAAGATGCCAATCGCTAACGAAGTCGGGGACGAAACGCAACTGTCATTGTTACTCTAATAAGGCAGAGTGATAGAGAGAGATAACTACCATACGCTTCTAAGCGTGAGTGATTGGCATCTTGGGTACGCACGCTGGTCACATATTTTTGTGGTCTTCATAGCTGGATATGCTATTGCAGGTGACTGTACCACTTCGAAAGTATCTCCTTTCGAACAACAAAAAAACATCAGGCCCTGGTCACATTGTCTGTAATACAGCTTTTAACAGAAATGCTGATGATAATCAGTATCGTATTCTGATTAGGAAAAATGAACTAAAAAATTTGACACGAAAAAAAAATTATAGGCCTATTGGGATTAGGACGACCTGTCTCCATTTTGTTTTCGGCCCATAACTTTATTTTCCTCTGTTTTTCCTACTCAAACCATAATACTGATTACATCCTTAAACAGATCACCAGAATTTTTGTTACATCCTGTATTTGATACAGGATGGCATCTATCAGAAAACGGTATCGTAAATAAACAAAATCGATTAGATCGAGTAATCGCGCATTCGCGTAATACACATTAAGTCGAATAGAGAACCCTTTTTTTCAAATTGGTTGATAGTTTCTAATAATCTCATTAAGTTATAATGATTTTAATTAGCTTCGAGTATAAATCATAATAATCTGATGAGCCTTACAGTCAGGCGATCAGATAAACGGCTCGCGACAAATAATCGATAGCGCGAATTTCGATTATCACATCGATTATCGCTATTAGCTGTAGCATCATAAACTATAGAAGGCCTATTCGAACTATATGAATCGCAACTCATTGATCGTCTATTGCCGAGCATCTTAGGGTCCGGCTAATTACAAGCTAAATCATACTTGCGTAAATTCCAATTTAAACTAGCAAGCACGTGTAGATGGCAAAAATCGCTCACAAACACTAATTGGGCATTTTTTATATTGATCTGTTTTATCGAATGAAGTGTCAAATCTATTTTGTATTCTAAATGTTCGAAGCAGCCTCCATTTTCATTTAATCTCTTGTGATTTCTTAGGTTTATTAAGTAAATAAAGTTCCGGGAAGATCTTATGTCCGTCGTATTGAATAATCATTTCTGGCACGAGTTTGTATAATAATCGATATTATCACGAAGACATTGTTGCAATAATAACAATTGTGAGAAATTGCTTTAACCTTCTTTTTTAATCTTCTCTGCGGTAATAGGGTTCAAGGCGTACAAAGTGTAGTGAATACCTCTTATAATCTTTCTAATATCTTATCTTATAACTTTTCCTTTTCCTTTTTTTTCTGCACCTGTTTCTAAAAAGTTTTAAATCGATTTGTGTATACGAACGGGTACTATAGAAAATGGGTCTTACTCGAAATCCTTAATAACGTTTGTCCTAAAATCACTTACCCTAACTGTTTTGTCCAAATGATCAATTGTCATAACGATTATTTTCCATAATATAATGATTGGCTAAAAACGACTCCTCACTGAACCAAATAGCTGCTTAGTTGGTTGGGTTAGGTGAGAACTGCGACTTCACACAAATCCGAATCGCTACTAGAAAATGATGTTAGGGAAAACAATATTTGGGCATATGCGTTTAGAACAAATGATCATGAGAAACAGTATAACACCCAACAAACCCAACAAACTGTACTGCAGTTTGGCGAAATGTTTTAAGGTACTTGTATGTAATTGTAAGATTGTTTAAAAAATTATAATTAAGGGATACCGATATAGATCAATAGAAATGTATAGTGCTGTATTAATTCAATAACAAAAAAAAACACCTGTTCTACCACAGTAATAAATAAGTAATGCATTAATTATATAGCTAATTAAAGGGGCTAGACTTTGGTGAAAAACTTGAAGGTGCCTCTGACGTAGAAGTACCTACTTTTTTTTTGCAATATGTCCTATAATTGATGTATTTAGGTACTTTATATACTACTTGATGTACTAGACATGCACAATATTGGCACGTGACGCACGTCAAAATCGGCTGGCTAGTTTAAAAATATTGGAAAATGTATTTTTTTACAAAAAAACTATTAAGTTTGGGCGACTAAAATTTCGCATATTTTTTTTTATTCGCTGGATCTGATCGGGTAAACGATTACAATCGAAAATAAACATTTAGATGTGGGCGAAAATATTCTGCATTTAGAGTCATCAGATTTTCATGCTCCATTGTTTTTATACACCTTGATGAATCATCACATATGGTGACGACACCAGTAATGGAAACGGGATCAGTGCTGAACATTCACTGTTATTATGAGAAAATAAGGTTCATGAATTTATTTTGCGTCAATCAATTGACAATCATATTTAAATTAAGAGCGAAGTGTCCCTCACTGGTGCCTATCAGCTTTAAAGTGTTCACAATTGGTGCCGTTACCCTAATACCTGATAAAAACAGTTGCATACCTGATAGCCTCAACTGGAATTCTTGGATGATACTATGCAATAAGATAAAATGAGTCTATAAATGCAAAATGGAGTGAAGCAGGGGTCTTCACATTACGGCCCGCTAGGCCTTTTAATCCGGCCCGCGGAAGAAACTGTGATCTACCTTCCAATCCGAATCGTAGAAACCCTGGTCACACCCGCGAGGCTCCTTAGGCTTTCTTAGCGAGAAGGAAAGGCCTGACTCGCTAAAAAATAATTACGATCCGACATGAAAGCCAAGTCATATGTATGACCCGCGCGGTATTTTTAATGCAGTATGGTCCTTGGCGTTGAAAGGTTGGAGACCCCTGGAGTAAAGCAAGGTAGTTAAGGGCACAGACTCATTATCCGATTATCGGAACAACCGATACGTCATTTTTTCAATCTATCACCTACTGGTGAATAGGCGATGTTCAGCTTTTTGTCAATTGATTTTGTAAATGCCTACTCGTTGTGTAGGGCCATAGAAGTCGAGGCAAGTATGTAGTTGAAATGGCCCTTTTTGTTATACATTATTTGACGGCCTCCTAGTCTAGTCGGTAGTGACCCTGCCTACGAATCAGGAGGTCCCGGGTTCGAATCCTGGTCAGGGCATTTATTTGTGTGTTTATCACGAATATTTGTTCCTGAGTTATGGATGTTTTCTATGTATTTAAGTATTTATATGTATCTATCTATTATATATATCGTCGTCTAGTACCCACATCACAAGCCTTATTGAGCTTACCGTGGGACTAGGTCGATTTGTGTAAAATTGTCCCATAATATTTATTTATTATTTATTTATTTATGAAATTAAGTTTTTTGTTAATTTCACCATTTTAAAATGTTATATTAAGTAGCTTTTATCCAGAGAGTCGAGAGCTAGATTGTCGAAAATCGCTCTCTAGGCTGCAATTTTTTTTAATGCACACTATTTAGAGTCGAACCACGTTATCTAGCAAATGAAGAGTCAAACTTTAAAATGTTAGGTATTTAAAACGTGAAAGTCTAATATATGATTATGACATTTACTTTACTTAACACTTTCGTAGTCTGTGTTATCAAAATCTATGAAAATTCGCATAGAATAGACGGACTCTATGTACGAGTATGTTTACAGAAACGACTTCAGGATTTTTTTCCATAATAAAAGGGTTGTTAACAAAACCTAAAAGCACCTAACGCCAATTAAAACCTAAAATGCTAGCTTAATTTTCCTATACATATTAATAATTTCAAGTACTTATAATCGACGCTAAATTAAATATTATTTTATAACCACTACTAATAAAATATGGAACTAGTATTCTGAAATATTTTTTTTTATAACTATTACCAAGATTTTACAATGCGGAAATTCCCAATTATGTATTATCTTTTGTACAAATTACGTGCGCACACATCACGTTTATTCCTTATCGGAATAATTCCTTTATCCTTTCAAAGTACGATTCCTGGTTACAATAATTAATCAGTGACGAATATTGAATAAATTATGAGGATTATTCTCCCTTGGAAAGTACTAAGGTTATATTACTTATATTCCTATATTGGTACAGAGAGAGGTGTCACTGGACTTCAAACATTAAATATCGTCGTTGCGCTTTCCAAATCTGATATCTGCTCGATTTTTGACAATTAATAGGTAACCTAGTAATTAAACACATAAGGTTTTAATTCATTTAATTATAATCACATGCATATCAGATTTGGAAAGCGCAACGACGATATAATGATAATTATATTTAATGTATCATTATATTTAATTATTATATTTAATTTTTGTAGTCCAGTGACACCTCTCTCCCCGCAGCTCTCATACCAATGCTGCCCCAGAATCCCAGACGTTGCCTCTGCCTGCGTCCCATGGGCAGGTGCAACATCCGTTCGATGTCTAAAAGTGTTGGCTTCGGCTCCGCGTACGCCTCCTAAAGGTCCGAAACACGGTGATAGAAAACACATATATATATATATATATATATAGAGAGACAGGAAACGAAAGTGCGAATCAAGAATCAAAATTAAATATAAAATAAAATACTTGCTCAGATAAATTAATTATCATTACAATTTTTTTCTTATTTTTATTTCTTCTTTTTTTTGCCTAATCAGACCACGATATCAGTATCAGTATCACCAGCATTTTGTTACAACTTTTGTTGCTCTGCAACACTTACAAATATTGTGTATTTTTTGTGTACTGAACCCAAACAATATATGTAATAATAACCTACTCAGAAATGTGCTTATTTAATGGAAACACGTATTTGAAATACTTCGAATCTCCTGAACCAAAACGGTGTTAAAAATCACGCAGCTAACTTGCCAATTATCGAGGTAATCAGCAATCATTAAGAATACTAATCATTATTTTTGTATACAATAGGATACAGGGATACGAAACCTTCTGCAGACAATCTGCAATTTTTTTTATTAAATAACACTTCTCTCTGTGAATCAAACATCTTGGGTAAATAATCTAGAAACTACATTATGGTGTCCGAATGATATATCCGTGTGTTATTAAAACACGTACCATTAGTTTGTTACTCCTGTATTCCAATTTTTGAACATAACAGCCGTAACAGGTGTGTCTGTAAGTCGTTGTTAATCTTAGGCGAACCATACGAAGGTATAATTACGAGTATGATAACGTGACCTCGAGATTCGTAAGAACTATTCGTAATCAAAATTTACACTTACAATGGTCTGAATGGTCGCTCTAGTCTCGGTAAGCGATTGCAACCTTTGGTCCACAAGCTATCATCCGTTTAAATTGTTCGTAAGAATGTTCTAATTGCTTCAAAATGACCTTTTCAAAATCATTAGCGAAACCGAATAACACAATGCCAGTAAAGTAGTTGTTAATCAGAATTGTTTCTTTTTCTTGTAAGCTGGTATTGTTTTGAAGAATATGCTTTTTGTGGAGTTGATTTATGGCTTTGCTAGTAGTTGTGGTGCGTTGACATTTAGTGCTTGAATTTAGTTGGCATTTAGAAAGGTCCGTATCATGTTTTGATCTTTCCTTAAACGGTTAATGCATGTAGGGCGACTTGCACCACCCGGGGTTAGCCACATAAGCCGGAGTTATGCGTTATTTTGTATGGGGTTTGCAAGTTTAACTCCAGGTTAACAGTTAACCAAAGGGTAGTTCAAGTGAGCTAAGGCTACCCCTAAGGGGTTTGTACCTGAAAATTTTGATTTTGAGGTTCGTTTACGACCGTATCTTTCTCGAAAGTGAAATATTTACCTTAAATACAGACCGGCTTATTTGCAATAAATTGAATTCGATTATTTACTAGAAATGAGTCAAGAATAGTTACTCCAAATTGAATTTATTATTACATCGATGATAATCTACAAGCCGCTAAGGTGAATTAGCACTATGTCTGCCATGCATATGCCAAATGCCTTCTTGTATTTGGCGTACGTTCGCATGGCAAAATCGGCCTTAATACTTCATACGGAGTTTTGGTTAAGTAAAAACGTATTTCTAGGGCATCGAAGGGCCCGTCCGCTGTTTCTACAGCCCCTCGTGATGTATTTACTTATTACCACGTCAAGTGCGCGGGCGACGGCAAAATGACGATTTACGGGGTTCCAAGCCGTGAGTTCTTGTAGCACGAGAGGGAGTCGAGTTTTAGAGTATACTAGTTTAATGAGACCCATATATAGACTGAAATGGATCCCAACGATTCTGAGATACCAGCTCATCGCTCTGGCAACTGAGCTACCGAGACCACACCCGTGGCACTGAATTTCTCCACCATGTCCCTCGAATGCGCCTTAGGGGGCGCTTAGCAACATCTACCATATGAAAGTAGGTACTTCTTAATCGGCAAGTGGAGTCTCCAGTTGTATTAAGAATTTGCAACCCCATACTTTAGTATTAGTTTTAAACAGGCCTAGTATACATTTTTACTTGTCATATTTGACATTTACTTCTCGACCGCGTTAGCGTATCGAGAGGTCAAAGCATGAAAGTAGCCAGGTGATTTATATTAATGGTAAACAAAATTTTAAAACTGGATACGCTAACGCAATGGAGAAGTAAATGTCAAATAGAACAAGCAAAAATTTATACTAGGCCTTCAGAAATGTCTACGAGCGATACCACTACTCTGCCACTACTCTGGCAGAAGCGAAATGGACCTACTTTAGAAAAGCGCAGTCGCTAACGCCTAAGGTTACGTACAACTCATTGTAAGCACACGGGAGTTTTACGTAATCGTAGTCGATAGGTGTCTACTGTCTACAACGGCTACGTACAACTCATGGCAAGCACATAGGTGAACCGAGTCACTCCAGGTCAACGCTTCTGGAATATCGACTTGCGCGCGCCGCGATGACATTGACGCTAACATATTGCTCGCTCTTAATTTGTTTCAATTTATGTTTTATACACTTGTGTTTTGCATGTATGATATCTAGGTGTGCTAATTAGTGTAAGTGGGTGCATTTATTTCGCGTGTCATTTGTTTGCTACATATTTTATCTAGATTATACTGATAGTGATCTAGATAGGTTACATTTTATATATTATGGTCATTATTGGGAGGTTGTAGATACTTATACAACTCCACCTGCCTTCAAGAACTTGTATAGTCCAACCACTTTAATGAAAGAAAATGTTAAGTACACATTTTGTTTCGATTTAGGAGCAGGTTGAGATTTTTCGGTATGTCTGGTCCTGTGTCGCCGAACAAATCCGTCAATGAATCAGACAAGAATGTGTCTGTCGGAGATCTGTATCCGTGTCAAATTCCCAACAGACATTGGCAGATTTGTCCGTCAGGCACATCTGATAGATCGAATGATCAGATCTGTACGAGTATATCTAGCTAATGGGTCACTGTGTAGAACTTGATATTTGATCTGACTATCATGTCATTGTAATTAAAATAAATCATTTAAATCTAAATAAACTTTCGCTTAATTAGTTTGTATTTGTATATATGTATTTATATATTTATGTATTTTGGTATGAACATATATATATATGTATGTATATGTAATTGTGTGTGTGTTTTCTTTTTTTTTTGTAGATTTGTTTTTTTCTGTTTATGTCATATATTTTGGTTCCCACATAATACTTTTTCCAGTTTTGCACCACCTACTGTATGTATACTTTTCTTAGTGTAGTGTCTCCTCTACCCAAAGGTTTTCTGGAAGAGATCGCTCTTTAGCGATAAGACCGCCTGTTGTTTGCCTCTTTTTCATGTGTAATCTATACCAGTTTGTGTTATTTTTGTTGTTTTGAGGTGCAATAAAGTGTTATTGTATTGTATTGTATTGTATTGTAAACGTGATGGAAGAAGAGGGGGGAGGCCATTGCCCAGCAGTAAGACACAATAGGCTAGCAATAAAAATTAATGAACGTGACGCTCGTAAACACTAGGAATTGGGACATCACGAGAGGTCGGTGTCTTCACGGCTGTTCGCGTCCGAAGTATGTAATAAACAAACTGGTTAACCAAAAATCACGCTAGATGTCGTTGTACGGGACGTTCCTAAATCGCGCTATCGACATTTTTATGGGGTTTGTGTATAAAGGTTAGGAAAATTTATAGTAAGTAGTAGTAGGCTTTATCTGTGATGCCTTAGTTGTTTCATTTGCAAATTCCTATTCCTATTCGTACAATAGCATTCGTTTTTTTCTATCGGTCCATGGTTTAGCCGAAACTGTAGGTTAATCAACCAGATGGACCGATCAAGTAAAGGACACGTATTCCTCTAAGCTAAGCTTGGTTGTGAGGGAAGCAATGGACAGGACTCGATGGAGGCAAATTATTCACTCCAAGTGCAAGACATCCAATGATGACCACGATCCTCAGTCATGAGGGAACGACAAGAGAGAGAGAGTAGGTTAATAATATTAATCTAATGAGGACTACCGTATTTTTGCTCACCAGGCGGTGCCACTTATGCGTGGGTCCTTGTCAAGCGCCACCATTAGTATGAGTTTGTATGCCGCAAAACCAATTTTAAAATTGATTATTTTTCATTAATTTCCATGTTAAAAGAGGTACAATTAGACTCTAACAATTTTCCAGAGATGTGTAGATTTTTTGTTTTTGAAAATCAGAAGTGTTAATACGTTTTTGTGTGACAATATTTTAATAGAACAATTAATTAAGTACTAATATAGTTCTTTAATAGTTTAACCTGGTCAAAATAAACATTTGCGTTATTATATGTTAATATCAATACTTAACAAAACCATAGCTTGTTTCTATATTAAAAACTTCTGACTATTTTCTTTTGGCATTTGTATTGTTTATAAGTTACTTTTTGTAGTTTTTAGTTTGATAACAATAATATTTTTGTCAATTAAAAACGTTTTTGGTATAAACTAACCTTTAAAATTTACGGTAATTTGCGGCCGTGTTATTTTACACTTTCAATTTAAAGCTTATTTTATGGCTATAATAATATTTTTTTAGTATTTAATAAATTTATATGTAATAATTCGAAATAAGCACGACTTAAATTAAAAACTAATGAAAATTATAAATTGAAAGAGATGTCATAGGTATACTACAGAAAAAGTGACCAAGGCCCCCGGCGAGCAGGGCTGGAATCGTATAAACGAACCCAAAGACTTTCTAATTAAATAAAAAATGAAATAACTAAGTGTGTAATTACTGCAAAATGTTTGATAGAGTACCAAGAACCGATAGGTGGGTTTCTAACCTACAATTATTCGCAATATGAATTTTCCTTAATGGTAATAATTAAGGATTTACATCCAATATTTATTTAATATTCCTTGTAGTCATTACTTTTCCTGTACTGTAGGTACCTTGTATATTTTAAGCATTTAGTGGTTTAGGCCGGCAGTAGATTTACCTAATGGATTATGTAATACGATGTCATATTTAAATGCGTGGTTGAGGCATTAAAATATGAAAAGTGGACAGTTGAATACAGAAAAAATTTAAATATACTTTGATAATTTGAACGTCTCCATACACAACGACAACATAGTACTCTTATTACAAGCTTTCCTTAGTTTAAGACTAGATTGACGTGTGAGAGCATATCCCAAAAATAATTATCTATTTATTTTATCATACGAAAAGGACGGATTTTAACTTGCCTGTTCAGGTCTATTGAGAGCAGCAATACAACATATATACAGAAGCCCTAGCACAAAGGTGCCGAGACAGTATCTCGCGGTCGAGAAAGACAACTATCATTATAAAAGATTTAATTAAAATAATTTGATTTATTTCAACAGAATGTTACAACTGTCATTGTCTAATCCGAATAGTTGGAAAAGGACAGGTGTATTTCTCGAATGTGAGATACTTAATAGAATCTCCCCGGGAAAAGATACTATATTTTTTAGGTAGGTATATAGTTATATTTAATGCTTTTCCTACTCAGAGTAACGAGCTCTTTCAATCTAGAAGAAAAAAAAAAAGAGTCCCAAAATTTTAAAACGTTTTACCTACTTAGATACTCTCCATTTTGTAACCGCTGTACAAAGTATTTGAAAAATGGTAACGAAAAGGAAAAAAAAATTGGTACTCTTTTTTTTAGTAGGATCGATACAGCTCGTGATTTTGAGTAGGAAAAACAAACAAACAAATTTAAAAAGTTTTTGGATCTCTTCCCGCGAAAATGCCCGGCTACGGTATCACCTGTATGTCGTAAAAGGCGACTAAAAAGAGTCCTCAGGGTCGCAGACGGTAGCAATCAAGGACTGTTATCGTCCAAAAGAAAAGATGATAATCGCTCACGCTCAGCAGCGTATCGTATGTATCTCTCTCTATCACTCTACCTACCTTATTAGTGTGACAATGGCAGTTGCGTTTCGTTCGCTGGATGGTATTTAGCTACGCACACTGGTGCGTCCCACTGGAGATCCCAGGGCCGCGGCCGCCTTGAATGTGTCCTTCTGTTTCTGTACTGTCCCTGCGGTACAGAAGTATCCATAATGGATCATCCTCCCATTCATAAAAGGAGTAGGTACGCTTCCAAGCAGCGATTACGGCTACCAATACGATTTTATCTCTATCCGAGGCACTTATCATACGAAGCTATTAACAAACAGCGCCCGTCATCGCCCTACAATTAAACACAAAAAGCAATCGATACATATCGATGATCGACGGAATAGATCGTTAATCGATCGAGAGCCGAATCAATTACCCAATAATGATGGCCGGGAGTGTAATCATATTTTCTTATTTGTCATTCACTGAAATTGCTGGGTTTGGTACAAGTTATAAAAGCAAGCAGAGTCTTAAGCTGATTAATAACTTGGTTATATTTTTAAATTATTTACAACCATAATGCGCAAGTAAACCAATGTGAGTTAGCGGTTGGTTTGTATAGATTTGAAATGTTTTAAATAAAAAAAACCGGCTAAATACGAGTCGTACTCGCGCCCGAAGGTTCCGTACCACATTATCTATAATAAGGGCAAAAAAATCTGTCTGTTGTCTGGGAACCCCCTGAAATTTGTATTAAATTTTAATGATTCTTTATTTTTAAAGTTAATATATAACTAAAAATTCTATAAATATTTCAAGCATCTACCTGTTGCCGTTATTAATATCGAGCAAAAACGAGAAAAAAAATTACGTGTGTTGTGTAGAAGATATCGCCAAAGCAAATTTGTTAGTACCAATTATCAGCGCTGGAAATCGACTCGTCATAATCCTCATTGGGACCTACCTAGATACCCTATTCTTATCAAGATTCTTTTTTAAAATCTTTATAACAAAAATAATAGAGTTAATACAATATTAAACATGAATATGCCTACAGCTTCTGCATAGATATATTTTGCAAATGTTGCAGGCGGTGACGTGCTGCCTACACTTGATTGATACACGTGACAAAATGTTAGTCTGTCCGATACAAACCATCGACATGTGATTTGCCGAAATGTATGAACCAGTCAAAAAGTAAAAAAAAAATAACACCCTGTTATAAAGACATTATTTTCTTATCGTGAAGCGCTTTTTACTTGAACCTCATAAAAATATACTCTTATTATAATAGACTTAAACAAACATTTGTATTACAGCGCTGGTAGCTATAAAAAGCAGTATTAACCGTAGCTGTAGGTGATAATTTTCACTAATGACAGCGTTGAGGCGATGATGCATATCAGGTTTAACGTTGCACGACTCTCGGTCAATGATCTTTATTTAGTAAAGTGTGAATGGGTTTTAATAGACTAGTAGTCAATTAATTGCATTAAATACTATTTTTACTATTATTATTACTTTTCATATTATTGCTGCACGGATCGCTTTTGGCAAGAATTCGCTTTCCCACCCAGGAACCTAAATGGTCAAAGACCGTGGATTTTTTTTTGTTCTGTTGTGAACAAGATATCTTCATTTTAACATATTCATTATGCACTTTTCCATACATTCGCTACTTAAAACGGTTAAAAATTACGTATTTTAATCACAATAGGCGTGACATGTTTAAATTTTATGGTCTTCGCAACTTACTGCATTGAATGGGGGATTTCAAAAAGCAACTGAGCAAAGTTTTATCAATGCACAGTGTTTTCAAGAACTAGTAAGTATATATCCTGGACTATGTACTACTGCAGAAGTTGTTTGCAAAATAATAACAGTTTCGTCCAATATGTATTTGCCGATGCCCTGGCAACCATTATTTCAATAAAGCTTTAATGGCGGAACCCACACGCCAGCCCACAATTTATTCAAGCGCTTTCTCGAAGATGTTCCGAAAAAAGAAAGTGCACCGACGGAAAAAAAGAGTTATGAGCTTCGCCCCGAGCGGCGCGGAAACAAACGGACAATTCATAATTATCGACGGTAGGGTTGGTTTATCGATAATTATTTTTATACGAGTATTTGTACGGATTAAATAACCAATTTAATTTCAAACCGGCGGACGTGTACAATAGTAGTCACAATAGTAGTCAATTGTTTTTTAATTCTTAATTATAAAGCGCATTATGATGGCGATGTGTTAAGCTTGTCAATTATTTTATAACTGTCGTAAATCATCTGTTGATGCTACAGTTTTGAAAATAATTAATAAATGTCTTTATTGGTGCCTGTATACTTAATTTATATTTTCATTTATAAATTATCCATATACTTGTAAATATCTTTTCATACATTGCCAATGCCCTTTAGAACGCGATGGTGCCTAAAAGTATAAACAAATAAACATGTAGCAAAGCAACAGAATAAGTTTTGTGTACTTTGCAATGTAATAATAAAAGTAAGTAGTATTCAATACTTGGTAACTGTTACTCTGTACCGTAATATTTATGTTGGCAATGTGAGTTTTAAGTTTTTTTTACAGTAAAATCTTCCCTATCCATCTCATAACACTACGTTATTTCTCTCGAGTTATATTTAAACGCAAGTCATATTGGCATATATGTGTTCACAAAAAGAAATATTTAAATGAACAATGGTAGAAATTCATTACAAGAATATTTGTTAATTGCCGGCCATATACGTTTGGGCAATCCGTCGGATCTCCATGGTGAGTATGTCCGCTGGGCATCCGCCCGACAAATTTCCCATAGGTCGATTGTCAGATCTGGCGGATATGTTCGAAGATATATGGACGGCAAATGGGCCGTTAAATATGTCAAAGATAGTATAGTCTCCATGTAAGTCGTAATGGATATCGATTAAAGAATGCAACGATTAACAGTTACCGGTTTCGGTCAAAACCCAGGTTTTTTCATACAGAAAATAACCGATTTCAATCCCTAATATCGATAGTTCTACGTCTCCTATATAGTTGTATGTAAAACATGTAATAATGATCGAAGATCCACTGTCAGTTTCAGATAGACATAATTTAAAAAACAAACACAAAACAAGTAAAATATACTCGTAAATAAAAAGGTTGTTAGATATATGCCTTAGACAATTTACAAGCATATTTTTGCATGATCTTTGTAAGAAGAATAATAAAACTACTTTTCAACATCATTGCTAATACAATCAAAATGCCTCGCATCCAATGGAAACATTTTCAAATTTTTTTAAAGAAAAAAAAACATATCGGTACCTACCTAGTTTAATCCCAACCCTAGTGAGCCAGCAATTACTTGCGATGCGTTTACGCTGCGCGCGCGCCAATCTTCGCGCCGAATTCACTTAATCGCTCACTTTGACCCAATACTTTGCTTAACGTCATCCCATTGTTGCTGTAATTATCATCATTTACATGTCACTTTAATTTGCTCATTTGGGTTAATCAAACAGAAAATGAACGGAACATTGACGGTGAAAGGTTAAATTGGTCACCTTAGCCAAAAAATGTGTTATTAAATGTATGAAACTTTACTCATGTCTCTCTCTCTCTCTTTCTCTCTCTCTCTTGTCATCCCCTCGTGACTGAGGATCGTGGTCATCATTGGATGGCTTGCACTTGGAGTGAATGATTTGGCTCGAGTCCTGTCCATTGCTTCCCTTATAACCAAGCATAACTTAGAGGAGTATGTGTCTTTTACTTGATCGGTCCATCTCGTTGGGGACCGGCCACGAGCCGTCTACTAATGTACTGTGTGTGTTTCTACTACTCTTGTAGAACCATTTTTTTAAATATTTAAGTATATTTGTATTTTGGTTTGTTGCACTGATATTATATCACATCATCATTGTTTAGGAGCTACGCTCTCGTCGATGGAGTAATCGCCATTCCTCTCTTTTCTGTGCAACTTTTTTTACTTCTGAATACGACACGACAGCACCTTTTTTCTATTTGGCTAAGGTATGTAATTCTTAGCCTTTCTCTGCTTCTTTTGCCCTTTATTTTACCCTCCAAAATATTTAAAAAGAAGTTATCGTCTCCTATTCCTTATCGTCTCTTCGCTTCGCTTTTCTTCTACCATTCAGAGTACCTCCTCATTCGTCTTTCTTTCTGTCCAGCTTATCCTTTCCCTCCTGCGTCTACACCACATTTCGAAAGCTTCCAACCTTACTCCGTCCAGTTAACATAATAAACAGTTTAATTTTTTTTGTGAAAAAAACTCCCTATTAAGGGTTTTGTAAACATATTTTTTCTGGTAACGACAACAATGTGTTATGAATGAATGAATGAATAATTTATAATTTATTAATTAATTTATACCTAAATTATACATGTAGAATAAAGCTTTTTTGTAACTAATGAATTTAGTTTCGTGATTGATATTTTATAAGAGTTCAATGACTGAGGTATGTTTGACTGAATTGATGATTTTAGTTAAACCTTTAAGAGTTGTCAGAACAGGAATAAAACATTTCGTTAGCAAGATACGCAACTACCTAGATAAATAGAAACTGAGTTTTTTTAAATAATAAAATGAACAACAATGTATTAATTTGTCGATAAAACTAGCACCTGTTTTAGTAATTCTTAGCAAAAACTAGTCTGTTTAGTGATCCGTGCATTGGCGCCTGTCTATCCCCCTTTGAGTAACTAATTGAAAAGATGGTACAAACATACAAGCCCTTACATTATTTTGCCATTCGATTATAAACCTTTTTGGTATAGTCATATAGCATATTTTGAGCCGTGCTCGTGTATGGAATTGATTTTTGTATTTTTGTATATTTTATGTTAGCTCTGGATTAAATTTCTCGAAAAGATACATATCTTAGTCATCTTTGCATTTGTTACGATATGATAGCAAATAATTGATTACCGCTACTCACAAAAACGCATATACGTCTTATATATAATTTATATACCTATAGGTACGTTATATACTTGATAGTATACATATAAAATAATATGTTTAAATACATAGTAATTCGGAAAACAAAATATAATATCCATTTTAAGTAAATATTGTTTATAAATAATGCTATTTTATAGTAAAAATTACATTATGGAGTACAACAAATTATACGGAACGAACTATAAAATGATCATAAGAAGCCAGGAAAAAACAACGTATTACGGCATTAAAAAACATTTATTTCTCAATCCATACATCTCTCATGCATAAACCTTAACCTTCTGCAAGCCGCCGTTTAATAAAAATCATTAATACAACATCACGAGTAATCGAAACGCTTAATGAAAGCGGTTCGTTAGTGCACGCGTCGACGGCTCGATTTATCGACTCGCGACACAAATCGATATCGACGTTGTCGATTACGGACAGCACTAGCGTTCAAGGAATTTTCATTTGGATGTGGATGGTTTACACGTTCAGTTGGGTTTTAATGGGCTGCCGTTTGTATAAAGTTATTAAGATATTAAGCTTTCAATAGGTGAGATGGCAACATGCAAATACAAACTGTGGAAACAGTTCGTAAATAGTATAACATGAATTTTATGGCAATCTGTTGTTATGAAAAATTAATTGAGATAAGGCTTTTTGGATCTAAGGATTTAGTAAAGTCAATTATAGTGTAACGAACGATGGCATGGTAAATAGCTTAGTTACAATGAGAGTAAGTATAAAAATCAGAGTATTGCTCTTTCAGTTTGGAAGAACGTTGAACTGAAGTTGACTGCAGTGTTAGTGACCGCAGTTGGCGGAATTTGTAGTAGGTAGGTATAGTCACCGGAAATAGTATCTTGCGCTGTGAAGGTCGCAAAAATATCTGACACAATTAGATTTGTTCTGACATAGGAGGGTGTCAGACATTTTTAGCCCCGACAGCGCAAACTTTTTCCGGTGACTGTACCTACTCTTTTTTTTTCTTTTTTTTATTTCAGTGTTTACGTGTTTTTTCACCGGATGGGCTTATCGGAAGATCAGCGTTGTTGGAAGTCGCCAGATTTATGCTAAGATGAGTCCATTTTGTGGCACTTCTTTTATTATTACGTTCGTTTTCTGTTTTTTTCTAATAATTGTATGTGTGTCATCGAATAAATTATATCTATTCAATTCTACTCGCACAAAGGGGTGGGGGGGAGCAAGTAGAAAAGCGGAACCAAAGACCGAGACAATAGCATATTAGTTAGTTAGCTACCTATATATATATATCTATATACGTAGGTAGAAGAAATACTTTTATTTCTTTTGTAAATCTAGATTTGGTGCTCTTTATCAGTGACAGAAAAAAAAGTTTTCATCTCACGATCTGCTAGTTGATCGGGTTATCACTGTGGCTGTCACGTTTTAACAAGTTTTTAAGTGCGAAAATGATGCATAGCGTGATAGCAGATAAAATAGAAACCATGCTAGCTCCTCTGGTTAAAACTGGAAAAATCAGTAGTTAGTAAATACTACTTATGAACTGTTAACTCTCTTCGGCCCCTGACCAATTTCCCGGTCCCACGTCAAATCATGACCAACTGGGTGATTGTAACAGGAAACGTAGTAGCCTTTGATCACATCGTCATGTTAAATCGTCTAATTATAGGAATTATAATACGAAGTACATAATGCAAGTACAAGCTCGCGTCACGCTCTATGCGGTTTCAGATAAATTTTCTCCCGCAGACGCTCCGGCTGTGGAAAGAGCTCCCTGCCAAGGTTTTCCCGAAGGACTATACCTACAGTACTTATGGGGTTCTTCAAAAAAGGATTGTACAAGTTTATTCAAAATGTTAAAAAAAAAGTGGGCTTGCTAAGTTTACCTGATCTCACATGGAAATAAAATTATTATCTTTACTCAATAAGCTTGACACTCTCAAATTAGTGAAGCTGTTGAGAGTCGAGTAGGTCCCTAGTACCTACATATTTACCTACATGTCATCAAGTCATGTTTTCCATCACTAAATATTCGTATACACAAAGCCTTTTTATATAAAAACCATACCGTTTTTCTTCAATCCATACACATAACTTTTATGAGACATTCGCTTCATATGCAAAGCGCCAGGCTTTCTTTTGATCATGACCACCATCCCAAATGATACCCAATTTACATATAGATAAGGTCTATTTTATGTTGACAAGTAAGCTCTCGTGACTGAATCGCATAAAAGCTTTGTATATTACTTCGTATTGTAATGACACGTGTTTAAAGAAGCGCAGCATATTTCAATACTATCTCATGTTTACTGACAAACTGAAAAACAACCTTATATGTACATTATTAGGGTTGCAACTGGAAGAAAGTATTTTAGAAATTTCGATGCCGCGCGGTCCAATACAGCAATGCATAAAGTTAGTGATGATTTATGCATATAAATATATCTTTTTTTTTGCGGTTAATGTCAGTGCTAAGTAAATATAGAGCACTATTAGCATTTATTGATATTTACGATATTGCTTTTGATATTGGGAATATTATCAATATTTTGATCTTCTACTTTCTTTTTTATAATATGTACACTTTGTCCGGGTTTTTATTATAGGTAGACATATCACAGTGGCTATCGCATTCAAAAATATATATAAGTGCGAAAGTGACGCAGGATGCTATAGACGAAAAACGCCACTAAATTCGTAATGTGATTTCGTCCTTTATACATATTCATCGTGATGGCTGCATGTTAAAATTTGCTACTTTATCTCTCGAATAATTTCCGTATGACGTAAAGACACATGTTGACTGTAAGTACCAATAAGCTTTCCTAATGGTGTTAAATGACTTGGTAGCAATTTTAGTCCTTTTCCCTGGACTTGGCATAAACCCTAAAATATCTACAGTAGGTACAATCCGATTTTCGAATCGAAGGGTGACATGCGAAATTGAGAGAAGGCGTCACTATTACTGGACATAATTCTAAAAAAATGTTTTAATAGGTCAATATAAACGACACGTCAATATAAGCGAAGTCACTTTAAACAGATTCTACTGTGCCAACATAAAAATACGGGAAGAAATGCAAATTTTGAAATGAAACAAGCTCATTTCTCTTAAGAAATATCAACGCGACAGATACTTTTTACGTTGTTTTAATTATAATAACTTAATTTATTTATCAGACGTATACAAAATTAAATATGCTTAATCTTCCGTTCTCCTAAACACTTCCTAAGCGCAGAATATCCTAAGAAATGCTTATTCAATAAAGCCTTAATAAACCACAACACCACAATCATCACATCAATAGACGAAATAATTGGAATCGCGCAGACGTCTCTATCTAACGAATTTCTAATTTATAGTGCGCGATAGTCCTTGCGCATCCCAAAAAGTCTTAACCGCCTTTACAATCAATATATGTTGTGATACTTGTGGTCGTTTTTGACTTAGGTGCTTGTACCGTCGGTGCGCGCTATATCTCCAAAAAGACACATGTTACCCTTAAAAGTATGACAGTAAGGTTGTTTTTAGGTTAGCAGCAGCGGATAGTCGCAGCGCAGTAAATCCTGCGCGGACGCATCTAATCGTCGCGCGCGCTATCTAGCGGCAGCTTTGCGCACTGAGATGCAGACGCACCGCTTCTATTTCTATTATCTGTGGTGCTAGGTGGTGATAAGCGTTTAATTGTGCTGCGTTTTAGTGAAGATGGTGGGATACATGCGTTTCCTGGTCCAATGTGACTAAGAACTAAATTCGAAATTATAATGTTTACTATTTCTGCTGCTGATGGTCATTAATTTATACAGAGCTACTATACCTACATACAACTTGGAGGACATTGCCCTCTCGCTTCCATGTTAAAATGTCTAATGCTTGTTTATTAATCATTAGGATTACCTACTTGAGAATATGAGAGAACATTTTTACTTTGGATTCTTCATCAGACTTGTACAAAAGAAAAAGTGTTCAACAATATCGTGATCTTGACTGCAACCGTGCCATAACCACAGAATAAATAATAGTACAAGTACAGAAGACCCTCTGTTTTGATGTTCACGAATGCCGCCTTTTTACGTGCCTATTAATTATTATTAGCACGGACCGCACGCGAGCCGCGCTGTCATTGAGTTCTATTGCCCGGCGCGAAGGTCGATATTACTCCGCACCTCGCCGAAGATAGGGTTGTCATTTTTTTGAACGACGTCGGTGGCAAACAAGCATACGGTCCGCCTCGGCGACAATAAGATATTTCAATGTACATATCACCTACGCATCTTGTACCTACCCTTGATCCAATAATATACACACACAGAATACGCGAATTATAAATATTAAATAGCACGCGTGGTATATCTACATGCATAAATTATTACACTTAGCAGCTACTTAGGTAAATAACACCGAAAACATAACAGGCGTGTGACCGCAAACCGTAACGGAGATCGTAAAGTCTATCTCCATCTCTGTCACACTTACTATTCGAGTGACAGAGACGGAGATAGACTTTACGATCTTCGTTACGGCACAGAATACATATTAGTACAAGTACAAAAATCCCTCTCCAACAACTCGTTTAAAAACGACTCATGTTACGATAATACTAAGTTAAAATTCCGACCGCGCAACGCTGAATGCCTACAATTATATTCACGTAAAGTGCGCTCTCTTTCTATCGCGTAACTCGTTCCTTTTATGATAATATCAATGTTGTCTTCTTTTAATATAATCCTAATACTTAGTTACTACCTTTTTATATTGCTCTACTTTAGCTCGAATAAACCTAAGATATGTCTAAGTGGTATGTAGGTTTAATTCTAATAAATTTGCGTGCAACTAGTTAGGCATAGGTACTTACTTAGATAGGTACCTTAATTGAAACAGGCCTGATGAACCTACCCAAAGGCCTTGAATAATTCCGCCCTTTAGTTATTTTAATATAAATAAAATTCTGTGACGGCGTTCGAATCAGTAGCGTGCGTCACCGCTCGCCCGTGAGTCCCTACTGATTTGGCCCCTAGCAAGGGGTACTTACAGTTCGATACCTACACGCGCGAGTGGGACAGGCCTGCCATAACGGTAAATATGGTTGTATTTTCGATACTATTGTATGCAGTAAAACACTATTATATTATTTAATATCGGTTTATTTAAAGAAGACAGCAAATTTCTTGGTAGATCTGATCGCTTAAAACCTTTATTTTAATCGACAATTTCAATTTTACTATATAAATATGCCCATAATTTTTCAAATTTTTACATAATCTACATGGTTTATTTAGTAGGTAAGTAGGTAAGGTAATCTAAATTGAATTTCCGGCCCACATAAAGACCTCGTCCCTGAAAAGGAAATGGCCGACGAAAAATAATTATTTCGTTTCGCGAAGAAATTCCACAACTTTGTAATTTACCGTGAAAACGATGTTTACTCAAATTAGGAATGAAAGGAGATTCTTTGTAAAAATGTTTGCGTATTTTAAAGTTCTTTATAATAGTACATTACATACCAAGGCCGTTTAAGTGGGAAATGTCTCGGATCCCATGTAATTGTCGGCCGAGGCGAAGCCGAGGTCGACTAACATGTGATCCGAGGCTTTCCCATTTACCGGCCGAGGTTTGTATACTATTTTTCAGCCCGACGGAGCCGGGAGGCGGCTATTTAGTTTTGCGTAAAGTGGCGCTTACCGGCCGGAGGACTGAAAAAATATTTGCCCAACAGCCTATAAAGTTTTAACAGTGTTGGTAGTTACTATTTAAAACGAGATATTTACCATGTAGGTACTTATACGTGGTAAATATCCCGATTTAAATAGTAATTATAATGTAAATGCCGATGCCAGCTTAAAATCGCAATGTGTTGGTAGTTCTGTGTATGAATTTGACACTTAATACTTAAGTCAGTAAGCTCATTTTCGTACGAAAGATTTATCGTTTGTATCATCATTACACATCGGTAACTCGTGGCATTTAGGTAGCAATTAAAAGATTAGTGATGAGACAAGTTTTCTAAGTGTCTTTTGAGATAAGATAAAATAATAAATTAATATTACCTACATGGTCTTAAAATATGACAAAGTAGGTTTGATTATTAGTTTAAAAACATCAATGTCAATGCTATTGTCATTCATTTCCGTGTAATAATTATTACGAGTCGCGAGATATTTTCAATAATGGAGGAAATCTTTAGAGAACATTCAGAACTAGGCTGACTTGTAAAAATTTAGAACAAATTTTAATTGTTTACCACGAATGTCATATTAAAATTTATTTTTTAATTGGTTTCTTATTCTCGACTCGTACCTTCAGGAAGAACATTGTCGCATCACTAGTCTGTTAGAAACTGTCAAGTGCCACCTAAATGCCATGAGTTACCGATGTGTAATCATCATCAATGCAAAATTGTTCGCAACAGCTAAAAATGTGGGTCAGAAAGACATTAGTCCTTCTAAGGACTATAATGTTCTTCTAATCCACATTTTTTGCCGTTTTCTGCCGCTTTGTGTGTCTATTTCATTTCATAACCTATAGGAAGAGTCGTTATTATCATGGTTATCTATTGGCTAACAAGTAAAAGTTAACAGACTATTCAGTTGTCAAATAGTATAAAGATGTCGTAAGATATGAAAGATCCCAGTTTTCTCGCTACGTGCATTATTATCGCTGGTATTTTTCCCTCCTTTGCACATAACTAATCCTACTTCCTACTAATATTATAAACGCGAAAGTTTGTAAGTATGGATGTTTGTTACTCTTTCACGTAAAAACTACTGAATGGATTTTAATGAAACTTTACAATAATATAGCTTATACATCAGAATAACACATAGGCTACAATTTATAAAGATATTGTTTGAAGCAGACGAAGTACAAACATATAAACATACCCAAGTCCAAGTAGATTGGGAGACCTCACTTGCTTCGCTCGCTCGTTCGATAAATGTTCTGCTTCATATTTTGAAGTGTCTACTTAAAAACATGAATCAGAACAAGTGTGACTACACTAAGATATATAAATTATGAATTAAAATGTCATATATTACAGAAAAAGTACCCCAAGGCCCTCAGGGCCCAGGGCTGGGATCGAACCAGCGACCTCCTGCATTCGCGGCAGACGCCCTCATCACTATGGTGTTTGATGTTAACATAGATCAGAAATAGGCATGTAGGCATGACGTCATATAACGCAAATAGTACGGTAACAAAGCATAATTATGCTCTAATTTTGGTGATGGAGTAAAACAAGACTCGAAAGTGTAAATCAAATTAGATTGGATGTGAAGGTTGAATAACCCTCAACATCTTAAGTTTTGTAGCATCCTTTATACAAACATACATACCTACTGATAGTTCCAATTATTCTTGTAAATACTTACATCTCCGTCTTACACCCTCCAAAATCCACTGCTTACATATTTCGAATTCTTTGTTAATTCGTTTCGGTGTAAAAATGTTTGTTTGTCTAGCTCCATTTTTTAATTGCCAGCCGATGAACCACAAGAAATTAGCTATTAAATCAACAGGTTGAAAAATCTAAAAACAATCGCGTACTCGTTTTAGTTTACCGTTCGTCATTATCTCTAATTGACGTTCGTTCGTTCGCAAACAATGTCGTCCAGCTAGCTCCTTCGCAAAAACTATAATCTATCGATTCTTTCCTCTCACGTATCGGTTTTTGCGGGCGAACGCATGCCGAACGCTCCCGGGCTCAAATTGCAAAGAACAATGCTACTTCAATTATAAAATCTACCATATGTACGCTCTTATAACAATCTCCGATTCCCAAACGAAATTCGCCGGTAATTCAACGAGGTAAGGTTTAGGTGTAGAGTGATAAAGTTTAAGTGCGTCTATATACTTTTGCGACGCAAAAAGGGGATGAATAAGTCATGAGCTGCGACAAATAGTGTAGGTAAAGGTCAGTCGCTTAATTATAGATGCGTGCAGCTCACCTGTTGATTGGTCGGTTTGAAAAATGTGTCAATCATAAGGATTTTTTTAAAAGATCGCAAGCGCGGGAAAGTGTGGCTCTGAGTGGCATGCAGGCTCGGCGGCGGCTGGGCGCGGACTGAAGTTGGTGCCACACCCCGCCCCGCCCTCGCCCCGCCCACCGCTCTGCGGCTAGCTTCACGCGGCTCGGGAAAGTGGAAACTCATCTAGTGGGGCGAGTAGTGGTGGGGTGGCTACACAGCCAGCCACCGATAGCTATCGGCATGTTTCACAATCGTTGCTGAGAGGCCTTTTGGTAGATTAACTGATTGTACCCAAATACATTAAATATATGTTTTATTTACTAGGTGTTATCGGTACGCTATGTGTAGTGGTGGGAAATTACACACATGGAAAAAAAAAGATTAAACGTAGACCAAGATTTTCAATGTTCTGATTTTTAGCTTCCGAAGCTAATCCTAAATATAAAAATGAATATACACTTTCATGAGATGATGATTCTGAAACAACTACACTTTGTTTTACTGGGACTTTTTATAAGTAATATTTTTTTAGATAAAGTAGGTACATACAGGATTAGCAAATTTTCCATTGTATTAAAAAAATAAAGAAAACTAATCGCTCCAGAAGTAAAATACGTGGAAAATTTAATTAAAACTTATCAGTTACACAAAACCGCACAAAAACTTAATCAACCCCGTAGCGTAACCCATAGGTACCAACTTGTATCATTTTCCAACGAATATTTGCAAAGTTCGCCTTGAATGGGGTTTCAAATTCAATGCACTCTAGTTTGCAAACTCTTGCGTCTGGATCCATATCCGGATCCAATTCCTCCGAGAGAACTTCCGGCTATTTGGATAAAATTTACACTTTGAGAGTTTGGTTTCAGTCAACCACTGACTAGTGACTACACAGATACCGCACTATACAGGGAAAATCAGGTCACTATAATGTGTACAGTTTTACTTCTAAAATTCTACGAATTTATGAGTATAACCGACTACAACCTTGCACCCCTTTATACTATAATATTCCGAATTCTTCCCTCAAACACAATAAATATAAATAATTTTTTTTTTGAATACAGATCGTACTCGTAAACTTGTGTGCAACTGATGTAAGCGGTCGTGCCTCGATACTAAATTAGTACGTGACTGCATAATTATATGCAGTGACTGTGAGTTGTCTTTTATGCTATGTCAAGTAGTTGAAGTGATCTGTGCAGTCAACATAACTTACATACCAAAATTGCACATCAAAATTCCATCGAGGATTGCCGACGAAATACAGATAAGGATAGTTAAGTCTATGACCTTTTCCAGTAGTCGAACTATACCCATACCAAATTTCTTCTTAATCTGTTTAGCGGTTTTAGCGTGATGAGGTAAGAGACAGAGCGACAGAGAGGCTAGTTACAGGATCCCAGCCAAATATTGATGCTAAAACATTGGAACAACACGTATGGAAACGCAATTACCGCTCAAAACGTGTACCTACACAAAAAATTGGTGCTGGCTGGTGGTGCCGAACTGATACTAACCATACAGATCAAGTAAACTAAGGTAAAAGAAGAGGTATGGGATTCTAGTATCTATGGTCTAAATGAGTGAAGTGTGTATATTTGACTGTTTAACTAGAATAAGTTATGGTATAGGGCGAAAAAAGTGGAACACATTTTTAAACGACTTTAGATCAGCGTTATTTCAACTGCGATGGCTAAAACCCATTATTAAAATAAATACACACAAAGCAGAACTAAAACTTCAAAAAACGTGGATCTGAATGACATTAGCGAAGAATTTTGCATTGACGATGATTTAAACGATAAATGTTTCGTACGAAAATGAGCTTACTGAATTCATACACAGAACTATTAACACTGTTAAAACTTTATGGCCTGCTGGCATTTAACGAAACGTCACGTTCCAAACAAGACCACGAGTATATGAAAAAGAGTTTTCATTGCGTATTTTTTTCCGGCTGATTCGGCAGTTCCTTTATCCTATATCTATGACTGTTGTTTAAGTTTTTTGAATAGGTACACCCTCTTACAAACAAAACACTACTTTTCTCTTACTCTTTGCTCCCGTACACATATTTTACGAACAAAGCAGTTCTTTATATCACAAACAAAGCAGACCTTTATCCACGTTAGTTTCCTAAGGATAATCTAGATACACTGCACAGTGCATCGGTAGATTTCCCCTGAGCCAGGTCGAGACACAATCCTTTGAGCCAGCGCATTCGCTATGTTTTCTTTGTCAATATAAACAAGATGCGATATGTTGTGAGTCTCTATGGTTTTATGTATATTACAATAGGTAATACCTGCTAGATGGGCAGTACTACGGATGACTGAAGTAAGAGGATTGACAATGACATAGGTTGTAAGCTAAGACTTGAATTAAGTGGTGAAAATTTTGTGCGTAACTATTTTTTGAATATGTTGATGAAATGATACAAAATAAAAATCTTCAGCATTAACATCATCTCTTCTTGTTCAGCATCTGGTCGCCCACCGTTGCGCGTACGCCTCTCGAAGCTATGTACAATATGTACATTTGGAGCGGTTGTTAGTGTCTCTCATCCAGACTGTTCCGGCTGCCTCTTTTATGTCATTTGCCCTCTTGTAAGTGAGTCTTGCAGGTCTATGATTATCGTGTTTACATCTTTTGTTAGCGCGTCTGTCACATTCTAACGCTTGCCCTTAAGACTGACGAACGAAACGATGGACGATAAATTGGAAACCACACCCCGTGGATTGGTTTTCAACTAAACTCGATACGGGACCACGAAATTATTGTAATGAAATACTATAGAATGAATTGAGTAGGTATTTTTTATAATACATCCTGACATTTCGAGCCCTTAAGGGTGGGATGACTCACAATGTGACCGAGCCGGGCCAATCTGTCAATTTCTATGGAAAACGTCACGTGACCTCCTAGGGCTCCGAGCTATCACGTGATTCTTTCTATAAATATTGAGAAATCGTCCAGTCACGTCCCGTTTTAGTGTGAGTCTTCCTTTATAGCACTCGTTGACACAGTAAGAGAGTACAATTATATCTTCGTAATTTTATAAGGGTTTCATTTCATCCAGTACGCGGTATTCGAAGACAATATTATGATGACGAAATAACTTAAAACATCACTAGTATTCGTTCCTTTCACCCGCTCAATCAGATCGTCACCATCAGATAAATAGGAGAGGCTAAGGTACTCAAAAATATCTAAACAAGCACTTTATAGCCTTAACAATAGAGGCGTGCTCACATATTTGTGAGCACTTAGGTCGCTCCGATATACATGATAGCTATTGTACCTAGTTGTCTAGTACAAAGCTTATCAGCGGAAACTTTATAGAAATCTTCATATTCCGCACCTGTCCCGGACATCCGCAAATCCTTGGGTGGTCTACGACATTTCCCATGTGCGAAACAATGAGTAATGTGGTTAGATTATTAATAAGTAATAACTTTACAAAGAATAGGAAAGTCCAGTCGATTCGGACTTTATGAACAGAATTAAATGACTAGCAAAATGTACATAGTATTGATGCACTCGAATATAATGGTTGCTTATAAATTGAAAATAAATGTAGGTAATATACAAAAGAAAAAGATCAAGCCCATTAGAGGTCAAGACGGAATGGAACCCAGGTCTTCTGCTTACGTGGCCAAGCTTAAGACCCGGGTTCGATTCTCGGAGGCCAAGCCGATGGAGTTTGTATTTTTCTTTAGTATGTGACAATATTTTCATTTTCAATTTATCCATTTTAGTGTTACTACTTTAACAACAAGTTATTTAATTAAAAAAATTGATTTGTTTCAACAAAAATGTCCCGTTTTAATTGAGCTATCGAGCTCATTTTTTAACGCCACTGCACCTACTTGACTATAGTTTTTTTAAATAAATAAATGAGTCTTTTTCTTCGTCGGTTCCTCAGGGCTGAGGGTCGTGACCATCAAGAGCCCATTTCTCACTACTGCTTTCCAAGCCCCGTGGTCTTGGGCTAACTAAATAAATGAGTACTATCTCCATATAGTTACGTATGGTCAGCTATATTCAATTTTGAACTTTCTTCTCCAGTAATAAAATTTATACCCATATAGGTGCGTACTGTACTAAAGAGTTGTATGGGAAGGTTATTTATTATTTATTTAAAGTAGCAACTCGCTTACAGGGGCCTTACCATGATGTCTTAACGCGATTCAGCTTAGGTTCAGTTTAGGTTCAGTTGTGTGGAAGCGACTCTGTTTAGATCGTCAACTGAATCGCGTTGACGTCATGATAAGGCCCCAGATTCTCCTCTAAAGTTAACATTGTCGAGAGTGCTTTCATAAAACCGAAAGCTTATATTAATTTTATTCTTATATTCATCTGCTTCGGGCTTTGAGTGTTAAACCAGACGGAGTAGTAATTGACAGGCACCCACCCATCTGCCAAATATATGGGTGTGACGTAGTTTCGTACTCATTGTATATATGGACTAAAGTTTATCTGACATAGATATTTGTACGTTATGCACAAATAGCTGTATATTTAACGTGCTTCTACCCGCATAAAATGCAAAACTTTTTTGTATAGAAAATGACAGACGTTGCCAGTCCGTCTGATTAAAAAGTCAAAAGGCTTCGGAGATACATTCGAGGGTAGGACTTCCGGTTGATGTCCAAGATGGCGAGGACGCGTCGGGAGTAGTTCTTTGTTTTTTGTTTGTTAAAAGTTGTTTAGTGCGTAACATTGGTGGCTTATTATACAGTGAACTAACAAACAAGCATGCAGATAATGAAGAAATAGTTCTGACACCTGTCTTACCACTCTTGGGATCATCACCCGGTTGTCCGCGCCACGTGCTATTTGAAATCAGCTACCATTTTAAATAGCAAGGCTCCTCACCGTACAAAGTCTCGCTCAAAGAGCGAATTTATTTATTTATCTATTATAACCGTACAACTGCATGCTAAGCCAAACTTTGACACTGGCGAAATTGTCCCATTGGTTGGACAGAAGCCATTTATTTTAAAATTTGAATTGAATTTAATTCGAGGGTAAGCGGTCAAACCCGATAAGTCGAGATAATTTTTCATTGACATCTTTGCGAAAATTGCACTTAGATCGAATTTCAAAAACCGGTTTGTTCGACTTAGGCCCACTTGCACCACCCACGGTTAGCCGTTAACCCGGAGTTGAGCTGTCAAATTCCATACAAAAAACCGCTTAACTCCGGTTTATGTAGCTAACCCCGGGTGGTGCAAGTGGCCCTTATTGGGTTTGACCGCTTTACCCCTCCCGTCTTCATACGGATACTTTTGACTTTCCCCCAGGATTCTTTTTTTGACCAGTTCCCGTGAAATTAATTAATTAATTTAGCCTACTTAGGTTTTCCATAGCTGGGCAAAGGCCCCCCCTCTTTTCCATTTGGACCTGTTATCTGCTGTTTCCCTCAGAACGCGTCCAGGTCGTCTCGCCATCTTCTTTTCGGTCTAAAACCTCATAAAGCTCATGACAGGGTACTTATTTAACTAGAAGGTATAAGAGCATATGGATAAAATTACATCCTAATTGGCTCAAACGCAAAGAATCACTTGTTGTCATGAATAGCTAGTCACAAACCGGTTTTCAATTACTACTATTATTCTTTATACATTGGCGTATTCAAATAAGTTTCTGGCTTCACAGACGCGCTTTATTAGATCCCTTTACCAATCAATTACCGAGAACTGTCGAATCGAAAATCATTTGCCCTAAATCCCGAGCGAACCGCGAACGGCAAGTAAAGTTTTCCCTCTCTCTTGTACTTGAGATTTCTTACTTCAGTGTGACGGAGAAGGAAAGCTACGTTCGCGATTCGCTGTAGACCTTTTGAGCATTAAGCAATGTAGATCACGATCATATGTCGTGATCAACAAATCATCTGTTTATGTTCAATGAGCGATTGTGGGATGCGCGGGCGACGCTGACGTCACACACCGACCAATACCTACCTTACTACCTTACATGGAGATTCTGTTTTCAAATTGCCTTTACCAGTATAGTCATAAAAGTGAATTATGAACTTTATGCTATTGTTTTAGAGTAGCAATTTGCGTGGGTGATTTGATTTGTGCGTATGACTTAATATGGTGTTACCAGATTGATTGAAGGGAGCAATTAAGTGTTACCTTGTGATTGTATTGTTATAGTTATGTTATCTAAAGTGTATCAGTGACATAACCACCTGTCGTGCTATTTTAACAAGCTGCTTTTTGATTGATTGAGAAGTTGTAGTGTATTATTGTAAGCAATACCCTAGCAATAAACGTGACAAATGGGCTATCAGCTAATACGACTGTTGGAAAGTTACGCATTACGATGTTTCCCTTACTTTGACAGGACTGGTTATATTAGGTAATTCCATTGAGAAGTTCTAGTAGTATTTAGTTAAGTGGTTGTCCCTTTTTGAATTACCTCAGTTTTTCCTATTCGCCAAAGAAGTGTGCCGCCTGCCTAATGAGCAGCTATCGCAATCAATGGCTACTTGCTAAGTTGCCTTTCAAGTACTGTCAACTAATTGGGAACTAGGCCACTGTAGGACTATGTCTTAGTGACGCTAGAAATCAGATTGTAAGAAATCTCTTACTACTTACTTTTCATTTTGACATGGTTCTAGAGTGGCCTTTGGTTCCAATGAGGATTACCGCGAGTCCATTCACCGCTAGGGGCGCTAGTGGAACGCGGGAACATTTCCAACGTCACTTTGACAATTCTCTCATATTGACACAGGACGAGTGGCGCCGCCTGGTGAGCGACAATACGGTAGCTCCTAGCTTGGTTGACTGTACATACTGACATCACAGACGATTCACCGGAATGTCTTACAGTAAATATTCAATTAATATTCAGACAGGAATTTAATGCATCAGAAGGCTGTTTTTTAAGTTAGATACACCCCGTATTATTGCGTCACTTTAATACTAGTTTCCCTTACAGTAGCTACCTAGTAAGTAACCTAAAAAATTAAAAATTAGTGCGAGTTAGTTTGGACGGCGAATAATAATAATAAAATAATGAGATTTTATTTAGAAAGCGTCCGGTTTTATTTTCCATAACTCAGTATTTTTGTATCAGTGGTAGACTCCACCGCTTTTGCCTAATAGTCCAGTATATTTTAGATTCCATTAACTCTCAATAGTCCATACACCCTGGCGGATGCCGCCTCGGCGTGCGTCCCATGACCCACCTTGTGAGGTACCCACCATGAAATGTAAGGTATGCACCCAGTGCATACCTTACATTTCATTACATTGTTGAAAGGCCTCTGCGTGTTGGCTTCGGCTCCGTGTACGCCCCCCAAATGTCCAGAACAATATTCTTCCGAGATAGGAAATACATACAAAATGAGATCGAATTTTTAGAGTTCGAACTCTACCCCCGCAGCAGTATTTTTATGCTATAGGAGGAACGACTGCTCGTATCATGGACAATTGTAAAACTTGCGTGGTTAGAAGTACGTTGTCGACTGATAAGATAACGGGAAAGAAGTACGTCCTTTTCTTAAAGGTTTGAAGGTCATATCAGTTCATAGCAGTCACAGTAGATTTTGGTCATAACATTGCTACAATCACGCGAAAGAGCGTTTTCTATTCTTTTAAAAACAAGAGAGGCGAATATATTTTTTCTCCATTCGACTATATCCATCCATTCTATATCCATTTTCTATATTCGATTATATTTTTTTTATTTCGACTTCAGTCCGGTGTGGTTTTATATACCCACCGACTGGTCATACTCCTAAGGCAAATAGATAAAAAACTAGTGTTATCGGCACAAAGACAGTAACCGCTCAAAACTAACTCATTTGCATCCGCACGTGGGCGTTATGAGTCACAATCAGCCGTCTAGTCCCAAAACGGTCAAAAACAATTAGGTAACCAGCATTCGTCTGTTTTGTCCGAATTCACATCGACACGAAACACCGCCTTTTTCGGTTACGCTACTGTGCTTCAATGGGCTACTTAGTGTTTTATTAGCCAGATTACTGTTTATGGGGACAACAATGGAGTTCGGACGTAATAAATCAGATTGGTGAGATAGGCGGTTTTGCTTTCTCTGATGTTCTAGGATTGTTTGTTGATGTTCAGTTTTCTTCGATGATGTGGTGTGTGGTGGATATTTACTGTCGTATTGTACTGCATTGGATTCTGTGTCTTTTGGTATTTGCGCCAGTTTTCTGATTCCCGTAATAACGGATATACAAAAGTATACACTGATTGTTCACAATTTTTTCACAAAAAATTTAGAACTCGACTTGCGTTCGAGTCATTGTTTTTTCTATCATAATTTATTTAAGTATTTAAATGCGTTATCGTAGGGGATAGTGCAATACCGCGTAACTAACAAATGCCATAGGGTACAATAATCTTGTCAGTTGTTTGAATATTGAACTCTATCGACTTTGTTAGTTACGCGGTTTTGCACTATCCCCGACGATATGTAACCTTTCAGTCGAAACTTTTTAGAGAATACTCCAAATAATGCTACAATTTTAGATTATGGAAGACTGAATAGTTTAAATACCTACCTATTTGCGACTTCAAATTATCTTGAGTGAACAAAATTGACTATATTACCTGGTGCAACCTCATTTATATCTCCAACGGACAAAACGTATAAAAAGTCTTCAATTGGAAAAATCGCCAAGTATTAAAAAAATAAAACAATAGACAAGGTGTCAACGCACTGGCCGAAAAACGTAATATCCTGTGACGACTAAAAAAAATGCACAATGAACACTTCCCGGTTTCCGCACAGACACTTCCTTGAAACTAACCAACTTATCTATTCCAATCTCTATACCCTTCTTACATTATATATAGAGACTAAATTCCCTTGCTTGTGATTTGCATAGGCTTGAAAGCCAAAAGAGGTCATTGACCTTAGAAAAAATGCACCGAATTACGATTATGACGGCTACTCCGAAATTTATAGGGTGTCCATTATTGGTCGAATTTAGGGAATAAGTTTTTAATTTCATAGAAAGTAAATAATAAACCGTTCAAGATAATGTTCATTTATTTTGGACAAGTGTTTTAAATGCGTTTCAAATAGATAACGTATATAGATGTAGCACCCAGTTGGAATAACATTTTCGATGTTTCATTGTAAAATATACCCATTGTAAAGGAAAGTTTTTTCTTCAGTCAATTTCATATAATTTTTCGCGTATTCCAATTTCTCCTAGATTATCTCAAATAACAAGTAGGTACTATAAATAAAAATCTTAACATTTATGATCCTATGCACTACATTTAAATTATATTAAGCCACTAAGTAGTTGTATCAAACCGCAATTCTATAATTTGTCCTCAATTAATAATGTATTGTTCCAGAATAATTCTCGTCAGCATTAATCACTTGGAGATTAAAATTATTGAAATGTGTATTAAATTAATTATTTAAGTTCCGGTCCGTTTTAGTCGCACGAGGTATTCCCAAGTCACGCCGCGATAATAGGTAACAATCATAGCCAAAAATGGCAATTATAATTAGTCGTATAGGTAGGAAAGTCCCGAGAAGGATAATGCGTACATTTCATAAATTAAAACCTCGTTTTTTTTTGTATCGAGTAAAAAGTTATTAGAAAGGTTGTTGTATTAACTGAAAAAAAGATCACGCGTCGCGGCTGGGCCACGTTATAACTCGATGATCGCGGGGCGCTTTCAATAGAAATTGACACATCAGGCCGGCCCGGGCCGGTCTAATGTGAGTCATCATTAACTATGCTTTCCCTGACTTTTTCTTCAATGGTTTCGAAGCCTGAAATAGTTATTACATTAAGCAAGGTGAAAACATGTAAGATGAGTCTGATATCGCAGAATATAGGTCCAGTTCTTTTGATTTATTTTTAAGTTCTATTTATCTGGTACTGTTTTTAAATTTTATGACATTTGTTCGATGTGATAAATTCATCATTAATAATTTTAACACATTTGTGACTGTGGCTTCCAAATAATTTTTAACACTAACAACTTTCATTTTGTTTCAAAGATTGCTTATCTTACTTACTTTTTAAGTAAAAAGAAATAAGATATTTTTTTTTACTTGAAGCTTTGACACCCGAGCCCATCCGAATGTGAAAGGAAATGAACGAACGTGCGCCAAACGCTTCCGAGCGCTCGCAGCGCGTGTCCTACGTACTAAAAGGTCTTTTAATATTGTTGTCACCCTACATTTTAATGACGCTTTTTTATTATTACATTTTACATTTACTGGAATATATTTTGCGTAGACATTTGTGATAAAGTATGGAAACACTTCTATAATTATTATAAAACACGATGCATATAAAATTACATGCTCGCAATTATATTTAACTTCATAAATCTCTAAATTGTTTATTAAAAAGAAAACCTACAAGTGTTTTCAACTGATGGTCAAATTTTAGAATTAAGGGTTTGTTTTACGAAAGACCTCAACGATTCGTGCGAACTTACTAGTAAATTCAGACACAATACGATAAAAAATCTTTATTTTTGCCGAATCAAAAATGTACCATTTATATGGTACATTTTTGATTCGGCAATAATAATATTTTTATAAATACAAACAAAATAAAAAATATGTCATCTAATTTCATTGTTATAAAACAATATCTTCGAGACAAACTTAGAGGAATGAAAACACTGATATAAAATCTAACTTCAAAGTATTCAAAACAATAACTTGTTTTGAATACATTAGATTAGAATAAAGGTTTACCTTTTAAAAAAAGTTTGAAATTGAAAGAGATGTCATATACTACAGAAAAAGTGACCAAGGCCCCCAGTGCCCGGGGCTGGGATCGTACCAGATCGTACCTCCTGCTTTCGCGGTTGACGCCCTAACCACTGGGTCACCTATCCACGGGGGCCAGAGTCCGAAATATCTTAAGTATAAGCAATCCTTTCTTATTTTTGAAACGCTTATGGTGCCTTTCGCCAATTCTACAGCTGAGTCTAAGCATAAGTATAAGTCTGAACAAACTAATTACTTTACAGGGTAAATAAATAAAAGCTTGTAATAATAATGAAATGTGTCTAAAAACGTGAAAGCATAAATAAATATTATAATAACATATTCCGGTGAAGACCCGATTTTAATACCAATTCAATTAGTGACATAATTTGTAAAAATGAGACCGCACAGAAAAATTAACACGTGAAATACCATAATTCGATAACGTAAAGCCCACACATGATAAATCATAATTAGGTCCGTCATTAATGACCTAATTACGTCATTGAACTGACGTGGCGGATAATTGACATTCGCGGAATTGGCATTAATTTTATCAGCATGGTATTTCATGGTACACATATTTTAATTATTTTTATCACTTTGGAATTTTGACGATTAATTTAGTTAGGTATTTACAATAACTAAATTAATTAATTAACTTTAATAAAGTGAATAAATGGTCTAAGTGAACCGGAAAGTGCAGAGCAGAATGGCCAAAAAAAGGTTGAACCCAGAACGGGGTCCGTCTGAATAAATAAAAAAAAGAAGAATTTTGCTGAAGAGTAAGCTGATGTTAACAGATTTAATTTATTCTAAAAAATTATTATTGAAGCAAGGAAAAAGAAAGAATTCGAAGAAATCTATAAGAAAAAGAAGATAAGTTATAATCCCCAACGTTTAGTTTTGCTTTTAGTTGAAAGGTCAGACGGCAATAGGTTTCTATTGTAGAATCTCTTATTTATTTCGTATTATGTTGATAATATAGAGTTCTATAGAGGAGAGCAAAAACTCCAAGATCAGCTACTGTTGTGCAAAATGTAACAGCTAATTTACCGCTTTTGACAATGTTTTATTACTAAAATTGCAAAAAATCTTAACACGTAATCATTTGAATACAATATACATCCGTTTTAAGCAATATCCATCGGTTTGTTTTAATTTCACGTCACGTCCCTCCGACGCGTGGATGACGATCCTAATTGCATCGGTAATGGACATGCATGGGTAATGGATAGCCTTCTGTCACATATTATGGTAATATATGGCGCCAAAGTTTGAATAAAAAAGGTTCTTCTTCATTAAGTTCAAATAAAAAAGGTTCGGTTAATGGTTTGCCCTGGACTTGAACTCGTGACCCATATCTCGCCAAACCTTGTCCGATTCGGTTATATTCGAACTTAACAGTTCTATTTATCTTATCTAATCACCTGCCAAATTTTACGACGATCTGATTAACGACACTCGAGTTATCGTCGACTAAACATACATACATACATACAAACTTACGAATTTTATATAAGATTTTCAATGGATCTTTTTTTTTTGTAAAAATATCTAACTGTTGGAGCGTAGAGAATTAAACACTCTAATCTCCAACAGTTAGGTATTTTTACTAAAGACATTAGGTTAAGAGACAATTCAATTACATAGTTGCATTTGCAACAGGTGACTTTACGGGGTTTTTTTATTCAGTAGATAAAACCTAATGCCTTCAACGGAATTCCACTGTTAGCAAAAACCTTCTTTCACTCAAGAGTCAACCCACTTTATCTCCTCCAAGCAAATGAACTGTAAAACTTTAAAGTGATATTTTAAACACCAAAATTCCATTAAATTATACAAATACAAATACAAATACAAATCGTTTATTTCCTTGAACAAAACAACATAACATAAAATACAGAATTATGACGTTTACTTAACACTTTTACAGTCTGTACTATCAAAATCTAGGAAACTTAGCATAGATGGACTCTAGTCGTCTCTGGTTTTTTTGACTATGTAAAAGCTTTGCCATGCCACCCAACCACACATCCTTCTATTTCCTTATAAACCAAAAAGAAATAGGTTCATTTGATTCATTATATAAATAAATAAATATTACGGGACAATTTTACACAAATCGACCTAGTCCCACGGTAACTTATAATTATTATATACTTAGACGTGACTTTTAGAGAAAAACAAGTTGAAAGCAAATGCTTCATGATTTAAACTTGCAATGTTCATCAGACATTCTTGGTCGGTTGCTCGAGACGCAGAATCAGTGTGGTTACCACGAGTTTGAAATTCACTGTAGAATACTATACTCAGTAGCGTCTACGTCAACTCACTGTCAGTGCCTCGCTCGCACTTGCTGGTGGAAGTGAGATGCAACTTTAAATAACGAGATATAAGATTTCAAGTTTAGTTTTAATTTATCAATCTAACTTTATTCTATCCAGAAATGACAATCTGTCCTTTAAAATACTGTCTATGTTTTTTCAAAGAGACACAAAGTTCCGTTCCGTTCTATTTTTAAAAATCAAAGTGCAAGCACCTCTCTTTCCTGATTGCCAATGTCTATCGCATACGAAAATACCGGACGTCTCGTGTGAACCTAACCTTACACCCTTATTTGGCGTCTCCAAAACATTTTGTTGGTCGAAACTAGTCTTTGTAATGAGAGCAGTAGAGAAGTCTTCGTATTTTCGGGTGTGTATAAGTTGCTTGGCGTTAAATTTGACATAAAGGAAGGAGTGCACCGGTGCTTTAAAGTGTGTACGTGTTTAACGTGACCATTTTTCCTTTTGCTTGATTGAGTTTTTGGTGGATCAACTGGTTACTTTGTCAGTGGTACTGAGATCGGTTCTTGTTTTATTACTAGATCAAAATTAGTCCAAAAAGCTTTAAGTTTATTTTCAACATTGTAAACTTACACACTTGATTTTTTGACCTTAGTCGCAGTTCTTTATTCTGTTTGAGTAGGTATATATAATTTGATCATCCCTTACATTTGGTTAAGTATGCAGAGTTTTCTTTTATTTTTTTTCCTTTCTATGCAAGTCAGATACACTTCCAGCATGTCTGAGGATGCCTCGTATAAAGACGAACACGTGTCGAATTTCGTATGCATTGATATCTGATAATTTGTTATATTTGTTTGAATTTTTTTTTGCGATGGGTGGTCGAGAAAATCAAATGTAGGTACTTAATAAAAAATCAATAGGTTACTAGATCGGATTGTAAGTGTTGACACAAATTAATCTAAATTACATTATTCTAGTACGTAATTTTTTCAAAGTTACGTTTGATTTAATTAATTATTTATACTGGCATTGCTAGTTTAGGGACACAAAACTCATTACTCCATTTTTGAATGAACCGGTCCCAAGTCCCAATCTGGTCGAATAAAAATTATATGTGTACACAAACGGTATCTTTAAGGAACATAAGATGTGGGAACCTATTAAGCCAATTAGCTTAATCCATAATTACCTCAAAGAGTACAGGGAAAGCATTGTTCGGATTCTTAACATTATTTATCACCCTGATTAAGTTATTAAGTCTCGCAGCGCAGCACATACACATATTAACTAAGTGATTAACAACAGTGTGGAATATTGAAGCAGCTTTCTTTAAAAATTGGGCAAAAATAATATTTACCTGAACAAGAAAATTAAAAAATCAAGACCTGGTTTCTTTGTAGACAATCGAGATTTTTAAAGACATTAAAGGATGCGTTGAGACCTAAGAGATAATTTTGGTTTTTTAAACTTAGTGTTCCAATAATGATATGCTAAACAAATACGAAGATATTGACTAAAAATAAATTTTCTTAAAATTAGAATTAACGTGAATTTTCGTGTCAATAACGACTCATTATTATACAAGCTACCTACTTAACTTCACAGCATGTCAGTTTATTACACGTATCAATATTTATGAATTGCTATCTTTTAACCTTTTTTTCACATAATTTTCCAGTGACGCTTTCTCAAGAAGCCTTAGGTTTACCTATATAATGCATTTTACGTCACATAGACTTGACGTAATTTTTTTTATGGAAAACATTTGACTAAAAATAACAGAGACATACTTCAGCCATATTCGTTACCATTGTATATTAATGATTTCTTTTATATTTTAAGAACTATCGATCGTTTAAATTTCTACGTGAATTCTATTGTCATTCTATTTTAATATTCACTCACGACTTAAATAGAAGTACATATTTATTCATCATTGTAGGCCTTACAAAGGCAATTAAGAAGCATGTTAATGATATTTACATACATAGTGATGTGAAGCATGTTGATGAACATTAAAAACAACATGTTTTGGAATTACAAGATTCCGAACAATATCGTCAAGTTTTTGTATGTGAAACTGCTGTGCTAACTCATAAGGTTCTTTTACAAGAGAATGGACGGTGGTAACAGATAAAACAAATTAATGGCAAATAACAATAAAAGATAAGGCGTGAAATACTTGCTGCATAAACAAGTATGTTTTTTCTGTCGTTAAGGTGGTCATTATTGTACATTGTAATTTGTGGAAAATATATAAACTTTAGCATTTTCGATAGTTATAAAATAATTTTAGTAGTATCTAGGTAGTAGTAGTATTTTTTTTTTTTTTTTATGCTATAGGGGGCAAACGAGCAAACGAATCACCTGATGGTAAGCGATTAACGTCGTCCATAGACACCCGCAACACCAGAGGTGTCGCAAGTGCGTTGCCGGCCTTTAAGGTGGGAGTACGCTCTTTTCTTGAAGGTTTGAAGGTCGTATCGGTCCGGAAACACCGCTGGCGACAGTTCGTTCCACAGTTTAGCTGTGCGAGGCAGGAAGTTTCGGGAAAAGCGCACAGTTGAGGACTGCCAACCATCTAAATGGTGAGAGTGGAAATATTGTCGCGTAGGGCGATGGCGGAAAGAAGCGGCAGGGATTAATCCGAACAATTCCTCGGAACACTCCCCATAATACATGCGATAGAAAATACAGAGTGAGGCCACATCTCTACGCAGCGCCAAGGGATCAAGCCGATCAGAAATACGTTGGCAGTTGACAATTCGAGCTGCTCTCCGTTGGATGCGGTCTAGAGGAAGAAGCTGGTACTTAGGTGCCCCTGCCCAAAGATGAGAGCAGTATTCCATATGCGGGCGAACCTGCGCCTTATAAAGCTGTAGGCGATGGGCCGGCGTGAAATACTGCCTCGATCTATTGAGCACACCGAGCTTCTTCGAGGCCAATTTGGCCTTACCCTCTAGGTGGCCGCGGAACTGGACTTCACTCGAGATGTCAACGCCAAGGATTCCAATACTGGCTGTGGCAGATAGGGGAGTGCTCTCAAAACGAGGTGACGCGACGAACGGAAGTTTTTTTGCGGTGAACGCGCAAACCTGTGTCTTTGTAGGGTTAAAATGGACCAAATTAAGTCGACCCCAATCTGAGACTTCTTTTAGGGAGGTCTCAATTTCGGACACAAGTTTGTTCCGGCTCTCAATGACGTTTTCCCGGGAAATATTGGCGCGGCCGGTGTAGGAGGCATCACCCGTACTATCATCAGCATAACAATGAATGCCGCTAGTTTGCAACATGTCATTGATATGCAGGAGGAATAGCGTGGGTGATAGCACACAGCCTTGAGGGACACCAGCATTCACAGACATTGAGTCTGAGCATTCACCGTCAATTAGGACCTTAATGCTTCTGTCTGCTAGAAAACTGCTGACCCATTCGCATAATTTCCCGGGGAGCCCATAGCATGGAAGTTTCGAAAGAAGTGCTTTGTGCCAAACGCGATCGAAGGCCTTCGCTACATCCAAACATAGTAATTTTGGTAGTAATCTAGCTCTGGAGCTTTTCTTTGTTGTCAGGTCTAACGACACGTAATAAAAAACTCAGCTACAGAAGTTGAATAGGTAACTTTATTGTTTACGTATCAAATTAAAATACGTTTGCTCGATTGCTGGATGATATTATTATTAGATCGACTGCTAAATAACTGCATCCGATTTATTTACGGGCTCCGTAAATTTGATCACGTGTCGGCTTTTCGCCGTAAATTACATTGGCTCCCGATCCGTGAGCGCAGGGACTCCAGAATTCTTTGCTCTCTTTATACCATCCTCTTTGATTCAGCTGCACCAGATTATCTTAAAGCCAAATTTCAATTAGTTACTCCGCGTCCGGGTTGCGAGCTTCGTACCTCGCGGAGTCTTCAACTCACCTTTCCCCTATACCGCACCGGTTTCATGACGAACTCATTCGCTCTTCAGGCAATTCGTCTTTGGAATGATCTCCCTCTATCAATAAGACAAGCACAGAGCAAATTTTCCTTCAAACGCAAGTTACGAAAACACCTTTCTAATTTAGTTCAACGTTCATAATCTGTATAACGGTTATGCATGGGTACAACAATATGTATTTTATTATGTGAATATAATATGTATGTAGATGTGTATATGTATTTGTGTATGTATATTAATAATTAGTTGTATTTATTCCAGAATGTGACATTTTATCTCTCTGTTTTACTCTTCCGCACCAATTTTGTAAGTTTCTGTTTGACCCAATGGTTGACTGGTAGAGAATGCCTTAAGGCATTAAGTCCGCCATTTGTACTTTCTTGTATTGTGCAATAAAGGTTAAATAAATAAATATTCGGAATAGGGCAATTCAGGAATGACTTGTATGGGCAATTCTCGAATTCCGAAATTGAGCATAAAACAACAATTCCGGAATTGAAATACCCTAATTTGAAAGGTCTCTTCTGGATGACACAAGCTCAAAGATAAGGTCGGGACAAGAGAGGCAAAATGTTAATAAACACGTTCGTTTGAATTACATACTTTTTTCACCGTAATTTTATTTTTGAAGTGTTGTTGTTTTGTTGTTGGGTCATTAAACTGAATACATTGATCGATGGATTAAAGCGGACTCTCAATATCACATTATCTCTTTCAATCCGTATGACAAGATCGACACCTTACCTTCTTGGTATAAACAGCTATTTCGTTCAATATTCGAACGTCGTGCCGGCTTCCGGTTTCTACCGGAACCTGTCAGATTATCGTATCGGCAATATCGAATATGCGATATCGAGGGTTCACACCGTCGTCGAAATTCAATTTCAGTGCGAATATGGTGATCGTGTTTTCAATTATACAGGGGCAAGGATTCTAAGAGATTCAAGTTGTTTGTGACAAAAGAGACAACTTTCTTACACAAAACTAAAGAAAGTGTAAGTTTGGCTTTTTTGTTGCACCTTATGACAAAATAACAAAAATATGTATGTACCTACAAAAGCTCTGCCTAATACCTATAGTATTAGGTTATAGAACTCGCGACCTCTTTGGGCAATCTCTTTCTCTTGGCCGATTTAGCGCATACTTCAAATACTGTTTTTTTTTATATCTTTTAACCATCTGCCAGATTTTATGACTGATGGTCACTGCTACTCGAGTCACAAATGTCAGAATGTTGCAGTAGACTTGACTTTCCTGCAATTAAAAGCTGTTAAACTTGTATGATTAACGGTACAGGATTTACGACACATTCGTTCTTAATTGTATTTGTCATATCTCAGTTTCCACGGAATCTGAAATCCAAATCAGCGCATACTTTTACATCGGTATAATATTTAGTCGGATTTTTAACGAAGCCCATGTCGCGTTAATCAACTCAATTTAACGAGTAACCACCGCGATTAACACGTTTCCGATTAAAACTTAACGATTAAATTGCTAAAGGGCTGGGTATACTTGGGCATACAAATTAAGCTAAGAAGAAAACCTAAAAAAACTTTTGAATTGTTTCGGATTTGGCGTAGGCGCTAGTTTTACGAAAGCGACTGCCATCTGAGGCTAAACTAGGCCTTATTGGGATTAGTCCGGTTTCTTCACGATGTTTTTCTTCACCGGAAAGCGATTGGTAAATATCAAATGATATTCCGTACATAAATTCTGAAAAACTCATTGGTATGAGCCGATAAGGTTCGGATCGAAAGTCGCACGCCTTACCGCTGAGCCACCAACGCTTGAATGACATTAATGACCATGTAAGCTTAAAATAGAGATAGTGGACAATTTTATATACCTGGGATCCAACATCAGCAACGACGGCTCATGCGAGAAAGAAGTTCGCAGGAGAATTGGCATGACCAAGAGTGCCATGTCTCAGCTTGAAATAATCTGCAGAGATCGCAATATTTCAATCAAAACCAAAACCAAACTGGTACGGACCCTGGTCTTCTCGATCTTTTCCTATGCCGCTGAGACTTGGACGTTGAAATCTGCAGACCGCAAACGCATTGACGCCTTTGAGATGTGGTGCTGGAGAAAGATGCTCCGCATCCCCTGGACAGCATTTCGGACTAACGTGTCCATATTACGAGAATTAAAAATCTCCTCGCGGCTGTCATCTGAGTGTCTACGTAGGATCCTGGAACACTTTGGTCACATTACTAAGAAAGATAGTGGCAATCTGGAGAGGCTCATTGTGACCGGCAAAGTAGATGGTAAAAGACCTCGTGGACGCAGCCCTATACGTTGGTCTGATCAGATCCGCTCCGCACTTGACTCCACAGTCCACAATGCCCTCCATACCGCCAGAGACAGAAAAAGTTGGAGAAATATCGTCCGTGAGAAGGTGATGCAGAAGGGAGGTCACGACCCTCAATTCTGAGGGACACGACGCAAGGAGGAGGAAGTTTAAAATCGTATAACTACGAGTATTATTCAAATTCGGCAACATTGATCCACAGATTTCAAATATCTCCGACACGACAAAACATTTCAGCTGCACCTGGTATACGCCAGCCTTAAGCCCATAACGCTCATACGTTTCGCGAATTAACAAAAACTGACAGCTTAATCTCTGTCACGTATGCGGTGACAAGAGCTGGATGCCAAAATACTCATTATGGGTCATTATTTTTATTTTTTAGGTGCAATCAGTATTGAAGGAACCTGTGTAATATTTCATAACTGACTTAATTACTGAAAACATACGTGTATGTAAAAGTCTAAAGCGGAAAACAATGATTTAATAAATGACATTTTAATTATTTTATTATGAAATAAAACCATTTAAAACAGTGTATATTAATCTCCCATAGATTATAGGAATCTAGAGAGATGATGACATTGTGTTGAATTGTATAACCAAATGAAATTAATTAGTTCTAGTACCTATAATTACTTTTGAATGAAAAAAAAGTATTGTTAGAGTAGCTACATTTTTTTGATAAGTAATGTAGGTCAGATCACACGCAGAATTCGACTCTTTTATATTCATAATCTATCATTATTAATTAATACATCATTTATCCTATTTTCCGGGAAATCGAAACTTAAGGTAAGCCTTGGTGGTCGCGATCCTCAGCTAAGAGGAAACGAGATTGAAGAAAAGGGATAGAATATATTGTGGAAACTGTATTTACTAACATCAATATAATATCGAATGAAAATATGTTAAGATAGATGCGTGGCATGGCAAGAATTAACTGAATAATTTAGAGAAATATGTAAGAGGAAGTCTGAAAGTTACACCAATACGGGACAAAATAAGATCACACCGTCTAGCGTGTTACGGGCATGTGATGCGAAGGGATGACAGTCATGTGACAAGGAAGGTACTAGGAATGATTCTTGAGAAGTAAAATGAAAGATGAGCCAAAGAAAAGATGGATGGACTGTTTGAGAGATGATATGAAAAGATGTGAACGATAAGATGACAAGCGATAGAGGCGTATTAAAAAAATATACATGCTGCGCCGACCCCAACTAAATAAGACAAGGGCAAGCGCATGATGATTTTTTTACCGGAATAATCATAAATGACCGTTAATAAACCTTATGCATTTACAAAAACGTCCACAACTTATCAGTTAACCGTCTCTCAATATAGATGTCACTGATAATATTCTACTTTTATAAATGTGTTCTTGGAATTCTTTAGACGCCGTGTTTATTAATTAAAAAATTGTCACAGTTGAGTTGAGCCAATAAATGAGCTAAGAATAGTTGGTATGCGGTGCGGATAGTAGCTATCCGCACCATTCATTTCAATATACTAATTAAAATTTCAAATTGCTGTAAAAACTTTCATAGTGTAAACGTTTATATTTATATTAATCCACAAATTATACAGTGAAGTATATTTTTACGTTTAATATCTAATTTGGTGATCGTTTTCTCCTATTTGTATTGTTTTGTCCATATTTTGTGGAATCTATACAGCTGCTGATATTGTTAGTTGAATTTGAGCTCTAAATAATAAGCATTTATAAAAAAAAAACTTGCATTGTTCGGCTAGGCATAATCTTTGCTATGTTAGAATTAACAAACGGTATTGGGTAAAGCTATTTGAAATATTAAACTTTTATAAGTTTTTAATTATCTCACACTGATTATACGAATATATTAAACTATTCTTGACTCGTGATTTGGTACTGGGGAGCCATTAAAACTATGCATCTTGTTTTATTAATTACCAAAAGCAATTTGTTAGTGCAGCTGGCAGATATTTGAGTAAGAATATTTCTCTCAAATTTTTTTGGCGGTTATCTTTGTCGGTATATGTTGTCTAATCTCTAGATATAAAACGCAACTGTTATATAATATGAAATACATTATTATAACGTCGTTTGACACTTCGCTGATTCATCAGTCAATCCGGAGACATGAAACTGTGTCGAAACGTATATTAAGGTAAATTAACTACATTCGCGATAGGCCCGATCTATGTTTACAATAATGTGTACAAAACGCGAATGTTTAAACTGTTATAATATGAACTAGTTTGAATACAAAAGTCCTAATATTTCAAAATAGTCCCAAGGGCTCCAAATTGGCTGCACCCCCATATATTCCGCCTCAATATAATAAGAGCGCTCATGCAATACATTCTTGCAAATGATCGAATTTTTTGACTTACAATAAGCTTATAAAAACGTAATTAACTGCGAAAAGCAGATAAAAAGGTTACTTTGTACATTCCGAGGATTGTTTAAATTGTGGGGGAATTAAGTTAGTTTTAATTAGTAACTACATGAAGATATTGACATTTAGGCATGTAATTATCCTAATTAGGTCGGTTCGAATAGTTAACTAAGAACAGTTTTTTTAGTTAGGTTTGCAATTAATTCTGTGAAAACGACCACCGCAGAGACTACGACGAGGTGAAAATTTGATTTTTAGTTTAACATTCCAAGATAATAAGAAAACTAAGGTTTGACGAAAACTTGCACGATTAGGTAGGTATATAAAGCAAAGGAAACAAGAAAATGTATATATTCTGACTAAATAGTTTATTTAAGGAACTTTCCATGCATGAATTCCAATTGATATAAATGTCTATTTTCAATTATTTCGTATTTATACCTACCCTGAAATGATTAGTATTAACAATATAGCTTGTATATTTAATTCTATATACTCGTAATTACTAAAAATTTCTTATTAAAAATAAAGTTCCTTCCGAATCCAATTTTTATTGAAATTATACTAAGACTTTTGTTACTTATTTCTTTTCGGCGAATTCATTTGTTAGATTTTTTCGTTGAAGTTTTTTTATAAGGTACTATTCGAACACGAGTCTAGCATTAGCATATGTCAATGTAATCACTGCTTAAGAATACAAACAGGACAGTAGCTACATAATGGCTACTAAACAATATTTAATAGTTTCTGACCAGTGCGTGTGCAGTCGAATTTGCTTCATTGTGCGCTGGCCTCGATTACTATGCGCCCGATTAATGTGTACAATGATATTATATGGATACTCCCTTATTTTATAAATGAATTAAATATGATAAGTGACGAATCAGGATCGAAATAAGTGCTAGGAAATGACGGAGTCCAAGCAGTTAAACAGTTTAGGCTGGAACATTTGAAAAAAAAACTAAAAAATATAATTACGGTAATCTCTATTGAAAACAATTGGTTTGATGATGATGATGGCTTTCAATTTATCATCAACTCATATCGTTATCATTATCGTGTCATGCTTCAATATTGCACATACTTGTTGTGACAGCTTCGATGATGGGCTATACAACCATCTTGGGCCAGTACGAATAAATCATTTAACCAATAAAAATCAATCTTCTTCTACCAACCAATAAAAACCTCTAAAACCAATCTTCAACCAATAAAAATCAATAAATAAATAAAAAATCACTGTTATATTTTTAAATGAAAACATATAAAAAATACCATAAACCTTATTATGTATATTTAACTGTTATGTATACTTAACTGTTTTGATTTTCCTACTTTAAAACATTTTTTTTTGTTTCAGGTATGTCAACAATACAGAGAATACTGCAACCAGTTGTTACATAGATTTAGATCTGAAAAATGTATGTATGTTTTAAATTATGGTAATTTTGGGTAATTTGATAGTTTGTCAGACTCGTATAAAACTTCAGATACAATATCAAAACAAGGATGACACGTTTTTGGTTTAAAAATCCGCTTGATAAAAATAAATAGAGTGCAAAATTTGAAAGCTTATCCATGTAATCATACGTGCTATTGTATTTAATACAGATTGTATACGAATTTTAGTCACGTCCGATGAGCTGGTAATATTGGCATGCGAATTCTTGCATTAGTCTTTTAAATGCGTCAATCGCGCTCATTAAAATATTATATAGTTATTCATTACTTTGATATAATTATTAATTAGGCGTTAAACTCTCACGCTCAACAGCAGCTTTTTGTTACTAGCCTGTGTTTAAAATAGACTCAAATTTCCTGAGCGGAATCAATCAAAAAAGGGAACTTACAGCCATTTCTTAAAAGCGCATGTTTATTTATACTGACGTTCTCAACCCCATCAATACTTATTGAACTCGACATGTTTTTGTCTCCTTGAACCAAGAATTCATGAATTAACTTAAAAACAATACTAACCAATATGACCTTTTGTCTAAGCGCCGTGTTTTTTTCGCAAAAAATGGCGCCATCGTTATTAGACTAATCGAATCTACTAATACAGATCAATTGATAAAAACGTCACTAATGAACATATCAGCAACCTTATTGCCTTGGTAATAGAGGAATGGTTAGTTTAGCGTGACCAACCGGATTAAAATGTACATTTTTCGCAATCGTCTCTGCTTAATACGAATTTAAATTATTCTAAATTGTACATGGTGAACATAAATGCATTTTTAGATTTAATCTCTATCTGGGTTACAGAGTAGGTGAATTATTGAAGCTTTAGTATGAATGTTACATGAACTCTAGTAAATACTAGTTTCAAGTATGGACTACCGCCTGTGACAAGAAGGTCTGGCAAAAATAGAAAATTAGTTAAACAATTTTCTATTTTACTTTTAAAAAATGTGTTTTGTTTTGTATGATTTGTATAAATAGTATCATTAATTAGTATACATGTATTCGACGTAAAGCTTCTGACTAAAAAAAGTGATACTTACGCTAGTTACGTTAGTTTTAGTGAAAACGCGCCAGGAGGAGACAAAACAAAGGAAAGTATTTCGTTTTCTTTGTTTACTAATATCTGCATAATCTGTCAAAAACGACAAAGCAATGAATATGTATCAAAAGGAAAGTGTAACGATCCAAACAAACAGAATTCGAATTTCGAATCCTAAAAAAACAAATGAGAAAGATTTCAAATGACTTCATTAATTTTATTTACCGGTCATAATAAGCGTTGGCGTCTTTGCGCACGGTACTAGTGACACACTGCCAAGCGAAATACAATCTTATAACGAACAGTTTAGAGTTCACTTGAGGTTGAAGCGAGCAAAAGGCTTCCTAAGGACTGGCCTTATAAGGTAGTCATAAAATTGAGGTTATATTATTTATATCTATGATACCATGTTTTTGAGTTATTAATTTAAATCTAACAGGCTTGAGGACAGGTGGAGGTGTAAGTTGGTAGACAAATAAATATGCAAAAGGATTTCTGACCGGTATAGTCATCGATTAACTAAGACTAATCTCTATTTATCTCATTCTAATGAAGACAACGTGCAAATTATCCATTTTGTCAAAGTGTTGACTGCTTGATAGCTCTTATACCGTAAAAAATATATAAGTATGTTTAATATGCCTCCGGTGCTTACAAATGACGTAATAACACTATTAACTACATTCATTTAAAGATGAACAATTATTTTCATCAACATACGCAACTATGCAAATTGTTTTAAAGTTTCCCAATATAAATTGTTCATTTTGCAATAGATTTAGGCTATAAAATGAAAATTTTAAACCTCCAACTCTCGCCAACAAACTGTTATCGCAGTTGGGCGAGGAAATATGTTTCTTTCTTCTAGAAAAAAATAAATAGTGAAAAAATTTATGACCTCGTATGGGACTCGAACGCGCGACTCTGAGGTCATGAATTTTTCCACGTTCCTTTCATCCTAAGATAATTTGGTATCGTTTGTAGACGTTTCTGCTTAAAAGTAATAGGAAATAAGTTGTTTATAACGTATTATGTACTTTCATTGATTTAGACAAAATACTCATTGTCAGAAGAATCTACTTAAATAATACGGTTTGTCTCTAGGGCAAGCGGAGATCATTATATAAATGCAATAAATAAATACGTTATCGTCAATACCAGGTGTAAATTACAGTAATCTAAGCCCATCGCCTCTTATCGTTAATTTGACTCGTATTAATATTGCTGGCTGACTATTTAGACGATAGTGGATGATATTATTCAACACATCAAGGTCGATTAAGTTATACACAATACAATAACTTTTTAATGCACCTCAAAACAACAAAAATAACACAAACTGGTATAACTCTAATAACTGTAATAACTCTGGCATTAATAATGAGTTTCCATTGATTTAATAGCTTCTACAAATATCTATACTAGGTTTGATAATTTAGCCAAGTTGGTAGAACCTTGCCTACGAAACTGAAGTTCCCGATTTCAAATCCAAAATGAATGTTTTTTCTCGGGTTATGACGTTTTCTATGAATATAAGTATGTATATTGTCGCCTAGTAGGTACCTATGGTACAAGCTTTGTTAGTTAGTTTGAAACTAGGTCAAAATGTGTAAGATTTTCCCCAAATATTTATTTTTCAAGTAAATACAGTAAAATAAAAATAAAATAAAAATAAATATTTTGAGCACTTTTAGATTTAAAAAACAGAACGTTGTTTTCAAATACGATATTGACTTCTACAGATGCAAGATGTACATATGTAGGTATGTAACACAAGCGCAAAATTACTATGCTTACAAACATTATGCACATTATTGACTGCCAACCATCACTCGTTTGAAAGTACTGACTTTAGTTAAGAATGCGTCGGTGTAATAAATTAAATCTTGGTTCCTTTCTCCATGATACCGTCTTGATTCACCAGGCGTGGCTCAGATGCGCACGGGCATATCAGGCATATGATTTTAATAATACACGCCTACTTGTGTCCACACCTCTGTTCTACGTGCTCGAGAATATAGGGGCAGCTTCATACTGGTTGTGATCTCGTATTGCACCATGACACCTGTTTTTCCTCTCCTACTAATAAACAAGCGCAAGGTTGCTACCACGATCGCCTAATGCGATTCTGTTTCGGACCTAAACTGAGTCCCTGCCGTGTAGCAGGGGCCTTACCATGACGTCTTAATTAGACTCAGTTTAGGTCGTCAACTGAATCGCGTTAAGACGTAAGGCCCCTGAGCACAGCTAAGGACTAACACTGAATCGCAATAGGCGATCGTGGTAAGGCCCTTAAGCTAAATTCTTTAAACTTAATATTGTCTCTTCTGCTACTGAAAAAGCGCAGTTTGGTAAGGTCTTCAATAAGGTGTGCGTGTGAGTGTATAAAACTCTACAGGCTTGTGTTGTGAGTACTAGACGACGATATATATAATAGACAGATACATATAAATACTTCTTGATAAACACACAAATAAATGCCCTGACCAGGATTCGAACCCGGGACCTCCTGCTTCGTATGCAGGGTCAGTACCAACTAGGCTAGGAGGCCGTTGCTGTCATTCTTCAAAGAATACACGAATGAATATTACAAAATTTATTACTTTGGACCGAAGTAATTGACTAGTTGGAATCTGCATTATTGAAGCAACACTCTGGTTCGACTAAGCTATGTTTGCATCGGTTTTGATAGCAAAAACTGTGGAAGTGTTAAGTAAACGTAATAGTTTCATATAAATTTGACGTTTAAAAATAACACTTGTTTAGTAATCTAGTATCTAAATCGAGGAAAACTTAGCTTGGCCTGCCTCTAACCCAGGCAACTTTTCAAGTTATAATTTGTTTTTTAACTTATATTTTTTAAAGATTTCGTCTATCCCATTCGGGACCTGCTGGCCACACCCTTAGCAGCGTTAGTTAAGTGTTCAAACATAATAACACGCCAGACGAATGATAATGAATGGCTCTCACCATTCACTCGTTCTCTCTGAATGATTGATGAACTATTTGTTAATCATGCTGCGTGATACACACTTTGTGTTTATTTGTTTTTTATGGAGCGGAGAAAAATGAATGAATTAAATTTCGTTAGACATAGATGTAAGTTACACTAGTGTCCTATTAAAATTGATTATTTTTGTATTTTTTTGAACAATGAAGAGTTTTAGTCTAAATTGTCCTACAGGGAGTCCGGGAGATTTAACTTCAAAGAACCGTCTTCACAAAACAGTAGGATTGTCTCATTTTTACGGTGTTCATCAGAAGTTACACTTTACTAAATGTTACTTCTTTAATGTTTGCGGAGGCGTGTGTCGATAGCTTCACTGCCATAATGCGTAAAAGAGCCGCTTCACTGCTCGGCAGAGCGAGGAACAGCGCCAACAGCAACCTAAGGATGTTTTCAGACCGATTTGACGGGACCTATCTGAACCACTGCAATGCGCTTCATATGCCTGTTATGAAGCAGTGTTTTGTAGTTTAGGTTACTTCTACTTCAACTTCAAGTTGAAGGCAAAAGACCGAGGGGCCCTCTCCCTACTAGAGGGTGCTCCCAAATAACTGCACCCATGCAATGAAATCTGCACGAGACAATGCATTTGGCGAAAGATAGAAACCTATGGGGGAATCTGGTATTCAAGAGAATGACACGATGTTATACTGATGATGATGATTTGTATTTGCGTTAGTTGCCAAAGCGGACCCCAGGAGCCGTTGCATGAGCCGTGGCAGAAGCCGGGAAAACGCTATTTAAATTATTATTTATTATTATTTATTCTAAAACAACACTTATTCAAGAGTTTACTCGATTTCTTTTAATAAGACAATATGACAGAAAGATGAAAGTAGACCCCGTATCTACGATGCACAAGCCTTAAGGGGCTGACAACAGCCAACTCAGCGCACACTGTCTATTTGTATCGCAGTAAACATTATCGCATTATCACCGGCCTGGTTTTAGAAGCAAAACACACGAAAACTATTAAAATAAAATAAAACCGATGACTATTTATTTGTGAAATGTGACTCATTGGCGATTTAGATTTGAGTATATAATTAAATGGTGATTTTAATTGCAGGCGCCTAAGTCATACTAATAAAGACTTAGAACCGTTTAATGATGAATTAACAATTCTTGCAATTATTTCTATCGACCCGATTTCGTTAAATTAAAAATCTCCTCTTTCTAATTAGGGTTTTTTTAATATGATGGATGAATTTTTAACATATATGTTTTTCAGTATTCGATTAAATATTTTTTCTTAAAAAACTACTTAAAAACATGAATTAGGTTTTGCTAGCCGCTTAAAAGTATCTATTATGCCTCTATTTGAGTAAAAGATGATAGATCCCCCAATTCCCGCGAAATAACAAGAGAACCCTAATTCGAGAATTCGTCAAGAGCATTAATACTCGTTTTGAGACGAACAAAAAGGCCGTTTAACGTTTCGAAGTTAAACTTCAAAAGCGGACAATGTGGACATTTTGGCTTGTATAATTTTGATGAGGGGTGCTATTGCGTCAGTGGTCGATATCGCATTTCGTCTCTGCTTTTATAGTTAGACCACGCCTCCCGTTCCTGCTATGTTTTACGTGAAGAGATGCCACTCTTTGATACAATGTCACTGACAAGTGTGTCAATTCAGTGCAAAGTTAACGTGGTCGCACTTTAGCTGTTTCGGTGTACTTTTGTATGAAAATCATGCGGAATCAAAAGCTTGAATGAAAATGTATTAAATTATTCACGTCGTCAATAACTGTCAATTCTGTTAACTAAAATAAATATTTTCAGTTCAGAAAAATAATTACGTAACAAAGCTTATAGTAGATATTAAGTTTAATAACAGAATTTTGTCTTCTATTACTGCGATTAGTATTCATTGAAATTAAACACAGAATTAAATTCAAATAGACACTATAGACAGTATGTGATGATTTTGCTGTTTTCAGCCTCTTTAATGATATTCCTATCCGGAGAAATAATTACCTACATTCGAATAAAGACCACATAAATTATAAAATATTACCAGCGTTATCATATTCGACCCCCAGATGCAGTATCGATTACAGACAACAGTCTAAATGGCATTTTCTGTATTCGCGTCCCGATTCGTGCATAAACAGACACGTTCGGACACGTTAGAAAAAGCCGACATGATCTGCCGTGTTAGATTCGTGTTCGAAATATTTGCGCACGACTTTTTTCGATTAAATGTCGAGCGGTCGCGGAATTTCGGCCACTTGTTCGTAAACAAAGAAGTTTTGAATAAAAATCGGTTTTGTGTTTAAACTGTTGATTTAATAAGAAAACTGAGAGATACGTTTAAAAGATAATAAATAAACATTATTCTCTGTTTTTGACCAGAGTGTACAAAGGTAAAGCAAAAATGACAATAAATTCGGTAAATATTTTTTGTATTTGAGTATTTATATTTTAAAACTATCCCAATTAATATATCCCAATTAGATACGTACGTGTAATTACATGATACTCGGTATCACTTGTATCACTCAAGCAAAGCAGCAAAAAAAGGTCTGTATGAAAATTTCTATTGGTGACTTTTATCGCTAGAGTTGGGATGTTCGGTGGTGCACAAAGTGCTATGAAGTCATTGTTATATATTTTTGACTTGATTGAATGAATAAGTGATTGATGAACCAATAATGTATTGGTTTCATACAAGTAAATTTATACATTAAACTAAATAAAAACATAATACATAATTAAATGTATAATGCTGTACCTACATATTCCAGTTCTTGAACAATTTTCATTTTTAATAAGTTGACGTTTAAAATAACACTAAAGTTTGAGAGTTCATTTGCTTGGAAGAGATAACGTAGTTTAATATGTATCTCACATTTTTATTTTGGAGGATAATTAAAACGTCACTAAATTTCTACATTGACAGAAGTTTACAAAATCTAAATTGAAACACATAATAGAATTAAATGAAGTGATAACGCCGAACAAAAGTCGTAGAAAAATATGTTCCACTTTTTTCGCCCTTAAACCACAATTTGTTCCAGTTAACCAGTCAAACAAACACACTTGACTTATTTAGACCATAGGTACTAAAATATATCACCTAAAACCATATAGTCAAATTTTAACGTTGCTTGATTTTCACCAGCCGAAAGCAATTTTTTCACACGCTTTGAACAATAATAACGATCCCATACATATTATTATTTCAAGTAATAAATCACCAGTTTGTAATGCTCTCAAGTATACATTATTATATAAATAACCTTTACACATATACAAATGGCTGTACACATGAATATGTAGAAATAATGACAATGTGGAAAAACCAAAACATTGGGTTCGTTCGCAAACATATCTGCTTAATACAACATTTATATCCAACACCCATTGTAGTGAGCCAAATAAAAAATCCAAAGTGAATTCATACATTTTGTATAATTTTGTTTTCTTTAAAGAAAACATTCTTAATATTGTCTTCTGTTACCGCGATTGTTATTCATTGAAATTAAACACTTTAGAACGGACTAATCGCGTTTATTAACACCATGACCCTTGACGACGACCCCCTGGGACCCCCTTGGGATTGACGGGGAGAATTCGCATTCTCTCAGTCATCATCTTAACCCTGTGAAAACGAGTGCTGTAAAGGGCTCGAAACGTAGGATCATGGTGTTAATAAACGCGATTAATCCGTTCTAAAGTGTTTAATTTCAATGAAAACATTCTTACCAAGGAATACATGATTAGCAAGATATAAAGTAACACTGAGCTCAACATTAGCAATATACCTACATAAAATTACCACTGTTAACTGCTGTTGCATTCCACATGGTGAGAAATTCTCACTTAAATCGACTTTTCAAGCGAAAACTGTGAAATAACACACCCTGACTTGAAATACTCGCATTTTTTTAAATTGAAAAGTAATTAGAATTCTTTAACATTTATTACAATAAATCTCTATAGTACAGTTACCTGCAATAGTATCTTTCGTTATGAAAACCGCAAACATATCTGACACAATCTTGTTGTACTATCGCGTTCAAAATTGCATGGGCAGTTTATTAATTAAATTATTCATAAATTGCCCATGCACTTTTGATGCGTGTGTACAGCCATTAGCGTGTTACATAATTTTGCGGCCTTCATAGCGCAGGATACTTTTGTAGATAACTGTACCACATCAGGTTTTTAGTTACACTGTGGATGAAGCTCTCGCTTGCTACTTTCTAAAACTCTTATGACATTAACTTTTTCGCTTAAAAACTGAACTCTATTTGCTTACCGATACGGTTGCTTTTCAATCAAACTTGTTTCGACATAAGGGGGGTCTTTTAAGTAAGTATTATACATATAGTGCTATGCGAGAGTCGTGTCCGACAAGACGTAAGTTTTCACGATTATGGGTATACGTGATTAGAGTGCCGATTTGTCGCGGGTCGATAAATACTGATATAAAAGTTTATCGATGCTTTGTAATGAGTTAGCAAGTTGGGAAGATGTAGGGACTATAGTGTTGGGAACATGTTGAATTTTATGTCTCTACCATGAAAAACGAAACCTCTCCCCTCTCCTACCATATGTCAGGGCCCTTGGCGAGGGATAGAAATCTATAGAAGAATCTCGTTTTCAAGAAAAATACATGATGTCACGATCCTCTGTATTTAGGGAACGACTGATGATGATCTCATACTATGAGAAAAGAAAATAAAAAGAATACTATGAAACAGATAGTGACACTGTAAAGTTCACACCATTACCAGCATATCGTCTATATTCTGGTCATCAGCTCTACCGGTTGCATTAAGAAAACTAACGACATTGTTGTGGTCACATTTAGTCTGCTGTAAGTACCTAGTATCGAAAAAAATACTATTCACTTGAGAAATCCATTGACAACGCCGACCTGATGTTTCCCAAACCCAATATGAGTACACCCGAAATGCATATTGCAGGTCACAGTCGTCACAGAGTTGACGAAGTTGCTGGAGCTTGCGAGCAAAGTAAATTCACGGTCTCTTTTTCGCAGTCTGGATGTGAGACACTAAAAACCGCTCAAAATGGAGAGAGACTGGAGAGGCGTATGCCCAACGGTAGGCAAATACACGCTAAAGAAGAAGAAAAAGAGAATAACAGTAGATTACGTATAGAGGCCTGTAAAGTAAGAAATGTCTCAGATCTCGTGTAATTGTCGTCGGCCGAAGCGAACATGTGATCTGAGGCTTTATTTACTGACCCTATTGTCAAGGCGTTAGAGAGCTTGTTCAGATATTTTTGAGCATCTTGACCGCTTTTATGTTATCTGATGGTGACTGTACAGTCAACAAATGAGGATTACCGCGAGTCTATTCGCCGCTAGGGGCGCTAGTGCGACGTGGGTCCTGCGGGAATATTTCAAACGTCACTTTGACAATTCTCTCATATTGACGCAGGACCCACGCATGAGTGGCGCCGCCTGGTGAGCGACAATACGGTAGGCACGGTAGCTCCCATTGGAACCCAAGGCCACTCTAGAACCATGTCAAAATGAGCAGTAAGAGATTTCTTACAATCTGATTTATAGCGTCACTGACATAGTCCTACAGTGGCCTAGGATTCCAATTGGATGACTGTACCTCAACGCAAAAGAATATCGATGAAACCTACTTATAATCTGTTTGCTTAAACATGAGACTGGTTAAAGGACCACACGGAGGCTCCGCAAAAACCCCCTTAGCGCGTGTGAGGTGCTTTATGATGAACCTCATTAGTTAGAACGAGTTTGAGGGAAAAGCTAGTTTTTAAGGAATTGCGATGCTGACACCTGAGTGGTTTTTTTGTGGTTAAAGTCGTGGATTAGGTAAGTTGTGTCTTAAATATCAAGGGAAAGCCAAGGTTAAGAGGAGAAAGTTTGTTGGATTTCGAGAAACAGGGTTCCGGGGAGACGTACAAGCAACATCTTACCGTACAATTTTTTCTGGCACTTTTTCAAATTCAAATTCAATTTTTTATTTGTCAGAACACAGTAATAATTGGCCTTATAATAAAAATGTAAAATAAATCTGTGTATTCAGCATGCAAGCATGACGTAAAAGCAACATCTTACCGTACAATTTTTTCTGGCACTTTTTGAAATTCAAATTCAAATTTTTATTTGTCAGAATACAGTAATAATTGGCCTTATAATAAATAAATCTGTGCATTCAGCTGCAAGCATTTTACGGGAGGAAACGTGCACACAGACGCACTTTTCACATAATTCACATATTAAAAACAAAAAACAATGTGTAATGTCGACATTAACACAGAAACACTAATCTCTATCCTATTTAATTTTGTGTAAGGACTAGTCACAATACAGACCCGCGTATGCCTATTTGGACTTATATTTCGGCAGAGGGTAAATGGTATGTATGCGGACTCCCCTCCCTGTGTTGCTTGTAGTTGTTGGGCATTGGGGTATTTTACGGTTCTGGTTATATTTACTAAAATATCGGTTCACCTTGTTCGAGATCTTCCTCTGTGTCTTCTGCTACGGAGTCGCCACAAGAATTAATACAGAAAAAGTGCTTATTACAAATTATTTGTTCCTGAATTATGGACGTTTTCTATGAATATAAGTGTGTATTTATCTATCTGAGTATGTGTATTGTCGCCAAGCACGATACACAAACTCAGATAGTTTAGGGCTAGGTTGAGTTTTTTAAGATTATTAATTGAAAGCGATGTCATATACTAAAGAAAAAGTGACCAAGGCCCCGGTAAGCAGAGCTGGAATCGAACCAGCCGCGGCCTACTGCTTCTGCGGCACTATAGTTTAGACAGTCTATGTATAATGTAACTGTATAATATTCTGACGATCTTTCACGCAATATTTAACAGTAACATCTGTATTAATACATTAAATGACCTGAGGTCTTACCATGACGTCTTAACGCGATTCAGTTGACGACCTAAAGTGTGTCGCTTCCATACAACTGAGCCTAAACTGGACCTAAACTGAATCGTGTTAAGACGTCATGGTAAGGCCCCAGGTGACTAGTTTAAAAATAATATGCTAAAAGTGAAGTGACACTCTTGAATCAGGGGTGCCCAGTTAGGCGGTTTTTCTCTTTGCCACCAATCGACAGCTTTAAGGGCTGCACAAAGAATGCAACCATGTAGACGAAGCTTTTTGTGAAAACTTAAATATTAAAAATATAAAAATAAAAGTCATCTGATTTACTTAGTATTTCTGTATTCTTTGATTATCCTTTAAACTATAAAACAAGGTTTATAAATGTTTTAAGTGTTACGAGTTTGGACAAAATTACCGGCGTAGTTGAATTTTTAATCAAGTTTTTTGCTTTCCAGCGACCACTTACCGTGTTATAACGAGTTTTGATGTTAATTAATATCTGAAAAACGAAATAATCTTCGCTTAGTCAGTATAATTCGGCTTCGCAAATACGTCACTGCTTGAGAGTCCAAGATTGACAAGCAATAAAATGGATAAAAACCCAATATACACTTGACTCCAGCTGTCAGCCCACTGTGCAGCGAGGGAGGTCCTTTTTGGTCGAAACCAATAAATCGAAGCCGAAATTTATTCGGCCTTTTATTTCGACCGGACAATTAATTGAAGATATCGCTCACAACGAAATCATTCGCGTTTGACGGGAGCTATGGCAATTATATGATTTTTTTCGCGCGACAAATTTATGTTTACCTTCCAAAATTTACCCTTTCGACCATACGCTTCACTATTTAAGGATCAGAATCAAACTTATTTAACTTATTCTATGGAAGTGTTAAGGTGGTTTTTTGAGACAAAAACGAGCCGATTGGTTTTTGTTTAGAACGAGGAGACCACACAGGCGGTGTCCTGGGTCTCCAATAAAAATAGTTCGATAAGCCCTTGTGCGAGTGATGTTAGAGGAGCTCTGTGATATAGTAATAGATTGTTAAGTACCTAATATGGAACTGTATTCAGCCAAAACTAATTTAATTCCATTTGAATACAATAAAATTGTAAATTATTTACAAACAGTTTATTTAAGTACTTACACAAAACGCTCAATAATATAAAATCACATCACAATCTTTGCTACATCTGAAAAAAAATATGTAAAATTAAAGGTCCATGTAACTGTTCACACCTGCAGTTGCAAGCGACCATTGACTATAGTATCAGCTTACCACCCTGGCAGGTCGTATGCTTGTTTGTAGTTATTGACTATAACATGATTAAATTGCACCAAATCTTGAAAATGATTTTCCACGATATAGCTACGAACAAGAATACGCATACACAGCGTGTATTTTTAATATTACCTACCTCAAATTTTAACCAGACTAACGCGACTTAGTGCTATGAACCGATATCGAAACAATAAATCTTAATTTTTTACTATTTATTATTTTCCTTATAAAATAATTCAGCACGCAATGTATCGCTACATTCGCTACTTTGTCTAGTGTGACGTCACAACTGTCACAAGTGTTATCATTTAACTGTCAAATAAGTGTACACAATGCATTGCTGCTGGATATTTTTTTTAACTCCATAGGTTAAGACTAACTTAAAATTGGGTAATAATAAGCAAGGTTGCAATATCTGTTCAAAGTACTAAAACCTACGTCAGGTTACGGTTTCAGTTAATATTAAAAAAAAAGCTATATGTACTTATATTTGCAAATAGAAAGCCTGCTACTGCGCACTTTTGCACTTTTAAATACACGAGTATAAGCAATACGCCAGCCATACGCATTACGCAGTGGGATTTCTCATTAGCGGGAGGGAGCTTCCCGAGTCTCAGCGGGTGAACTTGTACCTCAGTGTACGATTATTTTACTCATGCTGGTTTGTATAAACTGCAGTACGTGTTTACTTATGGAGCAATTTTGTCGTGTAGATACAATTAAACAGTTTGTAATTAGAAAAATATTTTTTTGTTGCAACATATTAGATTGATTGAAGGTTTTAAGTTTAAGCTACACTTGCAAAAAACTCTGTTATGTTGCGGTGTGTATTTTTGAAGAGATGGAGAGATATCTCTCTCGATCTCTTCAAAAATACACACCGCAACATAACAGAGTTAGTCAGGTATTTAAGGAAGAGCATACCTAGGTATCCCTAGGTATGCTCTTCCTTAAATACCTGAGAAAATTTAGAAAAACGTTTGTTATAAGTTGTAGAATTTGTAACGGTTGATAATTTTGCTTTTTTCAAAAATACTAGATATTCTCAAACCTGAAAAACTGCCACACTTCAACCGCACTTTTAAATACACAAGAATAAGCAATACGCTCGCCATTACACTGTTGGATTTCTTATTAGCGGGAGGAAGCTTCCCGAGTCGCAGCGGGTAAACTTGTACCCCGATGTAGGATTTGTTTACTCATGCTGGTTCGTATCAACTGCAGTTTACTTGAATTTGATTTATAAATAAAGTTCTTAAGAAATAAGTAAATGTAAAAAAGTAAACATGTACTGAATATTATGTAATATTCAGTACATATTTAGGAAAACATCCGATATACAGTATACGAGAAGCGTGTAAAGATGCCTTTATTTTAAGATAGTTAGGTATTTAAGATAGTGGTGTGTGTTAAGTTCTGTCCATCCATAATATTATAATTAGACCAGTTATGAAATTGTCATAATATATATTTACCTTATTTAATATAGGCAAGGCAATCTATCATTTAAACGCAAACTGTTCTGTTGATGATATCAAATTTTCAGTGTGAAATTTGGCCATATATCGTAGCTTTTACCAAAACGAATGTGGATATTATGGATGTGCTGTGCGTGAATTGAAAACTGATTATTGTGAAATGGAGCAAGACATAGTTGAAAACAACCTAGAAAAACATAATTGTGTATTCAAAAACTTTGGTTAACCACACCACAATATGAAGAAATAGAGTAAAATGCAAAAATTCACTAAAATGCGGGTTTTCATTATTTCCAGTGGAAATGTTTGCAAACCGTAACTCAGTTCGTAGACGGGTCAACTCTCGCTTAAGGCAGTGTATTTCCTCCTTTATATCTAAACATTGACGTTGATCCATTATCTTTGTATTTATCACGTGTTTATATTAGTCAGAGCACCAGAGTTGCAATTCTGGCGGCATATCACTACTAACCGCATTTGATGACTAATAGATATAACATTCCATTGTATTGTGTAAGGGGAGCCGAAATATGCTGCTGTCATCGATACATCACATCGAGAAGATTGTTATATGTAAACAGTTTTTATTACTAAGAAATGGACCGCACTGGATTTACTACATATACATATTATGACACTTGGAAAAACTAGTAAAAATTTTTTCTATGATTACGGCGATATTAAGTTCTCATTGAAATAAAACTCTTTTTCTACTCCAGCACTTCTATCTGTCTATTAGATGACTGACAGCGATTAAAAAAAGTATACATTATAACGTTGTCTATGGTATTCCATAAGAACAGTGCTTCTATGGATTTTCATACAATAAAAAAAAAATAAAAAAAAATAAAAAAACGTTTATTCACATATCTTGCTTACTTCTAAATACATATATTCTTCTGCCAAACCACATAGTGGTTTGTTGGCAGACGAGGCTCCTTTACACCTATGCAAGCTAGGTAGATATATGAGCGCTGTTGTTTTTTTTTCTATAGTGGGCACGACATCTTCCGGATTCTGCCACCTCTAGATTTTACTTTTTACGCTATTTTTGCGGTCGTAGAAAAACTAGGGTATGCAACACTCGACTTCGTCTCGTTTTGTAACGGTGACTCTCAAGTTTAAGAACAATCCAAATCGCGCATATTAACTACTTACCTAAAAATATAATTTGTGAATAAATTATGTTAAGTTTGTAATTGGGCCTTTCTCATTTTTACCGACAATGAAACGCGAATTTCATGATTTTTCGGATTTTTGATGATATGTAAAATGATAACGGTAGAAACTATTAAAAAATAAACAATTAAAATAGACTATTTGATAGGTCTTTTCAAGTCGGTAACGTAGTTTTCCTTATTAGTGGTTTTCTAGACCGCCGCAGACCGTGACAGAGTGGTCCTTGTCAGCGAAGACAACCGATTGACCACTCTATCACGGTATCTGTTTTGAGTTAAATAATGTAGGTAAGTTTATAGTCACTAACCAGGGAAATAATAAGTGGGTATACTGTGCTGATAACGAAAATAATAATAATAAAATTCTAAATCAAACAGTTTTCAGCGCGCAGATAGGTTATTGTCACTAAAAACGGAGAACGGGCTTCTTAAACTTTGCACAATACTGAAATGTGTTTTCACCGCTTGGTAAATTTAACTAGTACATTCAGGTGTTTTGCAAATTTGAGCCTGCACCGGACAGCGGTAATTACTTGTCCTTGTCACACGCCTCTGTCAACGCGAGACAGAGAATAATTTACACTGCAAAGGCCAACTCAGCTCTTCGGCTTAATTAGAAGAGTCATAAGTAAATATTCATAGGATCATTTGAATAATCAGAAATATGTAGGTATACACAAGATTTCTAATAGAGGAAAAGGGATAATCAACTAGGTGTATCTAGGTGTTTTTGAACCCTGAGTATACCTGAGTAGTCATATTCAGCCTGGAACAGAACGATGAACTTTTTACGAAAACAGTGAATTAGTTGTTCACCATACATAAGCTTTTTTTTACCCAAAAAACCATGTCAATATTATGTACTGTTTTTGAGATAAAGCTTGTTAAACTTCAGTCCAAAAATCCACCTGTTTCAACCCTAGCAAGTTAATCGGGTGATTAACTTTTTTTTCTTAAGTGAAGTATTGACATGTGTCATTTAAAAATGTAAATAAACCAGCAGAGTTGTCACCAACACCAAACCGATTAATTTTTATCTTTTTTTTTTGTTTTACTTAACCTTGATTATTATCTTAATATCATGAAAATCATCAAATATCTTAATATCAAAAAAAAAGAAATCACATGATAGCTCGGATGCCACGTGACGCTTTCTATAGAAATTGAAAGATTTCCCCGTCCCGCCCCGTCCCGCCCATCGTCCGTCTTTTCATGTCAGGCAGGTATTTTTATTCTCAGTGGTTTTCTAGAAAAGACCGAGACAGAGTGACCCTTTTCAGCGAAGACAGCCTTCCGATTGACCATTTGTCAAGGTGTTTTGAGTTAAATAATGTAGATAAGTTTACAGTCACTAATCAGGGAAATAACAAATAAAGTATTCTGATAAGGTAATTCAAAACATTCGGTTTACCCTTTGGATTGGAAGATCAGATGGCGTGGCTTTCGTAAAACTAGCGCCTATGCCAAAACTTGGAATTAGCTATCGAACCAGACTCCAGGTTCCTGAGCCGTGAAATCCAAAGAAAAATATTAATATGAGAAAAAAAAACTGTACGTAAGTATCTAAATTCTAAATCTACTGAAGATGCTGGCTACTAAAGTTGACTAAAAAACACGACAAACTTACCCGTGTTTTCGAAGAAATTATTATTCAATACATCTGTATATCCGAAGTGTACTACCCCACTATAGTTTGTCCAGGATTCTCTTCTAATTCATGCATAGTCAGAGAGAATCATTCTGTATCTTTCTTTCGCTAGTACCACCTTACCCAAAAGAGGGATCTCCATTATGTTTAGTTTACTTTTTCTACTGATACTGGCAACCTGGATGGCCAGACTATGTTAAGGTACATCATAACCGGTGTCAACAAAGTATTCTTGATTTATCTGCTCGTTGGGGCGTTTTTCTCGCCAGTAACTCTGTTTCGTGTTGTATCCATCATGCTGTCTCATTAAGACGTTATTGGTTTAAATGCAAAAACGCCCAACGCATTGTGTTGGTTTTTGCGAATTTATGATGAACTCGAATGCGGTTTAGGATGGTAAACGAGGAGGGGAAGAGATTTTATAAAGTTGTAATTTTAATCTACAGAAGACGTATTAAAATACATTATTTTTCATTTCATTTGTAATGAATACTATTATCGTATGACGGCCTTCCTAGGCTACTCAGTAGTAAATGTAACTTAAATAAGTAGTAACCATGCCTACGAAACTCGATACTCTGGTAAGGGCATTTATTTTTGTTTTGAATACGAATATTTGTTCCTAACTTATTGATGTTTTCTATACATATATTTAAGTATGTATTCTATTTGTAATACAACGAAGAAATGCCGTCAGCATCCTAGGTACAATGCCTCAAGGACCTATTTTAGATTTAAGGTGCGTAGAGGAGGTACGTATATTTTGAAAATAAATGAATTTCACCATGTATGTATATATATAGACTTCTCTTTTCTTCTTGGTTCTACACATATACCAAAACTAAGGGAATTCAGACAATATTTAGGGGTTGCGCTCTGTGGCAACTTTTGATACAGACTGTCTGAACTGAAGAGTTAATATAGGTGCAGTAGAAGGTAGAAACAAAAATTATATGTACAACTTTTTGTAGGAGGTCGTGTTAAAGTGATTTATTCATATTCATATTCATTTAATCCATTGTTATCATGTTCATTAGGTCATAAAGTTCTTACATTTTACTCTTAGTCAGTACATGATACCCTGTTAGGGCATACAATATAAGACATGTCAGGCACTTAATAACGAGATTTATAATAATTATGTTACACTAGGTTTAAACTGAGTTTAAGCAAGAGAGCAATTTGGCAAAACTGTATTTAAATGTATAGGTTTTTTTTATATCTAAGCAAATTCTTATTTTAAAAATTAATAGTAGTAGACGTGAAGTTCGGTAACGGTCAACGTTCCTTATAATCACTTTCGGGTGCTCGACTTCCTTCCTAGGAACAAGTTTTTGTACCATCACTTAGATAATAAATAAATGGCCTGATGAATCCGGGACCTCCTGCTTCGTAGGCTGGATCACTACCAACTAGGCTAGGAGGCCGTTAAAATCGATCGTTCTTATCGATGAGTTCTACGAGCACGTGTTAAATTAACCTATTTTATTTTGGTATTTTCAACTAATGAAGTGAATCTACCTTAAAATTGCCATTAATAGAACTTACTTACTGTCTTGTCACTATTTCTCCTTATATTTTCACTACTGATATGGTCGAATCGACCAAATCGAATCGAATAAGGCATGTGATGTGGGTACTAAACGACGATATATTTAATAGATAGATACAGATAAATACTCAAATACATAGAAAACATCCATAACTCAGGAACAAATATTCGTGATAAACACAAAAATAAATGCCCTGACCAGCCCGCTTACCATGACGTCTTAACGCGATTCAGTTGGAAGCGACTCTGTTTAGGTCGTCAACTGAAACGCGTTAAGACGTCATGGTAACGCCCCAGTTGTATGGCAGCGACTCAGTTTAGGTCCTAAACTTTTAACCCGGTACTTCCTGCTTCGTAGGCAGGGTCACTATCACTACCGACTAGCCTACTGTGGTCCTTAAAAGCGCGCGGTTGTTTTATGCGATAAACGCTACGTTACACGCAATGTGATAGACGCAGATTATTTCAAATTAGGTAATATAATTATAGACCATTGTTTTACGCGGCTAACGCAGCAGGTGAAACATACGGGGCAAACGCATTCCGTTAATCGCATGCGTCTAAACGCTGCGATTGCCGCACAAAACAACCGCGCGCTTTACACCATTCCTTGTCACAGGGTTCTAATTAATCTACATTAAGGTACAGTACAGTACTTTATACGCGATTTAATACGTTTTTAAATATGTAATTTCAACTAGTACTAATGCAGTAAGTTCATCCCGAAGAAAATATAACTCTTAAAAGCTTAATTGTCTCTCATGAACAAGCACAACGTAATTCAACTGTTTTTGCATTCAACACATTCAATTCATCGTACCCGCGATATTTCACAGACAGACAAACTAACAAATCATCATTATTGTTAGGCCGTGACAAATGATGGATCGGTCGCGAATACTATTACGTGAAACGGAATTTCATTTACAGCTGTAATGGCAGAGGGAAATTACCCTTAATGTTAGGAGTTTAAGGTTGGGTATTTAAAAATGTGACTTACTCATCGGTAAGGGGATTTTGTAGAAAATTGAACAAAAGTGAGGTTGTTTTTTAGGTTTATTATAATAGCATTTGTACTTAAAAATTCCCAATTTATAACTTGTAAGTCATAGGTAAGAAGTTTATAAAAAAATTGACGACATCTTTGTATCATTTGTCATTTACATAATAAATAATAAATAAATATTATGGGACAATCTTACACATATCGACCTAGTCCCACGGTAAGCTTAATAAGGCTTGTGTTGTGGCTACTAGGCGACGATATATATAATAGATATATATAATACATATAAATACTTAAATACATAGAAAACATCCATAACTCAGGAACAAATATTCGTGATAAACACACAAATAAATGCCCTGACCAGGATTCGAACCCGGGACTTCCTGCTTCGTAAGGCAGGGTCACTACCAACTAGGCTAGGAAGTCGTTATTAGGCTATGACCGTTATTTCTATCTTTTCATTTATATCTTTGTATGTTTCCGTCGTTTATATCTTTGTATGTTAAAGTTTGTTATGTTATTTATTTAAAACATTTCTAAAATTACATTAAATAACTTCTAAATTACAGTCGCTAAATATGTAAAAAAAATGTATTTCTACTATATACTATTTCTAATTTATTTCATTGAAGACATCACAATTAAATGAACAAGAGATTTACAAGTGAAGATTCATTTTTTCTTGGACTGTACAGGGTTACTCGTATGTCTGCATTTGGTCGGATTTTTTCCGATTTCTTGAGAGAGGAAAGCACGGACGAAAAATAATAACTTTGACCAGCAATTCTTAAAATGGCAACACTAATTTTAATCACAACAAAGTCCTAACAACAACCACAACTAGAGTCCATCTATGCTAAGTTTCCTAGATTTTGATAGCACAGAATGTGAAAGTGTTAAGAAAACGTCACAATTTCATAGAAGTATGACGTGTAAAATAACACTTTAAAGTATGACAGTTAATTTGCTCGGCAGAGATAGCGTGGTTTGACCCTAACAACTAGCTCCATGAGGATAGCGATTTTAACAGATACCTACCTAGCCGGTCTGTAATTTGTATAGCGGTACTGCTATTTATTTATTTCGAGTAGCGGGGAAAGCAAGGGCAAAAATTATAACTTTAAACAGCAATTCTTAAAATGGCGACACAATTTTCAATCGCAACAAAGCCCTAAATGAATTTAAGTCAGTCAGTGGTAGTATGACGCGGCAGGTAGCGTCATTTCACATCCACACAATGGTTCAATACGGGAGCCGTGGCCTCTGCCCGACACGATATCGTTATCGGCGCATCTCGGCTACCGACTTCACCCCGGGACCTGAGCGGTGACCAGGCGTTTAGATTCTCTAGGATAATTTAAAACCATATCCTCCTAGATTAAAGACAGGGAGAAGTATACAGCAGTTGGTACTCCAAACAGATGCTACGTTTTGTGGAGGAGCTAGGGTGGTACATAATGGATGTCGAGTTGTGGATAAAGTCCAGCAAAACTAACCAACCTGTCAATGGAGTCTCATGGGTCACTAGGTCGCGCTGATAAAATATGCTGATATGGCCCCATGCATGTGTGGTGCTTTCCATAGTGAGTAACAGATCATCCCGGCCCGTCCGTAACGTGGGTGTGGGTCACCACTTATAACGCGGTAACACTGATGGTCAAAAAATTGATGATTGATTGCTCAGATACCACAAAACATTTGACAACATATAAGCGCAATCCGCCAGTGATTTTAATTGTGCCTATTAGTCGGTAGTAGTTGCGCTGTTAGGATTATAACACGAAACCTTACGATCATCTTGCGAAAGAACTTTTTAGGGAGTCTAAGATCCTAACACTACCAGGAGTATTTATCCAAGCCGTATGCAAATACGTTAGAGCAAACTTGCAAAATTACATGTTTTGTACCAAAAAAGATACCTAACTCGCGTAGGTAACTTCTGGTCATTCCGCGGTGTAGACTTGTGAAGATCCAAAAATCACTCGCTGTCATTAGGGCTTTTTTTTTACGGTGTGAAAATGCGTTACGCATCCCCCCGCGGCCCGGGGCAGGCCATTCTGGGGGGTATGTGGGACTCCCCACTCTCAGCCTTTCCTCGACTGGGAGGAATGGCGAGAGGTCGGGTCTACCCACTAAAAACACACCGGCGTCACCCTCCAGAACGTTGAATATAGGCACGCTTGCGCAGTCTTCCACAATGCCCCTCGTCTGCTTCCCGACATGCCAGCCGGGAAAGCCCGCCGAGGGAGGGGCGAATCAGTGACGCATTTGACTCACCCCCCAGACGTGTAGGGCCATGCTGTGTGGGTTCCCATCCCACTGGCTCTACTGAGGAGGAATACGGTTTGCGGCTGCAAACCGACCGCGTCTTCTCCCCATCCGTCTGCGGCGGAGCGGAGGCGCATCAGCCGCATCCTAGCGCTCCCGCTCCGAGGCCTCCTTCTGCGAAATGATTGTTTCGCAGAAGGTGACCACTGCCTTCCACTTCCTCTCGCTTCTCAGCATTGCTGTTTTTTTAACTGACCTAGCGTGTTACAGCGTAGACGAGTTTATTGATAGTAAGTAGGTAGTCGATGACCAAACCCACCCACCAAATATGAAAAATTGGTAATTTAATAATTATGATGTATTTGTAGTGTAGTACTTAAGGGAGCGTTCAAGTATTACGTAACGCATTTGGGGGGAGGGGGGGGTCTACTAAAACGTTACGATGCGTGACAGGGGCGGGAGGGGGGGTCTGAACTACGCGTTACGTAACATTGTTTTTAACCCTTCAGAACGGTCGCGTAGAGATTCTCTCACGCATTTTTAAAAAGTTTTTCTTTTTAGATGGAATGACCACATGATTTTTTTTTTACCTTCACAAAATTGCTTGCTTTGCTTTACAGGATAGTGAATTCTTTTTAAAACTATTTATTAACAGCTGTGATAGATTTTCTCATCACTCCAATAAAGTAGGTAACAAAAAATACCGCAATTCGGATGGCCTCGTTATACTTCGGCTGTCTCCGTAGACTCCAATCGCTATATTAGAAAATATATATTGATATTTTACCAGGCCTATAGCCTAGTGGGTAGCCACCCTGCCTACGAAGCTAGAGGTCCCGGGTTCGAATCCTGGTAAGGACATTTATTTGTGTGATGAGCACGAATATTTGTTTGTGAGGTATGGATGTTTTCTATGTATTTAAATATTTATAACTATTACATATATCGTCGTCTAGTACCCATAACAGAAGCCTTTATAGAGCTCACTATGGGGCTAGTTCGATTTGTGTAAAGATTGTGCCCTAATATTTATTTATTTATTTTTATATTCAAAATACATTGTTGTATTGTGTTGTGTTTTCTATTTGTGAGATTTACTCTCATCACAACAATAATGATTATGGTACGAAAAACGATTGGTCTGAAGGGTTCATTAAAAACTAGGGAATTAAAATCTCCCAAGTTGGCAACCTTTTTCGTTTATTTTTTACGGGAGATTCCCGATTGAATAGTACGTATTTCTTGCAAGTTATGAAATGCATCCTGCTGTTCCCGCTTGAGGAGTGCATTAAAATCTGTTTTCCCAAAAAGTTTCCTGCCGCCACCCTGCCCAATCCTTCAAACAGCAAACAAGCTCGTGGTACCTATAGTCTGATTCACCACTTTTCACCACTTCTTGTGAGGTTGTCTGTTGATCTGTCGTCTCCTCTAGAAGGGTTTAACCAGATGCCTTACGATTTTTTTGCTTATGGCTGATTTTATTTTAAATGTTTTCGTTCGATTCTTTAATACGGTTATATTTTGACAAATATATTCTATTTCAGTTAGGTTTATGTTTGTAATTGCATTGCTAAAGGTAAAAATAAAGTATTTAAAATTAAATTTGTTATTCTATTTTAGTAAAACGCTAAGAATGCATGAGAAGAATAATGGCGGATAAATCAAAAATCTGTGCAAGGACAGGGCCAAGTCAGGAAAACGACGTAATTAAATGTATGATTAGTAGTAAACCTTTATAGAAGTTTAAGTTTTTTTTCTGTGAATCAAATAAATAATTTCAATTTCTATAAAAATAAATTTCTTGCTTTTAAAGACATTTCAAATGTTATGAAAAATATTAACGCAATTAAAACAATAACTAAGGGTATTTTAGCGACTTTTCGTTACCTACTTTACGCCACATAATTGTGGCTTTTAGGTAAAAAAATGGTTACGTAACGTTTTACTAGAGGGAGGGGGGGGGTACAGAAAAACGTTACGGCGCGTTACATGGGGGGGAGGGGGAGTCAAAAATGTCCAAAAATTGCGTTACGTAATACTTGAACGCTCCCTAATAATGTAATTTATTTTAATTGTAATTATTTATTTTTGTGACATGTAAAATACTATTGAATAAAAAATCTGAATCTGAATCTAAATCGGAGCAATGTGTACACAGTATGCACAAGCTTAGACGGTTTCTATACGTAATGCAAAAGCGTTACATAATAAATAATGAGTTTAGTGACCGTGAGTAACGGTTAAAAGGTTCTAGAAAAGCTTCGAAGGGAGAGGGTAAATCTGCCTTTTGTGCATCAGTCGAACTTGACTTATCAATATACTTATAATATCGGGTCTCTTTCACTGCCATTGTCAACTGCATGATTGCACATCATGACACTCACGAGAGTTTTCTATTTAAAATCGCACTTGACTTAACTAAATCAAGAATAACCTACATATATAAGTATAAGAAGGTCGTGCTTTCGTCGAGCTCTCTGTCACGCTCTAAGTATGTAAGATGGACAGTAATGCATAACTCGGTTGAGCACAAAATGGTATCCATCCTATGCCTGTATTTGTAAAATATGGTCACCCTAATCGCAGCTCTTGTTTTTCCAGTATCAACTTTTGTCTCCTGCAGTGCATCTTGAAACAGATAAATTTGAAAAAGAGACTTACGGCCCTTTACGTCACTGTCTATTTCACTGCCATTTTACTTTGCGGGCTTTGATATTTTTTATCAATCTTTTCAGCGGCGCTTGAGATTAAAAGTATTTCCACGTGGGTTGGGAGGTTAGAGGCAGTCGTTTGCTGCTACTAGTGCCTACTAGTGCCTGCATTAATTTCTAGATTTTAGATTAGATTTAAACACTTACAACAACGCCAGGTTAAAACACTCTCGTAAAAGTACTAGAGATCTAGGCTAAACCGAACCAACGAGATCGCTTTTTAGCGATAAAACAGCCCATTGTTTTGCCTCAATCTTAATTTGATTGGTACTAATTTTTGTAAATGATTTTTCCCATGTATTTAGGTGTACAATAAAGAATATTCTATCTAAACAGTCCCATAAATCCCATAACGGACAAGGAATCGTTAATGGTAAATGTTTGCACCTACATATTGGCATCATTTTAGCATTTACCTTTACCGGTTGTTCGTAGAGTTCCAAACGTCGGATATTTTAGTGTTTCTGTCTTTTTAGTAGCGTGCTACTAAAAAGACGAGACTGGTCTATTTACTCAATCTCGTGGCTCGGACTTTCGGATAAGAAAAACTTAACTTACTTCGGTAGTTTCATGTATGTTTTTAATGTGATTAAAATGATAAATTTCACGTTGCTCCTTTCTTTTAAAATACTACTATTTGGGTAAAAAAAAGGGCACATACCTTAAAAATCCACAACGCAGGTTTTGGTCAACTCACAGGCAATATCTATAATACTACTTATGTTAAGAAGATTTTTTTGGCCAACTTTTTGATTGGCATCATAAAAATAGGGTGATGTTTTTCACATTTAACTCGGTTCGATTCTCAGAAGAAGTAAGTCTTTTTTAGAATATCTTTGAATGCAGTATTACAAACTTTTAAAAATAACATAAAGTCTTCTTTCAGCAAAATATCTATGATATTTAAAGCACTTTCCCTTCATGTCTCATACTTTGGCTACCAGAAACAACGACGCATCTTACATCATTCAATAAAAATACCTTATAAATTGAAACAAAAGACAACATAACGAGCATTTTTCGAATCCAGTTCATCTTGATATGATATGATTTAAGCAACGTATCCACGGTTTTTGTTCCATGGAATTATGACGGAACACGGGGCTCATAACATAAAAATGTCGACAGATATAATCAGTATTCCTTTCGATATTGATTTTCAACCGACTTTATTGGTTTTGGAAATTATGGAATGTAGCCAGGGACGATAAGAAAGTTTAACTTTTTAGTGATAACTGGAACCGCTTTGCAGTGTTAGGATGTTGATGGAAGTAGGATACATCTGTGAGCGAATTCATTAAAAAATACAAAAATGATGACACTTAATAATCCCGAATTTTTTGGAATCGCTTTTCAAAGATACCTTTTTCAAAGTTTTTTTTTCTAAATTAGTACGATGAAATTAAGTAGTTGTAACATTGATTAACTTACAGTAAAAAGGGTAAATACCAAAAATGAACATTGTCCACAGTTGCACAGAATTAATTTTTGATCACACCTGCTCGTAAATGGTGATATAATATGCAAGCACACTTAGACTTAATGAGCGGCCTAGAAAGTTTATGTATTTCCTCGCAAATGTGATGAAAAACATTGTATGTATCACGGGCGGTACAAGAATTACGAACTCGGGCTTAAATTCACACTCGTTCGTAATTTCTTGTTTACCGCATACTATACTTAATATAAGGTGGGCAGTAATTAGAAAGTGGCCAGTTACTAGCGATTTACCCTACCTACCTTACTTGTACAATTCTCTGTATACTATATATAATTTTTTACTATACCTACCACCAACCTACCAACCACCAACGTACCTCGACTCTCATTCTACGCAGGTACACATAAATAAAGCTGAACATAGAGACTTTTAAATGTACAGAAAAAGAACTTTAGCCATATTTCCATTCTCGAACCAAATTCTATAAATATATCGATTATAATCGCCTTAAAGCCCTAAATTCGTGCAAAATAAATAATTTATCGACTAAAATCGATTCACGTATTAATTCCGACTCGATATGTCGGGTATCAATCATAACCCGATGCTTTCGCGACATTATCACAAAGTGGATCGAGCCGAGGAATCGAACCGTCCAGTTCTTATAAAACTTGTAATTTAGGACCTTGTCTCTGTAGCATTATTTCCACGCTTACACTGAAATGATTGAAGAACTCAATGTGATATGGTACGTCAAAAGTTCATAGTACCTATAACAAATATGCCTATGAGAAAAGCATGGGATAATAGGTCATAAACACGAGCGCACGAGTTTTTTTACGAGTCCCACTGTTCCATATTGTAATATAAAACATCTTGCTGATTGTATGTAGAATGGATCGGTAACAATTACAATATTGTTTATTGTATTTAAAATTGAATTTATCGGATAAAAACGTAATTTTATACGACTGTTACATCGATGTATTATTGGTTCAGCATATAAATTTCTTTTAGCACATTCTTTCCTTATTGTGCTATAAAAGAAAGGGCAAATAAAACATTTAGGGTAACGACAATATGTTGAATGATACATATTTATATCTTATGTTCCTTTTTGCAGTATAATGGAATGAAATAGTAAAAATGTATTAAACTTATGTGAACATTAGATATTTAACAATATTATTAATAAAAACGGGAACTTATGATAGTTGACTTTTATAGGCACACTAAGTAATTTCAGTAAAATCTTAAAATAAATTCAAATCCCTTCAGTTTAAGAGTATGATTCATACAAAAGGAATATCTTGTTACAAAAATATTAACTCATGTACGAGGACAGTGTTAGCTTATGACAACTTATATTATGAAAAAGTACTACTAACTAAACCCGTCATAAGCCAAAATAATATTAAAACAAAATACATGAAGTCTGTCACAGAAAGAGGTCCATACGAAAAAGTCTATGTACAACAGGGTAAGCTTATAAAACCATCAGTAAAATCTTTATAAATTCACCAAACCCTTTACACTTTCACAGTCGAAGAACCTAACTTAAGTAAGCAGCCAATATAACATAAAGCAAACAAAAGTACAAAACACATTCAGTCTGTCACATTAAGAGTATAATACGTACGAAAATATTCCTAAGGCCTGCCGACGCAAAACATTTTTATATGGAAGATGAATTCCTCTATGGAACGTAATGCTATGTCCCGTGGTCATATTTTAGTTTTTGTAGCTGCCTGATATATCTTTTGTCATGATAAGTGAAATTGTAGTATACGGTTAGAAGTCAGATCAAATAATATAATTTGGTCGGTTAATCTCTTGCATCTTTTTAAATCTAGACCGTTATATTTTAATACAAACGCGGAAAAAAACAAGCAACCGGATTCGCTGATGCATAATGTTGTCTTCTATAGGCAAGACGAGAAATAAAAAAATAATTAGGCCGTCTGTTAGATAAATAAAAATATTCGACACTTTGTTTTGTTCGTCAAATGAAAAACGAAGGAAATACCATTCAAGTTTAAAGTGCATTAAAGTTTCGCGTGACGTCACAATTAGGTACGATTCTTACCTCTAAGTGACGTATCGTCGTCAATTTCAGTTAACTTGAAACAGGAAAACCACGCGTCTAATAATTTTGGATAATCTAGCTGACGGACTAAATAGAATAATAGTTTTTCAACCTAGTCGCCATCCCTATTACCACTATTAGTATATATTTAAATTAAATACATTATTAACCACATACCTATACACAATTAATCCGTTTTGTGTGTCATTTCAATTTATCTGATACAGTAAATTTACTTTGGTTCAAAACTTAGGATAAAACCGTATCTAATTAAAGTACCAATTGCTCCAAAAACGCGGATAGTTATTTCTTGTTAGGGTTCTTTAGATGTTTATGACAAAAATATCTAAGAAATGCAGCAATGTTCTAAACCTTGACTGCACGTGCATTTCAAATATACATGCAGAAACAGTGTCAAGCATAATTTTAATTAGAAATGAAGTTTTATTTGATTCCATTATTTTGTGTAATATAAATCATTCTTGATTCCTAATTACTTCAAAAAGGAAGTACGAAGTTAAACGAAGGCGCCATTCCCCACTTCACAGGAGTTTCGAAATTACCCTACATGTGGAGAGCTCCTACAAAGTTTGGGAACTCGGAGCAGTACCTCCGTAATATTTCGTTTAATTAAATAAACTGCATTACTTTTCATATCTCATAAAAGCTTGATTGTCGGGTATGCGGGTTATTTGATTGTAAAAAGGGGTTTTGTATTTAGTGTGTAAAATAATTAACTTGTCCGTGTAAACTGAAATACTATATACTAATATAAATAGGCTAAAGATCATTGTCTAAAGAAAAGTCGTGCGCGCGCAAATCTAACCATATGTACACATTTCAGTGACTAAACTATTTTATTTTAAATATATTTGATAGCTACTGGTGGTGGATTGTATGAAGTGAAGTGGTTTTTTGATGGAAACACTTATTTCATAACACTTATTTTAAAACTTTCGCACAAAATTAAATATCAACAATGAATGTAGTTGGCATTCAAAGGCAGACTGAATAATCAAGAACCTCTAAAGCAAGAACCTAATATTCAAACACGTGTATTGTCATATTTAAACATAATAATATATCTTTCCGCGGACGCTCCGGCCGTGAAATGAGCTCCGCCGGGAAAACATTTTCCCGAAATATTACAGTATGGGGTTCTTCAAAAAAGGAGTGTACAAGATATTACGTGAGTGACCCGTTTTAAATATTATTTAAAATGTTTGAGTCTCACGATCATTTTAAACATATTAGAAACATAAAAAGGCTACAAGTCACAACCAGCCAGGCGCCAACATGTACAATTTCAAAGCGACATCAAAAGTGGCAATATCATCTGCCAATTTAACGTTTACTGCCTAAAAATTCCGATCCCCAGAATATCTAAAGCGCATTTATGATAAAGTTTTTGCGTGTACAAGATCGCAGGCGCCGGCCGCTATGAGACGTGTCCGCTAGGTTAATATCAAATTATTAATAACCCCCGTTTTTGCGCTTAACACATAAATATGTCATTATTGGCACTGATCAATTAGACCTTAGCTTTTTGTCAATGTCAATATTTTGGCCGATTGTGACATTTTTTCGTTTCGTGACATGTTTGTGAACGCTGCGTTGAAGTTTCCAATTATACTTTGATTATTTTTTTACATTAAGTATATCGTTGTTTGTTACAGGTAAGCAAGCTGCTGGTTCTTTGTAAGTAAAAGGAAAATGATTATCTTGCCGAGGATGTCAAAAAACTAAAATAAGAGTAGGTATAAGGGTAGGTAGGTAACTCGCGCTCCTTTTTCGCTCAACTAGCGATTTGGGAGACCAATAGCATTAGCATTATCATATCGTTACATGTGTAGCAAACTTTGTTATGCAATTTCTCATAATGAATCGACAAATCAATCAAGACTAGCACACGACACTCTTGATAGCTTGGGACAACGAAAATAATGTTACTTTGCTATTCCGCCAAACGTGCTAGTCAATTAGTGCCAGCCCGTTATACCTACTTGCGTATTTTTTGCATGCAATTAATTTTCCCACCCTCCCGCCGCAAGAAATAAATACGCAAAGAAATATAACAAACCACCACCAATAATATAAAACTCGACACGGGTTTCGCCTCTCTACGAGACATCCTCGGGAGATGTAGGAGATCGTGTCCTACTGGATGGCGTCCGACAAGTGAATGACATGCCCAGACTAGTCGACCATATTCATAAACTGCCCCATCCGCAAGTGAGATGCAACTTTTAATAAATTTAATATTAAATTGTTAATATGGAATTCCGCAAAGTAACACCTGATTCAATAAATTAGGTACTTAAAAGCTTGTGAGACCAATGTCTTTTATTTCTTAATTAAATGATGACTTCCACGATTTCCACATCGAATCTAAAATATTATCTATATCATAGGCACAATGTGCATACGGCAGGTCACTCTTCATCGTGAGGTATTTCAATTAAGTGTAAGTTAAAAACTTATTCTGTGACCTCACTACACGTTGTGCACAAAAGGGTTAAAAAATCGGGGAACACTGTGTCTAGACAATGCTAAAATTACTCAAAACCCTTCGAACCTATTTTCCGTTATTATTTACTAAGCTTTCTAGCTACTGTTAAGGTCATGCTAGACTGATCCAGGATGGACCGAGCCGATATGTCAATTTCTATACAAAACGACAGACGTATCGTGGGTGTATTACTACCTGTCCTATTTACGTATGAAACCGTTGTAAGTAAGAACCCGTGTACGTTAGTTTTAATATCTATTAACTGCGATAGCTGGCCTAAGGATCTCTCCGTGTGAACTCGAATGGATCGTCTTTTGTCTTGTGTCGGTGCCGACACACGCGCCCGTCAGTGCAAGCCGCCGTCACTATTATATAATATTTCAAATCGTAGCAACCCTAGCGTTGTTTGGGGAGAGAGGGGCCGAGCGTCAATTGATTTTTCAAAACGGTTTGTGCCTAATTCGCTATGTGAGATACCTAACTTGTTCTTAAGATCCACTAAATAATCTGTGGCGATACATTTTAAACATTTCTTCCAAAAGTTTTTAGCTAGTGTTCGCTTCAAGAGGGTTCTTGAAGTCCTTAATATTGGTCGTGTCGTTGAGCGGAGCGCGCGCTGTCAGCGTCAGCCGCTGCGCCTTCATTACTATACGGGAGCGGCCGCAAATCAGCGCGGGCGCACGGCGGACAGCAATAACATATTTACAAGCGATTCTGAGGGACGTTAGGGTTGTCAGTATTGATATACTGACAACCAATATGATTATTGGTATATAAATATTTTTTATTATCTTAGAAAGAAAGGAAAAGTGATATAATTCATGACCTCGGATGGACTCGCACTCGCGACTCTGCGATACAAGCCAGATGAGTTACCGAGACCACACATGTGGCCCCGGATTTCTCCTACATATCCCTCGTAAGCACCTTAAGGGGGCGCTTAGCAACGCCTACCGTATTAACCGTTTTTTTATATGTATGCTACAAGAATCCGCCCGCGATCATTAGCCATTAAAAGTTTCGGTCTTGTTTTCACTCCATTTAGCCGTTGATTTCATCAGATTCTTTCACATCTTCATAATGTGTGGATGCCACCTGAAAGACGTTAAGTTTAGGGCCGCCAAGAGAGGCATCTGCGCCGCGTCCAGAAGCACCTTCTTATTTGTCTGGTATCTGCTCTGGCCTATCGAGTCTCTTCTCGCCGCCCGATTTTCGTTGTACTAGTACTAACTAAAACTAACTAAATTTGTACGAGTATCCCCCTCTCTATCACACTTGCTTATTGCAGTAACAAAGAGGTTTTTCCGTCCATGCCAATTTTCGATATTCGTGGTAGGCTCTCTGTTTACTGAGTTACCTAAATTAATCTAGAGTGAATATCTCTTTAGAATAATTGGAGTTAGGAGTAATTCACAGTTTAGCATGCTACTTTTAGACACTTACTGCAACACAGTGTTCCAAGTAACATTCCGCTGGCGGCAATAGCCACGTTGCTTTTCGACTATGCTTCTGCAACGGGAAACTTGCGACGGCACCTTAAAATCTTGTTTTAACGAGTGATTTCTTTCCTTAAAACTGCATTATCCCCAGTGTGCCTACCATGAGTTGCACGTAACCGTAGGCGTTAGCGACTGCGCGTTTCTAAAGTATGTCCATCTTGCTCCTATCACTACTCTAGCAGTAGCGAGACGCATTCGCTGACGTTTACGGTTACTTACAACTCATGGCAAGCACATAGGTTTGTAAAGTGCTACCGCGACGTTATGTTATAAACGGAATCGTCACTCTATTCCTTAGATAAATTGATATTTTTCCTGACAATGTGGTTAGGACAACGCTGTTACGTTCCAAACTTCACCTTTGCTCGCAATTTAAAAATATGCCTCTCAAATAATAAATTATTAATATTATTGTTAAATCTTTAAGAATTGACAACCCTGTCGGTTGTCGTTACTACGTCCAATGCGTACGAGTCGGACCAGTCTGCTTCTTGTTATCGATATATGTACATATTTATTTATTTTGGCATTATTGCATTACCATTGTTAAGGAAAAAAGTGTTGCATTAGCTTAATATATATGAGTTGATGCTTATTTTAGAATTTAATTGAATGTTATTGTTCTTGCTAGGGATGTTAAACATATTAGGAATAAAACTCGACAAAGGTTTTGAAATATTATATTAAGTATTGTTTATGTATGTCTGCTTCTAAATTTGTTTTTCATACAGAGGCTAATTTTTCTCATGCTTGAAGTAAATTTGACAGTAAAGTTTCGTAATGCTAACTATAACTGCAAAAATATTAATAAGTAGGTATATCAATATGTGGACCCGGGTATGTCCTTAAACTACGACCAAGACCACCGGGGGATGGGCAGCAGCATCCCTATGTTACGGTGGAGACACTGCGATCGCCAACCCGCATGCCAAGCGTGGCGATTACGGCAAAAACCCCCCTAATGAAAAGTACACAAAGGCCCCGGCCCCGAGGTTCCGGTGACCCCCGGTGCCCTGGTTATGGTAGCGGCCAGGGTGCTAGCGGGGTCAGGGGTGCTAAGAATCTCCGGCAAAGATCCGGCTACCACCACCGACGACTCCTGGCCCTGGCAACATATAACACGCGTACACTGCGGACCGACGAAAAGTTGGCGGAACTGGAGGAAGGATTGAGCAAGTTGCGTTGGGACGTCGTGGGATTGTCAGAAGTCCGAAGAGAGGGCGAGGACACGATAATCCTAAAGTCCGGCAACTTGCTCTATTTCCGGGAGGGCGACATCAGGGAGGTGTCGGGTTCATCGTCCACAAGTCCCTCGTAAACAACGTGGTGGTGAGTGTGTCGACTAGGGTGGCGTACCTTATACTCAGAGTATCCGAGAGGTACTCGTTGAAGGTCATACAGGTGTACGCGCCGACTTCGGCACACTCCGATGACGAGGTGGAGGCTATGTATGAGGATATTTCAAAAGCCATGCATAGCTCCAGAACCTACTTCACCGTTGTTATGGGGGACTTCAACGCGAAACTAGGCAAGAGAGATGGTGACGAGCTGAGAGTGGGGCAATTTGGGGTTGGACGTCGGAACCACCGGGGGCATCTACTGGCTGGTTTCTTGGAGAAAGAGGGACTCTACATGATGAACTCTTTCTTTAAGAAACGCGAGCACAGAAAATGGACCTGGATGAGTCCCGACGGTGCAACTAAAAACGAGATTGACTTCATCATGTCGACGAAGAGACATATATTCAATGATGTTTCTGTGATCAATATGGTCAAAACCGGCAGCGATCACCGTCTGGTAAGAGGCACATTGAATATATGTCCCAAGCTAGAACGCTCTCGACTGATGAAGTCTACGCTCCGTCCTGCACTCCAAACTCAAAACCCCGAGAGCTTTCAGCTGGAACTCCAAAACCGTTTCGATTGCCTAGGCGATGATGTGGACGAGTTCAACGACGGGTTTGTGGAAGCTGTCCATAGCGCTGGGTCTAAGTTTTTTAAGGCCCAACGGACAAATAAGACCAAAAGGCTCTCAGACTCCACTCAGAGACTCTTCGATAAGAGGAGTAAAATGGTTCTACAATCTTCAGTTGACGCGACTTTATACCGGCGGCTCAACAAGCAGATCTCTAAGTCCCTCACCCGCGATATGCGCCAATTCAATACTAAGTGTATTGAAGAGGCCATTCAGCGAAATAAGGGCTCCAAAGTTTTTGCAAGGGATCTGTCTGTTGGGCAAAGCCAGCTCGCTAAGTTAAAAACTGAGGATGGTAGAATCATCACATCCAAACCTGAGCTTCTGAGTGAGATTGAGAGCTTTTATGGACAGCTATACACGTCTACTAGCAGACCCGAAGTTGGTCTGGCGGAAGACCCTAGAGCTAGACTGGCCCGACACTATACCGAAGACATCCCGGACATCAGCCTGTACGAGATTAGTATGGCTCTTAAACAGCTCAAAAACAACAAGGCGCCTGGTGAAGACGGAATTACAGCCGAACTTCTGAAGGCGGGTGGTAAACCCTTACGGCCCTTCAGAAGTTGTTCAATTCCGTCTTACTAGAAGGGAAAACGCCAAAGGCATGGAGCGGAGGTGTGGTGGTACTGTTCTTCAAAAAAGGCGACAACGCCTTACTGAAGAACTACCGACCCATCTCACTTCTGAGCCATGTCTATAAGCTGTTTTCAAGAGTCATTACGAATCGTCTCGCACGCAGGCTTGATGACTTCCAGCCTCCCGAACAAGCCGGTTTCCGAAGAGGCTTTAGTACCGTAGACCACATTCATACGCTTCGTCAGGTTATACAGAAGACCGAGGAGTATAATCTGCCCCTCTGTTTAGCGTTTGTGGACTACGAGAAAGCCTTTGATTCGATCGAAACCTGGGCGGTACTACAATCTCTCCAACGGTGCCAAGTAGACTACCGCTATATCGAAGTGTTGAAGTGTTTGTACGAGAGCGCCACTATGTCAGTCCGACTCCAAGAACAGAACTCGAAGCCTATTCCGCTGCAGCGGGGAGTCAGGCAGGGAGATGTCATCTCTCCTAAGCTGTTTACCGCTGCACTGGAGGACGTTTTCAAGACTCTGGACTGGAGAAGGCTAGGCATCAATGTAAACGGCGAGTACCTCACTCACCTTCGATTTGCTGACGATATAGTAGTCTTGGCTGAGACCATGGAGGATTTAAGTACGATGCTTGTTAGCCTCAGTAGAGCCTCCGGGCGAGTTGGTCTTAAGATGAACATGGATAAGACGAAAATCATGTCGAATATCCATGTAGCACCAACTCCAGTGACAATCGGAGACTTTACACTCGAAGTTGTAGACGATTATATATACCTAGGACAAACTGTCCAGTTAGGTAGGTCCAATTTCGAGAAAGAGGTTAATCGTCGAATCCGACTCGGTTGGGCAGCGTTCGGGAAGCTGCGACACATCTTTTCGTCCAATATTCCGCAGTGTCTGAAGACGAAAGTCTTCGATCAGTGTGTGTTGCCAGTGATGACATACGGTACTGAAACGTGGTCGCTTACAATGGGCCTCATAAGAAGGCTCAAAGTCACTCAAAGGGCAATGGAGAGAGCTATGCTAGGAGTCTCTCTGCGAGATCGTATCAGAAATGAGACCATCCACAGCAGAACCAAAGTAACCGATATAGCTCTCCGAATCGCTAAACTTAAGTGGCAGTGGGCGGGGCACATTGCACGTAGAACCGATGGCCGTTGGGGCGGAAAGGTTCTCGAGTGGCGACCGCGTACCGGAAGGCGCAGCGTGGGTAGGCCCCCCGCAAGGTGGACTGATGACCTGGTGAAGGTCGCAGGAGTTCGCTGGATGCGGGTGGCGCAGGACCGGTCATTGTGGAAATCTTTGGGGGAGGCCTATGTCCAGCAGTGGACGTCTTTCGGCTGAAATGATGATGATGATGATGATATCAATATGTTAGAGTTGTATGAAAAATCTTCGTGATGTGTTAATAATCTTAATTTTTTATCAATTCACTTGTGAACTTGTTTCTTACTCAAGTCAGTCAAAAATAAATATGTGGTTATACCTATATAGGTATAAGCTGAAAGGTTTTTAAGCTTAATATAAGACAATTATTGAAATAATAATAGTATGTTGAGTTGTTTATAAGTAGTTTTTTAAACTTATTATTTTTAAATTGTAAAGTATACTGAGAAGTTCTTTGAATTTCAATCTCAGTTCATTGTGTATCACAACAGCAAAGCAACGATCAGTCATACTAAAAAATCACACGCAATACTCAGAATACAAAATGGCAGCCAAATAATATATCGCGAATCATTACTTAGCATCCCAAACAATCAGTATACATTGTACTCTTAAGAGCTAAAGACGAAATTAATCCTTTAAGACATACCGCTGAAAAAAGTTTAATACGGTAAATTTAAATGGTTAAAAAGTTAACGAAATAGTCAAGTGTATAGAGAATTAAATTATAAGGGTTCTGTAGTTTCAATCACTATTTACTCGATTTTCCAAAATATCCACAGCAGTATAACTCTGTAAATACTCTGAAATTATATTTTAAGACGTTGTTCATTCCAATCGAGACAGCAATACGGCAACGAGTAAAATTTCATTTATCACAAAATTTACAGGTGTCATTTTATACGTTTCCAGCTGCAGCGGAAACAAACACTTTTGTTCTACAATCACAGAGGAATATTACCTAAAAACCTTCAAAGTACAGTTATTAGATACTGACATCAGGCTATAATGACAGGAGTACGCTACTCAGACATTTCTTATACAAAAATATTCTGCTGCATGATGGGGCGAAACGAAGAAAAAGCGGACATTCGTACTTTTTTGCGAAATATTTTTTTAAAAAGCACTATTTGATAGAAAACTACACGGAGTAAAATAAATGTGGTATAACATTTTTTCTAAATAACGCATATAAGGCAAAAAAATAGGCTAAAAATAATACTATGTATGTGGGTCCCATACAAATAAAACACATTATTATTTTTCGCTCCATGTCCCATCGTCTGCCGGTTGGACTTTCATACAATATATGATTTTACTGCATATTCTTTTGTCAGCGGGGAAGGGTAACAAAATAATATCAAACATTTGTGGATATATAGAATCACAGCAACCAGTTTTATCTAATGGAGTGAGTGTGATCAGTGATCACATCTAGGTACTAAGTACCTACATTTTCAGAATTTAGATCCAGACCCAGATCTTCTTCTTTCAACAATGTATTCTGCGTACCCAAAACGAACAAATGTTGTCTTTTCGTTCATTTGAATTTGATGATTATTTTTCTCTTTATATGCAAAACCACCTGTATATATTTTTCTCAATTGTAATGTAAAAATCCGCTTCTTTTTTATCAAGCCTTCTCTACTTCATTTTATGAGGCGGGTAGGTAGTAGAAAATGTACCTTATTAAATTGTAACGTTTTACACTCACGTATTTTTATCACAATAGGCGTGACATGTTTCGACTGTATCAGGCAGTCATCGTCGGACAGACAGAGTGGTGTTGTCACCTTTGCGGCTCGGGCATCACAGTATGATATTGTGATAGAAATACATGAGTGTTAACCGTTGCAATTTAATATCAGTATGACTCACGAAAGTTTAAATTAGAATATACCTTGTTAAAAATATGTAAGTAATATAAATAATAATATACCTCTCACATTTCGAATTTTTAATCAGCCGTACTGGCAACGTCTGTCATTTTCTATACCAAAATGTTTGACCATTTTTGCGGGGTAGCGACACGTCAAATGTACAGCTATTCGTACGTAACGTACAAATAGCTATGTCAGATAAACGTTAGTCCATACAATGAGTATAATACTATGTCATCCATTTGGGAGAGGGGTAGGCCCATTAATTGCTACTCCGTCTGGATTCGCAGATGACATTTATATTTTGTGTCAACCATTTTTTTCTTGACCTGTCACATAGTCGAAAGAGAGCAGTCATAAGTTCGATCTCTAAAAGGTCACAGTAAACTCAATTTTATCAAAAAAAAGCTTGTTCGTGTATTCTTAAAACAGTCCGTAAAATAATCAAACAAAAACAAATAATCCAATCAAACAAATTGACTTGAAGGTATTTACGAATGTAATTAGGTATGATCTGATAAACTGCGGGTTCAACATTATCCAGCGGAATTCCAAAAACGCCTAAAGGCAGATGTACCGGCACTTGCGCTCAAGCAGGTATTAATCACACTTGTTGCGAGATTTGCTGATAAGAGACGAAAAATAACGCCTCCGAGTAACGGAGATAACAAATTAACTGGCCTTTTTAAAAGTCGGGTAAGGTATAAAAGCTGACGCTTTGGTGTAACTTACTCTGATGAAGATAAAGGTAATCTTAGTGTTCTGACATATGAACAGCAGTCTTTAAAGTTTTGCGGTTTGGGATTTTTCTATTAAATATCATCTTTTTCAATTAAGTGAAGTCCCAGTGTGATGGGTACATTTGGGCCGGGTACGATTCGGGGGGTTGTAATTAGTTAAGTATTAGTAAGTAAGAATGACAAAGCCTGTTATTAATAATAAAATAAAAAAATAAGAAGAAAAAGACAAAATTCTAAATTGAGAATCTGCTAAATTAATAATATATTCTTCATAATATAAAAATAAATTCTGCTTTTCTGAAATTTACTCACCGCCGAGGTTTTAAATAAATAATAAGGCTTGTAATGTGGGCACTAGACGATGATATATATGTATATAAGTAATGGATAGGTATACAGAACAAATTAATGCGCTGACCAGGATTTGAACCCGGGATCTCCTACTTCGTAAGCAGGGGTCACTACCGACTAGGGTAGGAAGCCGGTTTTCCTCTACTAGATACTCGTAAGAAGGATTCTTCAAAAAAAGTGTGTAGGTACTTATTAAAAGGAGAGCCATCTGTGGGGTACGATATCCATTTACCAATATTTGATTAAGTAAAGGGCATCAGTATAATAGTAGGTAGGTACCTACTATCTATCTACAATTATTGTGATCCACCGAGAATCAAAATCAATTGTCAAACATTTATAAATAGAGCATCATTAAAGCACTACAAAAAACTACAATCGCGGCCCCTGAAGAATTACTTCTAATGATTCGTAATGACATCTATCGTGACGGAATGTCAAATGAAATGATTGATCCTCGGCGAGCTGAGTTCGAGTATTTAATCTGTTCTATTGCTCGTATGACGACCAATGGAAGAAACTTTGTATGAAATTTATACCATTCCATGTGGACTGGTTTAGTTTCGTAGACTGTTCAAGGTTTAGTTTGGTAGACTGTTCAAATTTTCTTGCGAGTAAAGACATATTTATTCAATACGTACTCCCAAACTACCTATTCTTTGATCGAAGTTCTAAATTCAAAGACATTACCAGTGCAAAATTAGGGTTAGCCAAATAAAGCTGTCAAATCCCAACTGTGTAAACGCTTAACTCCTGGTTAGTGATTAACCCTGTGTGGTGCAAATGGCACTTACAGACTACGTCTATCCAAAATGGAGCCTGGCTGGAGACACATTTAAAGTATCTACCGGATTGTCATGAAGAAAATTAATTAGCAACCTACAAAAATCTCTCAGTAAATACACAAAATGGCGTTTGATGTGTTTTTGTCTGCGACGGTAAAAGCCCCAATGAGGGTTTACGAGCAGATATATCGCAGTGATATCCCTTTACACGTGTACCACTACATATGTATGCACGCGGAAGCTGCCCCATATAGGGGCGTCGCGCGTCTGACGCGTGGCAACTCCTTTATAAAAGGTTGAGATGAAAAACACACGGGGTGGTAAGTGCCGCGCAACGCTCGTTGAAAGGTCAGGCGGGTCCAACTTTAAACTATTGTAAAGGATCGTTTATTAACACTACGACATATTGGAAGTGTTCTTTATTTCATCTTCTGTCCCTCTTTTACATTGGTAGCATTACCTATATGTCTATCCTTGTTACTCTTACGGGGTTTATCACATATCAAATGAGAGTATTGCGGTTCGCTAAATATCGATTCATCAGAATCAACCGCGCTCCGTAAAGAAACAAAAATGCTGTCTTAAGAGTGAAAGTTCACAATTTACCGAGAAAATTTGACGACAAGCATTATTTGAGCAAGTGGACGAGTATAATGAGCATGAGGACCTAACTTTACCTACAATTGTCTGTCATGAACTAGTCTCAATAATCAATATCGCCATTAATTCCGGACTATAGCAGACCGTATTATCTAAACGTAGGATGACTTTTGCAGCTTTGTCGTATTGCTATTCAGGACTAATTTTCTTAACAAAATGGCGTACTTCCGTGTCTGAGGCCAGAACTCATTTTGGGTGTTTGTGGCAACCAAGTACTAACTAACTATAGTTGGAATAATATTTAATATTTCGTCAGCGGCAATCCTGTAATCTTAGGTCCTATGTCGGATTAGTTATGTTGCGAAAATCCTTATCCTCATCTAAGAGTATCGCGAAGAAACTCCGATCTGGTGGTGGATGGGCCGCGGAATATATCTTATGTAAAAGACGATAATGGATAGCACGCATAGCCAGAAAATACTTGAGATACTTCGGTAGAAACTTGAGATATAAAGGAGATAGAGATAGAATATGGATGGATACTTAGATAGACACGTAAAAGCATAAAAAGGTAGCATATATATATATGTATATATATATCTTGTAATGTGGGTTAAACAGGTTGTCGTAGATAAATAAGCTTTCCTTTCAGCTGCGAAGCGCGGCGGTTTAGCGCTCCGTATGGCTCAAGCTTGAAAGGTTAATTGTGCATGAAAAACCTACTCCCGCGCAGGCATCCAGCCTCGTAAGCTGCCAGTTTGGGCGCTCATGAATATAGACCGCATTGCTTAGATTCCCCGAGTTCCTTGCCTTTTAATTGTGCGTACGCAAGAAGATTTTGGTGATCAATGTGCGTTTTTGTAGAGCTTGGAGGTACAGACGTGGGGGGTGTCATGGCAAGGTATTTTGTACTGATTAAATATTCTAATGACACCTACTTTATTTGAAAATTGGGTATTATTGACAAAATTAACCATGGTACTATAAAGTGGGATTTAAAAGCAAATGGCACGGAGCGGCCTACTACGAGTATTTGACAATATGTTATGATGAAAAAATAAAAAAAAATAAAAATAATAATTAATGACCAATATTCAAACACATACTATATATAAACGCGGTACGCACAGACACACACAAACCATATAAATCAAACTCAAACACTCACAGTACACTTTTCACTTCCATACTTTTAGCACAAATACTTTTCTCATTGTCTTTATTTTATTGTTTCTATTTATTTGTTTAATTTTAAGCGTTGCACGTGGTAGTTGTAGTTTTAGTTTGTAAAGGTCCTGGCAGAATACCAGCGATGTGGCTAGCCGCATCATAATGCTGAGCCAGCGCCTATTCTCTGCCACGACACATGGCTATTTTTGTTATTAATAAGTACTTCTGTTTTTTAGTGTTTAAATTGCATGCATGTCCTTTTTTGTAATTTTTTTGTGCTTTATGCCATGTATGTTGTGGGTGTGAATAAAGATTTTATCTATCTATCTATCTATCTATCTATCCCCTGGTAGCCCTGTGTTCCATTTTGTTGAATGTAAGTACCTACGTGCAAACCTGCATCGCACCAGAGTTTCACAAAAAACATCACATTGTACCACGAAAAGCACATTAATTGCATTCCTGGTTTTCTGTATTTACTGTGATTGTTCAAATTCCTAGCACGCATTGAAAATCTCTTCAATGCAAAAAACATTATCACTTTCCCAAGCTCCTATATTTCGATCACTAATTTTTAAATACCTGCCTTATGATTTCGATAATAGAGTTGAAAGTACAAGTTACTTTGAAAGTGGAATACAAGATTTAGTGGGTAAAGAGTTGGTTTTACTCAAAGGGCGCTTTTTCCGCGATCACAGCATGGTGTCACAGGCTGAGCAGTAATTGATGGGGTTGGTCGCTTCAAACACACCGCTCGTAAGTGTATATGTATATCGATAGGATGTGTTAATCACATTTTGTTTGCGCGAGTTCATTCATTTATAAAAGTTTTAAGCGTTTCTAAACAACGAACGGAACATTCTTAAACTTGTTTTAAATCGATTTGTAAAAGGAGTTTCGCAATTGAATGTTTACTCTTGTAACCGCCAACTCCATTATTTATAAACCAACGCTTTTGTTCGAGATTTTGTCAAAGTAGTTAAAACATTAACTAGTTTTCGCCCCTTTAGTATTTAACAAACATTACGACATTAGGAAAATGTAGGTAAGTACCTACTAGGTATATTCCCGAGGTACTAGTCATCAACAGTTTTGTATATTTAATAGAATAAAAGATAATAAGATTGCAGAAAATAATGTGACTTGCCTGATAAAATGCAGCAATGTACAGTCACCTGCAATGGTAGGTCACTAAAATATGTGACACGCTCTTATGGCTGTACAAATAAGAAATTTTTGCGTCCTTTTTAGCAGAAGATACTATTGGAAGTGGCTGTACCTATTTAGTGTACATTGCTCTTCCTGATAATCCTGATTTCTGCTGGGTTAGAATGATTTTTGAGAGTGGTTGGCGAATATGAGAATGAGAAAACAACACGTCGGAACGATGAGCTGCGGGCTTAAGATGGTCTCATTTTTATTGACTGTTATCGTGTTGTCACGTTCTCATCTGTGTAAAGTGAAGAGTAACGCATGATCATGATGTATGCGTTTTGTTAGTTTACTCCGGGGAGCCGGGGGAGCTTATGTACATCAGCTATCATCTTTTGATTTGAACACAAATGCGACACCGGGAATGCTTATTGGATGCTCCTGTCAATGCAACTTTTTTTTAGAGTAGGTAGGTACGATTTGTTTGGGATAAATAAAGGCTATTATTTTTCTAACAAATGAATACTGCTTAATAGTTAGATTTTTTTTTTAATACTACGACGGTGACAAACAAGCATACGACCCGCCTGATGGTAAGCGGTCACCGTAGCCTATGGACGATAAAAAGTACCTTTGAACGGCTGCGATACCTATGTCAAGCAATCATTCGATGGCATTACAGTAATAATTTAAGGTATAAAATATTTAAAAAAAAACCTGTTTTAAAACTAGCTTTTAATTAGTAGATGGTTTTTTACTTTACTCATGCCTATACAAAGTATTTTTTTAATAAACTGAATTGTCTATTATTAAAAGGAAAGAAATAAATACAATGGTGGGTTATCAGCCGAGTGGCGATTTATAATCTAATATCGTTTCCAATCATGCGCAGACTGCGCTAGTTAAAATGCCTTCATGCGCGCGAGTCACATCGATGGTCTATCTTTCTTAATTATTTTTATATACGCAAGCGTATACTTCAATACTTTTGAGTGCTATAACGTAAAATTCTTAGAAAAACGTGCCTTTGTAACTTGTTTTAATCACCATTACTTTCCGCTCCTTAATAATTATTGTTTGTTAAAAATGACACCGACAGCCTATTTCGTTATTTCGATTACCTACGAAGTAAGTAATGGGCAAACAAACAATGAATTAAAAATGAATATATACACATTTTAATTACTCTTCGAATGACAGCTAGAAATTCCAATATCAGAAAAAGTTTATTAAACTCGTAGCTCGCACAAAAATCTTTAAAATCCCAACGATTTCACCACTATATTACAAACAATTCGCAAGCCAAAGCCCGTCTGGCCGGTGCGAATCCACTTCCAGGTTCGATTTTTAAATTATTGTTTTCATATTTTTTCTATCCTGGCAACTCCGCACCGGCTACGCCGGTATCCCCGACGCGTACGCACGCGTACTTTTTGCGAGTACCCCTTCCCTTAAAAGGGTACGCGGGATACCACGGGCCGTGTACGGACAATAAACGATTTATATTTATTTATCGGCTAAATAAAAGCTTTCTCGGAAAGTGTTTAAATTATTCTTCCGTGCTCGTGCGACCAATTAGACTTTTTACAAGTTGAGACGCAGCGGGAATTTGCGAGTAACAGCCCAAACTAGGATTGGAAGGCCGAACGGATTTGAGGTTATGCAAATCAAAAACGTTATTGGTAAATACGTCTTAGCTTAGCTTGACCGTATTATGGACATCCTTGAGGAGCTGCTTCCAAGCGGCCTTTTTTCAGCAGTGGATGTCTTCAGCTGAGATGGTGATGGTGATGATGAAGTATTAGTTAGAAAAAATCTTTCGAATTGCGAATCTTATGATACGACAATTACCCTGATTGCAATGACCGTTGCTAAGGCTATTTTTGACGCATAGCATTTCACAGTTGATATCCCTACTATCCCAGAGATTTCTTATAATAAAAATAAATAATAAATTAGTCATTATATTGGCGCCTCTAGCGGGACAAGATTGACGCTCCACCTATTATCACATACTCCCAGTAAATCATCGACACGTACAAACACAAAAAGCAAATCAAAACAAACCACGCACTAACAGTAAGCATCGTACAACTAATAACTAGCATTTTATCCGATAAAAAGGGCCTTGATTAATAGGGTAGGGTTTCCCACGTGGTACCTAGAACCGAACCCGGAACATATCCTGGCGAGTCTGAGAACCAGTAGCCAACAGGCTTTTTGTGGCTTAGTGACGAGATTCTTTCGCGGAAATAACGAAATGTGATTTTAATTGGCTAAGATGATGTTTGGATTGATTTTTATAATTGTATGTCTTGATTACGTACGTGAGGTTTGTTTTGAAAAATTCCGGATGGAATTCTGTACCCGTTAGAGTGATTTTTCGGTCTGTAAATTATGTTAAGTTTATTCCATGTATTTTTTTTCAATTGATCGGAATGAAATCATCCTAGGTTAAACAAGGCATTGGTTAGGCGTCCTTGGCTTTTCTGGTTTCAATTACAATATTCTTTTTTTCTTTCTCTAAACTCTGAATTTTTGTTAATCTTCTGCAAAATGTTTGCAGATACCTGTATTAGCATTTCTCTCTTTTTTACTTCTTGCATAGTGTGCAGTTCTTTCAATTTAAACATCTTTGTCGATATCGATGGCTCCCCTCACTAGTTACTATCTGGCCGTAGTATAAAATCAGAGGCCGGTATGTGGACATTGTCTATGGATAGATCTCGATAGTGTCGATGCACGTATAACTACAGGACTAGGTATGTGCGCCTGCGACTTCGACGGCGGTATATTTATAAGGTTTTGTTTACTTATCACTTTTGTCGCAGAATGTCAGCATTTCATCATCTATAGACAGAGAGCTAGCCCCAATTAAAAGTATCTACTACGACTATCTTTACTACTAGATCCTGGTATCAGAAGGCCTAGTATAAAATTGTACGACACTAACTTCTCGACCGCGTTAGCGTATCGAGGGGTCAAAATATGAAAGTTGCCGGATGATTTGAATAAACGGCATACCTACATAATTTGAAGTAAGTGTCGTACAATTTTATAGTAGGCCTTCAGCTGTTTATTCGTTGAGGCTAGCGTGACAGACGAGAAAAACTTTTTAGAGAGAAAAGGTGCTGAAAGTTTCAGCCTGAAACTGTCTTACGAGTAGTTGGAGAGTGTTGAAATGTAAATATCTATTCTACTATAAAATGTATTTCATTTGCAATAGCGCTACGAACTAACCATCTTAAGATCACTTCAGTGGAATTGGACATTTGCCTTTGAAGCCATTATACAATACTGATTTGACCTCTATTTAGTGTACAATAAAAACACATTATAAAAACCCCCAAAAGACCCCTAAAAGGCATCAATTGTAACGAAACCCTTTTTTGGCACCCTGAGAACCTATGATGATTAGTGTTGTATTATCATCGCTAACGTCACATATAGACTTCTGGACTAACCAGTTTTATTATAACTTAGAGATATCTAACAACTGCTAGTCGGAGATCACACTTACTCGTAAGCTTGCTATGACCAATGCCTGTGCCCTAAAACATCAAACACTACATTACATTTAGATTTTAAAATCAATCGCTTATCGCTCAGACAAATAAGAATTTCGAATCGTATTTTTAGATTATTTAAAGTACATAATACGGACCTAGATACGGACCGGACGGAGACAGTAAAATGGTTTATACGAGGCCATTTGCGTTCAACCAATGGCAACGCAAGCAGGGCCCTGACCACAGGTCAAACTGACAAGTGACAATTGCACCCTGACGTGTCAACTGTGAACTGCCACAGTGATTTATACTTGTCACGGGCTGACATGCGTACGCGTTGATGAGGAAAAATGTCGGCTGATTGGATGGATGTTAGCTTGGTCGATTTTTTATGTGGGTGAGTCATATGGGCATACAAGGAGCAGATAATCGTATAAGTAAGTTATTTTATAAACAATTGAATGTTACATACTACAATTTACACACATTAATATTTTGTTTAAGTACAGTCGCAAACCGGGATTGTTGAGTCATATTATATTTCTAGCTTTGCCGTGTAATGCAAATCGGTATGGCAATTGTCAACTGTCATTCATTGTATCGAAAAAATAGGTCATTTGGGCATTTTCGCGAGAAGAAATACATTTTTTTAAATAAGTTAGATAGGTAAATTTCAAGTTTCTTCTATTCAGAATAACGAGCTCTTTCAATATAGAAGAAATGGTAACGGAATGAAAAAAAATGACTCGTTTTTTCTCCTAGTAGGATCGAAAGAGCTCGTGATTATGATTGAGGAAAACATTAAATTAAGTAACCTGTTTTAGGAAAAAAAGTTAGGCTAAATTACAAAATATGGCAGGTGGATCAACAATCCCTGTTCGCGGTTGTAGATATAACGGTTAGATTTTCTTCAGTTTTTGCGTCTTTTCTATGAAATTGTTATAAAATCTGAATATCATCTATAAACAGTTATTTAATGTGTATGCACAGGTGAAAATGTTGACGCTCGCTCTACCAGCCCAAGCCCAAAAACTTTATTTATTTATTTACTTAACGAGATCCAACAGCTAATTGAAGTAAAACTTAAATAGAGAAACAGAATCAATTACGGGAACTCACAAATCTATTGGTTTAGGTGAGTTTACTATTATTGCACTAGGTACTTTATATTTAGCAAAGTTTTTGGTCGCTATTTTAACATATTACATAATACTAGCTTTTGGCCGCGACTTCGTCTGCGTAAAATTAGAAATAAAACGTTTTTGTGTCCTAGGAAAACAACAATCCCCATGCCAAATTTTATCTTAATCCGTTCAGCGGTTTCAGCGTGAAGAGGTAACAGACAGGCAGTAGTATGGATCATTCGTAAACGAAACAATTTTTTCTTTAAACAAATTAACAAACTTTTACATGCTTTCAAACATTCATTTAAGCTGTAGGGGCTACTACGGCGTCGTTGATTAAATACCGCTGCAATAAGACGAGCGACATCTATCAGGCCGGCGCGCATTTACATTTAGATGGCCGACGTTGCTGTTGTACAAACTACACTCTTATTTTGTTATTTTTGTAATAGGCAGTACACTGTTGATGTTGTTACAATAATCAATCTACTATATACAGTATGCAGTATCCTTCATATGATATGTAGGTATTTTAGAGTTTTATTTTTATAATTAGGTACGTATTTAAAGACTCGGGTAAGAATTATTATTTTCGGATTTTTGAATTCAGACAATTTTAAGAAATTATTAACCTAACCGTGACTTTATAATATGGTACGTCACATGTGAATCCCCATTTGTACTACAAATAAATCACAGTACTTAATTGATTACAAAGTAATTAAAGTCATTTAAATAGCAATTAAAATGGGTACTTTGTACCGCTTTATCTTTTGCGTTGCACCAATTCATTTATTTTTGAATGGTAGTGAGCATCAATGTGCCAATATTTTTTTAGTTATTACTGTTTTCCGGTAAAAACTAGCCCAGTCAAACCTTTAACTTCACATTCTGTAACTTTTACAGAACTTGGCACCCATTAGGATAACATTTTTTTTGTCAGCGGAGTCGACAACGATATTCTCATATGAAACTTGGCTTTCATTTTCACATTATGTTTTTGGTGGGATATGTTTTACCATAATTTTATATGAATGGTATTTCAAAAGAAACAATATATTTTCAATTACAGACCTTCAAAAGTTACGCAGTCTAATATTACCACTGCCGTTGACGGGATTATAGTTCCACCTTATTACCTTTGCTAAACATCAAGTAATTTCTCTTCAATGTATTTAATCGGTACATTATTGAGTGTCATTATCTGCGCTAGCGTAAATGATAGTGTTTACACGATGCATGTATAAAATCGTGTTAGCGCTCGAAATTAATAATGTTCTTTGAAGTAATTAAGTTGATTAACCGGTCACTTATTGTAAACGATTCGTTGTATGCACTACCGCGGTATATTAGACGTTTCAGCGTGTTCACTACTGGTTTATTCTTTTCTGTTTAATTGTAACTTTTTCTGCCTTAATAAATATTTCCACCTGTTGGTTGCATGACATTAATGTCTCGTGATATAAGCGTACCACATCAGTATTGATTAATAGCGATTTATGAATAGCTATTTCTTAATCTACTGCAAAGTAAGGCATAAACGGATTCAAGAAAATAGTTGAGAGCGTTTAAATGGGAGACCGCATTTATGTTTACCAACTCACTATTTTTTATCAAACTTAGTCCTAAGCGAGTTAGGAATACGACTTGATAATTAAAAACCTTGTTGGTATCTTCAGTAATGTCTAAAGAAAAGTGTTTGGTTCATTTTTGCATAAGACGCTCCCCTCTAACTCTTGGCAGCCACGCCTTTGAAAATTAAATAATCAGAGCAGCCGCGCGCCAGCACCGATCAATGTATGGATAATGCGATCCATTAAACAAACACGGTGCGGCTGGTTCCCTATTGATTTACGCAACACTATACAATGTAGATCACTGGTTTACGACACAATTTAAATAATTTCACGTTTCAGATGCGAAAATGTATATCTAAACTCTCCACGCAAATTAGGACCGTGTTCGTTCCAGATTAATGTTGATTTTTGATCTTTACAGATTAGGTTACTAAAGACTTTTAAATGAGATGACAAGTTCTTGTACAATTTAAGTGTGTAAATAGTTCAGATGGTAGGTTGGAAGCAGTGGGTGGACGGAAATACCATGTTTTCTGGAGTTATGTCTTTATCCATTTAAAATGAACTAGTGCTATGAATATTAGGTGACCTAGACACAGTATTATACATATACCTTTAGGCTTTCTTTCTTATTTCCTCCTACTATTAATAATGAGATTTCAACTTAATACTCGTCCAAAAGCGGGAAAGGTACTATTTTTTGCTATGTGTATTGAGTGTGTGTGAGTGGTATCACAATCACGGATCGTGACGCCACTCTAAAAGTCGCTTTTTCTAAAATGGTATCATTTGTATATGTATATGTGTGTCTCGCTCGCACTAGTACCTACCCTGTACAAACGAATGCGAGCAACTTATATAATATTTCTCCAAACTATCATAAGTTCATATCATTCTAAGTTTACCACTATACTAGAGTTAGCTGTCAAATTGGTAATATTGCGATAAACTCCAGAAATATTACCACAATAGGTCATCGGTAACCTATAAACACGATATCGGGAATACTTAATTTCTTCTATAGTCTGCTCTGTCAGATACGCTCGGCGTGATTTCGCCCGGGGGCTGAGATGTTGCAGCTAAATCAAAAGCATCTATATTATAGTTGAAAGGTGGATGTTGCTTGCATTGTTTGTACTTTCATTATATTTTCACTGAATGATGTTGAATCACGATGCAATCGCGACATGTTACGCCAATTCTGATAAAAACACGTGACAACCGTTTTTCTTTTTAATACTTATGTTTAATAAAATGTTTATTTTACTCTTATAACATAATATAATATTAAACTTAAACGGTTAAAACTCACTTATTTTTATCATAATAGGCGTGACATGTGGCGTGGAGGTGACAACACCACCCTGTCTGTCCGACGATGACTGCCCGATGCAGTCGAAACATGTCACGCCTATAGTGATAAAAATACGTGCCGTCCGTTTAAGTTTAACGTCAGTACGACTCACGAAAGTTTAAATTATAAAGGTAACATAATATAATCATATTAGCTTTTTTTTAGTAATGCCGGGAATATGTTGGAATATAAATCTTATAGATATATGTATGAATAATTTTCTAAGTGGTATATTCTGTCTATCTCATTGAATGATGATCAAATCGTAATATAACCAAGCGCATCGCGTAATTGTTCTTATCAAATCTGAAACTTGGATGTGACTTAATACATATCCATTAAATAAATAAAACCTAACCACCAGTAAAAATATCGTAAAATATGTCTTTATCCAACCGAGGGCACCAATTTATATAAAGACAACAGAATTTCAATGACCATAAAAATTCGAAAGTACTTCGGAATACGAAATGAAGGGTTTAGGCGAATCAGGGCTCCATTTAGCTAAATAGGAGAAACGAACACTGTAAATAAATAGGGTTGAACAGAAGAGAAATGGAAAACTGAGAGGCGATTACCTAATTAATGGGAATAGGATGGGACTAGGGTTGTCACTTTAAACGTTTTACCTTAAAATGCTTGTCTTGAGTTTCTTGTCACAAGGTTTTGTAGCTGTCCCGATACTTGTATCTGTATCTGTCCTGGGTCATATTCTGATGTCATGTGGAGCAATGCGGACTGTAAAATTTATTTCAAATTTAGATGTTCGAATTATTCAGAATTAGACAGCTTAAACTGACTTCTGCAAGCTTGTGGGAAGTAATTAATTTTTTTGCGATTTTTAGGTGTTTAATAATGTACCTTAATCTGAGGATTGTTTCACGATTAATGCTCGAAGAGGTAAGTAGGTACTTGAAGCTTTCTGATAATCAAAATTATATCAAATCGGTATTTAAGTTGTACATATGTCACATATACAGTGTTGGAAAATGAGTCGTCTGCAGAATAAATGCTACACCTTTTATCACTTTCAAATTTTTTATTTTTCTATTAATAATTGTACATTTAGCTAGAGCAAATTTAAGAAAAATTGCCAAAATTTAGTAGGTATATTTGGGTGTGTATAAAATGTTCATGAAAGTAAACATACAAAAATAAAGTTCATTTAACGCCTAATTAACGTGTATGAAAATAGATTTGCTGGTATAAAAAAGAATAATAAAAACCACGTGGCAAAACAAGCTCTGTAAGAATTGTGTTTTTGGACACTAAATAATAATATATATTTCTCAAAATTATTCTGTTGCTATACCAATACTTCATACTATCTAAGCAATTGCAATATTTCATTATTAACGATTTTCACTTTCAAAAGTGTACAGAACCCTTAATGTTCAAAGTATATATCTACAGTACCTAAGTGTAACTTACCTACCTACCTACCTCTACCTACCTTAAATCTAAAATAGGTCCTTGATGACTTAGTACTTAGGATTCCTCTTTGTATCGCAATGCAGATACGTTGTGCGAGGAATCCACTAGCTCTTCGGTCACCAGTAACATGAACCAGACGTTATGCGATTTCTACAAAAAACTTGCGTACGCTGGGACCCCATGGATCTGGAGTTTCGACCCTAAGTTTTTATATGATTCTACTCTCGATTATACTTACGAACAGCTGTTTGTTTTACCTGTATGTTACTTACTTATGAGTAATATGCATTATACCATTCTTACATTATTTTAATTCTTACATTACCAAGTGTCTATATATTAACAGCCTGCAAATACGTGAGGTCTAAAGGATGACTCACAGTAGTCCGTTCCGTTCCGATCCGATACGGGACGATCTGTCAGTTTCTATAGAAAGTATCACGTGATAGCTCGGAGCCCTCGGACGTCACGTGACATTTTGTATAGAAACTGACAGATCGTCCCGTATCGGATCGGAACGGAACGGACTACTGTGAGTCATCCTTAATTTGGAGCTATATCCAACCCGCGGCGACAACCACGGCCGCAACACGCGCGGTCAGTACCTACTGCTCGTCCCGCGGCGTCGCCTAGCTAAGACTCGAAAGTCGCTCAGTGTCTACGGTGTAAATATATATAATACACTGCCGAGCGACATCATTAAGTCTAAAAGTGACGCAATATTTACAAGTAAAATTAAAAAAATACTGATTAACATGTCTTGCTACACAATAAATGAATTCCTGTCAAGGACAAATGATCGATAAGTTACTGGCTATTTATTGTATAACGTCTTAACACTAAGTAACATACCCATCTCCAAAGATGTAAAATATGTAATTTGTACCTACCTACTTACCTGGCAAACTTAGCTGTTAATAAAATAAATGTAATGTACCTACCTACTGGTCAAATTAATTAGATCAGTCTAAGAATTATTTTAATTGTAAGATTGTACCTACAAAATGACGTGTAAAATATTTTATATTTTATCAATAAAAATCTGAATCTGAATCTGAATCATTGTAACTATGTATACCTACATAGTACTATGTAATTAATAAGTCCCATGTTCCCAATGGATTTTGGGGCTCTCTAATATAAACCGACATCATTGCCGAGTTTTGGTGTGCTGATACTTAGATTATTCCTACATATTTTATCGAAACTAGTGTTCTTCGACGTAAAACAGCGGCGTATCATGTGATAACTTGATAAGTCGAATTATTGGCTTTTTTAGCACCTCGAAGAACATATACCGCAAGCAGAGCCGCGGGCGCAGTTAGTCCGTTACGATTCACACTGGCATCGTTCTCGGCCCCGCCTCGGAAATTTGCGCTTGCGTCGATCGAAACGTGACGAATTCAAATCGATGTGAAACCTCCATGTTGGAGAGGGAGGATGCGGTATTTACGTTTAAAAAAGGCATGAAGAACAACGGTTGTAGGTATATATAGATACGAGTGTATATGTTTCGGGGCTTCTAACCTCTAGGCCCACTAGACTGGCGTCGGCCACAGAGTAGCTTACGACTGACATTCGTCGTTGAAGACCGACGATGACACATAAGAACCAGACAGACGGTGCCATATTAATAAAATTTCATTATTTTTATTTTGGGATTGATATTTTCAAGCTGTTTGTTTTTCAACTTTGAGTGTCAAAGTTAAGAACTGAACGGCTTGAAGCATTTTGTTGAACCAGTCAATAAATAATTTAGAAAAAGACAGGCAATCCTATTGATGCTTGTAACTTTACTTTATGCTCATGACAACATGGTAGAAACTCTGTCAGTCAATAATAAAGATATTAAAATATCAAAAAAATCTCACAATGACAACTTCCAGAGAAAAACACGCAGCGCAAAAAAAAACTTAAATATAGGTATTTTGTTTTGTTTCTCTTTTTTTTTAATAGCCTGTTTTTGTGTCCCACTGCTGGGCAAAGGCCTCCCCTCTCCTTATCCAATCCTCCCTGTGCTGGGCAAGATCCCACCAATCCCGCTGAAACGCATCCAAATCGTCCTGCCATCTCTTTCTCGGTCTGCCTCTCTTATTCCATTTAAAACACATTGAGATAACCACATGGTCAAAAAATTGTTTCTTCATTACTTTTAAACTTCAACCACTATTAGCTTACAAAATCATTTTAAAATAAAATAAAAAATCCTGACCTATCCTATCTCATAGTTCCTGGTCAAACACCGAAAGCAAATCACAGCGGTGGCGATGGTACGATCGCCGCATCGTGCCGCCCGCGGGCTTGCTCGGGTAAGATCGGAAAACGGTGGATGGTGTTCAATGCTCCTTGTATATTCTGACTAGCGTCCATATGTGTAAGGTGACAAATCACAGCGGTGGCGATGGTACGATCCCCGCATCATGCCGCCCGCGGTCTTGCTCGGACAAGATCGGATATCTGTGAACTGTGTTTACTGTTTCTCATATGTATAATCTCACTGGACACTAGTCCTCAAAGTAAACACACATACGTTACATTCATGACAAATCAGAGCGGCGTAGACGGGATGACCGCTGTTTTGCGTCCGCAAGCTCGTATAAGATCGGACACCTGCAGATAGTGTTGACTGCTCCTGTTTATGTAGATTCACATGGACTAAGAGCAGAGGTGACTCCCCACGCTCGGGTTAGATCGGATACTTACAGTACAGTTAGTTACAGTACGTACAATAATATCTATAAAGCCGCAAACATATTTGATTCGCCCTTTTGTCTGAAATAAAACCGTGTCAGAAACTTTTGCCCGGTGGCTGTACTAAGTTTGCTTCGTTCTTATTTGCTACATAATCATTATAAATAAAATCAGCCCGCCGAAACCTTAAACTCGCTTTCTATTAGACTCAAATAAAAATTCGTTCCATTGATTACTGATTAGTTTACATGTAATATTTCGAATCATAAGTTCTAAAGTTCGTAATCGACTATCCTTATAACCCTGTGTCCCATTCCCACGTTACACCTAATTTGTCAGATTCCAAAGCAAACAACGCAGCAGTGTATTCCTGCCGCAAACATAGTACAGTTAGCGCAAATGAAATGCTAGGGCAATCGGGCACGCTCGCCCTGATAAACAGTTCACACTTGACGGCGCTGGGGTATGTAGCTTGAATTCTGCAACTTTGTTATGTGTTGTTTAAGCTGTAGTCAACTGCCATTCGGTTCTTATTATTGCATATTGATAGGCTAGGCTAATCCATCCTTAAAAATTGTCTTGTAATGGTAAAAAAAGACACATGCATTTCAAAAAAACAGGGGTGGGGTCAGATTTTGCTGTGAGACAAACTAGCTGCCTCAGCGCATTTTCAGCCACCCCCCGAAAAACATACACATTGCAGGGAAAGAAATAACAAAAAAAACTAAAACAGGGTTAATATAATCACAATCTTATTAAGTCTACGTTGATGTTGGACTAGGGCAACATCCTATATGTAAATCTATCTATACATATAAAAGGAAAAGTCCTGACTGACTGACTCACTGATCAACGCACAGCCGAAACTACTAAACGTATGATCCTGAAATTTTCACATTACGTTAGGTGTTTAACGAAGGTAACGAATAAGAAAGGGTTTTGAAAAAATCATCTTCTAAGGGGGTTAAATCGGGGTTGAAAGTTTGTATGGAAGAAAGTTTTTTTTTTTAGATAGAGACTCAAAAGTTGGTGTAGAGGTTTGTTATTAAAATACAAAAAAAGTAATTTTAGCGTTTTGGAATAATCAATCCCAAAAGGGGTGAAAGGTGTGTTAAAAGTTTGTATGGCGGAAGCGTTTCCCTTTTAGTTATAGACTACAAACTTTGTGAAAAGAATCCTCATTAGAGTTTACAAAAAGTAATTTCAGCGATTTCGAAAATTCGACCCTTATAAGGGTGAAAAGGGTGTTGAAAGTTTGTATGGCGGAAGGTTTTCTGTTTAGCTAGAGACTTTATTTTATGTGTAAAGGTTTCTCATCAAAATACAAAAAAGGTGTTTTTATCTATATAATATATAAAAAAGAAACTGACTGACTGTGTAACATTGTCCCACAATATTTATTTATATCAACGCACAGCCCAAACCGCTGGTCCTAGAGATACCAAATTTGAAACGTAGGTTCCTTATAAAGTCTAGAGGTCCACTAAGAAAGGATTTTTCAAAATTCAACCCCCTAAGAGGGTGATTTGGAAGTCTAAAATTTTTAAGGGGAAACAAGATTAGTTGGGCCTATTCCATTTGAAACTTTACAGGAGTATTTATAAAGATAAATGAGGTAGCACGTGTTTCAGGTTTTTTGAGAATTCAACCCATATAAGGGGGAAAAGGGGTGAAAAAGTAAAAAAAAACAACATGGGTATCGTTTTCTGGTTTATCGGGTCGCTGATTACAAAAACAACGACGATTTTAAAATCTAACGTGGTGATTGTGAAATACCATCTTCCCTGTTGGGACGCGAGGGGGTCGAACTCTAAAAATATAAATATGGGTGTCATTTTGTTGTTTATTTCTGGTTCTATAGATTCCAAACTTAACACTTAGGTTCCTTATAAGGCGTAGGGGTGCACAAACAAAGGAGTTTTCAAAATTCACCTCCAAAGGGGGAGAAATGACGGTACAAACTATGTATGGGGAAACATGATTAGTTAAACTATTTTATTCAAAACTACACAAGAGTATTTCTAAAGATAAATGAGGAAAGAGGTGTATTTGATTTTTTGAGAATTAAACCCCTAAGAGGGCAAAAAGGGGTAACAAAGTCAAAAAACATCATGATTATCGTTTTTATGGTTTATCGGGTCGCTGAAATCAAAAACAACAACCATTTGGAAATCCAATGAGGTGGACGTATGATACACCATCTTCCCTGTTGGGGTGCGATGGGGTTGAAATCTCAAAATATCAATATGAGTGTCGTTTTGTTGTTTATTTCTGTTTCTAGAATTTCAAATTTGGCACGTAGGTTTCTTATTAAGGTGTAGGATTTTTCAGAATTCACCTTCTAATTGAGATAAGAAAGAAGATCCGAGAGGTTCTTTACAATGAATCTGGAGCCAAAACTGCGAGAAAAGGCCGCCATCTGAAATTTCGTCAGTTATGATCTGATCGTGATGGAAATCAATATCTGAGAATCCGAAAGGTTCTTTCTAAGGAATCAGAAGTCAACATTGATCGTAATATGTACTCGGTTGGTACATATCAAAGGGTTCAAGAGGTTCTTTATAACGAATCAAAGCCGCCAACTTGATTTTGAAATTACGTTACGGTTGAACATTTATTTTGTACGCGGGCGAAGCTGCGGGAAATAGCCAGGATTTTTTAGAATTCTCCTCCTAAAGGGGTGAAGTGGGATTTGATTGTATATCGGGAAACAAGATTTATTAGACTATTTTATTCACAGGAGTATTCCTAACGAGAAATGAGTAAATAGGAGTACGAAATGGGGTGAAAAAGTCAACATGGGAAATATATACAGTTAGTGTAACTTACCTAACGACCTACCTCTGCCTACCTTAAATCTAAAATAGGTCCTTGATCAGAATTGCGAAAAGGGGCTCCATCTTGAATTTATTGAGTTTTAATCCGACCTTGATAATAACGAATCTGTAGTAAAAACTGCGAGATCCGGCCGCTATCTTGAATTATTTCGATTTGATTTTGATCCGATCGTGTTAAAATCGATTTCCGAGAATCCGTGAGGTTCTCTTTATGAATAATCTGAAGTTAAAACTGAGGAAAACGGCCATCGTCTAGAATTTCTTCAGTTATGATCTGATCGTGATGAAAATCGATATCCGAGGATCCGAAAGGTGCTTTCTAACGAACCACCAACGCCACCATCAACGGCCACCATCTTGAATTTATAGAGTTAAGTTCGTGATAAAGCTCGGTAGGCACATATAAAGGGTTCGAGAGGTTCTTTATAAGAAATCAGAGGTCAAAATTGAGAAACAGCCGCCAACTTGAATTTTTCAGTTTGATCACTTTTGCGACAACCATCCATTCCATTTAAATCCGTTCAGCCAACCGCAAGATAATAGCGGACAAACATACATATGTAGGTACATACAAATATACGGGCCCAACTAAGAACCTCCTTATTTGTAGACGGTTGAAAATTACGTTTAGTACGCGGGCGAAGCCGCGGGTAAAAGCTAGTAGATTAATAAGTAGATAATAATAATAGTATACTTATACGCACTCATAATAAGTTTCTTTGCTTATTAGGAAGTAGGTTTCTAAAATTAAACTTAAAAGTGTTAGTGTATGGTATATTATTTGACGAAAAGTTTGAATCTTAGTGACAAATTTGTCATGACGAGTAAAAAGAACTCAGATGTGAGATGTAAAACAAATAAGTAGCTTACTTAACACGGCATTTCGTTTTCAACGTATGGAATCCTTAAAGACGCTCAAAAGAGTCTGTTATTTTTACACTGGATGGCACTTTGAATATTTCGTCTCAGCCTCTTATTTACAGCCAGGTCATAAAATTTGATGTACTGAACAATGTCGTTAGTACAAACTCAGTTTACTTTACTTAATCGTTTCATTTATGTGATTGAAGAAGCGGTATCATTTTTGTTGTTTAGATTTATAAAATCGACCCAAATATGCCTGCACCAATGGGTATTAAAGTAAAAAAAATATTTTGTCTAAATGTGAAACTGTAGCGTCTTTAAACATAATTATTAAACGGGTCTAACGCGAATTAATTTGTTTACCTTATTTACCGACGTTTCGACACAGGTTTCACTGGTCATGGTCGCGGCTGTAGCGTCTTATCTTATCTTATAAAGACATCCAAGACACACTTCACAACCCATGGGGATCTTTAGTGTATTTGTCCCTTACCGCACCACTCAAGAGCTTGCTCGACCATCTCCATGTAAATAGCAGCTACATGTATGACCCGCCGACGCTCCCACTTGCCCGAAGGTTACCTTACCGCACAAGCGAGAGAAGAAGCTACAGAGAGTTGTAGCCGCAGCTTGTTTTCGTTGTTAAATAGTACACCATCTGTGATGACTCGCTCCTTCCAGAATAATGGTAGGATCGAGACGGACATACATTCGAACGCCGCAGTTGCTATCAAATACAGTTGCGTGCAACTCACGGTAAGCACACTGATAGGTAATGTGACTGGCAGCTACATGCCATGTGGTTGGGGCACGTGGGAGCCGCGCGGGCGCCGGCGGCGTCCACGAGCGCGGCTGACCCGCCGACGTTCCTAAACCAACCATTTGCCCAAAGGTTACCCGCGTGGAGCTACAGAGAGCGGTAGCCGCTGCTTGTGTTTCGTAGCTAAGTCCCGCAACATACTAGACTTTGTATTCAGAATTAGAGAGGCTTCTATTATAATAGTGTACATAGTTTCTTATCCTGGAGTACTAGAAAAAATATGACTGAATCTCGGGTAAAAAACAGGTGACGACAAGTTTAAGCATGTTTGTTAAGATGCAGACCCGGAAATTTTGCATTTCGAACGAAAATTTATAAAACGTTCTTCTACTCCAGCCCTTCTATCTGTCAATTAAGTAGATAGCTGATATTAAAAAAGTGCCCATTATAACGTTGTCTATGGTATTCCATAAGAACACTGCTCCTATGGATTTTCATACAATATATTAGCACTGTTGTTTTTTTCTTTCTATAACGGTCATTAGAACATCTTCCACATTCTGCCACCTTTCTAGATTTTGCTTTTTTCGCTATTTTAGATTTCGTATAAAAACTAGCCTATGCAACAGCTCATAATCTTTTCTTAAAACTCTTGGGTCTATTATTCTGTCTGAGCAACCCTTAGGTTTTAAGAACCCTTATTATGCCTGTTGTTTGCCTCTTTTTCATGTGTAATCTATACCAGTTTGTGTTATTTTTGTTGTTTTGAGGTGCAATAAAGAGTTATTGTATTGTATTGTATGCCACTGTTGCATAAACTACTATTGAAGCTTGAGTACTGGTCTAAACAGACACTTGCTTCTTTATACAGTGCTTCTAAAGCCAATTGCTTTTGTTCTGTTTTTGATTTTTTTGAATTCTATTTTTCCTAAAACTGAGTACCTATTAAATTGCAACGGTTAACACTCACGTATTTTTATCACAATAGGCGTGACATGTTTCGTCTGCGTCGGGCAGACCTCGTCGGACAGACAGAGTTGCCGGCGCCGGGTTGCGCGGATCACCCCGCTCCCGCTTCGTCGCGCGCGAGCCGGTACCTACGGCGGACTGGGGCGGTGATGTCCTAGCCGCGAAGGTGATAACACCACTCTGTCTGTCCGACGAGGTCTGCCCGACGCAGACGAAACATGTCACGCCTATTGTGATAAAAATACGTGAGTGTTAACCGTTGCAATTTAATATCAATATGTCTCACGAAAGTTTAAATTATATAACTGAGTACCTACTCATTATATTGACTACAGCTGCAATGAAAGACTAATAACAAAAAGCCCAATAAAGTAGAATGGTGAATAGTGTCAGTCCAGAATCGAATCGACTATACAATGCAGTGTCGTAATTCCTAAGTAGCGATGTTAATGACATAACAACAAGACGCAGCCATTTTTGGATCGGAGAATGAGAGCAAAGATATGAGGAGTAAAGTACAGTAACTGTTATTTTGCATTTTTTGAATTTAAATTGAAATGAGATGGTAACATGCTAAGACAGACTTCCATGACTCCATATCACTTTCTAAGAATGTCATAAATAATGGACGGATAGCGCGAGGCTGCTTACGATAATAATCGTCGACCGTAGGTTTAATTAGGATAAGCGCCATGTAAATCCCTGGTCGTTACCCTAATTGAACCTACGGTCGATGATATGTCAATTTGCCCAAAATATTTTATCGACCTCACTCAGCCGTGGAGTTCAATAAAATAAACAAAAAATGATAGTGCTTGTTATCTAACCGGCTATTACTCTCAGTTTTGTCAAATTATCAGTAAATGCGGACAATTTGCCGTCTTATTCACCAAATATAACAATATCAGCTTGGCAACATAGCCCTGCAGCAGATATGATTAGAGTAAAAACGTTATATTTTGTTACACACATAATTTCTTAATGAAAGATTAAAAGTGTAATACAATAATGTTTGCTAGTTAACTTTCTTAATTTAATCTATGCTTGATTTCAAACTGCACTTACATTTTAGGGTATACCACACATGCAGATGCGCGTTTTCCAGTCATTATTGCTGAAAAATCAGGAAAGTGTGATAGGTACGATATTGCAGCTAATAAGGATATCTGGTGTCTATATTTTTTCTCTCCCCTTTAAAAAGCGCAACCCAGTGAAAAATAACATAAGAAACAATTTCATTCTTTACTCGAAATTAATTCTAATGAAGTCTGAATTTATTTCTAAAGCCACCACATTTAAATACGCATTCTCCAGATTTGTCTATTGAACACTTATGGCCCTCTCCCATTTAGATTCGCAGCACACGGAAGGCGGCAAGATGAAAGCGTGCGTGACGTCACCGCTAATGGTACAAATATAACCCATTGTTGTGGGATTTATCCTTGCCTTTGGGATTGGTACCGTTCTGTTTAGAAACCGCGGGTTCTGATTGGAGTCTTAGTCGAATTAGGAGCAGACGTAGATGGGCATAATTTGCCATTTGTGTTGTAGAACGACATGGATATGCAGAAATAAATACTCATGAAGACTTAGGTTAATTTATCATTAGCATATGACAAACATTTTAAGGAGATACGTCCAAACTGCACCAACTGCACATGCACCTACCTAAGGGATGACTTGCACTAGAAGGTCACGTGACAACCGAGAGCTCACGTGATTATTTCTATAGAAATTTACAGATCGTCCCGTGCCGTCCCGTCCTGTCCTAGTGTGAGCCCATCCCGTCCTAGTGTAAGTCATCCTATTCTCCTGTCCCTACTTGTGCTACAAGCTCTCGCTTTTTGGCCAATGTCGTTATTTTAGGTCAAACGGGAAGTACTGTATGTTAAGTACTGTATAGTACTAATTTCAACTTGCGTGATAAAGGGCCTTCCCGAGATAAAGGGTCTTGACAGACAGACGGACGGACGGATGTACAACCTAGTGATGCTACAAGGGTTCCGTTTTTTCCTTTTGAGGTACGGAACCATAAAAAATATCTTGTCGACTTTTTCTCCAAACATTTCCACTGAGACTTGCAAGATGGTCTAAATTACCACGTCGGAATAAGTGTTCTGAATTGTTAACGAACCTTTCATAGCCACTGGATAATCTTATCCGAACCTCAACTCCCGTATACTTTATTCAAATACTCGTCAACGCCTAAAACAGTAATTGGCACCCTCGCCTACGTAAGTGTCGTCAGCGTTATCTGCCGAGGCCGGGATCGAACCCGCGACAATGGACACGGCGACGCGTCCTGCTGACAGGAACACGCGCAGCTCACATCGGGTTTATTTCTGCAGTGTACTGGATTTTTTATACCGAGAATATTTTGTATTTTTTATAACTTTTTGTTAAAACATATCAAATTATTTTATAAAATATTTTGATTCGTTTCGAGTAGTAACACTACTATCTATAAATTATAAACTGAAATAGTTGTCATATACTAAAGAGAAATACCAAGGCCAAGGACCAATTTTTGTCAGGGTTTATGGCGTTCGCGTAGGCTGATCCGGGTTTGATGCTCGGCTGGTCTTTTTCTTTAGCATACGGCATCTATTTCAGTATATGAGAATATTTTTTTGAGAATGTAAGAAAACTCAGTTTTGTTTTGGCACTGAAAATTTCAAGCCTATCTAAGTAATAGATAAACCTTAACCAAAAGGTTATTTTTGATATTTCGTATTGAATATCTGGTAGGTTATTCGATCATTTCAATTTCATCAGAAAATGGGGTTGCCCCAAAACATGAACAAAACCAACTCCATATTTTCCGGTGTTCCGCTTGTACAGAACTGTTCAATGTACATTTACCAAACCAATTGACTGCAGATTACCATAACAACAAGCCCTGTTCCTCTGCAGATTCGGATAAATGTCTTTATAAAAGTAATTTCAGTATTCCATTTGTAAATGAAAATGTATGTATATCATTGTGAGGCATTATTCAACCGGATGAGGTAACATAAATTTATATTCCTATATATTTTATCTCAATAAATCTCATGAGCTCTTTGGAAAATTAAAATGGCAATATTTTAGTTAGCGTGAGTCGTGAGCGACATTCTGATGTCCACAGAATATTTTTTTTATATTTACCATGACTGATTTTTGAAATGTTATCAAACATGACAAAAAAAAAATTCCACATTCCATGACTAGTTTTTGAAATGATTTCAAAATTGAAAAAAAAAACCATATGTATCATCGCTGTCATCCCTCAGTGGGCTTAGAGAACTGTCAGAATTTCCATCTATCTCCGGCAGACACATCACTGGGCCTAATTCCTGCTGACAGACTTATCCGCCAGATAAGCTTGGCAGATCTGACGGGAAAATCGATACGAATGTGCTAAAGATTTCTGAGAATGAATAGACTTGAAGCAACTAGTACCAGTTTTTTTAAATGAGAACGATTGCAATATGCCTGCAATGCTTTTTCAAAACGGGGAAGTTAAGCCTAATTCGGATGCTTCCGATTTTGCTTTAATTAAAGTACATGGATTGTACACCTACCTGTACCTACACATAAATTGGTGTGCTTCAAATATTTACCGAGGTCCCTAGGAAGAAATCTGGATAACGTAAAAATATACGCATTGAAAACCTTATAAAGTACTCCGCGGAGTGTTGTTCCGCGTTTAAAAAGTACCTCTCATAATAACGTATAAAGTTTCTAATAGATAAAACTGACTGACGTAGATCGGAAACACCCCAATCTTGTTAAACAGATCGATATCGCGAGTGTGGTTTGCTCGCGTCTGATCAGTGGCGCAGGAGCATATTCAGCCCTATTTATAATCGTAACATAGCCACTATCATTCGTGACTTAATCTTATGTAAAGGAAGCAGATGCTGCTTAAATATGTCATGTACGTAAGTACCTACATCCATAGTAGAGTCAATAACAAAAAAAAACTTTTGCTTAAAAATCTGATCTTTTGGCTCAAAAATATAGTATATTCGACTAGATAAAAAGTTGTTAGTATTCAATACTTTATATATAGGGCGTATAATATTGCGTTAATCTCAAAAGTAGGATAATTTCGAAAATCAAAGGAAAATCACCCACAATTCTACCACCTCAAGAAATTTATTTTGAAAGAAATTACCCTAGGTTCTCTGACTTTCCCAATAGGTTTACATCCTATATGAGAAATAACAAAAATTAAGAACGTTTTACTTTACAATGGTAAGAGGTAGTTTTCTGATTACTTCCTAATATGTTTATAACCACGATCCATATAGGATGTATTGGAATAATATCGAAATACAAGAAAATCAGCCATAATTCCAACATCTTAAGAGCATCATTTGAATGTAGTAATTGTATTGTATCATTTCGAATTTACCCTGCGTTGTTTGATATTAGAAATTACCCCAACACACCTTACACTTTAACATCCATTCGTTTTTTTTATTAAATCTACATATGAGAATACCTATGTATATTCATTATGAGTAGTTGGGCTTAAAATACAAGTCAAAATGAAACTGTCTTACATTTCAGTAACATTTATTTAAACTTTCACGATTTTCACACATTATCGGGGGGGGGGGGGGGGGGGGGGTCGGGGGTTTGTTTTCAAAGTTTATACACGATTAAGCCCCGTTTTAGTAAATTTATAATTTCAGTAACATATTTCATATCCTTTAGTACGGTATTTTATGATTTATTTATATTTCAGTATCCGTCAACAATTTGGTTTAACGAAGATGACTGTATTTTCAGAGATCCAATCGGATCTTGAACTGGTACATATTTACTTTTAAAATTCAAACGTACCATGCACACTGGACAGGCAACATGAACCCCTTACAATGCAAACTAGCCAAAGTCTCCGTCATCGCGCACAACATAGGTACGTTTAACCGAGTGTGCACAACATTAGCGCGATTGACAGGAACACGGGCCTTGTTACCAGCCGCGATGCGTATCGAGAGCCCAAAGGCTACTGTTGTGTCCGTGCGGGGAGGTAAAAATACTGGAACAGCTTTAGTGTCACTGATTTTCTCAAATAAGCTTTCCAATAATTTATCTCGTTTCTGGATCCCACATTACTGAGAATCGCCACGTGTATTCTGTGTGTCTTTATTGAGCTCTCGCAGTAGCAACAATATCCAACGAGCTCAGCCATAAGCCAATCCCAGTACCTTAAGGTCATAGTTCAACTGCAGTTTGGTGTAACTTTGTTTTATGGTACACATAGGTATGTATATTTTCATGTTATCTCATTAAAAAAAAACTGTACAAACTGCCCCAAACTATTATTATATTCAAACGTTTTTGAGAAAATACATGTGTGATAATCTGAAAGGGAGTTCAAAAAGTGAACGCAATACAACAAACCTGATGAGATAATGTAGTGTGCACAAATGCACACCCAGGCCCGAAGTTTTCAAAATGTGGAAGTTATATAAATGTGGTGTGGAGAATTACTTTTAATTCTTAAGGACGATACTGACTAACTAGCTAGCTCCACAATTGGTTGGCTATATAAAAAAGTCTTCCATTTTTGCGGAGGACGGGCACGTCAAATATACAACTATTCATACGTAACGTGCAAATAGCTATGTCAAATTACCGTCAGGCCATACAATGAGTATGATACTATGTCATACCCATTCGGCAGAGGGGTAGGCCTGTCAATTGCTACTCCGTCTGGATTAAAACTCAAAGCCTGTGGTAAATGCAACTATAGGGCAAATGCAAATAATTGTAATGTATTGGGTCTTGTAAAAATATCTAACGGCTGTAGCGTAGAATGCGTAATGCGTAACGCTCCAACAGTTAGGTATTTCTACAAAACCCATTAGATTAGGAGAAATTACAATTAGTTGCTATCGTCACAGGTTAGTACATATTGAAGTCATAATTTTATAAAAATTTGTATCTAATTCTCAAATATAGGTAATGGACTTATGGGTGGGTTGTTTAAAAATCATATACCGGTATGAGTAGATGAGTTTCGATTATTAAAATTTTACGTGGACTCTTCTAGTCCAGCCTCCATCCGACAGATCCTTGGTATCTCGCGGGTGTAAATGGGTGCATAATAAGCGGCCATTCAAAATCAACCGCATGCATTCCGTCCGGTATAATAGGAATTCTTTGCTATACACATGTTTGTGGGCTCTCGTGTATGTTCGGACATTTGTATAGGGTCCCGGAATAATGATTTACAATGTGTTTCAGCGATTTAAATAGTTTATTTCAGTTCTTGTTTACTCGAGTTTCGGAGTTCTGATTGGAGATAAGTCGTATCGGGCTTTTGTGTGATAATCGCTCATATAATTGCGTGTGAACTTTTGTACATCTCTTTGTATTTGCTTGAACAAATCGGGTACTGTATTTCAATACTTACTCTGTACTGTTCAACTGAACAAATACGTAAATATAACTTCACCATCTGGTAAGTCTCAGTTTGGCTATCCGTGTTTCGGGATCAGCAGTCAGAACGACGATAACTACACAAACATATTCTAAGTTTTATTTCTCATTTCTCAAAATTTAACTTAACGTGAACATGTTTCACCGTCACATACCTGTTGATTACAAAGCAGAAGATAGATTTTACACAATAGTTAGAATAAAAATTTAAATCTCCTGAGGTTTATTAAGCTCTATTAAATAGAGCTTAAAAAACCTCAAATAATTAGCTACGAATTCAAAAAATCCGGGTATTAAATGTTTAAGTTTAGCGTACAAAATAAATTATTTGGAGGGGCTTTGTTTCCTTGCTTTTTAGGTTAACGAGTATAATAGAGATAAGAGCCAAGTAAGGTAAATAATGCTTTACAACTATTTTTGCTATATGGTTAAGCTAACATTCAGATTCAGATTCAGATTTTATTAATAAAATACAGTATTTTACATGTCACAAAAAATAAATAATTTCATTCGTAAGTCCTAAAGCAATTTCAACCAAGAAACCTATAAAGAGGCCTTACCATGTCTTAACGCGATTCAGTTGACGACCTAAACTGAGTCACTTCCATACAAATAAGACTTCACCGAACCTACACTAAATCGCGTTAAGAGATCTCAGTTCACTAGATCTCAGTTCATTACTAGTAAAATTTATTACATTAATGTATATAAGCTGAGACCACCAACCATGCAAAGCTAACTGACCAACCATTCAACAAAAACTATAATTATTCTATGAGCCCAAAGCTACTGTAAAGAACAAATTTAATGGCGTCTAAAACGTTTCAAAATGGTTTGTTAACATATAATTAGCACATTCATCGCGCGTCATAAATTGTTTGAACAACATTGCATCCACAATTCAGTTAATAAAGGATACAAACTTGAATGGAACGTAGGGCTTTCAGCTGAAGGGAGATAACGAATGATAAAGGGCGATTGTACACTGTTTATGTGATAAGTATGAAATAGAAGCTTCCTCTAAAGTCTGCTTGGCAAGATGGTTAATAAAGATGCCGTATATTGCGGATAATTGACTTTTAATAAAATGTTCAAATTTATTTACATTTCCGCTATGCTTAATACTGTGGGTCATTTTATACCAGTCAATATCAAAGCGAATTGCAGGCTGTGCATTGTAAAACTGGATAAACCCTTTAGATGAAGTAGGTACGTCATTTTCTTAGAAAGTCACTTTCTAGATGCTACTTTCTGAGGACGTCACGTTCTGAGTATGTCACTTTCTTTGACCACACCTTCTGAGTTCGTCACTTTCTGAGTATGTCACATTCCGACTTCGTCACTTTTTAAGACGATATTTATAACTAAGTCACTTTTAGCATTTTTGTGGCTTTTTTGAACGTTGCTGCATGTTGATCCCTAAGGAAACTAATTGGCATTAAAAAAAGCATGTGAAAAATAAAATTTTCCTTTTCATACTTGTTACATGTTTAGGAAGTTTTCGTTTTCGCAAAAAGACTACGTACGTTCCATTCGCAGACCTACTTATGCGCGAGGTCCACAGCTCACTAATATCATAGTATGAGAATATGCATCTTCCTACTTCCTTTACACACTTCCGAGCACACAAATCGCACACAACATTTCATTAAACGTATTTGTATTGTTTTCGTATCAACTCCATTACAGTTATCTGGTATCCAGGCAATTTCCTTGAATAAATTGAGACCTCGCAACTGCAAACTACAATTAGTTTGCCGGGAAATTCTCGGCGTTTGCTTAAACTTTGGATTTATGAGACTCCGTCTCGTCCAATTGAATGTAGATAGCTTATATTACAAGTTCGAGTTAAACATTCTTCGTTTAAATTAAATTCCAGTCGTCTTAAAGAAACGAAGCCCTTCCAATTAGTAAACGAGTTTCTCGACCTTTTTTGCGAGGAATATTAAATGAATTATAAAATGTACATATATTTGGTTTCCTGACTTCTTTCCTTGGATAAAAAGGTCTGTAGGTACCTATATTATTCTTGTTTCTAGCGTTTTTATGCTTATGCCACGACTCAGGGAGCCTGGCAACGAATCCCAAGATTTGGGGTAGGTGCTAGTTTTAGGAAAGCGACTGTCATCTGACCTTCCAACCCAGAGGGTAAACTAGGCTTTATTGGGATCAGTCCGGTTCCTTCATGATGTTTTTCTCCAACTAAGAGCGATTAGTAATATCATAAGTTATTTCGAACATAAATTCTGAAGAAAATTGGTACGGACCGGGGTTTGAACAGGCGGCCTTCGAATTGAAAGTCGCACGCTCCTACGAGTACCGCTTGGTCGCCAACACTCTTTCTCTAAAACAGCTCAGGGGCCTTACCATGACGTCTTAACGCGGTTTAGTTTAGGTTCAGTTTAGGCTCTGTTGTATGGAAGCGACTCAGTTTAGATCGTCAACTGAATCGCGTTATTAAGACGTCATGGTAGGCCCAGTACTTATGATTTTTTAAATTCAATTGTTTGTTTAACATCGCTCTACGTATCCCGATGACGCATCCTTCTTGTTGGTAACTACAGTCCAGATCCTGGCTAAAGTTTATCAACATTCCATGGATACGTGTTAATTTTAAATGTATTTAATGCATTAGTTCTCGCCGCGACTTAATCTGCGTACAAGTCGTTAAAACCCTCTTTTAATTTTATTGTTATATCTTCAACTATCTTAGTTTTGCCTTGTCTCTTAGTCTCTATGAAGCCTACGATCTTACTACTCGTACAGTCGGTGCCCTCACATAAGTATCCACGCGCGTTACGCGGTTGCATACCCGTGGGATACCCGTGCTTACGATTTCAGAATTACTTCAAAATACTTTGATAAAAAAAACACTGCCGCGAAAGCAGGAGGTCACTGGTTCGATCCCAGCCCTGCATACCGGGGGCCTTGGCCACTTTATCTGTAGTATATTAATATTTTATAATTTATATACAGTAGTGTGACTGCATAAAAAAACATGAGTCAAAATATTTATTGAAAATAATAAATGATTTGATTCGTGCTTTACAATTGTATAGTATTGTGCTCCACCCTGGCTTCTAGTTGAAAATAATCTGTGAAGATTATCTAGAAGGGAGCACTAGACGTAAGTCTGAGCTGTAGGATTGGCGGAACGCACCTTTAAAACGTTTAAAGTAAGAAAGGATTGCATATACTTAGGAAATTTAGGACTCTGGCTGCCGTGATCGGGTAGCCCAGTGATTGGGGCGTCTGCCGCGAAAGCAGGAGGTCGCTGGCTCGATTCCAGCCCTGCGCACCAGTGGCCTTGGTCACTTTTTCTGAGTATATGACGTCTCTTTCAATGTATAATAAACACTCGGTCAAAATTATTATTACAAATTAACACAGAGCTTCCAAGATTAAAAACTAAGCGACCAAATCTTAAACACTACATCATTACTACAAATATCCTTATTACCAATAGTATCTCGTCGCACGATCTCCGACCGATCGTCCGAACGATCGGACCACAGATCTTATATCAGACACGATCGGCGATTGTCTGAGTCGGTTCTCGTTCCATCACTTCGTTCGAAGTTTGAATTGAATTTGAAATGGAAACGAGCTCTGTTGCTAATTATAATTTAATTTGCTTTAAGGTAGACGTAATAAGAGGAGACATGATTTTGAGTAAAGACGGAAGTTATTATGAATTATAAATCAGTGGGATAAGTGAAAATGACAGCTGTGTTCAACGGAATATTAATTTTGATAAGTTTATTTTCGTTTGTACAATTTATTTCAAATTAGTAAGGTATAAGTTAGCTATATCTGCCTGTTTGTAAGATTGATGGATATACGTTACTATAATACCTTTATTACCTTTGATTGCTGGTATCACGAGCACAGCTACTATCCCTGCCACCTACTTATATAACTTGTTATGTTTATTTTCGCTGCTGCGTAAGCCAAGAATTTGCAATGCGACGGCAAGCAGATGCACTGATGCCCAGTTAATTGAGGGTTTTCGATTACCACCGGGATTCCGAAAAGATAAATTATTTCAATGAAGCATTATTATTTCTCTGATATACTGAGTCGCACCACAAGGGTTCCTTTTTTACCGTTTTGGTGCGGAACCCTTATTACAAGCAAGAACTCCTACAATCAAATTGTGATAAACAAAATCTACTAAATAAATAACTTAACTAGATTGAAAGCTGCATGTTCAGCACGCATTCTCCGTTAAACCAGCAGCCGGCAACATTGTCAACACGGTACAAAGTGTCAACATACAAAGTATATTTTGCGAGCTGCTGCGAAATTGCTACGCTTCACGCTTTATGGTGGATGGTGTTGTGCCAAAGTGCACACACAAGTAAGCTCCAACTTTTTACAATGCACATATAAATTTCATTTTGGTAGCAATGGATTTTGCTAACATTATTCGTTACCTACTTTCGATAAATACACATTATCTAAACTATGATGAAAAAAATATTTAAAACGGGTCACTCACGTAATTTAGTCGATTTTCGCTCGACATGTTTCGTTCTTTACGAAGAACGTCATCAGGAGCGACCACCCGCGACAGAGGCAAGTCGTACACTGCGGGCTAATGCCCTATCTGCTCTGCTACTTGCCGACTAAATTACGTGAGTGACCCGTTTTAAATATTATTTAATATTATGTATTTACTAAAACGGGGCTTAATCGTGTATAGATTTTGAAAACAAACCTCCGACGTTTCAAGGGCGACGTTGCCCCCGTGGTCCCGGAGAAAGACTGGCTGAGGTTGACATCAACATCTTCTAGCTGCGCGGGTTTTACGAACTACCCGCACTTGGTCTTGATTATAAACTTGAACATTTTGCGCACTAGGGATGTGACTCTGTCGACACACTACACTCACGATGTCCGATTTTTGAGCCGGTGATATTCGATTACGCTTACATTTATCAATGACCGGATTCCAAGTAGACGAGATTCTAAAACCGTCATCCCGATTGAAATTGGGGTATTTCTTGATTTCAATGGCTTCCCGTACTTTTCTACTATGGAAACGACGATCCGTTGAAAGGATTTTAGGGTTATGCAACTCAACCTTGAAACGTCGGAGGTTTGTTTTCAAAATCTATACACGATTAAGCCCCGTTTTAGTAAATACATAATGTGTGAAAATCGTGAAAGTTTAAATAATTATTTAATATGTTCGAGTCTCACGAGAGTTTTATAAAATATGATGAAAAGTTACTTTATGCCTCCACTAGGTAATGTTGCATTGTTAAAGGCGTATTGTTGTTGTGTTAATGTAGACTTTATATCATATCTGACGGCTGTCACATAGGTAACGTTTGTTTAAACAACCTTAGCTATGCGGACGATATGGTGCTTCTCAGCCCGTCGATTCACGGTATTAGTGACTTACTGGGCATTTGTGAGCGTTATGCAACGGATCATGGATTAGTCTATAACGTAAACAAATCTGAGCTCCTAGTGTTTAGATGTGGAAAGGGTCCGGATAGGATCCCGCAAGTATTCCTAAATGGTCAATCGGTTCGGGTTTCAACATCTGTCAAGTATCTAGGACACATTGTGACCGAGAAGTTGAGTGACGACGCCGACATCGAAAGAGAAAGACGGGCTCTGTCTGTCCGTTGCAATATGCTGGCTCGCAAATTCGGTCGATGCTCTGACGACGTAAAAGTAACATTGTTCAAAGCATATTGCCAGACCTTTTATACGTGTCAGCTGTGGACTCGGTATACTAGGCGGGCATATAGTAGCATCAGGGTACAATATAATGATGCATATCGTATCCTGATGAGAATGCCTAGATACTGTAGCGCCTCAGAAATGTTTGCGACGGCCAGAGTACCTGATTTCTTCGCGATTCTGAGAGCTAGGGTAGCCTCCTTCTGGGAAACGATAAGAAACTCTAAAAATGACATACTAAGAGCTATTAGTGAGAACCCTGACAGCCATGTTTTTAGGCACTGGCTTTCTGTGCATCAGAACGAGAACCGTAAATAATACCTATTTAGTTATATTTTACCTATTTGTGTATTTTAAGTTAAGCTAGTTGATAAGATCTATGGGATGTAAATGCCTGCAATAAAACATTTATTATTATTATTATTTGTATGTCTTTCCCATCACGGAACAATGGTGTTCCGGATCTTTGGGAGGCGTACGCGGAGCCGAAGCCAACACGCAGAGGCCCTTTCGACAATTTAATGAAATGTAAGGGGTACACCGAGCGGATGCTGCACCTGCCCGAGTCATGGGACGCACGCAGAGGCAGCACCCGCCAGGGTGTATAGACTATTGAGATTGAATGGAATCTAAAATATACTGGACTATTAGGTGAAAGTGGTGGACTAAATACTGGGTTATGGAGAATAAAATCGGACGTCTGCCTAACAAAACGGTAATCAATTTTATTTCCGGCAGACGGTGACTCGCCCACATAAGATGGGCCCCCACAAAAAGCGACATCTAAGATGGCTCGAGGGCAACACCGGTATGAGGGCTGGGGGTAGAGAGGTGTCACTGGACTTTAAACATATAGCCAACTCGCCACTTAGGTTTCCACATCTACCCTCGAGAACACAGCTCTCGCGACCCCACTCTGGACGGCCGGTTAAGGCAAGCCAGAGGCGGAGGACTTGGTCGGACGACGGAGTCCCCCAGGAGCGCTCAGGTACGTGGGGTCGCTACTCCCCAACAGCTCGCCACAGGCTGCCCTGCGTTGTTATTATTATTATTATATCTACACACACAATATTCAGTCTTTTTATATGCTGAATACCGCGTGTAAACCAGTTGAAGAGTTTGATGAGTAAATATTTCGGTCACCATTTGTGGATATTTCTCTAGCATAATATATATAATTACTTCTATATAGACTAGATAACATATTTTTGTATAGTATTGAGTAGGTAAATTGTATAAATTCAAACCCATCTTTTATGTTAGATATTCAAAACTTTGACATTTTTGGACTTTCTAAGTAAACCATAAATCTTTTCGTAATTTCGTATTAGAAATGTTACATAACACCCTCCATTTCCGGCTTCACGTGGCGTTTACGGAGCGGACTGCGGGTACTTCGTCCTAAAACAGACAAAACAGACCGATAGCAGTTGTGGACATTTCCATTACCGTCTGCAAAACAGTCGCTCTGTGCACACAGTTTGTAGACGAGTGAGCACGTCATCACTGCAACTGTGGCAGCTCATGTAATTTATTTTAACTACCGTACCGTTTGCATTTTTAATTACTTACACCATGTAAAATTTAATTAGTTCTAGGCGTTGCCAATATACTAAATGGAAAAAATATCGCGAATGATGAAGAAGGCACGGGTGTGCTCTCGCTAGCTCAGTTCAGCTGGCAGAACGACGGACGTGTATCCCAGAGTCGCGGGTTTGAGTCCAGCCCGAGGTCATGAATATTTCTACTTTCCTATATTTCAAAAAAAAGACTCACGATTGATCAGAACCTGCCCTAAAAAGTCCCAAATATGGGTCATACCATGGGGTCAAAAAGTAACAAAAATGTGATCACATGATTTCTTAATAAGTCCTTAAAAGGATCCACCAAGTAAACGAAGTTGGTAATTAAATTTTATTGTACGTTGAGTTACATAGCTTTAATAACCACAATTTAGCTTCCTCTGCCGACACTACAACTTATCAGATGTACAGAAGAAAGGCGAATGCGTTAAACGGTAGTTAGTTAGCCGCAATTATTATTATTTAGTACCGTCGGCATATAAAGGGTATGCCCACGCGCTATTGTGCTGTCTACCGTACTGGTCCGAGTAATTTTTTGATGGTGAAAGCACTGTTTTGTGGAATGGGGAATATACGAGGTGAAATTTAATCGGTAATCAGAAGTTGAAAAATATTAATTATTAACCTAAATAGAATTCAATATTCGTACGTGAGATCTCATGGAATTTACTTCACCATCTAATTAATAACAATTAATGATATCGTTAAAAGTAATAAACACTGGATACATGGACGCCCTACTTTTTATAAAAGGAATTAGTGTACTTACGTCAAGTAGATTCACGTCTATAAATATCTTTACACTTCGGAACTTATTACAGGGGAAGAAGGTTCAAAATTGAATACAGATGCATATGTTTTTATGAAGCCGACCGTACCTACCATATAAACCATCGACATATCTGATCAGTCGAAAAACAGACTAATGTTCTCGATTTCGGGCTTGTATCCATAGTAAAAGTTGTACGTAAACGATGATCCGAGTCTTTCCGGACTATTCAAAATTTAAGGGCTTTTCTTATTTTATCCTTATCTACATTAAGGTGTAGGTATGCCTTTTGTATTGCACGGTATAATAAAAATAATAACTAGATGTCCGAAAATATGACTCCACATCCACAAGCTGTTAATTGTTGACCACAGGAAAGAAAAAGTGTGTGTTCAGCTGAACTGCGTGCGTAGCCAAGATGCCAATTGTTCACGCTTAATAACGTATCGCAGCTACCTCTCCCTATCACTCTTCCTTATTAGTGTGACAATGACAGTTGCGTTTCGTTAGTGACTGAGCGTGAGCGATTGGCATCTTGGCTACGCACCCTGTAGAACCGATCTTTCCTGTGGCCAATAGTTAGTTAACAGCTTGTGGACGTAGAGTCGTGTTTTTAATCTTACAATTCAATAGAAAAGGAGTATCTGATAATGTGGATAACGGTTTAATAAGAAAATCAACGTTCACAGTCCTTAACTTTTGAAAAGTCCACCGGAATAAGATTCTGAACATCCTTTTGCGATTGACTCAAATACTTTCACTTTCAGAAAAAAAAGATTAGGTTTAAAAACAAAACACCGTGTGTTAATTCTGTCTCCCTATAAACCTTTGCACCCGGTTTGGTGAGGGGCCGGGTCTTTTGATTAAGCTTATATGTCGCAGTTTAGTTTGTATTCCTATTGTTTGACCTGTTACTAATGAATTACCTATTTATATGTTTTTTATTGTTTTCTGTAATATTTTGTCGAAAGCTACGTTTCATAGGGAAATATCCTCTCCATTCTCTCGTTCCCAGTATGCCCGATCATATCGCGTCCCGCGGAATCATCCGTATTATATTTATTAACAATTGTACCCGCGATGCCTCCGCTGATACCAATTAATTACTTGGGTATATCACTAGCGATGTTTATGGCTTTGAATAATACCCTGTATTGTTTCTGCTTGTAAATTGATATCAAAATCTAACTCAAATGCACCTTTTTAGTACCGAATAAAATGGGTTTAGACTCAAATATTGGTTCTGTAAGCCCCTAGGGAATCGCTCCGAAGCTTTATAAGTTCTATCGCCTCTGATGACCGTCTTTACTATTAGTGCTTTAGAAATTCTAAAGAAACGTAACAGTTCAATAACATCATATGTTATTTCGATACTTGATGAAGTAAGTATTGGAATTTTTTTGCAGTAAAACTTTCAAACAAGAAATCAATGGAAATTCTAAACAAACTTGAATTTGTGAATATTTCTTTTAAGAGTCGTTATTCCTTTAAAAACGCTCGTGGGTTTTGTACTTTTTCAGTGTTATTAAACGTGTATTATAATAGTTTCTTTCTTTTATTATCTTAAACAGGGCTATTGTGATCTAATAGCATACAATGTATATTTAAGTGAAGTTTTATTGATATATCTCACTTCAAAAATCATTTGAAATTATACGATTTTAAGCTAATATGGTAATTTGCATTATAACGCTGGACTGGCAATGTCTGTCATTTTCTATACATGAAAGTCTACCGATTTTCGCGGGGGAGGAGCACGTCAAATTTATGGCTATTCTTACGTAACGTACAAATAGCTATGTCAGATAAACGTCAGTCCATACAGTGAGTATGGTTGTTTTTCATATGTTTTCGGCAGAAGGTAGGCCTGTCTATGAGAATTACCGCCAGTCAATTTTCCGCTAGGGGCGCTAGTTGAACGTGGGTCCTGCGGGAACATTTCAAACGTCACTTTGACAATTCTCTCATACTGACATGGGACTTACGCATGAGTGGCGCCGCCTAGTGAGCGACAATACGGTAACTCCCATTTTAGTCCGTCTGGTTTTTGAGTACATAATTTGTTTTGATGTATTTTTTAAAGCTGTAAGGCCTCTAAGGAAGACAATAAGGAAACAAACGTTTTCCCTTCGGTTCCGTCCATTATTATTAACCTTAAGCTGTCAAATACCTATATGGAAGTGATTTTGAATATACAAGTGTCAAGTTTCTTTTCTTCCTTCTTCCAGGCTCAACTTCCCCCTTGGGATCCCCCTTGTGACTGTCCATATGTCAGCAGGATTTTCCCCTAAAAGTGTTTTTTATAGTGAGTTGTTAATTGGTCCTTTAAAACTAGAAAAACTTAAGAAGTCATTGGCAAGCCTATGAGACTCCGCGCGAACTCTAAGTAATCGATTGTCTTTTGTCTTGCGTCTCCGAAGACATTGCAATTAGTAACGGGATGCCACACACCGCTAGCGCTGCGCCAATATTATAAAATAGCGACCCGGCCCGGCTTGGCATGGGTTATAATTATACATATATATAAACATTCCTCTTGAATCACTTTATCTGTTAAAAAAAGCCGCAGATTTAAGCATACATACATACAGACAGCGGGAAGCGACTTTTTTCATACTACATATGTAGTGGTCAACTGATCATAGGCAACTCTAGCGTTTGTGCGGGGGAGAGGGGGACTGAGTGTCAATTGTTTTTGCGTGGTAGTCAAGTGTTTGTATTCGCTTTTTATATGAGATAAATATCTGTTCTTAAGAACTATTATATAATATGTGTCCTTAGGTGTGTCACGGCCGTCACGTTCTGTGCATGTTTCAGTGAGATTCGTGACTATTAAGCCAGGAACTCGGTAAGTGAAAAATGTATTGCCAAAAGTAGGCTGAAAATGGTACAAATTAAATAAAGTGGGACTAAACGCAAATCAGAGTGGCAACACCGATTCTCTTGTCAAATATGACATTATTTTCGGAAACAGTAAACGTACTGCTCGCACTCCAGCGACAGAATGCGATGCACAATGTACAATGTTGCCTGCTAAACCTCAGTGCTGCCCTCCATAAATCTCAACTTTTTTCTGCTGCACTACACGTACAGCGTCACATTGCTACAAAGTATCTAGAACTTGACACTTTACGCTGCTTACAACGTTGACTCGCCCACAGTCTAAATATTTATTAGGTATTTGAGTAGTTTATGTCTATTTAGCACACAACATAAAGGTTGACTCACACTAGAACGTGCCGGGACAGAGCGGGGTGGGGCGATCTATCAGTTTCTATAGAAATCGTAACGTGATCTTCGGGCTCCGAACTCGGACGTGAATATTTCTATAGAAGTTGACAGATCGTCCCGTCCCGTCCCATTCTAGTGTGAGTCATCCTTAAGGTTTGGATTTTCCAAATCTGCTATCTGCCAACTGTCTGGATGTTCCAAAGAACACCACTTTCCCGGTTAAGTGTTCCATAATATCGTCATTATAATTTAATATGGCTGTAACGCGGAGTGGGAAGCGGTCGTAAACCGGGGACAGACATTTTTCGCTAAAACGCGAGGAGCCTTTAGTTTGGAACACCTGCGACGGGTTAAGGTGTGCTTTAGATATCTGTCAAAAAATTGTATTTATTTACTTAATCTACTGAATTTATGCAAAAACTGTATTTTAAATACCTAGTAGGTAAAATAGCTTATTTTAATAGACCGTAGCTTATAATTTTATGTTTTCTTTCAGTTCGAACAATCGGACAATGAATGAAATGAAATTTCATACCAGCACACCAGAGGTATTGGCACAGCAACAGCAGCAGCAAATAAAAACTTGTTGTGCAGTTTATTTACCTAAGATCTGTATTTTTATTTTTATAATAAAAATAAACAAAGAAATTAAGTGACGATAAATCCAACGTGACGTTTTTAAATAATTTTGCGTCTATAATTGTGTTCTAACACAATCTCCAGCAAAGTTAGTAGTTTATTTGTCTATTATAGGAATTACGACTTCGTTGAAAAACCATAATTATATTTAGATTATCTAAAAATATTAGACTCATATTAATTCCATTCTTCGCCAAGTTTAGTTAACTTGAAACTTGGCGAAGATAAAGAGCACCAAAGTTCCGGGGTGGCTGGTGACGTCACCATACAGGTAAGGAATTTACTAAATTGTGATGTCACCCAAAACTTAAATGCACTGTATTTTCCATTTTTTATATGACAAACAAAAGAATTTGAATTCGTTCGCTCTTTCTTTGGTCTCTCACTGTTTTTTTTTCATACTACCGTAAGCGTAGTCTCTAGAAAACATCCTCAGTTTTTATTGTTTTACCTTAACTCGAGAACTATGGCGTAATATAAACAGCACGACTTTTGTAGTTTACTCCATATTATTTTCTGGGTATTACCCTCATATTTTACCGTGTTTACGCACCTTAATTTGGAACTAGCCGTGATACAAACATCCATAACACTGTGGGGATGTCGTAATTCGTTCGCTGTCTTTATTTCGTCACTTGCTATTTTTCATATTATAGTAGGTAGGTAATACATTGAAAAAAAAAAAAACATATACCTACTATAAAAAGCCAACACCATCGGAGACCAAGCCGAGGCATTATCGTAGTTAAGCTTACTCTTCAGAAAACATCCTTATATTTATTTACGAGCTTTTACTTAACTTTCAACGTATGTGTGTTTGTGTGTTTATTAGGGTCAAATCTTGCCAGCTGAATTTGACTAACATCCCGTTATTCGAATATGAAACTTCGCATGCTTAAGAAGGTTGGATAGCAATACAATGTTATGGTACCAGCGTGAAAGGCTTGTATAAAAAAAGGAATATTCTCACAAAAAAAAAAATCTTCTAATCGCACCTTAACTTGAAAACTGTGCAATTTTAAAGCATGAATTAAATCATTTATTAAACATAATAAATGTTGCCGTGATCGGGTGGCCCAGTGGTTGGGGCGTCTGCCGCGAAAGCAGGAGGACGCTGGTTCGATCCCAGCCCTGCTCACCGGGGACCTTGGTCACTTTTTCTGTAGTATTTGACATCTCTTTCAATTTATAATTGAAAACTGTGCTTAAACAGCACAACTTTTGTAGTTTACTCGTTTTTTTTCCATATTGTCTTAATATTTTACCGTGTTTCTGCAACGCACCTTAACTTGGGACTACCCGTGATACAAACAGCGCAACCCCGCGGGGACGTCGTAATTCGTTCGCTGTCTTTATTCCATTACCCTCTTTGGTCACTCGCTGTTTTTCTTCTTTGTAATAAATAAAGGATAAGAGTAAGAGATTAACTTTTCTTTGTTAGTTTATTTATTTTATTTTATTAAGTACATCAATGTTGAATGCGGTTTGGGAAAAATGATTTCTGTCTGCTGCCGGCACGTACTTGACCGGTTTGTTTAGAGATTGTCAAACGAAGTACATATACCGGGTGTAGCCCATAATAGGAACAATTGTAATCCTAGGCAGTACACCCTAAACTAAACAACGTTTGCTCAGCCACTATTAAAAATAACGTGTGTTTTGATTTCTATTACACTTAAAAGTTTGTTAGAAGACGCAATTATTTATGTGTGTTAATTAGGTGTATGTTAATAATATTATAAATACTATTTAGTTTGTATGAAAGAGTGAAAACCTACAGAGTACATATTTTTTAAAGTTGTTAAACAAAGGTTGTTAGGTTGGAGGAGTACTACAACAACCTACGATTCAATTTATTGCTCCTATTATGGGCCACCCGGTAAAATTACTGCGTTTTTCTATTCTTCCTATAAATTTTAATTTCTTTAAAATAATTTTACTTCTACAAAATTATATTTATAAAAAAAGGGATTGGTAGTTCGTAAAAAAATCATAGGAAACTTTTAAATGTAAAATCCTTAAAGCAAAAAGCTTGCTTTGAACCTAGCTCACTAGAAATAATTAAGGTATAACGTAGTGCAACCGCCAAGTTCGCAAGTTTTAAGCAACACAACATGCCCTCGGCGCTTTACGTGGAGGTGGTTGCTTGGTAATTAACAAAACGTTTCGTATACGACTGTACGTCACGTCACGTAGGGACAAGGTGTCACCAAAATAATCCGTTAAAGGGCGTAATCAGCCTTTGAATGTAGAGTTGAAAGAACCAATAACAGCCCTACCGACCCTATTTGAGCGGTGTAAGTATACAAACATGTGAGACCTTGTCCTATGCAAATAAATAAAATAAATAAATATTGTGGGAAAATCGTACACAAATCGACCTAGTCCCAGGGCAAGCTCAATACGGCTTATGTTGTGGGTATTAAACGACTAATACGACTATATTATATCGAATAGATAGATAAATATAAATACTTAAATACATAGAAAACATCCAAAACTCACGAACAAATATTCTATACTGCTTCGTAGGCTGGCTCACTATCAACTAGGCTAGGGGACCGATGGTGCATATATAAATGTATAGGTAAACGGCGTTATACATTGTGTAACAAAAATGCTGGTGATATGTGAACCTTATCACATTGTAATAAGGCTCACGGATCACCAGCATTTTTGTTACACTCTGTATGGTGGACTTCTTTAAAAAATAAAATATATCGGACTTATCCACATTGTCCGTACCCGACTGCCGAAAGTACGGACATTTATTAAGGAAAATATATGTACAGTGAACGACTTTTCTACATATTTTACATGATTACTGTTTGTATTGTAATAGACACTAGAAAGCCAACAATATAAAATAATATTTTTTATATAAATTCCTATTGTTTTTTGTATAAATTCTTATTGATTAGAATTGGTCGATGAGCAAATTAAAGCTTAGTGAATAGCCGCCCTGAAACTTTTGCCACCTATAAATTGGCTCTCGCACTCAAAGTGAGTTAGTGGTTCCAGTAAATTGTGGTGACAAGTGCTCCACTCTTAGTAAAAGCGCTTGCTTTACATACTTACCGTTTATTGTGGTGTTTATATTTTCAACCTTTACGTTTTCAGAAAAAAAAAACTTATACGTATTTCACTTCCAAAGACAAACAGTTTCACTTTTCCGTTTTCGGGTATTTCGTGCAACTTATCAGTCAAAAAATATTAAAAAGTTAAAATTTAAACGGAAAAATAAATCAATATTTACTTTAGCGGATGTCCAAAATATAATGACAAGTAAAATTAATAGCAAAACAATGATACTGAATTAGGTGCGTCACGTGCTTACTTATAGGATTATATCAGTTAAGATTTAAAATAAAAAAATTTTTTAATGATTTAAAATATAATCATAAATCTTTTTTTATTCTTTACAGGACGAGCCGGCGTCATCAGGTGACAGTGGAGACGAGAGCGGCAGTGATCCAGAGTCTCCAAGCGACTCCAAGCTGAACCAAGGGGGTTTCAAACAGGATTGGGCTTGTAATAGCAGTATGGAACGGGAACTTGGAAGCAGGTGAGATGACATTTTATATACGTTGTGTCTATCTCTTGCAGTCGTATCAGGTCGAATAAAAAAGTGGGTGCCTTACAGAAACGGCAACGACCCCAAGGCTCCTAGGGACGAGCTCAAGCTAATTGTTTTGAAGCTAAAGGGCTTTCGATAATATCAAGCAGCAGGAAGCTATAGCCAAGATACCAATCGCTAACGCTCAGTCGCGAACGAAACGCAACTGTCATTGTCGCACTAATAAGGAAGTGATAACTACGATACGTAGCGTGAGCGATATCTTGGCGACACACCCAGTACAGAACGGGAAGGATGTAGCAGGTCAAGCTATATATACCAGTCTTGGTTAAAACAACGGTTAAATGAGCCAGTTTTTCACTGTTGCCCAACTTTAGGTATATATGATTTAAAATTCTCTTCTTCCACAGGGAACCACAAGCATCCACATCTTCAACCACTCAAGAAGCGGACAGCAGTAAAACCACCCAACCATCAATGCCAAAGATCTTGCCAAAGATAGACTTGCCAGGGGGTGCGATGCTGTACCCAGGGATGCTAGCCGGGGTGGGGCTGGATGGGCTCGGTTCGAACCTTGGCCTGGGGAACTTGGCCATGGGTTACCCGCATAGTTTCATACTGGGGCTCGCTAATCAGGGACAAGAAGGTGGTAAGTAGTGTTCCTTTAAAAGTGAAATTAAAGTTTCGGTAGTTAAATAATAATAGGTATAGATAATTTCAATGATCATACAAATGAAACACTTTATTAAGATGATGGTGATGAGTCATCATTTAACCATGTGGTAATGAGTGCTGTAAATGGCGCGAAACGTAAGATGGTGGTGATATTTACGATTAATCCACGTTAAGGATGATTCACACTAAAACGGGACGAGACGGGACTATCTGTCAATTTTTATAGAAATAATCACATAATAGCTCGGAGTCCACGGATGTCACGTGACGATTTCTATAGAAACTGACAGATTGGCCCGGCCCGGTCACGTCCCGGGCCGTTCTAGTGTGAGTCATCCTTTAAGTGTTTCATTTCAATGAATAATAATCGCGGTATTATACAATATTCTGTTCACCAGTACGAGGTACATGATGTACCCACAATATTGTGGAACCAAGTAACATAATAACGTGCAATGCTGGCTTGTAATATCGTGCGATTTATTCGAGTAGATGAGCGAACCATATCTGTTAAGATCTTAACGTTTCAGGTCTCAGCTTCGATTTTATTTACTTAATTATACTGTGTACTTTTCCCATAACATACGTACTGTAATACAACTGTTTTCCAGCGTCATCATCGAACCAGCCTCAGTTCATTACCATCCCGCTTTCAATGGCGATGGGCAACCCGCAAAATCCGAATGGTTGCCCAAGCGCCTCTAGCGATGACAGCAGCGAGCTGCAGGACCTAAGCACTGGTGGAAGGAAGTGAGGTAAGTTACACTACTAGGCTATAAATCATTACCATCCCACCGTCAATAGCGATGGGCGTCAATAGCAGTGCCATAAAGCTCAGTTAATCATTATCTCGATTTGCGAAGGGCAACCGGTAGTTCTAAATGGTTTTACTAAGTGCAATATACTAGGGATGTAACGAATATTCGCATTAGCATTCGCAAATATTCGATGTTTTTAAATATTCATATGCGCATTTGCATTCGTATAGCAAAAATGTCAGTAGCTGCAAGAAAAGTGTTTAACTACAGATATCGACGCTAAATCACATGGTTTTTGTGTTCGATTGCGTCTGTGTAATATGTTTACATTCTGAATGAAATTGTGTGTAGGTATAATATAATGGCGAAATGTGAGGAAAACCCATATTCGCTTTCGCATTTGCGAGTAAGTATTCCAAAACTGATATTCGTTACATCGCTACAATATACACTCGCAGGGGAAGTTGAGAAAGGTAACTTCAATAAGATTCAATTCATCACTCCACGGCACGGCCCGTACCACACCACAGAGTAGCTAGAAGGTATAAACAAAAGCTGCTGTGAGAAATTGAAGATGCATGTTGAATTACATCTACACACACATACACATACATATGTATTTGTTTGTAATAGAATGTACAACATTGTCAGTTGACATAAAGATTAATTTAGAAATTAACCTTATCACAAAGCGAAAAAGTGGTACCTTTCTCTAAACTTCTCAGTGTCACTATATATTGTAAATGTTTATACATGCAAATGCTTTAATATAATGTTTATTGACTTGTAAAAGTGCCCTTGAGCCCTACTTGCAGAATAATTTTTTTAATTTTGAATTTGAATTTAAAATCAGGCACCTAATTACCACCACCACACCATACCATACTAGCGTCGAGGAAATTGAATGAATATTATTATTCATTACTGATATTGTATTTAGGTACCTTTAATTTTTTTTACATTTCTTTAATTCACAATAAATACAAACGTGAAGATGTAGAATAACAAAATAAAATGCGAGAAAAGAAAGTCATATCAATGTTTTTTCTTTTGTTTCAGATGGTGAATAAGTGTTAAAGTATTAATATTAATCCTAGTATTTTTAAATGCAGTATATTCTGAAAGGTTTATTCTGCCTGTACTCAATATAATTTGTATAATCTTCAGATAAAACGCTTCAAACTACTCTTTGTTATAAAACTGATATGAGTTAATCATACCTACATAAGTCTTTATTTATATGTATCAATAAATGTTAATTACTGTACTTAATTCGCCAAAAGCATTTGTGTATAAACTTTATGTAATTAATCACTGTACCATTACATACATATGTAACATATTAAGTAAATGAACCTAGAGCAAACCTGGTTTGCAAATGTGCTTAATACTTTAAGTAACCCAGGGTATACAAGTATTGTAAAAAACTATTTTTATACAAACCTATGGTTTTGCATTTTAAATTCACATTGTTCATTTACCTAAATATAAATAAGTCCAAGACCCTGACAGTAACAATGTTATACCTACCTGTAATTTTAATTGAATTTTTTAATTTAGCAAATATTTTAAGTTACTTAAAATTGATATTAGCAAAATATCTTAATTAAATATTTGAAACGTTTTTGTGAAATCATATTTAACAAACTTGCCCTAGAAATATTAAGTGCTAATTATTTAGTAATATTTTTTTAATCCAATTCCTATTGTGAGCGGCAGGAGTGAAAAATATGAACAATTTGTAAACTCTTGTCGTTTTTTTAACCGATGTTATTGTTTTTAAGTTAGTTTTGTGCGAATTTATAATAGTTTCTAGTATTTTGTATCGAATTAATATCAATTGTCATAAAGATTCATAAGAATATAGGTACAAATAAATAGCTTAGTACGTATTCTTATATTGTAATATTTGGAAAATTGAAAATCGAATATCAAAATCCTTGCATTTCTTATTGCTAATGGATTACCTGTTTTTTTATTTTAGCTTGAATACTTTAAATATGAAAAACGCATTTATTCGTTACATTATTTAAGTGAACGTCTAAACAAAATACAATTGAATACCGATACACAAGAACTGGCCAAACGAGCGTTAGTAGCCCAGCGGGTTCGAAGCCCGGCTTGACCCAATGAGTTTTTCGGATAACTACGAAATATTATTTGATATTTAAAAGGTCTACATTACCCTCAGGGTTGGAAGGTCAGATGGCAGACGCTTACGTAAAACTAGCGCCTACAGCAAACTTTCGGATCAGTGTACTTACCATGGGATGTACGTAACCTACTACTTCTCTGGCGGGAGCGAGACGGACATACTTAAGAAACACGCAGTCGCTAATGTCTACGGTTTCGTACAACTCATAGTAAACACATAGGTTGTCAATGCGGACTTCAGGCTCCTTGAGCCTTGAAAACGCTAAAAATAAGATACCAAAAGTATCTAATTACATGAAATCCCAAATCTCCCATTTCGAAGAGAATTGTGTAGGCACATATTTTTACAAACATGATTATGGCAGTTGGTGAATAATTTGGTATTTAATTGTAACTAAGTATATTGTGTTAGTAATTTAGCGCATTAAAGTCATTCTGTTAAGCGCAGTTATTCTTAGATGAATGTTTATATTTGTTTCATTTTTATAAATAAAAATATAAAATTTAATGTTAGTTTTATTTATAACAAATTGAGCAACTTTCTGAGAAGCCTGGCATTATGTGAATAAATTACGTACAACACTATAGTGTAAAAGATGTCTCACCGAGAGTTTTCGTGGCCCTTTCATGTTGGCTCTGATAGGAAATTCTTAGTAAAATAGTGTAGGTATATGTGTCTGCGAAGATACTCCGTTTTGCTAGTTATGGTCATGGTACCTTTTAGGTTCGCTAATTGTGACGGACCGTTAACTTTGGAACCCTACACTGAGGGTGGCCCGACATGCTTTTGGTCGGATCTAAAAAAAGGACGTATAGGAACCTTATAATGCATGTCTCGTCAGACCTTTAACCCGTTTTAAATATCAGAAAAAACCTTTCACCTCGGCTACTTATATTAATTTGAACGCTTATTTATTCATATCGATAACTTTTATGCTCCATATTTGGCGGTTTATCAACATTTCGATATATGTATGGCGTCAACATTCTTCGATATTTAATTTTAGAACGGCTGTCATTGGTCGATGGCTAACCAATGGAGGCGCTTGATTGATAATAAATACTTAATACTGACAGGCGGAAATGTGTGGAGTAGTGTTTTGATATTCTGTTAAAAATTGTACTGGGAACCGTCGGAGTGAAGTAAATGAACCATACATTTCTTAAGTTTCTTTGAATTTCGTAAAATTCCTTCTTAGTGAAAACCAAAGTTTTATAAGTAGATAACTGTAAAATCAATCTTTGTAAAAGAAAAAAATAGTTTTGTGGTTAATAACGTAAATTTTCAAAAAGGTTGTCATTAGGCTTTAGTTCTATGTCGATTTGAAGGTCAGGTCATTAAGGTAAACGACCGAGTCTCTATCTATTGGATGACACTAGTCTGTCACCTCTATTGACATTGACATAAGTTTAAAGATGACATGTATATTGAGACATCATCGAACTCCAGTACAGTAAACGTTATTTCAATTACTACAAAAACGGGTTTAAATAAAATAAAATAAAATAAAATAAAAATACTTGAATTCAGACCAATTGATCCATATTGTGTTAGTAAACAAACGACAAAAAAAACAAAAAGGTTTTAAGGCTTATAATCTATATTAGTAAAGTTATTACTTACATCTACCTATAACTACTTCTACCCAGTACCTAATGAGCGGGCAGTCGAGGCGCTCATCCAACTCCCTTAGCATGCTGTTACTGCTGCCGCGAACACGTCTTAACATTGATGCCACTCGTTTTCGTCTGATGGCATAAAAGTCATCAATTCGCGCTTCAGCGAACATTCCGGACGCACTACAGTGCTTCGGCAGCCTTAACAGCATTCTAAGGATGTTATTGTACTGCACACGCAATGTGTTGTAGGCCCTTTGTGTAAAACTTACCCACAGACCGCACGTGTAGAACGACTGACAGTATGCTCTAAATAGTGTCAGCTTCACTTGCGTATTACATCGTGCGAATCTGCGGGCAAGCATATTGCCCCTTATGGACATTGCCCTTCTCTCCCTTTCAATATCTAAGTCGTCCCTTAATTCATTGTCAATTACATGACCCAGATATTTGAACCTATCTACTACATTGAGAGACACGCCTCCCAGCACGATCCTAGGCACAGTGGTCGGGTTATATTTTCGAGCTTTAAAGACCATTACCTCACTTTTTCCCGCGTTGTACCTAAGACCATGCCGCCCCGCATAGGCCTCACATGCAGCGACAAGTTTCCTGATGGAGTCCACCGAAGGGCCCAGCAGCACCATGTCGTCCGCGTAACTAATATTATTAAAAGACGTCTGTCCAATGTGACAACCAACACGCATGCTACTGAGCCTCCCGATTAACTCATCTACATATAAATTGAACAGGACAGGGGAAGATAGCCCTCCCTGTCTCACACCGCATAGCAGCTTATAGTCATCCGACTCCACACCTGCCCATCTGACTCGATTAATCTGGTTGCTGTACCAGTACTTTAGTAACGCAATACATTCGTTCGGCACACCTGATTTTTCCAGTTTGCCCCAAAGTATGTCGTACGCAACCAGATCAAAAGCTTTCGATAGGTCCAGAAAGCACGCATAAATTGGTGTATTTCTGTCCCTATAGTACCTGACAGCTTGCTTAAGGCACAAAATTGCGCTATCGGTTGATAGACCTGGCCTAAATCCGAATTGTGCATCATGCAACTTAATATGTTTACAAAGTTGTGTATTAAGCAAACTGTCAAGGACTTTGGCTAACACTGTTGCGAGCGAGATAGGCCTGTAGTTCCCTGGATCTGACAGATCACCTGTTTTATTTTTAACCAAAGGAACCACTATTGTTCTTGTGAGTTGCTCAGGCAGGTAAGCGTGTCTCATACATAACGTGAAGAACATAGCAAGAATGCGCGGCATATGCACCCCGGCATACTTGAGATGTTCAATGCTGAGCCCGTCATGGCCCGGCGATTTTCCTCTGACCATCTGCTTAATAACTAACTCCACTTCCTCAGTTGTAAATTTTATGGTCCCACCGCCCAAGACAGACTCAGCATTGACTACCTCAGCATTATTTATCTCCATCAGAGGACTTACAGTAAATATATGCCGGAAGTTATTTGCAATTGCCTTCTTGTCAGATGTACCGCCCACGCTCACTGGGACACCTGGACGCGGGTTAGACTTATTTGTGTTCTTCCAGAAGGCTTTAAAATCTTTTGCTGCCTGGTTTAACGCTACTTTTACCTATTTACCCACCACTTTTTAAATAAATTGTTAAAGTTTATTTGATCGGCACATAATCATCTCTAAGGAAATTTATGAAAACCTTGCTCTCCTATTTGGATCACAAAAAGTTGCGCTGCAAAAAAAATTATTGTTAGTGTACAATCTTAAAAATAGAGAAGATAAAAATAAGCAATTATAAACGCGACAAAACTTTTTTGAGAAATGCGCATAGTTTATTAATTTAGCGACCTTACGTGACAGAACTGTTAATTATAAATATTAAGGTACATATTATTAAACTTTTCACTTTGCTTAGCCCTTTTTGTTAAAAATATGCATAACTAAACTCGACTCCACACTTCTGTTCTTGTTTTGACATGGTCGACGCAACCGCATTCATCAATGCAGTACATACATACACCATTACACACACACATTCACAATTTGCATGTATATTGGTGTATAGATAACTTACGGGCATTGACCAATAATATGCCATATAACATAATATGAAATGACCAATGAGATGGTTAGCGAATGTTTAGCGGCATTTTCTGTAAACTTAGTACTTATAGTCTCGTAAGCCAATATATGTGATTGTTGTTAGTAGAAGGTACCAGATTGCCGCTAGTAAATAAAGTTCATTTACAAACGAATCTTTATGGCATTAGCGCCTTATTGCCAAGCGACAAAGTTATACCTTTAACATAAAACAATCACATATTGTCATAAACAGTACCTATAATAAACAAGCCTATTTTAAAATGTTAAAGAGTTGTCTGCGATATTTTAGGGACAAAGTCGACACCTATTGACACCTCACAAACTATTAGCATATTAGACTACAGGACTAGCATCAGAAAAAACGGTATGAATCTGTCTGTCTTTGCTTCAGTGACAAAAACACCTTGCCAACTATAAATGCGTTTCTAACTACGCGTTGACTTTGGTTGGGCCTAGTCGATGAGTCATTTTGACTTACAATGTAACTCCGTATAAACGGAGTTTCATTTTAATTTTACATTGACTTTCCAACAGAATACAGGCCGGTAAACCAAAATTTTACGAGGGGAATTCCCTCATCCTTAACTTTCAGGAAAGAAGAATTTAAATTTTAATATTCGCAAGACCCATTCTGTCATTAAATATGACGCACGTAACTTATACCAAGGCAGTTCTAAATTTCTCTCAAAACCATAAAAGTTTTCTGTTTTCTGCGATTTTTCTTTGTCTCAAACTCGACAAACTTCGGTTCGACATTAATCTTTAAAGATAACTTGACGTTCAGAAACAAATAAGCTACGAAACGAGAGTGGAATTTTAAATTTCGCAATTAGTTCAACGATTGTCTATCCCTGACGCCATTTTGTCTTCATCTCTGTTTGTCAATCGATTTTAATAATGCGCGGAATTGATGAATTTAAATTGGCAGTTTTCGCTTTTGTACAAGTAGAGAGTTGATGGATCCGGTCTTAATACGGATTTGAGCACCCGTCAGTTTTTAAGCAATTAGTTGATTGTATTTTTTTAGGATTTTCAGATTTTATCTCTCAGCCAGTACAATACTTTTATCATCTTATAAATAAATATATCTCGCAGATATTCCCTTTTTTGGAATCAAAAATTGGACATAAGACACGTACATAAATCCAGTATAACAAACTTTTTGCACGAAGTTTTTACTAAAATATTAAATAAAACTGGCACTTATATTACATATCTCCTACAATGTTTTGGTCATACAATCTCTGTCTACAAACACTCCCTACGTTTTATTGAGGTTCTTACTAATATGGTGCAGTTTATCGTGTCATTAGTTAGTGGGAACTACAACATAATTATGTATACAGACACACCCGCAAAGAAAAACACCAGTAAGTACATGTTATTTATTGATTTATGTAAAAATAAAGCCTTTAAACAATAAAACCACGTTTGGCGTGCGAGTATTGTAAGTTCCAAGATATAAACGCTTTTTTGGAAAAACGAACGCAAAACAAATAGTTTCAACGTTGACATGATACTATAACATCAGGGGGTGACATAAAAATGTGTGTTATTTAAATAATCCGACTGTTTGTCTGTAAATAAGTCCGCAGCTGGGGAAACTAGAAGCCTAAACTAGGCTATCGCGGTGTATCGACGGTCATTTGCAAAGCTAATGTCAAATGTAAAACAAACTGCGCAGCTAACATACGTAATGTATCGCGGCGAAATATAAAGAGGACTAGACCATCCGGTGTCCAGGATATCTCAAATATACCTAGTTCACAGGCGATAAGACTGAAATTAAAACAGCTCTCTTCATAAACATAGTTCCTATAAATTTAAAATATCCTTAGAGGCTAAATAAGGGAATGTAAAGCTACACATTGTAAAAATATCCTGTTAAATAGTGAGAATGATTAATTGTTTGATAGTTAGAAATTACTGGACAGGTGTTGTTGTAACTTACACTAACCAAAGACAGGTGACGTAAAGACAGTTGTAATTGAATTTTATCGTCTTCATATATTTTTTACCGTGTAAAAGTCTATTATATTTATCGTGGCCCTTTAAACTTTTTATTGTTTGAGTTAAAATGAGTCGTCCGCGATGTTTCTTGCCTCGTGTCTAAGCATTAAAAATGTTATTACGGTAATCTTCATTTTAATACATGCGCTTGGGCAGGCGATCCACGGGAACAGACGAAGACATCACGTCTTTTTTGTTAACAAGATTGTAATCTATTGTATCTATAATGTAGTCTATCGTGAGTCGGGACGAAATCGAAGTTCAAACCTCGATAAAAGTTGGTATTTATTTGTGGCACGTTAATTTATCTACAACGTAAGTGTTGTGTGAATTTTAGTTTTTCAATTATAACCCGTCATTATATTTCATAGATTTTACACAAAATAGTACGAAATTCCTGCAGGTGTGCTGCGATCCTCCTAACCCCATCTATGGGGTGCCAAGTTGATCGAACTGAGTGAGATGAAACGGGATAGTAGCCCAGACGACAAAAAAAATCTAATCCGAAAATAAATATCGAAAAAAAAAAATCGAGAAGTAGGTATGTTCCCTTTTGTTCGTGAAATGAAAAATAATGGAAATACAGTGCATTAAAGTTTCGCGTGACGTCACAATTGACGTGAGGTACAATTCTTGCCGAATAGTGACGTCACTACTCACTAGCCCCTACCCCGGAACTTTGATGCTCTTCATCTTCGTCAGTTTTAGTTATCTTGAGAAAGGAAAACATGTGTAATAATTTTGGAAAATCTAACTGACGGACTAAATAGAATAATAGTTTATCAACCTAGTCGTCATCGCTACTGCTAAAATTCACACAATATTACAATAGTCAATAGGTTGACTTGTATTATCTTTATACAATATGTTTCTAATAAAATGAGAAATCTGATCTAAAACCAACTGACCCGTCTACCAGCCCTCTTCTTTAAAACTCGTAGAAAATAGAAATCTGGCTAGATTTCTAGTTAGCTTAAAATGTATATTTTATAAGTGTGAAAGATCAGGGAGAGAGTTCTGACTGGTGTTTTGAGAGGTCGCAATTTTGAATCTGCACGATGCGGCAAATTTCTCCATGTTCAACTGTGAAAACTACTAACTCAATGGGTTTGCCAGCCTGCATAACAATATTTGAACCTCCTCAACCTTTACGATTACTTCCACGAGTATAGAACAATTTTAAAAAGAGGACGATAGTCGAGTGAGTTGGCAATGGAAGAGAAGCAGCGAACAATGCCACATTTCGGTATTCCTATTTTTGCTTCTTGTATTTCTAGCTACATGCTTTAAAGGGTATGCCACTGTAACTAGTTACACAAATAACACCAAATTAGGAGACAAATCACTTACACATAACATAATTCAATTGCAGCAAACACGGAAGGAAGTCAATAGAGACTTATTTACGACTTTCCATAATAGGCCTTAAATAGTTATTCTTTTTTCCGTAAATGCCTGACAAACTTATATTTTCCGTTGAAAATGGCGCCACTGGGAAACTAAATAGGAAATCTTATTAAGAGCTGAATAGTTCCGATTTGTGCCACCTGCATGACTGTATGGTAATTTAAATAAGTAATCACATGGTGATATAAACGTATTTATTCTGCGCTAAGCACTTTGATGAAATACACAAAGAGCCGTATGATTTGCCTAATTAGAAAATTATAAACGGTGAGCTTATTAAAAATTACTAGGAAATGTCTTGCAATACACTAAAGCCCATTTTTCTTTCGAGAGACTGATCTTAACCAAAAAGATTTGGGGATATACTTAAGGTACATGTCTGTAGATGGGTGGATTTTTATTTCGAAGTCGTCTTTTTCGCGTCAGATTTGAATGAAATTTGGTAGATAGGAAGGGGTCCTTATTCTCCAGATAGACCCAATTTCGCAGTCGGGTCGCAATGTTTGGAATTTTGTATGTAAGTCTAGATACTTACATACAAAATTACATACAAAAAAGAATAAGGAACTCTACCTTCCCACCTTTCTTTCAAAACTGACGTAAAAAAAACAAACGACAACAAAGTAAAAATTCACCCATATATAGAATGTATCTGAGAAATTTCGTAAAAATAGGATCTTTTTGGGAGATATTTATAGCCATACAATTTTCAGACTTCAGGTGGCATTCGAAATGTAACGCTACTGTCGTGACCGTGCATAGTCTGCAACATTATTGCGAGTAATTGATGACGCCAACGCTCTGGCGATTTCTGAACTCAACGCGAATCACCACGACTCAACGAGACTTAACGAAAAAGTTCCATTACTCCATTACTCAATTTATTATGGAACTTTACTGTTGCCATAGCCCGATTTCCACTGCAGCCGCAATGTCGTAACAGCAGCGTTGCAACTCAACTAAAGATACAGGCGTTCCTTGATCGTCCCCACATGCTTATAATTTCCCAGATAGTGATTACAATAGAGCATTCAAAACCGGTATTTTTTATAGGCAATACCGGGATTACGGGATTGGAAAAATACCGGTATTGGAACCCTAATAGTAGGTACCTATATTATGCTTCTTGTTTTGAAGCCTAGCTATACAACTAACTAGCTCTTATACAAATTATAATATATGGAAATGAACGGGAGAGCAGTTGACACATCCGAAGCATGCGCAAGGCCCGCACAAGGTCTAAACGGCAACTGGCATATTAAAAATACCTACGAACAGAGACTAGTGTATTATAAAGACAATCTACTACTGCTACTAATACTGCAGGCTATATACGCACTACTTGGTACAGGCCTCCTTTCATGCACGAGTCTTAATATTATGAGTTTCCTGGCTTATGCACGGCTCAGGGAGCCTGGGGTCCGCTTTGACAACTAATACCAAGATTTAGCGTAGGAACTAGTTATTCGATAGCGACTGTCATCTATTCTGTCCTTCCAACCCAGAGGCTAAACTAGACTTTATTGGGATGTTTTCCTTCATTGAAAAGCGATTGCGATATTGCGATTTTCACTATTCATGCACAAGTGAAGACAAGAATATTTATGTACCATGCCAACTTGAATTCTGAGTAAACTCTTACTCTTACTTTAATTAAGCAATACCTAAGTTTATGAATTGTACTTTTAGGATAAGTTAGGGTAAATTTGTATTTATTTGTATACTCTTACTAGACTAACTCTTACTTATCCCGGTTCGAGACTATACATAATGAAGATCCTTCTCGAGGTGGTTAGTTTTTAGAAAGTACCAAATAATGCAGTTAAATAGTGTTTTTGCTAGGAAAGTTGTGGGGTAGTTCTGATTTCTATGATTTCATATGTAGTTTGGGGTGCTGAATCCGAATCTGAGGTTTGCATACTAAATTTCGAGACGCAACATTAAAAAAAAAGAAAAAAATCGCCTTTTTTCCGGTTTTTTGCTTAAAACTCGAAAACTATTAACTTTTAGTAAATAGTCTGTTTACAGAAATTAAAGTACATAAAATTTTCTACAAATATCACTATTTAGTTTTTTTTTTAATGAGGCGTTCGGTCTCAAGTGCGCGTTAAAAATTGGCAATTTTCAGCGGTTTCTGCAAAACTCACTTTGAACGTTCCAAAGCTATATTTTTAAAATTAGATCGCAGTATGGAAAAATTATATGAGCCGTTGTCGTTTAAAAGGTCCCGGCTGAAGTTCTTCGGTGACGTTGGGTCCTGGTACATATTCTGCTTGACCTGTAAAAAAAGAAGTGGAGTTATTTCTCAAGGAGAAAGAGGAGATAGAACGGATGAGGATTACAAAATTGATTGTGAGATTAAACATACCTCCCGCATCTTGCTGAGGTTTTCGATGGCATCAGGTCCTGGCTCAGGGTCTGAGTGCGTCATCGTCAGCGTCGGGGGTTCTAAAAGATAAAAGAGGCGGTGAGGCACTGACTTGTGATCATATATCTAGGAGAGATGAATGATTACAAAATAACTTGTGAGATTCGACATACCTCTGTCTTTTGTCTCGTCTACGTATATCTCTGAGCTGTCTTCCGGGGGCGCAACGTTGTCACACAGTCCTTCCTGCATCCACAATTTCGTTGGCAGCCCTTTTTATATTTACATGAAATGTACCGGAGAATTGAGTTTAGCGCAGGGTCCAAAGTGGTTGGCACTGGCACGAGATCACTACTAGTTTTTTTTACACCCCCACTCACTTGATTCACTGTTCACTGTGACCAAACTCAATTCTCCGGTACATTTCATGTTAAAAGGGCTGCCAATGAAATTGTGGATGCAGGAAGGCGAGACTCCATTGTTCCCCAATCTGCACATGGTGCGAAGGACTGTGTGACTCAGTGTGACCACGTTGCGCCCCCGGAAGACAGCTCAGAGATATACGTAGACGAGACAAAAGACAGAGGCCTCATGTCGAATCTCACAAGTTATTTTGTAATCATTCATCTCTCCTAGATATATGATCACAAGTCAGTGCCTCACCGCCTCTTTTATCTTTTAGAACCCCCGACGCTGACGATGACGCACTCAGACCCTGAGCCAGGACCTGATGCCATCGAAAACCTCAGCAAGATGCGGGAGGTATGTTTAATCTCACAATCAATTTTGTAATCCTCATCCGTTCTATCTCCTCTTTCTCCTTGAGAAATAACTCCACTTCTTTTTTTACAGGTCAAGCAGAATATGTACCAGGACCCAACGTCACCGAAGAACTTCAGCCGGGACCGTTTAAACGACAACGGCTCATATAATTTTTCCATACTGCGATCTAATTTAAAAAAAAATAGCTTTGGAACGTTCAAAGTGAGTTTTGCAGAAACCGCTGAAAATTGCCAATTTTTAACGCGCACTTGAGACCGAACGGCTCATTAAAAAAAAAACTAAATAGTGATATTTGTAGAAAAATTTATGTACTTTAATTTCTGTAAACAGACTATTTACTAAAAGTTAATAGTTTTCGAGTTTTAAGCAAAAAACCGGAAAAAAGGCGATTTTTTTCTTTTTTTTTAATTTTTTTTTAATGTTGCGTCTCGAAATTTAGTATGCAAACCTCAGATTCGGATTCAGCACCCCAAACTACACATGAAATGAAAGAAATCACAACTACCCCATAACTTTCTTACTAGGGGCCTTTTAAATTACAATTTAACTGGATTAAAATGGCGGTTCCATCCTACATTTTTATAACAGTTGTCTCTTGCTATTACCTCAGGCGTAAGTATGTAAGAGAGCCGATGCGCACCCGCTCCGGCGCAGACGGAGGGGAATCAGGAGGCGAAATTTCATCAACGCCATGATTCCCCAGTAGAGCCGCGGGTTGGGGACCCGCACATAAGGCTCTACCCGTCTGAGGAGGGATTGTAGCGTTACACAATCCCTCCTCCCTTGGCGCGAGGGTGTCCCCGGCAATGGTCGGGGCAACCAGGGGAGCACCGTGGAAGAATATTCGTGATCCCATGGTGCTCCCCTAGAATGGCAGAGAGGGTAACGCCGCAGGGGAAGTTAGTGGGTATTCTCTTCCCCTCCCTCTGACTAGAAGAGGGAGTTGTGGGAGGAGCAAGTCCCACATACCACCCCATCCCCAACGGGCTTCCGTAGCCCCGGGGTGAGATTCGTAAAGGAATTTACCCCTGCGTCAAAAAAAAAAAAGGCGTAAGTATGTAAGTACATGTGTGTGGACTCCCAGTCTATATAAACTACTTATCTCTACCACAAGTAAATATTCTGCATACTGGCTCTACATATGTAGGAAAACGGCTTGAGTAATTGCTTATGTGAATTTGTATTTTACTAATGGAGAGATCGGAACAAACGAGTTGATGGTATGCATGGCTTGTGTGGGAAAATTTGCTAGATCAATGTGTTCAATACTTCAGTCTTGTGGTTGCAATATGGTTTTATAGTTTCCTGGAACATCTCACCTTAAGTTGTACTCGTACCCAAACAGCTATTGATCCTAATTGATAAGTTGTTGAATAAAACAAGCAAGAAGTTTGAATCGTGTTACCTCAGGCTCAGTTAAGTAATTACATACAGCTACGTTACTCATCCAATTCTTGACGCTGGAATGTAATACATAAGACGGACCCATACACATACTCGTAGACTGATACGTAGAGTGGCCAACATAACTTTTTCCATATTCAGTTAAAAATCGTACCTTGTGCTTAACTTAAGTTACGTAAATAGGCATGTACCCAATTAAGATATTGTTAAAGCAAAGATTAAATTAGTCCGTTTGGTTACGCACTTTTTTAATGGATAAAAAAAAACTGTTACAAACCGGGTATACTAACGGTGCCAACAAGGATAAAAGAATATCCAGTTTGTTACTATTTCATATTTAAAAACAAGCATTGAAAAAGTGCGTAACTAAATGAACTAATTTAATCTTCACTTTAACAATTTTTTAATTGGGTACAACGAAAAATGGAGTGCCCAAATGTTGCATATTTATCCATATTTAGTTTCATCTCACATCTCGAAACCTATCAATCGAAGGCCCTATTTTTTCCTACTCTACATACAATTTAAACTTTTGTTAGTCATACTGACATATTGAAAGAATGTTGTTGTCTGAGCCACGGATGTGACAACATCACTTTGTCCGATCATGACTGCCAGATGCAGTCGAAACATGTCACGTCTATTGTGATACAAATACGTGGGTAAATCTTACGTATTTTTCTTTTTTCTCATTCTGTTGAGATGGGTTCACAGTTTTAGACCAATTCCGTCAACAGTATTAATGTCCTTCTTTTACTATAATTGTAGTTCAGCTATAAACCAGCTTTTAACTGAAGCGAAATAATGAAGATCTTACAAAAAAAAAATGTCTAGGGCGCCAAGCTCTTTTCCAAACATTAACAACCGCCTTATACGCCGCCCATTGTCTGAATGAATCAATTTTCATTTCATTTTCCTGCCAATAGGCATTGTGTGAAAAACAAGCAATAAAAATTCATTGTGTCAAGTACCTGATGATTTTGCCAATGATTATAATTATGGGCGCTTTATTTTAATGTCGACTCCTGATTTGGCTCTCCGCGTCATCAGTGCTAATGGTGACCATGATTTTAAACTGTGCTGATAGGTTTTGTCATGGAAGAGCGATTTACACCTTTAAATAGTATTCTTAAAATGCACATACACGTGTCGACCAAGTCACGCGGGTAGTATAAAGTGCAGCTTTTTACTAAATAATTAGCTGGAGTAAAACCTCAGAGTGAATAAACAATAAGTAGGCAGAGTAATTCGTATGAAATATTAGGTCTTTCTTTGTCGTTTTTCAAAGCAAGTTACCATTATTATTTCAGTTTAAAGCATGACACCATTCATCTGCCTCCATCTTCCTCGTGTATTCTGGTTAGAACCATCTACAGTAGCTCAAAAGTTACATGCCAGTTTAAAGATATTGCCGTGCACATTAAGCCTGCTCTATTGTCACGGGAATTGTCAGGATATAGCACGTATATTTCATAGGTATAAGAGCTTTGGTGGCCCAGCGGTAAGGGTGTGCGACTTTCAATCCGAAGGTCGTGGGTTCGACAATCAGGTTTTCGGAATTTATTATTTGATATTTACCAACCGCTTTACGGTGAAGGAAACTGGACTAGTCCCGATTAGACCTAGTTTACAGAGGGTAAACTAGGTATTATCTAAGTCTGTCTAAGACTAGGGCAGTCGCTTTCGTAAAAGTAGCGTCTATGCCAATTTTTGGGATAAGTTGTTAAAACGGGCCGGAGAGCCTCTGAGCCGTGGCATCAGCCGGGAAAAGGCTAGAAAGAAGAAAATGCAACATACCAATATGCAGGATGACAACGCCTTTGATTTATAATTAGGTGCATTGGCAGACAATGATATAATAACGCAAGCAGAACCTAATTTTGCTGCTATTTTTGTCACGATATAGATAATGTTCTAAACTGCCTGAAAATTTTCCATTCCGGTGGAAATTGATCCGCATTCACTGTTAGGTACATATATTAGATAGACGAATATCTTAGCTATCTGCTATAATCTGCTAGGTTTCCTAGCACCTCTAGCATTCTCTGTAAATTTCTGCAGTCTTTTTTTTCGCAGTGTTCGGGGCCACGGGTGTCGTCTCGGTAGCTCAATAAGTAGAGCGATGAGCGTGTATCCCAGAGTCACGGATTCGAGTCCCGCTTGTTCATGATTGATTTTCCAACTTTTTTCGTTCTTTCTAAGAAATTTGTTTGACGTTTTACGTTTCTGCTTACAAATATAAGTTCTGGACTGTCCCAACTCAAGCCAGTAACAAGAGCACCGCCTCATTGTGATGCGCGCACGCACGCCCGCCTAAACCGCGCGTCCGCTCCGCTTTAGGCGCGGGCGTGCTGCGCATGCGGCTGGCGACCTTTCATGCGGCTGGAAAAACTATAATGTACACACGGCATATCATCATCAAACATTCCACCGAAATTTTTACTGTCTGAAAAACTATTGTACAAAAGGCTTATCTTACCATCATCTTGTGCATTTCGTGAAATTTACTACGGACTGGAAAAGATAACTAACTTACTGGGGCCATTATTTGAAACCATGACATCCTGCTTAAAATAGCAAGTGCTGAATCACTTTGGCTGTTAAACAGTCCAAATTGTAGAAATATTTGAAAATTTTGAAGACCCTTTCATATGTGTCGCGCCCACGCCAGGACCTCGAAAAATCGCCACCATCTTGGAAAATGGAAAACGTATTATATTATAAATCCAATGCATGTTGCACCACAGTCTATAAACCTTTATGCCTACCTGCATCGCTCAACGATATGTCATCTTGAAAACTAGACACAGCCTCATTACCAATTATAGATATAATTGGTTTACAGTTATCGTCAGCCAATGACAGGGTTCGTACTCGCCGTTTTTATAGTTGGTCACTTGCGGCGACTATAAAGATCGTTTATTAGTTTTATATTTCATTCCACTTATCAATATATCAGTCACACCTAAAAGATTTTGCAGGTTTTTGCACGTATCCAATCTAAAAAGGCGTGGAAATCTTATCAGATTGAGTACAATGTATGTGGTTAGTAAAGTAGTGATATGTTGGTCTTCGTCGCATGTTGTCTATAAAGAAACTGAAAAAGAAAATCTTAAATTCATGTATACTACCATGCCTATCTTATGCGCGCCAAACGTGGATTTTTAACTTATACACGTAAATTATCTTAATACGTACTTACCAAGAAAGTATGGAACGAAGTATTTTAAATATAAAACGTATGGATAAAAAGAAAAACACAGACATAAGACAAAAAACAAAAATAATTGATGCTGATATACTGCAAAAAATTACAATGGCGCTGGGCTGGCCATGTATCAAGAATGAATGACGAAAAGTGGACAAAAGCAGTAACAGGATGGGCTGGTCCGGATGGAAAACGAAGGAAAGGAAAACCATTAGAAAGGTGGTCAGACGAAATTTCAAAAATAGCTGGACAAACTGGATGGAAAAAGCGAAAACTAGAGAAAAATGGAAGGAGATGAAGGACGCCTACACTCGAGGAGAGGTTCTTAATATCTGAGACAAACATTTTTATAAATAATTATAGACCATTATGATTATGACATGGAAAACATTTTAATTCATAAATTAATTTAAAATAAGATGCATGCATAAATGTCTGACAATTATAATTTTACTATGATGATCTCCGAATCACTAAACTTAAGTGGCAGTGGGCGGGGCACATTGCACGTAGAACCGACGGCCGTTGGGGCGGAAAGGTTCTCGAGTGGCGACCGCGTACCGGAAGGCGCAGCGTGGGTAGGCCCCCCGCAAGGTGGATGATGACCTGGTGAAGGTCGCAGGAGTCCGCTGGATGCGGGTGGCGCAGGACCGGTCATTGTGGAAATCTTTGGGGGAGGCCTATGTCCAGCAGTGGACGTCTTTCGGCTGAAATTATGATGATGATGATGATATCAAGAAATAACTGGCATTTTTATTTTATTTTATTTTAAATGGGGTGCGTCGGGATGAGTTCGAACTTCAAACCTCGATCAAAGTTGTTATTTATATGTAGGAAGTAAATTTATACACATACATTAAATGTATGTGTATAAATAAATATCGTAAAATCTATGAAATGTATTACATTTCATAGATTTTACGATACAAACACAAAATTGTACGAAATCCCAGCCCACCGCATAGTTTGGGTTAGAAGGAATAGGAACTGAGTGAGATGAGATGGGACAGTTGCTAGAATTGACACAATATTACAATAGCTTGACTTGTAAAGAGAATAAAGTACTTTCGTAACAATATGACAACTCTGGTTTAAAATCCACTTTAAGAAGAGGGATTTTCTCCCTACACTTACAATATCTTGTGTTTCGTAGTAGTTATAGTATAGGTGGTGTTGTTTACTATTTTTGCAATTGGCTTTGGCCGCTTTGGTTATGGTCCCATTAAATTAAAAAATGCCAGTCATGTTTTTATTATCCTTTGTATCGTGTACTTATGACAGGATCAGGCAAGTGTAATTTAAGTTTCAAAGCGATGGCAGTTTTCATACGCACAAAGCCAAAGTTTAAATATAGTAAGTTTAAAAATAGCGTGATCTACAACACCATAAGGCATGCCTTACAGCATATATATATTATTAGCTGCATGCAGCATAGTAATATAATATATCTAACAATCGTGATTATTTGGATGAAATATATTTGATGACATATTGCCAAATATTACGTATCACACCTATACATAAAGATACAACTGGGGCCGTACCATGACGTGTTAACGCGATTTAGTTTAGGTTCTTAACTGTGCTCAGTTGTATGGCAGCGATTCAGTTTACGTTGTCAACTGAATCGCGTTAAGACGTCATGGTAAGGCCCCTGAAAACTGTATTTTTAGCAGGTATTTGCATGTTAGTTACCTACCTAATAACAAAGTTACAGTATCAATATCTCCCATCAATTCATGTGATTAATCTCATGTAAAATTAGTTATCACACCTATCACACATTCTCACAGACCTTCTAGCAGTAGATAAAAGTAGGAGTGAATCGTGTTAACTTCGAAGCTTTCCCATGAGCTACGCAAATAAAAATAGACAATTACGTCGTCTACGCGAGAGAATAAAACTCATTCCCCTCCCTAGTTTCAAACTCAATTCGCACTCTTTTTTTACACCTGATTAACTCAGCTCTGTAATTAAAATATCAAGTACGATAGATCATCGCAATCGATGGATCGATAGTAATAGAGTATCGGTCAGGAATCCTGGCCCGCTTAATAAGGCTGAGACTGGATGGCGGCAAAAAGGTTACTTATGAGACGAACCGATCGTGTTACGCTCCTTGCAAAAAGCAGTGCGTGCGAGCCAGTAGTACGATGCCTTTAGAAGATACGATTATGGGTGGGGAATGGCAACAGCTGATTTGATTGGACTCCAGAGGCAAGGCTTTGTTTTCCAATAAAATAAGGAATACGCTGTCACCAACTGATAATTCATGAGATGTGGCCATACACTTTTGAAATAAAATTGGATGTTTGTTCACAAATATGCAAGTGACAATGCAGGTTTGAAGTACAAATAACAGCCTTTAAGCAGTTTAATACGCTCTGCCTATCCCCATTTACAGGGAATAGGTACAGGCGTGAGTTCATGTACCAACGTAGTAAGTAGTAAAATATCCCGTTAGTCTCTGTGCAGAAGCAACTAACTAACACCATCTCGACTAAGTTGCGTAAGCCTGTAAGGACCACGGTAGTACGCTTTATGGTAGTGTAGGGCGCGCGGTCCTGTCGCGACTGTCGAGCCACACGGGGCGTTTTACTTTAAAATGCTAAATCAAAACTCTGCTCTGTCCATTGTGTAGGAGTCCAGTGTGAAAAAACCACCTGGTGTGGCAATACGTAATGGTAGTGAATGATTTTTACATGTGTGAATAAGTTAGACTATAAAATGGTTATAGTTAGCATCCTTTAAGTACTGTGCTTATTAAATAAAGCAAAGCAATCAATTTATGTACATATTTACAACGTGTTATTTACGTATCAATTAAGAAACTTAAGTATTTATGTAAATATAACCATAAAAACACAGGAAATAGTTAGTATTAGTCGGTATATTGATAATAGAAATAATTTGAATGCAGAACTTCCTCATAATTTTTCTGTGCTATCATAAATACAATAGAAAGACCCACTCTTACACAAAGAGTTTCTAGGATTTTTACAATAAAAGATCGTACACCAGCCGTATCTAAAGGCTCCCCGTCATTCACCATAAAGGATGACTCACACCAATCCGATCCGATCCGGGACGATCTGTCAGTTTCTATAGAAAGAATCACGTGATAGCTCGGAGCCCTCGGAGGTCACGTGACGTTTTTTATGGACACTGACAGATCGTCCCGGATCGGATCGGATTGGTGCGAGTCATCCTTAACACGGTCAATCAACCTTCTTGGAGAACTTCCTACACTGCGCCTTTCCGTACGTGGTGACCACTCGAGAACCTTTCTGCCCCAGTGGCCGTCAGTTCTACTTGCAATATTTTCGGCTCTCTTTTCCAATCGTCTTTTCTTCGACTCCCAGCATAACTATCTCCACTACTCTGAGTAAACTTGCATGTCGATCTACATGCAGCATTTTAATCGTCCATAATTAATTGTATACCAGGAAAAACTGTTTATCAATTTCCATCTTCGAAAAATGCGTCCCTGTGCGTATACGCACGCTTATGATATTCAGCGTACGCGCAACAAAAACCGGACTGCGACGCGAGCGGCGGTTATTGCGGGAAGGCCTATGTTAATTACAATTATGTACCCGAGCGAGTACGTGCGGGTTGCCACAGTACACAGAAGTTGGGTTACTGCACCTGGAACTTTGCTGCTGGGTATATATATTTTTTTTTAGCATTCCGTTACCATTTTTCAAACACTTTGTTCAACTGTTACAAAATGGAGAGTACGTAAAACGTTAAAAAAATTTGAGACCTTTTTATTGTCCTAGATTGAAATTTTCAACATTTTTCAAAAAAGTTTTTTGGTTCTTTTCCCTGGTATGAGAATGCAATCAATTCAACGGCCTCCTAGCTCCGAGCCTAGTTTGTAGTTACCTTGCCTACGAAGCAGGAGATCCCGGGATCGAATCCTGGTCATTTATTTGTGTGTTCATCGAATATTTGTTCCAGAGTTATGGTTATTTTCTATGTATTTAAGTAAATATTTATACGTATCACAAGCCTTATTGAGCTTACTTTGGGACTTTGCCCCATAAGATAATAAATATTTATTTATTTATGTAATTTCGTTGTATGATTTGTTTGATAAAAATAAAACAAAGTGAGTAAGTACCTTCTCTCTTGGTAGTTGAGTTGATAGTTTTCTAGTAGTAGTAGGTTGCAGTCGGTACGTTAAAAAGTGCTTTTGTCAAGTATCGCATCTGTAATAAAGAAACATGAAAAAAAAAAATGTTCACGCATGGCTTTTATTTTCAATTCTTAATCCCAAAACTAAAACAATGCGTTTTGTAACTTAATATCAAAATAAAAATATCTAATGAAGAAGTATCTTAATAAATTCATTTAGATACCAAAATAAAATTCCTCTACCCAAAGGTTGTCTGGAAGAGATCGCTCTTTTTCATGTGTTATCTATACCAGTTTGTGTTATTTTTGTTGTTTTGAGGTGCAATAAAGAGTTATTGTATTGTATTGTATTGTAAAATTGAATAAATCCGTGGCGTCGTATTGAAACAAAACTGTATTACACCTAAAACTTTCCTTCGCTCACAGATACCTATATCTATATATATATCTATAAGACTTACAAAAGGATTCGATTTCCGTGTACATTTCGTAAAGAAACGAACGTCCTTTCCGATAAAGCTTTCCCTGTAAATTGAATTCCTTTGACATTTTACACCTCTGTGTGCTGTGCGCGTACGAGTACGATGGAAGAACAAAAAATACGATCCTATACAATTTTAATGCGATCACAGGAACTCCAAGGAGATTCCTCTACAGCTTCTGAAAAACCTTGTGTCGACGATGTGATCGGAATCGCGATTACGATAGCAAGAATAAATATGTAATTGGTATAGTACACGCCTCTCATCAGTCTCCGCCTTTAAAGTTTCCACCAATAATTATAATAAACTTCTAGAAAAAACTATAAGAACCTCCCATTTTTAAAGTGTATTGTGTAGATACGGTTTGCATGCAATTTTCGATCGATGTGAATAATTTGCCTACGAATACAGTATGCAATAATCAACCCATATCTGCAGTGAATCGATGTAATACAACATTGTCTTTGACTGATGGAGTATTTAGAATACCTGAATATAATAACTATATTTTTTGCGGGCAGACTTGCCCGAACGTGATGAACGTCAGCTAATGACATTTGCCTTTCTTGCCCGCGAGACCGGCAGGGTCTGGCACTCTTGAGCTAGGGCTAAAAACCGTTAAAATCTATCTGCAACTTTTAAAGGAAAAAACATTTATTTTCGAAATATATACAGTAAGTGTAACTTAACTAACGACCTACCTCTACCTATCTTCAATCTAAATATATCCTTGAGGCATTGTACCTAGGATGCTGGGGGCATTTCCTCTTTGTATCGCAATGCTGATACGTTGTGCGAGGAAGCCGCCTACTCTTCGGTCGCCAGTAACATCAACCAGACGTTTCGCGATTTCTACGAACAACTTGCGTGCGCTGGGACCGCATGGACCAAGAGTTTCCACCCCGAATGGTACAAAAAGGTACTCTCTGCCCAGGCTCTTATATTTATTACGTTTTAAAATTTCGGCAGCCGCTCCGCCCGCTTTTACATTAGTTCGTTAGAGATAGGACGGTGCCAGCGTGTCTACTTTTAAAGCAAGCGAAATTCTGACAATTATATAATTTCCACGATCCATTCATGCTAGTGGACAACCTCTTATACTTGGAAGACTAAATAATCATCAGGATAAAACTCCTGATGATAAACAGGAGTAGTCTTCGGCCTGTCTCCATCCATACCATGAGTTGCACGCAACTGTATTCGATAGCGACTGCGGCGCTCAAAATTATGTCCGTCTCGCTCCTACCATTACTCTGGCAGAAGCGAGACGTATATATCCCCGAACGCGAGGAAAATTTAATTATGTAAGCACACAGCTTGCATTGCATAATTTCCTACTCAACTTTATTTACTTGGTTTAGTCCTTGGTCCAAGCTTTGGGGCGGCGTTATCATATTTTTTATTTTCATTTAATTTTTTTCTGGTTACCTTATGGTTTTATGGTTTATGTATCTATATCGTTTTCAGGAATAACTGGTCTACTTGCTGTTTCCATTTCATCGAATTCTTCAAATCAGTAAATACAGTGAATCCGATATGTACCACTGAACAATCGCGACACGCTATAAATGGAGTTATTGGCACTCACTTGAGTTTTTACATTAAAAAATATTATGAAAATATAGACGCGTCAGTTTACAAATGGTATGAATTTCACGATTTCATGCTCTTGAATGTAACTTTTAAACAGTTGAATGTCTGTTTTACACTTTATTACATTTAACTTAATGGTTATTATTATTTGATTTGCTTCAAAGTAGGTCTGTTCCTACTAAGGTAGTTAGTAATTACCGATACGTTGTGCTCCATCAACTATATTATCTTTGTATAATTTCTTTTCACTATTTATTCTCAGCAGTCGATAAAACAATATTAATTAAAAGAGGCGCCTGGCGGCAGACTCAAATTAGTAATGACCAAAACTCTCAGCATAAAGAAAAACAAGTTAAGTAAGATATTTTTTCAAGAGGGGCAAACAATTTCTTATTATGCTTAAGAAAATATATCTACCAATGCTTTAGAAAAAGTGTGCGCCATGGCGCGTTAATGCAGTATAAAAAGTAACAAGCGGTACACACTATTATGTACTTACACGTACAGAAACCCCTTTTTCTGTACGTGTAAGTACATAATGTCACGCTTTTTTCTACTAGATATTAAAATTAATAAGTGGGCGGTAGACTTAGTACAGTGCAACAAAAAGAAGTACACATTTACAGATGGCGCCACTGAGTTGTAGCAGGCAACATTTTATAAGTGCGAGCGGTAAGTTTACTGTTTGACAAATGTTTATTTACGAAAACAATGACATATTTAACAAGAGGTGTAACTAGTGTTGCCACTGTGGTTTGCATTTCGTTCGACATTAGATATTTAATTTCTACCTTTTTCTGCCGCCCTGTAAATAACCTACCCAGATTTGGAAAACAAGTATATAATGACAATGTAATTTAATTTTAATAAAATTAATAAATTTTAAGTAGATAATAGGATAATAAAGATAAAGAGAACAACGTTGGTGGCAAACTTACCACCAGGAATCGCCAAGATGACGATCGTCAGAAAACGCTAAGCAAATGTAAAGTTTATGTACCGGAAACCGGAATGACAAATGTAATTTTGTCACCACAACTGCGTTACATTTAGGGTCTGCTGCAAACGATTGTCATCTTAACCCTTCTAGTTTAAACAATAATCAGGCTCAAGAGACAAACATCCAAACATATGTAACAGTCTTTAGTAAAAGGTCCCACTTTGGTGCTTGCCGATAAAGCGCTAATTCCACAAATATTAAACCTTATGAACAAGAGACAAAATGGTACCTTAACTGACAACAAGCACATATGAGCACCCGTGCCCGAAACTGGTAGTTGGCATTGCAAGTACGTCTCCGTAGTGGAATGCCCTCGGTCTTGTCCGATTGTCCTTAAGTCTTTTTTGGCATCGATACGTCCTCGAAGCGCATTCCCCAGGGTTCGACGCCCGACCACGCCGAATGCTGAATGTCAACAAAAACTAAATACTGTGTAGTCTGGACAACGTCTGTAATTTATAGTGGTCTTGAGCGTACAAGCCTTTCTATAGAATTTTTGAAGGATAGATATCGAAACGACAACGTTAGAGTCTGCTTCTTTGTCGATTTTATTCTTATTTGCGGAGAAAATTTCAGAAATTAGCTGCAAGGTTCATAACACACCAATAGTCTTCTCTAAAAGCTGCGTCTGGAAGCGTAGATAGCCCAGCAGTAAGGCATGCGACTTTTAATCCGTAGGTCGCGTGTTCAAATCCCGCCGGCTCGAACCTTGAGTTTTTCGGAGCTTAAAGACGAAATGTAATTTGATATTTGCCAATCGCTTTTCGGTAAAGACAAACATCGTTAGGAAACCGGAGAAATAAGAATAAGGCCTAGTTTAAACGGCCTCCTAGCCTAGTTGGTAGTGACCCTGCCTACGATGCAGGAGGTCCGGGGTTCAAATCCTGGTCAGGGCATTCATTTGATCCATCCTGAGTTATGGATGTTTTCTATGTATTTAAGTATTTATTACTATATGTATATACGACGACGACGACGATATATATCTATATCGTTGTCTAGTACCCACATCACAAGCCTTATTGAGCTTACCGTGGGACTGGGTCGATTTGTGTAAGATTTTCCAATAATATTTATATTATATTAAAGAAGAAGGTAAACTATCAACCCAGAGGGGTTGGAAGGTCAGATGGCAGTCTCTTTCGTAAAGCTTGCGCCTACGCCAAATCTTGGGATTAGTTGCCAAAAAGGACCAACGATAGGAACAAATCTTCATAATAAACACACAAATAAATGCCCTTACCAGGATGAGAACCAGTTTTCGTAGACATGGTTACTACGAACTAGGCTAGGGTGGCCATCGACATAAAAAGTTATATTTTCTTGCCACATCTTAAGGATGATTCACACTAGACCGGGCCGGGACGTGACCGGGCCGGACTGAACTGTCAGTTTCTATAGAAAACGTCACGTGACCGTCGTGGTCGCCGTGGTCGTGTGACCGTGTGTCCGTTCGAGGGCTCCGAGCTCGGATGAGATAATTTCTAAAGAAATTGACAGATCGTCCCATTCCGTTCTAGTGTGAGTTATCCTTTACGTGTTTGTTAAGGTTTGACGCCAGTTATAATTTAAAATCCACGTGGATTACGTTGCAAGTAGGTAGAGCTTAGCTAATTTTTATTTGTGCTTATTTTTAGAAAATAAAAGGTACCACTGTGTCGCTTATAGATAATGATAAGGTTCATTCCTAAACAAATCTTGACAGCAGTAGCGCCTTATCGGCAACCGACAAAGTAGTACCTTTAACTAAAAAAAATTAAGGGTTAACATGTTGCATACCTTAACACCCAGCTACCACAGCTCTCAAGTAATACCTTAGTGGCACTGTCGATAACTCCCTGATAAAAACACGTAATAATTTCAGTGATAGTTAATACTAAATTTAGCGATATCTGTAAAAGATATCGCTTGTAGTAGCGGTGCAACAAAGGTTTATTATCAACTCAGACGCAGTTGTAATAATAATGTAACTTAGAAGATCTTAGAAGTATTATACTTATACTATTTAAAACAAGATATAAATAGAAAAAAGAGAAGAACAAATATATTTGTTTATTTATTTAACCTTTATTGCACAAAAGAAAACCTTAACGCACAAAAGGCGGACTTCATGCCAATAGGCATTCTCTACCAGTCAACCTTAAGGCAAAACAGAAAATTTGTGGGCGGGAACGGTCGGGACTTGAAAGTAGTATTTTAAACGACAAATTAATATACTTATTTATATCGGGTTACTCACGTCAATAAAGTTGAAGACAGCTCGACATGTTTATTGACGTGAGTAACCCGATATAAGTATATTAATATGTCTTATACTCACGTGAGTTTTCTATTTAAAATTAAACGACGAAGTTCTATAAAATATATTATATTAAACATTATCACAGTGTGTGCTATCAAAATCTAAGAAACTTAGCGTAGTCAGTCTCTATGACAACAGTATAGACCATGAACCACAGACTATTGTATACATAATAACGTAAGAAGATGTATTGAGGTTGTTGGATCAATCACTGGGCGGAACTGCGCGTCCGTGTTGACATAATTCTGCGCGTGAGTGGCATGCGCCGGCGACGTTTTCCGCGCTTCCGCCGGACGAGCACCGTATGCTTAGGCCTATTTCGACCTGCCATATGGTACGATGACCTATTATATTTTTATTTTTTTAAAATGATAAGATGCGACGTTGCCAGTGATAGTGGTTGTTAACGGAGACAAAACTATTCACAGACACTGAATGATTTTTTTGTAAAAAAAACTGGGACCTACACTTTGCCGTCGGTAATAGAATACTCTTTATTCCACACCTCAAAATACATGGAAAACATTGTCGGCAAAAATTAAGGTCAATCTATTTAAGATTGAGGTAAAACAGGTGGTCTTATCGCTAAAAAGCAATATCTTCCAGACAACCCTTGGGTACCTTTTTTTGCTTAGTTGTTTGTGACCTCTACTAACTCTGGCATCGGTGACAAACGTGGTAGTAAGCTTGCAGCTTTAACTTTTAAGTTGACCATTTGTGTTTTTTTTTTAGTAAAAGGTACCACTTTGTCGATAGTCTCTGTAGCCACTAGAGCGTTCAATTAAGGATAACCAGCCCGATCTGATCCGATCCGATCCGATCCTATCCGGGACGATCTGTCCGTTTCTATAGAAAAAATCACGTGATAGCTCGGAGCCCTCGGAGGTCACGTGACGTTTTTATAGAAACTGACAGATCGTCCCGGATCGGATCGGATCGGATCGGACTGGTGTGAGTCATCCTTAACACGCATTTGAGGGCCTAGTTGTTATATAGTGACCCTGCCTACGAAGCAGTAGGTCCCGGGTTTGAATCCTAGTCAGGGCATTTATTTGTGTGTTTATCACGAATATTTGTTCCTGGTTTATGGATGTTATTTACTATTATCTATATTTACTAGTATGTGTATTTATATTTATTATACATATCGTCATCTACTCGTAGTATCCACAACACAAGCCTTATTGAGCTTACTGTGGGACTAGATTGATTTGTGTAAGATTGTCCCTGTTTATTTATTTTATACACAGTAGAGTCCAGCCAGCCAGTTTTGCGACAGCCATTGTCATGCAGGACACGGAAGTAACTGTCCACGTCCTTCCTGCGCCGCCGGAAACTGCGTAAATACAGCGCGTGCGCAGCCGCCATTATTGGTAGAAAGCGGCTAATGGGGCTTTCTCTAATTAACACGATTTAGGATACAGGTCGCCAAAGAACACCTCGTGACTTAGTAATCCAGCCAAGGGGGTAAAACATCTTGTAGGTATTTGTAAAAAGATAATTTGTGGACACAATTAAACAGTTGCAGACATACAAAGAGTCTCGGCAAGAGGCTACGCCTGTTTCGCAGGGAATCAGATAATATTAAATACCAAGTCCATTTGTAAAGAATCTATAAACTATGGAATTATATTATTGGCACGACAGGGTCACGTATTAGTCTTTTTACGTATATTCTTGAAATTGCCTTGCCGCAAAATTTCAATCCACCTCGGTACTTTTAGAACCGACACTAAGTGAAATAGAATGATACGTTTGGGCGATTCCGTGAACAATACAATAGCAAAACACTATGTACTACATCTGTACAACATCCAAAACGTGGGCGGGAAAACTGTATTCCAGAGGCGGTCACTTAAAGAGCCTAATATTCCCCCATCCCCCCAGCCCCCGTGCCAGCGGTAATGGTTAAGTTGCTTATGCAGCCAACTAAGGTTCTACCGAGACTTCTTTTTTGACCGAGACCCAGATTAAATTGAGTTCTCGGCCGAGGCCGAGACCGAGACCGAGACTGAGATTTTAAAATAAATGCGAAAATAGCTGAGCCGACTAAAATACCTATTAGATTCGGGCCTATATGTGTTAAAAAATCAAATAGGATTAGGCACTGCTGGGCATCTATCTGATCTACATTTTAAATCAGAGACATAAGAGGCAATCCACAGGTCACGGCCACGGCGATGCTAAAACGGACATCAAATTATCACTCCGGAGCTCAATGGCCGCTACCGCAGTCTCCATACCCGTGAAACTTATCAGCCAATCTCCAAATAAAGCCACTCGAGCACCGCTCTCCATTTAAGCGAGGCCAATCAATAAACAAACGAAGGGAACCCCGGCTTCTAGACGCAACGTGCACTCCCTTATACACCAGCACCATAATTTTGGACCCGATACATGACCGATCACCTATTCCATTTACTTATTTAGCAGCCGACATCTCATTATGGACAACGGGCCTTTTGCTGGCGGAGTCAGTCCGTCGGGATGCTCTTTTTGGTCTGAGACCGAAAAGGGTTGCCGTTATGTAATAGTGGTTATGGAGCGTTTGTTTTCGCTTTTTATCCTGCGGAAGGCGGGTGTGTCTATGAAGTAAATAAATAAATAAAATATTTGGTTATTTGGACAGCGGGAAGATGTTGAAATGAACACTACCAAAACTCACAGTAGAACGGGACGAGACGGGGCGGGACGGGCCGATCTGTCAATTTCCCTCGGATGTCACGTGATACAACCCCCCCCCCGCAGTAAGCTCAAGAAGGCTTGTGTTACGGGTACCCAGGCAACGATCTACATAATATACAAATACATAGAAAACATCCACAAATATCTGCGTTTATCACACAAATAAATGCCCTTACCGGGATTCGAACCCAAGGCCATCGGCTTAGCAGGCAGGGCCACTACCAACTACACCAACCTGTCGTCTTAGGTACATCCCTGTCTCTATTTTGAGTTACTGTTTGATTTTATGCCACTGCTTCGAGATGTTCTGAATAAGAATTTATATTGATTTAATGCTGTATTATATTCGATTTTAAGCTAACATGGTCATTTGCATTATGACTAATATTTGAAACGGGTTAATTACCATGTATGTTTGTTTTATGTCGAAATATCGGGTGCTCAATAAAACAAACATACATGGTAATTATCCCATTTCAAATATTAGTTATACCTAATGCTGTATTAATCTTTGCAGTGCGCGTACTAAGCACAATTATGTTAAGTATTATGCTGATTGAAGAGACTGAAAACGCTTGCTTATTTTAAGTATCTGTGTGTTTCTATAGTGTAAGTGACCAGAACTCCATCATTACTAAATTTATTTTTAAATTTATTTTCAGAATAAGATTATTCTTGCGTTGCCAAGACTCCATCAGCCTCGTCCCTTGCTTACGTAAACCAAACAAGCACGGGGACAAAATTAGTTATACAATAATTAGACCGACCACTCCAAAAGGGGCGCGCCATGTACGGCGCCTCAAATTGTCCCTCTAAACATTTTCAAAACGTATATGGTACTGCGAATTGATGCATAAATGTTCGGGTTGACAAAAGCTGTTAAGTGACCGTCACAGAGTGGCCTCGTGGCGGGTGTGAAATGGTCAGTAAATAAATAGTGGAGGATCTAGTTTTTGAAGACGTCGTATGGAAATCAAACGTGGAGGATTTAGTGTTGTAGTTGATTGGAATATTAAAACGATAACGGAGCTTATAACTATTGTTAGAAACGGAGTCTTCTTCTTCTTCACCGTACTTTTCATTCCTGAAAATCGTGCATGAAATGCCTTTACTGAGACGGCGACAAGGTCCTTCCATCCTGTTCTATCTTCAGCTTGTCTCAGGGCTCTCGGTGTGGTGAGTCCTGTCACGTCTTGTGTTTGATCTGACCAACGAATAGGTGAACGCGCGGTCTCTTCGTCTATTCCCCATCAATCTTGCACACCACAATCAACTTGTCTATATATGTTGTAGAAACGGGGTATTAACCATGTTTATTCGTTTTTGTGAGTTTCCGATATTTCGATCCTGTTGCAAGCGCCGATTTTAATATTAGCAAACATGGTAATTTACATTATATATAACTATTACTATAGGGGTACCTATAGTAATAGTTATAATGTAAATTACCATGTTTGCTTAATTAATACTTTTTTACGATTCTGTTCAACTTTTTGATACTATATTGGAACAACTAAAACAATCCTGTTAGTTTGTTGGCTTATTAAGGAAGATAATTTGAACCCGAATGGAAAGTATGAACTAACACTTTAGAACCGATTAATCGCGTTTATTAACACCATGACCCCTGTGAAAACGAGTAATGTAGTAGGGCTCGATACGTAGTACAATTATTATTCATTGAAATGAGATGCTTTAAAACGCATTTTCGCGGTTATTAACACCATGACACTACGTTCCTTTTACAGCACTTGTTATTACAGGGGTTTCACTTCAATTATGATTTTCATTTAAGCGCGAATCTGATTCATCTGATTCTGTATTCAATTTCACAAATCTTAATGCCTCATTGATAATTAACACGTAGTTACTAAAATGGTGAACGAATAGTTTATTATCTTACTAAAGGAAATTGTGACTATAAGGGATGACTCACACTAGGACAAGACGGGACGGGGCGGGACGGGACGATCTGTCAGTTTCTATAGAAAACGTCACGTGACATCCGAGGGCTCGGGCGAGGGGCAGCCATCACGTGATTCTGTCTATTAAAATTACCAGATGGTCCCGTCCCGCCCGTCCTAGTGGAAGTCATCCTTAACACTTTTATGAATATTATTTAGGTAGGTACTATGAAGCTTTCGATATTATTTATCTTCATCAAATCAACTGAGCAAATAAATACATACGTTTTCAAACATGTTCTGTTATTTTTACTGATCAAACTTTACTACTGACGTTCATTTTGTTTCTATAATGTTTCAGGACATAATAGTATGCAAAACCTGTTTTTCCACTGGAGATTTTCCTGTATTCGTTATGCAAATTTATTGGAAACCGCGGCAGTTCAATTTATGATAATGACTATTATATCGTAGCTAAATGAAAAATAGACTGGAACTTTAAAATAGCAGGCTCAATATGCGCTGATTAATAAAAACAGATGACACTGAATTTCAATGAAATTTTACAAGGAATTACCATCAAATTCAAGTTTGAATAATAAATAAGAGAATACAAACGTCCTTCAAACAAAAATATGCAAATTACAACATGACGACGAAATATTAAAAGAAGATCGCAAATGAGGGAAAATCTATTAAATACATTAAAGCATACATTTGGTTACACGACTGCGGTTTAGCCCAAATCGTGGTAGTTTGTATAAGTTTTCTATGTAATCTTGGCGTTCTTTTGACTAGATAAGCAAAAAAATCTGAGTCTCGACCTCGCTTAAGATATCGGAATCCTGGCGGGCAGTTTGCAAGATGGGCCGATGACATAGCCAAAATGGTTGGAAATTGGAAAGAACTGGATGAAAAAAGGCCAAGCCACAAGGAAACACCTTGCTTTTGTGGAGAGCTATACTCATCAGTGGGTAAAAAGAGGTTGAAGGAGACAAGGGAGCGAAAACAAAAAATATTGGTACCTATACATAGCAACAACATGTTCTAGCAAATTTAATTTGGAAAACCGTCATTTATTTCCGATTAAATATAGGTTCTAGACGGAACCAAATTTTGGTATTGTTCTCTGTTTCATACTTGCAAAGTTTCATATCGATACGGTTCCGAGAAGTTGATTAAAATTGATGTTTTATTACATGTACCAACTTAATTTGTTTACAAAGTGTGTAAAAATTGCAGATTTCCAAATGTACGAAAAAAAACTTTACAGGTACTATTACATACGTACGCACGTATTTTTTACTTTTGATTTAATTTCAATACCATTATTTCGTTATGTAATTGTTATGTATTTGCTGCAGTATGATTTTCTTCTCCATAGCAAATTATTGTCACTCTAGTCAAACAGGAAGCAGAAAGACCTATATCTTTCAATATATATCTTATTAAACAGCACAACCGACCCCACGCTACCAAAGCCAAATAAGAAACTAAAGAAACCATAAAACTTTCAAAAACTGATGTCACCCGCAAATAAAATGTATTTAGACCGTTAACTTCCGATCCGAATTACCTAAAACCCGTGTTTTGCAAACCTACGACGAATCCCGAAAAGGCGAAAGCCTTTTAGAGCAACTTGATTGAGAAAATAATCGGATATTAATACGTATTTGGTTTTATTAACGGATTTTGTTTGAAAACATTGGGGTAAAGGGGTCTGTTAATGAATGTTTTGAGACGGTGAAGTGTAGGGGTTTTTGGGTCACACTTTCAATAAACGTAAATAGGCATCAGTAGGTTTCTGCTGATATTCAATCATCTCATTAGCAGTGGTCTCAAAGTTGAATGAGCTCTTACTCCGAGCCACATAACAAAAACTGCCAAATTCTGCTGTATTGTACAGCCGAGGTAGGTAACTATCTCATTACTAATCATTGGTACTAATCATTGGTGTATGTTTGGAAAATGATGGCAGAGAGTAAGTACTAAATAAAGCGGACTTCAATTTCGTTTTCTGTTGTCGTCCACAATGCAGTAGAAGTTATTATTGTACCGCCATAACCTAAAATACGTGGGCTTCTATAAATTATAAAATGATAAATATCTTTATTTTTTAATGTCAACAATGAACGTCAATGGCTTGCATCATCCATTATAATAATTAAAAAAAATGTAATGACCATCTCCCTATCCTGTCGAGAAAATTGGCTTGCTTTGGGTTTTGTATGTTGGTTGAAAAGTTCGCAGAGTTGTCAAAAATATGGGGCGCAAGACCTTAGGAATAATCTGCATGGATTGGCAGATCGATACGAAATTGGATAACGCACAACTGGTTTAACCAATTTTATTAGTAGAAACTTGGAAAAGTCCTCGTATTTTTTTTTGATAAGCGTAATATTTATTTCGGTTGCGTGATCAGTACTGAAAAACTTTAATACGGATTAAATCGTAGATATTAACTACATCCAGACTTTTGAATACTTACGAGAAAGAGGACTGACAAAAAAAATTGCAGAGAAAATGAAGATGTTTTCAAATAACTATACGCGACTTAACCCGCCTTAAGCTGTCTCCCTTCTATGAGTGGTCATGGCATCGTGCCTATATTTGTAACTAGGTATCAATGGATGCTGCTTGCCAATCTATATTATAGCGGCAGAACTCTTCCTTTAATTTTATGGTATGAAAACCCTTCTTTTGGATTCCAGTAAGAGAGCCCTTACCCTACCGCGTCGGTCGTTGCACCGACTACCCTTTTTGGAGAGCGTGGTCCGCGGTGAACTCAGCAGGTGCGGTCATTTGTGAAAAACGGCTCAGTATAAAGGTTTTTAGTACCTTTACAGTCTTGTTTACTCCGACGTAGGCAGAAATTTGAAGAATTTTCGCCGTATCTGTCAAGTAAATGGAAGAACTAATAAAATTGTACGTAAAATGAACGCGCCTCCGCTAAGTTTGACAGTCTGGATCTAAATCCATACCTAGTTAATTATCGACATCCGTTGGAATTAGATCAGGGTTGGGATAATTTGGTACTATAATACTAGCAAAACGGTCAGTTGACACTAACCTCTCAACCTTGGTGGGTATCTTATCAGAACATCTCGATAGGGGTATTCAGGTGGACGTCTTGTATTTTGATTTCCGCAAGGCGTTCGATCGCGTAGACAATGATGTTCTGCTACACAAACTTGACGTTATTGGTTTCAGTCCAGATTTAGTTGACTTTTTCGCCAGCTACTTGCGAGATCGACTGCAATTCGTCCAGCATGGCCACTTTACCTCTGAACCCTACCACACCCGTTCAGGTGTCAGCCAAGGTTCAATCCTGGGTCCATTGCTATTTGGTATTATGGTTAACGACTTGCCATCCGTAGTCCGCAACGCGCATTGTCTCCTCTACGCAGACGATCTAAAGTTAGTGTATGGGGTGGAACAGAGAGCGGATTGTGAGTCGCTGCAGCAGGATATCGCGTCTGTTTTCCAATGGAGTTTGGACAACAAACTAACGTTCAATTCGGCCAAGTGTCGGGTGTGCAGTTTTAGTCGATCCTCCCTACCTATACGGGCTCAATACTTACTCGGCTCGGAGCCTATCACCAGAGTAGATTCGGTGAAAGATCTCGGCGTTGTGTTTGACGGGCGTTTAACCTTCCATGACCACATCAAAGCGCTTACCAAAAGTAGCTTTAGTAGGCTAGGCTTCGTTATTCGCAACATTCGAGATTTCCATGATCCTTGTGCCATTAAAATCCTGTATTTTGCCTTAGTGAGGAGTAAGCTGGAGGCGTCTGCAGTGGTCTGGAATCCTTTTGAGACGACTTACATCTTGCTTTTAGAAAAGGTGCAAAAGACATTTCTCAGAACCCTGTACAAAAAGATATATGGCTATTACCCTTTTCTTTATCCAACAAAATTTTTGTTAGGGATCCTGGGTCTCAACTCCTTGGAAGTTAGACGCAACTCCAGTCTACTATTATTTGCGTGTAGGGTTCTTCGCGGGGACTCAGACTGCATTGAAATAGTAGAGAGGCTGGTAAGACTGCGTGTACCTGATTACACCAAGAAAACCCTCAGGCCGCGTGAGCGGCCCCTTTTAGCAGTGCCACCTTCGCGAACGGTAGCTCATCGCAATTCCCCGTTCCTACGTGCCCTTACCCTACTAAATGCGCTCCTAGTGTCAGCACCGGAGTGTGATCTGTTTACTTGGCGATGGGCGGCTGTGTGTCGGGAATGCTTGAGTTTTTGCGAGGCGATGGATGCAAGGCAGTCCAGTGTTTATTCATGTTAGACCTAAGTCTTTTCTTTTTTATTTTTTTGTTTTGTTTTTTCTTTCTTTTTTGTACAATAAGTACTTTCACAGTGTATTAGTTTATAAGACTGTAATGCTGTGTAAATATATGTGTAATAAATAATTTTTAAGAAAAAAAAACCGACTTCATTTGGTTCCCGGTAAAAGTGAAATTAAGAATTTGTTTGAGTTAGCCAGTTTACTTCACAAATATCCAATACACCGCACGTATACGATCGAAAATTGAGGAGCTTTCTTAATGTCCTAGGGCTTCCATCATTACATTTGAAGTATAATCAAACGGAACTCCCTTGTAGACCTTTAAACAAACAAAATAACAATGTGTTAAATTGGATGACAGACTGTAAATTAACGAGCATATTCATTATGCCATCCCTGATTATCAACATCAGGTCCACTCCAGCAAAATTATGGCCACAGTAAGAAAATGCCTAAGCTAATTATGAACACCCTCTAATCACAATTAACCTGCCGTTCAAATTTGAAGAGTTCTCTGAATTCTTCTAGAACTCCATCATCAGAATATAAATCAAATCAAAAAGATGAATGTCACAACTAGGATAATAAGTAGAGCTAGGTTTATTAACCAGTTCCACTTTGCGATCCCTGGTCTTCATCATCAGATCAAGTTCATCAAAATTTTGGCTCCGCCAAAACACTGTTTTAGTTACTTAAGGAAACCCTCAAATCAGAATGCATGTGCCGTTAAAATTTGAGGAGTTCTCTCAATCCCTCATGAAGCCCATCATCAAAATAGAACTATAATCAAATAGGACTATCTTGAAGGTATTTCTTTACAAAGAAAAGATGAATGTCTCAAATCGGATGATAGAGCTGGGAATTAACAAGCAGTTCCACTTTGCCATCCCTGGTCTTCATCATCAGGTCCACTCCACCAAATTGATGATGTTCGTAAAGAAATGCTCGAGTGTCTTAAGAAACTACCCAAATCATCATGCATGTGCCTTTCAAATTTGAGGAGTTCCCTCAGTTCCTCATGGATCCCATCATCAGAAATTGATTTTGAAAAAAACGGAACAAATCTGGAACCATCTATTTTCAGAAAAAAAAATATTTTTTTAAATCGGACGATAATCCTGGGAATTACCAAGCAGTTCCACTTTGACATCCCTGGTCTTCATCATCAGGTCCACTCCACCAAATTGATGATATTCGTAAAGAAATGCTCGAGTGTCTTAAGAAACTACCCAAATCATCATGCATGTGCCTTTCAAATTTGAGGAGTTCCCTCAGATCCTCATGGATCCCATCATCAGAAATTGATTTTGAAAAAAACGAGACAATTTTGAAACCATCTATATACAGACAAAAAAATATTTTTTTAAATCGGATCATAGTCCTGAGAATTACGAAGCAGTTCCACTTTGCCATCCCTGGTCTTCATCATCAGGTCCACTCCACCAAATTGATGATTTTCGTAAAGAAATGCTCGAGTTTCTTAAGAAATCACCCAAATCAGCATGCATGTGCCTTTCAAATTTGAGGAGTTCCCTCAGTTCCTCATGGATCCCATCATCAGAAATGAATTTTGAAAAAAACGGGACCAACCAGGAACCGTCTACTTTAAGAAAACAAAAAAAAAATTCAAATCGGTTCAGTAATGACGGAGTTATGAGTGAACATCCATTAAAAAAAAAAAAAAAATAAAAAAAAAAATTCAGTCGAATTGAGAACCTCCTCCTTTTGTGAAATATTGAAGTCGGTTGATAAATAAATAAATAAAAATAAATAATTAGGTTGGAATTGCCAACCCATATTATACTACTAATTAACATGATTAAATGTTAATTAGTAACTAAACACGTAATGTGTTAACGGTAACATATATTATACAAAGGAAAGGAGGTCAGGGGTCATCATCTTAAGGTCGTAAATTGAAAGAAATTTCATATACTATAGAAAAAGTGACCAACGCTCCTAGTGCCCAAAGATGATATCGAACCTAAATCCTCCTGCATTCGCGACAGACGCCTAAACTACTAGGCCACCCGACCACGGCAGAATTTCCTAAGTAGGTATATGCAATCCTTAAATAAGGAGCGTTCCGCAAATCCTACAGTCCAACTTACGTTTAGTGCTGCCCTTTAGATAATCTTTACAGATAATTTTCACCTAGAAGCGATAGATGGCAAACAATTGCAAAACACGAACCAAATTCATTTATTATTTGTATAATGATTTGATACCTGGTACAATGGGCTAGACGACTAAGGCTACGTTTAACCAATTTTTTATTCCGAGAATAACGCTTACTCTCAGATAGTAACGTCAAATTACTATGGGATTTTGACATTAGCATCTAAGAGTAAGCGTTTCTCTTGGTTAAAAAGTTTGGTCAAATCTACCCTAAAAAAATCTATTTAGTCCGTCTTTTACATTATTAAAAATTATTGTACACGTATTTTTTCTTTTATTCGGCATATCAAAAATGACGAAAATACAGTGCGTTCAAGTTTCGCGTAACGTCACTATTAGGTACAATTCTTACCTAGTAGTGACGTCACCAGCCCCCACCCCGGTAATTTGATGCTCTTTATCTTCGTCAATTTTAAATAAATAAAATAAAATATCTTTATTTCAGAACAATTATTCCATAATTTGTTAATTCATTTTGTACTACATACTACTTGTTAGCTTATCCAATAAAATTATAAAATATAAATTTATATTATAAATTTATTTATAATTTATTTATAAATTATAAATTTATATTTTAGTTAAATTGAAAAATGAAAAAATACGTGTCTAATCATTTTCGATAATGTAACTGACGGACAAATTAGAATAATAGTTTTTCAACCTAGTCGTCATCCCTATTGTATCACAAGAAACATACAGAAGTTGATGTACAGCTAACAAAAAATGTCCACAAAATGTAAATACTAACATGTTATCTATCAAAGTAGAATAAAAACATGCGCCTTAACACTAACTAACATTAACTGCATAACATAACATCGAATTATAAAATTTGCGTGTAATATAAAAGGAGTCCTAGCGAAAACTACTTTTTTTTAGACAACACTCAAAAAACATTGCGAAGAAAGAAAAATCGGAATGACAGATACGAACGAAAAGTTACTTGATCAATTCTAAACATAAGTTTTTAGGCTTGTGAAAAATGACTTAAAATCGACACTTCGTTCATTGGAATTGAGCTACCTACATTTCAAACCAGAATGCCATGCTCTGTATTTACTAGAGTCACGCAAGCTTCCATCACGAATTTATAATAAGGTAGGCATTGTTGTTGTGGCTGTCAGGGAGATCTGTCAGCCAAGCTATGAATAGTGCATTGTGTATGTGTGGCTTAATTAACACGAGTTCGTAATGATTGTACTGCCCGTGATACATACAATGTTTTTCATAACATTTGCGGGGAAATAAATACTCACTAGGCAGATAAATAAACAATAATTAAAAGCGGTAGTGTAGTAGCACAGTCCACATCAGTACTCCACTGTGAGCGCCTGCTACGTGCAGCGTAGGGCGCACCGCACGAGTTTCTCCGGGAGTTCCGGGCTGGCTGTAAAATGTATGAAATTCCATTATGTCCATGGGCGTAGTACAGCTCCTTAATACATGGAGTCTAAGAATACTTACATTCTTCTCATTCTCATTTACAAGCAAGTGTGATGAAAATAATAATTTACACTACATTAAGTAGGTAATTGTTTCGCTAAATGGGGTGGAAATATTATAATCGACATGGTATTTGAATTAGGTAAATTTAAAGTGTGTTTTTTATTCCGGAACTGCCCATATAAAACTGTGGTATATGCAACCTCCGGCTGCATAGACTTTAGATGAGATACGTCTTACGTCATGTTATAAACAAGGTTGTCAAATAAATGATCGTCCTAGGAGCTGCACGTTTTCCTTATCTCTACATATATTCCCAGTACACCACAAAAACAATTGCGGAATTGCAAGCCCTAATATTGGATGGTTACATCTAAAGAAAGAAAGAAAGAAAAGTAATTTATTGTCACCAAAAACATACTACATTAATATTAAACAAAGGCTTATACACTCTATAATTAATAGAGTGTATAAGCCTTTGTTTAATATTAATTAATTACTTTTCTTTCTTTCTTTCTTTAGATGTAACCATCCAATATTAGGGCTTGCAATTCCGCAATTGTTTTATATGGGCAGTTCCGGAATAAAAAACACACTATATAAACATTCTTTATTTTATTAAAAAAAGGACAACGTGACAAAAGGACAGTATCAGCTATGTGCAGAGCTGGTTTTCAGCCTGCCCGAAACTGTGCCGGCGACTATAGCGGCTGCAAAAGTACACACGTCGCGTTACTTTATTTACCCATTTACAAAATAATTAAAATTAAAAGGTAAAAGAATATAGGTAAATTTACAATAAATCAATAAAAAACTAAGAAAGGCCATAAAGTTTCATACAGGTAGGTATAACAAAAAATGAGAGGTAGATACAGTGAATATAGTAATTTTTGGTATGGTTAATGGTTGAATATAGTAATTTTTGGTATGGTTAATGGTAGCTTGCCATCGCAAATGCTCGGTGCTGTATATCAAAAGCAATTTTTGTGGTCACCTTACAAATCTGTTTCTGACTCAAAAATGTTTATGTTTAAATGTGTGTATGGCGAGACGATTTTTTCTTTTTGAGGTACCCTACAAAAGTGTGTTTTCATTCATAGTTTTTGTCAGAAAATACAAATTCAAATAATTTACTTCCTTGAACAAAACAATTAACATACGTTAGTCACAGCTTAGACAATCAATTAGAAAAAAAAACAATTTAGGTATAATTAGGTAATTAATAGCACATGGACAAACGATAATTATTGTTTGAAAATAAATGTTTTAATTGCTTCAATTTTGAATTGTAAGGACTCGTAACTAGAATATATACTTAGATCTTAGATAGACTTATAGAAGAATACTTACCGTTTTACGGCAGCAGCATTTCATTAACATGAAATAATACAGAAAAAGTAGAGAATACAAGTTGTTTTTCATAATATGTCCCAGGTTTTAATATTTAAAACAAATATTATATCAATAAATTGCAACAGTAAATTTACTTATAAATAGTACCAATACTGTACAGTTGTTCAATTTGTAACTCGTAACCCCATCTGCCGCAAGTCGGCTGCATAATCAATATGTTATCCCGCCTTGCACAGTTTGTTACTACCTACGCTAGTAACCTACTTTATACGCTTGTTGGTAACGCCGTATGCCACTAGATGGCGCTGAAGTAAATAACGCTTGGTAGATATGCTAATCTTTTTGGATTTGGCAATGAGCGGTGGGCATGGGCATTTAAAATATAATAGTTACAAAAAAAAATGATTGAAAAATAATCCACTCCGCTGCGAATTAAAAGATATATATTTACATTTTAAAATAGTAATTTCGCTAGCAGTCGAATCTGCTGAATACAAGTAGGAAATTAATAAATGAGCGTTTTTAAGGACAATATCTAAGTTGGAATGGCATCGACGACAGAATCTTAGTTTCATAAAAAAACCGGCTAAGTGCAAGTCGGACTCGCGCATAAAGGGTTCCGTAGCTAACATTAGGTATTTATAAAAATGGCAGTCCTCCTTAAATTTTTGTTTTGTTTTTATTTTTTATTTTTAAGTGCATAATATAATCATAACTAACTATTTAAATAGCGAATATTTTAAGCGTCTATATACCTGTTGCCGTTATCAATATCGAGTAAAAACAAGCAAAACAATCACATTTGTTGTATATCTTTATTCCCCTCGCCCTTTTAATCTATTTTTATTCTGTTTGTTGTTTATTGTTATAGCGGCAACAAAAATACATCATCTGTGAAAATTTCAACTGTCTAACTATCACGGTTCATGAGATACAGCCTGGGCTAGTACCACGAAAATCGAACGATTGCAGATTTGTATCTCCATCTCTGTCACACTTGCATATTAGAGTTATAAAGAGGGTTTTCCGTCAATGCCAATTTTCGATGTTCGTGGTAGGCCTGCTGGTGACAGACAAACGGACGCGCGGACGGGTGGATAGCGGAGGCTTAGAAATAGGGTCCCATGTTACCCTTTGGGTTACCCTAAAAATCAAACTAATATTCGGTGCAACCTCAGTTTACCGAAATAGTTACAACTTTGCGCCGTTTGCTGAATACCTATTTGTTTAATGCAATAAAAAGCTAAATTGGGGTATAATAGAATATAAGTCACCATCATGACTGCGCCATAATCGTAAAGAAATTTTATTAGATACCTACTAGACATAAAATCGTGTTTTATACCTAGAATTACGTGTAAGCTTTATGTTTTTGTTATCGATTCGAATTTAATGTCAAATGTGTGTCACCATATTTCGCAGTAAAAGCATACTGACCAATGAAAACACCAATTACCTACGCATTTTTATAGTATCGTGTTGCGGTTAAACTCCAAAATATTGTTTGATAAGCGAAAATAAAAGATTCCCAAACATAAAGGCAAACTCCTGGCCTCTACGAAAATTGAGCGATCGAAAATTTGTATTTCCCTCTCGGTCATACTTGCAAATTGGAATCTGAAATAGGTTTTCCGTCAATACCAATGTTCGATGTTCGTGGTTGGCCTGCTGGGCCAACTATTTCGCCTGGTCAAGCAAATCAATTTGTTACTAGAAAAAAAAAAACATTTGGCTGCCTATTACTACTGATTGCCACGCCCTTATTCTCAGCTAGTCCACGAACTTCAAAAATGGACATTGGGGGAATAACCTTTTTATCGATCGAATATGCAAGTGTGACAGAGAGGAAAATACAAATGTTCGATACAGATCACAAGGTCAGGGTTAGGAAGACTATACCTCGTTTTTAGGGTTCCGTAGCCAGAATGGCAAAAACGGAACGCTTATAGTTTCGTCCATTCCATCTGTCTGTCTGTTGGAACGGAACCCTCAATTATTCTTGGTCCGACACGCACTTGACCAGTTTTTTAAGATTAGAGAAATAACGGTGGCTTTTGCCTACGTTTCATAAATTATTTCAGTCAACTCTAGAAAATATTAAAATAGGATTACTTATTTCCATTGTTTACGTTGTGACTTTAATTGTAACTTTTAAATTGTTTTCCTAAATACCGCACGACGACAATCGCACGATTTTTATAAGCCTAAAACGAGGAGGAGACTTGGAGATAGAGGTTTGGTTAAATCAAGTATAAGTAGAACATTTATTTGGAACCTACTCACACTGATGAGAGGCACTTCTGTAAAAGGTTGCAGTGGTTTTTCATATAAGTAGTCTTGTTTGGAACGAGACCTTTCGTTAAGTGTCAACGGCCTAAAAAGTTTTAACAATGTTGGTAGTCTTATGTATGTACGAATTTCACACTTAATGCTTACATCAACACCTAAGCTCTTTTTCGTACGAAACATTAATCGTTTGTGTCATTCATCAATGCAAGATAAACAATTTGCTAATGTCAGTTAGATCCACATTTTCGGATGTTTTTGTTCTGATTTATGTGTATATTTTTGTACTTTGTCTTTCACAGCAACATCCAACACCCACAAGTTCCAACAGACAACCGTGTAATTATTAAAATCGATTTAACATAATCGACATGCATGCCCGCACCAACTTCACTCGAGCCCTATAACCTAACATCCATCAACACAAATAACTATCCATTGGACAGCCTTATATCGTTGGAATAAGACACAAGTGTGGTCAGCTAACTGGTACAAACAGCAACATATTTGACTGCGCTACTGCACACCTTACGCCGTCGCAACAAGGATGACAAATGGTTAGTTAATAGTGTCAACGATGGTAGATAGTAGTAGTGTCAGGGGTCAGGTGATAATGGTTGGTGATAATTTGAGGGGTGGGTAGGGGGCATGCATTATGTAGCCCCAATCAATGGTGTCGGTGATTGTTGGCCAAACTGAGTGACGAATGTAGGGGAAAAGACGTGGAGTAGTCTTTCAAATTAAACTAATATTGGGTAGGTACCCTGCAAACTACTTCGGGTTGGTTAAGTTTTTTTTTTTAATCGTCATTTTTTTTACTCGAACATACAATACTCAAAAAATAACAAAGTAAGTAAATAAAATTTGGTTCTATGTTTGTCCGCGGCATTCCTTTTCGAGTGTTTTGTCCTTCTATACACGAGAAATTTTAATCCGTGAGCAGGTACCTACCATTTTTTTAATTTAAGTAATAGATGGGGATCACGGATCACGTTGATATCGCAAGTAAATATAATCGTAAAATACTAATCACTCTACAAATCGGTATCTGTGTTTACAGCCTCTTTACAAACCTAATGGTAATTGATAATTTATGACAGACAACTTGTCATTGTCATTTGCATAATGACTTCCCATATAGACAAATGGCACTTACCGTGTCGTAGTTACTTCATGTAGGATGACCATGTATTCAGTGGTTATCCGTTTAATTTGCGTTTAAACTTGTAATAAATTAAACAGTGAAGGTAACTGCGCGAGAACTACCCTCATAAATAAGTTTAATTTGCGCTAGATATTAATATTTTTCTACTTCTGACCACCGATTAAAAATCATCGGGTATAAGTTTTGTGTAGTAATAGGATTATATAATAAAAAAATCACAAATGACACAAAAAAGAAATAAAGGTTCCAAAGATAGTTTTCCTATCTTATCTTACGTTTCAGATTATGTATACGCAAGTATACAATATCTAATGATAACTCCCTTGAAAAGGAAATTCACAGACGAATTTCCTTGGCTTGTATCTATTTTCAAGTTACCAAAACACGACGCAACACAATACAAAACCGATTACAGCTTACACGACATGTTCCAAATAAACGACACAATAAATTTCCATTCCTCCCGAAAAGAGGATCTGCTTGCTAAAATGTAAATCATATTGTGGAGAACGATATTCTGGTGACGAATGGTAGACGATATAAAGTGATATATTTAACTATTTACTTGGTAAGGTATATTTGGGGTGGTAAACTTGAGCGTTATAGGTATAAAAAGTGACTGTCAAAGTAGCTAAATACAGGTTGTACATATTAAAAATGATGTTCAGTTTAAGGATGTATTATGTATGTATTGAAAAAAAATGCCTGGTGCCAAAAAAAAAAACTATGGATACCTCCATAGTGATTTTTCAGGTGTTGAGTCATAGGTAACTTAAATAAAAGTTTTCGCTAGTTAGTAGTAGTTTCTTGTTTTTCACATTCAACGAGTTTCAAACTATGTTCAATAAAAAAAGATAAACTAAGATACTCATATCCACCTCTGTCATTTCAGTGTTGTAAAGGGGTAGCGAGTGCCGACGGAGGTGTGTGAGGGTAATTCCTATAGTGAGCTTTGTTCGAGTCCTGAATGTAGAGCGACACACCACTACTTGATACTAGTTTACTTATTTGTTGAAAGTTCAATTGGTACAAACAATATCAAATAAATAGTTGCTCTCTCTTGTCGTTCCCTCATGGCTAAGGCTCATGGTCATCATTGGATGGTTTGCACTTGAAGTAAATGGTTTTCATCTATCGAGTCCTGTCTTTGCTCCCCTTACAACAAAGCATAACTAAACTCTACGCAACTAACCTGGAGTTTAAGAGTATGGAATTTGAATGTGAACTCCGGGTTAGATGGCTAACTTCAGGTGGTGCAGAGGGTTATGTGTGTTGCACGTAGTTGCACTTGCAAATAGTTACAGCACACCTTTAATACCAGAAAATATAATACTTATCCTCATTTAATTCTGAACCCTCGATGACGGAAAAATGGCTTGGTGTGGATTTTGCATCTAGATTTGGCATTCTAGTTTACGTATATACTAAAATAAAGGATACAATTATTGGAAAAATACATTGCTACCAATTTTTTTTTAAGTTATGTGAGTAAGCGTGTCATGTGGTTTTTATGGGTTGTGTTTGCACAAAACGATATTAAATGTCATTCCGGTGGACTACTTATTCAAAAGTTAAGGGCTATACGTACTCCTTTTCTATTGAGCTGTATGATGTTAACTATTTAACACAAGGTTTTTTTCCTGTGGGCAATAGTTAACAGCTCGTGGGCATAAAGTAGTGATTTTTTACTATACAGAGAAAAGGAGTACCTGTTAATACGGATAAGGGTTAAATAAGAAAATCAACCTTTATAGCCCTTAACTTTTGAATAGTCCACCGAAAAGACGCCGACCATTGTCTTGTGTTAACACCCTTATTAGTTACTGGTCCCCTAGTCTAGACTCCCCAAATCTGCGATATACGAAAATTATTGTTCGACTAAACCATGAAGTCATTCAGCCGCTGCAGCAAGTATCAAAACTAATCGGTCGTTTCATAAACTATCAACTAGAAAATAAGGCTTCGGGTGAAAATAAAACCTGTAATAATCGAAGTAGTTGCCCCGTCGATGGCACCGCGACTGCACGACGCGGTTTGATTCCGGGTCGGTTATCTGTTATTATTTATTAACCTCCCATTATTAAAAAAATCAAAACTGTTGTCTTACAAGTGAAAATCATATACGTGTTTATTTATTGACTTTTAGGTACAAAGGGATTTTGTTTTAAAAAATAAATTGGGCTTTTACTTAGTGCTCATTTTGTAAAAACAAAATAGGAGATGTTAGAGCTCTGATATTGTTTAAACAAAGGTGTGTAGTTTTGAGTAGTTAATCTATAATTGTATAAAATAATTATATAACAAGAAATATCTAACTTTTCGCTAAGTTATAAGAGTTGCCACACATTCGCTGAAGATTTTTGAAACATTGTGTATGTACTGTGTAACAATGCTAGGGAAGTATTGCTGGGGCGCGGGATTGGTAGACCTCCGCGCGGTGCGCCCTGGGAGAGGGAGGATAGCCGCTCAATTGCGCGTTCGCTATTCTCCCTCTGCGAACTACCAAGCACAGGATGGTTGTAGCAGTAGAGCTTGCTCCTGCGTGGGCCTTGAGCCGGGAGGTGTGCTGCTTGCAGCTGGTTTGTGTGCAGGGCAGGGGCATTTGCCCTCCTGCGACGCAACCCTCGTTGACCAACCACGGAGGGCGGGTTAACACAGGGGAAGAAAGGGAGAGGAAAAATAAATAAATAAATAAAAAATAAAATAAAAAATCAATAAAAAATAAAATAAATAAAAATCAAAAAATCAAAATACTCGGTTCTGACCGGGGCCGTATCCAGCCGCTCTGCACCATCTCGCGGGTCCTCCTTCTGGAGTCGGCCGGTTTTATTAGTCCCTTAAGTGGGCATAAACCAACTCCAGCATGGGGATTACCACCCCCCCATGGCAACAAAGAGTTGACCCGTGATTTGGTGTTGAGCGGATATACGGTGCATAAAAAGTTTTTGTGTTAAGCTATGATAGTGTTATCCCTAGGTTAAGGCAAGGCACCAGTGCATCCTCGATGTGTATAAGTAACCACAGAAGTGCTAAGAGGTCCGGCAGCAAAGACCATGTGCCCCGTCTAACGTCACCCGTACGTCTCTGACCTACGGTGCGTGTCGATTCGGGGATCTTGGTGTAATTCGTCGCTGACCTCAACCCCAAGTACGTGGCGAAAATCACCGCTCAGGTGTCGCTGGGTGTGACGCTTGTTTGGTTTCCCGCGTTGTTTCAATGACGGGAAATTGAACAGGCAAAACGGCGTTTGCCTATGTGCAAATCCCCGAACGCGTGACGGAGCCACGGGTATCGGGAACATTCCAGCGAACGAAGCCTAGTAGTCGTAGTGGAATGCGCCGTCTTTGCTGTCCCCTATAGTTCTGGGCCCGCGTAGGAAGAGGCGAACCCTGGTTCCTTTCCTTTTCTTTTATATGCAGCACAATAGACTTAATATTATGGATGACACGGCAAATAAAACCGCTTCTGCCAGAAGCGACTTCTATGACATTGATTCTGACCTGGAGGTGGAGCCAGAGAGCTTAGGCTGGGAGAAGAGCAACAGGGAGGGGAGGGACCAAGCCCAACCGGCAGCGGTCAAAAGGGCTCACCCCCTAGACTCGACTCATGAGGACGAAGTTGTTAGTGAGCCGAAGGTCAACACGGCTCGGCGGGGAGGAAAGGCCCCTCTCGGGGCGTACTCAGGTCTAGCTAAAGCTCGGGCAACATTAAGAAATAGCCTCGAGTTAGAAGCCTTCGAGCATGAGGCCGATAAGGAGGCCGGTTACGTCCCATACTCGGGACGAAAAATGTCGCTGAGGAAGGGGAAGAGCGGAACCCGTTCGCGCTCCCCGCTGTTTTTACCGGACCCGGAAGAGCGGGCACGGAGCCCACTTGACTCTGACAATGGAGGAGAGGCGACCAAAGGCGCGGTTCGCAGGGCGGCGGAGACGGTGTTGGAGCAAGTGGGAAAGTCGAGCAACTTGCAGGGGAAGGTTCGCGGCTGCATTAATCGGGCATGCCGCGACATTATTGCCGCCGTCGATGGGCTCGAAGTTGGAGAGGAGGGAGCAGAGCTCAGTGCCCTTCGCGCCGATAACAAGCGGATGAAGGAAGAGCTTGCTCTCCTTAAGAGCGAAACCAAGGCGCTGCGGACGGCTTTCTCCGACCGCAACAAGAGTAAAGATCCGGAGGAGCCGTCCACCAACGGCATAATGGAGTCTGTGGCGGACACACTGCAAGATTTCCGTGAGGAAATAACGAGGAGTCTCTCCATCACGTTGGGGGGCATAGTGAATGCCCGCATGGACGAGATGAAGAGCCTCCTGCCCCCAGCGCCGATACTGCGACCACCGCTGGCCGCTGACAAGAGAAGAGTGGCGGCAGAGACCTCGATTGCTGCGACTGACGTGTCTCCAGCTCCAACTGTGGCCACTGCGCTGGCGACACGGCAAACGCGACCTTCGCCGGAACCCGCCCCCATGACGAACAAGCGCGCAATCACTGCGGGCACCACGGCAAGGACGACGGGCTCCACGCTGATGCCTCCTGCTAGAGCTGGTCCGGCACCCGTCGCCACCAAAAAACGCGCCACAAAGAGGCCGCAGATGGCACCGCCGCCGCCACCACCTCCTTCTTCCTCCCAGGAAACTGGGGCATGGACCGAGGTGGCGAAGAGGAAGGGTTCTAAACCCAAACAGGGAGGGCAGGCCGCTAAACAGCGAGCCCCAGCCCCAGGCTCAGTGCCGGCCAAAATACCAGTGCCAAAAACGACGGCTGTAGTTGTGGCGCTCAACCCGGGTACCACATGCTCGTATGTGGACGTAATGGCGAAGGCCACCTCCGCGTTCAAACTGGCGGAGGTGGGCATTGAGCATGTGAGGATGCGGAAGGGGGCAGACGGAACCCGGGTCATAGAGATCCCTGGGGCGGACAGCGGCCGGCTGGCAGACGAGCTGACCAGGAAACTGGAGGGTGCGGTGGGACACCTTGCCCGCGTGTACCGGCCCGTAAAAATGGGAAAAATCAAGGTCGCGGGACTAGATGAAACCGCCACCCCTGAAATGGTGCGGATGGAAGTGGCGGCAAAAGGGGGCTGCCTGGAGGGCCAAGTGAGGGTTGGCAACATCCACTGGGCCCCCAGTGGTGCTGGGTCCACCATCGTGGAGTGCCCGATAGCGGCGGCCAACGCCCTAATCGTTGCTGCCCGGCTCACGGTGGGTTGGACGTCTGCCCGCATCCTGACGCTGGCACCGGCGCCCCTCCGGTGCTACCGGTGTTTAGGCACTGGGCACGCGCGGGCGACGTGCCCAGCACCAATAGATAGGGGAGAGCTGTGCTTCCGGTGCAGCAAGCCGGGGCACCGGAAGACAGAATGCACGGAGGCACGGCCACACTGCGCTGTTTGCCATCAGGCGGGGGTTCCGCACCACCACTACATGGGGGGACAGGCATGCACCCCGCCGGACGTTCGAGGGGTGGACCCTACGCGGACCCCAGTGGCCCAACTACAGAGCCAGCCGCGGAGTCAACCGCAACCTATGGAGGCAACACCGTCTGCTGAGGGACCCAGCGCCACACAGTAATGCCAGCACACCATCACGAAGAAATACTACAGTGCAATATCAACCACTCCGCCCGGGCTCAAGACCTGCTTATGCAAGTCATGGCGGAGTGGAGCATAGGCCTGACCGTGGTGGCAGAGCCCTACGCCGTCCTTCCCCGCGCCAACTGGTACGGGTCGACGGACGACACTGTGGCGCTGGTGGTGCCAACGCTGGGTGGACGCCCACTAGAGGGAGTGCGGAGGGGGCCCGGTTTTGCGGCAGCCAAATGGGGGGGAATAATTGTAGTTGGGGTTTACTTCTCCCCTAACCGCCGGCTGGACGCCTTCGAGAGGTTCCTCCTCACCCTTGAGGGCGTCGTGAGAGGAGCTTACCCATTGCACGCCCTGGTGATTGGCGACTTCAATGCCAAGAGCCGGGGATGGGGGGCGCCTCGCACGGACCTCCGAGGAGAAAGTTTGGGAAGGTGGGCGGTTGCACTGGGGTTGGGCGTGTTAAACCGGGGACGTGTCAACACGTGTGTCCGCAGGCAGGGGGGGTCAATCGTGGACCTTTCGTTCACGACCCCCGCCATAGCGGCCCGCGTCGCGGACTGGCGTGTCCTCGAAGGGGTTGAGACCCTCTCCGATCACCAGTATATCCGGATGAGGGTCTCCCCATCGCCGCAGATCGCTCAACCTGCAGCGGCAACAGCAGCGAGGGTAGGGTATTTCCCAAGGTGGTCGGTGGCCGGCCTCGACCGGGAGATGGCGGAAGAGGCGGCCATGGTGGAGGCGTGGGGAACCCCACCACCGGCCACCACTGGAGTTGAGGAGAGGGCTCGGGCGTTCAGGGGGACGCTAACCGTGGTATGCAACGCGTCAATGCCGCGCGTCAGGGCGTTGACGGACAAAAAGCGGGTGTACTGGTGGTCGGAGGACGTGGCGGCCCTCCGCACCACCTGCAACGCCGCAAGGCGTAGATACACCCGCTGCAAACGCAGACGACACACCGCGGAGGAGGAGGCGGCGCTTTACCAGCTTATGCGGGAAGCGAAAGAGGCTCTCAAGGCTGCCATTGCGCGCCGCAAAGATGAGGCGTGGGAGGAGTTCCTGGACGGTCTAAACAGGGATCCCTGGGGGCGACCATATAAAATGGTCAGAAATAAATTAAAGCCGGCCCCCCCTATGGATTCCCTTGATCCGGGACTCCTCCAAAACATCGTGGAGGGTCTCTTCCCGCCAGCGGGAAACCTCGTCCCCCCCAGGATGGCTGACCCTGAGCCTGAGGAGGCGGAAGCGGCCCAAGACGTGCCAGGCTTAACGGACGACGAGTTGGTGCCCGTGGTGGATCGGCTGAGGGCCAACAAAAAGGCGCCGGGACCGGACGGTGTGCCCGGAAGACTGATGCCTCTGGCACTGAAACACCTCGGGGAACGCCTCAAAGACCTCTTTGAGGACTGTTTGAGGGAGGGGCGCTTCCCGAGTTGCTGGAAGGAGGGCCGGTTGTGCCTCCTCCGGAAGGAGGGCCGCCCAGCCGATTCCCCGGCCGGATACCGCCCCTTGGTGCTGTTGGACGAGACCGGGAAAATGCTGGAGCGAATCCTGGCCTCCCGTATCCAGCGGCACCTAGAAGGGACGGGCCCAAATCTCTCGGACCGACAGTTTGGGTTCCGGGCGGGGCGGTCCACTATGGACGCGCTGGACTCCCTCAGGAGATTTAGCGAGTACGCGGCCGGGAGGGGCGAGGGGGTGGTGGCGGTGTCTCTTGACATCGCTAACGCATTTGGCACCATCCCCTTCAGCGTTATCGAGGAGGCACTCCGATATCACAGAGTGCCTCTCTATCTCAGGAGGGTCATAGAGCACTACCTGACTGAGCGGGTAGTGCTCTATGAGGGGCAGGGTGGGATGAGGATGCGAGCGATGGAGTGCGGGGTTCCACAGGGGTCCGTCCTGGGGCCCCTCCTGTGGAACCTCGCATATGACTGGGCCATTCGAGGCGTCCAGCTTCCCCGCATGGCCACCATTTGTTATGCAGATGACACCATGGTGGCGGTGCGGGGTGGAGATTTTGCGGAGGTGATGAGGAGGGCTGCTGCCGCAACGCAGCTGACAATTGACCGGATCGGTCAGCTTGGGTTAAGGGTGTCCCTCCCCAAAACGGAGGCGATAGTTTTTGGTGGGCGGGGATGGCGGTTTGGTGCCGGAATGCAGATCCGTGTCGGGGGCGAGAACGTCCAGGTTAAGGCCCACATAAAATATCTGGGCCTCATCCTGGACCGACGCTGGAACTTCCAGGAACATTTCGCCAGACTTGCCCCCCGGTTGATTGGTGCGGCCGCGGCACTGGGCCGCCTTCTGCCCAATGTGGGAGGGCCCAACGCCCCGTGCAGACGCCTCTATGCTGGCATCGTACGCAGCATGGCAATGTACGGGGCTCCCATCTGGGAGGAGAGGCTGACGGAGCGGACTCGGGCCCTGCTCCGTCGACCACAAAAAGTAGCGGTGCGTGCGTACAGCACGACCGCACACGCAGCGGTATGCCTCCTTGCCGGCACCCCGCCGTGGGAACTTGAGGCCCGGGTGCTGGCAGAGAGACACAAATTGAGGGCAGAAGCGCGGGCGCGGGGAGAATTGCCTGATGCCGAGGAAGGGGAGAGGGCGGTACGGGCTGTCCTGGACCGTCTCAAAGAACGGTGGAAAGCCATGTTGGAGGATAGCCCCTATGGAACCCGCACTATAGGGGCTATCCTCCCGTCTTTGGACGAATGGCTGGGGCGACGGCACGGGGCCCTCACATTTAGGGTGACCCAGGTGATGACCGGGCACGGATGCTTCGGTCATTACCTGAGTCGAATCGGGCGGGAGCCTGGGACGCAGTGCCACCACTGCGGCGCACCGGACGACACGGCTGAACACACGTTGGCTGTGTGTCCCAATTGGGACGAGCAGCGCCGCACGATGGTGGCTGACATAGCTACGGACGACCTCTCGCTGCACAGCGTCGTTTCAGCCATGCTGTGCAGCGAGACGAAATGGAGGGCAGTGACCACCTTCTGCGAGGAGGTGGTCACCCTAAAGGAGGCTGCGGAGCGGGAGCGCGAAGATAGGGAGGATGCGCACCCACTCCGGCGTAGGCGGGTGGGTAGAAGGAGAGCGCAGTACGTGGCAGCTGCTGCCAATCGCCTTCCCCAGTAGGGCCAGTGGGCCGGGGACCCACAACGTATGACCCTACCCGTCTGGGGGAGGACTAGTGCGTCACTAGTCCTCTCTCCCTTGGCGCGGAAGCCCCAGCACCGCTGGGGCAGCCGGGGGGGTGTCATGGTAGAGTGCACGATCTATCCCATGATACCCCCGTATAAACCCGGCAGTGACGGATGACGCCGCAGTGGAATGTTTAGTGGGTAGGGCTGTGAGAATCACGGCGAGTCCTACATACCCCCCTCCTTATGGTCTCCCCGGGCCGAGGGGGGATGCGTAAAAGCATTTCAACCACTGCGACAAAAAAAAAAAAAAAAAAAAAAAGGGAAGTATTGCTATAAAACTTGGGATAGATAATGCTTCAAAGTAGACGCAGATTACAAGACAAGGACCACCATATATTTTTACGTTTTAAGTTCGACTTTTGATGACTTTCTTACAACAGCAGCAGAAACTTTTCCTAAAATACAGGTTCTATAATTATGTAACTACCTGTATTTTAGGTACAATGTCTGCTGTTGTGTGTAAAAAGGATGGTCATTCAAACATATATTATTTTCTCATCTAGTAAATATTTTCGTAAGTAAATCATTTTTTTAAATATGTTTGGAAGACCATTTATTTTACATATCTATCAAATGACAATAATAATCATCCCTAATTTACGTGTAGGTACAAAAAAAAACACCATGAATTTTTTATGTTCTGAAATTGATTGTATGTACCTAACACTTGGTGAAGTATTTGATGGGTGACGCCCCTGGAGTTGTAGGCGTCCATAGACGACGGTGACCGCTTTCCATCAGGCGAGCCGTATACTTATTTGCCACTGATGTGACATTAAACAAAGCTACGAATGGGAAACAAACTAAATGGCATTTTAGTTTTGACAGACGTCATATTACGATTATTAAATTAACGTATTGAATAGACTCTGTGCTGAACGAAAAGCAAGGAAAGGATTGAGGTACTCGAGGTAGATATGGGAACTAATGGATCCCACTGGTCTTCTCTCACCAACACATGATTTTGATAATTATTTTATCAGATAATATAGATCTAGTGTGTCCTACTCATTTACGATAAGTAGGCTGACCTTCGGTTCGCCAAGTTGTGTGGTTCTCACAGATATTCGCATGTGGCTATCAATTGATAGCAGCTGTCGTGTCACTACAAGCCAATGCACCTTGATAGTTGAACAAGAATATTTTTATCTATGCCATGCACCTAGTGTATTTAGTGTGGTTGATAGTGCCGTGAAATAAAGAATGATTTAGCAAAAACCATGCAACACCCACGTAGTGTGCTACTCTATTTTTTAAATAGGTAGCTCATACAATCTAATAAACATTTGGTCGACATATTGTTACCTGGGTACTCGAGGGTCCCGGAACGGATTATAGGATTCAATAGAAACAAGGAAACTTAGTTACACTTTGTTTTTAATTAATAAGAATTAAATGGCTTTTACAGACTACAACAGTAGGTAAAGTTTACGAGCTAGTTCACAATCTTATAGTTCTCTAAATTTAAGGCTACCGGCTAGCGAGGATCGAGAGAGATGTGGGTTAGCGAAATTGCTTCCGGTTTTGGATCACTTGTAAGTTTTAATATAACAGAATGGGCGCCATCCTGGAGTACGTCCAGGAAAATAAAAAAAGCTTCGATCTGACCTTCTAAGAAAGAGAGAGGGCAGTGGAACAGCTGCCTCCGGCTGCACTCACGGCGGCCTTGGACGCTCCACGCCGGCTGGGTCGCAATTCCGTTGTCCGGGCTATTGTCGACCTGCACCGTCGCCAGGAGCTTTAGCGGGTTAACCAGTGACCCTGAAATTGATGGCAAGATAGCATCAACACAGGAACGAATAGGGCAGCCTTCGGCTGCGTTCTGGGGCTAGAGACGCAACCCGAAGGCTACCAGAAATAGGGACTCTTTGCAACTGAACGCCGGGACGGTCGTCAGAATAACGGAAAATACATACCCAATTGTAGATAAGTGGCCTGCACCCCTCGCGCATGTCACATCACATGTCCATACAATTGGGGTCACCGCTCCATCCCCTCGCGTCCGCATTGTCACGACTCCACGTTGGGAATCCCGGGACTGAAAAATAAACGCCTTTAGAACGAGTTCCAACGATTCGTCACTCGATGAACAAAAACTATTACCAAAACACTCACTTAAAAGGGCGCTGGGTCCCGATTTCCGTCTTTACGGAAAACATCGCTCATAGCGGAACCAAAATCATCTGCCGGCCTTCCTGGGTTAAGAAATCTGACAGTCACAACCCACGGGTTGCCAGTCGAAGGAAACAAATCTCCACACTTGAAACGACAACAATAAAACAAAGTTCATTTCGCCAACGATCCCAATTTGTAATTAGAAAGATAAAAAGCCAATAGGCCCAGGTTAAATGGCTAAACTTGAATATAAGGCTAAGAAATTTTAATTACAAGCTGAAGGAATTTGTTTTAATTACAATGTCAACTAGCAATACATACCTCATCACGCCCTCCATCTATCGGCAGGGATCGGCATCAACAACTATCTGCTATAACCTCGCGCCCGTAGTGTCGCTTGAAGTAATCGACCGCTCTCGCAGCAGTCTTCATAGATGGCGCTGCGAGTCTCATATTGTCGATTGGAATAGAAAACGAAAACTTATATAGCTACGAAATTTATATGTTACAGTACATCCCTACCCGGGGAAAATTTTGCCGCAGGTAAAATTTTGAGCTGGCCCCCAGCTCCTAACATCTAAAAAAAAAAACTTAGGATTAGACAGCAAGATAAATCTCTTAAAAATCTCAAAAAAAGAATCAACCATCCCAAAACCGAACCCACGCTGCCGGGATATCCATTATTGTTTTCAAAGAATAGAACACCTAAGTGTAGGGGTGGGAGTCAGGAGGTTGATCTGACCTAAGAAGTAAACAACTTAAATTAACACGACATCTATAGACTATCATAGACAACTATTTCAGCCTCTCTTAGCCTGAAAAATAAACTTCTCCTTACAAAACTCCTCACAGGAAGGCCGGGTGTAACCGAACCATCACTGTGGAAATGCGGCATTTCGCCAAAACAATAACTACAAACCTAACCTAAATGACGGCCGGAGCCTGAGAGTAATGGACAGTGTTCCAAGATCCAGCATGACAGCTGATGCACCCTGATAACACAGCTTCACTGGAATGTTGCTGGCGTATCGAGAAATCCGGAGATAGCGAGGTACACGAGCAACCTACACAGTGGGTTAAGTGGCTATTAGCCAATTGAAATTTATTCGGCTGAAAAAACAACCTCACAGGCTAAGTCTGTACGACTGTAGTCTGTATTGCTAGGCTGACGACGCGCAACGCGCGAAAACACCACACGATACCACGGTATGACAGACTCTGCCTGGGCGACACAAGTCTGTATCCGATGGACGCTGGACAACTACAACCATTGCCGATTGACCAACCAGTCTGTGTCTTATGCGACACATGACTGTGTCAGAAGTAACATAAGGCTTGAAGCCTTAGCACCACACTTTACTTTGTTAAGAGTTCAGGTGTTTAAATTCACCTGGACTCGAAACGTAACACAGGAGAAGGTGAACAAGCCCAATGGGCCGCCGGGGTAAGTTGGCGTCATTAAGGCACCTGCGCACCATCACACTGTACACACAAACACAACCAAACATCATTAAGAGTTCTGGTGTTTAAAATCACCGAGACTCGAAACGTAAAAACAAGAGGATGCGAGCAAGTCCAATGGGCCGCCGGGGTAAGTTGGCGTCATTAAGGCACCTGCGCACAGTCACTCAGTACACACAAACACAATCAACCATCATTAAGAGTTCTGGTGTTTAAAATCACCGAGACTCGAAACGTAAAAACAAGAGGATGCGAGCAAGTCCAATGGGCCGCCGGGGTAAGTTGGCGTCATTAAGGCACCTGCGCACAGTCACTCAGTACACACAAACACAATCAACCATCATTAAGAGTTCTGGTGTTTAAAATCACCGAGACTCGAAACGTAAAAACAAGAGGATGCGAGCAAGTCCAATGGGCCGCCGGGGTAAGTTGGCGTCATTAAGGCACCTGCGCACAGTCACTCCGTCCGCACCAACAAAACATCAACATACGTTATAATGGACACCACACGAAAACCCAACCGGCTCCGTAAAAGGATGGTTAAGGCGTCTCCGCGCTGCATACCACTAAACCCGATGGCTGTGGCACGCCTTCAAAACAGCCACCACAGTATCATCACACTACAAACTTCAAAGCAATAAATAACTCCCATCTGAACTCATTAAGTAATATTTAAAGTAACATAACTCCCATCGAAACTCATTAAGTAATATTTAAAGTAAAACTCCCATCGAAAAGTATCTAAAACACTAATTAATAATAATTAAATCCCCTGCTTGCTCTCTCAACCCTCTTACAATATCAACAGGAACCATGTCCCACAACGTCACTTTGTAATTGATACTCAATAAATTAAATTTCATCCGACAGTTCACTATTTTAACTAACACCTCAATACTGTTAAACTTAACCTTAATAATCTTTCCCCAAAGGAAAGTAAAAGAAATTAATTGTAAAAAGTTACAATGTTTCAAATAAAAATAAATTTAAAAGTTAACACTTTTGTACGCGACAGTCCGCCAAACTATTGCTACTAAACTCCAAAATACTGTAATACATTCGAAGGCTAAACACTTCTGAAAGTAATCACTGTGTTAAAATTACACAAAGTAAAAATAATATTTAAAGTTAACACTTTTGTACGCGACTGTGCGTTTGAGGTGTGATCTTACTATTATTATAATACCTGATACTACATCAACTACATGCAACTTCCAAAAAGAGTAAAATATTTATATGCTAAATATTTAAAAGTATGACAACAACCTGGCTCTTAGCCTATAAAGTTTATCTCAAAATTACACAACAAAAGGTTTATAACCACTTCAGTACTAAACGCTTTAAACTTAATAAGGTATCCACAAAGATCAAAAGTAATAACTGGTAGGTAAATAAAAGTTCACATGTGGCAAACATAACCTCTCAACATGTGACTGATTTTACAAAAGTACAATTATTATGTTTACAAGAATAAATTCAAGTGATCCAAATACCATTCTCTAGCTGACAATCGTAACTAGAGGTAATTCGCTCAAAAAGCCCCAAAGTTGGGCAGACAATTGTTACCTGGGTACTCGAGGGTCCCGGAACGGATTATAGGATTCAATAGAAACAAGGAAACTTAGTTACACTTTGTTTTTAATTAATAAGAATTAAATGGCTTTTACAGACTACAACAGTAGGTAAAGTTTACGAGCTAGTTCACAATCTTATAGTTCTCTAAATTTAAGGCTACCGGCTAGCGAGGATCGAGAGAGATGTGGGTTAGCGAAATTGCTTCCGGTTTTGGATCACTTGTAAGTTTTAATATAACAGAATGGGCGCCATCCTGGAGTACGTCCAGGAAAATAAAAAAAGCTTCGATCTGACCTTCTAAGAAAGAGAGAGGGCAGTGGAACAGCTGCCTCCGGCTGCACTCACGGCGGCCTTGGACGCTCCACGCCGGCTGGGTCGCAATTCCGTTGTCCGGGCTATTGTCGACCTGCACCGTCGCCAGGAGCTTTAGCGGGTTAACCAGTGACCCTGAAATTGATGGCAAGATAGCATCAACACAGGAACGAATAGGGCAGCCTTCGGCTGCGTTCTGGGGCTAGAGACGCAACCCGAAGGCTACCAGAAATAGGGACTCTTTGCAACTGAACGCCGGGACGGTCGTCAGAATAACGGAAAATACATACCCAATTGTAGATAAGTGGCCTGCACCCCTCGCGCATGTCACATCACATGTCCATACAATTGGGGTCACCGCTCCATCCCCTCGCGTCCGCATTGTCACGACTCCACGTTGGGAATCCCGGGACTGAAAAATAAACGCCTTTAGAACGAGTTCCAACGATTCGTCACTCGATGAACAAAAACTATTACCAAAACACTCACTTAAAAGGGCGCTGGGTCCCGATTTCCGTCTTTACGGAAAACATCGCTCATAGCGGAACCAAAATCATCTGCCGGCCTTCCTGGGTTAAGAAATCTGACAGTCACAACCCACGGGTTGCCAGTCGAAGGAAACAAATCTCCACACTTGAAACGACAACAATAAAACAAAGTTCATTTCGCCAACGATCCCAATTTGTAATTAGAAAGATAAAAAGCCAATAGGCCCAGGTTAAATGGCTAAACTTGAATATAAGGCTAAGAAATTTTAATTACAAGCTGAAGGAATTTGTTTTAATTACAATGTCAACTAGCAATACATACCTCATCACGCCCTCCATCTATCGGCAGGGATCGGCATCAACAACTATCTGCTATAACCTCGCGCCCGTAGTGTCGCTTGAAGTAATCGACCGCTCTCGCAGCAGTCTTCATAGATGGCGCTGCGAGTCTCATATTGTCGATTGGAATAGAAAACGAAAACTTATATAGCTACGAAATTTATATGTTACAATATATAAAAACATACCTACTTATGTAAATCAGTTCCGCCGTGTAAGAGCTACATACAGAGACAGATAAAGTAATAACACCCATATTTTTCGATCGAGGGAGAGATCGCCAGGCAAACAAAGATCGTCGACATCAGAGTTATTTCAGAGTTAACCGTTAAGTTAATAATTAACGGCGTATAGCTACGATAATTCCTCAGCGGTGAATAAGTTAAGTGACAGTGGCGAAGACACGCAGCTCGTAGAACTGGTGACCGGTTCACACCCGCGCTCTCACAAGTCCAGCAAAAAAGCGATCTCTTTTTCGTACTTGCTTGTCAAGTTAAGTCTTCAGCAGGTGGAGTAAGATAGTCGACAAAGCCCACAGACTTTTCAAACTTAACAGGCAGTAGATCAACGCAAGGACAACGCAAAAGAAGGCAATGAGCAAATTCAAAATGGCTGACGAACAGGTCAAGATTGGAGGGAGCCGTTGTGTTGGGGTCGGTGCTGTTGCAGAAAAGGGTTTTTTCGAGAATAAAGGATGCCTCACGCTAGACCGGGCCAGGCTGGTGACCTCCCAGCTTCCAGTTTTGTATGGCGAGTACCGGGTTACCTACGTTCGGTACTTTCGGGACTTTCAGAATTTTTAGTATGAGTCACCAGTACCTAGGACTCATGGCTATCCCCGTCGCCCTACCCAATGACATCTAACCCAAATAACAACCTCTCTAGCCTAGTTGGTAGTGACCCTACCTACGAAGCTGGAGGTCCCGGGTTCGAATCCCGGTAAGGGATTTATTTGTGTGTTTATCACAAATATTTGTTCCTGAGTTATGGACGTTTTCTATGTATAAATGTCTGTACTTATCTATATAAGTATGTATATCGTCGCCTAGTGCCAAATAGTACAAGCTTTGCTTAGTTTGGCACTAGGTCAGTCTATGTGAGATTGTCCCCAAATATTTATTTATTTTATTTATCCACTAACTGAAAGAATAGGTAGTTAAACAACCCACATTCGAAAGTTGAAAAATCGCCTCTGTGACTCTTTGGTAAAAAATGGTGTTATCATTTCATAGATTCTGAAATAAGAGGTCGTGACAAAATATAATATTTCAAACTAAAATCGACGAATTGTTGCGTGATTTTTAATATCCCTATGTTGACCTATCGAGGACAATTATCGAAATTGGTTCGAAACAATAGGTTTTTCCATGAATATGGAATTTGTTTTCAGAATTACTTTAGTAAAATTGGTTCCAATGGAGCGGATTGGACTCATTTATTTGGGCTTAAAGTGAAAACATATGTAAATTGAATTCATGTACGAATTAAATAAACAAGTAGAGTTAAATTAATTTAAAAAAAGTTTATTCGTTGTGAAGGTAGCATTGCTGCCGACTGCAAAGTTAGAGGAAATGACAATCATTCAGGCACATACCATCTCAACCGCTAGACGGAGAATGTATTAGGTACTCATCACACACCCCGGCACCTCGTCTTCATCGCTGATTTGTTTTTTGCCGGTCATATACGTTTGAATTCTTCGGTCACATAGCCAGGAATAGGACTGGCACCTTGGAAACGCTCATAGTGACAGTCAAAGTACAGGGAAAGAGATCAAGAGGATGAAGCCCTATGCGCTGGACAGACCAGATCCGCGACATCACCAACACAAAAATCCATGATGCGTTACACATTCTCGAAGACTGAAACAAGTGGAAAGAGAAAGAAAGAAAGAGAGAAAGCAAAGAGAAAAGAGAAGCAATCCGTCAGATCTACATAGTGTCCACCAGACATAGTTACCTACATTTATCGGCATATTTGACAGATATGCCCGAACGTACATGGCCAGCAATTGAAAACTGCGACTGCTATGCTACGCCACTTTAATTCAATTTATAAAAACTTAAAAATAAAAACAGGTCACAAAACAGTGTAGATCGAAATCTTAATAATGTTATTATGTCCATATCATGTTATCTTAAAGGTAACTTACTTGGAAATAAAATGGAAGGGACAGAAAATACGGTACCGACATTAATTTCCACCGAAACGAAATCCTCCGAACATTGTGATCGGAGATCTAACTTAATTACTCAAATAATTTTACTTATGTAATGTAGAAGACTAACAAGGTGACACCAATAGCGTAAGTTTTCAAGCAGCAGTTTATTAAATTAAATTTTCTAAGTACGCCATTTTTACCATCTCCAGTAAACAAGGGTAGTACAATCATTGGCCGTTTCCCGATGTATTTCCCGATTCCATTTATTCGAGAAAACGAGCAAAGTATCGTATCTTCAATGGTTTGCTTTGATCTTCGGAACGGTAACGTCCGATGTAAGTTTTGATAGCTAAGCGGCCATTATTTCGATTAGTCTCTTTGTGAAATCGAAAAGGTTTGCCCAAATAGTAAGTGGTAATAAAATCAAAGATATACGGACTTCATGTAAAGTGGGTACGTGCGCTTTTAAAACGTATATATTGATACAGTTTATAAGGGAAAACATTAAAAAAATATATATATGTTGTAGTTGATTTGCGTGTTTACGCGTTATTCAGAAAGTGTAAGACAATTTGATGCTGGCAACGCCTAATTGTTGTTTAAGCGGTTATTTAAGAAATCTTTTATTTAATACAGAAAAAAAATTATAATATTCATCCCCTTTGAAATATAGTACGACGCAAAAGACAAAGCCGATCTACTGGGTAAGCTTTTTGCGTCCAACTCGACTTTGGATGACGGGGGACAAGCGCCGCCGACTATACCGCGGTGCGAGAGCTGTATGCCAGATGTACAGTTCCGCCAAAGCTTTGTGCGTAAGGCTCTTCGCTCCCTCGACACCCATAAGTCCAGTGGGCCTGATGGAATCCCTGCAATTGTTCTCAAGATGTGTGCTCCTGAGTTGGCGCCGGTCTTAACGCGTCTTTTTCGGCTCTCCTACTCTTCTGGCGTAGTCCCGACTTCGTGGAAGTCAGCTTTGGTGCACCCGATCCCTAAAAAAGGCGACCGCTCAAATCCATCCGACTACAGGCCGATAGCTATAACCTCCCTTTTCTCTAAGATTATGGAGTCCATCATCAATCGTCAGCTCCTCTGGTACCTAGAGGATCACCAGCTGCTGAGTGACCAACAATACGGTTTCCGTAGGGGTCGTTCGGCTGGTGATCTTTTAGTTTACCTGACACATTGCTGGGCACAGGCGATAGAGAGTAAAGGTGAGGCACTGGCAGTTAGTTTGGATGTAGCGAAGGCCTTCGATCGCGTTTGGCACAAAGCACTTCTTTCGAAACTTCCATGCTATGGGCTCCCCGGGAAATTATGCGAATGGGTCAGCAGTTTTCTAGCAGACAGAAGCATTAAGGTCCTAGTTGACGGTGAATGCTCAGACTCAATGTCTGTGAATGCTGGTGTCCCTCAAGGCTGTGTGCTATCACCCACGCTATTCCTCCTGCATATCAATGACATGTTGCAAACTAGCGGCATTCATTGTTATGCTGATGATAGTACGGGTGATGCCTCCTACACCGGCCGCGCCAATATTTCCCGGGAAAACGTCATTGAGAGCCGGAACAAACTTGTGTCCGAAATTGAGACCTCCCTAAAAGAAGTCTCAGATTGGGGTCGACTTAATTTGGTCCATTTTAACCCTACAAAGACACAGGTTTGCGCGTTCACCGCAAAAAAACTTCCGTTCGTCGCGTCACCTCGTTTTGAGAGCACTCCCCTATCTGCCACAGCCAGTATTGGAATCCTTGGCGTTGACATCTCGAGTGAAGTCCAGTTCCGCGGCCACCTAGAGGGTAAGGCCAAATTGGCCTCGAAGAAGCTCGGTGTGCTCAATAGATCGAGGCAGTATTTCACGCCGGCCCATCGCCTACAGCTTTATAAGGCGCAGGTTCGCCCGCATATGGAATACTGCTCTCATCTTTGGGCAGGGGCACCTAAGTACCAGCTTCTTCCTCTAGACCGCATCCAACGGAGAGCAGCTCGAATTGTCAACTGCCAACGTATTTCTGATCGGCTTGATCCCTTGGCGCTGCGTAGAGATGTGGCCTCACTCTGTATTTTCTATCGCATGTATTATGGGGAGTGTTCCGAGGAATTGTTCGGATTAATCCCTGCCGCTTCTTTCCGCCATCGCCCTACGCGACAATATTTCCACTCTCACCATTTAGATGGTTGGCAGTCCTCAACTGTGCGCTTTTCCCGAAACTTCCTGCCTCGCACAGCTAAACTGTGGAACGAACTGTCGCCAGCGGTGTTTCCGGACCGATACGACCTTCAAACCTTCAAGAAAAGAGCGTACTCCCACCTTAAAGGCCGGCAACGCACTTGCGACACCTCTGGTGTTGCGGGTGTCCATGGACGACGTTAATCGCTTACCATCAGGTGATTCGTTTGCTCGTTTGCCCCCTATAGCATAAAAAAAAAAAAAAAAAATAGTACATGGAGCCGATTTCTTTAATTTAACGAAATCGGTCCGATGGAAAATAATTGCAAATATTGCTCTTAAATTCATCAATAAACAGTTTTCTTTTCATATGTTATAGGTGTCTGCAATTAAAATCACAATGTGTTACAGTCATATTTCACAAATAGTCCCTTTTTTACAATAGTTTTCGAGTTTTTGCTTTAAAACTAGGTCCACGGGTCATATAGTTCGATCTTGTTTACTGCGATACAAATAGACAGTGTGCGTTGACCTGACTTAGCTGCTGTCAGGTCTTAACATAATAGGGACTTTAAACAAGAACGTTACACCTCCTTAAAATCAATAAAGGGTCTAAAAGGGTAAATTGCGGGAAGGTACAGCTGTCGCACCTTGTACCCTTTAAAAAAATTATCCCTTACGACATAAGAAACGCTAAAAGGGGTCAATTGCCAAAAACCCAAATTCCGCTTCGTTTCAAAATCCGCCTGACCCAGAACCGAGTGTCGGGTAATGATAAATGTAGGGCCTTTACACCTGTGTTACCCGAGGAAGTGACTGGTCCGAATAACACTTGCCTTCTAATGGATTGGACGAGAAACGGGGTTATGAGGCTTAGGCGGTGTCCTGATTCTGAGGTGTCGATTTTCATTTGTTATTTGAGTTTGATATATTTTCGGTCTATAAAGTTCAAATTTGGAAGCTATTGTTATGTTACTATGAGCATTGAGTTGAATGTAAACTCGTAATTTGATATTGCTGTTGCCTGTGGTGAATCATTATTATCATTAGTGCTAGTTGAATTTAGCAGTGCAGAAATGCGAAATATGGTTGTGAGAAATGGATAACCTAATTTAATACATATTCTAAATTTAAACATATGTCATGTTTAAATTTTTTTAGTTAATGGTTTTTGTTTTATTTCATTTATTAATTTGGGTTGATTTCGTCCTTTGTTTATTTTAATTCATTTATTTTCCTACTATTGTTTCTGCATATACGCATCATTAATATCATTATGGTCAAAATATTAAAACGCAATATATTGTCATGTTTATTCTTCTTATAAATGAAATACACACACATTATAAATATAAATAATATATGGCGTAGGGATGTGACGACTCTGTCGCCCACTGGTTGCAATCAGTCAACGCAGGGCAGCTTGTGGCGACTTTTTAGGAGCCCTCCGCCTCTGCCTTGCCTTAGCCGGCCGACCAGAGTGGGGTTGCGAGAGATGTGTTATCGAGGGTAGATGTGGAAACATAAGTGGGGAGTTGGCTATATATTTGTGACACCTCTCTACCCCCAACTTCCATACCGATGTTGCCCTTGAGCTCTCTTAGATGTCGCTTTTTGTGGGGGCCCATCTTATTTGGGAAAGTCACCGTCTGCCGGAAATAAAATTGCTTACCGATTTATTAGGCAGGCGTCCATAACCTAGTATTTGTCCACCACTTTCACCTAATAGTCCAGTATATTTTAGATTCCATTAACTCTCAATAGTCCATATATCCTGCCTCTGCATGCGTCCCATGACTCGGGCAGGTTTAACATCCGCTCGGTGTACCCCTTACATTTCATTAAATTGTCGAAAGGGTGCGCGTTGGCTTCGGCTCCGCGGCCTCTGCGTATGCCTCCCAAAGGTCCGGAAGTCATTGTTCCGTGATGTACTAATGATATATTAATTTATCTTTATATGTATTAAAATTAAACATGTCTTTCTCGATTTCCGACATACAGTAAGTAAGGGTTCATATATAAAGAGGGTCTGCCTGAAAACCAGCATTGCAGTAAATGCACTGTAACTTTATGCTGTCAAACATTAAAATACTATAAATTTACTAAAACGGGGCTTAATCGCGTAAAACTTTGAAGACGAACCTCCGACGTTTAGTAAATGTATAATGTATCAAAATGTTTGTTATGAAGCCGTGTAGTTTTAAGGTGTATTTTTAGTTTGTGTGTATTGTGTGTTTGTAGTAAATTAATACTGAATTATTCCATTTGGTATCGTTCCAGTTAAATCAAGGATGCTTTTTATATTGTTCGTATTGTTTTAGTGGGACAAATTATGCAAGTAAATACCCTGATTGTGACTTTTTTAGAAATACTTAATTTTCAAGTTATTGCAATTTCTGGACAATAAAGAAACCAAAGTGATATAGATGTTCTAAATAAATAAAATAAAGTGATGTGATACCGTCATGGGCTGTGGATCATCCGGCAACGTGGTGCCAGCCGAAGGCGCCAATGGCACTACGAATGGCACTGCAAACGGCAACGGGAAGGCGAATGGTGCCAACGGGCACCACGACGATGGCTTGCCGACGGTGGTTCTGCCAGATACGCCGGTCAAACCAAAACCCCGTGAGTATTACCTTATTTACCTTTATAATGAATACTAATAGACATTGTTGGTCCTATACCAATGGTCCTAAAAAAGTTAAAACGCAGTGAATTGTTAGGATGAGCAAGTCAAGTGTGGTTACAGTTCTTATGTGCATAACGTGATATGTGCTTGTATACATTTATGACAGTTTGTCTGTCATTTTATTTAATGAACTTACAACTTTGACTCCGTATTAGGCCTACCGAATAGCAAGTATAGGTGACCAGACTCGTCCTTTACATAATAATTCGGTGAGGTTATATGCATAAAATGATGTATGAGTATGTATTATAAGTACAGGGCAACTGATAGTGACAGCTGCCTTTGATCATGATAAAGGATCTTTTCTTCAAGGTGGATGTTACCTCGAGGTCATTCCGTTGAGTCACATAATATGGCATTAAATTGCGTCATGACATAATTGCTTTACCTACCTATCTGAACTTTGTTCGTTTGAAAGCTGCTGTTAAGCTACTCTCAAGAGAATCAACCTAAAAAGAGTGGGGAAAATGAATGTGATGTCATTCAATGTAAAACATTGACGCCCTAGATGCAACATCCAGATTTATTGTAAGTTGATGATTGTAATAATAATTAACTTGTGAAAAATTGCAATACCAATTTAAAAAAACAAACGTTATACATCCATATCGTATGTCAGTTTATTTATAATTATTAATCAATGGTATTTTAGAGCATACCGGTGTCCGTAAGTGAAACGATAATACATGTTACTTATCTTGATCAGTGTGATTTCCTAATGTACCTACACTGTTTTATTCTATGAGCACGGAAAACACCATATTTTTGTTTATTGTAATAAATAATACTTTTTACATACTTAATAATAATAATTCTTATCTGCACATCTTACACAAATTAAATTTATCAAATCTAAAGACAAACAATTAAATCTGAGTGTTAAAAACCTGCAAAAATTCGTGAAAAGAGAATTTGAGTTTGTTGTTTGAGTTTGAGTTTGTTGTATGGTTGAAGCATACGCATCGCGCATAAATAATATAATGCGTGACGGGTCCAGTATAACAGCATTTTCAGGGTGTTGTCAAAATTGCCTCGCCACTGTAGTGCGGCCGGCATGTTTGCCGAGGCGCACGCAGATGGATTCCATGCCATCAGACGCAAAAGGGCTGAGACGAGTGAGAGGCAGCGATAACAGCATCTTGAGAATGGTGGCGGAGCGCCTCGACTGTCCAATGTTAAAATACTTTTTTTTACCATGTGCACTAACACCTAATTTAAAATTTCTTTTTTATTTTTATTTTGTCCCCTCCCGCCCCGTCCCGTCTAATCCCGTCACGTCCTAGTGTGAGTCATCCTTAAACTACTCAACTCAAATTATCTTTTCACGAATTTTTGCAGGTTCTACTGCGGTACTGGTTGGAACGAAACCCTAGTCATAATGAATCACTTTGCATTTTTTATTTCTAATCGTTTAAGCTCATAACTCTCATTTAAAATGTACTTAAATACCTCAGTATTTTACCGCAGCTTTTAAAAATCTCCAATTCTGTTTTGGAAACATTATTTTGTGGGAATAAAGATAAACACTGTGAGCTATTTTACCCTTAATTATTCATTTTGTCGTTGGCACTGGTTTAATTACTAATATTTATGAAGGTACACTAACCATATAACTCGATTTAAAACATGATGGTAGCTCCAGCTCCACACAATAGGCCATCATGGGCCATACGGGACGTAGCTATACAGCAGAACGGGATGGTTATTGCGTAACCCTTCTTACTCATAACTGTGTCTCTTATTATCGCCCATCATGGCCCATTGTGTGGAGCGGCCATGATACGTTGTTATTGTGTAAATTTGTTGTTGGTGAGGCCTGCTTGTCTATAATTATGGTCGAGTTTTTATCGACTATCACCATGACTGTCACGTTCTAACAAGTATAATATGTAAGTGAGAAAGTGACGCATGGCGTGATAGTCGATCAAATGGCAACCATGCTAGCCCTCCTGGTTATTATAACATTGGTACCTACCTACCTACTAAATATAACAATGCAACGATGTCGGTACTCAGTACAGCATTTTTGAGGCATAATAGCTTACTAGATAAAAAAGGTGAACGACAGTTTTATGCCTTACGACGAGAAGCTACCGGTATGTTTTTACATAATAAAATAAATATTGATGATAACAGATGATCAAGTTTTCAAGATTGAAGCACCCAAAGTGTTGGCAAATTAACAAGAGTTTTAATAAAGAGCTCTTATAGAGTTGCTCACGTAATCTTTTCAGCTTCTAATCGCATTATATCTATTTATCTAATCTGCCACAGACGTCTACTGCTGAACATAGGCCTATATATATAGGTATAGCTTGCCTCAAACTACGATCCTGTGCAGACCGCATCCATCGACTCCCTGCTACCCTGATGAGGTTAAGGTCATCCTTCTATCTAGTCAGGGGCCGCCCCACGCTGCACCTTCCCACACGTGGTCGCCACTCTAGGACTTTACTGTCCCAACGGCCATCCGTTCTCCGGGCTACATGGCCCGAATAAATTATTGATTATAAATGTCTTGGACCAACAACAAAATCACATGATAGTTAATAACTAATAAACTTAGCCCTCGTAAGTGACATACCTAGTAAAAATACATGACTTCAATGCTCAGGCAATATTATTGGCCTTTTGGCTGTATTCATAGCCGTGCGGCTGACTGTACCTACAGAGAGCAAGGTTTACTAATTGGTAGCAGGCTACAACGTTCAAAAGTTGTAATAAAAGTACTTTAAAATTCAGAGCGCTAAAGAGCCCCTATAGAGCGTTCGTAATCTTTGCAACTTCTGTCCGCATTATTTAATCGGTCAAATTATTCGATTTTCAATGTAATTTTCCTATTCTGTAAAAAATAACTATTTACCTCGTAAAAAGTTATTTTTTTCACGGCAGTTTAGCACAGTGGTAAACTGCCGTTAAAAGGTCTTAATAAGTGAACTTTAAAATTCACAGCGTTAAAAAGCCCCTATAGAGCTCGCGTAATCCTTTCAACTTCTAATCGCGCTGCATTTTTTATTTCCAATAAGGAAAGTAGCGCTATTCAGGCGCTTGAGTGCAAATCTATTAAGTAGTTAATTTCTCATTGTCAAAGAAAGAGCGTAATCGATTACTTTAGTTAAAAACTTTGCTTTTAATTTACTGGTACAGTTCAGCTAAGAAATCGGGTACATTTGTAATTTGTTCTCTGAAAATAAGTAATGGGTTCCCGTATGTAATTGATGATTTTATTATGCTATTGTAGTTAGTGGGTATGAACACTGAACCGTCTAATATATGGTATGGTTCAGATAAATACTGTCGTCGTTTTAAATTTAGAGTCAGTCGTTCCAAGACAAGTATGTCAGTAGCCACAAATCGAAAGAGGAAACGTTTCCCATACAATTAGTATAAAAAGGTAAATTACCTTTTTTACAGGTTTTTTTAATGCCTATTGATCCCATACCTGATAGGTATCAATAGTTTCTTAGGGGTCAACTTCCGGCAACTGCAAAAAATGCAAAAAGTGATGAAGTAAGAATGTGACATACTCAGAACATGACGCTCTCAGAAAGTGGCGTCCTCAAAAAGTGGCAACTTCAGAATATGACCTATCTCGAAAGTGACTTTCTTAAGAAAATTACGTATTTCGCCTAAAGAGGTTGGAAGCTTCGACAAACAGAATGACAAAAAGATATTAGCTATTTGCTGAAACGCCATAACATGAGGTTCCTATGTAAATATTTTACAATAATACAGTCTGTGGATTATAGAATCTCTTAACAAAAAAGCTGTGAAGCACAAGTAAAACACAATCCCAAACAGTTCAGTACATTTACAATACATTATTTTACAATTGATTCTGCTTTGGACCGACTCATGTATATTTACTTGTTATAGGTATATATGTTTTTCTATTCTCTCACTGTCGTTGTCCTAATTTCCAGCAATCGCCTTCGAAATCCCCTTAGAAGAGTTCGACGCTCACCAGCGCACAGAGACACCCCCGCCCCACCTACAACGCCTTCTACAGCCTCCACAGCAAGAGATCAGTCTGCCGGACATAGAAGGCAAGCTAGCTGAAGCCGAACAGAGGAGGCAACAGGTGAGAATTGTAATGCTCACCAATACACAGTGACACCCCAGCCGCACCTCCATCGCTTGCTTCAGCCACCGCAGCAAGAGATCAGTCTGCCGGACATAGAAGGCAAGCTAGCTGAAGCCAAACAGAGGAGGCAACGGGTGAGAATTTTAAAGCTCACCGATACACAGTGACACCCCCGCCGCACCTACATCGCTTGCTTTAGCCATCGCAGCAAGAGATCAGTCTGCCGGACATAGAAGGTATGGTAGCTGAAGCCGAGCAGAGGAGGTAACAGATTTGGATTTTAATGCTCAACAATACAAAGTGACACCCCTGTCGCACCTACATCGCTTGCTTTAGCCACCACAACAAAATATCAGTCTGCCGGACATAGAAGGCTAGTTGAAACCAAACAGGAGGAGGCAACAGGTTAGGAGTGCGAAAGGGGCTTGAAGTTGGCGTCTTTTAGGTAAGCTCCATCGTCGATAGATCGTCGTTGGCTCAGAGGTTATAGCGTGCGAATTTCAACCCGAGGATTGGAGGTCCCCAGACCCCCCCCCCTCAAAAAATGTGTTCCGCCGGACGGGTATTTTTTAACGTCCGAAGCGATTATTTCCGAAAGTATTTACTTTATCAAAACATGTTTTTAGCAAACCCTAATTCTTTTTTAAATATATATCCAATGATACCTTACAATTTAGGTTAATCGAAAAAACACACTTTGTGTATGGGAGTTACCCTAAAATAAAAGGTTTTCGACTTCTTATTTTACCACTTTGTCTACATGATTGATATGTACATTTTATACCAAATTACAGTTTTCTACTACTAACGCTCACTGAGCTAAGCTGCAGACGGAAGGACAGACAGACTTGGAGAAACTAGTTGACTAAAAACGAATAGTTATTGGAATATTACCAAAAATAAAAGTGATCAGAAATCGTTATGTATATTTTTTATCTATATACACCTAGATCTAATGTCAGGTAGTCAGTTACAAAATTTTAATTTAATTATCTTAATTTCCCGTCTTGATTGTTATGCATTAAGTTATAAAATACCTTTGTTACAGATTTTGCAACAAAGGGCAGCGTCTGCGCAAAAGAAGGCGCAGAGGATGACCAGGTCTTTCCAAGAAATGGATGGACTTGATTCTGAGCATGTAAGCGTAACGTTTAACTTCAAATATTATTAGTACCTAATAAAAATATCCACTGCTGATAGGCCTCCCCCAGAGAATGCCACATCGATCGGTCGTGCGCTGCCCACGTCCAATGGGAGCTACCGTATTGTGGCTCACCAGGCGGCGCCACTCATCTGTGGGTCCTGTGTCAGTATGAGAGAATTGTCAAAGTGACGTTTGAAATGTGCCCGCAGGACCCACGTTCCACTAGCGCCCTTAGCGGAAAATCAACTCGCGGTTATCCTCATTGACTCCTGCGAGTCCTGCGACCTCTACCAGTTCACCAGTCCATCTTATGAGGGGACATTCCCCGCTGCGTCACCCGGTGCGTGGTCGCTACTCAAGAACTTGCCCCACCGGCCATCAGTTCTCCGGGCAATATGTCCAACCCACTGCTACTGCAGTTTGGTGATTCATTGAGCTACGTTGGTGGCCTTTGTTCTTCTGCGATTCAGATAAGGGAGACCTATGTGCAGCAGTGTTAGTTTTTTAGCTGTTTGTGATGATAATGATAAATATAATTTGGAAAAAAAATATTGAAAATTAGGTAAAAAGTGTCTAAATATTTTATCAATGGAAAGACCAGTATCATATTCATATTAGAACAAAAACATTGTGCAATATTGTTGTAAAACTCTATCGCTTACACTCTTTGTGCTGTTTGTTTTTTCTCACCTACTCACTCTCTTTCTGGATTCATTGATCTTAAAATTGTATTTCTGTTTTCGGTAATTACCTGTCAGGCTGTCTGCCATCTAAAGCATTAAATATCTAATAGTGTCAATTTTATTTTTACAGGAAATGATAGATCCCGTTAAACATGCTCCGAAGACGTTAACCATCCCACCTGACCCGGGACTGGTCGAAGATAAAAATATATCATAAATATATATTATATATTGACTAAGAAATCATATTTATTTTAAGTTCAGTCTTCAAGAATGATTAAAATTCTTATTTCTGACACAAATAAAAAAGATGATAAAATTGCTATAAAATAATATCAAGATAAACAGTTAAGTATTTTGTAAAGAAACTAGTTTGAAAATAAGGGGGCACCTGCACGATAAACCTACATTTTTTGAACTGGGTTTAACCATTGGTACATAAACTTCAGTTTTAACTAAAATTATACACACTTACAAAATAACAAATGCTGGTCAATCGTGAGCCAGCAAAGTCCGACTCGCACTTCTCGCACTTAGCTGTTTTTTTTTACGAAACGCGATATCTGTACTCAGTTAAACCCATTGCTCGTGTGCTGATTCCTAAATCGTAGGTATTGTGAGTGTACCTTCCTTAAATAAATACTGTAGCCGAAGCACGAGAATACCGCGAGAGTATTTCGAACGCGGTATAGACTACTTTTCTCTTTCTAGCGATATTAATATAAAAGTAAAGGAAAGGGTTTCTTATCTCGCAGATACTCTTGCGGCACTCTTGTACTTATTACTTTGTTTGTACCTAAAATTAAAAAACATGAAACACTATTAGCTAAACATCATACTACAGTCAACCTATTGGAGCCTCTCTAGAAACATGTCAAAATGACAAGCAGTAAGAGATTTTTTACAATCTGATTTATAGGGTCATTATGACAATGCTACAGGGGCCTAGGGTTCCAATTGGTTGACTGTACCTAACGTAGATTAATGCATATAATTTAGAAAAAATGCTATAATTAAAACATAGACATCCGACTAAAAGAAAGCCCTCTTCACAAAGTTTGAATAGTTAATTTACATTTTTACAAACCTCAAGAGCTCGGGGAAGCCATCTCCTGAATACGATAATCTTAATTAAACATACTCGTAATTTAAGTCTGAATGTTTCTATTATGGTGATTTTATTTCAATGTCTATACCGTAAAATAACAAAACTTTACTACTACTTTTAGACCAGATTTGCCTTATTGTTCCGAAAATACATAATTATCTTGATAAGTTAAACTATTGTAAATATTGTGTCAATCTGGCAATCGCCCCGTCTCACTAAATTCCTATGGGTTGGGAGGCTTACCCCTGCAACTATCCAGTGAGATCGGATTTCATATTTTGTGTCCATCGTAAAACCTATGAATGACAGGTTATCATTAAATAAGTGCTTCGAAAACAAAGTTTTGTACGGAGCACTAAAAACTAAACATACAACCGGAACACTTTTTAATTACCTATATACATAGGTAAAACTGCATCATAAAATATTTTTTCTACTCGCCGACTTTAATCTGCCAATTACGAGTACATAGACAAAACTATAAGTTCATACTTTTCGATATTAGACAGTCCAACTCAACTATAATATCTCATTTCGATACGCTGTAGGCAACTATAATAGAACTTCATACAAATTCTATACTTATTTGCGATGCCGCCTGGGACTTTGCCGAGCGCGCGCCCAACGCCTGCGCCGACCACGCCGGCCTGCCGGCCATCTTTTTGTGTTACATCCTTGTTGAGTCAATGAAATTGAATGATGAAATTGTTCCTCCATAGATGATGATGATGATGACTCGTAGAAAAAGTATTGTATACAATCGTAATATAATTAAGTTTAATATTGTCTTCTGTTACCGCGATTGTTATTCATTGAAATCCGTTCTAAAGTGTTTAATTTCAATAATTAAGTTTTTCAATCTCGTACCTTACTTGGGCCACTCAGCAAGCTTCGTGGCCTAAACACGGTACTCGACTGAAAAACCCTTCATTATATCACGATTGTATAAAATACTATTTATCGAGGCTTAAAAAATAGGAATTGTTATGAAAAAATTACACTGTATGACGAGCACAAGTGAGACGCTACAGTATTAAGAAATGCAAACCGGTTTTAAATTGTATGGAAAAACCGGTTAATAGCCGGTGCTTAACCGAAATCTACTTATAAAAACCGATTTGCATTTTCTAGACAGTATCTAGCGCGCGTGACTATCAGTTTCGTTTTAAACCGACTTCAAGAATTGAAAGGAGGAAGTCATACATGATGTAAGTCGGTGTGTATTTTTTTAAATGTAGACCGATTTGCCGGTCATATCCGTTCGGGCGGTTAGATCTGAGGTTAGATTAGAGGATATGTCTGCCGGGTATCCGCTAGCATATTTCCCATACATTTATTGGCAGATCCCGCGTATATGCTCGAACGTATATGGCCAGCTATTATTATCCCGCGGTCCTACGTTCGTTTCATTCATTTTTTTGTTCTAAAGGAGTTATTAACTGGTAAAATTAGAAAAGGATAGGTATCTTGCGCGCTAGATATCTATTGCCGCGGCTCACTTAAGCTCACTCTGCATTTAATGCATATACTTAATCAAAGCATTACCATACCAACTCAATAAATAAATTCAATTAATGCTCAAGCGGAGACATGCTGTCTCGTATACATGCGATATATATTAATCAGTTAAATTATAATTACAAAAAGTCTACTGTTATTATATAATTAGACGTAACGTTACGCCATTTGCTGACAAATTTTGTTGTATATTTCATATATTTTATTGATTTTTAACAAAAATATACTAAAAATGAAGCTTTTAAAGTCTTGGAATGTAGAAAAAAAATGTTGTCAGGTATTGAAGTCGAAAGAATCGCGTTCAGAACGCACAAGTCTTCTTCTTCCCAGGGTTATCCCGGCTTAGGATACGGCTCAGGGTCTGCTTTGGAAACCCATCCCAAGATTTGGCGTAGGTGCTAGTTTTATTAAAACGACTGACTTTCTAGGATTGATCCGGTTTCCCCATGATGTTTTCCTTCACCGAAAAGAGATTGGTAAATATCAAATGATATTTTCTATATCAAACTCATTGGTGTGAGCCGGGGTTTGAACCCACTACCTTCGGATTGAAACTCACACGATCTTACCGCTGGGCCACTAACCCTCGAATGTCAAAATGTTCCATCATGTTTTGAATCGCGCTGAGAACACTCATCTACCTACTGGCTATTGGCTATACTATTGCTTTTTATGTGTTGAAGTTTATTATATCTGTAAACATAATTAGGTACCTATAATTAATATATCGTCATCAAATATCCCCTACAAGCGGGCAATGTGCTCAAAATATCTGATATAACACCCAAACCTTGACAATAGAGAGATGTCCAACTTGGGCCGTTCCAATATACCTACATAATAATTATGATGGAAATTGTACAAAAAAATATATTGTATAGGTACATGTATAAAATTAAGGTACCCAGTGGGATGTTTACTTACACAAACACAAGTGTTTGAAGAATTTTATTAATTATGTATTTTAAATATTGCGTTTTATGTAGGTTTTATATTAATTAGGTATATAATATATTATATGTTAAATTGATTTATCACATATATACGTAAATAATGACGATGAATTTGTAATTTATCTAAGAGTCATTGTGGCAGGTGATCTTTTTGCAGCTTTTGTAAAATTCATAACAATAAATATTGTGTTAATACTGCAGTGTTTTTATTGTTTGTTTGAGTAATTTTGATTAGTGACAGCATCACTTGCACCCCCCAGTGTTAGCTTATTAACCCAGAGTTAAGAGTTTTATCCACTGTACAAACAGTGTCCCCTATTATTATTTTTATATGTGTGTAATTCGTTTTTATCGAAAGTAACCAGCGAGCCTATGGATCGGAAGGACAAATATAAAATGCGATTTAATATTGAAAAATGAATTAAAGGATATCCACAATACATGCGTTCTATGCATTCAACGGTTCCCCGCAATCCTAACGAAGTCACCTTGTTAAAGTAGGTAACTTATTCTAAGTTATAGTGTGAAAAATAAGAAGAAATGTAACTTAACGTTTGTCTATGACTAAAACTGTAAAATTTCTGCAGAGCGTGACATTGACATTCAAAAACAGTTACGGCATTTAGTAAACGTTGATATCAAAGTCACGTGTCGTAATTTTGTCATTGTTGATCTAAATGTCACTGGGAGAAGATGAGATACAAAAATCGCTCTCAAGTTTCATATTTCCAAAGCCAAAACTCTTGCGGTTACAAAGTTCCAAAACAAGTAGCTACAGTTTCTCCTCCACGTCAATCCTTATGCTAATCCTGACTTGTGTCTGTCGGCGCCGAGTTTCAGATAACTAATGCAATCTGCTCGCTTGCGGTCAGAAGTTCAGACTTCTTGTCTAATTATTTATGCTTGGGTGCGTTATAGTAAATTCAGTAGTGTATCATCATCAGCCAAAAGACGTACACTGCTAAACAAAGGAATTCCCCTTGGATTACCATAATATTCGATCGTACGTAAAGTTGTACCTTCTCCGGGACGTTTTACATTTTTAGGCGAATACGCGAAGACTATAATGACCCCTAAACATAACATAACTCACAAGTCGATTTTTCTTAAATTACCTATTAGAGTACACTTTAGACTAATCGAGAAAAATATTGTCTAACTATTTTAGATAAAGCTTTGGGTAAAATATAGGTATTTGTTACCGACGCGTGTAAAATCAAGGAAAGATTATGCAAGTCATATTTTCTATCTTTATATTATTGGATTAAACTATTTGAATGTCACCTGTCATTTTATAACAAATTTGTCGAAAGCTTTCTTGAAGCGAGAAAAACCTACATATTTTGTCCAAAAAAATACTTAAGTACATCCAAGTACCTGAAATGTGTTAAAAAATTATGTAGATAACGAATAGGTTCCATGTCTAACGTATTCATCAATAGTTTCAATTTATATGAAGAATTCAACTTTTAAGGTCTTCTGTTAACTTCAATAAAAATCTAGAAATTTTCAAGTTGGTACATTTTGTTCATTAGTATTATAGAAATGCATACACCGAAATTATAAGAAATACATCAATAGCTCTAAATTTTTTGATCTTATCAGTTCGCATCATAATTCGAACTCGAAGAGATTTGAGCGGGATAGTCTATCGCGCTACGGCCCGTGCTGTGCGACCAATCACATCACGATTACGCAATGCGTTTCTTACATTTCGTTTGTGCTACGTATTAAATTATGATCTGTAATGTAAATATTAACTTGTTAATTTTTAATTGTAATCCATATTGGTATCTAAAGCAAAATTGTTTTCTTCTTTAAATAAAATATTAAATGCACGCGTAGTATAAAATTATTTATTCAAATACTGTTTAATCACTATTTCTAAAGGAACCTCATTTAGACCGATATTAGACAGACGATGTGCCCTTTCAAAGGGTACGTAGTGAAAGACTTAGATTTTTTTTAAACATAGCAGTCGTAAAAGACGGTTTTATTTTGACAAAAAGTGAGATATTCATAAGTAAATTTAAAAAACTTAGTTTTTCTACCAGAAGTAACTACTTGGTCAAATTTTCGATGGTTGTTGTGCTATAATGACACTTTATATGGAGGAATCGTGTAGAACACGATAAAATAAGCATGTTTTGTACGGACAGTTTTTATCTAAAATCAAAAATGGCCGACTTATTTGACCCCAAAGATGAACAATTTTAGATCTTACTAAAATTTTCGATGGTTGTTGTGCTATGATGACACCTACTTTTTATGTTAGTATCGTGTAGAGCACGCTAAAATAAGTATGTTTTGTATGGACAGCTTTTTTCTAAAATAAAAAATGGCCGACTTATTTGACCCCAAAGATGAACAATTTTAGATCTTAGTAAAATTTTGCGATGGTTGTTGTGCTATGATGACACCTATTTTTTATGTTAGTATCGTGTAGACCACGCTAAAATAAGCATGTTATGTATGAACATTTTTTTCTAAAATCAAAAATGGCTGACTTATTTGACCTGAAAGATAAACAATTTTAATTCAAAGATTCAAAGTATTTATTTGCATCGAACACAGTATAGTGGGTCTTACAGTTAGAATGGTTAAGACCAGTGCATTCAACCTGTATGCAGGCGTGCAAATATTTCGAATAGCGTGCAGTATTTACAGTACTATATACAAATATATTACCTTTTATGTCTTAATAATTATATCTAAAATTATAAAAAATATGTCAAGATAGATAAAAATGCATGAAACAATGTGTAAATTATGAACAAAACCCAAAAATAAAAATAAAAAACAAAAAACAATTGTGGTAGGTAATGAATGCAAATGTCAATAAAAATTCAATATCAATAATAATTAAAATAAATATGTCAGCTATATTCTAAATATTCTTTAACACTGTAGAAGCAATGGTCTAAAAGCCAAGAAGTCAATTTATTCTTAAATCTATTGCCTTGCAGGAATTTCATGTCATCAGGTAATTTATTATAAATAATTATACACATATTAAAAGCATTCTTATCATAAATCATTTTATGAGCACGTGGCTTGTATAATAAATCCATAATGTTTTGTCGGGTCTGTCTGTTATTCATAATTGCACCTCGCGTTTTGAATGAAGTTTGGTGGTTGTTTACAACAATGCATATATCCCTTATGTACAAACACGGTAATGGCAAAATATGCCATTGTTTAAATAGGGGGACACATGGTGTTTGGTGGTTTAGGTCTTGCACCCGGCAGGAGCAGCTCCCGCCTTAGTCTACGATGGTTTTTTTATACGTCCAAATAAGATAACTTCACAGCTGGCTGTTGGTTGTCACTTTAGACAGCGAGCGAGCGAAGCGAGCGAGCAAATCCTCCGGGGCAGAATCGACACGGATTTGGTTAGGTTAGAAGAATAAGGCGAGAGCTTCGCTTCCCTTATTAAAAATAAATAACCTGGAAGTCTAAGGCGGGAGCGAAGCTCTGCCCGGGAAGGTCTTGCTCGCTCGCTGTCAAAATCATACCATCAAAAATATTACTACCAAGACATAAAATTGCTCATCTTTTGGGACAAATCAGTCAGTCATTTTTTATTTTAGAAAGAAACTGTCCTTACAAAACATGCTTATTTTAGCGTGTTCTACAAGATTCTACCATAAAATGTAGGTGTCATCATAGCACGATACCCATCGTTGTTTGTTTTTGTAATAGCCTGTTTTTGTGTCCCACTGCTGGGCAAAGGCCTCCCCTCTCCTTATCCAATCCTCCCTGTGCTGGGCAAGATCCCACCAATACCGCAGAAACGCATCCAAGTCGTCCCGCCATCTCTTTCTCGGTCTGCCTCTGCCACGACTATACCGGGGATGCCAGCTAGAAAATTTGACTGACGTAAAATATCTTCTATCTTTCGAGTCCAATAGGGTAGACTGGGGACGATTAAAATAATTTGCCTTTAACCGTCTGTGACCGTCATATTTTTATGAGTTAAAAGATGTCCGCACAAAAACTTCATGGTTAGTTATCTGGTTCCTAAATAAAATATATTTGAATGGTCTATAATGCATAGTTTTTAAAATGACGTAATAAAGAAAATAGGGCAGTGTGGTTCAATTGACCCTACATGACTGTCAATTGAAACACTATGTGAGGTCAATTGAAACACTCAAATATCTTCGGCACAATTAAAGTACTACTATTGAAGCCCGACGCCGTAGGTACACACAATGTTTTTCATCACATTTGCGAGGAAAAAAATAAACTCTATACAGGTAAAGAAACAATAATGATAAGCGGTAGTGTAGTTGCACAGTCCACAGTACTCCGGAGTGAATACGTGCTGCGAGCGCGTGGGGGGCAGGTCCTCCGCGAGCTCCGGGCGGGCGGTAAAGTAGTATGAGAATCCTTTAAAACCATGTGAATAATACAGCTCTTTAAGTGTAAGTATGCTTGCATATAATATCACCATTTACGAGCAGGTGTGATGAAAAATGTATAAATATGCTTGACATATGTGTTATTATATGTCAAAAATATCAAATCAACGTATAAAACATTCTGTAACAAGTGTTGCTATATGGCGATATACCAAAATAAAATAACATATTATGTTTTTTATGTGACATAAAGTAGTTGTGCTCACCGCATCAAAATCAGTTTAGCCGAACGCGAGATAATCGTGTACAAAACAAACATAAATACAAACATACGGGTCAAACTGAGAACCTCCTTTTTATGAAGCCACATATTCTCAAAAAATCAGTATAAAAAACATCGAATATCTATAATTTAACAACTAGGTCAAAAACTACACAAGTGAATAATATTGTCTTCTCTTACCGCGATTTTATTCATTGAAATTAAACACTGAAGAGAAGAAAAGAACGGATTAATCGCGTTTATTAACACCACGATCCTACGTTACGAGTATAAGTGAATTTGAAAAATGAAAGAACAAACTTGTGCATAGAATACAGAATCTTATATTATATTATATTATTTATTATTTTTTTCGATATTTGTTCCTGAGTCATGGATGTTTTCTATGTATTTCTGTATTTGTATATTATATATACCGTTGTCTGAGTACCCGTAACACAAGCCTTATTGAGCTTACTGCGGGACTTAGTCAATTTGTGTAAGAATGTCCTGTAATATTTATTTATTTATTATTTATTTATTTATTTATATTTCGAAGTTGGTTACTTTTGGGGACGATTAAAACGCGAGGACGATTGAAACGTTTCAATTTGTTTCTGTCGTCCACACGCCACATTTTTCAGTTCAAAGTCAAATATTATATATAAAAAGACTCGAACGCTGATCAACGGCTGTTAAAAACATTCGTTTATTCTTAAATATAACACCTACATAATTTAATTCGTCAAAATACAAGAGTGAACAAAGTTATAAGAAAATATACGAAAACACAAATACTTATTTTACACCGCGTAAACCTGTTTTGGCTCGTGGATACTCCCGTAACGCACCGGCGCTCGAGTGGCCAAGTATTCAAACATGGCTGGCCATGTTTTCAGAGTGATGCGTCAGACGCGTAGGTTTTATGGTTTTCGAAAAATTTGAATAGTTTCAATTATAACGTGTTTCAATTGTCCCTTTTCTACCCTCAATCGGCCATTTCTGATTTTAGAAAAAAAACTTCAAACAAAACATGCTTATTCTAGCGTGTTCTACACGATACTAACATAAAAAGTAGGTGTTATCATAGCAAACCAACCATCGAAAATTTAACTAAGATCTAAAATTGTTCATATTTGGGGTCAAATAAGTAAGTCGGCCATTTTTTATTTTAGAAAAAAAACTGTCCATACAAAACATGCTTATTTTAGCGTGCTCTACGCGATACTAACATAAAAAGTAGGTGTCATCATTGCACAACAACCATCGAAAATTTTACTAAGATCTAAAATTATTCATCTTTGGGGTCAAATAAGTCAGCCATTTTTTATTTTAGAAAAAAACTGTCCATACAAAACATGCTTATTTTAGCGTGCTCTACACGATACTAATATAAAAAGTAGGTGTTATTATAATAACACACCAACCATCGAAAATTTAACTAAGATCTTAAATTGTTCATCTTTGGGGTCAAATAAGTCGGCCATTTTTTATTTTATAAAAAAACTGTTTATACAAAACATGCTTATTTTAGCGTGTTTTATACGATACTAACATAAAAAGTAGGTGTCATCATAGCACAACAACCATCGAAAATTTGACGAAGTCCAGCGCACTAATTCTGGTAAAATAACTAAGTTTTCACTTCTCTTGCTCGAAAAGTTCACCTTTGTGTCGTGGCTAGCCGACACAAAATCGCTTTTCATGCACTAGGGCATAAAGTAACATCCCAGGTGGAGCGCGCTCGCCGCGGCCTCGCCCCCCGCGCACCCGGCCGCCTGCAGGCGGCGCGCGGCGGGGAGAACCCAAGCGCGCGAGTATGGATGTTACATTTTCAACGATTTAAAGTGATATAAAACCTAATATTTTTCTTACAATCGATGTGAAAAGCAGAGTGTATGCCTCGGGCATAAGTACCCATTTTATCCTCGACTACTATATTGGTCCTCGTTACACTCGGACCAATAAATAGCCTCGTATAAAATGGGTTGCTTTATGCCCTTGATATACAATCTACTATTTTGTTAAATTTACCTATGTATGAATATCGCACTTTTCGTCACAAAATTTTAAGTCTTTTACAACTCCATGTTTTTTGCACTTTCGGCAAAAAAACATCTAAGTCTTTTTTACTGACATCGACCCAGACTTTATCACACGACATTGACATTTTGATATAACTATCTTGCGTAAACACTCAGTTGTAGTCATATTATCGACATCATTGTTATGTTATTTGTTGTTATTGACAGACAAGTGAGACAAGGTGCAAATACAACGACCTACCGATGTACGTACCGATTCACCGAGAGGCAAAGGCGCCTGGCGCGCCGGCTGTGATGTGATTGGTCAAACCGCCCCCGTTCCGCGCGAAACACACGCGATATTAATTCCCGCGCGTAGCTTCGAGCATTTGAATTACGCCTAGAATTGATAAGATAATAAAAGTTGAATCTTTCGATGAAATCCTTAGAGTTTCCGTATACATACTATTTAAATGATTTTGAACTAATGACCTTGACTTGAAAATTATGAGATTTATTTTATGGCCAGGAGAATTTTTTTTAAATTCTAGTGCCTACATAAATTTAAGCTATTGATGAATGTGTTAGAAATGGTCTCTAATAGTTATCTTTAATAATATTAAATGCATTTCAGTTACCATAAAGCACTTGCGTAATGTTTTCGAAGAGTAATTTTTTTTTTTTAGTTTTCATATTATATTGAAATAAGCTCTGGTCAAATATGTTATTAAATGATAGGCGACGTTTAAATAGTTAAATACGATTATCTGAAGAAAAAATTTTCCTCTTGTATGTTTTTTCCTTAGATTTAAAAGGTTAGTAACGAATTTTTTTTTAATTCCTAAAGCAATATCAAAATCTGTTATCTTTTTTGTTTACGCTTTGTTCTAAGAGTATTCTAACCGTCGACAAATAATATCGCTCTTGGGAGTTGTAAAATTTTATTTCCTTTACGTACCGTACTATTTGTATGGTGAATATTCTTGAGCGAGAACATTCTCCATACAAACTAGAGAACGTTATTTAGAACGGCACAACTGTAATTGTACGTAGTTACGCCATTCACATTCAACGGTTCAAATCATCGGACGCTTCGGCAACATCGGGCTCTCCAACATGGGTTGGAGAGCATTCCACGATTTCGTTTTCGATACATGGTCCCCATTGAAATACTTTCTGTCAATGGCGGCCTACGATAAGCCACTTCTTTAGTCCGTTCGTTCGTCTATTTGCCTCTTTATCACTGTTGCATATTCGAATGATAAAGAGACAAATAGACGAACGCACGAAAGAAGTGCCTTATGTTATGGTATGGTAGGCCTCCAGTACCTACTGCCGGTTGAACTAGTTTCAGATTCAGCCTCAACAAGGTCGAATATTTGCTGAGACCTCGCTGCTACTGAAACCAAAAATTGTTCGGATAATAATTATTATTATAATGCAAAGGAAAGGAATTCTAATTAAGTATTTAGAATGACGCCCGCACGGGAAAAGAGGAAACAAGTAAACATATTATCCTAGACCGTAAACAGCTTACGAACTCCAAGTACACTAAAGGAGGCAGGAAGCAAACTAAAAATGATGCTAAGTTTCATGGAGCTAGGTTGGTTAGAGTAGGGCTACCTCGTTATCACGCAAAAAAGCACACTACTAAATATGTATCTAGCCCGAATTAGCCACACTAATAATTTTAAAAGGTTGTACTTACCCAACCATAATGTAATGTTGCACTGTTCTAAGGACTTTCTTTCTCATTTCATCCCGAGCCCCGTCAAAGGAAGCAGTAATGAATTTTAAATCCAGTCTCGCTTCGGAAAACAATTTAGTTGTCTCCCCTTATTTCCCAAAGGACTAGCTTGTGGGTTTTTAAACTTTTCGCAGTCAAATGAGCGTCTTTATTTTACGTCGTTTAAGGAGAGTGCTTGAATGTAAGTAGTTCGAAAACTTTTAGGGCAAGTTCAAAACGAATTGACATAAGTTTTCTAAGGCGGTTCTTCTCGAAATAGTTAATTCTTGCCAAAATGGTTAAGCATCTGTGGTGGAATATTCATAGTGTTGTGTTTTAAAGCCTCTATCCTTAGCTATGTTGTCGGCTTGAGACTTTGCTGTGTAAATACCTAAGGCACCTACGAGTACTGACTACTGAGTCTACTGAGTTAGGTAAGTTAATTGTCACTCAATCCCTTTGCAACTGCTCCAAGCAGTAATTGTGTAAGTGAGTAATTGCGTGAGGCCAACGATACCTAAAGGTGTCATGACGGACGCTGCCAAAGCAACCCTGCTGCTGACAGATAAGGGTTTATAGTCGTGGAGATATTGGCGTGTAGGCCACATTTTAATGCGAGAGGAAAAGCGTAGAAAAGGCTAAAGAATTTTCGGTATTTTTTGACATATGAATGATCCTATGTCAGAATTTCATGTCATATGTCGCGTCTCTTATGACCAGTGTCAAGAGCTCTTCAGGAAAGTATTCATTTTAATAGTAATAATGATGTTTTTATTTATAAATGACATGTTGGCGGCCAACAAGCGACAATATAGCCAGCACAATAGTAAACGTTGCCCGTAGCCCATAGACGCCTGAAATACCAGTAGTAATGATGCTGGCGGGTCATACCTGTCGCCGTGGTGAAATTGGGCCCTGGTGGCCATATCCCCCATGGAGATCCGACGGATTGCCCAAACGTATATAGCCGGCTAATATCAACCCTACATATTATTTTCACTCACACATTGTATAACCGCTTGTGTTGTTATACTTATTCCCGAGAAATAAGATTATTTCCGAAAATATTTATTTTATCAAGAAATGTTTATAGTAAACCCCTTTTTAAATACCTATCCAACTATATCTCACACTGTAGGGCTGATACGACAAAAAATATTTCCACTTTTTATTTTTACCACTTTGCCGGCGTATTTGTACCAAATTACAGCTCTCTACTACTAACAGTCACTAAGCTAAGCCGCAGACGGATGGGCATACAGACATGGCGAAACTATAAGGGTTCGTAGTTAACTACGGAACCCTATTATTGACGATAAAATTCAAAGTAACTATGGAAACTGGAAGCACAAGAGAGAAAGACATGCGAAATAATTTTGAAAAGCATTCTGAACGAATGTATTCAACCGAAACAAACAAGTGACGCCGGTAATGAAACAGCGATAAAAAACTTAGGCATAATTATAATAACAATGTCTTCTATTACCGCGACTAGCAAGTCTTACGTAAACAGAAGCAATTAGTATTGATGTATTGATAGATGTAGTATTGATTGATTGATTAGTATTCATTTCAATAATATTTATTTATTTATTTTATTTATTTTATTTATTCAATAAGTTAACACGACATTACAGCTTACGCCAATGCGTCAATATAATAGTGTTGTGAATTATGACCATGTGTTGTATTGTAATGTAAGACACAATCACATGTGGAGGTTGTGGATGATTATGTATATCTTGGGCATTGTTTACCTTTTGGCCAATGAGTCCAAGAGAAAGAGGTCAGCAACCTTGCCGACGTCCTCAAACCCAAGATCCTTCAATGGATTAAGACAAAGGTACCTATTCAACAAATGTGTCTTGCCTGCTTTCACTCGTGGGTCAAACTTAGCCTATGTATTTATACTTACAGAAATCAAACACCTGAGAACGTTTAGAGCCCTTTACAGCACTCGTTTTAACAAGGTTAAGATGATGTTCTCAAGTGTTTAATTTCTATAAATAATAAGCGCGGGAACAGAAGACAATAGGTACTTACACAAGACAATACTTAAAGCACAGTGTACTTATTTTTATATTATGGTATTATCTTACATGTTCATGAGTGGCACAAGTGTAATAACAATAACTCTCATATGTTACTCTTCTCTGTTAAGTATACCATTGGTAAAATCATAGTAATTATGCACCATATAGTAAGGTAGGTTTACGTTTCGCAATTAGTGGCGTGTACATAATTTTTTTGAAAGATCGCGTATAGCATGAAATTGATTTGGTTTCATGAAATTAATGCATAGGTGAAGTTTTCGAGTAAACTAATGTCATGCCACTAATTTCATTATGTAAACTTAGCTTTATACATAGTATGCATACAATGCACCTTGGGCCTTACCATGATCGCATAACGCGATCCAGTTTAGGTAGTTTAGGTCCTAAACTGAATCGCATTAGGCTATCGTGGTAAGTACCCGAGCACCCCACTGATGCCTTACTCACAAACTCGTGACGCGCATACAAGTGGTTTCTAGAAATAACTGAGAATACTGTCAGCAGTTCTAAATAGCAAACCTTAGAAAAATCCTTCGAAATCCTTCGCAAGTTTTATTCCCAAAGAACCTTAGTCGATACTTATAAGTAATATCTTCAGTAAAATCATACATCAAAATCAACTGAGTCGTTTTGACGTTACAATGGAATACTCGACAGAAATCCATTTACTTACACACTGCTGATACACCATTTCTATGATATTAAATTGCAACGGTTAACACTCACGTATTTTTATCACAATAGGCGTGACATGTTTCGACTGCATCGGGCAGTCACCTTCGCAGCTCGGGCATCACTCAACTTATATGTTTTTACAGACTTTTATTGCAAAATCTCACGTCAAAAATAACTCTAAGTTGACAGATTTTTCCATGTACCTATCTTTAACTGGTTTAAATTATAACAAGTTATAAAAAAGTATTAATATGGGAGAGTCGGCTTTATCAGTTATCGAAATAAAAGACGACAAATAGTCAATAAGGAACAAATTGATTTTCGTCTGACCTAATAAGGTAACCACACTTCTTAAATAATGTTTTATGCGAATGACAAAAAAAAACGGAACGATTTTTTACGGAAATTAAATACTAGTAGGCTAGTGGTTCCAAAATCAGGCAGTATGGATTTTATCGACTTTTTTAACTTCGTAAGTGTAGCGTCATTATTAATATCTTCTTAATAACCTATTTTAAGTACGTATATGAGAGCCCTAACTGTGCCGACTGTGGGGTCATAGAGGATGTCCAATTATGTATTGTATATTATGTATATCGTTGTCTGAGTCTCCGAAACACAAGCCTTCTGCAGCTTACTGCGGGGCTTAGTCAATTTGTGTAAGCATGTCCTGTAATATTTATTCAGTTTAATGACCGTCTCACAGTTATATCTGTGGTGATGTCATACGAATCAAAAGTGATTATCGCAGACTAGAAACAAACATACATTTATCGAATTGATTGTATGAACAAATATCGACCGTAAGCAAACATGTTAACTAATATAAAAGCTAATGATTGATACTTTGATCACATCAAATAAAATGGATTGGATTCACATTTCACTATTGGTATTCCCGATACAATTTATACAAATAGCATGTCTAGAGTCAAGAGTGATAACCATTATGCAAGGCTCTGTTAGAGGTTACAAGGCTCCTGACGCACGAGTGTTTGAGTTTTTTGGTATACCTTATGCTACTGTTCCGAAGGGTCGTCACAGGTTTACGGTAAGAAAGTTAATTAAAACTTAAGTTCTGTTTATACGTAAAGTAGATTAAGATTCGCTGGAATATATTAACTGACCTTATATTCTATATTTACTTCATACTGACTCTTATTTATGTAACTGTAATGAAAGGTATTAAAAACCGAGTGCGATTTTTTTTCTGTCACCTTTTAATTTAGCATTATGGAATGTTTGAACGCATCATTGAGAGTTAATGATATAAGTATGGGTATATAAATTAGGATTTTATTACTTACTTTCCTGTATGACACTTTCCAAAATATATGATGTTTAATACCATCATAATGTATTTTCATTGTGTTTTTCAGGCGCCACTTCCAGGACCAACATGGAACAACACCTTGGAAGCAATAAACCGGTTTATTGCTTGTCCACAAAGTCCTTCCCTATATCCTAATGTACCAACAAGAGAAGACTGCCTCATCGCTAACGTAATAAGCCCTTACACGGGATCCGATCACCCTGTTTTAGTTTATGTCCATGGAGGTGCATATCAGTTAGGATTTGGTCATGCTATGTCGCCAAAACCATTAGTAGATAGTCAAAAGATAGTAGCAGTGACGTTTAACTATCGGCTCGGAGCGCATGGCTTTCTGTGTCTAGGTACAGACGATGCTCCTGGGAACGCTGGCATGAAAGATCAAGTAGCGTTGCTACGTTGGGTGCAACAGAACATTGCTTCATTTGGAGGAAACCCTAACGACGTTACTATAGCAGGATACAGTGCAGGATCTTCAGCAGTTGGGTTACTGACATTGTCAAGAATGGCTGCAGGATTATTTACTAAAGCAATCCCAGAAAGCGGAGCAGATGTTGGCACATGGAGTGTTCAATTAGATCCAATAGGTAATGCTAAGAAATACGCTCTGCAACTTGGTTTCAAAAATGTTGATGATATAAAAGCTTTAGAAGAGTTTTACCAAACTATAGACTTTGACGTATTAATGTCTGATGATTTTGATGCTGAAAAAGATTCCACTTTTCACTTTACTCCATGCGTTATATTTTTAGCGAAATATTTTTACATGATAACCCTGTTACTATCATTAAAAACAATAAGTACATGAGAGTGCCCATATTGTATGGCTTTACAAACATGGAAGGTTTGTTTAGAAAGCCTCAGTTTTTTTATTGGATCTGGGACATGAATTTGCAATTCTCAAAATATTTACCAGCAGACTTGCAATTTGAAAGCGATAGCAGAAGAAGTAATGTAGTGAAAGAAATAAAAGCATTTTACTCCAGTAAAAATTCCAGTATATTTACTCTTAAGGGATATTTAAATTATTTCACTGATATTATGTTTGCATTTCCTGTTCTGAGGTCTATCAAGTTGCGTTTGGAATCAGGATATGAAACCGTATATTTATACGAGTATTCATTTACTAAGAAATATTCTAATTGGAATTATCCTGGAGCCAACCACTGCTCACAAACTGAAGCTATTCTTGAAGACACAGTTAATATGGAGTCTGAAGAAGATTACACAGAAGAATATCAAGAAATGAGGGTTAAATTAAGAAACTTATGGATTAATTTTGTTAAACTTGGGTAAGTAACAGTTTTCATATCGTGTTGTTGTTTTGAAAGCAACGGTGCAACAAATTGGAAAATTGTTATGTTTCGTTTATAACTTATTAGATAATTCTAATAAACGTACTTAATTTTCAAACCTATAAGATTTTTTTATAAAACACGTGCGAAATCAAGATTCAATGAATGTTAATGTCTGATGCTAAACCCAGGTAGTATCTAATGTGACTCAGGTTTGGTGAAACTTACGAGTATTCCGTTTTCATCATTCAACTCGTGTTCATGAGCAATTAGGAGAGCGGTTCTCAAGATAGAGCTGATGCTGAACCCTGGCAGTAGCTAGTGGAACCAACACACACTACACAACAGCAACTAGTTCGGTCCAACATACGTGACTTCCATTTACGTCATTCGACTCGTGTTAACGAGCAATTAGGAGAGAAATTCACAAGATCGAGCTGGTGCTGAACCCTAGCAGGATGGAACTCAGGTTTGGTGAAACATACGCGTGTGCTGTTTTCGTTAATCGACTCATGTTAACGAGCAATTAGGAGAGCAGTTCACAAGATGGAGCTGATGCTGAACCCTGGTAGTAATATGTATGTATGTAAGTTTTGAATACGGTGTAAGGAAAATTAACAAACTAACTCCCGTGAGTATTTACTCCCGTCAATATTGTCGAAAATAGCTCGACATGTTTCGGATCTTCAGAGACCCTTTTTCAAGAGCGTGCTTTCGCGACTGCTGTCCTTTTCACACTGCGCGCAGCAGCTCGCTCGCATTCTTCTTTTGTTTGTGAGAATAAGGTACTTCGAAGGTGGTCCCATTTCATTTTTGCTGTGATCTTATGATGCAATCCCTGATGCATTTAGAGAGGTATGGTGATTAATATATTTGGAATTAACTGCAATAATTCGCTTACTTTAACTTTAACCGGGAAGACCAATTGAAGTCGGTATTTTTTTCTCATTAAAATTATTTACATACACTGTTTTATTTTTAAAGTATGATGTCATAAGCCCTCCATGATGCGCATTTTTCAACCGCTATTCTGTTGTCCGCCCAATGTTTTTTAAAACTCAGAGACAAACTATTATAGAGTCGTTTTCAATTTTCATAACCTACTATATGAAATAACGTGCAAATTGCGTTCGACATTGTTTGCAATTGACACTTAATTTCAAACTGAACGACAAGAGTCGTCACAGGTCAAATCTTTTTTTTTTTGTGTATGAAAGATGTTCAAAATTAAAAAAAAATATATGATATAGAAATCTGCGATATTAATTTGTTATACAGGGTTTCATTTAAGTCGTGAACCGTAGTACATTTTTAGGATATTATTTATATATATTATTTAGGATATTAACAAGGTAAGATAATTATTTAGATTACTAAATTGAATTGACTCTTTAAATCTGAACTATCGCAAACATATTTGTTTACATTTATCCCAGTTAGAAATGAAATCTTATTCATTTAACGGCTCGTATATCTTAGAAAGTCTTTTTACTATCACAATATAATATTTAAAATTAAAATCAAATTTTGCTTAAAAAAATTAAAAACCGCAAAAATATTGCCTGTGTTTTTTTGCGACCCGGGGCATTCAATTGCTAGTTGTTTATAAAGCTTTATTTCAAAAAATACCTGGTCGTTTAAATCGTACCATAGCTGCACACCCTCATAGGTACGATTTAACCATCCAAATATTTTTGAATTTTATCAGTTCGATTTCAGTGTATTGCTATAAATAATGGGTATTTGAGTCTAAAATAAGCAATTAACTTTCATAATGCTTAACTAATACAGTTTGAATGGTGGTGGTACGATTTAACCGACTAGTCGGCTAAATCGTACCGATGGCAGTTCTTTCGGATTCCTTTTTTTTCAGATCGTTAATTTAATCCCAGAATTCTCAATTTAATATATAATCTAGTCAAGAAACTAAACTTCTATTTGAATAAACAGTCACATTTCTATCTACCTTCAGAAAAAAGTAAAAATTGGTACGATACAACCGACTCTATCGTGTTAGACAGAAACATTAAGATATAATTAAATAAAAGTTATAATATATTAGTTTTTTTTTTTCAGTAAACCCGTTACAGAGATTTTTTCTTCGGACTGGCCCCCCACTTCTGCCGCTGATCCACTCTACATGTCTCTGGGTAACGTCATTCTGCTGAAGAGATCATTGCTAGAAAAACGATTTCGATTTTGGGAAGGCATTTACGATAAATATTATCGCCAGCCTGTTCCTCCTGAATTTTATTGACCGTACATTTGCGACTACTGTTACTTTAAAACTCGCGACTACCTACTTATATCGATGATTTAAGATTAATATAAATATACTATTATGACTTCATGATATATTATAAAATAAACATTACTCATAAAAGACGCATTAACCGCTCGTTTTGTTATATTCCCGAGAAATGTGTAAGTAACCGTAATTTTCCCGTATTTATTTAGCTTATCTGTGTTCAATGGCTTATTGTGTTATTTTTCCCCAACAAACAATATCATTTCAAACAAAGCAACAGTAAAGTCAGAATATTTATTTCCTTAAGGCTTCGTCAGACTGGGGCGTGGCTTGAGCGGGGCGCGAAGCGCGCGTGTCCCGCGCTTGAACGTTGCGCGGCGCCGGCGCCGCGTTTTCTCGCGCACCGCTTGCAATCCGCGCGACCCGCGCAGCGTGCTCAACGCGGGTAGCGAGCGGGCAATGCGGATGCGGATCGTTTTCCGGATACGGCTTGATTACCGGATTGAGAGACCGGTCACGTTTTTTATAATTTTGTTCCACTTCGACTTCAAATCGAATAGAGACTGACACATTACCTATGTACGTATATCAAATGGTTAAAAATAATGTTAATCATGATTTTATGCTGAACGACATAGCGTTGGTAATGCCTACATCTTGGGTGGCCCTCTACATCCCTAACAATTTTTGTCCTTAAATCACTTGCCCTAACCGTTTTGTCCTAACGGGCATTAGCTCTAACGATCTATTGCCATAGCAATTATTTTCCATAACGTAATGGTTGCCCTAAAACTCATTTGCCCGAAGCATTTTTGGCATAAAATCAATAACCCTAATGTGTTTTGGCATATTCATCGCGATCCCTAATAACGTTTGTCCTCATATCTCTTGCCATAACTATTTTATCCTAACCGGCATTAGTCTTAACAATCAATTGTCATAATAATTATTATCCATAATGTAATGATAAGTAGTCCTAAAACTCATCTGTTCGAAGCATGTTATCATATACATACGCAGTCTTGTACCAGTTTTAACCATATTTTAGTTGGACTGTACCAAAGGTGGGTCTTATAAAATTTGGTCGAAAGTGGTGTAATTATGACATATATTGGAAATGATTTTAACGTATATAACAAGTCACAATAAGCCTGGGCTGAGATCGTGCGCTTCAAAGATCGAAGTTTAAGGCAGGTCGGTTTAGGTACGACGACGAGCGAAGCGAGGAGGAGTGTTAGGTTGAACTGCGACCTAACAGCGCGCGAGCCGAGCGAGCGAAGCGAAAACCGACTTCTTTACATAACACTCTTTACAAACTATAATTTTGTATTAATTAATTAGTTTGGGCTAAGAATCTTTTGGACAAATAATATTAGTTGTAACGTATATAAGACATCACAATAAGCAGCTTTTAATTGAAAAACCTTTTCTAAAATTGAAAATGCCTGAGATCCAGCGCTTCAAAGATCGAAGTTTAAGGCAGGTCGGTTTAGGTACGACGACGAGCGAAGCGAGGAGGAGTGTTAGGTTGAACTGCGACCTAACAGCGCGAGCCGAGCGAGCGAAGCGAGCGTGCCGCGGCAGCGGCCGGCGTAGCGCCAGAACCGACTTTTTTCCATAACACTGTTTACAAACTACAATTTTGTATTCATTGATTAATTAATTTGGGCTAAGAATCTTTAGGATAAATAATATTACTTGTAGCGTATATAACACATCACAATAAGCAGCTTTTAATTGAAAAACTTTTTTTTTTTAATTAAAATGGCTGAGATCGAGCGCTTCAAAGATCGAAGTTTAAGGCAGGTCGGTTTAGGTACGACGACGAGCGAAGCGAGGAGGAGTGTTAGGTTGAACTGCGACCTAACAGCGCGCGAGCCGAGCGAGCGAAGCGAGCGTGCCGCGGCAGCGGCCGGCGAAGCGCCAGAACCGACTTCTTTACATAACACTCTTTACAAACTACAATTTTGTATTAATTAATTAATTTGGGCTAAGAATCGTTAGGACAAATAATATTACGTAGGTATTACAATAATAGGATAAACGTCATTAGGCCATATAAAATTAGGGAAAATAATGATTAGGACATATGATCAATAGTCATTATGGAACATAACATTAGGATATGTAATCAATATGTCAGGTGACATTAGGACATCAAACATTAGGGCAAACTAAAATTATCCATTCAATGAGAGGGCAATCAAAAATAGGCCAGATGAGTGTTAGGACAAATGATTATTATAGCAAAAAAGGATTAGGGAACGCAAAAATAGGATAAAAAACTTTAGGGATCCCAATATAGATCCCTACATGTTATTTTAAAATTTCGTAGCCCCATTTAGGTACCGTAAAGGATGTCGTCAATTAATGTTTACCTAGGCAAGGACTTCATTGCTTTTTAAGTTCGCACCGCGTGTGTACGAACCGCGCATTTTAGGGATTTTTTTTTAATTCAACCCTTGGCATACGTCGGACTGGGTTAATTTTAATTCATAATGTACATTTAAATTGAACCTAAAAAGTGCTACCAGAAACGTCGTTAAATGAATAATGAAAAAAAAATATCTACTTAATCACTTGGAACACCTAAAGATATATATAGATAGATATATTTAGGTGTTCCAAGTGATTAGATAAATTTATTGCTGTTATTATAGAAAAAATATAGAGAATTATCACGACTTGCTTATTCTAATCCCTAACGTTGTAAGTATCTGAGACGCCGGAAATGTATATTGCTTACGAGTAATAGTAGATTACATACCAAGGCCGTGTAAGTGGGAAATGCATCGGATTTCATGTATTTGTCGGCCGAGGCGAAGCCGAGGTCGACTAACATGTGATCCGAGGCTTTCCCATTTACAGGCCAAGGTTTGTATACTATTTTTCAGCCCGACGGAGCCGGCAGGCGGCAATTTAGTTTTGCGTAAAGTGGCGCTTACCGAAAACTGAAAAATACATTAATCTAAGAGATCATTCGCACGGGAGCTTTTTAACGCACTGTCGGATTTTAGGCGTTGAGCGTTGACGTTGGCTGTCAAATGGACCGTACGGAACTCCATGTTTCTGTTCTGACGAGCGTTTGAAAAACGTCAACGCCACTGTTACCTGACTTAACTATATTTCACAAAAACTACCGTAGTATAAACTATTAGCTCTGATCCTTACATGTGAGTAGGTACTGTACTGTTTCAGTAGATAACTGAAATTGAGTGATAGAAATTGGCATAAAAATATAGGTTTAAATCCTTTATTTTGAATTTAAAATTGACTATAAAATTCAACGTAACTATAAACTGGCCAAGATTTAATACTGTACTACTAACCCTCTATGGACTCGGAGTCTGAAAATAAATGATTTGAATTTGAAAAAAAAAGGGAGAAGGACATTTGAAATAACTTTGAAAATCGTTCTTAAGTTTCTGATGTGTTCAACGGAAACAAAATAATGATGCTGGTAGGAGATAAGGTCTGATAAGGTCAATGATCCTTACGATGCAAGTAGCAAAATTTCGAAATAATAAATATTTTTTTTACTTTGTATGGAGATAAGTATCCATTTTCAATCAGCAGGGTTACAAGAATGTAAGACATGGCCTCGGTGAGCTCCTGTTTTACGACTTGTGCATGCTATTGAAATAAAAAAAAATTTCAGATTCCACAGATCAATTGATTGTTAAATTACGACATATCCATAACAAAAAACTATAAATAACATATACGTAACAACTTATTTGTTTCGTCGGAGATTGAATATCCGGACCCTCTTTGCTATCATTATCAGGAAGCTATTTGTGCTCCACCTTATCTGCTTGAAGGGGAGACTAAACAACAGTTTGCGATAAATAGGCATCATCATCAAACCTGAACGGATTCGGTTCCCACTCTGGCAACACTATACAATAAAATAGACTCGCCCTTGAGTAAAATGACCACCATTTTATACTCATTTCTTTATTTTTAATTCACTTACCCCCCATCCTACTGGGAAACTGCGATGGAAAATATGAAAAAAATTGCTAATGATTAAAATGACCAACTTTTTAATAAGTATCTAAGTTTGTCTTAAACGACATTTTCATATTAAAGTTCACTTTTCACTTTAGGCGTAGATGGCGCCACCGGTGACCTGTAGTGCCGCTCGTAGATACCCTCCCAGAAAACTGCACGTTCCTCCAAGAGGTCTCTCTTGGAGGAACGTCCCTTGAGTTTAATCTCTTCTCCCAGGTCCATATAAGGAGACCAGTTAGCACCCACCGGAGGCCAAGTAGGGAGATTTGAACCTTCAGGTACTGGTTTACTGAAACAGATGAAGATTCATTAATTTTTGTTATTTTATAAGATTATGACTAACCGGAACTAGCAATAAACCTTACATTGAATACCTAATGCAATATATTCAATTTTAAACAAAAAAAAACCGTCTAGATTTTGAAACTCTTAATGCATGGACACATTCATTTCACTCATCTGATTAAAAAAACTACCTTTTTTGGCTTTTACCGATGCATCTTTATGTTTTGAACTCTCTACATGCAAAAAATGACGGAAGAAAACATAATAATCTTAGGCACAAATAAATTAGTGAACATTTTCCAAGCTTTTCCCGACTTATGCCACGGCTCAGGGAGCCTAGGGTCCCCTTTGGCAAATAATCGAAAAATTTGGCGTAGGCGCTAGGTAAAAAAAGCGGCAACCATCTGACTTTTCAGCCCAGAGGGTAAACTAGGCCTCACGAAGGGATAAGACCGGTTTCCTCACGATGTTTTCCTTCACCGAATAGCGATTGGATAATATTAAATGATATTACATTGGTACGAGCTGGCGTTTTATCTCACGACCTTCGGATTGAAACTCGCCCGCTCTTACCGCTGGGCTGCCAACGCTCTCTATAAAAATAAATGCACATACCCAGTAGTAATAAAGTTCACCCAGAGCTCAACCATAGTTGTCTTCATTTTCTTATATGCATCTGACTCAGAAACGGGAAACATGTCTACTATAACAGGAGTCTGGGCACAATGACCTGCACCTCTAATATTTTTCACGTACTCAATATTATCATACTGAGGATCCGGGTTAAAGAAAGAATATTCATACAGGTATATTGAATCACTACCAGCCTCTACTTGCAGTTTAACTGATCTCAAATGAGGAAATGCAAATAAGACGTCGGAGAAGTAATCGATAAAGCCTTGAATTGTTTCTACCGATATGCGTTTATCACCAAAATAAAACTTCTTAATTTCTTGTGCAACATGTTCCTTTTCTTCGTTGTTCTTAAACTGTAAATCAGACGGCAAAAAGTCTGAAAATCTTTCATTCATTAGTTCTTTCCATTGCTCAAACCAAGGAATTCGGAATAATCCTTCCATATTCGCAAATCCGTATAGAACAGGAACTTTCCTGTATTTTCCTTGTGTAAGAATATTAACTGGAGTATCATCTAGAAACTTTTCCACGCCGGTGTCACTCTCAACACAGGGCGAGAACACGAAATTTGAGTCCTTTCTATCCATAAAAATATCTGACGTCAAAGCTTTATATGATGCGGTGGTATAGAACTCCTCTAAACTACTGACATCATCAATATTAGTAAAGTTAAGCTGTTTAGCATAATCCTTCGCATTTTGAACTGGATCAAGTTGGACACTCCAAACAGCTACACTTGCTCCGCTCTCAGGTATCGCTTTATTGTAAAGTCCCTTGGTCATGTCTGATAGCATAAGAAGGTCTACTGATGAAGAGCCAGCGCTGTACCCAGCAATCGTGACTTCATTTGGATTACCGCCAAAATAGGCGATATTTTCTTGTACCCATCGAAGTAGCGCGACCTGATCTTTTATGCCTGCGTTACCAGGAGCTTTTTCTGTACCCAGACAGAGGAAACCATGTACTCCCAAACGATAGTTGAAAGTGACTGCTATTACTTTTTTAGTTCGAACCAAAGCCCTTGGTGACCCAAAGGCTCCGGATCCTAATTGATAAGCTCCTCCATGGACATAGACCACGACAGGAAGATTCTTCTCCTCAGTTTCAGGCATATATATATTTGCTACTAGACAGTCTTCTCGCATGTCGTACTGAGATACGTCCATCATGAATGCAACACCTTGTGGGCAAATTATTTTCTCATTCACTGCCTCAAGTGGGTCTATCCATACTGGTCCTGGAAGTGGCGCCTGAAAAAAATGAGATTATTTAAACCTAGTAAAATAGGGGTGTTTCTTAACTATAGGGGTGTCTACTGGGTGTATTATTCCAATTTCTCGTGTGCAGTCGCAAACAATAGAAGTTTGTTAATATTACGTATTCCTTTATAATCGCTCATGAATGTAGTATTTTTTCGGTGTGAAATTTACGTTAATCATAATCTTTTCTTTATTTTACTATCTTAAACATGGATATTGTTGTCTAATAGCATATAATTGCTTATACTGCCCTGCTAAGCATAATAGCGATATGTCTATAGATCAGGGATCGGAAAACGGTATTTTTGCCGTAACGGTATCGCTCCCTCCGCCATGAACGGAAAGGATTTCGTTTCTGTTCTCGGTTACCGGTAAAAGAACCGTTCAAATAAGATACCGGTTTTTGCCCATTTTGTTCGAAATTCGTTCCTGTGGAACGAAATTAATCGGTTAAATTGAAAATTTCGAAACGAGATAGAACGTGTATTGCAGTCTCTTTTATACGACTACTTGTGAAGTTGTGAGTACGCAACCTGCTGTACTCGACTTAGAATATTTTATTCCGATCCTGCTGTTTGCTTGCAATTATTATCGTTCATTGATGTTTAGTCTAGTTAATATTTATTATCGTTATAACAAAATGCAATGTTTTGTTTAGTTTCATTCAACTGTGCCGTTGTCTGTTTGTAATCTGTAATGAAATCTTGATAGTTAAATTTAGCTCATCTCCCGGTTGGCAATGCAATATTATGATGATATGGAGCTGATCTAATGATAAAGCCTGGTATCCAGGGTCTGATGATAGAGCCTGAAGGTGGCCATAGAAAGTCTGTAATAAAACGACTTAATCCCATCGAGTCTGGGCTCGTTTAATTTGTCTTGACGAGTATTTCGTCTCTTAATGGTATCAATCGAGGGTCTGGTAATAGTGCTGGACTGTGGATGTAAGAGGCCGTTTTTATTTTTTGTTGTACAAAAACCATTAATGGAAAATTTAATTTTTTTTAATTGTTTTCTATTCAGAATCGCGAGCTCTTTCAATCCTAGTAGGAGAAAAAAAGTTTCCCGAGATTTGTTTTCCATTTCGCCACCATAATTTCATTGATTTAGTATGGCGGTAGCGTCAATGGAAAGTTTAAAATTTGTATGGACAATTTAGGACACTTTTTTTCTCCTACTAGGATTGACAGAGCTCGTGATTCTGAATAGAAAACAATAAAAAAAAAATCATTTTCCAAAAATGGTTTTAGTACAACAAAAAATAAAAACGCCCAAGAACTTCGTTATAAAACGAGACATAATTGGAGAACATTTTTTTTTACCTCATCGTATGTAACTCGTTGCTAACTTGAATATTCAAAACTATACAGGGTGTTTTTTATATCCTTTAAATTTGAAAGGTTGCTTGTTACGTTAATAGAAGCTGCGTTGTAGGTCGCTTATAGTCGAATCAAAAATAAAAATTTTTCGTTGTTCATACAAAGTAAATAAATTTTACATCGTAAAAGGTCCTTTAGAGTTACACAAAAGTTAGTGACAACTATGACAAAGTTTAACTTTATTCGTGACCGCTCATGCCAAAACATAGCTTAGTGGTAGATGGTTTGGTTAATAAGTGCGATTAGGCTCTTAGGTCCCAGGTTCAAATCCCAAGAACTTACTTTTATTTCTCTTTTTTTAAACGTTGTAGATAACTGAATAGTATGATATTTAGACCTTTTGAGGTTTAAATATTAAAAAAGTATACGAACTGATTTTAGGTTTAGTTAAAAAATCATGAGTGTACTTTGGGGGTATGAATGAAATTACTAAGTCCATGGGTTTTTTTTCTTCTTCGTTTCTCGAGAACCTTTCCGCCCCAACTGCCATCGGTTCTACGTGCAATGTGCCCCGCCCACTGCCACTTAAGTTTAGCGATTCGGAGAGCTATATCGGTTACTTTGGTTCTGCTGCGGATGGTTTCATTTCTGATACGATTTCGCAGTGGAACTTCTAGCATCGCCCTCTCCATTACTCTTTGGGTGACTTTGAGCCTTCTTCTGAGGCCCATTGTAGGCGACTACGTTTCAGTACCGTATGTCATCACTGGCAGCACACACTGATCGAAGACTTTCGTCTTCAGGCACTGAGGAATATTGGACGAAAAGATGTGTCGTACCTTCCCGAACGTTGCCCATCCGAGTCGGATTCGACGATTAACCTCTTTCTCGAAATTGGGCCTACCTAACTGGACAGTTTGTCTTAGGTATATATAATTGCCGAGTGTAAAGTGTCCGATTGTAACTGGAGTTGGTGCTACATGGGCATTTGACATAATTTTCGTCCTATCAATATTTATCTTAAGAACAACACGCTCGTAGGTCAACAAGCATCGTACACAAATCCTCCATGGTCTACGGAGGTACTCGCCGTTTACATTGACGTTTGGCCTTCTCGAGTCCAGAGTCTTGAAAACATCCTCAAGTGCAGCGTTAAACAGCTTAGGAGAGATGACTTTTCCCTGCCTGACTCCCCGCTGCAGCGGAATAGGCTTCGAGTTCTGGTCTTGGAGTCGGACTGACATAGTGGCGCTCTCGTACAAACTACTGCTATACGCTATATTCTATACGCTATAGACTACTGTCTACTTGGCACCGTTGGAGAGATTGTAGTACCGCCCAGGTTTCGATCGAATCAAAGGCTTTCTCGTAGTCCACAAACGCTAAACAGAGGGGCAGATTATATTCCTCGGTCTTCTGTATAACCTGACGAAGCATATGGATGTGGTCTACGGTACTAAAGCCTCTTCGGAAACCGGCTTGTTCGGGAGGCTGGAAGTCATCAAGCCTGCGTGCGAGACGATTCGTACTGACTCTTGAAAACAGCTTATAGACATGGCTCAGAAGTGAGATGGGTCGGCAGTTCTTCAGTAAGGCGTTGTCACCTTTTTTGAGGAACAGTACTACCACACCTGCGCTCCATGCCTTTGGCGTTCTCTCTTCCAGTAAGACGAAGTTGAACAACTTCTGAAGGGCCGTAAGGATCGGTTTACCACCCGCCTTCAGAAGTTCGGCTGTAATTCCGTCTTCACCAGGCGCCTTGTTATTTTTGAGCTGTTTAAGAGCCATTCTAATCTCGTACAGGCTGTGATGTCCGGGATGTCTTCGGTATAGTGTCGGGTCAGTCTAGCTCCAGGGTCTTCCGCCAGACCAACTTTGGGTCTGCTAGTAGACGTGTATAGCTGTCCATAAAAGCTCTCTATCTCACTCAGGAGCTCAGGGTTGGATGTGACGATTCTACCATCTTCAGTTTTTAACTTAGCGAGCTGGCTTTGCCCAAAAGACGGAACAACTTACAAAAACTTTGGAGCCCTTATTTCGCTATGACCTCTTTAATACAGTATATAAGTATTTAATTGGCGCATATCTCGAGTGAGGGATTTAGAGATCTACTTGTTGAGCCGCCGGTATAGAGTCGCATCAACTGAAGATTGTAGAACCATTTTACTCCTTTTATCGATGAGTCTTTTGAGTAGAGTCTGAGAGCCTTTTGGTCTTGTTTGTCCGTTGGGTCTTAATAAAACTTAGACCCAGCGCTATGGACAGCTTCCACAAACCCGTCGTTGAATTCGTCCACATCATCGCCTAGGAAATTGAAAAGGTTTTGGAGTTCCAGCTGAAAGCTCTCGTGGTTTTGAGTTTGGAGTGCAGGACGGAGCGTAGACTTCATCAATCGAGAGCGTTCTAGCTTAGTAAATATATTCTATGTGCCTCTTACTAGGCGGTGATCGCTTCCAGTTTTGACCGTATTGATCACAGCAACATTATTGAATATATGTCTCTTCGCCGACATGATGAAGTCAATCTCGTTTTTAGTTGCACCGTCGGGACTCATCCAGGTCCATTTTTTGTGCTCGCGTTTCTTAAAGAAAGAGTTCATCATGTAGAGTCCCTCCTTCTCCAAGTAACCAACCAGTAAATGCCCCCAGTGGTTCCCACGTCCAACCCCAAACTGCCCCACTCTCAGCTCGTCACCATCTCTCTTGCCTAGTTTCGCGTTGAAGTCCTCCATAACAACGGTACAGGTTCTGGAATTTGCATAGCTTTTGAAATATACATAGCCTCCACCTCGTCATCGGAGTGTGCCCAAGTCGGCGCGTACACCTGTATGACCTTCAACGAGTACCTCTCAGATACTCTGAGTATAAGGTACGCCACCCTAGTCGACATACTCTCGATTTTCACCACGTTGTTTACGAGGGACTTGTGGACGATGAACCCGACACCTCCCTGGGACTGTTGGTCGCCCTCCCGGAAATAAAGCAAATTGCCGGACTTAAGGATTATTGTATCCTCGCCCTCTCTTCGGACTTCTGACAACCCCACGACGTTTCAACGCAACTTCCTTCTCAATCCTTCCTCCAGTTCCGCTAACTTTTCGTCGGTCAGCAGTGGACGCGTGTTGTAAGTTGCCAGGGTCAGGAGTCGTCGGTGGTGGTAGCCGGATCTTTGCCGGGGATTCTTAGAACCACTGAACACCCCGTGACTTCAATTTAAGTGTTTTTACTTTTTTGTGTAACATTTCTAGAAATCAAACTTTAGGCATATTGATAATTAGAGATCATCTATGCAAATCAAATTTCATACAGCATATGAGGACGAATTATGGTGTCAAATGAATAAGAATAAAGTTTTACTTTTACTCCATAGTAAATGTATGAAAACAGTTTTCTTTAATTTATGGCTTTTTTGTACATTACCGAAAGTAACCCCAAGGAAACTATTGATACTGGATAGAAATGGAATCGATTGACATAAAAAAAAATACATGAAAAAAAAACTTTTTTCATTTTCATACAAATTGTATTGGGAAAGTTTTTCTCGATTTATGCCTTTTTAGCTGGATTTTTTTTTGGTCAGATACAAGCTTTTGATCCTGGACAGGAATGGAATTGATTGGCATCAAAAAAACAGTTTGTCAAAAATGACCGTTTTCTCGCATCCTGTTTTTTTTCCAAAATCTGTAAACGTCAATCTTCATTAATTTGAAATCAAAGGAAGGTCTCCTAAGGCCTATTTAGCCTAGCAACACGGGATCTGCTAGCTGCCCTCACTGACCCAAAATTTATTTCCACCCTGTATATCACATCTATGTTTAACCGAGCTTAAGAATTTTTTAGAAATCGGAATCGGTAAACTGTAAATGTAGTTCGAAAATCGCGGGCTAAAATTTGACAAAAATTATATACATGTATAAAAAAGTGAGACCCCTTAGATGATTTTTCCGAGTTTTTGTCATAAAACATGAAGCGTAGAATATTCCCTACATGATGGAAACTAAAATAGGACTATGCCCGCCGATCGACGAAACAGCGCCGCCGCACGCAGACACATGTCAGGATCGGCTGGGTTTAACCGTTATTATTTCGTTCGTGCGAACGTTAAAATTACGTTATCTGTACTTAACGGTAAGCACGAACATTTCGATTTCATTTTGTTCGTTCCATCAATTTACCGGTTAATTGTCGAACGAAATAAAGAAATGGAATTAGAACGATATTAACCGTTAAGCGAATACCGGTTCCGATCCCTGCTATAGATGATGTTTTTGAGATACCTATAGCTATTATGCTTAGCAAGGCACCAAGGGACTATCGTCATAATTTGAGTTGAAGAATTTTCCAAAAGTCTCTTCTCTTAACCATGGGTTGAATTGAAAGTGCCCCATTTTACCTGAGATATATTGGAAAATCTATTTTCCACCTGGAGACCTATTCGAACGTGCTAAACTTACATTTGACATATGCATTTCATTTTACCTACGCCATTATCATGTCATATTGATGATTTCCACGGAAGTTCGCATCGAAATGTCATTTAAACACGTTCAAATACGTGTCCGGCTACATGATGATCAAAAAGTGAGATGAAAGTTATTTTAGTAGAATAATATCCTTCCAAAATGTAACCACTACTTTTAAAATAATAAGGATGGTAAATGTGGAATTTCACAATTAACATCATCACAACATTAACCAACTTTCATAAATTTTTCACCTATACAACAATTATTTTAATGCGCATAACTAAACACGTTCAAGAGGTCGCAGTCCTATCCGATGGTCAGACCAAGTCTGCACATCACTATACACCAAGCTTCACCTTGCACACACCAAGATTCACGACCCTCAGAATTGAGGAATACGACTTGAAGAGAGAGAGAGCATAACTAAAATATAAGATCTATCAATCAATCAAATATTATATACTAGTAGAAGCCGGCAAGATTCGTTTTCAGATGCATTGCAGAAAATTACAGTTGATTGTATCATGAATCACGATGAGCAAAATGATTTACGACAGAAACTTACATTGAATACTAAATTAGCGTTAGTTCTTGGAATGCAAGCAGTTACACAAATAACACATTATGCACACAGATGCTCGTTAATATCGTGATAGGACATAATATATCTGTCACTGTCACCTTCAGAAAAATAATTACACAACATCGACAGGAGGGGACTAGTCTAATTCAATGATTATACCGCGTGTGGCCGATAAAGGATGATGTTCCACTCCCATACAAGTTTGGCCCCACACTGCCAAAAGTGGCAAAACATGGGAGGTATATCGTTAGGCTCCAAATATGAAACGAAATTTTCGAGAGCTCATTAAAAATTCACGGACTTCTCTCAGAACATTAGAACGATTATAGGTTAGATTTTTCCTTGAACGTACCTAGTGAACATGTTCGTACTGGACCGGACAATAGTAGTTTATGCAACAGTGATATAATACGGGTTCTTAAAACTTGAGGGTCGCCGTTACAAAACGAGACCACAGAGTTTAAAGAACCAATCATGAACTGCTATACGCTAGTTTTCCACGACAGCAAAATAGTGAAAAAATAAAAAATCTAGAAAGGTGGCAGAATATGGAAGATGTCGTATATTGACTTTTGTGCGGAACCGTCGGTGGGCGAGTACGACTCGCACTTGGCTGATTTTTGTATATATATGAAGTATCTTCAAATGCTTAATAAGTAAATATACTCGTATATAGCTAATTATGGAGCGAGCACTCTGTTTTCACGTAAGTATTCATCCTTCTAGCTAGTGATGATTATTGTGTCAACGTATTGTATTCCGTACAATTGTAAAGCATAAATTAAATCATTTATTATTTATAATAAATGTCTTAATGCATGTTTTTAAGTAGTCACACTACTATATATAAAATATAAATTTAAAGAGATGTCATATATTTACTACAGAAAAAGTGACCAAGGCCCCAGTGAGCAGGGCTGGGATCGAAACAGCGACCTCCTGCTTTCGCGGCAGACGCCTTAACCACTGGGCAGTACCTAAAAGTACCTTACCAAAAGTACCTAATCGTATTCCACCTATAGTACTTAATTTGAATCAACTTCAATAATTGAATTTTGTAGTTTGCGTTTTTTGAAATAAACAACGAAACGCACCGGAAGAAAGAATGTCGTTTTATATGTGATGGCGTTGTTTGGTATTAAAACGTGTCTGTGGGAATCTAATAGGTTTATGTATAATATTGTAAAAAACAAGTATTATTTTGTGTATGCGCATGATTTGACAACTTTAGGTCAATTTCGGCATGATCCCCTTATTCTCAATTGCTCCTATCATGGACCACACCCGGATATTGATTTAATCAAACGCCCTATAGTATATACGATGATTTTTAATTAGTGATCAGGTGTAGAAAAATGTTGATTCCTTGACCAAATTAAACTTATTAGGCGAGATCTCACGTAATAATAAGAGACAAGGTGACAAGGATTTTAGGAAAAAAATCAAAATTAAAGTTATGATAAAAAACAAGTTTATTTCCGTGTGATGACGAGTTCAACGTGATCCCCGTCAATAACTGAGTTAGAAAAAAATTGTGTCTCATCACGGATTAAAAACTTTACCATTGTGTATAATGTACAAAGTTCTTATTTTATCGAGTTATCAACAATTGTTTACTTACTGATAATTTATTTATATGATATCATGATAAGATAAAAATGTTGCTTTGGTAAAAACAACAGTATCATGCTGATTTTCGACTTTTGTTATGAGGAAAATATTACATACCTCCATGTTTCATAATAATTAATAACAAGACTCTACGTAGCTATTTATTTCACAACATTTATCTACAATCTTACTGAATTATCATTGTCAAAAGTTGATGCTTTTTACCAACGGAATGTTTTGATCGCCATTTGTCATTGCATGTTTATGTAAAGATACCACTTTGCCGATTGTTTATAAGGTTAATTTCAAAATTAATTCTTATGACACCTTATCTTCAACCGACAAAGTGGTCACCTTTAACTAAAAACAATCACAATTTAAGCCTAAATCGTAATCTCGTACTTAAAATTTTCGTGAATAAGAAATGACAATATCAACAAACATTCAAATCATGCTTGATAATTTAAATGTTGAATTTGATTGTTTGCATCCTCAGTCAGCTTCCACTAAGTGACCAGCACGCCTACCACGAACAAAAAATTGGCATTGACGGTAAAACCTCTTTGTCACTCTAATATGCAAATGAATGATACGAACTTCCGTGGAAATGATCAATATGACGCAGGGAAAATGAAGTGGATATGGTAAATGTCAGTTTAGCACGTTCGAATAGTTCTCCTTATTATTATTACAATCAACACATGAGCGGTATCACCGGTGTATCATAAAATTATTTCAAACTTAAAACTTTTTTATACCAAAGAAAATATACAACAAACAGACTTTAAACTTACAGTAAACCTGCGTGATCCAGTAGGCGCCGTGGCGTACGGGATTCCATAAAAGTAGAAAATATCATCAGTCTTGTATCCCTTTACGGGCCCCTGTGAGGTTTGCACTATCCTTGATTCCCTCACATTCTGTGTAGCACACAGCGCAACACCGGCAACTAATATCAGTAATTGGGTTAAAGTGTGCGGCATTGCGAGCAGACGGCTTGACACTGACCGTTCCTATTGATGGCATCATACTTATTTAATTTGCCGAGCGACGATGACGCTTGTACTGTCGTGTAGAATTGTGTTTGTAATAATTATCCAGTCATTGAACTGACACCTTGTATGGAAATTTTATTTATTTGGGTAATAATTCATAATAGCAGATTTTTAGCGTAACGGATATATATTAAATGATATATAAAGGGTCACTCACATAATTTAGAACGAAACATGTCGAGCGAAAATCGACTAAATTACGTGAGTGACCCGTTTTAAATATTATTTAATATGTGAACGACTATAAATGCATTTCCTAAAAACATTTTTAGCGAACAATGTTGTTTATGAATCAACTTGATTATCAACTTTATAATCTGTTGTCCGCAAAATTATCAAGTTGATAATAAAGACCAAGTGCGGGTAGTTCGTAAAATCCGCGCGGCTAGGAGAGGTTGATTTCATCCTCAGATAGTCTTTCTTCAGGACCACGGGAGCAATCTCGCCCTCGGAGGATTCCAAAGTTTTACACGATTAAGAGTCGAATTAGTATGTTTAGTACCTATTATAGGTACTACCTTTTTATCAGTCTCATACGGTTGTATTCGTTAGCGACAGTGTCAATTTACTCGCAATGCAATGCACTAAAAGGAAGTTTACGCGGGATTATCATAGTCAGATTATCGAATGATCAGTAACAAAGATAGACTGTTGAAGGTAGGACCTTCCGTGGAGAAAAATGCAATGTCATCGTGCCATGTCATGCATACAATACAATAGTAGATTGTGTTACTAGGGATAAAAATGATATATTTCCGGCGAGGGCGTACATTGAATTCCAAGTGAAGCGATGGATTCTAATGTAGGATCATCCTATCTATGCGTAATGAAGGATTCCAGCGTTAACGCCCAAGACGAAAATAATTTTGATACCGAGTGACACATACTGCTTTTCACACCAACTAAGAGGAAAAAAAAACCGAACAGCATCATACCAACACCACGATGCCACCTAGTTAATGCCCGAAAACGTAAATATGTGAAGTCCTTGAACAGAAAAGTTCCACTTTGATCCCTCCTAGCTTGAACATAAAAACCTTTTTATGAATAGGTGTGAAAATTAATGTTTCCATTTATCTCCAATACCGGTTAACCGGTTTGAAAATTAACACTATTTTTATGAAAGGGCGCTATTGGGCCTATACTACGAAAATCGAACGATTGCGGATTTGTATCTCCATCTCTGTCACACTTGCATATTGGAGTGACAAAGAGGTTTTCCCGTCAATGCCAATTTTCGATGTTCGTGGTAGGCATGCTGATGTACAGTGTGACGGAAAAAGGTATAGTAGTAGTAGGTAGAAATTAAATAGAGTTGAACTAAACTCAAACTACAGTGGCAACTAGTTCTCTTGTCAAATGTGTCATTATAATCGTTACCAAATATCCGTAGAAAAGTAAACTTTTTGCTCGCACTTACTCGCAGACCCTTATTACATGCGACAGAATGAGATGCACAATATGTTGCCTTTAAAAGCTCAGTGGCGCCCTCCGAAATGTCTTTTTCTGTCGCCATGTAGAAAGATCTTATTTTATCCAGTTATCAAAAAGTTACATAGGTACCGACTATTCGCTGGTACGATGAGCATGATGAACTGACTAAAGATGTTTTTTTGCTAAAAACAACAGTGTCACGCTGATATTCAAGTTTTGTTTTGAAGGAAATATTACATACATTTTTGATAATCATTACTAAATGACTCTAGCTATTTAACAATATCAGTCCACAATCTAACATACCTAATCATTGCATGCATTGGCACTGACTGGGAAATAAGAAATTAAGTAGGTATTTAGTTTGGCTGCATTATATTACCCAGTTTCAGGCAGTCAAATAAAACATTAATCAACGTTGGTTGAGACAACTTACGCAATCGAATAAATAACAAATATTATATAAATCTCTTTTTGACACTTTCTTTAATTGGTAAGGAAGTAAAAGTATGATGGGGGTCTTGTTCTAACTTAAACTTTATCATATACAAACAAGATATTATTATACAATACTTTAAACTTACAGTAAACCTGCGTGTTCCAGTCGGCGCCGTGGTATACGGTGTTCCATAAAAGTAGAAAATATCATCAGTCTTGTATCCCCTTATGGGTCCCTGTCAGGTTTGCACTATCCTTGATTCGATCGCATCCTGAGTAACACACAGCGCTACAGCGGCAACTAATATCACTAATTGGGTTAAACTGTACGGCATTGCGAGCATACGGCTTGACACTGACCGTTCCTATTGATAGTAGTACATTTCTTTCATTTGCCGAGTGACGCCTGTACACTTGTCGTATAGAATTGTGTAGAAACGGATGTCCGTATTTGCTCGAACATTGGTTTAGCATTTATATTTTCATTAATTGATTTCGTGGTTTGTTATTGAGTTGAACTTATTAAAATTCCATAATTTGACTAGAAATTTGTCAGGAATTATGATTCGTAACGACTTTTGGATTCTATTTCACATACCTAGATACTATTAGCATACCATACTAATAGTAGAGTAGGTATGTGAAATACATACATATATTTTTGATTCAATATTGGTGATTTGTTTATTTGGTTTTCCATCTATCTGTTTGATAAATACCTAATCTCTTTGTTTGTGAAACCATTTAACTAGGTAAGACCAGGTTCAACATATCGTTATTATTATCGTTAATGTGAAATTAACAATAAGAAATTGGTATTTATTCGATTTTGCACCACCTGCATCTTTTTTTTTATATGCTATAGGGGGCAAACGAGCAAACGAATCGCCTGATGGTAAGCGATTAACGTCGTCCATGGACACCCGCAACACCAGAGGTGTCGCAAGTGCGTTGCCGGCCTTTAAGGTGGGAGTACGCTCTTTTCTTGAAGGTTTGAAGGTCGTATCGGTCCGGAAACACCGCTGGCGACAGTTCGCTCCACAGTTTAGCTGTGCGAGGCAGGAAGTTTCGGGAAAAGCGCACAGTTGAGGACTGCCAACCATCTAAATGGTGAGAGTGGAAATATTGTCGCGTAGGGCGATGGCGGAAAGAAGCGGCAGGGATTAATCCGAACAATTCCTCGGAACACTCCCCATAATACATGCGATAGAAAATGCAGAGTGAGGCCACATCTCTACGCAGCGCCAAGGGATCAAGCCGATTAGAAATACGTTGGCAGTTGACAATTCGAGCGGCTCTCCGTAGGATGCGGTCTAGAGGAAGCTGGTACTTAGGTGCCCCTGCCCAAAGGTGAGAGCAGTATTCCATATGCGGGCGAACCTGCGCCTTATAAAGCTGTAGGCGATGTGCCGGCGTGAAATACTGCCTCGATCTATTGAGCACACCGAGCTTCTTCGAGGCCAATTTGGCCTTACCCTCTAGGTGGCCGTGGAACTGGACTCCACTCGAGATGTCAACGCCAAGGATTCCAATACTGGCTGTGGCAGATAGGGGAGTGCTATCAAAACGAGGTGACGCGACAAACGGAAGTTTTTTCGCGGTGAACGCGCAAACCTGTGTCTTTGTAGGGTTCAGCTTCTGACGAACTTGACCAGGAGTGCGATTTTTGAATCTCAACAAGTGACAAATTCTCACCGAAATCATTTCTGAAAGTTCGTATTTTAGAAACTCATCATAGGTAGTTGACATTTGTAACATCTGTGTGGTGATTTCAAAGTCACGGGTAAACTTCGGTAAGTAAAGGCATTAAATAATTGAATTGTTGAATAAAATGATTAAAAATCTAACATTTTCATGTTAGAGTCCACTTAGATGTGATTTAGCTTATGTAGTACCGCATGTAGACACCGTCCCAGAAGAGTGCACGTTCCTCCAATTCCTTTAAGTTAATTTCTTCTTAATTTTACCCAACCGCGCAATGCAAAGGGTAAAAGTTTGGTCAAATCCAGCCTGTATTTAAGGCTGGATTTGACCAAACTTTTTATCCAAGAGTAACGCTTAATCTTGGATACTAATGTCAAAATCCCATAATAATTTGACGTTACTATCTGAGAGTAAGCATTATTCTCGGAATAAAAATTTGGTAAAACGCAGTCTATATGCGAGTATACAATGATACAATGAGTTTTAGAGTTCATTTCTTATTTTAGTCGCAGATGGTGCCACTGGCGACTTGTAGAATCGCATGTAGATATCATCCCAAAAGAGAGCACGTTTCTCCAATAGAGGCCCTTTAAGTTCCATCTCTTCTCCAAGTTTCATATAGGGCGATCTATTAGCACCAACTGGAGGCCAGGATTGGAGACTCGATCCCTCAGGTACAGGTTTTCTAAAAAAATAAATATTATAGTTAAGTACCATGTTTGACAAAGGATAACAATTGATCATACTTAAGCATGATACAACGGGACGGGACGGGGAAGATCTGTCAGTTTCTATAGAAAACGTCTCGTAACATCCGAGCTCTGAACTGTTACGTGATACTTTCTGTAGAAATTCACAGATTTGCCCGTCCCATCCTAGTGTGAGTCAGTCATCCAACTTACCAAAATAGTAACAAACAAAATAAAGAGCATAAGAAAAAGTCATTAAATATTAAAAAAATATTACCCTGTGATGATAAAATTGACCCAGAGCTCAACCATCACCCTCTTATGTTTTGCATACTCTTCTGAATCGGGCCCGTAGTTTATGCCATATTTATTGTTTTCCATTAATGCATGAGTTTGGGCACAATGACCAGACCCTTTTATATCTCTTATGAAATCTGGTATCGGAGCACTCTTAGGATAAGGTCTGAAGAATGAATATTCATACAGATATATTGAATCACTACCAGCCTCTAATTGCAGTTTAACTGATCTCAAATGGGGAAATGCAAATATGACGTCGGAGAAGAAATCGATATATCCTTGAATTGTTTCCACCGATATGCTTTTATCACCAAAATAAAACTTCTTAATTTCGTGTGCAATATGTTCCTTTTCTTCGTCATTCTTAAACTGTAAATCAGACGGCAAAAAGTCTGAAAATCTTTCATTCATTAGTTCTTTCCATTGCTCAAACAATGGGATCCTGAACAAACCTTCCATATTTGCGAATCCGTAAAGGATAGGAACTTTTCTGTATTTTCCTTGTGTAAGAATATTAACTGGAGTATCAGCTAGAAACTTTTCGACGCCGGTGTCACTCTCAACACATGGCGAGAATATAAAACTTGAGCCCTTTATATCTAGAAAAATATCTGACATCAAAGCTTCATATGGTGCGGTGGTATAGAACTTCTCTAAACTACTTATATCATCAATATTAGTGAAGTTAAGCTGTTTAGCATAATCCTTCGCATTTTGAACTGGATCAAGTTGGACACTCCAAACAGCTACACTTGCTCCGCTCTCAGGTATAGCTTTATTGTAAAGTCCCTTGGTCATGTCTGATAGCATAATAAGGTCTACTGCTGAAGAGCCAGCGCTGTACCCAGCAATCGTGACTTCATTTGGATTACCGCCAAAATTGGCGATATTTTCTTGTACCCATCGAAGAAGCGCGACCTGATCTTTCATCCCTGCGTTACCAGGAGCATTTTCTGTACCCAAACAGAGGAAGCCATGCACTCCCAAGCGATAGTTGAAAGTGACTGCTATTACTTTTTTGGTCCGAACCAAAGCGCTGGGGGACGCAAAGACTCCGGATCCAATTTGATAAGCCCCTCCATGAACGTAGACCACGACAGGAAGATTCGTCCCCTCGGTTTCAGGCATAAATATATTTGCTACTAGACAGTTTTCTCGCATATCGTAATTAGAAATGTCCATCGTCGGAAGTGTGCCTTGTGGACAAATTATTTTATCATTTACGGCTTCAAGTGGATTTATCCATATTGGTCCTGGAAGTGGTGCCTGAAAAATAAAAGATACTATTTGGAACTAGTACAATATTTAGGGGTATTTCCTGTGTAAAAATAATATTATTCTTATATCCCGTATTACGTCGTAGACCCGTTTTCTTACATATATTGATTTGAAAGGGACGACACTGCGATGTTGTAATTTTTTAATTTCTACCTTTTTCTGTCGCACTGTACAAGGCTACAAATACATTTCCAAAAATCATCATGTTTGCAAACAGTGTTTTTTGTGTATCAACTTAGTTTTAAATTTAACAATTTGTATCGCGCAAGATGATCATTGATCATCTTCTTGTCTTGATTATGCAAAACCCGCGCAGCTAGATGTTAATGTCAACATCTTCTAAACCACAGGAACAATGTCACCATCGAAACGTTGACGTTAGTTTTCCAAGTTTAAACGATTAAGACCCGTTTTAGTAAATTTTGTACCTACTATGAATTTCATACGGTTGTATTTGTTTGCGACAGTGTAAACTTACTCGCAAGTTGCAATGAACACGAATAAATGATTCTTATTCTTATTCAATGCAATGCACTGAAAGTGAGTTTGCGCCGATTTGAGAGAATACGGTCGTGTCTAACTCATAGTACCTATGATAGTGTAATTTATCATAGTCAGACCATCGAATAATCGTTAACAAAAATAAACTGTCGACAATGGCTTTGCAATTGTTCCTCACGGAGACGGTAGGTGCGAAAGATCCCGTATGCAGTTTAAGAAAATTAGACTATTATACATTCAAATGAATGTTCTCCTTTTATCTTCATTACGGCTTAACCGGTTTAAATAAATAAATATTATTGGACATTCTTACACAAATTGACTAAGTCCCGCAGTAAGCTCAAGAAGGCTTGAAGGTTTGAAAATGAACACTATGCAATGGTTTAAGAAAGGGCGTTATGGGTCAAAATATTAATTACTCATGTAAAGTGTGACAAATAAAGTTGAACTAAACGCAAAAACTAGGTCTCTTGTCAAATATATTATATATCATTACTATCATAACAGTAAACTTTTTGCTCGCAGTTAGCCCCATATTACATGCGACAGAATGAGATGCACAATATACAATGTTGCCTGCTAAAGCTCAGTAGCGCCCTCCGTGTCTACTTTTTCTGTAGCAATGTACAAAGATCTTATTTTATCCAGGTATCAACAAGTTACATAGGTACATACCATTCACTGATATGATGATCATGAATCATGATGAACTAACTAATGATGTTCTTTTTAGTAAAGATAACAGTAGGTAACGTGCTGATTTTCAAGTTTTGTTTTGAGAAAAATATTACATACCTACTATAATATTTGATAATAATTACTAAAGGACTCTATTTAACAATATCAGTCCACAATCTAACATTATCAGTAGTGTGCTATTTTTTTCTTTTTAACAAAGAATAGTTTTTAACATAAAATTTGAGCCTAAATAATAGTTAATTTCATAAATTAAAAAAGTAATTACATTAAAAATCTACTTTCAAAGTTGAATTAGTTTGTTTGCATCTTCAGTCGGTCTCCATTGTGTGACCTTGGTTCACTTACATATGGATAACATACGTTTTTTATAAAATCAATTTAAAATCTTGGAAAAATAATAAAAGCGTGGAAGGAGTACAAAGTAGGTACCTACAACATTACGTCAAGTCACTCAAACTAAAACTAGGAATAAAAAATGATGAGAGTATTTATTTAACACGACATTGGCATTTTTATAGTCTTGAGATAAATTTCCAAAGCGGATCCCAGGCTCCCTGAGCCGTGGTATAAATATAAACCGGGAAAAAGGTAGCAAGAAGATGAAGATATACAATAGAAACAATTTAAACATACTGTAAACCTGCGTGTTCCAGTAGGCGCCGTGGCATACGGTATTCCATAAAAGTAGAAAATATCATCAGTCTTGTATCCCTTTACGGGCCCCTGTGAGGTTTGCACTATCCTTGATTCGATTGCATCCTGAGTAACACACAGCGCTACACCGGCAACTAATATCAGTAATTGGATTAAAGTGTGCGGCATTGCGAACAGACGACTTGACACTGCCCATCCTAATTGATAGCGGCTTATTTAAATATACGAGTGACGCTTAGTACTGTCGTGTAGAGTTGTGTTTCCAAGAAAGATAATGTCTGTTCGTATTTGCTCGAATATAGGTTTGCATGCTGCAGAGTTAATTTAATTTATCTTTTATTTGTCTAAAGTATAAAGATACAACTAAGAGACACCTAAAAGGGAACTACAACGTAATCTAATTAAAACTAAATAAATAGTTAAAGGTTGAGGGGACTGGAAGAATCCACTCCACTGAATGTGTGTTAAAGGAACGCGTTTTGATTCTCCGCTGTTGGCCCACTACGTTGTGCACGATTTATCGGGCTCCACTAGGCTGGTGGTGCTTGACACCTAAGCAACATCTAGGTTCAAAAGGCTCGGTTAAAAGATCATCAGGGCACGTGATAGCTCGGAGCCCTCAGAGGTCAAGTGACACTTTCTATAGTATTTAACACATCGGGCATGGTCCGGTCTACTGTGAGTCATCCTTTACCGGGTCCTCGCGTAAAGACCGTATCATTAATCATGGAAACAACTTTACGTATCCGTATGTTTTTGTATTTTTATATTAAAAAATTACAGATGTGTTTAAATAGTGCTTTATTAAGGTAGACATTTCATCCTGGGAGTTCCATCTAAAGCATATATATGCTTTAACCATTTTGTCTAAACCATGTGGTTTATACAAAATTTACTCCATGTTTTGGAGTTCTAAATTAATTTCATTATTTCTATTTTAATTTCATAATGTATTTAATTTACCCAACCAATCCAGGAATCCATGCACTCCGAGACGATTATTAGTAGTGACTGCTATTACTTTTTTTGGTGATGCAGCATCTCCGAAACTTAGTATTAGGTTTCGGAGGTTAGTTCTATCTGTGTCAGGCACGTAGACGTTCGGTATAAGACAATCCTCTCTCACTTTGACTATTTAATCAGAAAGACTGGCAACGTCTGTCATTGTCTATACAAAAAAGTCTGCCGACTTGTGGGGGAAGGGCACGTCAAATGTACAGCTATTCGTACGTAACATACAAATAGCTAAGTCAGATAGGGGTAGGTAGGCCTGTCAAATGCTACTCCATCTGGTTTAAAACTAAAAGCACTCATGTCAAAGTCAAAAAAGTCTTGTCCCGGGATTTTTAATATTCCCTGTGAGCAAATTATGTTTTTACGTACTGCGTCGAATGAGTTCACTCACTGGTCCTGGAAGAAGTTTCTGCAATAAGTATGTAGTTTATGAAATTGTATTGGTATATATAAAAAGAAAAATCGATGACGTACTGATGTGTCAGGTTAGATGCTGATCGTACCACGACCCACCGTTCGTTGTTCTATTGGCCTCTTTATCGCTCGATTATGCGAGAGCAATAGAGAGGGAATTAGACGAACGACCGAACGAACTAGTTCATGGTAGGCCTTCTGCCTAAGGTGCTCTTCGATCGGTTTATAACGAATGTCTCGTTTCAACTTGTATGTTAGTGAGTATGTAGGTGTAAGAGTAGCGTAAGAAAGTATCGAATCGATCATAAGTAATCGAGAGACGTTTAAAACGACAATCATCCTATACCAGGGGTTCGCAATCTATGAGCAGCGGCGCCCTCCCTATCTATTTCTAATAGCGTAGCTAGGTTGGGGTTACTAGTTGAAACTACTTAAAACTACCTAATACCTACAACAAAATGGAATAAGCCTGAAGACTTGTACGAGTTTGTAAGCAAAAAAATGTTTGCATATGCATAAAAACCTCGACTCCTCTTATCTAATCTATGCGAACATATTAAAGATAATTAGGTAACGTAAATTACTATGTTTGCAAACTGTGTTTTGTATTCATTTATCAACTATGTTTATGCCTTTTGTGTTCATAGAATAAAATCTTCTGCTCTGAATAATTTCAAATTTCTAAGATTGATGTTCGTTTTGCTCACATTGATTGTTCAGGTGTAATGCGTCTTATACAATATATATGTAGATCATTTATTTGAGCACTCTCGTATATAAGAATAATAATAATTTATCTACCGGATATCTGACCTACCGCGAATCGCAACAGAGGAGAGAGTCTTCCTAACGACAACTTCATTGGTGTTTCACGGTAGACCCTATGACATGTAGTACAAGCCAATAACAATTTGTGTCGAGGCGGTATTCGATTCCTATGGATAATTATGTGTTATATTTGAAAGCGTTGGTGGCTCAGTGGTAAGGCGTCCTTCGGATTGAAAGTCGCAGGTTGAAATCCGGCCGGCTCGTACCCAATACCATTGAGTTTTTCGGAAATTATGTACGAAATATCTTTTAATATTTACCAATTGCTTATCGGTAAAGAAAAAATCGTAAGGAAACCGGACCTTTTGGGGTGAAAGGTCATATGGCAGTCGCTCTCGTAAACCTACAGCCTACGCCAAATCTTGGGATTAGTTGACATAGCCGTGGTATAAGCCGGGAATGCTAGGAAGATGATTGTATTTGAAAAAATCTTATAGATCGGGATCCCATCAAAATAGAAAAATGTCGTCAAATCTGTAGCCTCTTACAGCCTGGTGAGGTCTGCACAATCCTCTATCCTTTGATTTCATTTTCGTGGCAAAATGCCGCATTAACTAGTAAAAGTAAATGGATTATATGGAACGCCACATCCGGCAGCCGCCGAGAGACTGTGGCGAGGTAGCTTCACTTCGGATATGTTCGGAAATGCTCGGCTGTTGTTCTCGCTAATAGTAACATACATATGTAGTGCATTATGAGGTTCCCTCGTACTTTCACGGAAACACCCGAACGTGTCAAGCACTGGTCCCAAATGAATGAGCTCACTTATTTCTGATCAAAGTATGTTAGGGCATATCTCTAGTTTTACATCCTTGGCATGCACGGTTCACAAAGCGCTTCCCCTCTGGACTGAACATCAAATATACAAGACGCAATTTTTCAAGGTAGCTACTAGCTACGCTGGTTTATTATAATATTTATCATTGATTCAAATTTCCAGCACTAGTTCCGTTGAAAATAGTAAGAGCAACGTCGTAGTTTCTTTTGATTTGCGTTCTCTGCGAAATCGCATTAAAAAAAAAAAGTAACCTGTTCGGGTTTCCGACATCTAAAAATATTTACAACATTTGTGTAGGTATACAACTGTTTACACAACTGGCGCACTTTAATCGCGACTAGGAGACTAAACTAACGCATGTGACGAAAATCAGTTGTGTGGAATAAATTTTATGTCTTATTATGTATTAGGAAATTAATGGCATTCACATCGCATAAGGGATGACTCACACTAGAACGATACGGGACGGGGCGGGACGGGACGATCTATTAGTTTCTATAGAAAACGTCACGTGACATCCGAGCGCTCCGAGCTATCACGTGATTATTTTTATAGAAATTGACAGACCGTCCCGTCTCGCCCCGTTTCCATACTTATAATTCTTCCAAACATAGCACGTGTGTGTCCATCTTTACGTCAATTGAAATGTCGAAGGTTACCACATGCTTCGGGTGCCGGCTAGCGCATGCGAAATCGGAATATTTTAATGCACTGCTGCACACTTAGTGCGGAAAACAAACAGCAAAATTAATTTTGCTGGTCGTCATTATACACTAATAAATATACCGTGGCGTTTATTACGTATGTAGGTAATTGGGTAGACATATAAATGCCATATTAAACACGCCAGAAGGAAGAGTACCTAACATTGTTATAATTTTGTTGCCTGTATAATATATCACGTGTGGGTCTTTCATACTTTACTTGTTAGGACATGATAGTCACTATGATAGGCAATGGAAGCCCGACTCTGGATGCTAAATACGACAATGGAATATATTTTGATATTTTATAAATGGTATTTCTTTATTTTATTATGATATTTTTTTTTACAATTGCGGTCTCATTTACATATAAGGACAACTTAGCCTATAACACCCAGAAAGTACCTACAGTGTAACAAAAATGTTGGTGATCCGTGTAAGGACATGATAATGGGCTGATTAGGATAAATTAGAAAAAAAAATACGCGGTTTTTTTAAGTGTAGGGTTGTCGTGTATCCCTAGCACGAGAGAGCTGGGACAGTATCTCAGAGAAAGACAACAACTGTCATTGTCTAATCCAAACTGGGGCCTTACCATGGCTTAACGCGATTCAGTTTAGGCTCAATTGTATGGAAGCGACTTAGTTTAGGTCGTCAACTGAATCGCGTTAAGGCACCGGTAAGGCCCCAGATAGAAAATGACAGAGGAATCTTTCTGTTAGGGCTATTTGTTCGGATGACGTGCCCCATCAATTTTTTTCCATGTTTTCCCTAATGAGGATTACCACGAGTCGATGTGCCGCTAGGAGCGCTAGTGGAACGTGGGTCCTGCGGGCACATTTCAAACGTCACTTTGACAATTCTCTCATGTTGGCACGGGACCCACGCATGAGTGGCGCCGCTTGCTGAGCGACAATACGGTAGCTCCCATTGCCTATGCTCTAAACTGAGAATGCAGAAACGACAGCAGCTATGCCTTGTCACATCCATCATCAGAAAGCGCCACTTACACCTACCAGGGATAGCCACAGCACTAACCCGGCCTTAACTGTCACAGTCCATATGAAACAAAGGTTAACTCCGGGTCAGTTGACTAAACCCGGTTGATAGGCGTTTTTATTTTTTGTTGTAGAAAAGCTTTTTTGCTGTATCTCTTTCAATCCCAGTTGGCAAAAAAAGTGTCCTAAAACTTCCATACATTTTTCAAACTTTCCATTGCGTTACCACCATACTAAATCCGTGAAAAAATGGTGGCGAAATGGAAAAAAATATACTAGGATGGAAATAGCTCGCAATTCTGAGTAGAAAACATATAAAAACTACCAATTTAGCAAAAACATTTTTTTCTACAATCAAAAATTCAAACGCCCTGGTGCAAGCTTAGTGGCTCTAAGTACAGTGGTCACCAAACTATACCCTGTAATCTAAGTACACGGTAGGTATATGTAGTATCCTTAATTTTGAAAAGATCTCGCGAAAAAACAAGTGACTGAATGAGATTGAGTATGAGAGTGAGTTGAATATCGATCAAGAATTTTAAAATGTTCGTAGTCGGACCTCATCAACGCTCATCCCTCTTATCCCTCTATCTTCAACTGTCTCTCCTCATTTCTAATATTGGCTTAAGGCTGCATAGCCGGCTGATTATGGATTTACGGCCGCGGTTGTAACCCATCCCTAAGCGTGTCACTCCCCACAAATTTGTGCCCCCCTGGTATGCCGGCTAGGCCGGAGCAGGCATGTCCCTGCACCTGTTTCATATTTGTCGAAATCGAAAATATTTTTTATTTCGTTTTACATACAAAATAAATGAATATTACATTGTAAAAGGTCCTTTAGAGTTACACAAAGGTTTGTTTCAAATATGGCAAAGTAAAATTTTAATCATGACAGCGCATGCCAAAACACAGCTTAGTGGTAGAAAAGCGATCTCTTCCAGACTTTGGGTAGCGGAAACATTAAAAGCTCATCCTTGAAGAGTAAGCGTTGCAAAAGTAAGAATGAAATGCACTAAACAATCACAAAAAAATGTAATATAGTAATATATTAATTTAAATTATATCGTATATTATGTGCTCATTGAACATTCTCGACTAGTGCTATAAAAATGTGCATCATATCTGATATCGAGCCTCTTAAGATAAAAAAGTATGCGGATGTCATTCCAATAAAAATAAAAATATACTGTCAGTACCATTTGTATTTTAAATACAAGTTTCAATTTGTTTTTTTTTTATGAGCAGAAATAAGCAATATTTTATGTTGAATAACATTTAGATGTTGAAAGTTACATCGATATATTTTTTTGTCTATAAAATATTTTGCTACATCACTTTAGTATAGATGCCCCGAGTCATCCCAGGTATGATAATCGGGGAACGCGACTTTATTTATGCGCGATATTGCCATTTTTTTAGATTATTTTGTATTAATTGATTACGCTTTTAATTTTACCAATAAAATCCGTATCACAGCCTCCGAGCATCCCTCATATTGACCCTTAGCATGTAACCAGTTCTGGTACAAGGACGCGAGATGCTAATGCCTGAAGCAACACGCTACAGGATGCATTCTGCCGTTCAGCCGACTATAAAAACACGGGTTGCCAATATTTGGCACACTTCGTCTGACGAACAATATGAACACCTACGTTGCTGTAAGTATTGTTGTTCTTTAGCACTTGAGCCATTTTGTTTTATTTTTTATGTGTTTTGTACTCAGCATCGCGAGCTCTTTCGACCCCAATAGGAGTGAAAAGTTATTCCAATATTTCCATACATTTTTCGAAACTTCTAAATATATACAAATACTAAATCTATACAAAAACGGTAACGGAATTAGAAAGAAATCTGGAGATACTTTTTTCTCCTATTAGGACCAAATAATCCTGATCCTGAGTGGAAATCATTTAATTTAATTTTTTCTATTGATTTATCATATAATATTAATATTTAATTAATCATATAATCTTTCCAAACAATAAAGTGCGGGGGACAACTTAAAAAAATGGAATACCGGATTGTTTTATTATATTACAACTAGCGACTCCATCCACTTGAAATTCGATCAAACTTTCAACCCCGGTTTACCCGGTGCGACTCTTTTTCAAATTGTCTTCTTTGTAAATTTACTAAAACGGGGCTTAATCGCGTATAAACTTTGGAAACAAACCTCCGACGTTTCAAGGGCGACATTGCCCCCGTGGTCCCGGAGAGTGGTGGTCTTTCTCCGGGACCACGGGGCGAATGTCGCCCTTGAAACGTCGGAGGTTTGTTTCCAATGTTTATACACGATTAAGCCCCGTTTTAGTAAATTTATAATGTGTGAAAATCGTGAAAGTTTAAATAAGTGTTTTGTCTTCTTTGGAACATGACGTTCTATAAGAGTCAACAGCCTATATACTTTTAACAGTGTTGGTAGTTCTGTGTATAAATTTGACACTTAATGCTTACGTTAGTGAACTCTTTTTCGTATGAAACATTTATGGTTTTGTATCATCATAAATGCAAGTTCGCTAACGTCATTATGCCCACATTTTTGACGTTTTTGTTCTGCTGTCTATTTTTTTAAATAATTCAATGAATGAGTATGATACTATGTCATATATACCCATTCTGCAGAGAGGTAGGCCTATCTATTGCTACTCTGTCTGGTTTAAAACACAAAGACCACGAACCACTTTTTTCTTTCGTTCGTCTTTTTGCCTCTTTATCAATCAAATATGCAAGAGCGATATAAAAGTAAATAGAGTAGGCCTCCAGTAGTTTACAAAAATATTTGTGACGTTATCTGGGAAAAGGGACCTTATTGTCGGTGGCGCTTACGGTGTTATGAACGACATTCGTATACGGATATCGCTCATAACGCCGTAAGCGCCACCGACAATCAAACCACGTTATTTGCTTCTAGTAAATGAACTGCCTAACTAGAAAGTGTTATTTTAAATGTCAAACTTCGATGAAATTATGACGTTTACTTACGAGTATGACTCTAGCTATGTCAGACTCTATTATCGAATTTATCCTTAAAACATTTGTAGCATTTTATTTTTAACATTTACAAACTGGGCACTAATTTAAATTAAACCTACGGTTTTGAAATAACTGGGACCTTACCATAAGGTCTTGACGCGATTCAGTTTAGGTTCTTCACCGGGCACAGTTATATGGCAGCGACTCAGTTTAGGTCCTAAGCTGAATAGCTCAGTTGTAACTGTTGTAAGCCCCCTGCTAGCACTTGAATTTTACTTTGAAAACATTTTCCTTTAAAACATTTTACGTGAACTGTTTTAAGTTGTAGTGTCCAATCGAGCTGATATTTCTCAGTAACATGATTGGACTAACCTGATTACTTTCAATGTTTAAAGTTAAAAATGTTACGAGTATTTTGCACACGAATAAATGTTATTTGTTAAATCCATGCTGGATTTCAATATTTGTCCACATGATCAAATAAATAGTAACTTTGTTATGAAGGATGATACTCAACGTTCATTTGAAATAGTCGAACAACTAATAAAATATTACAGGATAAACAAACAAGCAAATACAAAATCATAAAAAAAACACCTACAAATAAAGAATTTAGCCCATGTCTTCTGAACTAGGTCCCTAGAAGGCTGACAAAAGGGTTCTACTTACTCGTAATAAAAATATCGGTGGAAATATGATTTGTGAAACTGGACAACATAGAAATGAAGCATATTACATTGAAACTTCTATAACTTGTACCAAGATATGATTCCCTTGAGGTTCACTATCGAATCGAGGTGCTACTATATATCATTAATAAATACTTTAATTATAAACTTATATTTGTTGCAGTTGACTTGCCTGCTGGCCGTGGTTGGCATGAGCCACGGTGGAGCCATCGGCAGCGTTGGGCTTGGTAATTCATATTCTCTTCTTCTTAGGCGTAAGCTCTGGACAGAACTGTCGTGATCACCCGTGCGGTTTGGCGGTGGCACGTTGCATAATAAAAAAATCTTTCTATTCCACCTGGCCCGCCCACCCCTGGCCTGGCCACCTGGGCTGGATCGGTGAGCACATTCACCGATGGATCCACAGATCAGATTAAGGCACTAACAAGTGCCACACTTGTTAGTGCCTCCATCTCATCCGTCCATTACGGTTCGGGGTAGACGGCCGAGTCGTAGACGAGGCCTAATAAAACGAGCCCTACAATCCCTATTCCGGCCGAGGATTGTATATTGCTTTTCTCAAACAATGTGAGGAAATATTACAATTAAAATAACTACTAGGTTTTATTAAAATAGCTTTTTAGGAAAATATAGTTTACCGCCTTTTTTATTTTTTAAACATGCCATTTGAATGAGCTATTCAAGCGCCGTGTTTACCGCACATACATATCTAACCATACACAGCGGTGGTTGGCTGTATGTAATTTTTCCTTTGTTAGTTTAATGTTTAACCCATACATTTCCGAGCATGTTTGAGTAAAATATTTTTACATTTTAGGTTTAGGCGGTCTAGACGGTCTAGGCGGTCTAGGCTGGGGAGGCCTCGGCTGGGGTGCTCCAATCCTGGCGCCGGCCGTTTCCACCGCCAACCTCATCAAAGCAGCGCCCATCCCCGTGATCAAAACCATCTCCGCTCCCATCATCACCAGCCCCGTGATCAGCTCCGTCGGCCTCGGTGGTTGGGGAGGCCTCGGATTGGGCGGCCTCGGATTGGGCGGCCTCGGCTTGAATGGCGTCGGCGTCGGCAAGGGCGTGTGGGGGGGCCCCGTCAACACTTGGGGCTACGGCCTCGGCGGCAAGGGACTCGGCTGGGGACATTAAATGATGACGAAGTGCTTCTTTCTTTCTTCGCCGCCACTCTTTAATAAAGCATTCACTACTTTATCTGTTTTTCATTTTCACCTTATTTTTAAGTCTACGAAACATAATATTAAATCTTAAACATCGTGACAAGTTTTTTCACTTTGCAATATAATTTTAGGTGTTGTAGAGTCAACCAATTGGAACCCTAGGCCACTCTAGAACCATGTCAAAGTGACAAGCAGTAAGACATTTCTTACAATCTAATTGATAGCGTCACAATGACATGGTTCTACAGTGGCCTAGGGTTCCAATTGGTTGACTGTACCTACCTTAATATTCCTTTGATATCTCAACTGTCTCTTATACGCTCTCTTAACTCGAATTAAGTAGGTACAGTTGTCGTCAAATACAAAAGTACAATTTATATTGAGTTTAAAACTGTTTCATTTACCCACATGTCATTAGCCCTCAATAATGCGTTCTAAAATCGCATATGAAGGCCCCCATAATAATAATCTTTTTTGTTACGACAAATTTATTATGTGTGAACATGATATTAATGGTTATTATAGCTAAATAATATTATTGGTTTCGATAATATTATTTTTGTTCAAATTTCGAACACATCTGACACAAGAAAATTTGATTTGACCTCTATTCTAATATCAGTCGAGATGACGATGACGTTTAGTTTGAAAGTATTTGAAACGAATTGTCAATTTTATTGCATACAATACGCACGCAAGTCGCACGTTATTTTGATATCGAACGATATGAAAATTGGCGCCAACTCTAGTTTGTCTCTGAATTTGAAAAATATAATTTGACATTTATATTTTTTGAATGACAGAAAAGTTTTTTTTCCTGAAAGTCGCAATGGCGATCGATATACATACATATATGCACTTTAAACGCATCATGGAGAGTCATGATATGTGTGTATATAAAGCAGTGTAGGTATGTTAATTGTAAATAATTAGGCATTAAAACTCGAGTGTGGGTTAAACAAATAACATCACACGAGTTTCGAATTTCATTATATACAATCACATAAACTACTATTACAGTCAGAAATTTTTGATTTATAAGACGAAAATGTTAAAAAAATTCCATTCCTCCCCACTTTTCTCCGAAGTTTACGAAGGAAAACCTATGAAATTTTAACATAACGTTTACATTGTCATAAGTACATATATTATTACAGGAAACATAGATGATTGATTATTGATTTGGATAGATTATTCTGTATTATAATTTTTTCAAAAAATTCTGAACAAAATTTTAATTTTAACCGCATTAGATTGTTTTTTTTAGGGTTCCGTAGTCAACTAGGAACCCTTATAGTTTCGCTTTGTCTGTCTATCTGTCAGTCCGTCCGCGGATAATCTCAGTGACTGTAAGTACTAGAAAGCTGTAATTTTGTACAAATATGTATATTGGTCACGCCAACAAAGTGGTAAAATAAAAAGTGTTTTTTTTTTTTAAGGGTACCTCCTATACCGATTGTTTTTTTTTTTCATTTCAACCCTAGTGTGTGACATATCATTGGATAGGTATTTGAAAACAATTAGGGTTTATAAAAACAGTTTTTGATAAAGTTAATATTTTCGGAAATAATTGGTCCAGAAGTTTAAAAAAATGTGTCCCCCGCTCTGACTTTTGAACTTTGCGTTCAAAAAATATGAAAAAAATTACAAAAGTAGAACTTAACTTAAGAACGGTTTTTGAAAAATTGTACAAAATAATTTCTGAATTAAGTTTGTAATTTAACGGAATATGCAAACATTTTTTTTTCTTGAATACTTAATTTATCATCCCGCACCTATCTTTCTTATAATAAAAAAAGAATGATTCAAATCGGTTCACGCGATCAAAAGCTACCCCTGAAAACCCTAACATACATAACCCGTCTAGTTTGTATAAATTATTATAAGCATATTGATCATGGTATCTATTAAAACACTTTTTAAGGTTGCCTGTTGTGACGGACGGTAAACTACGGAACTCTACACTGAGCATTGCCCGACATGCTCTTGACCGGTTTTGTTTCTTTAGATTTATAGGTATTTTAATTAATTTATGTTTTAAACAAAGTAAAATAAAAAACTGTTGACTATTCCAGGTTTGAATAATCAGTTCAGAAATTATTTCATAGACAAGAAAAATACTTTTCTGCTTCCTTCCAATGAAATGAGATTTATGCCCGTCCTGACATTTTTTAATCAAGAAAAAACATTTTTTTCCTTCACTCGCTTTTATCTTACTCAATTGAGTTAATGAAAATATGATTCAGTTTCTTATTTCATAAGGTTTAACTTATTTCGAGCTTACAGAAGTCTTCCTTGACTAGTAAATGGAGTAATCAAATAGGTAATTTCGTCGGAAAGCGCTTAAAAGTCAACACTAAAAGAAAATCGTTTTAAAGAAAATTATCAAACGAAATATTAATATTTATCACCGCGAAAACAATATCATGGATATCAAGCACGGGCTCAAAAGATAACAACATAATTACGGATCCGGATTGATTCAATGACATCATAAAAACCAGGAGTTGTTAAACTTTTATTATACTATCGTCTTAGCCCTTACACTGCCTACTTTTACAAAATTTCTACAAAATTATAATACCTACAGGCCGATTCAAAAGACGTAAGCAAAACTAACCTCATGTAAATGTTAAATGGTAATGGATCGTTTTCCATCAGATTTATGGGTAACAACCACACCTTTTTTAGAGTTCCGTAGTCAACTAGGAACCATTATAGTTTCGCTCTGTCTGTCTGTCTGTCCGTCCGTCCGTCCGTCCGCGGATAATCTCAGTGACTGTAAGTACTAGAAAGCTGTAATTTTGTACAAATATGTATATCGGTCACGCCAACAAAGTGGTAAAATAAAAAGTGGTTATAATTTACTCGGCACACAAATTATGTCGTTAGTTAGTTTTCTTATCATTTATTTTAAAATATTACATTACAATGTATAGTTTTAAGTTTAACCTAGTGTGTACCTTATTATTTAATCATGTTATGTCATTGTGTATTGCCATGCCTTGGCCTAGATGGCGCTCGCGTCAGCGTCATGGATATGGATGCATTCAATATTACTTTTCTTTACTATTAGGCCATACTTACACGCTGCGATCGTGGCCCAAAAATGGTCTGGCCGGAAGAACAGCGTCGACTTTCGGGTCGACATTATGCTGAGGCGAGACCATTTCGTGGTAATTTTTTGTATATTTGTCTCTTATATGTAATTGTATCTTAAAGCCACGAATAAATGATTTGTATTTGTATTTATTTATTTGTATTTGTAATTTCTTTTTTAGAGTACCTCCCATACACGTAAAGGGGGGGGGGTGTTTTTTTTTTTCGTTTCAACCCTAGAGTGTGGCATATCATTAGATAGGTATTTGTAAAATAATGAGGGTTTTCTAAAAGCAGTTTTTGATAAAGTTAATATTTTCGGAAAAATCGGTCCAGAAGTTTAAAAAAATGTGTCCCCCCCTCTAACTTTTAAACTATTAGTTCTAATAATATGAAAAAAATTACAAAATTAGAACTTAATAATACAAAAGTAGGACAATTGACTGATGGTCCCGTTCCGCCCCGTCCCGTCCCGTCCTATTAGTGTGAGTCATCCCTAAGAGTTTGTTTTTCAACCTTAACATGATTGAATCCCCATACTTAAAGTACCTACGCACCGTTTGTGAAGCGTTGGTAGTCCAGCGGTAAGGCGTGCGACTTTCAATCCTAAGGTAGTTGGTTCAAATCCTGCCGGCTCGTACCAATGAGGTATTCGGAATTTATGTACGAAATATCATTTGATATTTACCAATCGCTTTACAGTGAAGAAAAAAATCGTGGGGAAACTGGACTAATTCCGATAAGGCCTAGTTTACACTGGAAATAAGTCGAAATAAGTGGAATAAGTCGGGAAAATTCTCGAAGAAGAAGAACAGTTTGTTATAATCGCTAATTGTTCGTACCTAGTAAAGGCATTAATCAAATGTTTTATAAATACATGATTACATTCCGAAACAAAAAGGAATCAATTAAAACTAACAAATGAAGTCCTTAACTAGGTATAAATAATTGCAATTCACTCATATACGGAACGCAGAGTTGGTTATAAACAATTTGAGATATCGAAACCGTTCGGTAGTAAATAGGTATACGCTTCCTCGGTTTCCACGGAACGATGAATATTTAACAGCAATCTACTAAATTATATCTGAAGCAATCTATGCATTACTAGGCTGTTGTTAACTGCATTTTAAATGCACCTAATCATTATGATTAAGTATTCACGTCAAAGAGTATGTAAACACATGCGCATCCTTTAAAATTATATGCATAATTAGTACAATTACCGATATAGCTCTCAGAATCGCTAAACTTAAGTGGCAATGAGCGGGGCACATTGCACGTAGAACCGATGGCAATTGGGGTGGAAAGGTTCTCAAGTGGCGACCGCGTACCGGAAGACGCAGCGTGGGTAGGCCCCCCACAAGATGGACTGATGACCTGGTGAAGGTCGAAGGAGTCCGCTGGATGCGGGTGGCGCAGGACCGGTCATTGTGGGAGGTCAATCTTTGGGGGGGCCTATGTCCAGCAGTAGACGCCTTTCGGCTAAAATGATGATGATGATGATGATTCTTTTAAGTAAAATCATTTGTTAAATAGCTCTATTCGTTTCCGAGTTATCCACTTAAAAGAATAATATACCTAATTATCAGAATTGACACAACGCGCTCGGTGTGGATCGGTCTTAACTAAACCCCTCCTGATAAAGTAGTGTTTGAGGTACCTAGTACCTACGTAAAAAATCTTTATAAAATATGAACATACATATTTCTTCGGTAATATTGTAAGCCTATTATTTAGTTAAAAACATACATTACATAAAAACAAGAAGTAAAAAAAAAACAATTAATACTAAAATTATATCTAAACCTACAAATAAAAAATACATTTCATGTACTACTGATATTTTATTTATTTTGTGTAAATAGATACAGTAAAAACGGCGACCTTTTGCTTGCATACCGAAAATTAAATGTAGTGAACTTTTCCTGAGTATTATGAATATTTGCGACACTTCTTATAAATAGATTTTATGACAGGACAAAAACAAAAGCAAAGAGAATTGCGAAACTTAGAAATTCTAAATTGTAAAACAAACCACCATGTTAGCACAGTGATCTAGCTTTACGTCACATATAATTATTATTATTTTTCCTTTTTGTGGTAAAGTTTTTCATTCATACCTAAAGCGCGCTGATTCTGCGTAGAATATGCTCATAAATTTCATAAGATACCTTTTTTCCTACATACTACGTAGAGAACTGCTCTAAAAACATGCTCCATCCTAGACTACATCGGCACTTACCATCAGGTGAGATGCTTACTTTTTCCTCAATAAAAAAAGATAATGAGGGTGCGATCTATGCAGAAAACATTTTTAGCATTTCTGATTAAACTAAAAAAATTAAAATAATTACTAGGCTAATCAATACATGTTAACTATTTTTGGGCTAATTAGTGTATGAAAATGACAAATTACGTTTTTTTGCTCTCCTGTATAATGTGCTGAAACTGAGATACTTGAATTTAGCTGAGAGCAGTCGAACTAACCTGGAGTTAAGCATTTTTAGTATGGAATTTGACAGCTAACTGCGGGTTAGTTGGCTAAAGGACACACACCAATCTAATCCGATCCGATTCGGAACGGTCTGTCGATTTCTGTAGACAGAATCACGTGATTGCCCGGAGACACAGAACAGATCGTCCCGGATCGGATGGATGAGTCATTCTTAACTCTGGTCTGGCCGTAAGAGTATCAAAAATTTTAAAAAAGCACGAATATAAAATACCTGCATTAATTAAAAGACTACTCATAAAATGGTACATTTTAAGTGGATTGCAATCCCTTTTCCTCTCTACTTGTTTGTATTATTTTTCTCTTCTGCTGAGTTTCAAAAGATTTTGTAACAATGCCTTCAAGTATTTGTATGCATTTCCTCGTAATCATGGACGAGTGAAAAAAGAGCAGTGACGTCGGTCTCGGTGGAAACCAGGGCGTAAAAACGGGTTTTTTAATGTATGAGAAAACCGGTTAATAACCGGTTATTAACCGGAATTCCATAAAAACAAAACCGGTTTGCACACCCTGGTGGAAACTCGCGTAGAGTCAAACCACGTTATCTCTCCCAAGCAATTAAATGAACTGTCGTACTGTGTTGGTAGCTCAGCGGTAAGAGTGTACGTCTTTCAATCCAATGGGTTCAAGCCCCGGCTCGTGAGTTTGACCAATGAGTTTTTCAGAACTTTACTTATGTGTAAAATATCATTTGGTATTTCCCAATCGCTCTTCGGTGAAGGAAAACATCGTGAGGAAACCGGGCTAATCGCAATAAGGCTTAGTTAAAATCATTTATTTTCAAAATATATCTAGTAAGTGGAACTTACCTAAGTCCTTGAGGCATTGTACCTAGGATGCTGGCGGCATTTCCTCGTTGTAAGGCTTAGTTTACCCTCTGACTTGGAACTTCAGTTGTCAATCGCTTTCGTAAAACTAGCGCCTACGCCACAGCTTGGGAGTAGTTGCCAAAGTGGCCCCCTGAGCCGTGACATAAGTCAGGAAAACGCTAGGAAAAAGAAGAAGCTTTTGTCTCATAAATATGTATGTACAGAATCCTCCATTACACACCTAACTAGTCGGATCATTTTATTAACCAGAATGTCCCCGATGATGATGAAGGTCTGACAACACTGTGGTTGATATTTGAATTTTATTATAATCTAAGTAATAGGATCAACCAAGCTGAAGAAGTTAATAGTAGGGCACTCTTAACTTCTCCAAAATCAATCTTAACCTTAAAAGGTTTTTCAGTCTACTCTGCCGTTCGCAAATTGATTACTTTCCTCGTTTAACTTTACGAGCCAAAACTACTGCCGAAAAGTACCGACTCAATCAAGGTCCTAAGCAAACAGATCCATTCAAGAAACACCGCCTGGAGATAATATCTAAAATAAGTAGATCTCTACTTCTATTACAATTATTGGTAATTAGCAGTCGTACTTACACTCGTGACCAGGCAAAATATTTGCACCTAGATCCAAACTAGTTGCTAGGTATAATCCAGCCTATAAACGTCTCACTAAAGCACGAGAGGGATTGGGTTATAGTCCTCACCCTGGCCCAAATTGGGTTAGAGACTTTTGAATGCATTCGCAAATGTATACTGGTTTCCTCACCTAAAAGCAACTGGTAAACCAAAGGTAACAATTTGAACCTGTACAGCTGGGTTTTGGCACGAAAGGTGAGTGCGAGGCAGCCGTCTATGCCCTTACCTTCCCTCTGATGATTGGGAAATTGTAGTCAAAATTGACGTTAAAAATGCTTTTAATTCGGCTAATAACTCTTTGCTGACAGAACTTAGCGACAAAATTCCTGAACTGTACAGTTATCTTTTTCTTTTGCTATTCGGACTCGTCTAAATTAACTAAATACAGAGTTTGTTGGAAAACTCTCCAACAAACTAATGTAAAAGCGGGCGGAGCGGCTGAAAGCGCCGAAAATTTAAAACGTAATAAATATAAGAGCCTGGGCAGAGAGTACCTTTTCGTACCATTTGGGGTCGCAGGCAAGATTTTCGTAGAAATCGCGAAACGTCTGGTTGATGTTACTGGTGACCGAAGAGCATTTCGATACAACTCACTAAATTTTATAGTGCCACAGAAAATGTTCCAGTACAACTCCAAATGTTTGCATCATAGACATTAGGGGCATAACGTGTGACACAACACGGCTGAGACCATTACAGCTGTAGCTGTACTACCACAACAATAGGAGGATTTTGTTTCAAAGCAATTAATTACATACATCTAAATACGGCAGTACGTCCATGGCCGTTAAATATTTTATAGTTTTTATAGCATTAATGAATATCTAGACTACACATAACTTTCATGAGTCCTATTGTATTATGTGTTATAAGTCTTTTTGTATGTAGTAATTAGTAGACAATAATAAATAATGGTATATAAATAATAAATGTATGTACACCTGAAAAGGTAAAGATTTAGTGAGACAAATGTATAACTGTAGATATATGTCACCATCACATGTAACCTAATTCTTACATACAATAAATACTTTGACTTTGACTTTGTGTGTGATAGCAAGCAATAAAGCCGTGAACGTGTTAATAAAGTACGAGAGGGATTACAATTATCTCTTTTTTGTTTGTTGTATTTCTGTATCTATTTCTATTGAGGTATTGTATTGTATCTCTGAATACATCACACGAGAACCAGGTAAGGCACGGCGTCGCACCATCTTGCCGATGACAGTCCTAGATGACGCCGCCTGTCCTAGATAGTGCCGGTAAAAGCCGTGTCGACACGCGTAAAATACTGTTGGTCTTTTAGTACGTTAAGTTCTGAAAAAATATTGGTACAAGCCAGCGGAATTTGGACTCGAGATCTTCGTATTAAATAATATTTAAAACGGGTCACTCACGTAATTTAGTCGATTTTCGCTCGACATGTTTCGTTCTCGTCAAACAAAGTCGTGTGTACGACTTGCCTCTGTCGCGGGTGGTCGCTCCTGATGACGTTCTTCGTAAAGAACGAAACATGTCGAGCGAAAATCGACTAAATTACGTGAGTGACCCGTTTTAAATATTATTTAATATGTTCGAGATCTTCGGTTTGAATTTTATTGCTATTAAAGTTGCTAGATACATTTTTGAATAGGTTTTAGATGACTACTTAATTAACCATCGGTTAGAGGAGGAGGAGGCAAAGGAAACACTAAGTGACCCTTAAGAGGCAGACAAATAGCCTTACCTAACCTTAGGGAATAGAACGTCTGCGCTCAATTTTGAACGGGGAGGAAAGAGAAGCACTATGTGTTGGTTACTGGGGGTTTGGATCTTATTAACATTATTATTGATTTAACTTATTAACATTAAAACCTAAAGTCCTTCAACATTGCTTCAACATGATGTTCAATCATGTTTTTTTCTATTCATCATCTCAGCCGAAAGACATCCACTGCTGGACATAGGCCTCCCCCAAAGATTTCCACAATGACCGGTCCTGCGCCACCCGCATCCAGCGGACTCCTGCGACCTTCACCAGGTCATCAGTCCACCTTGTGGGGGGCCTACCCGCGCTGCGCCTTCCGGTACGCGGTCGCCACTTCTTTTTTCTATTAAAAATGTTCAATCTATTACTAGGTATAAGCGCATACTATATTATTGCTTAGATTATCTCCAAGATAGGTTTGACCGAGTTACCTTTGTAGATACTAAGTAATGCGCATAAAAATCTTTTGCATTAAATAATAAGTAATTGAAATTAAACACTTTAAAACGGATTAAATGCGTAAATTAATACCATGAGCCTGCGTATCGAGCTCTAACCACACCCAATCACGGCAGCGAAAGTCCAAATTTCCAAAGTAAATGCAATCTTTCCTAAATGCAGTTCTGCCGCGAATGCAGAAGAACGCAGGTTCGACCCTTGCCCCGGGCACTGGAGGCCTTGGTCACTTTTTTTTTTAATATATGACATCTATTTAAATTTTTAGTCGCTTATAATTAATGGCTATGGCGTGCCACTAGCGACAAAATTTATGGATTCATACAATTTGGGTCAGAGAGCCAAAGCGCGTTATCGGGCTCCATATAAATCTACGCTATACCGAACATTTAGATGTGATTACTGATACCCATAACTTGTTTTTTTGCTGTGGATTTGTAACTGAGATAATTGGTATTGTGATAATGGATTTGTAACACATAACTAATACTATTATAATAGTATTTTATACAATCGTGATATAATGAAGAGTTTTTCAATCGAGTACCGTGTTTAGGCCACGAAGCTTGCTGAGTGGCCTAAGTAAGGTACGAGATTGAAAAACTTAATTATATTACGATTGTATACAATACTTTTTCTACGAGTCATCATCATCATCCTCTATGGAGGAACAATTTCATCATTCAATTTCATTGACTTAACACGGATGTAACACAAAAATATGTAATTGCGCGCGGGGGGCGCGGTCGGGGCAGTCGCGGGGGGCGCGGTCGGCGCAGCAGGCGCGGGGCGCGCGCTCGGCAAAGTCTCAGGCGGCATCGCAAATAAGTATAGAATTTGTATGAAGTTCTATTATAGTTGCCTGCAGCGTATCGAAATGAGATATTATAGTTGAGTTGGACTGTCTAATATCGAAAAGTAGGAGCTTATAGTTTTGTCTATGTACCTACTCGTAATTGACAGATTAAAGTCGGCGAGTAGAAAATAGTATTTTATACAATCGTGATATAATGAAGAGTTTTTCAGTCGAGTACCGTGTTTAGGCCACGAAGCTTGCTGAGTGGCCTAAGCAAGGTACGAGATTGAAAAACTTAATTATATTACGATTGTATACAATACTTTTTCTACGAGTCATCATCATCATCATCTATGGAGGAACAATTTCATCATTCAATTTAATTGACTTAACAAGGATGTAACACAAAAAGATGGCCGGCAGGCCGGCGCGGTCGGTGCAGGCGTGAGGCGCGCGCTCGGCAAAGTCTCAGGCGTCATCGCAAATAAGTATAAAATTTGTATGAAGTTCTATTATAGTTGCCTACAGCGTATCGAAATGAAATATTATAGTTGAGTTGGACTGTCTAATATCGAAAAGTATGAGCTTATAGTTTTGTCTATGTACTCGTAATTGGCAGATTAAAGTCGGCGAGTAGAAAAATTTATTTTCAAAACCAATTCATTAATACATTATAACAATTTCCAAAAGAACTTAGCCTAAAACATGTCAAAAGGTAATTTGTAACAGAGGTAATTTTAGTTTGAATAGTTACTTTAGTTTGACGCCATTTTCAACTGGCTTTAATATAATATTCCTCATATTTCTCTAGAAGGTTTATTTTATTTATTTTTGTTATGCGATTTCTCCGTCAATTAATGATGTCAATTGATGTTAAAGTTTTTTTATCCTCTGGAGTGATTCCTTTCAATGTTGGTCCTGTTCTGATGCTTAAACCCTCGAACCTACCTGAAACAGAGAGAACGCCGCAATTTTGAAAGGGGTGTTGAAGTTATTATTTACTTTAATTCTAAGTCGTCTCTTTTGTAATAAAAAAAAATTGCACCGATCATAACAGGTGAATCTCAAAATAGCGAAATTTTATATATGTGTCTCTTTCACTCAAATAAACAGGTGCGTAAGCAATATTGTTTGCGTAGCCCTCTGAGGGCCTCCTGCTGATTTCGAAAATTTTAATCTCGTTATCTGCATCTCTGTCGTTCGAATTAACAAATGTTTAAGAGCCCGGTATATAAATTTGACCGATTCAACTAAACTTTTTGCCATAAGTTTTCATACTTACAAAATCATTTTTACATGTTTTAATACAAAAATTGACAGATCATTTCAATTGAAATGGAATAAAAAAAAAACTTTTTCAAAATTGTTGTCAGTTTTTCGCCCCTTTTGCTATTGAATCTAAATAGAAAAAAAAATCTTGTTCAGTATTTAATCTTCTACGGAATAAATTAAACAGTTTTGAACATTTTCCCATAAAATTATTAAGTAATTTTTTTTAATTTGGAAAGTAGAAATACACGAACATTAGCCAAGTTTTCTGGCTAAACAGTAACTTTTTATGCCTTTTTATGCCTATTTATGAAGATAACGTGTAAATGTTGTATTGTCATGCGTTATTGTGCAAAAGTTGAATCTCGCGCGAATTTGAACATATCTATACCGGACTCTTAAACAAAATACAAAAGTTTAATCGTTCTGTATTCGTTCGTTGAATCGTGCGACACAATAAAGGCAACAACAAGTCAAACGCGATTTGGTCGTGTCAATCGAAATGTTAAATGAGCTCCATGCCAAAGTTTTCCCGAAGGACTACAGTATAGGGTTCTTCAAAAAAGGAGTGTACAAGTTTTAAATGGGTCGGCAACGCGTATGAGACCCCCTGGTGTTGCAGGCATCCATAGGCTACGGTGATCGCTTTCCACCAGGCGGTCCGTAGGTATGCTTGTTTGCCATCGAAGTGGTATTAAAAAAAAACGATAAGGCGCACGAAATTCTCTAGGAAGGTTCCCTAGAAAATAAGTAACTTAAAAATTATGTTTAAACTTCGTCCCCTCTTCGCCCGAAGTCATTAACTGTTGTTATAGCAACTGAGCTAAATAGAAATATTAATTAGGGTAACCGAAAAACTTTTTTACCGCAAGTCTGAAGGAAGAACTTTTTTTTATGTAACATAAAATGAGCCATTCTCTGCTAGCAACAACCACAGCACACAGATTTTACGAGTAAAATGTATTTCTAGTCGCTACGCGCGACATGTTTCGGACATCTTAGGATGACATTATTTATTATAATATTTAAATGTCTCACGATATTTGCAATTGCAAAATTTCTTATACAGTAAGTTCCAAGCTACCTTAAATCTTTATATTTTAAATGCCGGTTACACCCAATAATAATGTTGTTATACTTTCCATAAATATAACCTGTGATCATTATTTCCACTAATATTAGATCAAAAATTGTTATATAGGGTGAACCGCACCCTCTCACAACTTGTCAAAATACGTGACTTCATTCATCAATCGCAATTCGACATACATATGTATCTAAACTCTCGCCAGTCGCGCAGAGTTGTGCAACGCGTGCAGGAATTGTCTAGCATACTTACTCAGTAGTAGGTAGTTGCCTTGATCAATTTAAGGCAACTGACTTCTCCTTCTCCTTGCTTCGTTCTCCGTAGTGCTGAGGGTCTTAACCACCTCTGTGGATGACATGATTTCGGATTGCAGATTTCCAGGCACATCAGTTCTTAACTGACTTCTAAATTCAGGTAGTGCTGGTACCTACTCATATGTTCGGGTGCTGAATTTACTCTATGTACTGTTAAGTTGCGAAGTGTTATTCCAAACTTGGAGCCATCAAAGTTGGTCGAATTAGGTGTACTCTAAAGTTTCCGGCTGCAAATTACGCGACAAACTAATTGATGAGGTCGCAGGTAGCCCGGAGATCGAAGATCGGGAAGATTGGCTTAGTGTTGAGGCATATATCAAGGTGTAACCCTACTTCTTTCTTCTTCAAAAAGCTAGGAGATACTATATGTCATACACTTGCATATATTATGTATGCAGCGCGGACAAAGTGAGTCATACGTGGGTGTCTTCATTTTGTGGGTCCAAAGGTTACTATAACGACCACGAAAAGGTCTACATATGTCTAACTTCTCTGTCAAATAGTGCCAACAATTTGCATCAAATGTTTAAATTTTCTCTTTCGCAGCTTTACATTTTTTTTAATTGTAAAATATGTACATTATTTTAGAGCTTGAATGAAACGTGAAGAGAGCATTTGGTTAGCCAAAGTACCGCTGGAGAGGTCTGCTGGAGACGGATCTGCGTAAGCTGTGAGCTATAAACTGGCGAGAGATTGCGGGATCGGATAAAGTGGCGAGCTCTTGCGTCGGGAAGCTAAGGCTCATTATGAGTAACTGAGCCAGTTCAAAATAAGAAATAATTTACGATTATTTTGGAGCTTGATTGAAACGTGAAGAGAGCGTACCTTACTCTACCGACTGGGCGTCATCCGGTCAGTCGGTCAAAATACTGCTGGCTAGATTTGGTGGAGGCAGCTCTGCGTAAGCTCGAAGCCACAATCCGAGGAGAGTTTGCGCAGGATCGGGTAAAGTGGCGAGCTCTTTGTGGTTACCATAAGTTTTACGTAACAGTATTAGGAACAACTGCGGCATTCGAATGTATGTCCGTCTCGCTACTGCCAAAGTATTGGAAGGATCGAGACGGATATACTTTCGAATGCCGCAGTCGCTCTCAAATACAGTTACGTACAACTCATGGTAAGCACACTTGTGTAAAAGGCAAAGATTAATTTTGGGTCGCTGAGCCAGCGCAGTTAATTAGTTAAAGGAAAGTCAACAGTAGTTAGTATTATGATAATTAAATTATTTTTCATTTTATATTGTATTACTTACTGATTATTGTAAATTTCGGTTGACGTAAAAAAACATAAAACCATCCTTGTAATTATATATGCGTCTATGTAACTACTATCAGCCACTGCACTCAGTTGCACGTAACTAGATTGGGATGGGATTGGGACTGCACAGACCAGGTGGATCTTCGGATCGCAAATGGAGTTAGGGGTGCCGAGTGCTGGCGCCTGCGAGAAGAGCAAATATAAACAGACGCGAAATGTCGTCCATCTTTGGAATTACCCAATGTTTTCAAGTTATTCAAATTGATGTTTTCACATTTCATGACATAAATATAGAATAAAAGAGCTGGATACCCTATCAGCCGAAAAAAAAAGTACCGCAGAAACAAATCTTGCGGTAGTTTTTCATATAGTCTTGTTTAGAACGTGACGTTTCGTTAAGTGCCAACGGCCTATAAAGTTTTAAGTGTTGGTAGTTCTGTGTACGAATTTGACACTTAATGCTTACGTCAGTAAGCTCTCTTTCGTACGAAATATTTATTGGTGTATCATCATAAATGCAAAATTGTTCGCTAATGTCATTCCGAATCGACCCACATTTTTGTTTTGTGTGAAGTTTTTGTTCTGCTCTGTGTGTCTATTAGTTTTAATAATCAATGCTTCAGTATCATCAAATACTACTGTTAGTTTTTAAAGTAATGAGATTGTGATATTGCAGTGACAGATGGCTAGTCGCCCACAACACATTTGAACCCAAATCCCTTAGTCGACTTCTACGACAGCCACGGGAGAAAACAGGGTAGTGAAATTCTAAACACATTTCAACATTTTCAACCCTTTAACCCATAAATGCATGAATTAACAGTATTGATCTTAAAACATCCTAAGTGACAACTAAATTCATTTCAAACTAAGAAATTACAACGATACGACAAAGTCAACATTCCAAGAGATTGATTATCACTTGTCTCGTTTCTGTGTCATAAATGCATCATCATACATTTAAGGGTTAATGGCTAAAGGCGGCACTGAAACTGAGCAGATCCATGTACTTTGCCTACTTTGAAAGAAAGAAAGAAAGAAATACGTTTATTCGGGACGCTTCAGTGTACAAAAATATAAAAGACAATACGGTTAGAATAATAGCGTCACCGAAAAGGTTTCTACTCAGCTTGATGTCAAGGTACCTTTTGCGTACCTTGACGCTGGTCTTCCGCAGAAACCTTTTCAATAAAACGTGACAAGTTGCACAAACACACAAACATGCATGTAAGATAAGGATGCTCTTATTTAACATTAAATAAAACCTACATTGCGAGTATGATGATTATTGACTACGGTGGTTTCCTCAGTTACGCATATTTGCTTAATAGACTGTCTAGAAACTAGGGTGTCTGTATGAGAACGCCTCTCTGTCAGTCCATTTCCAGGAGCGGAACTCGTCTATCCAACCAAATAACGAGATCTGGATAAGTGCACAGGAATCGAACCAGGGACTGTAAAGAGATCAGGTGGATCTTTGGATCGCAAAATGGATTTTCGGGCGCGGAGTGCGGGCGCGAGAAGTGGCAGATTCTACGTACTGTCGCCATCAGATACATCGAAACGGCCAAGATCCTCAAAAATATCTTAGCATACAATCTAACGTGTGAGCTCGCTCAAAAATATCTGAAGGTACACAGATACACAGCCAAGTCTAAAATATCGTCTCGGACATACTTAGTAAGGTACATAAATATGCCACTTACTTTATTTTCAGGTGCTGAAGGGTGTGCAGTCATTTTTGTATCTTTGTTAACCTACATAAAGTTATGACCTTCCCTCTATACATTTTCTAAAATTTGCCAGTGAGTGAGACGTCAACTAATAAATCTTGAGGACCTACAATGTCAATACGAAGTGGTGCTTACCGTAAAAGGCCGCTCTTTGTCTATCCCTAAGTTTACGTCTCTCTAAAGTATTTTAACTTACCAGCTCCTGCCGCCCACAAAAAACAAAAATTGCTTGTGAATTTTAAATATATTGCATGGGAAATAGAATTCAACTTAATTTGTTTTAAAATCGAACGAAACAAAAGAAATGTAATTATTTTCTAATTGAACAGAGTTTCAATTTTTATAGGCCTCTGAGCGTCTAGAGGTTCAGCATGCGCCGCGAAATTGAGTCCAAATTAAAATCCATTTAATTGAATTACCAACACTCTGAAATTATTCAGAATTACCGAAATACACACTTGACAATAATAATTCAGTGTTCATTATACTGTACAACTCGTTATCCCCAACACATAGCATCACCCTTTCTTAGTCGTGTAAAACAAACTGAACTAACCTTTAGCAGAATTCTCGTCGCATCTGCACCGCCTACTCCCCATCCATTATGCCCGCGTCCGCGTTAATTGAAAAAGCAATTAAACCCAGGCCCCGTGGAACAACTATTCCAGACACTCTCCGCCTTAATGGGACCTTCAGCCATCTTCGGGATATCTTTAAGATTATTGACTTATAGCACACGTAATTGAAATGAAACATTTTTAAACGCATTTATTTATCGTATGGCATATACTCGTACACAACACTGTTTCTAATACTACTACTTACATTACATTCTACATTTACATTTATGTTACGTACAGGTACTTTATGTTACGTTTTTAAAATCTTCCACTCCAAAACGATATCCACACTCATAGCATTTCTGGGGCCTTACCATGACGTCTTAACTCGATTCAGTTTAGGATCAGTTTAGGCTCAGTTGTATGAAAGCGACTCAGTTTAGGTCGTCAACTGAATCGCGTTAATACGTCATGGTAAGGCCCCTGATTGCTCCATCCCCATTTTTTTCATCGGTAGGCACTGTGACCGCTCCTGTTCGCAGGTGGTTGAGCATGCACCACACGCGGCGTTGTTTACTGAATCCAGGAGCGTGTTCTCGCGGGTTTAGCTCGAAGAGATGGGCAAGCAGTAAAGCAAGGCGCGAGCAAGGCAGAAGGATTTCTGGACTTCAGCATTGTGCGGCCAAACGTAACCAGATCTTTGTTAATAGGCAGTTCCGGATGCTGACAGGCTTTGTCTATCTCTCTAAGCAAGTGCTGTGTACGGCGGAGGTGTGGAGGATCAATACCACTCAGAGCCGGAAGCGAGCGAACGGGGGTGAGTTTCATGTTCCATTGGTAAGGTGCACTGTGGCATTTGACTATGTATCGATGGCACTTGTGTGAGCGCAGTTATCAGTATTCCGCCGTCGAGTACACTAGCGACTAGCCAGACCTGTTAACGGAATAATCGCATTTATTAACACTACGACCTTACGTGGCTGTCGCGTCGTAAGTGGCATACAGGATGTAATAAAAGAACAGTTAAAAAAAACACTTTGTATGGCACAGCTGATCGAAAATGCACCTATCTCCATACACTTTTTCGAAATATTTCCATTTGCATCGTACTCAGGGTCATTGACCTTATCGGCTTATCGGCTGTTGAAGTATTGTTCGAGACTTTTGTTACACCTGTATAGGGTTAATTCTCACAGGGTTTTTAAATTTTCAAATTAAATCGTAGAATGCCGTTGTATTAATTATACTATTATTATAACATTAGCTATCTGCACAGCCTCTAGATAATTTTGTGGAATAAATATCTATAAAAAGCTCTGAAATAAATCTCTCTGAACTATTTTCTCTTTTTGAAGATTTGAAAGTGCTTGTTACTACACCTACTTAAATTAATCAATTACCTATTGTATAGGATTACTTCGATAGCTAAGCTGCTTCGATCTAATAAAGGAAAAAGCTGACCGTTTCAGAGCAAAATATATTGACAACTGGTAAAACAAAAATGTATCAAAAAACTAGACATCAAAATAAATAGACAATATAGTTTCTGTATAAAACCTCCACATCGTCCCCCCCGTGTAGCGAAGCTACACAAGTTCGTGTTCTAGTCTGGCTAGCTTTCTTGTGGGCCTCCTCAGTACGCCCCCTTTGGTGGCCACATCGGCCACTCTGACAACCCCGTCTCTGCCCGGGAAAACCTCTACCACTCGACCTATAGGCCACACATCTCTTGGTAGATCAGGGTCAACAACGAGAACAATATCATCGACTTTCAAATTTGTAAAATTCGATCCAAAGTTTCGTCTTGGTTTTAAATTAGGCAGGTATTCTTTGAGCCATCTAGTCCAGAAGTGTTCAGATAAACGTAAAGCCTTTTGCCATTCTTTTCGAGTTATAAATACATCATCATCGAGACGAGTTGGTAGCTGTTGGGGTGACGAAGTGCCTATTAGGAAGTGAGATGGTGTAAGGCTCTCGCACTCTCCATTTTCTGTGACGTAAGTTAGGGGCCGCGAGTTGACTAGGGCCTCGGCCTCTAAAAGAAAGGTATGGAGTAGTTCTTCTTTTGGTGATTTTTCCTTTAATATTGTAAGAAGTGCAGCTTTTACTGTTTTCACCAATCTTTCCCAGCAGCCTCCCATAAATGGTGATGCCGGGGGAATAAAGGTCCATTTTATCCCCTTGCTAGCAGCAAAATCTTGTAATTTGTCATTGTAGAACTCGCAGAGTTGTCTATTAGCTCCGACGAATGAAGTGCCGTTATCTGAGAGGATTTGATTTGGCAGTCCTCGTCTTGCAGCAAAGCGACGTAGGCTCATGATGGCGGAATCTGCTGAGAGGTTTGCAACTATCTCTAGATGGACTGCTCGCGTCGTCATGCATGTGAAGAGGGCTATCCAACGCTTTTCTCGTCGGCGACCGATCGTAACATCCACTGGACCGAAATAATCAAGGCCCGTGTTCGTAAACGGCCGTTTGTGGTGTTCTAAACGGACATCCGGCAGGTCACCTGTTGGAGGGATTTGAGGGATCGCTTTTCGTTTGATACAGTAGGCACAGCGTCTTGCAACCATTTTCACCTCGCTGCGACATCGAAATATCCAGTATTTTTGTTTAAGCTCATTGATCACCAGCTCGTTGAAGGCATGTGCGGCTTGGACGTGGTAGTGTCGAATAAGAAGTCGAACGCTAGGGTGACGACCATCCAGGATGATAGGTGACGTAGTAAAGAAATCGATGTTCTTCATGTGCTTAATGCGGCTGTCCAGTCTGAGAAGGCCATCTTTATCAATTTTTGGGCAGAGAGGGTTCAGTTTGCTAGACTTGGGTAATGGCTTGGCATCTTGAAGTAAGCCGAATTCTTCACTGAATGATTCGGTCTGCGCTTGTCGAAAAATGGCGATTTCAGCCTTCTGCATTTCTACGGCGGACAGCGGTGGAAGCTTGGGTAAAGAATTATTAGCAGTTTTGTTTTTGGAATTTGAATTGTGTGCCAAAAGAGACCGAAACTTATTGACGCACTGAAATATACGTGCAGTTGCCCGAACCAGGCGTAACCATTCACTAAAATGTGAGGGATCTGGAATAACCGATGAGGGTTTGTCCAGATTAATTAGTCCCACATGCACCTTGGAGGGTTTTAATTCTTGCAAGGTGGATGCAGTTTCAGGTAACGATGGTTCTTTGGGCCATTTGTCGAATGGTCGTAATAAAAAATCGGGTCCAGAGAACCAACGTGATAGATTGATGTCGTGAACGCGATAGTTTAATCTTGTTGCGTCATCTGCAACATTCGAACCACTTGGCACGAACTTCCAACTGTCGATATTAGTGATTTCAGTAATCTCGCCTATACGGTTTGCAACAAATGGCTTGAATGTTCGTGCATCACTGCGAATCCAACTTAAAACAGTGGTGGAATCAGACCAAAAGTAAATTGAATCAGGTTGAATATCATGACCAGTACACACCGTGTTAGCAAATCGGGCAGCAATCAAGCTTGCTTGTAGCTCGAGCCGTGGTATAGATGTCGGTTTAAGAGGGCTAAGGCGTGCTTTTCCACCAATGAGAGACAGCTTCACAGAGCCGTTCGTAAATGTAAAGCGCCAATATGCAACACATGCGTATGCCTCTTCGCTTGCATCCGCGAATGTATGAAGCTGCCTGTCGATGATGGCCTCGCCTTGAAACCCACATCTGTACCAACGAGGTATTTTGACGTCTGTAACTATAGCCAGTTGTCGAGACCAAGTATGCCACTTTTGGATGACATCCGACTGTAGCTCAGTGTCCCAGTCAATACCAGTTCGCCATGTTTGCTGGAATAAAATACGTCCTTGAATAACCAGTGGAGTCAAGAGACCGAGGGGGTCGTATACGCACATTAAGTAGGACAGTACTTTGCGCTTTGTTAGTTTATAATTTTCAGGAATTGGTGAACCGCTTCGAAAGCTAAATGTGTCACTTTTAGGATGCCAAATAAGCCCTAAAGTTCTGACGAAGGCCTCAGGTCCTACGTGAACATTTTCAGGTGGAGGAGCGCGCAAGTCCTCCGGCACGGCAGAGAGTGCGGCAGGTACGTTGGAAACCCAGCCACGCATCTCCATGCCTGCTGCTTTGTGTACTGTGACTATATCGCTTGCCAGTTGCACAGCTTGGTGAACATTGTCAAGACTACCTAAAAAATCGTCCATATAATGGTCACGAACTATAGCTTTTGCAGCGACAGGGTATGAGTTTTGCAGTTCTTGAGCGTTAAGATTTTTAATAAATAAGGCCGTGCAGGGGCTGCATGCAGCGCCGAAAATAACGGAAGTCATTCTGTATTCTTTTAATTCACAGCGAGGGTCTTCCCTCCAAATGTACCGCAGAGCATCGCGGTCCTCCTGCCTAATCCTAATTTGAGGAAACATTTCTTTTACATCAGCTGTCATTGCGACGTAACCTTCACGAAAACGGAACAATATGTGTAACAGTGACTGCAGAAGATCAGGCCCCGTAAGTAAAAGTGTATTTAAACTGACTCCTGAACTTTTGGCAGCCGCGTCATGTACTACACGTAATTTTTGTTTTTGAGGGTGTATGACAGGAAAATGAGGTAGATACCAACGTAAAGGTTGGTGTGTAAAGCTTGTGTTATGCATATTATGGTAGGATTCTTTCGGACACTCCTCTGCGTAACCTTTTGACATCATGTTATTTATAAAATCACAGTATTTCTTTTTTAAATCTGGATCACGAGCCATGCGCTTTTCTAAACCAAGGAATCTCGAAAGCGCGTGAGGATAACTATCAGGTATGTGTGGAATGTCTTTGCGCCATAGCAAACCAACTTCAAACCTACCTGCGGGCAAGCGCTTGGCCGTAGTGTTTAAAATCTCTAGAGCGTGTTTATCCTCCTTAGAGCATACATTTTCAGTCTTAGAAATACCTATGGCATCAAGGCGGAAATAATCTTTGACAAGTTCGTCCATAGTACAGTCTCCACCGTTTTTGGTATAAATGTGATTTGTAAAGTAGACAGGTTTAGTCCAACTGGTGGATTCTCCATTTAAAACCCAACCTAAAGCGGTGCGTGTGGCAACGGGTTCAGTTCTAGTACCTTCCCTAAGCTCACGGGCGATGGTCAAATACCAGTCTTTTGAGCCAAGTAAAACTTTAGGTGTAGCATCAGACATTGTAAGAATATCAATTAAATCAGTAAGGTGTGCATATTTCTCAATATCCTTTCGGTCGATGGTTTGTGTAAATAGTGACAGTGATTCAACAGCCTTAGCATTGTGTACTGTGAACGTCTCAGAACCTCGTTTACCCTTGATCGAAAAGTTGACATATTGGACAGATTGATAAGTTGACATTCCACAAGCACCGTCAACTTTGATTGTCTGCATAGGGCCAGTCGCACCAATGCGGCGAGCTACCTCCCAGTCAATCATAGTTGGCATGGATCCGTCGTCAAGTAAGGCGTATGTGTCATATGTACCTTGGGGTCCACTCACTACCACTGAAATAACCTTTAGGAGTATCTGAGATTGTGCACTTGGTATTACGTTGTTGAATTGAGACTCGGTAACGTTAGAAATTGTAACAGGTTTATCACAATTATGTTCCGTCGTATTGTGGGAAGACGGAGATTGTTCAGTAGAGCTAGCAAAAGACGTCACAGATGAATGCAGCAGCGGGTGATGGAAACGCACGCACCCGTCGATGCCGCATCGATCGACTCTACATGTCTTCCAACGATGTGATTTAGATTTAAGACACTTATAACATATTTTAGCCTCACGCAACCAAACCCACTTATCATCTAGTGATAATGACTTGAAGTCCTCACAATCAGTTAGTTTGTGTTTTTTATTACAATAACAACATAATTCATTTGTGTTACGTAAAGATGTCATATGAATATGTTCACTTCGTGTAGCTTTATGTGTAGAATTATTATTGCCGACTGTACCAGGGCGCCTACCTAAACCAGAAGTAAACGCACCAGTTTGCCTACCTGACTCTGGCATAAACGTGCCAAACCGTCTACCTATATCGGGCATAAATGTGCCAGGCCGTTTAGTGTAATCAAGTATAAGACCGAAACGATTGTGTTTGATCGCCTCGATATCAAGAAACTCCGATAATAATTGTATTTTAGGTACAGATCTGTCGCTTTTGTACGCAAAATCCTTCCACTGACTGTACAATATCGGCGTGAGCTTACTTAACACTGAATGAAATAATTCTACCGAATAAATATGCTCTATCTGATCTAAATTTCTAATTACTGCTATACAATTGCGCAATCTACAAGCAAAGTTGGTAAGATCTTTTTGATCGTAGCTTATCTTTGGGAGATCGCGCACGAGAGCGATCTCGTGTAGCACGATCATCTCGGGTAGCGCAAACGTCTGCTCGAGCACGTCGAGCACCTGCTCCGGCCGCTCCGCCGTGTACAGCAGCGCGGACACGCTCTCCAGCGCCGGCCCGCGCAGCGCGCCGCTCAGGCGCACTAGGTTCTCTGTAGGCGTGAACAGATGTTGAGTATCGCGATAAATGCGCTTAAACATTAACCACTCTGTTGTCTTACCGCTGAAAGGAGTGAGTTGTAATTTGTGAGCGCATCGCGAGAAATAATTTGACTCGAGTTGTTTTGACGGCAACTGACACTCTTTATTGTTTGAGTTGACATTGTCAGTCGACTGCATAAATGACAATCCTCTATAAGCTGCGGAGTTTTGTAATGATTGCGAATTGTCATTTATTGGTATTTGAAACGTCACGGGTTTCTTATATAAATCAGATTGAGTTTGATGATTTTCAGGATAGTGATGTACCACATGATTTTCATGATTGCGATGCGGTGCAATCACATCATTCGAGTGAAAATCACGGCGTGTGGTAATTTGTTCCGGTGCGAAATATGGGCTAATAGGCTTATTTATGGTGTTAGGTTGAATAATACTGGGTTTTAGGCCTAAATTTTGTTCTTGAACGGGAACCATAGTAGCCTCTACGTTCGCAGGCGGAATACTGTTTGAAGCTAAAGCGGAATGGTTGTCGATCGGACGACGGCTGCTATGGTTCACGTCGTGAACCCACGATGCAGTGCGTGAATACGATTGACTAACCGTTCGAGTCGTAGATCGCCTGTCAGCTTTTTGAGCCACTAAATTTGCTTCCATCTCGAGCTCTTCCACTTGCTTTGCCTGTTCTAAAAGCTTACGTTCGAAATTGAGTCGCTGACGTGCAACTTCTTGTTCACGTTGGAGTCGCGCGAGCTCCTGCTCGCGTTGGATTTGTAGTTGTGCGAGTTCCTGCTCGCGTTCGAACAGCTGCTGTTCTCGTTCCAGGCTGCGTCGCGCCAATTGGGCCTCCGCGGTCAGTCTCAGTGCCTTAATTGTGGCAGACGACCGCGAAGACGACGTACGTGACCTGATACTGGGAGAAATCTGCTCGATGTTGATATTGAGCTGGCGAGGCGTTCCGGAACCCTTAGAGGTAGGCGGTGCGGGAGTATCGGGGGCCGCGGTCGTAACAGTGCCCGACTTTGTGGGCCGACCGGGCCCTCCCGCAGCGGCTGCGGCAGAGTCCGAGTTCGCCTTCCCAGCTATTTTTGCTGGCGTGGCCAGCTGTTTTGTAGTTTTACTACGCGTTATCATAATTATCCGTTCAAGGACCAAAAATGTATAGGATTACTTCGATAGCTAAGCTGCTTCGATCTAATAAAGGAAAAAGCTGACCGTTTCAGAGCAAAATATATTGACAACTGGTAAAACAAAAATGTATCAAAAAACTAGACATCAAAATAAATAGACAATATAGTTTCTGTATAAAACCTCCACACCTATGAACTTAAAATTTAAACAAATAATACATACATAGTAAACCGCAATAACATAACATGACTCACAGATATTGACAATACGAAAGTGCTCGTAAATCCATTAGACGTCATGTTGGAATGTTCACTGAACTACAAAATCCAACGTGTTAAATCCCAAATCCAGTTGATGTTCGCACTCAGTGGAATAAAGTGAATCTACTCGAGTGAGAAGGTATTTTTTCCCAAAAATGCTACGCACAGTTGACTTTTCCGGTAGCGCTTTGTTTATGGTTAATCAAAAATTTAAAATATACAGATATTGCAGTCTCGATTTTGCTACAGAAAAGTTGCATACAAATTCCATTATTTGTCGAGCTCCAAACTTAAAAAAAACTTGAAACAGTTATATAAAATTGCCTGAGCAAGCCTCGGCCCGGAAACCACCTCATCAGGCAATCCCTTACTTTCCGTCCCTCACCAATAATGTACTTGAATGGTTCGTGGGCGCCAGAGATCCCAGTGATAAAGACTGACAAGTTTCGTCATACATAAGGACAAGTTTTGTACAGTCGCGTTCATAAATATATAAGCATTTCCAAGGCTTCCAAAAATTCTGTACACCCTTAGGACATTGAAAATAAGGTGTAAGTGTATATGTCACCACAGAATTGTGACTACCGTTAGTTTATACACTAACGCGCGAGATTGTAAACAAACGGATTGGTTAGGTTAGGTTAGTTTATGATCTCCCTAGTCAAATTATAATCTGCCGGGAGTTTACAATTTGACGGTGACATATAGATATTATGCATTCAGCTGCACAGATATTTATGACCTCGACTGTACAAAATGGCGATTTTCATTTATTTTTCTGGATTATTAGAACAAATAATCTAGAAAAAAAATACCAAATATATATATATCTACCATGGTTGACTGGTAGATAATGCCGCATGGCATTAAGTTCGCCTTTTGTACATTAAGCTTTTTTTGTGCAATAAAGTTTAAATAAATTAATAAATAAACAAAACAAATTTGTTAATAGGATAGGAGATCCTTTGCATGCTTTATTAAATTATAACTTTACCTACTTAACGTTACCTTGCTTAATTGCGTGTGGTACACAACTAATAGGTATTTATAAGAGTATATTATTTTGTTAATCTTTACATTCATTTGTAATTTTGTAATTGCAGTAAAATAGGAAACTATAGGCCTCATTACGAGTATGTATACATTTTTGGTTGTATTGTTTAATATATGGCTGTTTGTTTTCTAAATTAACTAAAAAAAAACTAGTTGATCAATATTTACGTGGTGGATACACATACACTACATAATTATGATACCTTTATAAAGCATCGTTATGAAACAAAATTATGCTATTAGAGTTCCCGAGAATTTTTTATAAGAATTACCTACACTTGTTTTATTTATGAAAATGTAAGAAAACTGAAACAAGTTACCTGAGTGAATCACGTCTACATATATACAATGTAAGTAAGTGCTGGAACATTACTACTGGAGTACTCTCTAAATTACTACTAAGGGTACGGTCTGAGTGCTAAGAGCCAGGCGGTGCATTTGGAATACAATTCAATACATATATTCTTTATTGCACTCCTCATGGAAATAGCACATCACCAGAGAACACAAAAAACAGCAGAGGCAGACAAAAGGTGGTCTTACCACTAGAGATCGATATCTAACGTAACAAGAAAGAGAGAGAGAGAGAGGAATATTTAAAATATAATCAGAACATATACATTTTGAATTATTAAACCGAAACATCTGCTTCACAATAAACGCCAATAAACTCAGTTTAGGTCCTAAACTGAATCGCGTTAAGACGTTATGGTAAGGCCCCAGTTGTATGGCAGCGACTCAGATTAGGCTCTTAACTGTGCTCAGTTGTATGGCAGCGACTCAGTTTAGGTCCTTAACTGAATCGCGTTAAGACGTTATGGTAAGGCCCCAGTTGTATGGCAGCGACTCAGATTAGGTTCTTAACTGTGCTCAGTTGTATGGCAGCGACTCAGTTTAGGTCCTAAACTGAATCGCGTTAAGACGTTATGGTAAGGCCCCAGTTGTATGGCAGCGTCTCAGATTAGGTTCTTAACTGTGCTCAGTTGTATGGCAGCGACTCAATTTAGGTCCTAAACTGAATCGCGTTAAGACGTTATGGTAAGGCCTCAGTTGTATGGCAGCGACTCAGATTAGGTTCTTAACTGTGCTCAGTTGTATGGCAGCGACTCAATTTAGGTCCTAAACTGAATCGCGCTAGGCGATCGTGGTAACCCCCAGTTTTTAAGAATATAATCTGTGATACAGACCCATTCTCGAAGCTGGCGCGAAATGTCTATGAAATTAATGACAGTTTCATATATTTTTCACGCCAGCTTTCGTGATTCGACTTGTAACAAAATACATATTTTTAAAATAAAATACATCTTAAAATAAATATTTCCCCCGCGGCATTGTACCGTAGATGCTGGCAGCATTTCCTCGCTGTATTGCAATACTAAATACGTTGGGCAAGGAAGCTGCCAGCTCTACGGTTGCCGCGCGCCGGTAGTGTCCACAAGCCTCTTTGAGATATCCTTGAAGAGGACGTCGGCGCTAGAACCCGATGGGCCGAAGATCTTGACGCCGAACAAAACAATGTTAGTATTCGCCGCCGAGACTCTTTTATTTGTATTTGTTTTTGTTTTTCCGCCGCCTTTGCAGCCGCGCCGGCTGTAGATCCGTTAATATGTGACGGGGCTTATACCGGTACAGAGAGGTATGTACTACAGCTTCCGTACAATTAAGTGACATAAGTACCATTTTTTCTGACCCGAAAATATGTTTATCTACGCACATATCATTAGTGCTCTAATGTGCGTTCAAAAACCGTAGGAAACGACCAGCATTATTACAATCAGTTTAACTATGGGAACTTTTTTGTCTGTGGTAGGTAAAATTTGTATTGAAAAGTTAACATTGTAGTACAGATTTTTGTACTGAAATGAGTTTAAAACTTTAAATTTGGAACAGCTGTCAAAACTCAAGTGGGTCACTATTCTAGTATCCACAGATATTAAGAATAGTAATCGATATGAAATGTCAAATCAGTACGTCTTCTTAATATAAACCGCACGACATTCGATCTCGAGTGACATGAGAATAGGGATTTCATTCTTTAATCTATGGTTTTTAAAAAACATTCATGTTGACTTTTTTCGAATAGCCGCCATTGGCGCCATTACTGTTGTCATTTGTTTTGATAGTTTGCCGTTGTGAGTCTTGAGGAATAATAAGATTAATGTGTCAAACCAGATATTAAATTCAATTCAAAATTAAGAAATTATAAATATAAACATGCCATCAAACTCTTCAATTTCCATGCAAGATCATCCAACGACAATACAACCACTACAACCAGGACCATTAAATATATCCCACTGTACCACTGTAAATGTTAATTACAATTACTGCAATAAATAATTTGATTGTATTTGTCCAAATTTATTTTAATAGTATATAGCTTATAGATATTTTACAAGTAGCACTAGTAGCAATGCAGGTAATTTCCCTATGGCTTCTGAACCCATCTTAGAGCACTTATGATATGTGTGTAGATAAAGTAGTGTATGCAACTGTACATAATTCGGCATTAAAACACTCGTGCGATCCTATTATTATGTAGCTGTTGCATAAACTACTATTTTTCACGACTCTGTAATGATCATGTTCATTAAGTATAAAATGAAAGGTTCTTATGTATTTATCAAAGTATATACAATTTAAATATAAACAGAAAATCACTAAACTAAATTAATTACCAAAATAAAATAGAAATAAAAATAACAAGAAATTATACTTACGTGTTCATATTTTCCCCTATTCTTTTGCACGTCCCCTCTTTTCCATTTTCACATTTGCTAAAGAGGAAACTATTCTAAAATAACCCCCGCCTAAGTAGTAACGCCTCCGGCCACTTTAAGACAAAGGACGAGATGAAAAGAGCGTTAACAAAGAAAGCATGGAAATGGGGAATGGAGAGCTCTAAAATGGGGAAAATATGGAATGTTGGTGAAAATTCACGGCACGCAGTTGACAGGTTATTTGCAGTACAATGCCCAAAAATCTAAAAGAAGTAAGCGATTATTTATATAAATAATATAATATTATTCTCGTAAACGAGTGCAAGTTGTCACAGGTACTACTGGTTTTTACAAAGACGACTGAAAATAAAAACTAAATTGTGAAAGGATTTATTACGAAAACTGCGCGAAATTACGTTATTAAACATATCAAAAACTACAGTTATTTGCTGTCTGTTTTGCTTAAATAATTCTATCTTTGAACCATTTTTATATGTCTCTGTTAGGGTCTATGGTTGAGTAACAGAGAATGCCGTTAGGCATTAAGTCCGTATTTTGTACATATTTTTTTTTAATTTTGTGCAATAAAGTTTAAATAGATAAATATAATACAATACATACATGCCACATATCAAAAGTTGACAACAGAGATGGCATACCACCGAAGTACGGTCAGCTGCAAAAAAAGTCTGTGTACAGGGCGGTTCATGTAGGTACTTACAAAAAACAAGTAGGTAAGCTATTAACAATCAGTTATATGGGTCGCTCTAAAACAATAACTTATGATTGTTAGGTTTTAAACTTGTTAAACGTAAATACTTATTAAGTTTGATTTGTGCATTTTACCTAACCTTGCTTAAAACTTAGTATATCTATGGTGCTAGCAAATTAGCTACCGATATTTTACCAGGTGATAGTATGTACTCGGTTCCTAGAGTATATTTAAGTATGAAATATAAAGATGATGAAATATAAAGAACGATGTTTTATGAGAAAAAAAAAAACGAAAATCTGCTACGTATAAATAATATGATTATTAAAGGAACACTCTTTGAACAGATTCTAGAACCTCTTTTAGGTAGACCGGGGACAAAGTTCCATGGGGCAATAGTACCATCGCTTATAATTTTGCAACTACAACGAAATATGTTTATGTAGGTGGGGGTCGTCACGTATACCCAGCCGGTATACCCACTGGGTATCCACGACGAACCGCAATTGTCTGGACCCGCTTACCAGTCGGCCGTTGGCTGTGACGCGGACCGGAGGTGCGAGGATACTATTTTTGTTTTCGAACGATCAAAGTAAATCTTTACGTGAAACATTTTGTCTTATTACTTAAAACGAAATAATCATTATGCTAGATTGGTATTGGTTTATTATTGATTTTTTATCGAAGTTTTTATTGTTTCACAGTATGGCAAGCGCTGTTGTATTCGCGGTTATTAGTAACATGTGAGATGGAGAAATAAACAATAGTACAATTCATTTTTGTTTGTTAAATTAAAACAAAAAAATACATTTATGAAAAGATAACTTATTTTTTTACTTGATTGTTTTAAAATAAAGTATCATCTGTTAAAATATCGGTAACAAACTGATTTCACCTTATATAAGCACGTTTTGTATTCTCTAGCTTACTTATTTTCCTTTGAAATTCTGTGTACTGTGCCAGTCACACTGCGATTTCCCTCGAACGCCTCCGCACCCAGCCTGCCGGCAATAATGCGCTTGACTCAAGTATTCGTTTTTCATTATATTCTAATGCAAAGGAAAACATTGTTTGATATAAGTACCCTCTCTTCTTGGTGTAAATACTCATAAAATGTTCACTTGGAAAATGGTTTACTTGGAAGTTTTCTTTATGCTGCCGGGAATCCGCGACGCGAGTTCTGTGTTAATAGGCGCTTTTCTGTACAACGCGGAAAACGCTGGGATTGGCTTCGTGCGCGTAACGCGTAGCAAACCAAAGTGTACGTACATAAAAAAACTCCTAAGTGTTTAGTGCCATTATGGTTTTGGCGTTATCCTTATTATGAACGTTCCTGTGTTTCCCATAACACCGGCGTAACTAATGATTGAACCAATAAAGCCGTTTCTTTCTGCAAGCTGCGGAGTATCACTTAAATAAATTTAAAAATGAATATATTAATACTTGCAAAGGAATATCGAAAAGGATTTCCATTTAACGGTATTCCATTTTCAAAAATACAACACGGCTGAATCTCCAACGAAGCCAATAGAAAACGCGTTCGGCTCAAATTCGCAGTGCAACACGCCCGCATAACGAGTGTTTTTTTTTAGAGAAATTCAATCGTGTTATCTACGATGCAGCCAAACTGCTAGTCATTTTTGTAAACGAGTCAGTTACGGTAGATGGGAGAATAAACTTCACCGTTATTCCGAACAATACAGGTATTCAAGTAATTATTTGAATTAGGCGTTACTTTGCGGAATTCCATATTAATAATGACACTAATGTCTTAGCTATTCCGCCAAACATTTAAATTTAACTGAACGCATTTCGCGTAGACAGTGTCATTTGGCGGAAGAGCAAAGTAACATTGTTGCCAATAGTACTTAGACAGATATTCATTAAAAAAACGTTTCAATGCGAACGTTGTTGGTCTATTGGTCAAATCAAACGTTAGGGTAACTTCAATCTTTTAAAATAGATAAACACCTATGATTTGTAGATAAAGTTATGTGACATTAAACTTAAAAAAACGGTTAAATACTCACGTATTTTTATCACAATAGGCGTGACATGTTTCGACATCACTCCATCTCATTAGACTCTGTCTGAGCCGCGGTGGTGACAATACTACTCTGTCTGTCCGATGCAGTCGAAATTAGTTTCGACAACACGAGATTTAATGTCCGTATGATCCACGAAAGTTTTAAAGGGTATGTGTGTATGTGCATTAAAACATTTTTGTGTTCTATTATGACTTGTTTCACAAACCATCCTCGTGTATAAATGCCTCTCGTTATGCACCATAATTAAATAATTGTTAGAAGATTGATGATAAATGACAACAAATAATATTTGTTGTCATTTATGTTTTATACACGGTTAGATAAATTGGATATTGTTACACTGTAATTTAATACCTACCTAATGTGTTATTTCAGTAAGTATTTACCTACGTTTCAGAACCTATGTTTTAAAACCCTATAGCGTACTGACTCTTAACATAATCTTTTGAATTTCCTGGGCATTTTCAGATAATGAATGGGCCCGCTCAGTAACCTCGTTAAAAACTTCCAACAAATATTAGTTTTCGGAGGGATTAACAGAAAACTTCGTTCCGTTGAGTTTAGTCCAGGATAAGTTTGTCTCGGAAACTAGCTTTAGCCACGACTTTTTGTGACTTTCGTAATGCGATAATAATAAATGGATTGAGCTGTGAAAGGATTAAAACACCGATATTTTAACTTGATAAAATAATTTTATTGCTGAGAAGTTGCGGTGAGAGAGACAAATTCTCAGACTAAAAGCCGTACTTATAAACTTCATGATGAAAGTCTTCAACTTTTAGATCAAGCTCTATTGCTGTCCATAGCAAGATAGAATAGATCTTGCCCAAAAGGCTTAGGGTCGTAGGCGGAGTTTACTGAGATGGCAGATATTAGGACTTTGGTGAAAACGACGATAGAAGATTTTAAAATCGTAGAAAACATTTGACTGAAGGTCTTTAACAAGGTGGACCGACGATCTAGCCAGGATTGCGGGAAGTCGTTGTTGGAAGCGGGTAGCGCAAAATCGTATATTGTGGAAACCCTTGGGGAAGGCTTTTGTCCACCAATATCCATCTTTTAACTAAGATGACGAATTGGATGAAGGTAGTAAGTATCAGGCAGCAGGGTGGTAAACTGCGCGCGAAATCGAATCGTGTTTTTTTTACAATTAAAATAATTTGTGGTAGTATACAACACCTTAATTCCCGGTCCAACTAGCCTTCTATTTGCTCATGTCTACTATTTTCCATCAACTCCAACATTGTAAATGTCACGTTTCAAATCAAACTCTCTGTAAAGTTCCGATCGGTTCCGATCCGTGAAATCCTGGAGTAATCCCACCATTTAGTAATATCACACGGCTCGATAATAATCCCTTGAGCGATAAATTTAAAGAGCCAGAATATTTACGAGGTGTTCCGACGGTTGCCACAGTTCGTTTAACATAGACAGTACTTCATCTTAACGCATTCTTGGCACCATGAGACCGCCTTTTTATGTCACCGCGGATGTCATGTTTTAACAAGTGTGTAACGTATAGCAAACATTTTAATGAAAATTTACATTATCAGTACCTATAGCATTTCTCGACATTGAAAGGGGTGTCATAAATATATAACATTTATGACACCATTTACATTAAAGCAATCACGTCATCTCATAGTTGTTAATAAAAACAAAGCAAACAGCCTCATTTTAAGTTTGGAATTCTATTCTTCATACATTTTATTTCTTGACTTTTTAGAAATATTTGCTTTAAGGATAACTCACGCGACGGGATGACACAGAATGATGAGTCGATTTCTATTGAAAGTGTCACGTGATCATTGACCGTTTTCTGTGGAAACTGACACATCGATACGGTCCGTAATCTATCTTTATTGTATTAAAAATAATTAAGTACTTAAGAGAGGAACTTAATTAGGTATAGGTAGGTACAAACTCAAAAAAAAAAGTTCGACCATCCTATCCGTGCTGGCATGCACACATCCACGTATATATACACGAACATCCGTTTAAAACAAAAGTGGCTTGTAGGGCCGATGATCGCGTGTTGGCTCCCAAGGTTGGCCGATGATCTAGTCAAGATCGCATCACAGGGATCAGTGAGATTAATTTCAGCAGTAGATGTCTATCGAGTATCATAATGATAATTAAATAATAATGATGATCTCACTCAGCCTGACACTTACCATCTGAATAGATAAGTATCTACTAGTTTTTACGAAAAAAAACCTGCTGAATTAGATAAAAGTTTATATTATCATCTAAAAATCTATACATATAATCAACCAATTAGAATCCTAGGTCACTGTAGGACTATGTCATAGTGACGCTATAAATCAGATTGTAAGAAATCTCTTACTGCTTGTCATTTGTTCTGCCTAGGGTTACAATTGGTTGACTGAACCTATAAATTTCTTACTATAAATAAACAAATAAATAAATTGATTGATTTAAAAATATTTTTACTCTTAAAGACTAAGATTTATTACTTATAAGGTAAAATAGGATTACAAATGCCTGAACTAGGTTTTCCTGTGTTTCAGGCGAAAAAGGACAATCTTTTCAAAATTATTCGCTTAAATTAATAGTACACAATAAGTCTTATCCCTGAAAACTTCGATTTTTTTTTTGATTTTTTAATAATAAAGTGCGGTAGATGATCATTTAACGACCACTAGTAAGTTCTCTGTATCATAGTTCGACACTATAAATTTAAATGAAACTGCACTGTATTTAATATTAGTTAAGATACTGAATGAGTAATTGTTTACTCCCTCGGTGTTCCCAGTCACATACTAAATACCTCGCATGGGTCTTTTGCCCCCACCTCACCCTTTTACCCTCAGGTTTTTAATGGCTAGATTAACGCAAAATGCAGGTACATACCTAAACGTTTTAAATAATATTCTTATTACTGAATGATTCGTCTTTTGTCAGCATTCATCGCCAGCGGAAGTACCTACTTAATACTTCATTTATTGGTGATTTTGTTGTTGGGATTCCGAAGCCAATAACAAAAGGCAAGCCTTAGTTTCCATTACTTACTTGCTTATTTGTCTGCCCGTCTATGAATTTTAAAATAAATAATCCAGTTATGCAATTTTCGACATAACTACCATTACCTGTTTTTTTTTTAATAGTAACGTAGGAGGCAAACGTATCGGACGAATCAAACCAATCACCTGATCGCAAGCCACCATTGCCATTGTCCACGGAAATCTGCAACTTTGCAAGACAAGACTAGAGGGGTTACAGATGCAATGCCCGCCCTTAAGCTTCTAATTTGGGTCGATACCGGTCTAAGTAAAGCTCGTAGGTGCATTCCACCAGAATGTTGCTAACGAGACGCTTTCACTTTGTACAGCAGCTACTTCGATGAAATCTGTAAGTCTCAAGAATATACTACCAAATTGTGAGCCAATTCATAAAATATCATGAGACAAAAAAACATTTTCTTATCGTTTTAAGAAGTATTAGAAGATGCGCATCCCGTAAGCGACATTCTACCGTATCGGTCTAAAATAACTAGCATCATTATTTCAGCCGAAAGACGTCCACTGCTAGACAAAGGCCTCCCTCAAAGATTACGAGTACCATACCGAACGGTTACTTGCCGCCCTTAACCAATGACGACCGGTTGGCGTAGTTTGTAGTGACCCTGCCTGCTAAGCCGATGGTCCTGGGTTCGAATCCCGGTAAGGGCATTTATTTGAGTGATGAACACAGATATTTGTTCCTGAGTCATGGATGTTTTCTATGTACTTGTATTTTATATTATATCGTTGTCTGAGTACCCTTAACACAAGCTTTATTGAGCTTACTGCGGGACTTAGCCAATTTGTGTAATAATGTCCTGTAATAAAAAAAAAGGTCTTACGGTCCATATACGTTCGGGCATATCCACTAGATCTGCCAATAAATGTACCTATGGAAAGTTTGTCTGGCGGATACCTGGCGGACATGATGGCGGACCCAAAATGGAGATCCGGATTGCCCGAACGTATATGGCCGGCAATTGATTGGCATATCCGACGAAACATTAAAACATTAAAGGATTACTCACACTAGAACGGGACGGGACGGGGCGGGACGGGGCGGGACGGGGAAATCTGTCAATTTGTATACATAGAAAGCGTCACGTGACATTCGAGGGCTCGAGCTATCACGTGATTCTTTCTATACAATTTGACAGATTTTCCCGTCCCGCCCCGTCCCGTCCCGTGCTAGTGTGAGTCATCCTTTAATTATGAAATTATAAGCTCGACATCGGCACACACACAGCACATCTATATATTGTATCTGCTAAAAGTGAAACGGAAGAAAACATATTCACGTAAAACCTTTAAATATACAAAATGTAAAAGCATGTGATAGATGTGTTATTTCGCGAGAAATACATGGTAAGTAATAAATAGAAATTTGGTTTGACCCATTTTAAATGAATAAATCCTTACATAAAAAATCTACATAGATAACGTTACTGACATGTCTGTACAGTCACCTGCAATAGTATAGGACTATATGAAGGCTGCTAAATAATCTGACACATTCTTTTCTTGTTTGTGCCGCCATAAGAGCGTGTCGCATATTTTTGCGGCCTTCCTAGCGTCATATACTATTGCAGGTGACTATTACCTACATTATGTGACAATTAGCGTTTAACGATATTTTGTTGGATTTTATTGCCTACATCATCACATACATCATCAAGGAAAAGACAGTTTACGCAAGATTTAGAACAAATCCAACCCATTTTTTTTACTTCAGAAGATTTTTTTTTCATAGAATTCGGTGAACATAAAATTAAATGTACCTACTTCGCACATAATTTACATTTTTAGCTCAACTGCAGTAGACTATCAATGTAAATCTAACGACTTAAAGATACGGTTCCATGCTTGCCCCTCACTAATTGAAATACTAAATGCCTAATATCCTCTAATTGGTTAATTAAAAGCCATCAGAACAAATTACGTGCTATTCCTGGCACCGGCGTTTAATTAGGTTTCAATTAAGATCTAGTTAAGTATTGGAATTTCTATTCGAAAAGTGAATAGTGGGCCGACTTTTATTGAGAGATGCCTACAATGCTACAGAATAAGTTTGGGTTTGTGCACAAATGTGCTCGTTTTAGTAAAAGACACAGTCACCATCAGATAAATAGGAGCGGCCAAGGTGTTCAAAAATATCTGAACAAGCACTCTAACGCCTTGATAATAGAGACGTGCTCAGATATTCAAATCACGACTGTTCACAAGGAGAGTGTGTGTGAGTGTATATTGAAGGAATGTCAAGGTCAAATGTCAAGGTCAAGGTCAAACTCAGGTAGTACATTTTCACTTTGCACTTTAAAATAGCCCCCCACTAAATGCTAGTTGACTCTACGGACAAAATAGTTAAGACAATTTTATTAAAATATTTCGTTCATAAATCAATTTTTTTTATGAAATACTTAATCAGATTATTACTTCTTGAGTCAATTCCTAGTCCTTAATTTACCTCGAAATGATATCACTCACAACGCACATGTGAGATATTATTTAGAAGATCGAAAATGTGTATCTCCTTCTCTGTCACACTTGCTCATTCAAGTGATAAAGAGGTTTCACCGTCAATGCCAATTTTCGATGTTCGTGGTAGGCCGGTGTTGGTGACGGTCGCCCGCTTGGACTCCAAGACATCGGGATAACCTTGAACCGGTTTTGTCATCGAGAGCTCTTCGGGCGGCAAAGCGAATTACTTTAGTACGCCCGCTTGCATCGTCACGTACAGCATTCGGCGCTTGATAATGGCGAAACATGTCGCGCAAAGTGACTAAAAGCACGCGAGTGTTCAAAAAATTGAGGGCTCAAAATCGAATTTACTGCTTCGAACTCTCATTTAAATATTTTAAACAACAAAAATATCATCGGACAGATTCATGAATATACGATGCATTTTGATTGGAATAGACATTTAAGAGTGAAATTCTGTTCGCGACTGTATTATCGATGATATTGGAGTGTCGCAGCTAGAGTCAGACCAAGACATCTCAAGATCTTAGGTATAAGTAGGGATCCATCCTGTCCGCACTGCGGTATGGAGGAAACCAGTAAGCATGATCTAGCAGAACGTGCTATGTATGCGGCAGCACGATATAGCATATTCAGCAAAGATACACTGCGGGAAACCGAACTAAGGGATGTCGAACTTAAAGATGTCCTTCTGTTCTGCAGGAAAACGAGAAGATTTGAAGAAGAATGTAGAATGGGACGGCAGCCGGGACAGTAACCTGCAGCTCAAACTCCAGGGAAATGGGCTGAATGAACGCATGAAGTGCTTGATCCTGCCTGTATCCGGCCGGGCATCCCTACAATACATCTAGAGTCAGACCAAGCTAAGTTTGTTTCGATGTTGATATTCGATCCTGTTGATGCGCCATTGTATACTTCTATGAAATTATGACGTTTAGTAAACACTTTCACAGTTTGTGCTGCAAACTTATCGATAGAAACTTAGCTTAGATTTTAGGTAGACAATACGTAACAATCAGGTTATCAATAAAACAACCTCTTTAGTTCAATTTTATTGTCTTTGGTTATACAAAAACATGGATTAATTTTTAAAATAATTTACAAAAACACATTTATTATTTCATAAATACACCGTGTTGACTAAATTGTACACTGATAATAATAAATCTATATTAATTTGCGATTTAATACTATTTTTGACACTTCGTACATATTCTTTCCATAAGACAGGGTTTCACAAATCTCACAGTCTGGTTGGTCACTTGACTAAGTAACGAAGAAAGGCAATATCAATAATATGTCCGATAATAACATAAAAGTAACATAAACCTAGAGTCCATAAAGCATTCCACAATGCAGCCTGACGGAGCGTTACCATCGGCTCCGAACTCGAACAAAATTCACTCTATTCTCGCCCTATACTCGATTTGCACGTCAATAATAATAACAAACCCATTAAAACTAGATCGAAAACCGTTGTACTTTTGGTCAGTTTAATTGCGATATAAATGCAATTATTTATTTTATAACTATTAAATAAGTACCCTTCGCAGTGCTCAACAAACAAAATAAAATATAAAAAATTATACAATTTATAATAACTATTGGAATGTCATGGGATTCGTTTTTAGTTAATATTATAGGAAATATTTGGCACTGCCTACTCACATTTCATGCACTTACGTATTAAGTAAAAATCCATCAAATAGGTACCTACCTATCTATACTCTTAATATTTGCCAAACCTATTAGTTTCCTTTAGATTTTTATTTTAGGTACATCACTACAAATACACGACAATATTTTAATTAAATATTTCAGTTCGTTTTACTCCCTTGTCATTTAGTTAATGATTTTAAAATCGACGTCTAAAAATTACTTTAATTAAATGCAGGTTTTGTTAAATATAGCATACCTCAAATATTCAATTAATTATGTTCACAATTTTTTACTTAAAAATGTGAAAAAAAAACGTAAATTACATATTTTATTATTATATACTTTTATATGAAATAATTTAAACCCAATTTTATTTTTAACTATTAGCTACTATAAACATACGTATTTTATAATAGACGAAAATATATATTTTTATGGTATAAAAAGAACGTTAAAATATTTGAGGTAACTATATCATAATCCTACGATTGGAATGTGTGATATAAAGGAGTATTTTGTAAAAGTTGCTCTCAAATTATACGAATTCCACTTTAATATCGCAAATTATTATTACACTTAAATTTGATTCGACTAAAATTTCACTACCTATTCGATCGCCAAAGTTTAATTTAATTATACATTAATTATTATTAACAAACGATCACTTTGTACATAAATTTGTTATAATAAAATTACTTAAATTTCAAAATACGTTTAATCCGAAAAAGCGATTGCTATCAAAGTTATTTCGAGTAAGTCAAAAAAATGTGCATTGAAATAAAGAAGTCGATATCGAGATGGTTGGAGCAAAACACTTACACCACTAGCAAACAGATTAGAAGTCTTCAAGACTCTCCTATGATAGCATTACATTTTACCCCTATAAAAACGACAATGGCGTCTTAGCATTAGGTAATAATAATTTCATATAAAATACAATTTATATTGAATGCGTGTTCATATAATGTATCTATATGAGCGATATTTATACAAAAAATCTAAGGCCGTTGGCAAAAATATAATTGTATAGAAGTAGACCACGCTAAGTTTGCATCGATTTTGATATAACAGACTGCGAAAGTGTTATTTTAAACGTCAAACTTTTATGAAATTATAATGTTTAGTTCACACTTTTACAGTCTGTGCTATAAAAATTGAAGCAAATCGAGACTGTATCAACGTTAATCAAAAATTAAAAATGTATAGCAATCACAGATGTGTACTCAACGTCACGTAATTATTTCCATATTTGAATTTTGATTGAGGTTGTGGACTAACGATTGTCACTTGGCTGAAAAAAAATGGATACTGACTGTTAGGTACTGTTAAAATTTTCCAGTCATATAATTTAAACTCTTGTGAGTCATACTAATATTTATGTTACAATAACGTAAAAACTTACGATGACTGCGACGCGAGAGACGCTAACGCTGTCCGATGATGATGGACAAATACCTTCGAAACATGTCACGCCATTGTAATAAAAGTACGTGAGTTTTTACCATTGTTTTAATATAAATATTAGTATGACTCACAAGAACTTAAATTCTATGACTGAACATGTTTAACAATATCTAATTGGATGTACGACTACATAGTGCATAGCACATCAATACAAATTGTATATTATTTATATTCATAGGGTTCTTTGTTGGACACAATATTACGCAATTATTACATTTTGGCATTTGTTTGTTTATCTGTTGGCATCTAATTTATTGCTATTTTTTATTTTGTCACTGAGTATATTGTGGTCTTCTGGAAGTGTTTTGTAAACCTGGATTGAATTTACGATGTAGGTAATTATGTTACCTAAGAAATAGTATTGACTTATTGCAATATTATCTCACAACGCATACGAGTAACAGCCAATCGCATCCAAGGAAAACCTCATTCAATTGTTTACTTTGATCTCGTGGCATATTTACAATTGGATCCTTGGTCGTCCGACACCAAAAAATTCGTTAAAAAGGTGTCTGATCGACTAAGAGGCATCTCGGGTGACCACCGGGCAGGCTCTTTCTTTTTCCAGAGGCTAATCCTCGCAGTCCAGAAGGGGCAACGCGGTGAGCGTTCTAGGAACTATGCCTCAGACGGGTAATTAACGGTTAAAAATTAATCTATATTTTTTTTGTATGCTAAAATGTTTGTTATTCCCATTTTTCTAACTTTCATAGTTTTTTCATTAAATGTTTTGTTCTTTTTAAATATATATATTCCAATAGGTATCTGTTACGGCTGTTATGCATGTTGGGGCAGACCAGTTTAAGTATTTTTTGAACATTGTTAACTAAATATTATTCCTTAGTCTTCGAGAAGCACTCAGCATGCTTCACACATATATTAAGATATATTTCTCAATCTAATTGCCGCGACCCATTTATTTTTTAAAGAGTCGTGGCAATTAGATGAAACCGCAAGTATATTGTATGAATGACCCAAAACTACAAGTTTTTGCAGTTAAAAGAAATATCACAATACACTCGAGTGACAAAACGTATAAAGCGTCACTTGAAAATACTTTACATACAAATCATCACGACAATCACGAATGACAATGTGAAAATTATAAATTACAAATGTACTTAAATAAAAATTGGTACCTAAGGTAATGTGGACAAACTGCAGAATAAAACAAAATGTATCAATCAATGTTGAGAAAAATGGCGGGATTGTAAAGGGATTTTGTAAAAAGGTCTACAAAGCTAGATATCTACAAATAATTATTACTACTAGGGACACCAACAAGAAAACGCTCGTAAAGGTAAAACTAAGTTACTGTGCGCGTTGACAATATACGTTTAGGAATTAGAATTATCTACAAAATACGTTACAAATCCTCTAATATAACTGGGAGGAAATTCTCAGCTTATTCTTTCGGAAGAATCTAGGAAATTGTGTACTTCCTTGTACGTATATATACGTATTTATTTCGGAATATCCATCATTGTAATATGTTTCAAAAAGATATTTACCGAAGCAATGGACTACTTTTGTAATTACTTAATAATGCATGAAACAAATGAATTAACGTCTATCCCTATGATTTTTTGTTAGTTTTGGATGCTTATATCTCAATAACCAATAAAGCTATATTTATGAAATTTGGGCATCTTATAAGACTCAGAGATCTAAATGGATGGGTTAAATTTCGTAGTAGAATTTGAGTAACAAAGGGGTCAAAAGTGCCTCCCGATGGTTCGTGTTAATGTACACACTGCAGCTGCCTCGACTGAACTTGTAGATCCGAGCAGGTTATTTATGCTGTTTTTGTACGACTATAAAAAAACTTATTTTTTCTTGGGATAGGATCTGTTCCTGGATAATTTAAATGTGATGGTTTTTAGTGAAAGGTCGGAATTGATTCACCTTAAGATCAATTTAGAAATGAACTTCATCAACAATCGACAAAGTGGTACCTTTTACTTCAAAACGAGTAGGTACCTACATATCTCGTGTATAACAACTAATATATATATATGAAATAGTGTGTAGTGAATCCTTAATTTTATGTGTTGTTTGTTTTTGTAACGTATTTTGATTTCTTAGCAGATTAAAACTACGCATTTTACGTCAAATTGAAAAAAGTTGTATTTTGTTGGAAATTATTAGTCAGGCAGATTACAACACATACACACTGTGTTTTAAATGACAAGTCACACGGGTTTAAAACTCTTGAATATATGATTATAACTTCTCGGCCATTCAATAAGCATGTTATTGATTCAATATCTTGACATTTTTTTTGGTAAAATCTCACAAAGTTAAATGATTTGTTTATAAACAGAAGCTTTAGAATAAAAAAAGCAAATACACAAGGGAAACAAAAACAAACAAGTGTACGGATAGTTTCACATTTTGCAAGTAAATAATTGTATAACATGTAAGAATATCTTGCTAATGAATGTTAAATTATTATTTTGTAGCTCAAGATACGAGTATACGAGTATTACGAACTGACTGATACCTGATATTTTTTAATATTTTTATGATTTTACATTTTTGCGCAAATTTTATTTAATATAAAAATCGAGTGTCTTTTTTTCTTAGATTTAATAGTAACAAACCAAGGAATTGCGTCTATTTTTTGTTTTTTGAAAAGAATTAGTGTACTTAGTAAAATGCGTAATTCTCTGCAATTCGTATAAAATTATGATAAGTTAAACTCTATCTTAATTAGTTATGATATAATACTCTATTTCTACACATATTAATATATATATATATATATATCTATAATAATAATAGTAATAAATAGGTTAATAAAACCCCATTCACAACAGAGGAACGTTGTACGACACACATAGAACAAACTTTAGATTACATAATTCAATTATTCATATAGGTAAATACTTACACTCGCTTGTATATGTCATAATCATTATATTCACTATGACTAATAATATAATGCCGATACAAATACAGTATATACTATTTATAGAATTAAAAGTTTGCTTTTTTACAATATTATTCTTTTTTAAATATTTAAAGTACATATATTTAGAATTTTAATATCTCGCTTTTTGTGACGTATAAGATTCAATGTACAGCAATTTGAGTAAACTAGTCACAGATTTCAAATCTAAAAAGTGAGACATTAGTTTTAGTAGGAAATTGTCTAAATTGTTCATGTCGTTGTATGCTTAGGTTTTTATAGACTTTGAAAACATCAAACTGACAGAAATTTTAATGTTTGTACATATAGAAGTAAAACAAGGTCACAGAAACTGAAGATATATTGAGAAAGATTTCTTGGAAAGTTAACGCTACGAAGAGAGTTGACTTCGAAACTTGTTGGTTTTAAACAAGAAACCTCAATTTAATTAGTCCTTTAAAATCCATTCTTGCAGCCATTGATTTATTTTTATTTTTAACAACCGCACTATTTGGCGGAGATACTAATGCTAACTGTCGCTATTATAACATTTTCCATAATGAAGTTCTCTTTATTTTGGTAGTGAATAATTTCCAAGGTGTCTTTCTTAATAATACCTATCGCCACAAATAATCTTTACTATAAAATATCAAGTATTGCTTCGAGTTTTTATAATTAACACTAAGATAAAACACACATCAAGTTTGAAAAACAAGGCAGAACTCTCTCTGTTCTATAAACTATTCGTTTATGCACACAACTTAGAACTAATACTAGGTATAATATCAACGACAAATACTAGGTAAGGATAGTATCATCGATTTGGCAATGCTTTGACACTAAAATTTAATATTATTTAAAACAAGTAAATTAAAAAGAGGGTTCTAATTGTCAGCATGACATTAAAATATTAAAAAACTTATAAATCACACGGAATTTGGTAATAACAGTCCATCAAGTATAAATTATTTAAATTATTCTTGCCTAAATTCGTCCATTTAATCCTAAAAGCTCACACCTTGCATGTAGAACACCGTAGAGAAATGACTAGAGATTTTACAAACCACACCATCGTCAATTTCACTTCTTTCATTTTTAAAGTACACGACTCTTATCCACGGAATCATAATTACTAATTTTTGGCTATAAGATCTTCTGCTTACAACAGGAGAAGACACGAAAACGAAATCAGTAATTATCAACTAATCTCGAGAAATTATCACAAAAATTTACGAAATCTACAAATCATACAACTATCATTGGACGGGACGGTCAACTCACTAATGAAAATGAAAGTACTCGCAATAAATGGCTTTTAAATCAACTTCTGCCACAAATATAATTTATTCAGGTACCAAAATTGGGCAATCATTAAATTGGTACCGTCATAACCTTATTGTAAAATAATTTTGAATCCTGTTCTAATTGTAAACACCTCTAGTCATCGCTTCTCTATTTCTGTTGTGCCATTTGCATGTCAATATCCTGACGTATGTTCTTCTAAAGGTAGCATTGCACAATGCGTAACAGACTGGGTTTATCGTAGAATTGATATAGCATAGCGCATAGAAGAATGACCATAACTCATCAGGAATGCACCCGGTACAAGCGGTAAGAGGTTTAAGTAGCACAAGGATATTATAAGGCGTCCATGTGATAATAAACGATAGAAGAATAGCAGAAAGTGTTTTAGCGGCTTTGGTCTCTTGTTTCTTCTCCTGCGTCTTCTTTTTCGACTTTGGCGCTTTGGTGATTCCTTTACCAGCTAGCTGTTTCGGTATTATCTTGGCGTTGAGGGGAATCCTTACGTCTTGTATATGTGAGGTTCTCCTGGTTAACGCGGGGTGTCCAGCTGGGTGTAGATTCAATTCTGAATCTCCTCTCGTTGGTCGGAAGTGTGGTCTAGTATTGTTTGTAGGAGGTGATTCTTCTGAGATCATTTTGATTGTAGGTCTGTTCTGATCAGAATCTGCTTCTGGTAGCCTGATAAGGATAGTGTATACCGAGTCTGCTGAGACTGACTTTGGCGCAGGTGAGGTAGTAGTGTTGATTCTGGTGTTAGGTGGTAGGGACCGGCTATCGCGGGCCGCGGGGATTGGGGCGGAGGGGGCGTCATAGGTGCGTCGCAGAGGCGAGGTGCCACCGTCACCGCCCGAGCCACTGGAGCCCCCGCGGCCGGCATATGGGTCCCTGATGACATTTAGCGATGTGCATCTGTTGAGAAAAAAAAAAGTTAATTTTTAAAATGAACTACTATCGAGGGTAAAAGCTGTGGGTCACTAACATTTTTTTAATAGCGCAGAAACGAATATTAAAACAAAGTGAAATTTATAGACAATTTAATATTAGTCAAATAAAATTCATTATATATACTACTTTTGTTTAAAACGATAAAGTAAAAACTGCGTCTTTTTGCTTGCATACCGAAAATTTTATGTATTTAGTGATTTCTTTTATAAGTATGGTGAATATTTACGACAATAAATACCTAGATTTTTTTTTCATGTTATTTACTTCGTCAATTAATAAGTTTTTACTACATATAGTTAAGGACAATCAAACAAGGATCAATTTATTTTAATACGCTAGCTGTACTTATTCGTATTCAAGATTTTATACAAGTAAATCCTAGTGACCCGGAACTTTTGTTCTCGAGTGTATTTGATTAGACGAATCTTCTTCTTTCATAGAAATAAATATTTTGGGATAATCTCACACAGATCACCCTGTATCCCAGTTGGTCATAAGCTTTCCCCAAGGATTACCACTTTTTGCGTTTTTGGCCAGCCCGACTCGCCAGTCAAGAACTTCGCTGTCAGAATAAAATCTAATTTTTCAGCCTAAATAAAAGCTTATAAAATTCAATTAACCTTGACACGGTGCTTTGCAGCGGAGTCTCCACAGACACGGGCGTGGCGTAGCCCGGGTCCGAGGGCTCCTCCTCGGGCTCCGTGTCCTCAATGTCCTCCCGGCCGGAGTGCCACCATGCCACGCACCACGCGTGGACGGCGGCGAAGCCTTTCTTCTGCGACCGTGCTAGCCGGGCATTCTGTTTGAAAACATTTTATATTAGTTGACGTTTAATGCAGTTTAACTGGACCAAAATAAATTAACAATCTACCAATATGAACGAACAATTTACCATCTGCTTTAGAATGTCAGACGACAGTCGTATTTGTCAAAACACTTAAAACTAGTTTCGGCAAATCTTGGTATTACTTTGCTGAGTGGTCCCTTTGGACCTCCATATGTACCGGTTGGAAGCGACCTGCATCCAGCGTCTATCCAGAAACCTTCATAAGCGCAGTAGATTTTGTTTTATTTGACTGTAATTGTTTTTTTATTACATTATGATTAACTAAGACCACCAATCCATCAAGCTATTAAAAAAATATTTCAAAGACCACATGTCATGCAATAACTTCAAATTAGTTTCCAAAATTAAAAACATTGGTATATAAACTGACGATGATCCAAAGAAAATGGACTACCTGCATCTACCAAATCCTATAAAAGAAAAACGAATATCATAATCCCTTGAACTTGCTCCCCAGTTCTGATACCTTGCCGTACCTCGCCAAAAAAACAACCTAAACTTGCAAGCCGATTATTCATTCAAAACATAGAATCCGCACACCGATTTTGCTATAACGTGCCAAATTGTCCCCGAGCGCATTCGATGCTGGCATCATTCCAAATTTACGACCTTCGGTACTGGTTCGTGAACGTTGATTTTGAGCTTTGGATGTAAGGATTAAGATTGGCTTTAGCTTGGTGATGGTTGAAGGAGATGCAATGTTGCTAGAAGCACATAATGTATGCTTACTTAGGACGCTCGTGGCAGTCGTGGCCCTCCAAAGGCTTGGAAAATGCCTAATTGGCCGTTCGTGGCTGATTTCTGTTAATATTTTTTGTATGTGGTTTCAGATTTTACTGTGAAGTTTATGTCCATAAATAATTTAGTCGCCTTAAGTCATGTTGCTAAAATATGTAGATCTCTATGTATCATGTGTTTGTTGAACTGTCGCTTCAGCAGAACCTAGGAGCAATTGCAATGACTAAGTTGCATACTGCAATAGATTCAACCATTCTACTATACCAAAATACATATACCATTCCACGATACGACAAATACCAAAATAATGCCACTTTTTAATTATGTTTTCAGTTTCTCTTATTTTATTTTCGGCATCGATAGTCCCATGAATCGACTTTACCATTTGTTATTAACATATTATGATGACATAGATCATCATTAATAATGTATGTACACAACTCATTGAATTGCCGAATTTATTAGGTTAATTTAATGTATTAGGGCAGGCGCATTACTTCCAATTCTAATGGACAGGATTCACAAGTACTATTCTGCTTGGAATAGTAGCCTTTCCGACAGCTTAATCTAATTCATGCCCTATCCTTTAACTTGCTACACTATTATTTTAACACACTGAGTGCTAGCGATTGCTACGCGCTACGCTCGTAGCCGATTCCGTCGTTTACCCGCTTTGTAGCGGAAAGCAACCACCCACAGAGAACACACCTAGCGGGTTCCCAACACTGAATGTGGCTACGAGCTACGCCAAAACGTGGAAATTAACAGAATTGCATAAATTAAACCCAAGCTTCCTTGAAACAACCTGGTAGACAAAGAACCATCTAACACCAGCTTAGAAACTTGCTTTACCGGATAAGCTGAAACCTTTGAAAGCCTTAATAGCGCGCAAATTAATAACATTTAGTGCTTAACTAACTTGAGGTGGTTGAGTTTCAAGCATTAGACTACCTCACAGGTGTCGCATCGTTAAGCAAATTAGAGTTTACGAGTGGCTTTTTAGATATAGAAGTCGTCCTTTGTTTATTTACGAGTCCAATTGATTTATATAAAACAAGCTTTTATTGTTTACCATATTTTACAGTCATTGAAAAAGTTCTATCAGGCGTTATTTTTCTTTTGTAAAGCTCTATTTCAGAGTTCCTGAATGCTCCAATATCCATTGCATTGTTAACGAAAACCAACGTTATAATCAGATCAATTGTATATTGGGAAACGGTTTAAATCATGCTTCCAAGTTTTTATGTAAAAATAATCATTAATGTTATGACTTGCATCTGTGATTGCAAACACTGATGTTAATACTAGGACACACATTATATATATATATATATATATATATATATATATATATATATATATATATATATATATATATATCTTTCGTAAGTCACACTCACATTAAATTGCAACGATACGTTACAACGTGAGATTTAACCGGTGCAATTTAATGTTAGGACACATAATATAAGTAACATGTCCAGTATACCAGAATATTTTTTGTCACATGTTTTCCTAGACTATTGGAGTAATTTCAAGCGTTTACCTTATTTAACAATCCATATAAATATTTCACAAACACTCGTAAAGAAGGGATATAAAAGAAAATAACAACAAGAAAAATGCAAAATTGAGCAAAGGTTGTATATTTTATGACGCTATATTTTCCCCTGTGTCATAAATTTTAGCTTGATCCATTCCTTTCTCAGAAAAGCGGTTTTCAGGAAAAGGGTCATGACGTTTCCGTTTTGTCACTCCTACAAACGGAACCTTATATCATTAAAAACCCTTATGGTGTGTTATAAAACACACGCGTTGAAAAATTGCGGAGCCAGAGAAAACCGTGAAAAGTGCTCTCATGAATCAAGACTCATTATCTAGAGTCTAACTATGTCCGTCTGTAGCTTTGATTATGAACGGCTAGTAAAATATACTTTTAAAATTACATACCTATAACACTTTAGGCTTTCGCCTTTTGTACATATAATTATAAAACTACAACGGTTCTAACGCAGATTTTGTTAATATACCGAAGTTTTGACACAGTTTCATGTATAACATTTAAAACTTTCGCGATTTAAACACATATTTAAACATAATTATTAAACGGGTCTAACGCGAAATAACTTGTTTACCTTATTTACCGACGTTTCGACACAGGTTTCACTGGTCATGGTCGCGGCTGACTGATGTCGAGTAGTTCGAGAGGCAATTGAAATCAAGAAACACCCTAGAAATTTTAATAGGGAGGATGGTTTTAACTTATCACCAACTTGGGGACCAGTGATCCAGAAGTTGCAGCCACGGGATATATCTTCGGATGTACGCGGGGATATTGTGAGTGTCGTGTGTCGGACTATTGACAATAATTAACATATGTTTTGTGGGTAGTTTAAAAATTGTGTGTTTACCCCAAATTTCTACATAGACTTTTCGTTGGGTAGTTACACAAATCTCTGTTTTGACATTTTGCTGGGACATCAGTCAGCCGCGACCATGACCAGTGAAACCTGTGTCGAAACGTCGGTAAATAAGGTAAACAAATTATTTCGCGTTAGACCCGTTTAATAATTATGTTTAAATATACAGTTTCATGTGTCATGGACCATGGTCGTGGTAGACCCATTGTAATTTAAAAAATTACAGCTTGTTTTAGGGTTACATTAAACTGGGGTACGGTACTTTTTTTCTTGAGATAACTACCTATTTATTTTGACGCGCTTGCCACATACTTTTGTTGAGGTTGCCAAGCATATGATAAAATTGTTAAATTTGTATTCAAAAACGAAGTTCATATAGCAATAATGAAAGTAGCCCCAGTAGTAGTAGGTACATATTCTACGTAAAGTGCCTTTTTATTTTTGTTATTCACACGGAGAGAGATGGGTCGTTGCGAATAATTCAATACAATTTGTCGATTTCGGGATCGAGGGGGAAAGGACTGACAGGAATGATGAGCCTATGACAGTAGCACATACTTCTTTTAGGTAGATGTCTAAAATGAGTCCAATTCTGAGTCCAAAAACTTTTAATTTATAGGTGACTTGTAAATCTTCAACTGTACCTCCAAAAACCACGTGAGACCCGTGGTTACTTTATGATTACAAAAAAAAGATTCAGGGTTCTGGCGATTGTATTGCGCCAACGCACCATTTATTATTTATTTCTAGCATCATTGTTAATACCAACCTACAATCGAATCGCCCAATATGTAAGTTTTCTAGATATCTTTTTAGCCCTGCAGGTATTCTGGCATAAAGCTCGTGTAATTGTGATTGTTGCTAATTGCTAGAGCACTCGAACAATCAAATGACACACGAACGCCGCGAGTAATTGAATTTGGGATTACAACTTGATGCAACGCGTTTTTTCAATATCATCGATCGTTTCGAAATTCGCTCGCTCTGTTGCGGCCACGTTATCTAATACTTAAGGGAAAACTCTTAAATTGTATGAAAATATAGTATTTTAAAAGCCACGAAATCATGTCCTTTTTATTTTAGAGTCCTCACAATTCTATCGTGCCGGTGCAGCGCTATTTTTTTCTAGGGCGTATGCTAATAACCAGTGAACTATCTAAACGTCCTATATTATTTAAGTATCCTTCGTACCTAATTACGACTGCAGGTGTTCTGGCATAAATCCCGTGTAATGGATTGGTGCAAATTGCCTGAGCACTCGAACAATCAAACGACAATCGAACGCCGCGAGTAATTGGTTTTGGGTTTACAACTTTATACAACTCGCCTTGTCAGTTGCATCGGTTGTTTACGAGTAGCTTCGAAATTCGCTCGCTTGATGGTGGCCACGTTATCTGATACTTAAAGAAAAACGCTTAAATTGTATGATAATATAGTATTTTAAAAGCCACGAAATCATGTCCTACTTATTTGAGAGTCCTCACAATTGTATCATACCGGTGCAGCGCTATTTTATTCTAGCCCGTTTTCTAATTACCAGGGAACAATCTATACGTCATATATTATCAAGGTAGACTTCGTAACTAATTACAACTGCAGGTATTCTGCCACAAAGCCCGTGTTATGAATTAGTGCTAATTACCAGAGCACTCGAACACACGAACGATACTCGAACGCCGCGAGTAATTGGATTCGGGATTACAACTTGATGCAATGTGCTTTGTCAATTGCATCGCTTGCTTACAAGTGTTCTCTCGCTCTATGGTACATGTAATGTATGGTACATGGATTATGTAAACATTTAACAAGTGCGAACGAGATGCATATTCGTGTCCGCAGTAGACCCTTTGTGGTGTTGCCTTACGGGAAGATCACATTACTTACATTAGTGATCGGACAGCCCAGAGCTGGTAAACATATAAATTCCCATACCGCACGCGCTGTTGTAGCTTCTATTTTCCTCTTAAAAGATAATTTAAGCTAGACTGGAGATCACGTGACGATTTCTATAAAAACTACACACATCGGTCCGCCCTGGTCTAGCGTGAGTCGTCCTCAATTTCTACGCACTTTATCTAGTTGCAGTTATAGTAAAAATAGATTAAGTATACATTTATGAGAGGATTTTATACCTACTAAAATAAATAGATGCACCGCAAAACCACAGTCAGAAATGCGGTAAACAACAGAACAAAAGCATTAAAAGTATAAAGTCCGGATAAATGGAATATATCAGGGCCCCAACTTCGCGTAACTTGAACGTCGGCACTGGAATTGCATTATGAACGGGCGTCTTTTACACATAACGTCTAAAAAGGCAAGGAAATAGATGGCGGTTAGGATGTTTTGTCAGTAAGGTGCAATGGGACGCCTCAAGTTCTGGCTGTATATTCTGACTGCTTTTCAGTGCACATGCAGGCGAATCGATGGTTCAAGCTAACCAGATAGTGACGCTAAGAATTGTGGCAAGTCGGAGAGTGCTTTGTAAGTAGGTACCTACATTAGCCACAAAAATAATCAGCAAACCTTGTAAACCAAAAATTTTTCCACAACCACTGCCACACCCACCGCTGGACAGGTGCCAGGCGCTGGGATTAATTGATAATCATAGTATGGCACCCAAACTAGAACGGTTTCGTGGCTCATTAAATTGTACACAAGCAAGTGAACTTTTAGTACCTAAGCTTAGTTTGAACAGGAAACTGAGGATATGATTACCGTGAGAAGCATACCAAAAAAGACCCCTTACGGAGATTGGAACCTCGCCGGGACTTCGGAGTAATTATCGGCTAAGCTACGAAGACTGACAATCGGTCTAATCATGACTGTGGTATCGGTCTGGCTACTACTGCTAGTGTTAGTCAAGGACGGCATTACCTGCTGCTCCTTCCACCTGGAGTCATGCAGCGCGCCCCGCACGTGGTACACAGAGTCGGCGTCTCCGGATTCTGACCGCGCCCGCCCGTCCACCTCCTTCGTCTCGTCGCTGTGGACAAAGTGAAAGTTAGACTTAGTTAATAAGGCAATGGTAATGCAGAGGTTAAGCGAACCATTACGAAATTAGTGGCGTGACACTAGTTTTACCTATACATGAAATTATTGCATGAATTACAAAAATATCAAAAAAAACTGGGGCGGCGAAAGTAAATCATTACTCAAGTCATTGAGCGTAAGGAAACCGGACCAATCCCAATAAGGCCTAGTTTACGTTCTGGGCTGGAAGATGAGGGCTGGATGGTGAGTCAGAAGGCAGTCGCTTTCATAAAATTAGCACCTATGCCAAATGTTGGGATTAGTTTCCAAAGAGGGTGTCTGGCTCCCTGGTCCGCGGCATAAGCCGGAAAAAACGCTATAAATAAGAAGAGATAAATTAATGCATGAATAATAAATATTATTCGAAAATTAACTACATTGCCGTGGGCGACTAACAATTTTATTCACAAAGTTCTTTAAGTTGAGGGATGGGGCTGCCTTATACTACCGGGTTGGGGAAGTATGTCAATAATCATAACTACTCATTACTTGTAAGTTTGTTATTGATAATTACTATTTTGTTTCAACGAAATTAACGTCTTGATAATAACAGTCTTCTAAATAGTAGGAACAGTGACTGTCAGTGAATTCGTTTATCTTTATTTTCTTTCTACACATTTTTTTTATTTCATATATTTTCTCACTCACAACTCCATCAACGAGGAGACAAAACATTAACGGCTCGGTAAACGCGCGCCGCCCACGCACCCATAGCTATATAATTCTGAAGCGGTATGCAAATCGGTCCAAATTGAATGTACGGACTAATCCAATCGTCTTCCGACTGGCCGCCGGACAAAAGCGGTCGTGGACACCAAATAATTGAATACCGCCGGAAATCAAATTGGACGAACGCAAAGCTCTAGATTAAGGTCCGTCCAGAGAGTTTGGATCCATAGACCGGCTCAACTACTAAACAGAGCTTATAAGAGAACTCGCGGTCAACACGCATGCACTATCGTACATTTTAATATTTGTATACTGTATTTTTTATATATATTTCAGTTTTGTCTGTTTACGACCTGTAACTCTATTAACAAAGATATTTACAGTTTGGTTTTAAGTGTGAACCCAGGTTGTTATAATCTAAAATCGTGTAGGACACTACTCGGTTGTGCTTTTAGAATCGTAGAACTTCACGTGTAAAACCAGACATACGTGCAATGTCCTTTACGGGAAGTACCCTAATAATTAGGTTCAAAGATCTTTATTTCCTCATAAGAATACATACATATTCACTTATATGAGAAATTTTACTTAAGCATGCATTATTATTTTTTTTATTTTTATCGGTGAGCGGATACTTAAACTTAACTTTTAAGCATTTCAATACAATATCCTGTATCTTAAAAGCATAAAGGTAGATTATACATTTTTTATTTTGGTGGGTATACAAAACAAAAGCTAAACAAACAAAGTGTAGTTATAGTTCACCGTTGGTATGGCCGGCCGGTTCGACTCATTAGCGTCAGAGATAAGACTGTGCTACTTACACGGATGTAAAGAGCATGGAGGTGACAAAGCGCTTGTGATCGTTGTATTTGGTAGTGGTACATTTTAATATTTACAGTTATTTGTTATATGTGTATAATCAAAGATAAATAGCTGTTTATTCATTTTTGGTTTACTTTATTTACGTGTTTTAATATATTATAGTAAGTAACCATTTTAGTTTATTTCCTACTCATATTTTATAACGGTATATGTTTAAAAGACAAATGTGTTATAACTATTTATTTATTTAATATATTTTAGGAGTATTTGTTTATTTATATTTTTATCGTACGTGTTTTTATTTTTTGTGTGATCCCGCCTTTATTGATATATATATATATATATATATATATATATATATATATATATATATATATATATATATATATATATATATTTACACATTTTAAGAGATATTATTTTGGGTTATTGATTTTTTATATGATGTTTTAAAAGCCTTTTAAATGTAATAATAGATTTGGCGTCTTTCACGGTTTTTGGCAGTTTATTGTACAAATTTGCACCTTCGTAAAGTAAGGATTTTTTACCATAATTTGTACGCGGAGCACGAAGTATCAAGTCATTGGCATTCCTTAATTTTATTCTCTGTATATCTTGTTTTTTAGTGAAGGATATTTTTATATGCAGATCTTTTTGCAGGATTTTGCGTATTAATATACAAGTATAATAAGTGTATGCTTGGTGTATATTCATTATTTTAGTTGATTTGTAGATGTTACTTGTTGGGGTTAAGCGATTAAAGATGAATAATACTTTGATTAATTTATTTTGGGCTATTTGTAGTGCTTTTATATGGGTATTTGCAGCCGTACCCCATATTTCAATGAGATAGTCAATGTGTGGCTTTACAAGAGAGTTATAAATCATGAAGCGTACTTCACTAGGAAGACATTTCGCTATGCCACGTAAAGCTCCGGTGAGGGAGGTAATTTTTCGTTTGATTTTGTCTATGTGCTGCTTCCAGGTGATTTGTTTGTCTAATATGAGGCCTAGGTACTTCTCACTATCAATGTTGTTTATTTTTTGTTTGTTTATCATAATATGTTGGTTGTGTATAATTTTTTTATTCTTAGGTGCAAATATAATGTAATTAGTTTTTACGATATTAATTGTGAGTAAATTGTTTTGTAACCACATGTTTAGTATATTTAAGTCTGTTTGAGCGTCAGTTATTAGGTCTTGCACAGAACTTCAAAAGTAAAACAGACAAGTGTCGTCAGCATATAAGGTTGCCTCCCCTTTAAGGCCAATGTCACTTACACTATTTATGTAAATAAGAAATAGCAGTGGCCCCAAAATTGAGCCTTGGGGGACCCCGCATGTGACGGGTAATGCCCTACTTTGGTTGTCGCCGATTTTTACTATTTGTTTTCGTCCTGTCAGATATGATTCAAAAATCCTTAAGGCTACGCCAGCGAGACCAGTCTCCTCTAGCTTCCTCACGAGAATTTGATGGCTGACGGTGTCAAAAGCCTTTTTTAAGTCAATGAAGACGCCAAGCGCTACTTTTTTTTTATCTATATTTATTTTGATTTTTGTTACCAAGTCCACGGTTGCTGTTAGCGTACTGGACTGTGGTCTGAAACCATATTGTTTGACATATAAAAAGTTTATGGATTTCAAGTAACTATCTAAACGGTTTCGTATAATTTTTTCTAAGACTTTAGATAAAGTAGGAAGGACTGATATCGGTCGGTAGTTACTGGGGTCTAATTTAGTGCCAGATTTAAATATGGGTGTTACCTTAGCGACTTTCAAATTATCCGGGAATGTACCAGTTTCCAAGCATTTATTAAAACACTTTGTCAACTTTGAATGCATTTCAAAGATTTTACAGTAATTCCGTCTAATCCTAAGCTAGTGTGAACTTTGAGAGAATTAATAATTTTAGATACTTCTTCCTCTGTAGCCGGGGTAAATGCCGTAAGTCCGTGTTGAGATTTTGCTGTTGAAGCACGCGAATTGTCTGCGTTGGTAATTTTAGATTTTGTAATTTGTTTTGCTAATTCTGTTCCTATATTTGAGAAAAATAAGTTATAAGCATTACAAATTTCTTGTGGGTCAGTCACTGTTCCATTTTCCGTCTGTAGTTTCTTGGGACTTTGGAGCTCTTTCAACTTGTTTTTCGATAGGCTGTTTATGAGACTCCACATTTTCGTAGAATCACTTCTACACTCGGCAAACGCTTTCGTATAGTAATTATTTTTTGCCGTCGAGATGGACTTCGTAACTAGGTTTCTTTCCTTTATAAATGCTTTTCTTCTTTGCAGGTCTTTGGGGTTTTTTTTATGTTCTTGCCATAGTGCATTACGTTTATTGATTGACTTTAGTATTTCTTTGTTTATCCACTCTTCTCTGGGTAGATTTAGAATTTTGGTTTTGGTTGTTTTGCTTTTCTGAATGCAGTACAATATTTTCTCTTCTAGCACACAATAATTATATTCGTCGTTGTTGTACTGCAACTCAGAGACCATACTATATAGCTTTTGATAGTCGATAGCTTCGTATTTTTGCCTATTGACGGCTTTCGGTTGGTAGGTTTTCATCTCGAGGTATATCTGCTTATGATCTGATAGGCTGGAATCTATTATCGCCACGTGAAAGTTGTTTTGACTCAAGTTTGTACATACATGGTCTATTATGGATTTTGTACATTCATTTTCATGTGTGCTGGCTTCAGTAGTGATTTGGTTTAGAATTCTGTATCCATTCTCTTCCAGCAGCTGTCTATAATTGTTTGTAATGCGTTCCGACCCAAGCAAATTTATATTGAAATCTCCTAAAATGATAGCTCGACTTGTTCTTTCAAGGTATATTTCGAGAGTGTCAAAGAATACCTGAATGTTTGTTACTTCTGGTTTCCTGTAGATGGCTAGGACGTCCAGTGCATATTTTTCTATATGTATACAGAGAAAATGACTCCCGTTTATATTGCAATCTTCTACGTGACTGTGATTTAGGTTATTGTGAACGAATATAGAAACACCGCCGCCTCTTTGCTCTGTCCGGTAATTACTGTAATGCGTATAGCCTGGCAATTGAACAATTTTCACCTCGTCATCCGATTTTATCCAGGTCTCAGTAAGTATCACTAGATGAATAATGCAAGTAAATGATTGTAAGACACATTTCAATTCATCTAATTTACCGGGTTTGACGATGCTACGTGCATTAGCATATAGACATTTTAGCGATTTCTTAGTAGTAATGATGCTTTCATAATTAGTTGTAATTTGATGAGAGATACTTTCAATCACGGTGCACTTTGTAAACTCATCTTCCTTGCTTATTAGTTTTTTGGTTCGTTTCGGATGATTTTTGGCTGGCCTTTAATATATTTTAGCGTAATGTCGCTTTCACCATTCGCGATTCTGTCAGACAATTCTTTTTTCAGTGCATTTAGTTTGTTTAGCTGTAGCGGTGTTTGATCAGAGTAGATTTTGAACGGGTCCTTTACCTTAGATCTGTTTCGTAGAATACTCTTGGCATGGATATTATTATCAAATGTAACTCTCAGAACACGATTTTTACCTGTAGTAAATTTTCCCAGTCTTCTAGTATTAATTGGATGAGGACACTCCGGTGAGATCACATGGATTATTTTGAGGGCCTCATTAAGGTCTTCTGTTACTCGTTCTTCAGGAGTGGTAACTGTGGGCTCAGGTATCCCTACAATGATGATATTTCTTTCTCGTACATGCCGTTCTTCAATTTCCGCGATTATGTCTTCATTTGACAAAATTGTAGTTGCGTTTACGGTCGAATTTGTATATTGGGTACATTTCATGTCATTTTCTAAGGCATTTATTTTCGTTTTGGTGATTTCGCCTAAAAATTTGAGATTTGATATGTCTTCCTTCATGAGCGTCTGCTCTGTCACCAATTTTTCCGTTAATGTTTGGCTGTTTTTCAGTTCCTCTTTTATAGAAAGGATATCTTGTGACATTTTATCCATGGCCTCCGTCTGCCGGTCACTAGTTAATTTCGTCAATTTCATCAATTCCATCATTTCTTTCATTTGTTTTTTGATGTCTGAAAGCTCGCTCAGTATGTCTACGTTGGAGTTCTCGTGCTTTCGTTTGATACTACGAAATGTAATATTTGCATCTTTATGGGACTCCATTGGCGGATCAATTTGTATTCCCTTTGCAAATGCATGAGAAATGCTACATCAACGGCCGTATCTTTTAATTGCGTTGACGTAGAGGATTGAATTTTTCACAGCTTCGAGGAACCGCAGACCTGTGTATGTCGTATTAATTTACTGTAGTGAAAATAAATGCAAATAAAAAAGCGGCACAGATTTATTCCCCCCGACGAAAAGGGGTTATGCGAGCCCAGACGAGTCCACTTCACAATCGAACCAATGTAGATTGACATTCAGGTTACCGCAACCGGAGACCTATTTGAACGTGTTTAAGTGACATTTCGATGCGACCTTCCGTGGAAATGTTCAATATGACATGATAATGACGTTGGGAATATGAAGTGGATATGTCAAATATCAGTTTAGCAAATTCGAATACGGATCCTGTATTTATGCCTAGGTAAACGATTGACATAGTGTGCATTAGTTGGATAAGGTACTATAAACTTCCAGAATATGTTGCGCTATCCATTAACGTTTCACAATTGATCGTTATTCTACTCGTAAAACCACTACCATAATATAATAAGCAATAAATGATTCTAGCCCGCATCTACCCCGTTTTACCCCGCTCGGTTGATTATGCCTGATATGCAAACGCAACCACATGGTCCCCCCTTCGACAAGCATTTGGAATGAAACCCCAGCTCAGCGTTAGCGGATAAAGCTTGTTAAATATTGTACGATTAGTAATGCCCTGACATATTAGAGAACGGCCACGAGAGTTTTATCTCTTCGTTCTACTAGACGGATAACCAGCATGGTTTATTCTAACCTCCGATTAAGTACGATCATTTGTTTGATTTATAAGTGAACGACCTCAGTCGCGAGCGGTCAGCGGAGTGGACGAAGGGCGGGCAGAACGTTTGAGGAAAACGCTATTTAATCGGAACGTAAAAAAAAATATTGAAATGACAGAAACGACAGAAAAATCACTCATAATTTTCATATTACATTCTATGCTCCTCTGTCGCACTCCTTTTTATTCCACGTCAATGGCAAAGAAGCATACGACCCGCCTACTCGAAAACAGTCAACGTAGCCTATGGATGCTTGCAACTTCAGGGGCGTCAAATGCGCGTTGCCGACCAATTAAAATCTTGTATACTCCTTTTTTAAACAACCCCATACTGTCATCTTTCAGGAAAACGTCGGAATTTGATTTGATTTCACAGCCGGAGCGTCCGGTCTCCTGACTCCTCTGAAACCGCACACTGTGCGACCATAACAATACAGCCATAAGCAAATAGCCTTTATGTTCATAACAATGAATCAGTTTCCACCCGTTTCACTTTCCAAGTAAATCCTTACCAAGTATTATATTGTATAACATTTGTGAACAATATTCGTATTGTTATTTTAATTGGAGGAGCTCTACCGATTTCAAAATAATCCTAATACAATTGTAAAGCACGAATCAAATCATTTATTATTTGTAATAAATATTTTGGTTCATGTTTTTTATTTGTCTTTTAAGTAGTCACACTACTATATAAGTTATAAATTGAAATAGGTGTCATATACTACAAAAAAGTGACCAAGGCCTCCGGTGAGCAAGGCTTGAATCGAACCAGTGACCTTCTGCCTGCTTTCGCGGCAGATTGCCGTGAAAGCAGCAGGTTGGGGCAAACTGCCGGAGCAGGTACCAGCCTTGCTCTCCGGGAGCCTTGGTCACCTTTTCTGTAGTATATGACATCTTTTTCAATTTATAAGAATCTTTATAATCAGATTTAAAGAGGAAACATTGGACCGGCATTAGTTGTTTTAATTTATATGTTTTTACAAGTGCTGGGGCGATTTAAAACTACGTAATTGTTTAGCCCAAATACAGAAGGTTAATATAAAAGCCAAAATAATTCATAATCGAAGAGAAAAACCAGTTTGTGCCTTATTAGCGTACGGATTTCCCGCTCTATTCATAATGCCACAACATGTCCGTACGCTACTTATTATATGGACATGTCAAATGCTTTCAATTTTATCGATCATCATATTTTGTAACAAGAAAAAAAAACAGGAAAAGAAAAGCATCGTGATAACCTTGAACCACTTCTGCCGTTCGTTCGTCTGTTCTTTATGCCACAGAAAAAGTAACAGATATAAGCAAAATCCATTTTCAGAAGGTATTACATCTATTTTGCATTTTACTTCTTTGTGATAAGACTAAAAATTCATCTTTTCACTTCTAATGCACTATTACCAAAAGCCTCAACAAAATGGCGTCCATTACAATAGGCAAGATATGGTAACAAAGCGTTTTATAAAAGTTCTCTCTCATAATTTTACTTTAGTACAATATTCATACTGAGCAAACCTTTTAACAGCTTTAAAATTTCGTGTGCAAATTTCATACTAAAATAGGTCACCGCCGCAACTTTTAGTAATAGTTTAAGAATTACTATTTCGTCTATTTTGTGCGCTAGACTTTTGTATTATGAATTAAAAATAAGTTAATCATTTTTTCAGTTAGTAGAAATGCTTTCAGCTTTGATTTACCTGTATACTTTTCTAACTTAACTTGAACTATGTGATTTAGGTGCTTGCTTAAATTGGTAGAAAATTAATTTACAATGCATGTGCTCGAAAAGTACATTTGTAATGGAGCCAAATCATATGGAAAGTTCTTTTCCGCACTAGTACGGGAAAACTTTTCGGCACGATCGGGCTCCCTGACTTGGCTAGTGATTGTGGACTGTGCTACTACATCACCGCTGATAATTATTGTTTATTTACTCACACGTTGCATAGTAAAACATTGTATGAAACACGTAATTATAAATGGTTTCCGCGCTTGTTGCCTAAATAGCTATTGTTGCAAATTTACACTTTTTTTATAACAGGTTAATGGCAAACAAGCATACGGCCCGCCTGATGGAAACCACCATAGCCTATGGACGCCTGCAACTCCAGGGGGGGTCACATGCGCGTTACCGACTAGTTCAAATCTTTGATTGAACGCAAGCACAAGTGCTGTTTTAAACTGAGAGTAAAACTGTTAAGATTTTATAAATGGGTTAATCAACTATTTTTTGTCACTAGTTGTGATACTTACTGTCTCCTGTGTCAATTTCACGGTTTTATGGCATTAAAATTCACAAAACATGTTTTTTTTGTAATTATATTCCCTTTCCATATGAGCCATCTACCAAGCACGTAAGTATAACATACTACAACGTTTCAACGTTAAATCATCATACAAATTATGCAGCATTTGTCCCCTGGCTGACGGGGCAGAATAACAACAAGAAATTGTTGATTTACACAAATGACGCAAGAAAATGTAGATTATGTAGAGAGAGAGTTAGTGAAGCCTGATAACTGAAATGTTTGCGAAAGTTTAAGCCATTCCAAAATGTTATTCATTCGAAATGGCTACCATTGGAAACTAAAATAAACTTGCTGTCAACAACATACAATAGCACAATGTTCCCAATATCCACGATAACTCAAGCAAATATTAAGACAAAACACTAGTTCCGGACTTCAAACGCGATGGAGGTCACAAAGGCAGAACATAAATACCAATCGGATGAAACGTGAACGATCCATCCCTGACTCACCTAACCCAATCAACTACCGAATAAGCTACACTAAAACATACTCTAAGCCTATGATTATAACAATGCCAATGACTTATCAGAGCAATGCACCTACGCCCTTTAGTGGACTTAGTAATGAGTACCTACTCTGGCAGATTCCAAAACAGTAACGCGAAATGTTAAAACTCAGCGCCGCGAACCAAGCGATTATGAATCTACATTCGTTAGCTTTCAGTTGTCTTTTGACTGTGATGAATCTTGAAGACAAAACGTGCTAATTTACAAAGGACACAAGTGAGCGCGCCTGCTGACAGACTTTTTACTTTCTTGTTTAAAGAATAGGTTTGCTGGAAGTGGATTGCTCGAGTGGTAAATGTTAACGTATTGAGATAGTCGACATCATAAATAGTGCCCGGTGGAAAAACTTATACTTTTCCCGGACGTAGGGGGTCTCCCTTCAGGGGGGTAGCATGTGGGCCAAAACCTTGATAATGTACAGTGAGCCTTACGCGAAATTGAGTGAAAATGCTTTTGATTTTACTGTTACTGGAGTTTGCGGGTTTTAAGATAGTTTTCAGCACGTGAGGGAATTTATTTCCATAAATAATCTTAGTGAGCGCTACGGGGCTGAAAGTTAAGTATGAAATATGGTAAAAAGTTGACGGATACATATAAAAATAAGTAGGTAGGTAAAAAAAGTTCATGATATAAATGGGCATTTCCACTTTTCATTGTACCCAATTAAGACATTGTTAAAGAAAAGATTGAATCAGTCCGTTTGGTTACGCATTTTTTAAGGCTTGATGTTAAATAAGAAATCCTAACAAATTGGATATATTTTATCCTTGTTGGCACTGTTATAATATCTGGTTTGTAACATTTCTTTTACCATTAAAGTTAAATTGCGTAACTAAACGGACTATGTATTTTAATATACTCTTTAACAATTTTTTTATTGGGTACAACGGAAAATGAAAATGCCCAAATGCCGTTATCGTTTTCAACTCCGAGTCGCAGCATTTAAATTCCGGTATACGGATATCTACAGCTATTAACGATAGTAAGGCACACTAATGAGGTAGGATAGGTTGTTCTGAAGATCGCAACTCATATGGCGTAACCAGCCGCACACTTTTAGTATTAATCCAGCTGGAGTAGCAATTGACAGGCCTACCCCTCTGCCGAAAGCATATGACAAACAATCCTGTTGATTGTATGGACTAACGTTTATCTGACACAGCTACTTGTACAGTCACGTACACGGGAAGAAGGCTCAAAATTGAATACCGATGCATGCTGAAAGGGATAAAAACACCAGACACCATTTAAATACATGTTTTAATCACGTACGCCAGGTATTACAATCAACTTTGAATAAATAACACGGGAAGTAGATGTATGCGCGGCGACACGCCATCTTGATGATGACAGCCCCGGGGACGCGCTAGTGATGTGCCGATGCGCCTAAGTGAGGGGACACGCGTAGAATATTGTTGGTCTTTTATATATATTTATGGAGCCGACCGTACGTTACTGGCCATCCAATCGCCGACGATTTTTTTTTAAATTTCGAACGATAATTATAAAATGTTCGAAGTACTTGGTAAAGAGACTCTTTCCCTACACTGTGCTAGAGGTCTCCAACATACATATCAAACTTGATACAACTGAAACAAAACAAAACAACTGTGAAACGTGACTAATAGATTACAGTCACGTTTCAAAGTAGTTTTGTTTTGTTCGCGTTAGAACGAGATCCAAACAAATCCTCCAGGTGTGTTAAAAGCTCATATCAGAACAAATCCCTATCTAAACGGGAGCAAGAAATAGAATCCAGTCGTAAAACAACGTACCGTCTGACATAAAAGGAGTTTCCTCTTTGCATACAAAGTTGTAACAATCGAGGCGCAACACAATAACGGCTGTCCGTCCCTTTCACGCGGCAGACACGGCAATAGTGGCGTCTCGCTCAATGACACGTCCTTCCTGTCGCACAACGGACATAGAGTAACGAAGGACAGATCAGATAGTCGTGTCATAGTTTGTACCTACGTGCTTTGAATGGGCCGCAAATATCAATAGGCGTCGCCGCGTATTGTGTGGCTGTGGAAAAATTGCTACATATTTTTGTTGAATTTGCATTGGTATTGGAGACACACGTGTGACCGTTGGCGAGGTCGAATTTATAGTGGCGTTAATATAAGGAAATATATTTTCATCTGGAGAAAAGAAATATGTTGTTATATTCTACAGGAGTATGCAAGGAAAATTGTGGCGTCATCGGCTAGTTATTTAGTGTCAGTAATACAATCGAATACAACAAATAAGAAAACTTATGAAAGTTTTAAATCAAGTCAGCTTTCATTACTACTGCTTTAGAAAAAAACGTAATGGAATATCTGGATAGTCTCCGGTGCGTTTCGACAACGCGCCGGATATTGGAAAAAATAAAAGATAAGATGTTCCACTACATTTACGGTTTATAAAGTAAGACAACATTCACACTTTAACATGTGCTCTTACAGAATCTTTCAGGATGGCGGAAACTGAAAGCGTCTTCTGAAGATCTTAATCATTAGTCTTGGGTTACTCACTCGTGAAGTCGTGAGGCACGTCACCACCACTGCCACTCATTCGTTCGTTTGTGCGAACAAAATGAGTGATACTCACACAGCGACAATGTACCACTTCAAAAATGTTGTCCAATACCTCAATTTCTCATGCACCTAAAAATTTGTCACACGCCTCGCCTTAGAGTTTGGAATCATACCTAGCTATTTGTATTTGATCTCTCAAAGATAATTTAACTCGTGTTCCCGCTGCATGAGGTAGGTACATCAAGACTAAGACAAGATCAAAGTTGGAAAGTTTTCGTTTTCAATATTACTTTGTTTACGTCATTTAACGTCAATTAAATTTAAAATTAATTAATTATTTTAACGTCAATATTCTGTGAAGGTACCTTAATTTGACTTCAAAGAAGAGAGATGAAAGCTCGCTAGATAGCCGTTCTGAAAACAGTAGGTACTATAGATGTTTAAGGTTCCGTACCAAAATGGTAAAAAAGAACCCTTATGGTGTGACTCAGTCAGTCTGTCACATCGTTAAATATCTCGAAAACTACTTAAACTACCGATTTGAAATGTGGAATAGTTATAAACAAAATTAACCCAGACAAATTGAGAGAGGATTTATTATTTGAAATTTATTTTCAATGAAAAATACCCGATAAAAGAGGAGGATTTTTAAAAAAATTTAGTTGTTGGTCCATGTGGATAATCATTTGAAAGGTTTTAATTTGCACATTCTAAAACATTTTTTTACAGTGAAATATTTCTGATGTATAAACAATAATGTAAAAAATCCATTACGAAGGAAAAAAAATATTTTTACACAACGTTAAGGGACAACGGGTGGTACATATTATAAAACAAAGTCGCTTCCCGCTGTCTGTATGTACAGTCAACCAATTGGAACCCTAGGCCACTGTAGGACTTTGTCATAGTGACGCTATAAATCAGATTGTAAGAAATCTCTTACTGCTTGTCATTTTGACATGGTTCTAGAGTGGCCTAGGGTTCCAATTGGTTGACTGTATGTATATGTGTATGCTTAAATCTTTTAAACTACGCAACGGATTTTGATGCGGTTTTTTTTAAATATAGATAATATATATTAATATTTTTAGTAATGAGAGGGAGATATGTATAATAATAATTAATAAGTCGTGCAAAGCCGGGATGGGTCACTAGTTATCATATATACATGTATCATGTATTACAGGTAAAATATAATATTGATCTATCTGATCCCATCTTATATTTTTTTTTTTATAAAATATAGTTTTCTTTACTAGATTTGAAATTGAAATTGCGATAGATTGTTTTTTTTTCTTGAAATTGATATGATATCACTCTGTAAGTTTTTGTAATAAAAAACATCAAGGAAACAACAAACAAACTCGCATAGGTACTAACTATATGCCGTGCAAACGACTAACGGGCTGACGTTAACCCTTTACCAGGCGAAGGGATATATTCCTGCCACATCTTATCGGTTACTGTAGTCAGGTTTTAATTCCAAGCCTCCTACAAAATATTCTGTCAATCCCTGAAAATAGTATTTTATGATCTTCATTCACAACACGCTTCAAGTGTTCGAATTTCTCCGTAGTTTACTGAAATTAGAGTTTAAGTGAATTTAAATGGCTACAAAATATATATTATTTACATAGGTCGTTTTTTTTTTGTAGATTTTGAGTATTGAATTCAAAGGTAATGTAATCGTAAACATTTCTAAATATTCATGCATTATTGAGTATGAGCAGACTAAGGATGTGTTTTGACATTATCCCATGGCCTTATTATAGTTGAACTATTCTTCCCCTGGCCCGGTAAATTGTCTTGTCATATCATAAAAACTCACGTTAGTAATAAAACTGTTTTTGTGTTCAACCAAGAGCGAATTCATGTACCTAGCTATAAAATCTCCTTTCAAAGACTTTCCCTGACTCTCTGCTCGTGTTTTTATTAAATTTAGTAAAGTGTTCGGATTTGTCCACTAACAAAACTGGTCAAGTGGATTTGAACGGCTAAAGATACATTATTGGATTTTGAAGGGTGCCGTGAATAAAGATTATGAAATATTGTTTTCAGTGATTGATATAATGTTTCTTAGTAGATTTAGTTAAACCTTGACTGTGATAACCGATATAAGATGTGGGAGGAATATATCCCTTCGCCTGATCAAGAATATAATAAGACAAAATCGAATATGACAGTGAATTACTTAGGCGATGAATCAAGGCGATCATACAGTACGTATGAAGACACGCTAGTTCTTAGGGCCTGGTAAAAGGTTAAACTACTACTTTGAGATGCAGTTACAACTAAAAGTTTGTACGGAACCCTCGGTGCACAAATCCGGCTCGCACTTAGCTAGGTTTTTTAATTCGGATTCGGACTGAGTTCGCGATGAATTTTTTGACCCCTTTTTGGAGTAATTTCGCTTTTAAGAAGTAACCAACCTTACTCAATACTTACATATGTATAGATAAGTACATATATTTAACCGAGCATAAGGGTATTCCTGTTGTTCCTCTCTACAGGTCGCATTTCTTAGGAGCCCACAGGACAGGATAGGGGCACTTTCCCAAGGTGGTCGGTGGCCGGCCTCGACCGGGAGATGGCGGAAGAGGCGGCCATGGTGGAGGCGTGGGGAACCCCACCACCGGCCACCACTGGAGTTGAGGAGAGGGCTCGGGCGTTCAGGGGGACGCTAACCGTGGTATGCAACGCGTCAATGCCGCGCGTCAGGGCGTTGACGGACAAAAAGCGGGTGTACTGGTGGTCGGAGGACGTGGCGGCCCTCCGCACCACCTGCAACGCCGCAAGGCGTAGATACACCCGCTGCAAACGCAGACGACACACCGCGGAGGAGGAGGCGGCGCTTTACCAGCTTATGCGGGAAGCGAAAGAGGCCCTCAAGGCTGCCATTGCGCGCCGCAAAGATGAGGCGTGGGAGGAGTTCCTGGACGGTCTAAACAGGGATCCCTGGGGGCGACCATATAAAATGGTCAGAAATAAATTAAAGCCGGCCCCCCCTATGGATTCCCTTGATCCGGGACTCCTCCAAAACATCGTGGAGGGTCTCTTCCCGCCAGCGGGAAACCTCGTCCCCCCCAGGATGGCTGACCCTGAGCCTGAGGAGGCGGAAGCGGCCCAAGACGTGCCAGGCTTAACGGACGACGAGTTGGTGCCCGTGGTGGATCGGCTGAGGGCCAACAAAAAGGCGCCGGGACCGGACGGTGTGCCCGGAAGACTGATGCCTCTGGCACTGAAACACCTCGGGGAACGCCTCAAAGACCTCTTTGAGGACTGTTTGAGGGAGGGGCGCTTCCCGAGTTGCTGGAAGGAGGGCCGGTTGTGCCTCCTCCGGAAGGAGGGCCGCCCAGCCGATTCCCCGGCCGGATACCGCCCCTTGGTGCTGTTGGACGAGACCGGGAAAATGCTGGAGCGAATCCTGGCCTCCCGTATCCAGCGGCACCTAGAAGGGACGGGCCCAAATCTCTCGGACCGACAGTTTGGGTTCCGGGCGGGGCGGTCCACTATGGACGCGCTGGACTCCCTCAGGAGATTTAGCGAGTACGCGGCCGGGAGGGGCGAGGGGGTGGTGGCGGTGTCTCTTGACATCGCTAACGCATTTGGCACCATCCCCTTCAGCGTTATCGAGGAGGCACTCCGATATCACAGAGTGCCTCTCTATCTCAGGAGGGTCATAGAGCACTACCTGACTGAGCGGGTAGTGCTCTATGAGGGGCAGGGTGGGATGAGGATGCGAGCGATGGAGTGCGGGGTTCCACAGGGGTCCGTCCTGGGGCCCCTCCTGTGGAACCTCGCATATGACTGGGCCATTCGAGGCGTCCAGCTTCCCCGCATGGCCACCATTTGTTATGCAGATGACACCATGGTGGCGGTGCGGGGTGGAGATTTTGCGGAGGTGATGAGGAGGGCTGCTGCCGCAACGCAGCTGACAATTGACCGGATCGGTCAGCTTGGGTTAAGGGTGTCCCTCCCCAAAACGGAGGCGATAGTTTTTGGTGGGCGGGGATGGCGGTTTGGTGCCGGAATGCAGATCCGTGTCGGGGGCGAGAACGTCCAGGTTAAGGCCCACATAAAATATCTGGGCCTCATCCTGGACCGACGCTGGAACTTCCAGGAACATTTCGCCAGACTTGCCCCCCGGTTGATTGGTGCGGCCGCGGCACTGGGCCGCCTTCTGCCCAATGTGGGAGGGCCCAACGCCCCGTGCAGACGCCTCTATGCTGGCATCGTACGCAGCATGGCAATGTACGGGGCTCCCATCTGGGAGGAGAGGCTGACGGAGCGGACTCGGGCCCTGCTCCGTCGACCACAAAAAGTAGTGGCGCAGAGAGCGGTGCGTGCGTACAGCACGACCGCACACGCAGCGGTATGCCTCCTTGCCGGCACCCCGCCGTGGGAACTTGAGGCCCGGGTGCTGGCAGAGAGACACAAATTGAGGGCAGAAGCGCGGGCGCGGGGAGAACTGCCTGATGCCGAGGAAGGGGAGAGGGCGGTACGGGCTGTCCTGGACCGTCTCAAAGAACGGTGGAAAGCCATGTTGGAGGATAGCCCCTATGGAACCCGCACTATAGGGGCTATCCTCCCGTCTTTGGACGAATGGCTGGGGCGACGGCACGGGGCCCTCACATTTAGGGTGACCCAGGTGATGACCGGGCACGGATGCTTCGGTCATTACCTGAGTCGAATCGGGCGGGAGCCTGGGACGCAGTGCCACCACTGCGGCGCACCGGACGACACGGCTGAACACACGTTGGCTGTGTGTCCCAATTGGGACGAGCAGCGCCGCACGATGGTGGCTGACATAGCTACGGACGACCTCTCGCTGCACAGCGTCGTTTCAGCCATGCTGTGCAGCGAGACGAAATGGAGGGCAGTGACCACCTTCTGCGAGGAGGTGGTCACCCTAAAGGAGGCTGCGGAGCGGGAGCGCGAAGATAGGGAGGATGCGCACCCACTCCGGCGTAGGCGGGTGGGTAGAAGGAGAGCGCAGTACGTGGCAGCTGCTGCCAATCGCCTTCCCCAGTAGGGCCAGTGGGCCGGGGACCCACAACGTTTGACCCTACCCGTCTGGGGGAGGACTAGTGCGTCACTAGTCCTCTCTCCCTTGGCGCGGAAGCCCCAGCACCGCTGGGGCAGCCGGGGGGGTGTCATGGTAGAGTGCACGATCTATCCCATGATACCCCCGTATAAACTCGGCAGTGACGGATGACGCCGCAGTGGAATGTTTAGTGGGTAGGGCTGTGAGAATCACGGCGAGTCCTACATACCCCCCTCCTTATGGTCTCCCCGGGCCGAGGGGGGATGCGTAAAAGCATTTCAACCACTGCGACAAAAAAAAAAAAAAAAAGGATAGGGGCACTTCTCCATACCAAATGTTGTAAACGTACTCGACTGATTCCTCCTTGGTTTTTGAAACTAAAGCAACGATTTTTGACAAAACAGAATAATATTGTTATTATCTGTGTTATTATTTTGCTTTTCTTTGATATTTAGGTTTTTCAAAAAAAAAACGAAAAAACCAAAAATATCAAAAAAAACAAAGCAGTCCGACACAGATAATGATAATATAATACTGGTTTACAAAAACATGGCTCTAGCTTCAAAAACCAAGTAGGAAACTGTCGCGCACCTTTGTATGGAGAAATTACCTGTATTGTGGCCACTTAACTCGTAAATCTTTGTGAACAACTTCTTTAGGATTTTAGTTTCTTTTTTGCTGTGAGTCCATCTCATTGACGATTTGACAGTTACGTACCCTCTTACACCAATATGGAATCTGGATGAAGTATATATACACCACAGCCTTAAATAGCGTTGTCAAAATAAACATGTTTCCCGCCATAAACCCGGTTTCATTCACCTTCGGGCGCCCCTTTATTAGATTTGCATATTGGAACGCTATCGACCCCGTACATTCGTACCTCGTGTAGACGTCTACGGGTTAACGTGAGTTGCGGTTTAAGGATGATTCACACTAGAACGGGACGGGACAGATCGGGTCACGTCCCGTCCTGGCCAGTTCTAGTGTGAGTCATCCTCTAGGGCAAGGCAATTCACCACATGCTCTGGCAAAGCTACCTAACTACATATACCCTCGGTAAGCAATAAACCTCGGAACGACGTGCATTCGGCACGTAGGATTAGATAGATATAAAGTTAACCAATTGGAACCCTAGGCCACTCTAAAACCATGTCAAAATGACAAGTAGTATTAAATTTTTGACAATATGATTTATAGCGTCACTATGACATAGTCATACAGTGGCTAAATTCTGGCGGCATTACCTCACTGCACTGTCAGTGATATTTGTTAAACCAGATAATAATATTATAGAAAGAGTTAACTGGAAGAGATCCCTCATAAGTTCGCCTTTGTACTTTCTTTGTCCTATTGTAAATATATATTTATCTTTTTTATGATTTGTTGTTAAAGTAGTAACATTACTATATATAAATTATAAATTGAAATAGATGTCATATACTAAAAAAAAGACCAACACCGATGGATGCCAATCCGAGGATCGAAGTCGGGTCTTCAGCTTACGCGGCTAACGCCATAACCACTAGCCCAAGAAATTCGCCAGCATTCAATGAGACCAGTTGGCCTAGTGGTTATGGCGTTAGCCGCGTTAAGTGAAGATCCGAGTTCGATCCTCGGATTGGCCTCCTTTCCTTAGTATATGACATCTATTTCAATTATAATATCTGTGTTTTGTACTATAAAGAGTACATACTCTCGACCTCTACATACTTAACATTACATACAATATTAGCTGGACCGAGGATCCCCCATCCTGTCCGTCAAACGACATCGTTTGACGGACAGGATGGGTGATGCTTAATGGTATGTTAGTTGTAACAGAACAGTCCTCACACGTGTACACACACACACACACAAACAGTGAACACATGTAATTACACGTGTCTCCTTGTAGAAGCAGCGGGCTGTAACATGTTTCATACGGAAGTGGCGTGGCCTAGACATTTAAAAGTCTTCTACGGCACGATGCACTATGGCACACCCTTTTCGGTACAAAATCCTATAACGGTTTGTAATGCGAGTAGGTATAGTCAACCAATTGGAACCCTAGGCCACTGTAGGACTTTGTCATAGTGACGCTATAAATCAGATTGTGAGAAATCTCTTACTGCTTGTCATTTTGACATGGTTCTAGAGTGGCCTAGGGTTCCAATTGGTTGACTGTACTTGAAGTGTTGAGTTATTAAAATTCACTGTAATAATGCCACATATTGATATTGGACGCTCCGGCTGTGGAATGAGCTCCCTGCCACTGTTTTCCCAAAGGACTACAATATGGGGTTCTTCAAAAAAGGAGTGTTAAAGTTTTTAAAGGGTCGGCAACGCGCATGTAACACCCCTGGAGTTGCAGGCGTCCATAGGCTACGGTGACCGCTTACCATCAGGCGGGCCGTATGCTTGTTTGTCACCGTCGTAGTATAAAAATAAAAAATCAAAAATAATGTAAATAATAGTAATTTTTGCAACAATGTATTCTTAATTATGAGCCTATTATGAGCTATCCGCATATAGCGTAGAAAAACTAGCTATAAGCTTAGCTAGCTAGTTTTTCTTCGACGGAAAAAATATCGAAATCTTGAATCGTGGCAGAATGTGGAAGATGACGTATGCCCACTATAGAAACAAATAAAAAAAATACAGTGTTAATATATTGTATGAAAACCCCTAGGAGCATAGTTTAGCAGTGTTCTTATAGAATACCATAGACAACGTTATAATGATACTTTTTAATATCGCTGTAATTGACAGATAGAAGCGCTGGAGTAAAAAAAAATTTGCTAATCCGGCCAGTGACGTGAATGTCTGAGCCCATCATTTATTTCATCTGTTTACATTATCTTAAAAACCATATGGAAACCGTAGAAAAAAACATCAAACCTTTCTAACAAAAAACCGTTTTAAATTAACGTAACGGTCGCTAGGTCTAATTTTCTTTGTAGTGAATAACTACATCCTTCCGCTTGGCCGTGACAAAGACAAATGAGTAGGGAGGGACCCGAGAGTTGAGTATTCTCGTGTTGCGCTATCGTGTCTGGGTCTCTGGTCAGTAGGCTTGGGACTGTTGGGTGCTCGCCGTGGTTCCAGAATAGACTGAGTCGCCATTATGTCAACCTTTTTTTTCGAAGTCAAAGTCAAAGTGTAAAAATAGGGTACGGTAATAAAAACACGCTATTAGGACTGCAATTAATTTTATCAAAAATCTATTACACACACGAAATTAAACGCACGTATTAACATTGAATTTAAAAGCGTGGAGTAGAGTCTATAATTTGGATCTATCAAAAAACTGCTCAGTAGGTAAGTATCGAGTGTTCGGATAATGAACGTTCGAAAAAATCAAGTTACCGTTCGGATAATCGAGGTTCTACTGTACAACAACGTGGGTACTTAAAACTATGAGCAGGTACTTTGGTTTAATAAGTTTAAAGTTTGGTTTTGGCCGAAAATATTTTATTTTTGGATCTATATTTTTCTGCCTTCCGGCCGGCAAGCAGCCAATTGCAGGCCGCTACGCTAAATAAATTCGCCGCTTGCCGACTGCGTCGAGCAGAAGAATAGTATACATACCTTGGTCTGTAAATAAGAAAGCCTCAGATCTCGTGTAATTGTCGTCAGATGCGAAGCTGAGGTCAAGACATTTCTTACTTTACAGGCCTCGCTACGTAATCTACTATTTGTATTCATTAATTTACACAATAGTAAGTACCGGAAATCATTACTAGCCAATAATTATAAGGAAAAAGAAGATGGTAAACCAAAAAACTTTGCTAAAACATACTTTGGAGCCTGCAGTAGATTCTATCAATCAACGTCTGTCTGCTCGCGAAATTAAAATGCCTTTACTCTGACTAAAGTTAAAGGAATTCCTACTTTATGTATTCTAGCGAGGGTCTATTTTTCTGTGGCATAAGTAAGTAGGCCACTTTACAACTAATGTGACATGAATTTGCACTCCTAAAAATAATGTTCGAAACAGTAGGTATTTACTGCCATTTGTATGAGGCACTTTGTTCGGACAAAACTTGAAGTTATATTAAAATACTTTATCAGGTTACTCACGTCAATAAAGTCGAAAATAGCTCGACATGTTTCGCAACAGTCCGTGTCCCTTATTCATGTTCATGAGTCATGCGTCTAGCCGCGGCGGCTGCTCTACGCATATAAGTATTTTAATATGTCAGATACTCGCGGAAGTTTTCTAATTAAACTTGAAGTTAGACAAATGTGGTTTAGCGGGAAAAAAAGGATCTCTTCTCTTAACATGATTATTGAAACAAGTCGGCATATTTTTTTCTTAATAGGTATTTAAGTAGAATCGTCTGCGAACGATGCCAACATTCTTAGAAAGAAAGTGGAAAAATTCATGACCTCGGATGAGACTCGAACCCGCGACCCTGGGATACTTGCCCATCACTCTGCCAATTGAGTTACCGAGACACCTGAAGGCCTACCACGAACCACGAACGAAGTTTCACCTCTCTGTCGCACTTGAGTGAGAAATCACAAGTGCGAAAGGGAGGTATACTTTCGTTCGCGGTTCGTGGTAGGCGCTCTGGCCGCGAATTTCTCCACCATACCTCGTAGGCGCCTTAGCGGGGCGCTTAGCAACATCTACCGTTAGAAGATAAGTAGTAGGTATACTTGTTAAATCAACTTAATAAATATAACTTGAGACTTAACTTGCCGATTAAGTTTTTTCTGCCCAAACTAAATAGTTTGCTTTTCCTTTCTTTCTATGAAGTTTTTTATTTATTTTGGAACCAAACAGTACAACTTTATCGTCTTTGGTATACCTTCTGTCCACTCAAGGATAAAATAGTGCATATTTTTTACTACTTTAGTTGCACACGCTCGCCGTTATAACAAAGTACCTTCTCTAGGAAATAGAAACTAGAATGTAGGATGCATATCTCGACGGAAGTGCCGGGAGGAAGATAATAACGCATTGTGAGCATGGGAAAGGGCCGTGCGACATTAGCTGCAAGCCACTTAGCATATAACTAGATATCCATAAGATCAATGTAGGTAAGTCCGAGTAATATTTAATGTGTAATGGGTACAATCTATACATTATAACATTAATAACACATCTTTACCTTAATAAATCATGAATTAATTTAAAAATACATTAAATCCTAAACACTTCAAATAAAATACAAATAAAATATAAATATCACACAAAAACAAACTAAAAATTATAATTTAATAAAAATCGCTACATAATTACACTCGCCGCGTTACCACGTTGAACTGCAATGGACAGCCTCTGCAAAAGGAAATACCTGGAGCGGGGACCGAGACCCCTCTCACGCAAACGTGTACACAATGTCATTTCAAAGGAATCAGCTTGTAGAAAGTGAACATCAATATTTTGCGTCTCAACTCAAAACGAGACGATGAAGGTATGGTCACAACACAGTATATATATATTTTTTTTATTGATATAAATAATAGTTACATAACATTTTATATGACAGTACCGGTAAACCAGATCGGTTTGTCTCGATCGATACCTCGTTCTGCAGTTCTTAATTAACAGTTATTTACTATTATAACAGTTATTTACTAAACAGTGATATCTTACAAAATACTTGATATTCCACGAGGTACCTAATGTAATAGGTTACCTCGTACCTGAGATATCCTCGTTCCGAGGGTCAATGACCCTGGGTCATCATTCCTTTTTGGTACACTTTTGTTTTATTTCAGTAATTTTACGCACTTTTATAAAACCAAAGAGTCATAACCATTCCAGGATTATGTATGACGCCCATTATAAGTTCATCAAGTAATAATGGTATATATTAGTAATGTTGACGCAAATGGTCAGCAGTTGGAAACAGGGTCAGCCTACACTGACTCGATTACGTGCCTCTGAGGCTCGCATCAATCACGGTAATGCACTTTAGATACTGTGTAGTGTTTACGAGTAGCACAGACCCTTGGTCAACAGATGGAGCAATTGGAGCATGTAATAACTTCTGCTCTCTACTACCCAACACACATTGTTATTTACTAGGCTAAATAATTTATGTGAATCCTAAAACCATCGTTCCGATTGTAAGCTGTATGTAACCACCAAACAATGCAAGGGACGATTTTACGAAAAAAAAGCGTGGGCAGGGCACGTTAAGTTTTTCAAATGTTTGACTTGTATACAGCCAATATCCATAGACATTGCAGCATTATGAAGGCCATATTATAGAATCAAGTTATAGTTCCATATTAGTAATGTTGGCACGCAAATGGCCAGGAGTTGGAAACAAGGTCAGCCCTGCACTGATTCGATTACGAGATTAGGTACTGTGTAATACTAAGAATACGAGTAGCTTAGACACTAAATAGAGCATGTAATACTAGGTACTTGTGCTCACAATACACCGCTATAAAGGAGTAGCATTAAAAAAATGCTTGACACTTTCGGCTTAAAATAGTCCTCACCTTACGTGGAGTGGAGCTACTTACGTGAGTTACGTTACTCGATCAAAGTAACAATACAGTATGCTGATAATTAGACGTGCATACAACTTTATAATTTTGTTTAATGTTACTGTCCATCTCAATATTCTCAATCGTGGGGTATTATAAAGTTAAGAGTACCTACCTTAGATTCTATTTGGTGTTTAATTTATACGCATAATCCCGTCCCATTCCCATTCCGTTATGTATATGGCAACAGAAGTTTCATTTCAATCATTGAGCTTGATTTACCTGAGTAGTTCAGTGCCATTTGCACCATAGTTTGACCATCCCAATCCCAAATTAGATCTCAAAATGGAAAATCTATGGAAGGTAATTTATGGGATGTAGTAGTGTACCCACCTGTCGATATTTAAGTATGAGTTCTGTATGAAACAGGTGTCCACTACGATATACTAGCGACGTCCAGGGGTAATCTAAACCTAGATACAGTATACATTTAGTTACATTGTACGGTTACATAGAACTCATGGTAAGCAACTAAGCACACTGTTGTTGACAACTCACTAAAACGGAGGCGCATTACGGACAGTGAAGCTATCGCAATATGGTTTTCTCCCACTCTTCGGGAACGGAACCCTTAAAATGAACGTTCAAGTGTTCGGTTTTGCCGATATCTCTCGCCCGGTTTGCAGAGAATCAGCTAAGACTCTTGAATATGTAGATCTCCGAGAGATAAGTCTCTTGTCCCTTTAAAAATAAACCGATCCGAGAACTGCTTTAAATACGTAGAAGGTAGAATTCAGAAAATATAACTCTAAAAAATATACTGCCACTGCATAGGAAGGGAGGGGGGATGGAGGTGTGGTAAAGAAGTTTATTGAAGGTAACGGAGGGTAAATAACTAAGAAATGAAATGAAATGAAATGAAATGAAATGAAATGAAATGAAATGAAATGATTTTTATTGCGTATCACATTACATGAATTAAGGTGGTAAATTATATAAGGTTTACATGTGACGCCCTGCAAGGGCACAGCAATATTAGCCTTAAGTTACATAGTAACTTAAGGTTAGGTACTTAAGTCTAATTTACTTAAAACTAGATTTTTTAACTAATATTGAGTTTCTAGCAGCAGACGAGTTTCGCCTAGCTTTTAACGCTAATCATCGGACTTATCATCCTCAACTATATTTTTCGTTAAAAAAATCGTCTATACTATAAAAGCATTTATTTATAAGGAATGTTCTTAATTTATTTTTAAATATGTAAGGGTTTGTAATATCTTTAAGTGAATTCGGTAGGTGATTATATATTTTAATGGTCATATAATGAGGACTAGAAGTAACAAGCTTTAATGTAGAAAGGGGAATCTTAAATTTATTTAAGTTTCGGTCATTTCGTCTATTATTTTTTAATGGAGAGTACAGTTCCGTATGCTTTCTAATAAATTTACATGATTCGAATATGTACATGGATGCAAGGGTGAGAATGTTGTGCTTTATAAAATAGGGTCGGCAAGAATCCAAGTCATCAATGTACTCCATTATCCTTACGCACTTTTTTTGCTTAATAAATATTTTGTCAGCTTCACTACTATTTCCCCACAAAACTAGCCCGTAGGACATTCTAGAATAGGCGTATGCGTAATATGCCGCCAGCGCAGTTTTCAGATCGGTAGCTCGTTTTAGGTATTCAAATGCATAAATAAAGGACGACAATTGTTTTGTCAATTTTTGGACTTGTGGTTTCCAGCTCATATTTGAGTCTAAATCCAATCCTAGCAAAGTGGCTGAAGTGACATGATCAATCGGAACATTTTGGTAGCTGAAGTTTATTGGCAAAGAGGATTTCTGGTACGGCTTAAACTGTATAATTTTTGTCTTATTTAGGTTTAGTTGCAGATTATTAAGTTCGAGCCAATTCACGATTTTATTTAGAGTTGATTCTAATTTAATTTCGGCTTCGCTGCTGTTACTGCATGGAAATAAGACGGAAACGTCATCAGCGAATAGAGTACAATGCTCGTCAAGTACACTTGGGAGATCGTTAATGTATATGAGGAATAAGATACATCCTAAGACGCTTCCTTGAGGTATAGAGCCAGTTATAGGGACTTTATCCGACCTGACTTGCTGAATTATTCCCGTTTCAAAGTTAACATTTTCGATGTCGACGTACTGCACGCGATTGGTAAAATATGACCTGAACCATGCGAGGGCAGTTCCTCTAATCCCCGAGTTGTTCAGTTTGTCTAATAGGATATTGTAGTTGACTCTATCATACGCTTTACTCATATCAAGTAACAAGCCGACCGCGTATTTTCTGTCATTTATTTCACCTAAAATTTGCTGGACATATTTATAGATTGCAAGGGTTGTAGACCGATTTTTCCTAAAGCCATATTGATTATCGCTTAGAATTTTATATTTTTCAAAGAAAGAGTTAAGCCTTTTTATCATGGCGGTTTCATATATTTTTGCTGAGGTCGGTAACAGAGCTATGGGGCGGTAGTTATTTACGTCTGTGGTCTCTCCTTTCTTATAAATAGGTTTAATCAAGGAAACTTTTAGTGCATCGGGAAATATGCCTTCTGAAAATGATTGATTAATTAAAGCAGTATATGGTGCAGTTAGAGTTTCCGCACAGCTTTTTATTAACGTCGGAGGGATCTCATCTATTCCACAGGATGGCTTATTTTTAAGATTTTTTAGAGTTTTAAATATTTCGTTATGGTCGACAGGGCTGAGAAAAAATGAATTTTCAATGAGATTTGTAAGCGATGGCTTTGTATGAGAGGTCGGGTTCGAATTATTTATAGAAGAGAAAAAGCAGTTAAAAGTATTTGCCACTTCTTTTGGATTACTCAATGAAATATTTTGAGACACTTTAATTTCGATATTTTTCTTGTTCGTTGGTGTATTTTTATTAGTCTCAGTTTTAATAATATGCCACATTGATTTAGTTTTATTACTCGAATTTTGAAATTTTTGTTTATTCTTTATTTTCTTCAAAGTGCAAACTGCTTTTCTTAGTACTTTGCTGTATTGTCTATAGTAGTCTCGTAAAATTCCATTTCGTGACTGTGATACTAGTAACTTTAGAAACCTTTTATTTTGGCAAGATATTTTAAGACCTGGTGTTAATTTAGATTTTCTGGGCTTTATTTTGATGGTCTTTTTTGGGATGCATTTATTTAGGGCATTTTTAAGTACATTTTCAAATGAGGTATAATTTTCGTTTGAGTTTTTATTTATCGCGATGATATCATTCCAATTTACGTTTTCAAGTTCGTTTTTAAATAATTGTATATTATCTTTACTAAAAATTCTTTTGGTAACTGACCAATTCGTAAATTTTTGTGAGGCAGACGGTACTGTCATCAGTATGCCCCTGTGGTCAGAAAAACCTAGTTCTTGTATAGATAGCTTTGAATCATTTGGCTTAAAGTTTGTGAAAACTAGGTCAATACATGAGGAGCTTGAGTGAGTGATTCTAGTCGGTACTGTAACTCGCTGGTGAAAGTTATATTCTAACATAAGGTTAGACAATCTTGACTTTTCATTGTTATCTGACAAGAAATCTATATTAAAATCACCGCCGATCACGGTATTTTTGAATTTATCTTTTAATGAAATTAGTTTTAGTACTTTAGTTAAACATGTATAAAAAGATTCGACATCCCTTCTCCTGCTAGGGTAATATACATTTATAATTAATAGATTAGACATCGGTATTTCAATGGCGCATATTTCGAAAATCAACTCAATCGATATGGATACAATATCAATTCGTTCTCTAGCTTCTATAGTGTTCTTTGTCAGAATTAAGAGAGAGTTAATAAATTTATAAATTAAAACAGATGTCATATACTACAGAAAAAGTATGCAAGGCCCCCATTGAGCTGGGCTGAGCCTTGGTCTGTGGTATATGGCATCTCTTTTAATTTATCATTTAAATATAGTACCTAGTGTGATTACTTTAAAAAACATGAATCCAAACTTTTAGGGTATTACAAATAATAAATGATTTGATTCGTGCTTTAAAATTGTGTTAATTAGTTAGTAACATTACATGACAAATTGAATTAATGGAGGGTAAAATCTAAAATCTATTAGGCTTTGTTTTACTCTAGCAGGATAAGAAGGCCTAAGACTGGCCTAAGTCTTAGAAAATAATTTAATTTATGTACCATTTCGGTCCTTCCCATAATGTCAATAATATCATATCTATATCGGTAATAATATTGATGGAATGTTTTATTAGAAAATACAATTCCCCAATGATGGCGCAACATTATAGCTAGTTGACTGTACTTCATAGGCAACTATATAGGGTCATGGGGTTTTAACCCTTCCCATCAATCTCAATCAGAATCTATTACCGGCTAAAGCCGAGAAGGCTTTCAGGGGTGATGTTTGCTTATCTTATGTATAGTTTACTATAGTATAGCAGACAATGTTTTTATCGTAATACTAGTGGAGTGCAGAATGCAAAGTGAAATATTATAAAAAAGTTCAGGTTTTTCAAAACTGAACTTTTCGGCGATTACCTAATCATTTACAAGTGCAATACGCGTACAACGCATCTACGTTTTAATTCATTGAAATAAGATAAACTGTAAATACTCTAAAATTAATTTAAGTAACCAAAAATACGAAATGTTTATAAATATTTTTCTAAAGTTAGCAGCAAAACGCTGACAGTAATTCTTTGGGAAATAATATAGTTATTGTAATGTATGCAGGTAATTGTTCGCAATTTGTGTTTGAGCCAAATTAAACTGAGATATCTTTTTTTTTTATTCTTTTTTTTTATAGAGGCTTCTGTACACACGTTGTGAAACTGAAATATCTGATACCGAGAACTGGCTCAAATCTTACTTACTCGTAACTACACTTGTAAGTAAGATTTGAGCCAAAGGATCACACTAGAACGGGCCGGGACGATCTGTCAGTTTCTTTAGAAAACATCTCGTGACCTCCGAGAGCTCCGAGCTATCGCGTGATTTTTTCTTTAGAAATTCACAGATCGTCTCGTCCCTATCTAAGTCATCCTTAAACCTCATCTAACTAACAAACATTTTGAGTAAAATATCAAAAGCTTGCAATGAAACGCGACACGCTACTATATTTTATTCATAAAAACACGCCGTATCTTCACGTACTTAAAACAAGAATGAATCTTTTGTGTTACGCAACCCCATCTCAGACTACCAGCGTAGCTACCTTGAAAAAATGCGTCTTGTATATTTGATGTTCACTCCAGAGGGGAAGCGCTTTGTGAACCGTGCCTATGCCAAGGATGTAAAACTAGAGATTTGCCCTTAACATACAATGACCCCAAGTGAGTCAGCTCACTCATTTGGGATCTGCTTATTTTAATGCCGTGACAGTTGGACACTACACCTCTGTAACAAATCAATGATTTTCCCAGAAAATGTTCCAATATACCGTATTGTGCCTTTTGAAGTTGACACTATTTTTTTAGCATCGGGGCGTCCGTTTGACATTCAAAAACGTTACATTACTTTTTCGCTTTGACGGCTCATCTATACTTCTAAATCATTGGCCTATGCATTCTCAACGACGCTCAAGACTAATGCTTTGACCTATTCGCCGTAAATAACGACCCTCGGGTATTTAATGGGACGGGTTGTGTTTATGTCTAGTATTTATCTTTCCACTTTAGGTAAGCTGATAGTATGTACTTATGGCGTGACTGCTGGTGGAGGGGTATGGTTTTCTAGTTTAACTTAGATATTTAAGTATCTATGTATGAATTGCAAGAGTGCCGCCGAAGTTTAAATGCGATCAGATTGTTGGTCGTTTTAACATTTGACATGTTTTGTTGAATTTGAAAAACGTATGTTTGAAATCACAAGGTTGCTTTAAATTGAACAAGTCTGTTTGTTATTTGTCAGCAGGCATGTTAATATAAGAATTCTCTTTACTACATACTTATATGGTCAGGCTTCACATTTTTTTACATTTTGTGTGATTATAATCACTACATAGTATAAAACAAAGTCGCTTCTCACTGTCTATATGTGGGTATGTATGCTTAAATCTTTAAAACTACGTAACGGATTTTGATGATTTTTTAATAGATAGAGTGATTCAAGAGGAAGTTTTATACATATATGTATAATAATAACCCGCGCAAAGCCGAGGCGGGTCAGTAGTATTTGGATTATGCGATGTGTATGCCATTATTGTTTCTTCCTATTCACGATTCTGCACGATATGGATTCCACACAGCTGATTTTCGTCACAGGCGTTATTCTACACAGTCATTAGGTATTTCTTCACAATCTTGTTTTGTTCTAGTCGCAATTCTACACTTTTTTTGCATTTGTTTTATTTATTAGATATTTTTTAGTAGTTTGTAGTTTGATAACAATAATATCTTTGACAAAAAGAAACGTTTTTGTATACGTAACCTCTAAATTTACGGTAATTTACGGCCGTGTTAATTTACACTTTCAATGTAAAGCTTATTTTATAGCCAAAATAATATTTTTCTAGTATTTAGGTAATATATTTATATGTAATAATTCCTCTACGAGTGCATATTTTTTTAAATTAAACACGTTTTAAATTAAAAATAATGAGTAATGTACTGAAACCTCTTTTCGTAGGACCCACAGTCCAGTAGCGCCCCGCGCCCCTAGCGGCGAATTCATTCGCGGTAATCCTCATTGGCAATGCGTAAGACTGCATGTAGATATTTTTGGACACCTCGGCCACACCGATTTATCTGATGGCTACTGTACTGTACATTCTGTACAACACATTTTGAGTATTGTACTTTGATCTGGAGACCGACCGGTGAGCAACGCTGTTGAGACGCACTCTTTAGAAGCACTGGGCAGATTAAAGCGTATTATGGAGATAACAATAGATTGATATACATATAAAATCCGTACTTCTTACAAGAAGATAGCTTTCTGCTGCGTATTCTTCGGATAAAAAAGTTATAGGTACTTACAATACAAGTAACATTTTTTTATGTTTGTCCCAGAATATGATTACTATTCCTATAAATACTGATATTACTAACAAAACTTGAGGGTCGCCGTTTTGATGAACGAGACGAAGTCGAGTTTTGTAATAATATACCCGACAGTTTTAAAAACCAATTATGAACTCGTCAAATAGTTCTTTAAACCTACTTGCAAACTATAAGTATAGTATTTTTGTGTTGAACCCCAACTATATTATATAAATTGAAAATAGATGTCATATTGTGATTTTCAATTTGTTATAATTATTTACAGTGTTTTTTTTTCTTTGTTCTCTAATAGCACAACCAGAAACACGTACCTACATATTTGTAACATTAACAACGGTATAGCTAATGGCCAAACAATCTAATATTTGCCTCTGCAAAATTCACCAGACTTATGGTGTTAGGTATTTTATGGCAAATCTAAAATGTCGTTGATAGTTTGTCCATATTTTTAGACCACATAAAGAGTCAAGGTTCTAATTAAAAAGTAATTAAACTACTGGTGGTACTGTATTTCCCTTAATTAACATTCAACTTTCAGCTTTATTTCAATCTTAACTAACAACCCCCAAAAACCAAATTAAGCGCACATCCAAGATAAAGCACATCCGACCTCCATCATCACAGCCATCACGGCACTAAAGATAGCCTGATCTCAATTTGTCACCTCCATGCATAATAAATGTGTGTATCACGTCGCCCGTAAATCTACGGGGGGAGGCAGTAATGTCTTACTGTGAGAACTTCTCCCGTTCACCCCTTTGGGCGGAATGAAAATTTTAAAAACCTACTTTTATCGGTTCGTTGTAAAGGTCTGGATGGTAGCGCAAGATAATGTGTTGTGTAGCCTGTTTATTAGGGTGAGTTGATTACGTCATCTTGATCCTTTCAGGGGGCAAAAACAGGGATAAACAGGTACAGGTAAAAAATTAACAGGCAATTTTTTCATTAATCGCATCGGCAATGTCGCCACTTTTAACAAACGGATGCTATAAGTTTTGTATTTTTATTTTTAAAAAGGGTGTACAAGTTTTTTAATAGGCCGGCAATGCGGATGTATGTGCCTTCCTTGGAGTTGCAGGCGTCCATAGACTAAGGTGATCGTTTTTATGAAGCGGGCCGTATGCTTGTTTGCCACTGACGGGTTATTAAAAAAAACGATGACTATCCAGCGTAATTTAACAAATACCCGAAATATAACAGCTACTGGGACAAAACAGCAACATGAACACTGTTATCGACATTACAAAGCAACGTGTTATTTTTTAACACCACCTGATAGTAACGGACAGGCACTGCCATTTTCACTCTGTTACGTCAATAATGGTGCCCATCTTATCTCCGCAAACGACTAAAATTCCTCAGAATACCGAAGCGCCGATACCCCTACTATGGGTATAATGGGTATTAAGACGAATAAATTCGCCGCTAGGGGCGCTATTGGAACGCTATTGGAAACATTTCAAAAGTAACAGTGACAATTATTTCATATGGACACAAGACCCACGCGTGAGTGGCGCCGCCTGGTGAGCGGAAACACGGTAGCCCCCAAAGTGTGTCAGTTACTTTCCACAACGCTAAAGGCAACATTTATTAACCGAGCCTAAAAAATCGCTACCCACGAAAATTCCAAGCCCCAAGAGGTAAAGTTCTTATATTATTTTCATTAAATTCCCAAAGGATAATATTTAATGTCGGGATGAATTTTCCGGCTGTTGAGTCAGCAAATACGGGGCACGGGCGCGGTTACCTTTTCCTCGAGTTAAGGATAAATGTATTCAATTTCGGATACTTTGCTATTTGCGAAGCAATACGTTCGGCGTGTGTTTATATTGTATATCATTACATTAAGCACAGTTTGTATGCAGTAGTCACGTAGTGAATTTAATATAAGACTTCCTTTGAACATTTTTCGGGGGAACAAAGTAATTTAACATTGGGTTAATGCATTCCAGTCTTAAGGTACGTACAGTACCAGGTAAGAGGTTTTAAAGTCCCAATAAGATACAATACAATTTACTGACTTTATGATTTTCAAATAGGAGGTGCCTCGAATATCCTTGCCTTGTACGGTGAAGGAATTATGTTTCATTTCGTACCTTGTTACGAGTATAATACAATAAAACCAGATCCCTAGCGGGTATTATAATATTGATTGTCACTGTGACAAGTTACAAAATGGTACCTAGATTAATCAAATTCCCTGAAGTACTTTTAAAATCTGCATTTGACACAGGGAACGGAGTCGGCATACGTAACCAGGCCCCGTAGTGGCTATTATAATATTGATTGTCACTGTGACAAGGTACAAAATGGTTCCTACATAAATCAAATTTCCTGAAGAACTTTTAAATCCTTCATGTAACACAGGAAGCGGCGTTTGTATACTTAACCAGGTCCCTAGCGGCTATTATAATATTGATTGTCACTGTGACAAGTTACAAAATGGTACCTAGATTAATCAAATTCTCTGAAGTACTATTACAACCTTTACGTTTGTTAGTATAATAGTATCATTTGTGTAAGTGTCGTCACTACAGATTTTTGTATGTAATTAGTGAGAAATACGTCTGTTTACACGGCGGCGGAAAAGTTTGTACCTATGGCTTACCGTACAATTTTTTCTGTCAGTCTGACGTCTCCCTTCCAACTCGTTGGAAGCCCGTGTTGCTCCAAGATTAAAACCAAGAAGAAACCGAGGTGTATAAAATAGCATAATATTTTAAAAAACCGTTTGTTTCAGAACCCATTTTCAGCCTTAGACGGCTCACTAAAGGGCTGATCCGACTTTGAACTGAGTTTTAATCTTGGCGCCGACAATTTTCTTTTCATGATGAAATCTTTTAAGTTTTCTTACTTTTTATGCTAGTACTAAAAGAAAGTCTTTAGTGTTATAGAGTTTGTATATAGTGGTTTTTATTTACAGTTAATTCATTTATTTCTTAGTAAATAAAATACTCCAAAAGTAGGTAATAATTCGTATTTTGTGAAACTTAAATGTCGTTTTTAATTTAATAGACTGGTCTCTGCAAATTCCGAATTTGGTAACCTCCGCCCAAATCAGTATACAATAGACTACGTACAGTCACGTTCAAATAGAGCGTTGGTGGCCCAGCGGTAAGAGCGTGCGATTTTCAGTCCGAAGGTCGCGGGTTCAAATCCTGGCGGCTCGTACCAATGAGTTTTATTGAACTAACGTACGAAATATAATTTGATATTTACCAATCGCTTTCCAGTGAAGGTAAACATCGTGAGGACACCGGACAACGATGGTTCAACGATTAGCCGGATTGTCATTCCGATGCGTTATTTAATAAGGCGTTCTTTAATTTGCCTTAATAGGTAGGTTAGGTAAGAGCTAATTCTGTGAAATATTTACGTCAGTATATTTTCAAAATGGCGAGTCGCGAGCGTTCGAGCTGTAGTGTGCAGCCTGCACTTGAAAAAGTGCATAATGTCAACACATTTGTCTTGTGCACGTCTGAGTAGGATGAAGTGCACGTTAATTCCTTTTACCTGGCCCAGGGACCGACATTTATTTTGTAGAAAGGGAAATGTTGGTGTGATGAATGTGGAAATGTCGCACCTAAATATTAAAAACGTGAAAACGTGTAAATGTTGAAAATGTGGGGAAAAACTTAATAATGATACTAAGGGAAATACATTTTTTTTCGAAACCAATACAGTAGGTGTAACTTAACTAACGACCTACCTCTACCTACCTTAAATCTAAAATAGGTCCTTGAGGCATTGTACCTAGGATGCTGGCAGCATTTCCTCGTTGTATCGCAATGCTGATACGTTGTGCGAGGAAGCCACCAGCTCTTCGGTCACCAGTAACATCAACCAAATATGATATTAATAAGGTCAATGTGACTTAAATAAGTTGCATTTTTGAAACCTCATCTACGTAGGTAATAACAGTGACATGGATATTACTTATTCACCTTCGCGAGTGAGTAAGTAATATCCATATTGTGTGCCCATATTAATTTGATTTCATAGCCAAAACGATATTTTTGTTAGTGCAGTAAACATATGTTTTATCGTATACTTATCGCGGAAACGACCTAATTGTGTAAAATATTTACGACGACATAATTTAAAATGGCAAGTCGCAACCGCGCAAGCTTCGCGCTCAAGCTGCGCTTGAAAAAGTACGTAATGTCAACACATTTGTCTTGGGCACGTCTGAGTGGTTTAAAGCACACGTCACTTATACCGGTTCTTAGGATCCGAAGATATATTTTGTAGAAAGGAAAACGTTGGTGTGACGAATAAGAAAATCTATAGTTCAAATTTTGCGTCTAAATATTCAAAATATTTTGTAACGACAATTGTATAAATTACGAGTAAATAATAATGAGTAAAATTTTTAATATAGTGTTTAACTATACCTAAATCCAATGAGAAATGAAGTTGTCTCCTTAGGTAATAACAACATTTTATCCTTCCGCGCAAATAAATGTCTTAAGGCGTTACGTGGCATGAAAAATTAGGTCATCACGGCTACCATTCGCTTTTTCGTAATTCACTAAATACGTAATGAATTTATTCGTCAAATATTACAACCATATTAAATACAATCACAAACAATATACCTAAGATAAAACTAAATCTTAATAAAACCTAAATTAAAAAAAAATGTGTGTGTTTAACACACAACACTTTCCTACCTATTCAAAGAGCCCACCCCGTAACGCTCCCGATGCAAAGGTGCCCATCACACTCGCAGCGTTCCCGCGTTGAACTGCAATAGGCAACCTCTGCGCCAGGAACGAACCGGAGCGGGAGTCATGACCCCTCTCTTGCAGGCGACGACCTAGCTCCCCAAGAAAGGTTTTTGCCTCCGCGCACCAACAACCAGCCGTCTCAACCGCATTTCGTAATTAGATATTGCGTAGATAACTTATCTAGTTTAACTATCTATACTGCGTGATTCTTTTAAAATGTCTACACTGTCAAGGCATCAAAGCTTCGAAGCATGCCTCTAGCTTTTATTTACGTCCAAGTTCCCGCAGATCCACTATCAATCTCCATCCATCTGGACGATGGATGTTTAATCTATCGCGGAGATAAATCTACATGGACCAACCTGTCTTCAAGACAAACTGCCTTGGAAGCCTTCAATCCCGTGCGGTTGTGCCGTCTTTTTCACTATAACCTATTACTTCAATGAGTGAATGAGATGGAGCGAAATAAATTTCGAACCCGAATGTGAAAGCCTTTTCTTGTATCGAGTGGCAAGAACCCTTGATCAGTTACTTAAATAAATTCGAAAACTTCGAAACTACCGTTGTCTCGTATGGGATCTTCTTTATCCTGAGTAATGTAAATGGAAAAGTTCGTTTTCTACTTTCACTATATGGCAGCTGCTGAAGTTTTGTTGTCCATAACAAGGTTAGTTTATATGATTTACTAAGAATATTTCGATGTTTGTTATTGTTTATTCATTCGTAGCTTTTATTTTCGACGATGATAATATACATAAATACGTATATAAAGAGAACAGACCGAATAAAGAGAGGTGTAAAGGTAATTACTACTAACTACTACTAACTACAACTTACCTAGAGTTGGATCTCTTCGACGAGTCGTGTTTCTTCCCACCCTGTAGATTCGGCAAGTCCTTCTGCCGCTTCTTTGTCTCGCGCCATATTCGATAGTACAGTATGCACATCACAGTCACAGGCACGTAGAACGCGGCTATTGCCGTCCCGAACGTGATAAACTGGTTCGTCTCTATAAACTGAATGTAACACTCGTTCGGCGGCACCTTGCGCTCGCCGTCTATATACGGCCACGCGTAAATCCAAGGAGGCCACAACACTAAACTGAATCCCCACGCACCGCCTATCATCACCGTCGCTCTCCTTGTAGTCCTTTTAGCTCTATAAGTTAACGGTCGCGTCACACTAAAATATCTGTCGAAGCTGATGATGAGCAAGTTTAACACTGACGCGTTTGACGCTAGATAATCTAAAGCCAGCCATGTGTCGCAAATGTGTGGCCCGAGCGGCCAGTACCCGTAGATGGTAAACATCGTGTACAAAGGCATGGATATGAGACCGACAGCAAAGTCAGCAACGGCAAGCGAGAACAAGAAATAGTTGCTAATCGTTTGTAATTGCTTGTCGATTTTGAAGCTGATCATAACCATGGAGTTGCCGACGACGGTCAGGACAGAGAGGATGCTGGCGATGATGGCGATGATGATCTTCTGGACGAGAGAGTACGGGCTGGCGGGGAGGTCGGCCAGGTCGGTGAGGTTGGCAGTGGTGTTATCGATTAGCATGCTGTCAACTCAACGCGCCCGGGGGCCGCGCTGCGCCCCGACCAGAGCGCCGGCCGTGTGCGGGCACGCCTGCAACAAAATACAATAAATTACTACCACAATAATGGGGAAAAAGAGGTAAAACATGTTTTTAATATTATGTATAGGTAAATTTTTTAATAAAAATAAATTAAATTAATTACAAAATGTCATAAAATTAAACTTAAATTACAATTTACAAAAAGTCCTTATTTTTTAATATGGTCTTTTGAGAAACGTAAGTATTGCTATTTAAGTATTACTTATTAAAAGTATAAGTGACGCAATGTTTCAATGACAAAAAACCCAAAAGTGCTTAAAAGAACATCCCACATTTAGGCATTCTTACAAACTTATTAAGTGTTTCTTATTTTCGAGAAATGTGTTGTCATAATTTCTTAAATACCTTCAAATCATCAACTTTGACTTACAGCCTAACTATTGAAACGCATATTTACACAACTAAACTAATGGATGTGTTTCACCAAACTACTATTAATATCTCAAAATTTTAGTATTTAAACACCAAAACGTAGAAACAACGGAGTGAGTGTTGTTCTAACTGCGCTGCCGCTGTGTTACTAGTAGTCTTGGTTCATAAAACTTTTGCTACAGAACAGTTTCTTCAACAAGGATGTTATTAGCTTGTTGCTAAATCGACTAACACGGGTACAGACCACGGAATGAGTTATGCGCGCTGATATTGAATGCGCAGAGCAGTGCAGTGCAGTCTCTTTGGTGTTGTGTAAGCGAGATGCGCTTATGCGTATACCAATTTCGCCGGGCGCTCATAAGTTCATAACTCGTGCGATCTCAGAAGGTGCAGACATTACTGGAACTTTACGGCGTCGTAACGGAACGTAATAAATATGTTCTAAAGATGTATGGCGAAAACACATACAAGAGAAGAAATTGTAAGTGTCAAAATGTTTCATTATATATTTCATATTGGCGTTGGTTCCATTTTTCACGATCCGGAAACCGTGATTCGGATGTGACACAAAGCTTTTGGCTTAATAGGTTTTCGAAATTTTTAAAACTTTCGATAAGTTTAGTAGGTATGAAAAGGCAGTTAAAGGAGTACACCCTGGTTCGTACCAATTTAATATTACTTTCAAATCCAATAAAAATACTTCATCTAAGAATACCCGTTTTTAGAAGAATCTACTTACAATATTCAATTTATGAGGGCTTATAACTAAAACTTGGGCACAAATTTGAAGCCGAAACTTTGTCTTAGACTAAAGTTACTTTAAATCCTTACACCGTGTAACATAGTATAGATAAAGGCCCTCTTACACTTGCGTGTTTGTATTATAAATAAACGACAAAATTTAGAGAATATGCTCAAGCTCGTTAGACGGCGCGCAAGATGCACTGACTAAAAAGCTCGAATCCGGGGCAATGCGAAGAGTGTGTAGCTAAGGTTTGGAAAACCAAGTCTGGCAATATTTTTTTTTTTCTAAATGTCCCTGTTTTTTTTCACTCTGAAAAACAGCGAGGCATATATAAAAAAACTACTGCCGGGCTTGGTTTGCCACACTATATATTTTTAATATTGTCTTCTGTTTCCGCGATTGTTTATTTACTTTATTTTTGTATGTAGGTAGCTTTTTTGATTGACGGGGAGAATTCGCACTCTCTCAGACATCATCTTAACCCTGTGAAAACGAGTGCTGTATAGGGCGCGAAACGTAGGGTCATGGTGTTACTAAACGCGATTAATCCTTTATAAAGTGATTAATTTCAATGAAACATGAAACTTTTTATGAAGTGAAGTTGAAGTTTTATAAAGAAGTCGTCTGAATATTTCACAATGTCAAAACGTTGAACTAACTGTAGTGCTATTGTAATTTAACTAGCGATTTCTATGGCAATTTGCAAAATTATGAATGTTTAAATTATTGTAATATAGTTAATTATAAATTCTGTGTAGGTACTTATATATTTTACATCACATAACATCAACATCATAAAACTGTTCCCTAGCTCCCTAGTCCCTTCCCTAGTTTAGAGAACAGTTTCTTAGAAAAGAGTGTTATTCCTACGTAAGTATGGAATAGGCTTTAGGTAGAAGGGGGTTAAACATTCTGAAGTTTTTAAACGAATTTCGCTCGCTTTGGTAAGAGACGGTGCCTAGTTAAGGGTGACTTAAAATGGCGGCTGTATTGACTTATTTAAATGTCTAAGTTTAATAAAACAGAAAATTAATAGAAAGATTCAGTTGCTGTTGGAAAGTGACTTTCCGCCGGCGTTGACACTTCGCCGATTCAACAGCAGCCGCTACCATGACACATGAAACTTTGTCGAACGAAACGTCGGTATTATTAAGGTAAATTCACTTAAGGGGAGACCAAACAGCAATGAGTTTCAGTCTGAATCCTATGGTTATATGATGGTTTTTGAAACTTTTCATCTTACCTCCTTCATTGTCTCTGAGATATTTGGCATCAAAGTTTACATTTTACCACCAATTTTAGGCCAAAAATCTGGTTTTATGGTCATAACTTTTGTCTTAATTGTTTAAAATTAAAATCTAACAATTTTTTTTAAACGTCAAAGATAAAAATATTTAAAAAAAATCCTTATATGGCAGACATAAATGCGGTTAAAAGATGGCCGTTTATCTTATAATTCTAACTGTAGTGCGAATTTAGTTACAACGACTCAAAACTTGTCAATAAATAATACGCGATAGACTCGTTGCAAGTTTATAATTATACTATTGTAGCCATTGTAGGTGACTGTACTCCCAAAATTACTCGTGAAAGAAGAAGAGAAAGGAATGAAGCCATTAACTACAGAAACGCCTCGCCTTTTCCTATTTCAGAATGCAAATAATTTTAACTATTCTCCTCTCGGCTTAACTATTCCCATGATAACACTACGGTTACGTTACGTTAGCGGAGCGTACAGCGGGCGGAAGCCGGCCATTCGCCACAAATTTACCATACATTAATTGGCAGATCCTGTGGATACCTATGGCCCATTTTTGGGCAACGCAAAATAAAGACCACGAAACCTGTTCACTAAAAAAACGTTTGGTGGAATATGATTTTTGTTCTATTTAAATGCTAGAAACAGTTGAATTAATACTAATAAAATATTTTATCACGATTACGTGTACGGTCGGCTTCATAAATATAAATATGCACCTGTATTCAATTTTGAACCTTCAACCCCAGTAATAAGTTCCGAAGTGTATACATATTTATAGACGTGACTATACCTATGTACATATATATATCCTCCGGTAAGTAAAAAGTAATAAGTATTATTCACATCACTCACTTTCCCGCCGCACTCTTCGCCTATCACAAAGTCCACATTCTTAAGCCTTCACAGTCCCAACATGTTTGTTTGTGCCCCCTTATTTACAAGCCAAGTCAAATTGACAGACGGACGAACCGCAAACCTCATTTACATAGTTAGGTTGCTAACTGTGATCTACTGTTAACACTAGTATTTAGTAGTGCTATTTTACTGTGGAGGTTAACGGATTCTTAAGAGATGCGTGCCTTATTTTTATTGGAAAAAATAGTAGTTTATGTGACTGTATATAATGAAGGGCATTAAAACTTTAGTGTGGGTTTCATACTAACATCAAATGAGTGTTTAATGCCTAATTATGTCATGTGTCATGTGACAGTGTATGTACACTGTTTTATATACACATATATCATCATCTCTCCGTGCTGCGTTCAAGCCGCATATTTCGACCGCCATTACGGCTTTCACGAATAAAGACTTTTCTGACATAATTTTTTTTGTCTTTTTTTTAATTCAGAGATCGATAGAGGCCGAGTGCAATTTCCTTGTTTTTCAGAGACGTACTAAATTTTTATGTATTATATTGTAGCTATAATTACATTTTCAGTTGCACAGATAAGAAATTTGTTGTTAAAAAAAATATATTATTATGAGCGTATGTATTTTGAACGCATAATGCGTTCGTTCAAAAACAAGGAGAAGAAGGCTAATGATATATGTATACTTATTATAGTAGTTTTTCTACTCGAGCACTTCTATCTGAAAATAAGTTGACTGACAGCGATATTAAAAAAATATAAGTACATTTACATTATAATTTTGTCTATGGTATTCCATAAGAACACTGCTGCTATGGATATATGAGCACTGTAGTATTTTTTTTATTTCTATTGTAGGCATACGACATTTTCCACATTCTGCCTTTCTAGATTTATCTTTTTTCGCTATTTTAGCCGTCGTAGAACAACGTAAAACAGCATATGCAATAGCTCATAATTGGTTCTTAAAACTCTTTTTATATCACTGTTGCATAAACTACTATTATGTGATTGTATTGATTGTATATAATGAAAGGCATTCAAAGTCTAGTGTGGGTTTACGAACACTGCTTTTGACATTTTCATTTTTTTTATTCAGGGACATACCAGAGTTGGCCCCAATTTTCATATACATAGTTCTATATCAAATAACGTGCGACTTGCGTGCGAAATTGTTTGCAATTCGCACTGCGTTTCGAACTAAATGTCATCTCGACCGATATTAGAACTATTTCGAACAGAGGTCAAATCAAATTTCCTTGCGTGTCAGAGATGTTCAAAATTTGAAAATAATAATAATATCGCAGTCGATAATATTATTTAGCTATAAGTAATAACATTTCCACAGATAAGAGATTTGTTGTAACAACAAAGTTTATTATTATGTTGGTCTTTATATGCATTGTACAGAGTGTAAGAAAAGTCCCGAAAGATACGTCAACAGCTGATAAGGGACCCTGAAGCGGAAAAATTTCAAAATTCAAAAGAAATTAAAACTCTTTGTATGGAGATAGGTGCATCGTACTCAGGGTCATTGACCTTATCAGCTGTTGAAGTATCGTTCGCGACTTTTGTTACACCCTATACAGGGCTAATGATGTGTGGAGAAGATTAAAACTGTAGGGTAACCCCTCTGATTGATTTATATTGCCTATATCGAGAAATAACCAATATACATTTCAGCTTTCGAACTTTGCTATATACTTACAAAATACTGGCGGTAAACAAGCTAACATGACGTTAGCAAACAAGAAAATAAGGCTTTGTTATGTTAATATTAAGGTGTTCTATTTCATGTTTGTGTTTGTTATTTATAACAGATCAAATGGCTTCCTTTCTATACTTAACATTAAGATAGATTGGACAGAAACGTTAGCCTTAAATGGGATCTCTGATGTTTAAATTCCCTACAAAAAGTATCATTTCTCAAAAAAACACTTTTCATTCAAGTCAAGAAACTTTAGGACTGACTAAACTTACTGACGACGAACAACTTTCGACACTGTTTCTCCTTCTATTTTCACTCTACCTCATCAAACACCACTGAAACGATTATTTACTAATTATATCGTACCATACAAAACATAAGATAAATAACTTAATCTTAGAGATTTAGTTAAAAACTTAAAAGTGAGGTTATAACGATCGATATGGCGGTTTGTTCACATTATTTGCATGTTGGAGTGACGGCAATATTAAAGGTCAACTCATTAATTCCATGATAAGAGTTCCAAAGAGAACAGGGGCGGTAAATACGGCATTCCATGACGTCTTAACGCGATTCAGTTGACGACCTAAGCTGATTCGCTTCCATACAACTGAAAATAAACTGAATCGCATTGAGACGTCATGGTAAGGCCCCAGGACATATACTTCCAATATCTAATATACTGCTGTTATAAGAACATTATATATATATGTAAGTTTATGTATGTCCATTTATACTATTCATATATGTGTATGTTTATTGTTTTGCTTGATTTGTGTGATTGTTAAGTGCATTTCATCCTTATTTTTGCCACGCCTACTCTTCAAGGATAAGTTTTTATTGTTTCCGCTACCCAAAGGTTGTCTGGAAGAAATCGCTTTTTAGCGATAAGACCGCCTGTTGTTTGCCTCTGTGTAAATCAAATGTTTGTACCTTGTAAATATTTTTTTCTTTCTCATGTACTGAGGTGTGCAATAAAGAGTATTCTATCTATCTATCTATCTAATAAATATATAAATGATCCCACGAAACAATTATAATGGCATAATATCCAACAATATCGGTACAGAAAATAAAGATAGCGAACTGGTAACAAAAAATAAGTAGGGAAAGGATATTACCATCATAGCGACATTAGTATTGTATACGGGATAATGGCCGATGAGATTGGTCGTGGATTATTAGTCATAATAGAGGTTGCATTACTTGCTGGCTTTTGTCAGTTTGTGTGTTATATAACACTGCTATATCGCGAAATATTTAACAAGCATTGTGTTTAGTATAAAGGAGTTGGAATGAGTATATTGACAGTTACGGGCGTATATTTTGTAGGATTATCGCGTTATGGTACCTAATAGTTGACGTAACATACGTATTTACCCATCGCTTTTCAGTAAGGAAAACATCTTGAGGAAACCGGACTAATCCTACTAAGGCCTGGATTACCCCCTTGGTTACCTAAGGCAGTTGCTTTTGTAAAACTAGAACCCATTATGCCAAATTTTGTAATTAGTTGCCAAAGCGGACCCAGGATCCTGGAGCCTTTTCATAAATCGGGAAAACGCTAGGAATAAGAAGAGTTGACGTCACATACACTTACAATTTTGCACTTATCTCCTTTGTGACTAAAGTGTAGAGAATCAAGTAACGTGCGAAATTATCAAAATTGTTCGATTTGATCATTATTTCGGACTAAACGTCATCTTAACATTTAGTATATCATTTATAACATCACAGACAGAAAACTTGTTCAAGCTGACCAATTTATGTTTATGGTTTTCGTAATATGCCTAAAAGAAAAGTCTTTTGACATGAGAGCCACATGGAAAGAAGAATGGAGGGCAAATCCACCTAGGGTTGCAGTCTCAAACTATGACCCCACACAAAAGCCCCTTGGCTTCTCAGCTCCCAGACAGGATTGGTGCCAGTTGAATAGACTCCGAACTGAACACGGGCTTTGCGGGGACTATATGTTCAAGTGTGGCTGGAAAAGCTCACCGGCATGCGACTGCGGAGCACCTGTGCAGTCCATACATCACATAATCTACGACTGCCCAAAGAGGAAATATACTGGAGGCTCTCTGGACTTGCTCATTCCTGATGCGAACGCAGCCCATTGGGTGAAGAAGCTAGATTTAAAATTATAGTACATAGGTAGCAATAATAGTAAGCGACTAGTTTGTAGCCATACGATTAAATAAATAAGTAATATGCGGTTTTTGAACGCATAATAAACGTTTGGTTTCGTTTTAGATACATTTGGATTATATCAATTTTTTTTAATTAAATTGGATCGTTTACTAGTTTTAAATAGCTAAAACTAAATGTATGCATTACACGTCGCCTTGAAAATCTTCATACTTACTTATATTCAACAGATTCCGTTCCGATCTCATTAGGAGTATCGATTCAAATACGGGATTGTCTGCAAATAAAGATCTCTACGTCTCTCTTTCTACCCCGAGTGCATAAAAGTGAATGCGACATGTTCCCAACTTATTTTTGGAACGACATAATGGAAATATTCATAACAAAGTTCGAATTCCGAATCTTACTCGTATTTCGAATTTGATCTCTATAGCGGTCGCATACAGTCGGAATTACGTTTCGTTTCGATTCAAATAATTATAGATTCCAAATTTCAAACGCAGTAAATGCATGCAAATATATGGATCTGTGACATATGTACCTATAGTACCTACTCGTATGTTTCCGTTTTAAATTTACTACGAATAGAAATTCCGCCCGTTCCGTACGACGTACATTGGCGTTCCGTACGAAATTTACGAATGTGTGTGATATGTTTACGGAGTCCGGATAGATATTTCCAAATGGAATTTCAACTGTGCTTGGTCGCCCTATCAAATTATGGAATTTACCGTGTAACCCAAATAACACATAAAATATTTGTACTCGTATTGAGTTATATGCGAGTTTTAAGATAACTATGCTTTTGCTTGAAATGATAAATGTACCAAACAATATGTAATAGAAAACCTGTTCAGGAATATAATGTACACTTGACATTTCACCTCTTCAAAGATGACTCGCACTAGGACGGGACGGGACGGGGCGGGACGGGTCCATCTGTCAATTTGTATAGGAATAATCTGGTGATAGCTCGGAGCCCTTGGAGGTCACGTGACGTTTTCTATAGATACTGACAGATCGGCCCGGCCCGGTCACGTCCTGGCCCGTTCTAGTGTGAGTCATCCTTTATCAACACCTATTTTTAAATGCCAAAATGACGAATTTATACCTATGGCATCGACATATAAACAAATAGACTGACAACGCCAAACAAAAGTCGTTTAAGAAAGTGTTCCCCTTTTTCGCCCTTAAAACCATAATTTCTTCTAGTATTAACTAGTCAAATATACACACTTTGCTTATTTAGACCAAAAGTCTCAAAGTATACTACCAAAAACCGGAGTAAAATTTTAAGTAATTACGTTTCCATACATTTTATACCGAGGCCTAATTGCTCATCCATTAATTACGTCACACGAATTTCATGATATTTTGACCTCCCCCTTGTCAAACGTTGTCACATTTAGCTACTCTTCTCCCCACTGATGTGACGTCACATGTTTATTAATATTAAACTAAAAAAAAACAGTTTTGCCAATGTTTAAAATCAATATAGAATCTTTGCATTGCATTGCAATTTTTGTTAACAATCGAAATTTTAAAATGTATCATATTTAAGATTTTATGTATATTTATATGTGACGTCACGTTATTTGGAACCCCTACTTCGCCCTTGTCACAGCACATCACATTTTGTGTACCCCTCCCCCCCCACTTATACATGTGACGTAACGACGTAAGTACGGGATAAGTAATCGTTACCAGCGGCATTTCAAATTGTACAGATATTTATGAATAAAGTCATTAATGTTTGGTGCTTCCTCTACAAACTGTTACCGAAAGCTACCTGCATTATAATTCCAAAGGCCAGTACCGGCTTTAATTATAAATACTCGAGGTCGGCATGTTGGTAATATCAGATTCCGGAGCGTGTATTCCCATTGGTTCCTACAGCGAGTCGAATCCTTCAGCAATAGATATTTTAACCCCAGCAGGTTTGTGTGCGTTTTTGAACCGACTTCAAAAAACAAAGAAGGAGTGGATACTCAATTCGTCTGAGTGTTTTTGTATGTACATGTTACTCCATTATTCTGAGCTCCGTCGTCCGATTTGAGTAATTATATTTCTGTTCGAAAGGAGTCACCACCAAATAAGTCCTATAGATTTTAAATAATCGAGAGCCGAGACAGTTCTAGCTGTTTTTAGTAAAAATAAAAGCGGTTGACTCCATCTGACGTGGCTTCAGCATATATTCAACCTATCTCAAAATTATGATGAGCTACTTGTGAATGGAACCCTAATTAGTTTCATCTTATATTATTTTAAGAAAAGTTTTATTACCGATTAGTAGTTTGTAGTAGTTTTTCAAATTAATGCATGTTAGAGCCGGTGTAGCTTTATTTATTTTTAATTCGAACTTGAAAAATAAATATTTTGATGTTTTTTTTTGAGTATTTTTATGCGATTGCCACGCAGTAAACTGTTACGTAAAACCCGTGAACCCGACAAGTTTCGAAGGTGCCGTACCTATATATCCCCATGAGAGCCTTTATGACTGCATTTTCTTAACTAAACGGCCTTCTAGCCTAGTCGGTAGTGACCCTGCCTACGAAGCAGGGGGTTCCGGGTTCGAATCCTGGTCAGGGCATTTATTTGTGTGTTTATCACGAATATTTGTTCATGAGTTATGGATGTTTTCTATGTATTTAAGTATTTGTATGTATCTATCTATTATATATATCGTCGCCTAGTTTTCACAACACAAGCCTTATTGAGCTTACCGTGGGACTAGATCGATTTGTGTAAGATTGTCCCATAATATTAATATTTATATATTATGTTTCTGTATTATGTTATGTTTCTGTCTCTTGAAATAACTTACCCATTTGTTACTACTACTTACTATCCCCCTCATTCATAAACAAGTAAATAGACGTTATAGTTAAATTCTGTTTCTTCCTATCTACTCGTAACAAATGGAAATGTCAAACTGACATATAAGGACAAACAATCATTTAGCTAAACTATGTTTGATGTGCGTTCATGAATTTTTGTTAATTATTTGTTACCGTCAAGTGTCAAATAATTGTTTTTCATATCACCCAGACGTACGCCACTGTCGCATACATGCTAAGTTTTGGGTTTTTAAGCTGAACCGAATCGAAGTCTAAGACCAAGTCTTCGATTCGGTTCAGGTAGCCGCGAGCCGACATGGCGAAGGATCCCGGCATGTAGTTCGGCACGGATTGTGACTTAGCGGTGTTCCGACTCTCATAATATATGTATCTCGATTTGATATTGATCTGAGGTTACTCTCAGTGTCTCGTCGACATTTTGTCCTAGAGTTTTGTAGTTAAAACTCCTACTTTATCGGTTTTTGATATGGTTTATTTCTAAATAATCTTTTTTAGCGCTTTAAATACGGCTCCAGATATTGCTCCAGCTAAACGGTAGACAGCGATTGTTGTATGAAATTCAGCGTGACGCTACATTTAAAGTGTCAATTGTGCGGCCAGTTTGCAGTTAACACTATGCAGCTGAAATGCAGATGTAGCAAATTATAGCCCAGGATAGAACACACATTCCACACAGACAGTTTACTTTTTATTTTTTTAACAACATATTATTCGAAACATTTTGCAAAATCCACTCTGTAATGAGAGTCCAATTGGCCACTTATAGCGGTTATGCCCACTACTTTGCCACGGGGCTTACGGGTTATTTGGCACTAGTATTTTTCAAGTCCCTGGTAGTCTATGATGGTCGGGTTTTTATCGTTTACCGACGTTGCTGTCACGTTCTAACAAGTATGTATGTGCGAAAGTGACGCATAGCGTGATAAGCGATAAAATGGCAACCATGCTAACCCTGCTGGTTCTGGTAGGCAGCGGAACGAATTCTATATTTCTTTAAATATAAGAAATATGTACCTACTCTTAGCAGTAACAATTAATATACCTACCTAGAATCTAGATAAAATTACTCTACCCTTTAGCCGCCCAAAAGCCTATAAAAAGGTACCACTTCAACGAGATCTAAATTAAACTCAATTAAAATAGAGTTGAATTTCTTACGTTTCTTTTGATTTTAAAACAAATGAAATTGAATGTTATTCCCTGAGCTATAGTTTTAGAATTCACTGGCAATTGTTGTTTTATGGTGAGCGGTAGGAGGGTACCTAACACGTATGAGGAAAAGCTTGTAGTACTATTTTTTATAACATTTTCTGTTGCGTCAGTAGCCGGGAAGCCGTTTTTCTGCTTTGTAAAGGAACTTGGCCCAACTAAAGGATGACTCACACTAGAATGGACTGAAATGTGACCGGACTGATCTGTCAATTCTATAGAAAACGTCACGTGACCTCCGAGGGCTCGGAGCTAGGAAGTGATTCTTTCTATAGAAATTGACAGTACGTCCCGTCCCGCCCCGTCCCATCCCGTTCTAGTGTGAGACCTTCATTCCAGTCATTGAATTATCTAGTTTTGCGATGCCATCTTCAGTCGTAGGTTTGAAAGTATGAGCTAGTAGTTAGTTGTGGGTTTTTTGTAGCTCGTAATTTAAAATGTCTACATCTTTGCAGGCGTTGCTACAAAAACGTCGTCAAAGCGCTGAATATATTAAAATTAGTCCGAAGTACAGATTTCTCAGTCTTACTCCACCTATATCACGCATAGAGATTAATGATGGAGATTGGCGCTAGGGGAACGTGGGTCTAGCGGGAACAATGAAACCGTACTTTGACAAAATTCTTTCATATGGACACAAGACCGACGCATGAGTGGCGCCGCCTGGTGAGGTGCCATTACTTTGTATTTCTCTAAAGAATGCAACGTTATCGTCACCATTACACAGTTACAGTTCTTATTCGTCGACAACCGACAATGGGGCTTGCAACAATTCCGGTATATCAGAGGCTCATAAAATCAAACACACATACCCAGTTTTAAATAAAAGCTACAGAAGTTTTAGTGCATACGACGAAATGCATGCAAAAAAATCAAATTCAATCTACGAAATTTCAAGATTTGACACCTTTGCTAATACAAAAGAAATCAGATCTTTAAATTAAAAATATGAAATTTTATATAATAAATTGTCTCTGGTCACAAGCGCAGACAAAATACGTTAAGCGTCATATATTTAATGTCAAAAGAGAAAATTAGGATAACTAGATGTCGAAACTACTAATAACTAACTAAATCCTAATATAAAAAACGTAAAGTTGATGAAACTTCCGATTCATGTAATAATTTGTAACGTGGCGTTTTCAATGTTCTGAAATGAAACATCAATCAAAAACGATGAGGCTGCAAAAGCGCTACGTCACCGTAATTTAAACTCAGGTGTGAAAGGTCCTCAAAATGTCAAGCAGATATATTCATGCCTTAATAAAATACTAACATGACATTCATCTCTGTACGGTCGGCTTCATAAATATATATGCATCCGTATTCAATTTTGACCCTTCTTCCCCTATATCTATAGTTCCGAAGTGTCACGATATTTATAGACGTGACTGTACCTACGTTTTTTTGACTTCATACATACTTTTTAATAATGTAAAGTTTTATTATTTATATTTAGTGTTGTTTTTATTCTTGTAATATCTGTATTAAGTGATTTTTTTTGTTTATTTAAGTGTTTGTATGTGGCGATAAAATTTCTTCTAAGTTAAATAAATTAAAGACATTAACGCGGCCACAACTTGTTGAACTTCTGCATAAACTTCAATGACAAAAGCGTTGAATGTAATTGGAAGCACGTTCGACCGGCAATCCAGAGGCAGCGGGTTCGAATTCCATGATTACCAGTCTTTCGCAGTTGATTTTTTCTTTTGTATGGACATCTGTTACAAAATCTGTGGTATAAAAACCGTTGGGTTTGAATTATTGCCATATTGTTACGGCTACTGTTGTGTCTCAATTTTTAAAGAAAATGGGCGTCTCTAGTGGGACCACATGGGGGTATAGTCATGAAAATATCGTTATGCTTTTAAATGTCACCTATGGACTCAGGATGACTCAGGCTAGACCGGACCGGGGCGTGCCAGATGTGTATTTGTTTAAAGTGTCACGTGACCGAGGTCTCCGAGCTATCATACTGAAACATCGGGCACGACTCGCCCCGTCCTGACCCGGGGTAGCGTGGCGTGTGCCATCTTTTAATCCAGGGGTAGCAACAGGCGGCCCGCGAATATTTTGTATTGGGACCATGCGCGACGACAGCGCCTGTATGTTAAATCACTATTAATAAAGTGTGATCCGCGTAAATTTTGGTAACTACTATGTGGCCCTTGGCAAAATGGTGGCCGACCCCTGTTTTAATTTAAGCACGTTAAAAACTGAGTCAGTGTAGCTCTAACAAGTTGTCTACATTTTTCCCTCAAATACACAGCTCATAAAACTCATTGCCATAAAAATTGCCACAAAAAGCACAATTTAAAAAGCTGTCATAAATACGAAGACTGCTTTTATGACAGTTTTATAGCCTGGAGATTCATAAAACTTGGTTAAAACATTACCCTACCGTGAAATGGTGGCACAAAATATCTCTTGAGCCAGTAAAATGAAATTTTTTAAGACTGACGGAATGAGGTCCGCCGTCCGTTGTGGGTATTTTTGTTCCTTAATATTGATATTGGACCAAATATGACACTTTCGGAAATATTTTACCGTGGGCGGTTTTTCAATCTTAACCCGTTAAGTTACGGGTGACAAAAGTGTTACCCCTGACTTTGCTATCACCGTTTACCAAATGACGTATTTTTGTAAGTCGTACTTTGTAATTTCTTATTTTTCAATAAATTATCAATAACTAGTTGGCTTGGCTAACCCTGCGATCACAAGCACATAGCAAGAAAAAGCCGCATATTGATGTTTGGTGTAGTATAACAGTGCTCTTTAGTACATTATTTAATTGACAATGTATGGTATTTTTAAGGATGACTCAGACTAGCATGGGCCGGGACGGGACGTTCTGTAAATTTCTATAGGAAGAATCAGGTGATAGCTTGGAGCCCTTGGAGGTCACGTGACATTTTCTATTGAAACTGACAGATTGGCCCGTCCCACCCCTTCCCGTCCCGTTCTAGTGTGAGTCATCCCTTATCCAGCCCGAAACAGCCAGTTGTAAATAACCTAGAAACATAATGGATTTGATCTGTAATCGAATCCGTATTGCTCAAGACGCCAAAGGATCATTGTCTAGACAACGGAATGTATTTCCTAAGCTAACTTCTTTCACATGCAGGTAAAGATATTAAAGTAACGAAATAATAATGCTACGAGTATTACAATAGTAGAACAAACTACCTACCTAATATATATACATCGTGTTTTTTTAATTGGTTTAACTTCGGTACGTAGCTAGGTAGGTACATTCACGGGAACACAGTGGCATAGTTAATTTTCATAAATTATAAAATGAATACCTTTAAAAAAATTATACATGACATGTTTGAAAACTTAAAATAATTACATTTAAATTAGTGGTTGATAAATCAACCACACATTATCACTACTACTACTACTACTATACTTAAAAAAATGCATCAAAACATTGATTATAAATAATAAATGATTTCATTCATGCTTTACAATTGTACTTTAGACTTGATTAATCACGTTTATTAAGTAAGTAAGTAAGTAAGTAATTTATTAATTGCATGGTAAGGCCACTGAGGACAGTTAAGAACCTAATTGAATCGCGTTAAGATGTCATGGTAAGGCCACTGAGGACAGTTAAGAACCTAATTGAATCGCGTTAAGATGTCATGGTAAGGCCACTGAGGACAGTTAAGAACCTAATTGAATCGCGTTAAGATGTCATGGTAAGGCCACTGAGCACAGTTAAGAACCTAATTGAATCGCGTTAAGATGTCATGGTAAGGCCACTGAGCACAGTTAAGAACCTAATTGAATCGCGTTAAGATGTCATGGTAAGGCCACTGAGCGCAGTTAAGAACCTAATTGAATCGCGTTAAGATGTCTCATGGTAAGGCCACTGAGGACAGTTAAGAACCTAATTGAATCGCGTTAAGATGTCAATGGTTTTAACACCATGACCCTACGTTTCGAGCCCTGGGTTATGGTGTTAATACACGCGTTTTTAATTTCTTTCCTTAGCTAAGGAATGCACACTTGAAATTAAAGCAAATCAATAAAAACACGGTGTATACTGTTCTGTCGGATCGAGATAAAGAATTGTCTGCGCCCGGAATGGTTAGTCCTTACATACTAGTATGGTTGCCATTTCATCACCTATCATGCTATGCGTCACTTTCGCACTTACCTACCAACTTGTTAAAACGTGACAGCCATACCTAGATACTATAGATACTATAGATATAGATAGCAGGTTATTCACACGGCGTCTTAGCTCGACCACCATGGGTTCGTCCGACGTAGATCAAGTTTATTGGACGCCCTTGATCCAATTTGCATAGTGCTACGTAAACTAAATACCGTTTGGGTTTTTTTCTTCAAATAACGGTTTTTTTCATGTCTAAACTATAGACCTGATTTAAACAACGAGTAGAACATGACGCCAAAGTATCTGTAACGTATTATTTATGGCATAAAGCTGAAAGTAATGTGGATCGAGATAAAGAATTGTCCCCGCCCAGGCTATTTACAGGGCGCCATAGCTCGACCCCCATGGGGTTCGTCTCCTAACTAGGTCAAGTGTATGGGATGCCCTTGGTCCGATTTGCATAGCACATGTTTCGTAAACAATATATTTCTCGTATTCGTTTTTTCTATTTAATAACGAATAGCTATCGGATTATATTATATTCAAGTAATTTTAATTAATCATATGGCGTATACATTGTAGGTAGGGCCTGAGGCCTTACCATGACATCTTAACGCGATTCAATTAGGTTCTTAACTGTCCTCAGTGGCCTTACCATGACATCTTAACGCGATTCAATTAGGTTCTTAACTGAGCTCAGTGGCCTTACCATGACATCTTAACGCGATTCAATTAGGTTCTTAACTGAGCTCAGTGGCCTTACCATGACATCTTAACGCGATTCAATTAGGTTCTTAACTGTGCTCAGTGGCCTTACCATGACATCTTAACGCGATTCAATTAGGTTCTTAACTGTGCTCAGTGGCCTTACCATGACATCTTAACGCGATTCAATTAGGTTCTTAACTGTGCTCAGTGGCCTTACCATGACATCTTAACGCGATTCAATTAGGTTCTTAACTGTGCTCAGTGGCCTTACCATGACATCCTAACGCGATTCAATTAGGTTCTTAACTGTGCTCAGTGGCCTTACCATGACATCTTAACGCGATTCAATTAGGTTCTTAACTGTGCTCAGTGGCCTTACCATGACATCTTAACGCGATTCAATTAGGTTCTTAACTGAGCTCAGTGGCCTTACTATGACATCTTAACGCGATTCAATTAGGTTCTTAACTGAGCTCAGTGGCCTTACCATGACATCTTAACGCGATTCAATTAGGTTCTTAACTGAGCTCAATGGCCTTACCATGACATCTTAACACGATTTAGTTTGGGTTCTTAACTGTGCTCAGGGACCTTACCATGACGTCTTAACGCAATTCAGTTGACGACCTAAACTGAATCGCTTCCATGCAACTGAGCCTAAACTGAATCGCGTTAAGTTAAGACGTCATGGAAAGGCCCCAGTTGTATGGCAGCGACTCAGTTTAGGTCCTAAACTAAATCACGTTAAGACGTCATAATAAGGGGTCTAAAGGGCCCAACTTGAGTTGCTCAATCATATACGTACATGCCGTTTTATCGGCTATCATGCTTTGCGTCACATTGGTACTTACACACTTGTTAGAACGTGCCCGCCACAGTGATAACCCGACCATATTGTACTAGGTGGATATTGACTTATGCAAGTACTTAATTCTACAGTTCACATTAGAAAATGTCTGCCACATTAATTCTTTCTTTTACATATAGAACTATACATATTTTTATAACACTTTACTTAATTGTACTCGCGATAGACCCATTCTATGTTTTATAATAACATATATTTTATTAGTCTATCCAGTACTTTTATCCGATTTGTAATGTGCTACGTGGCTCCGTCCCCATAGGTTTTATCTGTGGCATTTCCTCCCTAGCTTGGAGGTTATCAAGCTTGAAGCTCCCAAGGCTATGATGAATAATACATTCAGTGCCGGATACCCGCAAGGCAGGTTCTATCTCTGTCCACCACAGCCGGTTCCCTCTACACTCTACACAACGCGCAAAAATGCTAGAATCGGCTACCGGCCGTAGCGCGTAGCAAACAGCGACCAGGAAAGTGATAATTGACTCATTCACTTCTAAACCTACGGTCGCAGAGTGCTACGGCGTAACCCGTAGACGCGTGACTAAAATGTGACAATAGGTTAAAGAGTGTAGTAAAGACAACGTAAAGTATAGATTGTCAACAATGAAATATAAAAATAAAACCCCTCAGCGATCAACAGAGCGTGGCTGCCGCGCCCCGGCGATCAAAGCAATGCCGATTGGGCGTTTTTACGCCCGAAATAGATGGGCGAAAAGCATTTAAAAAACGCTTTACAAAATGAGAATGTTGAGGAATTTAAAAATGCTTTCGGTTTGTTGAATTTGCTAATACAATGTTGCGTGTGTCAGCTGAAATGATTGTCGTACAAAATGGGGGTACATCGATCAAATTATATTTTGGAATAATGTTTTAAACAGAGGATTCTTACAGCTAAGCTCCTAATATGTATCTTTACAATTATGGTCTTAGTAGATTACAATTTCATCTAATCTAAAATCTACTTAATATATATTCAAAATATCTAATCTAATTGATAATCAAATCGCGCTGTCGCCATCGACTAAGGTTACGTAGAACAATTGATAAGCACACTGATCGCGTGCCAAGAGAGGCACGCAGAGGCAGCACCTCCTTGGGTGAGAAATCTATTGAGAGTTAATTGAGTATAAAGTTTACCCGGCGATGGGGTGAAAGTGATGGAGTTAATTTTGTTAGGGGAGAAAAACCGGACGCTTGTGTAATAAAACGGTATTAAGAGACTAGTAATTTTTATCATAGGTATTTAAATGAAAGGGCATTTAACAAAACAACCCTTTCATCGCTCTCAATGGACATGGGCGTAACCGATAAAAATATAGAGTTGCGCTGCGCGATGCAAATATCTCGCTAACCTATTCATGGATATTTAGTTGATGGATCGCGCGCCCTCGCGGCCACCGTGTCAGTCGTCAGCAGTGATGGATTGCTTGTTTGAAACACCTCTGTAAATGCTGTTTTTATTCGTGATGTCAGCATGAGAGGATAGACAAATTTGGCACTTGAACAAGTTGAATTAAATGCGATTTTATTAGTAAAAGTCATAGTGAAGGATGACTCACAGTAAAACGGTACGGGATGGGGCGGGACGGGACGGGACGATCTGTCAGTTTTTATAGAAAGAACCACGCCCGAGCTCGGAGTCCTCGGAGGTCACGTGACGTTATCTATAGAAACTGACATATCGGCCCGGCCCGTGTGAGTCATCTTTAATCTTTGAAAATATTATAAATGCCTAGCCAAAATGTATGGCCCGCAAATGTCTGGTAGCTGGTCTGGTCACACCCGTTATAGAAATTCGACGGATCGTCCGAACATATATGGCAGGCTATTAAGTCCGTCATTTGTATATTCTTGTATCCGTGTAAAGGTTAAATAAATAAATTAACTTAACGCGTAACATAAGCTATATAAAAAACAAAATGTTCCACTAATGTATAAAAAAGAGTTTGAATTACTCCACGTCCTCTTCATTTAGCATCTGGGCAACAAAAAACATAAATTCAGCAGTTAAACGAAAGCTAAATGAACTCTTTTACTGCACTGGGAGCGGCACGTTAAGCCGGGTTCAATTTGACCTGTTCCTATGCAAATGCAACCACATTCACGCGATACCCTTTTCATTTACGAGCGGTTTCTACGCTCGGAGCGTGTATTGTCTCAGCAGCATTTACAGTTTAATATTTTTACTACGGCAGTCAAAAAGTCTATACTGACAATTTCATGTATTTTATAACCACAAAGTGTATAATAGTTATGAATTATATTCAGCATAGAACGAAGGAAACCGACATAGCTCACCGGATTAGCACACTGAAGTGGCAGTGGGCTGGCCATATTGTTCGTAGAACCGATAACCGCTGGGGAAAACGGTTTCTCGAGTGGAGACCGCGGCTCGGCAAACGCAGTGTGGGACTTCCTGCGACAAGGTGGAGTGACGATCTTTCTAGGGTGGCAGGTCGCGGCTGGATGCGGGAGGCCCAACATCGAGCTCAGTGGCGTGTTAGAGGAGAGACCTACGTCCAGCAGTGGACTAGCTTAGGTTGATGTGAATTATATTTAAATGATAAATACCTATCATAGTCGATTTCTAAAGTACCGAGGACTGTATTAAAACATATTTGCAGAGATGTCACTCGTTTAGATTAGAGCGCTCGAGATCCAAAGTGAGTACTTACTTAAATATCTTAAAATAAGTAAATAGTAAGTACTAAAGTAAGGATGGTTCTCGTGCGTAACATAAACTTATTTAAGGACGAACATTTTGCGAACAAGCATTTGTGCCACAAAAAGCATAAACCCGACAGTAAAATGGGAATGCTAAAATGAACTCTTTGACTGCATTGGGAGCGGCACGTTAAGCCGGGTCCAATTTGCCCTGTTGCCATGCAAATGCAACCACATTCGTACGACAACCTTTTTACGAGCGGTTTACACGCTGCGAACGTGTATTTTGTCGTCCGCATTTACACTTCAAAAATATCAATTTGATTTGACAGTGTTCGCAGAGTTAGGTATTAAGTGACTTCTAGAAAAATACAACTAATAACTCCAACGGAAATGTGACATGTCTCCGCGACACATGTTGCTTGCAATATCGTTGATCTTGGCTACGCACGCTGATTTGATCTATAATGAGTGGGAGTTATGATTAAACTTCCAAAAATCAATAGAATAGGTTACACCAGACAAACGAGTTTTCTGGACTCCAGAGGCTTACGTATGAAATAACAAAGAATATGTATCTAACAAGGCTTGAAAATCAAGAACAAAACAAAAGACAAGGCAGTCCGGAGGCTAAATATTCCTTCCCAATTCAACACCACTTTTATTCATGGCCAAGAACAATAAAATGAACCCCGGCAGATTCCTGCGCGTCCATGCTGGTCATTAACATTGGCAGTGAGGCCAAGACATATCGGCCAAGTTCGCTGGGCGGTCAAGGGGAGTTCCTTGGCCTGTTTATGTCATTCTTGTAGTACTCCTAGGCTCATGGAAGTGTTTATTGGAGGTCAAAACGATATATTGTAATATACATAACTAAAGATCAAACACAGCCAAATTTCACATTTTCACCACAAATTTCGTATTTCCACTTTAGCCCAGATATATACAGTGTGTAAGTCTAATACGGGCGATAAATTTAACTAAGCATAGAATTCATTATTGTTATCAATAATTAAAACATATTTTTAAGTTACACTTAATTATGACCCCATAATTAATTTTTTTATAAAATTTTCAGCAGCAAAAGTACTATAAAAAGTTTGACGCTGACAGTTTTCAATGGATATTTAAGCCGAGTGTGTTTGCATTACATTGCGGGCCGAATTATTTTGTATGGATAAAATGTTAATTGCAATTCCATTTAAAAGTTACCTAATTAAATTTCTTATGTCCTATACTAACCACCGTTAAGAGGTTCGCCCGTATTAGATTTACACACTGTATAACATATGTGGTCAACTGATCATGTCACATTTAGTTTAAAATAATATAGTAATAGTAGTTTATGTGATTGTATATCACACGAGTGTTTTAATGCATAATTACTATTTACAATTACATACACTGCTTTATAATTATATGTATACACACATATCATGACCTCTCCATGATGCGCTCAAACCGCATATACATATTTCGACAGGCATTACGACTTTTATGAATGAAAACTTTTCTAACATTTAATTTTTGACATTTAATTTTTTATAAATTGACTAAAACGGGACTTAATCGTGTACAAAATTTGAAAACAAACCTCCGACGTTTCAAGGGCAACATTGCCCCCGTGGTCCCGGAGAAAGACTGGCTGAGGTTGACATAACTGACTGACTGGCTGACTGGTTGAGGTTATAATGTGTGAAAATCGTGAAAGTTTAAATAAGTATTAAATTATTATTTTTTATTTAGAGACCAACTAGAGTTGGCCCCAATTTTCATATCGTACGATATCAAATAACTTGCGACTTTGGTTTTTTTTGCGATTGCAATGGGAGCTACCCTATTGTCATTGTCACACACCAGGCGGCGCCACTCATGCGTGGGTCCTGTGTCGATATAAGAGAATTGTCAAGGTGACGTTTGAAATGTTCCCGCAGGAGTACGTTCCACTAGCGCCCCTAACGGAAAATCGACTCGCGGTAATCCTCATTGACACTTCGTTTCGAACCAAACGCCATCTCGACTGATATTAGAATAGAGTTCAAATCCAATTTCCTTGTTCGTCAGAATTGTTAGAAATTTGAAAAAAGAATATTATCGAAGTCGATAATATAATTTATCTATAATAACATTTTTGCAGATAACAAAATTTTTGTTACAAAAAAGGTTACTTACTTTAGGAGTCTTTATATGCGATTTTTGAACGCAATATGCAGGGCTAATATATACAGGGATAATATATATATATGTGGGTACTTACAAAAAAGTTTATATCAACGACTGATACAATTTACAACCTCATCCGAAAACCCTTCAAATCACCGTCCAATAGAGCCGTTAGATTGAATTTGAAACAGTGCTGATTAATTGCAGTCTCCTAATGAACTACGCAGGCTGGGGTTGCGACGTGATTTCCCGTCGCAGGCGGCTATGCGAGTAGACTACGCTACGAGAGCAAATGGTGGGTGAATTTCTATTTGGTACGTTTGTTCTTTATGTTTCAAATAAGAGCATTAAGACAGAATTTAACTTCCATTCTGTTACCGTGTCACTTTTTTTATAAAATAACTAATTATTTATTTGTGGGTAGTTTTTTTTACGGATTATGTATTTGGGCTGGTTCAAAAATCATTTGATACATTATGGAGGGGGGGGGGGGTAAGAAAAACATAAAAGATCACCATGGGGGACGGGGGGTCAAAAATCGGCCAAATATGATCACAATATGATTTTTGAACAAGCCCTTTGCTTATTTGTTGTATATGGTGTAACAAAGTTTTTTTTTTTAAGTCAACTCATTTTATTAAATACACAAATGTCAATATTAATACACAATCGCCATCCTATTCGAACAGCATAGCAGGTGCGGTTAGTGCGAACGGGAGCGAGCATTCATTCATAGATTTCATAGTATGTAGCACCGTCGCAACTCGCAAGGCCTTTAGCTTGACGCGCGGACGAAACATTATTGATACTTGCGTCCGAACATCAACTATTACTTCGCGTACGTGGTGTAGTGTTAAAAAATTTAATTTGTATCATCATAACTTCATAAGATTAAAAATATTTTTATTCGAACGTCAAATGTCTCTAAATAGTATCCGATGTTATTTTGGAATAGGAATTTGTTAGTGGTACATTTGTAAGCATACCTATTTACTAATAGGTATTGGTGATTGATTTTGGTGGGTGATGGTGATTTGGATATATTTTAGACAGGGATGTTACGGATACTGGATTTGTGACATCCGCGGATGCGGATATCAAAAGGCACACATTCACGGATAGGGATGCGGATGCGGATGTTAGAGTAAGTACATAAAAAAACCCGAAATATACAAATATTGTGCTGTTTATTCGAATAAAAGGAAACAAACTTGGCATTGCTTATTGCTATCAGCTGTCAAGGGCGTAAGAACTCGATCGACGAATCTTGAAAACTAACCCAGGAAAGATACGGTTTTGACAGACATTAAATTATAATAGCCTGATTTTCTCAAATTACGTTCGAATGGGATATTTATAGATAATATATGCAAAAGTCCTAAAACTTTTCTTCCGGAAGTAGGTAGAAAGTAAAAAATAACACTTAACTAAGTCGATTTTTGAAATTTACGGTAGTAAATACTTTTCTTGTTTGTGAACATGACGACATATTTGTCTTCTATGTGTTAAAAGCAAAACCGAAGAAAACTTATAGACGTAAAACGGTAATACTTACAAAATGTACGGCGTGGGTGATAGATGTGTTATTTCGCTAGAAACAAATGGTAATAAGTAAAAAATGCTTCTGACTCACTTTAATCAACTTTATTTTTAAAAGCACTATATTTTTTTGAGTTCCAGTTTTTTTTGTCAAATATCTACTTCTGGCACATCATCTGATAGGTCCTTAGAAATAACTTAAAGGCTTCTTGAACAAAAATTTGGTTAATCGAGTATCGGGAGGTCTAAAAAACCGGCCAAGTGCGAGTCGGACTTGCCCGCCGAGGCCTCGGCACAGAAGTGGCATGGAACTCTCAGTGTGCGGCAGTTATACGGTTTTCGGATTTTTTCCTGTATTTTTGCTAGAAGTTCTTGCTTGTTGTCAAATTTCGTGATTCTATGTTAACGGGAAGTACCCTATACATTTTGATTCCCACTGCAAATGTATGGGAATGACCGTATCTTTTGATTGCGTTGATGTAAAGGTTTAGTTTTTTTGCAGCTTCAAGAGACTGCAGACCTGTGTATGTGGTATTAATTTTAACTTGCAACCTTTACTCGTTCCCGCGATAAACGGTCTGGACTGGACAGACAGACGGGCGGACGGACAACAAAGTAATCCTATAAGGGTTCCGTTTTTCTCTTTGATGTACCGAACCCTAAAAATGTGAAAACTTCAGGAAGTTAGGAAAATTATTTTATTTTGAACAAATTTGGTTAAGCCTTTTTTGCCAAAAACTATAATTACAAAAATACAGTTAAGTGCCTTGATATGTGAAGGCACTTATGCCTTTATTCTTGCACAATATTTTCATCGTATAACGGTACACAACCTTCAATTATGCGTGGTCCGACACGCACTTGGCGGGTTTATTTCCGGATTTTGCTCATATAGCAATATGGTTATCCCTGACTAGGGTGGTGGCACCAGTAATGGTCAAGAAACCAGTAACGATCAATCACTTTTATTATGAGGAAATAAGGTTCATACATTTATTTTGTGTCAACCAATTGACAAGCATATGATGATATTTGAATTAAGAATGAAGTGTCCATAACTCGTGTCTGTCAGCTTAAAGTGTTCATAATGGGTACCGTCACCTTAATAACATTTCTCCATACTGTCCCTCTTAACTCTTGCTACTCACTCGTCAGTTGAAAAATTGAAACACTTTGTTCCCACGCCCCATAATTCGCGGGCTCTAATGTAGGAACGGCTGGAAGGAGGTACTTATTGGGGATCAAAGATCATCAAAGTATATGACAGCCCGGTAATTCGTGGGCGTGGGTTACGCAGGATGGTTAAAGTATCAAGAAGGGTTGGTTGCGGTACAATGACATTCGATAAAATTATTAGATTTTTTTATTTCATACAGGTCTATAATATAATCAAAACTGTAAAATACTTTCGTCAGTGGTTGATCGCGGTCTATTTACTTTCCCAAACGCTTCCAGCACTTCCTAGCGCAACAAAACAAACATATTGTACAGTCCACAGAGAACAGCACAGGTCCTACCTCTACGAGCGCACGCGCGGTACTGAGGACTCAGCCCGCGCGCATCGGAATTTATACACCATTTGAATATTTAAAAAAATAATACGGAAATTCAAAAAAATATGTATTTTTCGACTTCAACATGAGCTTAAAAGAATAAACTTTAATGTTGTATACAAATCATCCCAATATTTTGTCAAAATTACTGCGAGAATCCCTGTGTTTGCAGTGTATTTTTATCGAAAAATGTGCATATTCAAAATCGAAGTAGTTGGGTATCTGTGTAAATAATTGGAAATATGGGACCGAAAGTTTAAATAAAACCATGTTACAATATTATATCAACCCGAAAAAACATGTGTTTTCATGTATCGTGTTAAAAGAGATTGAAGTCAAACTTTTGTCTCCGCGCGCTTTTCTGAAAACAACTGCCAGTAATTGTATAGTAAAAGTTAAAACACTGAGTTTTACTTACATTAGAAGCTGAAATTTTTAATACTAGGAAATGAGCTATCAAACATAGTTAGCAACTTTCACATACAGTTCACCGTTTCTTCGTAGTACAACGTCAAAAATCAGCTTTTGTTGCTTTTCCGTACAAATCGTATTGATGGCCTCTTAACCTAAACCCTGCGATACTTAGAACAAAAAAATAAAAAAGTTTAGTAAAAAAGTAAAGTTTTAATTAGCTGTGAAAGGTCCAAGTAACTGATAAAGCGCTCACCATCTCTATACTTTGATTTGTATTTTTTATATAATAATTGTCAAATTAATCTATCAATTAGTCACCATAGATATAAAAACTTTAACCAGACTTAATTATATGCCAAATTTCGACACATTTAAAAAGAACTATCCTATCCATTGTAAGGTTCAGCCCTAAATACTAGTTCTGGGCATAAGATCACGATAGAGATTAATGATAACGTGTGTGGTGCCTTCGCCGTGAATTCCAGACACCGCATTGGAAATATATGAATGTTTTTCGACTACACCGAGTATATATATGTCTGCGGTCTTGTCCACCCGTTGTGGGATATAGCTAGAACTCTGATACCACTAGCTACATACTGATTGGTTAGTTGCTGTAGCCTAGATTACAATACGAGATATGTGGCTGTCGCTAGGCTATGTACCTTGTATTATGACGTTGCGGTACAACGCCACCTATATCCATATATATCCATAAGAGCATTAGAGCACAGCTATACATATACATATATCTAGGTACTATACTCCGCACCGTAATTAGATTCCAAAAACTAACCTCACTTGCTCCCTTTCTCTTGTGTTTGTGTATGTTTTAAAAAACTAAAAGAAGCCATAAAGATCTATTTATTGCTAGTTTTAATGCTATTATGTAAAAAAGTAAGAAGATTTTACTTAGTTACACGATTAAGAAAGAATAAGGGAGTGAGTGAGGTTAGTTTTTTGGAATATAATTACGGCGCGGAGTATAGCATAGCATAGTAGATATATATGTATGTATAACTGTGCTCTAATGCTTTTATGTATAAGAGCACTAGGGCACAGATAGCACACACTCACAGCTGAACAGCTGGCAGGCAAATTGTACAACTATTTCCGTGGTACAACTCTTAGACCATATGGTGTACAGTCCTTACCATAATTTTGACGCGGTCGTATTCACGAGCACCGGCGAAAACCCACTCAAGTGCCAGTATGAGGGAGATGCACTACGAGATGCTCCCAGTTCCGATTTCGTGTGGACGGTTTTCTCAAAGATTGGCCTTTTTCGCGATAACATAGCAGGCTACATGCGGTCGTGACAATGACATTAGTTTTCGAATTTTGTATTAAGGCAGCTTTACATCGTATTCGGTTTCCAAACTACGAGCGGTACATCACTGCATAAGTACACCGCACCGCAGAACAATACGAGTAATTTCAATAACATAATGAATAAACTTTTTTTTTTTTTTTATATAATACAACAAACACTTTAGAACGGATTAATCGCGTTTATTAACACCATGACCCTACGTTTCGAGCCCTTTACAGCACTCGTTTTCACAGGGTTAAGATGATGGTGAACCCTGTGAAAACGAGAGCTGTAAAGGGCTCGAAACGTAGGGTCATGGTGTGAATAAACTCCATGAATCCGTTCTAACGTGTTTAATTTCAATGAATAACAATCGCGGTAACAGAAGACAATATAATACAACATGTCTGATCACAAAAGCACCCTTAATTAGAACAAATTATTCAGATAACAAATACACGAGCTCAACTCATACACGCATTAAGGCGCCGGCAACGGAATTAACACTCGCCAACTCAGTTAGGGAAATTAAGATTCGGTGAAACTAATTGTACCTACGACGTTTAGCCCAGTCAATGAGGACTAGGACTGTAAAGGCGCCTATTTCACCACACTGACGAGTGTGACAATAGTCAGCATCATTGTTACTGATGTTGTAGGCGTCCATGTAACACGGGAGCGGATTACTATTAGGCGGGATGTATGCTTGTTTGCCACAAACGTGTCCTTTATAATTAAAAACATCATTATTATCACTAAGAACTACCACTTTTGTAAGGAAACATGACATTTGTCACGAAAATCTAACACAGAAAGAGTCACATATCGAAACTACCGAAAATTCTTCAAAACACTATTTATTGTTTCTCGTGACAATTGCATTGAAGATACGTGACGATTTTATTTATAAGTACCTAATATCAAAGTGGTGGCAAACAAACACACAGCTCGCCCGATAGTAAACGGTTTCCGTAGCCCGTAGGTGCGTGTAACGTCACTAATTATGTAATTTTAAGAATTGCCACACTAATCAGCGTGGTGTAATACCAGGAATATATGTTAATTGTCAAGAGGGCGCTATTATTTCATTTATATTATATTTACGGATACTCGTATACGTCATGTCATAGTACCGCAAAAAATTCATCTCCCTCTTTATCGCACTTACTTCAAGCGAAAGAGATGTAAGGAACAGACAATAACACGACAGAGACAAAAATGATTGCCTTAGTTTCAATTAAATTCCACAACATTGCCCACTATCGTTTATTTAATTATTTTTAAAGACAAAAAAATAAATACCTACTGCAAAACAAACATTTTGGACGTCAGTGAAGGTAGTTAACGATGCATGCACCAAACATCTTACATCTTATCAAAACTTAGTGGCCCTTATTTTCTTTTAAGCAATATATATTGCACTCGTCGACTGGAGTATTCTGGTATTCGCATCACCACGTGTTCGCCTAAAACTTGAAAAGCAGTAGCGTTTTGTCCACTTAGGTTCTGGATTTGTTCACATTTACAGTACATACATACATACATACACGTGCTAAGATTATGAGTAACAAAGTACATTGTGTATTAAGGGCGGTAAACAAGAAATCACGAACGAGTGTGTATTTAATTTCTTGTACCGCTCGTGATACATACAATCTTTTTCATCACATTTGCGAGGAAATAAATAAACTTTCTAGGCAGATAGAGAAACAATAATTATTAGCGGTAGTGTAGTAGCACAGTCCACAGTACTCCCGAGTGAGCGGCGGCTACGTGAGGTATGAGAATCCTTAAAGACAATTAAATAACTGCTACAACGGTTTAACAGGTAGATAAACAGCCTACCTTAAGTACCTATAGTAGTTCACAAAACCCATTTGATTTTGGTACGCACCATTACAGGCATTCATTGGTAAAGCTGTATCCACATTCCGTATACGCAATTACGTAATAAGCTGATTAACAAACCACAGCGCGTGACATTAATTAATGTAAACTATATTAATGTAATGTAAACGATGCTAAATTAATGTAATACAGGCTATGGAACGTGGATTCTTGGCTATTATGGTGTATTAAATAAAGGTCCAGATTATATAATAGTTCTTAAGAACAGACATCTATATCTATCATTGAAAAACCGAATACAAACCGTTTTGAACACTACCTTCTTCTTCCTAACGTTTTTCCCTTATGCCACGGCTCAGGAAACCTGGGTTCCGCTTTGGGAACTAATCCCAAAATTTGGTGTAGGTGCTAGTTTTACGAAAGCGACTGCCATTTGACCTTCCAAGCCAGAGGGTAAACTAGGCCTTATTATTAGTTCGGTTTTCTCACGATGTTTTCCTTCAACGAAAAGCGATAGGTACATATCAACTGCTATTTAAAAACGCATTGGTACGAGTCGGCAGGATTGCAACCCGCGACCATCATATTGAAAGTCGGACGCCGTATCGCTGGCCCACCAACCCTTCACGCTAAACTGTCATATGTTTAGGTACATAATTCTCTACATATGCTTGATTATCGCGGGTTTTAGTAATCAGCTGATTAACTTAGCACACCGCAAACCGCACGTAAATAATGTAAACTGCACAGTGGTTCATGCAAAGTGGATTGGTCTCTAGATTTATTATGATTTCGAACGGTGAGCTGAAATAACATGTCGTTTTCCAAATATTTACTCTTGCAGACGGACGAATTGTGTTTTTGCCAAAAAATATTGCAAAAATTATTGTACCTTTTTTGTAAACAAACAAACATGTACAATAAACACTGAGAGATACTGTGTTTTGTTTTTATTTGTATTCACTGTATACATGTTCGGTGGCAAACTTACAGGGCCGCCTGATGGAAAGCAGTCACCGTAGCCTAAAACTTCTACACCCCATGTTTGAAGAACCTCATTCTGTATTCCTTCGGGAAAACCTCGACAGGGAGGTGTATTTTGTTTCCTAATGTTGTAATTTTATTATAAGTACGAACAACTATTTTTCGTTATAAATAGGTAATTCAAATACTTCCAACTCCAAGTTGAAACACACATTTACAGACGAAGTAGTTTACGTGTAAATTATGGACTGTCCCAATTAATGCCCGAAGTTCTGAATATACCGTGCCGATACCGTAACTACTCGCAACTTCGAGATAAATTATCTTTGAACGGCTACAAAATGGAAGACGCTAGCTTACGGATATTTTCTATCTACTTATCAAGTCAATTTGATCTAAATATATATGCAACACAATCGTGTTATATACCTACCGTAAAATGGTGCTACTTTGCTCCTCTCTGGTTAACAACGCTCTAACTGCTTCTTTTTCGACTCTTTCTCTTATCAATAGGTAAAATAGAAAATATCGCCATTGATTAGATATAAAAAATCGGGTTAACAGAGCATGTTTTTTTTTGTTCGAATATCATTAATGGTGTCATTATTCCCACATAAATCTGGAGGGAGCAAAATTATTGTCAAATGGGTGAAAATGCTCCAAGCTACAACTAACAAATTTAATTTATGGGACAAAGTTAGACGGATCCATATCGGAATCCCTAAAAATTTTTATCAAATTTTTGCATTAGGTACCTAATACTGTTTGACATAATGATAATTTGTCATAAACTGTGTGTGTTGATATGTCCTAATCCTAATATTGTTTACCCTAACATCGTTTTAACCTACTTTTCTAGTAGCGATTTGACTCTGTGTAAGGTCACAGTTCTGACCTAACCTCACCGACTTTTCTGACTGTGATTCGGTGCTTGTTTTTGGGATTATGGCAAATAATCGTTAGGGATGATCATTAGGATAAAACAGTTAGGGCAAGTGACTTTAGGGCAAACGATATAAGGGGTGTCGAGGGAGACCCAAGTTAGACAAAGACTGGGTTAAGTTTTTTTTTTATATTTAAGCAGAATCGTCTACGTCTGTGAACGATACCATATCCCTCGTATGCGCCTTAGCAACATCTACCGTAAGAAAGTACTAAGAAGATTAAGAAGTACATACTTACGGTAGATGTAGTTAAACGCTCCCCCAAAGGCGCATACGGTGGATATGGTGCAAAAATTCGGGGCCACGGGTGAGGTTTCGCTAGCTCGGTTGGAAGAGCGATGGGTTCGAGATCCGCCCAAGGTCATGAGTTTTTTACTAAAAACTCTGATGGCACTGAAACTTACCCCTTTGTTAGGTGTAGGTTTTTTAAACCCCAAAGAAGGGGATATAAGAACGGGTTTCAGAATTTATTTCTAACGAGTTCTACACAGATAAACTCCCAGCTGGTAGTTAGTATAACATAATTTGCTTAGGTTAAGGATGACACACTAGCACGGGACGGGACGAGGTGGGACGGGAAAATCTGTCAATTTCTATAGAAAGAATCAGCTCGGAGTCCTCGGATGTCACGTGACGCTTTCTATAGAAATTGACAGATTTTCCCGTCCCGTCCCGCCCGTCCCGTTCTAGTGTGAGTCATCCTTAAAATTGTAGGGTATCGTATAAATACAGTGATTTGAACTTTCACGATATATATAATATTATACATTTACTAAAACGGCTTAGGGCCACTTGTCCCACCCCGGGTTAGCCACATAACCCGTAGTCAAACTTTTTGTTGTATAGAATTTGACAGCTTAACTAGCGGCTAATACTGGGTGGTGCAAGTGCAAGACTCACGATGTCCGATTTTTAAGCCGGATCTTATAAATAGCTTAAAACGCAAATGCAGTTTGAATTTAATTGCTACAAGTACAAGTACAAATGCGCAAGAGGCAGAGCACCCAGTGTTAGTAAAATAGGACAAGAATTGGCATGTATGCCAAATCCTGCGGTGAAGAGTTTTGCCACGTTTGCGATTTCAAACAGCACATATTGGATTCAACGTTCGAACCCCATATTGTGTGGTTACCATGTGTTGCACGCAACTGTATTCAATAGCGAATGCGGCGCTCGAAAGTTTGTCCGTCTCCCTCCTACCCAAGCTATTAAGATATAAAGACCAGGCCAAATCAGGTCCGGCTTGCCTAAAGAACAGTTTGACGCTCCGCCGCTGATAAGTAGCTAGTTGCCGATAGAAAAAGCTCAAAGTAAACAAACGCAATAACAAGTAAGATCATAATATAGGATAAAACCGCCGTTAAATATATTTGGCACAGCAACAGCGTTCGCTCGTAAAGCATATCGTAAATTGAAAGGTAAGTTTACGAGCGAATCTCCGAATTGATTGGAATGGACGCCATTTTGTAAGTACTAATCGTAAATAAGGTTGATCTCTATTGTTTATGAGGAATATAAATTTTCCTGTAAATATTTAGCATTTGATTTCGTTTCCTATTGGGCTGCACACTTGTGTAAAGGCGTAGAACAAATATTTTAGCTGTGTGAAGTTAGAATACAATGCTAATATTCTCTGACTGGCATATTCAGGAATGATGGCAAGATGGGGCGTCCTTGGTTCCTTGGACTTTAGGACGGATGATAGTGTGGGATGCTACCTGCGTAGCGTGTTTACGCACGGTCCCCTCTCCAACGAACTAATGTAAAAGGGGGCGGAGCGGCTGAAAGCGCCGACATTTTAAAACGTAATAAATATGAGAGCCTGGGCAGAGAGTACCTTTTTGTACCATTCGGGGTCGAAAGTCTTGGTCCATGGGGCTCCAGCGCACGCAAGTTTTTCGTAGAAATCGCGAAACGTCTGGTTGATGTTATGGTGACCGAAGAGCTGGTGGCTTCCTCGCACAACGTATTAGCATTGCGATACAACGAGGAAATGCCGCCAGCATCCTAGGTACAATGCGTCAAGGACCTATATTAGATTTAAGGTAGGTAGAGGAAGGTAGTTAGTAGGTAAAACGTCGTGAGGAAACCGGACTAATCCCAATAAGTCCTAGTTTACCCTCTGGGCTGGAAGATCAGATGGCAGTTGCTTTCGTAAAACTAGCGCCTACGTCAAATCTTGGTATTGGTTGCAAAAGTGGACCCCAGGCGTGGAATAATCCGGTAAACGCTAGGAAGAAATATTCTTTACTGCACTCCTCAGTGCCATAAGACAATATATAACAGAATAAAAGTAGAGGCAAACAACAGGCGTTCTTATCGCTAGAGAGCGATTTGTTCATTATTCACCTACGCAGCCGTAGTACTCTGCTGCATGTCTTGGCCCCTTTAAGGTGACTCACACTAGAACAGAACGGGACGGGACAATCAATTAATTTCTATACATATAATCAGAGAGATAATTTCCGTAAAACTCATTGGTACGGGCCAGCAGTATTAGAACCTGCAACCTTCTGATTGAAAGATCATGACCGCTGGACCACCAACGCAACTGTCATTGTCGCACTAATAAGGAGGAGTGAGAGAGATGCGGGAGTAGGTACCTACTCTTCACTTACATATCCTTAATTCTATAAGCTACCTTAATTATTCTGGTTATTCTTTTGGAAGAGGGGAGAAATTACGATGCCATCTTGTATTGAACTTAATGGTAAGCGGCGACCAGCCATATCTTTATCCACGGAACGTCACAAATGTCGACGACATTTGCCTCCCAGCCCATATACATAAATTTGATTACTTGATTATCTCAAGTAAGTCTCGTAGATGCTTGTCTTTGAAGATTGGGTTGTTGTGTTGGGGAATTAATTTACAACAAGTGAGTTTGTCTGAGCTGTGTCTCAAAGAGATAACGAAATTCGTAATAACTTTGGTAGGCGAACGATCTTTACAAGTTAATACGTATAAAACATATTTATATATACTAGCGTAACGATAAGCGTGTCTGAGGTTAAAGACCCGCACCGACAATACATTAGGATCCTACTGTCAGGAGCCAGTTGAAAATTTACACTTTCAACTGGCTCCTTGACTTTTTGTCTATGGTTTATGATTTGGTACATAGTTATAGGTAAACCTAACTGATTGTACCTACTTGGCATGGCAAAGAGGCCAAAACGGCATAGATGCCTACCACAAACATCGAAAATTGTCATTGACGGAAAAACCTCTTTGTCAGTCTAATATGCAAGTGTGACAGAGATGAACACACAAATCCGCAATCGTTAGATTTTCGCGGTACTAGCCCAGGCCGTTCCCGATCGCGAACTGCGTGCCACATTAGGTTTAAAACATAAAATGACTCCTTGTTCAACAATTAACCGTTTTACGCCAGCAATAAAGTTGGAGATTATAAAATTATGTAAGTATGCAAAATATTGCACGCTCTCCTTACAAAGTTATAAACTATTTGGGCTCGATATACTTTTGAATGAATGTAGAGGGCAAGCGGAGTCGCGGCAGGATACCCACCAGAATAGTCAGACGAGATTCTGGAAGTCACAAATGACTCCTTCCAAGGATCCCTAAGGAAGGCAGAAGACCGATTAGCCTGGAGTGCACTTCAACGGAAAGCGACTTATGGTGGTCACGATCCTCAGTCATGAGGTTGCGACGTAGAAGAAGAAGATACTTTTGAGATCAGGAGCCAGTTGAAAGTCTAATTTGTCGTTATATATCAAAGTTAAATATTGTAGTAAAGTTAAGTTATATTTTGTCGTTTTTAACGAATGCACTAGAGTCAAACCACGTTATCTCTTACAAGCAAATGAACTGTCAAACATTAAAACTGTTATTTCATACGTCAAACTTCTATAAAATTATGACGTTTACTTAACACTTTCACAGTCTGTACTATAAACATATATGCAAACTTAGCCTAGTCGGACTCTAATGCGGTATCCGGCCATCGCATTACGCATTTAACACGCAGTACACTGTGCGTTTAACCTCATTACTAGTATTGCAGTGTAGAGTGGCTATAAACTAATCAAAGTAGGGCTAATATTACTCTATCAAACGGATTTTATTAGCAGCTTAAACAATAAATACCACCGGTATAGAAATAAATAGTGATAAGATTTTCTCTGTCAATGCTCCACTGACAACTACCCTGGCCATATTTCACTATAGAAGTACCTGAAAAATTAAATAATTATACTACCTACCTAGGAGTATGATGATTTGATGAAGCTACTCGTAACGAGCAAAAACCTAGATAAAGATACCTGTACTGTGACTGTAAGTTTGTGTATTCCTAGTCTGCTTTTCTTTAGTTTTAAGATATCTTTATATTAGATACGTACAGTCAACCAATTGGAACCCTAGGCCACTGTAGGACTATGTCACAGTGACGCTTTAAATCGGATTGTAAGAAATATATTACTGCTTGTCATTTTGACGAGATTCTAGAGTGGCCTAGGGTTCCAACTGGTTGACTGTACGTAGGTAGATGGTTGTTCAGTTGCCAAAAAAACATTCCCTATTTTTTTTTTTATCGGAGTCTATAAATTTTTGCCATACATCGTTTGATTTAAAGAATATTAATCTAAAAATAACATCAATTACGTCTCAAGTGGGCGGACATATAGAAAATTACTCTTATTTCGATTGTGGCCGTACAAGTCGATTCCTTGGACTGAGGATTTACGACGCAGTCACGTCAGAGAAATACCTCTACATTATTGCACGTGGCTCACGCGATTATGGACTTTATACCAATGTCGTTATATCCCTGACGTGCGAATTACTTGAGTGGTTTGCGCCGCCATTTGTAATTTATTATCTGACACGAAATGGCTGACTCGGTGTGACGTCAGAATTTACCGTGGGTTTTATTAGTTGAAGAGTGGTCGTTTATTTATGATATTACGGGGATGATTTGATAACAGTCTATATTGTGTTAAAAGGCAGGGTTCAGCATTTCATGTACCCCGCACATTTTTATCAGTGCAATTATAATTGAATCGCTTATCTTCCAACTCGGACAAATCCAATTCTGATTATTTATTTGATTGTGTAGGTAGTTCGTATAAGGTAGGTTTTGGTGTAAGTGGTAAGTTGGTTAGATTTATGCGAGTTTGAAGTTAAGCGACTCATGCAAACAGTTGGAAATTTGAACTAGGGTAAATAACTGGCGGGGCGCTGGGTCGGGTAACCTCCACGAGGGTCTGGGGCATTCAGATCGTTGTCGATCTGCGAGGATCGGCAGGGATGGGAATGCTCCATGGCTGGTGCGCCCTGGGGGCAATGGTAAACGAGCCCTTTTGGGGCTTGTTTACTATTGCTGCCAATAACCCGACACCCGGGTCATTCCCGGGGGGGAGGGGGGGATAGCCTCTGGGCCAGGTGCTGCTCCCAGCATGCCTCAGCTCATCTGAGGTGGCAGGGGATGCAGTTCTCGCCCAGTTGGGCGGGTGCGGGTGCGGACGCACGGATACCCACTTTTGTGGGGAGCTGCTCCCAGCTCGCCTCAGCCTATCTGAGGTGGCAGGGGAGGCAGCATGTGAGGGGCTTGTGGGTTCCAATGACCCTCAGGGCTATGCCGGACAGGGCCTCCCATACCGGACAGGCCTGAGGGGAGGAGCCAGATGAGCTGAGAACGGCGGGCGGCAGTGCCGCGTGGAGAAAACCACAACGTAAAAAACCCTAATCCCAAGGTGTGGCTGGCGTGCCGAAGGGATGAGTGGCTGGGGGGAGCCCAGTCACTAGCGCCGCAAAGGGGGGCATACCCCTTTAAAATAGCAAAACATGAGTGGCCAATACACAATAGAACTACCCCAGGAGGTCCCAATCCTCTGTGTCACCACAGAACGGGCGAGTGCCCGTAATGTGGTGACATGCCGCCCACCGTATTCTGGGGGGGCACACCACTCGCGAATGACACACGACGACTTTGGCAAACGAACACTGGACACCGATATAGCGCTAAGACTAAGAGGAGGAGCGGACGGGAATGAGGAGGAGGTGGCAGCCGCTGCGTCCTCCTCAAAGCCCGGAGTGTACCGTCCAGTCCGCGATTCTACGGGACGGTTCATCCGCTATGCAGTACAAGCCGTGCCTGCAGAAACTACGCAGGAAGACACGCAAAGGGGAGGGGACGAGAAGCCGTCGAGCCCCCCAGGCCCTAGGACGCAGGCAGGTGTGGGTGCGGAGTTCGTGCGAACACCAACACCGACTCCCATCCCGACCAGGGTGTTCACCACAAAGAGGACACCGCGCGCTGTTCTGGAGAGATTGTCACCTAGCAGGGAGGAGTTTTTCTCTCCTGGAAGGCTCGATAGGCGTGATCTCCCCTGTGCGGACGAATTCATGTCAGACGCGGACTCCGAGGCGGGTTCTTCGTCTGCACGTATCTGCGCAGAAGAGACGCAGGGGAAGTACACTCCAGATGGAGCAGCCAAGCCCCAACTAGCGGAGGTAACGGTGCGTTCTGAAGGCGCTGCTGAAGGACTTGGAGGTGGCGCGGTAGAGTCGGACTCAGCCATGAGCTGTATTTCAGGTGAGGGCTCCCGCCGCCCGTTACCGGAGAGGGATATAAGTCGGTTTTGGCGAAAACGTGGCCACAGCGAATCGGACACAGACCACGATGAGACCCCCAACCGGAGTGTGGAAAATGCTTCCAAAAGAGGCCGTGGTCGACCGGCGTCCACTGGACATTATGTTGGTCTTGCAAAGGCCAAAGATGAGTTCAATCGCCTCACAAGGGAGGAGAGTCGCCTAAGGGCTGAGAAAGAGGTTACATGCCTACAACGGTTGCTCCTGAGGCGATCTCATATAGGCAAAATTAGGCCGACTGCAAACCAGTCATCCACGGAGGATGAGCTCACTCTGGCCTCGCTCACAAAGCAGGTTGAAAACGGCTTGGAAGTCATAGCCAAAGTCGCCTCCAAATCAGGAAACCTGAAGGGCACCTTTGTTAAGTCCCTTAATGACGCCGTCGTGGCCATAAAGGACGTCTTTGAGGTCCTCATTGAGCGCACCTCCTCTGACGAGACGCGACGTCTACAGGCCCAGAACGATCGCCTGCGTGCCGAACTAAATGAGCTTCGGACCGAGATGGCTCAGCTGAGGGCGGAAATTCGGCCCTCAAACTCGCAAACACCAGTCCCCTCTCCTATTACGGAGACTGCACCTCCAGCCGGCCCGGCGTCCACGGCTGTGGATGACATGGTGCGGATAGTCACGGACAAGGTGGGGCTCATGTTGGACGCGAGATTAGGAGCCCTAGAGCTTGAAGGCAGATAGATTACTCCCGTCTCAACCAATGAGGCCCCCGCTGGCTGCTGACCGGAAACGCCAAGCAGAATCCGAGACCCCACAGGCTCTAAGTCCCACGGCCACACCCGAGTCAGGTGTTGTGCCCATTACAAAGCCGGGAACTGCACCGGCCCCGAAGCGGGGTCCCCCGAACTTGACGGAGGAGCCCCAAAAGGGGAAAAAGAAGAAAAAAGGGAAGAAAACGGCAGCCCGCTCAGTAGAGGCAGCAGCAGCGACACCTCCCTCTGCGGCGTTAGGTCCTCGCCCACTGCCTCCGGCTCCCGCAAACACAAACGAGGGCTGGTCTGTGGTGACGCGAAAGAAAAATAAGAGGGCTGATACACAAGTGGGCTCTCAACCGCGGCCCAACAAGCCTAAGCCTAATAAGCCTAAGAACAGGAAACTTCGCCCTCTTCGTTCGTCAGCTGTAGTCGTAACCCTACAGCCGGACGCCAAAGAAAAAGGGGTGACGTATGGTCAAATCCTTGCCAGAGCCAAGGAGAATATTGACCTTAAGAGTCTTGGCATTGACGCCATTAAATTCAAGCGAGCGGCAACTGGTGCCAGGCTCCTCGAGGTCCCAGGAGCCGACAGTGGCGAAAAGGCCGACTCCCTGGCAAAAGAGCTCTGTGAAAAGCTCGGGGAGGACATTGTCAAAATCTCCAGGCCGGCGATGTGCGCGGAGCTGCGCCTAACGCAACTCGATGACTCTGTCTCTTGCAGCGAGGTTGCAGCTGCTGTTGCCAAGACTGGCGGCTGCGAAATTAGCCAAGTTAAGGCGGGGGAAATCCGACAGGACACATCTGGGCTAGGATCGATATGGCTGCGCTGCCCTATCGCGGCAGCCAAAAAAGTATTAGAGGCTGACAACGGCAGAATACAGGTGGGATGGGTCAGAGCTGCAGTAAAGCTGCTGGAGAAAAGACCCATGAGGTGCTTTAAGTGCCTTGAAATGGGCCACGTTAGGGCACAATGCACCTACGAAACGGACCTCAGTGGCACCTGCTATCGTTGCGGGAAACCAGGCCACACAGCGAGGACCTGCTCCGCGACTCCGAGCTGTGTGGTTTGCGTCAAAGCGGGAAAACCAGCGGACCATACTCTGGACTCAAAAGTGTGCAAATCACAAGCCCAGAAGGCACCAAGGAGAAAAGCTGGAGCCGGCCGCCAGGCCGTGCCCCAGCCTGCACTAACACCGGATGTGCAGGAGCAGGTTCAAATGGTCACCGAATAAAATGACCCTGCGGGTTCTACAGACGAATCTCAACCATTGTGCTAGGGCTCAGGACCTCTTGTTCCAGTCCCTGGCACAGTGGATGATAAATGTCGCAGTAGTGGCAGAGCCGTACGCGATCCCTCCCCGTGACGATTGGTTTGGAGATGACGACAAAAGGGTGGCGCTGGTGACACGGGCTGTGGCCGGCGGCCCACCACCACCTTCCAGCGCCTTTAAAGGGAAGGGCTACGTGTGAGCGTTTTACGGTGGGATTTGGTTTGTGGCGGTATACTTTTCGCCGAACCGTTGCTTGGCCGACTTTGAGCAATTCTTGGATGCGGTGGAGGCTCGAGTCGGCCAGCTTTCCCCGCACCCGATAATTGTTGCCGGGGACTTTAACGCCAAGTCTACGGCATGGGGCTCCCCGGCAACAGATGCGCGAGGCGCAACCCTAGAGGAGTGGGCGGTCGCGTCAGGACTGGCAGTGATGAACCAGGGAACGGCCAACACGTGCGTGCGTCGCCAGGGGGGCTCCATCGTGGACATAACTCTCGCGAGTGCCTCCCTGGCGCGCCGCGTCCAGGGGTGGGAGGTCTTGGTGGGGGTGGAAACATTATCGGATCACCTGTATATCCGATTCGACGTTACACCCTCCCAGACCCAGAACAACCCACAGCGTACTGGTCCAGCCGAGAGCGGCCCTAGATGGACACTAACAAAACTCGATCGCGAGCTGCTAAAGGAGGCGGCCATTGTACAGGCTTGGTTGCCCGCGCCGGTAGGAGCGGTGGAGGTGGAAAATGAAGTCTCTTGGCTCCGGGAGGCCATGACGCAAACTTGCGATGCGGCGATGCCTCGTTCAAAGCACATAACACCAAAAAGGCGCGTGTACTGGTGGACTGAAGAGGTGGCACAGATGCGAAATGACTGTGTCAGTGCACGGCGCCGGTACCTGCGTCTCAGGAGGCGTAGGCGAAGAGATGAGAACGAGGAGCGCCGTCAGTACGACACATACAGGGAGGCAAGAGTGGGGCTTTCGGTCGCCATCGGGAAGGCAATTGAGGCGAGTCGTGCCGAATTCCTGGAGACCCTCAATTCCGACCCATGGGGAAGACCCTACAAACTGGTTACGAACAAACTGCGGCCATGGGCTCCCCCGTTGACGCAGACGCTTGAGCCGGAACTCGTCGCTCGCGTGGTCTCGGCGCTGTTCCCTGAAAGGGAACCCCACGAGCCGCCTCCTATGGCGCCGCCAGAGGTGAGGCCCATAGAGGAAGAAGTCATCCCACCAATACTCCCTCCCGAACTAGGTGCGGCGGTCATCCGACTTCGTGGGAAGAACACGGCCCCCGGGCCCGACGGTATTCCGGGCCGTGCCTGGGTTTTAGCCTTGGGTGCCTTAGAGGCGAGGGTACTGCGGGTCCTAAACGCCTGTCTGGAGCAGGGTCGTTTCCCAAAAGAGTGGAAATCTGGAAAGCTGGTCCTGTTAAAAAAGGAGGGGCGACCAGCTGATTCTCCTTCCGGTTACCGACCCATTGTACTACTTGATGAGGTGGGCAAGCTGTTCGAACGCGTGATTGCTGCCCGCCTCATCAAACACATGGAGAGCAAAGGACCAAATCTGGCCGACTCGCAGTTTGGATTTCGCAGGGGGCGCTCCACCGTCGACGCGATACAGGAGGTGAAAACGCTAGCAAAGGAGGCCGTGTCCCAGGGTAAAGTAGTCATGGCAGTCTCATTAGACATTGCCAATGCTTTCAACACGCTCCCCTGGGACACAATAAAAGAGGCGCTACGGTATCACCAGGTTCCCCTCCACCTGTACAAAATCATCGAGGCCTACCTCACAGAGAGATTCATTACCTGGCCTGCAAAACAGGAATGGGGCAGAAGGGAGATGACGTGTGGGGTTCCACAGGGGTCGGTTCTAGGGCCACTCCTGTGGAACATAGGCTATAACTGGGTCCTAAGGGGGGAAAACTTGCGTGGAGTCTCCGTCATATGCTACGCAGACGACACGCTCGTGACGGCCAAGGGACCCAGTTACCGCGACGCGGCCGTGCTGACAACAGCGGCAGTTGCCCACTGCGTGAACAGAATTCGTCGGCTGGGCTTGGATGTAGCGCTTACGAAGTCGGAAGCCATCTGCTTTTATGGGCCAAGAAGAGCGCCTCCTGCGGGCGCAGAGATAGTGGTGGGGGGAGTTCCTATTGCTGTCAAGCCAACACTTCTCTACCTTGGTGTCACGCTTGACAGCAAGTGGAACTTCAGAGCACACTTTGAGCGTCTGGCGCCCAGGTTGATGCGAGCGGCTTCGGCTTTTGGGCGTATACTCCCAAACCTGGGAGGGCCAAAGGCATCATGTCGCCGCCTGTACACGGGGGTCCTGCGCTCTATGGCTCTCTACGGCAACCCAGTGTGGGCTGACGCCCTCTGCGAACGAAATATATCGCAGCTGCGGCGACCGCAGAGAGTGATGGCCCAGCGAGTGATCAGAGGGTATCGGACCATAGGTGCTGACGCAGCATGCGCAATGGCTGGAACCCTACCCTGGGATCTGGACGCGAAGGTCATGGCTTCCGTTTTCGCGTGGCGCAAGGAAGCTATTGCTCGCGACTTCTGGCCGACGCCCCTGGAGATTAGAGCGCAGCGCGAGGAGATACATCGGGAAGCAGTGGAGTTGTGGTCGACCAGGCTTGAACACCCTAGCGCAGGAGTCCGCACCATTGAGGCGATACGGCCAGTACTCCAAAAATGGCTGGACCGTGAACACGGCGTGCTTACCTTCCGGCTAGTACAGGTGCTCTCGGGCCATGGCTGTTTTGGCTCGTACCTGTACAAAGTGGCTAGAAGGGAGCCCACTCCACAGTGCCACGAGTGTGGGTCTAACGAAGACTCGGCGCAGCATACGTTGGAGGTGTGCCCCGCATGGAACGAAGAGCGTCGGTCACTGACCGCAACGGTGGGCCAAGACCTTTCGCTGCCGGCCATAGTGCACAGCATGGTCAGCGATGACAGATCGTGGAAGGCCGTCCTTGCCTTTTGCGAGGCGGTGATGGCCAAGAAGGAACTGGCCGAGCGCGAAAGAGAGGTGGACCCGGCCTCTCAGCCTCTGCGCCGTAAGAGAGTTGGGCGTCGTCGGCTGGCGGGTGATCGCCGACTGCCCCCCTAAGGGCTCCTGCGGGTGACAGCCTTGGGGACGTCTGTCACCTGCATCTTGGTCCCTGCGCAGGCGGGTGCATTTCAGAAGTGCAAAGCACCCTGTAAAGAAGTCCGGGAGAACCATCCATCTCCTTGGAGCACGAGTCCGGAAGGCGGACGGCCGCTGACGGGGTTACGGAAGAATACCAGATACCCACGACCTCGTCGAACAGCAGTCGAGGCGGCAACGGAGGGGTTTTAGTGGGTAAACCGTGGGTCCCATTAGCCCAACACGGGAGTCCCACATAACCACCTGGGTCCGTCCTCTTGCCCAGGTGGTATGCGTAACGCATTTCCCCTCCTTAAAAAAAAAAAAAAAAAAAAAAGGGTAAATAACTGGCTACCGTCCAATAACTGGCCACCTTATACAAAAAATAACTCTGTTCACCTGTAAACAGAGTTCATGTTTATTGTAAGTTTTAAATTACAGGCCGCCCTCTAATAATTGGCCACCTCAACCCACCTTATACAAAAATGAATTATAATATATATAAGTCAATAGAGTTAAGTTCTTGTATGAGGTGGCCAATTACTGGCGATTTAACCTACAACAGACATGTATTTAGTAAGTGGATTCAAATTTCATTACCCACGACTAAAATACGTACTTAAAACAGAAATATAAAAATATCTACAATAATTGAAATCGAATACACTTCCTACTCGTTCTAGTTCGAGTTATCTTTGTATAGCTATATTTCTTTCGTTTCCTATCTCTCCACATTGTTAGCGTAGAGGGTGAAAATGACATTGGTTCTGTGAGCAATGTGGCCCGCCCACTGCCACTTAAATTAAGTCTAGAAATTCTCTGAGCTATGTCGACACCCTTGATTAACAGTATTTATATATTTCTCAAAACAGTACTCATGTTATAATTACTAGGCGTAGTATGCAAACCATTATTATACTGCGTGGGCCCAAGCCCACGCGATGCAAAAAGATGAGCAAACAATTTAATTGTACGTACGAGTATTACCTACTCCCCAAATTGAACAACGTGTTAAAAGCTATTTTTAAAAATAACGCGTGATTTTATTTTTTTACACCTTAAAGTTAATTTGAAGATGCAATGTACTGCGAATTATGTCATTTTTGTGCTATGACTATGACAATAAGAGACGTCAGTTATTTATTGTATAGGCTGATGTTAACGTAAGTACATTGAAAATACTATTTAGCTTGTATACAAAACTGAAATCATACAAAGTTGTTGAACTAAACTTGTTAGGTATGAGGAGTAGGTACAGACAGCTACAAAAATATTAATACAGCCTAAGTCCCAAAAATATGTATAAGTACAGGACTTTATTACCTGAGCATTAAGGACGTGTAGGTATACATATTTTTGGCTTTTTTGGATTTGCACTTTGGCTGTATTCATATATTAGTTGACTGTACAACTTATAATTTTTTTTGTCCCTGTTATGGGGCTACACGGTATTTAGAATATGTATATTTCCGTTCTCAGAACTTCGTTAATGATTGAAATATCAAATGGGATGGAATGAGAAAAACATTGTGATGGAGATGGAGATGGAGTGAAGTCACAAGTGAGAACCAGTTACTTAATTGACTGTCACCACAAATAAACACACTACGATTAGAGTAACCTTTTAAATTTAAAAATTAAAATCTCGAATCTTAACGATCGCGTTCCGTTTCACGTTAAAAACTAGCGGTGTCATCAACTTTTACTGCCATATAAATATGCTCAAATTGTCATCCCAAAGTTTGTCCACTTGAAAAAAAAACATCAAGAACCCTAACATGTTAAGAGGGGGCCGACTCTCTAGTAGCGCCCTCATCGGGCCGATTGTGTTTTCTAATAAACCATTCCATTCCTCTATATTCTACCATAAGATCGTTGTAGTCATTATTGGCACATAGTTTTATTTTGCATATTTTTTGCTTTATCACTAGTGGCAAAAAGTAAGTAGTATCAAACTGTATCGTATATGTACATCCAAACATGGAAAATTAGAGGATCTTCTGGTGGGGTATAGTATAGAGAAATGGAATGGTTTATTAGAAACCACAATCGGCTCAATGAGGGCGGCACTGGAGGGTAGGACGCCCTCTTAAGGAAGAGAACCGTTAATCAAGGATAATAAAACTTACTTGATCGATGGCAATCTGTGGCACACAACATTGTTATATAGACCGGAGGCCATAGCAGAGGTTTATAGACTAATAACGGAGGCACACTAAGAGGACATTAAAGAAGATGAATTTGTATGATTTGGCGCTAAGGATGCTTCTGAAACGTACCATCATATATTTATTCTTAGATTTATGATAACAAAATGTAATCCTAATCCTACTATCGTTTCTTACGATTCACTTTTCAAATTTGAAAGACATTTTTTTTTCAATAAGGCAATCACAAATTAGACGTTTTTCTTCTTCACATCTTAAGGATGACTCACACTAATTGAAGAAATTGACAGTCCGTCTTGTCCCGGCCCGTCCCGTCCCGTTCTAGTGTGAGTCATCCATTGGTAAAGTACCTTTTGTCACAAAATGTCGCCGGAAAATCAATGATCTTCTCATTGCAATTGGTACTCGTAGTTACCTGAAACAAGACCAGTTTTATTGTTAGTTTTGTTATCAAAATTATTTGTAAGATGCTTAACTTTGACACACGGGCAGTTATAGTACCTAATACTTTTAATAGGTATTTCGAATATGTTAACTGTCCATGAAGGACAGTTCCTTTGTTATACCAAGTCAGTGGCAAACAATATGGCTCGCCTGATAGAGAGTAGTCACCGTAGCCTATGGACGCCTGCAAATCCAGGTGTGTCGCTTGCAATTTTTTTAGGATTAAAAGAGTTCGCGATTCTGAGTAGAAATCACATGGAATTTTCCAAAGAAAGAAAAGTTGGGGAGACAACTTCAAATAAAAACGCCCAATTACCCACCGCTAATTCTTAATCGCCTAAGTATATTATTTTCATGATTACCTACTTACTTATCGGATTACTATTTATAGTTATTAGAATTTGCCGACATTTTCGAAAACGGGACTTTCCTTTCTTTTTTTATTTTTTTTATTTTCGGTACTATGACTCAACGCAAATTAATCCTGTATGTACATGAAATACACAAAGTAAATTGCCGGCATTAAATACCCCTATGTGTCTCTAACTTAATCCATCGCTGATGTTCCGAAGTATAAAGTAAAGAGGTCAACTTGTGTTTACCTTAATCCGGAGGAAAACTCACCCGGGAAAGCTTTTACGGGAAACTATATAGTTAATCAATACCCCGGGCCACTACATTTGGAACGGACATCACTCACAGTACACGAGTACAGTCAACTGCAAATAAGAAGCGCAAAAAAATAATGTGACGCGGGCTACTTTTGCAGGTAAAGGAAGAAGGTGCCGCTATTTTCCTAGAACCTTGGCAACCATTTTACAAATTAAAAAAATAAAAGATATACTATTTATATTTGATAGGTTAGGTTGGTATAGCTTTTAAATAGTGGAAAAAGTGATAAAACACAAGACCGAGACCCGAAATCGCATTTTAGCTATCTTTGTGGTATCATCAACGCCATTTCCGTGTAATACAAAATAATTTAAATACCATTATAGTTATAAATATAATTTACTAGCTGATTCCCGCGACTTCATCCGCGGATTTTTTTAGCCGTTTACCTGACAAGAGATCCCCTTAACGTGCCAGTGAAGGATGCATTTAAACCCATTCAACCCTTTCCACGTGATGGTCGACCAAATATATTTTCTAGATTTTCTACCTCTATTTTAGAATTTTTTATGTTTAAACGAGTGTTTATGTTTAAACCCGTTAATGACCTCATACAACAAACAGGATTAGCAAAATATCCCGGAGTTATATCAAATTCCATACTAAATGGCGCTAACAAACCAAAAACCCAAATGTTTTTTTTCTTTTTCAACCGACTTCACAATTTCAAAAGGAGGAGGTTCTGAATTCGTGTGAATATTTTTTTATTATTTTTAATGTTTGTTACCATAGAACTTCGTCATTACTGAACCTATTTCAAAAAATCTTTTTTTATCTGAAAGTAGATGCCTAGTTCCAGATTGGTCCCATTTTTTTCAAAATCCATTTGTGATTATGGGATCTAAGAGGAATTGAGGGAATTCCTCAAATTTAAAAGGGACATGCATGGTGATTTGGGTGATTTCTTAAGACTCACGAGCATTTCCTTAAAAAAATCATTAATTTGGGGGAGTGAGAGGTGGATGATGAAGACCAGGGATGGCAAAGTGGAACTGCTTCGTAATTCCCTGTACTATCATCCGATTTTAAAAAATATTTTTTGATCTGAAATTAGATGGTTCCATTGGTCCCATTTTTTTCAAAATCAATTTTCGATTTTGGGATCTATGAGGAATTGAGAAATCCTCAAATTTCAACGGCACATGCATTCTGATTTGAGGGTTTCCTTAAGTAACTTGAACATTGTTTTGGGGAGCCAACATTTTGGTGAAGTGGACCTGATGATGAAGACCAGGGATGGCAAAGTGGAACTGGACGATAAACCTAGCTCTACGTATTATCCTAGTTGTGACATTTACCTTTTTAATTTGATTTCTATTCTGATGATGGAGTTCTTGAAGAATTCAGAGAACTTTTGCTGGAGTGGACCTGATGTTGGTGATCAGGGATAGCATAATGGAAATGCTCGATAATTTCCAGTCTGACATCCAATTTAACACATTGTTATTTTGTTTGCGACCTTGGAGGTCTACAAGGTAGTTCCGTTTAATTTTACTTCAGATGTATTGATGGAAGCCCTGAGACATTAAGAAAGCTTCTCAATTTTCAAACTAACACAAACAAATTCAAAATTTTGCCGGGAAGGCCAAATGAAGTCGGTTTTTTTTTCTTAAAAGTTATGAAATTATTACGCTAAAATCGCATCATTTTGCGGCCAATTATTAACTGGCTGAACATGGCCAATTTGATCTGATATTTATAGCTTACTTCTCAATAGAACTAAACAATTCCCAAGACGGTATCAACTGACCCATTCTGAACCTTATTCCAACCCGATAAGGTACTTATTGGACACTATTGCGTACAAACAATTTAACCGGCCATCGATAGCCCTTATGTCGCAGGAATACGAATCAAATATGGTTAGTTATTTGTTACCGGTGGTTTGTGTTCTAGTTCTATTTCTACCGTAACCTATCCATGACGCAGGCTTCATTAGTTGCCTGATTGCCTTTGCCTGTTATTTTTATACGATTTATTTTTATTTGTGCAGTTATTTGTACGTGAGGGTGCAGCTAGCCCGTGCATTCGTGTTATTCATAACTTTCCTAGGCGGATTATAAAAGCAATGTTTGTTATCACAACATTTAAATTTAAATTGCATTTTTGTGGTACTCTCCATAATGTGTATTCGTATTTACATAAATAGGTTTTTGAGCAAGAAAAAAAGGTGGTTAACTTTACTAAGGACTATAGGCAGTATTTCATAGCTTACAAAGGAAACACAGCTTATTCGGTTGTAACGAAATTAATTCGGTTTAGAATTAATTCTTAATAAAGCCTAAAAATAGGATAGCATATATAGGCTCTTTTATTAGAACTTACATCCAATCCTGTAATACCTTAAACTCACCTCTGTATTTACCATGTTTTTAGCAACTAAATTAATAGTGATTCTGATTCTGATTCAAATGATGACGAAAGAATAGATAATTTGACCCAACTGTTAAATGTGGGGTATGATACTCTGGTCTTCATTTTAGTTAGTAAAAGAGCCAAAACTTGAATTTATTTCTAGTAATAATATATATACGGAAAAAAACGATAACTTATTGCTAAGATTTGGTCGATTTCGAGTGATTTTTTAAGTAAGATTTGTCGATGAAAATTCGCATAAATTTCATATTATTAGACAACAATTACAAACAACAGCCCTGTTTCAGATTAAGGATTAATAGGAAAATAATAATTGAAACCGTATTAAATTCATAAGCGTTTTAAAAGGAATAAGGACTCGTGAGAGGGTTTTAAAAAGTAAAGTCACAAGTGAGATAACCAGTTACTTAATTGTCTGTCACCACATATACACATAGTACGGTTAGAGTAGGTAACCTTTTAAAATTAAAAATCAAAATCTCGAATATAAACTAGCGGTGCACGGTGTCCGTTTCGTACCCTGTCGAGGCACTTCATTAATAATTCGAAGGATTCATTAAGCAAACGGTGTGCGCTGTACTTAGCGGGTTCCACTTGACGGAGCTGAGAAATTGTTACGTAAAACGGAATGTTATGGGAGAAATACTTTAGAAGGCTCTTTGCACATTCTTACGAGGTCTTACTTTTTGAAAAATAATTGAATTCGAATCACGACAAAAGTATAGGTAATATTAACCAACTGTTCAATTTAAAGCGTGTATTTTTAATAGTACCTCACATTTTAACCAGACGAAGGGGTTAGTGCTATGAACCGATATTGCAATTAAAACTTACTTTTTAACCATCATATACTACAGAAAAAGTGACCAAGGCCCCCAGTGCCCAGGCCGCGAAAGCAAGAGGTCGCTGGTTCGACCCCAGCCCTGGGCACTGGGGGCCTGGTCACTTTTTCTATAGTATATAACATCTCTTTCAATTTACAATTTATACAAAAACATTAAAATAAACATTTGAATAACATTTTTGAGTGACAGAAAAATGTGTTTAATCAGATTGGCATCTTGGCTTCGCACGCAGTTGAATTGAGAACGATAAGATAAAATTTGGTCAAATTTACGCAGGCTGGCAAATGGCACACAAATGGTCAGTAAACAGTGTTGTCGATGGTACTTAGCGGGTTCAACTTGAGCTGCGAAATTGTTACGTAAAACGGAACGTTATGTGAGAAATAAATGAGAGGCTGTTTTCACATTCTTAAGGAACGCGAAACTGACAGGCTCCTATTTCGTTAACAGGTAAAGGGGTTTACGGGCAACTTTGTTAGCGGAGTTTTAACGAGTTTGGTCTAAGTTCCTGGAAAAATATTTTAGTCATAGATGGTAGGTTTCTTTTTGTGACAATGTTTGTACCATGCTTAATTATTGGTCTTCTTGCCTAATAGTCGGCAGGTCCTGCTTGAAGCAGGAGATCCCCAAAGGTCCCGAAGGTTATCACGAATATTTGTATCTGATTTTATGGATGTTGTCTATCTATCTATTATATATATCGTGGTACTAGATGACTGTTGTTGTGGGTACTAACACACATACAGTGTGTGTTAGTACCCACAACAACAAATTTTACGCATTATTTGCAATTAGGTATACTGTTGCTAAAACATTTATTAATGTTAAAGGATCCAGTCGACGCAAAGCTTTCCTTTACTTTATGAATCTTAGACTACAATCAACCATTTGGAACACTAGGCCCCTCTAGAACTATGTCAAAATGACAAACAGTAAGAGATTTCTAACAATCTGATTTATAGCGTCACTATGACATAGTCCTACAGTGGCCTAGGGTTCCAATTGATTGACTGTACGTACTCAAGTGGCTAAAAATTAAGTAATTAAAGTCAACTGGAACCGACTTCGTAAGACGCTTCGCCTTTAATGTTTATACTCTAACGCCTTTCAGTTTTCATTTCAGACGCAGCAGCAAAAGTATCAGTTCCAAAAACGCCTCTATTATCAAAAGAATAAGGCCTAGATCATTTAACATGTCTGCCGCCTGTACAAGGCGTTGAGACGGTGTCATTTTAACCCGTCAAAGGTGCTCGGAATTAGCAATTGGGGCGCATGTCTCGAAGGGCCCGGAAACTGGGTCACTGAGTTACTGAGCGTGAGGGGGGTTAACTAATAGTTTTATGACAGACAAACGTATTCATGTTAACAGATGTGTTGAAAGCTTGAAGCATGAAATGTGGATATTGTGGAATTGTTGGAAATAGGGTTACGAGGTGAAGTGGCGAATGATTATGGTTTTACAAACGGAGTTTCTCTAGCTGGGGTAGGTAGGTATATGTATAAACCCCCAGGGGTTCAAGAGTGGTTGTAAAGGGTTCGCACAAAGGTACAGTATATGACAGATACTTTGTGACTGGTAAGTTTGCATGTGAAATTTGTCATTTGGGAAATTTTGTGTGTGAGTACGAATAATTTTAAAACCATACAGCAAGGCTAAGACGCCACGTGGATAACGTGATTCTTGCTGGGTAAGACAACAGTTTGTCAGAATTTTATGTAAATTTGTGATCATTTTAAACAGTTATCCACATTTGACAGGAATCACGGACGCGTTATCCGTGCAACTTGTCTGTTTATCAACTTATAGCATTATCAGACGACAAGAATAAACATCTTAGATCTGCTGGCTGAGTGTTGTTTCTAAAAAATAAACTGTTAATGAATAGTTAGGAATATAAAAATCCTGTAATTGTTAGGGATACGTCTAATAAAAAAGAAACATTCCTAAGGCAAGATTTAAAAAAAAAACACAATATCTCTAAAACCGCCACGGACATGAAACAAGAGCAAAGCTCCGTTTTATCTTGGGCAAAACTGCTTTCGTATAATTATTCTTTAATTTGATTTCTTATAGATAGGTATGGCCCGCTATCCGACCGGTTCCTCTACTGCTAGTCTAATATAGCCGGGTTATCACTCTGGCTATCACGTTCTAACAAAGTAAGTGCGAAAGTGATAGCAGTTTAAATAACAACCTACTAGGCCTTCGCGCCTTTCTTCATTGATTAATCTGACTTACCATGACTGTAATGTATAATTATCTCATTATAGTTAATTAAAAAAAATTGATACTTGTGAACATCCTGTATATATTATTGTTGATCTACGGGCGTTTTTACGGTGCCCGTGAACATTGCGAGAGATTTTAACAGCCTATTCCTGAGGCTAAAAGAAACAAAAAAATTTCATATGATTTTTGGTCATTTCGGCCAAAAAAAAACCTTTTTATTTCTTTTTTTTTAATGCATGGTAAGTAAATTTCATTGAGAAAAGGCCCGCTTAAAATACAAAAAAATGATTTTATTGGTAGAGCCGAATTTTGCAAAGACCTTACAGTGTCACTTTGAAGTTTGTCAAAAATCATGTCTAGACTAGACCGCATAGTAGCATTATCACATTCCAAAACGTGTTTTTTACCGAGTGGCGGTAAAATTATGTTTTAATAAAAATTGCAATTATCTCAGAAACTAGCCCTAATCCAATGCACTTAATATGACATTTTTGTTTCCTTTGGCCCCAGGAATATGCTGTTAAAATCTCTCGCAATGCTCACGAGCACCGTGTATCTATATTGAACCTATGTAAATATAGGTTAGGCCCCATAGGTTAAAATAGTTTTAGTTTTTATTTATTATGGTTTTCAATTTATTTCTATTTTACTTCCATTTATCTATTGTCTATGTTTCCTTTTTTAGGGTTCCGTAGCCAAAATGGCAAAAACGGAACCCTTATAGTTTCGTCATGTCCGTCTGTCCGTCTGTCCGTCTGTCCGTCTGTCCGTCTGTCACAGCCGATTTACTCGGAAACTATAAGTACTACAGTGATGAAATTTGATGGGAATATGTGTTGTATGAACCGCTACAAAATTATGACACTAAATAGTAAAAAAAAGAATTGGGGGTGGGGCCCCCCATACATGTAACTGAGGGATGAAAATTTTTTTTTCGATGTACATACCCGTGTGGGGTATCAATGGAAAGGTCTTTTAAAATGATATAAAGTTTTCTAAAAAACATTTTTCTTAAAGTGAACGGTTTTTGAGATATCAGCTCTCAAAGTCGTAAAAAGTATGTCCCCCCCCCTCTATTTTTATAACTACGGGGTATAAAATTCTAAAAAAAATAGAGGTGATGCATGCTAATTAACTCTTTCAACGATTTTTGGTTTGATCAAAGTATCTCTTATAGTTTTTGAGATAGGTTGATTTAACTGTAATTTTGGTTAAGTTATTGTGCTTACACTGAAAACGATGGCTGAACCTTATAAGTTTAGGCTCCATTCACCAGGTGTATAAATTGACATAATAAGTTTATTATATTTGCTGCTACGGAACCCTTTGTGCGCGAGCCCGACTCGCACTTGGCCGGTTTTTTTAATTATTGTTATTATGTCTATTGTGGTTATATAGATTATCATAAGTTTTATAACTAAAGGGGCTAGTAGTAGGTACGAGTATGTATTTAGTAGTAGTATGGATTAAGGTTGCCATTTTATCACGCTATGCGTCACTTTTACACTTACTTACATGTTAGAACGTGACACCCACGGTGATAACCCAACAATATTAGACTAACAGAAGTACTTCACATAACTTCCCTCTTGCAGAAGTCGGTTTAGACTATTTAAATTCAAAGACGTGAGTAACACCGCCGATACCTTAGATAATGAAATCACGCCCGTGCCTGACCTAGTTTCTCTAGATCGAGGATTTTTCCAATGTAGGTAAATATATTACACCTAACGCTTCGCTATACCAATACAATATGGTTACTCGTAAAATAAAAAGTCGTTAAGTCTAAGGAGAGACTGTGCCTTTTTATGTGTGTTCTATCGCCTATACAACGGGTTGTGTTCTGAAGAGTGGTTTGACATAATGCCAACGTCCACTTTTCACCGCTGCCCATCGACAGGGCGCTCATCCACACACCTTGCAACCAAAATGGTCGCGCACTGTGCTGTTTCAGAAGAAATTTCCCCCGCGGACGCTCCGGCTGTGGAATGAGCTCCCTGTCGAGGTTTTCCAGAAAGATTACAGTATGGGGTTCTTAAAAAAAGGAGTGTACAGTCAAGGGCATAAATATATGTACAACTTTTTCATTACTTTATATGGAATCATATGGCTGAAAAGACAAAAAGTGTATAGATATTTATGCCCTTGACTGTACTAGACTTTAATGGGTCGGCAACGCGTATGTCACCCCCCTGGAGTTACAGGCGTCCATAGGCTACGGTGACCGCTTTCCATCAGGCGAGCCATGTGCTCGTTAGCCACCGTCATGGTATATAAAAAAAATTGGCCGACCAAGGTAAATTTGCATCGATTTTAACAGCACAGACTGTAAAAGTGTTCGGTTAACGATATAGTTTGACGTTTTAAACAACGAGCTCAATACATAGAGTAGTCCATGTCCATACCATACATCGACCGCGCGGAAATGTGTCAACCTTGAAATGAACGACTTTGCTCACGCCAGAACCAGTGGTCAGTATACAATGGGGCAAAGTTGTTGTTTAATTCTCATGCTTATATTGGGGTCTCAATATTGAGCCAAGTAATAATAATAATCTCTTTTTCGTCTTTCTAGCGTTTTCCCGGCTTATGCCATGGCTCAGGGGGCTTGGGGTCCGCTTTGGCAACTGATCGAAAGATTTGGTTTTGTAAAGGTAGTGCCTACTACCTTTACAAAACCGAATGCCATCTGACCTTCCAACCCAGAGGATAAACTAGGCCTTATCGGGATTAGTGCGGTTTCCTCAAGATGGTTTCCTTCACCGAAAATCGTAATACCAAATGATATGTCGTGCATAAGTACCAAAAAACTCCTTGATACAAGCTGGGGTTTGAACCCGCGACTCGGATTGAAAGTCACACGCTCTTACCGCTGCACGCTGGGCCACCAATGCTCAAAACCAATACGCAACGCAACGGTTAATATTTAGTACAAAATGTAAATATTTTTCAGAAATTGTGCACGTTTGACTTCCAGCAGAACCGCAATTATCCAAACCTCAATTATCCAAACGCTACCGTATTGTATCCGAACACTATAATCCGAACGCACTCGATAATTACTACGCAATTTCTTTCATCTACTCGAATTTCCGACTGAAAAAACTTGAAACAAGACATTTACCTGTTTTTTTTTTAATTCCATGTTCAAACGGGCGTCCAATTTTAATTCATATAGGTACTATACTATTTTTATATTTAAAGATGTTGTTGTCTTAGATTTGCCCTAAAACCCTTAAGGCCTTACTATGACGTCTTAACGCGATTCAGCTAATGACCTAAACTGAGTCGTTTCCATACAACTGAGCCTAAACTGATCCTAAACTGAATCGCGTTAAGACGTCATGGTAATGCCCTTAATTTCGACTATCCGAACTACCCTCAGTCCCAATTGGTTCGGATAATCGAGGTTCTACTGTACTTGTAAAAGCACTCTGTGTTCGCTCAGTGGTCTAAACGGCGTCACAAATGAATCTCGGAAATGAATGTCGGAAACCAAGTGCGTTCATTTTGACAGACGCCTCACTCCTCAAGATCGTCGGAAATCCACTCAGGGTTGTCGATACCAACTTCGCGACTCAATATCCGCCACTTGGTTTAAGTGATCCGCCTGTTTGCAGTTAGAAGAAAATCGTGTTTACCTTGCTTAAGTGTATTTTACGAGTACTTACCCCAGGCGGTGGAAGCTTTAGAAAAAAACAGGTCGATTTTTCATTAAAAAAGTAAGATGTTTTGTTAGTACTTAGGTACATGAGCTTGGTTGCTTAATTGTTGTGTACAATGCTTCTCAACGCAAATAACATTTGGAACAAAATTGAAGGGTTAAACAAAATATTCGTTTACTGTTCGTATGTATTTATAAAAGTGCTCAAAGGCGATCACACTGAAGTTAGTACCGATAGATATTTTTTGTGCCATGTTCGGTAAAATTTATATAAGTATTTCCTATAACGTACCTCCATTTGTTATTATTAATGATAATAATGATGTAAAACCAATAAACGTTACGTTACGTTAAGTTGAAGCGCGAAAACTGATAAATGAGCGTTTTCAAAAAATGAAACGAAAACCTGATTCTTCCAAATCTGAACTTTCTTGGGCTCATTCGAATCAGAACCACGAGCTGATTAAAAATATGAAATGTCTCAAAATGCCCATACAAAATGTACCTAAGCTTCCATTAGGCTCACAGCAAATTCAAACAAAAACGTGACGATAAGGATTTTTTTATTGGAAAACGCTTAACTAATGATTACCTAAAGTTAAAAACGGGATTAACTTACACTTAAATTCTTGTCACTTAGGAACTTGTCAAACGAGAAGTCCTACTAGAATTTACTAACTTTTTTCAGAAATCATTTGAGTTAGATACGTACGTAAAATAATAATTTATTAGCGAAATAAAAGCATTTTTAAGTATGCACTTGGCGCAATAAATCTCACAATGGTAAATAAACTGCACGATGTTAGAAACCAAACTGTAGCACATGTTGCCATCGAAAATTCAACCGATATTGGGCCCGAAAATAGCTTCATAACAGCGAATATTCGGTAGGCAAAAACGATTAAATTTTTAATTAAAACTTGGCACAGCCCTGGTTATTGTTCTTGGCTGGTGGATTTTTGCCCTGCCATATTGGAAAGAAAATGACATAAGTTGCTAAACGTTATTAAATTTCGGCTTTATATTTTAACTATAATAAACTGCTGCAACATAAAATGTGACGGTTCGTAAGTAAAGGTACGGTCTCACTCAGCAACAGTGAGATCTGAGATCATATTTAAGTCATCATCCATCATCATCATGGTATCATCCATTAGCACATTTAAAAGGTAATTGTAATTCAGTAGGTACCTTACGTCTAAAAGCTAATAAGAAAGGAATAAGATTACATGCTCAATTTTATGCCACGAAACGAAACGGCCAAGCTGTATTTTTGAAACCCAAGTTGTAGGGTTTGTCAAGCCTTAGGAGACGTAAATTTTCTGGATAACATTTTTTACAGCGACAACTTTATGAGCAGCCAACCAAGGACCCGTTGTTTCTAGGGCAAGCGCTGCAAACTCGTAGTATTTCAGTAAAGACGAGTATTTGCAATACATCCGAAGTTTGGTCTGGTCAGCTGCAGCACCGGCCTATACACGAGTATCCTGTATGTAGGTGGGGGCTGGTGATGATGGCACATGTAGCACAACAGTGTGCTCGCTCCTACCACTACTCTGGCAGGAGCGAAACGGACATACTGTCGAATGCCGCAGTCGCAATCGAATGCAACTCATGGTAAGCACAAAAGTAGAGTGATAAAGATACACGGCGGCCGGTACGCTTCTGAGCTTGATCGATTGGCGTCTTTGCCGCGCAACCAAGGTTCCAAGTCTCCACGGCACTAATGTGGCTGCGTCGGCTGTTTTTTTTTTTTGGGGGGGAGAATTACATATTTCAAACGTCGAATTTCATGAAGTCGTGTAGGCGTGAAGAGTTAGTAAGAGATATTAAATATTCAAAGCTACAAGTTTATGTCATAATAACTGATATATAATATTTTTCTACTCCAGCACTTCTATCTGTCAATTAGATGACTGCCAGCGATATTAAAAAATATACTTATATATATATTTTTAATATCGCTGGCAGTCATCTACGTCTACGGTATGGATTTTCATACAATATAATAACACTGTTTGGCATACGACATGTTCCACATTCTGCCGCTATTATATCACTGTTGCATAAACTAGTACTACTATTAAGTATTATTTGTTAATAAACAGACAACAATAATACCGCCAACTAGCTCATTGTTTAGATGAAATACTTAACTCAAACCGGAGTATTTCTGAATAGAATTCCCGTGCGTTGCGAGGATCCATTGTGTTTCACGAACATTTCACTGATCTCACGTCCTCGCCACTGAAAGGGTTCAATTATGCATTCTGCTTGCCACTTATGCCACAGTATAAGAAAGATATTTCTTTACCCAATAGTCCGACTTCGAACGTTTTTGATCAATATAAATACTCAAATACATAGAAAATATCCATAACTTAGGAACAAAATATTGGTGAAAAACACACAAATAAATGCCCTGACCAGGATTCGAACCCGGTACCTCCTGCTTTGTAGGCAGGGTCACTACCAACCAGGCTCGGACGCCGTTAATTAATCCTACTATTTCTACTAATAATTATAAATGCAAAAGTTTGTATGGATATTTGTTACTCTTTCACGTAAAAATCACTGAATGGATTTAATGAAACTTTACAATAATATAATATACATCAGAATAATAGATAGGCTACAATTTATAAAGGTGTGGAATAATCTGGAAATACTAAATAGTTACTTATTATGCAAGGGTGCAAAGTTGTTGTTTGTCACGATTACGAGCGTAGAGAGCGATTCAAAAACTGGAATATAGCTTTACGAAGGTATCAAGGCACTCTCGTGTTGAACATACTTTGCCGCCGAGTGAAATACGACTTTTTTCACATAAGTATCGCGAGGAAAATATAAACTAGGTACATACGATTATCTATAAGCTATCCGATATTTATTACTCAAAACTATGATTTAAAAGTCGCTACCAGTTAACTTGAAGTAACCATTCGAAACTCAAGGTGAAATTACTTTCCCCGCTAATGGATAAAATGTGTTTTACCCCGCTAGTTTGAAAGGATAAAAAGAGCGCTTTCCTAGCTAGTGAAGTGAAAATATTTTATCCAAGCTGAAACGGACACCTCCACTGTCGCTCGATTAATAAATAAGTACCTACTAGCCTCCGCATTTTCATCTACGAGGAAGACGTTAAACTCCTCTTTTTGTCAACACTGTTTTCTTGTGTTCAACCTTTTTTTGGTTGTTATTAAAAAAATGGGAATTGACAGCAGCTGCCAGAGGAGTCACCACAAGTCACCCACAAGTTAAAAACGTAAATGTGTGTGTTTGCGTCTACTTGTAGCTACGTAAACTCACTCACAGTGCGTCTTGATCATAAGAATATAATAATGCTATAGCTATAGTGAAATATATTGCCAGTGATATAATAAGGGTCTATTACTCTTACTCTTACTATTACTCTCGGGTCTATTTTTACAAAACTCGACTTCGTCTTGTTTTGTAACGGAGACCCTCAAGTTTTAAGAACCAATTATACATACGCTAGTTTTTCTACGACAGCTAAAATAGGAGAAAAAAAATGTCCCAAAATTTCCATACATATTCCAAACTTTCTATTTCGTTACCGCCATACAATGTGTATGAAAAACTAGTAACGGAATTGAAAAAAAACCTTGGGACACTTTTTTTTCTCCTATAAGAATCGGAAGAGCTCGCGATTTTTAGTAAAAATCACATTAATATTTCCAAATCAAAAAAAAATTAACTATGAAAATAGTAGCCCAAGTATCTTAAGCGAGCTGAACGTCAAATCCGGACTCTACGTTGAATTCTGGAGTTCTTTGGTCCAATTGCCAAAAAGGAAGGCCTCTTGAACAACTCATAGTTACTGGCAACGTTGATAGCAAATGACCCAGAGGCCGTAGCCCAACAAGGTGGTCAGATCAAGTCTGATCCGCCCTGGACGTGCGGCTGCATGTTGCGTTGCGCTTCACCCTGCCAAAGACAAACAAAGATGGCGGGAGACCATCAGAGGAAAGTTATTTTCGCGGAGACTTTACGACCCTCAGCAATGAGGAATGCGACGCCAGGAGAAGCACCAAACTCGTAAAAGTAGATGTACACTGTATTAGAACATTTATTATGAGGTCAATGCGAAAATCGCGAAAAAAACTGTGTTTCACATATTCCGGCATCACACATGTCGCCAATTTGTATGGGACAGACAAATCTTTTTTCGCCATCGACATTGGCCCTATAAACATGTTCCGTTTGACCTACACATTCACTACTTACAGTTTAGTCAGTGACTAAATATTAATTCTGTACTCAACAATAATCTATGTACCTATATCAAAGATAGGTACCTAATCATTTTGTAAAAAGAATAGGATGAAAAAGAGCACGGACAGTAGAAAAATGTTCGTCATATTCCAGAAAATTCCATCATAGATCATAATATACCAACCACTAGATCGAGCATTTGCGCCAATAAATTGTTCATCTGCTTTGTTATTATGGATAGGTACATCTTTCGGGTACCTAAATAAAATATGTTGAGTGTTTTTTACTGTGTAACTTAAGACCAAACATAAAATTTTATAATAATATCGCTATTTTGAAGGAATAGTAATCAGTCAATTTAGTAGCCATTAACAGATAACAGCCTCAGAAATTATGAATAATTAATTGTTGAGGCAATTTAACAGGCAGACAATGCAAGTTAACAATAAAAACTGGCCAAGGTTCCGTACCATTATTTTAAAAAACGGCAAAAATGTCACATTTTTGTTTGGAAGCCCCCTTAAATATTTATTTTATGCTGCTTTTTAGTATCTGTTCTTATAGCGGCGACAGAAATACATAATCTGTGAAAACTTCAGCTATCTAAATACTTATCACGGTTCTTGAGATACAGCCTGGTGACAGACGGACGGCGGAACCTTAATAATAGAATCCCGTTTTACCCCTTGGGTACAGATCCCTAAAATAGTCGATAATTTACATAAGATGACTATATAAACGATGAATAGGTGCATATTAAACACGCAGCAAGCTGCTTTTTTGCCTGTATGCCTTTTGCTTAGGTAGTTACTATGTTTATTTCAGGGACTAAAGTCCCTGAAAGTAAAGAGTACTTAAATTAAAGAGTTTGTGCACAAACAGGTCTCAAACGACCGCGTTGACGACACGGTTTGAGCGACCGAGTTATATTAATACAGGCGTTTTATAGAAAAATATTAGATATACGTATCAGACATTCGAAATGACCTCCTTCGGCAGTTGGAAAATATGAAGATTCCATGCGGGATCTATGGGCGGTAATCTATAGCGAGCACCCACGCACCCCTTAATTGCGAGCCCACGAATTCACAGAAACGCTTATCCAGAATGCTTTTTATTTGAAATTCTTTGTTTTTCCTCGTAATCCTTTTTATCTTTTTAAAAATAGGTATACGATGAGTGAATCCCCGGAATTGCGAGTGATTTGAAAAAGGAATACAATCGTAGTACTACCCTTCAGTCGGCCATTCTTAAAAAAGATTTTTACTCAATGGATGAATGGCATCCATTTCAGTGCAGATGTTTTAACATAAACAAGTGCGAGTCGGGCTCGCGCACAAAGGGTTCCGTAGCAGCAAATATAATAAACTTATTATGTCAATTTATACACCTGGTGAATGGAGCCTAAACTTATAAGGTTCAGCCATCGTTTTCAGTGTAAGCACAATAACTTAACCAAAATTACAGTTAAATCAACCTATCTCAAAAACTATAAGAGATACTTTGATCAAACCAAAAATCGTTGAAAGAGTTAATTAGCATGCATCACCTCTATTTTTTTTAGAATTTTATACCCCGTAGTTATAAAAATAGAGGGGGGGGGACATACTTTTTACGACTTTGAGAGCTGATATCTCAAAAACCGTTCACTTTAAGAAAAATGTTTTTTAGAAAACTTTATATCATTTTAAAAGACCTTTCCATTGATACCCCACACGGGTATGTACATCGAAAAAAAAATTTTCATCCCTCAGTTACATGTATGGGGGGCCCCACCCCCAATTCTTTTTTTTACTATTTAGTGTCATAATTTTGTAGCGGTTCATACAACACATATTCCCATCAAATTTCATCACTGTAGTACTTATAGTTTCCGAGTAAATCGGCTGTGACAGACGGACAGACGGACAGACGGACAGACGGACAGACGGACATGACGAAACTATAAGGGTTCCGTTTTTGCCATTTTGGCTACGGAACCCTAAAAATGTAAACAGCATAAACTCTGGGAATCTAAATTTATTAATAAGAATATTGATTTCAAAATATGGTTAAGGGGCTGACAACAGCCAAGTCACCGCACACTGAAACGAGATCACACTATCACCAGCCGGCCTGGGCCATTATTTATGAAATGTGACTCGTTGGCGGGCCTCTATTGAGCATTTTTAGGTACAGTCCCCATTCGATTTATCAGACAAGCCAAAGGGCTCAGAAATAGCTGATCATGCCTCTATTGTAAGACGAGCTTAATAATCTTCATCACATTGGCAGGTTCGGTTTGGCATATTCAAACGACTGGATTTAAAAAAAAAACCTAATCAGACAACGATTTACGATACAAGTTACCTATGCCCTTAAACGGATCACTAGTATGTTTGTTACATCCTGTATTTGATGAAGACTGTATGATATTTCTTTGGCAGCACACAATAAGTTCCGCGTCTAGTCCACCCAACCAAACGTTTGTAAAATTAATAAGTAATATCCCTGTATTTTATCACCACAATATTTAAATTGTTTCAGTGCGAGTTTGATGGTCATTTATGTATGGTCACTGATGAGAGCGAGGGTATAATAAATCCATCAGTCCATTCAGTGCTGACAAGCGTTGAGTGACGGACGTTATATACGTATCAACGAGGTCTGCACTCGGTAGCTGTTTACAGAATTCAAAGAAATTTATGTTAATATTTTTTTTTACTATTCGTTATTTATTATGATAAAATGTATTATATTTCCTTTCCATGTGTATTCAATTGCTATCATGAAATTTGTGTCCCAATTCTTGACTAACACGTCTGTACGGTAAAAAGGAGTGAATTGGGACGAATTCGAAGTACAAACCTGGATAATAGTTGATATTTACATGTGGCACATTCATTTATATACGTTTATTTAAGTTGAAGTCAGTTGTTAGATAGTGTATTGTAGTTTCTGATCTCTCTGGTCTAAAATTACCCACTTACCCCTCTACCACCTACTATCATTCACGACCTATCATCCACAATCCCTTTACTCACCTCATTTTACGGTAATTAATAAAATAATAGCAACATACCTACTTTGTTGCTCTTCAATATTACGAAAGTAATGCGTACAATCTCAGAGGGCTAAGCCGTCATCATTCATCATCATTGCCTAAGTAGTGGATGTAGTTATTTAATTGTACCTTCTGTTAGGTACTGACAGGGTTTAGGTTTGCCCTTATATATTATACCTACATAGTAAAACATTTTAAATTGAAAAGATTCAACTCTTAAAGTGACTGTAGACCGGCAAATTGCTTATACAGAGTTCGCAAACTATTGTAAATATTGTTAGTTATTCACTACATTCTTGAATATATTTTAGATAGGTGCCTACGTTATACGCAGGAGCACCAACATTTTATATTCACGAAATCAAAGCTTAAAGGTTTTTCACCCCTGAGACGGTCATTAAGTGCCAGGCTGCTGGTAAAAGCAACGCAAGACGGCACGATTCATCGTGTCCAATACGTCGTGTACAATCAACCAATTGGAACCCTAGGCCACTCTACAACCATGTCAAAATGACAAGCATTAAGAGATTTCTTACAGTCTGATTTATAGCGTCACTATGACATAGTCCTACAGTGGCCTAGGGTTCCAATTGGTTGACTGTACATTACGCCTCGACTCCCTTGCGTCGGATTGGGCCCGATGAAAAGCGCCGTATAATACTGTTTTGAGCAGAGCGGCAAGTTATTGCGTCTGCAGGGGTCGCCAACTGCTGCATAAACTTGCGAGTTATTGTCGCCCCGACGTTAATGTCGCTTTTGTACCGAATATGTTGATGTGCATTTGCCTCGTTATTCACAAAAAAACATTAATTAACAGGATGTGTATTTAATTGTGTACTTACTTACTTTATTTGGAGACAATTAGAGTCGGAGTAGAATTGTTTTTTTATCTGTTAATACAGTTAAGTAAGTAATAAATTTCAAGAAATCCTTATAAATTGTCTTCTACCTAACATTATCCCGGCCCTTGTCAGGGCCCGCTTTGTTACATCCTCTCCTCCACTTTGCACGATCCTGGGCATCATCAAAATCTAAAATCTATCATTGTGCCAATTTTTAAAAGTGGTGATAAACATAATATTAGAAACTATCGTGGAATATCTAAATTATCAGTCCTACCTAAACTATTTGAAAAAATAATTTATGACACACTCTACCCAACAATAAGACCGATGTTAATAACGCAACAACACGGCTTCATTAATAAACGGTCTACTGAGTCCAATTTATGCGAACTACTTGAATATGTTCTGAGCGCAATGGACAAGAATTTTCAAGTTGATGCGGTCTATACTGATTACTCTAAGGCATTTGATAAAATTTCACACTCGGTCTTATTATCGAAGCTTGAAATGTTTGGTATCCACGGTGATCTGTTGCGTTGGCTGACATCGTATTTACGGGATAGAACTCAGGCAGTTACTATTAAAGGGTACACCTCTAGTTTTGTTCCCATTACGTCAGGGGTCCCTCAGGGTTCCCATTTAGGGCCACTGTTATTTAACATTTATATTAATGATGTCATTAACTGCTTTTTACATTCAAACGTATTATTGTATGCTGATGACACTAAGATCTTTACCCTCGTGAAGTCCGAGAGTGACTGTGTCAATTTGCAGGATGACCTTAATAGACTAAACTACTATTGTTTACGAAATAACTTGTATTTGAACATAGAGAAATGTTCAGTTATTACATTTACGCGTAAGTCCGCCCCTGTAACCTTTAATTATTCTATTGGAAACAAACAACTTAAAAGAGTCTCAGAGGTGAAGGATTTGGGGGTGTATTTAGACAGCGAAGTTCAATTGGTTTCACACATAAATAAAATTACATCTAAAGCCTATAAAATGTTAGGCTTTATATTTAGGCAAAGTAAAGATTTTAAAAACCCTACAACAATAATACTTTTATATAATGCATATGTAAGGTCATATTTGGAATACGCATCTACAGCTTGGAGCCCCCACTTCTTGGTGCACATTAATTCATTAGAAAGTATCCAGAAAAAATTTCTTAATCGTTTGAAATATAAATTTAAATCATTTACACATGACAATTTTGAGTCCTTGCAAGAAAGAAGAGAAAAGCGGGATGTAATATTTTTATATAAATTATTAAATAATTTAATTGATTCCGAAGACCTCCTGAGTAAGGTATCATTTAGATGTCCTTCATATCGTACAAGAACCACCGCTTTGCTAGCTGTTCCTTTTAGCCGCAAAAAATATGTTAATAATAAATTTTTAGCACGAGCGTGCAATACTTACAATAAGAAATATTTACACACTGATTTGTTCCAACCGAATTATAACAGATTTGTTTCTGCCATTAAACAAAAAAAATCGAAAAAAAATAATAATAACAAGAAACACTAACTTTACCATACTATGGTTATTTCGTTATTATTATTACTTTTAATTAAAATTATATCGAGTTGTCACTTATTCTACTTGTTTGTATCTTGTATTGTATTTTAAATTCAATTTTGTCTGTTCTAAATTGTAATTGTTGTATTTTCATGTCGTATGTATTGTATTAAATATGTTTTTCAATATCAACTAAATTAAACCTGAAATAACTTATTTATTATTATTTTTACATGTTTCGGAGCAAAGGAATTGTGTATTAGCTATTAGTGGAAACTGTTTTGGCTTATGTTTTAACTCTGTTTTTTACCTTATTGTATAATTATGTGCTGTATGTTTCCCAAATAAATAAAATTAAAAAAATTAAATTAAATCCCTTGTGAGCCCGTTTACGCTCATGTCGGCCTTCACGACATCTAGTATCGCTTTTTTTGGTCTGCCGAGGGGTCGGGGTCCGTCAAGGGCTATAGGCTAAGGCATTTGTTTCCTACGTAGTTGGGTGACCTGCGATAAACGTGGCCGAACCACCGAAGGCGACATTCTTGGAGCTTCTCCGCTACGTCACAGACTGCGAGGCTGCCACGGAAATCCTTTTAAATTGTAGTACCTACTAACAAATTAGGTACTTAATATATTTTCCTTGTTAAATATACATATGTTAAAGTTAAAATAGCTGCAGTAAGTGCACTGCAACTTTATGATGAGACGATCTATTTAACGAAAACATGTCATTCCAAAAATAATTTTGTTGTACAGGTAGCTTAGTGTTAAGGTCACTATGCTACTTTTTGATGTTGAATAAAACTTTTCTATGTCCATGTCTATGTCCTTCTTCTCCCTAGCGTTTTCCCCGCTTATGCCACGGCTCATGTAGGGAGCCTGGGGTCCGCTTTTGGTTACTATTTAACTCCAAGATTTGGCGCGTGATTAATCCGGTTTCCTCACGATGTTTTCCCTCACCGAAAAGCGATTGGTAAATATCAAATGATATTTCGTACATACGGCCAGCCCACTGCCACTTCAGTATGCTGATCTGGAGAGCTTATGTCGGTGACTTTCGTTCTCTGCCGAATCACCTCATTGCGGATGCGATCCTTCAGAGAAACCTCGAACCTCTTTCTAGGGTGGCAGGTAGCGGCTGGATGCGGTGGACTAGCTTAGGTTGTTGATGATGATGATGATGATGATTTCGTACATAAGTTCCGATAAACTCATTGGTACGATCCGCCAGGATTTGAACCCGCGACGTTCGGATTGAAAGTCGCATGCTGTTACCGTTGGGCCCAAAACGCTCCATCCATGCTCCATCGCTCCCATGTCCATTTCTATGTGTTGTACCTATCATATTTTGGTATAAGTCAATCGTACGGACTCTTGGTATGATTAAACTGTGGGCTATTGTTGGCTTCTGTTTATGTTATGGCCATTACGCGCAAAAAAATCGCTTCGATGCTTAGCCGTGTCAGAAAAAGTACCAACAGCGTTCTGAATGTCATTGCAGAAAAGTATGATTGCCCTATTTTTGTGCATTGGGTCGGGCAAATTAAGCCAGTTGCCCAGTTTAGATCAAAATAGACAAATGTGTATTTTGAACTAATCTGAGCATTAAGCAATTAGTGTTTAAGATTGTGTGATTGTGTTGTTGTGTATGGTGTCCGGATTTAGTTTTTATTTATTATTCTATGGATGTACAAAATAATGTCCGAAATAAAGATATTTAATTTAAATTTTATGTACCTCTATTTAAGTTAGAATTGAGGAAAATATCATGTTGCGATTTTGTCAATTTCCTTTTTAATTTGAGTGCCGCCAATTAACTACTCTGCGCCGTGGGTAGGTATTTAATGCAGTTTCTCAAGGAAATTGGTGACCTGCACGTTTTCCCCTTCAGCTACAAAGTCGAAATATACCTTAAGATATAAATGATTCATACGTAGCTAAGTTACATTGTCTGTAATCACAGAGTAGCCAATATGCACTTCTACTAAAGTTTTTTTTTTCTTCTGAAATCTGGCTCGATGAGCAAAAAAAGGTAAAGCAGCTGTTAAAAAGTGGCAGTTTATCAAAAACTGACAACTAAATTGATTTTTTATTTTATTTTTTCCATTTAAATTGAAATGATGATTCAGTTTTTGCATTAAAACATGTAAAACTGATGTTGTGACTATGAAAAGTACGAAAACACATGGCCAAAAGTTGAGCTAAATCGGCCGAATTTCTATACCGGCTGTGTAGAAAAAGTTTGTTTTTCTGTGTAGTGTAGTATCACCGAATTAGGCGTGTCACCAAATAATGCGAGTTTACCCTAACACCAAAATCTGACGCAAACATATAGTTTAGGAAAGTAAAAGTATAATTATCTCCTTGCTAACATTGCTAACATTCATATTTTACTGTTTAACGCAAGATAAAGCGTATACAGTAACATGCACAAATTGCAAAAGGTACTAGGAGCTCATATCATCAACAAACGTTAATAGCATAACATTAACACAACAAAGCAGATTTTATCACAACGTGCTCATTAAACTAGCGTACACACAAAGGCTAAAGACCCCTTCACATTGAGTGCTATCAAGCTGCGAATTTGCAAAATTTGACACTCATTTACTATAATTTTTAAGAAAAAAAACCCGACTTCATTTGGTTCCCGGTAAAAGTGAAATTAAGAATTTGTTTGAGTTAGCCAGTTTACTTCACAAATATCCAATACACCGCACGTGTACGATTGAAAATTGAGGAGCTTTCTTAATGTCCTAGGGCTTCCATCATTACATTTGAAGTATAATCAAACGGAACTCCCTTGTAGACCTTTAAACAAACAAAATAACAATGTGTTAAATTGGATGACAGACTGTAAATTAACGAGCATATTCATTATGCCATCCCTGATTATCAACATCAGGTCCACTCCAGCAAAATGATGGCCACAGTAAGAAAATGCCTAAGCTAATTATGAACACCCTCTAATCACAATTAACCTGCCGTTCAAATTTGAGGAGTTCTCTGAATTCTTCTAGAACTCCATCATCAGAATATAAATCAAATCAAAAAGATGAATGTCACAACTAGGATAATAAGTAGAGCTAGGTTTATTAACCAGTTCCACTTTGCGATCCCTGGTCTTCATCATCAGATCCAGTTCATCAAAATTTTGGCTCCGCCAAAACACTGTTTTAGTTACTTAAGGAAACCCTCAAATCAGAATGCATGTGCCGTTAAAATTTGAGGAGTTCTCTCAATCCCTCATGAAGCCCATCATCAAAATAGAACTATAATCAAATAGGACTATCTTGAAGGTATTTATTTACAAAGAAAAGATGAATGTCTCAAATCGGATGATAGAGCTGGGAATTAACAAGCAGTTCCACTTTGCCATCCCTGGTCTTCATCATCAGGTCCACTCCACCAAATTGATGATGTTCGTAAAGAAATGCTCGAGTGTCTTAAGAAACTACCCAAATCATCATGCATGTGCCTTTCAAATTTGAGGAGTTCCCTCAGTTCCTCATGGATCCCATCATCAGAAATTGATTTTGAAAAAAAAGGAACAAATCTGGAACCATCTATTTTCAGAAAAAAAAATATTTTTTAAAATCGGACGATAGTCCTGGGAATTACCAAGCAGTTCCACTTTGACATCCCTGGTCTTCATCATCAGGTCCACTCCACCAAATTGATGATGTTCGTAAAGAAATGCTCGAGTGTCTTAAGAAACTACCCAAATCATCATGCATGTGCCTTTCAAATTTGAGGAGTTCCCTCAGTTCCTCATGGATCCCATCATCAGAAATTGATTTTGAAAAAAACGGAACAATCCTGAAACCATATACATACATATTATACAGACAAAAAAATATTTTTTAAAATCGGATCATAGTCCTGAGAATTACGAAGCAGTTCCACATTGCCATCCCTGGTCTTCATCATCAGGTCCACTCCACCAAATTGATGATTTTCGTAAAGAAATGCTCGAGTTTCTTAAGAAATCACCCAAATCAGCATGCATGTGCCTTTCAAATTTGAGGAGTTCCCTCAGTTCCTCATGGATCCCATCATCAGAAATGGATTTTGAAAAAAACGGGACCAACCAGGAACCGTCTACTTTCAGAAAACAAAAAAAAAATTCAAATCGGTTCAGTAATGACGGAGTTATGAGTGAGACGGAATCCATTAAAAAAAAAAAAAAAAAATCAGACGAATTGAGAACCTCCTCCTTTTGAAATATTGAAGTCGGTTGAAAAGACAATCATTTGACATTGATTTATTAATAGTACATTGTGTATTAAGGGCGGTAAACAAGAAATTCGTTGCACGAGTTCGTAATTCTTGTACCGCCCGTGATACATACAATGTTTTTCATCACATTTGCGAAGAAATAAATAAACTTTCTAGGCAGATAAAGCAACAATAATTATTAGCGGTAGTGTAGTTGCACAGTCCACAGTACTCCGGAGTGAGCGGCGACTACGTGCGGCGAGCGCGGGGGCAGGTCTTCCGGGAGCTCCAGGCGGGCGGTAAAGTAGTATGAGAATCCTTTAAGACCATGGGCTTAATACAGCTCATTAAGTCTAAGTATGCTGGCATATAATATCACCATCTGCTCGCAGATGTGATGAAAAAGAAATACTTAGACACACAAAGCAGAACAAAAAGATCAGAAAATGTGGGTCAGAATGAAATTAGCGCGCAATTTTGCATTGATGATTATACAAACGATAAATATTTCGTGCACATTAAGTGTCAAATTCATACACAGAACTACCAATATTGTTAAAACTTTATAGGCACTTAGCGAAACGTCTGGTTCCAATCAAGACTATATGAAAAAGTACCGCTACCGCGGTAGTCTTATGGCGTAATTATTTCAGCTGATTGGGTATCCAGTTCTTTTATTTTATATCTATCTGTCTATATGCCCAATTGCTGGCCATATAAGTTTGGACATATCTGCCGGATTTGCCAATGAATGTATGGGAAATTTGTCTGACGGATTGCATGGCAAATAGATGACACCCGTCTGTCAGCTCTATTGGCATTGACATAAAATTTAAGGTAACATTTTTTGGGATTGGGAAAACGTCGAACTTTAGTAAGAGTGACAGAGATGGAGCTACAAATCCGCAATCGTTAGATTTTCGTGGAATAGGCCCTGTATACAGCCGGCCTACCGTTGGAGTCTCCAAAGCCTATTATGTAGTGTATGTATGTATCAATGTATGGTAATAAATTTATACATACATTGATTGGCAGATCCGGCGGATATGCCCGAACGTATATGGCCGGCTTATAATAAGTAGTACACTTGTACACTGTATTAAAGCGAAGTCTAGGAAGCATGCCCAGCCAAGTTAGATAAGGGCAAACCGCGTGTTGTCGTACGTCAAATCACCTGGAAATTACCTAGAGTTTTTAGTCTGACGATTTATATTTCGGATGGCACTTGTCCTCAAAAGTTTACCTTCAACCTCGTGCATCAGTCCATCAGTCGTAAACATGTAGAAATAGCCAACCGCATACTTTTGTACTTTAGTTTGAAAATAGTTGAGTTGCAAAGAAACGTTAAGAGAGCAAAACCCTTTCGCCAACAAAGAAGTGCAATGCCCTCAGCAGACGGGTTAGCTCCCTTATGTTGTCTATTTACAATAATGGAGAAGTTAAGTTAGTCCATATCAGGTTGTGGTGAAAATTTCCGTTGAAGACTATACCTATTATTAAAAACAGTGCAGCTATAAACAGTTTTATTATATCAAAAACGGACTAGTGCGATTTTCAGCTTTTTAGAAACTGCGTAGAAATATATACAGGTACAGGTCTGTAGCAGAGTTATGTGAAATGTCCAGCAGTAGACGCAAAGCCGTAAAAGAAGAAAAGAAGCATCTGCAATTGCTAGAATTTTTAAGCTTTTATACGCTTTTTGAATTTCGAAAATTAATTTTTCGTTTGTCACTGTCCAGATCAATTGTGAGGGAAAGAGAGCTCAAATTAATAAGTTATTGAATTCCCCGTCCCCACCTCGGGCATTGGATGCCTTAGTCTTTTTTTCGTATATATACAGGATGCCATTTAAATCGTGGACCGTTATACATTTTAGCTCCATAAACAACTAGCAATTTAATGCCTCGGGTGGCAAAAAAAACAAGCATGATTTTTTTTCGGATTATAACTTTTTTAAATTAATTTTGCTTTTAAAGGTGATATTGTAACAATAAAAAAGGCTTTCTAAGATATACGAGCTGTTAAATTAATTACATGCCATTTCTAACTGGAATAAAGTAAAAAAATAAGTTTGCAACAGTTCCGATTTAAAGAGGCAATTCAATTAACTAATCTAAATTTCTTAAGCAACCTTTTTAATATTCTAAAACCACAGTTAAAAGAAAAATAAATGACTAAACTGGTTAACAAACAGAAAAAATCTTGCCTGTTTTTATTGCGACCTGGGGCATTCAAATGCTAAGTAGTTGTTTATGAATTTAAAAAATGAATTACTGTTCACGACTTAAATGGCATCCTGTATATGACATCCATTTACGTTTACGTTGCAAAGTTCGAATGGCGCTCCTGCAAGCCTTTAATTTAGCTTCAAATATGGCTACCACAAATTGAGTGGGAGTCACTCCCATTTTATGAACTCTGGTAATGAAGGAGCGAGCAAACTGCTTTGACAAGTCAATTTATATGTAAATTGAGCCGTTAAATGCCGAAAAATAAGCCTTTGCGTCGCTTTGACGATATTAACGGGTTATTTTTGTTTCGTTAGGTTCTCATCCCTTTTATTGCCTGACTAGGAAGGAAGAGGGTTAGTCAGTACGTTTTTTTGAACGGTCAGTGTATGTGAGTCTGTTTCGCGTTTCACTGCAAAACAAACATTAACGCATGTTTCTTAAGATTTAAGGTTGAATGCTAGAAAAAGGCATTAAGTCTACCTGTTTAATTTTGAATGAGATTAGTAATAATATGGTATTTATATTCCCCGAAACAGTGAGCAGAAAAATGTTGTATTACACTCGGTGGCAATATCTTGAGACCCTGGTAAAACTCAACTCGCTCGCTCAGGGGGCTTACCATGAAGTCTTAACGCGATTCAGTTTATTTAGGCTCGCTTAGAATCGCGTTAAGACATCATGGTAAGGCCTCAGGAGCTTTACCACGACGTCTTAATCTTAACGCGATTCAGTTTAGGACCTAAACTGAGTCGCTGCCATACAACTGAGCACAATTAAGAACCTAAACTGAATCGCGTTAAGACGTCATGGTAAGGCCCGAGGTCTCAATATAAACTTCTGTTAGCGTTTATATAGTCAACATCAAATGTCCATACTATGTCGTGTTTGCAATTTGCACCCTTTGCCATTGTAATAATGCCTATATTGTATACATATATTGACGTAGCCCCGTCAATATTCCCTGCGGACCATTAGCTCTGCGGACAGCGCATAAGTGCGTGTCGAACCTCATTAGTTCTGCGGTTTATCCTGTGGATAAAAGCTTTATCGATGTGATAATGGTAGATATAGATATGCTGTATCTACCGGTACTGGATTTGAGGTATTGAGTTGTATAATAAACTACTTTTAAGCGTAAATGGGTAAGCATTGGTGGCCCAGCGGAAAGGCGTGCGATTTTCAATCCGACGGTTGTGGGTTCAAATCCTGCCGGCTCGTACCAATGCTGCAATGCCTTTTTCGGAACTTATGTACGAAATATCATTTGATATAATTAACTAAGATTTGAACGAGGGAGCTGAGGTTATGGGTCGTCACGTGATTTGAGCAAATAATACTATCGGGCCCATAGCTGCCGCGAATGGCAACTGGAGTATACTCACCTGTGTGCTTCCCATGAATTGCAACTTTCATGTAACCGTATTTGATAGAGACTGTGGCATTCGAATACAGTTACGTACAACTCATGATAAGCACAAAGCAAGCTTATTTGCACTCAGTGAATAACGAGTCGAGTCAACTCGACTTTCAACTCGAATCAGCGACCGAATCAATTCGAGTAAAGGATGACTCACACTAGAACTGGCCGGAACGTGACCGAGCCGGACCGATCTGTCAGTTTCTATAAAAACGTCACGTGACTTCCGAGGGTTCCGAGCTCGGACATGATTATTTCAATAAAAATTGATAGATCGTCCCGTCTCGTTCTAGTGTGACTCATCCTTAATTCGAATTTAAAAAAGTAAACTCGTCACATCGCTACAAAATACCGATCGTGAAAATGTCAGTGATTAATTGATGATATATTCAAACTTTTAATTGATACAAGACTGACCCGAGAAGCGGTGAATATAATTAATCCGATATCATCATTTTTAATTAAAATTTGTCGCGTGGAATTTTCCACCCAGTGGGTAACCCGTGGAACTTTTCAGCACCCTTAAGGATGGCTAACGTTAGGCCGAGCCGTACCGAGCCGGGCCGTGACAATTGCCGGCCATATACGTTCGGGCAATCTCCCAGTGGGCGGATACAAATTACAAATTACGGTACAAATTTTCCATACATTTAATGGCAGACCTAGCAGATATGCCCGAACGTAAATATACGGGATCCAAATGTGTCTAATCCCATATAAAGCGTCACGGGATCTCCGAGCTATCACGTAAACGCTTTCTATACATGCATGGTGTACACGAGTAACTACTTCTACTTCGAAATGCAGTTTATTGCATCTTGTTTATTAATGAATGCGATAACTAGTTGAGATAAAAAGTTTGTACGGAACCTTCAGTAAGTCAAAAATAATCGGTCACTCTAGGCCGATTATATTTGATTCATGCTTTAAAATTGTGTTGCATTCTATATTAATTAAACAATTAGCCACAAATGATGTTGATGTTTTCTCATTTGAATACAAACATTGCGACCTCATTCAGGGGCCTTGCCATGACGTCTTAACGCGATTCAGTTGATGACCTAAACTGAGTCGCTTCCATACAACTGAGCCTAAACTGAACCTAAACTAAATCGCGTTAAAACGTCATGGTAAGGCCCCAGTTGTATGGCAGCGATTCAGCTTAGGTAGTCCACTGAATCGCATTAAGACGTCGGTAAGGCCCCTGAATGAGTTCGCAGTGTTTGTATTTCTGGTCCCAAACGAATGCGAACCCGTAGTCAGTTACCCATTCACTTACCCCACTTGACGTTTTTCAAAAAAGATGAATAAGAATAATAAAAACAGATAAACAAAACAATCATCGGCCGCCCAATTTTCTACATCACATCACCCTTTGTAGAACTTAATACGGAGGCCTATTCAAACTTTAAAAATATTAACATTATGACCTTGACATAACTGACGGTACATCTTGTGCGTACACATAAATATAGATACATGTATTTTGAAAAACTATTTTTTAGGAGCAGTAGGTAAATTTAAAATAATTGGTTGACGATACTTTATTCAGTTCAGACACTGTACCCCGTGACAAATATTTCATATTCATATTAATATTCAACCATTTATTTGCAGATGTCATTGATAATGCAATTGAAAAGAAAACCCTAGTGGAGCTAAGAATATTATTTAAAAAAAGCACTGATAACTTTAATTATTATTTGTGTTAGGTGGAATTAAAGCCCACAATTTGAGTACTTAGTACAGTATTATAATCTTAGTATGTTAAAGATTAACATCACTAAGTTTAAGATGTATATTACCTAGATTGGGCTTATTTTCCTGCAATAAACAGTTTATTTTTTATACATTCGTTGGCAGGCCAGAGTATTAGGTGTACGACTTATTACAATTTCGTATCCGATCAATTTCATATTTTTAAGGAGCGATCTGACCCCCAGCGTGTTATTAAAATTCGCTTAACCCGCACGCATCTCATTATAACTTTGACATCGTGTAGCACCAAATTGAAAATGGACTCGCTCGGTCGTGTCATTCGTTCATTCGTCGCTTTATTAGAATCACGGGCTGTTTTAGTTCAGCGAATGGTTCATTCATTGAGAGCGTATGTACTTAGTTTACTCAAATGAGGTAGCGTTTTCAATGTAAGTTAATTTACAACTGGCTACGGTGGCCCGTAGGCTACGGTACGGTGGTCGCTTAGCTTCAGGCGAGTTCCACTCGTGTGGTATTATATAAAAAGTGTACATTTATTTGATGAAACAAACAATTGATACCTATGGCGTTGGTAGCCCAGCGGTTAGAGCTTACGACTTTCATTTCAAAGCTCGCGGGTTCAAACCCCGGCTCGTACCAAGGAACTTATGTACGAAATACCATTCGATATTTGCCAATCGCTTTCCGATGAAGGAAAACATCATGAGGAAACCGGACTAATCCTAATTACTGGGTTGGAATTGGAAGTTCAGATGGCAGTCACTTTCGTCAAATTTGCGCCTACGCCAAATCTTAGGATTAGTTGCCAAAGCAGACTCCAGGCTCCCTGAGCCGTGGCGCATAAGCCAGGAAAACACTAGGAAGAAAAAGAGGATGGCCTAAGTAGTTAAGCTAGATGTTTCCTCCGTGGGGAAGCATCATTGTAAACTTTGAAATCGAACATTTCAAGGGTGACATTGCCCTTGGTCCCGGAGGTGGTCGTTGGTGGTTCGTTATCAAAGTTTTACTCGATTGAGCCTAAATTTTATAATGTGTGAAAATCGTGAATGTTTAAATAAGCATCGTTATAATTCGCCCAAAAGCAATTTCCATGGCTATTTCAAGGCATCTTGCATTATTATATAGATAAAGAAGGTATATGAATACCGAATAATATAGCGAAATGTAACTCCCTAGATAGATTATATAATAAGGGTTATCATAATCTCACTGTGACATACCTACACAAGAATTGGTCTTAAGGTATGTGCTGTTATATCTATTAATTTGGAGCCCAATGCAGGTTCTTCTAGGGACCACTTGTTAAGACCCACTGATTTATATACATATGTATGGAAATTTTAAGGAAAACCGTCCCACCCCCAACAAACTAATGTAAAAGCGGTTCGATTCCCGAATAAGACAAGCGAATTAAAAAAAATCTTTGAATGCAGTTTTGTATTTTTATAAAAATAAGAGAGAGCTAACTTAAGAATTTAAGGCACTTTGCCTCCAGGTCCCATCAATACTTTCCACACTGTATGAGTACTGCGAATATACTCCTTTTTTTGCACAGTTATGGTCTTGGCTCATGGCATCTACTAAAACCCCTTCTAGGTTCACTTATTGGAAGGAAGGTTAATTACGGAACCCTGAGCGTGGCCCGACATGCTCTTGGCCAGTTTTTTCTTCTTATAACAGTTAACAGTTTAAACTAAAACTTCAGTGCGTTTGTTCTACTTTAAAGTGCAAATTGCGAAGTTTCGAAGTAAACTGTTAATTCCCAGGTAGTCCAATGCAATGCGAAAGTTAATTATTTCTGTGGTTTACAAATACCAGTCAATCGGCAATCGAGCGCGGATTAAGAATTAATTAAACTGCGCATTGCAATTGTGATTAATTCATGAATAAAATTAATTATGTATTTAAAATTTTAACACTACTTCTACCAGTTTACCTACCTTTACTCTTACCAACAAGATTGTTATATATTTTTTTTTGATATTTGGACATTAAACTAAACTGCATTTAGGTAGAAGTACCAGTACCGGTGATACTACACAGAAAAAGGCTTAAATACGTTGCAATAAGGTCGAAATCTTCAAATATTATATTGATACTTGAATTTGAAGAATTCGACCTTTTTGCAACGTTTTTTTTCTGTAGTATCATCGAATCAGAAGTATAAAGAAATAAACTGCGAGTTTACCCTATTTGACATGGGCACTATATAGGTTTAATTTGAACAACGAAGATTTTTCAATATTCGAATTCAAACCTTGTCATTTCGACATAAAGTGCCCATGTCGAAATACTAGTGCAGCATCGAGCACTAGTACTTCTACCTTACTTAGACTTATTTCGATTTTTAAATTGTCAACAACTTATAATATACCGGAAAGGGCAATACGTATGAAAATTGTACAATAATGAGAATAATGATCAGCGTCCATGTGGCATTACAAACGACGCCGACGGCTCGCCCCTAGTTAACCTACCTGCCAGTGCCTATTTATGACTGTCGTTTTCCTGCAATCAAACGTCATTTTCCTGGCACCGGCGTGATTTCCTGGACCGAGTTATATCAATCGCTCATTACTACAAAACTATTAAGTTCAAAGAGGCTACTGTACCATTTTACTTAATTTTTAATGGAGTTTTATAATTCAAGGTCATTTTGCTCATACTCTAAAAAAAACCCAAGAAAATGATGCAAAAATCACATTTTTAAAATCCACCCATATGAATGTGTCCTACTCGTAGGTACGTAGGGCGGCGATCGTCACCCAAAGGCGAAGCGGCGCAACACGGGAGCCCATCTGGGGAAGTACTCCACCTTACAGAAAACCGCAGTTTAATAACACTAGACCCTACTCATAGTGTTGTGTTTCTGTTGGTGAGTAAGGTCGCCAGAGCTCCAAGAGGATTCACTGTGTTGACAGCTGGGGATCCACGGAGCAAAGCTTGCCCCTTTAGCAAACACAGCGAATCCTCTTTTTTTTAAAGGGTCGGCAACGCGCATGTGAAACCCCTGGAGTTGCAGTCGTCCATAGGCTACGGTGACCGCTTAACATCAGGTGGGCCGTATGCTTATTTGTCACCGTCGTAGTAAAAAATAAACACCAAAATAACCATACATGTGCCTTTAAAATATTATTAGGCTTAAACTTCTATGGGACCAACTTGAAAGAAAAGTTCAAACAAAAAAAGAATTACTCAAATCGGGCGATGGAGCTAAAAAATCCATAATAATAATTAATAAAAACCGGCCAAGTGCGAGTCGGACTCGCGCACCGAGGGGTTCCGTATATAGGTACTTTATGTTGCAACTACACCTAGAAGTAGAAAATTGACGTCAGCCACATGTATCGATAGATTGGGTCAGTCGTTTGTACGGCATATAGTTAGTATACGAGTTTGTTTTTCCTTGATATTTTTTAAGACGTAAACCATTTTTTTTACTTTACTTATAGGACAGTAGTTTAAGCATGGTGTCACGTTTTAAAGAAATAAGACCAATTCAAGTTGGTTAAACTTCAACGTTCCTTATGTACCAACTTATGTACCACTGTACATAATGTATGTCAAATTCCCATGAGAATATGGCTGAGATTGAGTTAAGTTAAACTAAAATGGAACACAGAAATAATATTATACTTCAATTTGACGACCGGTTGGCGTAGTTGGTAGTGACCCTGCCTGCTAAGCCGATGGTTCTGGGTTCGAATCCCGGTAAGGGCATTTATTTGTGTGATGAACACAGATATTTGTTCCTGAGTCATGGATGTTTTCTATGTATTTATGTATTTGTATATTACTTATATATATCGTTGTCTAAGTACCCGTAACACAAGCCTTCTTGAGCTTACTGCGGGACTTAGTCAATTTGTGTAAGAATGTCCTATAATATTTATTTATTTATTTATTTTTTATTTATTTAATTTTGTTTTAGTATAGGATAGGATACTACTAGGGTACTTACTCATGTTATCACTGTAAGATGAGATGACACTTTATGTGAACATGTAGGCGACCTTGCAAAAGCAATTAGTGTTATAGGTAAATCAGACCCATGTAATTGTCAGAGGAAAATCATGCTACAAGTACTGTCACATCACATTAAGGCACTTACACACTCACAATTCATTACAACGACTACTTGAACCAAATAATAGTATTCTATTTTTTTAATTTACTCATTCAGCTGTAAACATGACATGTCGTCACAGTACTATGAAACTATCATAGTCTAAGGGCCACTTGCACCACCCGGAATTAAGCCACATAACCCGGAATTAAGCGTTTTTTTGTATGGATTTTGACAGATTAACTCCGGATTAGTGGCTCACCCTGGGTGGTGCAAGTGGGCCTAAGACATATTTATCACGCAGTTTCGATACACACCAGGAAACTATGTATACCCTGTACCTATAGACTACGACGTAGCACCTCAAGTTTAGCTTAATAGTGGATAGGTTATATTAGATAACATTATATACCCCCATTTGATTACACTACATTTAACGTCTTTGTAACATTTAGTAATCTTCTTAAAATGTCCAATTACTACTGTAAAATAAATAAATTACAAGCGCTACGCCTTCGCGAAACCCCAATAACACAGAGTAGGCGTAACGTCTCCAGATTTAGAGGATTAACATTTTCATTAATGAAACGAGCCATTTTTCATTACCAAATCTCCACTAACCGAATCAGACTAACGTCTGTTATCAAGATAAATGCGATACCTCCAAGAGAATTAATCGTTCCCCGGCTGGGACCGTCCAACCCAATTAGGAGTGTCTTTCAAGCCTTTAACACTTAAAAGCACAATAAATACGAACACCCTGAATCAGAAAGAACTTAAATTGGGTATTCCGTTCTAAACGTGAGAAATCTGTCAAGTAGAATTTAAAAATCACGTCGGTATTAAAACACTTAAAAGCTCCGTAGACCCGTTTTATCACTTACAGACCCTGTAAGCCACAGCGAACATTTACAGCTCTTCTAAGCCATATTCCTTATAAAGGTCGTATAACTTAGACTCACCTATGTCGCCGCACATGGTCGCAAGTGGCCGGGCACAGCAGCCGCGACCACAGACATCCTGGAATCACGCGGTGCTCATGTCACTAACACCCTTGCACACCCACGTTCGCCCTGCTAGGCGGTCTCTCATTCACTGAGTGAAGGCCCGGGCGGCGGTCCACGGCGCATGCTCGGACGTGCGTCGCCAATTTATAACTAAACGCGCTAAAAACGTGGTTATAGGCTGGTCTTAAGGCTTTTTGGTTTGGGTTTGGGAGGCTGCGGTCTCACTGGCTCCCTCTGGTTAGAGAACGCATGGTAGAGGTCACAAGGTCGCGATAAACTGAACGGTAAACATGATGGTAGCTGATAACTTTGACAGCTGAAAGTATGCTGTAACTATTGAACAGTATATCAAGTTGACGGTTGGATGGACTTGTGGCTATGAGCACAGTTTTAATTATTGTTACCTTGGGTGTGGGTCGCCATTAAAGAGTCATTAATTCGTTGGTTAGTGAGTATGCGCCGACGCTGTAACTGAATGAATTCAATAGAGGTTTAGCGGTTTGTATTGTTGACATTTAAATAGGATTGATGATTGACCAATTAGATTTTGTTATTTACTTTGTCCCGCAGACAAGTCAAGTTTCTATTCTACAGGTTTTGAAACCGGGGGAAAACTTAAGCACTGTATGCAATAATAAGTTTTATGAAAAAATACAGGAAAAAGGTGCAATGCGAACGTGTCCTCTTCCAGGGATCTCTTCCAGATAACCTTATCTCTTTTCTTATTATCATCGACATATGTATGGTTTAATATACATCATTGGTCCTTGTCCATACTGGTTGAAAAAGTTAAAAGCGCGAATGTGATTTAAAAAAAAAGGTGGAACAAGTTATATATTAAGGGATCACATATATTTATTCCGCACATTATTCTAATTAGTTATTGCATAATCTAGCGATAAACAGGCAAATAGACGAACGCACGTAGTTCGCGGTTATATGCCTGGGCAACGGTGCGTTGTTTACGACTTTTTCTAGAAAATAAGAAATCGCCTAACAAATATGCAGCCAGTATATAATTGTTACTTTATTATATAGATGAACATTTACGGATTAGCATTAAAACAAATCATTTGTACAGTCAGCAGCAGAAGTCAAGCTAAGCCATAAAATAAAATAAATTCGGCTGTTGAGTCGTTCAGTGTGAGAATAGAAACATGAATGGAAAATACTGAACTTTAACCACTACGCGTTCTCGTTATGCGTCTGCTAAGAAACATTTTCGCTACATAGGAAACCGGTGTTATCGGCTACGGCGTAGGTCAGGGTGCGTAGCTAATCCCTCACGCTATAAGTATCGTAGTTATCTCTCTCTCTCTCATACTCTTCCTTATTAGTGCAACAATGACAGTTGCAGTTCGTTTGCGACTGAGCGTCAGCCAGTGGCATCTTGGCTACGCACGCAGCAGTGAATGAGAAAAAATATTCTCATTACAATACTTTCCCAGTTGGACTCTTTCTCTTCTACGCTTTCTCTGCTACGGGCTACGGCGTAGCACATGGTAGTGAAAGCGTTAAAGGATGACGCAAACTATAACGGACCGGGACGTGACCAGGGTGCGTAGCCAAGATGCCAATCGCTCACGCTCAGTCACAAACGAAACGCAACTGTGATTGTCACACTAATAAGGAAGAGTGATAGAGCGTAGCTACGATACGTTATTAAGCGTGAGCGATTGGCATCTTGGCTACGCACGCAGGCTGTCAGTTTCTATAGAAAACGTCACGTGACCTCCGAGGGCTCCGAGCTATCACGTGATTCTTCCTATAGAGATTGACATATCGTCCTGTCCCGCGCCGCCCCGTCCCGTTCTAGTGTGAGTGATCCTTAAATCCTATCGAACTCAGCGAGCATATGATGGTCGATTGTCGAATAGTGGCGCGATTGATAGCGATGTGATTGAGTAACTTAAATAGACACTGTACACAGGACCACTGTACACGGTACACTGTGTACAGGATGTAACAAAGAGCCTGGTGATCCGTGGACCGTCAAGCGCATCGCCAACAAACTGCTCTGCAGTTTGGCGAAACTTAGATTATAGGTACACTGTGTTTTGATTTAAAAAAAAAACCTTATCTTATTGTAATGAGGCTCACGGATCACCAGCAATTTTGTTACAGCCTGTATAAATGCCATAACCTATCTTATACCTTTGATCGAGCAACTCTTGTAAGAAGGTATATAAAAAGAGTTGTCGATATTGGTATATATTTATATTTCGGCAATCTCGGAAACATCTCTAACGATTATAAATTTACTAAAACGGGGCTTAATCGTGTAGAAACTTTAAAAACAAACCTCCGACGTTTCAAGGGCGACATTGCCCCCGTGATCGCGGAGAAAGACAGTTTCTACACGATTAAGCCCTGTTTTAGTTAATTTATAATGTGTGAAAATCGTGAAAGTTTAATGGCGTTATTCATAAACGCACTTCAACAACAGTTTAGCTAAATGATTGTTTGTCCTTATGGGAGAATGCATAATTTAACTGAAACTTCTGTTAACTTTTTTATTACTATTTAATAAGGCCTCTATTTATCTACATATTTACCATATGTAAGTTTCTAACGATTTCGACGAAAATTGGTATACGAGGGTTTTTGGGGACAAAACTTCTCCGTGCGGCCCTTTATGGTGTCACATGACAGACTCCGATAGAGACATGCCATCAAGGAAAATCAATTAATTTTACCGTAAATGTTGGTACCGTCCGTCGATATTGCAGGGACCAAAATGTATGGATATGTATGCCGGTAGCCGGTTAGCACGCACGAAGACAAAAATTTTGACAAGAAGTTTTTTTTATTTGTGACAACTATATTTTTTACACATTACAAGAAAATTGTGCTCTTTACAATATTCTAGTATTACCTAACAACAACATATGTTGCTGTTAATACTACAATTCTATTAATGAGTAAAAAAAATATGGTCGTCACATATACAATAATAAATCTGGTAAAGGGAACTAGACATTTTTTTCTCTGTGCGGCCCTTTGGGGCAGATGACAGAATCCGATAGAGAAGCCATCAAGGAACTTTGTCGAAGGAATCACCATCATTCATCAGTAATAAGGGACGACGAAGAAGGAGGAACTATGGTCTACCGTTCTGGGGCGTCTCCCTAGGATTGAGCGAAGGTGAAGAGGGGTGGTGGAACATTGATAGGAACTATCATAATTCTTTCTTATATGCAACAGTAAAGCTAGTATTACATCGGGGCGATTAGTCATCTCGCCCCGTGTAATCGACGAAAGGGAACTTAGGGAGTCGAGGGAGGGCAGGGAGGGGCAGGCAGGCGATAATCGGCCCCTAAAAAACGTGTCATGTAATACCAGCTTTTGGTCCACATTGTTTACTATGACGTAACTGTACCACGGCCCGCCTCTTCTCGCATACCTAACGAGACGTCTCAGTTAAACGGTAGGCCCACGGAGCCCAGAGAGAGAGTGGTAGCCCTATTGATAATGTGTTTTTTATTTTTATTTGAATTTGTACAAAATGAAGTCCCTCTTGCACCAATTTGCTACAGTAATGCGAACATTTCCGAACATATTAGAGAAAATTAATATCCACTACCTATCATTTCAAAAAGTCTAAAGAATGATTTACACTAGAACGGGACGGGACGGGGCGGTACGGGACAATCTGTAAATAGAAAGGATCATGAGAACGAAGCCCTCGGAGGTCACTTGACGTTTTTTACCGAAACTGACAGATCGGTCCGGCCCGGTCATGTCTCGGCCCGTACTAGTGTGAGTCATCCTTAAAGAAAGGTTGAAGCCGAATAAAGTACCTGAAGCTAGAAGTAGGACGTATTTAAGCTAAAGTTAACTGAAAAGCGAATTCCATTAAAGTTCAAAGTAATTATTTATTATTGTAAGAACTAGGTTACTTACATTTGTTGGAGACAAATACAGTTATACATTTGTTTCACTAAAACTTTACCTTTTCAGGTTTACAAACATTTACTATTTGGGTATTATTTACTACTTACCTAATGGATAAAGACTAATGACAGACACTCACACAATCTCTCTGCGTTGCCTAAAGGTTGACTGGTAGAGAATGTCTTATGGCATTAAGTCCGCCTTTAGTACGTCAAGATTTCTTTTTGTGCAATAAAGGATAAAGAAAATAAATTAAATTAAAATGACTATGTGTGATCTAGATAGTTAGGTATTGCCTAAAGATAAAAACATATTTTCAATTAGCCACCTTAAGAGGCCATGGAACCGCAAAGTTATTTTCATTTAGACGCATAGATCTCAATTCTCAATATTGATGACAACGGGTGCGTACCGATCGATATAACTTTTTTTGATATAATGTTGGTCGTAATAACGCTCATTTGATATAATTATTGAATCATATAACAACTAATATTATACTTAAAAATGGTATAATTCATCATCATCATCATCATCATTTCAGCCGAAAGACGTCCACTGCTGGACATAGGCCTCCCCAAAGATTTCCACAATGACCGGTCCTGCGCCACCCGCATCCAGCGGACTCCTGCGACCTTCACCAGGTCATCAGTCCACCTTGCGGGGGGCCTACCCACGCTGCGCCTTCCGGTACGCGGTCGCCACTCGAGAACCTTTCCGCCCCAACGGCCATCGGTTCTACGTGCAATGTGCCCCGCCCACTGCCACTTAAGTTTAGCGATTCGGAGAGCTATATCGGTTACTTTGGTTCTGCTGCGGATGGTCTCATTTCTGATACGATCTCGCAGAGAGACTCCTAGCATAGCTCTCTCCATCGCCCTTTGGGTGACTTTGAGCATTCTTATGAGGCCCATTGTAAGCGACCACGTTTCAGTACCGTATGTCATCACTGGCAACACACACTGATCGAAGACTTTCGTCTTCAGGCACTGCGGAATATTGGACGAAAAGATGTGTCGCAGCTTCCCGAACGCTGCCCAACCGAGTCGGATTCGACGATTAACCTCTTTCTCGAAATTGGACCTACCTAACTGAACAGTTTGTCCAAGGTATATATAATCGTCTACAACTTCGAGTGTAAAGTCTCCGATTGTCACTGGAGTTGGTGCTACATGGATATTCGACATGATTTTCGTCTTATCCATGTTCATCTTAAGACCAACTCGCCCGGAGGCTCTACTGAGGCTAACAAGCATCGTACTTAAATCCTCCATGGTCTCAGCCAAGACTACTATATCGTCAGCAAATCGAAGGTGAGTGAGGTACTCGCCGTTTACATTGATGCCTAGCCTTCTCCAGTCCAGAGTCTTGAAAACGTCCTCCAGTGCAGCGGTAAACAGCTTAGGAGAGATGTCATCTCCCTGCCTGACTCCTCGCTGCAGCGGAATAGGCTTCGAGTTCTGGTCTTGGAGTCGGACTGACATAGTGGCGCTCTCGTACAAACACTTCAACACTTCGATATAGCGGTAGTCTACTTGGCACCGTTGGAGAGATTGTAGTACCGCCCAGGTTTCGATCGAATCAAAGGCTTTCTCGTAGTCCACAAACGCTAAACAGAGGGGCAGATTATACTCCTCGGTCTTCTGTATAACCTGACGAAGCGTATGAATGTGGTCTACGGTACTAAAGCCTCTTCGGAAACCGGCTTGTTCGGGAGGCTGGAAGTCATCAAGCCTGCGTGCGAGACGATTCGTAATGACTCTTGAAAACAGCTTATAGACATGGCTCAGAAGTGAGATGGGTCGGTAGTTCTTCAGTAAGGCGTTGTCGCCTTTTTTGAAGAACAGTACCACCACACCTCCGCTCCATGTCTTTGGCGTTTTCCCTTCTAGTAAGACGGAATTGAACAACTTCTGAAGGGCCGTAAGGACCGGTTTACCACCCGCCTTCAGAAGTTCGGCTGTAATTCCGTCTTCACCAGGCGCCTTGTTGTTTTTGAGCTTTTTAAGAGCCATACTAATCTCGTACAGGCTGATGTCCGGGATGTCTTCGGAAAAATGGTATAATTACCTATTATTTAATATAATGATCATTTTTTCGAATAACATTTTTTATAACATACTTTGAGTATAATGCTTACTTCCGATAAAAATAAATGCTATAACGCTAATTTAATCTAATCTAACTTTTTATAATACAATGTATAAATAATAGGTTAGGTTAGGTTAGAAACTGTGACCCCTAAACATATGTACTATTAGCAGGAAAGTATGTTAGGTTAGAACTGTGATCCCTTAAAAAAAAAATCACGATATTGCCAGCAGTCTCAAGCGATATAATTTCAGGCGACTTCTGGCGATGCGGAATATTTTATACCGTTTGCTAGTTACATTATCTGAGTTTTATATCAATGGATAATTATACCATATAATGGTTATTAGAAATAAGTGTTATATGAAATGATAATTATACGAAATAATAGTCGATATTTTGTTGTTACCTATACCAAATGTTCATTCAAGATTCAAGATTCAAGATTCAAGACATTTATTGATAAAAGCAACATAATTTACATGTCAAAAGATTATAACTAAACTTTGGTATATTATTAATGTCAATATGAATACTTTAGAATTAGTTAATTACAATTAGGTAATGTCACTTAATATGTAGACATAATACAATAATTTATAAAGATGATGAATGGGTTAATAAGACGTTTTCAAAGAATTCGTCAATTGTGTAACAAGCCATGTTTAATAAAATATTTTTTAGTTTTATTTTAAAAGATGTGTTGCTGGGTAAGTTTACTAAGTCATTTGGAAGAGAGTTATAAATCTTAGGCCCTAGTACACACAGTGATTTTCGACCCTTAGCGAGCCTGCGCGACGGCACGATCAGCAGATGCTGACCGCGCGTCATCCTCCCGGGGGCGTGCTGTTGTTCGCGAGCCGGGTGTGAGCCGAGGTTCTGTCTGACATACATTGCGGCTTCAAGGATGAATACGGAGGGTAGGGTTAGAATTTTCAGTTCCCTAAACAGATTTTGAGCAGGATGGTCGTCTGGTTTATTTGCGATGATTCGAATAGCCCGCTTTTGTATTTTAAATATTTTTTCACGATCTGCCGCAGTAGCCCACATGTCAATACCGTAGATCATGATGCTATGGAAATAGCCGTAGTAAGCTTTTTTCATGTTATCAGATGATAAGGTTGGAGCTATCCTTGACAAGGCGTAACATGCTGAGCTCAATTTGCCACAGGCGGCGTGTATGTGGGGGGACCACGTAAGACCTGCGTCTATTATGAAACCAAGATATTTGACCTGGTCTACTTGAGGAACAGCTACATTTCTCGAATATATGTTGAGTTTGTCGATGTTTGTGTTACGGAGCTGAAAATGGATCAGATTAGTTTTTTCTACGTTTAGCATCATCCCATTAGCTTTAAACCAAGATGAGATCCTTTCTACTGCCTGATTTAATTTGCGCTCTAGATTAGCTACACAGTCAGCGTTGACTATAATGCAGGTGTCATCAGCAAACATCACGTATTCGGGGTCAGGACAGGCTACTGTTATGTCATTTACAAGTAACAAAAACAAGTAGTTACCCATCGTCGATCCCTGGGGCACCGCACAGCCAGGTAACGATTCAATGCCAGACTTAGAATTTTGCACATACGTACATTGCTTTCGGTTACATAGGAATGATGCAATCGTTTTGTAAAAACTGCCATCCACCCCGTAACGGTGCAGTTTTTCGAGAAGTAGTGTGTGGTCGACCATCTCGAATGCGCGTGACAAGTCGCAGAATATCGCCGCAACCTGCCGCCCGTGCTCGAGATGCGCCAGCACACGCGTGAAAACATCGCGCGCCGCGTGCACCGTTGAGCGCCCTGCTTGGTAAGCATATTGCTGTTTGTTTAATATGTTATTAGAGACAAGGTGATCTATTATCATCTTACTTAATAGGCGTTCGAAAACCTTGGAGACAATTGGTATCAGGGATATAGGTCTGTAGAATTTAGGAAGGTGCATTTCGCCCTTACCTTTATAAACCGGTTGCACCCTTATAGTTTTTAAAGCATCTGGATAAGCACCCGACTTTATACAGTTATTTATTATATGTAGCAGCAGAGACACAAGAATCGGTGGTATATAGCCAAGGATATGTGTAGACATATCGTTTATATCCTTGGATTTTTTAATTTTTATGGATTTTATGGTTTTTACTATTTCATCCAGAGTTACAGGTTTCAATTGAAATGTAAATGATTTGCCCGAGAGATATTTTTCCAAGTATGCGAGCGCACCAGTAACAGATGGGCCGGCATTGTTATCAGTAGCGGTTACGTAATACCGGTTTAGCTGATCGGCCGCGGCAGCGGCGCGCGCGGCGGGGCAGTCTCCAGGCGACCGGCTGACGAGCACGTCCAGCGCAGTATTCCCCGCGTTATTGTTTTTGCAGGTCTCGGATGCAACAACACGCCACACGCCACGGCACATGTCGTCAGTATTTGCAATTATGTTGTTCATGTACTCGGTTCGCGCATTCTTCAACGAACATGAATACTGCTTTTCAAGGTGTAATAAGTTCGAAAATGACTCGGTGCTAGCTGAGCTTCGCGATAAAAAAACTTTGAGCTGGCGTATTTTATGGCGTAGTTGACAAACGTCATCATTAACCCACACATTTACAGTATTTTTTATTGGAAATTTTTTTAGTGGAAAGTATATGTCAAAGTAATATTTGATTACGTTTAAGACAGATTCAATCTGTTGACAAGGTAAGGAACATTTAGAGAGGAGTTTATTCCAATCGTAGTCATTAAGACTAAGAGTAAAGTTAGCTATATTTACTTTTGTAAACAATCGTTTTGTAATACAAGTATTATTTACATTGAATTTCTGAATTTTACAGACTACAGCTACACTTAAATGATCGGATAGATTCATGTTTGTGTACAGTACGTTTCTTATCTCGAGCTTAGATAAGTTTGTATATATATGATCAATACAGGTTTTTGTTGACTGAGTTACTCTAGTCGGCAAATCAATTAGTTGTTTTAAACCAAGGTGTTTTAGGGTGTTAACTAATTCCTTAGTATTAGTGTCTTTGGAAAGAAAATCTATATTTATGTCACCAACAATTATCACCTTATAACTTTTTAGTGAATTTAAGTTACATAGTGCATTTAATTTAGAAAAAAATATGGATACATCACCGCTAGGGGGTCTGTAGATGCACACAACAATTAGGTCCAAACCCACGCATTCAATTCCACAGACTTCAAAATGGGCTTCCACTGATAAGTCAGTAATTTCTTGGCGCTCAATCGTTAGGACATTTTGTTTCACATAGATACAGGCACCTCCACCCTGGCGTAAGGATCTTGAGTATTGTGCTCGAATACTGTAGTTTAATATTTTAACAGATGTGATCTGGGCCGACTGCAGCCAGTGCTCAGTGAGGCACAGTATGTCTACAGGATGTCGCAGTTGTAATTCACATTCAAGTTTATATGTTTTGTTTTGTAGCCTGTTAATGTTTTGGTGCAGGACAGTTATTTGAGTGTGTGTTATCGCTGGGTCGGAAATACATCTGCCCACAGCTTTTCTAATTGCCGGTGTTGGAGTTATATTTATCAAGGTATTTTTATTATGATGCGTCAGAGCGGAGGGAGCCTGCGATGGGTGCGGGTGCGGCGCCTGATGTGTGACAGAGTTCGACGTTATTGGCGTCCTGTTCACCCCGCCGGTTGCGGGGGCGCACAAGAAACCACTCAGAGAAGCGGACGCGCGGCGGCCACACCGTCGGCGAATTGAACCGCTCGAAGAGATTCTCGGGTATTCCAATAACAAAGGACGCATGCCTGGTCGTTTTAATTATCCGCTTCTCAACATAATAATCGGCGGAATTTGCAGTTTTCATTAAAAAGTTAGTCACATTTTCAACTGTTGTCTCGGGATGAAATGACCATGCTTGAATGTATTTTAATCGTTGGACTGTTTTCAGTTCGTCATCCTCTCTTCCAGATCCTACAATGATTTCCCGTTTTTGATGCTTCCGTTTTTTCTTCCTATTCATTGCTAACTGATAATCAGCCGCTAGGTCAAATCGTGAGTCATTGGACGGTGAAACTTCGTCGCTGGGAATACTTTGAAGTGGAGAATTTAAGGCGTCAGCTGCAGGCCCAACCGCTACCTTAGCGGCCGAACTCGCAGGTGTACTCGTGATGGCTCGGCTCGATTCGGGGGATGCCAGTTTACCAGTGACTACCTGTTTACTCACTTTATTCGTGGATCGCTTATTTACGGCAGCTTCAGCGCTGGATTTACCCTTTAGTGCAGTAGCTGCGTTTAGACGCGCTTGACGTTCGGGGCGCTGGATCGCTTTTGGGGCTGGCGCCAGTGGTATGGATGACTCGAGGGTAGTCCTGGAAGTTTCGTTCTCGACATCTAGATTTAGTCGGTTAGCCGCTTTAATTTGGGCTTGAATTATTTGATTTTGCTCAATAATTTTCACTTCTAGTGCACCCACTTTACTCACAAGCATAGTCACTGTTTTTTGTAACTCGCGAATCGCGGTTTCTAAGAGTTTTTGTGCCATTTTGACACCGTTTACGATTTAAATTTGGTACAGCAAGTGGCATGCATGTAACCCGACCGAGTTCCGAGACCAGACTGAATTATGAATTATGTATTATGAGTGATTATATCCATTAAATATATACCAAAAGTTGTTATATCAAATGTTATTATACCAAAAAGTTATACCGATCATTACACACCCGATGACAACTAATTGCACTAATATTCATATAAATAAAACTTACACATATAAACTGTTAAACGTGAAAACACGATTAGTAAAAAAAGCCTCCATACTTTTATTTTTCAAACATAGCTTTTTTTAAATGTTTTTCGTTAGAACGTCGAAACCGTTAAGATAATCAAAATTATTCTTAGTTAAATAGTTGAGTAATAACTATTTCTTAAATCTGGTAAAAGCTTTGACCTACAAAAATTGTAGTTTAGTTGTAAACAGCAATTACGTAGGTATCTGATTACGCGGTTTATTTTGAGGCGCCCGCCTACTATCGCCTTTTAATTTTTTGGGTGCTCCAGCAAATAGATCTGTCCTGCTTTCTTTTGCTCGCATATATGCATTCTTAATACCAATTTAGAAACATGTTTTTAAAAATTCGGAAACTATCAACATTTCTGTGGCCATAATATTGTATGAGAAGATGAGGTGGAAGACTGTGCGATATCGCCGATATCGCGACAATAAATCACGATTTCCTTGAGAAATGAAATGATGCCGAATCTCGATCGATAATAATGCCGTGGCGATTTCCAATACAGACGATAAAGCATTTTCATCACTCAATTGATACAAAGTCGTATAGATGCAGTAAATAATATTTTACTCGCCGGAGCTGTTAATAGTATTTAGTTTGCTGTCTCAATTGACTAGCTTACAGCGGATACTAAAGCTAATTGAGATAGAAAGATGAGTTCGGGAATTTCCGTCAAATTACGATGGTAAACCATTATTCACTACATCTGTAATGCCCGTCGTACATTCGTATTCGTGAGCCTCAGGCCACCGACTCGGGCGCGTGTCTCGGGCGAGTTCAACTATTTACACTTTCATACGAGAGCCTCGGGCGATAGGCTCGCCCTCTTTCTCCCTAACCCTCCCTCAAATCTCTAGATTCCTTTCCGTCTATTACACGGGCCGAAGCGACTGTTTGGCCCCAACGGATCGCGCCGTGACTACCACTTACCAGGCAACCTCTACTAGCATACCACTTACCAGGTATAGTAGCAAAACAAAGTCGGGCTGATCAGAAATAGAAAGAATGAAAAAAAAATAAGGAAAAAAAAGATAACGAAATATAAGCCAAAAAACGGTACACTGCGTATAGGAAGACATACGAAAAACAGGAAAGCACACAAATTAGAGAAATGATAACGGACCGCAACGATTGGGAAAATACTGTAGTGGAAGTCAATGCAATTTGTTTTGATAGATTGTCAAATAAATAGATGCAACGTTTTAGAACGTATCTAACGATTTAACGGCTTCCTAACCTTGGCCTTCCTGCAATTAGTTCACAGACTCGTAGTCAACATGGTGTATTGCAGCGCTATGAAATCTGAGGGTACACTCAAGAAATTACTAATTTAATCGCTAATGACTTAAGAAATGAAAATGGTACCGTAATTCGTGAACATTTCCATTTTTATATTTTTTAATAATTATAATATGTATTACAACTGAAGACAATAATTGACGGCGCGATTAAGAATCTTTGATAAAAGGACAGCGTCGTGTGATTCGCAAACTAAACAAAAATTGCATGAATATGGAGTCCTTTTTGAAAAATTGCATGAATTTTAATATACATATGTAACAGAGTGCCATCAAGTGTGTGATTCGTATACTAGATAAATATTGCATGAGTTTGGTCTCATTATTCAAGGAAGTAACTTTTAGGGAAACTTTGTATTTATTTTTAATACAAATAACAGCACCATCTGTCTGATTCGCATACTTTACTAGAGAAAAAAATTCCAAGAAGAATCTTTATAGCAGTTTAAAGCTTTGTAATTAATATAAATAACAGCACTACCTAGTGTGTGATTCATATTAGACAAAAAATACATGAATTTTATTATAAACGACAACTTCGTAGAAAGGAACGCAAATGTATTTTGTGTTGCCATTTACTTCTCCCTCAGTCATAATTGTTGGATTTGTTGGTATAAACATTTGACTCATTTGAGTTATTTTTGCAGTACCGAATTAAAATAACAATGTAAAAGGTACTGTTACAAAAACTCACTTTTGAATAGTATGCGCTCATTTTATGATGGTTAAATTTAATACACAGCTATGTACAAAAACGGTTGACTTATTTATATAGAAAATGACATTTGCTCTTCGGAAAATGGCAACACCAGATAACAAATTCTTTTTATTTCGGTTCTTTGCCGTGTTGTTTAGGGTACGTTGTTAAATCCATTAAAATCTTACATATTACTTCGAAAATCGTTGTAAAATTACTGTTGGATATTACTTTAATATATTTTAGTTGTTACACTATGCATATTTTCGCCATCACGATTGTTTGCAATAGAAATATTAGTCGCGGCAGTTTGACGTTTCGCACGCAGAGTGGAACGTTAACCTAAACATTGCCCAAGTAAAGGCTAAACGTGATATTTCGGTTTTCAGCAAAGAGGACCAAGATGAAGTACAACAAGCTCGTGACTTCCTCGAGAAGGAAGAACAGGAAGAGGCATTTCAGTGCACCTTCTCACATCAGACGAGTTCTCATGTCCTCACCCCTATCCAAGGAATTGAGGCAAAAGTTCAACGTGAAGTCTATGCCCATCCGAAAGGACGACGAAGTACAGGTAAAATACTTGCTTTAACTTATTAAAGATCTTTGTTATAAGAAAAACAACTTCGCATATCTGACTTATGTGGTTATATTATAGGTTATGTTTGAAGACTGTACAGTAGTATTGATATACCTGAAGAAAGATTTCACTATTAACTAGTTAGTTATTATATCTTCAAGGCTGAGTAAAGAATTGCTGATTAACGTCAATTACACACATTTTTGTTAGTAGAAGTTAGTAATTTGTAACTATGAAATACTCGTGAGTACTGCAAAAATAACAATATTAAACTAATAGTTCATGAGAGGATTCAGTCAATTTAAAAGATCCTTTATTGACATTTTCTTGACATTTGTTTAATTGGTCAATGTATTCGGTTTATAAACTTCAAAGATAAAATCAATACTGGTTAGTTAGTTCAAGTCATATGGCAAAATAAAATGATGATCACAAACCATTCACAGACTGCAATCACTGCATCCTCGGGAAGGTGGATCTGAAGGTTTTCTTTAGTTACACCAGAACTTGGTTGCCAGGTTGCACCATGGTTCAAAATATGGCTCTGATTGTTTTGCCTATAATTAAATAAAAACTAAACTACATAATACATATGTCAGTTTTCTCAATAACTACTTTTCCTCACATTGGGTGACAGCACATCAACAGGGACTTGACATTAACTGCAGCACTGTTGGTGATCAATGTTAATAATGAGCTTGCTAGCAGGAACCCTAAGCATACTTATTATGTGGTCATTCAATGACATGCGGGTGCAAAAGGAATTAATGCTTCATATTGAAGTGCATGAAGCATTTGGAGTGATTTTTGGATTATGTTAATACTGTTGCACCACCCTGAATTAGCCACTTAGTCCAGAGTTCAATGGTTTTTTGTATGGAATTTCAAAACTTAACTCCAGGCTAAGTTAGTGCTCATGCACAAATCACATGATGTTTTTTTTCCACAATTTTTCTCTCATTGGATATTAAGGAAATGTAATCATGATTTTTATTTCTCACAAAAAAAAGGATTTTCATTCAGGAACTCTAAACTTTATATGCAGGAACAATGCTGACTTAGTAGTCAGAAACAAAAATATACAATGGATTTCATTCATTATTTTTAAAATTTCAATCGCGTAATCTTAGTTGTACAAGAGACAATTATATATGAACTAATGTAATTCCACTGCTTTTTACAGGTTGTCCGTGGTCACTACAAAGGACAACAGGTTGGCAAGGTAGTCCAGGTGTACCGTAAGAAGTTTGTCGTCTACATTGAGAGGATCCAGCGTGAGAAAGCCAACGGAGCCAGTGCATATGTTGGCATCCACCCCTCAAAGGTGAATAAGACTTTTATTTCAGTTTTCTTTTTCTGCAAATTACATGTTGAAGAAAGTGATGAATAAAATAAGAAATCTTTTTGTAGAGAAAGGAATTATAGCAACAAATAAAAATTATGTCAAACACAAGAGGATGTTACACGTCCTTCCGATAGTCTATTTGAAAGTCAGGGGCTATGAACATCTCGTAAACATAATTTTTCATATTGTCAAGACTGATATCCTTATATTCTAGTATAGCCATAAAAATTGACATGTTTCTAAACTGTTGTGTATCTTCTGCACTTGTGAAATATTCATGTAAAGATGGTTTCTCTTTTGCTCACTTTGTTCATACCTTTAAGTTTTATCCCGTCTTTACGCTATTGACAGCATTGGAAATAAAAAATAAAAGCACTAACAATGAGATTAGAGATTCTTTAATTGAGAAAAAAAAATTATGGGGAAAGCATCTCACCTTATTTCACTATTCTCAACAAATGAGTGTTTATTAATTTCAAATGATGATAAATTATCAACTTAGTCCGTGCCAAGACGTATCAACGCCTGAAGTTACGACTGACGGCCGATGCGCCTAGCACGGATACTGCTGATACACTTCCATGGCTCTAATATTACCCACATAATTAAAAAAAATACCTTAAGAGACCCAACATCTAATCATATATCTCTCTCTTTCAGTGTGTTATCGTAAAGCTTAAGATGAACAAGGACCGCAAGGCGATCCTCGACCGCAGGGCGAAGGGACGTCTCGCGGCGCTCGGTAAAGACAAGGGCAAGTACACTGAGGAGACCGCCACCGCCATGGAGACCTCGTGAACACCTAGATTTTAAGCTAATAAAAAAAGTTAAAACACAATATACGGATTTCATTTTTCAGTAGGTACAGTCATCTGCAATAGTACCTTCCGCAAAAATATGTGACACACTCTTAGACTCAAACCATGTTATCTATTACAAGCAAATGAACTGTCAAACTTCCATGAAATTATGCCGTTAACTTTACACTTTCACAGTTTGTGCTATCAAAATCTAGAAAACTTAGTATAGTTGTACTCTATGGCTGTACAAATAATATTGTGTCAGATATTTTTCTGGCCTTCATAGCGGAAGATGTACTGCAGGTGACTACACAATTTGTTGTTTCCTGTTTGAACATAAGTTACAGATCGCGCAATGAGTTATAAGCGCTGACCGAATGCGTAGAGCAGTGCAGTATTTTTGGGGTTGGAGACGAGATGCGCAAACCGCCAGTATCTCAAAAACTACGGAGGCACAAAGAATTTCCGATTATCTCTACGAAGAGTCAAGAAGTCAAGCCTATCTAAAGTATCCCGGCTGTGGACAGTTTGATTTGCTTTAAAAATAAAGATATTTATCATCAAAAACATTACCTAAGCGTAAAAAGACGCAAGTCTCGCTCGCTCCGCAGTTCTTTCTTATGCTGCAAAAAAGGTTTAAGATGTAATGTTAAAACAACTCGGTTATTTTAGTCTGTACCAAGGAGTGTCCATAGAACGCAATTTCCACCGACTTGCCAATTCTTAATTAATGAACTCTGTGTCCCGCTACGATTTTAAAATGGGCAAGTAGAGTTATATAGCGCGCGGTTGTTTTGTGCGGCAATCGCAGCGTTTAGACGCATGCGATTAACGGAATGCGTTTGCCCCGTATGTTTCACCTGCTGCGTTAACCGCGTAAAACAATAGTCTATAATTATATTACCTGATTTGAAATGATCTGCGTCTATCGCATTGCGTGTAACGTAGCGTTTATCGCATAAAATAACCGCGCGCTTAAGCCCCTCATTCACGGCAGTCCGCCGGCTACTCCGGCACGTAATATAGCATCGTGAATGTCGTTGCCGGATGCGTGCCGTACGGCAACATCCTGCTAGCTCCGCCCACCTCCTTGAAGTCCGAATTGCACTAAATTACGGTAATAAACAATTGAGAAATGCGGCAATGCAAAAAATATTAATTATTCATTATTATAAATGACATAAGAGATGGCGGCATTTTTTTAATTCGAGTACAGTGTATGCGCTAAAATGCTGCCTGCGGTAAAATGCGAACTGCCGTGAATGACGGGCTTTAGCCCGTCATTCACGGCAGTCCGCCGGCACTCCGGCATGGCTGGATGTAGCGGACACACGGTGTGCAAGTGGCCCAGCCTGGCAGTCCAATTCGCACTTATTCGTTGAAAGATGTGCAGCGCTGCGTTTTAGCGCATACACTGTACTCGAATTAAAAAAATGCAGCCATCTCTTATTTCATTTTTAATAATGAATAATGAATATTTTTTGCATTGCCGCATTTCTCAATTGTTTATTACCGTAAATTAGTGCAATTCGGACTGCAAGGAGGTGGGCGGAGCTAGCAGGATGTTGCCGTACGGCACGCATCCGGCAACGACATTCACGATACTATATTACGTGCCGGAGGTGCCGGCGGACTGCCGTGAATGAGGGGCTTTAGGGCAACCCCCGGTACCGACTAAAATAACCGACTTGTTTTAACATTACATCTCAAAACTTTTTTTGAAGCATAAGATTAAGAACTGCGGAGCGAGACTTATCTTTTTACATTTGTGATGTTTTTGATGGGATCGTTTTAATTGCAGTAGTGCAACGCCCTTACAGTGTATTGGAGTCATTTCGAATGTCAAAAAACGCAGGGTAATTTTGTAATGTGACCAGGCCTGTCCCACTCGCGCGTGTAGGTATCGAACTGTAAGTACCCCTTGCTAGGGGCCAAATCAGTAGGGACTCACGGGCGAGCGGTGACGCACGCGCGAGAGTTGTTCGTCGCATACCTACGTACTGATTCGACCGCCGTCACAGAATTTTATTTATATTAAAATAACTAAAGGGCGGCATTATTCAAGGCCTTTGGGTAGGTTCATCAGGCCTGTTTCAATTAAGGTACCTATCTAAGTAAGTACCTATGCCTAACTAGTTGCACGCAAATTTATTAGAATTAAACCTACATACCACTTAGACATATCTTAGGTTTATTCGAGCTAAAGTAGAGCAATATAAAAAGGTCTTAACTAAGTATTAAGATTATATTAAAAGAAGACAACATTGATATCATCATAAAGGGAACGAGTTACGCGATAGAAAGAGAGCGCACTTTACGTGAATATAATTGTAGGCATTCAGCGTTGCGCGCTTGCGCGGTCGGAATTTTAACTTAGTATTATCGTAACATGAGTCGTTATTTCTTTAAACGAGTTGTTGGAGAGGGATTTTTGTACTTGTACTAATATGTATTCTGTGCCGTAACGAAGATCGTAAAGTCTACCTCCGTCTCTGTCACTCGAATAGTAAGTGTGACAGAGATGGAGATAGACTTTACAATCTTCGTTACGGTTTGCGGTCACACGCCTGTTATGTTTTCGGTGTTATTTACCTAAATAGCTGCTAAGTGTAATAATTTATGCATGTAGATATACCACGCGTGCTATTTAATATTTATAATTCGCGTATTCTTTGTGTGTATATTATTGGATCAAGGGTAGGTACAAGATGCGTAGGTGATATGTACATTGAAATATCTTATTGTCGCCGAGGCGGACCGTATGCTTGTTTGCCACCGACGTCGTTCAAAAAAATGACAACCCTATCTTCGGCGAGGTGCGGAGTAATATCGACTTTCGCGCCGGGCAATAGAACTCAATGACAGCGCGGCTCGCGTGCGGTCCGTGCTAATAATAATTAATAGGCACGTTAAAAGGCGGCATTCGTGAACATCAAAACAGAGGGTCTTCTGTACTTGTACTATTATTTATTCTGTGATGTGACTAAAGATGACGAATTATGGGTGATCTTCCTGTGATTTTCAAAATTACCCTAATGGTATTTATTAGTGGAATGGAAAATCCGCACAAGTCTGATCATTTTCCGGAGCAAAATCTTAGTAGGTATCAGTTTCCAATAAACGAAAAAATAAACCGCCGAATTGTAGTATAAAATTTATTAAATGTATGAGTTATTGAGCACCTCATAATTTTCCTTACCTACCTATTATACTTACGCTAGGACTGAATACTTAGCAGCCACAGGTAATCTGGGCCTATACCACGAAAATCGAACGATTGCGGATTTGTAGCTCCGTCTCTGTCGCACTTGCATATTGGAGCGACAAGGAGGTTTTCCCGTCAATGCCAATTTTCGATGTTCGTGGTAGGCATGCAGGTTACATTTATGAAGGTGGCGATTGGCGTGTAACATTTGCTCGATGTGAGCACGCAACAAACGAGTACAATGCTCCATATGATAGACATCTCAAAAACAAACGCCGATCAAAGAGAGTATCGCACGCGTGCTCACATTGAGCAAATGCTCACGGCAATGGCCACCTTTAGGTAATATTGGCTTATTAATAATGACCTTAGTTCATCGAACTACGTATCTCGACGATTGCTGCTTTAGGCTCTGTAGGTATCATTAAATCTGGAAGCATCTGATGTAGAGATCTAATAGAAAGACTATATCGTCGTTGCGCTTTCCAAATCTGATATGTGTGTGATTATAATTAAATGAATTAAAACCTTATGTGTTTAATTACTAGGCTACCTATTAATTGTCAAAAATCGAGCACATATCAGATTTGGAAAGCGCAACGACGATATTTTAATGAGAAATAAAAATATTGGTAAATAACTTGTATTTTCAACTAATTTGAAAAGAAGGAGGTTCTTAATTTGCGTCGATATTTTTTAATTTATCCATCAACACTTTGAAAAAAAAAATTAATTAAGATGTAGGACATTTTCAGTGCGTTGAGATGCGTAGTCAATTAGCTAGTTCTTAACACTACTAGGCTTTTCTGGAACTAAACCTACTGGCTGATAATTTATTATTCTTGACATGAGCTTCCATTAGCATTTTGAGTTGATGATAAGACACTAAAGAATATAATAGTTGGATTAACTATAACAGAATATAATTTTAATGGCAACTACACTCTTTACCAGTAGTCCTAGCACAAGAGAGCCGCCACAGTATCTCGCGGTCGAGAAGAGAACTGTCATTATCGAAGAGTTAAAAAATGACAGGTGTCTTTCTCGACTGCCAGATACTACGCAGCCCTCTTGTGCTAGGGCTACAGACATGACAAAATAGGTATCTTATAATCTAGAACCTCTTTTCTTAGAGCCGTATTTGCGCAGATGTAGCGAAGTGTACAGGTTTTAACAATAGGCTCACTGATAGAAATGGATGGCGTATTTTAGTTAAGATTACTTTCTTTCAGGTTTTTTCATTTCATAACTTATCCTTCACTTAATCGGTAAAACCTTAAATAATTAGAGGCATCCAAAACCTACACGGCAACAGCAGTTTTGTGTTTCTGAGCCTCTAAATTAGCTTTAGACTGACATTTGAACCGTTTCTTCACCTCATTGTTCAAACCCTCACGATTCCTAGCGATTTCTATAGCATAGAACTGTACTCTTGGCACTAGTATGGTATTCTGTTCAGAGTAGTCCCCCTTCGTGTCAGCTCGCATTAATGTACCAAAACTGTAATCTTCTATGATGTTTTTGAATTTTTCGCAGTAAGCACGCCATTTCGCTTTGTTGTGGTTGTTTTTGATTTCGTTTTCTTTAATGTAGGCAACATTTAGGTCGGGGAAGTCTTGTCTGAAGTGCGTGTATACCAGGTCGTCCTGCGGGGTCAGGCGTAGCAACCGTGTGTCTACTGAGCATAAGACCTGAAACATGAAAAACTAAGTTTAAGGTGGCAACTGACGTGACAATTTGCTTGATGTGAGCACGCGTGCAATGCTCGCTTTGATCGGCGTTTGTTTTTGAGATGTTGATCAAATGGAGCATTGTACTCGGTTTGTAACGTGCTCACATCAAGCAAATGTTAATATGATACGTCAATCGCCACCTTTATGAGTTTTAGGTGAGTGACAATAATGATAAGGTGTTGGTTATCTCTGCAGCTGCAGAGCATACCTCTAAAATTTGCTAGTAAGTCTAGAAGCACCATATAAATATATTTATCATAAGTATCATAACATACAGAAGTAAAGTGCATATGAAGGCAAGGCATATAATCGGTCAAAAGGATGATACAGGTGAGTTGCAAAAACAACTATTTTGAATGCAGTTTATTCTTACGGGCTCAGACAGGAAATTAATTAATCAACAAAAAACAAACAAATTAAAACTCACTACATGTTCATCATGGGAAGCACAGTCAAAAATATGCCCTATAAAAGCAGGAGTGCCCCAAGGTAGTGTACTGGGCCCCATACTCTATCTACTGTTTACTGCAGATTTACCAACATCTGAATGCCTAAACATGGGAACCTTTGCGGATGATACTGCCGTTTTAGCCACACACAATGATCCAGTAATGGCCTCAAATAATCTCCAAAAGGGACTTAACAATATATCCAATTGGCTCAAAAAGTGACGGATAAAGGCCAACTGATCAAAGTCAGTGAATGTTACGTTTACTTACAGGAGAGGATCTTGCTCCCTTTGAGAAAGCAACTTGGTATTAAAAAAAGAAAAATATACTGCTTATTGGTCCAAAGTCCCAACTGTTGCTTGATAACAAAATACCATTATACAAGGCCATACTGAAGCCGATTTGGTTGTAAATATATTTATGGTTGTGATTTATTCAAATTCTCAACATTTCTAGGGATAACTTGTCATCAAAAGTTTTACTATTTAGCACCTTATTTGGGAAGGAAAAATGTTGAAACTCGAGGTTCACCTTAAGGACCAATGACTGTACTGCTTACCCTAGTAAGATAAGGGAAATAAGAAAAATTCTATGTTCATACACTGACATTAAAATAGATATCACTGTGCTCCATTGCCTTTGCAGCCCACAGGTGCTCCAATGTTTCGTCATTGCCAAACTCCTCGGCAGGCCTGGTGAGGACATCCTGAAGCGAGAAAACAAATAAGAATATAAGAACAAAATGTAGTTGAGTATATAGGAATGGCTAACATATTAACATGTCATCTAAGATGTCTGGTAATTTTATAAGTCTTAACTAAAATGGTCTCATTAAGTGAAATATTTGCAGCTTAGAGGATGTATATCACATTATGATGGAGTGTGGCCGTGACGAGGCATAGCAACGGCTACTTAATTTGAGGATGTATGACCTCGGCAGATTAAAATGGTATCTTGTCTGATCCAATGTCTGAGAGGATGTATTGGTGTATAAGTTCTTTAACTGGTGGTGTTTTAACTTTAAATTAAGACCTAGTTAGTTTAGTTTGGAGAGTCCCTATGAAGGTGACATTTATAAAACCCTCTATAATTAAATAGAGAAAAAAAAATTGAAATTGAACACTTTAGAACAGTTAATCACGTTTTTTAACACCATGACCGTACATTACGAACCCTTTACATCACTTGGTCATGTATAAAGTGTTTAATTTCAATGAATAAATATTGCGGAAACAGAAGACAATATTATGAAATATTTATATCATATAAATTTGATTTTGACGCAGAACTTTGACAAAATGTACAGACAGTCAACCACATACAGTAGAATCCGGATATAACGACGCCGAAGGGACCGACAATATTACGTCGTACTAACCGGAAGTCGTACTAAACAAACTGTCAATTTTAAAGTTGTTTCTCGATTTTAATAGTCACACATGCATTATAATTTATAACTCAATGTAACTCACAAAATAATTGAAATGAACAATATTTTGCTCTTGAGTGAAAGAAATTGTTGAACCATTGAACTATTTGCTCATACTTTTTGACTACATTGCAACTTAAGCCATTGTAGATTGCGGAGATTATTTTTACACGAGATGGAACCCTTACGCGCTTAAGTTTTAGAACATTAGCTTCGAACAAAGATTCTATCTTGTATGTATGCGTGTGAAATCCCGTTGTTAAAAGCGGTATGTCGATATAAAGCAGTCATACTAAAGAGATGCACTTTCATAGTGGCTTGTATGAAACCAACCATCTGCCTATATCTACGTCGCTAAAACCGGTTGGTCGTTTTATGCGGAGTCGTACTAATCGGATTCTAATGTAGATATAATATGTAGGATTCACTTTTTCAAATTACTGCATTCTAATAATGTCCAAGTGAATACATCTCTTTGAAGTTGGTTGTACATAATGTAGCCATTTTAAATTAATAGTTTGTTAGACACTACATATTTAAAGTTGTTATGTTGGATAGAGAGTTATTATTTGTAGTTATTATCTAGCTGATGTGATATACATGATTGTATTTAGTAAAAGGTACCACTTTGTTGAATGTTGATAACGTTAATTTCTAAATTAATCTAGCGCATTATCAAAGGAGACTAGTTCATTTATTCATAATAAATCGACGCATAATAGTGAAACAATAGAATACCCCTGTTATAGCAAGAGACCGGCAGTACAAAAGGTTACGTACGACTTTCAGGACTAACTTTAAATAATAAGCTGTAAATTGGTAGAATTATTTAGGAATTTTAATGCCAATATTACAGATATCGGTAAAAGTATTAATTTAATGTAAAATAAATACGAAACATTCCTATTGATTGCCAACGTTAACCCAAATTCTTCTACAACCTATGATAACTATTATTAATTAAGTTAGGTCTAATACGTATGTACTTACCATCCTTGTTGAATATAATATAATATATTTGTTATAATAAGTTTTTAAATGGTAAAACACGTGCTTTATTAATTTATATTACTGATGCCGTACGTAACGTAATGTTCGCTCGTTGACAATTTATTTGACATACACATGACATTTCAAAAAATGTTACCAGCGGAATATATTAGTCTTAGGGTCGCCCCACACGTCCGGAATCAGAGGGCATACCGTTCATCTATTTCTTCTCTATAGGTTTCGCGAAGAGGCAAATAGACGAACGAACGAACGAAGTGGTTCGTGGTAGGCCCTTAGAATATGAATTCATATTATGAAATCCGTTTCTTGTGGCGATTTTCCAGCCGGGTGCGTAACGGTTGCTATAAGGGTCACCACCCGCCCCTTACATCCCCACATACACCCGGAAATAAAGACGGAACACATAATCTTAATTCATATAATGAATTCATTCATGACGCACGGAATTACAAACAAATTAGCTATTAATCACACACGTTCTGACTTTTTAATTAACCACATTCCGGAACTTTATAACTATAAACCTTTTACACTGTTATGCAGATTCTCCAAAATTGATGTGACAGAGATCACGAACTTTCTTCTGAAGTTGGCTGCCAGCAAGACCACCCTCTCGGGCCAGCCATATTTAGCCTAGCCATAAACCCATTTATACAAAATCTTAATTCAAAATTCAACGGTTGGTATCTGGAGGACAAAACTCTAGGAGGGGATGTAAACACAGTACTTTCGGTTATTAAAAATATGTTTAGCTTTATAGCTAAGTGATACCTAAGTGCGAACTATTCCGCTTTAACCATTCTAAAATTTCTTTCTCCTCCATTCCTTTTTGCACCTAAATTTACTTACATGCTCTGCTGCTCCTAAGTTTGTACCCCTCACTCGTACCCTCGCGGTTACCTGTCGATGAGCTCGGACACCACGACCTTTCATGTCGTTTAAGCGCCGGTCGCATCTCTAGACACGGTGACTTAAACGACATAATCCGTCGGTCTCTTGCCACCGTAAACGGTAATACGGTCCAGTAATACTTGGGCTGAACGGCGTCTCGAGGGTCGACGGCAAGAGACCGGACGGTATAAGTTTAATACCTTGGATGATGGGAAGAGCGCTTGTGTGGGACGCTACATGCGTCGACACTCTGGTACCGTCCCATTTGCCCCGTACTTCGGTCGTGGCTGGAGTGGCGGCGCGGTTGGCAGAGTAAAAAAACATATAATATCAGGGTCTCCACACCCAATATATATTTTTTGCCATTTTTTTTTAATAACATTTTATTTGGCGTCGAGATCCTCGGGCCGTGGGGTTCGAGCGCTCGGCTTCTTTTTAAAGATCTAGCCGAGCGTCTGGTCGAAGTCACCGGCGCCCAGAGAGCTGGCAGCTTTCTCTCGCAACGGTTAAGCATAGCCATACAGCGACGGAATTCTGCCAGCATCTTTGGCACAATGCCTCGGGGGCAATATTTAAATGCTTTTAATTTTTTTTTATTTTAGATTTAATTTATTTGTACGTTAGTGTTTTTTTTTAGTTAAATACAACTAAAAAAAGATACTAACAGGTTTGATAATAATAATTTAATTTTGAGTTTTAGTATAAGTCTGTGGCTCTAAGACTGCGGCGTTCGAAAGTAGGTCCGTTTCGCTCCTAGACCATAACTCTACGGCCTACGAATACGGCCAATTCATGGTAAGCACACAGAGACGGATTTCATAGTATGAACTCATACACTCATTCCGGACGTGTGTGGCGAGTTGGCGACCCTTATTGTAATTTATTATTCGTCAAGAATACACATATTTCAAGTATATTTTTAATGAATACAATGAATTATTTGGCCTATACACACCGAAAAAAATGCGGGATGGGATAAAAAATAAAAAATGCAAGGATGATCACGAGAATAATTCTATTATTTATTTATTCATAGGCAGCTTATAAGTCTTGCGTTTTCATCTTTGTTTTTCATAAATACATCTTTTTTTTTTCATACATTGAACTTTTTATTGTTTGTAAATACATACCCATGGATAACAGTACGTAAATATCTTATTTAAAACCTAAATTTATTATGAATAAACTAATTATGTCTAATTTTTGAGTAAATATTGCCGTTATTTCCTTTTTCGAGCTCGTAACATTAGAAAATTAAAGAAACGTTTTAATTTTATTTTGCTAGAGTTCAATCCATCACTCTTCAAATGTGACCATTAAGAGAGACAGAGATAACAATACAGATAACTTACGCTATTCCCAGTTGTAAGAGAGAGAGGCGACATTTAACTTCTCAGAAGGATTCGTTCGCTTGGGCTTGGTTTCATTGGACGAGCGCGAGAAAGAGGTTGGCGCATGCGCGTTCGGCCGACGCCATCTCTAACTACTGTGCGTACTTATTCCTAGAGTGAAATTAATGCTAATTCGTGTTAAAAAGTGTAATTTATCATGTAATTATATCGCCGCCTGTGAGATAAAGTGACATCACATAGTGTTTAAACTACGCAGTGCAAGCGTAATAAAATTGCGGTCGTAAATTTGCGGAAGTTTCTTAGCTATACCAACGCATATTTTTTGCGGCCGTCTCCGCGGCCACCGCATACCACTGGCTACTTGATGGGCCTTTGTCGCCGGACCGGCTAGTGGTAATTTACTGCTTTATTATCAATCGACGCCGCCGTAGAAAGCGTGCTAAGCGAGCTAAACGCGTTACGCGTTACGCGCCTATCGGCCGGGCCGAGTTCGATTACGTACGATTGTTGTGGGTCAAAGACTCCGCGGTGTTGGCGCGCGTTGCCGACAGTTCTACAGCTCATCGCTTATGTTTCAGATTTTACTCTTCGGTGTGAGTGTTCGCGTGATATGAATTCTGTAAAGCCCGTTTTGCCCCAGCCTGGGGCGCCGGGTGTGCAGACGAGTCCCGCGAAGGCGACAGTCGCCGGCGGCGGATTGGGTGCGGGCGGGAACTTGCCCAACCTCGGGGGCAGCCTTGTCGGGCAGAACCTGACACAGCCCGTGGCCGTGCCTCAGCCGCTGGCGCCATCGGCTCAACCACTAGCACACGCCGCGCCTTGCATGGCGCCGGTCTCCGCAAACATGGCGCAAATGGCTCAAAATATGAGTCACCACGGTAACTTATCGCACGTCACTCAGAACTCTGTCCCACCAGTGGTCACCAGCCCCGCCAAAGCGCCCACTAGCGCTCCATTAAGTCTTGTCCAGGACAAACCTCCAGTACCTGCCCCATCTCAGCCTTTAGCATTGACACGAACTCCTGAGAAAAAGGAACCTGACTCAACTGTCCCACCGGCACAGTCAAATGGCACTGTTGACTCTCCAAAATCAGCAGCAAATGCGCCTACCACCTTAAAACCACAGAATGCTGAACCAAGCAAACATATTGACATTGCCAAGACTTCTCCTAGTACACCAAAACCTCCTGAAAAGCCTTCAAGTACCCCAAGTACCCCACAGAAAGCTGAACCCGCCAATGCTAATCAAGTGGCAGACCCTGCTCAACCTAAAGTTGCCACTGCAAATGAGGCACCTGAAAAATCCCCAGCCAAGCCAACTGAACCCAAGCCGGCACCAACTGCTGATGTTGCACCATCCCAAAGTGATAGCAAGCCTGTTCCAGAATCGGCTAAAGCCAGTTCATGTCCTGAGAAAGCCCCAACACCACAAAAACCTGAACAACCAGCAGCAGGAAGTGCCAAGGTACAAAATGATGTAAAGCCTGAAGAGAAAAAACCAGAGCCTGAACCCGAGAAGCCAGCACCAAAACCAGTTGAGGAGCCAGCTAAGCCAGAGGAAGCTCCCAAAAAGGCAGAAACTCCTATAAAAGAGGAGAAGCCAGTAGTAGAAGCTACTGAAAAACCAGCAGAAAAGGTTGAAGAGAAGAAAACTGAAAAACCAGAGGTCAAAACCCCTGCCAAACCTGAACCGAAGGCTACTCCAAAGTCTACTCTGAAGCTTGCAACAGTCACACCGCCAATGAGGAAGAGGAGGCATGCAAGTCCAGCCAAGTCAAGTGATGGCCCCAGTGCAGCTAAGAAACCTGCAGAGGACCCTTCTACACCTGACTCTCGGTCCAAGAGGAATAGGAAATCTGTAAGTATTATTTTTACTTTGAAATTAGTTTCATATCTTGATCTGCATAGCATGTATTGGAGAAGATTGGGGTTTTATGCTCATGATACGGATAATTAATAATAACAAACTCCCTGGTAATGAATTTGTTTGTATTTGTCTCGCAGGGCGGAAAAAAATCCTACGGAAGTATTTTATAGTCTGAGTTTATCAACTTTCTTTTTAATAAATTATTTTTATTCAATTATCTATTATGACTTTATGACTAAAATAGGAATTCAAATTGTATGTCAGACTTTATGTAGGTACTCCAAATATATCCAAATATATAATATTTAAGTATTACGCTGGCTTTGTGCACACAGTGCAGATTAGAATACAAAAGTTAAAATATCTGCCAGTTGTATGTTATGCAGTGTTGTATACATATATTAAAACCTAGTTTAATTGATAGGATTTAAGCCTCTATCAATAATGAAATAAATGCAAAATAAATTAACAACCAAAAAATTATTAGAAACAAAGGAAAAGTGGAAACACTCATGGCAAATGATGATGATTGGGTTCTTTTTTTTCTAAGAAATTTGGCATTCACAGATGTTTATGCTTAAAAAAATACAAGATAAAATTAATTCCAAAATGTAATGGATTACTTACAATTAAATACAATAAAACACATATCACAACAGTTAAGACACTATAATATGATCAAAATTACAATGTAGGTCCCTATCAACAAAAAATGTTCTGATATACACAAATATTGACATCATCAATCGTCGACAAAAGTCATTTGCTAAATTCTACAGGCTGAAGATGAACATTGTTTTTTTAAAGGCAAAATAAATAAATATAAATCATCGAAAGTGATCGTTTTAGTAAAAGGTACCACTTTATTGATAGTTAATAAGGTTCATTTCTAAATAAATATTTATGACATTAGCGCCTTATAAGTTAACGACAAAGAAGGTACCTTCTACTAAAAAAAAAACGGCCAAGTACGAGTCGGACTCCCGCACCGAGGGTTCCGTACGAACATTACGTAACTAAACAAAAATAAAACAATATAAGTTGTTTAAATTTCAACTAAGTTCAGAAAATTTCATTTTTATTAAAAAATCCTTCATAAACTTCGGAGATAAATAGCGGAATGGTATTTATTTATAATACACTTTGGATTAAAACTAAAAAAGGTATTTCTTTAAACCCCGAATCTTAGGTAACATGGTGGAAGAATATAATAATACCGCCAATACCGGTATTTTGGTGTGGAGAAATACTGGTATCCGACCTCCGGTTATGGTACAAAAAAGTTGTTAAAGTAGTAAAGTGTAGTGTTCAAAAAAATCTACATACATCTTTGAACTAACAATAAGTAGGTAGGTACTGCATGTCTACACTAATTTAAAAGAAACACAGTAGGCCAGTTTTAACTATAAGGAACCATTGAAACAGTTAAAACAGATAAGGGATAATATTTTTCTTTTGGAAACTATTATTCGAAAACTGCGAGAAAATGTGGGAAATTCAAAGCAGTTGAAATGCCACTCACATTGGCTGTGATGTCAAAGTTCACGCCAAAACCTCTATCGACTGTGCTACGTTCGGCGCCGTCACTTGTTAGTTGTCTTAGGACGTAGACTTTGACGTCACGCCAAGAGAGCGTTACCAACGTCTGGAATAGTTTGAATTGAATGAAAGAATATTTATATAGGTACTACAGTTAAAAAAAATGTGTTGAAAATGATTTTACATTACAGTATTATAACTATGAAAGCTATGATATAACAGTATAATAACAATAAGTGCATATCACTTATTTAAACTTTCACGATTTTCACACATTATAAATTTACTCAAACGGGGCTTAATCGTGTATCTTTAATAACTTTAATAAATGTAAGCGTAATCGATTATCACCGGCTCAAAAATCGGACATCGTGAGTGTAGTGTGTCGACAGAGTCACATCCCTAGTGCACAAAATGTTTAAGTTGATAATCCAAGACCAATTACGGGTAGTTCGTAAAACTCGCGCAGCTAGATGTTGATGTCAACCTCAGCTAGTCTTTCTCCCGAACCCCGGGGCAATGTCGCCCTTAAAACGTCGGAGGTTTGTTTTCATAGTATCAATACGATTAAGCCCCGTTTTAGTAAATTTATAACGTGTGCATATTCCTTATTCTTGTGAAAATAAGGTGTGCACTGTGCAAAAAAAAATTTACATCTTGCTTTCTTACGTTGGCTAGTTTAGCTTCTCATAGCATACATAAATATTTACAATGACATTGATATATTTCAGGTGCAACTATACCAGTCTCCGACTCCCGAGATCAACTTGGCAACCAAACTGTCGGCCTCTGCAGGCCGAGCAACCCCAACTAAACCTAATGATGACAAACTGATTGTGTTTTACAAGTAAGTACTTGTTTATGATAAGATTTATTTATTTATTTATGGCGTTATTTATAAACGCACATCTAACATAGTTTAGCTTAAATTATTTTTTGTCCTTAATCTCTCAGTTTGATATTTGCATTTGTTAGTAAAGAAGAAAACATTTTAAAATGTGTATTAATTTCTTTATGATAAGGCTTTTTCAAAAAGAAAAAGAAAACGCACAAAAGGCATACTATGCCATAGGGCATTCTCTACCAGTCAACTTTAGGGCAAAACACAAAATATTTTAGGATTGTCTTTGGTATGAGCAGAGCCTGTACATTTGATGTCTATGTCGTTACGCCACGTAATGATTGACGACTAATGATTAATAATTAAAAAAAAAACCTTTTATTCCTATGCAAATTATATTTTTTTTTACATATATTTATTTAATTTAATTAATCACACCAGAACCCTTTCGCAGGTTAAGCCTCTTCCATTTGCTTCCACCTTTCACCATCTTGGGCCTCCCACATCCAGTCAGCCCCTGCTATCTTTATTATGTCATCGGCCCAGCGCGCCAATGGCCGTCCTCTTTTCCTTCTTTCACCTGGGCCTTTCCAGGCAGTCGCTTGATAGGCCCATCTCTCTTCATGGAGTCTGGCAACGTGGCCAGCCATCCCCATTTTTGTTTCTTGGCTTGGTTTAGTGCATCGATTATTCCTGTCCTATTTCTAATTTCAGAGTGCCTGCTCTTATCAATTTTTCTTATTTTAAGTATCCTCCTTTCCATTAATAATTGCAATACAACTATTTAGGATCATCCTATATACAACACGACGTCGTCGTATGTCAGCGGCATGAAAAGTATGCAGTGATCATGAGAAGTTTTATGATAAGTTCCTTGGTATATATGCATTTTGTAAATAACCTAAGAAAGAAAATAAATAAAGGAAGATAATAATCGTAATACTCTTAAATAAAACAACATATTTTTAACAGAAATTATAACTTGAAGTGAAGAGACTGATACTCTGTATCATGTAACTAGCTATTCATACATTTCATATATTTTCTGGAATTTGCATACGTCATTCCAAAGAAATGGTATATTAGGTACTTAATTTTGCTTAACAGCTATTACTTTGTATTTTATTGGCATTGGTTTATCGACAAGTTCCTTAACTGTATACAGTTAATGTAGTCATCAAGATAACTCAACTGCATTTTTAAAACATCGATATTACATAAAATATAAAACGTTGACATGATTATATCGTGTAAACACAGGGTTCCATTCCAACTATCCAAAGAACTGTGTTTCTTTTTTGTTTAAATTTGAGTCCTAAGATATCATTTGACATCTCATTTCATTTGAAAACTTGCGGACATGTGCATTCTTCCGACACTGACATGGCGCACAGACCTCGTCTTTAACTAAAATTCAGAAGTGGTAAAATTCAGAAGTCTTGAGGCTAGTCTCAAGGTTTGCCTAACGGCCATGGAACGTAGTATTTTGGGCGTCAAATTAACCGCCCGCATCAGGAATACAATACTATACTAAGTTCCAAAACGAAAGTAAATAGCTGACGTAATCCAAACGGCGGCCAAATTAAAATGGGACTGGACGGGACATGTCAGCCGTATGCCGGACGATCTATGGGCGAAAATAAGTACAAGGTAGAACAACGAAGATTTTTCGATAATCGAATTTAAACCTTGTCACTTTGACATAAACTGACCATGTCGAATACTAGTGCAGCGTCGAGCACTAGTACTTTTACCTTACATTGTGGGTCCCACCAAACCGAGTCTGGCGTCAAGGCAAGGCAGACGATGTCTTTCTCGCCGACTGGCGGGATATTGCTCAAGACCGGGTTGCGTCGAAGAGGGAGAGGGAGGCCTTTGCCCAGCAGTGGGACACTGGCTCTTAAATAAAAATAAATTAAATAATAATTAATTCCATTTGACGTGTAGTTGTAGTGTAAAAAAAAACTAAACAGAAGACACAGGACTCTCAGAAGTCTATAGGAAAACAAATTGTTGTCCCTAAATAAGACTGAGTGTTGTGTTTGTGTGTAATTATTTTAGTTTAAAGTTAGCTTCTAACTAACTGTATATAAATATATAACAAAATTGTTGTTATATTTGTGGACTAGCGACCCGCCCCGGCTTCGCACGGATTATTATTATACATATAAACCTTCCAAGGTTCAAACGGAGGTCTTGACCCTCAATTATGAGGAACACGACGCAAGGAGAATAAGAATAAGAATAAGAACATTTTTATTGAGGGAGGAGGATTTATTATTAATTTTCTTTCCTCCATTACAGGAACGAATACCTAGCGGTCCGAAACGCCGAAGGTGGCTTCTACGTATGCCAGGCCACTCAGAACGTGTACCGCACCACGCGAAAGATCAAGATCCGCTGGTTGTCCCAGGACAAGGCCGCGGACCCGTCCGGGGAGACCTATAAACCGGACTTCTATGATGTTACTGGTAAGTTATAATAAGAACTGTTGTTAAGACAAGATGTCCGTCGTTAAGTCGTTAGACGTTCTTCGCGAATTCGAATCAATCGTCTTTTGTCTTTTGTCCATAAATACCGCGCCCGCCGGGGCACGCCGCCGCCAGTATTATATAATATTTCTAATCGTAGGCAACCCTAGCGATGTACGGGGCCGAGGGGGGCCGAGCGTCAGTTGTTTTTGCGAGGTGTTCAAAACGGTTTGTATTCGCTTTTTGTATGAGAGATCTGTTCTATGAACTATTATAACGAAGGGTAAGCGGTCAAACCCGATAAGTCGAAATAATTTTTCATTGAAATATAGTACATTATTGCAGAGGAAAGGGAAACCGAATTTCGTTTCGCTTCGTCCGACAATTACATACGAATCCACGAAATTCTATTTTCGTCCGAGGCATATATAGTGCTTTTCTCCAAACATGAAAGGAAATAAAATGTATTCTTGCATAAGATTTGAAAGGAAAAATAAGGTTCCCGCCTAAACTTTCTTTTAATGCACAGTTGTGTTCATAAAAAAAGTTGAAATGTCTTTAGTTTTATTAAGCCGTATCTACACGACCTTGCACAGTGAGCCGTATGCAACTCGCGGTAGAACGAGACAACCAAGCATTTGATCTCCTTCTCTATAGAACTACTACACTACTACAAAGCCAGCCCAGACGGGGCATTTTTAAGCACGATATGATCAGATTGACAATTTGATGTCAATCAGATTGTCCCGTCTGTGCAGACCGTTTGGTCGCGGGTAAAGTATATTTGGCTGTTTGCAATATTGATAGTCCAAATATTTATTTAAAAAGTAAAAAACAATACAGTAATGGATTTTAGTACAACTTCCTGGCCGCTAAAACGGTAAAATAATAAATTCGATTTTTTTAAATTTGAGTCGGTACATAAGGAGGTTCTTTTCGTACCAATTTTGCTACATTAATGTGAACATTTCCGAGCATATTGGAGAAAACAACGTTACGTAAATTGCACATAGTTCGAATTTCAAAAATCGGTTTGCTCGACTTACCGGATTTGACCGCTTACCCCTCGATAATATAATCTGTGCTAAAAGGTTTTTTGGCGACTCTGAAATAATTTATGACAGCTGCATTATTTATTAGGACGTTTGGAGTTAATGCGTTATGCAGTCGCCGTTGTCGGAATGCGTGTAAAAATAAAGTACGCGCTGAGAGGACTGGCGTTGACGTAGTTGGCGTAACTCCGATTGACGTCCGAGTGACTCCGACTGACGGTTGTGACGAACACTACATGGATGTTACGCGGAGGACGCAGAATTCTGTTTTATAATAGCAGTTTATATGACTGTATATAATGAAAGGCATTCAAACTCGAGTGTGGGTTTATCCAGGAGTTTATAAAACCGAAAACCGCGTGTATACACGCGACGGATCGCTTCACGGAGGGCGGGCCGCGCGCACCATATTAGACAGCGAGTTTGTGGTTCGGCCTGGCTCGAGGGCAGCACATACCGTTTATCTCGGCCTTAACAAAACCGGTCTGCATTCGATGCGGTGTCACGTTGTATTCTGTGAACTTATTTCTACATACAGTTTTTTTAGCATAAAAAGTTTAAGGCCGTCCCCTATCCCAATGACCTCGGCGATTTGAGCTTTCTTCCCCTCCCGCTTCCTTTCCTCACCGGTTATACAATACGTCAATAAGCATAAGTCGTCACCTAGGAAGAGCTGCTTGTACTAGGACGCAACCCTATAAACTACTAGTGTCATCTTACACGACTGGCCCCCGTCGCCCGCGCAGGCATCTCGAGCCGGCGTTTTCGGAAAAATGCGTGTAATAGCTTTTTCTCGAAAAGTACAAAACCTATCCAAAAATCAGTAGATGCGTTTAAAGTAAACATAAATATATACTGCTTGTCTTAGTTTCTTGTACTTACGACGCATAATAAGGAAGTAGATACAGATTTAAGGTAGAAAAAAGGGTTTACGGTTATTGATTTTTCTCTTGATGTATTATGTTTTTCGACAATTTAGTAGAACCAAATGTAGACCAAATACCTAGTTACATTATATATTTTTTTCAAGCGTTGTGCTTGGAGCTGAACAATGCCTATTCACTTTAAAAACAGTGAAATATGCCGGGTAGCCCCTTAAATGAAATACTTTATTGACAGACATGGAGTGCGTGCTAACAACATTGTCCCTGGCGCGCGCGCCGGGCGGCGGCGGCCTGCAGATCCTGAAGCCGGCCGAGCAGGCGCGCGCCCGCTCCATCCTGGAGCGCGCGCTGCAGGCCGAGCAGGGCGACGCCAAGCCCGCCGTCACCGAGGAGCACCCCGACGGCCGTGAGTACTGCCTGTGTCTTATACACAGACATGGAGTGCGTGCTGACAACACTGGCCTGCAGACCCTGACGCCGGCCGAGCAGGCGCGCGCCCGCTCCATCCTGGAGCGCGCGCTGCAGGCCGAGCAGGGCGACGCCAAGCCCGCCGTCACCGAGGAGCACCCCGACGGCCGTGAGTACTGCCTGTGTCTTATACACAGACATGGAGTGCGTGCTGACAACACTGGCCTGCAGACCCTGAAGCCGGCCTCCCTGCTTACATTTAGTTTGGTATGAATTCATACCTTTGTTACGAAACGCACGTAGCAAATGCATGAATTCACAATAATCCAGAGGCTTCCAATCTATTTTAGACCGTGGCGCAGTTGAAACTTAAAAATTTAGTCATTGCTCCCTAAGGTCCGACCGAGACTACTATATTTTTGTCTCGGCCGAGACCGAGATTTTATAATAAATACGAAAAACGCGCATTTTCCACAAAAAACATGCAATAGTCAAGAATTCAAGTGTTGTTTAATATAGCCATAACTAAAACACAACATTTACAGTCAAAGCTTGAGAAAAAAGTTATAATTTGCATTACGTACGATAACAGGGTACATTGCTTTGCTTAAAATACCCACCAACATCGCTAAAAGTGTCAAGATGGAAGGTTCGGCCAAGGCCGAGAATCTCGGCCCATTTTGGCCGAGAGCCGAGAACGAGATCTCGGCTCGAATTTTGGCCGAGACTGCCGAGACCGAGATCTCGGTCGGACCTTACTGCTCCCCAACCCAGGAGTGGCTCCTGGCTCCTGCTAAGTGTCCTGGGCCGGGCGCCTCGTAGCACCCCTTTGTAATTTCCACGGCGCGCCAGGGTAATTTATCAAAATGTTAGCCCTAATGACCACTTGTATATCCAACAGTAACACGGCCCTTATCCACAGTGGACCTGTCCCTGTACACGGACGAGTCGCAGCTGGACAAGAAGTCGCGCAAGCGCAGCGCGTCCAAGCCCTCCCCCCGCGCCGCCGCCGCCTCGCCCCGCAAGCCCTCCCCCCGCGCCGCCGCCGTCGCAGTGAGTACCACACGCCGCCATGGTTGCACCACAGCGTATTCCATACAGTGAGGTAACTTCATACACGGCCAGCGGCGAGGCTCGGTGGTCGTGCTGAGGCTTAGGGTTGTCCAAAACTACGCGAAAGATATTACAGTCTGATTGGCAAACTAATTCCAAGTTTACACCCCTTAAAATACGCCGCCGAATTTTCATAGAAATTCGGCGGCGCCTCCTCCCCGCCTCCTTCCCCGCGCGCCCCCCATCGATGACCCAGAAATCGGCGGAGTTAACCCACTGTATGGAGTACATCCTTACGCTGTGGTTGCACTAACAACGATGACCAATGTTAAACCGTATCTCGTTGCAATAGGGTTTATAATTGGGCACGTGTCAATGACAGCAGGACTAACATTAAGGACCCAATATACATGGACACTTGAAGCGCAATTTTAAGGTATCTTTTTCTACTCCAGCACTTCTATTTGTCAATTAGATGACTGACAGCGATTTAAAAAAAGTATACTATCGAAATCGATAATATTATTTAGCTATAGTAACATTTTCACAGATAAGAAATTTGTTGTAACAAAAAAGTTTATTATTATGGGGGCCTTTATTATGCAATTTTTGAACGCATTATTGAGGGCTAATGACATGTGGGTATATAAACTACTATTCTTTAAAAATTCAATGAAATCATTGATAGTAGCTTAAAATATAACTTATTCAAAATATTAATTTAGAACATCAAAGATATATTTATCTGATGTTTAACATTTATGGAACTGTAAATCGATTTCGAAGATGTCGATTAAAGTTAATGTTAAAAGAAATTTACGCTCTTATGGCGTTCATATCAAACATTCTTCGTCCTTATCTGTCAGTTTGATATTTGACTTGTGTTAGAAATTAAAGACAATATAACTAAAACATTTCTTAACTTTTTATGATTAAGGGGTTAAAATTCGAACGTCTTGTTAATTCTTGCGTATCAAGTCCCGTTTGCATTGGCTCTGGGGATGCAATAACACTAACGGCAACACTTAACTGAGCATTTTGAATAATTGAAAAGGTTGAAAAATGCTCAATTACCTGTGTTTAAACTGGCACCGACATTAACACGTTTGCGGCTTCACTTAACGCACTATCGCGTTCAAAATTGCATGGGCACTTTTGAACGCGTGTGTAGATGTTTGATTCTCATCCCGTTTTAAAAACTCATCGTTCATTGGTATGTTTTGCATTCAATCTAAGGGTAGTTGTCTGTCAGATTATATTTTATAATGTTGAAATATTTTCGTGCTGTGGACGTCAAATGTAGTTAAATATTAGCTGGTGTAGAACTCAAAATTGATCGTAGCAAAATGTGTGAGGTTATCTGGGAGGTTTGGTATGGATAAATAAATGAGATTGGTAATCACCATGCAAAGTTCTGTTACTCTTTAATGATGTAGATGGTGATTAACGTCAAACAGAGCGATGCCTGATTTTTGGAAGACCCTTTATGTAAATACTATCTATGAGGTCATTAAAGTTCTAATAAATAAAGTTGTTAAAGTAAACGGATAGTCAAAAATGTATTGCAAGTGCAAGTATTGAATAAAGCACGCAATCTACAGTAAACATATGTACATTGCATACTTGGGGCATCTGTATCTTAATATGTCAACAACAAGTATTGACTAGCCAACAAAAATGAGTAACGAAATTTTGTATTAAGAATTCCAATCTCCTGATTTTGGTGGAGGTTCATCAACTTAATGTTGGGGTAAAAAAAAAGCGTCCACGGAACGTAAATACTGTATCTTACCGAGTAAAGTTTGTAAATATAAAATATATTAGAGTGATTAAGTATTTTGACTACAGCCAACTACCCTGCCTCGTCCATATAACATCAATTTCCCTTCCAGAAGGAAATACCGACGCCGGTTAAAAAGGCGCGTACCACACCAAAGCGCAGTCCGAAGCGCAAATCCAAAGCGTCTCCGCAAAAACCACAAACTAAACGAAAATCGGCAGGTACCACGCCCATTGTGGCGACGGCAAGCAAGGTAGGCATAGTACAACGGATATATAGAAATGTACGTATCCGCAATCATCAGCATATACATTCATGTCCGAGAGTGAGTAAGAGGTGTGGTTTATGGATGCATGTGCCGTCTCTTTCTCGCTGCCGCTACGCGGGAGCGGGATGGCGACACGTCTCGCTTGATTTTGAATAATTACCGGTTTTTGTAGCTTGTTTTTAGGTACATACAGTTAGCGTCAAAAATATCTATACAACTAAGAACTTATTACAATGTAATACAAATACGAAATCATTTATTCATGGTAAACACTTACACCCCATACAAAAATTCTTTCGCTTCAGCATAATGGTGACCTGAAAGTCGGCGCCGAAATAGACTTTATTTCGGAAGCTTTCGTCATCAATGATTCGACATCTGAATTGCTGGTACTGGCGTTCAAAAGCGCGTCGGCAAATTTTTTAACGCTAATGTACATGTAACTCATGATAGTTGTGACACGTTTATATTAATATTACAAGATTTACAAGTAAATCTAAATATCAAATTTAAAAAAAATACAAAATTATTTCAATCACAGGTATGTTAAAAATTACAGAAATAAAAGTAACTTTCTTAACTATAAGTTTCTTAACCTTTCCAGAAAAGTACGAAAGCAGCTAAAGTTTTACCAAATGACTGAAAACAATAATAAGCAGAGCAGGTAGCGGATTTGCCACAAGCATACCTGAACCTAAACAATTTTGCGTTTAGTTCAGCTCCTTTTGTGTGCTTTGTACCAATCTACTAGGGGTTGGGGGATGGGCACGCTGTCTTTGTTGCTTACCAGTTTTAGGCCAAAAAAAAAACAAATACCCCCTAGTTGACTGGGCTAATATACCTTTTAGGAATAGGTCGAAGTGCCAGTCACTATTATCGTTTAATAATACAAGGCGTTGAATATTGGACCACCGCGGCCGATCGGGACAGGGCTTTCAAAACGAGCTATTCGAATCATAATGAAATAGGCACTAAACTAAATAGATAAAAATCCAAAACAAAAAAACTTGGTAGGCGTAGGCAAGTTACAAAGACCGGTATTTGATGTAACGTAATTATATTTTGAAGAGCAGATAAAGGCACTTTTTTGTATTGAAATAGATGAATTTAATTTTCTTTACGATAGTTTTTACTGACGATTTAGACATAGATTTCTTTAAGTCCAATAAATTGTGCTTTTTTTAGTGAAAGGTACCACTTTATTGCTTGTTGATAAGTTTCATTCCTACATGAATATTGGGTATTAACGCTTTATCGGCAAGCAACAAGTGGTTACCTTGTACTAAACAGTCACAATTGTGCATGTTACGTTGGTAATGCAAGTTATTGAAATATGCCAATGTATTTATATAATTTCAGTGTTACTTCTCAGCATTATTTTTGGGTCGAGGTATACGTTATGTTCTTTATTTCATTGTCATTCCAAAAACCTCATCACATTATAATACTTTTATGTATTTATTGATGAAATTAAATGCCGGGTGGTAAACCCAGCCAGACCCTGGGTTTACAAGGTTTTTTTAAAGGGCACTCACGCGCAAGAAGCGTTAAAAGTGGGGTCAAATTATAGAAAACATAACTAAGGAGTATTCAATTATGATCAAGAGATCCCATAATCCTAAATCTACTTAATTTGTTTTAAATGTCAATATATCCAAAAAGGGGATTCTCAATTCTTCAGGACTTATTTGATACTATGTAGTTCTCAATGAGCCGGTTAGAGTGGTTTAAAGATTTTTTTGTAGGGTCTCTATTTCACGATTGCTCTTTTTTGCCGGTCATGTACGTTCGGGCAATCCTTCAGATCTCCATAGTGGGTATGTCCATCGGCCATCAGCCAGACAAATTTCCCATACATTAATTAGCAGATCTGGCAGAGATGTCTAACGTATATGGCTGGCAATTTTAGCAGATCGGGGGAAATAAAAAGATACGGGAATCTTTAAATATCTTCATGTCTATAGAAATTTAGGAAAGCGGTCCCATTCCGCGTTGATACTTGATAAATTCCATAGAACAATCTTTGCATATATGCTGAATAGTACAAGCTTGTCGTCTTCTAGTTGCCCTAAGTATTTCAATATTTAATATTATTTCTTTGAAGTATTTGCTAAAGATAATTATATAAATAAATCTTATATCCATATGCAACTGCTCACGGATAAAGAAACAAATCAAGTAAGCCTACCTCCACCATGTCCATCAAAATCAATGTTTCCACATAGGCACAATCATACTCAAGTAATATAAACTCAAAGTTAATATACATGTGATCGCTTTTAGTAATAGCTACCACTTTGTCGACCAATAAGGTGCAAATAAAGATCCATGATCCATCCAAAGGCAAAGTGGTACCTTCTACTTCAAAAAAACATCAATCCTTGTATTAATTTTGCCTTTATTTCTAATGTTATTGCTTGGCAATTTTAGTGTCCCTTGTGGACGCCATATTCTCGTTTTTTTCGGATGAAACAAAACATTTGTAGCTAACAGAAATATTATGAGATTGATAAGTTAGTTTAAAACCATAGTAATTGACCACCTTATACTCGTACCAAAAATTTACTTTGTTCATAGGTACACTGAATCCATTTTTAATATGAGGTGGCCAGTCATGGGAAAGTGGCCAGTTGGCAGTTACTGGCAATTTACCCTATACAGGATGTTTTTTGGGTCATGGAGCAGGAGTGAACAGAGTACCGGGGAGGGTCACACTGACCAACTTTCACTATGGCAAACACGACGACGTGAAAAAAAATCCTAATTATCATAAATTGATAGTTAAGTATCAACTAACTCATACTTGGGAGCAATTAAATATCAATTAACTCTTAATTAGGAGATTTTTTTTTCAGGAATTCATGGTTGTCCCCATAGTGAAAGTTACTCAGCGTGGCCCTCCCCAGTAACCTGTTCACTCCTGCTCCATGACCCAAAAAACATTCTGTATAAATAAGTTATTGACAACAGTATAAATTATTAAGTAAGGCACATACTTACAGATCATAGCTAGAAAAAATAGGGAATTCGTATATTTTTATGGACATGGTTGATGTAGCTTGCTTATACAGCAGCATGTTTCAACATGGGATGTCGATAAAAGCTATCTATGTTTACTTGATCATAACTTCGTTCACCCTCACCCATCATTGCTTGCTTGTTGTTTTTTTCTACATTATACGAACTCTTTTATTTATCATGGTTTGCCTTTTCTTTTATACTTTGCTGTTTTATAGAATTTTCCTATATACAGCATGTTTATATTGCATGAATTTTTTTAAAACATTTTTGGGAAATTTAATGTCAAATCAAGTAATACGCATTGGAAAGAATCAGTTTGTTAACAAGTTTTCTGTGAATTTTATAAATGGTTTTCAAAAGATTTTATTTATTAAAAATAAAATACATATAGGTATAAACAGAAATTGATTCTGAAATGTACTTACTTGTTCTATTTTAAATTGTAAGCCATGAAATATTTAAATATATTGTATTAGAGTCCTAAGAGAACTCAGTTAAAATTAATTTTTTCAACCATTTATGCTCCCATCACGAAACCAAGTCCACAACGAAATTAGAATAAGTCATAATTTTCAGTAAGTATTAAAATCGGTGTATTTTTCAGACGGCCACGGCGGTAACGGAAAAGGCAAAGGCTAAGACGCCGAAAAGGACGCCTGTCAAACAGAAGGAGACGCCGCCAGCGGCCACGCCCACGAGGGGGAGGCGGTCAATTGGTAGAGGTAAGAGCTCGTTATGTACGAGTATGTATAAGAGGTACCTAAATATGAACCAGAGGTTAAAATTGAAAAAGGTCATCATTTTGATTTTTTATTTAGAGATGGCTTGAACGTGCCTATAGACTTATCTACACTCTAGAGCTAAAGTTCTGGGTCGCTAACATTTTTTAAATAACTTCAAAACGAATAGAGCTAGAGTATTAAAACAAAGTGAATTTTATAGACAATTTAATGTCACTCATCGGTTATTTATATTGTATAAAACGGTAAAGTAAAAATGGCGTGCTTTTGCTTGCAAACCGAAAATTGAATATTGTTTTTACTTTTTTTAATATAGTGAATATTTGGGCCACTTCTTATAAATAGATTTTATGACAGGACACAACAAAAGCCAGCAAGACAGTTGCGAGACTTGGATATTCTAAACTGTAAAACAACAGTATTTTTGTTTTTATGCCATTACTTTACGTCAGTCAATAAGTTTTTATACATGTAATTAAGGACAGTTAAATTCTCTATAAGGATCAATTTATTTAAATATACTAGCTGTATTCGTATTCCAGATTATGTACAAGAAAACTTAGTGACCCCGAACTTTTGCTCTGGGATGTATTTAGGGCAGCAAGTAGGTGATTAGTTTAGTTGCAATTACACTTGCATCGAAGAAATAGCCGTTTTCCGCCCCTACAGACAAAACTGAGCTTTAAAGCGAGAAACATTATGGTCCTTCGAACCAGATAGTATTTCCGCAACTTCTAATAATAGTTTTTTTTTCCCAGACACCAAACCTTCCCCAATCGTGCCGACGCCATCAACGTCGACTGGCAAGACCACTCGCACGCCACGAAAGCCACCCGCGAAGAAATAATACGAGACACGCCGCCACGGCCCACTGCGCGTTACACGCCGAGCGCGGTGAGGGACTCTAGTGAATATTAAAACCGCTGTTGACCCAAATTTACTACTGGAATAGTGAAATAATCTGAACATAACATCACTCAGATGAACTGTGATTTTCTTGTTTGTTGTGTCACCAAAATGATCCATTACTTTAAATTAAATTGTGAACTACTATTGGAGTAAAAACTGTTGAGAGGTCACATTGTTGTTGGCATTTAAAAAATGTAAAAATTACACTTTTTATGCAGTTTTCAACGTGTTGTATTGTTCATTTTAATAATAACGAGTTGCTAAAACGCGCATAAAATTACATTAATCTGATATTATATACCCGATGTTGGTGTAATACTTCCGAATTTTTAGATAGAATTGTGGCCGAATACGTAATTGTATTACTGTTTTAAGTTATCCTAATTGTTAGGTCAGATTAGCTTCCAGAGGGAAATTAAGTGTATAGCGGTTTTTATCGTCACAGAATCCTCACTGTAGTTGTCAATTTTATCTACTCTTCTCGTTTTAATGCTGTCTAGCATTAAGGCCAGACGGGTAGACAAATTTATATATAACGTATCGTCCTTGTGCTGAGGTCGTAACAATTGTGTCTTAGAAGATATTTATTTTTACTACATGGACTTGCATAATAATGTTTTACATTTATATTGATTTTTTTAAACTGTAATTCGCAACGTGCATTTTGGCAGATGTTTTAATCGTGTTCCAAATTGGAATCATATATTATTTCTAGTTTCCATTGATATTCACATGTTTTGTACTTATGTGTATAAGGAAATCTGTTAGATGTATACTTAAAATATTCCCTTTTATTGACTATATGAAATTATGTCTTGTAATAAATGTTACACTGTCAAAATGCCAATCTGTGAACTTTGATTTAGTCATATTGTGTAATTAAAAAAAGAGGGGAACCGGTGGCATGTCAATATTTTGAGGGTTAAGAGAAACCAACTTGTTTTACCCCCATCATGTTAAAAAGGTCAGATATTTTAACTCACGCAAACACAACAACCCTTATGTGCATATTTATGAAATATTTTATTATATTGACTCTGATGATGAAGTACAGTAATCATGAAGCGCAAGAATGATCAAGAATATTGTTATTATATAGGGAAATGCTAAGTGGAGGTAAATTATAATTATGTAATTTCTTTTATACACTTTTGTGTATGATTGATCAGTTATTGGTCAGGGGCCTACTAGTGTAAAATGCCCGTTAAAGAGGACATGCGTCAACGAAATGGCCGCGTTATTTCTTTTCAATAAGTGATCGACTGTAAGAATATTTCTTTGTAATAATAAAAAATGGGAAATCAAGAATACACCTTAATTTTATTATACTAACTTTTACTAACGTATTTGTAACAATTTTAGTATTCACTGTAAATATTTACATTAACATAAATGTTAACAGTCTCAATTTTCTCTTCTGGATCCAAGCTGGGGGGGGGGGGGGTCTCCTCTAGCTTTAGGCAATAGATTTAAAGATTTTTATAAGACTAGGATAAAATTTGGAAATTTGCTAGAGTATTGACATTAGGATATGGTACTCGATATTTCGGAGTTTTGTATAAAATCAGTACAAAGAATTAAAAATAATCAGAATGTTTAGTGACACATTTGATTTGAAATAAGAATATATTTTGATACTATTGGTTTACTTTTATCATAATGTGCATTCGTGAATTGAGGGTAGTTGTCGTTTTAACTACAATGAGACCGAAAGGAAATGGACTGTAAAAATTAAGGTTTCTCGTAGTGGCTGGCAGCCCCTCGAGTCTCTACAGAATAAATGTGGTTATCTGTTTGGACCAAGCATAATATCGTGGGTGGACACATTGAATCAATGTACAGTTGAATACTAAATGTTATGCCACTGCCTACTTTGAAATTTCTTCTGTAAAAATAGATAACTAAATCTATTTTTAGTTTTAACTATTTACTTTTATTTAATACATTCTCCCAATTTTGTTACACCACGAGTTGATGACTTAGGGTTGTTTTGGCCGGCGGGCGCGCGGCGCACTGCATTTTGTTGAATGTTTTCCATAAGTCTTATGTTGTTATTATACGTCAGACCCGAGTTAAGGGCGTGCGAGTGTGTGTGTTAGAAAAATTAAGTACCTACATTTTAGATGGTATTTCTAAATAGGTTAATTAAACAGAGGATTAAGCTTAGGATATAAATTTGTGTGTGAATTTTCTGTTTATACCGTACCAAGTGGGAAATGTTTGCACTGGTCCTCTGGTACAATAGTTGTAAACATATTTTAGCGTTTTATACAAAAATATATCAAGTTTGAGAGTACTATTGTAACAGAAAGTCCACAAATTACAAAATTTATATGCAATTCAGAATTAAATATAATAATTTAAGAGGAAGAAGTGTTTTAATTTAATCCATCAAATAAAACAGGGGGTTAAATTCATAGGTCATAATTTTTAAAAATTCAAAATTCATAATTTAATCATCTTCAATGGTTTCTAAGGGGTATTCAGCCATAACCAATCCGCGCCCCCACAGGGCATCTGCTATATTCAACTTGTCAGAATCATTTGGTACATCTAAATTCTCTACTGCCACATATTCAGGATATGACGTAATCAGTGTCTCAATCGCGGGTGCCATGTCCTCCTCAATCTCAAGATATGGTAGCTCATTAGCATGGTATTCCAAAGAGTTCTCAGTGTAATAATACAGTCTAATATGCTCTTCCTCCGACACCATTCTTAAGATGTTTTTACGTAGAAGCCGGATTTTAGTGTCTAGGCTAATCTCAACCCGGTTTGTGACTTTACCATCATCAACCATGACATCAGAATCTCCATAAACAGTGACAGCTTTTTCTAAATCTGTCAATACGGGGGGGAGAGCATCATGCTGGAAATTCTTATTCATTTGATCCACAGCTTCATCAATTGGTAGATGATCCTTAATTTTATCAAACAGGGATACAATTAGCTTCTGGATCTCTTTCCTTCTTGGTGTTTGGAGATCAGAGTTCACAAGTCCAAAGTTATCATAAATATCGAAAGGCAGACCTCGTCTAAGCTCAACATTTTCATTAACAGCAAGATGAAGAGCTGCAGGAATCATTTTCTCAAACAAATCTGCCCAAGAATGTTTCTGATACATACTGACTGTTATATGAAGAGAGTGTTCCCCATCTATTGTGATTCCCTGATGTATGAAGCCCCTAGGGAAGTAAAGCATATCTCCAGCTTCCAAAGTAACCTCCATTATTGGTTCTCCTATTTCTTCCTGCTCAAAATTCTTTGATGATACTCTTGGCAGAACTTCATTATCTGACAGGGGTTTGTAGATGCGCCAATGTTTTTTACCTTCAACTTGTAAGATGAATGCTTCAATATCATCATAATGTGGAGCAAAACCTTGGCTGTCAGGGGGCGTTAAATAAGCATTGGCACCAACAAATGAATTAAAGAATTCTTGCAGTGTAGCATTAAGTAGGTGCAATTTTGGCATGTAAGTTTGGGGATTTAACAATCTGATGCTACACCCATTTAGGTAAAAATCCCAGACCAGATGTGGGTGAGCTCTGCCTTCTGGGTTATGAGTTTCTCTCTTCCCATCAACATAGGATGTAATATCAATGTTTTTAGTAAATTGGATATGTTCGTTACGAAGCATGTCGTCGATGAATGGAGTTGACATAATTTCTTTGTAATATGTAGGTTTTTTCCTAGCAATGTGTAGTGGCTTCTTCTCCCAGATTTCATTAAGGAATTTGTCAGGGTTGTATGGCGCGATCATCCATTTAAATACCTTTAGTCCTTCCTCCGCGCTGTCGGTTTCGACTGGTGTGAACTCAAAAGAACCGTCGTTACTGCAGTTGCTGCAATCACTGCAGTCTGACTGGTTTGATGCAATACTGATTGAAGTATTAAACTGCTTATTTACATCAAATGCTGGTACTAGTTCTGGCGCGTCATCTGTGTCTTCCCTAAGGCTTATCTTACTTTTAAATGTTTTCTTATCAACTTGATTTTTCTTATTCTGTACATTAATGTTAACTAGTTCGACATTTTTTGTCTTCTTCTTTTTGTGGCTTTTCTTCTTAACGATGTTTTTTGATTCTTTCATCTTTTGTTTACGTTTCAGCTTCTGGGCTACATTTTTTGGTTTTGATTTTTGATCAGGTTTTCGGCTTGAGCTGTAGATCGCAAAAGCTGATACCGGCGATTCTTCCATTGTCTTAGAACAACAAGAATTATACTTGGCAACAAAATAGCACAAGTTTGCCTTTACTGAACTTGTACATGGGAAAAGAATAAAATCTCAAATATGGTAGTGAACATGCCTAACTTGCTGTTTTTAAGGTTATGTTTGACTAATTTGACTTTGTCACTTCTATATTGAATTGACGTTTTGCGTTGCGTTTCGTTCATAGTCTTTTCGTACGTGAGAGAGTCAGATCAGATAGAAGACACTCGTCTCATTTTTCAATTTGGCTTATTTTAATTTATTCTTGTAGAGTACAGAGTAAGCCTAGAAAATACGAAAAGTCTTAAAAGTTCAACTGTTAAGTTCTTGAGGTTTGGTTCATTTCATGAATAACTGTTTACATTAAAAGCAGAAGCAAACTTTTAATTATTTTATTTAAACAAATTTTAGTAAATAGTAAGTAGTAGTAAATAAATACGTTGTTCATAGTATATTTATTTCATTTAACAATAATGTTTTTCTTCTTAGATAAAACAATATGGCAACGACGCGACGGCCATAGAGGAAGATATGTAAGGAAAGGATACCATTACTTCACATCAACTAACCTATAATATAAGGTTCCCCACAAGGTGAAGATCTCCCGCACCAAGGAGGATGAGGAGGGATTCACGCTAGTGGAGAGGAAGAGGAAGGCGCACAGGGCGCCTCGTAAAACTCAGTGTGGTACAGCCGAGCCGGTGAATTCAGGCCTACGTGTCGCTACACCGAGTAAGGCGCTCTACGTGTCGCGCCTTCATTACTCCGCCACAGCCGACGAGGTGGTGGATTACGTCCGCCGGAAGACTGCCTACTCGCTGAAGGTTCAACAGCTGCGGTCGAGTCACTACGTGCACTTCAGCTCGTTTGTGGTGCGCGTGCCGCGGCCGCTGCAGGACACCATCGCGAGTGCGGACTTCTGGCCCAAGGGCGTCGTGTTTCGGCGGTTCCGGGGAAACCTGCCGAATCCTACGCCGGTTCAGACGACGCAACGGAGCCACGCTGTTACGTCGCCTAAATATTAGTTAGTTAATTATGTTTTAAAATTTGTTTTTCATGACGATGTTTACATTTGTTTTTATGTTTGTATTTGTCTTAGTTTCATGACGCATTGGCGTATGCTGTAATGTCGTGTTAACTTATTGAATAAATAAATAAATAAATAAATAATTATATTCATAAAAAGTAATAATAATAAATAAAAAAGGGCACATACCTTAAACAATCCACAACGCAGGTTTCGTCAACTCACAGGCAATATATCCACCACAGGTTTCGAACACCTATTAAAGTAACAATGATTTAAGGTTTTTTTTATTTATTTAGGGTTAAGTGATGAGAATATCGATATGTGCAGGACTATATCGGTGATTGGCTACATTCTATGTTTTTTTAATATTTTTGTAGAAGTTTCATTCATTTTAACTTTGATTTTACCAGAGTGTCGGTGTAACAGGCCCAACTGTGTTCATTCCATTCTTCGAGGATCGGAAGCGCATGCCATAGCCCAATGATAAAATTCATCCTTGTCTTCAATTACACTTACATAATTGGACCATAATCTAGAACTCTTGGTTCTTCTGTCCTTGGTTTTTTAGCTGAAGTCTGGATATAAAGAAATATAAAATTCACATATAGTAGGGGAAAGGGGGTAGGGTTCGTACACCGGGAGGCTTCGTGCAGTGGGCATATCTCGGCTACCCTACATGCTGAAGAGTTGATATTTGTATACAAGATGGGCACTTTTACGTATAGCCTACCCTCCAAGAATTATTTTAGTGCGGTGGCAGCTTGTGCCAGAAAGAGTCAATATGTGTTTTGGCAACTCTAAAGTAATTTTCCCCTCACTAGCTCGGAAAGCGCTGTTTTGTCCTTTAAAACTAGCGTGGAAAAACGCATTTTATCCACATGTGGGGCAAAGTAATCTAATTCCTATCACTTACCACCAGTCCAGTATAAATGAGTCCTATATGCCCATAGTAAATATGCGCAATCGGAGGTCACACCTTAAATTGGTCATGTGATCATGTCTTATCCCGCACTTGGTAAGCTGTTGGCAATATCTAAGTATCAGGAGCGTACTTACTCTATGACAAATTTTGAAATTGATTTTTGATGGTTTCTTCAAGATAACTTACATGTGGATTAGATTTATAATCGTATGAAGTCTGTATTTTCCTCGCAATACTGAGGGGAAAAATGTTGTATTACACTCGGCGGCAAAGTTTGTTCAACTCGCGTGCCTTGAGACCCTCGTAAAGCTCAAGATTCCAGTTATTGAACCACTCGCTAAGCTCGTGGCTCAATTTTGGAATCTTTCGCTTGCTCGGGTCTCAATATAAGCCCGAGAGTTAAACAACAACTTTGCCCCCTTGTATAATAAATAACTATTTTTGTCTTGTTTGAATCCATCTGTCTTTAATAAGTTTTGATGTGTCTTGTGTGTAAATACACGCTTAAGGTTCTTATGTAAATAATAGATTTGGGATTAACTTAATGGAAAAAAAAAATGATTTTTTTTTGCGTTCGAGTCGATTGGGGTGCCTTCGGAAACTCAGATTGTATGAGATATTTTACTGTACGAATGCACCCCATGGAACTAAAATCAAGAATATAATCATTATACAGTTTTTATCGGTAAGATATGCCTGAAAAGTGAATGAAATGAATTCCGGGTCGAAACGAAATGGTGTACGAAGCCTCCCTACGTGTGGGGTAGATTCGTACAATTCCCGCTTTTTAGGAAAATCGTTTTAACTTGGCTAGTTTGCTTTGGATCAAATCAGAAATATATCGTTATTATAGACAGATAACTGGACGATGACATAGCATTAATTTAATTTTAACATAACTGTTAAGTTTTATTTTACAAAGCTCAGAGCAAAATGTGTACGAAGCCTCCCCACTTTCCCCTACTTGTATTGTCTATCTACTTTTATTACGGCAGACAAAAATATTGGCAACTAAGGAGCAAGTTAGTTGAAAGCCGTACCATACATCGGGTGTTTTTGAAATTGAATGAATCATTTTTACATTATATATGGACGCTTTACACTGCGAGTATTTGCGTTTTGCCTATCTGTTGCACCAAACCAAGTTACATATTTAATTGATACCTAAGTATTAAAGGAGTATGACTACGGACGTCGGGTTAAAGATTTTGAACCCCACCCGCGTAACTAATTAGCAACCTCTGATTTCAGTACAGAGGCAGTAAGGATAGTAGCAATAAAACTGGTATCACATTTCAAGCTGGTTTATTTATGAATATTTCAAGAAGGGTACAGATGAGGTCTAATTCGCGGTTATCCACTTAAAGCATATTTTTTTGTGTTATTGTTTTCTGCACTAAAACTACACGTGTCTATTCTACACAAAAATGTACATTTATGTGAGTTTCAACGATTAGGTATATTTTTTACGTTAGGTATACAGTAGGTAATAATAGTAATTTCTAATAAATACGTGCCGCGCATTAGCACATTACACGACAGCTAAATTTATATCCAGTACACCTTTTGTATCTTAATTTTATAAAACGATATTCTTATTCTACTTAAATATAAGTCTACTTTTATATTTTTTATAAATTTAGAAATGAAATCGTTTAATACAGTGAAATCTACATGCATTACAGAAGATTTTACTTTTACAATCAAAGCTCCCTGTAGAAATAGTTCTTAAAGTCCTTAAAGATACTAACTTTTTACTAAGTAACCAAGTGTATGTTTTATACTAGTATTAGACGGCGCGATCCGTCGGGCCAATCACTTTGCCCCTCCCTTGACAACCTAGGTTCCCTTGGCTCCGCCGGATCGTGCCGTGTACCTAATATTTATGGGGATAAGTGACATGAGAACTCAAAAACAAAACGACCTAACTTTACTTAGGTAGGTATTTGTGAAAATTTTAGATACTTTCACGAAATATGCATACATATACACAACGTATCTTCACTCCGATGATCAGTGTTTTCAATTAATTAGTAAGGATTTTAATTTAAAAATGGTTAGCTACGAGAGCTACATTGCTTTTAAAAACACCTATTTAACAAAAAAAAAGTCGTAAAAGTTTACAACTTTTTTTATAAACACTACAGGTTGAATTTAGTTAATGGGTCGTACAACTCGTACCTATCCCATACTTTCAATTAATTTATTAAGATTAATAAGATAGATGCGGCAAATCATAATATGTGGCGTTTCAAGCTAAAGGTAAAACATTGTCGGTTGTTGATAAGGTTGATTTCTAAATGATTATTTATGACAGTACAGCCTCATCGATAACCGAAAATGTGGTACCTTTAGCCTGAAAACGTTACATATTCTACATGTAGTAATTTACCTACGTTATAGGACGAAAATAAATTTAAACATTATATTTCATTTGTAGGTCATAAGTCAACAATATTGTCATTGCGTTTCGATTCGAACTGAACAGAATATGCTATTGCTATGCTAACCATACTTTGTGGATTTTGTAAATAGTGAATTTATTTTGATATTAATTTAATCAGTCACAGCCACACTAGATGAAAGATTTAAATGCAACATGGCAAATGTGACGCTTATGCGAAAAAGGACCACTCTCTACTCTCTAGTACAAATAGTACAATATAAGCGGACCATATAGGTACGTTAGGGCATATCCGAATTTGCCAATCAACATACCGGCTATGCATATCCAACAATTGCCCGAATGTATATGGCCGGATAGTCTGGTACTTTGCCAGGACCAGTTGACGGCAAAGCACCTTTCTTGTGAATTAATCTCCAATCAGGGCCTATACCAGGAAAATCGAACCAGGAATATCCATCTGTCACACTTGCATATTGGAGCGACAACCAATGCCAATTTTCGATGTTCGTGGTTCGTTGGTCAACTTTTCCATAGACTGAAAATGATGATGATTAGTGGTCAGTATTAAGTCAAAGAAATGGTCATTTTACGGCAAACGTCAATAAAACTCTGGTGAGCTAATTATAAAACCTATGGGCTAAAAACGTTTATCTACGTACAAAGGTACAAATTAAATTGCGTTAGACGCCACAACAATCTAGTTTCTAAATATACTATCATCGAAGGATTTAAATAAAGATAATACATATATTTAAATTGTTTGGTAATTTCAGATAATATACTAAATTATTGGTCAACTATCACACCGAATTGATACGTAGGTACGTTATTTGTAAATAAACTTTATATATAACGGAGTTATTTAAATTTTCGTGTATACATATTAAATCTATATGTTTGATACGTATTCCTTATTTTGCAAGAAGCTCCAAGTAATTTCGTAAAGAACGGTGTCTTGCATTTTAAGTCTTAATGTGTAGGTATACCTACGTTTGTATTTTGCAGGTACGTTTTATATAGTAGTTTATACTAACTTGAGGTATCACTGAACATGTTAGGCGTTTCTTTCTCTTGTTTATTCAAAAATATGCAAAATTGAATGCGTAAAGAAACCGGATAGATACGTAATTCCTTTTAGTGTGCTTACCATAAGTTGCATTCGATTGCGACTGCGGCATTCGACAGTAGGTTCGTCTCGCTCCTGCCAGAGTAGTGGTAGGAGCGAGAAGGACATACTTTCGAATGCCGCAGTCGCAATCGAAAACAACTTATGGTACGCACATCACATAGGTACCTAAATGGTTTGACAATCACGTAATCTGAATGTATAATGATAGGATTACACCAATTTTAATTTTATTTAACAATTCAAGTACGTATTTTATTCGAAATATGTATACTTAAGTAAGTTTTTATTCCAAGTTCGCTCGGTTTCAAATGATAATTTAAGGTTGCTGGAAAAATATTGGGTTCAAATAATTGCTAAGTATTGGTTTAATTCCGGATGATGTTGTCACAATGATATGTTTTATATTTAACTATTTAAAGTTTATAAACCGTATACATATTAGAGCATTGATATTGTTCAGTCTCTTTACTGTCGTTTGTATTGTAGAGTCAGGCTAGCTAACTTTGCACTGACTACCTATTTAGAAATAGTGTATAAACAACATTATAATTTTTTGTTTGTTGATGATTTTGGATGTTTAACGTTAACCTGATAAACAACCGACAAAGCGGTACCTTTTATTAAAGTCAAGGACATATTTATCGACATTCATAGGAATTTTACGTGCGTCTATGGTGACGCATATACACTTTGTCGGTTGCCAAGTCTCTGCAAACATAGTGTTGCCAGATTCTATGTTAGGGTAGTACATTATATTATCTTTTTTTTTAATATTTCTTAATTGCTTAACTGAAGTTCGTCATTGCTACTTCAAAATTGTGCATATTTGATACTCAGAATGTCACGGGATGAATATCTGCATCTGCATAAGCAAAAAATTTTCGTTTAGCTGTGATGACAGTTCTGCTCTTCGTCGGAGACTTCCTGATGAAAGAGTGAGTGAAAAAATGAGTATTTGTTCTGTCAGACTCATATTAACGAAAAAGTGATTGACAGTCTCGCTACCCGTGGGAAATAAAATAATTTTCCCCTCACTAGCTCGGAAAGCGCTGTTTTGTCCTTTAAAACTAGCGTGGAAAAACGCATTTTATCCACATGTGGGGCAAAGTAATCTAATTCCTATCACTTACCATCAGTCCAGTATAAGTGAGTCCTATATGCCCATAGTAAAATTGCGTAATCGGAGGTCACACATTAAATTGGTCATGTGATCATGTCTCATCCCGCACTTGGTAAGCTGTTGGTAATATCTAAGTACTAGGAGCGTACCTACTCTATGACAAATTTTGAAATTGATTTTTGATGGTTTCTTCAAAATAACTTACATGTGGATAAGATTTATAATCGTATTTTCTTTTTCTGTATTTTCCTCGCAATAGTGAGGGGAAAAATGTTGTATTACACTCGGCGGCAAAGTTTGTTCAACTCTCGTACCTTGAGACCCTCGTAAAGCTCAAGATTCCACTTATTGAACCACTCGCTACGCTCGTGGCTCAATTTTGGAATCTTTCGCTTGCTCGTGTCTCAATATAAGCCCGAGAGTTAAACAACAACTTTGCCCCCTTGTATAATAAATAACTATTTATAAATCCCTCTGTAAGTTCATTTTGTCCGCATACAAAATCTAATGTGAAAATAGAAAAGTGCGAAAATTTGGTAAATCCTTGTCAGTCTTGTGCTCAGTTCAGCTAGTTTCACCAGCGGTTTGATGTCGACGAATTTTCCAAGGGATTATCTGTGACTTTTTAGGCTAAAAATAAAAATAAATGTGATTTTTTTTAGAATAAAGATACCACTTTATCAAGTGGTCCTTTATTCTAAAAAAAATCACATTTATTTATAAAATATTGTTAAAAGTTTGTAAGAGGACGGTCTTCGATAATGCAGTGGAAACTAGTGACAGCGTGCGAGAAGTTCATAAAATATTTTAAATACCTTATATACCTACGTATATTTTTTACATTTTAGTACATATATGTAGACTGCGCAGTCAAAATTCTAAAATTTCTAGGATTTAATTTTTATTGTATGTACGTAATTTTAATATATTGTCTCACAAACAAGTTTTTGCCACCTAACGTAATAGCGGTTTAAGTTATGAAGTTAGGTTTTTTCAAAAATGTTTAGGTACATTCATGGCAGTGTCAGCGCGTTGCACCTTTGACAAGTTAAGGTTGTCACTACTTACCTATATCAGAAGATTATTTAATTATATCATTATTTTGACTACGCAATCATTTTGAATGTTGATAACTTTTAGACGTATGGATACCTACTTTGACACTTTTATTTAGACTTAAAAAAAGTATATTACCTACAATATTGATATTTTCTGCCATTAAAATGTTAAGTCTGTGAATGTTCATGAACCATTTTGATTTTCAACCGACTTCACAATTTCAAAAGGAGGTTATAAATTCGTGTGAATGTTTTTTTTGCATTATTTTGTTCAATGTATAATATTTCAATTTTAGTTCCTTAAAATCAAATCATACTTATAAACAAAAAATATTCAAATAAATATATAAAAGCCCTTATATAAAAGAGCTTAGTCGTTTTTAAAATAGATTGAAATATTTTCAAACATCATACACGTAAAAAATACTATATTTTACATAAAATATAATTGGAATGACACCGATCCAATTGTTACGCGCAAAGTTCATTGTACATAAAAACAATGGATTGTCAGTTAAATTTTTAGTTCGCATTTGCAATTTATTTAAGGAACAATCATAGACTTGGAATTCTCATATACAAGGCTAAAGAAATTTCTTTGGCATTGCCAATTTTATGTTCCCATGCAAATGCTGTCAAAATAGCCAATAGCTCTGACGCCGTAGAACGTATCTAGGTAAATTTTTAAACAGCATCTGGGCTTACGACGAGTTCAAGTAGTTTCTATGTTTCGTTTCAAGTAGTAACTATGTTTCGTTTATGTCTCATTATCTACAGTTGCATCTCGGTCTCACCAGCCCAGTAAGTGTGACCAAAATGCACTGACAGTGAGTTGACGCAGACGCTAGCGAGTATAGTATTCTACAGTAAATTTGAAACTCGTGGTAATCATACTTAGCTGACATTTAAATAATACTTTAGAGACTTGTAAAGCATAAATCAAAATGATGTTGATTCCAAAGTTTGTTTTGATGTAAGTATCATATATATATATCATATATCGAAAATCAGTGAGGGGTTAGACAAAACTGACACTGACAATATTCCAAAGTCAAATACACAACTGCTGTTAACATTACTTTAGATCGATTGTTTTTACAATAGTCATCCCTCTCTTTAGGTGTCTCGTGCCGGTCATGATCTATTCCCTATACCTGCCTTTTCGTTAGCTGCTAATTTAGCCAGATACGTCCAACGTAACCATTTAATGGACATGCGGCACCCTCATATCCCTGGCATGGACAGGCGTGGTGTCCTCAGGGCTGGGGCTGTCATCCAAATGGGGCCGAATGTGAACGACGGAGCGGCGTTGGTCGTGGTGGTTGTAATCATCACGCATGTGAAGCCCGCCGATGCCGTATCCGGGACCCATGACTCCGGATCCGCTGAGCCGCATCTTCTCGGGGTCCTCGTCCAGTTTAACGGAGGAGAAGACAGTGCTGAGGTTCAGTTGCGGGATGTCGTAGAAAACGGTCAGTGTCAGCATGAGGAAGGTCAGCCCGGTCAGTAAGAAGACTGGAAAAAAATAATAGACTTCATAGATACGTAGGTTCATAGAAAACAAGGAAAACGCATTTAGGTACTTAAATCATTAGCCGCTCATATACGTTCGGGCAATCCGTCGAATCTTCATAGTAGGTATGCCCGCTGGGCATCTGCCGGACAAATTTACCATAATACATTGATTGGCAGATCCGGTGGATATCATGGATATGCCCAAAAGCATAGGTATGGCCGGCTACTTACGCCTCTACGGCCATTTTTGCTACAAATCGTAAAATCCATGTTATCTGCTTCGGTGTAACGCAGAGAAAAATCTTTGAATGAGTTAATTGCCTATTTTATACTATTTATTGGAAGATAAAGGCAATATCACAAGTATTGTGAAGTACACCCTGATTCATAATCGAATCAAACCATACTTACAAGTAGTAGCCACTTTGTACAACGGGCGGTACTCCTGGCCAGGGGAATCCCCAGGAATATAGTCGCCCAGCCCGATGGTGGTCAGCGAGATGAAGCAGTAGTAGAAAGAGTCCAGGTAGTCCCACCCAGGTTCCAAGGCAGCGAAGATCGCAGCCGGAATAACGAGGAAGAACACGACCAGGATAGTCACTGGAAAAGAAAATGACATAATGGTTAAACTAAATCGGAACCTAGACTTAAGGTGAAGTGTGGCCCAAATAGTGAAATGGAGATCTTTTTGTGCAAGTTTATAGACGAAAGTAAAGCACGCGGTAGCGAGGACGTTGCACGTTCTGGAGCTGTCTCTAGTTTGCTTAGGACTGATGCGGCAAAAAGCCTCCTATAATATATGATAATTAGGTATAAATAGGAGTTTGTACAGAGTGAATTTGTAAGCGTTTTTGTATGACAGCATGGATCTAGTCCCCGTACCTAGCCTAAAATGATCTTAGAAGACCTTGGCCAATTTTTGAATTAGGTACGACTTACAATGAATTTCTACTGACTCTATAGTAGCATAAACAACACTTACCAATAATCGAAAGATGAATCAGCCGAATGGTGAACGGTCGGTACAGGTGGCCAAGCTCAGCGTTGAGGATCCGCAGCAGCCCCGTGGCTGGCAGCAGGAGCCGCTCGACCAGCGCGGACAGCAGGATCAGGGTCAGAGGTATGCCAAGCACTGCGTACATCATGCAGAACAGCTTTCCCATCTTCGAGAGGGGGGTCACGTGGCCATAGCCTGAAAATACGGATTTTTTATTAGTGTAAGTAGTTTTGATTTTCCGCGAAAGAATAATGACAGACCGACATACACGGAATATACGTTGTAACATTTTGGGGATTCTTTTTTCAAAGAATATCAAAGTGGGAGTTTAGAGCTGAGTTAATGTCTCGTTGTTGCACTAGTGATCTATTGCTCCATCTGTTTAGCGCAGACAATGTTTACAATGTGATATAATTTAATTCGTCATCGATATACCTGCCTATATTTATATTCAATACCTTTCCATTAATCAAACACGAGGCCCTAAAGTGAGACTGAATAAACAAAAGGCTAAATATGTTAACGGCAATCAATCAAATGATACGTTTACTCGAACAAAATAACGATATATTTAATAAGGAGGAGGAAAAAGGTATCCGCCTATCGATTATACTTTAATAACCCATTTTTTACAAGATAAATGATCATTCCCCTCCTAAAAACTCGGTCCATCCATCAAAGCTAAAAAACAAGGAACATAAATTGATTACGCTCAATTTCCCGTTCTTTAAAATAATTTTCAGTTCTTTTATAAATCGTTATTGATGACATGTGCATGAATAACAATCGCGGTAACAGAAGACAATATTACATGTGCCTGGATAAGCGAAAGTTCAGGGTTATTCAGGTCACTTACCTTGAAAAGTCCTGACCTGATAATCGGGTCAACAAGCAAAAGCCAACGATGGTACATTTTTATAGGATAATCCCAATGTTTGTACCTACTTATTTATGTTTGTTTGCATGTTAGTGTTTATGTCATTAAGGATTTTGAACTTGAATGTATGTTTGTTTGACGATAAATCGAGCATCGTTGTAGGTCGTCGTGAAATTTGACAGGTTAGACGACATACATAAAAAAAAAGTACGAATACGAGCCAAATCGGCGGAGTTGGAGGCGGAGAGAAAAAAAGTTGATATTTATATCCTTCAGTTGGGTCCACCGCTCACCTTCCGAGCCGCCGGCGCTCTGGTTGGTGGTGCGAACCACCACTTCTATCAGCGATCCCAATACAGAGGAGTACAGATACCAGATTAGACAAGTAATCATAATAACTCGCTTAACAATAGTAGTAACAATGGTAGAACAGAAGAATAGCGTGTGTCCGAGGCACCAGTTGACTCCACCACTCACGTTCTGCGCCGCCGGCACGCCTTGGTTGGTGGCGCGGACTACCACTTCTATCAGCGATCCTAATACAGCGGTACCACAATAGAAAGTCAATTATAGAAAACACTCACCAATTGTGGTAACAACGGTAGAAGAGAAGAACAGCGACTGTCCGAAGCTCCAGTTGGGTCCACCACTCACGTTCTGCGCCGCCGGCACGCCTTGGTTGGTGGCGCGGACTACCACTTCTATCAGCGATTCCAGGTCATCGGCTGTGGAAGAAAAAGCTGGTTAGAACACACATCTTCAAGTATTAGTAGTAAGTTACGGATAACACTCACGTATTAAAGTTACTACGCACTACTCGCGACATATTTCGGACATTTTAGGATTCCATTATCAAGGGTGCTGCGCGCGGCGCCGCACAACACAGTACCCCGTCTATGTTCGTTGCGAACGGTACTCGACGCTTGATAATGGCATCCTAAGATGTCCGCGTGCGTGTGCATGTGTCCTAAAAAGACGTGATTTATAATAATGTCTCACGATGATGGGTGATAATTTCTTACGATTGTAAGGAAGAATGATATGACTGCGTTCGCCTGATGCAAAATCTCTTATTTATGCGTACACTTTAACTCCCTGCTGAAGTTAAAACCACAATGAAGCGAGGCCATTTAAATAGCAAGAAAGTTATGTAACGTACTCGCAAAAAGCCTCTAGGATTTCTAGTTTTATCCCTAAAATCCGCATTAAGGCAAAAGTCTGCGGACAGTGAGGACCAAACAACAGCTGGCTTAATAAGTAATGACTTGGCAGCACATGGCCTACTTCGAACATAGAAAATTTGAAATTTCGTATCTTCGTCTCTTTCGCTCGAATGAGCAAGTGCGATAGAGAAGGAGATATAAGATTTCGATGGTTCTATGTTCGCGGTAGTAGGCCAGTCCAGTACGGCGCTGCAACTTAGGTGCTTAATGAAATAACGCGGCTTGGCACCGATAAACTTTAGCTTAATTTATTTATTTAAAGTTCAAACTGTTCAAAGTATTTATTATAATATGTAATAATTAAGTTACATTTGATGATGGCATGTACAATAATAATATGACAAAAAATATATTTAAAAGTACAATACGTTATACAACGTGTAACTGAGTAAACTTACACAGAGAGTCCGAGAGGAAAAAAGTATTAGGTATTGAAAGCAGAAAAGTATATATTTAAACATAATTATTAAACGGGTCTAACGCGAATTAATTTGTTTACCTTATTTACCGACGTTTCGACACAGGTTTCACTGGTCATGGTCGCGGCTGATTGATGTCCCAGCAAAATGTCAAAACAGAGATTTGTGTAACTACCCAACGAAAAGTCTATGTAGAAATTTGGGGTAAACACACAATTTAAATTGCGAAAGTTTTAAATGTTATATCAGAAAAGTATATTTAAAGATTTTGAATGATTAACTACAATTAATTTATGAAATCAATAGGTATTTCAATATAAAACTTATTTATGATCACTAGACTAAAAACTACTTTTAAGAAATTATTTTATTGGCACTACAAACAAATTCTGCAAAACTACTAGCAAATGTTGGTTCCAGGTAGTCAAACGACTGTTTCATTATTACAAAAATGAGTTGCAGAAAATCCAATATCCGGCCACCTGTAGTAACTTTATCCGGAATAATTCGACCTCGACCGGCAGGTAGTCCCAAAACATGAATAATGGACTTTCCATTCCGCTACTTATTACATTTGCGCCTTTGTGATCATCATAAAGTTGCTTTATTGTTGTGTTATTGCGTGATTAATGGCGGTGCTGATGGATGTTGTGATTTCGTCGTTGACCGCGATATTTGTAGAAATATAAGTGAAACATGTGGGAAATGTACGAATGATTCCTGACATCGATAATTTTTTGCATTTTTCTCGCTATATATTTGGATGTTAGTATAAGTCAAATAGAAATACATGACGGCGTGAATTCAGATTTGCTGTATTTCAATTCTGGATTGGTCGTTTCTAATACCTATTTCATAACTTATAGTGATGTACTTATTTAAACTTTCACGATTTTCACACATTATAAATTTACTAAAACGGGGCTTAATCGTGTATAAACTTTGGAAACAAACCTCCGACGTTTCAAGGGCGACATTGCCCCCGTGGTCCCGGAGAAAGACTGCTTGCCTTGAAACGTCGGAGGTTTGTTTCCAAAGTTTATACACGATTAAGCCCCGTTTTAGTAAATTTATAGTGATGCAACAAATATAACTTTTACGGACACGAATCAAATCACTTTTTGTATTTTACTAATATTAAATTTTCAAAAATCACAAACATATCTCTTGATTACGAGTAGATAAAATAGTTTTCCTGTTTTTTTGATGTTCTCTATTTAGTGCGAAAATCGAAAAATTGCAATTTCGGATGTACATCAGATCTCTTTCGTTCGAATAAACACGTAAAAGGGAGTGGGATATACCTACTAGTTTTCGATTTATTCGATGTTAGCTATTGGCCTTCCAATATTGTACCTATGTGTATCTGTATTGAACATACAGGATGGGCACAACAGACAACTTCGAAAGTCAATCAATATAAGATGCCTGATTTTTTCTGTTTTAATTCTATTTTTTGTGTGCATATAAGTATTTTTGTTTATAGATGAAAAATATATTCACTCTAAAACGTCACGAGTGCTGTAAAGGACTCGAAGCGTTAAGATGTAGTAAAATACGTAAAGGTAATTTAATCCGTTTTGAAGTGTTTAATTTTAATGAATACTAATCGCGGTAACCAGAGACATTATTAGAGTAAAAAATGTTACGCGTAGACGGAAAACTTAGCTTGGGAATTATTTAATATTTTTCAAGAATAAGTCGCATTATCTATACTGAAGAAACAGATACGGTTGGACTGGGCAGCGTTTGAAAAATTACGTCGAGTACTTATGTCGCCGATTCCACAATACCTGAAGTCGAAAGTTTTCTACCAATGCGTCCTGCCTGCTATGACATACGGTGCTGTAACGTGAACCCTAACGGTAGGACTAGTCCACAAATTCAAAGTAACTAGTTCAGCGAGCTATGGAGAGGGCTATGTTCGGGGTTTCTCTGGAGGATCGCATCCGCAATGAGGTGATTGGGCAGAGAACGAAAGTCACCGACATAGCTCTCCGGATCAGCATGCTGAAGCGGCAGTGGGCTGGCCATATTGTGCATATAATCGATAACCGCTGGGGAAAACGGGTTCTCGAGTGGAGACAGTGGCTCAGCAAACGCAGTGTAGGAGGCCCTGTGACAAGGTGACGATCTTTCTAAGGTGGCAGGTCGCGGCTGGATGCGGGAGGCCCAAGATCGAGCTGAGCGTGTTAGAGGAGTGACCTACGTCCAGCAGTGGACTATCTTATTAAGTTGATGATGATGGTAATGATTATCTAAATATTCCTCGCGTTGATGATGTTAAAATCTTTGCCGTTTGTTTTGCCTTAAACTTAAGTAAGTCTCGACTATACACTTATGAGTATGACACTAGGTTTTCATACAAAACATAATAGCAAACTAATACGAGTACTACTACGTCCAGGGGGTATCCTGATAACCTATGAGGTCGCCGACACTGGGCTGACCAGTCTTCACCAGCACAAAACCAAAGAGTTGTATAACCATTTGAGTTTTATAATAACATACGACTTTTTGGCATGGGATGTCAGTTTTTGCGTGTACAAGAACAATGCAGTAATGATACTATGCCTTCATACATTATTAATCATCTGCCGTGGACTGTAATTCAGACGTTACGAGGGCTCGTCTGCTCTAGAAGCTATGTGCAAACTTAGACCTTATATTGACGGAGTACGATTCAAAGTTGAGGGTTATTTTAAAATTAGAATATACATGTACAGTTAAGGTATTCGTTCAGATATAAAATAGCACTGAGTAGCTAATATGAGTTCTTTAGCGGGATAGACATACTCTTCCTGTTCATTCAATAAATAATAGAGGTTCATATGGGTACTTCTTGTACGTTCCTATGATTACCTAGTATGTAACTATTTTTGAATTCTATAAATGTCAAAACCATAAAAAATAACGCCCTTTAAAAAACATAGGTACTATAATTTTGGTATAATTATTTTGATCTTTTTGCTGTGTTTTACAATAAATGATAAACCATTTGAAATTTATAAGGAATATCCTTGAATCAGGACACCAATAACGTCATTCAAATACATTTGTTACAGGATATGATCGTTAGAGTTACCCGCATCTGACCCTTAACCAAAACTAAGTACTTAGGTAGTTTAAAATTTTATAATAGATACTACTACTAGTATATAATCTATCTTTTCCCCGAACTCTTGTGACCCCTACACCTCGGCAAGTTGACGATCTGGCTCATTGTCTACTATAACCATCTGCCTTTTACGACAATCCGATAAACGAGTCTTGAGTTATCGTACAAAAACATCCAGAAATATATGGAAAAGGATATATGTGCCTAGTCTCGTGTCTGTAAATGAATGATGTTTAGTACTTTGCACCTAAGTACTAGCTTCTAGTTAGAAAGATTCGTAATAATAACCTTGTGACACTGATGACCTCATTAATATATGACGCAGTCACGTTACGGTTCACCTCATTAGTTAGGTCAGTTCAAATACGCAATCAAAACAAACATAGAGATAGTGCAATCAATATTAATTCTAAGAAAGATATATTTTAATTTTTATTGCATTATTAAAATAAATAAATAAATATTTGCGGGACAGTCTTACACAAATCGACCTAGTCCCACGGTAAGCCCAAGAAGGGTTTGTGTTGTGGGTACTAGACGACGATATATATAATAGATAGATACATATAAATACTTAAATACATAGAAAACATCCATAACTCAGGAACAAATATTCGTGATAAACACACAAATAAATCCCCTGACCAGGATTCGAACCCGGGACCTCCTGCTTCGAAGGCAGCGTCACTACCAACTAGGCTAGAAGGCCGTTGCTTATTATTGCTTTTATTATTTGCTCAGGCGCCTGAGCCACGTTGTATAAGTATAGTATAACTTACTTATATACCTAATGCATCGAGGTAATAAGATCTCACTTATTTTTACAACTTCTAATACAGTTTTCGAAAACTTTTATAAACATGAGTAGGGACGAGTAACTGTTTTCGAAACTTTGGTAGGTAATAAAACAAGTTTGTCAAAGTCTTCTGTTTAATTAACTGGTATCAGAATTTTATTAATAACTGTTGAGTTATTTTATTAAATTCTATTGCTTAAGAGCATTGTTATCTTTATTACACCAACAATAAAATATTGTCTATTATTTTCAAGTAAATGTAAACCGCGGTCAAAATTATACGTAGGACTTTTTTTAATTTAGCATTTCGTATGTTGAGTCATTTCTGCAGCTAATTATCCTGTACATATTAAGTCTCCAATTAAGCACATTCTTTTGATAAATATGTAGGTAAATACAAGTAATTAAAGTTAGTACATTCACCATCAGATATATCGGAGCGGCCAGGAAGGTCACAAATATCTGAGCACGCCTCTATTTTCACAGCATTCGAGTCTTGTATAGATACTCGTAGATATTTTTGAATACCTTGGCCGCTCATATATCTGATGCCCACATACCTAAGAAATTTCAGTTCTAGATCTCTGTCATCTTGTGGAAAGTTAGTAGGCCTATGTGGCAATCGGTTTTGGAAACTGGTTAGATTCGTTGCGTGTGCGCATAAGTATTTAAATATAACCGGTTGATATAACGACGATGTTCAGCCGCTGATTCTCTAGTGAGTTTCTATTTTTATGGTTGAAGAAGGTAAAAATTTGAAGGCTTTCTTTCGGAGCTTCTAAGAAATTGTAAAATTTCTTAGAAATAAAGGAGTCACGAGTTCGAGTCTCGCCCAATGTTATGAGTTTTTCCACTCTTTCTTTCTTTTGAATAAATTTGGTATTGTTTGCAGGCGTTTCTGATTTAAAAAAAAAATACATTTAGTATGGGAAGCGCATAGTTAGTGGTCAATTCTCAATATAAATAAATCAAGCTATTGTTACATTTCGATTTGAATTGTTGTGGCAATAAATAGTATCTTATCTTTTATGTTATAAATCGATAACGATAAAATCATCGGACATTAGTGACACAAATACTAATGATTCATAATTGAAGTACTTAATGAGTAGAATCAAAATATATTGGATAATAAAACGTGTTAAATGCGGTACGTATTCGTAAATATCGACTTTGGCAAAGGTACAGTCGAATGAATTCGTTCATAAATTGCCCATGCAATTTTGAACCTGATTGTACTGTACAAAGATATGTACCTATAGCTGTCAAAAATCAATTGTATATTATTACCATTGATGCAGTTGCATGACAATACTTATTTTTCATAAAATGGTAAATAAAATTCTATATGTATATTATCAAACAGGGCGCGAACATATAGTGGTAATCAGTCTTAGAGCATAATTCGTTATCAAGTCCTTATCAGATAAAAAAATCTGAACGGAAAAAAACGGTCGCGACTAAAGCGGCCTGCTCCATACCCACACAAAAAATATCCTGTCTTATGTTTTTTCCACTTTTTTCTAATCTTAAACGGATCTGCCTTATTTTTGATATAGTCGTACCATGTAGATATACAAAAAAAAAACAATTTTGATTTTTGGTTAAAAGCAATATAGGCAACCTGCCGAATTTAACGAAAAAAAAACACGCTGTATACGTATCTAGTCGCAGCTAAAAGCAAAAACATTACTAAGAAAATCGAATAAACAATGCCAAGACGTTTCGTGTGGTTTCTATTGAGCAAACGTATTTAATCTCCATGTATTTTCCATCTGCGTTTTCTTGAAACGAATATTTTATAATAAATAAAATAATAAAATAAAAATTGTTTATTCTCAGATACCACAGATCCATAGAGTGTTAATCACAAAGTACTTATAAACTAAATTAGTACAATACCTAAACTTAAGAGGTGACACAAAAAATAAAATAAAATTTATTTATTCTTAGGTCGTAAGACATGAAGGTCGGTATATCGGCGGAGTATATCTGAATCCCACCTCTCTGCTATCATTCTCAGGATGCTGTTTGCGCTCCCCCTCATCCGCATTACCACAGATGCCGTCTTCTTCCTTAATATGGCATAAAAGTCCTCAACGCTAGCGTCGCAAAACATCCCAGAGGCGCTGCAAAATCGAGGAAGCCCAAAAAGCATCCTGAAAATGTTATTATATTGGATACGCAGGGCATTATATGTCTTCAGCCTGAAACTAGTCCACAGGCCACACGTATAGAAACTTTGACAGTAGGCTCTAAACAAAGTCAGCTTTACTTGGGTACTACAGCATCTGAACCTGTGCACCAGCATTCCGCCTCTGACTGACAACGCCCTGCGCTCTCGCTCGATATCAAGATCGTCCTTCAGGTCCTCAGTCACAATATGACCCAGGTATTTGAAATGCGAGACACGATTCAAAGGAACTCCGTTCAACATTATTTTGGGCGAGTAGGTTGGACACTTTAATTTACCCTTGAAAATCATGAACTCGCTTTTGGAGGCGTTATATTTTAAACCGTGCTGCTGTGCATACATCTCACATGCACCGATTAGCTTGTTTAGCCCTGATACTGATGGGCTCAGCAGCACCATATCGTCTGCATAACTAATATTATTTACACAAACGTTATCAATTCTACAACCGGTATGAGTGCTGCTGAGCCCCTCAATTAGTTCATTTATATACATGCTAAACAATCTTGGCGAAGTTAGCCCCCCTTGCCTCACCCCACACTTTAGCACATAGGGATCTGAATATTCTTTTGCCCATTTTACCACGTTTATTTGATTGCTATACCAGTGCGACATGATTCCCGTCACAGCCGAATTTATACCTGTCCTTTTCAATTTTGACCACAGTATATCGTATGCCACGCTGTCAAAAGCTTTAGAAATATCTAAGAAACAGGCATACACAGGCGTATTTCTCTTTACATAATAGCTAGCAGTATTTTTTAAGGCTAGTATTGCACTTTCCGTAGATAGCCCTTCACGAAAACCGAATTGCCCATCATGTAAATTAACATATTCGTTTAAACAGGTATCAAGAAACCTATCAAGTACCTTGGCGATAACTGTAGCCAAAGAAATCGGTCTATAGTTACTTTTTTCCGCGAGATCTCCTGTAGAATTTTTAACAAGGGGAATAACTATAGTTTTCATTAAATCAGGAGGCAAATATGTGTGTCTCAAGCATAGCGTGAACAGCATAGATAATAACCTCCCCACATGAGAACCCGCGTGTTGGAGGTGTTCAATGCTGAGACCATCGTGCCCCGGAGACTTGCCTCTTTTCATATTTGCTATAGCTATTTTAACGTCTTTAGCAGAGACTACAATTGACGAATCTTTCATAGTGGGCTCAGCATTGGAACACTCCCGCACGGGTTGATAAGGGGGCTCGACCTTAAAATAATCCTTGAACATATTAGCAACATCTTTGGGACCACTAACACCATCAACACTGGCCGACAAACCAGGTTTATAATTAAATTTTTTGGTACTTTTCCAGAATTTACTAAACTGTTTAGTCGCATGCTGTGTTGCTAATATGTCAAATTTAATCTGCTCCTGATTTTTTTGACAGAACTTAAGCCTAGATTTAAAAATTTTACGACTAGAACACATTTTTTCATAAATAGGACCACTCTTTGGTTTTCCATGTAAAACATATGTCAAAAAATCTAGCCTAGCTTGCTTGTGACTATTTGCTACATGTTTGTTCCAGCCGAGAATGTTATTACGTTTATTTTTCTCATTTGACTTATGTACACTACTTTCTATTGACGCTTTACTTAACGCGCCTATTATGTCACAGTATAGTTGATTAATAACACATCTGTGAGAAGTATCCTGACACATATTATCCGCACAGTAGTGAAGTTCTCGCGGAAAATCAACTACCTTTAAATATTTATTACATAACTCTGAGTATTTAGCAATCTGTTCAGGGCTTCTCACTCCCCATAACACTTTATTACAAGAATCATTCTTTTGTGTGTCTTTTGACCTAATTACGTTAACATTGCATTCTATTTTTAATGGATAGTGATCCGACCAGTATACGTCATATAGAACGTCGATATTATTTAACGTGTAAAATGCAGATGTACTTACCAAGCAGTGATCTAATTTATGACTGTTACTATTTTATTGTATACCTACACAAGATGTCTTTTCGAGCCACAAATCTCTGTCGTATCTGTTTCGTATACTCAAGTACAAAATATTAAATATAATTTAGGTAAAGTGAAATTCTGAAATATCGTTCTGGTTAGCCTGACTGCAATATTTTGGCACCAAAATCTATCATCTTCGAACACCTACTCACTCCTACATTATCATATAAACATACTTAGTAATTGTAGGCATGTCTATATTATCCATACTAATATTATAAATGCGAAAGTAACTCTGTATGTTTGTCTGTTAAAAACGATAAAAACGTTCTAGATGAAATTTGGTGAATTTTTGTTTTAATTCTACGCAAAGTTGCAAATGAACCTGATAAATTATAATATCAATTTTTTATATAAATTGTCTTAGGCAATATTAAGTCTTCACTCGTTTTTCACGTTGATAAATAGCCAAGAGTGTTCAACTTGGCTGGATGTCGATTAAAGCAATATATTTAAACCCCAACGTAGCGCTAAAATAGACTTTTCACGTCCAACACCAATTGAAATTGAATAAATATTGTAAGAAACTTAACAAGTAAAGGATGACTCACACTAGAACTTACGGGACGATCTGTCAATTTCTGTAGAAATAATCACGTGATAGATCGGAGCCCTCTTATGTCACGTGATGTTTTCCATAGAAACTGACAGATCGGCCCGGTCCGTTCTAAATAGTTATCATTAATGATAACTGGTTAACTCGTAATTAATTAATGATAACTGGTATTTGACTGCTTTGATTTTGAGAAGAGATGATAATGATCACTGTTTCAACAGAATAAATAAAAGGAGGACGTTCTCAATTCGACTGTATGTTCTATATTCGTTTGATGCTTGTTGCACGTATTTGATGATTATTTTTTGTTCGAAAGGAAATACCTCCAAACATTGAGGGTTGACAACACCTAAATCATGTATTTTAAACAGTTTTTTACGATTTATATTAATACTACGAAAAAGGAAATACAAATCATATTTTAAAGAAATCACAATTCCATTACACTCATATGCAAACCCCCAAAGAGTCACGTTTCACATTTTCGATTTTGTTTATTTCAATAGTTTTCGTGTCTACTTTCTAAAACTCTCTAAATTTCGTTTACTCCGAATTACTCCGAAACAAATTACCTATAGACAATACTTACTGTTTCTCTGTGCCACCTAATACATTTTTTCATTTGATCTGTACTCCACTACCCAAAGGTTGTCTGGAAGAGATCGCTCTTTAGCGATAAGACCGCCTGTTGTTACCCCTTACTGTTACTGTTCTGTATTATTATTTTCTCTTGTAACTGTATTTCATCTGTGTGAGGTGTGCAATAAAGAGTATTGTATTGTATTGTATTGTATGTCTGACTTGGCTGTGACACCTAACTAAGGTGTGATGTTGTATTCTTGTTGATCTGATCGTAAGATGTCTATTGAGTATTGAAGGCATGCCTTTCAATACTTTTATTTTATTTTAGTGTTAATTCAAGCAATTACTTTTGAACTACCCATCAACTTTCCCCTTAAAGCCGGTTATTTCTTAAAATGTATTTTCTCCATTCACTTTCTTAGGCAATAGGTATTAATCCTACGTCCTTTTTCACGTTGATAAATGACCAATATGGCTCAAGCTGTGTATCGATTAGGGCAATATATTTAGGGGCTTCGACGCGTCTCGAAATAGACCTTTCACATGAATAACCTATGGCTCACCACAGGTTGCTGTAGTAAACGATGTCTCGTTTTACGTCTCATTATCAACAGTTGCATCTTTTCCCCACCAGTAAGTGCAAGCGAGATGCACTGATAGTGAGTTGACGTAGACGCTAGTATAGTATTCGATAAATACAAACTCGTGGTTAGTACATTAGTACTAAAATCGCCGTCAATAGAACTTACAAACGATGTAAACAAAAGATATCGCATGTTTTGTCACTGTTTCTCCTCATATTTTCACGCTACCTCATCAAACAGCACTGAAGACGACTACTGATATGGTCGTATTATTGTAACATACAAAACGTAAGATAAATAACTTAATCTTGTAGATTTCATTACATAAAAGTGTTATTACGATTAATATGGTGGTTTGTTTACATTGTTAAGAAGTTGTATTGACGGCGATCTTACTCTAGTGATCGCTACGATGCAAGTCCTGGGTTTGAATACAGGCAACTTTGACTCAACCGGACTAGCAAAGTCTGTCATTTCCTATACAAAATGTGTACCATTTTTTGCGGGGGAGGGGCACGTCAAATGTACAGCTATTCGTACGTACCGTACAAATAGCTATGTCAGATAATCGTCAGTACATAACATACAATGAGTATGAAACTATGTCATACCCATTCGGCAAAGGGGTAGGTTTGTCAATTGCTACTCCTCCGTCTGGTTTAAAACCCAAAGACTGGCAAGGCATTAATTTTTGTGTCTATTATAAAAAATTGTTGCTGATATTTCTATGGTTTTTCGTACAACGCAAACGCCAGTAATATTCGAAATGGGACTATTATTATCCTGTGATTTTAAGAGTTTTCTGACATTCGAAAATACCCTAATACACCTTGACCTTACTGATACTTACCCGATTTAGCACATACCCATAGTACACACTGTGCTTACAATAGGGGCTAAGAATGGACTGTGCAAAATTGGCATATAAATAAGTAATACAAACTTCAGGAAACTGCGAGACGCGCAAGGTGAAAATAAAAATAGGTAATTTCCTAACTGGCCTTTGATTACTTTACTAAGTTTTGTGCCTAAAACAACAGTCTTTTGTTTATTTAACTAGCTAACTTTACGAGCCTTCTGGGTATCCGTTAAAGTTACTTTTTCTACTCGCCGACTTTAATCTGTCAATTACGAGTACATAGACAAAACTATAAGCTCATACTTTTCGATATTAGACAGTCCAACTCGACTATAATATCTCATTTCGATACGCTGTAGGCAACTATAATAGAACTTCATACAAATTCTATACTTATTTGTGATGCCGCCTGAGACTTTGCCGAGCGCGCGCCCCGCGCCTGCTGCGCCGACCGCGCCCCCCGCGACTGCCCCGACCGCGTCCCCCGCGCGCAATTACATATTTTTGTGTTACATCCGTGTTAAGTCAATGAAATTGAATGATGAAATTGTTCCTCCATAGATGATGATGATGATGACTCGTAGAAAAAGTATTGTATACAATCGTAATATAATTAAGTTTTTCAATCTCGTACCTTACTTAGGCCACTCAGCAAGCTTCGTGGCCTAAACACGGTACTCGACTGAAAAACTCTTCATTATATCACGATTGTATAAAATACTATTAAGGCCTCTGCAAAAGTTTTGAAAAGTTTATTTATACCTAATACTTGTATATTTCTCAAGCGTTGGTAGCCCAGCGGTATGACGTGAGACTTTCAATCCGAAGGTCTCGGGTTCAAATCAGTTACAAATCGGGTACCAATGAGTTTTTCGGAACTTATACGAAGTATCATTTAATATTTACCAATCGCTTTTCGGTGAAGGAAAACATTGTGAGGAAACCGGACTAATCCTGATAAGGCCTAGTTTACCCTCGGGGTCAGATGGCAGTCCCTTTCGTAAAGCGGAACCCAGGCTCCCTGATCCGTGGCATAAGCCGGGATAACGGGAAGAAGACTTGTATATTTCTCAAGTGTTGAATGTAAAGCCGGCTATACACGTTCGGGCATAACCGTTGGATCTGCCAATGAATGGTAAATTGGTCTGGCGGATGCCCAGCGGACATACTATAGCGATCCGATTGGCCGAACGTATTTTGACACTTCGATCAGTTTTGTTTCAACATAAAATTGGCAAATTAAAAGACTATGTCTTTCCCAGTGACGGACAACAATAGGTACTCCAGCAATGGATATAATGGAGTAGGTATATTTATGGAGAATGATGGACTATGGTGAATCCATTTATAAAATTACATGTGAAAGAAATGGAATATATATCTTCTAATCAACCTGTGAGCAACATTGACGATGATAAAATAATTAGACAGCCAAATTACCCATGTCACTTAACTGTCAATAAAATGTTTGAATACGGTCGTTGTACCATGTAATCTTAACTTAATACCAGTGAAATTGATTTAATTGATTAGACTTAATAGATTACGTTACTGTGTCAGTAATACAATATAGATTCGTTTAGAGGGTAGAATTACAATTAACCTAGACAAACAAGTAGGGTCATAACCTTCGTAGGTAGCATTGGTAACCAGTTATATACTTGAGAGCAATAAAAACGGGTCAATTTGTACTATTACTTACAAATAGATAATACTAATATCTCTCTCTATTATGTTGTGTTTATAGTAATTATATAATCTTGATTATAACGAATGAAGAGTTTGTGGAGTAGGCCCTCTACGATTTGAGCGTTTATTTTGTTGTTTATTTGTTTTATTGTGTTTTTTGTTTTAATTTTATGTTATGTCTACTAAAAGCCCCGAGATTTTTCCCTCCAAATAGGTGAACAATTTGCATACCTAAATTTTGATGACTTTCCTGTTTGTTACAAATTGAATGGAAAATAGTAACACAATAGGAAAAAAAAACTCCTATTGGGATGGAAAGAGCACAAGATTCTGAGTAGATGAAAATAAAATTCATAGAATAACACACAATAAAAAGAAGGCCATAAAGAACCGTTTATTTACGATGACTTTTTCTTTCAGGCCGTGAAAACGGTCAAGGTATCGGAAGTTCTAGATATTATTTATTTACCATTCCTCTTTATTACAACTTCTATTCGATCCTTTATTACACTTCACGGTGTAAACGAGTAACCCGACAAATTATAACCACGCATGCATTCCTGGTTATTGGGGTTTGAATACATAAGGTTTTGGTGAAATTCGCGAAAAAAATTACATCTGTCAGTAGGTATGTCTAACCAAGTCACATCAGTGGCAGCGTCACAGCCATAAAAGCGTTTTTCACTGAGGTATCACACAAACAAGCTTTCACAAGAATTGTCATTATCTCTAGAAGGAAATTAGATAACTTTATATTACATTTTAGTCTCTAAATGAGGCCATGATTACGATACCTTTAAAGTTTGTCGGATTACTTGTATACACTGTGTGTCTGTGTATTGCTGAGAACTATGAAACCCACAAAGTTTGTTCCTTCCGGAGGGGCGACGTCCCTCTACGCTACGCATTGAAACCTTAGAGAACTGCGAACACCTAAATATCGTACCTGCGTTTCTTGCACTCCTATAAATAAAAGAGAGATATACGGCGTTTATATCGATTTACCTTATCGATTATATTACCGATCTCCGTATACATATATATATCAGCTTTGCTAAAAAAACGCACTAAGAAAAAATTACGGAAAAATCGACCGCCAATAGGTGGCTAGGTATTGAAAATAAATGTTCGTTAATTTAATGTGTATAACATAAAAAAAGCAGATAACTGTAACTGTTCATCTTTAATATTCAAATTTCAACCGTTACGAATTAACTATGACTATTATTAGTAGTAGGTATAACCGACAGATTTGGTAAAAACTGCTTTCGGTAGTAAGTGAAGTTATGCGTATGCTTATTCAAATAAAAGTACCTACCTATTTATAAAAAAAAACTATACCAACGAACAAAACGTTAGTCCCAATAAATTACCTAAAATATTTGGATGCCGCATCATAAAATCCTGCTTCGCCCTGATCACATCCAAGCGCACCTGGTTCTCCATTGGCGCTTCCAAAGCAGAGAACACCAAAGCACCAGAAATCAGATACACCAAGTAGAATGCCACATAGCTCAGCAGCAGGAACGTAAAACGGGTCTTCCCAAACAATCTCTCAGTAGCAATCAAAGGCAAGAACGGAGGATGCTCCTCTTCATACAAAATCTCTCTCGGCACCACCATTTTTTTCGGATAAGGGAAGAGTTGCGAATGCACCACCATATCGTCGTCACTTCTAGAACTCATGCTCCCGTAGGAATGAACACGCACGTATTTATTAGCCATATTGTCAATTTTCGAATTTCGAACAATGTTCCAATTTCAAGTTTTAAATTCGTGTTCCAAACGGCGGAACGTTAAACTTTGGTCAACTGTACTTGAAAAACCGCTTAGGATGATTCGGTTCGACAAATAGCGCTATAGTCTCTGTCACTTTGGTATCACGACGGCATTTTTGTAGTTTAGAAACGACCATTTTGATACATTTTACGGTTGAAAGTTAAGACGCACGAGTGTGTTGAACGCGGACCGGTGGATAACTGGTTCGTTTGGAGTGATGTATCAAGTATTTAATCATCGACGTGTGTTGGTAGATAAGAGGTTCATTTACCGACCTACCTACTTAAGTTTTTTGCTGTTGGCGTGATAAGGACGTGATAGACCCACAAAAATGTTTGATACTAATTACTATTTTTGGGTTCTAAACCCCTTTGAGCATGTTTATCAGATTTATAAGACCACTTTGTTGGTTTTATTCATTTTTTGCCGCTCAAACTCATAATTTTAAACTGTTGTACAAGTTTTCGAACATTTAATATTAACTTTAATAAAACCAATGTGGCATAATTCCTGTATAGCGTAATTCACTTTACAACACGTTCGTGAGTTGAATTACTTTGCCACTTTAGAGGTAAAAATTAACTTTATCAAACTCATTTCAAATGTAAGCAAGAACGGAAACCTGATCTCAAAGTAAGTCACTCAGTAGGTAAGTGGCCTTTTTAGTACTTATTAAGAGCGAGAAAGTTCGATTATAAATTGCAATTTTATAAGTGATTGATTATTTGTGATCGCACTTGGGAATACAACGCTTAAGAGTGACTCACACCAGTCCGATCCGATCCGATCCGATACGGGACGATCTGTCAGTTTCTATAGAAAACGTCACGTGGCCTCCGAGGGCTCCGAGCTATCACGTGATTCTTTCTATAGAAACTGACAGATCGTCCCAGATCGGATCGGATTGATGTAGTGTGTGGTGTGAGTCATCCTTTAACCGTTTCTGTATGAAAAAAACCGCGGTTTTGGTTACAAACCGAGTTTTTCCCATACAAAAGATAATCGTGAGCATTTCCTAGAAGGATCTTATGATATTTGATTGTCATTTTCTGTCCGCAAAAGTCGATTACTCGCAATACAAGCGAATAAATGTCATTCTTCATTTAGAGTAAGTACTTATGTCGCTCCGGTCGCTCGTGCCCCGCGGCTCTTTGCAAGATATGGCAAGATTGAAGTAAGTACCTACCTAATTACATGATTTCGGTCCTTATATCAAAATGTACTAGGATGACTTTTCTTCCGCCATTATTTACTGTATGATCTAGTTCAAGTATCAAGATAAATGAAATGACGTCAATATGACATTTGTAAACACAAGTGGCGTGCCTTCCGATATCAACATAATTGCAGTTATTTATTATTATGTTTTATACCACGTTTTCCCTAAGATATTAAGGTTCACGCTCCAAATTGCATCAGAGATAACAATATACTATTATATAAAGATTTACGATTGGTCGTTGCAAGCTCAAGTGCCTTTATTGAGTCTGTTTAACTAGATAATTCGTTCTACATATAGTTAGAGATGAGTAAAAATACGGACTTTAGTTACCGGCCCTATAGACTCAGTCATTGATTGATTGATGATTAGTTTAAATATAAACTGTGATTCTCATGATAGTCATGATATATGCTGATGAATTCAAAACAATTTTCTGTTACATTTTGTTGGACAAATACACACGCGTTCATGCAATTTTGAACGCGATAGTACAAAGAGTCAAACCACGTTATCTCCTCCAAGCAAATGAACTGTCAAACATTTAAAGTTTTATTTTGTATGTCAAACTTCTATTAAATTATGCGTTTTCTTAACAATTTCACCTACCTGATATTATACCTACTAAAGAAAAAGACGAACACCGACGGATGCCATTTATAAATTTGATTATTCTTTAATTTTTAATATGACCATGAAATAAATTTTAATAATTTTAAGGCTATGTTAAAGCCTAATAACATAGCCTTAAAATTGTTAAAATTTATTGTTCGCTCTTGCGCTGTTTAACTCTGTAGGTAAAATACTAAGTAAGTAAACACTTTATTGCACAAAACAGGATATACATTAACAAAATGGAATAGACAGAAAAGTACAAAGGCGAACTTATCCCTATGAGGGATCTCTTCCAGTTAACCTAGGTAACTACATTGAAATACACATACATAAATACTATGTTACTACTTGTGAGTTCCTATAATTGGCTTTTTGTTTCCATCATCAATGTATAATTTATGACTACAGCTGTTGGTTCTCTATGCAATCTCGGCTTAGTCGGACTCTAGTCTAAAACCTGTGATGCTTCGTTTGTTTTTAGTAGTTAGATACCTAGATAGATCATAGTGATTCTGAATAGTTCTCCTTAATTTAACACACCAACTATTCAACCAATCTAGTTCTTTAAGTACCTAATACACAAAACACGTTTATCAAACGGAGACCTGGCTAATAAGATCCGACATTTACAAATATATTTATAGTGGTAACGAAACTTCGTAGGTACAGTCACACCACGATAACTCTTCCAAGAAAATTAACTGTCAAACTAGTAAGTGTTATTTTAACCGTCAAACTTCTATGAAACTGTGACATTCGCTTAAAACTGTTACAGACTGTTACAGCCTGTGCTATAAAAATCTAGGAATCTTAGCATAGGCAGACTCTAGGTGTGTATATTGCCAGCCATTATTATTTACTTGTCTCAAAGTGTAAGTTCTTCTTCTTCTTTTAAATAATGGCTTCTGTCCGAGAGTTGGACAATTTTGCCAGTGTCACGTATTATATATTTTAGTATATATATTGTATAAATAGAATAGTATATTGCTACTAGGGCGACGTTGTTCGGTAATTGACCTCGCTATATGTTAAGTTTATAGCTAAAAGACTTAAAATATAGCTTCTCAGGGGGCCAAGATCCCGGGATTGCCGCTTGATGACTAAAGGAGTGACTGAACTCGTTTCAGGATTAATTCTTCATTAGCTGTATACTGCTTCGTTAGTTTACTGCACAATTAGCTATCAACATTACACATTATACAACATTTTGCATACAAAATACAAAAAAATATTCCAGAGACGCCATTGTCATCCCGAGAAACAAACGACAATCTTACCAGGGTCGAATATCTGTGTTTAATGTCAAAACGAAGAGAGACAAACGACAAAAGTTACAACATATCTTCAACTTAGTTACGTCAAGTAATATGATATTTTCGCTTCGCCCACGAAAAAGTAACAGAACAAATAGGAATTTTCCAACAAAGTCGTGTCTGACATTGGATTAAACATTATTCAATGTCTCAGATATCACTACAAAAAAATTATGGTTATTTACGTAGATATCAATTACTAAATAGATTAATTTACTTACAATGTAAACACTGATAACATATGTACGACATACATAATAAATATGATAAACGGACCGAATAAATAAACATTTAGACTAAAGTCAGTCATGGTCAAGTTAGGGATCGGCGACACCTGGTGCTTGAAATACGTGCCAAATGTGAGAAGAAAGCAGCTGGTTAAAGGCTACCATTACTATTACAAGCCACTGTGCTTAGTGCTTACCATACGTGCTACGTAACCGCAGTCGACCATTTTAGGACAAGCAAGAAGTTTTGTCTAAGAACATTTCGTCTTATTTCAGTTTGTTTAACAACTTTTAGTATAATCAACGGTTTACCTAAAATCAGTTCACACAATCTTGTTTCTCATAACAATCATTACATCGAAAATTGTTTTATCTAATTTGGCCTTTGTATAATTCTTGGTTTGTCGAATATTATTTTAATAGCTAATAAAATAATCATGTCGTCGAATGTCATTTTAACTAATTATCGATTCGACGAATATGAACTGATTATACTAATAAACCGAATTACAACTGTATATGCATTTAAAAACTAGTGAAAGTTTGTAGTTACAAAGGTTAAGAAATCACCGGCTGCCAGAAAACTAGTTTAGGTTAGGTTAGACAGCTGCGACCCTGTAAGCCTACCACGAACATTGAAAATTGGCATTGACGGATAACCTCTTTGTCGCTCTAACATGCAAGTGTGACAGAGATGGAGATACAAATCCGCAATCGTTCGATTTTCGTGGTACTGAAAGGCACTGGACGTTACAGAGTTACTAATATTGTAAACTAATGTAAATATTCCTAGCCTAGCTTGAAGGGTTAAGGACACGCCAGTGGTTGTAGGTATTCAATAGGATAGGTGTTAAAGTCTTCATTATTCGCTTGTATTTACTTTATTTTATCTTATTCCAGGAACTAATAAATAGGTACTTGTTTATAAACGTCGTTCTGTTTTATAAGTGCCTACGTCGATAAACGATAAATCCCCTTTTATTGTTCGTGCTAATAAAATGACCGATTGACGATTGGCGATGGCGTCGTCGCCTTTGCGATTGGGTCGTCGCGATAATAACTTGGGATCAATAGGAACATGTTTCAGTGAGTAATCTTAAATTAAATAGGAATTGTATTTGTCCCACTGCTGCGTTATACTTCGCTTCGTTTACGGCGCATGGTCAACGCATCTTTACCGTTAAAACATTTAAATATAAGTAGTACTAAATAAATATTATAGGACATTCTTACACAAATTGACTAAGTACCGCAGTAAGCTCAAGAAGGCTTGTGTTATAGGTACTCAGACAACGATGTATATAATATACAAATACATAAATACATAGAAAAAAATACGTGTGGCACTCGGGGACTGCCGCGGTAAAGCTATTGCATATCATTTTGTATCAACTTATGCAATTACTAGCGCGACTTCGTCTGCGCAGTATTATAATGTTTGGTAGTGTATTTTTATTACCATAAGTATTAAATACCCAATTGACTTGAACTGTAAATTGCTAATTAAATTCCGGGGCCGTATAAAACAAACAACTAACTTGCAACTACAGATACAGTAACCTGTTATTCTTTGTTCTCGTTAATAATTCAGGATATACCAAAAATGCTGGTGATCAATATTGTAATCTGATTTGGAAAAAATAGGACTAAATGTTTTTTTTGTCAAACATTTTTTGTTTATTTATTCTCCTAACCACAATTCGATACTGATTAGTGATTACACATTTAATCGTATCACCAGCATTTTTGCGACAGCTGTATGTATCTTTGACCACATATTAATCTTTCAGTGGCTGGATACGCTGTAGATATGCTAAAAAGTACGTCCAAGTTGACATAAATTATCTTTCAATGAAATAAGTAATCAAGGCCGAGTGTTTTTGATCACGGTTTACAACACTGCCTTAAGCTCACTGAATTTAACCCACAGAATGTCAGTCGGTACCTGATTACAACTAACTTCCCAGTGAAGAAAAACATTGCGAGGATACCAAAATAATTACGTCACGCATATAATAATTATAAACTTTCATTAGGTAGGTAAGTATATATTATGTCTCATCTCAACCAAGGACGATCTTATGATAGGATCGGCAGAGGCCTTTATTCGCATTTACACAGGCGTTCAAAAGTGCATGGGCAATTTATGAATGAATTCATTCATAAACTGCCCATGCAATTATAGATTTGACTATTTCACTTGCTTCCTTCCCCTTTGCACCTCTATATAGGATGATTTTCATAACAAAAACTATTCTGTCCTTTCCTAGGAGTCAAAACATCCGCATGCCAAATTTCACCTTAATCCGTTCAGCGTTTTTAATTTAGTGTGAATTGGTAACAGATAATAGTTCATCAAATTTACAATATTAGCATCGCATGGAAATTTGTCCAAAATGTAATTGAAGAAACCGTGCTGGTTTTGTGACAACATCGCTACGCAAAATCAGTTTGCTAGACAACAAAAATAAAATAGATGCCATTATTAAGTAAAATGTATCTAATGAGACTAATGGCATGCCATGATCTAAGAATGTTTTTGCGCAAAGTTAAAATAATTTTAATCAAATCAATTTAACGGGGATATAGGCGATACCTAGTTCCATTAGTGCCATATAGATAGAACTGTAATAAGTGCCATCCTAAATATCCTAATCCATCAAGTTGTGCATATTCAGTAATAAGCCGTTTTAGAAAAGTAATCGTACAAAAAAATCTGAGTTTATTTATAAACTATCCTTGTCCAATATTTAATATAAAAACCGTACTGGCTTTGTGACATTGTTCTTTGCGCAAAGGCAAAATCGTTGCGTTTGGCCATTGTACTCCCCTGGGCCCGCTATGAGGTATGTATGTCATCCGCTTGTACAATGCATGGTGGGTGTTGACGGCCATATATACATTGAGTTGCCGTATTTGTAGTGGTTGGATTCCGCGTCACTAAGACCTCAATGATATTGTCCTGAGGTCTCTTCAGTCAGCGGGTGTTCATTCCGTTCTGGAGCCACTGGGTTTAGCCGCACTGATAGCAAGATGGAGTGACCCTGGTGCTGTGGAAAACGGGGCGGTGTTCAGTGTGGGATGTTACATGCGTTAGCACAATTTCGACCACCCATATTACTCGCACTTCCCACGTAGCAGGAGCCCTCTGCCGAAACTCTAGCGGTGGCGAAGCGGCAAAAGTGTGCGCTCCCTTCTGGGATAAGATCCCAAACGGATAGCGTAACGTAATAAGACAACAGTTTGTCACCTTTGTATGACAATTTCTGATAATTCTATACAGTTACTCACATTTGACAGCAATCACCGTCGCACTATCCATGCAACTTGTCTTTTCATGAACTTATAGCATTATCATTATCAGATGACATTCGTGGATAAGCAACTTAGGTCTATAGGACATGGATACAATACATGTTCATGCCTTTGGTTGTGGAGACAGCGGGCTGCTACAAAGTTACCATTATTAGTGATTTTATTTATTATCAAATTTATCACAGCATTTAACATATCATATTTACATAGATTTAATGGATCCCGGCACATTGGTCACTTTTCAACTCATTTCCTAAAAGTTTTGTATTTTTTGTGCACTTTCGTCAGTAGTGACAAATATGTACCTACTTAAGTTTAATTTCTGTTTGTTTATGACACTACTGAACAAAAAAAACTTAAAATAAATTTGGGTACATTTTCGTCTGCAGTGAAAGAGAGCTTTTTTATAGGCGAAAAACATACGGTATTCATCGTCTTAGAACACCACAAACAAAATATTTACAGCACGCAGCAATATCACCTTTGTGATTATCACAATAAGGAACAAATCTAATATACCAATAGAAAATATTTGATAAACAAGACAAAGGCATATTTCGATACTCTACTTCTTTGTAGGTACTAATATTTCTTATGCCAATGAAATTTCCACTTTATTCCGTTGTGCACTAACGTGCTAAATTCACAAATTTAAAATGGTACTTAGTACGACTTTGCATTTGCACTAAGGTATCGATTAAAAAAACAAAACGATTCGCAGTCTAAATAAAAAATTAGGCGCCTTTTGCCTTTAATTCTATCCAGCCAGTATATTATGCATCGATTACAAAATCGATTTAACATATTTGATTCTGGCGGCAAAAAATAATAGTGTTTATTTTGACATTTGACATCGCCGTATCTCTGGTAATAAGGGCTACTGTCCTCAATATTTTGTATAGAATATGACACTTAGCGACATTCGTATGGAGATATATCCTTTCCCCGATAAAGAACTTTGTAACAAAGTGAATAAAGTCGGTTTCGGTCCGTCGGAGTGGGGAGCGTCAGGTTTTTTTTCGTTACGAAATTTCTGGATTCGGTCCCCGCGCTCAAGGCCCGCGATAGAAGCTATGCAATAGCTTAAAAAATCCATGACTCAGGAACAAATATCTGTGTTCATCACACAAATAAATGCCCTTACCGGGTTTAGAACCCAGGATCATCGGCATAGCAGGCAGGGTCACTACACCAACTACTCCAACCGGTCGTCAAATTAATAAGTGCTTACGTAGTTACCGTGGTGTCAAGTGGTGATGGTGTCACAATCACAAGATCTTGCTCGTAGAGCTCGTGGTCACGCTTTTTGATTTGTTGTATAGGTAATTTTTTTTTGAAATTGTAATACTATGGACAAGAACGAACTTGTGCGTGTCAAAGAACAATACAAAGCTCACCTGCAACACAAGGATGTTCGCGCAAGAAGTCGTGCTTGAACTGCTGGACCGCCACAGCCTTCTGCTCGTCTGGTTGGCCGTTCCCTCCCTCCAGTCGCTGGAATATCAGGGCCCCTGAAAAAAAACTATATTGTAAAACACCTCACCAGAATAGTAGTTTATACGACTGTAAATTATGAAGGGCATTAGAACAGGAGTGTGGTAAGCCGAAGGCGAGTTTCATAATAACATCACACAAGAGCCTAATTATGTATAGATGCATACACTACTTTATCTACGCACATGCCATAAGTGCATGGGTTCAGGAACCGTAGGAAAATGTCCTGCATAGTGCTACTTGTAAAATGTCTATAGATTATAGATATTAAAATAATGCAATAGGAATTAAAATGAACACATACAAAAACAATTTTTTCACAATTTTTAAACAGTAAATAGCTAACAAATAAATGACAGTTCGGAACGGCGCGTTTTTAGCCGTATAGCCACCCACTTAAATTTGACAGCTGTTCCAAATTTAAACTCATAACCTACTGTTCTGAGGAGGTAATGTTACAATGACAGCTCGGTTAATTCCTGCTGGTTGGTAATGCTGGTCTGGACTATAGTTTCTGAACGCATTTTAGAGCACTAATGATATGTGCGTAGATAAACAATTTTACAGTGCGACCACGCTAACTTTGCACTGATTTAGCACACTTGGCAGTGACATTGTATGAAAATGCCATAGTTCACGTAAAACTTGGCAGGAAGAGTTAGCGTGGTCCAACTATACGATGTTTAATACATATATCAAGGGGTAGTGGCTTTGCTACTAGATTTGCACAAGGCGTTTGACCAATCGGACGCAAATGTCGCAAATAACTATTGGTTCGCCCAGAATTTAAACTCGAGATACCTACATCGCCTCTTGTTTGAACAATTTTTTTTATTAAGTTAACCACCTGGTAAATCTCGCGACGATCCAATCAACGATACTCGAGTTATCGTCGATTAGACATACATACAAACCAGGGATGTTGCGAATATTTGCATCCGCATCCGCAACTGCGACTTGTCTGCATGATCTTCAAAATCCGCATCAAATCGATGTGGAGCTTATGCGGATGCGGATGTTGAAGAAGTCGGCACAGGAACATCTCGGCGACGGGCACGTGCTAGGTAAAGTAGGTAATTTCACCCATTAGGAATATTGTAACTTTTCGAGATTAGTCGATCGATCTCTTACGTCCTTAACGAATAGCGACTAGCGAGATTGTTTCCTTGTTTTCGAATAAATAGTAAAATTTTTTATATTTGGGGATTATTTTATGTACCTGTTCGCACATCCGCAAACGCAACCGTATCAGCGAATGTGGGCCCTTTAATATCCGCATCCGCGGATGTCATAAAATCAGCATTCGCAACATCCCTGATCGTACTAAATAATAGACTCGGAGAACTCATTTAACTCTCGCTCGCTCGTTCGATAACCATTAACTAAATTTCGGGTTGTGATGATTATAAACATCGAAAATGAAAGTTAACGGTTATAAGCAAAATGTACTTCTCGTCATGGAATCATCTCGTCATGGAGAAATTTTCAATACACATCTTGTTTATTTTGTATTCAATTACAAAAAATTGTATTCAAATAAAATAACGTCGCGTTGGTTCCGCGGCAGACGCCTCATTTTGTCGAGTAGGTATATCTTAATAAACGTGTAATTAAGTAAATGTGTGAAGATGTGAAGATGTACTTCTCAGCACGGGAATACAAGTAAAGTACCTACATGGAACAGGTATAATTAAAATAATACGGGGAACATGGCACGTTCCTACTTAGAAAGTTCGCAGGTCTTTCGTTTCACGTCGCTCAAGTACGTAGTAAACAGATTTATAGCAGTAGATACGTACTGTTACATTTTTTTAAACATATTAACGATCTGAAACCATTATATACCTATATACAAACACCGTCATCAGTGGTGAAAACTCAATGAAACCAAGGGTTGGCAAAACTACCTATTACCTATCCTAAAATCGCCGTCGGTACATAACTTCGCCTTAACAAATGTTTAATATTGTTATTACTTACCATAAATCGTAAAATTCAAGTAAAGTTATTGAACGCGTACAATTTGAAATAAGTGTTTGAAATTACACAATTTTCTTAATTATATTTTATTCCACTCAAAATAACATTATTACAATCTATTGCCATCCAATTTAACCAGTTTACCATTTTTAGAATTTAAAAGTAAACTTAAGCGCTTATTTCTAAGCAATCCATTCTACTCCATAAACGAATTTAAAGAACAAATGAAACGACATGAATGTATTTCTTTCAAATGATTTTATTTTTGTAGCTATAGTGCATGTTAGTATTAGTAGTAGTTTATAAGACTGTACCTATTGACTTGCTAGATGTAACGTTCTTTTGTTACTTGGCCAAATAAACAAACTTGAAACTTGAAACTATTACAGTAGGCAAAATTGGGAATAAGACGGTTTTTATTTTTTAACATTAAAACTGGTTGTTTCACTACATTTAACTAAAAATATATTATTTGTAATGTGTTTTTCAATTTAAATATTTTACTAAGGCGAAATTATTGTACAACGGGCGAATTAAAGCCCGTGCCAGACGGTTGACAACGACAGTTTCTGCAAGACGACCTTGGCAGAAAAACAGCGGTTTTCAGCCGTGTAGCAAGTGGTTGAAACCAAAATCTGCATGACCTTTAAACGCCCTTGGCAGACGGGCGTGCTCTGCCAACCAAACGGCAGAAGCAGTGGTTGACAATCGTCTAGCCGCTTGTTGTCAGCCACTCGAAGGACAGTCGCGTAGCCGCACGCTCCGAGTGCAGACGCGTCGCGCGCGCACACAATATTACAGGATGGCGAACGAATGCGATGTTATTACTGAACTGCTTGAGTTATATTAATCCAGTCATTGAACTGACAGCTTGTATGGAAATTTTGACAGTTTGGGAAGTAATTAATAATAGGTATTTTTTTTAGCGTAACGGATATTAAGTAGGCAACAAAATCCAACAAAATATCGTTACACGCTAATCGTCACAAATATGTACACACATGTTACAAACATTTTTGTTGTAAGATTTATATGTACATATGTTTTTTAAGCCGTTTAAAATGGGTCAGGACCAGTTTCTACCTATTAACATTTGTTTCTAGCGAAATAACACATCTACATCTATGCCGTACATTTTGTAGATTTAATGGTTTTACTCGAATAAGTTGTCTTCGGTTTCTCTTTTAACAGATAGAAGACAAATATGTCGTCATGTTCACATACAAGAAAACTATTTGCTATCGTTCAGTTAAAAAAATCGATTTAGTTTATTATTATTTTTTTACTATTTACCTACTTCCGGAAGAAAAGTTTGTAGAATTTTTGCATATATCTAAGTAATCTCTACTACCCTAAGGTTGTCTGGAAGAGATCGCTTTGTAGCGATAAGACCGCCTGTTGTTGCTTAACTCTTTATGTTTTTATTTATTTTGTTGTATTTTTCTTTCTGTTATGCACAATAAAGAATATATTATTATTATTATTCTCTTTATTTTCTGTAATTCTTAGGCTAGGTAATTTTATAATATGATTATAAAAGTAAAATACAAAAACACATACAAAAACAATACAAAATACATATAAACATATTATAAAAAACCTAACCTAGAGTGCCGCCGGCAACGGGGCAGGGCCCAGGCTGCCGGTGGTTAGGGCCGCAGAGAAAGGAACCGCCGGACTATACGCGCCGTATCCAGGATTACTGCCTTCTGCATCTGACCCTTGATCCATCCACCTAGCGAAAGTCTCTCAAGATGTTGGTCGAGACTCTTCGCTATGAGACCGTTCGCTGAAACGACTATCGGGACAATGATCGTCGAGTCAACATCCCACATGGCGGTTATTTCGTGAGCCAAGTCAAGGTACTTACTGGACTTGTCCTTCTCGGCCTTCACGAGATTCTCGTCATGGGGGATGGTGACGTCGACGAGCACGGCCCGGCGCTGCGATCGATCAACCAGCACGATGTCAGGTTTATTAGCTACAATAGTCCTGTCCGTGATGATAGATCGATCCCAATAGAGCGTGGCACGACCATTTTCGAGAACTGGCGTAGGTGCGTACTTGTAATACGGCACTTCGTGGACCACAAGATCGTATTTAAGAGCAAGTTGCTGGTGAATAATCCTGGCTACGAGATTATGTCTGTGCAAGTACTCGCCGTTAGCAAGATGAGAACAACCGGAAATAATATGCCTGAGTGACTCTCCGGGACGGCGGCATGCCCGACAAATGTCGACCGTACCGTCCTTCAGGATATATTTCCGGTAGTTATTCGTCATGATAACTTCGTCCGCAATTGCACAGACAAAACCTTCGGTTTCTCCGAAAAGGTCCCCGAATCGTAACCAGTTCACCGATGCGGACAGATCTACATCGGGGCCCGCGAGGGCCTTGTAGAACCGCCCGTGTAGCTCTTTGCTCTTCCATACCGTCTTGCGGTCCTCGGTGCTTAGTACCACAGGTTTGCGCCAATTCTCGTTAGCCAAGGAGAGCGGCGTGAGATTTCTGTCTACTGCCACCACATCACGATGCATCCCACACTCGTTGTTAAGGAAATAATTCCTAAGATTGTACACCTCACGGTTGTGAAGGTTTTTGGCATTTAAAAAGCCGCGACCTCCACATTTCCGTGGGATGTACAATCTCATAACAGACGACCGTGGGTGTAGCATACGATGTGTGGTAAGCAGTAGGCGAACTCTCCGATCCAGGGCATCCAGCTCGGTCTGAGTCCACCTTAGTATGCCAAAGGAGTACGTGAGCAGGGGCATTACCCAAGCGTTAAAGGCGCGCACTTTGTTGCCACCTGACAAAAGACTATTAAGTACTTTTGTCAGCCGTCCAAAAAAGCGCTCCTTTGTCGCCTGTCTAATACCCACATCCTCTATACCCAACGACTGTGACATACCAAGGTATTTATAGGTTTCTGCTTCAGAGATAGATCTGAACGACATTGTCTCAGAAAGTTGCAAATTTGTTGAATTTACTACTTTCCCCTGCTGTACATGCATAATCGCGCACTTATCGACACCAAATTCCATTTTGATGGCTCTACTGAAAACTTCAGTGGTTTGCAATAGCTCCAACAAACCTCGGTCATTTGGTGCAAATAGTTTGAGATCATCCATGTATAGAAGGTGAGAAATGACTTCACCCTCTCTCCGAAGCCGGCAACCTAGCCCCGAATCCTTCAGCAGGGTGCTGAGAGGATTCAAAGCTAGGCAGAACCACAGGGGACTCAGACTGTCACCCTGGAATATTCCTCGCTCTATCCTTATAAAGTCCTGCGGCCCAAGGGGACCATCTCTGCCTCCTGGTTGACAAAGGACTGTGGTCCACTGCCCCATACACGCGCTTAAGAAGGATATTAAAGCTGCATCAAGTTTATACAGCTCCAATATCCTTTTCAGCCATGAATGAGGCACCGAATCATAGGCCTTTTTATAGTCAATCCAAGCGGCCGAGAGGGCTCCCTTGTTCCGCCGAGCTTGTTGGCAAATGGCCATGTCGATGAGGAGGAGCTCTTTAGTACCACGGGACCCAACCCTACAACCATTTTGAGAAGAGGCCAAAACATTGTTTGCGACAATATGCGCGTTAATTTTTGCTCTCAAAATGGATGTAAGGAGCTTGTAAAGCGTGGGCAAGCACGTGATGGGTCGATAGTTTTTAGCTTCCGTGGTACTACCGGACTTGTAGAGCAGGAAAGTTATACCAGTTGTTAAGGAAGGTGGCAGGGAACCAAGCTCAAGGGCTTGTTGAAATTGCGTTGCCAACCGTGAGTGCGAGCATCGAAACCACTTTAGCCAGAAGTTGTGCAATCCGTCCGGTCCAGGACTTTTCCAATTCTGAACCGTACGGACAGCACAAGTTACGTCTTCGGGGCTGATGGTAATAGCCCCCATAGGTTCGATGGCCTCGCACTCACGTTCGACAACACTCATCCATTCACCTTCCGTGTGCTCAACGGGCACCGACCAGATGCTACGCCAGAAATCAGACATGGCAGCAGCATCCGGTGGGCCTGCATCGGGCACACGTGGATTGGTTTCCTCCCACCTTCGGTAAACTTTCCTTTGGTCACTTTGGAAAAGACGATTCTGCTGGAATCGATCCACACGCTTTCTGTAGCGGCGAATACGGTTTGCCCATGCACAGATTTTCTGTTTCAGAAAGTCGATGCGTTCTGTGACATTGGCCATGTAGTCGCGGGGCGCAATACCCGTCCCCGCGAACGCCTGGTTCACAAAACGCATTACTCGGGGGCGATTATTGCCCCCCCTGAAGCAGATCAGCTTTGCAATAAGAGTCCTAAATGAGTTGATACGACGCTCGATCCGCACTTGCCACGCAGGGACACTCCCGGTGGTCCTAGGTGCACGTTCAGCGTCCGGAAACTTGACTCGAGCAACACGGCACGCCGTGATGGCCCCGCAGTACATGATCGAGTGTGTATCATCTAAACCATTACTAGTCCGTAGATACGGTTCTAGTAAAGCATTCAGGGCACTCATTAGCGCTAGATTACGTCTATTCATTGGCAAACGTGGTAATCGCGGCCTAGAATTGTTTGTGGAGCGATACTGCGTAATCGTCTCATCCAAAGTCCTTATTATTATTATTATTATTATATCATATATAATATCCCATTTTAACGTAATTTGAAAAAATCAGGCTATTATAATTTAATGTCTGTCAAAATCATACATATCTTTCCTGGGTTATATAGAGACCTGCCGTGCCTCTGGGACTTGTCTTGTGAGGCGTACAAGGACCCAGTGCAAAAAAATAATGCATGGGAAATTTTAGTTTTAGTTTCCAAATACAAAGAATTAGAGCCTGAAATTTCGATAAACAAGGAGCCATGGCGTTGTTGTAGGAGTTAGTTGCACGTTAGCCCAGCACAAGCGCTTCAAACACACTGAAGTTTTGGGCTTGTTGTAAACCATGTAGACAGCCGCGCTTCTACATCGCTTCTGCCAAGGTCGTCTTGCAGAAACTGTCGTTGTCAACCGTCTGGCACGGGCTTAAGGATTTCAGACTTCATGTAACTTTGGCAACCCTTGTTTCAATAAATTTTCACCACTGATAACGGGGTCTGCCTATATCAGATCATTAGCGATATAATTTGATATTTATCATCGTTTTTTGGTTAGCAAAAACATCGTGAGAAGACATGAATAAGCCCAATAAGGCTTAGGTCAGATTGCAGTCCAGTCGCTTTCGCAAAACAAGCGCCTACGCTAAATCTTATGAATAACTTGCCAAGGCAGACCCAAGACTTCCTGCGCCGTGGGAAACGTTAGGCAGAAGAGATTAACGATACGATAAAGTCAGGCTGGCAGTTATTCGAACACATAATGCTTTACTAGAACTTATTAAAGTAACAGCGGAAATGCATCATGGTTTAACCTACTCTACTTATTTTTGGAGCCTAGGTACTACATACAGTGCGACAGAAAAAGATAAAAATTAAAAAGTGGCAACATATCGCGTAGTGACGTCCCGCTTTCGTATATATTTTGAAAGGGGTCGTCCCTTTCAAATCAATATATGTAAGAAAACGGGACAACACTACGATGTTGTCACATTTAATTTATATGTTTTTCTGTCACACTATAGCTTATCGCACCGGTACCCTTTTGCCTAACAAGGCTTCTTAAATTTTTTACACCCCTTTGAAAAAGAGATTTTTTCCCTGCTAATAGGGATCAAAGTGGCACTGTTCAAGTACCACACAAAATGTTTGTTGTAAAATTCATCGCTTCATCGGGATTCACTGTACCTACGCCTTCGTCGTAAATATATCATATAATTTTGATCCTTTGTGACACATCTACTATTGTTTTAATTCCGCCCCACAGATGGGTACGAGCAAAGTTACCGTACTGTTTTAAGACTGGCAACCAATCTCAAACTTTGCTGAGCAGGTGCTCAGGTATTGGGTAACTTTCGGGTCGCTTTTGTTCTTTCCTACAACCTATCTATAATTTAACTTAGATTATTTGCATACTACGGCGCAAACACAAAATAGTACCGACAGATGTAGTAATGGATTCCTTTCTTATCATGTTTTGACGCAAATGCCCGAAATCTATCTTTCTATCTTAATTTGCTTTAGTACCTGCCGTAAGGTAGTTGAGAAAGCACGACTAGTTTCGACAAATATGACGGGAAAACATTACCTATTCACTAAGTACAATGAATTTATGGATGAATTCATCTCTAGAGATTATAGATACCAATGTGCATCCTAAAAATATCCTTAAGTACATACATCGCTCCTATTTTAGATTTTGCAGAACATTAAGAAAATAGGCCAGCCAGCCCAGCGCACGCAAGTTTTCGTAGAAATCGCGAAACGTCTGGTTGATGCTACTGGTGACCGAAGAGCTGGTGGCTTCCTGGCACACCGTATCAGCATTGCGATACAACGAAGATATTCCGCCAGCATCCTAGGTACAATGCCTCAAGGACCTATTTTAGATTTAAGGTAGGTAGAGGTAGGTAGCTTCGTTAAGTTACACTTACTGTATATATTTTATTATGATACCTACTTCTTGATTTTCTATTCCTAATTTTGATTTGCGATTAGTGGCCTTTGGTTCATTCCGTTCGAAAACTGACAAGTGTTGTATAGGAAACTTATTATAAAAGTCTCCATTTTCGAAAACGCCTCTAATTACTAAGCTAATCTTTACGCTTACTAAGAGTTTGGAATTTACTGTAGAATACTATACCTACTCGCTAGCGTCTACAACTCTACACTCCACGTCAACTCACTGTCAATGCATCTTGTTCGCACTTGCTGGAGTGAGCAATATGTAACTGTAGATAACGAGACATCGTTTTTTACTAGAGCAACTCGTGGTAAGCACACTTATCTAAAAGTACAAGTCGATAGTTCACGTCTTTAATTAGTCAAAAGGCTAAACTTCGTAACTTACTACGTAACATTCCTCGAAGTCGGTGCCTGGAGGATGTCTGGCAGGTTCGATCGAAAGAACTTTGATCTCACTAATTAGATTTTCTTCGAAGGTGCCAGAACAAATGAGTGGATTTTTAAAATATATTTTTGCGTTATTTTCCTGATAAAATATTTTTTTTTACATTTTAAGATAATGGCTTTGGGTTTCGAAAACCCATGAAAATGGATTACAAATTAGAATACATAAGGCACCTCTTTAAATAAGATGGTTTTGTAGGAAGAAATTGAAATACCTTGAGCCAGGAAATGACGCCAATGGCAGGGAAATAGCGTTTATATGAATAATAGTAAAATATTAATGAAATAAAATGTCACTAACAACATTTCACTAAATGTATCTAATTTTGTACATTACAAACACATTTACATAAACTATGCATCAGATATCATAAGACGAAACAGTAATTTCCTGGCACATTTGTACATTTTCTTGGATCAATTACCAGGGAAATGTCGTCTGCAAATGACGACTGAATAACATATTTTACGATAACTTCTCAACTGCCAATACAATTAATTTGTGATCTAAACATATTCACAGACAAACAAACCGAGCTATTCGACGTAAACAAATATTTATATGTAAAGTAATTCTACGTTTTTCAATAACAATCCAAACATATGACGTTACGGGAGGACGAAAATGAATCGCGTAAAAGACTTACCTCGTATGTCGCTTAAAATTCGCTTACTGCATATATATTCATAAACGCAGCTCAAACACAGTTTAGCTAAATGATTGTATGTCCTTATCTGAAACTTTGACATTTTCGTTTGTAAGAAAGGGGGAAAACATAATTTAACTAAAACTCCTAACTTTTTATGAGCAAGGGGGCTAATCTGTCCGATACCTAAACGCAACTAACGAAGGTACTGAGGTAGGTACTTTCTTCTAGAATCGCAAACATGGTATCAGTACCTTCAACCATTTATTTATTCGCAAGTATTTACGTGAAGTCGTTTACAGGGTAAACGAGTGACACAGATATAATGGCCGGCTGGCTTTCATAGGCACTAAATAAGTAGTATACATATATGCGTAATATAATTATCTTTCTAATGATGTAAGTAACTTAAACGTAAGTCGTCCAGATGTGAAGTTAAGCTACATTGTATGAAATACCTAATCCGCGAGTGTGACACACATCACAAACTTAGTGTACATTACATAGTAATGATTATTTTTGATATTTTTTATTTCAGTCTTTTTTATAACTACAATGTAATTTAGTTGTGCCTTGTTGTATTTTCTTGTGCTAAATACATATAAAGTAAGTTTAGAGTAATTTTGTAATACATTTAGGTGTTACACACCACACCTAAAAATTGCTTTGTGAAAGAAAATCCATTCATCAATAATCTCATAGATAACTCGATACGACCAATATGTAATATCGACTAATGTCGACTAAAATCGTAAGGGTCACTTGCACCTTCCGAGGTTAACCAACTAACCCGGAGTTAAGCGTTTGAAAGGATGTAATTTACCGGCGCAAGTGTCCCTAATCTAACGAGTTTACAATTAATGTTTCAATGATAACATTTCTGTAGTTGATTCCTCCACAAGACAGGCTTTGCCTAGTGTGGAGGTCAGTAAATGCAATACTGTAGGTATATCTTTTGTTTGAAAATAAATTATTTGATTTAGTTTTTTTTTATTCAGCGCTAATCGCGACACAATAGTTTCGTAGAGGAAGCATTTTCATGTAATTGGCTATTGCGGTGAATGAGATAAGAAAATGCGTATTTAATCGCACAAACCAAGAACAGATTTCAACATTGCTTATTTCGATTAAAAAAAGAATCCTCAGTCGAATCACGTCGCTAAAATGGGCAAAAACCTGAGAAGTTTCGTCTGGGACGATTTATAACACTTCCAAGTTGAAATTAACGCGGGAGGTTTTGGAAAAAGCCCGCAATCTTAGCGTTGGTAAATCAGACAATTTCAGTAGGGGTGTTTACTTGTTTAGTCGGGATGTCTGGTAGTTTTTTTATTTTTATTATGAACAAAATCAGTAAATTAAGTACTTTAAATTAAAACTGTTACAAAACAAACTTAAATCACAAGCAGTGCCAAACACATAGCACTAGTCAAATAACCCGCCCCGTGTCATTCCTGGTGCAAAAGTGCCCATTATGCTTGCGGCATTGCCACGCTGAATCGCGATTGACAATCTTTGCGCCAGGAATGACCCGGAGCGAGGGTCAAGACCTCTCTCTCGAAAACGCTGCCCAATGTCCGCGACAAAGGCCCTAGCCTCTGACCCCCAACAACCAGTCGTCTCCACCGCAAAGGGGACAAATACCTAGTGGTACGATCCAGGTACGAGGCAGCAAAAGTGCTGACGCATGTCGCGTCCCACAGAAGGCACTTGCCTCTCTGCCAAGGCACCAGGGTCACACCATCAGGTCTTTTGCCATCCGTACGGCTAAGACCAGGGGGCTCCAGCAAACATGGAACGTTAGCTGACACCAACGCTCTCCAGATGATGGCATTAAGAACGTGGTGACGAGGAAATCTCCCTGCACACCGACAACAACTCAGAGCGTGGTGACCGCTACTTTCAACCATGGTACCGCAGATATAACATAAACAAAGATACAAATACAAACTAATTAAGCGAAATGATGATAGCAGATTACTGAGATTACACAGTCAAATTAAAGGAAAACAATAGTTACATGAACAGGAACTAAGGAAGTGATAAATAGTGCTTTTTAAGGAGAGATTTGAAAGAAGCAACAGATTCAGCACGCCTTATATCAAGAGGGAGAGAGTTCCACAGCCGGGTTGCTTGAAAAGTGAAAGAAGTATTATAAAATTTGGAAGAGGAGGATGGCACAGTCAGAAGCATGTTTTGAGAGGAACGAAGAGAATTGAGATAACTAAAACGCTGCTTGAGATAGCAGGGGGTTGCAGGGTTGAAATTAATGCTATAGAGAAGTGAAAGAATATGGGAGTTACGACGATAGCGGATAGGGAGCCACTTGAGTTGTGAACGAAAACAAGAAACATGGTCATATTTGCGTAACCCAAAAATGAACCTTATGCAAAGATTTTGAATACGCTCAAGTTTGTTTAGTTGCTCCTCGGTAAGGTCAAGATAAGATATGTCTGCATAATCCAGTATAGGATGAAGCAACGTTTGAGCAAGCGCAATTTTAGTGGCGATAGGTAAAAAATTAGGTAGCCGCCTGAGGGATCCTACTGCAGCGAACACCTTCCTGCTCACCTCGCTTACTTGGGGAATCCAGGATAACGTACAATCCAGAAACATCCATCCATCCATCCATCCATTTACGAGCATGTGTGATGAAAAACCCCTTTTATAGTCCTGTATTCTAACAGACGGTAAACTACGGATCCCGACATGCTCTTAGCCGATATTTTTTTGAAAAAATAAAAATAAATAATGTACGGTTATTGTTTAGATTACGTACAATTCTAAAGCACGAATCAAATTATTAATTAAATGTAAAAATATTTTGATTCATGTTTGTCATTGTTTTTTTTTAAGTACCTAGTTACACTACTATATATAATATTGTCTTCTGTTACCGCGATTGTTATTCATTGAAATTAAACACTTTAGAACGGATAAATCGCGTTTACTATGTATAAATTATAAATTGAAAGAGATGTCATATACTACAGAAAAAGTGACCAAGGCCCCAAGGCTCCCAGCCCTGCTCACCGGGGGCCTTGGTCACTTTTTCTGTAGTAGGTATATGACATCTCTTTTAAACAATTTATAGATTACGAACGTTTTCTGCTGAGTACTTTAAAAAAGCAATATAATTAATAAGAGATACCAGAATATTGACTTCAAAAGTAAACAAAGATCCAATTTCAGAAATCTAAGTCTGAAATTACAAATTATGGCTATCGGATCGTTTTCAATGCTTATTTGAAATGTTGCGTGCTCTGAATTTATAATTCAACGCTTTTGGGATCTGATTGCAGTTAGACCCTTGTAAAACGAGGATACAATTCAGAAAAATGTGGTTCTAAATAGACATCTTTATTTTAACTGAAATAGTTTTCACTTCCAATGTAAATCTTATTAATAGGGGGAGATTACCCTCTTCTCTCTTTGGGAGTTGGCCAAGCGTTGATCTCGTTGTTAGGGAGCTCGATACACCGGGAGTCTTACAATATGGCCCAAGGAGTAGTACTGTAGTATAGGCACATACCTAAATTATCTCACGTCTAGGGTGACGGCATCAATTATGAACGCTTTAAGCTGACATTGACTTCATTCTTAATTCAATTATCATATGTAATTTATTAAATCAGGCGTTATTTTGCGGAATTCCATATTAACAACGAAAATAATGTTATCTATTTGCGTATTTGTTTTTTGCGGCGGGAGAGTGGAAACATTAATTGCATGCAAAAAATACGCAAGTAGGTATAAGGAGTTGGCACTAATTGACTAACACGTTTGGCAGAATAGCATAGTAACATTATTTTCGTTGTTAATTATCCTATGGTTGTTAATTGATTGACACATAATAAATTGATGAATTTTAAAATTCACTCTTATTAGAGTGAATGTACATTAATACGGTACATTACTGGTCCCTTGTCTATTACTGGTGCCACCACCCTATGTACAAAATACAATACAAATATGTCCTCTTAAGGGGAGGCCGAGCTCTTGAAACTGTAACTAAAGTCCCGAACGATACTTCAACAGCTGATAAGGTATAACCTGTACCTTAAGGTATACCCTGAGTACAATGCAAGTGAAAATTCATTTTTTTTTCTTTATTTGGAACAGCTGATCGTAAATGCACCATCTCCACACATAGTTAAAAAAAATCAAATTTCGTTTTTTTCCACTTGCATCGTACTCAAGGTCATTGACCTTTTCAGCTGTTGAAATATCATTCGGGTCTTAAATTAGTTGCATAAGTTAGTTGCATCCTGTATAAATAGTCACACCAAGAAATAAGTAGTCATCAAGAAGTGCTCTCACTCACTGAGTAATGATAAAAAAATATAGGTGAGACCAATAAAAGAAGAGTAAATAGCCGAACCTATTCCACTGGACCAACGTTTTCTCATTGGCTTTACAAATTAAATTCATTATGTCCTCTATTACGAGTTCAGGCGACAAGAACTTTCCAGAATAACATGGCTAATATTTAATTGAAGGAAACCGCTAAATTGGACCGAAATTCCTGCTAATTTTACCCTGAACTTTAGTTTGGAATGTTTTTAAATGAGCCCTTTGAACTAAATTCCTTTCATGTAAAATTTTAAAATTTTAGCGTTATACAACTCTATAACGCCTATTCATTTTGCTATTTTAGCAGTTAATTTTGTGAATGATGTTGATTGTATACATAATTTGAAATAATTCACTCGAGACGCCCATTCTGAGCGTTAACGCTCGACGTTGACGCATGTAAAAAAAATGTTTTGTGGGAAATCAAAAGGAGTAATAATGTGTCAAAACCGAGAAAGTTTAAATAAGTGTAATGACAAGTGTAAAATTTTACAATAAAACTACACATGTATTTGAAGTACCTATACTATTTGATAGTTCTTTTTATGTCTAATAACATGAAAATAATAAATAAAGCGTATTTTTCTTTTCAGTCACATTCAAGAAAATACCATGAGAGCGGCCCTTTTCAGCGGAGAGAGCCTCTCGACTAAAACCACTCTGTCACAGTGTTCTAAGTAAAATAATTAAATTCATATTTCCTAGTTAGGGAAATGACAAGTATTCTTTACTGATACGGTAAACCAAACGTTACATAACGTTAACGTTACGTTAAATATCTCGAGAACTAATTAAGCTATCGATTTGAAATTTGGAATAGTTATCAACAAGGTTAACTCAGACATATTGGGAAAGGATTTATAATATATTTTAATTCATTTTCAAATATTGAAATAAAAAAAAATAAGCGGATACAGACCATTGTCGCAAAAAAGAAGAACGACCCTGGTGCATATCTACGGGACGATTTTTAAACATCGTCACATGTGTCACATCTGTAATTTGTCCTTAACAATATTGCTTACCCAGTGAGAGGTAGAGCGACTCTAGTAATAACAGGAACAGGATTCGCATGTAAGGCCTCATGCGAATGTCGCTGATACAGCCCGGCATCACTAGACGCATATTTGACACCTGAAACAATTAAATTAACGTTATTTTTGTTAATGAAGTATGTATATATGTATATGTATGTATGGGGGATGAAGCCAACAGAACAGAGGCCCTTTGTAAATGCAATATCATTTTAAGGTCATGTGACACCAATTGATGATCATCCCTGTATGCACTATGGGCGACCGAGCTAAAAAAAACTAAAGAAACCTTTATTTAATTACTTAGTCGGAAAATACATGAAAACTCGAACATCGCCGTTTTCTCAGAGGTTTTGCAGAGGAATTTGGAAACTATCTCCGTCAGTTATTTACTTTTTGTTCTGAAATAACATATCATTTTCACGGCACTTTAAAATCAATAACGCATGTAAACAAGACCAGTAAATGATTACAAATTTTATTCCCAAGTCAGAGAGTTTAAATTCGTAAAACAGTCCAATTCCAAATCGATTTCAATTTGTTTGAGGGCTCTAAAATTTGCGGATTCGTCTGGCTGAATGGATTTACTCTGTTGTTTTACCGAGTTTGTTTTATAAACGTTTTTATTTTACACTCGATTTTAAATTGCAATCTGGGCCTTTTACCGGCTACGTACCCGTATGCTGCCTACTGCGTAAAATAATACGATGGAATAAAATAAAGTTCTAAAACAACTGAGCCTCGAATGGTAAAATTTTTTAGTTTTATTTTTATAAAAGTAGAACTAAAAAGATTTTCATTGCTGTTGAGTGACTTCGTAATTAAACAATAAATGTAGTTCCACAAAATATAAAGAAAATAACGACGGTAAAAAGGAGAAAACCGTTAAGTGAAATGTTGGGCTGAATCGAGTTATTATATACGAGTTGGAACGTTGGAATTAGCTTTTTCTGCGTCATCTGAGCCTTGTTATTGTTACATAGCGATCATGACTTTGATGTCGGTTAAGGTAGAAAATAAAAATAGTAGTTGAATTTAGATTTTTTGGGTTCAATTTAGCTTAAGCGACATTTATTCCTGAAGATGGCAGGTTTATTTAACTAACGATAATTTTGTATAATAGGTATTGCAGTTTAACAAAATATGGTCATAGAGCTTTAGATTATGAAATGGCTGAAAAGAGTTCCAATTACAATACAATACAATACAAATACTATTTATTGCACACCTCAATAGAAATAGGTACAGAAATACAACAAACAAAAAAGAGGTAAACAACAGGCGGTCTTATCGCTAAAAAGCGACCTCTTCCAGACAACCTTTAGGTAGCGGAATTAGTTAAAATAAAACATGTCAGTAGGCATTGCGAAACAGTGAAAGAAGTTTTTTTTCAAAATCTTAAAAGTTTAAAACGCTCTCTTGTAAAGCTTACAAAATGGCGCCTAAGGGTTTTCTCCTTTCCAACGTAATATTTTCAGGTTAATGTAATCAACTTCAGAGCTAAAAGTTCCGTCCAAAACTATGTATTAAATAATATATCAAGCTGCTAAGACACGTATAGCATTCATCGGGAAAGTGGCTGATCGAAAATTAAGCCTGGCCATCGATTTGGGTATGTAACATAGGTAGCTACGATATTATCGACTAATTGTTGATTGAAATTTAAAAAAAAAACCGGCTAGGCTGTGGTATTTTTGGCACCAAAACACCAGAACCATTTTGATTTCTAGGGTTCCGTAGTCAACGTATAGGAGACCTTATAATTTCAACAAGTCGGACTGTCCGTCCGTCCGTCCGTCTGCGGCTTAGCACATTGACCGTTAGTACTAGAAAGCTGAAATTTGATATGAATATATGTACGTATTAATTATGCCGAAAAAGTGGTAAGATAATAAGTCGAAAATCTTTTATCTTTAGAGAACCTCCCATACACGTAAAGTGGGTTTTTTTCCGTTTTAACCCTAAAGTGTGAGGTATTGTACTTTCGGAAATAATCGCTCCGGAAGTTTAAAAAAATGTGTCCCCCCTCTAACTTTTGTACCCTAAGTCCAAAAAATTATGTAAAAGTCATAAAAATAGAGCTTTATGGATGATAAAATATCTTTATTTTTCAATTTAGGCACATTACAATGCACTTTAGTCATAATACCATACAATGTAAGTCGTACGTTTGATTGACGGGATGAATTCGCATTCTCTCAGTAACCATCTTAACCAAACGTAGGGTCATGGTGTTAATAAACGCGATTAATCCGTTCTAAAGTGTGCAATTTCAATCTATGTCGATTTAAACGTTTGTTTTAACTTATAAGGGATATTCGCCCAATCTACATAGACAATCCATTGTATGTTTGTATTTATTGTATGTCTATTCGATGATAAGTTGATAACTCGAGTATCGTTGGTCGGATTGTCGTGTAATTTGGCAGATAGATGAGATATATATAATATAATTTTAAGTTTGAATATGAGCCTAATCGGTTAAGGGGTTGCCGAGATATAGGAATTTAGGTTCTTGGCAAATAACAAGTTTTAGTAAAAAAAGTATACTACATACACTACTACACGTACTTTTACTCGTTAAGTCATTACGCTCAGGTCCGAAAGGTAAATTTACATAGTTAAAAGCTGTGTTACATCCTCTTAATAATTCCTAGTGTTGCCATACTTGCCATTTAACCCTTTAAATAATTTATCTCTCGGCCAACGTTGCCTTTTACGTTCTCCAACAGAGTGCTGTATTAACTCGACTGTACAAACAGCAATCATTAACCGGCCATATACGTCCCAGCAAAATCGCCAGGCAGATCTGTCAAAGTTAGATAGAATTTATTCTACATTACATTGATGGCCGCTCCACACAATGGGTCATGATGGGCAATAAGGGACGCAGTTATGAGTAGGAGGGGTTCCGCAATACTGCCATCTCTTTCTGCTGTATAGCTACGTCCTGTGTAATTGCCCATGATGGCCCATTGTGAGGAGCGGCCATGAGAAATCAGCGCGGCGGGCATACGGGCGGGATATGCGCGTTCGTATTATGTGTAATTTAATCTTTGTAATTTAAATTATTCTATAGGTAATCAGTGAATTAACTAGCGGTCTTTTCCTCAACATGTTAACTTTAAGTTTATGTGATATATCCTTCTGTATTCCTTTTTGTCCCATGGGTGTCCTGAAAACCAGCGCCATAGCTAAGTATCTCGTATCCTAGCTATCGGCATATGCTGAGTGGCATCCATTTTGGTTCTCTCTGATATTTTGTACAAGGTGTATTTACACCTCTATCTTATCTTATCTTTTTATCTATTTAGATTAAGGTTTTTTCTGTGAATCAAATAAATAATTTCTATTCTATTCTATATGCATATGCCTGGACATCACCTAATTCATGTTTTTGAGCAGTTTTGAAATAAAAACTATTTATTGTAATACTTGTTATAATAAAATTAATGTTAATATTTCAAATACCATACACGGAGCCGATTTTATATTTACCGAAATCAATTGCAAAGATTGGTCTATAATTCATAATTAAACGTGCTATGTCTTATTTTTTTGCAATGGACATCTACAATTAAAATGAAAATTTCAACATGGTGACAAAAGGTTAAAAGTGAAATTGTCACAATATTTTTATTAGATTATTTTCGTCGTGATGCTTCTTAATTTAATAACCTAATTTACTATAGAGCCAAACAAATAGGAAATTAACTAATTTTGACTTTTGATTTTGAGAAAGTAAAAAATCATATATTTACAAATTTCAAAAATGATATTATAAAGAATAGTTAACCTATTTTTACGGTTGACTTCGATTCGTTACAGAACCCGCACTATTAAACTACTACTAAGTCGTACTTTTCATGGTTCTGCATAAAAACACCTATTAAGCTTACTGGGGCCTTACCATGACGTCTTAACGCGATTCAGTTTAGGCTCAGTTGTATGGAAGCGACTCAGTTTAGGTCGTCAAATTAGTGAAATAATGTTAATACATGGTGTTATATTATAAGCGGCATTTGCATAGTAACTACTGAGCAGTCTACATTGTAACTCGTCTCTAACAGCACTCAAGTACTAATTTAGAAAGTTAGTGTTAGCCCCTCATTAAACTTTCATTAGCATAATTTTTCCTAAGCCTCCTTGGTAATCCAGAAGTGAAGTTCTCCCTTAATTGTTTTAATGGGCGCTGATGAAAAAATTGCCTTCAAAGTAATTAATTAGGTCATTAACACTTTCCGTGTCGCGGGTAATCTGTAGCCGATTCCAACTTTTTTCTCAATTTTTTTCAAAATTCTTGTACAGGAAAGTTTATGAAAAATATACATCCGCGAATAAATTCTAGTGTGAAGTCTCCAAACTGCTGTATGTTAGTGTGGGGACGATAGCCCAATCCCTCTGCATTAATCTGTCTTAATTAAGCCAAGGGTCGAAATCTCTCCAACAGTTTTGAAATTTGGTATGTATGCATATTGGAGGTCCTGTTTTCATGTCCACACCATTTGACGTTTGGGGACAATGTGTATCTTTTTGTGGAAAGTTTCGTTTTGCTCCAAATTTACGCATTCTATGAAAATGCGATGTAGGGCAACATTCAAGCTCATTAAGAGTCCGGTGTATATTTAAAAAAAATGTTTTATTTAGATTCAATAGCAATAGGGTCGAAAACCAGATAGATGTTTGAAGCTTAGTCATCAAAAAATTTTAAAACAGCTGTTAGAATATGGTGTATTTTTCAAAAACTGACAAAATTTTGGAAAAGTTTTTCATTTATTCCATTTCATTTGAAATGATCTTTCAACTTTTGTATTAAAATGTAGTGTATAGAACTATAGATGCTTATGTACATGTATTCAATGCTATATAATCGATGATCTTTATGAATAAAAGGTAGTCTTATTTAGAATCTGGTTGTATCAATACACCTCCCGACTGCCATCCTCATATGGCGATCCTGCCATCGCAGCGCTTGGCGCGCTGCATACCGCGACGTCCGTGACCGTGACTACGCGCGCGAAAGTGTTAGATGTATTTATCAAGGACTACATTTTTTGGTGGTGAACAAATAAAATTAAAGACGGTGCTCAACATGGGACTCATTTAAAATACCAAATTATAAGTGCGGAACGAAGATGGGGTCTTCGCAAACAAAAGAAGAGGTCGTTATAGCCCAGAATGCTGCCGGGGGCTCCAGCAACAGCGCCGAGGTGGTTAAGAGTATAAATACCACTAATATTCTGCTCGTCGTGGTGGTATGCTTCTTTGGTATCGTATGCTTGGGTGCTGCATATTACTTTTATAGAAGATGCCACAAAAGGTGGATACGTGAGGAGATACGCGGGCACGCATTGAGGAGCTCAATTTTTCGCCGGACGCCGAAATCGGAAAACGAGGTTTAACTACGTGCGAGTGTGAACGTTTGTAGCGGAATACGGATTATATATACAGCTCAATGAACATTAGCGTCGAAATAAAAAGTGCAGTGTAAAGTGTTGTGCGCGTTGTAACCGACTGTGCCATGTGTAGCCGTCTGTACCTACTCACCGGACAATGAGTAAGATTAGAACTCAATTGGTTTATAATTAGCATATCAGGTAGCAATAGCTTAAGGCGAATATATCTTTTAATATTAATTATGAATTAGTATGGCAGATGAATTATTAAATTTAATTAAGCAGTTAACTGTTATAAGACAATATTTAATTAAAATAGGTCCTAAGAGAAGACTAGGACAAATTGTTAAAAATAAATTGACTGAAGCACAAGCTGTGCAGGCTGAGTATTCTAGTTTTTTGGATAGTTTAGAAGAAATTGTAAAGACTATAAAAAACGACGATCTTATAACTATAAAGAAATTTTGTAGCCAGTTTGATGCATTGTATGCAGAAATTTTAGGATTGTGTAGTGAAGCTAATATGTCCGAGATGGAGAAATTTAACTTAAAAACGGCTTTGAGTTTATTACCAGTAATGAAAGATGATATTAATGAAATTCAAAATTTAATTGACGGTATTGAGTATTATCAATCACTTCTCGATAACGATTCAAAAATGAAACTGGTAACCTTCGTCTTAAAAAGTAGGCTTTCTCAGTCAGCTAAGCTAAAGCTGCTACCAGAATATACTACCGTTGACGCTTTAATCACGGATATGAAAAATGAGCTTTTACCAAAAAAGTCAGTGCCATGTTTACAAAAACAACTTTTAAGCTTAAAACAAAACGAAATGTCTATCGATGACTATGGTAAACAATTAGCAGAAATGTTTGTCGATCTTACTTTATCGCAGGCGGGTGATAATGCCGATAATTATAAGGTATTGCGACCCTTAAATGAACGCCAGGCTATTCAGAGCTTCGCTGATGGGCTGCGAAATCGCAGACTGAGTACTATAATTGCTGCGCGGAATTTTACCACCCTAAAAGATGCAGTTCAAGCTGCCATCGATTACGACCGGTCCACTCCAAGTACGTCTGAAGGGATTTTGACAATGGCACGTAATCATAATTATAATTCGAGATATTTCAGAGGCCCATCATCCTCATACTCTAGGGGACACCGTGGTAGGTCGTACTCAACACGCGGCCATCAACCGGCAAGGTACGGGTTCAGTAGCCGACAGCGAGGTACGGGACGTGGCTTCCAACCTGTGGCTGTCCGAGGAACAACGAGGGCTTACCAGCAGAATAGAGGTAGGTCCCAATTCTATTCCAACAGAGCTAGGAACAACGGGATACGCAGTCAACAGCAAGTAAATGTAATGACGGATAGTAACGTGTCCAATAGTAACGAGAATCAGTTTTTTCGTGACTGAAGAATATATTTTAATTAACAGCAATAAGAAACATAGTTATGTAGAATTATCTTTTAGTAACGGAATTTCAACTCAATATTTAATTGACACGGGTTCTACCATATGTGCTATAAAATATAAGTACATACATAATCAGAATATTCCAATCCATAACGATAATGTAGTAGTCAGCGGATTGGGCGGCAAAGTCCAACCTATCGGATATGTTTACTTAGACCTTAATTATGGAGATCATAGCCTTAATCAAAAGTTTTATGTTTTCAATACTTTGCCATGTATGGCTGGCGGCATCTTAGGACATGACTTTTTCAGAAAGTACACGTCAACTATAGACTACTATGATAGCACTTTGACTTTAAGGAATGGTTTAGATTGTAAAATAATATTACCGCTATTTATAGAGGATAGCAACCGTTTGACGGTACCGGCTAGGTCGGAATCTATACGTTACATAAAGACGAATATGGAAGAGGAATGTGTGGTGTGTGCGAATGAGATTCAACCCGGATTGTTTATGGCTAGTGCATTAGTGAAACCTAATAATGGAAAGATACCTATTCGTTTACTTAATACGACTGAAAATGATTTGATTATTGACAAATTAAACCCGACTATTCACAAAGCAAGTGATTACGATGTATGTATGTTTGGCGAAACACAGAAAAATGCGGAACGGGTTAAAAAGATGTTTTCTTATTTAAAGATTAGTCACTTAAATAGAGAGGAACAAATTTCTATTGAGAAATTGTGTGCTAAATACTGCGACATTTTTTATTTGCCGGGGGACAAATTAACGACTACGAACATTTATAAGCATAAAATTACTTTAAAACAGGATGTACAACCAGTGTACTCTAAACCATACAGGCTGCCACATTCCCAACAAGGTGAAGTACAAAGACAGTTAGATAGTATGTTGGAACAAGGTATTATAGAGCCATGCAGAAGCGAATGGTCAAGTCCAATATTACTAGTACCTAAAAAATCGGATAGCAGTGGAAACAAGAAATGGCGATTAGTAGTGGATTACCGTAAACTTAATAATTGTATTAAAGACGATAAATTCCCGCTTCCCAACATTACAGAGATTTTAGATTCGTTATCCGGTAGTATTTATTTCACTCATTTAGACTTAAATCAGGGTTATTACAACGTTGAGTTAGAGCCAGACAGTAGAAAATATACAGCTTTCTGTGGGGGTAGATGGCAAATGACCCGCATGCCTCAAGGGTGTAAAACTAGTCCGAATTCTTTTTCCAGGATGATGACCATGGCAATGGCTGGATTAACTTATCAAAAATGTTTTGTTTACCTAGATGATCTCATAATTTTCGGCCGTAATTTAAATGAACACAACAAAAATCTACAGGATGTTTTTGAAAGACTTAGAAGCGTAAATTTAAAATTGAATCCGGAAAAATGTGATTTTTTGAGAAAAGATATACTTTATTTAGGACATGTCGTATCAGGTAATGGAGTGTTGCCAGATCCATCGAAAATTGAAATTATGAAAAATTATCCAGTTCCTAAAAGCATAGACGAGGTGAAACGTTTTGTAGCTTTTGCAAATTATTACCGAAAATTCATTCCAAATTTTGCCGAAAAAGCTTATTACTTGAATTTGTTATGTAGGAAAAATATTAAGTTTCAATGGGATGATAACTGCCAAAAAGCATTCGAATGTCTCAAAGACTGTATGGTATCACCACCAGTTTTACAATATCCTGATTTTTCAGAGGAAAATGAATTTATCGTACAAACAGATGCTTCCAAATTTTCAATAGGTGCAATTTTGTCAAATGCAAATGGATTACCCATAGCTTACTCAAGTAGGAGCTTAAATAAAGCAGAAGTGCAATACCCTACAGTGGAAAAGGAATTGCTCGCCGTGGTTTCGGCAGTTAAACATTTTAGGCCATATCTGTACGGGCGTAAATTTAAAATATGTACCGATCATAAACCTCTCGTGTACTTGTTCAATATGAAAGATCCCTCGAGTAGATTATTAAAATTTAGAATGGCATTAGAAGAGTACGATTACGTGGTTGAATATGTGAAAGGCAAGGACAACGTGGCTGCAGACGCATTGTCCCGGATACGCATTACGTCAGAGGAATTAAAAGAAATGAATGAACATGTCATCAACGTGATGACTAGAGCGCAGAAAAGAAGGATGGATGCGGTATCCCCGGTTGATATGGTTTCTACTGACGACAGGTCTGATCAACCAAGAGTTGTAGCAACACATAGCAAACCGAAGGATTCCGTAGAGATGAGATTTCTGGATATAAGAAGTATAGATAGGTTAAAAAGAGAAAAACGAATTAATCTCGAGAGTAAAACATTATGTTATAGCCAGGAAAGAAAAACAATCTATATTAAACAAGTATCTCAATCACAACTGACGCGAGCCGCTTTTGTGAGAGAACTTTGTGAGTTATGTAAGAAAATAAAAGTTGAAGACATATATTTTATTAAAAATAAAAATAATAATATATTTGTCAACAAATTAGTGAGCGAAATACAAAATATAGTGAATTGGTCCGGACCACAACTGCATATATTAAATGAAGTAAAGCGAATATATGACAAAGACGATAAAAGAGTCATACTAAATGATTTTCACCTTTTACCCACGAGTGGCCACGCGGGTATAAGGAGAATGTATAACAATTTGAAAAAGTACTATTTCTGGCCTGGCCTTGAAAACGATATTAAGGAATTCGTAAGTAAGTGTGAAAAATGCCAGCGCCAAAAATATACGGTTCAGATAAAAGAACCTATGGTCGTGACGTCAACAGCGCACTCTGCGTTTGAAAAAATATTCTTAGATATAGTGGGCCCTCTAGATAAGGATAATTATAATCATTCATATATTCTAACTTTACAATGCGAATTATCTAAGTACGTTTGCGCATATCCCCTTGTTTCTAAAACTTCTACAGAGGTTGCCAGATGTTTTGTAAACAATTTCATACTTCAACATGGCATACCAAACACCATAGCAACTGACAGAGGCACAGAATTTATCTCCACAACCATGAAAGAAGTATGTAAAATTTTAAATATCAATCAAATTAACTCTACCGCTTATCATCACCAATCTATTGGATCTCTCGAAAATTCACACAAACATTTAGGTGCATTTCTACGCATACAGACCGACAATCACCCCGAGGCTTGGAGTGAATGGCTTCCCTTTTGGAGTTTCGCTTATAATACGTCAGTGCACTCGGAAACGCAGTTCACCCCTTTCGAATTGGTCTACGGTAAGCAGTGTAATTTACCAAGTAACTTAGTCAAATCTTATATAGACCCGCTTTATAACTATGATGATTATCCAAAAGAACTAAAGTATCGTTTACAAGTTACACAGAAGGAGGCACGTGACAACTTATATTCTAGTAAATTACAGCGTAAATTCAGGTACGACTCCTATATAAATCCAGTTACTTATAAACCCAACGATCAAATTTTAATAAAAAACGAGACTGGTAATAAACTCCAAAGCTTATATTCAGGACCATATACTGTAATAAAAGACATTCCACCCAATGTAAAAATAATTAAAAATGGTAAATATGATGTAATTCACAAAAACAGAACTAAGCCTTTCATACCATAATATAATGTTAGCATACTGTCTATTATTCTTTTACTGTGGTTGATGCATAAATGTATTTGTAATTCGATCAGCATTGTCTGTATTATTGTAAACAAGAGTTGTAACTCTTAATATACTCTTAGTTCTAAGTAATGATAAGATCGGATAATTTCATTGTTTAAAACATGATCATTCAACAAAAAAAAATATATACTTGTACTATTTTTTTTTTCTTTCCCTCCGTGGGAGATGTAGTGTATAGAACTATAGATGCTTATGTACATGTATTCAATGCTATATAATCGATGATCTTTATGAATAAAAGGTAGTCTTATTTAGAATCTGGTTGTATCAATACACCTCCCGACTGCCATCCTCATAAAACAATACATGTTTTAAATTTATTATACCGGACTCTTAAATTCTAGAGAGTTCAAATTGCTGTACCATATACACCTGATAGCATGATGACAACTTTAATGTTAATGTGATCTTGACATTTGTATGGTAGGTCTCTCTCTAAAGCCTCTTTACTAAAGGACTAGTATTTAAACAATGAATTAGACACATGATCGTAATTGTAAAGCAAATACCAAATTCAAGCCTCGTTTAAATACTACGCAAGTTAAATATAGTCAGTGAAATTCTCTCACAACGCGGTAATACATAAGTTGGAAAATCCAATAAAGGATTGTGTCGAGATTGGTTGTTGAAGTTATCCCTCGTAGTCGGAGAGTTATCGCCGGAAAGTAGTTAAAGATTTGATGAGCAACTTATCATGCAATTATATCTTTGCTCACCTATCTTTGGACTTTGTCAAGCGCCATCCATTAGTGTGAGTTTGTAGTCCACGAAACCGATATTAAGAATGATGATTTAGCAGTAATTTACATGTTAAAAGAGGTACATTCGTTTATAACAATTTTTCAGTGAGGTGTACACTACAGTACATGTGTGTTTTTGAAAATTCTAGGGGTTATTATGTTTTTGCGTGATAATATTTCATATAACAGTAAAATAGTAAGTCTCGCTATTTTACAAAGAACAATAGATACTTTTTTATTACTTTAAACTGAAGAATATGAAAATAATTCGGCACTAAAGATGCCTACGGAATACGCATGTGAACTGAAAATTATAAGAAAAAAACATGATTTTTTATATTATTTATTGTATTTAATGTCTAGTTGGTTGTGACTCTGCCTACGGAATAGGAGGTCCCGGGTTCGAATCCTGGTCAGGGCATTTATTTGTGTGTTTATCACAAATAGTTCCTGGGTTATGGTGCCTTATTGAGCTGACTGTGGGACTAGGTCGATTTGTGTAAAATTGTCCCATCATATTAAATTATTTAATATTTATTTAATAAGGTTTGTAAGGATTACTTATACTAAAAACTTGTGACTGTTTTCCTTGTGGTTTGTATTATTTGTTAGTTATTTTTAATAGTTCGCAGTCCAATTACAAGAATATTATGTGTGACAAATCGAAACGTTTTTGTGTAAATACGTGCAGCACTCACGGTAATCCTCATTACGACGTAGTTAAATTTACCTACTTATAAACCGAAATTACCGAAAAAAGCCACGGTGTCTCAGACGTCTGGAAGACTGTGCATCGGTGTAGGTCAGAAAATTAAATGGAGGATGCAAGTTATATATTTTGGGTTTGGTCTGGTATTAAGGTATGCAATTAATTTAAATATAACCTTGCTATCTATTTGTGTTGGATAGAAACCAGTAGTGCCATTACTTATTTTTTATCATGGTCAGGTAGTTTCGATAATTGTTATCTATTTTAGAAGATAAACAGCTGCTGGAACCACTAGTAAGGATAGTGCAGAAAACTAATTAGACAACTTTCATTGAAATCTAAAATAAAATAGAACATTTTCCGTGGTCAGCTCTTAGACTATCGTTACCTAACTCAAGCGTAATATGCCAGTGAAGTCGGCCGTCTAGTTTTACGCATCGTCTGAAAACACCGTTTGAAAATAAATCTAAGTATAGTTGATTAATGTTCTTTCTCCAAATAGTTGATCATAATCTGGGACCAGCTCTTAGACTAAAAATGCCCTCAACTATTGCTGGGTGGGCGAACGAACGCGGGGCGCCGGTGACATTTCAACGCGACTCCGCGCGGTAGCCCGCTTTGCCTTCAATTGTCATAAATGTTCAGAAACAAACCGTTGATACCTAATGCAGTGTCCTAGATGAGTGGAGCTTCGCGTTCGCGTAATGACGCGTAGGACACTAACTAACTACCAACGGGTATCAACGATTTTATTTTTCCGCTGCGCATTGCATCGCTTCGCCATCGAGTCTGTTCGCCCACGCAGTACAGTCGCCATCAAATATATCGCACCGGCCAAGGGGCTCACATATATATGAACACGTCTCTATTATCAAGCGGTAGAGTGCAGGTATACTTAATGTGAGCAGTGAGCACCTCGCCCGCTCTAATATATCCTATGGTGATTGCTTTGAAAGAGCGACACATAGCACGAAAGCCGTATCAATCATCCTATCCGGGGACATTTTATTAGTCCACATCTAAAGTTACCCGTAAGCCCTTTATACCGTCCAGATAAACGATGTCGGTGAGAAGCCTATCAGGTTGCTAAAACAATTAGGTCGCGTGAGATCGCTTCGGGATCTTCATGTTAGGGATCCTAAATGATGCTGCTACACCACAGACTACGCAGACGCCGCATTATGAAGCGTTTACGTACGTAAAGAGAATAAGATCACCACACAAAGGTACTTAACCTTTGTGGTGATCTTATTCTCTTTGCATAGTTTTACTTGTGAATTGTACTACTTTTTATTGTATGAGCGTAACCGACTACTACTCTACACCTAAACCTAAAACACAATAATTGTATATCATTTTATTTTCGAAAACAGATCGTAAACGTGGGTGCAACTGAAATAGGCGGTCGTGTTTCTATACTAAACTAGTACGGGACTGCATACTGTGTGCGGTGACCGCGAGCTCTCTTATGCTCTGAAGGCCTAGTATACATTTTTACTTGTTGTATTTGACATTTACTTCACGATTGCGTTAGCGTATCGATAATTCAAATCGGGCGGAGCGGCTGAATGCGCCGAAATTAATATAAGAGCCTGGGCAGAGAGTACCTTTTTGTACCATTTGGGGTCGGAACTCTTGGAACTCCATGGGGTCCCAGCGCACGCAAATTTTTCGTAGAAATCGCGAAACGTCTGGTTGATATTACTGGTGACCGAGTGGCTTCCTCGCACAACGTATCAGCATTACGATACAACGAGGAAATGCCGCCAGCATCCTAGATACAATGCCTCAAGGACCTATTTTAGATTTAAGATAGGCAGAGGAAGGGTAACTACCTTCCTAATAGGTAAGTTACACTTACTGTATATATTTCTAAAATAAATGTTTTAACCTCGAAATAAAAATTCAAACTATATTTGCCGCTTATATATTAAATCATCCGGCTACTTTCATATTTTGACCTCTCGATATGCTAACGCGGTCGAGAAGTAAATGTCAAGTATGACAAGTAAAAATGTATACTAAGCCTTCTGTATATATATTATACACACACATAGATTACTTTACTTACGGGTTAAATGATCAAAATGATGCGCCTGCTTTTACCTCGATTAATACATCAGTCATCAATCATCGTAGGGACGTTGTGTTTTGCTTACTTTTTTGTAGTTATTAGTATAACTAAAACTATTCTGTAATAATAATTACACTCCGGTCTAGAGCGTTGGTGGCCCAGCGGTAAGAACGTGCGACTTTCAATCCGAAGGTCGTGGGTTGGCGAAATGACCGAAATCCAAACTTATCTATCTATTCAGTCTGTATTCACGGACATAATAAAATACTTGTATATGGTTACTCACGTCTTCAAAGTCGAAAATAGCTCGACATGTTTCGGATCGATTCGCGACCCTTATTCATGAGCGCGCGCTTGCGTCGGTTGTTTTTCGTACATTGCGGGCTCCATTCCTGCTCGGGCGGCTACTCAGTCGAGTTCATTAAATGTGTATATTTTTGCATCTCGTTTCAAAGGAATAAGGTGAAGAAATGTACACATATTAATGAACCTGACTGTACTTAATGTAACATAGGCTTCCTATACTTACTCTTTTCGGACCTGCGCCAATCCCATCCACTGCTTTCTCGTGTCGTTTGACAGATATCTGAATCCGACTTAGAAGCCTTTTAAAATAAATCAATAACAGCTTTCAAACTTTCTGCAACTTATAAATGTAACAATCTATTTACCTCGCTCATACATGAGCATTGCACCTTCTGCATCGACTTTATATTGTTCAGAATAATTGGAACACGAGTTCTAGAACTCACGTCGTATAAGTTTGGGAGTTATAGAGCTCTTACAATGACTACACGTGAACTTTGTTGTAATATATTTTTCAATACAGTTGCTCAAAAAGTGCCCTTTTCTTGGCTGTTTTGCGTGCGCAAAGTTTGTTTTTGCGAACTAGTGCTTTTTACTTTTCCAATCTTTTTAAATTTAGTTGTGTTCCAATTCATGACTGCTTACCGAAGAGTATTGTTGTTCGTTAACTTTACCGAGCCGTAATAAAACTAAATACCTACTATTAACGCAATAATATTAAAGATATTGATATTTCATATTTCAATAATTACTTCTTCATAATACTTATGATCATTCATTAAAAATATTAACATTGAAAACAGTTCTTATAAATCTGTGCGTATGAAACGGAACAGAGCCTACGAAACGTCAGTCAAAGTAGAGGCATTTTTAATCAGGTAAACATGTTCGAAGGGCCTCTAAGACATGCCGATACGATTTGTCACATGCGATTTATTATTTTGTTTATGAGAAATAATTATTATGAGATTGAAAATGAGAAAGTAAAGAAGATAAGATAAACATTTTGAAGATGTTCTTAATATATCAACTGTATTACAATCGTGTCACGGAAATAATAAAAAAACTTTATTTTAATTTTTTTCACATCTGTATTGAAAAACGTCGTTCGATTCACGTGCGGATATGTCATTTTTCACTTGTCCCGAGTATTGCCACACGCCTACGGCTCGTGGCAAGATACCTCGGTACTCGTGAAGTAATGACATACTTTCCGCACTAGCATCGAAATGTACTATTTACTGTAACTGTAAGTAAGTACGTGTTCTTCGCGACAAATTACGATTTTGTTGTTGAGCAAAATGGAGATTGAATTCCAACTATATGTAAATCTGGATTTATTTTTACATTCTTATTCGTATATTTAATCATCATCATCATCATATCAGGCATAACACGTCCGCTGCTGAACATAGGCCTCCCCTTTGGATCTCCATATGTACCGGTTGAAAGCGACCTGCATCGAGCGTCTCCCGGCGACCTTCATAAGGTCATCTGTCCGTCTTGTGGGTGGACGTCCTACGCTGCGTTTGCCAAGCCGTGGTCTCCACCCGAGCACTTTTCCCCATCGGCCATATGCTCTGCGCTGCGCGCAATGTGGGCTGCCCATTGCCACTTCAGCTTGCTAATCCGGAGGGCTATATCGGTGACTTTAGTTCGTCTACGGATCTCCTCATTTCTGATTCAATCACGTAGAGAAACTCCGGGCATAGCCCTCTCCATAGCTCGTTGAGCGACTTTGAGTTTAGAGATGAGGCCGATAGTGAAGGACCACGTTTCGGCGCCGTAAGTCATCACCTGGTAACACACATTGATTGGAAACTTTCGTCTTGAGGCACTGAGGTATGTACTTCTGGTTGATGTTACCACCAGTAACACCACCACCGAACCACCACCAACACACACAGCAGAACAAAAACGTCATAAAATGTGGGTCAGAATGTCATAAGCGAACAATTTTGCATTGATGATCATACAATCGATGTTTCGTACGAAAAAGAGCTTACTAACGTAAGCATATAGTGTCAAAACCATACACAGAACTACAAACACTGTTAAACTTTATGGGCTGTTGGCACTTATCGAAACATCACTTTCCAAACAAGTCTATATGAAAAAGGGAAAGTGAGTTTTCGGCTGATTGGGTATCCAGTTATTTTATTCAATATCCATGATTAATATGGACTGAAGTAATCCGTAACTAAACCAATGTAAATCCGACTTAATCTAACTGCCCTTATTCACAAATAAATACACCCTCTGATGGAATCAAGGGCCCCGTCGAATTTGCAACTCAATTGTCGCTCACATAACAAGATTATCTGCCATCGAGATGGATTTATACCCCATTTTGGAGTCGGCACGGACTTATTAAATAAATTACGGTGGAGTAAAAGTAAATCGCTTCAGGCCTGCCGTTGTATGCGTACCCAGTGATTGTGATATTTGAAGTGATCTTGAAACACGAGTTACATAATGTTAAGCTCTAAGTACTATTAAGTACTCTAGATACTAGTTTACTATAGTATTCACGGGCATTTTGATTCCAGGCGCCATACTGCGCTATATGAAGGTTGCCTAGAAGAGATCGCTCTTAAGCGATAAATCCACTTGTGTTCAATTTAAATTATAAAAAAACAGTATGGAAAAAAATATTCTTTTTGATCTAATTGGGGCTGAGAAACCTGTATAAACATAAATAGATAAATTATCTGCAAGTCAGAACACGTAAGTTCACCCATTTGAACAAAAATAAATTAATATTCGAAATAAAAGTGAAATAATGTTATCGTTTCTGAAAAACACATACTTATTTTATTACCAAACTAGCGACTAATTCCGTTATTGACAAATGGCGGGTTAATTGTCGCATGCTAATTGAGCGATCGGTCCCGCGTGACGATCCGTCATGATTATGCAAAACGTGCGTGTATATTATGTATAATGTATGTGTAGGGTAAAAGCATCACGTTTCCGTGTAATTTCACTTGCTTACAAATGCTCTACCCAAGCGGACAAGACGATTTATATGCTTCTTCAAAATACACAACCAGATCATAAGAGTATAAGCAAGTACTTAGACATACTGAAACTTAAGGGCTGATTTTCTTATTGAAATCTTATTTTTCATATTTTGGGACAAATACAAAATTTTGCTCCTTATTAAAAAGGAGTCTGGTGCAAAAATGTAAACATAACTTTGACGTTGAGTGTACCATACCAATAGGTATAAATGATATAATTTGCACAACATATAATATAACATTTGGGTACCATAGATTTATAGTCAAGCCCACATATTGGATAATTAAAAGAGTTGAAGACAAATCACAAAGTTCATTCGGTTAACTAGAAATTCGATTTATGAAAAGGTCACCTTATTTTTAAACTAGGTTTCTCTGGGTATTTCAGTCTGGTCAGTTTGAAGCCGCCTAATGCCTCTTCCCCGACATATTTCAACTTGATTAGTGAATAAATTCGCGGGGCAGTTGGCTATTTACGGTTCACGTACTTTAGCATGCGAGTAATTTATTTTGGCACGAGAGGCTAATGTGTTTGTTAAAACATAGTGGTAAGATCGATATGTCGTAGTGAATTCGTTTAGGTCTGGATATCAAGTATTCATGGTGATGTATTGCCTACGTAATTTACGTAATGGCACGCTAGCACACGTAGGTATAGGTACGAATGTGCTGAGAATTAAGGATCATTTATTTCGGGCAGGACCCATAGACAAACATAAAACATAATATCTCAAACAGTCCCAGTTTATTTTTCAAACAGTCCCTTTTTACATGTAAATGGTCAGATCGTCGTAACCCTTGAATTTAGAAACATGATTCTTAGTTAAATAGTTGAGTAATAACTAGTTCTTAAATGTGGTAAAAGCTTTTATCTACAACAATTTAGTTTATTTGTAAACAGCAAGTATCTGCCTGCCTACAATCGCCTTTTCATTTTTCGCGTGCTCACCGACCCGCACCGCGTATAGACACCGACACAACGTTCGTTCGCTACCTGGTAGACCGCCTTAAATTTATTTATTCATTTATTTATTTCAAAAAACAGTTTACAGCATAACATAGACAGACCTTCTTAGACATACCTTTCATAGACAGGTGCCTATTAACCGAATTAAAAGCATTTTTAACGTCAATTTTGACTACAATTTCACAATCATCAGAGGAAAGGTAGGGCATGGACAGCTGCCTCGCACCGACCTTTCGTGCCAAAACCTAGCTGTATAGGTTCAAAAAGGCCCTGCAATTTTGATCGAATGTATCTAACCGGAATTTTGGAAGCCAGACGTCGTATAGTAGTCCCCACCGCAACGGGTCTCACCCCTCCGTCCTTTTGGTAAGGGCGATCAGGTTTGCGCTGTATAGAATTGGGACAATTTTAGTATTAATTTTGCCTGAAAACATAAAATTCTTAATTTAGTAAGAGAAGAGACAAGCTGTTCACCTGCATCGCCCACGGAATGGGAAATAGATCCTTCAAATGTTGGGGTGAGATATTTTATTTAATTTTTATTTATTTAGAACATCAACAGCAACAGCAAATAAGAATGAATAACTTAATAACATGCTATACAACAAGCCAATAAAAGATGTCCACAAGAATATAAGAATACCTATAATACATCATCATCATCATCATTTCAGCCGAAAGACGTCCACTGCTGGACATAGGCCTCCTATAATACAAGTGGAATTTAATACATACCTATAATAAAGCAGTGATAGTGCCAAAATAACAAAATTCGCAGTACCTACATTGCGTCTTCAAACCAACTTTAAAGTGTAATAAGAATCAAAACACGTTATTTTAAAAAGTCGCTGAACAAACGTTTTTTGTTCGTGTTATAGGGCCCAACCAGTATAACAATTTTAGTGTCCCTCTAGTGTCCCAATAAAACCGAGATGTAAATCCAACTCCTACTCGACTTTTTCTAATCAGATCTGTTATCAGTTCTATTTCCCTAGATCCGGCCCGATCCGCTCCCGTATATCCGGCGGGGCCGCTTCCGCCACAACGCGCCGGTTAACTACGTAAATAACAACATAATTAAGTATAATGCGCAACTTTTACACTACACACACACGCTACCTACCTATCGCTTACGTATTATGTAACAAATTTGACTATTTAATCACCCGGACTGGTAATGGCTGTCATTTTCTATACAAAAAAGTTTGCTGATTTTTATGCGGGAGGGGTACGTCAGATATATGGCTATTCGTACGTAACGTAAAAATAGCTATGTCAGACAAACGTCAGTCCATACAATGAGTATGATTGTTTGTCTTATGTATTCGGTAAAAGGGTAGGCCTGTCAATTGCTTCTCCGTATGGCTTAATATCAAACGTGTAACAAAAACAATATATGAAGTCGATTGATGATATTATATGGTTCGGCCTAAAAAACAATGTCAGACTAAAAGACAGCACCATTTGCTAGGTTAAAATATTTATAAAATTAAGTCTCAGGTCCACTTTTTTATTTAATCATATATATGTCAAATAAATTAATTAATTACTTGCACAGTTCTTATCGCAGAAGTTACAGTAGAATTCTGATCCTAAGATCCCTAAATAAACGTAGATAAACCCTAAGGTTTATTTATTTATTTATTTAACCTTTATTGCACAAAAGAAAACCTTAACGTACAAAAGGCGGACTTAATGCCAGAAGGCATTCTCTACCAGTCAACCTTAAGGCAAAACAGAAAAATTTGATTTTGAATTTTTATCTACGTGACAGGATGATATTGACAGTGAGTCTCTTTAACTCACGTTGCATCACAAAGTGATTCTTCCATTGTCTGTCCAAACATGCATATTTATGCACAATCTTATCATAATCGCTAATCATATCATAATGAATTAACAAATAGAAACTTCAACACCTGAATACGTAGGCTTTCCTGAATATTAATTGAGAAAAAAATGCCCTTAAATGGAATAAAAGTCTACTTATTTAGTATATTTTCGTTTATGTTGAATAGTATATGAATTTGACAAAAGTAATCATTAAAACTTTTATCGAACACTGAAGTGGAGGTCTACAAAATCTACAAATAGCCCTTTTGTACGCGTCGAATGTTTTACCGCTTGTCTGACCTTCACCGTTTATTCCTCCACAATTTGAACAGATATTTTGAATTTCGAATTCTCCGAAAGGGTTTAAGACAAGCAAAGCAATTAATTGAGAAGCCAGTGCGAATCGTTGGAAATTGGATATAAATGCCCGTAAGAATCTTCCGCGAAAACATGCTTCAAGGTCATTTCACTTTCTCAAGTAACTGTATAAATAATTTTATTTGGATATTTCATTTCTAACGTTCTTATTTTATTGTGATTTTGAGACGTTTGGTTTAATTTGATTTTTACAACACGGCTACAATAGTATAATGAAAAGGTGCATGTTATAGTGCATGTCTGCAGCTAAATTCATATTATAGTTGCCGATTTCTAAGTCTGAACTTTTGACACATCGAAATACCCGTAGAACGTAAACGCGCAAGACACTTTGGAATTATAAACAAAATCCCATAAAGATATTACAGCTAGTCATGTACATAAACACAATATTTCACTTTTCATAAACATAATGTGATGAATGTTACGTTTTTTCATACATTAGTTATTGAATTTTTTACGATAACAATTTAGCACGCCAACAGTTACGGTCTACGTCGTTTTTTTTTTAAATTTAGTGTTGTGACCATGTCTGCTGTTCCGATTCATACAACTGTCTGTTAATCGATAAAAATCGATCTTGTTATCAATAGGCTATACAGTAAAAAATCAAAACAAAACGATTAAAACGAAAATAAAACTAAGTACGATGTGAAAAAAATAGTGATTTAAAATAAGACAAATTAACTATGAAGGTTTTTATCTTACATTTTAAGAATTCAACTGTATTGATTTCTGAACGAAACTAAGATGACAAATGCGCAGTTTGCGAAGTTTCTCGGTCTTATCAAATACAAATCCGTAGTAGTAAAATCGAATCAAACAATTCATCGCTAAAATCAATAATCGCTGAATTTGACAAACGATTTGTCTTAGCCTCATCACTAAGTACGTCAATACTCAAGTGTCAAAAGTTCAGACTTAGAAATCGGCAACTATAAGCATAAGCAGTTCTTAATGTAGGTAACTGTCAGTCTGTTTGTCACCTTATTTTTGTTATGTATAGAATAGTATAGATAGACCAAACCCCACCCTCGCGATTATATAATGTCACATTCAACGCTAATATTCCTATATCGGATTCGTTCATAGGGTGATGACACTAGTAATCGACAAGTCCTAATGATGTACGAGTACATACATTCAACCTTATGTTAATGATATTAGGAGTCTAATTGGCGGTAGTAAATTTAAAACCGTATGACATTTAAATAAAGACCGACATTTCCATCACCGGTGCTTGCCAGCTTAAAGTGTCCAACACTGGTGCAATCACCCTAGGCGTTTTTCGCTATTATACGTTGGCAAATCCCCATGTTGTCGGCTACGCACGTAGCGCGTAGCACGCGCTTGCGCTGAATGTGTTAAGAAATACAGTAGTTTTTCTACTCCAGCACTTTTATCTGTCAATTAGATGACTGACGGCGATATTACAAAAGTATACATTATAACGTTGTCTATCGTATTCCATATTGATTTTCATACAATATATAAGCACTGTGGTTTTTTTAATTTCTATAGTGGGCATACGACATGTTCCACATTCTGCCACCTTTCAAGATTTTAGCTGTCGTAGAAAATAGACCCGAGAGTTTTAAGAACCAAATATGAGCTGTTGCATACGCTAGTCTTTCTACGACAGCTAAAATAGCGCAAAAAGCAAAATCTCGAAGGTGGCAGAATATGGAAGATGTCGTATGCCCACTAAAGGAATTTAAAATAATCAACAGTGTTCATATATTGTATGAAAATCGATAGAAGCATTGTTTAGTAGTGTTCTTATCAAATACCATTAGACATCGTTATAATTTATACTTTTATAGTATCGCTGTCAGTGTGTGTAATTTACAGATAGAAGTGCTGGAGTAGAAAATAGCGAATATAGAAGAAGTGGGAGCTGATTGTCGATACACAATTGATTGTTTTTTTCTTAACACTGGCCACTAACGGCACTAACATTAGACATATTATCAGCAATTTTCGTAATATAAGTCATTCTGTATTAGTTAACTGCTGTTATATCTTATCACCAATTGTTTCAAAACGTTTATTTAATCCAAACGAGTGAGTGTTCAGGCCAAATTAAACGTCCGTAATGAGCTGCTAGTGCTAGTGTAGGGAATCCTTAATGGTAGTAATTAAGAACACGCAATTACGTCGTTGCGAACAAGGAATATGTTAATTATTTTAACTCGCTTGTATACGTGACTTTCATTTATTGTATTCGCTGTTGAAGGCCACACACTTAGCACGTGGAAATGGGAAAAAACTTACAAAAATCAGCGGATTTAGAAAAAATATAAAAATTGATGTAAACACACGTTCAAAAGTGCATGAGCAATTTATGAATGAATTCATTCATAAACTGTCCATGCAATTATGAACGCCAAGGACTCAAGGTTTTAATGATTCTATCTTAGTAAAATTGAATTATGCAGAGTAAGTGCTTAAATCCATTTACGTAGTGGATTACGTGGGGAAACGAAAGCGGCGGCGAAGCGGTGCGGCGCGAAAAAAACAAAATGTTTGATGTTGAATCGATCGTTACGCGGCAAATGCCCGAAATTTTAAAATTACCATATCAGTACAGTATATTTGTTGTATTCCTGGTTAGTGTCTGTAAACTTACCTACATTATTTAACTCAAAACACTGTGACCGAGTGGTCAATCGGAAGGCTGTCTTCGCTGAAAAGGGCCAATCTGTCACGATGTTTTCTAGAAAACCACTGGAAAAAAATAACTTACTGTCATGAAAATAACTATTAAATAGTCTATTTCAAACACATATTATTATATATTTGTTTTTTTTTACCGTTATCATTTTACACACTAACAAAAATCCAAAAAAATCGAGAAAATCGCTTTCCTTTGTCGGTAAAAAAGGAGAACGGCTCATCAACGGTTTGTTCCTTGATATGTATGACAATTGAAATGTCACCGCACCGCGTCGCTTCGTAGTCATCGCATTCGTTCCTTAAAGGGCTAAAGTAGGGATTCCCAACCGTTTTAAAGTTTGTCTAGAAAAAAAGTGGTTTTTCGTAATTAATGTTTTTGGCCTTTTGCCATCGCAATATATGATGGTCGCACCAACTTGTAAGAAATTACGAGCATACTTACAATGTGTTTACATTTTGTCGATATGAAAGAGTAAAAGTCACTTTATAACACCAAATAACTGGAGGAGACAAATACTCTTGTTATTAATACACTATCATGTACCGCTACCATCATCTACTCTAATCTTTTACACACTACATATGACCTAATAAGTGACATTTATTTGTAAAGTGCTACGCTTACTACCAGTTTTCTCTATACAAAAAGAAACGAGAATTATTTAGTTCTTTTACGTTCACAATTCACACGCGTTCAAAAGTGCATGGGCAATTTAAGAATGAATTCATTCATAAACTGCCCAATAAATTTTGAACGCGATAGTACATAATGTCAATAGTTAACAATTTAATTATTTATCTATATGAATATTTTATAAATTATTAATCCATTCTTTGGTTCATTAATCCATCGTTAATGGGGCCAAAAGATTGAGTCCTCCATAACGAGTTTAAATATTCTAAAATATTGGGCTATTTCTAGAGGTTAAAATCAATCCAGTTCCGATCCCTAGTTACTACGCACGTAACATTACTTGCATTGCAGTCCGCTACGCGCTACGCCGCACCGTAGCAGTTAGCTGGCCATATACGTTTGGGCATATCTGCATATAAGCATGGGAAAATTGTCTGGCGGATGCCCGTCGGACATAACCACTATGGAGATCTGACGGATTGCCCGAACGTATATGGCCGGCAATATGAACCAACAGGGGGCCATTTCTCGAACGGTATTAGAGTAGACACTAATATTATTAGGGTGTTGTCATGGAACCCCATTTGATTTGATCATTGGTTTGATCGTTAGTTAATATTAGTCGAATACCGTTTGAGAAATGGGCCCCGGTAGCTACATAATTTACTTTAAAACAACACACACTACACAGACAACAAATAGTATATACTCCTATTAAGCCAGGAGAGGAATCCTATACATATTTTTGCAACTCGACATCCTCGTGCCGGTTCGCGTTTGTGAAGAGTCTCATAACTTGGAAACTTAGGTACTTATATCCCAGTCTTCGCAAACTTCTGAGAGGCTAATTAGGCTGGGACCTTTGTGTAATGATGTTCTGTATTTACACCGCAACATCTCTGAATAAGTTGATGAGACTAAAAATATCCTTTTGATCTCAAATACAACGATTTGTTTTCATGCGTTACATGACAAACTTGGCAAAAAGAGAAGGGCGTTAAAGTTTTTTTAAGATTTTGTGTGTTATTTTTTGTTTTTAGGAGCTCGAGAGTATATCCGTCTCGTTCATACCATTACTCTTGCAGGAGCGAGACGGACATACCCCTGTTGTAATGGGAGTTTTGTGTAATATTGCTATCAATAAACAGCTGCGTCTTGATGAAACCCAAATGGTTTTTGGAAAAAATACCATTATGTTTGTTTTCTGTTACTATGCATTAGGCGGGTGCTGGTGAAACCTAGAGTTCAACTAAGCTAAATCTTCATCTATTTTGATGGCACAGACTGTTAAAGTGTTAAGTAAACGTCATAATATCTTAGAAGTTTTACGTTTAAACTTGCGGTCTCCAATATCAAAATCGATGCAAACTCTTTACTCCATCTCTACCTAACCCTGCCTCTGCCTAAAGTTAAGTTATCATACTCGTATAAGGGTTGATAGTATGTATCCATAACTTACAATTTTCTAGTTACGCAACACTGTTGCTATTCATGCTTGTAATAACGGCCGGTATAAATAGCCACCATGATTAATTCCACGTTCGAAATTCAAATTAATTCCGTGCTTCATTAAATTCCTATAGAGCGCGCTGACGTCGTCGTACCCACGCGTGGCGACCACGCATCCGCCTCGAAATAGGGATCGTGTTTATGAAGCGCAAATAGTTTGTTAATTTAATAACTTGTTTTTGCTTTCGTATTTTCAGGGAACTAATAAACTTTTTTTGCTAAACGAATAGTAGAGTGTTAACCAAGGGAAAAAAGGCTTCCATTTCAGTTCGGGTATTTTGGCGCTCGAACGTAGCGAGAGCGCCGATTGTCAGATGCTGAAATGTGCCTTTCGACCGAGTTAACCACTCTACTTTTCATATCGAATTAGAGAAAAGTATTACAGGTGTATTTTATAAAATAAAGCTAAACATAACTTCGTGGTAAGGAGGCTCGCAAAAACTTTTGTTTTAAAAATTAGTTTTCAGCTTGTCATTTATGAACAGGGAATATAAATATCAAAATAGATTTATAAAACTGTAAAAGAAAGCGATAATCGTCGAAAGTAGCATAGTCAAAAAGTGGCATAATCAAAAAGTGAAGTCTGAATATGGTTCAATATTGAAGGTGACGTGGTAAAAATGTAGAATCTGTCTATGCTACGTTTCCTAGATTTTGATAGCACGGTCTGTAAAAGTGTTCAGTAAACGTCATAATTTCATACAAAATTAACGTTTAAAATAACACATTGAAGTCTGTCATGTCATTTGCTTGGAAGAGATAACGTGCTTTGACTCTATCCTTCTTCGAAAGTGTCGTTCTAAAAATAAAAGCGGCATACCTCGAAAATGTCGACCGAGAACGAGATCTGCCTCTAAAGTGACGTTCTGAGTATGTGACCTACTTATCAAAAATTCATGCAGATCTCTTGTGCATCAAAAGGTTTTTCAGAACCTTACAAAGCGCTATATTGCTTGCATACGGAGTCGGCGTTCGGTGCAAATCGTTCGAGTCCACTGACGCTATTAATCTGTATGCAAAACATAACGACTGAATTTTATTTAATAATATACCATAGGAAATATGAAATCCTCAGTGCGGTTGTATGCCGCACGTTCGTTTGAACAAGTAAACACAAAATATCCATGACCTTCGCAAACACAAGGGTTTTAAATCCCATGGATGTTGAATGAGTCGCATCCCCTTTAACTGCTTGATAATATTTGTTCAGTCGTTATTAAATCTTCCAGACTGGCCAACGTTATCAAAAGTATAAATATCTGGTAGCTATACGCTATCAAGTGTGACAATTCGGATATTTACGTATATCAATCTATTATATAATAATCAATCAAATCACTTATTTTGCAGGAAAATGGTTAGTGTACAGGTGTTATGACAAGATGCTAATGTATATTCCCTTATCTGCCATAATTCACAGCAGCAGTAAGTAAATCATAATGTATTACCTACAACATAAGCCTAACTGAGTTTACATATCGATATTTTAGCTGACATATCGATTTGCCCTCACATCTGCTCCTATGTGTGGTATGTCCACATTATGTGTATGCACAGGGGTCAAATGGCTTAATTGAATTGCTGGCACTGAGTTTTGGAAGGCTAATTTAATTTGTTTCGCTAAGTGGACCTGGCGTTGACATTCATTAAGGGCTAGTATATGGGTTTTGGTATGTACAGTCAACCTATTGGAACCCTAGGCCACCGTAGGACTATGTCACAGTGACGCTATAAATCGGATTGTAAGTAATCTCTTACTGCTTGTTATTTTGACATGGTTCTAGAGAGGGTTTCAATTTGTTGACTGTACAGAAAGTATTCTGTGACAGCGAGCGGTGGATTATTGAATTTATTGGTTTTGAATAACAGAAAATTATAATTTAGAAAAAAAAATCTTATTATAAAGTGAATTAAACAAGAATGTGAAGAATAAATATTTTACAATTGGTACAGTTTAAATATAATTTAAAAAACCTAATTTAAATCACATACATTTTACAACGTTTATAAATTAATTGAATCGCTTTAAAACACTTGGTCCACTGATCATGTAAATGATGTGTCCCTTATCGTATAAATAACAATACGCCTACGAAGCAAAATCAGCTTACATCGTTTCGCTTGAATGAGGTTTAATAGCAAAAACGGAGAGAATATTCCATTTAAACCGTCTGTTTTTATTGGAGGCACCTGAAAGGAAAGAAACAATGAACACTCTTTGAAGGATACATTTTGTATTAATAATTTCTCGGCTGCCAAAACAAAGACCTGAAATTGTGTAAAATTAGCCTTGGTAGAGGTCCAGACAATTTTAGATATTGGGGTGTAATTTTGTTTTAATTTAAGATTCAGTTGTGTACCTTGGGCTTACTAATCTGTAGATAAAACTTAGGCGCTTTTATGAAAATGTTTTAAGTGTCTATTTTAAGCATTTAATCATACTTGTGTTTGTATAACTATTTATTTTTCGTACATTAGCATAATTTTGAATTTATTGGACACGCATATTAGCAAAGATATTTAAAATTGCTCAATGGCGTCAAGTAAATGATGATGATGTGTAACTTTGGTAAATAAAGCCTTAATGCAAAATTATTTAAATCAATCAGCCTATCGCAGTCCATTGCTGAAAACCTTATCAAGGGTACGCCACAAAGGACGGTCCTACGTGACCATAGTATAACCATAACCAGCTACCTTTTTAAAAATTAATTGCAATTTAAGAATTACGAAATTTACTACTCAATCGACTATGTCCTGTAAAAAACCAATATTTAATTTGATATGCCATCCCCGTGTCAATAATACTTGTCAGCTCACATGCCAGTCACGTCTAGAATCCAATCCCTGCCAGATTAATTTGGCCGACGCAAATGGAGTGTTTTATAAATGTCACGCCCGCGAAAAAGGTCATTTTGGACGCCATTGTGGAAAGTACTGGTTTTGGATGTTAAACGAACAGCAGGAGGTGGAGACTTGAGGCGTTAAATCGGAATACTTAGGAACGGAATAAATATCGGAAGTTATGATCGGAAGTACCTATGCCAAAATATTTCCTAATCATCGTAAATGAAAAAAATATTTTTTACTATGCATGTGGTCGAAAAGTGCGAAATCGTGCGAAAAGTAGTACTTTTTCGCACTAGTGCGAGAATTGATTTTCATAGTAAGCACTTTTCAGCACACCCCACCCGGAACCCCCGGAGGACCTCGCCGCAGGCGCCGGCTGCCGCTCGGCCCGGTGTACTGTGCGCAGTGCTTCTACACTTCCTCTAATAATTATTGTTTATTTCCTTGCACAATGCATAGTAAATCTTTTGGAACAATTGAGTAAAGATTACACTCGACGAAAATCACCTACATTCCGCACTCGTTGCATAATACCTATTTATATGAAAATAAAGTGCAAGTCAAAGTGCAGAAGCGAGTAAAGATAGGCGCATCTAATAGTAGTTTATGCAACAGTGATATATTTATTTATTTAAACTTTATTGCACAATTATATCAAAGTACAAATGGCGGACTTAACGCCTTTAGGCATAAGATATAATAAGGGTTCTTAAAACTTGAGGGTCGCCGGTACAAAACGAGACGAATTCGAGTTTTATTCTAAGCTGTTTCATACGCTAGTTTTTCTACGACAGCTAAAATAACGACAAAAGCAAAATCTCGAAAGGTGGCAGAATGTGGAAGACGTATGCCAACTACAAAAATAACAACTGTCCTAATATCTTATGGAATACCACAGACGTTATAATGTATATTTTTTTAGTGCTGTCAGTCATCTAATTGACAGATAGTGCTGGAGTAGAAAAAGAACTTAATTCCTACCGGCTTGTGTAATTAATCCATTTAAGTAAGTACTTCTACCGCAGCTCGTACAAAAAAGGTGATATTATCCACATATAAAATCACTGCCTTTCATGTAGTAAACACTCACTATTTTTTTTAAGACAACATAATATATTTATTTCAATAACAAGTAAAACACTTAATACTAAAATAAAATAAAAATTAAATATAATTATATATTTCCCCCTCGGCATGGTACCATAGACGCTGGCAGCGTTTCCTGCGCTGGCAGCGTATTGCAATACTAATGCGTTGGGCGAGGAAGCTGCCAGCTCTACACTCACTATTAAGTACAAATTAATCCTATCCATTACTAAAAGAATCACCAATGTGGACCTAGCTTTACAATACAAGAAACAAGCAGTATTAAAAAGCTACTAAAGACTCAAAGAGCCTGCTCGAGCGTTGACTTCCCACTCTATTGTCTCTGCCGTCTCTGGTAACTTTTTATTGGGGCTGCCTTTGACTTTCCTAATCAGTGTTAAGGGCTTATTGCTCTTTTATTGATTTTGTGTCCGTTGAAACCTCCTCACTCATTTTATTAATTACGTGAAATGAATCTTTTAGAATGAAGCTTCTTGAACTTGTTGTTATTAATTTTATTAAAACCTTTGTCTCTAAATCATTGATATGTGTACCCCTGCAACTTCTAGCCCCGCTCTCCCTATTAAGGAAGGTCGAAAATATGTATATGCGTTTTTTCCATTAAGAGTAAAGTGGGCATCCTGTTAAATAATTAGCATATAAAGCATTTTTTTTAAAACAAAAATAGAAATTAGATCTGAAGCCATGGTCTCCCGACTTTTTGATCAGAGAAACAAGGTAGATCTTTCTACACTCCTGGTTCGTTTCGTGGGCCAAATAGGAGCGCCAGCGGGACATAGTCTGGTGACCCCTGATCTAAAGTAGAGTGACCTGCAACGATCTCCGCGAGCCGATCAATGCAGCTGACGTCACGGGAGAGGCCGGGTTCATTACACCGAGAAAACGACAAATGTTAGCAACCTCCTTTATGTGATTTCAAGCTAAAGTTCATTTCCAAATGAATTTTTACAGCAGACAGACAATGTTGTACCTTTAGCATAAAAATGCTGGAAAGAATGAAAAGTAAGGAAACGAGATTACCCCACAAAACGTGCACCCAAAAAATTGGTGCCGGCTGGTGTTCCATTCAAATCAATTAAACTTAAGATTTTACTATGGTTTAATTAAATGAAACGCTGAGGTGATATTTGTTGAGCTTAGAATGTAATTTTTTGCTTTGTTTGATAAAAGTATCTACATATTTGTTGCTTGTATTTTAGAGACTCATACTTGCAGACAAACGGTACATCCAATTTTGCGGGGAACTGAATTAGATATACGCTTTATATTGTGAAATATTAATATATAAACAAAAACATTTTACTGATGCCTAATCTAGAAGAAAATTATAGTTTTAGTGGCTTAAAGTAGAATACTTAAACGACTTTTATACGGCGCGCGGCGTTATTTTATTAGTCTATTTATTTATATGTCGATGAGAAAACGTGATAATTTTGATTTAGTTTGTTTTTGTGCCCGACTGCCGAAAGACGGTTACATTTTCAAGCTCGTTTGCATGTGAAGTCTAGGTAGGTTGTGAACTGTAGGTAGGTATAATTAATAATCTAAATGGTAGATTTCAACGCCAAAATTCTGCAATAGTTTACGTGACTGTATATAATGAAAGGCATTAAATGGAACTAAACGCAAATCACAGTGGCAACACCTTTGTCAAATAAGTCATTATTTTCGTAAACAAACATCTGTCGCCCGTAAATACTTCAAGAAGCGTCCCATATACATACGCTATGCCTGATCATGATCCGCAAGATCGGCCTATAAATGTATGGAAACTACCAGATGCCCGGTGGACACGCCCACTATGTAGATCTGACGGAGTGCCCGAACGTTTAATTATGGCCAGCAAAATACCCCAATTTCAATCGGGACGATGGTCTTAAGTCTTAAGAGTTCTTAAGTCTTTTACGTGCTTAAGCCCCGTTTTAGTAACTTTATTATGACTGGAAATAGTCAAAGGTTATCCCGTTTTATCTAGTTCTAATATAAATTGCACTGTCTGACCCCATTTAGATGAACGTTGATGAAATTGAGAGAGCGCTATTTGCATCTCTGCCCTTAATACTCGTACGAGTATACCGTGATGTCAGACAGATCGATCGGGGCCGCAATATCGAAGCAGTTGTGTACTATACAATCTATTTACAATATTGTATAAATTGTATTCGTCGGTAATCTTCACATTTTGGTGGCAACGAATATCACGAATTTGAACTAAACGAATCGGTCCAGCTAATTTCAATTGAAATGGTGAAAAGCGATAATATCTTCAATTTCAGCATTAATGGACGAATTTCTTTAAAATTGCTTGTAACTATACGTACTTGTATCTAATGGCAGCTGTAATGAGCCGAAGATAATAAAATTAGAATTTATTTTAAACTCGTTTGGATGCAAACAATATAAAAACCCTATCGAAGTTGTTATATGAGTGAGATCAATCAATTGGAACCCTAGGCCACCAAAATGACAAACAGCAAAAAATCCTTTACTGCTTGTCATTTTGATATAAAGAAATCTTATCTTAAAAAGAGCCACAGAAATGTTAAGTGAATCAAGTAGGTATTTTTTAAGTGAATCAAGTCGGTATTTGTGCCACTTATAATTTATTTGGATTGCTTTTCAGGAGCTGTAGATTAGTGTAGATGATACAAGTGTGGACCCAGCTTAAGAACTGTGAGAATCGCGGGTCGCCTTATCTCGAGATGTGATTTAATGGAAAATCTCCTGTGTTCCGGTGTCCTTTATCGGGTCCTTAGCGGTGAAAGCCCTCGAGATATTTTTATATTCATGAATCCATTTTGGAGACTCAATCACTTGAAGTTTGTTTGTTTTTGGGAAACGGTCCAGGCATAATAGACATAATCTGAATGTCGATGAAAAATCCCGACTTTTTACCTCACACCCACGAAAGAGACGAATCTAATGTCACTTTGCTAGTTGAATTTGTAGAACAACGCGGGCTGTACAGAAACGATGGGAAAAGTGACAATATGGTGATGCGGTGCGGTGTGCTGACATTTCAAATTGTGCTGACATTGGCTTCGCGCAATCTGCTGCTTCGCCTTCAATTGTCAGAAATGCCAAGAAAGAAAACGTAGACACCAATCGGAGGGTCCCACGTGAGCGACGCGCCGCAGTTCGCGTAATGTAGGATATTTCTATAGGTATCAATGATTATACTATATGACCTAGAGTACCTGCGTCCTGCGGTCTAAATTTCAATTTGTTACGGTACAGCCAGGCCGCGAGGTCTGATCCTCCCACCAAATAGTTATTTCTACCCACTCCATCGGATCCGGTTCTATGACAAATTCTTTCGCCATCTACGCAATTCGCCTTTGGAACACCTCCCTTTTGAGATACGGAATGCTCAGACTAAAGCGTCATTTAAAAATAAATTACGCAGACATCTTTTCGAAAAGTCTCATGAATAAGGATCATAGTAGTCTGATAGCAGATATATATATATATATATATATATATATATATGTCTGTGTAAATGTGTAATATGTATATATCACGTAGGTATTTAGAATTAGATACTAAATGTAATACTAAAGTTTTTTCTTTTCTCGTGTTTCATAATAACTTCCCGCACCTATAAATTTTTATCTCTGATTGGGCCAAAGGTTCACTGGTAGAGAATGCCTTCTTGCATTAAGTTCACCTTTTGTACATTATTTACTGTGCAATAAAGTTTAAATAAATAAACGATTATTTTTATCCGCGCCGCATCGCATCGCTTCGCTATCGCATTATAAACAAATATAATATAAAAAATTGATAAAAAATTTGGCTATTAATTAGACATCCTTCCGCAGTCTGGCAGAAATTTACGTGACATCAAGTATAAAGATTCCGTGCACTTCTTTAGAGCATAAATTTATTTGTTCCGTATACATCCTACAGTCATAGACATGTTAGGTCCCTTCATTTTCCGGACTCGGATCTCTGAGACTGTTTTACGAGGCCGAAAGGCCGCGTGCCTGGCCCTGTTCCACCAGCCTGACAATTGGGTGACATATGTCAGCTGCAAACTAAAGTTCATAGAAACGTGACAACTGTCGCAATGTCATCGTGGTGAAACAGGCTGCAGGTCACTATGTCATCGACGGCATAAAAACGAGTTTTACGAGTATGAAAATTAAAAACTATTCTTCACACAATTTCAAATAACTCGTTTGTATAAGCCAGGATGTAAACCACGATGTAAACCACGAACGACGAAAGAACGATTAGGTTTTTTATGTCGCTCGCTAGAAACTTTTTGCTTCTACGATATGAATAATAGATATGGCAAAGCAATCATAGACCAAGGAATCGATAGGAGGTCGGCGATGTCGCTTTAATGCAACACGGTGTAATTTAAAATTGTTATATGACTTCTTCACTTTATAAAACTTTATGAGTCACACCGGATTCGAATGACCTTGATGACGATGAAGCCTGATCTGCCTGATAGCCTTGAAAGAAATCCAGAAATTTCATCTTCCGTTCCATCGGATAGTGTTGTACTACTTCCTGAGGTTATTTAAGCATCATTCGCACCATATACGATTTTAGGCTAACATTGGCTTTTGCATTATAACTAATATCTAAAACATGTTTACTCCGCGCTGTTGCAAGCGCCATGTTGCCGAAGGGTGCTCAATAAACAAACATACATGGTAAATATCCCGTTTTAGATATTAGTTATCGCACCTTCGTCATTTTACTCACTTTAAAAACTGGCTTCATGCATGAAAGTACTTACAAACTGAAATAGACATATTTTTCTCATTCTAAAGTGGAAAAACGTAACTGTTTGACAACACTGTCCGATTGACGGTCCGGCTACCAAAAGCCCATGGGTAGCAGCATCCGATTTACCCAAAAAATCCATTTCACAAAGTGTCAAAGCACTGGATAGCCATCCCTTATTAATTTAGTTTAAAAGTAATTTTTTTATGTAATTATAACGTTTACTTAGTACTTTTTAAAAGTGTCAACGGAATCCGGTGGGACTGATAATGTAATAGCCCCTACCTAGAGCACTACAGACTTGTTATAACGTAGAGCGATGTCTCGCTCGCACACCGTCATCGCAACTTGTTGTGGCACCGATGGGATAAGTGCTAATCAAATTTGTTTGATAAGTGCTAATCAAATAAGTGCTAATTTCTTAGATTATCGTGGCGACGTTCTAAATTTAGTTTGTATGCAATACAAATTTCAAATTAAGCGTCAGTGGAATTCAACTGCAGATTTTAGGGATATATCAAATCATAACATACCAAATTCAAATGATAACACATTTTATTTTACAATAAAAACTTTCGTGAGTCATACTGACATTAAAAAAATCAACTTTAGTTAAGTTATTTTAAGTAAGTAGGACCAATTTACTTTTTTTGTACAATATTTATTGTAATGTAAGTAAATTTGAATCAGTTTTTTCGAGTTGTTTCAAATTAGTTACACCTTTTACAAGTTTTGCCATGAAAGCTTTTTTATTAACTTATTACAAACGAGAACTTCAAAACAATGCGACATTTATTTGTAATCCATTTACAATTATGAGTAAAGCTGGAAAATAGTCACAATTGAAGTCGCAAAGTAAATTATGGGCAACTTAAGTTCGGCGAAAATGAATGAGTGAATATATTTTTCTTTTGAACAATGAATAAAAGGTTCTTTATTTAAGACTTGCGATTAATGATAGGCCTAGGTTACTCGAATACTTATGCAAAAATATTTTTTTTGAATATTTTTCATATAACAATAGGTTAAACATCGACATAGAATATATAGACTGCTAACGCCGAACAAAATAAGTTTCACTTTCTACGCCTTTAGAGATTTTCTTTTTACGCTATTTTAGTTGTCGTAGAAAAAATAGCGTATGCAACAGCTCTTAATTGGTTCTTAAAACTCTCGGGTCTATTATTACAAAACTCGACTTCGTCTTGTTTTGTAACGGATACCCTCAAGTTTTAAGAACCCTTATTATATCACTGTTGCATTAACTACTATTTTATCACACTTGCTCAATGGTGCAAGCATACTTAGACTTAATGAGCTGTATTAAGCCCATGGCTGTAAAGGATTCTCATGCTACTTTACCGCCCGCCCGGAGCTCCCGGAGGACCTGCTCCCCACGCGCTCGCCGGACGTAGTCGCCGCTCACTCGGGAGTACTGTGGACTGTGCTACTACACTACTGCTAATAATTATTGTTTCTTTATCTGCCTAGAAAGTTTATTTATTTCCTCGCAAATGTGATGAAAAATGTTGTATGTATCACGTGTGGTACAGTCACCTGCAATAGTATAGAACTATATGAAGGCTGCAAAATAATCTGACACATTCTTGTTTGTACCCGCTATAAGAGCGTGTCACATATTTTTGCGGCCTTCATAGCGTCATATACTATTGCAGGTGACTGTACAAGAATCACGAACTCGTGCTAAAATTAAATTCACACTCGTTCGTTATTTCTTGTTTACCGCCCTTAATACACAATGTACTAATATTTCCCGGCCATAATCTGCCCATTATGGAGATCTGACGGGTTGACCGAACATATATGGCCAACAATTGAGTTAACCACTGAAATACGTACAGCAAATTACACTTACTGTACTAGAGTAGGTATACTACGTAAAACTAGCTAGACTTACATTAGAGATTAGACAACAAGCATGTTGGCGAGGCGCACAGGGAGGCTAGGCTCTGCTTCCAGAACTGGGTATCCTGTGGCAAACCTAGATCTGGTCATATTTTTGCCGCGATGAGCTCTAGTCGTAAAATATTTAAGTCTAGACTAAGATGGGTTCAAAACCATTAGGAACAAATTAAAATGGACTTGCTAGCATCGCATCACGGCGAAAATAATTTCCGGAGTTTTTGGAAGCTCACAAAGAAAATGGAGGCAAGGCATGGACTACCTGTTTGTGTTAACGGCGTTTCGAATGCGAAGGATGTTGCTAACTTGTTTGGGGAGCATTTTAATGTAAAGTCTTCTCACGGGGAAAGTTTCAGTGCCAAAGACATTGCTAAAGTTCTAAGGGATATGAAGAGAGGGAAGAGTCCCGGTCACGATCAGTTAAGCGTCGAGCACCTGCAGTACGCCGGCCCGCACTTGCCTAGATTGTTAGCAACGCTCTTCAATCTCTGCATTAGTCATTCGTGTTTGCCCGAAAATATGATTAAAACAATAGTGGTGCCTATAGTCAAAAATAAAACTGGTGATATTTCGGATAGCGCGAACTACAGACCTATTTCTCTGGCAACTATTGTGGCTAGAGTGCTCGACGGCCTGCTTAATTTGCAACTGGACAAGTGCTTGCAGATACATGACGCACAGTTCGGTTTCTGTACAGAGTGCGTAGCCAAGATGCCAATCGCTTACGCTTAGAAACGTATCGTAGTTATCTCTCTCTATCACTCTACCTTATTAGTGTGACAATGACAGTTGCGTTTCGCTTACGACTGAGCGTTAGCGATTGGCATCTTGGCTACGCACACTGGACTCTCAACTGGGAGTGCAATTATTTGTTTAAAGCAGGCAGTCTAGTACTATACTCACAGAAAAACACCTATTTATGCGTGCTTTTTGGATCTCTCTAAGGCTTTTGACCTCGTTAATTATGACCTACTTTGGAAAAAGCTGGACAGGTTTGAGTTTCCAAAAGAGCTAACACGTATATTTAGGTGTTGGTACACGGGCCAGAGAAATAGTTTCCGGTGGGGTGACGTACTCTCGGACGAATACGGACTGCTATGCGGTGTGAGGCAGGGGGGGCTTACTTCTCCCAAATTATTTAATTTGTATGTTAATGACCTCATCGGCGAGCTTAGCAACACACATGTCGGATGTCACATTGACAGGGTCTGTTTTAATAATATGAGTTACGCTGATGACATGGTGTTGCTGAGCCCATCGGTTGGGGGACTGAAAATACTGTTGGGTATTTGCGAGAGGTATGCCTACCATCATAACTTAAAATAAAATGCAGTCAAAAGTGAGTACATGGTATTTAAAGCGGGAAGCAAGTGTCCATCTTATGTACCTCCCATACACCTTAGCGGTCAGGAGCTAAAAAGGGTAACCCGTTTTAAATACCTAGGGCACATAGTGACTGACGATCTGCGCGACGACGCGGATATAGAGAGGGAACGCAGGGCATTGGCGATAAGGGCTAACATGATAGCGCGCAGGTTTAGGCGGTGTACAGCCCAAGTTAAAATAACTCTGTTCAGAGCGTACTGTACATCGCTGTATACATGCAGCCTATGGACTTCTTTCACGCAGCGATCGCTAAATGCCCTGCGAGTCCAATACAATGACGCATTCAGGGTGCTGTTGGGACTGCCGCGGTACTGCAGTGCGTCTGGGATGTTTGCGGACGCTGGCGTGGACGGTTTCCACGCCACGCTCCGCAAACGTTGCGCCGCGGCGCTCTGCAGAGTGCGTGGCAGCCCCAACGGCCTCCTGGGACAGGGGCCTACTACGGCGCTGGTCCTCCCTACATGTAAGCCCCAATTCTATTTTTAATAAATTGTAAATCATTCTACTAATATTTTATTTAATATTTTAATTTTTAATTTAATTTATTTTGGTATTTATTTTGTTTTAAATTTTAAAATTTTAATTCGTATGACATTTAATTTAAATCTTATGAAATCAATTTCAATTTTTTAATTTTTATAATGTTAATTGTAATTTTAATTGTAGTACGTAATATAGATTTAATGATAATATTTCTATGGAACATGGTCTTCCGAAATAAATGAATTTTAAACACTTTAGAACGGATTAATCGCGTTTATTAACACCATGATCCTACATCATCTTCACCCTGTGAAAACGAGTGCTGTAAAGGGCTCGAAACGTAGGATCATGGTGTTAATAAACGCGATTAATCCGTTCTAAAGTGTTTAATTTCAATGAATAACAATCGCGGTAACAGAAGACAATATTAAATGAATTTTATTTTTTTATTTCATTTTTATTTTTATTAGAATAGTATACTATTTTGATTGATTAATCTTTTGTGTACCTACACGCTTTGAGCAGTAGGTACCTAATACTGTCTTCTGTTACCGCGATTGTTATTAAAGTGTTTAATTCCAATCAGTAGGTGCCTACTTAAGTAATTACGATTCCACACTTGATAGGGTTTAGTTATTAATCTTTTATGAATCTGAGGCTATCAAAATAAGTAGGTCATATTTTACTCATTTGTCTATTGTCACTTTCGTTACTTTAAATCCTAAAATTCGTAAGCAACGTGTTTGGTCTGATAATGGAGGATGAAAAAAAACCCTAAAAAGAAAGTTGAAAAAGAGTTGCTCGTTGCCGATGAAGTTGCGAATAATGAACGATTGAAGTTCACGAAAACTGAATCAGTATGTAGAAATTATCGCAGTAATGGCATTTTTCTCTTAGAATCGTTTTTAATGACAATGTTTCCAACGTAACCCAACAACCAAGTAAGCCAACTAACCCGGAGTTAAGAATTTTCTAGTATGGAATTTGACAGCTAACTCCGAGTTAATTGCGTATCCATGGTTGGCACAAGCGGCCCTAACTCCTTAACTCATTCACGGCCAACGATTTCTTGTAGCGCTACGCCGTAGCCGATAACATGCATTTTCCGCTTTGTAGCGAAAATGGTGCGTAGAGGCATGACGACAACGCGTCGTCATGGGCTCTGAATGGGTTAAGAAACATTTTTTTACAAATCAGCTGACTAACTTCTAACTTCATCTGATATTTGTATGTTTTTTTAGTCAAAAATGTATCAATTATTCAATTAACACATAGTGAGTGGCGACCACGCTCCGGGCGACGCAGCGCAGTGTAACTTGTAATATTAGCGGAACTCTTTTTCTTATAAAAGGGATTGAAAAGAGACTTCCGCTAATATTAGAAGTTACAAGTCATTATGCAATTGACCTCTGGTAAAGGCTCCGGTTGTCCCCTGGATGCGGGCAACCCACGACCGATCTTTGTGACAGTCTCTGGGGGAGGCCTATGTCTAGCAGTGGCTGATGATGATGATGAGTAAGCCAATAAGGCCTAGGTAGTATCTAGTCGTGGTTGAAAAAGTAATATAAATGCGTGTATACTCCAATACTCGAGCAATTTGAGAGAACCGGATGTTATATCGACGTATTATAACAAATGGGGAAAGGACTTCAAAGGAAAATTGACTTCGATTGATTCGCACTCCCGAGTGTTTACATTTCTACTGGTACCCTGAACAGCCTTGCAACTTGCTACTAGGGATTTGGATTATTAGAATCTTAATTAAGCCCATTCCATCGTTAACAATAGGAACAGTCAAGCATAATGCGATATTATTAGAATCGCGTTAAAATATAACAAAAGGCTAATCTTGGGACGGATAGGCGGCTGTTACACTGGAAGCCGCACCGTACGCCGGTGTGCAAGGGGGATAGCGCCATAAACGCGCATGTCGCTCATAGCGGTCTCTCACTCCTCACTCACGCGGCAGTGTGCGGTGCGAATTCCATCCAGTATGACTCCCGTTAATGGTATAATAACATCCTTGGCAGTGTACATCAATTCATCGTATAGTCCCACTTTGAACAAAAAATATGAGCACATCTCTGGTAGAAACAAGTAACGACGCGATGGATTTAATAGGCTGACAACAGCTAAATCATCGCTCACTGTCTATTTGTATCGGAGTACCTACACGAGAACGCACTATCACTGGCCGGCCTGGTTTAAGAAGGAAATAAAATAACACTGTAACTATTAAAATAAACAAATTCGTGGATTATTTGTGAATTGTGACTCGTCTAAGTTTTAGGTATGAGATAATGAGTAATGAAAAATAATTAAATAAATATAACCGTTTAATGATGAATCAAAGACCAATCTTTGCAGTTATTTTGTATCGAGCCGATTTCGTTAAATTACGGTTAACTAAATTCTTTGAAATAAGAATCGCTTCGCGCCGCCGGGGAGGGCGTCGCCAGCAAACAAATTTTGAATTTCGAACGAGAATTATCCAGATATAAAATGTTCCATGTTGAACTGTAGTGTCTCATAGATTTTGAAGCAGATTTCGTAGACGCTAGCGACTATAGATTTCTACAGTAGATTTCAAACTCGTGGTAGGCCCACAGGTCCAAAGAGACTTGTCCCTATGCTGTGTCATTAGTCCGCAGCATAAAAAAAATAGAAACATTTATTCATAGCATGTTAAAAAGTACACAGAGTACACACATACACACAGATTCTTACTTGCTTCGTGTAAGATATTATGCTGCACATCTGGCTTATAATACTTGGCGTAGTTCTTAGAAAATAGAAGCACATATTAAATATTACGGGAAACGTGATGAATATGCGATTGGTTTCTCAGATATCGATATTGTGAGTAATCTGCTTTTCTGCCAGTTTCATTAATATTGTATCTCTTATATTCCCGATGTATATTGAAGCTAAAATTAATAAGGGCATTAGTATTTCCTTTCAAAATGATCTGTTCAATGCATTAATAAGAGCATTGGTATTTCTATTCAGATGTTCGAGTTATTAAGTCATTAGTTCAGTTATTTTCATAAGTCATAAGTTCTAATTTATTTTCATCAGCATAGCTAGTTAAATTTTGACTGTATATTTAACTAAATTTACTGTTTATTAGCAGCCTCATAACTATCGTAAAATTGTTGTTTCTTCCATACTTTATCTAATTTTTATAGCTAAAAATTGTGTAGTAGTTTACGTACTACATATATAAAATAATCATGCGGGCGGGCAGGTGTGGGCTATACCTATATATAACATTGGAGGCATGGCCTAGTTACAAATGTTATTCGTTTCGTTTGATAACTATGAGTGTAATATTAAAACCTTCCACAAACAACTTATGTAATGTAACTATAACAAAAACATGTTTACGTAAAAATAATACATAATCAATCAACGTTTTACAAGTAAATTGAAATGGATATAAAATAAACAATAATAGGATGTTTTAAATTTTATTTATTTTTATTATTCTTGACATGTGTTTTATGACATTAAAGATTTTGAAACTTGAACTTGAAACTTGAATACTAAAGAAATTCGCCGGCGTTCGGTGAGACCAGTTGGCCTAGTGGTTATAGCGTTAGTCGCGTAAGCTGAAGACCCGAGTTCGATCCTCGGATTGGCCTCCGTCGGCGGTGGTCTTTTTCTTTAGTATAAGCACAGTGTAAGGACTCTATACAGTGGACAAGGTTCATACAACCTAATCGTTCGGCGTCTTGGCTTGTCCGAAACTCAGGGCTGTCACAAATCTTTTGTGACATGTTTTAATTTTTTTTATCTTGCAACATCTGCTATTGAGATTTGTTTTTTTTTTGTTGTTATTTCTCGGAAAGTCAAATTGTAATGCCGTGTTTACATGCTCGGGCTCTCGGCCGAATGATTCGGCCCACCCTAGTACACGCTCATTCGAGACAGACTATATAGATTAAGTTTAAGCCAGACCATAGACAATTTAAGCTTTTTCAGGTAGTTTCAGTGAGTTAAACTGTGTTTTAAATAGCTTTGGTTATTGAAACCATTTAAGAGACTTTTTAAATAGCTTCACCCGAAGTGAAATTATTTAAGACACCTTTTAACTCAACCAAACTACCTGAAAAAGTACTTAAATTGTCTCTGGTCTGGCTTATGTTTTCTCTATATAGTCTGTCTCGAATCATCGTGTACTAACATGGCCGAAACATTCGGCCGAGAGCCCGAGCATGTAAACGCACGGTAACAAAATAAAGATTGTACAAATCGGTACCTATTGCAAAAATCAGTGCCATCTTGGATTTTGTAAGATTAACTCCGATTTAGATAAAAATCGATATCTGACGCTCCGGTGGGGTCAATAACATGAATCTGGTGTCAAAATTGGAAAAAAATTTAAAAACCGACGCCATCTTGGATTTTGTTAAATCAACTCCGATTTGGATAAAAATCGATATCTGACGATCCGGCGGGGTCCCTCACATGAATCCAGAGTGAAAACTGTAAAATATTGTAAAAACCGACGCCATCTTGGACTTTGTAAGATTAAGTCCGATTTGGATGAAAATCGATATCTAACTATCCGGCGGGGTCCTTAACAAGAATCCATAGTGAAAACTGTAAAATATTGTAAAAACCGACGCCATCTTGGATTTTGTAAAATCAACTCCGATTTGGATAAAAATCGATATTTGACTATCCGGCGGGGCCCTTAACAAGAATCTAAAGTGAAAACTGTAAAATATTGTAAAAACCGACGCCATCTTGGATTTTGTAAGATAAACTCCGATTTGGATAAAAATCGATATCTGACTATCCGGCGGGGTCCTTAACATAAATCCAGAGTGAAAACTAAAATATTGTAAAAACCGACGCCATCTTGGATTTTTTAAGATTAACTCCGATTTGGATAAAAAACGATATCTGACGCTCCGGTGGGGTCAATAACATGATTCTGGTGTCAAAATTGGAAAAAAATTTAAAAACCGACGCCATCTTGGATTTTGTTAAATCAACTCCGATTTGGATAAAAATCGATATCTGATGATCCGGCGGGGTCCCTCACATGAATCCAGAGTGAAAACTGTAAAATATTGTAAAAACCGTCGTCATCTTGGATTTTGTAAAATCAACTCCGATTTGGATAAAAATCGATATCTGACTATCCGGCGGGGTCCTTAACATAAATCCAGAGTGAAAACTGTAAAATATTGTAAAAACCGACGCCATCTTGGATTTTGTAAGATTAAGTCCGATTGGGATGAAAATCGATATCTGACTATCCGGCGGGGTTCTTAACAAGAATCCAAAGTGAAAACTGTAAAATATTGTAAAAACCGACGCCATCTTGGATTTTGTAAGATAAACTCCGATTTGGATAAAAATCGATATCTGACTATCCGGCGGGGTCCTTAACATAAATCCAGAGTGAAAACTAAAATATTGTAAAAACCGACGCCATCTTGGATTTTGTAAGATAAACTCCGATTTGGATAAAAAACGATATCTGACGCTCCGGTGGGGTCAATAACATGAATCTGGTGTCAAAATTGGAAAAAAATTTAAAAACCGACGCCATCTTGGATTTTGTTAAATCAACTCCGATTTGGATAAAAATCGATATCTGATGATCCGGCGGGGTCCCTCACATGAATCCAGAGTGAAAACTGTAAAATATTGTAAAAACCGTCGTCATCTTGGATTTTGTAAAATCAACTCCGATTTGGATAAAAATCGATATCTGACTATCCGGCGGGGTCCTTAACATAAATCCAGAGTGAAAACTGTAAAATATTGTAAAAACCGACGCCATCTTGGATTTTGTAAGATTAAGTCCGATTGGGATGAAAATCGATATCTGACTATCCGGCGGGGTTCTTAACAAGAATCCAAAGTGAAAACTGTAAAATATTGTAAAAACCGACGCCATCTTGGATTTTGTAAGATAAACTCCGATTTGGATAAAAATCGATATCTGACTATCCGGCGGGGTCCTTAACATAAATCCAGAGTGAAAACTAAAATATTGTAAAAACCGACGCCATCTTGGATTTTGTAAGATAAACTCCGATTTGGATAAAAATCGATATCTGACGATCCGGCGGGGTCCTTAACAAGAATCCATAGTGAAAACTGTAAAATATTGTAAAAACCGACGCCATCTTGGATTTTGTTAAATCAACTCCGATTTGGATAAAAATCGATATCTGACGATCCGGCGGGGTCCCTCACATGAATCCAGAGTGAAAACTGTAAAATATTATAAAAACCGACGCCATCTTGGATTTTGTTAAATCAACTCCGATTTGGATAAAAATCGATATCTGACGATCCGGCGGGGTCCCTCACATGAATCCAGAGTGAAAACTGTAAAATATTGTAAAAACCGACGCCATCTTGGATTTTGTAAAATCAACTCCGATTTGGATAAAAATCGATATCTGACTATCCGGCGGGGTTCTTAACAAGAATATACAAAATCCAAGATGGCGTCAGTTTTTACAATATTTTACAGTTTTGCACTTTGGATTCTTGTTAAGGACCCCGCCGGATCGTCAGATATCGATTTTTATCCAAATCGGAGTTGATTTTACAAAATCCAAGATGGCGTCGGTTTTTTCAATTTTTTCCAATTTTGACACCAGATTCATGTTATTGACCCCACCGGAGCGTCAGATATCGTTTTTTATCCAAATCGGACTTAATCTTACAAAATCCAAGATGGCGTCGGTTTTTACAATATTTTACAGTTTTCACTCTGGATTTATGTTAAGGACCCCGCCGGATAGTCAGATATCGATTTTTATCCAAATCGGAGTTGATTTTACAAAATCCAAGATGGCGACGGTTTTTACAATATTTTACAGTTTTCACTCTGGATTCATGTGAGGGACCCCGCCGGATCGTCAGATATCGATTTTTATCCAAATCGGAGTTGATTTAACAAAATCCAAGATGGCGTCGGTTTTTATAATATTTTACAGTTTTCACTCTGGATTCATGTGAGGGACCCCGCCGGATCGTCAGATATCGATTTTTATCCAAATCGGAGTTGATTTAACAAAATCCAAGATGGCGTCGGTTTTTAAATTTTTTTCCAATTTTGACACCAGAATCATGTTATTGACCCCACCGGAGCGTCAGATATCGTTTTTTATCCAAATCGGAGTTTATCTTACAAAATCCAAGATGGCGTCGGTTTTTACAATATTTTACAGTTTTCACTTTGGATTCTTGTTAAGAACCCCGCCGGATAGTCAGATATCGATTTTCATCCCAATCGGACTTAATCTTACAAAATCCAAGATGGCGTCGGTTTTTACAATATTTTACAGTTTTCACTCTGGATTTATGTTAAGGACCCCGCCGGATAGTCAGATATCGATTTTTATCCAAATCGGAGTTGATTTTACAAAATCCAAGATGACGACGGTTTTTACAATATTTTACAGTTTTCACTCTGGATTCATGTGAGGGACCCCGCCGGATCATCAGATATCGATTTTTATCCAAATCGGAGTTGATTTAACAAAATCCAAGATGGCGTCGGTTTTTAAATTTTTTTCCAATTTTGACACCAGAATCATGTTATTGACCCCACCGGAGCGTCAGATATCGTTTTTTATCCAAATCGGAGTTTATCTTACAAAATCCAAGATGGCGTCGGTTTTTACAATATTTTACAATTTTGACTCTGAATTCGTGTTAAGCCCCCCCCCCCCCCCACGGATCATCAGATATCGATTTTTATCCAAATCGGAGTATCTTACGAAATCCAAGATGGCGTCGGTTTTGACAATATTTAACAATTTAGACTCTGGATTTATGTTAGGGACCCGGCCGGATCGTCAGATATCGATTTTTATCCAAATCGGAGTAATCCTTTCAAAATCCAAAATGGCGTCAGTTTCACAATATTTTAAAATCAACAATAAACTCTTCGCAGCCACAAATACTGATTTCCTGAGAAATTACAACGAACAAAATCACGTTCTAAAATGGCGTACCTCCCTATGTTATTAATTCACCTATCAAAATACTATAACGTGACAGCCCCGAAAATAGACCTCACAATCTGTATGGAGTTTGTGAGGAAATCCCCCTCCGCCCGCTTCACCGCACACCCCCCATCGTTGCCCCGCAAATCGCCGGAGCTGACTCACTGTATAGAGTCCTTACACTGTGGTATAAGTATGACATCTATTTCAATAATTTATACCTAATATTTTTGTATCAAAAACTTGCGTTATTCAACTTGTCTTTTACATCTCAATGTGTGGGAAATGTCTTTGCAAGCTTGTCGAATAGACGTCAAGGTTACGCACAAATTGATACCCAACAAACAACAAACAAAAACTGGCGTGTCTGAGGTCACGCACCACCCTGATCCCCCCGGGGGACCCTCGTTTCAGACGCTCACGCATTTACTCTACCGAATATGTTTGCCGTTTTTAGACTTACTCTGATGTATAGGTACTTGAATTTGAACTCTCTATCGAAGAGGTAAAAGTCGATTTTCACTCACTTAAAAATTGGATGTGAGAGGGCTGATGAATCTGCGAGAAAACATTTTATCGGTAAAATCATGATAAATTTGAAACCAGCCGTTTAAGATTTTTCCGCAAGACAGATCCGACGGATATATCTGCACGTGTGTCTTTAGCTATTTGTCGGTTAGGTCCATTATTTTACGCGGTTACATGTTACTCTTCCCACTTACATAAATGTTCCACGTGTTTATGTGTGTTCGTTCTTGCTATCGCAATAGAGTGATATATTTCAGAGCACTTTTCGGATCCGTATGTTACCGAAGTCGAAAATACGAAACGAGAAATTGATAACCTAAACGGTTTACATTTTCTCGTATTTTCTTTGTTACGCAAGATATGTAGCGGCTATATTTATTATACTTCTACCGTTATTTCTTTTGCGTTGTGTCTCTCATTAGAGTTAGTAGATTCTTATAGCATACAAAAAATATGGTATTTTGTAATAGGTATTGAAATGTTTTACCCCTATTCCGTTGTATTAAGTGTGCACTGCGAGTCGTGACGAGGTCGTACATAACTATTACAAAACCGGTCCAAATTTTAAAGTTAGAAACGACCTCCAGTTTGTAATTATTGATTGGAAGCCGTTTAATTTAAACGGAGAGGTATTTGTTCCAGGTAACCATTCCCCTGAATTCATTACCAAGTTCAAGTTGTAATTGCAAATCTGTTAACTTTTTACATTTCACGTGCCAATGTCGAGCTTCAAGCTTGAAAAGGGTTGCCCTGCGCCTTGTTTAGGTACTTATAGTAAAGTATGTAAACTCTTTCGTTAAAGAATGAAACATTAAAAAAGTAAAACGCCTATAATGAGTTAGATTCATGAGACTTTCTGACTTTCACAGATGCATTGTAATTTGTGCAAATTGAAGAATAAAGAGTTGTGATTTTACTTTTGACTTTCAGATTTGAGGTGGGGTGAATGACCTAATTTACGATATTTTACTCAAATCTGAATAACAAAGCCGAATACCTATTCGCGGGGGTGTTTCAAATTATCTCAGTCTTATTTTAGCTCAGCGAAAAAGGTCACAAGTGCTTAAAGCTAAAGAATAGGAGTTGTGCCCTTTTTCACGTAATCAATTTGACTTATACCCCTTTTTACTAGAGCCCCAGTATTTTGCATGAAAACAAGCTCTCTTTGCTGAAAAAGTTTACGTATCAAGAACATTTTTCGTGGTGAGAAAGGGTTGACAGTTGAACCTGCGTTACCATATTTTTCAGTGTTTATAATATTGATTATTTATTTATTTATTTAAACTTTATTGCACAATTATATTAAAGTACAAATAATAATATTGTGTAATAGTAATATTGTGTTTATATTAGCAAAATAATATTATGTTTACAATATTATTTCGCTGTAAGCAAATTATAATACTCGTATTACCCGAGCAATAGTCGCCTTTGTACAATACATACGTAGGTATGAGTTACACGTATAAACTATCAAAATAGCTATATGTACTATAATCATTTAGCAACGTCCTACTTATTTATTACTTTTGCAACATTAGAAATATACCAAATGTTTGTATTAGCATTTTTTTATTTACTACAACAATTCCGCGCTAAAAGTTCCTAGTTTTAAAAAATTACGCTGGCACAGGTTTCTATGGAGGGGTAACTCGTCAAACCTTTCAACTCCAACAAAGCCCTGTTGGAATGGGAATGAAGCTTTGTCTAGTGAGAAGGCAATTTAGCTGATAGAGGGGTTTATGTCATCAGCTGGCCTCTATACTAAAGGGTATATTCCGGTCGGGACAGCATTGTTGTGAACTCTGTGCAACATTGCTGGGTGCAGTGGTAGGACGCCAGTTTCCCACCACAGCATCCTGCAATGCTGCATATCTCATTGTAAGCGTGCTGTCAGATTTTGGGACGCCTGTAAGACTGGACATCCTCATGTTACGTTGCAAGCAGAATGCTTGCCCGCAATGCTGCGCTGCAATGCTTTATGCGAACTACTGTTGTTAAGGCAACAAATAGATCAATGGCTTTATATATATATATATATTCCTAAGTCTTTAAGCACCTTGTAACAATTGAGACGAAGTAGTATAACTCAATGCTTGTAACACTACTTTTGATATACTTTTATAACGGCTAATAGTAGTTTATGCAACAGTGATATAATAAGGGTTCTTAAAATTTGAGTGTCGCCGTTACAAAACAAGACGAAGTCGAGTTTTGTAATAATATATCCGAGAGTTTTAAGAACCAATTATGAGCTGTTGCATACGCTAGTTTTTCTACGACAGCTAAAATGGCAAAAAAGCAAAATCTCGAAAGGTAGCAGAATGTGGAACATGTCGTATGGCACTATAGAAATTAAAAAAAAACACCGGTACTGTTCTTATGAAATTCTATAGACCACGTTATAATGTATACTTTTTTAATATCGCTGTCAGTCATCTAATTGACAGATAGAAGTGCTGGAGTAGAAAAACATGTATTTACAGCCACACATTGACATGTCACTAATAGCCCGCTATTTATGTTCGGGCATATATCCGCCGGATCTGACAATTATTGTATGGTAAATTTATCTGATGACATACGGTACTGAAACGTGGTCGCTTACAATGGGCCTTATAAGAAGGCTCAAAGTCACCCAAAGGGCAATGGAGAGAGCTATGCTAGGAGTCTCTCTGCGAGATCGTATCAGGAATGAGACCATCCGCAGCAGAACCAAAGTAACCGATATAGCTCTCCGAATCGCTAAACTTAAGTGGCAGTGGGCGGGGCACATTGCACGTAGAACCGACGGCCGTTGGGGCGGAAAGGTTCTCGAGTGGCGACCGCGTACCGGAAGGCGCAGCGTGGGTAGGCCCCCAAGGTGGACTGATGACCTGGTGAAGGTCGCAGGAGTCCGCTGGATGCGGGTGGCGCAGGACCGGTCATTGTGGAAATCTTTGGGGGAGGCCTATGTCCAGCAGTGGACGTCTTTCGGCTGAAATGATGATGATGATGATGAAATTTATCTAGCGGATGACTATTTATTTAATCAACCGGACTAGCAATGTCTGTCATTTTCAATACAAAAAATGTCGACCGATTTTTGCGGGGGAGGGGCATGGAGGGGCAAAACCTCAGTCCATATAATAAATACGATTGTTTGTCATATGCTTTCGACAGAGGGGCAGGCATGTCAATTGCTACTCCGGCTGGGTAACTCAAAGGACAACTCATCACAAATCTGATGAGGTATGCCCATTACCCGATGCATTTCAAAATTTGTCACGCTAATTGTGACCATACATAAACCTTTTAACCGTTACATGTTTTTAATGATAACATTATTATGGCTATCATTACGGACGGGCGTCCATTACAATCCCATTCGACCGATTCCTTTGTCAAAATAATATCACGAGATATTTTTAGCCCGATCCGGCACTACGGGTATCGATCTGGAATACATTAATGTGATTTATTCAACTCCCACCTCCGTTCATAAAATATGCCGACTCGTTCATCGCGTCTTTTGAGGATTAAGTCTAATATTACAAATGTCAAAGTATTTATGTTGAGCCTTTTAAATGTTTGAATATGTGTTTCTATCATGACGCTAAAGAATTTAGAGCAGCCTTGAGGGCCATGACGTCATAGTTTTTTGTAACGACCGTTTAGGTCACAGTACACACTCATCAATTTATTTTTCCATTTATTAGCCGGTCATGTAACTACGTTTGGGCATTTTCGTCAGATTTGCCAATCGACGTGTGATAAATTACTCCGCAGGACATATGCCTGCGGCATAATCCGTCAAATCTCCATAGTATGTCCGCCGGGTATCCTCCAGACAATGTTCCCATACATTTATTAGCTGATCTGGCGGATAAGCCCGAGAGTATATTTCCAGCAACACCCGCTATGCGGATCCTATGGATTGCCCGAAAGTATATGGCCAGCGAATGCTCAGGGCATCTTTGGATGATTTGAATTTACATGAAATAGAATAAATACTTAACAGACTGACATCTTTAAAAAAATATTACTATTGCTGTTTGTCTCCACGATTTCCACGTATCATTATGTATAGGGCGGCGTCTTTCTGGAGTAGGCTAACGTTCTGAGGATTCATTTCCTACCAATTAGTAGTTAGTAGTTAGTGTAGTATTATTAGTAATAAGTTCAATAGCGGAATTTGCAGTTTTTGATTAACTCATCGAGATGCAAACCGATAGTACCTAGTTCTGTTTTATTATTTTATTTTTCAAGATTTTTTTATATCTATTCCTTTAGGGATCCGTGCCCTCAGTGTAAAAGGGGACCCTATTACTAACACTCCGCTGTGCGTCCGTCCGTCCGTTCGTTTGTCACCAGGCTGTATCTCATGAACCGCGATAGGTAGACAGTTGACATTTTCACAGATAATGTATTAAAAAACAAAATAAAATTTATATTTAAGGGCTCAATATTTAAGCTCCCACACTCAATATTTAAAGATAATGGTGCCTACGGAACCCTTCGTGTGCAAGTCCAACTTGCAATTGGCCGTTTTTTATTATTTACCACGTCGTAGCATAGCTACGTAGATTTCTTCTCTTGTCCCCCGAAGATATAACTTTATGGCCGCCATTAGTCATATATTATGGCATCCGACCACTATAATTCTGTAACAACGTCGCCATAAAACTTGTAAGCTTTCTTGTCGTGCCATTTTACAAAATATAAACACTCCAAAATCTTTGGAACATAAACCTATTCACCATACCTAAACACACACCCCTGGCTGACGAAAGTTCTGTCCTAAAAATTAAATGCCGTCGTACTAAGTGTAAAAAAAAACTTTAGCAATGAAACCGCCTGTCGTATACCTCTGATTTTAATCTTACTTATTATGTATCGATATGTGAATACAGCTCAAAAGGGCCACGGAAATTCCGGCCTCTGATGACGTTAAATTTAACGGCCTCCTAGCCTAGTCTGCAGCAGGGATGTTGCAGATATCCGCATCCGTGTAGTTTCAGCATTAGGTATCTACTTTTATAGGAATATTGTTACGGTTTCGACATTAGTCGATTGAGTTCTTACGTCCTTGACGGATGGTGACAAAAAATAACGAGTTTGTTTCCTTTTATTTGAATAAATAGTACTTACATAATTTTAATATTTCAGGTTTCTTAAATGTTCTTAATCTAACATCCGTATCCGTATTTTTAATTTTAATTAATCGCGTTTATTACGAAGGGTCATGGTCTCATGGTGTTAATAAACGCAATTAATCCATTCTAAAGTGTTTAATTTCAATGAACAACAATAGCAGAAACAAAAGACAATATTATCTTTTTTTTTATTATATTATTTATTATATTTAAAGCCTAGTTGGTAGTGACTATGCCTACGAAGCAGGTGATCCCGGGTTCGTATCCTGGTAAGGGTATTTATTTGTGTGTTCATCACGAATATTTGTTCCTGATTTGTAGATGTTTTCTATGTATCTATCTATTACATATATCGTCGCCGAGAACCCCCAATACAAGCCGTATTGAGCTTACCGTGTGGGACTAGGTCGATTTGTGTAAGATTGTCCCATAATATTTATATTAATTTAAAATAAATTGCATTTGGCTTAAAGTTTGAATATATTTATTAAAAGTGAAAATGTTTTCTGTCTATAAATAGGCCACTAGGTATGCATGTTAAATCAGCTTCTGCAAGGCCCTTGCCCATATTCATATATTAAATTACTTTTATTTCTATAGACAGTGGGCATTTTCAAGTAATATTCTATATCACACACAAAAGCAATTAAATCAGGTCATTCCCTACAGGTATACCCGAATAACGTTATATTTTAAAAAAATTTGGAATTATAAAGAAATTTTAAAATCGAATATGCCAATTAATTTAAAGAAAAAAGTTCTCGATACCTGTCTACTGCCTAGCCTGACGTATGCATGCCAGTCATGGATTTACAACCAAGACACGCGAAATAAAATACAACGCTGCCAACGCTCAATGGAAAGATGCATCCTAAATTTAAAATTAATACACAAAAAGAGAAACCAAGACATAAGACAAAAAACTGGCATTATAGACGCTCTAACATTTGCCCAAAAACTAAAATGGAAATGGTGTGGCCACACTGCGCGTATGCATAAAGAGAGGTGGGCAAAAATAACAACTCTATGGCGCGGTCCGACGGGGACCAGGAACCGAGGAAAGCCCTAAGAACGATGGCTCGACGAAATTGTGGCTACAGCGGGCAAAGATTGGCCAGAAAAGGCCAAAGACAGGAAAAGCTGGCTAGCACTGGAGGAGGCCTTCACCCGAAGAGGGGTCTCTACGGAATAATTTTAATTTATTAAGTTATTACCTATTTTGTAGTGTAGTTTAATCTCGTAGAGAATCAATAAAGGCTTTTTATTTATTTATTTATTATACCCGAATAACTTTACCATTTTTCATAGTTCGCGAGTGTACCTACATCATAAGAGGCTTTCCTAAATTTCAGAAGTCAACCTGCAGTAATGCGCGCGTGGGTGTTCTGCATTCGGAAGCAAAAGGTAGGCAGGTTTCTAAAATCAGAGGAACATCACCCATAATTCTATCATCTCATAAATCTCATTTGGAAATTACCCTACGTTTTCTGACATTCGACATTACCCTAATGCACCCCATTAACACTTTTAAGCCACGTTTATTTGCCTCGAATAGGTACTTAAAAATATTAGTATTAACAGTAATATACAATACAATACAACAATACAATAACTCTTTATTGCACCTCAAAACAACAAAAATAACACAAACTGGTATAGATTACACATGAAATAGAGGCAAACAACAGGCGGTCTTATCGCTAATATATGTAGCTTTGTAATCTTCTTTCAGTCATCATTCAACTATAGTGAATGGGCTCGAAACGTAGGGAAATGCACTTGTTCCCCGTACATAACCAATTTCCATAACCAGCACTGGGAGAGGACCAAGTAAGTACCTATTTCTACTTCAAGGCCGGTTTTTTTTAAAGGATTTTTTTTCTTCGATAATACGAACGTCATGTGCTGATAATTGAAAACCACGCAAAATTAAGTAGGTACTTACACATTTTTTTTGTTCTTCGTACTTACAAATACTTACTTCGACGGAGAACACTTCTGTGTAGTTTGCCCAACGGGCATCTAAAGAATAAAGATACCTAACCTACTTAGCTACCTACTATGATGTTGGTTTGTCCAAGGAAAAAAACTGTCAACTTATTTTTATGTACGGAGAACAAGGACCAAAATGTGGTCAATATACGCGATTAATCCATTTTAATGGTTTCATTAATGAATAAGCACTAATCGCAATAACAAAACACAATATTAAATAAAGCATTATTTGTAATCTAATCTCTTCATGCACTTGGAAACCTATTACTGTTAAGATAACCAAATTATTTTGTGCTATTTCTATCAGATGTAGTCGCTATTTTCAACCCTTTTACGTCATAATCATAACCTAGTTAGTAGTGGCATTCATTTATATCGGAGCGAACAAAGTTTTCTAAAATATGTTGCCATATACTCAGATACCTTGGTCTCAAGCTTTTAATGGCACCTAACTTGAATAACGAAATCAACATAGAGGGCGGGATAGATTAGGTATTTTCTAAGAATTGTTTGTCCTTATTAATTCCACGCTAATTTGGTTATTTAGGTCGAAAGAAACATTTATTTTGGGCGGAATATGAATTAATATAATGTCATAAAGGTCAAAAAGCGGACGGCGTAGGGCCTGGCCACATGTCCACGTTGCGGCGCCGCCAACGTAAAACGGCACGACGCACGACGGCCAACGTGCCGTCGCACGTTGTTTTTTTACGTTGCCGCCGACGTGAAAATTAACGTCGACGTTGCCGTGGCACGTTGTTTTTTACGTTGCCGCCGACGTCAAAATTAACGTCGACGTTGCCGTGAGAATGAACGGTGACGGTGCCGCGGCACGGTGCCAGTGCTACCACATCGGCGGACGGCGCACGGCTCGGTAGTTTTATTTAGCTATTAGCCTGGTCAACGAATGATTCTAGATGGAATGGTCAAACTTTAATATCGAATATACGATTTTAAGCTAACATGGTCATTTGATTATAACTAATATTTGAAACAAACATACATGGTAATTATCCCGTTTCAAATATTAGTTATAATTTCATATCGAATATATCTATCATATATCGTCCCTATCGACCTGCTCTAGCGACGGTCTATCGCCATGAATGTTAAAGGCTTTGGTTTTGGCTGATTCTTTTAGCGCGTCCCTCATTTCTCTTGCATCAAAAGTTGACGGGAATCCAAATTGTTATTTTTTTTAGTAAATATAAAATCACCACATTTATTTCGTGGGTGCTCAATTGGGCAATCATGAAGAGGAACCTTACATAACATGTTTTGGCAGCATGGTACCCCTTTTTTTTCTTTGAGTCGTATCAAGCAGTTGCTGAGATAATCTTAAATTAAGCTCGATACGTTGTCCAGAATATATTTACTAGACGTCAATAAAAACATTAAAAATCCTATAATAAAAATAATAACATATAGCTTTGTATCAGATACGGCTTAAAATACTCTCAGATTCTCAGAAATCTCAAAAAAAAAGAATCTCAGACGAAATAATACACATGTCAACAATTAGGCTAGGTTAATTTTGTATTTATACTTAACGATACAATATTAATATACTTAACACAACACAAACGAACGTTTTGAAATAACGATACAATCTTTAGTTTTATAATTTATTTAGTTATTATTTAGTTCACATCATTATCTACAGGGTGTTCCGAACGATACTTCTACAGCTGATAAGGTCAATGACCCTGAGTAAGAATCAAACCATTTATTATTTGTTATGAATGTGTTGATTCATGAGTTTTGGTTTATTTTTAGGGTTCCGTACCACAAAAATGAAAACCCTTATAGGATCACTTTGTTGTCCGTACGTCCGTCCGTCCGTCCGTCCGTCCATCTGTCTGTCAAGACCCTTTATCTCGAAAATGCGTAGATGTATCAAGTTGAAATTAATACCACATACACATGTCTGTAGTCCCTTGAAACTGAGAAAAAACTAAACCTCTACGTCAACGCCATCAAGATACCGCCGATTATATCGCATTTCTCATACATTTACAATGGGAATCAAAATTTATAGTGTAATTCCCGTTAATCACGAAATTTGGCAAAAAACAAAAGCTTGCAATTACAGGCAAAAATCTGATAACCGTATAGTTGCCGCATACTGAGAGTTCCGTGCCACCGGAATTTTAAGTACCTAAGGTCGAAAATGGGGGAGGGGTTGAGCATCCTTTGTGTGAAACCCTCGGTGGGTGAGTCCGACTCACACTTGGCCGGTTTTTTAAGTAGTCACATTACTATTTATTATAAATTGAAAGAGATGTTTCTAAATATGTCATTTTTTTATAAGTTGTACCTATAATATAAGATTTTAAGCTAACATGGTCATTTACACTATAATTACTATTTAAAACGAGATATTTATGGTAAATATCTCGTTTTAAATAGTAATTATAGTTGTACCTATAACTTTGCAACGGTAAATGATCCTTACATATATTTATGCATATGTAGGTAAAGGTATAGTTTAAAAATAAATTACTATCTAAAAGTTTTCTCCAAGAAGCTATTGTCTCAGATAAAGAGTTCCCAACATATAGAGCACAGAACGAAAAGAAAAGTGTGGAGGGATAAAGATTTGATCGAAATCAAGCATTTTTTGGAGCTCATAATATATCTGGACACCATATAAAAATTATAGTAAGTATGTCAAAGTTGTAGAGAATTTTATAATCTTTCAATATGTAGTTAACCGAAATTTTGTATATCGCATCGTTTCTGAGATGTTCAAAAAAACAAAAACGGGGCCTTTTTAGTTCCTACTCCCGTCGGGGTCAGTACCCCGGACCGAGGGGCACCAAGAGGCAAGGACTTTCAGTAGGTATGATTATTGTTTGTTTCCTAATTATTCTTAACATTCCACAACACACCATAGTTAAATATTCTGCTTTCCACCATTCCACCTAGAACACCCCTTTTGAGCACTCATTGACCAAGCTATGTTGCTTAGTTCGCACGCGGTAATTAATGGATAAAAATGACTGAAAATTTAGATGTCGACTTTTTGATTTCACTAGTGGAAGCTATTCACCGAATGTATTCGTTTCAGTTTTTAGGGTTCCGCATTTTTAATCATTCTTATGATATACGGAACCCTCGGTGGGCGAGTCTGACTGGCACTTCGCCGGTTTTTTTTCTTATTTCGTTGTCTAACCAGCCGGAGCAGGAGAATTACGTCTTTACTGTATACTTGAATATATTTGAACCGATGTTTGTCAAACCATCTAAATTGCCCGCGAGTTTTATTTTGTTGTTGCTTAGTTCGCATTTCGCATGCATAAAAATGGCTGAAAATTTAGATGGTTGTGGCTTGTGGCAAATATCGTTTCAAATATATTCAAGTAGGTATACAGTTTTGTCATGATATGAAACGCAAAAGACGTAATTCTCCTGCTCCTGCTGTTAAGACGACGAATGAAGAATAAACAGAAACGAAGACATTGAGTGAACAGCTTTCCACTAATAAAATTAAAAAGCCTACCTCTAAATTCTCAGCCATTTTTATCTATTAATTATCACGTGTGAAGTTACAAACTAACCAACATAGCTTGATCAATGAGTGCTCAAAACGGGGGTCTACGTGGAATGGTGTAAAGCAGAATGTTTAACCATGGGATGTTATAAATTGAAAGCGATGTCATATACTACAGAAAAAGTGACTAAGGCACCCGGTGAGCAGGGTTGGGATCGAACCTGCGACCTCCTGCTTTCGCGCTGCTCACCGGGGGCCTTGGTCACTTATACTGTAGTGTATGATATCTCTTTCAATTTATAATGTAGTAGTGTGACTACTGAAAAGCAATAAAAATATGAATCAAAATATTTATTACATTTACTAAATTATTTGATTCGCGCTAACATGATTCATATTATAAATATATGGACATTTTCTTTTCTTTTGCTTTTTCTTCATGCTTCTTCTTAACAACAACATGAGCAGAACACGTGTGATTATATCCATGTCGGTTTGAAGACCGATCACAAAATTTAGTAGTGATGGATAAGTGCGACGTCGTGCAACGCGACAACGCAACGTGAATTCACTCAACCCGGCATAACGTGTGTTTGCACGTCGCGCGGCGAGGCAACGTGCATCTGTACGTTGCGCGGCGCGGCAACGTATATTTTCATGTCATGCAACGTGCTACGCTCCGGCACCGCGCCGTTTTACGTTCACGGCGCCGCAACGTGGACATGTGGCCAGGCCCGTAGGTCGATAACGTTATTGTTATTACCTATATATCCCCGGGGAAAAAAAACTGGTACTCGTAGGTAGGTTGTACGCAATTTCATTAATTCCATACAGATTTAATGTTCAGTACAAGGTAATTAGAAATAATTCGCGATAAAATGAACAACGTTGACTTACTTATTCACCTTTTACCTGCCTTTTCATATCCAAAACGCCGTATACGAACATTGGTACAGTCAGCCACACAGCTATGAATACAGCCAAAGTGCCAAAAATATGTATACACGACCTTAAGGCTCAGGTAATAAAGTCCTGCATACATATTTTTGGCACTTTGGCTCACTTTGGCACTTTTTTTTGGTAGATCTCAGATATTAAACCTACCTAATAATTATTTCAAACTATCATTACCTACTTACTGCGACTGTATAAGTACCACACTTTAGAGGAAAGCTAAATAACGATATTTATTATATTATATTATCTGCCAATCAATACATGGCAATTTTTGTCCGGCGGATGCCTGGCATACAGACCCACTATGGAGATCCGACGGGCAACTACAAATACAAATACATTATCGTCAGAAATATTGATTTCTTTGAAGAATTGCGGGACGAGGCTAAACGTGGCGATTTTCAAACTCGACAACAATGCAATCCCGCCAATCAATATATTAATCTTACTTGCTCAAAAATTTTTCGTTTCCAAATTAAAAATAGCAATTTATTACATTTATAGGTACCGTATGTTTATTTGTCAAATAGAGAAAGACACGATTTTTGACGTTAACGGTTTTTATTATACGGAGAAAAGCAATCACCTTTTCCGTTTTCCTTTACAAATGTCCTTGCCTAACGCCCATTGCCATTGCTCTTACCATGAGTTTTACGTAGCTTCGAGTCGATAGCCTGCGAGGATGGCGCCCTAATGTATTTGCAACTCGCTCTCACCAGTTAAAACGAGCAAGATGCAAATACTTTTGAATCACGCAGTCGCTAACGATTGTCATTATAGACGAGCTCCAAGAGAATTCACTGTGTTGACAGCTGGGGACCCACGGAGCAAAGCTTGCCCCTTGAGCTGTACACACAGCGAATCCGCCATTCTTTTAAAGGGTCGGCAACGCGCATGTAAAACTCCTGGAGTTGCCCATAGGCTACGGTGACCGCTTACCATCGGCGGGCCGTATGCTTGTTTGTCACCGTCGTAGTATAAAAAAACCTCATGGTACCGGTACTGATCGAGTGGCCTTGATGAGCTTTTAGCGAGTTTGAGTCACCCCGTGTGAAGGATCAAAGGCGTCGTATCTTCGGTACATGGGACGGGCGAATTGTGTAAAGCCGAATATACTCGAGGTTTGCTTGGATATTCTGCAGCATGTTCTATATATTTACTCTATAGCGTGCTAAACTTATTTTGTATTTACCTTTTTTTAGGCCTGTAGAGGCAATTTTACGTTTTAGAAGAACTAGGAAATTAAAAAAAAACTGTATACAAAACAGCGGTCTAATTTGTGCTTGTTTTTTTTATTATTATTAGTTAATGGACCACTTTTTCGATTAATTTGTAAAGATATCCATTTGTAAAGTGTACCTAAATGAACGTCCCCACGTTCATGGTGGCAACGTTCATGACACCCTTTTGTTGTGTATAAAAACCAGTATATTTAAATATTTTATAAATAATAAATTACTAAATATAACCGAAGCGTTGGTGGCCCTGCGGTATGACGTGAGGTATGACCTGCCGGCTCGTACCAATGAGTTTTACGGAACTTATGTACGAAATATCATTTGATATTTACCAATCGCAAAGCATCGTGAGGAAATCGTACCCCATCGTAATCCCATTAAGGCCTACTTTACCCTGAAAGGTCATGCAGTCGCTTTCGTAAAACTAGCGCCGCTAATTAATCATACCAGGCTACCATAAAAAGTACTGTTATGGCCAAACTCCTTCAATAATAAATGAGGTTGAATGGTGGACTATAGCTGTAGGGTTGTCACAAGTCACGGTCAAGGTCGAGCTCGGGTGCAAACACGGCGAGCAAACAACCCTTCTCGAGACTGATGAGAGAAGCCTCTAGCTCTGACGTAGGCCGTTCGAATTTGGTAAATAATCGCCTCTCTACGTTTTAAAAAAGTTTATTCGAATTTGGACCTCAGCTGTTAGAGTTAAGGATCAAAACGAAGACAGATTTATGCACGTAGCAAGGAATAAAACGATTTTAGACGACAGAAGAAGGCAAACCAATTTGTTACACACACCTGATAAGAAATATATAAAAAAGCCTAAAGTTTTGATATAAAACTTATGAAATCGGTACTAAGTGTTTGATATTTTAATACTACGTTTTGACGTTTGACGTTTGCAAGCTGCTTTCTTTTTAATCAATATAGCTCTTTGCCACTTTCTTTTTGATAAAATTGCATCTAGTTTTGTCCTTATTTTTTTATTTACTTTACCCCGAGACACACTGTAGAGTATTCTGGTGTAAATTATTATTATTCAAGCGATAACTCACAAATCAAGCTAATTCACTGTAAAGTTCGTACGCTAATCGGTGTTCTCTGGAGCGTGCTAACCCCTGTTAAGCCAAAATGGCGCATAATTGTATAGAGCTCATTGTATGTTAAGGCTGTTTTGGTAAAGCTCACATTTGCGAGAGTGGAGTTGGACAAGAGTGTTATTCTGATCGAGTGCAAGTCGATCGCCAGATTAAGCCATGCTCGGTATATTTAGTACTGAAAACATTGGGCGGTCGAATACTTGTATGTCCTCTCTATTTTAGGTAAGGTGAGGGGAGCGAAGTGCGCCAGCCGTCTAAGTGCGCCTATTACTAGTAAGTATCATTCCATGATAACAGGTAGGCGCACTTAGATTTCTGGCGCAATTCGCCCCTCTCACCTTACTAGCTGATTTGAGCTACAGAGATATCGATATGAAATTTATAATTTTTTATATTCGCGTAATAACGGGCAATAGAGTAAACGTGACTTTGGCGTCGATTGTAATAACAAGTATACTGAAGGCCTAGTATACATTTTTACTTATTATATTTGACATTACTTCTCGATCGCATTAGCGTATCGAAAGTTCAAATTATGTTTGCCGTTTATATAAATCATCCGGCTACTTTCATATTTTGACCTCTCGATACGCTAACGCAATCGAGAAGTAAATGTCTAATATGACAAGTAAACATTTATACTAAGCCTTCTGTACTGGCAAGGTAATGCAAAATTTTGGATACATTAATATTAATACTTGTTTTAATCCTACGAGGTTGCGAGTAACTTAATACTAACGAGAAACAATTCGAATTTGCCGTAAAAAATGTAGAATACCCAGGCTTAAGGACCGACCGTTATTTAAATTGACGAGCCATTAAGCTTTCGTTTTGTATCAAGAATTTGAAGTGAGACAAGCGAAATTTCTCCAAGTATTTAATTTCTATATAACGAGCAATTACTAGCTTTTGTTTACATTGAAAAACAACTCTTTACATCACAAAAAAGTATAGTATTTGGTGTTGTCATACTTTTTTGTGAAGACCGACCCCTCCGACCCATATGCATATTCACGAGGGTCAATCAAAGCACGACGAGGCCTGGTTCTACTTTTTGAAAGAAACACGGCGCCACGAGCAGGCCTCCAACACCCATCCACCTGGGGGAGCATACACCTGCCGTGTGCGGACGACGGATCTTCTCCCGTATAGGGCTTAACAGCCACAAACGAAGTGTCGTTCTTGCGATGCTGCTTTAAACATAGATGAAAAGGCTACTACTACTACTTTTTTGGGATAACTTTTGTTCACATAACATTTTTTTTGTTATGTAAACAAAAGCTAGTAACAGATAGCCTTGATTACTTAATCGTTTTTGTTTTAAGTGTAAATAAGTTGTATTGTATAGTATAAGGTTACTCAGACATACAAAAATTGCAACCTTTACCAACCGTATATGTTGCAATTTGAACTCTAAAATGTTAAGTTCTCATAACATTTTAGAAACGTCGTACGAGTATGCTAGCTTAAACTAATGAGCTTCTAGTAGTTCTGCGTAAAGCGAAATCTTGCTAAGCTTTAGCTAGGACGTCTAGTTGGATTTCAAGAATTTTACAAATTTAATAAGCTCGCTTTCTTAAGGAAATAAGTTTTGTGTCAAAAATATTATTTTTAATACAAGCTGTTATCGCTGACTGTACGTTGTAAGCTAAATAAAATATTGTAAAAACGAATGTCCCATTTTAAAATTATGGCATGTTATATACCTTCTGTTTAAATATGGACTACTTCATGTAAAGTAAACTACTCTATGATTGTGTTCCATTACTGATTGCAGGCCTCATCTCGCTAATGAGAGAGCTAGCTCGTACGGTGTCCGCATATTGTTACAATCAACATTGTATACCTACTACCAGTATTCTGCTTTCTATGTCAATACAATATTTAAGGTGACATTCCGCGTGTTGCAATGTTGCGGTGATAAAACTTCATTTTCGTCTTCATTTTCGAAAACTTCGATTTCCGATTTTAAGCTAACATGGTAATTTACATCATAATTACTATTTAAAACGAGATATTTACTCTCCCGATATTTCAGGACTGTTACAAGCGCCATCTACTGTTACTATTTCACCCTGAACATGGCGCTTGTATCACTGCCGAAATATCGGGAGCTCATAAAAATAAATACAAATAAATATATCGTAAGTATACATATAGAGTTAAATTTCAACACGGTTTTAAAAAGGATTAAGACTCTTCTATCAACCAGAAGCTACCCCATATGCCTAACATATAGTATGATTTATACATACACAGTTTTGTTAACGCAAAAACACTTCCTTTGTGTGTCGTGAATTTGTGATCCAATCCCGTAAAGTACTCGTAATTCTCTGAGACTCTTTACCTTATCCACTAATTCCTAGAAGCCAGCACATTAAAGGTTTTATTGTGCTCTTCTATTTTTGGAACTGTGCTGTGCCACTTCACAGGAATGGGAGCGTGTAATGCATTACATTTTAACATTACAAGTAAACCGAGTGCGTAGCCAATACGCCAATCGCTCACGCTAACGTAGCGTATCGCAGTTATCTCTATCACTTTTCCTTATTAGAGCGACAATGACAGTTGCGTTTAGTATAGTAGATTGGCATTACATCGATTGGCATCTTGGCTACGCATCCTGAACGTTAACATTCGACTCACCTGACGAGAACAACTTGGATCCACATTCTGAGCATCATACTCCAAATACAAAGCATTAAAAAAATTACTACTTATTGTCAGTAAATAATGCATGTGGTTATGAATTTTTGAGTAGGTATTTAAATATACAACATAGTCAGATTTATGTATGGAGAGACTGACGCATGTCTCTTCTTCTTTTTATCCTTTTACCCTCTGCTGGGGTGTAGGGCTCGAATTAAATTCTTCCACTGACTGACGCATGTAGAACCATCAAATGTTGTAAGGTTCCACTAACAAAGGATCTTTTGAAATTCGTGTTGAATTTCTATACGGATGAAATGAGGATTGAAAATTTTCAATTCAATATACACGAAGTCAACAGAAGCTAGTGTTTCGATATGACCAGGCCACCTTAGAATATACACAGTTTTGTTTATTTAACGCATATTAAACCTCCTTGGGGGCGTGATCCAATCTCGTAACGTAATTCTCTGATATTACCGTTACTCGGAACCACTAGCTCCTACAAGCCAGCGCATTAAGCTCTTCTATTTATGGAACTGTGACACTTTACAGAAATAGGAGGAGGGGAGGGGGGATGTATCACTGAGCTTACAACTGAAATTAACATGTAGGTACATTCCACCTACGTAAAGAGAAATATTATTGACAGAAGAGTGTGCTCTATATTCCGAGGATCTAATCATATTCAAATTCAACGAACGGTGCCACTTGATAGAATCGGGCCGTGTATTACTGAGCTAACAACTGAACTGAACATCAATATTCGACCCACGCCTTGTGAAGAGAAATATTATCGCCAATAAACTTGGTTTTAAACATATTCTGTAGATCAAAGTCATCATTCAATTCAATGTTTTTTTGATTATCATTGTTATGAGTTAATTCAATTGACCACTACCAGTATTTAAAATACCGGTTAAGAAGTACTTATTAAATTGTTACCGTGAAGTGGTGTTTGATTTTTTAACTTTAAACTGTATATACCGGTCCGAAAAGAACAACCCAACCCGTTAAAAATGGTTTAAAAGTTAGAAGAATACGGTACAATGTTTATACTTGGAAAACTTTAAGCTAGAAAAGCAAATGTATTAAATATACGCTATTTTACAGTTACACCTATCAGTTATGCATATCCTATTTCAATATAATGTTAATTCATCATACATATTCAGAGAACTGAACGCCTTGGGAAGTGAAGGGGGCGTATATTGCTCTAAGCGGACCAACTGAACATCAACATTCAACCCACGCTAACAAATATTAACCGTACTTAACCGGTTAAACCGGTTTTCTATACACCCACGCCCCAGACGGAAAACATACCCATTATGTATTAAGCCTTGCTGGAAATGTGCGGACAATCCTTGCATTTAAATTTTCCAGAGAGGTTTAAAAATAGGAACTGGCGGAATTTTAAAACAAGTTTGGTGTAGAGAATGTCGGCATTCAAAAGCGAGATAGTTTCAATACGCTTTTATATTTGGAAAAATATACGAACGAAACGTCTGAGCTATTTAAATATGTGCCTGAAAATATATAAATCAATCGATTCTTAAAATGTGTGTCAAATGATTCTTAATTATCGTCGTGTATAGTACCAATTGGAAACCTAGACCATGTAGGACACCGTAGTGACGCTATAAAACAGATTTGAAGAAATCTCTTACTACTTGTCATATTTGACATGGTTCTAGGGTTCCAATTAGTTGACTGTTCTCTATATTCGTAATGTACTATAACGTCTATAACCAGGCAAACTCGAAACTTTTGTCTTGTGCCTCCGAAGAGATTGAAATTATTCACGGGCTGCCACACAACTCGCGCGCCCACCGGGGACAGTTTGATATAATATTTCTAATCGATTGTAGACAATCCTAACGTTTGTGCGGGAGAGAAGGGGCCCGAGTGTCAATTGTTTTTGTACGTAGTACAAAATGCAAAACACACACTATGGCAGATAAATATCTGTTCTTAAGATATATTTCAGGTGATCATAATCTGTGCTTTTACCATTACTCAAACTTCAAGAACATATGTTTCTAAATGGTTTTTGTTGTACATAAGTTGTCTGACAGTTTCCATGTGCCGCACTATTTTATACAATTATCTAAAATAAATTATTTTCAGCCCAAAGTCGAGCACTGTTTTAGTATTCAATTACGTAAATTCAGTTTAAATTGAAAGTAGAAACCTGTCAGTTCCCGAGGGTTGAAAGAATGCATTAATCGTAGCGCGGAATAAACCCAGTGATGTTCAGAATCAAATATAAGAGACTAATATAATACCAATTCAATATTACACATATATACAACGTGGAATTTGACGAGGGATCTTTCCGGAAATGGGAGATAGTTTAGCCATAGCTCTGTATTTTCTCCATAGATACTATGTTAATATCTGCAACTAGGAATTAATGGCCTTTTAAACATACAAGTAAAAATTTACTTGGAATTCCAACTCCACCTGTAACAGGGTCAATGAACTTACCTACTTGTAAACAACCTTTAGACGAAAGGTATGTTAAGTTTTGACACTACCCTTTCTTAGGTATGCTAGCAACTTGATATGAATCGTTGCAGGATTTATGCAAGGGATTCTATTTGTAGCTTAATTTGTTTATTTTTTGGGTGAAGCATGTAACTATGTAATAGGTATCTCAATATTAAATAGTACTAACCACAATAAACAGAAACATTGCAAATGGTGACATTGACAAACAATAAACGATTATATAGTAACCTTCGTAATCATAAAAACCTATGTTTAACTAGAACAGTATAAGGGTTTGACATGTTTCACAAAATTGTGTTCGAATAAATTGAAACTCTGTCCTGCTTTGATCAGAATATTTTTTTAAATGTTTTTGTTATTATTTTTTGGTTTAAAACATGCATGAGAAATATGAAATACTTCATAATTGCATTTCCGATAACCAACGAACCCCTTTCTTCCACCGTGTATATGTTAACTCGCACGTTGTTGTCCTAACAGTTGTAGGTAATCGTTGTAGATAGTGACTGCGCTATTCGATAGTGTTTTCATTTTGCTCCCACCAGTTAAGAACGAGCATGCAAAAAAAACGTTGGTGGTCCAGCAGTAAGGCATACGACTTACAATCCGAAGGTTGCGGTTTCAAATCCTGCCGGGCTCGTACCAATGAGTATTTCGGAACTTATGCAAGAAATATCTTTTGATATTTACCAATCGCTTTTTGGCGAAGGAAAATCGTAAGGAAATCGGACTAATCCCATTAAGGCCTAGTTTACCTTTTGGGTTGGGAGGTCAGATGGCTGTCGCTTTCGTAAAACTAGCGCCTACGCCAAATCTTAAGATTAGTTGCCAAAGCGGACCCCAATCTCCCTTAGCTATGGCATAAGCTGTGAAAACGCGAGGAAGAACAGTTAAAATCTCACTGAACCAATCAATTCATACTGATTAGATTAAGTTTTGACCTCAATCTATTACAGTTCCCAAAGCACACTGACAATATAAACTGTTCCATTGGTACTTTTCGCGTACTATTTAGAACCTAAAAATGATGCTTCGCGACCGTTTTGGCATTCAACTAGCTCTCATAATACGTTTTTGAAATCATCTGTTATGTCAAATACACATTTAAGAATAAGGCCCCTGAGGAGTTTTATATTTAAATGAGTTAAGACCTCTGTCTTTTCTTTATCTGCTACATTTCAAATAAGAGCCTTTTTTACGTAAATTGCTCCCGTTTGCGTTATAAAAAGATCTTTTTTGGGTTAAAATATAATCTTTAAAATTAAACAGCAAATAAGCGAATGAAACAGCCCAGTTAATGAAATCTGTTGTTCGTAAACCTGTTCTAAAGGTAATGTAGTAACACTCAATACATTTTTAACTAAATGATTTTTTTTTACAAAATCATAAGTTATATTCACAAATATAACTACCAAAATATAAATAGTAAGTTACTCTATTCAAAACTAGGTACATTAATTGTTTTTTTTTATTGTTTCTATGTACCTAGTCATATACTTAATAATTATTAACTTGATCTTGTTATATCTAATCATACCTACATAATGTTAAATTAATTTATTGGACATTGGCTACAATGAATAATTTTTACGATTGGGCCGCCACGATCGCAAAAACAATATTAAAATTTTTGCCTATTTCGGCCGATCTAATATCATTTTTTTTTCTTTGCGATTTTGAGATCGGTCCCATGGTATTGATTGTTTAGTATACCCTACACATTCACGTATTGAATTACTGTAACTGTACTTTATATAACAATAAATTATCACACAACGCAAAAAAAACAAATTCCGCAGGCCATAATCCCGCTCGTGTAAGCAAGGGCACAAAAAGGACGATAGCGTTCCATTTACTTTAATATAATAGTGGCTTTGTAGCTTAGTTAGCCCGACCCAATGTCCTATGCCTAATTCCTGAGGTAATTGGTCAGAAACCAGATAAAGAGGGCTTATCCCACCCAAACTGGCCGTGCTGACCTTTTAAGGGTACCTTTTAAGGGGACCTTTTAATCTAACCTAACCTTTGAATACAAATTAAATGTGACGTTTTTCGGTAAACGGTACCACTTTGTAGGCTGTCGGGCGCTGGTGCAATAAAGATTAATTTGTAAATTATTATTGGCCTCGACAACCTGCCCCATAAAAATTTTTTCGCCATATTATTTGTCCTATTTTTCCTACTCATTTCACGATAGGTACTGTTTATGCTTAATGCTTAATAACTTAACAACTAGCTTAAGTAGAATACCCCAATTCACCTCTGTATAGCAGAAACCACCAAATATTGGCCAAAAGGTAAAACTTCCGAAAAACCCCTGTACCTAAATAACTATACTAATATGTGTGTAAATACTTATATGAATCTCTGATATGAATCTCTGAAACGGATCACCAGCATTTTGTTCACCTTATTATTCACAATATAATTGTACGTATTTACAACTTTAATTATAAATATTTTAGCTATTTTTAAACCTGTAGAACAATCGTCGTCCTGCTTGCAATGAGAAATCAATAAAAATGTAAAGTTTTGTAAAGCATTGTCTAGTTTCGCTTTACGATCGTACATGTCAATACTTATCATAATAAACGTCTCTGATATGACGTACGCGTGTCATAAACATAGCTACATGTGTTGCTTAGAAAAAGAGCCTCTAGTAACTTTGACGCTTACGTCTTTAAAGTTTACTTTAGTATGGCGGGATTGTGAATAAGGGCGTAAGCGAGAGATGCAGAAAGGTTCTTTATTCTGCGAACCAAAATGTAAGTTGTACGGTTGAGACTACGTTGAGACGCCCTTACGACTGTTTGACGTCATTCGTATAATTTGAGTGGATTGGATTGTGAAACTGAATTGGTTAATAAAATCTGATGTACAATTTATGAATTAATTAATTCATAAACTGCCTATGCAATTTTGAACGTGATAGATAGTACACTAATCTTCTTTGAAAGATTTAAGTAAATAAACAAGCAACCAGCCAAAAACCCAAGTAATATAATAAGTGGGTACCTACTTACATGTTTATTCGTTAACCACTTAATCGGCTAGAAAAAAGTACGAGTACCTAAGTACATCTAATGGGACCTTAACCGCTAAAATAAAAACAATATAAAATTTTGGATACATGAACCCCTGATACAAAAGTAATGATGCAACAAATACGAATAGGTTAACCCTTATTCGTCGTCGTTGATATTCGGGGAATAAAAATATTCTTTTAGTATATGATAATATTCTAAATAGTACCTACTCGCCTTTAAAAACAAAATATTTGAACATCTACTAACATTAATCACTAAACGATATGCATCTGCTGTGCCCTTACCTCTTTTTATTTGGTATAATAATGTCTCTGGCTACCACTATAAGTACTAAGTCATTCAAATTAAATCCTTTAAAACGGATTAAATCGCGTATAAGTATTTTATTGCATCTCAACGCTTCGAGTCCTTTACGGCACTCGGCGTCACAGGGTAGAATGAAGATTGAGAAAATAGGTATTTGAAACAGGGATCGGAACCGGTTTATTTCAAAAACCTAAAAATGGCTCAATTTTTTGAAATATTTGATGCTCCATGTAGTCATGTCCCAATCTTTTATAAGTGGTAAGAACGTCGTATTAGTAGAACGAAAAAAATACTGTTCTTTTTTTATGGAGAAAATACCGGTATCCAATTCCTGATTTGAAAGTCTACAAAAAAATACTTAAACTAAACAGAGCAAGGTCTTATAGCAAACAGCTGTTAATTTTACATATACTCTGATTAAAAATTATATTTGCAGTTGTTAGCCTTTACCAATATCTGGCAACAACGGCAAAAGTATGTTTGTTACCAATTATTTGTATTCGAAAAATTACTATTACTAATAAAAAAAACTAATTAAAAGCGAGTCCCACAGGCGAACCTATTGATTCGTCTGATATCGTATTCCGTTGAAATAAAACCCGTTTCCAAAATTCGTTAAATTAAATAAAAACCAAAGGTGATAAAAATAACCTAATGAAAATTTTGGCCACGGAATACCTCTATGTTCAGGAATCGGAATAGGGCCTCACAGGGCTGTAAAAAACGCTAATAAATAAGACACGTAAATGCTACAACGCTTAATCGTAGCAGTCTACGCTTCGTAGCACGCTACACTCGTAGCATTTGCCGGTTGGAGAATACATGTAACTGGGTACCTAGTCATATTTTGCGCATGTTTCATCTCCGACTTTGCAGGAGTCCGTAGGCTGCGGTAGCCGCTTATTATTTGTGCCATATGACGAACGTGGTATAAAAGTACCTACCTCAAACGTCAGCTGTAGTTATGGACTTCATTTTAACCATAGAGAAAATAAGTTATAGTCTGACAACCACAAGCTGCAGTAGTATTTTTTTTTAATTACATACCTTTATTTCGGTTTGAAAAAAATTGGACGGCATATAAATTGAAAAAAATCTACTGGGGCCTGTGGTCGTCAGACTTGATTTGGTCCTGGATCTTATTGACTTGAATAAATATTACCATTCCTACAATAACACCTAAGACGATAAATGCCGGAAAAAACTAAAGAGCTGATTTGCTGCCACCAAAACAGTTTTTTTTTTAAATATTAATAGAAATTTCAGGTGGTTATAAAAATCATTACTTGTTAATATTAGATACACTAGCAAAAGAACTTAGACACCAATTTAATTTAAGTGTAATCTATCTCCATACTAACCAAAAGTTTGAACGATCCTCACTTATACGTAAATTGTTAAGGTAATTGTTCAGCAAGACGTGGATGATGGAATCACAATACTCTATTATCTTCAGTTTGGAATCGGCTCAAATTTCTAACTTAATTGGCAAACTAACGGTACTGTCAGTCTATCAATAAAGTTTACTGATACTCATACAATCTTGAAACATCAATAGTTCTAAAACACCAAACATTACTTTCATAATTTGTTATTATGCAATGGTAACATTAAAAGTAATATAAAATATATGAACTTAAATAATGTAGGTAGTTTCATACAATGCGTAGTAATTGAAAAGTTAAGTTAAATTAAAAAAGAACTTTAAAAAAATATAAACTTACCAATTTAAACCAACTCGTTCAAAATCTATAACCGGTTAACTGCAAACTTAAAACCGGTTCAGAATTTTCGTTCAGAATTCAAATGTGAAATTCGCGCGTTTTGTTACTGGCACGCGTGCGTCCCGGCGGCGACAAGGGAGGCATCTGAAGCAAGCCTATAGCCTATTGCACTGTTTGAAAATAGGCTGCTCTTGCAAAATCGTGTTTACAGGTCCCGGTTTTTGGAGTCTTACGGATTGCTGACTCGCAGCCGTGGCATAGTCTAGTAGGTGAAGCGTTTATTTCGGATAAATGATGTCAGTATTGTAGAAAGTGGAAATCCGTGGGCCTACCTCTCTGGGAAACAGGTGTGATGTTTGTATGTAAATAAAAACAGGCATACGTTTTGGGTTTTCTTTCAACACCCTCCAACAGGTTGAAATTAAATAATTATATCTGTGTGTAATAACCTCCCTTATGAAAACAGACATTATTTCTTTGGATGTAAGCAATTTATGCGTCGATTTGCTTTATTGCTAAAGTTCTATAGAAGATGAATGTGTAATCCGTCCTTAGTTTATTTAATGCAACATTTATTGTTTTGATTTCTAATTTTATAAATACTTCTGTGAGCCATACTTCTTTGGTTAAAAATGGTTTCAGCATACCTACTTGCATAAAAATATGAAGGATTCCAATAAAGGCAAACGATCAAAGCGTACCGTTGTCGTAACGTAATAAATAACGAATCCTACACTCTATCAATGGCTGTATAACCCCGGGCCTGCGCCTTCGCGCCACCGCCGCCGCCATGACACTTTATCAATGGAGCCGCCATCTTGTTGACGTCATACGCCATGCCAACTTATCATTTCAGTTCGACAGTAGCGCCTTCGGCAAACATTTTGAGCCACATAAGTACTTAGGAACGCTAGTTCTTAGTTTCCCCAACTACGTGGATTAAAATTGCGTAATAACCATAGACGATTATGTAATGTTTGTTTTCTTTCGGGTTTATGAGAGCATAGCCCGCGCGTTGTTGATGTAGAAATGAACGATTAATTAATAACTGACTTGAATGATTTAAATTGCTGTTAGGTTAGGGCGTTATAACGCCGGCACGTCTCGCGCCTTGGAGAGGGAAATTGGAAATTTGAATAATAGGCTATTAGGTATAAATGAAAATAAGGATATAATTATATCCATATATATGATATAAGGACATAAACTTGACTAAGTTTTTTATACACTGGTTAGTGTAGATTATTGATTCGTATGTTACAGCGTATGTCACCGTAAATTAGACCCGAATAGTAAAATAATAAAGTAAACTTTTGAAACGATCCGTTTTAAAGTTAACAATCTGATCAATTTAAATTGGATTAGCTACAGTATTTTGCTGACAATTAAACTACAGCGACATAACACTAACAGAATGTCAAAGTTCCACTAGACCTCGACTTTAATATTAAAAATGTAATAAGGTGCCGTTTTATAGCGTTTAGCGATGCCAAGTCACACAGGCGTTTAAGCGCACTTTATTATGCGGCTAACAGTTGATCCTGTCTCGGAAAGTGTTTCATTGGTAGTGATCAGTACCGGTTCTCGGTACCATCAATATCTGTATCCAGGTTAGTCTTGGCAACACCTATAATAGTACAGTTAACTAGGTAAGCAGAATACAATTACGTTGTGATAAAGTTCAAAACTAGATTCATCTCTTTCTAGTTAACTGCATTAAATAGGTACCTTGTACCATGTATGCTTGGAGGAACACAAGAAACGCTTCCAACGTGTTGGAACCCTATTTGCTCGAAGTGACCGACTCAATAAATTCAAATACGGTCTCCGTCATCATCTTTATATTGTACTGGCGGTACTACGTGGTATACTATTTAAATGGCAAGTTATTTATAAAGTTAGAATACACATTTCAAAATATTTACACAATAAACAAGTTATTAAAAAAAAACATATTTTTAACACTGACTGTGCATTACATTTTATTCACTATTGGAACGTATGGCAAGTATGTGTTGGTTTATACCATTGAGTTATACTACTTCGTAATCTTCGTATAGAGGAGCCGTAGGCTAACAAGAAACGTCACAACTTGCGAACTAAGTAGGGGCGTCAACCACGCGACCAAAACGTCGTAAACGCCGCAATTTTCACGGCGCTTACACGTTTAGGCCACGAGATTATAGTTTACTCGTAATTAGGTGTAATATACAAAAGGAAGTTTCGATTTCATGTCTATTATACTATTTCCGTTAGAATCTAGTCATATTACTTACATTTGTACCTTTTCCTAATATCTTTGCCTGAACAAAGACTCTTTATCACACGTTTTTGTGGCTCGGACAAAAGAACCCCATAACTCATCGCGATCGATCAGTTCAGGTTTAAGAGAGCTTACCATGAGTTTTACTTAACCACGAGTATAAAAAAAATTAAACTGTTTATTTCACACAAATTAATAAGTGCTACCTACTAACAAACACTCTTAAATTATAAATTGAAAGAGATGTCATATACTACAGAAAAACTGACCAAGGTCCCCGGTGAGCAGCGCTGGGATCGAACCAGCGACCTCTGTTTGTACTCCTAATTTCAAAAAGGGCGCCCTTTACTTAGGAAGTAATGAAACTGTCATTAACAATCACAAGCAAAGCATGATTTATTAAAAATAAGTTTGACACCTATACAAATTCGGTAAGAATTTCGTTAGCTAGTTTGCGACCGGTTCAGCGCCATCTAACGAGAGATTTGGAAACTCAACTTTTACTTTCTAGTTATACGGACGTGAACAACCTCCTGCTTTCGCGGCAGGCTCCCATTTTCTTGAGCGGGTGAAATTTATAATCGATTTTCTTGGACTCCACTTCATTCAGTACCATTTTTCGAGTTTATCATGCAATGTTATATACTGAAATAAATAAAGAACTTCACTTGATATTGATTTATCAATGTTTGCAATAGAAAACTTTAAATACCTAAAACCTAACCTCAAAATTTCTTGAATTGCTCGTAAATACATTATTGAATGATTTTGTAAACTAAATTTAAATTAAATTTGCAAACAAACACAAGCAAATTTTTTGTTATATTTACATGCCACAGATAAAACATAGATTACCTATGTACAGGTCGATTATCGAGAGATGGCCGAAAGTAATGTCACTTGTGACTGTTAAAAATAAATAAATAAATTTATCATTTATTTATCATTTTTATCAATAAGGGACACTCTTACACAAATCAACCTAGTCCTACGGTAAGCTCAATAAGGCTTGTGATGTGGGTACAGTCACCTGCAATAGTATAGGACTATATGAAGGCTGCAAAATAATCTGACACATTCTTATTTGTTCCGCCATAAGAGCGTGTCACATATTTTTGCGGCCTTCATAGCGTCATATACTATTGCAGGTGACTGTACTAGGCGACGATATATATAATAGATAGATACTTATAAATACTTACATACATAGAAAACATCCATAACTCAGGAACAAATATTCGTGATAAACACACAAATAAATGCCCTGACCAGGATTCGAACCCGGGACCTCCTGCTTCGTAGGCAGGGTAGTGACCCTGCCTACGAAGCAGGAGGTCCCGGGTTGGTAGTGACCAACTAGGCTAGGAGGCCGTTACATTTGATACAAAAAATCAAAATAATTTAAGGAATTCACATCTTTACTTATGAATCTTATGATAATCGCTACAATCATTTCCAATAATTTGAGAGAAAAATAAACTGTGTGCTCGTGGATTTCTTTGTGTCGTGAGTAAATAAGAATTGTTGACATTTTGTTCTGCTAGGTGCTTACAAGTCGAGAACAAAGAGGAATATAATTATTAGTTTGCGAAATTGCGACCGCGATGCGTCGTTTTGCACTCATACATAACAACCCGCTTTGAGAGCGTGAGAAATGAAAATACTTTTGATTTGCGTAAAACTCATGGTACGCCCACTTATCACGCCGACTTGATATAAAAAAAAATGATATGTCGGCCAAGCAAAGGTAAACAACCTTATACAAGTATTTTTTATGGATAACAGTATAATTTGTAATTAACGCAGGTATGCTAATATTGGTACGGCATTAATAGCCACATCAATCACAGTGCACGCATTTCCTTATATTAATGGGAAGGGAAATTTTATCCTTGCCGGAAAATGTAAAGGGAACAAATGGTAAAAATGGAAGTGATGTGGTTGACTTCATTTGATTTATATTTGATCATATTTTTGTAATATTGTGTGATTTGTGAGACATATTATAAATATATATACAATAGCTTTAAGAGGCCGCAGACTTGTGTATGTGGTACTTGCTACCTCTACGCGTTCCCAAGATAAAGGGTCTTGACAGACAGACGGACAATAAAGTGATCTTATAAGGGTTCCGTTTTTTCCTTTTGAGGTACCTACGGACAAACTAAAACCAGAAGACTGTTAATTTATTTTTCCTAATTTTTGCTATAGTCTGACAAACCAAGTCTGACAGTACCTAGTTTTTTTTCCGAGTGATCCAAACACAATGAGGTGGCGTTATTTTATGGCAGACTTCGCAGCTTCGGTCTGCTTCAGATCAGCTCAATGATACATTGTTTTGTCACCCAACTTACCTACATACATGTATAAGTGAATGAAATGAAACGAGTAATGGGAAGTGGGTCTATGTGTGGGAAGTTTTGACCCAACATAAGGCACTGGTTCCACCATGCGCGAGTAAGCGATGAACTACCGGCGATTTTCTCGCCCATGAAACGAACAAAATAAAATCGTACATTTAAGAGCAAATTCGGAGTACTTTTGATATTTCTCTGATACCTGTAAAAGTTGTACTGTTGAATGCAATAAAAGTTGAAAAACCTACTCTTATTTTCTATTTATAAAGTGTTTCATTTAAAATATCTCTATCGGTTTCAAAATAGTGGCCAAATTAAAACATATCGTTTTTGAACCGAAAATGGTATTTTCCAGTGAAAACTAGTCCAATCTCACTAAAAATAAACATTTCTGCAATAACAACTGATTCCAGGTTGACCTTGATTCATAGTCAACTCAATTAACGAAACACATGCTGGTTTAATGGAGACATAAAAAATTGTATCGCAAATTTTAAGCTTAACCTGCTGATATCAGCCTAACCTCCTTCACCGCACCGCCATTTCAAACCGACATCGACAAGACAAAAATGACCAAAAACCTCAATCTTTAGCAGCTTAATGACCGGTGTTAATGTGAAAAAGGTTCCAAAAAGTATAAACAACTTATTGATGATTTTTTCATCCATTATGGGTGCGTTTATTATACATACCTATTTATTTTATAATTCGACGCTGGCTGATCACACTACCTGCGAGTACTTTTCCTTAAATAATCACTCGCCCGCGTAGAAAAATTGCTACTCGCTGATCGCCGCTGGTGGGACCAGTGCCTAACATAGGTACCTAACCGACATAATTGCAAGTACCTAATTCTCAGTTAATTAAAAGCTGTAATAAAAATAGTCATATTACATATTATGGCCCCTAGAAATAATTAGGTGCATCCAATTGTGAAGTTAAAACAATAAAGCGAAATTCAATATTCATAATTACTTATGTACCCAAACTAATCAAATAAATTAACAAAGAATACAAAATATAATTAGAGCACGGTCCATAATGAAAACTAATTTCAAACTCAATTAAAGCGATAAAGAAGTAAAATCATGACGATATTTTAAAATAACAAACCGCACTTAATTTCAATCTTCCTCTCTTTCTATCCAACACAAATAATTCCAAGCGTAAAAGAGAAACAAAACAAAACATCCCTTAAGTGAAGCGCCCTAATCCATGGCGCGAAATCTCACAGCGCAGTCGCAAATCAATACCCCTCCCTCTACCACGCCCCCACGCTCTTCTGTCGTTATCATCTATACCAAATACATTGCGCGCTGAATAACGAACTATATGAAGCTAGTACTACAAAAACTGCAATGGATTAGAGGTTATTGAGTGTAATATTCTAGTATCACGTGTTTGGAAATGTCGCGGAAGAGTTTCGCGCTTGCGCTCTGCATCCGTGGACCAAAATTTTGAGACAAGTGTACGGAGTATCGTAAAGTGCGTCCATTTTGTGAGGATTGTCGAGTTTTAATACAAAAAGTGAGTAAATTACTTTATATTATATCAGCTATACTATAAACTTTGCGTTTTTATAGTGTCCGATGTGTTGTAAAATTTATAAGTGGTGGTTATTTTATTTGTATTTTTTTTGTGATGTTCATAGAACAACTTTGGTGGGTACCTACCTATTATGTCTTAAGACAAGTACCTTGTCGTAATTTAACTAACTTACTTTAGGATAAGAAAAAATAAGTTTATATCACCGATTTAGTAAACCTGTTTATAAAAAATATACTTACTTATTAATAATTAACATCGATCCAAGAGATATTTTTTCGGAGGTAATAGAATGAAGCCAATAAGAGCCGAATATTTGAAGTACCTAACTACTTCGTTCTATGTTAACTACTAGCGCTACACCAAAATTTAACCAAAATACCTAAGCCCCTGAAATACTTTCATAAAAAGTACAAATACAGAGGTCAAGTTATACTAGTGGTGATAACGGTGTTCATATGATTCCAGAAATTTGTCTATGCGCCTTGTAGGATATGTTCATAATAACATTTTTTTGGCAGGGTCAGCAGTTAGCAATTAGCATCTTGTCTGCATAGTACCAGTATCGTTGCCTTGAGAACGTTAAATTTAAGGCACTGAACATGTGATCTATTAGCTCTATTAGGGCCACTTGCACCGCCCAGGGTTAGCCACATAACCCGGAATTAAGCGTTCTTTTGTACGGAATTTGAAAGCTTAACTCCGGGTTAGCGGCTAAGTTGGTTCAAATCAGGAGTGGTATAAACTACAGCATAATTGAGCTTATGTGTTGTTGTAGTCAACATTATTCGTTGAGTTGAGCACGGAGAACCTATTGGCTACATCACTAGCTACGCACCGCTTGAAGACAAAAGCAAAACACGAAAGAAAAATCTGTAGAATTGTACCTACAGCAATTGTGCGACGCAAGATATAGGCATGCGAAGCTCCGAGGTGATGCCGAATGTTAACATTTCGATGGGTATTTTGTGTTATTTTTGCATATTTTGTTAGTTTATGAAAATACCGGGATCCCGGTATTTTGAAATTAAATACCGGGATTAAAATCTGCCCTGGAAAAGGTGGTATTGGAAGCCCTAGTCCAGTCCATAATGATCGTGTAGTTTGGTGCCATTAGGTTCTGTATAGAAGCCCTTAAAAAATACAAGGAAAAAGACAAGTCTCGCTCCGCAGTTCTTATACTACGAAAAAGTTTTGAGATGTACCTATATAATGTTTAAAAAAGTCGGTAATTTTAGTCGGTACTGGGGGGTGTCCATAAAACGCGACTTCCACCGACTTGCTTATATTTATTTGAACTCTGCGTTCCTCTATGACTTGTATCTTTTTACATGTAATGTTTTTGATGGGATTTCATCTTTTTGTAAGCAGACGTTTTTTATACATGCATCCGATATTTATAAGATTTATACTGACATTGTAGTGAATTTAACCTCCCTTTAGGTATAATATTTGGATAAACTACATGAGTAATTTTGTAATCGTATGTATTTATATGCAATTACAAACTTATGAAGTTGGTATGAATATGCCTTTAAAAGTACATTATAGTTTTGATGATCAGTGAGTCAGTGATTGACCAAACTAAGGAACTTTGACGTTCGATAGTTCTTAAATTACAAGCTCAAATTAAATATTATTGAGAATATATCTAAATATGTCATGTCATGCCAACACGCACTGAACATTCAGGGTTCTAGCGCGAAATTACCTTAAATTTTGAAAACTTTTTAGATCAGAGTCAATCCACGGTAAGAGTAACGTGAGTCACCATTGCATATTTCCTTTATTCATGATGCAAGTTCAAGTGATAATTTATCTAGATATATATTGAATCATACATTTGCATCTGTAATTCAAATAAGCACGCAATGAAGTCGTGACTCACGCTACTTTTTCGTGGATTGAAAGTATAAGCACTTTCCAGTGCGTTTTTTTCTATTTGGATATCAAAAATCTCTAAAACTAGAACCGACAGTGGTACCTTTTACTACGAGTAGAGTAAACTCAAGCATAGAGCTGCTAATGTGGAGGTTGGAAGTAAATATTTTATTTGTCTAACCCTTTCAGCCATGTCGTGCGGAGCGGAATGCCTCTCCCTGGGCCCTCCACCGGACTCGATCCTGTATATGCCCCCTCCACCGCTACCGTCGTTTCTCTCGGCTGTCCACGCTGCCAACCTGACACCGCCGTGCCGCGCTGCCAACTGCCCTCCGCCAAACAACGAGGATAACTCCCTGTTCCCGGGCGTGGAGTATCATGAGCTGCCAAGGAGTGGTGAGAACAGATAATATTGGTCTTTGACTCACGAAAACTATTTTTATGTTTATTGAAATATGTGAAATAATTGACTAATTAAATTTGTATTGGCCTTAGGTATACAAATAAAAGCTTTGTTATATTGTTGTTAACAAGCAATACCGGGTGTGAAAACTACGAGGTGTGAAAATGTAAGAGAACTTGGGAATATGCTATCTTTTCAGTAAAATCTAGTGACTACGGATTTTTAAATTGATACTGCAAAGAACTAAAATTCTACTCATTTACACATTATCTACATTAAAGTTAAGTTAAGTATTTAAGTCCAAAACTAAAAATCTGCGGGAGTCTTTTTTCCCGGATGTCAAAAAAGGTAGTGTACAATCTAATCTATCTGACATTTAACGGCAAACGAGTTAGCGTTGAAAACACTTAGTGGCGCTTATTTTCTTTTGAGCAGTAGATACATACCTATCATATTTCTATTCATATATATCTACTGGGAGGGTCACTATTCATGGAATTGGATTGCAACATTTGCAACTGCTACGTCTGCTAATAAACGTTAAGCTACATTGTTATGCGTAGTCTCAATGTTAGGGAATTACCTGCTCAACATTTGCTCTGTAATTTCATTAATGTGAACATCGGATGCAAGGCAACATCACTTCTCGTGTTTGTTCCATACTTGCATATTGCTGACAGCTCAAAAATAATTTAAGAAGCCTTAAGAGAGTTTGCTAAGGCAACCGAGTGATATACTTGTCTGCAAAACACTGGAAGTTTCACAAGTAGGTACATATTTGAGGCAAAACACTGCGATTTTAAATTACTGGTCTTAATTATTACCTAACAGATATAGCTACTGTTCAGAAGAGTCAGGAGATTCGCTTCGAAAGATCCCATTTCTTCGCCTCAAATTGTTGCAACTTCCTTTGTTTTTCTGGTGATGATGGAACTGGTGTTAGTGGCGGGTGTTGCAGAGCCCGGCGGCGGTGACGACACCTGGCTGCTCGTCCTCATCACGTGCTGCGTGGCCGTCCTCTGCATCGCGGCGGTACTCGCGTTGTTCCTGTTTAGGTGTCGAGAGTAAGTATCGGCTGTCCTTTTTAAACCCTGTAGAAAACAGCATTCTCTTGAACATATCGCACTTAACTCAGTGCAATTAGAAAAAATAACTATATGATATGATCTTTTATATTTGTCGATTGGTTTTCAAGAATTTTAATTTTATTCTCTTTATCCCTTACACATTCAGTATCTTATAATCATTATTGTCTTGTACCTACAAGGTTATCCCTGTACAGGGGCCGCGGCGGTTGCAAGAGCAGCTCAGGCAAGGCCGGAGGCTCCAACGCGCTCTACGGGGGCGCGGCCCTCGACTCTCGCGTCCTCTGGGCCGCTCTGACTCCCAGAGGCACCCGGCATTTTGTTGCCGACACCTATCCCCATGATGAAACCGAAGACCACCACTACGAGTGCGTTGAACCTCCGCTATACAAGTTAGGTCCTCCAGAAGACCTGGCTATAACACGTCATTTCAACGTGGAGTACGAAGATCCAGCACCATTGATTGAAAGCTACGCTGACCGCACAGAGGAATACTTCAGAAATGGCATCGAAACCCTCCGCAGGGGACGACCGTTGGTCTCCTCTCCTACCAGGATCGAGCGACCCAACTTGCCCCCTCTTAATCTCCAGCCAAGGACTCTTCGTAGGGCACCGCATTCGCGGCGGGTGAGCGACGCCAACAATCCGGAGAAAGCGGCCATCTGAACCGAGGGTGGCGCGGTTTTTTCCGTCGCCGACTCCACCGATATCGACTACGATTGGCAACCTGACAGCGCCAACGTTGATCGACTCGTGTAAACTTCCACAGCGTAAAGGCAGCGACATACTAAAGAGAATTCCTGAAGACCTAACTCTAGTGCAAGAATTGTGTTTGATGAATATCATCTTTGTTTTGAGATGGCATTCTATTCTATATACATCTTCCTATCTCTTTTCACTATTCAGATTGCCGTTGCCTGTTTCTTCTACTCATTATTTGTGTAAAAGAGAACGTTATGCGCATCTGTATGCGGCTAAAGGACCACTTTATAAAAATAATTTGTTTTCAGTGAAAGTATAGCTTGAAGTGCAAGCTTGTAGTGACCAATTTTTCAGTGGCTGGGTTCCGTGTAATAATGCTCATTAGAAATGTATTTCTGGTGCAATGCTGTAATTTTTGTTACATTACGTAAAACTAAGCATCTGTCCCTTCCAATTAATCTAGGAATTGACAGAATGACACCAGTGTTCGGAAATTGGTGCTGTTTTAGCAATATGCCTCTGTAAGTTTGTAGATCTTACCTATTTAATTTATATTTTATTGTAAATAAAAAATGTTTATGTTACACAGTTCTGCAATGTAACATGCAATGCAATTAGATTCTAGTCCTAGTATGCATCTTGCAGCTACCCGTAGTAAAATAGACGTGTAACCCTTTAATCGTCTAAGTCACTGTGATGAGGTATTACTTTCAATGTAAATGAAAGTTTATACCGCTCTTAAATGACGCGATTAGTCGCTCCCATGCATCGGGCTGTGTAATAGAAGAAAGGGCACCTAGGTAGTCGATAGATTGGGCCCGACGAATCGCGCCGTATTTTAATACCAATTTTTTTAAAAAACTTACTTATCCTTTATCTCCTTATATCGATTAAAGGGTCAACATTTACATTTTATAGTCATTACCTACGTATAAACGTCGCTGTGTATTTTCCACAATAGTAGGTTGTACTCGATGTCTATTTCTACTCTATATTTATTAATACTGCAATTACTGCACTAGATAAACGTAACGTAATAGGCAAAACTGCATAATGTCTGTGTTTTAAATTTTGTAATGACTGCCTTTTATACGTATCATTAAATTATTGTTTTACTCGTATGTTTTGTTTTATTTTTAAAAGTGTCTTAAAGAGTAAAGGAAGGATGACTCACACCTGCTCACACCAATCCGATCAAGAGAGATGTCATATATACGGCGGCGTAGGATTGGCGGAACGCACCTTAAAAACGTTTAAAATAAGAAAGGATTGCGTAGGTATAAGTACTTAGAAAATTTCGGACTCTGTCTGCCGTGATCGGGTAGCCCAGTGGTTAGGGCGTCTGCCGCGAATACTGGTTCGTTTCCGGCCCTGCTCACCGGAGGCATTGGTCACTCTTTCTGTAGTATATGACATCTCTTTCAATTTATCAAGAATTTTCTCATTGTACATTTATTATTTAGGTACTATTTGTGAGATATGCCTAAACAGTGATTATATATAATATGTATTACAAAAACTTATAAAGTAATGAGTCCCTGGTAGAAAGAAATGGTGTACGAAGCCTGCCTACGTGTGGCCCGTTTGGGATAGATTCGTACAATTCCTAGTTTTTTGGAAAATCGTTATAACTTGGCTAAGTAATACTTATTACTTATTATAGAAAGATAACTTGACTGAAAATAACTGTTTTATATAAATTTACGTTTTTATTTAAAAAAATGTGTACGAAGCCTACCCACTTTACCGTACACGGGGCAATCCGTCGTGGCCGTGGCTGATTATCGCCCCTCACTCGACTCCCTAGGTTCTCTTTCGGGGATTACACAGACCGAGGCGACCGATTGGCCCCGAAACAAGGACAGAAACGAAGCACATCAGACATTTTTTAAGCTATTGCATAGTTAAGCTATTGCATAGCTTCTATCGCGGGCCTTGAGCGCGGGGACCGAATCCAGAAATTCCGTAACGAAAAAAAACCTGACGCTCCCCACTCCGACGGACCGAAACCGACTTTATTCACTTTGTTACAAAGTTCTTTATCGGGGAAAGGATATCTATATCTCCATACGAATGTCGCTAAGTGTCATATTCTATACAAAATATTGAGGACAGTAGCCCTTATTACCAGAGATACGGCGATGTCAAATGTCAAAATAAACACTATTATTTTTTCCCGCCAGAATCAAATATGTTAAATCGATTTTGTAATCGATGCATAATATACTGGCTGGATCGAATTAAAGGCAAAAGGCGCCTAATTTTTTATTTAGACTGCGAATCGTTTTGTTTTTTTAATCGATACCTTAGTGCAAATGCAAAGTCGTACTAAGTACCATTTTAAATTTATGAATTTAGCACGTTAGTGCACAACGGAATAAAGTGGAAATTTCATTGGCATAAGAAATATTAGTACCTACAAAGAAGTAGAGTATCGAAATATGCCTTTGTCTTGTTTATCAAATATTTTCTATTGGTATATTAGATTTGTTCCTTATTGTGATAATCACAAAGGTGATATTGCTGCGTGCTGTAAATATTTTGTTTGTGGTGTTGGAAGACGATGAATACCGTATGTTTTTCGCCTATAAAAAAGCTCTCTTTCACTGCAGACGAAAATGTACCCAAATTTATTTTAAGTTTTTTTTGTTCAGTAGTGTCATAAACAAACAGAAATTAAACTTAAGTAGGTACATATTTGTCACTACTGACGAAAGTGCACAAAAAATACAAAACTGTGTTTTTAGGAAATGAGTTGAAAAGTGACCAATGTGCCGGGATCCATTAAATCTATGTAAATATGATATGTTTAATGCTGTGATAAATTTGATAATAAATAAAATCACTAATAATGGTAACTTTGTAGCAGCCCGCTGTCTCCACAACCAAAGGCATGAACATGTATTGTATCTATCCATGTCCTATAGACCTAAGTTGCTTATCCACGAATGTCATCTGATAATGATAATGCTATAAGTTCATGAAAAGACAAGTTGCATGGATAGTGCGACGGTGATTGCTGTCAAATGTGAGTAACTGTATAGAATTATCAGAAATTGTCATACAAAGGTGACAAACTGTTGTCTTATTACGTTACGCTATCCGTTTGGGATCTTATCCCAGAAGGGAGCGCACACTTTTGCGGCTTCGCCACCGCTAGAGTTTCGGCAGAGGGCTCCTGCTACGTGGGAAGTGCGAGTAATATGGGTGGTCGAAATTGTGCTAACGCATGTAACATCCCACACTGAACACCGCCCCGTTTTCCACAGCACCAGGGTCACTCCATCTTGCTATCAGTGCGGCTAAACCCAGTCGCTCCAGAACGGAATGAACACCCGCTGACTGAAGAGACCTCAGGACAATATCATTGAGGTCTTAGTGACGCGGAATCCAACCACTACAAATACGGCAACTCAATGTATATATGGCTGTCAACACCCACCATGCATTGTACAAGCGGATGACATACATACCTCATAGCGGGCCCAGGGGAGTACAATGGCCAAACGCAACGATTTTGCCTTTGCGCAAAGAACAATGTCACAAAGCCAGTACGGTTTTAATATTAAATATTGGACAAGGATAGTTTATAAATAAACTCAGATTTTTTTGTACGATTACTTTTCTAAAACGGCTTATTACTGAATATGCACAACTTGATGGATTAGGATGGCACTTATTACAGTTCTATCTATATGGCACTAATGGAACTAGGTATCGCCTATATCCCCGTTAAATTGATTTGATTAAAATTATTTTAACTTTGCGCAAAAACATTCTTAGATCATGGCATGCCATTAGTCTCATTAGATACATTTTACTTAATAATGGCATCTATTTTATTTTTGTTGTCTAGCAAACTGATCTTGCGTAGCGATGTTGTCACAAAACCAGCACGGTTTCTTCAATTACATTTTGGACAAATTTCCATGCGATGCTAATATTGTAAATTTGATGAACTATTATCTGTTACCAATTCACACTAAATTAAAAACGCTGAACGGATTAAGGTGAAATTTGGCATGGGGATGTTTTGACTCCTAGGAAAGGACAGAATAGTTTTTGTTATGAAAATCATCCTATATAGAGGTGCAAAGGGGAAGGAAGCAAGTGAAATAGTCAAATCTATAATTGCATGGGCAGTTTATGAATGAATTCATTCATAAATTGCCCATGCACTTTTGAACGCCTGTGTAAATGCGAATAAAGGCCTCTGCCGATCCTATCATAAGATCGTCCTTGGTTGAGATGAGACATAATATATACTTACCTACCTAATGAAAGTTTATAATTATTATATGCGTGACGTAATTATTTTGGTATCCTCGCAATGTTTTTCTTCACTGGGAAGTTAGTTGTAATCAGGTACCGACTGATATTCTGTGGGTTAAATTCAGTGAGCTTAAGGCAGTGTTGTAAACCGTGATCAAAAACACTCGGCCTTGATTACTTATTTCATTGAAAGATAATTTATGTCAACTTGGACGTACTTTTTAGCATATCTACAGCGTATCCAGCCACTGAAAGATTAATATGTGGTCAAAGATACATACAGCTGTCACAAAAATGCTGGTGATTCGATTAAATGTGTAATCACTAATCAGTATCGAATTGTGGTTAGGAGAATAAATAAACAAAAAATGTTTGACAAAAAAAAACATTTAGTCCTATTTTTTCCAAATCAGATTACAATATTGATCACCAGCATTTTTGGTATATCCTGAATTATTAACGAGAACAAAGAATAACAGGTTACTGTAGTTGCAAGTTAGTTGTTTGTTTTATACGGCCCCGGAATTTAATTAGCAATTTACAGTTCAAGTCAATTGGGTATTTAATACTTATGGTAATAAAAATACACTACCAAACATTATAATACTGCGCAGACGAAGTCGCGCTAGTAATTGCATAAGTTGATACAAAATGATATGCAATAGCTTTACCGCGGCAGTCCCCGAGTGCCACACGTATTTTTTTTTGTACCCGTATTGTATTTGTGAATAAAATGATGTACTCACGACATGGACGCCGCAATATGTTTTATACGTATGGAAATATTTTTTTACCAATACAACACGTTTGGATTCCGATAACATTCTATGGAACCCCAAACTCAATAACATACATTTCTGAACGAAAAATAGATGTCTTATTTAGCTGTCAAACTAACTGACACTAGTGACAGCACCAAATTGACGCGACGCCGTATGCTTCTAGGGCATTGGCGGAATTATTATTTTAATAATAATTAATATGACCTGGTATTAATAGTTCAAGAAGTTATTAACAGATATTAGAATATAATATAGTGTAAAGTCTCAAAATGGCTGACGATGTAATAAAGCATTCCGTTCACACATTGGTGTTCAGATCATTGAAGCGGTCTCACGACATGTTTCTGGCTAACCAAGGAATGTTACCACCGATTGATGAGAAGGCGTAAGTAAATTCTAAAATTATACTTATAAAATGTATTATCTTATCCATATCTTATCTTAGTGTTTTAAGAATTCCTGATGATTGTGCACAGAATGCTAGGTTATATTTTGCAATCTCTTTACCCTCAAGAGAGAAGCTTCACAGGAATAAGGACAATAGAAAACAGCAGATAGATCCACAAGTCAATTCAAGTTAGTGGAAATGGGCAGTCTATTTAATGTGAAGACCAAACAAGTGGAGCAAGCTTGTAATTCATTGGTATCCAAAGGATGAATATAGAAACAGAGATGGACTGTTGAGCTAAAAAGGGAGGCAGGAGGAGTAATATTTACTAGGTCAGCAAGGGTTAGAGAGGTGGAAAAGTTTGGTGGAGGTCACAGGTACACAAACCTTAGCATTATATTTAAATTGTTGAGTGACTTATAAATGGTACTTAGCAAGTGTCCACAGCGGTGCAGCGCTAAAAAAGCTATTCGTTTTTCTTTCAATGTATTTGTTGTGCAATTTGTTGTTTTTTGTTTTAAAATAAATGACAAACGTTCAAAAATGGAATGCAATAAAATTTTCATAAAACCATGTTCATAAATTAAAAATAATGATGCCAGTGACACAACTTTGGGACTGTCCTATACATTCATACTTTCCATGCTTCACCACAGGGTTGGAAGTAATAAAATTTAAACTGATAACATAAATCAAGCAGTAAAAAAATTGTGTATTCCAAATTGGTTTTAGAGGGAATGGAAACCAATGCCAATGAGCAACATCATTTGGTATCTATGGATTTACCAACTGGTTATTGTATATAACATCATTTCTAAAAACCCATACAAAATTTACTTTAGTTTCAGTTTAGGTCATCAAGACAAAAGGGCATGGGTGATTATGCAACAGTTTTCCAAGTGGAGACGTACGCTATAATTGCCTGTGCTCAAGAGAATATAGATCGACAATCCCAGGGGATGAACAATTATATACTCAGTGACAGTCAGACCTCACTTAAAGTGCTTAAGAGCACCCAAAGTAGAGTCTAGACTAGTATACAATGCTGTCCAAGTCCTTAACAGACTTAGAAGGCGAAATAAAGTGCAGCTGATATGGATCCCAGGCCACAAAGGCTTCATCAAATGAGAATGCCGATGAGCTTGCCAGAAGGGAATCTATGAGCAACTTTGTAGGTCCGGAACCATTTGTGGAACTCTCGCCGGAAACCATAACAATGGCTATTAAAAACCATTTAAAACTCAAATACCGACAAGAGTAGAGAGGTTTGACGGGACTTAGGCATTCAAAGCTCTTCATGCATGAGTTGGACTCAGGCTGGAGTAAAAAGCTCTGGAAACTTAGTAGGTGGCAACTTCAAATTATTACAGGGGTGTTTACAGGTTAGAGGTGTACTGGCTGGGCCAGAATGGGACTCACTAACAACACTGAGTGTAGAAGGTGGGGCGAAGAAGATGAGACTATGAAGCACTTAATGTGTGTATGTCAAGCTCTCATCAGACAAAGAATGAAGGACTTTGGTACAGGATACCTGGAGCCAAAGGAATTCAATGCACTACCCCTGAGCTCCATCATCCATCACATGGAGATGATCGAGCAAGCCCTTGAGTAGTGCGGTAGGGGGCATTACACAAAAGATCCCAATGGGTCGAAGTGTATCGTTAAGGCCCTCTGACCTAAAATAAGATAAGATAAGATGAGACATTGTATTGTTAAATTTTGTTGTTTAAAATGTTGCAGTGAGAAAATTCTAAAATCCGTGAAGGCTCGAGACAGTTACGGTCCAGTTATGGCAGCCGTGCAGAAAGCCCAAGCTGTGAAGCAACAAGAAGTGATGAGCCGACCGGAGACACCACATGATACAGGTAATATATTATAAGACCTTGCTTTCTTACTTCACTGGCTCAGAGACCGATGGAGGCCAAGATCCTCTTTGGTCTTGGCCTTTGACAAAAGAGAACGCAACTTTTCCCGCCAGTTGGATACTCCAAGGACGGCCAGGTTTCATCGCTCCTGCACTATCTGGAGTGTTTTAAATGATTATTTGTACTTCTTCCTAGCGTTTTCCCACCTTATGCCAGAGCTCGGGAGTCAGGGGTCTGCTTTAGCAACTAAACCCAAGATATAGCATAAGTGCTAGTTTTACGAAAGCAACGACAGAGACAAAAGTAGACCTTATCGGGATTAGTCTGGTTTCCTCACGATGTTTTCCTTCAACGAATAGCCATAGCCAAGTTTGAACACTTTGAGCCGGCGACTTTCGGAAAGTCGCACGCTCCTGGGCCACCAAATTATTTGTACTTATTTGTAAAATAATACATCCAACAGACATGGCAGAATCAGCCGCCCTCGGGTCAGACGGCGCGATGCTCCCATTCGCGGGCCCCGCGCCTTCCCCCGCCCCAACCTCTACAGCCTTGGCGCCTAGGAAGCCCCCCACCATGCCCAAGCCTAAGTGGCATGCCCCGTGGAAGCTGTTCCGAGTTATATCAGGCCATCTTGGCTGGGTACGGTGTGTCACTGTTGAGCCGGGGAATGAGTGGTTTGCTACAGGTTAGTAAAGTTTTTCGTATTGTTATAAAATATCTGTATTTTCTTGTTGATATTGCTTTAGAAGTTGCCCGCATGCTGAAGTGTAAAAATATGGTGGTGCACATTTTACTCAAAAATATGTCCCATAGCACCTTATGCCGGTCTAATAAGAGCGTAGTACCATATTTATGAGTCTATTATGTCGGACCATATTTTTGCACTTGACTGTACCTAAACCATTATACAACCATTACATTAGAATTCTACTAACTCGACACTCTCGACAGTAATAGTGTTCAATAGTACCTACCTACCTACTCAGACGTCAGTGTCACGGGTACACCACATAATTACGAAAAAAAAATGGTTGCCTGTAAAGTCGGTTTTACGGGCGAAGATTTTACGTGACAACGTCTTTTTCTCGGTAGAATATTTATTGATATGAATATAATTAAATTGCACAATAGGAACTTACTTAACACTATCAACGTTCGAGAAAGACAAAGACAGAGACACAAGCATGCGCCGATTCAATGCGCCTAATTCTCTAGTGCTGCGCGCGCGGCAGACCGATCATAGTTTTTAACTATGTATTTTAAATTTTAATTGTTTAATTTGATAAGTATTGGATTTTAATTTTAATTTATTTATAATTGTAATTGGATTATTGTTTTTGTTATTAATTTTATTTTAATGAAATGTCTGGACCATATGTTGTCTGTAAATAAATGATTTCTATAGTTGAGTGGGAGAGAGACGCAAGGCATTCGGCGGGCCTCTCTCTCGTTCGGTGACTCATCGTAACGTTACCGAGCGTTACACTTTTTCATAAGTGACTCCCAGCCGCAACCTAATTTAAGACGTTGTCACGTCAAAAAACCGGCCAAGAGCATGTCGGGCCATGCTCAGTGTAGGGTGCCGTAGTTTACCGTCCGTCACAATAGACAACCTTAAAAAGTGTTTTAATAGATAAGTACCATGCTCAATATGCTTATAATAATTAACGATTCGATGATACTTTCGATCACACCCGTCCCGACCCCATCAACTCTGAAAAAATCTTAATAGCGCGACCACGGTACAGCGCACAGTGTGTAATTTTGGCCCAGCTGCGGCCACGTGTAGTTTATGTGTTTATTCGAAAGAGCTTGATATGGCAAACAATCGATAAAAAATCCTTTGGTAAATATTTGTATACTTTTGGAGAAATGATTTTTTTTGTGAAAGGTCAATGACCTTACGGAAAAATTAATATATTTTTTTCTCCTAAAATATAATTGTTATTATTTTTGTTAGCATCTTACGTAACGCAACATTGCATTATCTATGCGTATAAAAAAAATAAGAAATGTAACTGTGGTATTACATGAATTATTTAAGATTTTCTTATTCTCACTTTTTATTGATTTTTAATTTAGTCTTGTGTCGGTCGCATTTTATTCTTCATCATAAATATGAAGAATATTGTTGTTTATTATGTCCTAAAAAATTACACACGACAATAGAAGGGGTAGATAGATATAGCGTTTCTAAGTATTTGAGAAATTTCTAAGGAAATAGGGTTGTCCAAAACTAACGCCAAAAATAAATCCTATTAAGATTATAAATGTAAATGCTTGTAAGTTTGGATGTTTGTTGCTCGATCACACAAGGACGGCTGAATCAATTTAGATGAAATTTATCAATCATCATCAATCATCACAATACAATTCTTCAGATGATAATACAATGTTGTTATTTTCGTTATCGTCGTCAGTATCTCGTTCGAATTCACTAGAAGTATCATCAGAATATTTTAGTGGTGACGGGTCGTCATATATGGATAAGTACGTTATCCATTATGGGTTTTAAAAGTTGCAGAACTTTGTCTGGAATGGCAGAATGTTTTCGTTTTTTTTGTCTATCGCCAACTGACATAGTCGACAAAAGAGGGTCAGAAGACTCTAAAGCTCGGTGAACCAAGTCAAGGACAGTGGTTTTACGGTCTAATATGCGTGTATGGTGCTCTCGATCATAACGCCAAACTTTGTTCCTTAATTCACCGGCTTGTTCTGAGAGCATTCCAATGGGTAAGGAAATAGATTCTATGATTTTCGCACCATGTATCAGTATTTTATGAACCGTGACGGTCATATTGTACTAGCCGTATTTTTTGACGTATTTGGTAGCCAAATTGTTACAAAATATCCTTCATCGAAGATATGACCCAACGTTTTTTTGCGTAGCACAATTTTTTAAGAGTCAAACATAATAATGCCTATTACAAACCAGAAAATTGTGCTGATTTTGTTTTAATGTTTTTGTTTTAAAAAGTTATGAGTGGTTGAATGATATAAGTAATATAATAAACCAAAATTATCGATCTTATTTATGAGCAAAATCAATTAATATGACTGAACATGATAATTAAATTTCCATAGAAAAGTTAGTGACAACCCTTAACAAAAATTTTAAAAATTCGTATTTTGTCACCCCTTCATTTTTATGAGCTGGCATTTAATATACAAGTATATTATTATGTTTAAATTCAGTCTATTAAAAAAATAAATGCGACCATTAAGACACTGACCCACAAAAAAATAGTTTTCATCTTCGGTAAAAACCTTAATTGTGTCTTAATTTAACGTGTTTTTTATGCAGTTTTTTTGCAAAGCTATGGCTAGAAACTTCTTTTATGAGAACATATTTAATTTATTTGCATATAATGCTCCTGAAAAAAAATAATGCATTTTTATGGTTTCTATGGGTTTTTCTCGCAAATCACAATAACTCCGAAACTAATTATAAAAAAACCTTCGGTGTCTTTGTCAAACCTCTAAAGCATTAAGAGCTATCAATTAAACACATAAACCACACATGACCGCAACTAAGCCAAAATTACACACTGTGCAGCGCCATCTCTCGGGAAATTGGGTTACTAATTTATACAAACTAGACGGGATTATGTATGTTGGGTTTTCGGGGGTAACTTTTGATCGCGTGAATCGATTTGAATTATTCTTTTTTTATTAGAAGGGAGATACATGCGGGATGATAAATTATGTAAGTACTCAAGATAAAAAAAAATTGCATATACGGTTATGAGTCCACATATGCGAGCAAGAAAACCAGATAGAGAGCGGGATAGACCTAATTGCAAGAGCACGCGAAACATGAAAAGGCGATAGTAGGCGGGCGCGTCAAAATACACTGCATAATCAGATAATTGCTGTTTACACGTTAACTACAATTTCTGTAGATAAAAGCTTTTAACTCTTGTTTTGTCATGTGTTTGTCTGTGACGTCCATAATTTTTTTGTCTTTATTGTTTTTAGGTATCCAACCTCATCCTACCCAAAAATAAATTACACCGAACATTCTCCTCACGTGTGAAAGTCTCAAAACTTTGACATTGGCAAATCCACCTTGCTTCAAGGAGCAGGGAGTAAAAGCCAAATAGGAAAAAAAAAAAGCTTTTACCAGATTTAAGAACTAGTTATTACTTAACTATTTAACTAAGAATCATATTTATAAATTCAAGGGTTTCGACGTTCTAACCAAAAACATGTAAAAAAGGACTTATGTTTGAAAAATAAAAGTATCGAGGCTTTTGTTAAAAATCATGTTTTAACGTTTACCAGTTTGAAAGAAATATGTTGAAGTTTTATGTGTATGAATATCAGATACCTAGTTGTTATCAATATTGAGATCTAGACGTCTGAATGATAACAATTTGACCACTGTGGCCTCTTAAATCACAAACTTAATTCAGAAATTATTTTGTATAATTTTTCAAAACCCGTTCAACCAATCAAGTTCAAAATAATTTTCCAAGAAAGTCCTTATTAAGTTCTACTTTTGTAATTTTTTAAATATTTTTTGAACTCATTGTTCAAAAAATATGAATGTCTTTATATTTCTATAAAAACCCCATTTAGGTTTTATAAAAATTCGGGATAATAAAAATCAGAATTATGAAAACGATATTTCGGAATATTTGGGTGTCACACCCTGAGTGTCAGACCACTTGCTAAATGGGAGCTACCGTATTGTCACTCACCAGGCGGCGCCACTCATGCGTGGGGTCCTGTCCTGTGTCAATATGAGAGAATTGTCAAAGTGACGTTGGAAATGTTCCTACAGGACCCACGTTCCACTAGCGCCCCTAGCGGTAAATCGACTCGCGGTAATCCTCATTAGATAGCTTCGTTCGAGGGATAGTTCACTTTCAAAATGCATAATTGCTACTGTCATTTGCATCTATTCCACAACAAAGCGTGCAAGAATAGCTGGCACATTATGTTTTGTACAGTCTTGCGAGGGTGAGACTTAAAAAAATGAGCTGATTTTTTTGACACAATGTTTCAGGAGCTGCGGATCGTGTCATCAAGATTTGGGACCTGGCGAGCGGTAAACTCAAAGTGTCACTCACCGGTCATGTCAGTACAGTTAGAGGTAAGATGTTACGAGTAAAGTAGATTATGCCATTAGATTTAAGACTGTTAACTTAACAGTCTGATGACTTGTGGTATTTATATCATAGATATATTATAGTTTGACGTTTGGAGGCCTTTACACCTCCAAATCCTATTAGTATTATTTTTTGACGATGGGGACCGTTTACATCTCCAGTCTTTATTTTGACACTTGGGGAGCCTTTACATCTCCAAATTTTATTCGTATTTTATTTTGACGTGGGGGGACCTTTTACATCTCCCACACTTAATTTATTTTTAACTATAGAGACTATACATCTCTTGCACATATTACACATTTATTTTAATATTCTTTACCCAGGTTTTGGCTGTTGTATTATCAACATTTAGATTATAACTTTACTTCTATATATTGTAAATGTTTGTACATGCAAATGCTTTACTGTAATGCTTATTGACTTGTAAAAGTGCCCTTGAGGCCTACTTGCAGAATACATTTTTGAATTTGAAGTATCGAGACTAGACATACTCGTATTGTATGTAGTATCAGGAGGCACCATATTATATCAAATAGAAGTAACTCTTTTTATTACACAATTTTCACTATAAAATATATTGATCAAATTCTGATAATATAAAAATAAATCATTCCACGTTAACAAGTTTAAAGAGTTTAAACGTACGCAATTATATAAATCTATAATTAATGTAAATTGAATCATTTCAGGCTTGGAAGTGTCTTCAAGACATCCATATTTGTTCAGTTGCGGTGAGGACAGACAAGTTAAATGCTGGGACTTAGAATATAATAAGGTAAGTGTATAAGAATTCTTCAATTTTATTTCACTATTCAGTGTCAGATGTTACTGAGATGGTTTTATCAGAATCGAAACCGGAGGTGACAGTTAAATAACTGACAAAGGAAAAATTACATACAGCCAACGACCACTAGATACTTGCGACATTAAAAAAAACAAATTCTATGTTTCTATGTATATTTACCTATGTGCGGTTAAACATGGTGCTCGAATAGCTAATTCAAATTGCATATTTAAAAAATAATAAGGTGGCAAATTAATAGTACATTACATACCAAGGCCGTTTAAGTGGGAAATGCCTCGGCTTGCATGTAATTGTCAGCCGAGGCGAAGCCGAGGTCGACTAACATGTGATCCGAGGCTTTCCCATTTATCGGCCGAGGTTTGTATACTATTTTTCAGTCCGACGGAGCCGGCAGGCGGCAATTTAGTTTTGCGTAAAGTGGCGTTTACCGGCCGGAGGACTGAAAACATTATTTCCTTGTTAACCTATTTACCTAGTAGTTGTTTTAAATTTAATATTTCATTACAATGTTTGAGAAAAGCATTATACAAGCCTCGACCGGAAGAGAGATTGCAGGACTTGTTTAATCCGGCCTCGTCTACGCCTCGGCCGTCTACCACAAACTCGTCCTGCAATCTCTTACTTCACGGCCTCTGCAGTAATGTACTATTTCAGGCCTCCGGCCGGTAAGCGCCACTTTACGCTAAACTAAATTGCCGCCTGCCGGCTCCGTCGGACGGAAAAATAGTATACAAACCTCGGCCGTTAGATGGGAAAGCCTCGGATCACATGTTCGTCGACCTCGGCTTCGCCTCGGCCGACAATTACATGGGATCCGAGACATTTCCCACTAAAACGGCCTTGGTATGTAATCTAGTAAATTTTGTTTAGGTGATCCGTCACTACCACGGGCACCTGTCGGCGGTGTACACGCTGGCGCTGCACCCCGGCATCGACGTGCTGGTGTCGGCGGGCCGCGACGCCACGGCCCGCGTGTGGGACATGCGCACTAAGGTCACTGCCTTTTTACAATACTTTTCTTTCCCTCTTCTCCGCTTATCTTCCCTTTTTTTTCGTTCAAGGCAATCCAATTAAATTATATAATATACTCGCTTATCTAATCGCTTTAAAATGGTAAACTTTTTAAAACTATTTAACAGTTTCTGAACGGAAACGTGTGTCAACTTATGTCAGACCGTATTTAGGCAATAAGGGCTATTTTACTTGTAATTTGTAACAAACTATTGCCTTATCGACTTTTGTATGGGAAACCAGTTGTATGGGAAAACAAAATCGCCGTTTTTAGTATTTTACTCACAATATTTCCGTGTTTTTACACTGCCTAAACCTTCTGCGGGCTAATACAAACATTTCAATACCAAAATTACGTAAATCGGTCCAGCGGTTCTCGAGTTTATCCGTGACTAACAAACGCATTTCATTTTTATATATATAGATTATTATAGCTTTATCCCACATAGTGGTCCCCAAGGGTATAAGCCTCCTCCATCTGTCTCCACCTCTCTTTGTCGGTGGCAGCATCAATCCAATTTTTTCCCGCAGTCTGTATGATATCATCTGCCCATCTTTTTCTTTGCCTTCCCACTCTTCTTTTTCCAGCTGGGCCTGGCCATTTGGTTACAAGTTTTGTCAACCTTTGATCCTGATATCTTGCTATATGACCTGCCCACCTCCACTTTTGTTTCAAACTAAACTGCAGAGCATCTATTATCTTTGTTCTCTTGCGGATGTCTATATTTCTTGTTTTTTGTATTCTTCTTAAATTTAAAATACTTCTCTCCATTGCATGCTGGCAAGATAGGATTTTGTTCTTTATTCTTTCCGTATAAACCCATGTTTGGCTTGCATATGTCAAACTTGGAAGAATGCAAGAGTCCATTTAACCCAGGAAAGATACGATTTTGACAGACATTAAATTATAATAGCCTGATTTTTTCAAATTACGTTAAAATGGGATATTTATATATGATATATGCAAAAATCCTACAAACTTTTCTTCCGGAAGTAGTAGTAGTAGTAAAAAAAAAACTAAACTAAATCGATTTTTTTAACTGAACGATAGCAAATAGTTTTCTTGTATGTGAACATGACGACATATTTGTCTTCTATCTGTTAAAAGAGAAACCGAAGAAAACTTATTCAAGTAAAACCATTAAATCTACAAAATGTACGGCACGGGTGATAGATGTGTTATTTCGCTAGAAACAAATTTTAATAGGTAAAAACTGGTCCTGACCCATTTTAAACGGCTTAAAAAACATATATACATATAAATCTTACAACAAAAATGTTTGTAACATGTGTGTACATATTTGTGACGTTTAGCGTGTAAAGATATTTTGTTGGATTTTGTTGCCTACTTAATACGAGACTCACGATATATCCGTTACGCTAAAAAAATTACCTATTATTAATTATTTCCCAAACTGTCAAAATTTCCATACAAGCTGTCAGTTCAATGACTGGATTAATTAGAGTTTATATACATAGCCAGTTTTAATTTACATTCAATTTTTTTGTTTTATAGGCTAACGTCCACACACTGACAGGCCACACCGACACCATAGCGTCACTACAGTGCCAAGCGGGTGAACCGCAGGTAAATTACCAGTTTTTTACATGTTTATTCGATGTATTACCAGTGTGTAGCCAGCGTAGCGTAGTTTTCTCTCTCTATCACTCTTCCTTATTAGTGCAACAAAGATAGTTGCGTTTCGTTCGCGACTGAGCGCTAGGTATTGGCATCTTGGCTACGTATCCAGTTGTGTGCTGCTTCGACCAAGAATCTATGACGACCCTTTAAAGTGAATACTTACCTACAGTTAAATTATGGATCTTAGCGCATTCTGTTTTTTTTTTTTACCATATCATATGATCTTTGCTGTTTACACTTTTCGGACAAAACTCAAAACAGTATAAAGATTTAACTATCATGATGTTTTGGAAACACTGGGACGCTGTACAGTCAAGGGCATAAATATATGTACAACTTTTTCATTATTTTATATGGAATCATATGGCTGAAAAGACAAAAAGTGTATAGATATTTATGCCCTTGACTGTACATATGTCTTCCAGAGGCTTAGTTTAAAATTTATTATAGTCATTTGATATAGGTCTTACTAACATATGATTAATAGGAATGTATAATAACACTATGGACCTGGTCTGAAATAAAATTATTTGATTTGAATTGATTTGATAATGGGTTTCTGAATTGAATTTTTATTTGCGTTTTAGATTATCACAGGCTCACATGACTCAACGATCCGGCTCTGGGATTTAGCAGCGGGCAAATCTTTATGCACACTCACCAACCACAAAAAATCAGTCCGCTCCATAGTGATCCATCCGACACTCTACACTTTTGCCTCGGCGTCACCAGACAATATCAAGCAGTGGAAGTGTCCAGAAGGTAACTAATTATACTCTTAAACCTCTCAGGCAATTAATTTTCTGATTAGTTTCGAGTGTAAGGCAATCTAACGCGGCACTGGGGTATAATCAGGCCTATGGACTCTCTGCGCGAACAAGAATCGATCGTCTTTTGTCTTGAGTCGGTACCGACACACCGGGTACCCATACATCCCGCGCCCGCAATAATATTTATATTTATATAATATTTGTAATCGCTGTGTGGGGGTGAGTGGAGCCGAGTGTCAATATTTTTTTGCGTAGTGTTCAAAACGGTTTGTTATTACGGTTATGAGCATCGAAAATTGGCATTGACGGAAAAACCTCTTACTCACTCTACTATGCAAGCGTGACAGAAATTGAGATACAAATCCGCAATCTTTCGATTTTCATGGTACTAGCCCAGATATCTGCTCTTAAGACTTATTTAAACTTTCACGATTTTCACACATTATAAATTTACTAAAACGGGGCTTAATCGTGTATAAACTTTGAAAACAAACCTCCGACGTTTCAAGGGCGACATTGCCCCCGTGGTCCCGGAGAAAGACTGGCTGAGGTTGACATCAACATCTTCTAGCTGCGCGGGTTTTACGAACTACCCGCACTTGGTCTTGATTATCAACTTGAACATTTTGCGCACTAGGGATGTGACTCTGTCGACACACTACACTCACGATGTCCGATTTTTGAGCAGGTGATATTCGATTACGCTTACATTTATCAATGACTGGATTCCATGTAGACGAGATTCTAAAACCGTCATCCCGATTGAAATTGGGGTATTTCTTGATTTCAATGGCTTCCCGTACTTTCCTACTATGGAAACGACGATCCGTTGAAAGGATTTTAGGGTTATGCAATTCAATCCAATGGTTTGGTCCAGAATCTAACAAATGTTCGGCAACCGCAGACTTGTGTACCTGGCGATTTCTGACAGCTGCGATATGTTCCTTCACTCTTTCCGCCATGGTACGCTTCGTTTGGCCGATGTAGGAACTACCACAACTGCAATCAATCTTATAAACACCAGGTGACTGGTACGGGATAACATCCTTCGGCGATCTTAGATTGCCCGAAATCTTGGATAAAGGGGTAAACACAGTTTTTATGGAGTACTTCGCTAGCACTGTGCCAATCTTGTCTGTCACCCCTTTCACATAAGGCAAAAATGCCGGTTGTCTCGAAACATCAGGACGCTTCTCTCTTGCTTTTCGTCTGGGCTGCCACTTCTTCACCTTATACCCATTCCATCTGAGTACCTCCTGAATATGTCGGACGGCGCTTAAGAACCTGAAGGGAAATGAGGATATCCTGGTTCTTAAGGCGGATAAAGGGAACGCCACCGTAGTGTTAGACTCAACGTTTTATGATGGCAAGATACGACATCTACTGGATGATAGTCTTGTATATAAACCTGTGACGTACAACCCAACTGCTAGGGTCACTCGTCGCATTAGGGCCGTCATCAGGGACTACAGGGAGTTGTTCGACGAAGACGTTTTTAACCGGTTGTATAAGCCGAGGATTGTTCAACCACCTAAATTGTACGGTTTGCCGAAAGTACATAAGACTGACGTGCCCTTGCGGCTAATCGTAAGTCAAGTTTCTTCTCCTACTTACGATCTTGCGAAGCATGTTGCGTCGGTGTTGCAGCCGCTTGTGGGTGGTACATCGTCTTTCGTGAAGGACTCTCGTCACTTTATAGACATTCTCAAAGGGATAACGCTGGAACCGGATGACATAATGGTGAGTTTCGATGTTGAGTCGCTTTTCACCAATGTTCCCGTTAAGGAGTGTCTTGAAGTTGTCAGGAAAAAGTTGTGCGAGGGTGGTATATCGGAGTCGGTTATGGTCTTGTTAAGGAACTGTTTAGAGGGCAGCTACTTTCTATACGGTGGGAAGCATTACCTCCAGATTGATGGGGTTGCCATGGGTAGTCCTGTAGCACCGGTTTTGGCAAATATCTGGATGGAACATATCGAGGCCAGTATGAACCTGCAGTCTTGGGGAGTGAGAGTGTGGAAACGATATGTGGATGATGTTTTCTGTATCATGAAAGGTGGCAAGCAGGAGGTGGAGCAACTCCTCCGGTATATCAATTCGATTCATCCTAAGATACAGTTCACGTATGAATTGGAATCCCAGCGCAGTTTGCCTTTTTTGGACGTAAAAGTGATTGGTCGAATGGACGGAACCCTGACGCATACTGTTTATAGGAAGCCGACGCACACAGACCGATATTTAAACGCTTTGTCTCACCACCATCCCCGCCATCTACAGTCAGTGGTCAGCTCTTTAGTGAATAGAGCACACGCTCTTTGTGACCCTGAATTTTTAAAGAGTGAGATGACACATATTCAGGAGGTACTCAGATGGAATGGGTATAAGGTGAAGAAGTGGCAGCCCAGACGAAAAGCAAGAGAGAAGCGTCCTGATGTTTCGAGACAACCGGCATTTTTGCCTTATGTGAAAGGGGTGACAGACAAGATTGGCACAGTGCTAGCGAAGTACTCCATAAAAACTGTGTTTACCCCTTTATCCAAGATTTCGGGCAATCTAAGATCGCCGAAGGATGTTATCCCGTACCAGTCACCTGGTGTTTATAAGATTGATTGCAGTTGTGGTAGTTCCTACATCGGCCAAACGAAGCGTACCATGGCGGAAAGAGTGAAGGAACATATCGCAGCTGTCAGAAATCGCCAGGTACACAAGTCTGCGGTTGCCGAACATTTGTTAGATTCTGGACCAAACCATTGGATTGAATTGCATAACCCTAAAATCCTTTCAACGGATCGTCGTTTCCATAGTAGGAAAGTACGGGAAGCCATTGAAATCAAGAAATACCCCAATTTCAATCGGGATGACGGTTTTAGAATCTCGTCTACATGAAATCCAGTCATTGATAAATGTAAGCGTAATCGAATATCACCTGCTCAAAAATCGGACATCGTGAGTGTAGTGTGTCGACAGAGTCACATCCCTAGTGCGCAAAATGTTCAAGTTGATAATCAAGACCAAGTGCGGGTAGTTCGTAAAACCCGCGCAGCTAGAAGATGTTGATGTCAACCTCAACCAGTCTTTCTCCGGGACCACGGGGGCAATGTCGCCCTTGAAACGTCGGAGGTTTGTTTTCAAAGTTTATACACGATTAAGCCCCGTTTTAGTAAATTTATAATCTGCTCTTAAGAACTATATCTGTGGTATAATATCTTTGGTAAGGATACTTACTTAGGAGCTCGAGGAGATGTCCTGGGGTTCTGCAGGAAAACAGAAAGGTTAAAAGGAAGTGATGGGGGAATGCCGCCAGGGCAATGACCTGCAGCTCCATCAACAGGAAAGTGTTTAAAAAGAAAGTGCATTATGTTCTCGAGAGATAGATAGATAAAATGTTTATTTGTATGCTGCAAAAACACACAGTAGTACAAATACACAGTAAAAACACACAGTAGCTATAACAAAATCAATAAAATGAACACAAGCAAAAAAAATTTAAACAAGTAAACAGTAAAAAAAAATTAAAAAAAAGGTAGTGACAGTAGTTGCTGTGTGCGTTGCAGCAAGACAAAAGGGTTCACAGCTCAGTAATACGCTTCCCTCTTTCGAGAAAATAGCCCGCTCGGTTGCGGCAGCGCGTCCCTCCATAACATAACATAAGATTGGCTTACGACTAAAAGTGTGACACGGTCTTTAATATGTCATTCGTACATACCGACTTCGACCACGTTTAGTGTAAAATCGGCCAGTGCAACAAATTACCTGATGTTTTCTACTCGAAATAAATGCTGGCTAATACTAATTTTGGATTAATTTCCCAGGAAAGTTCATCCAGAACTTGTCCGGCCACAACGCCATCGTGAACTGCATGGCCGTCAACCCTGAAGGCGTGCTGGTGAGCGGCGGCGACAACGGCACCATGTACTGCTGGGACTGGCGCACCGGGTACAACTTCCAGCGGTTGCAGGTGCACTCTTTATACTTTTTAGGGTTCCCTAGATAAAAAAAAATCCTTATAGGATTACTCTGTTATCCGTCTACGTTAAAAGCCCCTTTATCTTATGAACGCGTAGAGATAACAAATTGAAATTTATACTATATTCTGAGTCTGCGGTCCCTTTAAGCTGTCAAAAAAACAAAATATACGGCTGTTTGTCGCACTTCCCATACCTTTGCAAAAGGAATCAAAATGTATAAGGTACTTCTCGTTAACAAAGAAATTTGACGAAAAGCAAGATCTTGTAGTACAGGAAAATTGTTGCGCACTGAGAGTTCCGTACCACCAGTATTGTCTCGCTCGGAACCCTCGGTGCGCGAGTCGGCCTCGCACTTCTCCGGTTTATTTCTTGTTGTCTCATTGCTGATGGATGGCAATCTCTCCTAACTCCATTGAGTGTGTCGTCATAAGCTAGGTGGACTGTGCTGCTTAACCCTTCGTCTGTGTTTGATAAGGATCCTGACCACAATTTTTGGTCATCTTTTTGCATTTTTTTTCTAAACAATTTCATTTGCCCTTTACGATACCACCGAGGTTTGAACTCACGACTTTTTGACCCACCCACAGTCGAAGGGCTGCTTGCTACGGGGCTTACTGCGAACATCGACTTATCGTATCTTCATCTGTATTCGAGCACTATTTGAGCAAATGAGACGTAGATACGTATTTTAGGTTTGTCAGACTTGCCTTGCATCCAGACTGTCTTGTACAGTCAGCTACAAATATATGAATACAGCCAAAGTGCCAAAAATATGTATACACTACTTTATTCCTTGAACATTAAGGTCGTGTATACATATTTTTGGCACTTTGGCTGTATTCATATCTTTGTAGCTAACTTTACATACTCCTCCCTGTGTATACCATTTATTCACGTTAACTTTGAAATCACATATTTATAGTCCGAAGGATTTCGGAGTCCGTATAAAAGGCGGCCAAATAATCGGCAGCCCAATAATTCGTGTCCTTTTTTTGAGTTGCTGTTTATTGTACACTACTGTAAAAACTGACTCGGATTATTGGGCTGCCTTTTCGCAGGATGCGGATTAGTGGCACCCGAGCATTTGTAGCATAGAAAACTAGGTGCTACTACTCTCCAACCGATGATTGTTGTGGATCATTATAACATACCTAATACCTATTGCTTTGTTACTACTAGGTAGTAGTAACAAAGAGAAGTAGCATATTAACTACACGTCAACAAAGCGCCTTGATGACGAATCCCACATGAGGCACTAGTGACAATAAAAATACTAGCTAAATATTGTATTGTAGTACGTTTCAACACAATTATACCTTTTGGACACAGGGCTACCTCGTTACCACGCAAAAAAGGCACATTGGATGTCGAGTTGCGGAAAAAGCCCAGAAAAACTAACTAACTAACCTTTTGGACACAATTTAAACTTCAAAATTCCCTCCCCAGTCTGCAGTCCAGCCTGGCTCCATGGACTCTGAAGCCGGTATCTTCGCGATGACTTTCGACCGCTCCGGTGCGCGTCTGATCACGGCCGAGGCCGACAAGAGCATCAAGATATACCGCGAAGACGATACAGCGTCAGAGGAGACGCATCCCATCAACTGGCGACCGGAAATACTTAAGAGGAGGAAGTTTTAATAAATATATGGATTTTCACATTTGGTTTTTTTCTGTTCGTATAAGCTGTCGGTATAAAAAAGCGGTAAGCGGTAGCGGTAAGGCGTGCGACCGCTTATTTCAGTTGCGTTTACGTTGACGAGTTACATTCGATTGCGACTGCGACATTCGTAAGTCATTCCTACTACTACTCTGGCAGGAGCGAGATGGACATACTGTCGAATGCCGCAGCAAGATCGCCGTTGACACTTCGCTGCTTCGTCGGTCAAGCCGTGACACATGATACAGTGTCGAAACGTCGGTATATTAAGGTAAATTAACTACATTCGCAATAGACCCGTTCTATTTTCATGGTAAGCACTCTGTAACCGTGTTGACTCATCTATACTGTTCGCGGATAGGGTGATGGAACCGTAGAATTTTACTAGCAAAACAGCATAATAATGTGTCGTCTCATAATAAGGGATAGGAATTCGGATGCTTTTATAACTACACGCTCAGACAGCAAGTATGGATTCTGCGTCTTAAAAATATTAAGTTCGGGGAATCCGGGATTGTATAAACATCAGGAAATAGTGGTCAAAATATTTAGGTTATGGCTATTTTCAGAAATTTCGTTAACATACCAATATGTTGGTAGAGTTGTAACTACAAACAGGTGGAGCAAAAAATCGTGGTGAATCGTTTTTTAAAAGCGTAATAGGTAGGTCGTGTTTTGATGATGAAATATTAAGAGGAACTCTTCAAAAGCAAAAACATTTCTTTCAATAAACTAAATTGTAACAAAATTAAATGAGTCCGCCTATGGAGGCGGACTCATTTAGTAATATGGATTACTGAAAACCAACAGAGTGTTGGTACTGAGGCCGAAGTTTCGGTATAAAAGCATCCGAATTTCTGATACCTGCTCATATTATTGCGGTTTGTGTAGTCTGTGGCTGATTTCACATGTGATGGTGAAATCAAACAGCTCAGCGCAATAGTCGTAATGTACCTATAGTTAGAGGCGATGGATTCCGGTTCGAACTTCAGTAAGGTAGTGAACCAGTGGATGACTTTTTGCAGTTTATTTAAAAAAATTAAGATATCGCTACATAACCAAAAATAGACAGCTACTGACATTTGAGGATTGTGTTCAAAAACTTCCATCGATTCAATAAATAATTTACTATTTTAGTGTTTTTAGCGGATCTGTTAAGAACTTGTACCGTGAAAGTCAAGATCATAACCACAACTGTGTGTTTTTATTAATCGTTTATTGAAACTGTTAGATGATTTATTAAACTATTGATATTGCATGTGTGTATCTAATTTTATATTGATTAAATCACTATCTATTTTGGAGGCTGGATGGCGGGTAGAGGGATTTTGCCTGTCATTCACTGGTACAATTTCAGAGGTAGCAGAAAACTGAAATAGACAATGGTAAGGATATAATACCATTTATGGTCCGCATAGCATGCAGAAAGAAGTGTTTTACACATTTGCACAAGCATGCATTCGGTATGTTTTATAGTTCAGAAGTTATTTGTAAAAATGTGTGAATTCCCTACTTAAAGTGTCATTCACTGGGATGCTTACCTTGAGTACTTATTTCATGTCATGTAGCAAATACTCGCGATTTCTGCAATTGATAAGTATAATATTACGTAGGTTTCGTAATGAAACATACAAAGCTTTAGTAGAATATTTATTTAAAAGTAGGCGCTTTATAAATTAAACATTAAAAAGCGAATTTCAAATTAAATTTAACTGAGTATCATTTTACACAGACCTCATGGAATGACATTTGAAACTTTTATGACATGATTGTTAACAATGCATTATAAAATCTTCTTTAAACAAATCGAGAAACCACCAATACATTGAGTTTTTAGATTCTATTATTATTATTATAGAGTTTTTAGATACGTATTGTTCTTAAAATTTTACATTAACAAAGTTTGATGTTATTAATCAAACACAACCAAACAGGGCAAAATGTGATTTAAAAAAATTGTGTTTTTCTAAACTTATCGGTGGTTAGAGAATACTAGTATTCTTTTCAATATTGTACGACCAACATGATATCATATTTTTAGTGCATTAAAAAAAGCATATAATAAAAATACCTCCATCAGTCTCTCATTTCACAAAACTTAATATGATGTGTGTTAAGTTGCCAGCAAGCCATAATTATTATGTACTTATACAAATAAATGCATCTTTTACATAAAATATCAATATTTTAGAACGGTGCTTCGGGTATTGGCGATGGCGCGAAGGAAATGCAGGACAACAGTATCGCCTTTGTGTGTTTCAGCCAAAACCCGAAGGTTCTCTTCTTCGTACAGTTAGCAGCAAAAGTTGAGTTACAAAATGAGAACTTATTAGTACTTACACCAGCACGGCTAGCCTATTTCGACGCACCTGGCTTTAGTCTAGAATTGCAGATGTCAAATTGCAGTTAATATAATTATGAAATCACGCAGCTTTTGACAGGAGATGATGATGGCTCGCTGTAAATAGGTACATGTACGAAAATGTGTCCCTAGTTAAAGTTGTGAGTAAAAATGTTTATCATAAAAATTTTTGCTGTCGACTGTAGATCTGGCGAATATAATCTGATATAAACTAAGTCTGCAAGTAGATTAAAAAAAATATGCCTCCCTTTTTACGGAGTGACAAATGACAATAGAAGCGTAAGCAAAAAACAGTATGACGTTCTCTGACTATGCAGGAATGAGAACACAATATCCTTGTTGAACTATACATGGTGTCTCTCCAATTCCAGCATTTTTTACTATGGGACCAACACTAAAGGAGCTACAATTTTTTTCCTTCGGAAAAATATATGCTATGTATGGGACTATGGTGTCAGCCAAAATTTTTTTGCAATTTCGGGGTTGGTCCTATAATGAAAGAGGCTCAGTTTGGAGAATAAAATGAAACCATTGATTGAAAGCCCCATAGTCGGAGACACCCAGTAGAGATGTTGACATTGTTAATTTCTAAAATAACATGCAGGAGCGTTTTAAGCGTGGATCGTGTTCATATTTCATCATCGAGATCGAATTCCTCCTCAGGGAAGTCGCCGAGAGTGATGTGGGTCGGTTTGACGAAGCCGCCGTATTTCGGAGGGCACGTGAAATAACGCTTGCCGTTTACTCTGTAACGATAAAATTAATATGAGTAGGTAAAAAAGGAAAGCAGGGATTTCAATCCACAACTTCAAATTTAGAAACCACTACTGTTAACTATTTGTGCTATGATGGTCATTATACACGAGGCGGTATTGTGCGCGCGAGCTGAAAGCGAGTGCGCAATAAGGAAGCCGATGTGTATAATGACCATGCACACACGTGTCATACGACATTTTTCAACACACTTGTAAGTAATAATCAAAATTTAATTCGAGGTTATTAACTTTTGTTAAATACGTTAACTTAATTGTCAGAATCATGTAAGAATGCCTACATGGTAATTAGCATATAAGTTTCACTAACCTTTATTGACTAAGTATCTACTTGAAGCTTCTTGCGATGCCTTTTCAACGTCGGTTGATGACAATATTTTACATTTTCAACTAATAAATCCCGAAGCTAAGGCCCAAACGTCACAAATAAGTAGGTATATTTATCACTACCGAGTACAACTAGATTTTCATGATAGCACCCGCGTTTTGTAGTTTCAGAGGAGCCTAATCCACATATTGTTATAGTTTTACTTCTAATTCTCTTATAGTTGCATTTTATCATAATAATAAAGCGAGAAAACCATCAAAAATGTTTTACGTAAATAAGTTACCGCGGCGCGCCATTGGTGTATTTTTTTCGAATCGCGATGCGCGCGTATATTTAAGGCAAAGGCCCGCCAAACAGCCAAAATAAAAAATGAAACTATTTATGTTTGAAGCACAAATTATTGTGAATTTTGAATAATTTAATACAATTTCACATATGTTCAATAATTCAGAAGGTTTTAATCCATGTATTCAACTAAATACGGAGATATTGCTTTTTAAGGTATAAGTTATTATGCGGCTAAAAACAGTGTACTTTTGAAAAAAAAAAGCCTTTCCAATCTGACAAAATTTGAATGTATTATCTGTGTACGTAACTTAGTCTCGTAGAGTACAAACTTAATTTGATGGGGTTATCTGATTACAACACTAGTTCAATAATATAATGAAAAAGCACGCGTGTTTAATATCTAGGATTATTAGCCTAAAAGCGGTACGATAAGAACCTCGTTACGAGCAAGTGTGTTGAAAAGAGATAAATCTGTCAACTGACTTGATGATGTGATGATAATTCACAAAACGATATCGTATTGTTTTGTCCTTTGAAGATTCGCTTCTAAGAGTTCTAAGTAAAGTTGGCGGAATCATCGACGATATACACACGCCATAACATATTTATAATATTATCAAAGATGGACTTAGTCAGCGTTGGTTAGTGGCTCAGCTGTAAGAGCGTGCGACTTTCAAGCCGAAGGTCGCCGGTTCAAACTCCGGCTCGTACCAATGACTTTTTTGGAACCTAAGTACGAAATATCATTTGATATTTACCAATCGCTTGTCGGTGAAGGAAAACATCGTGAGGAAACCGGACTAATTCTAATAAGACCTAGTTTTCCGTCTGGGTTAGCAGGTCAGAAGACCTACTACGAACATCGAAAATTGGCATTGACGGGAAAACCTCTTTGTCACTCCAATATGCAAGTGTGACCGAGATGGAGATACAAATCCGCAATCGTTCGGATTTCGTGGTATGGACGCAGATGGCAGCTGGTTTAGTAAACCTAGAGGCTACCCCAAATCTTGGGTTTATATGCTAAAACAGACCCTAGGCTCAGAGCTGTAGCATAAGCGAATCAATTTATTGATTCAGAATACTCACTCGCCGTCATTCTTGCCACGAGGCTCGTCATACTGCACACCAATCCACAATCCTTTAACTCCCTCCAAAAGCCCGTTGTACCGGACTGTCGCCCGCCGTACGGGTTGCCCTGGTACGCGGACTTCGCAACGCGCGCCTATTAGCACCGCCGCTGCCAGGCTGGAACCCAAATTCATGTTTAGAGTATAAATAAGCAAAGGTTTTAACGCAGATGGCGTTGCATTCGTTAAAAAAATCTATAAAACTTGGATAGCAAAACAGACAAGTTCGTTTATTTTTGTAATAAATATGTCATTTGTAAAAAAAACTTGATTTTCAGCATAACCTTCTAACTTGTGGATGATGGTAAGATAATCAGCTGGAGCCAGAGGAGCATTTTCATAAGCCGAAAGTTGTAGTGGCCAAAATTTGTATATGTACCCTTTCAAAATAACCTATATTTATTACAATTATAAATAAATCTGAGCCTGTAAATCTGTTAAGTTTTGGAAGTATTTTGGATACTTATAATAGTATACAAAGTATAAACCTCTAGTCTGAAAACAACAAACATGAACAAAATACATCTTAATATAATACCACATAATATGCATCAAGCTTTACAGCCACATAATAAGCCTAAAATTTCTTCATAAGAAAATAGGTAATATCATTATGAGGTGGCCATGTGTTCAAGGGCAAACATAGCATGTACCTTGCCTCCTCCTCCAATTCCTTTTGCTGCTGCTCCTTCATTTTGGCCATCTCTTCCTTATTGTACTTGCCCATCTTGTTCCGTTGCAAGAATGAGCGTACTGTATCTCCCTTCTTCTCGTACTCTTCTTCTGACAAACGGAATCTGAATGGATAAAAGAACATTTGAAGAGGGAGTTCAATTTTATATTTGCCAACACAAGTTTTCTCTGACAATCCAACCAATAGTGTCAAATTGGTACATACACTATTAATCCGAACCCTGAAAATTTAACCCCCGTTCGGACCCGTGGAGCGTTCGGATTATAGTATGGAGAATTAATAGGGTATTATGTATGAAATAAAATAAACAATATAGTGAAATTTGAAATATGTATTTATCAGTAAAAGTAACATCTATAACTAAAAGAAATACCCTCCAGTTGATCTAAAATTTCAAAGGAAATAGTCAAAGTAACATGTTCTATTTTCTTTGACGTGGAAGCCATGATTTAAACACAATGACATATACACTGTTGAGATGAACAAACCACGCAATACGAGTAACAACATAAAATCGCGGGTGGGTAGAAAAAACAAAAGTGTATATCACTTAAAGAAGCGGTTGGGAAGAGCCATTCGGATTACAGAGGGGTTCGGGATAGAAGGGGTTCGGATTAAAGAGGTCCTGCTGTACTAAACAACAATATCAAGTTTTTACTACACAAAATTGAAAGCATGAATTTTAGTAAGTCTCTCCCAATTTCTTTGCCTTCTTTGCTTTGCCTCCATCTATAATAAGTCAAGGTGAGCATTTTATTTAAACGTTTAAAGATAATTCATGGCAATACATCACGGGGCATATGTAGCACTGGAAATATAAAACAAATCCCAGTAACATACCTTTCAGCACTATCTGAGGAGCTAACATCGCTGAGCAATGCAAATTTGTCCTCCACATGTATCCGCATACCGTCATCAATTGGATAGGAGCCGAGCAGCGCATTGTTGTTGTCTAAGTCACACAAGTGATTGTTTTTACTGTCAAACAACTTTACTTTCATTGTCGTAGCATTGCCTCCGGTAACTAGTTCCAGTTTGGTCTGCAATACAAAGCTGAAGTTAATATTGGATTAACCATAATATTGCGAAACAATATCAACACTTGTAATAAGAAATGGGACAAGTGACAAAGCAGTTCCTTTTCCCATTTCTCTTTTCTAGCATCAATATCATTAACATAATGATGAATATATTGCATTAACCATTCTAATCCTGAAGTACAGGCTTGCCTATTCAGGGAGTAGAATCCTAGTTTTAAGGATATTGTACTAAAGGATGTTTTAATAAATAAATATTTGTATTTGTCATAGATATCATAAGGAAACTTTAAATATCTATGGTATTTGTAAATATTTGTGGACGATACTATCAATGTTGAGTGGGAATAGTAGATTACATACCAAGGCCGTTTAAGTGGGAGATGTCTCGGATTTCATGTAATTGTCGGCCGAGGCAAAGCCGAGGTCGACTAACATGTGATCCGAGGCTTTAACGGCCGAGGTTTGTATACTATTTTTCTGCCCGACGGAGCCGACAGGCGGCAATTTAGTTTTGCGTAAAGTGGCGCTTACCGGCCGGAGGACTGAAAAATCTATTTCTATTTATTTTAATATTGTAATACAGATAGGTATAATTGAACAAAACAAAAACTTTTTTTTTGTCCCAGCAATCTGTTACAATTTTATTTTACTGTACGAGTGCTTGTTGAGTTCAATTGATATTCTTTTCAGATAGAGATACTTAAGATTTAAATAACATTTATCTATGCGATTGTGTTCATATTGACCTTCTTCTAAGGACTATTCCAAATTCTGATATTATCTGTTATGCCGACGACACAGTTGTCCTTTTTAGTGGCAATACATGGGAGGAAACATATATCGATCAGCTGAACTTGGGCTAACTAAGGTGTCTAACTGGTTGGATCACAATCTCCTCACTTTAAATGCGAGTAAAAGCTGCCATATTCCTTTCTCAAAAACGTCTGTTTCTTCTGCTCCACACGCATTCCACCTTAAAATTCATTCCTGCGATCTAAATTATGCAAGCTATTCCTGTGCTACTATAAGTAGATGCAGCAGCATAAGGTATCTAGGCCTTATCGTAGATGAAAACTTATCATTTAAACAGCACATACATGGTCTATCAAAGAAAGTTAGAAAACCGATCTATTTAGTTAAACGGCTCCGGGACTGTCCAGTTCATCGCCGGATGTCCTCCGTGTAGTCTACCATGCATTATGCCAATCAGTTATTCAATATTGCATTGCTGTTTGGGGCAGCGCAGGTAAGACAATTATACTTGAAATCGAGCGCGCTCAGCGTTCGGTTATTAAAGTAATGCTTAAAAAACTTTTTAGATTCCCTACTGATTTGCTTTATAATGAAACAGGGTTCCTCAGAGTTCGGCAATTATTTATTCTCAATGCAGTTACTAGAGTTCGACGACTAGAGATCTCATAATGAATAGACGCACATACAGAGTCCCTGTACCTCCTGTCCAGACTACGCACGCTTAGCGACTACCCTTTTACATTCACCCTTTTTTATACAATGCTGTTTGCAAAATTATTGATTTAAAAGCTTGTACCTTATCATTAGTCAAATCAAAACTAAAAAAATGGTTTGCTACCCTTTCATACAATGACACGGAAGACTTATTACATTTACTCAGCACTTATAGTTAGTCTTGTGGTCAACTATGGTTGTTATTTATTACTCGCACTCATTCATACTAACACATACACACAAACACATACGCACACACACACACACACACACTAACACACAAACACTTACACTCACACACTCATAATAATAGCAACTTCAATACCCGATTCAAAAAGAAGCTGAAATACGATATCATTAATAATCTAAAACTTTAATAACTCGTTTGAATACTTAAAAACACATGATTTGTTGAATAAAATTTACCTAAAATGAAATAAATAAAACAAAAACCTAAAAATAAGTAAATAATCTTAAATTACTAAATGTTACGGCCGGGTTTGCCATATTAAATAAATGCGTATCTAAAAGATGCTTGTATTTTTTTATATATATATATATATATATTTTTTTTATTATTTTCATATTACTACTGTTCTTTCTTTGTCATATTACTTCCCTCAAAAGTATATAGTTATACTAGTATTTATATAATAAACATACATTATATTATGGTGATCATTAATCTTGAAAACAAGTAAGTATAAATAAATAATCACAATAAATTTATTTAAAATTTACATAAAAGAAGTCAGTATAAGACCAATGTATAAAATAAAAAAATATTAAAACATTTGCTTTAATTTCTTACAACAAATAAACAAGAAATATAACATAACCAACAACAAAAAAAAAAAATTGTACGCTCAATCTCATCCAGTGTCGATACCGAATCCATTATCCGTCAAGTTTAGCATTAGGGTGGATCGAATTTTTTTTTTCTCGATTTTGCCTAAGGCGGGGTTGTAAAAAGATAGTCTCGGAACACATAATTAAATGTTTGTATGGACACTTTTCGAAATTATAAGTAAGAAGTACTGCCACAAGCCATCTGAAATATTGTCAAAAAAATGAAAAACTTGTTAACAATTTTTGTAAGAAAAAATATATTTTATAATGAAATTACAGTTTTTATTGACAACACATACCTATAATATCCAAAATACAAAATTAAAACAAACAATTACATAATAGTAATCAATTTGCACAATAGATTTATTCTGAAATATAGAGTACAATTATGCAATTTTGTAGTCAGTTTTCGTATTGAATACAGGCATTACGCGACAAGAATCAAGCTTATTTTTTATCCACCATTCTCGTCTCTCTAGCCCACATACAGCAGTACAAAATTCTGTTGCCATTTTTTAAACTCCTTTCAGTAGCTTGAGTGTGGCAGGCCATTAAACAGAACTTGGGCAATATTTTAATTTCTAATTTCCATTGCGTTGAATTACAGGATCAATCACCTTCTTCAGATTTTTTGGGAGGTATCTTGTCAGCTTAATTGTTTCGTGTAAGTGTTTGGCTCCATTAATACATAAAGGTTGCGTTTTTATATTGAACCACACTGGGGCATCTTCAACACAAAATGCGTTAGACTTAACTCGTTTCTTGATGGGGTCTCGGTTGACATATAAAACCTGAGTATCCTGTTACTCCTGTTAGCTGTTGTTAGCCATCGTGAATGACAAATTTTCCCTGGATTTCGTTTGGCCAAATTTTCATCACAGTTGCCTTGATGGATTGCACAACAGATTTCCAGACGGTATAACTGATCTGTACTGAGATCGGTGCGGGCCTTAGTAATATCGGGAAGTTGGCATTGTACAGCAGCTAATTGAGTTACAGGAAGTTTTTCGCAGTTATTTATTGCTTTTCCTATTTTGCCAGTAAAACTTCTGGGACCTGTTGTTGTGCCATCAAGATGCAAAGGTAACTCATTGGCATGCAGCTGGCAAACTAACCATTGAAGAGGGCGTTCAAGTTTATTTTCTAGTATACTGATAATACCTCCCTCACCCCAGTATTAACTGCAGTGCCATCACATCCAACCGCTACAATTTGTTTTATATCCAAGGGTTTACTTGTAAGTAGGAATGCAAGTTAGTTGCGATAGTTTTTGCGTCACATGCATTCAGGTGTTATGTGACCAATGTATTGGGATCCGGGTTCTCGGAGCAATGTTATGTGCTCTTCCATTACAACCCTCCTTCTCATTACTACATTGGGCAATAGAAAGTCAAACAACTAACGACAATACAGTGCAAGACGTTGGTGGATCAAGATTAAAAACGCTGGTAGTATAACATTGATGCTAAAATTAAGTCAAGCTATTATGAGGGTACTTTGATAATTTTCTAGAATAATGCAGTAACAATTTATTTTTAATTTATAATGATGTATTTGATTATTCAGGAAACGTTTAGAAGTGGTATTAGTATGTTAACACAGTCCCTGTAACAACGATATCATGAAGTGAAATTTTTGATATATGAAAATACTTTATTGGGCTTGTGGCAGTACTTACAATTATCCAATCTTGCTCATATTCGACATTTGCCTTATTTTGCCAACACATAAACTTTTTGGAGGCCCGCCATTTTGAAATTAAAAAAAAAATTTTTTTTCATACATAGGCGATCCACCCTATTTAGCATACGTTAATGTTACCGTAGCTCCTTATCGCTGCGCGCCCGGTGATGCGCCGACGCACAGCAACAGAACTAGTTTGTAAGTGTTTGCATGCCGATTGTTTACTTACCCTCACATTTTTTTTTTGTAATAAGCCTTTTAATTGTATGCACTGTATGTTTAACTCAAATATTTTTCTAGCTTTAAGATGTTCTCATGTAAGTGAATTTGTAATTCTTATGAGAATAAATATTCTTTAACCGTAATACTAATTTTAATTATTTCTTTATTTTCTCATGTTTCATTGTAAATTCATTCCGAGCTCCAAGATACAGGCTTAGCCTAGTTTGGAGCTCGCCGGACATCTGTGGTGTAATATGTATGTGTATATTATTAATAATACATTTATTCTTATTCTTATATTGGCAATTTTGAAAGTAAATAATTTTCTATACGGTGACTCATTATAACCTTAAACTCGGAGACTGTTATTCCTTTTTTGAAACGTCTTTCCGCTGGGGCTCCAACTTCCGTGTCAGACTTCGTAATATGCACATAAACGAAATCTGGGGTAACTACTTGAATATTCTCCATGATTTATAATATTTATTTGCACACAAACAATTCTCAAAATTTCCTCACACCATCTGTCAAACAGATGTCAAATAAAAAGCAAAACAATTTTTTTTTTATTCGTCCGTTCGGACAGGCTAAAGCCCGTCATTCACGGCAGTCCGCCGGCACTCCGGCATGGCTGGATGTAGCGGACACACGGTGTGCAAGTGGCCCAGCCTGGCAGTCCAATTCGCACTTATTCGTTGAAAGATGCGCAGCGCTGCGTTGTAGCGCATACACTGTACTTGAATTAAAAAAATGCCGCCATCTCTTATGTCATTTTTAATAATGAATAATTAATATAATTTTGCATTGCCGCATTTCTCAATTGTTTATAAGCGTAATTTAGTGCAATTCGGAATGAATTCGGATTCATTCACGGCAGTCCGCCGGCACTCCGGCACGTAATATAGCATCGTGAATGTCGTTGCCGGATGCGTGCCGTACGGCAACATCCTGCTAGCTCCGCCCACCTCCTTGCAGTCCGAATTGCACTAAATTACGGTAATAAACAATTGAGAAATGCGGCAATGCAAAAAATATTAATTATTCATTATTAAAAATGACATAAGAGATGGCGGCATTTTTTTAATTCGAGTACAGTGTATGCGCTAAAAAGCAGCGCTGCGCATCTTTCAACGAATAAGTGCAAATTGGACTGCCAGGCTGGGCCATTTGCACACCGTGTGTCCGCTACATCCAGCCATGCCGGAGTGCCGGCGGACTGCCGTGAATGACGGGCTTTAATTTAATCCAGCCATGCCGGAGTGCCGGCAGACTGCCGTGAATGAGGGGCTGTATAATTTATCATTTCAATAGGAGGTTGGAATGGTTCATAGAAAAAAATAGTATGTTCGCTGAAGAAACTGTCGGTTTCAGGAAGTGTCGATCATCATTGGACAATTTAAGTAGCTTAGTAACTCGTATACAGACCGGATTCTCAAAAAATATGATTACTTTAGGGAGTTTCATAGATATTGACAATGCATATAATAATGTAAATGTTCCTATTTTAATTACAATACTTGACAAGCTAGGAGTTGGTCGTAAAATTTGTCAATATCTGTGGAATTTCTTAAGCGAAAGATATCTTACAATACAGACTGATAATAGTATGTTACGTAGGTCAACTGGTCGCGGATTAGCTCAAGGAGACCCTACTTCACCGTTGCTTTTTAATATTTATACAATGCATATTCAAAATTCACTTACAGATGTATTCTTTTCTCAATATGCCGATGATTTCATTTTATATGTTACAAAAAGAACCATTGTGGAGGCTGAAGATGTATTGCAAAAATCTCTGAATGTATTTAACAGGTGTCTAAATAATATTGGTCTTGAAATATCTACATCTAAAACTAAGTTATGTATATTCAAAAAAGGTATTAATAGAAGGCCTGTGAGCATTAAAATTAATGATAGAGAATTAGAGTTAGTAAAGTGTGTCAAATACCTGGGATTGTGGTTGGATCGATCTCTCAAGTGGGAAAAACATATTGACGAATTAACTCTAAAGATTCAGAAACATTGTAATATTTTAAAAGTTTTGGCAGGATCGGGATGGGGTGTACACCCAAAACATCTTAGAAGACTGTACTTTGCGATAATTCGCAGCAGAATAGATTATGCATCCTTTTTGTATGATGATAGTTGCGATTTCAATTTGCGTAAACTTGATAAAATTCAAAATCAAGCCCTAAGGACCATAGGCGGTTTTATTAAGTCTACTCCCATACACGCGATGGAATCTGAGTTGTGCGTACAGCCCTTACACATGCGACGTTTTTATTTGGGTTCTAAGTTTTGGTTAAAATCTAGATCTTTTGATAGCAGTATAACTGTGAAGCTCTTAGATGTATTAAATAATGATATACAAAAACATGACACATTACGCAATAAAAAGCCTCTCCTGCTTAGCATTCATAATATTTATAAATCAACTACTATGCATTCCAGTAACCTATTGGAAATGTTTTCATTAGACAGATGGGTTAATAAGATCGATATTCATAAATCTATTAGGTGTAACATCACGACTATCACTGGATCTAAACGTGAATATAAAGCAAATATGCTAAGAACGACTGTGGATGATTTTTTACAAACAAATTATTCTGAATTTTATTGCATATACACGGACGGCTCTAAGGAAAAATGCAACTTAGGTGCTGCGTTTTATGATCCTCAGTCGAACATATCGATTAAATTACATATAAAGTATAACATGTCTATAATGCACGCTGAGTTGGTCGCGATAGCCGAAGCATTATCATACATCCAGTCTCTAGATCACAATAAAATTGTCATACTTTCGGATTCTAAAAGTGCACTCCAACATATTTCTCGGTGTACATCAAATATTAGAGGTCTCCCAATAGCGTATTCCATTTTGAATCTTATTGAAAAACTGAAATCAAAGAGTATTACTGTAGTATTGCAATGGATCCCATCTCATGTTGGTATAGACGGCAACGAAATCGTTGATTCCCTAGCCAGGCAGGCCTGTCAGGACGGAGTACAATGTGACGCATTACCTTTTTATTCTGACTGTATCATTATAGCCAAACAACGGACATATTCCTTATGGAAAGAATATTTTGATAAAAGATCAACAGAAAAGGGCATTTGGTATAAGACGATCCAACCGCATCCACTAATGAAGCCATGGATAGATTGTTCTCTAAATAGACAAGACTGTGTGCTATTGATGAGACTTCGTTCTGGACATATCCCTTTGAATAAATTTGGTTTTTTGATGAAAAAAGTTGCTTCTCCTAATTGTGATGAATGTAATATTCTAGAGGATGTGTATCATGTTGTAATGGAATGTGTCCGGAATGAAGCTGCTCGTATAGATCTAGCTCATTTCAGCAATTTTTATACAATTTTCCATGTCGGAGGTTGTAATAGCACTCTGGCCGATCCTTTGTCGGACGCGGCCGCAGCGCTACTGCAACTTGTACGAAAAGCCATTGTAAATAGAAACGTTTGTATGTAATAAGCTTCATGTAATTGTTTATGGAGCGACGTGTTCACTTCTGTGACAAGCTCTTCATTCAATAAAGATTAAAAAAAAAAAATAATAATTTATCATTGATAATAATGTCAATCTCAGGAAATTTACTGCCAAGACTGCCTTCATAACATGGTAACACCCGAGTAGACGTCTCGCTCAGACTAATGATTCTATAGACTAGACAACCAAGTAATAATACCACTACCGAAAGAGATGACATTATGCTAATTTAAATAAGAGTGACAAAGAAAAAGATACATATTTTTTGTCTTTGTCATAGTTTCACTTTTTCACCACTGCCACAATCGAGTTTGTGGCAAACAAAGAAGTAGTTGATATGTCAAACTCATTAGTGCGCATATCAAATTATCCTGATTTTATCACAAATATCCTTTCTCCTGTGAAACACAGTGAAAATCGGAGTGTTTAGTGTTTGAATTTCAAGTACACAATGGTAAATTGTTCTATATTGGGCTGTAAAAGCCGCAGTGAGCAAGGAAATGAGAACATAACCTTTCACACGTAAGTATCATGTTTTTCAATTTTCTCTTAACTTAATATGTAATGATAGCATTGTACAATTAATTTACATTATGGACCTTGTAAATTTAAACGATTTCAACGGAGATAATACGATAATTAACAAAAATTTAATCAACATTATATGTAGAAATATCCGACCAAATTCAGTAGATCATGTATTGTGAGCTGTCAGCCATCTTAAAACGGGTTTTCAATTTGGCTGCATAGCAATCCTGTTAGGGATACCAGATCAAAACAGGCATAATTTAGGGGAAAAATGTGACTTAGTTTAGGGAAATTGATCCAATTCACAAAAGCTTAAAATTGAAATGTGTAACTTTTGTTTGAGTCACAAATGTCTTTTATTTATAAAAATGCAATATTTAAACAAGAAATTAATGAAGATAGCCCTGTCAGGGCCCATGTGCTACTGAATAGTATGTAAGACCAATGTATACCATGGATGCAATAGACTATGACTATAACTATGAAGATGCCTGTTCCAGAACCGGAATGTTTAACAGTAATAGGTATTTTGATATTATAAATGTTTGTACAATTAGATGATAAATTTATGTGTAAACAAATAATGTTATTCGACACGTGTATGTAAACTGTCTATTTTCTAGGTTTCCGCAAGACGAGGCTATACGCAATTCTTGGTTAGCGGCTACTGGACGACAAAATTGGCAGTCAACTAAGTACAGTCGTATTTCGAAAGCCGTATTTACGTTAACAACGCTACTGTGTTATTTTTATATAAAAATAAATGATTAGCAACATTTTTGTTTTAATTTTCGTCTTATATAGACACCCTCTTTTCGAATTTTAAGATAACCTATAATTTACGTAGCCATCAAGGTACAAAATTGGAATTTCAGAAATATAAGGGTAATTTCTGTCAACATGGCAACACTTATTTTTGATCTACTTTATCTCTGTCCCTTACGGGTGTACGCTACTGTCTAGTCTATAGAATCATTGGTCTGAGACGTCTCGTGAATGTTGTGAATATTGAAACTGCCATATAATTGCAATAATTCAGTAGTGTTTTGAAGAATATAATAATATAAAGGATTACGAAGTGAAACTGAAGGTTCTAAAAGGTTAGACAAAAGCTGACTATTGTGTAAATACAGTTTCAAAATAAGGCTTTCTTTTAAATAATTAAATCGAATTGCAATAGGAGGAAGATTACATTCAACTTGCATTACATTAATTGGAGTACTTCTAAATGCACCTGTTATCAAACGCATACATTTATTTTGTATTTTTTCTAACATATCTACAAGTTTATTATTGTTAGCATAACAGAAGAAACCATACTCAAAGTGACTACAAATCATAGATTTGTATAAAAGCAGTAATATTTTAGGGTCTGCACCCCAATAAGTTGCAGTTAAAGACCTTAAGACATTTAGAGCTTTATTGGATTTTTGTAATATATGATCAATATACTTTTTCCAAGATAGGTTGTGTGTAAATATAACTCCTAGAAATTTAGTTTCAAGAGAAACTGGGATAATAACACTGTTATAATAAACATTGGGTACTAATGCACTGGGTTTTCCAAAAATGAGTAGTTTGGATTTAAAAGCATTTACACTGAGATTTAAATAAGAAAAGTATGTGGACAGATTTTGTAAAGCATTATTAATCACATTAACTAAGTTAGCAATGTTATTTCCACTAGCATAAACAACCAGATCATCAGCAAACTACAAATTTTCAACCTCAGTTCCAAGCACCAAATTTAACCGTCTAATATACAATATGAATAATAATGGAGATAAAATTCCGCCTTGACATACCCCAACAGAAGAGAGCCTGGGCCCATAAAGATGTCCATTGCATTTAACAAATACTTTTCTTTCAGATAAAAAGTTTGTAATCCATTGAACTAATTTACTTGGTAATCCAATGGCCGAAAGCTCAATGGATAAAATATCAATATTAACACTATTAAACGCACTAGCCACATAAAAAAAAACTGAAACTAATGATTGTTGATGACCTAAGCTATTTTGAATATCAAGATGTAATTGACAAATACTTTCAGCAGCTGAATGACCTCTGCGAAAACCAAATTGATTTGAAGGTAAGATGTTATTTTGTTCTATATAAAACTCCAACCTCTGTTTCAAAAGTTGTTCAAATATTTTTCCAACGCAAGATGTTAGGTGTAAGGTGTGTTGTGTATAGGTCAATATGAATCCTCATTAAGTCTAGGTTTGTTAGGTTTAATTATTGGAACCAGGCAGTCAATTTTCCAATAGGGAGGAATTTCATTGGTATCCCAAAGATAATTATATAAATTTAATAATATCAATAAACAACTTTCTTTAAGATTTTTAATCATTTTATATGGGAAGCCATCTAGTCCAAAGGCAGTATCTTTTCTGGAAAAAATAGCAGATTTTAACTCTTGCAGTGTAAATGGTTCTATTAAAAAAGAGTTACTAGAATTATGTGAGTTGTGTTCAGAACAAGAAGCAAAATTTTGATTATTTGAAACATAGTCAGGAATGTATTTTTGAAGGAATTTGAATACCCAACTGTCATCACTAGCCAGAGACATAAGATCTATTAAATTTGCGCATATATTTCCAGATGACAGAAAGTGGAGTACACCTATGAAATGAACTACACAATGATGCCCAGCTCTTGGTCCTTTCCTGTTTTAAAGTAAGTTTTTTTAAAGCTTGTAGTTGCTTAAATTCTAAATAAGTCTGTTCGGAGAGATCATTTTTAAAATTAATATAAGCATTTTTTGAATTGTTGACTGCTTCAGAACATTGCACATTCCACCAAGGTAGATTAAATCTTCTTTTTGACTTCTTAGAGGAAAATACGTTTTTGGAATTGGTTTGCTTATCTTTAACTGATATAGATGATTCTATAGCACATTGTAAAGCTTTGCAAAATAATAGGTAAGCTTCCTGGGGAGAGTAAAGAGCCACATCAAAATTTAACAACAAAAATTCAACTTGATCTTGATATTTTTTCCAGTCAACTAAATTATAATTTGGAAAATGTGGACACTGTAATACGTTATTATTTGTTAAATTATTATTGTTACAACTGTCTAATGTAAAATTTATTAATACAGGAAGATGATAGCTGCCAAGTGGATCATTATGTACAAACCAGTCGCAGGATGGAGCCAAGGAAGGACTAACAAGAGTTAAATCTAGAGCATTTGGACGCCAAGTGAGAGAGCCAACAGTTGTGGGTTGTCCATCATTAAGAAGAACTAAATTATTATCATCAATTACTTCAAGTATATCTCTTCCTCGGGATGTACTCGTAGTGTCATGACATCCCCAGGAAACATGATGAGCATTCATATCTCCAGCAAAAATCATAGGTTGTGGAATAGATTACTAATGCGTCAAATTTATTTTTGTTGAAGGCTGGGTTGGTATTGGTTGGACTGTAAAAACTAACGATGCTAATTTGTTTATTACCGATAAAAATACGAACACCAATGTTTTGCATAGAGTCGTCAAATTGTGTTACTAATTTAGAGTAGGCAATGCAGTTATGAATAAGTATAGCAACTCCATTGTGTTTGTAACCTGTGTCATTCGTTTCTATCATGTAACCCCTAATATTAAAATGTTGGTGTGGCTTCAACCAAGTTTCTGAGATGATAGCTATATGAATGTTATGATTAGTCTATTGCTAGATATACTCTGTGCATTCCATTGCATAATATTGAATGAAGTATCCATTATTTTTAATAAAGATTGATTTAAATGAATGTATCTTGCAAAGTGTAGTGTTAAGTAGACTAATGTAATATAAATATATTTTAATAATGTCTTAAAATCTTTAACTTTTTAAATTTATGTTTCTGTGTCTTTTTTTCTACTAGTAATTTGTTTTCTTGTATTTTCTGCTGTTTTATTGGACAATTTGTTGAAATTTATATATGGTTTCCGGAGCAGTGAACACATTTTGCAGTTTTGGGGTCATTTGGACATTCAGTGTATTTATGGTTTTGTTGGCATATTGAGCAGCAAAGTTCATTTTTACAAAATTTGGCAATGTGGTTAAACCTCATACAGCGAAGGTATTGTTTAACCGGCGGGATGTAAGGCCGGACTTCGAAACGCCAACTGTTAAGGTCTACGCTGTCTGGTAGGACTGGGCAAGAGAAGGTAATTGACACAGTTTTAGTTGGTTCCTCTGTTACTTTTCCGTCGACATAATTTTTTCGCATAAATCTGCGCACGCAGACTATTTTTGGAGGAGGTAATAGCCGTATAGATTTGTTCATTAGACATATTCGTTGGTACGTGAAGTATAACTCCAGTTACTTCGCTGGCCGATGCCGGAATAGAAGCTTGAAATTTATATTGTTCAAGAAATTTTTTATTTGACAAAGCCGCATTAGCCTGTGCTGGTCGCTCAAATATAACACCAATTTTAACCCATAAATTATGATGATGATGACACGGGGCGGGTTATTTGACTAGTGCTATTTGTTTGACACTGTTTGTGACTAAATATAATTATATTAATGTCTTTTGTATTGGTAATAAATTTGATTTAATTACTGTCATGTAACAATTAAATTGTTTTCTCATAAACTATATTTTATATTTATTAATTCGTAATAATTGCTTAACACCTTTGTTGTAACGCTTAATGCAATTGGACAATGACATCATTTCGCGATTACCAATGGGCTGGTCAGGAACAGCACTCTCCATAAACACAATATACTCAAAGTTTTCCCCATCTTCCGGATACATTCGTGAATAGTTTTGGTACTTTATACATTGCGTACTTGTTTTGATTCTCTAGTTCTAAGGACTTAACTGAACTGAAATCGGTACTCTCCGCCTCTGAGAGCTCCGCGTCCTCGCCACCTTCATTTTTCTTTTTTCGTTTTTTGGATTTTCCCATATTGTTACACTTTAATATATATATATATATTTACAATAAGTACACTATTTTAACATATATTTACAAAAATAAGTACAGAAAAGACTTGTACGCGCCTTAAAATTAATTTAAAGAGGCCGCCAAAAGACAACCGATCGGTTCCCGCGCTTTTTTTTTCTCAAACAAAAGCAAAACAAAATAATAATGACGTTATGCCGCCACCACACGTCGGGTGTTGGCATTACGTTCTTTTTTAAGCACGATTCAGTCAACCAAAGTACTTTAGGTTTTGTTAGGCCTCTATTTATAAGTATATTATACTTATTATTTTAACAAAACTAAGTAATTAAATAAACGTATCTAAAAAAAAAACGTTATAAATTGAGTGGCGCCATCTAGGAGTGATAGGTGAAACTTGTTGCAGTCACAATGTGCATGTGTTCGTGTTGTTGATTGCCACGAGGTGGCAAGGCAATGTTTTGTTTGAGGTGCCTCTCCAATCTCGGGCTCTCGGCCGAATGTTTCGGCCGCGGGCGAAAGCAACCTAGTACACACTCGTTCGAGAGCCTCAGGCGAGAGGCTCGGACGGGAGGCTATTTAAAGCTTTGTCATGTAGCCTCATGAAATTATGGGTGAGTAAAAAAATGTCTTAAATAGCTTCGCTCAGGAAGATATAGACCCATATTACACTGTACCACATATGATCATAGATTATATGCTGCCCTTTTTCTTCACGTTGGAGAAATAAGGGAGGCATATATACCCATGGTCCTAGTTATATGATAATGTAATATGGGCCATAGGGGTCCCCCTGATAATTGGGACTGACAAATCGCAGCGTGTTCTAGAACAATGTGATCCACCGAAAGTGAATTGATGTTCTTAGAATTATACAACATAGGTAGAATCAGTTTTGTGGGATCCGAAGGACAACCTTACCTACAATACAATACAATACAATAACTCTTTATTGCACACCTCATAAAATATTACAACAGAAAAAAAAAGATATACATCATACACAAAAGCAGAGGTAAACAACAGGCGGTTTATCGCTAAAAAGCGATCTCTTCCAGACAACCTTAGGGTAGTGGAGCCAAATGTAACAGAAAGAAACAGTAGGAGGTGCAAAAACTAACGGAAGTAATTTAATAGAAACTTAAATTAATAAAAAAAAATTAACATACCTACATATTAGCAAAATAAATAAATTATAATATACTAATAAATATTGATTTATATATATATATATATATATAAATAAATAAACCATATTATATATATATATATATATATATATATAATAATATATATACCTACGTGTCTGACAACCGATATACTCGTAAAAATCACAGAATGTTAGGTAGAAAAATTCATGGACACTTACAATGTTCGATTTCGGTGCATTGTGATTATCCACCATTTACGTCCTCGCCATTGTTTTTTATTTTACTTTTTAATGGAAAATGTGTACGTACGTATCTATATAAGCTCATGGCGCAAAGTGCAAGCAAACTTTGCTCGTCCATTTTCTCGGATCTAAGACACTCTTAGTTCACAATGCAAATATGTATACACGCGTTCAGAATTGCATGGGCACTTTATGAATGAATTCCTTCATAAATTGCCCATGCAATTCTGAACGCTATAGTACCTGTCTTCTACTCAAAATGGGTTTTATTGTTTGTAAATACTAGCTGTAACCGTGCCTTTACATGCTCGGGCTCTCGGCCGAATGTTTCGGCCATGTTAGTACACGATGATTCGAGACAGACTATATAGAGAAAACTTAAGCCAGACCAGAGACAATTTAAGTACTTTTTCAGGTAGTTTGGTTGAGTTAAAAGGTGTCTTAAATAATTTCACTTCGGGTGAAGCTATTTAAAAAGTGTCTTAAATGGTTTCAATAACCAAAGCTATTTAAAACACAGTTTAACTCACTGAAACTACCTGAAAAAGCTTAAATTGTCTATGGTCTGGCTTAAACTTAATCTATATAGTCTGTCTCGAATGAGCGTGTACTAGGGTGGGACGAATCATTCGGCCGAGAGCCCGAGCATGTAAAAGCACCATAACCTTACCCAACCAAGCTATTTAAGACACCTTTTTACTCACCCAAACTACATGACAAAGCTCAAATAGCCTCTCGTGCGAGCTGCTCGCCCGAGGCTCTCGAACGAGTGTGTAACTAAGTTGCATTCGCCCGCGGCCGAAACATTCGGCCGAGAGTCCGAGAGGGTAGAGGCACCATGAAGTTTATTGCTCTTACCGTGCCTCTATATGCTCGGGCTCTCGGCCGAATGTTTCGGCCGCGGACGAATGCATCCTAGTACACGCTCATTCGAGACAGACTATATAGAGAAAAATTAAGCCAGACCAGAGACAATTTAAGCTTTTTCAGGTAGTTTGGGTGAGTTAAAAAGTGTCTTAAATAATTTCACTTCGGGTGAAGCTATTTAAAAAGTGTCTTAAATAGTAGTAGTAGTAGTAAAACACTTTATTGCACAAAAACAGGGGAAAAAAAACAAGATAAATAACACAAATATTTGTACAAAGGCGAACTTAAGTTAACTTATAATAAAACTAACTTAACTTATAGTTTCAATAACCAAAGCTATTTAAAACACCGTTTAACTCACTGAAACTACCTGAAAAAGCTTAAACTGTCTATGGTCTGGCTTAAATTTTATCTATATAGTCTGTCTCGAATGAGCGTGTACTAGGTTGCATTCGGCCGAGAGCCCGAGCATGTAGAGGCACCATTAAAATAGTTTGAATCGTTGTGCACAGCGGGGGATCGGTGTTCATTCGGTTCGGGAAAACTGCAATTATGATTTACTGCAATTAATTACTGCGAAAAAGTTTTACGCGACTTCTACCGAGTTGCCTTTTTTTAAATCATAGAGGAACACAATTCAAATAAAAATAGGCAAGTCGGTAGAAGTTGTGTTCTATGGACAGTCCCAGGTACTGATTAAAATAAACGACTTGTTTTAACACCTTAGTCTTTTTACATGTAATGTTTTTAATGGGATCTCATCTCTTTCTTGTAGACAGACTTTTTTTATACACGTATCCGATATTTATACTGACATCGTAGTATTTTACTTACTTGTAGATAATATATTTGCACGAACTAGGTACATAAGTAACTTTTCTCAAACATGATCGTAAATGTATGCATTTATGTCCCGAAATGAAGACATGAAGTTTCTTGTTTACTCTCTTGTTGGCTCTCCCCATTTACTTCCTGGCCGGCGGCCGTGAAGTACCTAATGTATGGCGTAAGTATGAACGAAACATTATTGTCCGCTGCTCTAACTTTTTTGATTTGCGTACTAACACTAAACTGACAAAGGAAAAATTACATACAGCCAACCACTACTAGATACTGGCGACATTAAAAAAAAACAAATTCTATGGTTCTTTGTATATTTATGTGCGGTTAAACATGGTGCTCGAACAGCTCATCCAAATGGCATCTTTGAAAAATAAAAAAGGTGGCAAATTAAACTTTTTTTCCTAATTAACTATTTCACTAGTAGTTATTTTAATTTTAATATTTCCTCACAATGTCGAACCCAAATATCAGACAATCCATAGTTCACCCAAACATGCCCATGTCACCATCCCAATCACAAGTAAAGTTCCTCAAGTGTGCATAAATAATATCCGGCATACGCCCTCCTTTGTCCTCTCTATCCTCCAAAACGGAGCTAATTACACCTCCGGTCTCCATTTAATTAACGACAATGTAAACAACATTAGGACAGCCACAAAAGGCGCAACTTGGACCATCGAGACCCCTGAGAATGGACTTGATTAATTAATAGTTCCACAATGAGGATTAGGTTTAGGTCAAGTTGTTGAAGTTAGGATGCCTTTGCATTGGGAGTTGCGAGTTGTACCTAAAGACTAACTCAATCTTAGGTATAGTACCTAATTAGGTAGAGGTAGGTAGTTAGGTAAGTTACACTTACTTTATATATTTCGAAAACAATAAAAAAAGTTAATAAAGGATTTTAATAGTTATCGAATTTAAAATATCGTGAGACATAAATAAATAATATAAAATCAAAAGCCTTTTATTTCGAGTCCTTTGAAAAATGTACGTGCATCTCAGTTACATCTATATTATTTAATATTAAAGCATTAAAAACTAATTCAATTTGTTTCTATGTCATATTCATTTTTTGCGTCAGTATCAGTACCTATGTCAAATTAAAAAAATTAGTATAGAACCCCTCATCGGGTGAAGGCCTCCAAGGACTTCCACTCTTCTCTGTTGGAAGCTTTATGTTTCTAGTTATAAGAGAGAGAGAGAGTTGCTGACACGCGTAATGACTAAAATATTTACGTAAGTATTATCCGTGATTTTATTACTTATGATTTGATAAGTAGGTTAACTTATAGTTGCCGATTTCTAAGTCTGAACTTTTGACACATCGAAATACCCGTAGAACGTAAACGCGCAAGACACTTTGGAATTATAAACAAAATCCCATAAAGATATTACAGCTACTCATGTACATAAACACAATATTTCACTTTTCATAAACATAATGTGATGAATGTTACATTTTTTCATACATTAGTTATTGAATATTTTACGATAACAATTTAGCACGCCAACAGTTACGGTCTACGTCGTTTTTTTTTTAAATTTAGTGTTGTGACCATGTCTGCTGTTCCGATTCATACAACTGTCTGTTAATCGATAAAAATCGATCTTGTTATCAATAGGCAATACAGTAAAAAATCAAAACAAAACGATTAAAACGAAAATAAAACTAAGTACGATGTGGAAAAAAATGTTATTTAAAATAAGACAAATTAACTATGAAGGTTTTTATCTTACATTTTAAGAATTCAACAGTATTGATTTCTGAACGAAACTAAGATGACTTTGTAAAAAATCGTATGACAAATGCGCAGTTTGTCGAAGTTTCTCGGTCTTATCAAATACAAATCCGTAGTAGTAAAATCGAATCAAACGATTCATCGCTAAAATCAATAATCGCTGAATTTGACAAACGATTTGTCTTAGCCTCATCACTAAGTACGTCAATACTCAAGTGTCAAAAGTTCAGACTTAGAAATCGGCAACTATAAAGTAGAGTTTGAAAAATATTAATTGCATAACCGCACAGCATTTCGGTGACGGGGCGTTCATAGAACTCTATTCCTACCGGCTTCCCTTGTCGGCCAATATATAGTCTGATAAGCCAAGGCTGCAGTAGAATTTTCATTTAATTTATATGCCTCCCTATTTTTTTCATGTATGAAAGAAATTTTTCGGTATACCGAAAAAAAGGAACGCACATTAAAAAATAATCTACTGCTTGTCAGACTATAGCACATCTTTTATTAACGACTCAAAAAAAGCAGGCCAAATCAAGAACATTTTGACGCCCTGATACTGCACTACCATAGGGAATAAAAAGTGTTTAAATGAAATTTGTCATGCATGTAGCGTATAATGGGATTCAAATAACGGAAATGGGAATAAGTCGTCGCTTGATTGTTTCCTTTTTTTTTCCTTATTGCAAAAATTCCAATTAAAAATATATTCTCCATAAAAAATTTCACAATGTAATGTTTAGAAAAAATACCGCTAAAACGTATAGTTTTCAAACTATGGGTCGCGGAAGTTGATTTTAGTTTTATTTTGACGCCCTGATACTGCACTACCATAGGGAATAAAAAGTGTTTAAATGAAATTTGTCATGCATGTAGCGTATAATGGGATACAAATAACGGAAATGGGAATAAGTCGTCGCTTGATTGTTTCCCTTTTTTTCCTTATTGCACAAATTCCAATTAACAATATATTCTCCATAAAAAATTTCACAATGTAATGTTTAGAAAAAATACCGCTAAAACGTATAGTTATATAGCAAACTATGGGTCGCGGAAGTTGATTTTAGTTTTATTTTGTAAAATGTTACATCTGCCATTTTTACTATCATTTTCCTTTTGCCATACGCTCGAAACTGCATCTGTTTAAGCTCTATCTTAGGCATTTTTAGTATCTACTCCCACGTTTATTAAAAACCAACAGGAATTATGCAAACAGCAAAGATAATATTTACGTCTCACATTCCTAATGAGAAGCTCAAGTAGGTACCTATTGTTCCAATTCACGCGGAGTAGGGTACGATACGAGCCAGTGATAAGGTGCGGGTAATTTTTATGGGAGCATTCGCAGTAACAATAATAACAACTCGCTACTAATTAAACGCGAAACTCACGGAGGGAGTTCACCTTCAGGTAGGGTTCGCACAAAAGGCTCAACATGTCCATTTTACGCCACAGTCGGGCGAAGACATTAACGGTTTTCATGCTCCTGAGTCTTAGAGTTGAGCTGAGGTGTGAGGATTTCCCCGTAGAGAATTTGCACAAAAAAAAAAACAAAAACCCAAACAAGATCTAAAATGATAACATAGGGAGGGGTCAAATTGTGTCCAAGGCGCTACAAAGTTCAAAGTATTTATTGTATGTAAGAATTTTGTTACATTTGATGGTCACATATACCACCCAAATCATCATGCATGTACCTTTCAAATTTGAGGAGTTCTCTCAATTCCTCATAGATCCCATCATCAGAAATGGATTTTGAATAAAATGGGACCAATCTGGAACCATCTACTTTCAGATAAAATAGTATTTTTTCATATCGGTTTAGTAATGACGGAGTTCTGAGGTAACAAACATTAAAAATTATAATTTAAAAAAACATTCGCACTAATTGAGAACCACCTCCTTTTGAAATTATGAAGTCGGTTGAAAAATACAAATTTAACTTTTTACTCAAGTAGTTGGCGCAAGGAATTAAGTATTTAACTTGTAAACAATTTGAATTTATGAAAGCAGAAAGTTTCAATAGCATATACTCCGCTTTTGACTTTGTTACAAAAATCATTTATAAAGTTATTCTATACTAGGCTAAGAGCTTCAAGCTTATTAAGATTGATGAAGCAGAATAATTTGAGAGTAGAAAAAGTTTAACTTAGATCCTTATTAGTACCTATTGGAAAATAAAAGTTGAAAAGGTACGACAGGGCACCAAACTCGTTTAAAGACTAGATTGGGACACACATAGGTGACTTCTGCTTCAAGAATAATTCAGTTAGTGAACTTTTAGTGATATTGTTTGGCATTTTTTGAGAAATACCGTCGTTAGAGTAATACGAAATTGACTCAATTATGTATTAGAAATGATGTTTGCGAATGATGTCTAGAAAGTTCTCGAAATAATGTTTACTTCATAAGTATACGAGGCCTTTAGTCTGCGTAAGTCGTTAAAAACTTCCGGATTTATCAATAGGCTAAGTAGGCTGAAGTCTAGGGCGGCAAACTTTTAGGAGACGGCAAATCGCCTTTGGGCGGCAAATCGACAACTGTGACATGTTATGCTGACACTGACTAGCATAAGGGAGGCAATGGTGTAATTTTGCCACAATTCCAACCCCTTTTCTTAAGATCGATTTTCAAAAAATATTTATTTAAGGATTTCTACAACATTTTCAGAGTAGGTACATTTTCTTAATTTGTGTCAAATGTGGAATAAAAACCTGTGTGGCAGTTTCAACTTAAAGGTACATTTTCCAAAAATAGCTAAGAGTCAAGTTATTAGGACCGCAGCGTACCACCATGCGTACCGTGTCCAGGATTATCGCCTTCTGCACCTGGGCGTTTTTATTTTTTGTTGTCGATAAACCATTTTTTACTAAATTGGAAATTTTAATGTGTTTTGGGTCCCAAGATTTTTTTTCCATTCTGGCACAGATTTAGTATAAGGCGGTAGCGCAATGGGAAGTTTGAACATTTTTCTCCTACTAGGATATAGTACATTTCGATGCTAGTGCGGAAAGTATGTCATTACTTCACGAGGGCCGAGGTATCTTGCCACGAGCCGTAGGCGAGTGGCAATACTCGGGACAAGTGAAAAATGACATATCTGCACGTGAATCGAACGACGTTTTTCAATAAAGATGCGAAAAAAATTAAAATACATAAAGAATTTGAAAGTTTTTTTATTATTTCCGTGACACGATTGTAATACAGTTGATATATTAAGAATATTTCCAAAATGTTTATCTTATCTTCTTTACTTTCTCATTTTCAATCTATAATAAACAAAATAATAAATCGCATGTGACAAATCGTATCGTCATGTCTTAGAGGCCCTTCGAACATTACGTGATTGAAAAACGCCTCTATAATATTAAAGATATTGAAATATGAAATATCAATATCTTTAATATTATTGCGTTAATAGTAGTAGGTATTTAGTTTTATTACGGCTCGGTAAACTTAACGAACAATAATACTCTTCGGTAAGCAGTCATGAATTGAAACGCAGCTAAATTTAAAAAGATTGGAAAAGTAAAAAGCACTAGTTCGCAAAAACAAACTTTGCGCACGCAAAACAGCCAAAAAAAGGGTACTTTTTGAGCAACTGTATTGAAATAGTACATTTCGATGCTAGTGCGGAAAGTATGTCATTACTTATAGTCATTATATATACTAAAATGACATATCCGCACGTGAATCGAACGACGTTTTTCAATACAGATGCGAAAAAAATTAAAATACATAAGAACGAATTTGTAATATAGTGGATATACTAAGAACATCTTTAAAATGTTTATTTTATCCTCTTTACTTTCTCATTTTCAATCTCATAATAATTATTTCTCATATGCAAAATAATAAATCGCATGTGACAAATCGTATCGTCATGTCTAATAGGGCCGTCGAACATCTTTACCTGATTGAAAAACGCCTCTACTTTGACTGACGTTTCGTTGACACTGTTCCGTTTCATACACACAGATTTATAAGAACTGTTTTCAATGTTAATATTTTTAATGAATGATCATTATTATGACGAAGAAGTAAATATTGAAATATGAAATATCAATATCTTTCATATTTTGGCATTAATAGTAGGTGTTTAGTTTTTTTACGCCTCGGTAAAGTTAACGAACAATAATACTCTTCGGTAAGCAGTCATGAATTGGAACACATCTACATTTAAAAAAATTGTAAAAGTAAAAAGCACTAGTTCGCAAAAACAAACTTTGCGCACGCAAAACAGCCAAGAAAAGGGCACTTTTTGAGCAACTGTATTGAAAAATATTTTAACATACAACAGATAAGCATTTCCAATTTAGCAAAAAAAAAGTTTTTGTACAACAAAAATTTAAAACGCCCATCTGACCCTGGATCCAACCACCAATTCATAACGTAAGTATTCTCAAAATGTTCGCCTTCAATATCATGTTTTATCATAAATGTAATATAGCTTCAACTTGCTAATTAGAAGTAGACTTCTACGTAGCGTCAGTAGCGACGTGGACCACTAAAGAAATGTTTAATTTAATTTTAAAGGTTTAATACCATCCTTCATCATTAATAAAGGATGGTATAAAACCTTCGCTACTGACGCTACGTAGAAGTCTACTTCTAATTAGCAAGTTGAAGCTAAATATTACATTTATGATATGTAAATTTTACTGAGCTAACTAACAGCGTCTTAATCTCAACTTTGGCTGGATATTTTGAGTGCGTCTACTACAATAAAAGTAACTGTAAAATGTACTAACTTACAAGCAAGGCGTAAGGTTATAAATATAATTTAATAATAAGACAAAAAAATATTTGGTCTCAGAATCAACCACCAGGAGATAGAGTGACTACCAATAACAATGTTTAAGAAATGTTGATGTGGTGCAGAACAGGGCGAAGTGGCGTTCTCTCGTGTTCGAGGCCAAGTTCCTCTTTGGGTCTCTAAGCCAGTGAAGTAAGTTAATTGTATACAAATGTATTCCTTATAGGTTTGAAGTGTCCCTGTTAGTTGATGACCTTGTCCACCTTGGATCCGCATTGTCCCCCTTTAATAAAATTCAAAAGCCGAATCAACTAATTCTAAGTAGGTAGGTATATAATAATATAATCGAACCCGCTCACAGGAGTTTACGAGAATCGATTGAAAATTGCAAATGCGGTATTTGATGCTTTGTCTGAATTGCGTGAATTACCTACCTAACCTACTGTTTTGTTCTGGGACCGACCGTCTAAATGGTCCTTTACAATTTTAGCGTTTCTATTTTACAAAATGTATTCCCTATAGTATAATTATGACGCGAGATGACCTCGCCCCAATTATTTTTTGTCCAAGCTGAAACGGGTTTACGCTCGCGCTTTTCACTCTCTCGGTCAATAAAGAAAATACTTGCTATAAATGTTAGCATCTTTGACGTCTTTTCTTACTCAAATGTGCGTAACAAATAAGAAAGGATCTCATAAAACAGAATAGATCAACCGTAAACTTTGTTTGTGCCTTATCAATGATTGAGACGTTTATTGCTTCGAAAGCAAAATAATAAGAGCATAAATGGAATATTTTTGCTCTGAATTGTCAAACAGTTTGTATGTCTTTCCCATCACGGAACAATGGTGTTCCGGACCTTTGGGAGGCGTACGCGGAGCCGAAGCCAACACGCAGCACCCTTTCGACAATTTAATGAAATGTAAGGGGTACACCGAGCGGATGTTGCACCTGCCCGAGTCATGGGACGCACGCAGAGGCAGCACCCGCGAGGGTGTAAAGACTATTGAGATTTAATGGAATCTAAAATATACTGGACTATTAGGTGAAAGTGCTGGACTAAATACTGGGTTATGGAGAATAAAATCGGACGTCTGCCTAACAAAATGGTAATCAATTTTATTTCCGGCAGACGGTGACTCGCCCACATAAGATGGGCCCCCACAAAAAGCGACATCTAAGATGGCTCGAGGGCAACACCGGTATGAGGGCTGGGGGTAGAGAGGTGTCACTGGACTTTAAACATATAGCCAACTCGCCACTTAGGTTTCCACATCTACCCTCGAGAACACAGATCTCGCGACCCCACTCTGGACGGCCGGTTAAGGCAAGCCAGAGGCGGAGGACTTGGTCGGACGACGGAGTCCCCCAGGAGCGCTCAGGTACGTGGGGTCGCTACTCCTCAACAGCTCGCCACAAGCTGCCCTGCGTTGACTGATTGCACCGGTCGAAACCAGTGGGCGATGGGGTCGTCACATCCCTACGCCATTAACAGTTTGTTATAAATACGAGTAAGGATTTCTATGTAACTAGGAAAATGCTAACTATTCAAACAATTTATAGCAATTTTTCTCTTTAAGTTATTAGGCGTTTCTGAAAATATTTATTGGGGGATTAAATTAATATTTAATGTGTATGTTATAATGTGTATATTTTATTAGTACATACCTACTTTCAGAGTATTTTCTTGTACGCGGTAGGTATCACAACCGTAATAGTTGTACGGTGTCGTTGTGATCAATATCTACTTACATAGTGTTTTCCGGCTTTTGCCGATACTGGAAACCGGCGGGCAAAGTACTCCAAAGATTAATTGATTTAATATAATCTCTAAATAAATATTAAATGCGTAGCGACCGGGCAGCCTACCTTTGAGCTAACATGACCGAAGGATGACTCACACTAGAACGGGACGGGACGGGGCCGGACGGGACGATCTGTCAATTTCTATAGAAATAACCACGTGATAGCTCGGAGCTCTCGTATGTCACACTTGACATACACTCTTGTCACACTTGACATCTGTCAGTTTCTATAGAAAACGTCACTACGTTTTCTATAGAAACTGACAGATCGGCCCGGCTCGGTCATGTCCCGGCCCGTTCTATTGTGAGTCACCCTTAAAAACCAACAACTACGTTATTAGCTTATATGAAAGAAAATGGACCCACAAATAGAGATTGTTATGGGACCCACAAATGTATGTAAAGATTGTTAGTTTCCTAGATAAGCGAGAGTACTGCGGCAAGGGACTAATTTTATCATTGTAGTGGACATTGAAGGTCTTAAAACAGTAACATTTGACCTTTTGGCTGATATGATATAAAAAGAAATTCCATAACAGGGAATTTTTAGTTAGTGCATTAGGGTAAACGTACTAGCTCGACGTTGTCCCTATACATTTTTTTTTTTTTTTTTTTTTATTAGATGATATTCCACAAGTGGTATAACATGGCAATACAATCTAGCCTTTTTAGGCTAATAAGTATTTTGATTTTAACCTAAACTACGAATACAGAATAATCTAAGAATGTGTCCATTAACACTTTTCTTATTGTCTCTATTAAGGCGAAGACACTTTGTTCATGTGATCTTTATATGTAGTACTCACTGCACTAAATTCACTATTCACTACACTAAAAGTATTAAATCAACTCAAAAGGTTTTATTCTTTTCAGTCTTCTTTTTAAATTCGTGATGTCGAGGAGCTGGATGGCCTCGACGTTAACGTGATGATGAAGCCTTTGATCGTGGGCTTTGGCGTATTTTTTAATAATATCACTAACAGATTCCACTCCTAGATCCCGGTGGAGGTCATCATTTCGTATGTACCAGGGGGCGTTTACTACGGCTCTTAGTACTTTGTTCTGGAATCTTTGAATTATCTGTACATTGCTCTGTTTGGTACAGCCCCACAGCTGTATACCGTAAGTCCATATTGGCATTAAAACTTGTTTGTACAACAATAATTTGTTGTGCACTGACAGCGCAGAGTGCCTTCCAAGCAGCCAGTACATCTTTCTGTAGCGAAGGTCTAATTCTTTACGTTTCTTTTTGACATGAGCTTTCCAGCGAAGCTTAGTGTCAAGTGTCATGCCCAAGTATTTGGCTGAATTTTCGTACGGTATCACGGTTTTATTTATGTATATAGGGTGGTATGATGGCTTCTTGTTCGTAAAGTCAATGTGTACGGACTTGGACTCGTTGAGTTTTATTCGCCATTTTGTGGTCCAATCATATACAACGTTAATGGAAGATTGTACTTTTTCCACTGCTTCTTGGTGGTTTGCCCCCACAGCCATAATAGCGGTGTCATCCGCAAAGGTTGCAATGGTACTATTTTCTAGAACTGGAATATCACTTATGTATAGTAGGTACAGGATCGGTCCTAGAACACTGCCTTGCGGTACTCCAGCTTGAATTGGCTTACATCCTGAGTAAGCATTTTCTTGTTTTATTCGAAACATTCTGTCTGAGAGGTATGATTGAAGGATATCTGTGAATTGTTTTGGTAACATAAGTTTTAACTTATACATCAATCCGTCATGCCACACTCTGTCGAATGCTTGTGCAACGTCAAGAAATACTGTGGAACATACTTTTTTATCTTCTAGTCATTTTTCAATTATATTGGTTATTCTGTGGACTTGATCAATAGTGGAGTGTTTTTGTCTGAAGCCGAATTGGTAATCAGGGATTAAGTTTTTGTCCTCTATAATGGGTCTTAATCGTTTTAACAAAAGTTTTTCATGTAATTTGGCCATAATAGGTAGCAGTGATATTGGTCTATATGAAGTCACCTCGTGTGCTGGCTTTCCTGGTTTGGGGATCATAATTACTTCCGCAAATTTCCACACTCCTGGGATATATTTTAATCTGAATGTAGCGTTTATAAGAGTCGTGAGTTTTACTACTGCTTTACGTGGCAAGTTGCGAAGAACTTCACCAGTGATAAGGTCATAGCCTGGTGCTTTCTTTTGTCCCAGGCGTTTTATTTCACAAGTAACTTCTCTAGGTGTCACAGGTTTTATTTCTAGCTCGTCTTGTGATACATTAGCATTTAGACCAGAGCTGCCAGCGCTGTCGTTGTTTTCATTTGGTTGAAAAATTAGTTCCAGATGTTCAGCAAATCGTGCTGCTTTCTGAAAGTCGCTTACGGCCCAGTGTCCATTTGCCAATTTAATTGGAGGGACTTGAGTAACGGGTGTTTTTAAGTTTTTTGTGATTTTCCATAGAGAATAGTCTGTGGAGCGGTCATTAGTCAGTCCACTTAGCTGAGTAGTCATTGACTCATCGTCGAAAGTTTTAATTTTTCTATTTAACTGCTTTGATAGGTTGTTTAATAATGTTTTGTCCTGCGGAGATCTTGTATGCTGCCATTTTTTTCTTTGTCTTCGTTTTTCAGCGATTAAGTTTCTTATTTCTTGAGGATAAAAGTTGCCAAATACCCGTTTTTTGGTGTTAGGTGTATTGTTCCAAGCACATCGTTGAATGTCTACTATGAATTTGTTAACTTCAAAGTCTAGCTGTTCGGTGGTTTTCAGGGGAACTTTCAGGTCAAGAGTGTTTTCTAGGTCCACGTTGAAGCTTTCCCAGTCTGTTTTTCTGTTTACTAAGCGTAGAATATTGTCTTTTAAAATTATTTGCTCACTTAAAGTTAATATGATAGGAGAAGGTCCCTATACATGTCAGGTTTAAACTTATGTCAAATTGATAACAGAAGTGACAGACGTGTGTCATTTATTGGACACTAGCGTGTCGAGTACTCGGCCGTTTATCTCATTAGGATTTAATCACGAAACGTCTGGTTGATGTTACTGGTGACCGAAGAGCTGGTGGCTTCCTCGCACAACGTATCATCATTGCGATACAACGAGGAAATGCCGCCAGCATCCTAGGTACAATGCCTCAAGGACCTATTTCTGATTCAAGGTAGGTAGAGGTAGGTAGCTAGGTAAGTTATCTACACTTTTACTGTATATATTTTGAAAATAAATGTTCGTTTCATTAGGATTTTATGTAGTGTCACATTATAATGCGGAATCACATAGAGTGTGTCGCACCGCACGCAAGAAGGCAGAAATTAAAAAGTGGCAATATCGTAGTGATCCTTTCGAATCAATATATTTTATATAAGAAAAGGGCACTACGATGTTGCCACTTTTAAAAAAATACCTTTTTATGTTGCACTGTACCTATAGTCTGACAAGCCAAGGTTGCTGTAGATTTTTTTAAATTTATATGCGTCTCTATTTTTTTTAATACCGAAAAAAGGGACGCACGTAACTTTTAAAAAATCTACTGCAGCCTTGGCTAGTCAGACTATAATAATTTCGAATTCTAATTAATTTAGATACTTTCTTATGCGTAATTGGTTTTTCTTCTTCCTAGCGTTTTCCTGGTTTATGCCACGGCTCAGGGAGCCTTAGGTCCGCTTTGGCGACCTAATCCCAAGATTTTTGGCATACGCGTGCATGTGACGTGCGTTAGGACACGTGATTGGTTGTAGTCATATTAGTTGAGCTAAGAGCTGCACAAATAATATTCTAGGCTAATTAATCCACAGGATCGTAGTTCAAGTTAACAAGTTTATAAATAGATACTTATTGAAAAATTGATAGGTACTGATTGAGATACTAATTGTCACATGGATCATTGATTCGAGATAAAACATAAATATAGAATTCAACTGAGTTGTAATGCACATATTAATGTATTTTAAATAACTAATGGAATTATTACTCCCAGATTCGTAGAAAAAATAATGCATATACAAAATCGAGACACTTAAATTTGCGTATTAGGCTAATAACATGCTAAGGGTATGGCCTAACCTTAAACTAGAACTTAGAATCTTGTCACTAACACAGGTTTATCTTTATAATAATTGTAAAACCAACCGAATAACCTAAAACCTAAGCTATAATATTTTCATAGATTTTTATACCACAGACTGAAAGTGATAAGTACATTACTGCAGAGGCCGTGGATAAAACGAGTCCTGCAATCTCTCTTCCGGCCGAGGCTTGTATAGTGCTTTCTCAAACAATGTGAGGAAATATTAAAATTCAGGTAAATACATTACTTCACGGCCTAAGACCAAGAAGTAAATGTGGGGAGCCATAAACAAGAAACTTCATGTCTTCATTTCGTGACATAAATGCATACATTTCCGATAATGTTTGAGAAAAAGTCACCACTTCATGGAAGTTTGACGTTTAAAATTACAAGTACCTTCGCAGTCTCTAATATCAAAATCAATGTAAACATACGAGTAGCTTGGTATGACTCTATACAAATCGAAAAATAATATATTATTCCTAATTAGAATCTACTAAGACCTACTATGACTATATCATATGGTCTAGACAGACCTATATCAGTGCTATCGGCGATCTCCAAAATAGTGGAAAGATTGCTTAATTCCAGATTAATAGCTTACTTAGACCAATATAAGATATTATCGACAGCACAATTTGGATTTAGGCAACGTAAATCGACCGAGGACGCAGTATCCGCATTAACCTCATTGGTTGTAGAGCAATTAGACAATCGCCAAAAATGTATGTCTGTATTTTTGGACTTGAAAAAAGCCTTCGATACCGTCTCTGTTCCCATCCTTGTACATAAGCTAGAAAGGATTGGAATAAGAGGAACTCCGCTTTGCTTATTTAAAGACTACCTAACTGACAGGAAACAGAAGGTAAAACTGGATAATTGTACAGGGGAGTCTAAGGAAATCACTTATGGCGTGCCGCAGGGAAGCGTTCTTGGTCCGACCTTATTTCTCGTATATATAAATGATCTCTGCGATATGCAAATCACTAACGCTAAAATATTCTCATACGCTGATGATACCGCTATAGTTTTTACCGGGGCTACTTGGAATGAAGTGAGGACACACACTGAGCAAGGATTACGACAAATTCAGAAATGGTTACATAATAATATACTTACCCTAAACACTATAAAAACAAACTATATCTGCTATAGCATTTGCAATAATACACAACCTAGCAATAACTTTACTCTAAAAATACACATCTGCGATGATACAGCGACTTCAGGGAACTGTAATTGCCCTATCATCCAAAAGGTTTCTCACACAAAATATTTGGGCGTTTTCATAGATCAGCGACTCTCCTGGTATCCACACCTTGAATATGTCTCCTCACGTATTAGAAAATTAATCTGGATCTTTAAAAATTTAAGGCATGTGGTTCCAAGGAGCGCAACTGCGTCTGACAATGATCTACTGAAGGAGATATATATTGCTTTGGTTCAGTCTATAATAATTTACTGCATACCTATCTGGGGTGGTGCAGCCAAAACGCGCTTCTTACAACTAGAACGTATGCAACGCAGCCTACTGAAGGTCATGTATTTTAAGACAAAAAGATTCTCTACTGAAAGACTATACAGTATGACAAATCTTCTTTCAATAAGAAGATTATTTATTCTTAACATAGTTCTAAAAAAACATAAGGCTTTACCATATAATGACAGTTGTACTCATAAAAGAAGAATAAATAAAGTTGCTACTGAATCTCAAGCCAAAACTAAATTTGCAGAACGGCATTATGAAGCACTATCTGCACGTTTATATAACATTTTAAACGGACAATTAAATATACACCGTATGCAATTTCATGAATGTAAGAATATAATACCGGCCTGGCTTAAAATGAAATCATACGAGGAAACTGAAGAATTACTAAAACTGTAAATATAATATACACTTTTACTTATTATTATGTACGTACACACGCGCGCACACACACACACACACTCACACACACACACACACACACACACACACACACACACACACACACACACACACAAACGGGATTTTATGATTGATCTTGATTTTGTTCATACCTTTTGCATGTATTGTAATTCGCTTTTTAAATCATGTTATTAATTATTGTACCTTTAATTAAAAAAAAAACTATCATTATTAGCACAATTTTGTTAAGAATACGTTAGCTAAGGAAGAGCGGCATCTCCTGGCACAGGCTATATTAAAGCTTAAAAGGAGGTGCCAATCACTAATTTTAAGATGATTATTGTGAACGCAAATAAACATTTTTCATTTTTCACATTTTTCATTTTCATTTTCATGACTCAAACACATATGTTAGTCACTGAATTCTCTCCAACATTCTCCAACACTTAGTCCTAGGTGTTTAATAAGGCCGCATACTTTGTGACTCGTTTTTTCGCTATACGATTGTCATTTTGATGAACTCCTTTTCGGGGCATTTAAGCCAATTAGCGACAAGAGCCGGTTGTTTATTTGAGCCGAATCAGCCATTATCGTGGCTTAATCATCGCTACAGTGGAAATCGTTAGTGACATGCTTTTTTAAATTCTTGTTAAATTCAAAGGTTGAGTGAGTTAAGGATGCTTCATGCTAGTTAGGGCAGGGCCTTTCTATTCAATTTTTATATTTCACGTGGGATTACGTGCCGCTCTCTATAGATATGTACAGTGTGCTTACCATGAGTTGTACGTGGCCGTTATTCGATGGCAACTGCGACGTTCGGGGATATGTACGTCTCGCTCCTGCCAGAGTAATGGTACTCGTAGGAGCGAGACGGACTTACTTTCGAGCGCCGCAATCGCTATCATATACAGTTGCGTGCAACTCATGGTGAGCACACATATGGTCTCGTCCCGGCCCGTGCCGATCCAGTCTGTAAATTAAATTAATTGCGCTATCTAGTGCGTTGAAGCTTATTTAGAAATTATCACAACAACCACATTTTTTTTAATCTGCATTTATATCGGTGTAAGGATGACTCACACCAATCCGATCCGGGACGATCTGTCAGTTTCTATAGAAAAATTCACGTGATAGCTCGGAGTTCACGTGATGTTTTCTATAGAAACTGACAGATCGGCCCAGATCGGAACGGATCGCTGCAGATTGGTGTATCAATCATCCTTTATACCTTTTTGAGGTATAATAAATATAGGCAGTTTATGAATGGAATCATTTATAAATTGCCCATGCATTTTGAAGAACACAAATGCTACCCTACCAGTCTATGTAATGGTTTTTTTCTCTAATTTCTATCAAAATGCTTGGAAGTTCTAGCAACCTTAGCAATGTAAATCGCTCAGTATCACCACCATATTCTACTAATAAATCTAACGTTCGGTCACATTGACAGAACGATTTTATTGCATTCATCGGTATAATCAGGAATTTAATTCGACCCCAATGACTAAAGCATCGCATGTTTCCATTGGAATTTTAACAAATTTCCGTCGTCCCCACCGCAAAAGCGTCACAGTAAAGAAATCCCACTGTTTTACACATTTGTGTGTCTAAAAAATGCTCATTAAAATATTTTCTCTATTACGAAGAATTTTAGGTCGCAACTTTTTGCCTCAACGCAGTTAAAAAATGTGTCTTTTGGTATTCAATTTTCGACCTTATTTAAATGAATCTTCAACTTTAAGTGGGTAAAATACGTCAAACTGTCGTAGAAACGGTGTATAATGAATTGAGTGACGTAATAGGATCCTTTGTGTCAAGAATGTGACAGTAAGGAGCGAAAAAACTGCCTCCCGGAACACTATCTTTTGTCGAGATCATAAGGACAAGTCGAGGCATCCAACACAATTAAAGTTATCAACGGAGCTATTCATTAATAATGCTTTTGGGGCAAAAAGCGAGCATTTTGTTTACATTTATTACTGTCGCGGTGAAGGCTCATCCATCAAGAGGGTATTAAGGCGTAGCTGCATTTAACTAGAATGATAGGCCGAAAGAATTTGGGAACAAACTTACACAGATCAACTTGACCACAAACTAAGCATAGCTTGTACTATGGGCACTACGAAATACCTACATACTTGATTTCATAAATACTTACATTTATATAGTGACATCATAGAAACCATAACTCGGGAACATCCTTCATAAACACATTAATAAATGCGTGCCTGGATTTGAAACTGGATTTCAAGTTTGTAAATGTCACTACTGACTAGGCTAGGGACGCCGTTTAGATCAATTAGGGCCACTTGCGCTAATCAGGGTTAGCCAACTAACTCGGAGTTAGCTGTGAAATCCCATACTTTATAAACGCTTAACTCCGGGTTGGCGACTCAAGGAAAGCCTCACTAGCCCTCCACTGATGTCCACAATCGCTATATCTTGTAGTGCTCCAAGCGCTTCGACTGTATCCGAGAGTCGTGAGCGTGACCAGCGTGCGTAGCCAAGATGCCAATTGCTCACGCTTAATAACGTATCGTAGCTACCTCTCTCTATCACTCTTCCTTATTAGTGTGACAATGACAGTTGCGTTTCGTCAGCGACTGAGCGTGAGCGATTGGCATCTTGGCTACGCACCCAGTAATGTCGCTATAATTATGTTCTAGTGTTCTCCAAGATGATTTCTGACATATAAAGAACATAAAAATATATAAAAATAAGACACAGCCGAATAATCAGTGCGAATTACCAATGTTTACTGTTTTCAAGAATTGTTGAATTCAATAAGAATTCAACAATTCTTGAAAACAGTAAAGTTAGGTATAAGGTAACAATTGAAATATTTGAAAAGTATGATGACGATATTTAATCAAGGTTGCAAGATACAGGAGAGCTATAGGTAACTTATATTATTATGAAGTTAGATATGAACCTTGAGTTTGTGCAAAAATATTACGAGCCGGTTACGTGACAATTTTAAGATATTATTATCTACTCTATTATGCTGAAATACGAGTAATGATATATGTTCTTAGCATACTCGTATTTTAGGTATAAAGGATAACTCACGCTACACCGGGCCGGGCCGTGACTACTACCGTCAATTTTGATTTTCTATAGACAGCGTCACGTGATCGGCTAGGAAAGCTCGGAGTATATTTATTTGATTACACATTGAGTAAACAAATATGTTCAGTATAGGTACAAAGTACTTTATGACCGTTAGATTGTGGTTTTATAGTTTCCAGATTAATAGTCCTCTTCATTGACCTAATAAGAAGTTTTAGCTTAATTGATTAAAAAAACTTTCATCACGTTTTTTTCAATATAGACCTTATTTGGCCTAAACCAATGTCCCTTTTAAATACCCTATTGTGTAAGATAAGAGATTGATAAAAAAACGGACGAAATGTACCAAAACGGCCATTATGGAAGTAAGCACGCCATCCATACAGCTATAACCGTTAATCTCGTCCAACATAATAAATTTAATTAGGTAAATGTTTTGGAATTTCGGTAAAACCTTACCTTTTGTTTTTTTAACACGCATGGCGAGCGGAAACATATTTTTAATTGTCTTGTTTTGAAATGAACAGCCAAGTATTGTTGCTGTAAGCTTAGTACTTATACTTTTATTATCAAAGTATCTAACGAACACGCAACCTAAGTTTTTCTAGATTTCCCACGCAACTTAAATCCATCATCGGCTTGTAGGTACCTATTTGACCCAGTCTTTAAAACAATGGCATCGACGCATGTAACTTAAGTTCAAGTGTCGGAAGCTAAAAAACCTAGTTTCCGATATTGTAACGCCACTTTTAAGTGACAAGTGATAGTATTTCACAACAAAAAGCTCCCTAAGAGTCACATTTCTAGCCACACTAACGTCTCATTATCGAGCACATGCTTTACGGTTAAAATGTGGCACTTTTTGTAACTCTCGTCACAAAAAACCGCCAAATTAACTTTTTTTAAAGGAAACGATCTGTTTTCGGCGTGCCACGTGTGACAGTGCTCGCCTCAAATTCTATTTGGGGACGCCACATGGTCCGCTGATGGTTACTTTGTCGTCAAATATACCTCATCAATACTAATACCTATTTTTGGCTCAAGATGAATTGAGGACTTGTTTAAGAATCCTACTTGACGTTAATATGTCTGTGATGTATGAGAAGTAGTTACTAAGCTGACGTATTGAAATAAATTCCCTTTATAAATTATTATCCCACTCGTATCACAAAAGCGACACTGCACGCGACGTTTATTGTACTTAAAGTCATAAAATAGGGGAATTTTAAACAAAAATGTACGCTCTACGTGTATTCCATTTCGCAAATACCCAACACCCAATAGAAACAATAGGAAAAGATCTGAGTGATTTTATTTCGTTAGTTCCACAAAAAGATGTTGCTCGAGAAAACCTTGTAAATGTAACACGACAACGCAAAAAAACTTTCGTCGGAATAGTGTATATTCAGATAAAAGAAAAAAGGAACGTTCTTAACTGGTTCCGACATTATATTCGCATTTGAGAAGATCAAAGAGTATGTTGTGACACACGGGAGGAAAAACTTCTGTAGGCTGAGGTGAAGACCGCCCGAGGCCTCTCGAGTAACACCATCCTAGAGGGAGCCAGGCTTTGAAACAAAATGCGTTTGCATACATTAAACTGTAAGAATGTCGGAGATAGGGAGGGCACACCGCCGGGTCCCGGGGGACGCTGTTTCGGCGATTACGCGGACGGAATTTAGCATCGCCAACTCGCCTTCTTGCCGAGATAGTTTGCACGTAACACTAGGCTCTTTGCGTATTTTCGCAGTCAAAGCGGCTCTCTTGAATACTTCCGTAAGTGTTTCCAAGTATTTGAAAGGCAAATTAGGAACATATCTCGGGCAAGTTTCTCAAAAGGGCAGCTCTAGTTGGAGTTCTGCAAATATTTGGAAGTAATAAAGTTAAGTATCTTCATGTGAAGTGTATTGTATTTATGTTTATTTCAGTAGACAACAACCTGGAGTGTGCAAATAAAGTTAATGATGCAATCACACAGTTTATGGATTGGCAGATGACAAACCTGTGATTTCATGACACGCCATCTCTACACGTAGGTACACAAATTCACTTATCGTATTTGACCCATTCGAAGTTCGAATTGTAAAGGTGCGCAAGATCCGCGTAAAGGATGACTTACACAAGAACGAGACGGGACGGGGCAGGACAGGACGATCTGTCAATTTCTATAGAATGAATAACGTCCGAGCTCGGCGTCCTCGGAGGTCACGTCACGTGTAGTTTTCTATAGAAACTCACATATCGGCCCAGCCCGGTAAGCCTGGCCCATAAGCACGACAAAATCGGTGTGTTATGAGATCACAGTTTTGTCTTCAATACAATACATGACATTAACAATACATTAACAATGTGGACACAACAGTTAATCTTGATACAAATAAACGGGGTTATTTGAAGTGGGGTCTGCAATCTCTGGGCAAATTCGTCAGGCCTCTTGGGAATATTGTCTACCGCAACGCACAGCTATAGTAGGTATGTAATTAAACAATGCAATATACATATAATGAATGACATTCCCCAATGCTCTGCATATTTTATTACCAGGGTTAGGTTAGGTGGTGTGGCGATATTAATTAAAACCACAGATGCATATTCAGCTATGCAAAGCAAACAATTTTAAGGATGACCTACGCAAGAACGGGACAAAACGAGACGAAAAAACTAAGTGTCAGTATCTAGTATAGAAAGAGAAACATGAAAGCTCTGAGATTACGTGACAATTTCTATAGAAATTGACACGTCATCCCAGCCCGGCGTGAGTCATTTTTTATCGGTGCGCAGACGGTCAATTGAATGTGCCGTGACGAAATTATTACGTTATCTTTGTGTTTGATAACGATTGACGCAATTTCAATCCAAAAAACGAAAAATTAAATTGTTAGTGATAGTAAAGCACAACGAAACTTATCAATCAATATTGATTGACGCCAATATTTTTTTGTCAAGCGCCTCAAATCAATACACACACACACACAATCCATAATCGCTGCGAACTACCTTAAAGGATGACTCAGGTCGTGCTCAGATCAGTCCGGGTCGAGACGTGACCGGGCCTGGCCGATGTGTCGATTTCTATAGAAAGTGCCACGTGATCTTCGAGTTGTCACGTGATGTGCATTTCCGAGATAATACTAGGGCAAATAATTATGCACTACCTCTGTATATAACTGTATAGGCTATATTCTCTATATTATCTTTAAATTACATAAAAGATTACAATCTGGCTAATGAAAGATGAGACTGAAATAATCATGTAAATAAAATAAAAAATCGTACGTGTCAACAAAATTACATATAAATAAATGACAGCTTTAAACGTGACAGCTTATTTGATAGACAAAATTGTTGCTATTTTAGATAGTTTTAAATAAATCTCAGTCTCTACTTTCAATAGCCATACTCTAACTAGTAGATATTTTTTTATCGAATTAACTCGCGATTTGACGAATTGTATTTAAGCTGTTTTTTTTCAGTAAATTCTGATTAACAACCAGAGGACGAAATATTTGACGACTTTCAATCAAATTCAAATAATGTCTATATGAGCTGATAGTACGGTCAGCTGCAGAGATAACGGACTACCCCTGTATACAAACTTTTTATGCACAGAGGGTTCATTATCTCATTTGTCACGTTCATTCATTCGACTGTACATAGTTACATACAAGTCGTCGGCATACATGCACGCATTCAGAACTTGTATTCTTTTGTTTCTTGACCATCACTTTACATTCGCCCTTAAACATCTGATACATCTGATGCCAGCTGATGAGTGCCAGCTCCCACTAATACATTAGAACACAAGTAACACAACAACGCCTCCTGCAAATCCCCCGAAGATTGAATCCGGTCAAAGTTATCCCAACTGTGTCAAAAAACTTGTAATACTGCTCCTATTGAATTCCTCTCGTTATTTATTGTGAACGATCAAATAATATTAATCTCGCGGGGATTACACTTGGATTTTATTCGTCTGCAAGTCGGAACTTGGAAACCCTCAAACACGGGCGTATGGAATAATGTGGATAGGCCGCTAATGAAAGTATAATGACTGTTTTATGGCGAACATTGCTAATAATGGGTTAACGAGTAAAAGTTGGGGTAAAAAGTGGCTTTGATGAACCACATATTGTTAATGGAATATTTTATTCGTGTGCGAAAACTTTGGTCATTGTCTGTCTTTTTCTAATTTTGGTAGGAGCAACACAGGCATGGATGTTTTATCGACCAGTATACGAGTAAATGCGATCATGACATGCTTTTTATGGTAAATGTCTCTTTAAAGTTTTGGATGCAACAAAAACTATGGCAAATTACTTAGTTAAATATTGTGTTTTATTCTAAATTTAAGCTACTAGCTTTTGTCCGCGGCTTCGCTCGCGTTAGAAAGAGTCAAAAAGTAGCCTATGTCACTCTCCATCCCTTCAACTATCTCCACTTAAAAAATCACGTCAAATCGTCGTTCCGTTTTGCCGTGAAAGACGGACAAACAAACAGACACACACTTTCCCATTTATAATATTAGTATGGATACCTGGGTAATACCTATACATTAGAAAAAAAACCAAAATAGATATTATTGACCGAGCGTAAAGGAGGGTCTCTGTGTTAGTTTGTATTTTTTTGTTGATTAATTTTTTGGGTGGTTTAAGATGTTGAAGAGCTTAAAGCTTAATGGCGTTATTCATAAACGCAGATCAACACAGGGCCTATACCACGAAAATCGAACGATTGCGGATTTGTATCTCCATCTCTGTCACACTTGCATATTGGCGAGACAAAGAGGTTTTCCCGTCAATGCTAATTTTCGATGTTCGTGGTAGGCGTGCAGATCACGCTAAATGGTTGTTTGCCCGTATCTGTCAGTCTGACATTTGCCTTTGTAAGAAAGGGAGAAAACATAATTGAATAAAAATATCTATTAACTTTTTTATGAATAAGGGAGTAAGATTTTATGCTCACATAACCACTAGTTTCAGAAATGCCGCGTCAGCTAAATTTTCGTAGAAAGCGGAGCCACTTTAGCTTTTTTTTCATGAGCCAGTTGACCGGCTAAAAGTTAGACAAGCCGGTAGCATTCAGATTTAATGGCTCCGTCATTGTTAGACATAAATGACAACATTCTTACCACGGTCGCCTAACGCGGTTCAGTTTAACTTAACTATGCTCAGTTCTGTTGTATGGCAGCAATTGCGTAGGCGATCGTGGGGGTTACCACGATCTGTATTGGATAAAAATAATAAGAACCTGAATCAAGAAGCTTTAACTGCAGAAAAAATCGATGGATATTATCTGACCTGCTAGTCTCGTATGGCGCTCTAGCACAACTTCGAACGAGAGGCGCCAGTCTATACATCAAGTCGCGCTTTATCACTTGATGTATCAAGAGTCGCGCCTTTTGTCAAGTTCTGCTAAAGTTGGGTTGGGTTTTCATTGTGGCTATCACGTTCTAACGTAACGAAAGTCGATGAAATGCATGCTAGCCCTGCGTGCTACTAACACACCTAAGTATATACAATTAATTTTGTGTTTGTTTTTAAAGTATCACTTTCGGCCTATCCTTACTAACATCGTCTCGTCTTATCGCATCCAAGTAGTAATCAGCTGTAGAAGTTTCTGTGCGTAAGAGGGATTATATTTTCGATAACTTAGCTTAGGGTAGAGAGCAATAAATAGAGCAATGGAGAGAGACGGAAGATCCCCTCCACGTGTAATCCGAAAATTTGTTATGGTTTTAAGAGAAATTGTAAGTGTTCGAAGAATCCCGTGGGAGTCGTTCCTATGTTTTCATTTCATATTTGTCATAGGGCAAATAAAGTATGCTAGTCGCGTGCGGTGTTTTAATGGAAACGCTTTATGTTTTTTCTTATTTATTTAATAGCAAATGCACTATCGTGCATACTTACTATCGAGACTAAAAACAAAACAGCATCATAACACAACGATCAAAACGCGTTCGGAACGCAAATTCGTCCAACGGAGAATTTGTTAAAATTTCCATCAAAAACAGCGGACATACTTTCGTGACTACAAAGCCGATGCGGTTAGGAAAAACGCAATATCGCATGGTTTGAAAGGTGGATTTACAGTGTTAGTAAATTGCACAGGGTTGTCAAGCCAGGGAGTTCTTAAGCTCGCGTGACTGTCACGGAGTTAACTTCTAAGTTGGTTGGGTCTAAGTTGGTTTTAAAGCTAGGATTTTCTGCAAATGAAGAATTAAATTCAAGCGTGTGTGCTTATAACGGCAAGGAAATAAACGTTTATGAGGATGTTGATTTAGGGTCATTTTGTTGGAGCAATTTATAGACGGTTTCACTATTTGTGATTTCTTTCTAATAGGTACGTGGGTCAAACACAAAACGATGCTTGAAATCTTTCCGGTGGACTTTTCAATAGTTAAGGGCTATAAAGGTTGATTTTCTAATTGAACCCTTTTCCATATTAACAATTACTCCTTTTCTATTGAATTGTATGATAAAAATTATGCATGGCTACACGTCCACAAGCTGTTAACTGTTGGCCACAGGAAAGATTGGCTGTACAGTTCAGCTGAACACACAATTTTTCTTTTCTGTGGTCAATAGTTAACAGCGTGTGGTGTAGTAAAAATTAATGATTTTTATCATACAATGCGATAGAAAAGGGTACTTATTACTGTACTTATTATTAAGTACACCTTAATGTAGATAACGTTTAAAAAAAAACAAGCTTTATAGCCCTTAACTTTTACGGCCTCCTAGCCTAGTCGGTAGTGACCCTGCCTACGAAGCAGCAGGTCCTGGGTTGGAATCCTGGTCAGGGCATTTTATTTGAGGTTTTATCACAAACATTTGTTCCTGAGTTATGTTTGTTCTCTATGTAGTATTTACGAGTATATGTATCTATCTATTATATATATCGTCATCTAGTACCCACAACACAAGCCTTCTTGAGCTTACTGTGCGACTAGGTCGATTTGTGTAAGATTGTCCTGTAATTATATATTTATTATTAATAATGTTAAAAAAAACTTTTGAATAGTCCACCGGAAAGACTCCGACCATCTGTTTGTGAGTAAAACATCTCATTAAAGTATTGTTTTGGCAAACTGAATTTTAGCCTATATTAACATGCCTCCTTGGATTAAGTTTGACAAAATATAATGTTTTATACTACTTCAAGTTAGTCGATATGTAGCTTCATTATATTTTGGATATAGGCAAAAAGTTACCGGGTTCATGATCGTGTTTAGTACAAGGTACCACTTTGTCAATCGCTGATAAGGTTCATTTCTAAACGAATCTTTGTCACATTAGCGCCTTATAACGACTATAATTAGCGACAAACTGGCACCTTTTACTCAAAACGATCACATTTTACAAAACTTGCATAGGTATTTTCTTGTTAAACATCGTCGCAATACCGGAGCAAGTATTACAAATCCCTGTCACGCACCAAAATCTAGTAGGACTGTCATTGTCGTAAAAATATTCGACGCAGCCCTACTCTTCATTGGCCACTAGAGACCCTTTGTCCTGACACAGGCGACTTTATAGTGACTTTTATTGGTTATTGCGTTCGGCTATTGCACATGATGACGGACCCTTGGTTACGCATTTGATGCAGGACGTTTAATAGGGGGGTAATCAAGGGGAGAATATAACTTTATCGGCATTTATGATAAAACTAGCTAAGTTGGTTATCTATCGGCGAGCAAAAACAGCTGCAAAATACGTTGCTGACTACGGATGGTTCAAGTTATTAGAATAAAGAAGGTAAAATGCTGAAGTGCACCCGTAAGAAAAAGATAGTAAATATATTAATTAATTCATTCATAAATTGTCCATGCTATTTTGCGCGTGTGTACAAATGAGAACAGATCCCAGCCAAACTAGCTTAAATCCGATAGATACCTCTGTTTTAAATACAAATAATACAAAAAAAAATTAAAATACATGTTTTACAGTGGTTATAAAATGTGCATTCGCAAGGATAAGTAAACATACATATTTATATTGGAACATACTTCTAAATATTGGATAAACAAAAATAAACATGTAATGAATTGACCTTATTTTTTTTTTCGAATTTTAAGGCGTCGTGACTGTTGCGAGACATTTCTTGCAATTTATTACCTAAAGTAATATTCAATCGACTGATTTGACTAAATACACATAAAATATAATCAATTAAATTAAAATTATAGAATAAATTATTACAAAACAACTAAAAACTAAACTAAGCCCCATTCTGTGCCACGCTTGGGGCCTTACCATGACGTCTTAACACGATTCAGTTTAGACTTTAGGCCATAGTTCAGTATGTAAGCGACTCAGTTTAGGTCGTCAACTGAATCGCGTTAAGACGTCATGGTAAGGCGCCTGGTCCAAAAGTTCCCATCACGCTCGCTGCGTTACCACACTGCACAGCGATGGAGACCTGTTGGACCAGCTAAGACTCAGAGCGGGGGTCATGACCCCCCCATGAAGTTAAAGTTACGTTTTTGTTGGTTGCCGATAAGGCGTCAATTCCATAAAGATACATTTAGAAATTAACCTTATTTACAATCAACAAAGCCCCTTTTACTATAAATAAAAGAGTACGTCAATAGATTACTAACTAGAATACACACTCAAAACAAAGACTACCGTGATTAACTAACTAAGACTAACATGAAAATCTATGGTTAAAAATCAATATGCAGCCATAAATAAAATTAATCCAATATAGAAATGCAATACGAGTATGCAAGGGTCACTGACAGACCTCTGATATGACGATTTATGCGATGCATGTGCATACAGCCAAATAAATTGTACTTACGGGTTATTTGCTGGAGCTAATGTACGGGAAACTCCAATAATATTGTTGAATTTTATTAATTTTACCCCAGATTTTATGTGGTTTGGCAAAATGAAATTATAGATAAATAAGTTGCTCTACATCCGTTTATTTTTGGTTTGGAAATCCAAAGTAGTGTTTATGTGAGATTTTTTCGGCGCCGTAAGTCATCACTGGTAACATGGTAACACACATTGATTGAAGACTTTCGTCTTGAGGCACTTACTAACAACTTAAAGATTTTGGTTTTTGGTGTGCATTTTACTTTTACATCGCACCATTACTATTTATAACATTTTGTACTTATATATTTTTATAACATTTTGTACATCTAGTACAAAATGTTATAAAAATATATTTTTCTCAAATAAAAATGTAGGTAATGGATTTTGTGTATCGAACTGGATTACCTTAAGTAAGACCCATTGATTAAACACGGATTCAAAGTTTGAACCTGTGTCCAAATTGTCTTTTTTATGCTAAATTCAGAGTCCATAAACAAAAAATAGGACTCAAATTCTCAAACTTAGACACGGAAAATAATATTAAAACGGTTTGATCGTGTTTTATGCGTTAATCGACATTGCATTTACCTACTTGCCTATCTTATATACTCTCTCTCTTTACAATTAAAGAAATCAAAACTATAATTACATATAATAAGACTGTAGTAAAATAAAACAAGCCACTCAAACATAGAAACCCGTCTTCAGACCGTCAAATAATTTGCACTCGTAACGGCGGCACATTACTCCCGCGTTCATTATGAGGAATTGCCAATTTTCACGTGTGTCTCATTTTATGTCGCCATAAGATTGAGTCATAATTCACGGAATACATTTCATTTGCATCATATAAGCGGAAAATGGGGTCGTATTTTTAAATAAAACAAATTTTGGCGTATTTGAAGAAGGTAGGTACCATTTGTTGTATGTTATTTTCAACGAATAATGGGGCACATTAACCGTGGCACTATCGCTGCTAATTTTAATTGCCGCTTGGCATTAGAGTCCGACTGGTTATGTAAAAATCATAAATTCATAGGGGTTTTACGTTCAAAATAACATTTGCGCAGTTTCTTATATCAAAATCGATGCATACTTAGTTTGGTCTGACTCTAGTATAAGTATTTTTATTTTTATTAAATATTTATTTACAGATATTACTAACAAAATATATACCGTAAGTGTAACGTACCTACCTACCTACTTAGATAATTTAGTCTAGTAGGCATTTCCAGAAAAAAGTTCTAACAGGTTTTTATAACCTGAATCACGAGTACCTACCTAGTACGAATATTCCATACATTTTGTATGAGCCGTTACGAACCTGACTCATTTTTTTGGTATGGAAAATTAAGGACCCACTTTCAAAAGGTAATTTTTTCTGAAAATGCCATATAAAATAATATGGTTGCTTTTTCCGTACCTGCCACATTCTAACAAGAATGTAAGTGGGAAAGTGAAGTATGATGCGATAAAAGGTAAAATTATAGCCGAGCTATTCATAATCCGTCAGTCACTCTATTGTAGTTGCGAAAGACATAGTATACATTACAAGCATATTTAGGCCAAATTTGAATATATTGAAGTTTCGATACTAGATTTCTTGGCTTTGTTTATTCTAAGGATAAGTCTATGGATCTTATTTTAAAGCTTGGTCTGAAGCGACCCCGTTTGCTAATCCCCTAAAGGTTTCTGAGATAAAGTCCTCAGACAGACCGACACTTTAAGCTTGGCACAGAGGGTTCTATGACTAAAATCCCTTACGGCAATGTCTCAAACCGATATTTGTAAAATACGTCCTACGATTTACAGATGTCTGATTTCAGCGCTTTTTACACGTTATTCGGGGTCGATCAACATTATCCTTCTAATTTAAACTACATTAGTAGCTTGCTTTATATTCTTACGTTGTGACCGCCAACGACACAAAAATATAACTATTATATGGATGTCTCCATAAAAAATTAAATTAGCGTGCGTTATTAAAGAAATTCAACTGGTTTTTTTAAGACAATTACGTAAGCATAAAAACAAGTCTTTTTTGTGTTTCTATAATGTAAATAACGCTTAAGTATAAGTTATGAAAATATCTACAAAACCGATGTTTGATTTAAATTTAATGCTTACTTATCGTCACAAAACTGACACAGACACAGTTAAATTTCTTTAACAGGACACGCTAATTGGGTACCATTTTTTCTGAAAACGCCCATATCCATAGAGAACATCTATAATTTAGTATAAATTACGTACACATCTAACACGTGAAATACTACCCATAACACTAATTATGCAAACAAACATTCTACACACGCCAAATAAGCCCGAAGTTCGTTCACCCCAAATATGAAATGCACCCCTCTAAGACAAATTATTTCATTTCCCCACCCTACGGACGTGACTGCAGCCATCATCTGAAGGTACCACTGCCAACACTGTTTTCCGACCGTTTGTGATTCTTATTTCAAGGGCATAAGGTCTAGTACTAGTCAGATAAAGGTGTTGATGTAAGTACTAGTGATGTAATGCAGTCATTTATTGTAACGATGGGTGATGATTAGTATAGTCAGTTTAAGTGGGAGAAAAGTTATTAGGTCAAATACAACCGTCGTAAATTAGCCCTATTACTTAGGGTAATTGAGGGATGATAGTTTCGAATGATAGTAAAAGGTTATTTTATGGAATATAATATAGAATAGCGATTTCTTGTTCAAAACTATTAATTCGTAAATCTACTTCTGAGCAGTAAATGTAATAAAAAACAAACAAAATTATTGGCGCTTATATATAAGTATACCTACATATTAGCTCCGGTGGCGCTATTTACTATATTAGCTTTGTGGGTATAAAAACGTCACTTTACTCTTTTATGTAACTTTAAAATGTAACAAATTGTACTTGTTTGACCTTGCAACGGTAACAAAAGTACAATAAAAACATAATGCATTTTTGGCATATTTTTATTAAAAACCAAACCAGTTTTTATTTTAGACCAAATTTATGCAGGCTACATAGGTACTCGTTCTTTAAACTCGGGCGAATGCAATCCTGTACACTTTCATTCGAGAGCCTCCGGCGAGAGGCTCGGATGACAAGCTATTGAAGCTTGTCCATGTATTTATGGTGAGTTAAAAGGTGGCTTTAATAGCTTGGGTAAGATGACAGGTGTCATCTTACTATAAATAATAAAATATGAAACTAAGTATACATTCATTAATTCATTCAGTATTCAAAACGAGAATGTAAATGGTTTCACGCGACAAGAGGGTGAGATGAGACAAATAAACACGAGACATTCGCGTTCTCCGCTTCTAAAATGTTTAGTGTACAGCCCGCATTAACATTAACTACGCTACGCGTTGAACTTATAGATGTTTCATCATAAATAAAACAAATATTGTGGGACAATCGTAGTCCCACGGTAAGCTCAATAAGGTTTGTGTATTGGGTACTGGGTACTAGACGACGATATATATAATAGATAGATAAAAATAAATACTTAAATACATACAAAACATCTATAACTCAGGAACATATTTTCGTGATAAAAACAAAAATAAATGCCCTGATCAGGATTCGAACCCGGGACTTCCGGCTTTATAGGCACGGACTCGACCAACTAGGGTAGGGGACCGTTACATGAACACCTTTATCATAGAACGCCAACGTCTTTTAAATCCATATTTTTTAAAATATCTATTATTCGATCAGTTTGAGTCTCTTGGCATTATGGTAAAGGTGTGCCTGATTGAGATGTTCTTGCCACCCTCTTTACTTTCAAAAATAAATAAATGTGACTAACTCGCAAAGTTAGCTTAAAATTACATTACCAGATTGTCAGCTACTAAAGTGACAAAGAAGTCCTTGGGGACTCGAGTGACAGAGGGTTGCCACTTGGGGTTTTTTGATCGTGCCGTTTTAGACCAGTCTTATTATTAAGGCATTAGACACACTTTAAAAAAATAAAGTAAAAGACGGCCTGGAAAAAAGCGGCGAAGCGCTACGAGAAATCCTTAGCGGTGAATTCATGAGTTAAGCACGAGTATGAGCGCTATGTACTGATAATCGAACCTAATTTCAACGATAACGGTACTTGCAGCTGAAAAAATTTCATTAGAATATCCAAAAATATAACGTTTATTTTCTTTCTAAATATCCTCCTCAAGCCCAAGTCCCAGTTGGATAATAAGACATCAACATAAGCGAAACACTTTTTCCACCCTCCCACTTTGTCACCGTCATCGTGAAAAAGTCCAGGGAAATTGACCCCAGCTCAAGCGAGCACAGACATAATTAGAACCGGCTAATGTCCCGGAAAAACAATTTCATAAAACATCTCATTTCGTCCGGGAGAATAAAAAGAAATAAGACACTAAATAAACGTCTACTTATACGGATGGCTACACCTTCATTTAGGGTCCACCATGAAAAATGTATGCTGATGTCCTCACAGCGACATTCCTCTTTGCGTGAAAGAACAATTCGCTTACAGAACGCAAATTAAAATGGCCGACCAAGGCAGAGCATTTGGGAACTTCGCCGCGCGTTCGAACGAGACAAAAATACCTCCAAATACAATGCGATAGGGACTATAAAACGAGCCCCGAAAAGAGTGTTTAAATTTGGAAATCCTTTATAGCGTGTGACAGTCAAACCGTATGTGGAAAATCGCTTGACGGGTGCTTGAAACATTATCTATGGTCTGGTGAATACGATAGGGTTTTACTGATTTAATTTATTTATAGCTAAATGTGACACAAGATTAAATATGTGAATGTTTTGTTTTAATTCTACGCAGCCGAATATGCGGGCAAAAGCTAGTTAAATGAAATTTATGTTTACTATAAACAACTAATCCTAGCGGATAATATTGGCATACCTAGTAACTTTAATCAATATTCAATAAAAATAATTATATTGCACCTCTTTTATTTTTAATTAACGAATTGCTTCGCAACACGTTAGACAAGATGCCAGTGCTTTCAAATTAAGACGGTAATAAAAATACAGTAAAATACTGGAACAGTTGAAGAGGAAGTCTGGAAAATGTCTGTAGCAATCAAATATACTATGTTGCAAAATTATTCTAAAGCGTCCAAACCAAATTACTACTTTGAAACGTCTTCAAGCCTGTTTTTAATTATGCTCCCAATATTAATTATGTCAAATTGAATTGATATAATTACGTTTGTCCTGATGTTGCTAATGACAGTCTTTTGAAGTTTTGGCGCAGGAAATGTTTTATTTTGGAATTATGGGTAGATTCGGTGAGTCGCAGCCGTGTTGTGACATACCGGATGCAGATACAGAAGAGGCAAACGCATCTGGTTTTTTATATGGAACCACTTACCGATTTCTTGCAATTAGCAAATAGACGCATGGTTGGTATTTTTTTATAGTGCCAATTACGTTGCAAAATACTATCTTTATAAAATCACGTGCTACGTTTAGCTAAGGCCCATATTGCATTATCAAATATCTTTGATCATAGATCTACCTATATGCCTCCCTTTTTCTCCAACGTGAATAAAAAGGACGGTATGTAATCTATGGTCAGGGATATGATAATATACGGTATAGTGAAATGCTGGCCACATACGTTCGGGCAATCCGTCAGATCTCCATAGTGAGTGTGTCCGCCAGACCAGACAAATTTTTCATACATTTATTGGCAGATCTGGGATATGGCCAGCATAATATGGGCCGAACCGATAGCTAGTTAGTCAATAAGGCGCTAATGCCATAACGATTTATTTAGAAAGTATCCTTATCAACAATGGAGAAAGTGGTAAGTACCTTTTGCTAAATATTAAAATGTGTAATTCTAATATAAATCTTGTGTTTCTCCCTTGCAGAAAGAGATGCTGAAAGTAATCAGCCAGATTTGCGATGCAATATGTGCAGTTATTAGAAACTTGGCCGCCAGCCAAGTAATAGAATTTCAAAGGAAGGCGGGCCACACAAAAAATATAAAGAGATAATATTTAAACGAAAACTTATGATATAAATTGGTTTCATAGACGGGCTAGTTAACGTCTCATGGCTTCATCATTAGATCTCAAGTAAAATCAAATGGAAATGCCTTGTAGCCCTCCAAGGTCACAAACAAATAACAATGTCTCAAATTGGATGACAGAGCTGGACCGTGGCCTTTGAAAAATACTTTAACGCAAATTATGACGAAAGTACCTATAGGTAAATTTTAACCAACTGTTAAATGTATATGATACTCTAATCTTAATTTTAGGTATCTACTAAAAGAACCAAAACTTGAATTTATTTTGAGTAATAATATAAATATTGTGTATTTTGAGTGATTTTTGTTAGGTATAAGACCGCAATAGCCCTGTTTTAGATAGTAAAAGGAAGATAAATAAGAACTCTTAAACAACTTACCAACAATTTACAAACATAAATATAATAACATGGTTCCTATGTTTTCTATAGTTTTGCGTGCGTTCATTCACCCTTATTTCGGGCAGCGCTAACCCCAAAGGACGCAACATAAACATCTAGTTAAATATATGTACGTATTAGATAGAAATAACGATGCGTGTTATCTACGGAAACTTATTAAGATAAGCCGTCACGAATAAGGGCTATTTGTCTTATTGGGTAAATGGATAAATTACCTTCACTGGCCGGGTATTTATATCGGTTACTATAGGTATGCGAGTCGAAGTTATGGTGAACCAGCGTAGCTATAATTTCTAGGAACTTCCTGTTGATACTCAAGATGGCGAAGGCGTCTTTGGAATAGTTTTTGTCGGCTAAAAGTTGTTTGTGTAATATTTATAGCTTATTGTGCAGTAAACTAACGAAGAAGTGTGCAGCTAAAGTGTAATGAAGAATTAATCCTGAAACGCGTGTAACCGTTATTTAGTCATTATTACGTGGTTGTCCCGGGATCTCGGGCCCCTAAGAAACTATTTATGACGTCTCGTAGCTATAAACTTAACAAGAACCGAGGCAAATTACCGAACAACGTCGCCCAAGTGTCAATATACTATTGATATAATATAGTGATATATTGATAATACTTGACATTGGCAAAATTGTCCAACTCTCGGACAGACGCCATTATTTAAAAGAAGAAGAACTGAGTTCCATTTGTTCATATTTTAACAGACTCGATAGAGAAATCTTACCTAATAAAACGGTAGTTTTCTCTCATTTTCTGTAAGGCGAGCGCTACATGGAGAACGCATTTATTAGACTGACTCTCCTAAACGTAACAAGCAATTGTAACAACACCACAGGCAAAACGTGTGATAGACAACCCTAGATTGTAAGGTAATCCTGTGAAAGGATATTAACCGATGTGTTTGTGATTACCAATTCATGTCGGTGTCCAATCTGTTAATGGAATTTATTTAATTGCGTCACTGCGGATGCTATGATGGCTGAAAAGTTGAGAGTCAGAGTGAAATTACACGTCTAGCGAATGTGAAAATCTATGTCTGAAACGTTATACTATGCAGAAAAATAAATGAAACTCCAGTTGTCGTCGAACAAAGATACATACAAACAAACGACGGATTGTCCAAGTACATTGAGAGAACTTAATGGCTTCGCTCTCTCTAATTTTAGCAAATTTTGTACTATACGGGTTCATATAACATGTAAACTCCCTAAAGTGCAGTGATCACATTATAAACACATCAGTTATCTAATATTCTGCCAAAAAAATTCAACACAGTCCATACCTTATTTTTTCAGCCAACTCGCACCGTCTTACACGGAAAAACCGCCACTTCCCGGTGTTTTAAAATTGACAGCTAGAATGTCGAAGAAATTTGTTTTGACACTTCCTTTATTGCATAGGGTAACGACAGTTTGTGGTTTTTGCTTTTCCTCTTCTCGTAAAAAAAATCAATTGCTATTTATGTGGTAAGTACCTATCGGGTCACAACTTGTTTTCGGGCTAAATACGAAGCGTTAATGAAATTCAAAGACCGTTACTTTCGCGAGCAAAAGAATAAAAGTTATTTTATTTTTCAATCCAAGCATGAACTATGCGCAACCAGTTTTTAACACTTTAATAAAAATTAAAACGTTCATAACAGCGACGCAAACTCGCGTAGCTAACATTGAAATATGCATCTGTCAGGGCGAGCATGGACAAATTGCAAGTGACATTTAGTCACGCTTAGTGATGTACCCTGGGCGGGTATATTCCAAAAATGAGCTCGAAAGCTGAGGGTTCTTAATTATTGTTAATGGCGACAATAAAACGCAGAGGGAGCATTGGCTTTACCAACAAAAATAATTCGGAATATTCCTAATAAATCGTCTATTACCTAAAATGGAATAACCGTTAACAATTAGTAAGTCCCAAGTAAACCTGATTGCAACCACTCTTTATTATGTCCTCTCGCAAAGATTAGGTATTTATTAGCTCATCTAATTCCGATCTCTGTTAATAATGGAAAGGTAATAATAAAAATCGTATTTTACTTAAGTTTTTTTATTAACATGACGGTGGCAAACAAGCATACGGATCACCTGATGGAAAGCGGTCACTGCATACTCGTTATTTCAGTAAATATTGCCTTCATGTACTTGAAAAAATTATGAATTGAGTATTTCTATTGGTGGAAAGTGACCAATGCGGATTAACATTAGCCATAACCAGCTGGCGTCCGGCGTTAGGCTTTTTGCGTCCCTGATTAAAATTAGCTAAGTGGAAACCCGGTTGCATTTCTAATATTATTAGCAAAATATTCTTAAAGAATATTCCTAGAAATATACCCATCGGGAACGGGAATATTCCTGCAGCACATCACTATTCACGCTCAGTAGTTCAACTGCATCGTTGGACCCCGTACGTTTGGCTTCTATCAGTGTCTAGTTAAATTAGCGCGCTTGCTACGCCAGAGGGAAAATTTGACATAAAAGTTTCGTTCAGTTGTCGAATTCAAATTTCGAACCGTTTAGTATAGTTTGAGACCTGTTGAATTTGTGTGAAAAAGTGTGAATACGCTCACTGCGGTAAAGGGTTTAAAATCCGATGCATTTGTCATTTTCAGTTAATAAATATACAAAATAATTTCACAGGCTTGCCGATCTAAACGTTTTCCACGTCTCAATTTCGGCATGTCTATTCAAAATAACTTAAATATAAACAAAATAATCCTCTAGTATTAACCACTCTATATCGATACTTCGTCTCGCAATGCGAACGTCCCCTACGTTGTCTTGATGGGTACTGAGTGTGAGTGAAGTAGTAAGACAAATACGAACATTTCCGAGAAAATACGATAGGATTTTTCACTACATCTGTACTAGTATGACTCCTGATGGAAGAGACAATAAAAACAAATAGCATGTTGTTGATCTAGCAATGAATAGGGGGTAAACAGCGTACCTCTGCAGAAGCAGCTCGACGAACTTGGTGTGGCCCTTGTCGGCGGCGATGGTGAGCGCGGTGTCGCGCGAGGAGGGCACGGGCGGCGCGTTGACGTCGGCGCCCTTGTCCAGCAGCACGCGGCCCACCTCCACGTAGCCGCCGCTGGCCGCCTCCGTCTTCGCGCGGTGCTCCACGTTCGCCTTGCGGTCCAGCAGCAGGCTCACCACTTCGTGCCGTCCTGTACGATAGTATACCATACAGTTAATACACAAATACACATTTTAAAGTACAGCCGCGAACAGGGATTGTTGAGCCATTTGCCATTTTTAGTAATTTGGCCTTGTAATAAAAGACTGTTGTTATCAATAGAGGACAGTTGACATTTGCCATACAGATCTGCATTACACGGCAAAGTTAGAAATATAATTAAGTTGTTTAACAATCCCCAGTTCGCGATTGTACTTAAATTATTTCTTGTCTGTAACATCTCACTAGGAGAGTGGGTTCACACTGAACGAACAGCGAAAGGTCAAGACTTGGGGAAGAATTTTTGCAAGGGGTTCATTTCATTTCATTAATTATTCTTGGTTACGAAATTTTAATATAAACTTACTTGCAAGAGCATGTCTTTTTATTCTACTTGGAGGCGTTTTTCTAGTTAAACTGTTAACCAGTAGTTGTAAGTCGGTTTGAAAAACAATAAATAATACACAACGAAGCGAGCAAATATCTCTAACACAATTATTATTGTAGAGCAATATAACAGTTTCGGAGGAATTTCCTTCCGCGGACGTTTCAGCTGTGGAATGAGCCCCCTTCCGAGGTTTTTGATGAGTCGGCAACGTGTATGTGACACACCTGGTTTTTCGTTGCTCAAAATATTGTCCTTATTGGGTTTGAAACTCAGAACTATCTGCTTCGTAGGCAGGGACATCACTAACTAAGTTTAACACTGGTCACCAAATTTAGATACCCATTTCTAAACTTAGCAACTTCTACAAGCAAGTACTAAAACTAAGCAATATACGTTGCTTAGTTTTAGTATTTGCTTGTAGCTTGTAGCTCGTTCCAGCTAAATAAATTACGCAAACAATTAAATATCTGCAATAATGCCGCTATGGGGTGCGACAATTTGTCTGGACCGGTTGGGGGAATTTCTCCCTGTAGCTGTATACAGCGTGGTGCGAAAGTAAAACGGTGCATGGACTTTATAAGGTCTTGTACAGTCAGTTGAGTTGTGAAGCTTGTCACCTCCCGTGATGTGATGACCACGACCTCTACCAAGAGAATGATGACAAAGAGGAAGACAGGTAGCATTTAATTGCCAGTAACAGCAACAGAAACCAAATATATTGCGACGTAACACATATTTATACTTATTGTTACCTATTCGTTACTAGTTGACATTATTTAATCGTATAAAAGGAATTATAAATTTAAAGAGATGTCTTATACTAAAGAAAAAGTGACCAAGGTCCCCCAAGGTGAGTAGGGCTGGGACCTGCTGGGGACTACTTAAAAAAAACAAACAAGAAACATGAATCATAACATTTATTACATTTTAATAAATGATTTGATTCGTGCTTTACAATCGTATAAAAGGAGCAAACAATCTAACGAAGTGGAAAAATAACGAGTAGGTACAAAAGTTCGACTTTTACTCTCAGTTTTGTGTAATGAAGAGAATCCAGACATGGCGACATTTTATGCCCACGCGTAACTACTTAACAGCTAATTTTTAATTATGTCTAGAAGAAAGTATCTCTGGTTTATAATATACTAAATCTGGTTTATATTATTGCCTCGATTCGCCCTCCTTTGTAGAACAAAAATATCAATAACCTCTCTAGCACTGACCAAGAGTATAATGCCATTTGACATTATACTACGGAAGTAACTATAATATACCTGTTACTACACGGATGTCCAAAGGAGTTACAAGAAAAATATTTCACGTGATATTCTGGTAATTAATATCGTGACAGGTCTCATATTCAGGTCAGATATTGAGGGTTCAGCCACCTCCACAGCTTGACTGGTCGGTATAAGACGGAATAATTAAACATTATTGTCTAGTAATAGTAGTACCTAATAATATCAATATTACTGGCAGTGAACCTCCTAACGAAGCTGGAAGTGTCACCATTTATGAAGGTATTTTGGTGTGTAGATCATATTATATTATTTTATGATACATCATAAGTATATTATTTTCGAGTTATAGATGTTTCATGGATATTTATATAAACTCTATTGCAGCTAGGAACAACAACAGCCTGTATACCGGTCCGTAGCACATGCAATGCGTAGTTAATGTAATTATGAGGCCGGAGCGTAAACGGTTCGGACTTGTTACCATTAAGAATTGTCTTTTATCCAGGGGTCCAACACATTTTCACACTAACATGACACAAAGTATGGAAAGAAGCACCTAGCAATATAAAATAGAGACATTATCTATATTTCAATGATAACATTATTTTGTCAATAGGAAAAATATGAAAACAATTAAGTAAAGAGAAAAACACGAGCAAATAAAAAAAACAGATTCTTTTCCTGTTGGAGAATGAAAGTGAATTATAATTTAAAAAAATATATATATACAGGTCCCGGAATTTTGCGTGCGGTTTTTGAAAAGTCGTAGGGAGAGAGCGCCAATGTTAATCGATAATCAGGAAATATTGTTGTGGCGCTAAAACAAATATCGCGCCCCTCTATCGCAAAGAAATTTTATTTCGAAAATGTCAGGAAATTTTGTTGTGGAGCAAAAAAAAAATATTGCCCTCTCTATTGCAAAGAAATTTTGTTTCGCAAAAAGTCAAGAACATTTTTGTGTAGCGCAAAAAGAAAAATATCGCCCTCTCTATCGCAATTCGAGAGAATAAGATGCAAAACAAAATTTCAAATTTTCGTCGTTAGCGATAGTCGATTCCGTGGTCGAAAAACTGAAATTAAAAAAGTTATCCGCCTGGTTTTGAACCAATGGTTTGCAATGAGCGTTGCAAATTGGAGGCAAATGCTTGTATTCATTGGAAAAGTTAATGAATCTCGCCCTTCAATTTATCCTCCCCACTTGGCATTGTCATTTAGGTACCTACGCTAGCCCTGTGGTAGCCCGGGCGAAACAAGAAGAGGGACATCCCACGATAGGTATGCGTTAAGGCATAGGTATAATTAAAACTATAGATCTTGTTTAATTCAGGCGTTCTCGTTTTTGTACGAAGTAATTATATTATTAATTGACCGTGCGATCTCAAAGCTCCGTTTCAGCTTGGGCGAAAATCCTTTCGGTTCCTCTATCCGGATAACCGATAGTTCTACTTTATAGGTCGCATTCTTTTATCAGTATTAGTAAAATGTTGTGAGGTTCATTAATAAACAGGTTGTAACAAAAATGCAATCTCAAACAAAAATGTGATCCGTGGGCGTAATCAGTAATGGATCTGATTAGAAAATATACAAAAAAAAATATATTTATGGAAAAATAAAAAGAAAACGTTTTCGCGTCAAAATTTTATTTTTTTATTTATCAAGAATCACTAGTTTTTTACACCCTACTCTTATGATTAATGTGACTATTTAGTTTTAAAAAGGTTAAAAAAAGGGCTGACCCAATGCAGGCGAGGTATATCTACAACAAAGTAAATACCTAGTTAATTTTAGGAACAAAAGCCTCACATTTCATATGTCCTATATCCATATAAGTAATACTAGAAGTTTTGTTTGTTCTGATCGGTTCTGTTTACAGAGCATTCCAACATTTCATTGTTATTTTTGGCATAGTGGATTATAATAGTAAATAAACGATCTATGGAAAATATTTCAACGCGATTGCTTTTTATACACAACAAAAGATAATACAGCTTGGCAGGCATTTGTAAACAAGTGTAAATATAAATAATAATAAAAAAATGCGTATAAAAATAATAATACAAAACCGTGAAAACCCTTTTTTTTTTTTTTTTTTTTTTTTTGTCGGTGTGAAAATACTTTATGCATACCTCCCTAGGGGTATTATGGGAGGTTATGTGGGACTCTCCTCTCCCAGAGGGGTGGCCTACCCACTAAAAACACACCGGCGTCATCCGCACAACCGTTAAGGGAGCGTGTCAGGATCACATGGTGCAAGTCGACCGCTACGCTCCCCAGTCACCAGGCTTTTGCCGGGCACCCGCGCCTTAGGAGTAGAGAGCCATGACGCTTGACTCTCTAATCAGACGGATAGGGCTAATTAATGTGTGGGTCCCCTACCCACAGCCCTATATAAAAGGGAAGAGCTAGCTGTTGGCTAGGACATATTGCCTACGCCTCCTCCCGAGCCGCCTGCGCCGGAGCGGTGGCGCATCCACGCTGTTTTCGCGCTCCCGCTCCGCTGCCTCTTTCTGCGAGATAACTTCCTCGCAGAAGGTGACCATCGCCCTCCAACATCTGTCGCTGCCCAGCATAGCTCCTATAATGCTGTGCAGCGAGAGATCCCGCACCCTTAACTGCGCCGATAGCGCCTCCCTCTCAGTGTTCCAGCGGGGGCACTCTATCAGAGTGTGCTGGGCCGTGTCATCAACCGCTCCACAGTCTTGGCATTGAGGCCCCAACTCCCTCCCTATTCGGTGCAGGTAATGCCCGAAGCACCCGTGTCCGGTCATAACCTGCGTCATCCTATAGGTCAGGGCCCCATGCTTCCGGTCCAGCCATCCCTCTATGTGTGGGAGGATAGCGCCTATGGTGGGAATCCCATAGAGGCTATCCTCCAGTGCGATTTTCCACCGCTCCCGGAGCCTATCCAGCGCCCGCCGCGCCGCCCTCTCGACTTCTTCGGGGTCTGGAAGCTCACCTCTTTCCTTAGCTTCAGCCCTCATCCGGTACCTCTCCGCCAGCACCTTAGCATCCAGCTCCCACGGTGGGGTGCCGGCAAGAAGGCACACCGCGGCGAAGGCTGTGGTGCAGTAGGCCCTTGACACTCGCTGTGCAACCACCCTTTGAGGCCGACGGAGCAGAGGTCTTGTTAGCTCCGTCAGCCGGTCCGCCCATATTGGAGCACCATAAAGAGCCATGCTCCGTATTACGCCGGCGTAGAGTTTCCTGCAGGAGGTGTTGGGCCCTCCCACATTGGGCAGCAAGCGCCCCAGGGCCGACGCAGCTCCCACTATAAAAATTATAACAGCGCTATACAACAAGTAAAACATTACAGACGGATACAACACACTCTAATTAGTACATTAGGTAATGGCTAGCATATAATTAGCAGCGAATTAAAATTGTAACTGAAGTACAATCTTCTATCGGTAGATGTCGTATGTAAGAAAGATATAGCGGAGGTAGTTCAGTCGATAACGCGATAGGTGTGTAATCCAGAGTGACGAGTTCGAGTATCGCCAGAGACGTTTCTGCTTAGCAAAAAAAGTAACACCCTTAGTTTTGGGTTTAAGGTGAAACGTTTTTTACCCATGCAAAATGCATGAATTAACAGTATTGATCCTAAAACATCCTAAGTGACTACCAAATTCATTTCAAATTAAGAACTTAGGAAGATATGACAAAGTCTATATTCCAAGAGTACTTTGATTGTCACTTATCTCGTTTCTGTATCATAAATGCATCATCATGCATTAAAGGGTTAAGTGTGTATAAACCGCTACTAGGAACGTACTATTGCAATAGTTTCGTTACGCCCTAAGGAAACAAACTAAAGGTCATCGTCTAAGTACATAATAGCGTCTAGTGGGATCTTACTGCAGTAGGCAATTACTTACAGCAATAGGGCAATTAATATGGGGACCTCATTCCGCCTGCAGCAAGCGTAATGATCAGATACTACGGGGAAATTTATTAGGTATATGGTCTTAAATGTGTTTGTTACAAAGAAAACACTCATAAATAGACGATGATCATCTTGGACCTATGGAACACAAGCTGTGATTTCCAGAGATCCAATTCCTAGTATTTTTCCGGGTTATGCCACGGCTCAGGGGGCCTATGGTTCGCTTTGGCAACTGATCCTAAGATATAGTATAGGCGCTAGTTATACGAAAGCGCTTCCAACTGACCTTCCAACCCAAAGGGTAAAAAATATCCGGTTTCCTCATGATGTTTTCCTTCACAGTAAAGCGATTGGTAAATATCAAATGAGTTCCTATATAAGTTCCGATAAACTCATCGGTACCTTTGGACTGAACCTCGCACCATCGCTCTGTGATTTCCAGAGATGTGCCGACGTTTTTGTGCTGACACGCGACAGACATTCATTCATACCAGCAGGTCTAAGATGCCAAGCGGATAGCCTGATAAGTCGACAATTTGTCTGCATTTTCTGTCAATTTCTGATAATTTTAAACAGTTATCTACATTTGACAGCTATCATCGTCGCGCTATCCGTGCCACTGGTCAGTTTATCAACTTATAGCATTACCTAATGACATTCATGAATAACCATCTTAGGCCTGCAGTAAGTGAGTGCCGTACCGTGCCGCTGACTGCACGGTATTCCCTATTTCGATTGAATGAATATTGTAAAATTGTCTAATAAAAAAATTACTTTTATTTTACTATATCCTCCACCATTTTAGATATCGATTAAAAATGTTGTTTATAGCAGGCGAGTCACTAAAACCAATTAATCGAAACCTCATTTGTATAAACGTTATTAAATAATGTTGGTGGCAAAAAGGCGTGCTGTCTGTTAGTTTTTAAGTGGTCACCATAGCCTGCACACAAATGCTGACTCCTTAATCACAACATACAAGGGTTTTCTGTCTGAAAAAATGAATAAAAATATATCGACTTAGCAAAGAAGAAGCGCTCTATATTGTATGACATCCACGGTTTAACCCGTATGCATTGCTTTAGACATTTGACAAACTAAACTACTCAAGCGTCAACTTTATTTTGCATTCGACTGCTTAAATTGAATTTCTAAAATGTTATACCAATATCAAAGCGTCCGTAGAGGTATTCAAATTTATTTTTATTTAGAGGTATTCAAATACTTACTGGAAATTTTTCTTAGTTCAGAGGCCTTACCACGATCGCTTAACGCGATTGAGTTTAGGTCCATAACTGGGCTAGTACCACGAAAATCGAACGATTGCGGATTTGTATCTCCATCTCTGTCACACTTGCATATTAGAGTGACAAAAAGGTTTTCCCATCAATGCCAAATACCAGAGTAGTGGTAGGAGCGAGACGGACATACTTTCGAATGCCGCAGTCGCAATCGAAAACAACTCATGGTACGCACACAGTTAAGAACGAGCAAGATACAAATCTTTTCGAATCGCGCAGTCGCTAGCGATTATCATTCTACAGCAACTCATGGTACCGACAGGTGATCACGCTCAGAGATCACGTGGAAAAATTGTCGATCTAGCGAGAGTCATCCATTACTTTATGTGCTTTGTCGCAAAATTATATTGACCGTGGACATAGGAAATTTCTTTGTATTTATATGACACGCACACATTCACAACTAGAGGGCGAACGATTATTGCGAATGTGTGCGTGAAAATAGAGATGCTTGTAAAATCTTCAGACAGAAGGGCAATTTGTGCCTTAAAATGGGTTTACCAGATAATTGAAAATCAATATATTATTTTTGATTAAATTTGGGAGGATTTTATGTTCCTGCCTGTAAGGGTTGGACGGGGGACAAAATATACCATTACAGGCACCTGCACCTTGCAAAATGTTGATGCAATTTCAAATGTTCAATTGATTGTAAGCTGTAAGGGTGAAAAATAAATGCTACTTTAGCAGTTTCGATTATTATAATGTTATTTTAGAGGAAATGTATTTCTTAATTTGCAAATGCAATCCGCTCGAAAAAACTATGTACGATAAGACATCTTAAAACAAAAAATATATAGACTATACATATTATATTAATTATTTCTTCCACAGCTCTCAAAGGTTTGATTTTAACGGCCGCACCGCGTCGCTTCGCGTTCGCCAGTTGACCGCCCACGTAGGATGCTGCGTAACCCGAACGTAAATCCACGTAGATCCACCTTACCGGTCTGAAACATCCAAGGCCTTATGTTGTAGTATCTAGGAATACCGAGACTAATTCAGTTTCGGAATTTTGAGTAACCTGCGCAGATCAGCTTGTAAGTTAATGGACTAACATTGTCCAGGCATTAGAAAACGTCACAGCTGTCACAAATAATACAGTTAGTGGGCAGTTAGAAACTTCCTAATAATATCATATAATAAGTACTTATAGGTACTTACGGACTACAGACTGATTTTAAATTTGACTTTGTTTGAGTTGCCTAGAAAAAAAATATGGCTACATTTTGTCGAAATGTTCATAAAGGATCTTACGTAATGGAAAATAAAACTGTAAAACGATTAATATATTCATACAATATAATGGAGTAGGAAGCTACGAAACGAGATGATGGGATGGTATAAGACAGCATGATTGCCAAAATATGTACGTATTTACTGTTTATAAAATCTATTTGTATTTTCAAAAATAACCCCAACGCACTTTTTATTTTCTAAGTTCATACGGACGAGTGTCGCCTATTTTTAATTTACTACACAAAGACTATAATAAGACTGACCAACAAAAATATAGTTAGGCAATAAATAAATAAACCATTTCGAATTCAAAAATAGGGAGCGTATAAAACCAGCGGGATTGTCTATCAACGAGATTAAAAAGAAAAACAAACAGATGATTTCTGTTTACTGTGGCCTGTTCCTGTAGCCTCTAGGCTTAACAGCACGTGCCGATTCGAGTGCTGTGATGTTCTGCAACCCCAAATAGCTCAATATAACGATAACCTTTCGCTTTATTCATTTTTTGTCACGTTTTTGAAGTTGCTTAAAGCGAGAGGCATGATTAAGCAATATATGTGGAGGAAAATTTATCGTTCTTTAATTTTGGCTATTGAATTGATATTGAATAGACTAGTCACTCCCTAAGGACTTGAATTCAAACCAAAACTTTTTAAGTGTTTTCTGCATTGACGTATAAAAAAAATAGACACACAAAGCAGATAAAAAACGCCAAAAAATGTGGGTCAGAAGGACATTAGGAAACTTGCATTGATAATGATACAAATGTTAAATGTTTCGTATGAAAAAGAGCTTACTGAAGTAAGTATTAAGTGAAATTAAACACTTTAGAACGGATTAATTGCATTTATTAACTAGGTTTTACCCTAGGTTTCGATCCCTTTACAGCACTCGTTTTCACTGTTTAATTTCAATTAATAACAATCGCGGTAACAAGAATACAATATTAAGTGTGAAATTCATACATTTTAAAAGTTTTTAGGCTCTTTTTCACTTAACGAAACGTCACGTTCTAAGCAAGACTATATGTATGAAAAAGAGTCGCAATGCTACTCTTTTACGGCATCATTTTTTCGGCTGTTTGTGTACCAGTTATTTTATACTATATCTCTTTGGTTTTCTGTCAAAATCTGTGATAAATTTCGTTTGCTATTAAAACGGGTGTGCTAGTTCCATTTATCTGACTATTTTGCAACGCCCACTAACTTATGTTGTTTTTATTACTTTCCGCTATCTAAAGATTGTCTGGAGAGAATCGCTATCTAAAGAAATCACTTTTTAGTGATAAGACTGCCTGTTGTTTACCTCTTCTTTTGTGCCATGTATTGTTTGTATCGACTTCTTTTTGAGTTGTGCGATTAAGAGTATTTGTCTTGTATTTTAAAAGTGACGGTGGCGATGGCGTTCCCGATTGTATTGTACTCGCCATTTCCAATTACATGGATATGTGGTCGGGATTGTCACTGTCATAATCACAGTACCGAATGCAGCAGGATACAGTATGGTGACGGCAATGTATTTTTTTCTGGAATGTCTCTTCTAGCATAATATTTTTATTTCTAATAGGCAACCGCAAGTTGAACCAGGCTTTACTTAAGTAGCTTATAATGTTTTGATAACAATTCGTTACCCATATAACGCCCTAAATCTAATTCGACAAATCTGTTTCAGATAACGTTTCAAAAAGCCAGCCAAATGGAGTCACATAACATAAATAAAATATGAAAAAGTTCCGATACGTACAGTCATTTGTTTTATTCGTGCCTCAATTTGTCGACGTACAGTATTCAGGCAAAATCTGGTAAAATCCTAAAGGTAGGCAATGTAACAAATCGGTTTTCAGCGTGACCTATTCGACGCTGAAGCTTTAAAATATCATAAAACTTGTTTAACGCATGAAACCTGCTCAAAACTTATTCGTGAACTTATAAATGAACACATTATATAGATAAGTAAACAAATTATGAACTGCCTAATTACAATAAGAAAAACCTTATTAAAGTACAAAAATTGCAAATATTTTTTTTAACATTCATCTATACAGAATGTAACAAAACTGCTGGTGACCAGTTTTAAGTATAATTAAGAAACCGGTCAAGTGCGAGTCGGACTCGTACACGAAGGGTTCCGTACTATTACTTTTAAAAACTGCAATAAAAATCACGTTTAAATATATGGGAGCCCCTTAAATATTTATTTTAATGTCCTTTAGTATTTGTTGTTTTAGCGGCAATAGAAATACATAATCTGTGAAAATTTAAATTGTCTAACTATCACGGTTCTAGAGATACAGCCTGGTGGCAGACGGACCTGACGGGTCCCGTTTTACCCTTTGGTTATGGAACCCTAATAAAGTAATAAAAAGATTTTTAACGCAAAAAGAAATTGTCCTAATATACCAACTCCAAAAATGTATTCCTATTTTTTGTTTCACCTTGTAGAGTAAGTATAATACAACTTTACGTTTATTAAAATTAAATAGACGATAACTGAATACCGCTTTTAAAGTTACGCGTGCAACACTCAATGATATGCGTGCTCCCCGACGCTTGTCACATTGGAGAAACTGATGAGAATTTTATGCAATCCTGATCTTAGATAAAGCGAAGAGGGTGCCAGGCCTAGATAACCGCTCCGCTGCCCAGAGAAAACGAGACCAACTTACCATGAAGCGAGTAGGCAGTTACTGCGTTTCACGAAGGGCAACTTCCTTTATTTTAATGCAAACCGACAACAAATAACGAATAAATATTCCCTTTTTTTATTGTTCGGTTGTGACGCGACGAATGCTTTGATTTAGGGACAGATGAGAGGGGTTGCGCGGGACGAATTGTGGTCGAGATTATTCGGGACAGGGATTTATATTGCACCCACTGCTTGGAATTTGAGCAGTATCATGTTTCATCAATATAGGGTGTTGACCCGCGGTACAGCATGCAATTTGTAGATATTACGGAATTTATGATTAACATTTTGCAGGCTGTATAAGGGTATTTTCAGAAATAAGTGCACCATTTTAATGAAAATGGGTCCTCTATTTTCCATACGAATTTTTTTTGTCAGTTCGGCCAATACAATTGTCTTATACAAAATGTATGAAAAATTGCATTACGAAACTGACAAAAAAAACGGGACACTCTTTTTCTTTTTTTAAATCAATAGTACTCGTGATTCTGATTACAAAAAACCCAAAAACGTCCTATATTTGAAAAAGAAAAGGAAAAGGTACCCTATTTTTTAAAATGCCCATAAATGTCTTTTATTTCCTAAATTATCATTCGACAAAAAAGTTTGATAAAAAGAAGTAATGTTAGAATTTCTATGGTTTTGGAGCTTTAATTTAACGAGTTAGTATAAATACTTACCTACAGCATGAAAAAACTTAGATTTTAAATTCGATTGTCAGAAAAAGAAACACAATAAATAAGAAACATGTATTGGATTTTTTCTCAAATAACTTTTGATATTTTAGAGGTCAACTGACTTAAGGATGACTCATTACAAATATTACAATCCATCTTTCTGTCAGTTTCTATAGAAAGAATCACGTGATAACAGAAAACATAGATAAATTCAATTAGAAGAAGGAAAAATGCAGTCATTTTTACAGGAATTACGGGTATGAACGCAGTGAGGCAATAACGTAAAAGGTAAATAAACCATCTTATATTCTATTTATGGGTAATTTCTTAAACTATTTTCTGAATCACTTCAACTTCTATGTGCTTTTCAAAATTCTTAGTTATTGTCACAGTAAGAAGTAATATTTTATTATGTACGACTGCACTTCCTAACAATTTGGTTCAGCGCTTCCTTTGGCGCTTCATTATAAATTTTATGAGTAAACCTGACACTCCTATCCACCCTCACCCTAAATTCCACAAGGAAAACGAGCATCATTTCAAACCGTTCCCAGTTTCTATTCCAGATTTTCCAATACTGAGACACTTTTACTACGAACCGATACCCTACACGTGTTCGATAGATTCAAAACTTTAACACTCCCCACCGGCGCCGATAAAAACAATCAGTTCCAATTTTACCCGACTCGGGAAATAAGAAACAGACGTTGGTGCACTCCGCAAGGGAAACTTCACTTTTTATAGGGGACCAGAAATTATGTTCGGATGATATATAGCGACACTTTCCGCAGGATTTAAACGTACCGTTTTCGTAACAGTTACTTACTGAAGGGCGTGAGTATGACCCTTAATAAATTCAGCACGTAGGATTGGTGGGAAATTATTTCTTTCGGCGTTTGGAGTTTTCCGGAGTTATGGATTGAGGTCGAGTGTTGGGCTTTTTAATAAGTACGTTTAGGTGTACTTTAAGCATCATTTAGTCCGTGTTGTTTATGTGATCGTAATTTCAAAACTTTTGTACTTTATTACTATTGTTTCCGTAAACTACGCCCACTGCTCACTGTGCTAGCTATTTCGAGTTGGACGTCTTTGAAGCATAAAAGTTAAAAATACAGTAAATGAACGCGGGGCCATCTATGTAGTAGTCATCAATGATAATCAACTAAATGAAGTACTTACTGTCAAACTGCAATACATAGCCAAATAAAATGGACCTGAGTGTTCTGCAAGTTGAATGATATGTAACTTACCTACTTATAATTCCACTAAATAAGTATTTAGCTGCAGGTAAAGGGGTACACTGGGCAACTTAATTAACTCTTAGATTACGTTTACGGATTCACATCGAAGATCAACCAGGCAGGCAAAAGGCTCGGATGTATCATGCTCGCTATTCTCCCGTATAAAGCACCGTTTTGGATAAAATGTTTTTCTTTCTTTTAATTGGTATTTTCCTTATTTGTCTATATGTGATATTTAACGAAAGAGGTTGAAGCATAAAGTGAATGCATCACAAGCCCATCCTGTAAAAATATTTCGATTATATACTTCATTTAATCTCTGACTTCCAGCTACTACAGATAACCTAGCCAAAGGTACGTAACATTTGAATAAGCCAGTAATCAATATACTTGGTACATTATCTAGTTCAAAAGATAGCCATAAACAAGCAGACATTATATTTGTACGAATATCAAGATCAATATAATAGTTCGTCATCTTTCGATCAGCAGGAACCGATGCAGTGATAAAGCACGACTGTTCATCGAGCTGGCCTTCACCTTTGAGAAAATCATTACTAATATTAATTTATTGCATGTTCTGTCACTTTCATCTTTTTTATATACCGATTTGTTATTGCTGCAGGGGCTATAAGTATTCATAATTCAATATCGAAATAAAATCTGATAGGTATTTAAAAAGGAAATGTTTTGTTAACAAACATCTTAAATAACTGATTAAAAAAAAAAACACTTTGATAATAAAAACATAGGTAAGTAATAAAAAAGTTCTTGCATAGATCTATTTCGACACTTTTTAGTCATTAGGTATTTGATATAGAAACAAGAGCAAATAAAACATTTTGAAATAAATATTTTGTAAACAAAAATGTTGAATAACTTAATTATTTAAGACACTAAACTTTGTTAATAAAAAAACTAATATAAAATGCTTTTATCAATCCATTTTGACACGTTTGTTGTGCCATCCATTCGTGAGAAACTGCAGCCTCAATTAAGTCACTAATCGATTGTCACCATTCACTATTTTAATCGATTTGGCACCCTTGAAAAAAACTGTCGCCGCGCCGAAGCGGCGCGTGCCCTGCCGCAGGCGATTCTGTCTTCGACATCTCTAATGCATTACTAGAATAGCAATCACCATCCCACATCCCACCCTAACTAGTTCACTATTTTGAACTTTAGTTATACATGTTTAAAGTCATGTTTTAATTGAACGAACAATTAAGATAAGAGCGTTCGAAAATTACGTTGATTTCGTTCGCCATTTGCAAAATGGCCCAACTAAATGGAATTCAATTTAAAAATACAGTTTTATGCTCACGGCTACAAACGTGTTAGGAAATCGTTAGGACTGTTAATAATTTTCTATTGTACACAAAGATGAATTTAACTAAGTATATATAGATTGCACGTAGAACCGATGGCCGTTGGGGCGGAAAGGTTCTCGAGTGGCGACCGCGTACCGGAAGGCGCAGCGTGGGTAGGCCCCCACAAGGTGGACTGATGACCTGGTGAAGGCCGCAGGAGTCCGCTGGATGCGGGTGGCGCAGGACCGGTCATTGTGGAAATCTTTGGGGGAGGCCTATGTCCAGCAGTCTTTCGGCTGAAATGATGATGATGATGATATAGATTTCATAAATATAAATTTTACTAAAACATTTATTTTCAAAGTATATACGGTAAGTGTACGTGTTACTATGATGTAGATTTAAGTCTCCTTATTTTTTATATATTATAAAAGCACAACTCTATAACAATATAAGATAAAACTAATACATACTAAAAGTTAAAGTATACTTACAAGTACATCTTAATGTACAGTATGTATACCGACTCCTCTCCGTGTTGCTTGAAGTTTCCTTCTTCTTGTTAAAGTTTGGTCACTCGAAAAGTTTTGAGATACAAAAAAACTATTGAAGATATAAACACTATTTATTTTACATTTTCTCAAAATACTCTCTATCGTTCATTATACAAAGTTCCATTCGTCTAAACCAACTTTGGAAACACTTTTGCCAGTCTTGATCGGATAGGTCAGAAATCGCTCCTTCATAGGCAGCCACGGCTTCTTCGGCACTCGAAAAAAACTTGCCTTTTATTTTTTTCTTCACTGTTGGGAACAAAAAGAAATCGCAGGGAGCCAAGTCAGGGCTGTAGGGTGGATGAGGCAAGGTTTCAACCCCAGTTTCTGCAATAAACGCCTTTGTTCTGAGGGACGTATGTGAAGAGGCGTTGTCGTGATGCAGCATGATTCCCCGAAGTCCAGCCTTTGGTCTCCTCTCCCGCACTGCTTGGAAAACTTGCGGCAATGCTACTGTAGTGTACCATTCCGAGTTAACAGACCTATGATTTTCCAGCACTGAAGTCGACAGATGTCCCCCCCGAGAAAAAAAACTAGCCACCATTTTTTTGCCTACGTTTCGAGGTCTTTGTAATTTTGTTGGTAACTTGCCCTCTGAGAACACCCATACTGACGACTGCCGCTTACTTTCCGGATCATATTGATAAATCCATGTTTCGTCACCAGTAATGATTTCAGAAACACGTCTTGATGTTCCGTTTTCGAATTTTAAACGCATTTCATGACACCAATCCACACGAGCCTGTTTCTCAGTTCCGGAGAGCAAACGCGGGATCCAACGGCAACAAAGCTTCCTTACTCCAAGATGTTGATGTAGGATGATATTAACACTCCCCGAACTAATGCCTAGTATCTTCTCGATGTCCGTGTATGTAATTCGTGGGTCTTCTCGCACTAACATTTCAGTAGTCCATACGTTTTCTGCAGTTACTGCTGTTTGAGGGCGACCACTTCTGTGTTCATCTTCGAGGTTGGTTTTGCCCCTTTTAAATTCACTAAACATCTAAAAACAGTTGCCCGGGATGGAGCAGAGTCTCCCAATGCCGATTGTGATCGCTGCAAAGTCAGTTGTTCGTTTAAACCAAATTTAAAATCGTAATATATCATAGCACGAAAATGTTCGCGGTTCAGCTCCATCGTTTCAAAGAAAACCCACGGAAAACGTTGTAGCAAAACAACTGGAACTAATCTATTTTTGAAATTAGAGTGTACTGGATACTAGTGTACTATTTTTAAATAAATTTGCTTTTTAAAAACATATAACATGGGTGCGTTCCATTTTCAAATTTCGAGCATCTCAAAATTTATCGAGTGAGCTACGTAACTTACCTAGCTACCTCTACCTACCTTAAATCTAAAATAGGTCCTTGAGGCATTGTACCTAGGATGCTGGCGGCATTACCTCGTTGTATCGCAATGCTGATAGTTCATATTTGTCATCAATAAAACACATTGCAAATGTCAATAACTTGAATATGTTAATCATATTACAAAATTAGTGAACCCCACTTTTGATGCTAATTTAACATCTCGGGGTGGTAAAAGCAAAAAGAATTTAAGTTAATGTGCCAAAGATGTACAAATTCTAAGTAAAAAAAAAACGGTAAGAGTTCCTACTTTGACACTCATTTACCCAAATGCTTATATTCGTCTTTGATCGGATCAAATAACTTGCATCCCTTTTGTATAAGCGAGAATGACGTTATGAATCTGTTTTATATTTAATCTACGCGTCGTAGGAGCTACGAGCTACGAGGCAGGTAACCAGGTAACCCAGGCAACCGTGAATTTACCAGGCTTTACGCTTCAGCAGTATAGCGAGCTTTTGTAAACAGTGGCCGTCGTAACTAGCTTCGGATGTTACACATTTGATTCTACGACACAGGCCGCATAAAAATATTATTACTACAAAAACAGAGTACGTACGTATTACTTACGTCTTTTTCTTCTTCCTAGCGATATCGCGGCCCAGGGAGCCTGGGCTCCGCTTTGGTAACTAATCCCATGAACTGGCATTTTGCGCTAGTTGTACGAAAGCGACTGCCATCTGACCTTCCAACCCAGAGGGTAAACTAGGCTTTATTGGGTTTAGTCTGGTTTTCTAGCGATGTTTTCATTCACCAAAAACTGATTGGTAAAAATCAATTGATACTTTGTATATAAGTTCCGAAAAACTCATTGATAAGAGCCAGGGTTTGAACCATGCAAGTAGCACTTATGTATGTATGAGAAATGAGACTGCAGACGGCAACAGCTCGACATAACTATGTAAGAACAATAAGAACATTTACATGAACTAAAATAGTCATTTGTTGACCTACGATTCTCTCGATAAAAATGCCGCATCTATTTTGCCGCCTTACCTCCACCTCGAACCCTCTTAGCACCCTAACGACGTTTAACTCCAGAAACATGTCTTTACGGAGTGTATGTAAATTGGTAATTGTAATAAATTGCATGTACATATTTTTCTCGGGCGAGGGTGACAATCAATATTGGGTTATTTTGGTTCGATGTTCGAACTCGTTCGCTTTATACCAGTGATTTTAAGTTAAGCGTACATGTAACATAAAGCAAAATGTTTATTCGTTTGAGATATAGGTACATGAGGTTATCATTTTTGTAAATTTAGAATGGTAATTTTTTGTACCTTTTTATAGGTAAGTATCATTTATTCGGCACTAAAAAGGTAGATACAAAGACTGATATCATTTAACCGTTGGTATGCTTAGGAGCAGATCTGTTCCTTGATAACCTTGATTTAAAGTGTCAAGGTCAATTATTTAATAGCAAATATTTGACAGGCTCATTCGAAAGGTTAAATGGTAGTGTGACATTGTATGAGGTGTAATGAAAAAAAATGATGAATACCTCTATAATATAATAATATAATATAACAAATTTCAATGCAAAATTGCAAAAACCGTTATTTTATAATGGAACTAAAAAGTTTCAGGAAGATTGTAAACTGACATAAAATTGTGAACTGAACCAAACTACTTACAAGTTCGCATTTTCACGTTTTAAAGTAGGTACGTAACTGTGTTCACAATCTTACGGATGAAATAAAAAGGTCCGTGCTACTGGTGACCCTGCCTACGAAGCTGGAGGTACCGGGTTCTAAACCTGGTCACCTATTTGTGTATTTATTACAAATATTTGTTCCTCAGTTATGGGCGTTTCCTATATATGTATATAAGTATATAAATATATATGTCGTCGTTTAGTACCCATAGTACAAGTTTTGCTTAGTTTGGGGCTAGGCTGATCTTAGTGAGATTGTCATAAAAAATATTATAATGCCTAAATCGGGAACAAATATTTGGGTGTATCATACATTCCGGCTGATGGGATGCCGTCGATTTGTATGGGATAGCCAAATTTTATTCGCGATATCTGCATTAGCCCTCAATAAAAGTTGTTCAGTATGACTTATTTATTTCACTATGTAGACTTTCAACAGTCCTTTTTATTTCTTCCTGGATATTTATTTCGTCAAAAAATTCAAATGATTTTGAAGAAATTTGTGTGCTCGCAATTCGAAATTTACCTAATATGTGAGTTTTCACGAGTTTAGCTCGGTCGCCCAAGTACTTGTATTAAATGTATTTTTCGACGTAGCATTGGTTATTATAAAAGCTAGAAAGTAAGCCGGAGCTTAATTGGATTGCTGCATGTTATTGTCTCAAAATAGGCAAGCGTTGAAAATAAAGCATAAGTAAGTGACGTTCTAAAGTATTTTTCTAAACAGGGAATTATTTTTTCAGTCCTCCGGCCGGTAAGCGCCACTTTACGCAAAACTAAATAGCCGCCTGCCGGCTCCGTCGGGCTGAAAAATTGTATACAAACCTCGGCCGGTAAATGGGAAAGCCTCGGATCACATGTTAGTCGACCTCGGCTTCGCCTCGGCCGACAATTACATGCAAACCGAGGCATTTCCCACTTAAACGGCCTTGGTATGTAATGTACTATTAAACTTCATTAAAAAAATGCATTAACGACGGCCCTTAACGAGTTACTTTTAATAATCAAAAGTAACATAAAAAAAATGTAAATTAAAAAAAATGTTATTCACTCTAAGAGTTATCATTTAAGTTCTTGTCTTACTTAAATTGAAATTTTGATTGGCTTTATGTAATATATAAACATTTTAGTCACACACAACAATAACAATTTAAAAAATCCAATGTCTTGCATTTTTTTTTTTTTATAGCCTACTATGTTGTGTCCCACTGCTGGGCAAAGGCCTCCCCTCTGCTCCGCCACTCGTCACGGCTTAGTGTATGCTCACGCCAATCGCTACAAAATGAGTCTAGGTTTATTATTTTTTTATTCACTTTAAAAAAACTTAGAGATATGAATACATTCATTTGATCGCCAAACCGTTTAAACAGTTTGTTGGCGAATGTTGCGCTCATTTATGTTTAAATTTTATACTTATATTATCTACTTATAAAAGTCCCTTTACGTATTGATCAGTACAAAATAAAGACGACGAAATAATTTCAATGGCGGTGCGTTGAACTTTCCTATTGAGCAAGCTAATTTGTTTCCATTTTCTGAACTGTAAAATTAGTAATGCAGTCTCTTATTTAGTAAAGCATGCCGGTGGAAATCGAGTTCTATGGATACAACGGCACTGCTTCTAAGTTACCAAACTGTTCTTAATGATTTGGTTCATTACCTTTTATGACATCATGATATCACACTATAAATAAAGTAGTAGTAATACGTCAGTATTGATCACAATAAAAACCGTAATCAGAATGTTTATCACGGCCGTGATAATACACAAAATTAACCGGTTTTACGACATGCGGGTGCACTCAAACGTATCTGCAGCCGTTATCAAACATTCAGAGGGGACGGATTGATGTATTACGTGTGCTTATTGCAATATGCAGTATTTTTATCAGCTTAAATATTTCTTACGACAGTGAGACATATTTGATGATTCGGTAAGAGAAAGACCTCACTAAGAAACTGGTATTTGACTCTCAAAGAAAATGGTATTTAGGTAGCTTTTTAGGGTTCCAAAGCCAAAATGGCAGAAGCGGAACATTTATAGTACGTCCTGTCCGGCTGTCCGTCCGTAGGTCACAGGGCTATTATTTATTATATAGAGGTAGACACGGAAATAGTGAGTTTAAGTAAACAAATAAGAGTTTAAAGGTAGCTAGAGGCTACACAAAAAATTGCGATATTTAAAAAATTTACAAATATATTTTTTTATTATGTGGAACTATGACAGGACCATTTTTTTTTGTTTTAGCCTGGCTAGGTTTATTTAAGTAGAATTGTCCACGTATATTTGTATATACATTCACAAACAATACATTCACAAAAATTGGATCACAATTTTTTCACCAATTTTAGATAGAAATATCGACAGCAACAACAATAATACAAGCACACGTAATAAGCCCGTCTGTTGGTTTGTTGCTATAATACGTATCCTTATCTCAGGTCCATACATTTTGCAGCATCGGCAATTACGAGTATTCTGGTAGGCCCAGTCTGGCGCAGGATAATATCGCGTTAATTATTCTAGGTGTAGTTGAGGGCTGATGACGATGATAGCACAGATTATTTAATATGATTTGTCTAGCTGTTCTCATTCGTGTATAGGCAAAGAGAGTCATACATTCTTTTTCTTTTGAAAATTTACCGTTTTAAAACATAATAGGTATATTCTGAAATTAAAGCGCCGTAGGCGGCGAGCACAAATAGTATTTAAAACGGGTCACGTAATTAAGTCAATTTTAGCTCGACATGTTTCGATCTCTCGACATGAACCGGTTTTATAGAAAAGATGAACGATTTAACTTCATTCTTACTACGTTTGTAAACTTTTTCTGATATAGCATTACTTTTTCTTTATTATGGAATTGACCTAAAATAAATACAGCCCAGTTATCTTAAACATTTTTTGTTGGATGATTTTTATCTTAAATCCTATGGATTATGCAGGATCGGCATATACGAGTATTAATTCTGGTTGGCCCAGTCTGGTGCAGGATTATTATCGTGTTAATTATTCTAGCATTTGATGGCGATAATAGTGCTCTATGGATTACGCAAGATTGACAGTAAATGTATCTGTAGCCAAATACTAACCAAGTGAGCAAAGCGAGCGAATCGTTCCGTTTCAGTTTGTTTCATTGGGCAGCAATGCTTTCGTGTGTCTGTCCAATGTCCATTTGTTCTCTTCTACAGGTCACAGTTCTTGAAATTTTGTAAACAAGTTGGTTGATTACAATAAAAAAAATTGTCGATCCAGTTTTTGGAAATTTTCTAAATGGTGAGAATTGGTACAGAGGTCCTAAGAGCCATAGACTCCAAAGGCGCTTACAACCTTTGTTTCAATACCAGTACCATCTCGCGACGCCTACAACTCAAAGAGCCACTAGCAGAATATAATATGGCCAATTAACCGCGTCAGTGACGACAGGATTCAGAACACTTCCGAAACTCATACCATTTTCTTTTCAACAAAAAATTAGGCTCTCAAGTCGAATGTATTTTCCATTCATTTTTTTCAGCTTAGTCCAGTGGGTTTATGATGATCGTGTTTCCATCTTCTTGCCTCATACCTAGGTATGAGGCAAGAAGATGCTACGTTTTAACAAACTCGCCGGCAAAGAGTAAGATCACTTGACGCTTGTTCCTGTCCTGACCCGGATTTGTCTGAAAAATATTGAAGTCAATTTAATAAGCATTACGCTTATTAAATTGACTTCAATATTTTTCAGAACGTTATATAAACATTGGCTATTTCTCAAATCACATAAAAAACTCACCTATTTTGTCTGAAGCGAATGGAAAAGTGTATTATGAAATTTCACCTATCAACCTGTCGCAAAGAATACGATCGGAGCGTGCAAAACGCGATATATGTCAAATAAAACTTATTTCTCCCCTGTGAGGGTGCCAATTTAGTTGCCAACGCTAAATATGAAGGGGGGTCCTGGCGTGTTATTGAAGAAACTAACAGAGCGAACGCGATTTGATCTTTTTGAAACCAGTATACCTTTGTATACGAGTATTACTGTCATTTAAGGCATTCAAGTCCGATGTGTGTCGTCCGTTGTGCAGGTCATACCTTGATGGCCGCTCCACACAATGGGCCAAGATGGGCGATGATAAGGGACGCAGTTATGAGTAAAAGGGGTTACGCAATACTGCCAACCCGTTCTGCTGATGATGGCCCATTGTGTGGAGCGGCCATTATACAGAAAGTTTTTAAATTAGATCACTTAGAGGTCGTACATCACAATAAATAAATGACGGAAAGGAATGACGGTAATTCTATGATTTTAGATAGGCTTTAGTTACTTGGCTATGTAACTCATCTATTTATTATCTTAGTGTCACTGATTTCTAAACAAAATATCCCCCCCTGGTCGTTCGGGTTAACCAGTCTAAACGCGCGCCTCTGGCTGCGCTCCGTGCAAGCACGATTAGGTCACGATCAGCTGGCTGGAACGAAATTCCATTCCCCCGCGCTCGCGTGATGGTAATTATGAGGATTATACTGTACCCACTTTACTTTATTCTTAAACAATATTATTACTTTGTTTGATTTGTGTTCATACACTTATAGCACATGTATATTTAAATTATGATAGTTTTGTATTTCTCTAGTTAAGTGAATTGTTATAATTCTTTTGGAGAAATAAATTCTTAAACCATATAAATATTGCAATCAATATTCCCAAAATGAAGATTAGCCAACGAACCTAAAGTTAAATGTCAAATTTCGTGCTAAAATTACTTAACTTTAGGTTAGTTGGTTAATCTCGGTTAGTGCAGGTGGCGGTAAGTGTTTACAGAAGAATGAACCATGAACTTGTCAGTTGTATAGGTAAACATGTTTTATGGACAATTTGGGATCGTCTGATATTCTAAAAACTTTTAGTGTTACTCTAAAATCTAAATAACTGACCTAAAAAGGCTCTCCAATTAGGCATAGATTGCTTACAAATTACAAGGGTCACACTGGCTTGCTCGAGCGTATGACTCGCATAAGTTCCGTATGCAATAGGAATAGGTACATGTCCTGATCCTTCCCCTTTGCGGGGTAAGTAGACAGTGACTTTAACACAAACACGCGATGGGGTAAGTTTTTTTTGTTTGGCTGATAGTTGGAAAAAATATCTATTATTTTTATCTTAAAACTCATCGCTCTGTGCGCATCGAAATGTAACTAAGAAATAGTCTAATAAAATAAATGCTTTGTTTACTTTAAGCGACAGGAAGTAATGTAAGTTTTATAGTGTATTAAGGTAGATGTACTTGTGTTAGACAGCGTAGTATTAGGTAGTAGTTTTGAAGGTGCCAACGATTAGGACAATGTCAAGCAGTGGGACGTTTATCTTACTAACAATAAATAAGTAATAGAATCAAACAAATAAGTAATAGAATCAATATTGCTTTTTTTTGGTGAACTGGCCCTTAAAAAATCCCATATCTTAACCTTACAAAATTTTGCGAGAATCGGTTGAGAAATGGGATCTATAGAAGAAAATAGCCAGACATACAGCTCAATAGAAAACGCTTAATGGCTGACTCACACCAATCCGATCCGATCCGATTCGATCCGGGACGATCTGTCATTTTCCATAGAAGGAATCTATTGATAGGTCACGTGACGTTTTCTATAGAAACTGACAGATCGTCCCGGATCGGATCGGATCGGATCGGATTGCTGTGAGTCATGTTTTAATCTCGCGCGCTAAATTAGGAAATATTTTAACTAACCAAGTAATTTACTATGTAGGTAATATGTATTCGTTTTGGTGCTAAAGGAATAATTTGTAAATTACATAATCACAAAAGTGTGCAAGTAAACAATTTATACAAAATTCAATTTCGAAAGATGTTTACCCCCATTTCAATATGTATGATTAACTTATCAAAATAATGTCTACCATTACCGTTGAAAGGAATTCCATCTAACCGACAAATTAAGAGGGGTGACATTGACAACTAAATAACGGCTTTTATAAAACCATCATTCGTGAGGAAGGAAATGTTACTCTGTTGGCACGTGCCCGTATTCCCTCATGTGCATGTTCCTCATATTCTCAATTCTTTTTGTCGCCATTTCCACTGTCCTTATCGGAAGCTATTCACCATTGATTTTTCCGAAAACAATACAGGGAGAAACGCCACCACGGGCTGAATTGATACCCATTGTTGATAATATTGCCAAGAATTGAAAGATACGATGCTATGTGTAGGTTTATTAAATCCGGGCTGTATCTGCAGCGGTGCCAATTTAAGGCCGTAATATCGAGATAATAATGAACGGTAAAATGTTGCACCTTTTCAATTATGAAATAATATGCAGACTGTAAATAGCTATACAATTTAATCATTGTACAAGAAACAGTCTGTAATATAGTTATCTATACCAATAAAACGATGATTGTTACCGGACAACTGATGCTGGAAGCATTCCTTCTTAGCACCATTGTCTGACCACTATAATTAATATACTGCATTAGGTTCACCTCTACTCAAAGGTTCTATAGAAGATATAGCTCTTAAGCGATAAGGCTGCCTGTGGTTTAGCCCTTTTCACTCATGTAATCAGTAGATTACGTACATAATACAGAAGAGATCCAGAAAATATAATATAAAGTAATAGGTAAGTTTATGTTATATTTTTTTGTTTCAGGTGCATTTAGATTAAGAGTTTTTGTATTGTATTGTTATAGGTATCTATTTAAATTTATTATAATCTAAGTAACATTAACTTTGACAATTTAAGACGTAAACACATAACTTCCATTAAGAGTATTACTTAATTCACTTTGCTAATACACGTCAATATTTATGACAAACAATTTAACCATTTCTTTTGTTCGATTTCGCACGCTTAGATGCCGCTACTTATTTAAAATCCACCCTGTACTTAATTCATTTTCTTGATATTTCGCAAGTGTCAAAGACTTAGCGGTAGCGGCAGTACCTACCTATCTCAGTTTCTTACGGAAAATCAAATATGTGAGAATGAGAGGCAAATGCGACGCTATAAATGGTTGAATGCGTATATGGATCGGAGATCTAGTATTGTTTCGTCCTTGGCACCCTTCCCTTAGATGTCACATGGTGAGTGCATTAGATTCGGTTGAGCACTGCATGTCGGTTTCCTGGACGATGGCCGACACGTGACTGCAAATAAAAGGCTTCACGCCCGATCGGTTGGCAATATACAATGTCCATAGAATTGCCCGTATTGTATAATAGCATTTAGGGAGTAGGTTATTATTCGTTTTTTTATTACTGTGTTACAATTTGATGCTTTAGAGCGGGAATCATGGGAAACTCGTATGACAAATTTTGAGTGATTTGAACAATTCTAAGTTAAAACAGAAATTTCGAAACTGTTTACATTCCGCTTCGTTGATTTTAGTGTAAATTTGGCTGAGAGGAAAATTTAAATTGTGATTGCATATTAAATATAGGTAACGTATAGAGTTCATCGGCTATATTGGCAGAAAAGACGGTGACAACATCGGGAAACTGGTGTTAACTGGCAAGATTGAAGGAAAGCGTTCGAAAGGGTCGCAGTCTAATCCGATGGTCAGTCCAAGTCCGCACTTCGCTAAACACCAAGCTTTACAATACACTCTTTGAGGCCAAATACTGGGACAGCTGGCCTTCTCTGATAAGAAAGAAGTTGCTTTCAAACCAAGGGAATCCAGACCCTCAGAATTGAGGAATTCCTACGGCTTGAAGAGAGAGAGAGATAATACGTATCGTCTGCGAGACTTATATATTATACTCGTATTATATCCTTCTTCTTTCTAACGTTTTTCCCGGCTTATGCCGCAGTTAAGGAAGCCTGGGGTCCGCTTTGGCAACTAATTCCAAGATTTAGTGTAGGCGCTAGTTTAACGAAAGCGACTTCCATCTGACCTTCCAACCCAGAGGGTAAACTAGGCTCTAGTGGGATTTTTCCGGATTCCTCATGATGTTTTCCTTCACCGAAAAGCGATTGGTAAATATCAAATGATATTTCGTACATAAGTTCCGAAAAACTCATTGGCACGAGCCGGCAGGATTGGAACCCTCGACTTTCGGATTGAAAGTCGCACGCTCTTACAGTTGGGCCACCAAGGGTTCTGCGAGACTTATACAATAAAATAAAATACGTTAATTAATATAATTAGGTGATTAAAAGTTTTCGTTTTCCTTTTAGGTAATAAATAACCTTAAGGAAAAAAACAACTCATTACGCCGTAACATTAGGTATGCTTATCAATTAGTTAAAGTCTGCACAGAATTGTTTCAGACACAATGTACATCATAAAAATCAATTTATTTTTTCGCCTGAACAAAATTATGCAACTAACAAAACATTAATGAATAGACAGAAGACAATGTAGTATTTAAACTTCCTCAACCTAAATTCAAAGGCGTCAACCATTTTGAATGTCGATAATGATTCATTCGATCTACATATTTAACTTATTTAAGGAGTCCATCTCGACAAGTACCCGTAATCAACTTTGACGTTTCATGTAAATCTGTTTCGGGCCTTTTTATCTTGAGCTCTTTCATGGGAGTAATGTGATTAGCCGGGATTCGAGTGCCCTCGTTCTGTAGGGTGCTAAATAAGATGCGACATTTTCCGCCTCGGGCACCTTTGATAGTACTTTTAAAGCTGCGACACGAATTCGGAACCTCTCTTTTATTGGTCACCATTATGATAATTACATTAAGGGTCGTCCTTCGATACTTCGTCTTGGAATTTGTTCTGTTGTTACGGTAAGGCGTTTGCCGCTGGAATATTGAGTAGCTCATTTGTGAAAATTGCACCTATTGTCTACGTGACGCTTTTCTTTGAGAGATACTTTAAAGTTTTTAAGTTTTATAGATCAATCGAATTATGTGACATTTCAATTCAATTATGATTCTGTATTTTAAAAACTGCATTAAATGAAATTTAATACAACAGTATTTTTAGCGACTTTAATTTTTTAAACGTGATTATATTAATATCTTAGTCATCGGCCCAAATAAGTAACTCTTAAGGATGACTCACACTAGAACGGGACGGGACGGGGCCGGGACGATCCGTCAATTTCTATAGAAAGAATCACAAAATAGCAATAGCAAAATGTTAGTTCAAACCCAAATCGGTTGATTATATTTTGTATACCTTTAATGATTTTATTCGATTGAAATAACAAATCTTTGGGCAGTAGAGTGACCCATTGTAAACTGAAAATTATTGTCAATGACAACATTGACAACAAGACGTAATGTAGGCAAAAAAGACGTAGTGTAGTTAAGATAAAGGTATGTACTATTTTTAAATGCCTCTTTCGCTTCACATAATATACCTACAACAGTTATAGTGGAAAAAAACAAGGTTAAACCGCCATAACGCCTACATAGACTAAGAAATAACTGTATATTTAGCCAGTGCGAATGAGACATCCTAGCTGTCAGTGACGTCGTCGTTGGCCGTCTCACCTTGTTTCTTTCCACTATGCCTACAACATAGACTGACAGCACCACTTACTTTACCTTGTTTATCCTACTAATATTATAAACGCGAAATTTTGTAACTATGGATGTTTGTCACTCTTTCACGTAAAAACTACTGAATGGATTTAAAAAAAACTTCACAATAATATAGCTTATGCAACAGAATAACACACAGGCTACAATTTATAAAGATATTGGGCAGACAAAGTCGCGGGCACCAGCTAGTACTTCATATTTGGGCTATTAAGATGCCGCATCCACCAATGATCTGGATATAACTAAACTAACCGACCCTTCCAGATAAATCGACATAATATTGGCGGAGTTAGCAGTTTTGAAATGGTTTATCTCTAAAGCCGAAATAGCATTACGAACCTCTAATTTCACACAGTTACTTTAGTATCACGGTAATTTTCTTTCTCAAAAAATGCGCATAGCACAAAATTGATTTGCATTCATGAAATAAAAGTATTTAGGTGTTACTAAAATATTTAATTTTACGTGAAATTATTGGTAAAACTAACATCACGAAATTTATTTCAAACCACTAATTTCAAATTCATACTGTAATACTGGCTTAGAGTACAATAATTAATAATCAAACGAACTTACCTGTGAAGTTTGATTGGAATTATACGAGTATCCAAATCGAAGATTACATATATTTACTAGCAGCAGTACACAGTTATGTGCTGTCCTTGTCACACATTTAGAGTTAAAATATTATTCAAAAAATGTTCTCGCTGTCGCCCGCCGCGTAAGGTAGGTGTCGTGCCGGTGCACGACCGCGCCCCCAGCGGCGTGGTTTATCATTATTTTAGAGCACATAGATATTTTTGTGTTAGGACCAGAGACTATTTTATTTTAATTTTTAGGGTCTGGGAGGGTGGGAGTATGTAATCTTCGATTTGGATACTCGTATAATTCCAATCAAACTTCACAGGTAAGTTCGTTTGATTATTAATTATACTTCGTATCCAAATCGAAGATTACATATATTTACTAGCAGATGTTTAGAGAATTGTAATACTACATATAAGTAGGAAAAATAAAATAAAATATCGAAGTCAAATCCGACGCTCCTATGGGTTCCTGATAATTAGCTTCATACATGAGTGCCTAATAAAATAAAACGGTACTATTATGTAAATATTATATGAATATTTTTATTAGATTGGACTTATGCATGCCATGCTGTGCGTGTCCAAGTGAGGAACGACATTAATAAAGAATGAAATTACTTTCAATAACCTTTTAGGTGAAGCAAAACACTGAAGTGTGTATTATCGTCGATATAATTTTAACATTACTTGAATATACCTGCTTTAAATTATACTTCGTTCATTTAATTGAACTTTACTGACGAATCCCTGATCCCTGCATAGTGATTGTATACTTTAGATATGCCTGTATTTCATGTCGAAGTAAAAATGGAAGACAAAAACCAGTTGTGTGATTAGTAAAACAAGCTATCAGTAGTTTCTTCATAGCAAGATTAGTACTAAAGAAATCTTGTTATAAAATATACATACAGATTTATACTGAGACCAAACAATAATTCAAGTGGTGGGTAATGGTTAATACGTTAAGTTTTTCGTTTTTTAAAAAGAACGTTGTAATAAAAAACTTAAGTGGCAGGTGCCTTCGATTCTACTGTAGGATAACGAAATATTGACCAGTACGCTACAGCAGCAAGAGAATTACTATTTTTGTAAATAATTGTTATAATAAGGAACTGACACGTGGAGTATTTTTATATCTTGATAATCGGTATGCTACTATTGAAAAGAAGTCTCATCATGGTAAAAACAACCTGATGGAGTAAAATTTTATTACATTCTACACAATTCCTGTAGAATACGAGTATGTAACACGAGACGCCGTTAATGCGGAGCAAAGTTTATTTATTGTTTATTTATTGTATACAATTAACACTAAGTTGTACGATCCTCAACACGATTTTATTAATGTGAAGAAACTCAACGCTGTTAATGCGGAGAAATGTTGTACAATCATCAACAAAATTGATGTAGAGTAACTCAACGCTGTTGAAGCGTAGCAAAGATCTACAATCCTCGACACAATTAATGTGGAGAAACTCAACGCTGTTAAAGCGGAGCAAAGTTCTACAATCCTCGACACAATTAATGTGGAGAAACTCAACGCTGTTAAAGCGGAGCAAAGTTCTACAGTCCTCGACACAATTAATGTGGAGAAACTCAACGCTGTTAAAGCGGAGCAAAGTTCTACAATCCTCGACACAATTAATGTGGAGTAACTCAACGCTGTTAAAGCGGAGCAATGGAGACACTCAACGCTGTTAAAGCGGAGCAAGTTCTACAATCCTCGACACAATTAATGTGGAGTACCTCAACGCTGTTAAAGCGGAGCAAAGTTCTAGAATCCTCGACACAATTAATGTGGAGTACCTCAACGCTGTTAAAGCGGAGCAAAGTTCTAGAATCCTCGACACAATTAATGTGGAGTACCTCAACGCTGTTAAAGCGGAGCAAAGGTCTAGAATCCTCGACACAATTAATGTGGAGTACCTCAACGCTGTTAAAGCGGAGCAAAGTTCTAGAATCCTCGACACAATTAATGTGGAGTACCTCAACACTGTTAAAGCGGAGCAAAGTTCTAGAATCCTCGACACAATTAATGTGGAGTACCTCAACGCTGTTAAAGCGGAGCAAAGTTCTAGAATCCTCGACACAATTAATGTGGAGTACCTCAGCGCTGTTAAAGCGGAGCAAAGTTCTAGAATCCTCGACACAATTAATGTGGAGTACCTCAACGCTGTTAAAGCGGAGCAAAGTTCTAGAATCCTCGACACGATTAATGTGGAGTACCTCAACGCTGTTAAAGCGGAGCAAAGTTCTAGAATCCTCGACACAATTAATGTGGAGTACCTCAACGCTGTTAAAGCGGAGCAAGTTCTACAATCCTCGACACAATTAATGTGGAGTACCTCAACGCTGTTAAAGCGGAGCAAAGTTCTACAATCCTCGACACAACTAATGTGGAGAAACTCAACGCTGTTAAAGCGGAGCAAAGTTCTACAACCCTCGACACAATTAATGTGGAGTACCTCAACGCTGCTAAAGCGGACGATCCTTGACATCATTAATGTGTTAAAGCTCAACGCTGTTAAAGCAAGCTTATTTGACACAATTTTTGTGGCATAATTGTTGAAACGGAGCAAAATTATACAAATTTACACGCGATTTATGTCACGTAACTCGGCACTGTTAAAGCGGAGCAGCGTAGGGTATTTAATAAGATTAAGCCTATTTCATCGATATAGCTTACGAAAATATATATATTTTTATATATATGTATATTATGAAGCTTCTCTAGGAAACTATAAATCAAAATTTAAGTCGTTGTTTGTATTACTTCAGTATATATTGGTTCATCCTTTCAATAAACAGGAATATTAGTTTCGTGATAATTCAATTGGGTTAAAACCATTTGCTCTCCAATGAGGTTTTTGTTAGCAAACTCACTCAGCTTCGTAAAATTATTCATTTTTGGTTAACACCCTCCTAAACGGTGAGGTTTTAATAGTAGGTACGTACGACAATATTAATATCCGACTTAATTTTCATTAAGTCGTGTTGAGTCCTATTAAGTATCGTAAAGGTATCATCTACAATTTTATATGTAGGTATCATAAAAATGTGATCCACAACATTCACTACCAACATATACAAATTACAATACATCTATTATAATATATATAAGTAAAAATCATATGATTTATATAATTTCATGCATTGCATTGCATTGTAATTCGTTTTTACTAAACGCAACAATTCGCAAGACTGCGCCGTCAGATATTGGTTCAAATTCCGGAACCAAACTATCCTTGTTTCGTGATGGGGATACGTAAAGTTGATAAAAAAAAAATCAGTAAGTATAGGTATTATTGTTATACAAAAAACCACAAAAAACTTTAACTATTTTGTGTCTTTAACCAGTTTTCTCGTTATTCGCTCTGAGCATGCAGGAAAGCGATTGAACACCTTTTAGGTGTGCAATTTGTTAACGAACCACCAATCACAATACAATTACAACCTGTAATGTCCGCATATTATTTAGGTATTGTATTTTGTAAATTTTTACATAAACCAAAATATCATATTTTTGACCTGGTTATACCGTTGTTTATTGAACGGTTTACGTTATCTAAAATATGAGGAAAATAAAAATAACCTCTTTCGAGTCTTTGAACAAAACAAAAAACTTATTATTTACCTTAAATAACTTACCTATACTCAAAGAATACAACTCTGAACATAAATTATCCTTCTTTAATCGTATAGACACTAGGTCGCAAATTAAACCCCTGCAGCGGCTACAGCAAGCAGTCGCGCTATTTAGCGGAACAGGGTAATACGGCACTGCCGCTGCGGTTACACTTCCCTTTAGTTTAGAGCCTTAACTGACTCAAAATAGCAATATCATAGTATTTTGACTTCATTAAAACATGATCAAGATTATATATTCCGACTCATTAAAGTCGTATTTCCTTGATAGAACCTGAAATAGGCTTACTCGTAAATAGGAACGTAGTTTATACGAAACCTATCTTATTTTTATTTTACAATTTTTCTCTGCAACAACATTATGATGATAATTATTGATTGTAGTCATTGTTACTTATTTCAGCGAGCTCATGATTCTTTATAAGCGAGTATATCTTTATGACAGTTCATATAAATGAAGTAGGTAGGACGACGTACAAGAAGCGCTATAAGTATGTGTACTTCTTAGCTGACTAATCGGGGCTGTCTTTCACGAATAATACAAGACAAACATGAAGAATTGAAGAGGTCATACCTCCCTTTTAGGGATAAAATGGGGAACCTCTAAAATACCTATATTTTCCCGAAGGCTCGACGATAGTCGAAACGGCAACATCCGGATCATAAGCTAGCTTTTATTAACAAAACTATAGATAAATGAGGGAACCTCTATGGCTATTTTACTTTAAATTACTTTTAGATGCCATTTTGTTAACCGAATTTACTACAATTTGTGAAATTCATGTAGACTTTCATAATTTTTTAGCATTGCAATACTTATTACTATAATTATCTCAGAACTCTGGAAAGGTAGATGAAATCATTGCGTAGATGAGATTACATTTGTTTTCGTTAAATACCAGGGTTAGAAGTAAGTGGCTAACCCTCGAGTATGGCGTGTGGCGCAATTTTTAGTATACGGTCTGGTACACAAACCTGATACGAATTATAACGCGTAAATACTATAACGCGTAAATACATAACGAACCTTAAAGTTCTCTTAATTAGGTTTAAATTTGTATGTTAATCTACGAGTAACAACCCGTGCCTTTAACATGTACCTTACTTATATTACTTAGAAAAAAGAAGGTAGATGTAAAAGCATTATTTCGAACAAAGTAAAGATTCCTTGATCTATTCTTTTAGTTATTATATGATTAATACACCACACTAACATTCAATTTTAAATTGTAATCTACCACACATATATTGGAAGCAAAATCAAACATTTGGACAAAATCACTTTCCGAAAGAAGATTCGTTAAACGGCAACTAGGCCGCGGTTTTATTCTGTAATTTGAATTCATCGTTCTGAAGATGTGTAAAATCACTCACCCTAATCCTTCAATCTGAAATAGATATACACTAAAACACTATTTTTGCGAGAAAATACGTGTGACTCGGACAAACACAAAAAAATGTAATGATAAACCACGCCGCTGGGGGCGCGGTCGTGCACCGGCACGACACCTACCTTACGCGGCGGGCGACAGCGAGAACATTTTTTGAATAATATTTTAACTCTAAATGTGTGACAAGGACAGCACATAACTGTGTACTGCTGCTAGTAAATATATGTAATCTTCGATTTGGATACGAAGTATAATAATGTTTTTATCTTAACTCACGAAAACGCGAAGCACCCGGGTTGGGCGCTTTCCAATAGAGACTGTTCTGTTGGATAAAACAAAATCGAAACAATGCTTAAATTAAATTCCGTTCGCCGGAACTGCCCAAACTTTTTATAAGTAAATATAAATGGGATTTCCGTGTATCTGAACGTTATATTTTCATTCTAAACTACTGCGTGCTTTATCCGATAGCCTGTATTAAAAATATAATGCTACGATAAATCCTTTTTGAGAAAAAAAAACGAGTTCCGTTGGCCTAAGCGAAATTTTGAATTAGTTTGGGTAAGCCAGTTAACTTCAAAAATATCCAATTCACCACACATGTACCTTTGAAAATTGAGGAGCTTTCTTAATGACTCATGGCTTCCATTATTACATCTGAAGTAAAATCAAAAGGAACTACCTTGTAGACCTCCAAGGTCGCAAACAAAAAAACAGTGTGTCAAATTGGATGACAGACTGGAAATTATCAACCAGTTCCACTATGCCATCCCTGATCTTCAACATCAGGTCCACTCCATCAAAATAATGGCTTCAGTAACAAAATGCCCAAGCTAATTATGAATACAATCACAATGCACGTGCCGTTCAAATTTGAGGAGTTCTCTGAAGAAATCAAATCAAAAAGATGATTATCACAACTCAGATAATAGGTAGAGCTAGGTTTTTCGATTAGTTTTCTAAAATGTCGGTCCCCACCAAAACAATGTTCAAGTTACTTAAGGAAACCCTCAAATCACAATGCATGTGCCGTTAAAATTTGAGGAGTTCTCTCAACTCCTCATGAATTCCATTATCAGAATAGAACTATAGTCAAATAGGACTCATCATCATCATCATCATTTCAGCCGAAAGACGTCCACTGCTGGACATAGGCCTCCCCCAAAGATTTCCACAATGACCGGTCCTGCGCCACCCGCATCCAGCGGACTCCTGCGACCTTCACCAGGTCATCAGTCCACCTTGCGGGGGGCCTACCCACGCTGCGCCTTCCGGTACGCGGTCGCCACTCGAGAACCTTTCCGCCCCAACGGCCATCGGTTCTACGTGCAATGTGCCCCGCCCACTGCCACTTAAGTTTAGCGATTCGGAGAGCTATATCGGTTACTTTGGTTCTGCTGCGGATGGTCTCATTTCTGATACGATCTCGCAGAGAGACTCCTAGCATAGCTCTCTCCATCGCCCTTTGGGTGACTTTGAGCCTTCTTATGAGGCCCATTGTAAGCGACCACGTTTCAGTACCGTATGTCATCACTGGCAACACACACTGATCGAAGACTTTCGTCTTCAGGCACTGCGGAATATTGGATGAAAAGATGTGTCGCAGCTTCCCGAACGCTGCCCAACCGAGTCGGATTCGACGATTAACCTCTTTCTCGAAATTGGACCTACCTAACTGGACAGTTTGTCCAAGGTATATATAATCGTCTACAACTTCGAGTGTAAAGTCTCCGATTCTCACTGGAGTTGGTGCTACATGGATATTCGACATGATTTTCGTCTTATCCATGTTCATCTTAAGACCAACTCGCCCGGAGGCTCTACTGAGGCTAACAAGCATCGTACTTAAATCCTCCATGGTCTCAGCCAAGACTACTATATCGTCAGCAAATCGAAGGTGAGTGAGGTACTCGCCGTTTACATTGATGCCTAGCCTTCTCCAGTCCAGAGTCTTGAAAACGTCCTCCAGTGCAGCGGTAAACAGCTTAGGAGAGATGACATCTCCCTGCCTGACTCCCCGCTGCAGCGGAATAGGCTTCGAGTTCTGGTCTTGGAGTCGGACTGACATAGTGGCGCTCTCGTACAAACACTTCAACACTTCGATATAGCGGTAGTCTACTTGGCACCGTTGGAGAGATTGTAGTACCGCCCAGGTTTCGATCGAATCAAAGGCTTTCTCGTAGTCCACAAACGCTAAACAACCTGACGAAGCGTATGAATGTGGTCTACGGTACTAAAGCCTCTTCGGAAACCGGCTTGTTCGGGAGGCTGGAAGTCATCAAGCCTGCGTGCGAGACGATTCGTAATGACTCTTGAAAACAGCTTATAGACATGGCTCAGAAGTGAGATGGGTCGGTAGTTCTTCAGTAAGGCGTTGTCGCCTTTTTTGAAGAACAGTACCACCACACCTCCGCTCCATGCCTTTGGCGTTTTCCCTTCTAGTAAGACGGAATTGAACAACTTCTGAAGGGCCGTAAGGACCGGTTTACCACCCGCCTTCAGAAGTTCGGCTGTAATTCCGTCTTCACCAGGCGCGTTGTTGTTTTTAAGCTGTTTAAGAGCCATACTAATCTCGTACAGGCTGATGTCCGGGATGTCTTCGGTATAGTGTCGGGCCAGCCTAGCTCTAGGGTCTTCCGCCAGACCAACTTCGGGTCTGCTAGTAGACGTGTATAGCTGTCCATAAAAGCTCTCTATCTCACTCAGAAGCTCAGGTTTGGATGTGATGATTCTACCATCCTCAGTTTTTAACTTAGCGAGCTGGCTTTGCCCAACAGACAGATCCCTTGCAAAAACTTTGGAGCCCTTATTTCGCTGAAAGGCCTCTTCAATACACTTAGTATTGAATTGGCGCATATCGCGGGTGAGGGACTTAGAGATCTGCTTCTTGAGCCGCCGGTATAAAGTCGCGTCAACTGAAGATTGTAGAACCATTTTACTCCTCTTATTGAAGAGTCTCTGAGTGGAGTCTGAGAGCCTTTTGGTCTTATTTGTCCGTTGGGCCTTAAAAAACTTAGACCCAGCGCTATGGACACTTCCACAAACCCGTCGTTGAATTTGTCCACATCATCGCCTAGGCAATCGAAACGGTTTTGGAGTTCCAGCTGAAAGCTCTCGGGGTTTTGAGTTTGGAGTTCAGGAAGGAGCGTAGACTTTATCAGTCGAGAGCGTTCTAGCTTAGGACATATATTCAATGTGCCTCTTACCAGGCGGTGATCGCTTCCGGTTTTGACCATATTGATCACAGAAACATCATTGAATATATGTCTCTTCGTCGACATGATGAAGTCAATCTCGTTTTTAGTTGCACCGTCGGGACTCATCCAGGTCCATTTTCTGTGCTCGCGTTTCTTAAAGAAAGAGTTCATCATGTAGAGTCCCTCTTTCTCCAAGAAACCAGCCAGTAGATGCCCCCGGTGGTTCCGACGTCCAACCCCAAATTGCCCCACTCTCAGCTCGTCACCATCTCTCTTGCCTAGTTTCGCGTTGAAGTCCCCCATAACAACAAATAGGACTACTTTGAAGTTATTTCATTACAAATAAAATGTGAATGTCTCAAATAGGATGATAGAGCTGGAAATTACCAAGCAGTTCCAATTTGCCATCCCTGCTCTTCATCATTTGGTCCTCTCTATGTAAGAAATGCTTGAGTGTCTTAAGAAACCGTCCAAATCAACATGCATGTACCTTTCAAATTTGAGGAGTTCATTCAATTCCTCGTAGATCCCATCTTCAGAAATGGATTTTGAATAAAATGGGACCAACCTGGAACCATCTACTTCCAGATAAAATGTTTCATAGGTTAGAAAGGATGGTTTAGAAGAAAGCGTTTATTTCAAATTATGTATTTGTAAAGTTTGTTAGATATTACAGAGCAATTTTACAAATGTGTACCGATATTCATTTATCGGGTTATAAAACAGTCACAACTGTCTGCAAGTGTGAGTAGAGCGTAGTGAGGACTCATGAATAAGGGACACGGGCTATTTCGAAACATGTCGAGCTATTTTCGACTTTATTGACGTGAAGTATTTTAATAAAATGTCATTGAAGTTGCCACTTGCGCCAACCTAGGTTAGCCTACCAACCCGGAGTTACCTGATTTCATACTAAAAACGCTTAACTCCGTGCTAGTTGCTTAACCCCGGATGGTGCAAGTGACGCTAAGTGCGTCAAAATAGAGTTGCAAGCTTAAAAGACAATTTGGCTATGCGGTTGAATCCTGAGTAATCCGTTTTAAAAATTAGGTCCACTGTCAATAAGGTTATTTACAATATATGTAGTTCATTTGGATCAAGTTAAAATATATTGCAGAATAGATTAAATTAGGCCTGCTTGAACTAACCCATGCACATCGTTCATGAACCACGCCCTAAAAGTGCTAACGTTTTGGATCAATCGCTTAGGGAGACAAGTTTGCACAGTTTTTGCTACATCACTCACCAGGGATACCTTTACTCAACCACTGCATTTGATTTTATACTTTACTGTAGGGAAATAAAGTGGTAAATTGATTGGTGCGTTGACAGATGACTGGCGAAGTTACCCCGCCCGAACTATCAAATCACAACGTTACAGAAATGAGTTGGCAAATAAAATTGCAAAGTCATAATATTGATCGAATAGCGTATTATAATAAATTGGAAATATATTTTGAAGTCATAATTGGTAATTTGAATTATAATATTAGGTAGGTAGGTAGGTCATTGCTTAGATACGTCATCCCAATTAACAAGAGACATAACGAGCCGGCGCTACAACTCACTCCTGAGAAGTGAGTATGTCCGTCTCGCTCCACCCACTACTCTGGCAGGAGCGAGACTGATATACTTTAGAAACGCGCAGTCGCTAACGCCTACGGTTACGTACAATTCATGGTAACCACACAAGTCTCTTAGTTAACTAAGCTATATTCTTTGACTCACCGACTCTCATCATAGGCAATTTAGCGTTCTTATTTTGTTCTAGTTGTCTCTTCTACGTGCATGGCTTAGCTCTTACCTAAATGGGGTAGATAAGATCAGAAGCTCTAGTATAAAGTTTTACTTATCATATACTTCTCGCCCGATTGAACTCTCGATACGCTAACGCGATCGAGAAGTAAATGTTGAGTTGCAGGCGTCCATAGGCTACGGTGACCGCTTACCATCAGGCGGGCCGTATGCTTGTTTGTCACCGTCGTAGTATTAAAAAAAAAAAAATGTCAAATGCAGCAAGTAAAAATGTACCTATCAATCAAACAAAGTGTATTTATTAGGTATTGCGTTTTTGTATTTTACTTATTGAATCGCCGAAGAAGATTCTAGCTAGACCAGGCTACGTACTTAGGCAGAACTTCTATTATAACGGCAAAAATTCATGAAACAATATGGGTCACATTTTCAATTCGCATGTAGAATCCATACTATATCTAAGAAGATAACTGGAACTGAACAAACCGCAAGATATAGTGTAATGGTTTATGTCGATCATCGACCCGCAGCAAAAAGTTTCATGTGCGTGCAATCCGCTTATAAGGAAATTTCTTGCAGCTGGGATGTATAGAGCACTGACACTACTTTCACCTTGTTTTACGACGATCAAGCCGGTCACTCTATACGTATTTGTGAAGTTCGCTCATTAAAGACTGTTTCATGCACAGTAAGCTTTATAGACTGAAACATGGCATTGCCACTCACACCGACTCCATTTTTTTAAGAAACTTTGTCGTCCCTAATTAACGTACCTATTGATGAGAGATCCTGGACCCAGGCTACTCTACCTATTCGACACGTTGGCCTGGGTATCCGCAAATTTTCAAGTGTGTCGCTACCTGCCTTCTTGTCCTCGGTGCATAGTGCCCGCAACCTCATTAGTGATATTTTAGCCCCTTCTTTGGGAGCATTGGAAGCTGCACATTGCACCGAGGCTAAGAATGTTTGGCTCCTAACCTGTAGCAACACCAACCCGCCCGCTAATCCCTGCTCACAAAGGCAAAGGGACGAGCCGCTTTGCCGACTAGTACGGAACAATCTCGTTAATACGTCAACTTGTCAGGCAGATCGAGCTCGTCTTCTAGTCACTACGGAGTGGGAGTCGGGTCTGTGGCTACAGGCTCTACCGTCGTTATCTTTAGGTACCCAAATGGATAACTCCACTTTTAGGCTGGCGGCAAGTTTGCCCATAGGGGCAGCCACCAACGCTCCATATCGCTGCCAATGTGGTACCATGGTAGATACCTTGGGGCACCATGGGCTTTCCTGCTGCAGAAGCACTGGGTGCTTACCCCGGCATGCCAGTATAAACGATGTCATCCGAAGGGCCCTTGTCAGCGTCAAAGTCCCAGCCATCCTGGAACCTGTTGGCCTGGCGAGGGACGACGGCAAGAGGCCCGATGGTATGACGCTGGTGCCTTGGAAGATGGGAAGACCACTGGTTTGGAATGCTACATGTGTAGATACCCTCGCACCGTCCTATCTTCCTGGTACCAGCAGTATTGCTGGCCATGTCGCTTCCGCAGCAGAAGATCTCAAACGCCGTAAGTATGCAGCCCTCGGCAGCAGTTACTTATTTGAGGCGTTTGGGGCCGTGGGGGCCGAGCGCGCGTCGCGTCTTTAAAGAATTACCTAGTGACGCGCCTCATCGATACCACGCGTGACCAGAGGGCTGGCCAATACTTCGCTGACCGTATAAGCATTGCCATACAAAGTGGCAATGCGGCCAGTTTTTCGGGCACGCTAGCACGCTACCCATTGGCAGCGATCTGGAGGGCATTTTTAATTTATAGATAGTTTAGAATTTTATTTTTATTTTTACTGTATGTTATATTAAATTTTAGTATAAAAGTTAACAGACGTTTTAGTTAAATTATATTTTTCCCTTTCTAACAAAGGGAAATGTCAAACTGTCAGATAAGGACAAGCAATCATTAAGCTTAACTGTGTTAACATTTTCACGTGTAGTCTAAAAACTTCGTCATTGGCAAATCCACCTTGCTTCAATGAGCAATTAGTAAAAGCCAGATACGAAAAAAAGACTATGTTAGATCTGCGTTTATGAATAACGCCAAAAGTACCTATTAAAGATGATAATGTTTTAATAATCCCTAATTAAATTAGAGTAACAGCTAACGGGCAAACTTCTAATGGCGCAGAGATCAAATTAAAATCCGATCTGTTTTCACGAATCATTAGATCTGTGTCTACTGAAACATGCACGGCCGTCTTGAAACTGTACAGTCAGCAGCAAAAGTAGCTATGCGGGTGAGGTGTGCACAATGATCCTAATACGGCTCTTATAGTCTTAACAATAAGACCGTGCCAAATTCATTTTGAAGCGGCTACGCTCAGCAACTTCTGCTGCCGACTGTACAAAAACGTTGAAAAGGCTCCCAGATCCCTTTAAAGCGCTATTTTCTTTTTATATCCAATGAACCGAGAAATGCGGGCGAATACAACACAGGATTGAGTTAGCGCCATATTGAGGGCAAACTGTGAATTTCCAAATAAAACAGAACCTTGGGCCTAAGACGATTATAATTTGATTTTTAAATTAAATGCTTTTCGGAATTTTTTTCATTGGATATTTGTTTTTGAAGGCAACTGAATGCTGAGAGTCCCTACAGAGTAATTTTACGTCAGGAATATATTTGTTAAGAAATTTAATTTCAGTGTTGTCTAGAAAAGTGAAATGTCTGTGAAAAAGCCTGTAAAAACTTATCAATATTTGCCATGCTTTTACCTAATGCTTTTTGTGTTTACAGTATAACAAGCCAGCCAAACACTTTTTTCTCAAAAATGCTATGCAATGTTTACTTTCACGAAACTTTTATTTATTATTCAGTTTTAATTAGTCTAAAATTGTATATTTAACCTGTTTCATTTATTTAATGTTTATATTGTCACTGGGAGTAAACAAGAACTAAAACTTCATGTAAACAAGTATATTTAACTACATTTCCATAACCAAAGAGCAGTTCAGAAAATTACTTGCGAAAGCATTGCCAATTTGAGAGGCGCCCCAAACTTATTATTCCTACCTATTTTATCCAACAAGAGAAACTAATCTAAAGAAAATTTTCGAGTCCCCGTGAAGAAAATAAGCTTATAAGGGAAGTGCAGTTTGCACAAGACTACCGAGTAATACGGGTTGGCAACAAACTTTGAATTAAATTTATTCACGGAAAATAAGTTTTTTACGATTCCGTTGAGACTGACTTAATAAGCATTTGTGTGACATTATTTGGCTGCATATAATGAATACCTCCGTCAAGGCTTCTGTAGGAAACTCCTAGAAGTGTGGAAGACTTTGACTATTTAATCAGCTGGTCGAAGTTGCCAACATTTGTCATTTCCTATACAAAAAGTCTGACATTTTTTGCGGGGAAGGGGCACGTCAAATGTATAGTCAACCAATTGGAACCCTAGGCCACTGTAGGACTATGTCATAGTGACGCTATAAATCAGATTGTAAGAAATCTCTTACTGCTTGTCATTTTGACATAGTTCTAGAGTGGCCTAGGGTTCCAATTGGTTGACTGTACAGCTATTTGTACGTAACGTATACATAGCTATGTCAGATTAAAGTCAGTCCATACAATGAGTATAAAACTATTTCGGCACAGAAGTAGGCCTGTGAATTGCTAGTCCGTCTGGTTTAAAACTCTTAAGAAGGAATATCTCGCAGATCTCGTATCGGACATCATAGTCGTCAAAAGCGATGTCTCCTGTAGCATGTGTTGGAATTTGTGTGGATGCTGAATGTCACATACGAGGTACAATATTAATTATATTTCTAGGTAGATTTACAGATAAGTAAAATAATAGACGAACGTGAAAAATAATTGTCATCATGGTTTTCTCGATTCTGTAGAAGATATCATTAGCGTTGGAACCGTTTGCCTTATATTATCATAGTATTTTAAGCTTGACTAGCTTTATACCTATCTGATGGCTTCTAGTCAAATCCTATCTACAGCGTGTTTTTTTTCGTTCAATTCGACACGTTACTTTGAACGGAAATAGGAACGGTAATAACGCTTTTTGACAAATTACCATTATTTTTAGAAACGGCAAAAAGATTTATTTATTCCACACTGTAGGTATATGATACTTTTTTAATTTTACGTAGTAAAAGGACAAAAACGTTTATTTCGTGAAATAATACCTATGTACGCGAGAAAAACCGATTTTATGCTAAAAGTTGATCGACGTCGAGTGATTTTTTATGTGAGATTTCTCAATAATAATAAATTGTATGATTTTAAACTACAAAAACCCCGTTTAAGATAAAAAGAAAATACTATAATTTACTTTAAACGACACCGAAAATGTACTGAATTCATCAGCGTTTAAAAGGAACAACGACCCTTAAAAAAGCGAACAAACTAATATAGCAAAATGCACATATCGCAAAAGTGTTCATGCACCGATGGTCCGCTCGGTGATGCATCTCGGCTATCTCAGTTAATGCTACACATCAACTTTAATGGATTGCCCATTTGTGTTATTAGAAAATTTCAGTCTACAGTTTAGGGCAATTGATAGCGATTGAGGAAACTATGAATCACAATACGTATATTTCATGTTTAAAAAATATGAAACAGAGGTTTTGGGTATACACCTGATATTGTGAAGTGCCTCGGATGTCTAGATATATTTTGCTTTTTTCAACGTATGAATGAAATCATTCATAAACTGCCAATGCCATTTTGAACGCGATAGTACATTATTTATATGACGATGACTGTCAATAGGTTTTAATCTCTATTCCAAACATGACGGAACGAGGAGGTTCAAACCCGGCTCGTATCAATGACTTTTTCGAAACTTATTTACGAAGTATCATTTGATATTTACTAATCGCTTCGGTGAAGTAGAACATCGTGAGGCAACCGTACTAATCACAATAACGCCTAGTTTACCCTCTGGGTTGGAAGGTCGGGTGGAAATCGCTTTCGTAAAACTAGCGCCAACGCCAAATCTTGGGATTAGTTGCCAAAGCGGGCTCCAAGCTCCCTGAGCCGCGCGTTTAGCCGAACGGGTGTAGCTGGTAGGTAAATATATACCTATATGAAAAATGCTAGGAACAAGAAAACTAAACATGAATAGAAACAGAAATAAAAGTAATTTTGTTCTATTTAGCGCCACTTGCACCATCCGGGTTTAGCCAACTAACCCAAGACTTAAGCGTTTTCTTTTCTAGAAGGGAATTTGACAGCTAACCCTAAGTTACTTTTTATAACCCGGGTTGGCGCAAGTGGCACTTGGTGTATGAAATTTAATGTTTTGTTTCATACTTATAATATTAGTATAGATGCTGCTAATAGATACGCATATTATAAAGTAATACTTCCAGTGACAAAACGTTTGTGCCAAGTATTGCACACTGAATTCGCAACAAGTACGCTAAAGTTCAGTCGAAATTACTCCTAAGCAACAATTACAATTCAGCAAACTCCTCATTTACATTACCAGTTCGAGCAGGTAACTAAAGCGCCCGAAGACTTCAAATTTGAAGACACGTTCCAATCCCGTAAATCGCTTACAATTAATTAAGGAAACAAAATTTTAAGACCAAATTAAAGTTCAAAAGAGCATGCGTTCGCTCAACAAATGCGAACTGACAAAATGTTAACTTGGCATGAATTATGAGTTCCGAGCGCGGCGGCTCTAGGGAAATTAAAGTGTCTTGCACCAACTTTAAGAAGAACAGGTAACAGGTACATCCTTGTGCTAGATTAAATAATAATCGTAGCAGGCGAAACGCGGCAGTGGGCGCGGTATGGTCCTGAAATTTTAAGGGTCTGTTTCATAGGTCGATTAAATGCAATGCGATTCCTAGAACTAATGTGATGAAAATTGCACCTCGCATGTAAGCATAAGTTGTACACTCTTTTGTTTTTATTTGGGATTTTTTTATATGGATTCCACTGAGAATCCCGAGCTCTTCTAAACCTAGTACGACAAAAAAAGAGTCCCATTTGGTTACCGTTTTTCCGTACACTTTGTATGGCGGTAATGCAATGGAAGGTTCGAAATATGTATGGAAATTGGGAACGACTTTTTCCTCCTATAAGATTTGAGTGAGTAGAAATCATGTAAAAATACCCATGTTAAAAAGTGGGTAGTGCAACTTTAAATGGCCCCTGTAGAGGTGCGTACCGATCGATATAACTTTTTTTGATATGAGTCGTAATAACGCTAATTTAATATACTTATCGAATAATATAACAACAAATAATATACTTACAAATTGTAGGCTTACGTTGTCACAGATTCATTAGACGCAACTTCATGACAAGATACTGTGATTTATATATTTTATTTTCAAGATAAGTTGCATTTATACAGTACAGGACGGATTCGTTTTTATTTCCACCACGATTCGACGAAACAAAACCGTGATGCACTATTTGTCCCGGAAATTAAGCAGACTTTAACTCAAAGACCATAAAATTTCAACCTCGGAGACATAAATTTGGGTCAGACGCACCAAGTAAATTTAGTGAAATGAATGAGCACAAAATAAAATGCATTAAAAACCTACTTGGAAAAGTTCCAAAGACGTTTGTTCCTTAGTGGCTTTTACAGTTTATTATATTTTGAGATCACAATAGCAACTGTGGCTGTTGAAGTTGTGCTAGATATTAGACTTTTTAAGAGCGTTTCAATACGTAAAATGAATTATTGTTAAAATAACTGCGTTCTTTTTCCTAGTGCTTACCCAGTTTATGGCATAGCTCGGGGAGTCTGGGATTCTCTTTGGCGACTTAGTCCCAAGATTTTTCTTAGACGCTAGTTTTACTAAAGCGACTGCCATCTGATCTTCTAACCAAGAGGGTAAATTAGGTCGTATTGGAATTGGACCAGTTTCCTAACGATGGTTTTGTTTTTCAAGCGATTGATAAAATATCAAATGAGATTTTGTACGTAAGTTCCGAAAAAATATTTGGTACGAGCCGCGGTTTAAACCTGCAACCTTCGGATTGAAAGTCGCACGCCTTAACCACTAGGCTACCGACTACCGACAGTCTTCGCAGCCAACGGGTAAGTCTCGATCGGTATCTCAGTTGGTAGAGTATCATCCAAGCCAGAATTTATTTTCAGTTATTTCTAATTAGAACTTTTAGAAAGTTCTATTTAAAAAATTAAAGTTTGAAAAAGTATTTTTGGTAGACTGTTTGGATTTAATACCAACAATAAATGTTTTTAAGCAGAAATGTCTGCGAAAGATATCAAATTTCATAGAAAGAAAAGTGGAAAAATCATGACCTCAGACGAGACTTGAACCCAACTGAGCTACCGAGACCAGACCACACCCGTGGCTCCGGATTTCACCACCATTAATAGTTTAGCATGGGGTAGCAGCACTGTTGGTGGTGAATTAAGTACTTTTTTACGGTAAATGTTGCTAAGCAGCATACGAAGAATATGAAGGTGAAATTCGGGGCTACGGGTGTGGTCTCCGTAGCTCAGTTAGCAGAGGCATAAATCCCAGTGTCGCGAATTCGAGACCCGCCCAAGGTCATGATTTTTCCACTTCTAAGAAATGTTATAAGGCTGTATTCTTGTTTACTAAGTGGCGTCAAATATGCTTGACGGTCTAAATGTAAAATTTAAAGGCGCCAGGGCATCATGGCCGACAAATAGCACGAGTCGGCGCGCTGAGCAGGCACATATGTGCCGGCTCTCGGGGGAAATAATCGCAAGCGTCAGATTCCCCGTTGGGACTTTCTGGACCTGTAGGTACTGGAAAACTGATTGTTGGTTTTCATGATGATACTTTAAATATCAAATGAAACATAATTTTTAAGCGTTTTATAAATCCAGCAATGCAACAGTTTTAATACAGATTTCCGGGCTAATTTATCTTCCGTTTTAAAAATAATAGAAAAATATTTCTTGTTCAGTTTTACTATCGATTAGGGTTTTATAAACCGCCCGAAATCTGAACTCTGTTTTCAACTGAAATATTGAGCTCAAAACCGGGCACCCAAAATATTCTTACAACTCACCTCTTGGATCAATAACATTTAACACAAACTCTGAAACAAATAAACTATTTAGTTTAATTTAGTCCCTTGAATATAATATTCAGATTGAAATTCAAATTCCAATTTGCAATCATAGAGCCCAGTCAAAACAGAAATCCTAGAATTAATTCCAGTTCGGAAATAGCGACAGTGCCGGTCGAGTTTATATCTCATTATATCGCAATTATTCCGACGCGACACGGAGTGACCCATTCAGTTCATTCATCTGTGCACACAAATAACTTTTAGAACTTTTCACTGCAACTGTTGACAATTGGAGGTCACGTATATTTTTTATCACATTCCATTAAAATTTTACGTAATAACTAACGTTCGTTTATTTCTTATTACTTTCACGTTTGGGACTCGTCTAAAAAATACTGTCCATATGAAAATCAAACTTTAAACTTGGCATTTGCATAAATATACGTATTTAATAGATAGTATTTAAAATTCGATACAAAAACAATAAATCTAAACTTTAAATTTAAAACATGTCAAAAAAATAGGGTAGGTCAAAATTTCACGTAATCAATTGTCTATGGTCACAAGCGAAAGCAGACTACGTTAACCGTTTAATGTCAAATAATCGTATAATTTTATTAACGTAGAGTTACTTGCACCACCTGGGGTTAGTCACATTACCCGAAGTTAAGTGTTTTTGTATGTAATTTTACAGCCAAACTCCGGGTTAGCGGTTAACCCTTGTTAGTGCAAGTGGGGCTTAGTCATTAAAATCGCCTTCAATCAAACTTACTAACAATGTAAAAAAAAGGCATGTTTTGTCACTGTTTCTCCTTGTATTTTCACAATACCTCACCAAATCCCGCCAACCACTGAAACGGTCCTATTATCGTAACATACAAAAAATTAGATAAATAACGTAATCTTGGACCTTCCATCAAAAACTTATAAGTTAGGTTTAGATCAGATCAATACGGCGGTTTGTTTACATTGTTAGCAAGTCGGAAGATGGCGATTTTACATTGCTTTAACTTAAGAAAATCCGTTATCGAGTAAAAACTGTGTTCACGCAAAAACTTAATTAGATTATTCTTAAAAAACGACTTTGTCATCTATCAACTTAAGTGACTTCGGCAAACAATTATATATTTTCGACGCCATTCCGAAATAGTATTTTATACAATCGTGATATAATGAAGGGCTTTTCAGTCGAGTACCGTGTTTAGGAGTGGCCTAAGTAAGGTACGAGATTGAAAAACTTTTTTTCTACGAGTCATCATCATCATCATCTATGGAGGAACAATTTCACTGACTTAACACGGATGTAACACAAAAAGATGTAATTGCGCACGCCGGGCCGACGGCAGGCCGGCGCGGTCGGCGCAGGCGCGGGGGGCGCGGTCGGCGCAGGCGCGGGGCGCGCGGTCGGCAAAGTCGCAGGCGGCATCGCAAATAAGTATAGAATTTGTATGAACTTCATACTATGAAGTTCTATTATAGTTGCCTACAGCGTATCGAAATGAGATATTATAGTTGAGTTGGACTGTCTAATATCGAAAAGTATGAGCTTATAGTTTTGTCTATGTACTCGTAATTTACAAATTAAAGTCGGCGAGTAGAAAAATACGTTTTTTCGTGCCCCCGTAACGTGAATAAATGCATATTTCTTTTAACAAAACGGGGTGGTTCAAGGATGTACAAGTCAAACACAGTGAGCAATTTAAGTTGCTTAAAATAGGGTTGCTTAATCCGACGAAGCGTGGCTCTTATACCATACAAGGTTATCACTGTTATTAGCCAACTTACTCGAAGTTAAGCGTTTTTGATATGGAATTTGACGGCTTATTCCAGGAGAGTTGCCTAAGCCTGATTGGGCCCTAAGAAATGTAAAAACCAGGCCAAAAATGTCTGTACCGACCAGTTCGTACAGAGATTGAACAAACTTTATTTCCTTTATAGAAGCAATTTTCTTAAAAATCAAAATAGTAAAGACAAAACAGTGGCTTCGCTTAGACATTCGCCAACTCCAATTCGTTTTCAATCCTAGAAATAATTCCATCCGGGAACAGCCGGCTGATTTATCCCTCATTATATCGCAACTATCCCGAAACTACCGGAGTGACCCAGTCAGTTGCGCAAGAAATAACTTCGCGTTCAACCTGTCGAACTGTCCAATGCAACTGCACTTGCTTTTAGTAAAAGCGGCAGCGTATTGAAGTAAATCAAATGGGGAAGTTCGGGGGATGAAAAACAGGCTCAAAAGGGTCCATGTAAGTGTATGCTAGTATATAATATAAACTGCAGTGCCGCCTAACATTGTTTAGACTTAGCCGAACTGGCCGGTTATGTGTCTAGATGTGTCTAGTAATATGTTGTCGTCTTTTATTTTATTGATCATGATTTGAAATTGGGTTCTTTGTTTATCTATTGCCGGCCATATACGTTCAGGCTATCCGTCAGATTTCCATAGTAGGTATGTCCACCGGGCATCCGCCAGACAAACTTCCCATACATTTTATCGGCAGATCCGGCCGATATTCCCGAACTTATATGGCCAGCATATGTATAAAGCGAGCTGAAAACGATACATTTTGATCTTACTAAATCAGGAATGTTGTATTAGACTTGATTCCACAATAGTAGTTTATGCAACAGTGATATAATAATAGTAGATTACATACCTAGGCCGTTAAAGTGGGAAATGCCTCGGATGACATGTAATTGGCGGCCGAGGCGAAGCCGAGGTCGACTAACATGCTATCCGAGGCTTTCCCATTTACCGGCCGAGGTTTGTATATTATTTTTCTGCAAAATCTAGAAAAGTGGCAGAATAGGGAAGATATTGTGCCCACTATAGAAATTAAAAAATAACTACAACGTGGCTCATATATTTTATGAAAATCCATATGTGTTCCATAGCAGTGTTCTTATGGAATACCATAGACAACGTTATAATGTATACTTTTTTAATAACGCTGTCAGTCATCTCATTGACAGATAGAAGTGCTGGAGTAGAATAGTTATTTATTATACAAGGGGGCAAAGTTGTTGTTTAACTCTCGGGCTTATATTGACACCCGAGCAAGCGAAAGATTGCAAAATTGAGCCACGAGCGTAGCGAGAGTCGTTCAATAACTGGAATCTTGAGCTTTACGAGGGTCTCAAGGCACGAGAGTTGAACAAACTTGCCGCCGAGTGTAATACAACATTTTCCCCCTCACTATCGCGAGGAAAATAAAGACTACATACGATTACAAATCTTATCCACGTGCAAGTTATCTTGAAAAAACCATTCAAAATTATATTCACTTTTATTGGATAGGTGCTTACAAAAACTTATAAAAAACACTTAACACTATCTTAGACAAATTTAACCCTAAAACTAAAGCTAACCTTAAAACTAAACTTAAATATAAAAAATCTCCCTAAAATCCCCTGCCTCCGGGAAGCTCCCCAAAATGCTGGCGACGTTCCCCCTCTGCAACGCTAATCATCAAAATCTGCAATAGAATCAAAATTATATTTCATAATGTGTCATAGAGTACGCTCCTGGTACTTAGATATTGCCAACAGCTTACCAAGTGCGCGATAAGACTCGATCAATTTAAGGTGTGACCTCCGATTGCGAGTGATATTTACTATGGGCATATAGGACTCACTTATACTGGACGGGTGGTAAGTGATAGGAATTAGATTACTTTGCCCCACATGTGGATAAAATGCGTTTTTCCGCGCTAGTTTTAAAGGACAAAACAGCGCTTTCCGAGCTAGTGAGGGGAAAAAAATATTGTTGTTTTGTTAAACACTTTTTGAAACTATTGCGGTTATTAGACATTACATTATACACGTTACACTATATCGGCCATATACGTTCCGGTGATCCGTCGGATCTCCATAGTGAGTAGGTACTCTATATTGGACGTATTTCCCATACATTGATTGGCAGATCCGGCGGATATGCCCGAACGCATATGGCCGGCAATACACCACGATTTTTTTTTGAGCTCCCGATATTTCGGCGAAATTGGGTCGACCATGTAGGTACAGTACCATGTACGCACAGAAACTGTTTATTGCTATTTCATTGCCTTTTAGGTATGACTCACACTAGAACGAGACGGGGCGGGGCGGGGAGGGACAGGACAATCTGTCAGCTTACATAGAAAACGTCACGTGATTCCTTTCTATATAAATTGACAGATCGTCCCGCTACTCCTACACTCTCCTACACTCGCCAGTCCTACTGTGAATCATCCTTTATTCGTAAATGTTCCAAATCACATATTAAGGGACAGTCAGCCAGCCACTGGATTCAACTGAAATTTTGATTAATGAAAAGTTAATATTGTCATTAATCACTCACGTGTGTCACGTGTCTGGCGCAGTGTCCGGCAACGGATTAATAAAAATTGTTTATTTTGGGAATATGAGGTTTTTAATAGCCTCTTCAGTGTAGAAACATGCTTGCGTGGAATATGAATCTACTTTGACTGAGATTTACTACAGTATAGCGTATATAATAATGAATGAACGTTTGAATGAAACATTTCAGTTAAGTACTTCAGTTAAGAGTCAAATTCGTGACTCTAGGATACACGCCCATCGCCACCAATTGAGCTATCGAGACACTCGCGGTGGTCCCGAATTTCTCCACCATATCCCTCGTGTGCACCGTGTGCGGGGGTGCTTATCAACATGTACCGTAAGAAAATTCTGAAGCTTTCTAAATCGGCAAGTGGAGTCTCAAGTGATGATGTGGAGTTTTTTCACTGTTCCTTTCTTAGTAAGAAATTTGGTTGCTGATATCTTATCAATTTATCAGTTAACAAAGTTTTATTCGTCAAATGTTAAACGATTATTAAAACTTGAAATACTATTGTTTTAAACCGTGAAATTCTCTTGACTTGCATCCGAAAACCTTTAGCGATCGAAACTCTAATCTGTGTTCACGTCAATTTTAATTCCGCTCAAACCGCTTTTTGTCGAAATCTGTTTCAGATTGAATTTCTGTATTGGAATTCCTTGTTTTTCCCTATTTATAAGTCGTCCACATTGAGTTGAAATTACTTAAGTCTAAAATAGGATCCGCAAAATTATTACACAGCATAAGTAATACTTCAAACCTTCGCGTTTTGAACACTTTATTATACTTAAACTTATATCGGGTCTATCGCGAATTGAGAGTCCATCTAATATATGTTTCCGTAGATTTGATAGCACACACTGTAAAAGTGTTAAGTAAATGTCATAACTTCATTGAAGCTTTTTTTTAATTACACATAACATTTATTTTTTATTGAAGTTTGACGTTTAAAATAACACTTTACAGTTTGACAGTTTATTTGCGGCCTCCTAGTCCTAGCCTTATTGGTTGTCGAAGCAGGAGGTCCTGGGTCCGAATCCTGGTCAGGGCATTTATTTTTGTGTTTATCACGAATATTTGTTCCTGAGTTTTGGATGTTTTCTACGTATTTAGTAGTTCAGTTCAGTAAGTACACATATATATATATATCGTCGTCTTGTACACAAGCTTTACCTTGAGCTTGCCATGGGGCCGTGGTTTAGGTTGATTTGTGTAAGATATATATATATTTATTTATTTTTGCTTGCAAGAGATAACCTGGTTTGAGTCCAGTAAAATCGTCAATATCGCCGTTGACACTTCGCTGATTCATCAGTCAAGCCGCGTCTATGACACACGAAACTGTGTCAAAACTATGTCTGTGTCAAGTGCAATTCAACGGGCATGTCGCTAGTTTTGACTAAAATCAATAGCTGGTTATACATAAAACAGAATATCCCCATAAATTACTTAGATATAACTATTATATTCATGCAAAACTGCCGTCCTATCTCTAAAACCTAACTAACCCACAAATGATAGTTTTGAGATATCGGCAAAATATGTTCAAATCCAAATCTCTAGAAAGTATGTGCATTTATTCCAGATCTCTTTTTTGCAAAAATTCAAACTATATTTATACTAACTTACTTTGAAAATCATTTTGTCAAATAATTATCTCGTATATTTAAAAAACTTGTTTTTTTGTTTTAGTGTTGCAAATAAATACTAAAATATCCAAGATAGTACTCCTAAAACACCGTTAAGTATACCATAGCCGTTCTTTAGAGTTTGATTGCACGTCAAAAATAGCTAAATAATGGCCAAGTCACTTAACGAGTTTATAGTACTTATTGTAATTGTGCGTTGTGTGGTTACCAAAACATAACTAAATAACCGCAAAGTTACTTAACAATTTTATAGTATCCATGGAACAATAAAATATGATAGTAGCCGTTTTTTAGCTATGCAATGACTTCAAAAATTCAAGTAATGCGTATACATTACTAGTCTATAAGCCCGTTACATCCCGAACCAGCGATGTTAACGTGGTTTAAGTATTGTATTTATTTGCAAAAAGGATTCATCTTTTTAACAAATAACCGTTAACCTGCAATAATAGTATCAAGGTATTTATAATGTTTTTAAGATATTATGTGAGTAAAACACATATGAATCATATATTTATTTAATGGCATGCCAAATATAAGTTTATAAAAAACTTACAAATCAATATTCGATTTTAAGCTAACATGGTCGTTTACATTATAACTAATATAAAAACGGGATAATTATCATGTATGTTTGTTTTATTGAGCACCCGATATTGCACAAATCGAAAAGAGACTGTTTCGGTAAGAAATGCACGGGTTGATATTGTAAGTGTGAGTGTCGTGAACGTGATCGAGTTTCAAGTTAGAAAGCGGACGGTAGTAGTGCCAGTGACAACACACAAAATAAGCGAACCCGTAAGAGGGCAGATCGCTATGGCGTGGGGGTAGATCTTAACTAAAGACTCGCAGCTCGTCAGTTTACTCCATGAATAAACTGACGCTTGCAACAGTGTCGAAATATCGGATGCTGAATGAAACAAAAATACATGGTAGGTAATTATCCCATTTTAGACATTATATTAGTTACTAACAAGTCAGTCCTTCGACTTCAACTTTTTATGACTATTTTACAATTTCGTCTTTGATCCCTAATTATTTTGAATAATTATTATGAACATAACTATAATAATAAGATATTTCTTACAATCTAAAATACTTTTTTCTACTCGCCGACTTTAATCTGTCAATTACGAGTACATAGACAAAACTATAAGCTCATACTTTTCGACATTAGACAGTCCAACTCAACTATAATATCTCATTTCGATACGCTGTAGGCAACTATAATAGAACTTCATACAAATTCTATACTTATTTTCGATGCCGCCTGAGACTTTGCCGAGCGCGCGCCCCGCGCCTGCTGCGCCGACCGCGCCCCCCGCGACTGCCCCGACCGCGCCCCCCGCGCGCTATTACGTATTTTTGTGTTACATCCGTGCACCGTGTTAAGTCAATGAAATTGAATGATGAAATTGTTCCTCCATAGATGATGATGATGATGACTCGTAGAAAAAGTATTGTATACAATCGTAATATAATTAAGTTTTTCAATCTCGTACCTTACTTAGGCCACTCAGCAAGCTTCGTGGCCTAAACACGGTACTCGACTGAAAAACCCTTCATTATATCACGATTGTATAAAATACTATTAGTAAGTACCTACAAATGAACTAAATGCTTATATTTTTATTACAACCTTATATAGCCTGACCAGAAGCATTGGGTATTTGGTTTTCAGCAGAGTCGTCACTATGCGAAGATAGAGTTTTGCCCTGATCAGAAGCATTGGGCGGTTGGTTTTCAGCAGAGTCAGCGCTATGCGAAGTTAGAATTTTGCCTTATCAGAAGCATTCAGCGGTTAGTTTTCAGCAGAGTCAGCGCTATTCGAGTATAGAATATTATCCTGACCAGAAGCATTAGGGGCTTGGATTTCATCAGAGTTGGCGCTATGCGAACGTAGAATATTACCCTGGCTAGAAATATTGGGCGTTTGGTTTTCAGCAGAATCGGCGCTATGCGATAAAGATACAATATTGTCTTGACCAGAAGCTATTTCGCATCCTGTAACGACGGTTGGTGGAGTATTACTTAAAATGTTATTAGTTGATAGTACGTCTGTAGATCTGTCTTCTGTTTTTGGATTTAAAACTTCTGAATCTAGAAAGTTTAAATGGACTCCATTTTGTGTTTTTTACAGGCTATACAATTTCGTTTGTCCGAATCATCCGAAGTTGAGATACATTCGACGTACGATTGAAAGCATAATCGCTTAGCGGGACTGTTTAGTCAATTTGTATCTATCAACTTGTATCCAATGTTGATGAGATTATGTCATAGGAGCACGTCTCAAAATCGTAATATGTTCATCAGGTTCGAAAAAGAACTCAAAATACTTTGATGTGGGTAGATTCGGTAAAGATTTGTTTAATTTACTGCTTGTCCGATGCTGCATGGGCTTCTTGCCGTGTAGCTTATCAAGAACCGACATACCTTCATGCAATTGAGAGTTTCTTATTTTATGCTGTGTAAAGGCGGTAGACTAATTTGAGCTAGTTCTTCGTTTTTCTGCCAGATTTCTATCATAGTCTGTATTCTCGTAAAACACCTGGAAGAAATAACAATCATTATTTATTGTTTGTAAATGTATTCCTTTCTAAGAATATATACGATATTATACTTATTTAAGAACATATATATATGTATAAGTATACAGGATGTAATCATTAAATGTTTACTTACATAAAATAAATACATAAATACAAAATCTACTAACAAATTTTAGGAACTATCAAAAGTACATCACAAAAGTACAACATTTTAAAATAAATCTAGAATGTTTCCATATTTAATTTAAATGCTTCTGTAACATTTTGACAACTACACCTAAATTATATAAAACAACGATAAGAAAATACTGATCAGATGACATGAGTACTTAGTTAATACACAACAATTGAATTAAAAAAAAATGTATGTTATGAGAGAAAGTGAGAATACCCATAAAAATAAGATATACACCGTTTTTACTGACTATGTTTTAACTTTGTTTGTTAATGATTGAAAATAGATAACTAACTTTATAGCTTTATAAAGCTAAATTGTTCTTAATACACATCTTTTTTAAAATACTCAAGCTAAACCTAAATGTAGCAGGCAGAAAACATCAATAGAAAGACGTACTCAACACTTACCTTAGCTTTGGTTAACGGACATATTTTTAACGAAAAGTTTGCAGGCATCACTCACTAAAACAGCACGCAACCTTATGCGCACGCGCCGCACGGCCGACTGACTCCATTATGTAATAAAATAAGAGGGGATATGTTTCGCACTTAGTGGGATTTTAGCGTAGTATTGCCAGTTGACCGTATTTAAGTGTTGTATTATTATATTTTTGTACAAACATATTCACCGTTAAGCGCGTTAACTAAGCTTTTGTGTTGTATTTGTTACAGGGATTATACTACAAGTCTTTCAAATACACGGTTAAATGTTTTTAGCCATGTTAAAGCGTAGGAACTGTGTTTTAGTGTAGCATTTGAAAAAAAAGAGATTGCGAAATAAAACGTAATAATAGGGTTAAATGGCATAAATGGGAATTTATAAAGTTTTTGTCAAGTAACGATGTTTTAGGTATGTATCGTATAAAAGATTTATCAACATAAACAACAATTAAGCGTTTTTACATTGCTTATAGTTGAGTAATGTGGGTTAACGATTTTATAGTTTTGAGAAGTATCACAATATTGTGCACTTAACGTGTAAAGTCGAGTCTGTATCTCGGTAACTACAAGTGATAAAAATATAATTCCAAGACCAGTCGATGGGGATTTGTTTCCTCTTTTAGAATCTTTGTCCAAATGAAAACTGCTAATATGCAGCTTAGAGCGGTTTTAGCGATAGGACGGCAGAAAAAATAAAAACTAAGTTTAATTCACAAGTAAATGTTTGTCCGTTCGTCCCGTATTCAATATACTAAGTGGTAACTCAATTCAATAATACCTTAATCCTTATTTATTTTTCTCCCGGGCGTGTCGAACCTACGAGACGTGCGATAAGTACCCAAAAGAACCGAGCCCGAAGCTCTGCGCACGAACGCAGGTACGGGCTACGTATCATGGCGTGTCACGGCGTGTCACGTGAATCCGTACGCGAACGCAGGTACGAGGTACGTACCTTGGCGTGTTCGTGAAATTCGTGATCTTAGTACCGCCGGGCTTAAGAACACGTAGCTACGGATCGGCGTACATCACGGATATCAGGAGCCCTAGTCAAAACGTCGGTATATTAAGGTAAGTAAATTAACTAGATTCGCGGTACACCCATAGAAAGTTTATTACAATTATTACACAGCAAGAGATTTTTTTATTGATATTAAATGTGGGTACTTTTATCTAGATTTAAAGTTTCAGACCGAAGAGACGCCAGTCGAGTGTTTAAGGTTACTACATATCAGTGATATCAGTTGCGAATATGTAGCTCCATGGGAATAAGCTTATTCATCTTCAGATACAATACAATACAATACAAATACTCTTTATTGTTCACCAACAAGGAAATAAAAACAATATACATTAAACACTAAAATATAAACACTGGTAGACAACAGGCGGCCTTATCGTTAAGAAGCGATCTCTTCCAGACAACCTTTGGGTAGAGGAGTCAATACACATAGAAATCCAAACAATGTATAGGTAAACTAAAACTGAGTACATAATTAATTTAATTAATTAATATAACAAAAAAAAAATTAACATAAAAGGGAAGTCATACACATACTTATATACAAAAAATATATAAACATACATAAACATACATACACATAAATATTACAAAACACAACATAACAGTAGGAAAACTGTTAGGTAGAAGAAAAATAAAAATCTTTCAGTTTATTTTTGAAAATTGGCAATGACTTAGCACGTCTAATGTCGACAGGTAGAGAGTTCCATAAAATAACCGCCTGGAATGAAAAGGAGCTCGTGAAAAATTTGGAGCTGGAAGAAGGAACTGAAAGAAGCAAGTCTTCAGCACACCTAGCGGAGGTTACATAATTAAAACGTTCCTTGAGGTAGCGGGGAGTAGCAGGATTAAAAAGTATGCCAAAGAGAAGTGAAAGAATGTGAAAGTTACGTCTAAGCCGGATAGGAAGCCACTTGAGTTGGGAACGGAAAGAGGATACATGGTCATATTTTCGTAACCCAAATATGAACCTAATACACATATTTTGGATACGCTCAAGTTTATTAAGTTGCTCCTCTGTAATATCAATATAGGAAACGTCAGCATAATATAAAATTGGGAGTAATAGAGATTGAGCGAGCGCAATTTTAGTAGCGATGGGGAGAAAGTTACGAAGTCTTCTTAATGAACCCATAGCGGCAAACATCCTCCTGCTGACTTCATTGATCTGTGGCACCCAAGACAGAGTGCGGTCTAAAAAGATACCCAGGTTTTTGACTTGCGTAGAGTAAGGAATCGAGATACCGTTGAACACAATAGGGGGGAGGTTCATGAAGTCTACTCTGGAAATCAGTTTTGAACTGCCAATTATTATCGACTGGGACTTAGAGGGGTTAACATTGAGACCATAATTACTACTCCAGTCAGAAATTCGCACCAAGTCACTGTTAGTTGTGGAGATAACAGATGACAGATCAATAAGCGAACCCTGAGAATAAATTTGAAGGTCATCAGCGTAAAGGTGGTAAGAAGAAGATAAATTATGAGTAATAGAGTCGATGAAAATGGAAAATAAAAGAGGAGACAGCACACCGCCCTGCGGAACGCCGGCTGAAGTGCTGCACCAGGAAGAACGAGAGGTATCCACCTTTAAACGCTGACGGCGGCCAGATAAATAACTACGAAACCACTCAATAACCGCAGGAGATATGTTAAGAGTACGCATAATTGCCAGAAGAATGTCAAAATCGACAGTGTTAAAGGCGTTACTGAAATCCAGCAACGTTAACACTGTCAACTTGCGATCATTCATACCAGATCGTATATCGTCCGTGATTTTGACGAGAGCAGTAGCCGTACTATGACCAGACCGGAAACCGGACTGAAAAGGATTTAGGAGATCAGATCTGGTTAAAAAAGATGATAATTGTTGGAAAACTAACCGCTCGAGGACTTTAGATAGGAAAGGAAGAATGGAAATGGGACGATATTCTGAAAAGGAAGAAGGGTTAGGTTTCTTAGGCAAGGGAATAATGTCAGCATCCTTCCAAAGAGATGGAAATGTACTGGAAGACACAGACTTATTGAGAATGCACGTGATGGTGGGAACAAGAAGATCGAGGAGAGGGAGGATCATATTCCGGCTAATGCAATCGGTACCAACGGCATTGGAAGTGATAGACATTATGTTTCTCTTAACATCACTGACGGAAAATTGAGACAGTGAGAAAGGAGTAGAGTCTGGTGTCTGAAGAGAAGAAAGATAATCCAGGGTTCTGAACTTAGCAGGACCACTAAAGATTCTAGAAGACGAGAAATGCTGATTCAAAAGATCAATATCTATACTAATCTTAGAAGTAGAATTAGGTTGAGATTTTCCAACACCGAGAGACTTCAGAAACCTCCACACCTTAGCCGGGTCCCCGGGTCAATTTTGTACCTACATTTTGCCCGGTTCTTCTTATCCATGAGTGACCTAATTTCAGACGTAAGCCAAGGAGCAGGAAGATGTTTAACCTTTATAGGACGAACTGGAGCATGCACATCATAAAGCTTAGTAAGAAAGGAATTAAAAAGTGATATTTGAACATCAACGTTCTCAGCTTCAGATATAGCTTCCCAATCAAGTTTCGACGCATCCTCGCGAAGCACTTCTAAGTCCATACCACTAAAATTGCGCTGAAATAAAATTTTACGCTTTACTTTAGGAGGACGAATTTTAAAAGATAAGTAAAGTAAGTCGTGATATGAAAAAGCATCCGCTGGGAATTGACCATATTTAGCAACGTGAGGAAGAGAGGACGTCAGGGTGAGATCTAAAAGGGAAGGAGAGCAATTGGGAAAATGATGAGTGGCCTGAGAGGGAAGGATATTCAGGTTACAGGCAGCGGCAATGGATTGTAAAGATTTAGACCGATGGTCGTTTTTGAAAAGGCATGTATTGAAGTCGCCCATAATAACATGATGATTGAAAGATGGCATTAATTCTTCTAGCAGATTCTCAAGAGAAGATAAATAATTTATATTAAGAGAAGGTGAGTAAAATACACCGAGAAGGAATTTGGTATGCGAAATAGTTATATCAAGAAATAGGTACTCTGCAGAATCGCTGGACGAAGATGGAGCTGACATTTTGGCAATAGAAAATGGGATATGTGAGCGAAGATAAATTGCGACTCCTCCGCCACCTCTCAAAGTTCGATCATTCCTGATTAAATTAAAACCTGGCAGAGAGTATGAAGTAGATGGTAGGCAAGGCTTTAACCAGGATTCAGAGACGAGTATAGCGTGAATGTTCTGAAGGTCGAACGATATAGAAAAATCATTAAAATGTGACGGTATGCTTTGAGCATTTAAATGTATAATATTAAAATTTTTTGGAACGTCATTAAATTTTGAATATAATAAATCGCGGAGAGAACGTGGTAAGCTATGAAAACTATCGTCGCTAGATTCAATAGACGAGAAAGATGTGAAATGATCACTTAAGTCACTGTCAGTGCTATGATTGTGCATTAAAATAAATATATATAAATATGTATAAAATAATAATAAATATCAGGATAATCTAAACTACAGCAAATATATATAAATATATATCACCACCCGCCAGCAGTAAAAAGAGATTACAAAACGAAAAGTTTTAACTAGCATAAACAAAACGCAGTAATAAACTGGGCAACCCTGCACACCCGGTGACATTGACACCTGCCGAGCTGACATCTGTCAGACGCAGACGACAGTAAACAATTAATTAAACAAAACAACACACTACCGCAGAGAAACATCAAAATAGCGATTGAAATAAAATCATAAAGAAGGGTAATTAAATATAATTACACTACTAAATTAAAGAGGTGCGCAGGAGCTATTACGAAAGCAAATTTAAGAGATGAGTAAATAACTGTAACACTACGAAAACATTACTTTTTAACACGTCTACGCCGTCTGGGTCTTCTTGTTGGCTCCTTGGCAGGCGGCGAGGTCTCTTTAACAGGCGATGACGAGGTTGCAGGTGACGACGAGGGAACCGAAATGCTCATCAAATGTTCAAGGCTAGTTGCACGGTGCCGTTTGCCCTCAGCGTCGAGAACATATATTGCACCACTCCACGACCAGCAACGACGAACACCAAATCTTTCCCGAGCCGCTGCAAACAGTTCATGACGAGGCTTCGTCAAGAATTCACCCACAGTGACGCCAGATCCCTTTAGAGCAGATTTTTCGAACCACAAATCGTCCCTGGTTGACAAGTCCCGAAACTTTACCAGGATGGGCGGCACCTTACTACCCTGCACTTTACCCAAACGATGACACCTTTGAATATCCGCCACTGTTAATTTACTACTGATGAGCTTCAGTTTCTCCACCACCAAACCTGCGGTATCTTCAGGATCCGACCCCAAGGCAGCGCACTTGACTCCATGGACGACTAACATTTTCCGTCGGGAACGCATCTCCATGTCATCAACTTGATGAGCAATAAGCTCAACTTGCTTCTGCAGATTGTCAAGTGACTGTATGATGAAGCTCCGAAAGGATTCAAAATCAGCCGCCACAACTGCTGCAGGACTGTCTGTGCTTGCCGACCCCGCCTTCTCCAGATCCGTCTTCAGTGCAGCCATCCGGGTGTGAAAAATCTCAGCAAGTTCTGTGATGGACTTCTGAATAGCGCCAACTTGTGCCATTGTATTTTACAGATGTCAAAGTGAGGTTATCAGTGGTAAAGAAATGTTAATTTGCCAGAAATAAGTATGATAACTGCTGGAGGGAGGTAATTTTTAATTTATTATCAGACTAATGTTGTCCAAACTAACTAAATAATGTTTTTATTATTTTTAAATATTAAATTACACTTTAGGTAATGTCAGTGGTTTTGTTTACCTACCCTAACTCGTTACCTAAGATACGTTAGTTCATTCGCAGATAGTATCTGCCAGATACATTTAATTACAATGTTACAAAATAAAATAACTCACGTAATCATAGTATATTAATTTCGATTTGAATTTTATCAATGAAAGTTGACATCTTGCGTTTATGGTCACGTTTTCAATATTTGACATAGTTCAGCATTCTTTGTCATATTAGTTTTGTGTAGGTATGGAAGCGTAAAAGGTGAGTGCCGTATTAGCACTTTAGGTCACTTCTTTCCTACGTAGGTCACTTTCACTTCCATATATTCCATATAGGTATACTCGTATATTTATTTCTTTCATACTGCACCGAGTCGTATTGACATCGTTTTCGTCCGTCCATCTAGCACGCTGCGTAATACTATACTCCATTATTGACAGTGATACAACAAATAGTTTTTACGGTCGCAATCTGAGCATAAGCTTAAATATTCAAATGAAAGAAACAGCAACCAACATTAATGTGATTGAGTTTTTCCAAATAGTTCTTACCAACTTTTTCTCATAACTCCCTCGGGTCCGCCTAAAACTTGGTCCGAGTTATCACTCAGGCAGTTTATTCGTATTTCGGGAAACCAACTTGATTTGTTCGATGTTATGATGAGAAATTGGTGATATGAAATTAATCAAATTAATGACGAGTCTCAGTGCATCTGTCATTTGCCGATTGGTCTAAGCTAAGGTGGTCACGCCATATTGGTTGTGTTCTGCAGAGCAACTAAACCTTCCTTATTAGTGTGCTTTATTATCGTTGTTACTACGCCGCACACCTGGCAGTATTCAACAGTGGAGTTCAAAGTGGCAGGCCAGCAAAGGTGTTGTAAAATCAACCAAGCAAGCGAAATGCCATTATGCGAGTTAAGTTCGCATGATATCAATATTAAATTCAGTTGGGATTTTTAAAATTAGAGTAGGCTTCCAGGTAAATAAAGTTAAACAGAAAAATTGCGCTGCCGACCAACTCGGCCATTCAACGCTTTTGTATAAGGCCCAAACTTAGGCGCTTATCAGTTCCACGAACGAAAGAATTTTCACGTTCGTGCGAACAAATCGTTATCAGATTTTCGGTAAAATCCCGTAAATTTTATAACCATAATGGAAAAGCTACATTTCGTCGAATTATAAGCGCAATATTGCCGCAACGGAAAATCACACGAGGTCGCGTGTGTCACGGAACTTCACATATTGTTACTTATAAAAACAAACAAAGTGAGCCGTTCGGCGAATATCATAATCACGAAAATAGTAGTTTCCAAGTAAAACTGTCGGTCGTTGTTATCCCTAATTACATGAGATATGTTTCGGGCAAATTACCCAATATTTGCAATTATTTGATTGTTCGTACATTATAGTAATTATATCTTCTTTTATACGCCCTACCTACTACTTAACTGGCCACAGGCCTCTGATGTACGAGATTCGGCTATAGTCCTCACGCTACCTCAGTATCAATTGGGACCTTAACCTCTTCTTCGCGGATGTATGCAGATCAGAGAGCGATTTTTTAGTCCCATCCGGTGACATTTAGATCATTGGCCACAACAATTACACCCGTGACTTTGATATCACCGTTTAACAAAATGCCGTTTTATTTAATTACGACCGATGTTACAAAATACGTACTTTCGGAAATCACTTAATTTCTATTAGTACCTACTGAAAAACACAATACCATGAGGCAACATTTAATTTGAAGCCACAACCTCCAAATTCAGGATCTCCTTTTTTAATATAATATCTACTTGACTTCCTCACATACCGAGCTGTTCAACCAATCATATAACCCCCTCCTCCCTGAAAACGGTTACCTATTTAACAAAAAAGAAAAATTCGTGTTTCCCCCTGGTGAATGATACATCAGTATAAAACGAGTTCCGAGAAATCTCAGTATGTAAGCAAGATTTGATCCAAAGCCACCTCCAAAATTCGAAATAGGCTTTTCGAAAGTGGACGATTGGAAATTTGAGATGAATTTGTAGGCGAGTAAATTATTGAAAAAACAAAACGTAATTTCAAATTCTAATAGAGTTAAGTTACAAATTCCATTTTGATTTTTTCCAATAATTTATTCACCTAGTACAAGATGATCTCAAATCCACCTACTTTATAAATATTTCGTGAATATTAAAACTGCGGGCTACTTACCTCGGGTACTTCAATAATGCATAGCCGGGCCGTAAAACGTACTGGGTGCGACGCGGCCCCGCTAAATGGCCCACGGTAGGAATTTAGTGTTAAAACGTGCTTCAATTTGCCAACGATGTGATAAAAAGGAACCGCAGCGTTGCAATGTGTAAAGTTTATACGATCGTGTGTGACACGTTCGAAAGTTTGGGTGATCGATCAGATGGAGTATGGGTGTCTTTGGCAGGAGATTTAATACAATACAATAAGGATGACTATCTTTAAAAGGATTTGTGGATGTCTGTGAATGCTGGTGTCCCTCAAGGCTGTGTGCTATCACCCACGCTATTCCTCCTGCATATCAATGACATGTTGCAAACTAGCGGCATTCATTGTTATGCTGATGATAGTACGGGTGATGCCTCCTACACCGGCCGCGCCAATATTTCCCGGGAAAACGTCATTGAGAGCCGGAACAAACTTGTGTCCGAAATTGAGACCTCCCTAAAAGAAGTCTCAGATTGGGGTCGACTTAATTTGGTCCGTTTTAACCCTACAAAGACACAGGTTTGCGCGTTCACCGCGAAAAAACTTCCGTTTGTTGCGTCACCTCGTTTTGAGAGCACTCCCCTATCTGCCACAGCCAGTATTGGAATCCTTGGCGTTGACATCTCGAGTGAAGTCCAGTTCCGCGGCCACCTAGAGGGTAAGGCCAAATTGGCCTCGAAGAAGCTCGGTGTGCTCAATAGATCGAGGCAGTATTTCACGCCTGCTCATCGCCTACAGCTTTATAAGGCGCAGGTTCGCCCGCATATGGAATACTACTCTCATCTTTGGGCAGGGGCACCTAAGTACCAGCTTCTTCCTCTAGACCGCATCCAACGGAGAGCAGCTCGAATTGTCAACTGCCAACGTATTTCTGATCGGCTTGATCCCTTGGCGCTGCGTAGAGATGTGGCCTCACTCTGCATTTTCTGTCGCATGTATTATGGGGAGTGTTCCGAGGAATTGTTCGGATTAATCCCTGCCGCTTCTTTCCGCCATCGCCCTACGCGACAATATTTCCACTATCACCATTTAGATGGTTGGCAGTCCTCAACTGTGCGCTTTTCCCGAAACTTCCTGCCTCGCACAGCTAAACTGTGGAACGAACTGTCGCCAGCGGTGTTTCTGGACCGATACGACCTTCAAACCTTCAAGAAAAGAGCGTACTCCCACCTTAAAGGCCGGCAACGCACTTGCGACACCTCTGGTGTTGCGGGTGTCCATGGACGACGTTAATCGCTTACCATCAGGCGATTCGTTTGCTCGTTTGCCCCCTATAGCATTAAAAAAAAAGTCTATTTTTAATTAAGTGGAATGAAGCATATGACCAACCTAAAAACGGCCAACTCGAAATGAAATTATTCCTCTGGTGAATGGTCCCCCTAGATCTGTCTGAAACCTCCTAAAAGGCGTTCCCCACGTATTTTCTCCTGAAATGAATTTTAGAGTAATTGCCTACCATACTCGTATACGTTCGGGCATAATAATATACGCCGAATCTGCCAATCAATGTATGTTAAATTGCAGATCCGACGGATTGCCAGAACAAATATAGCCGGCTTATTTTCACAAACGAGTTCATTACGACTTTCAGTCTTGCGAGAATTCAGGGGAATCAAGTATGGTCACTAAATAGAGAAGGTAAATCGGTGATAGTTCGGGGTGAAACGATCCCCTTGGTGAATAATACGCCTGGACGAGATCTGTCTGGAAACTAGGGATTTCCACTACAATAACTTTTAGATTAATTGTACTAACGACTACCTACAGAGTAAGTACGAGTACTATTGCTAATGCATTATATGGCATTTTGCACATTTTTATAATTTTTTTAAGACAAGGTTAGTTGAATATTTTCTGAAAATTAAAGTTACTGTAATAATTCAGGTCAGTATGTTAATACTGACCTAAATTACTTTTTTGACAAGTATATCAATAGTGTCTAAAATAAATTATAAAAAATGTGCAAAAGGCCATATAATGCGTTACCCCAAAAGGTTACATACCTATCAACTCATACTAGAACAGGATGGGACGGGGCGGGATGGGACGTTCTGTCAGTTTCTATAAAAAACGTCACGTGACATCCGAGGGCTCCGGAGCTATCACGTGATTTTTTGTATAGAAATTGACAGAATATAGTCACGTCCCGCCCCGTCCCGTCCCGCCCTAGTGTGAGTCATCCTTTATTGTAGCATGACGTTCACATAATAACGTATACGATAAAAGATTCCTGGCTTACTTATATTTAATTCTGTTTGGCTTGATGGAATACCTAACATTTCCCTCATAACTTAGATTAGGTACTTTCAGGATAACTGATATTAATTCCAATACAAACGCTAGCTCTCAAGTCGACTCGAACTAAAACGATTTTCGCTTCTAGCAAGCTACTAAAATTGAACACTGTCGCGAAATTAAAGTGGAGAAAATACTTTCGAGACGCGTGTTTGATTAGTTTTAAGGTTAAACTAATATTACAAAAATAGGGAATAAAAGTTTCCAAAATCATTTACTTTTCGGAAAGCTAATTGGATATCAAATTGCGGCTATTTCAAATAGCGTCCTCGATGCAATAATTGTATGATATCAAGTTAAGTATGACTCGCGCTAGAACGGGCCGGACTGATCTGTAAGTTTCTATGGAAATGATCACCTAGGAGGTCGCATGACGTTTTCTATAGAAACTGGCAGATCGGCGCGGCCCGTTCTAATGGGAGTCATGAGTCATCCTTTATGGCATTAATGTGTATATTTTATCTCAATCCGTTCAGCTGTTTTTACGTGAGGATAAATCAAACATCCCAGCAGCCAAATATACACACAATTATAAAGCACGAATCAAATCATTTATTAAATGTAATCATTTATTAAATGGTAAAAACCTTGGTCACTTTTTCTTTAGTATATGACATCTCTTTCAATTTACAAATTTACACACATTTACAATTTAAATACCTATCAGTAAAACATCTCTGTGTCTATTAAACGAGCTTGTTCCCTGTCATATTAACTATTTCACTTTATGTGTCATACTATCTAAATACCTATATTAGAGTTTTGGTATAAATATACGAACGTTAAATGGAGTATTTTTCACATAATTTCCCACGAGATAGTAGAAATTGAAGGAGTTGTTTAGGGCTCTCAATTCGTTTCGTTATTCGTCAGCAAATACCGATCAAATAGATCAGTATGATTACCCAAAGGACCAATTTCATAAGACAATGTCAAATAAGGGAATGGTTTGTATGCCTAAGAATGGCCGGTGTAGGTATACTTTTGTTCAATACACTTAATAAGTATAAAAATGCTCCTGTATTGCGTCTTTGAGTTAGGCACCCCTAAGTCTTCCGATACGGGGCGTTAAAATGAAACAGACAAAATGATGGGGCTGCTAGAGTCATCTAGACTGAAAAATCCGCTAAAAACACCGCTTAATGCTACACAGGTATGATGATTTTGACGCCAGAAAATCGGATTTATAGAAAGATATTCACGTCCGTATGGTAACGAATCGAAACTTTGACATATCCCCTCGGCCCACTTTACTAAGATTTAGTTGAAACTGAATGTTTCCAGATATTACGGATTTATATAGGGATTTTTAAGACTAAAGACACTTGATGCAAGCATTTGTATTCCGGTTCCATGACTTCGAAAATATACACTCTTAGAATCGAATCTACAACTTTTTAAAACTAGTTAGTGTCATATTTGTTTCCAAAATCGATATAAAGAAAAAAGGATGTTGGAATTAAGGATGACGTACACTAGTACGGGACAGGACAGGGCGGGACGGGACGATCTGTCAGTTTCTATAGAAAACGTCACGTGACATCCGAGGGCTCCGAGCTGTCACGTGATTATTTCTATAGAAATTGACATACGAGTATCGTCCCGCCCCATCCGGTCCTAGTGTGAGTCATCCTTTAACCGAGGATTCCGAAACTTCCGTATCGTAGGCAAAACTCGCATCATTTGGTGATACTTCTAATTCGGTGATACTACATGAAAAAAAGTTGCAAAGAGGTAGATTTTTCAAATTCAAGTATTCATATAATATTTTAAGAACTCAACCTTTTTGCAATCGCATCCAGTGTGACATCCGCCTAAAAATCGTAAACATTCAAAATTGCATATTCATAACATTATGATGTCGAAGGAAAGTCAATGTCATGTTGCAATATTATTATGTGACATGACACGCGCTTTTGACCTATGCAATCATAACGTTCTTGAAGTTAAATTTCAACATATCGGAATCCGTGGCCCAAGCCTTAAACTTATGCTGGATTTCCTGCGCAAGCGGTGCCAAAGCGTAGCGATAAATAACGGGACAACTTTATCGGATAGCGGTAATATAGACATCGGTGTGCCGCAGGGTTCATCTTTGGCTAATTTGTGCTTCCTCATCCAGGTAAATGATTTACCCAAAATGGTGAATGGTAAAATGTTCTTGTTTGCAGACGACGCTAGTGTAATCATAACCGCCAAAACAATGACATCGCTTGAGGCTACGATTGCGTCAGAGGTAACCAGGTTGCAGAGTTGGTTTTCCGCTAACGGTTTGGTTTTAAATTTACATAAAACGCAGGTGCTGCATATAACCCTCGGTGGTGGGCCTCCTCGTCCACTCAATGTTAGCGTGGGGGGTGCGGAGCTGCCGCTACTCAATAGCACCAAGTTTCTGGGCGTGACCTTGGACTCTGCCCTGAAATGGGATGCGCACATTAATGTGGTGTGTGGAAAATTGTTAGGCGCCTGTTTCGCGTTGAGTAGTTTGGCGCGTATCTTACCTCACCAGCAACTTAGGTCTTGCTATTTCTCATTATTTCACTCAGTGATGTGTTACGGACTTGAATTCTGGGCCACAGCAGCGGAATAGCAGCGTGTGCTCATTCTGCAAAAACACGCAGTACGTACCATCTCGTTCGCTCCATACGGAACCCCCGCCAGGCAACTTTTCATAAATAATAACATCATGACACTCACATCACAATACTTGTATTACGTACTTAAATATGTTAGGGCGAACTTACAACTATTCCCTACAAAATATGCCTATAGTGCACGCATTGCAGAGAAAAATAAAAATATGTTAGCAAAAGCATGTTGCCGACTTGCCAAATCCGAGAAAATTATATCTATTGCAGGGCCAGGTATTTATAATAAACTACCCGACAATTTAAAAAATATTAAAGATGACACGGTATTTAACACGAAATTAAAAAAATGGCTAACAAAAGAAGCATTTTATGACATAATAGAATATGACAATTATTTAATTAAATTGAATGCAAATCCTAACATTTATGACTTACTTGACTTATTTCCTGTTATCCCTCAGGAGGGACATAGGGCCCGAACAATGCTCTTCCATCTGGGACGATTTTGTGCAGCATCCTCCAGATCTTCCCATTTGAGACCTGTTACTTCCCATGTTAACATTTATGCCTAATCTTAAATTTTAATTTTATATAATGTGTTATTTTAATCTTTAATTGTAATTTACATGATTTATTTGACATTATTATTTCATTTTAAATTTATTTTGACATGTAAAATTGTATAATTTTATGAATAAATGAATATGAATATGAATATCAAACCGCAAACTGCAAATATTATTACTGACCTGTTGTTTAGATTTTCAACATAGATTTAACCTACGTACATGGCATAATTAAACAAAACAAACATTCAGGACAGCAAATAGTTACTCAGCCTAATTAGCGTTCTCGGGGTGCATTACGAACAGTATGCAATTAAGTTGCACCCTAAAAGTTTAATGAATAAGTGATTTGATTTGACCATTTGACCCCCGTTCGTTATTTATTGATATAGCTAATCAGACAAATGGCTAATCCATTAGGTTCTGCCCAGCCGATTTGATGAGAGCAAGGAGATAGATTTTTCTGTTCAGCTTCTACAAGAAATAATATTTGAAATCTTTAGTCCGATATTTGTAATGTTTTAAATCAAGATAGGTTTGTTCGTTTACAAATAAATGACCATTGTGTTAGGGAGGTTTGCGGTAGTGTAGGTAAGCATTGTAGCCTGTCATTAGATAATGCAACGGTTATCAAGTTTAGTATGAAAATACCGCGAATTCAGTTAGAACCCGAGTCTTTTCCATTAAAAAAAACCGATTGCATTCTCTACTTGTCATTAAGAAAATAAAGTCATTGACTATGGAAATGAATTCAATGCGTAAAGAAGGATGGAGTACCTAATAATAACATTATCTAATGCGTAAAATAATATTAAATATTAATAAATAGTATTAATAAAAATAACATACCAGTCATGTTTCTAAATACTTTTTTTATTAAATAAAATTTATTCGGCACTAAAAAGGTATATAATTTATTTTAAACTTAACTAAAAAGACTTAAACTTAAACTAAAAATTAACTTAATAACAATATGACAAAACTAAACAAAATGATACAATTTTTTTTTCAGTTGGCAACATATCGCACAGAAAAACTACAATAAACATGTTATTTATATTTTATATATCGGCCCATATTCCTCCTGGGATCAATCTCTAAACTCCTAGAGCGAATTGTTAATAAAAGAATAGTGGCTTATCTCGAGACTAACTCCCTTATAACAGAACGTCAGTTTGGCTTTCGTAAAGGGCTATCAACTGAAAATGCTGTAACTCTGCTCACAAAAACCATTTCAAAACACTTGGATGAGGGACGGGCCTGTGTTGGAGTATTTCTAGATTTAGCAAAGGCTTTTGACACAGTATCCATACCCATTCTGTTGAAGAAGCTAGAGGCATACGGAATCCGCGGAAGCCCACTAAAATGGTTTACCAGTTACCTAACAGATAGAAGCCAGTGCACTAAAATAGGCGATCATCTTAGCGACATGAAACCAGTCTTGTTCGGTGTACCACAAGGTAGCATTTTAGGTCCTACTCTGTTTCTCTTATATATAAATGATTTATCTCATATTCCTATTCCAAATGCAGATGTCTTGTGCTATGCCGACGATACAGCTATTGTATTCCATGGACCATCTTGGAATAACGTGTATAATAACGTAGAACGCGGCATCTCTCTTGTATCGAATTGGTTGAAGCAGAATCTCCTTACTTTGAATACCTCTAAAACTAAATATCTTTGTTTCCATAAAACATCCGCTTCATCGCCAAGAATTCAACGCAACCTTAAAGTTCATAGCCCTAATTGTCCACAATTTTTAGCCCCTAATTGCAATTGTGATATTATGACTAGGGCTGATGCAATTAAGTACTTAGGAGTTGTAATAGATGACAAACTCACCTTCAGAGAGCATCTGGCCTCTGTCTCCGGAAGAGTCCGGAAACTGATATATACCATGAAAATGCTTAGGGAGTCTGCCAGCCTTTCCATATTAAGATCTGTTTATCTAGCTCTAGGACAGTCCATAATAAACTATTGTATTCTTGCTTGGGGAGGAACCACATCATCCGCCCTGTTAAAACTGGAACGGGCGCAGAGAGCTGTCTTAAAGATAGTTTTTCAAAGGCCAATTAGGTATCCCACATTTAATTTATATAATGAAGCTCAGGTGCTAAGTGTCCGGAAGCTGTATTTGACGAGGGTAGCTCTACATGTACACAAATCAATTATAAACTCAGCTGAATACAATACCTTGCTTAATAACCGAATATTTAGAATACCAATTACTTCAGTCAAAACTTCTTTCTCACGCCGATTTGAAATTTTCTTGTATCCCCGCATCTACAACCAACTAGTTAAACTTTACCATTTTCAAAAACACTCAGTCCTCGAAGCAAAAAGACTATTGTTAAAAGGCATGTTACACTTATCCTACGCTGAGACAGAAAACCTCATAAGAATACACTATTAACACACTTGCATTTTCCTACTCAGTAAATACCACACACTCACACACACATTCTCACATACATTCACACATACATTCTCACATAAAATTACACACACAATTCATTGTTAAATTATATGATATTTTTTCCATTGACTTTAGTTTGTATTACCATTTTAATTTAGTTTTTATTTAAAAATGTTTAACTTACTTGTATCTATTAGTAGTTATTGCAACTACTCGTATGTCGAATTTAAGCAATGCTAGTATTTTTGTAATTTTCCATCCACGTGACAGGCATTGCCTAGTGTGGAGGACCGCTAAATTTGTAATTTTGTTAAAATTTATTTCTGGAAATAAACAATTTTTTTTTTAAATTTGTCTCTTCATGCACATAAGTTTTGCATCTGCAGCAATGTTTAGATAAAACCTAAAAGCTTGCAAACGGAGTGGAGCGGAGCGGAGTGGAGTTGAGATACCCCCGTCACTAGTCAAAGCATGCGCCTCTGAACTAACAAATCCTCTTACAGACCTCATAAACCAGTCCTTTTCATTTTTATTTCCAGAAAGTTTAAAAATCTCACTTATAAAACCAATATACAAAAAAGGAGGCGTTTCAGACACTCACAACTACCGTCCTATTGCTCAACACCTTTTCTAAAATTTTCGAATCTATTGTGGCGAATCGTGTTACGTCCTTTTGTAACAAATATAACGTTTTCGATGAACGACAGTACGGATTTAGAAAACAAAGATCTACAACACTAACAGTGTACAAAGTGGCGCAAGAAGTTTTAAAACTGATAGATAATAGGAAATACGCGTTTGGGTTGCTCCTGGACATGAGCAAAGCATACGATAGAGTCCGACATGATATTCTCTTACATAAATTATACGGAATTGGTATTCGTGGTACTGCATATGATTGGTTTAAATCGTTCCTAAATAACCGCCAACAAATAGTAGAAATAGACTATTACAATGACAATACTAGAACTTTAAATAAAGCCCGATCATCCGCAATAAATACGACTGTGTCAATACCACAAGGCAGCGTATTGGGGTGTATTTTATTTATAATATATATTAACGACCTTCCAAAATTACTTAACACTATTAATATTAAATCGTACCTCTATGCTGACGACATTTCAATCGTATTTCCTAGCGCAAATACCACTGAAGCCACGAAAACCTTGGACGCCATATTTGATACAATCTTACCCTGGCTTGAAGATCACAACTTGAATATAAATCTACAGAAAACAAACTTAATTCAATTCAGACCTCATCAAAGATCAGCATTAGAAATTACTTACTCATACCAAACTAATAACTTAGAACTAACCAGTACCTGCTCACTACTCGGCTTGAACATTGATGAAAACCTGAACTGGAAATCTCATATAGATAAAATATCAGTTAAACTGTCGAGATTCGCTTATGCCCTTAGACAAATATTAATAAATAAGAATTTAAAAACCGCGGTTTGTGCTTATCACGCTTTTGCCCAGTCTTGGCTCCAATATGGTATTATCTTATGGGGTAACAGTGTTAATATAAATGACCTATTTTTACTGCAAAAAAGATGCATACGAGTCCTCATTAACATTACAGACGAAGAGAGTTGTAGACCACACTTCAGAAAATTAAATATACTCACCCTTACATCTTTGTACATACTAGAAGCTTGCAAGTTTATCCGGAAACATGAGAACTTATTTGTCAACCCCAAAAACTCCAAGCTACAATTACACAACTTACGTAATCGCAATAAATTAGTGCAAGCAGTTCCCGCTAACCTCCATATGTTTAACAAAGGCCCCTACTCAATGTCCATTAGAGTATATAACCACATCCCTCAGCACATAAAAAATGAAATTAAATATGCAAATTTTGTAAATAAACTTAAAACGTACCTTCTAGCTGAATGCCCCTACACTCTACTGGAATTTATGGACAATTAAATATACTTAAGTGCCACCCCCACCACACCACCACAAAAAACAAACTGGTGATTTATATAACAAGTGTTATTGTATGAGTAAGATATATATTACAGATATGAATAATGTACCTATTTTAGTGAAAAATGTATATATTATTTACCTACATCGGTAAGTTGCTACGCCCTAGTAGGGTCCATAACTGTACTTATTTTATTTTAAGAACTTATGTAATACCATGGTTGCAAATAAATGATTATGATTATGATTATGTGATCAGTTTTAATAAAAACATCATACCGCTCGGTAGAAAAAGTCTGAAGTCACATTGAAAAACCTATGCGTTAATGCGTTTATAAACTGACGTGGTTTCGGCATTGGATCAATCAATGAAAAGCCGAATCCTTTCATACACTGCTCCAATACCGAATAATATGCGTCTATTCGAGTCCATTGAGGCACATATTCAATTTATTTGGGGCGTTTAATAAGCGTTTTATTTAATATAGAACTAAAATAAATGTTTTTGTTTTAGTATCAAACTAGCCTTTGATCGCGATTTAGCCTGTAAAAGTCGATAAAATATTGTAACATGCTTGATGTAACATGCTCTTCCAAGTGTTTCTGTCTGGCAGTCTTAATAGCTTCAGATATTAAGGATGTCTCACACTAGAACCTCACACTAGATCTGTCAGTCTCTATAGAAAACGTCACGTGACATCCGAGGGCACCATCACGTGATTCTTTTTTATAGAAATTGACAGATCGGCCCGTCCCGGCCTAGTGTGAGTCATCCCAGTCGGTGATTGTATTTATCCGGTCTGACTATCGTGTAGGCGACTTCAAACTGTGTGTTATGTTTGAGTCATGAACTCAAACCTACGAGACAGGACTACACTGTAATTAGGATAATTAGTACCTACATACCTACATTATATATATCAGGGAATGTACACTTACATAACTTTACTTTGAGTAATGATGAAATTGGAGAACGTCGGTGGTCCAGCGGTAAAAGCGTGTAACTTTCAATTTAAACTTTACATGCTCATGTACACAGAAATAAACTCATGTAGGACAATACAATGTTATGGTACCTACCATAGGGCTGATCGTAAGTTAGGATAAGTAAAATTCAGCTTGCGAGATTTGACCCTAACAAACACTCAAAAACAGGCATACGAGTACGTTGCAAGTTAAATAAAAACTTGTCAATTTGCAAGAAATTGCATGTAAAGATTTTTGTCAGAATTGCATGCAAATTAGAGACGCTCGGCGGTCAAAGGTTTGTATTCTCCAAACGATCCATCACCATTTTCATAACACCCTACTCGCCGCATAATACTTCAATCACAATCAATCCGCACACCGTAGCACATTACACCGCAATTTTAAAAGGTAATAACAATTAAAAACAATATCCCAGACCCACCGGGTTCTTGAAAGCGTCGACAAAGGGTGAAATTGGCGAGCGCTAATTAATAAATCAGGGGTTCGTCTGGGCAAACAGAGCCGGACGGTGATAATTTCCAGCCGACATTATGGAGGCATTGAGCAGTTGTGTAGATTTTACAGTTTTGGACCAATCATGCAAAGAAATGTCTATCTAGCCTAGCTGGTTTGAATCGCCGCCCTGTGTTGTAACTCTGTTTGATTAGGAAACTTAGATGCATCGATTTTGCCGACAGCAGTATCGCTTTGGGAGCGGAACATGACTTATAAATTATTTTGTCATGAATTCTTTGTTTTTGTTAAAGGATGATTCGTTTGTTGCTTGATGTTAATTTTGAAGGTACTAACTAGTATTCCCTCTTAATACTGAATTTAATCGTTTTGAAGAAGTGGCTACCCCGCACAGACCATAAACCATAATTAAGTTAATATCTATTTTCCAATGTTTTATTAATATTTGCAAAACCAGTCTTTTTACATAAACTTCTTCATTTACTGACATCACCTATAAGTAGAAAAATATAAACATCAGATGAAACAAGTCTAAACGAGGCGGCTATATATGGGGTAGCCCGAAATGCGTGGTAGCAAATACTAGAAGATCAGAAGGCATATCAACGCTATTGTGATCTTATATTTTCTCCCTCACACCCCTCAGCATTGATTTTAATTACATCCCGAGCCGAGTCAGAACTCGTGGTCCGCTATGCCGGCCCAAAGTACTATCTCACTAGCAATTTCCAAATAGCGATTGAGAGGAATGCTTTGTTTCCTCAGACTACTGAAGTAGTGGCCAAGCGGAACTTTCTAATTATGTGAGCCAGGAGCCAGAACTATTTAACGAGAACAAGGATTCAACATGCAATCCAAAGATGCAGGCTCTCCAGACGTTCGATCGCAACGGACAGTATGAACACATTCGTTTGCAACGGAAAGCACTTCTGGCTCATGAAAAATGCATGAAACTGCGGAAAACATTGTCTCTTTCGATTGTTTACGCTTATTCATAGTCCGAACGTAGCTTTATGGTCCATAAACAATATTCGCGGCGCATTGTTTGTTCAAAGAAATGACCAAAATTTATTCATAGAGTTTCGGAGATAAGGTGAAAAGTAAGCTTCACACATGGAGTTATGGAGAGAAAAATGAATTCGTCGACGTTTTCTTGTTTACTTGTTTGCAAAGTTGGAAAGTAAACATTAAATTTGATTTATCAGGATTACATTTTATACTATATTTAAACACTAAAACTGAAGACATCATCATCATCATCATCATCATTTCAGCCGAAAGACGTCCACTGCTGGACATAGGCCTCCCCCAAAGATTTCCACAATGACCGGTCCTGCGCCACCGGCATCCAGCGGACTCCTGCGACCTTCACCAGGTCATCATTCCACCTTGCGGGGGGCCTACCCACGCTGCGCCTTCCGGTACGTGGTCGCCACTCGAGAACCTTTCCGCCCCAACGGCCATCGGTTCTACGTGCAATGTGCCCCGCCCACTGCCACTTAAGTTTAGCGATTCGGAGAGCCATATCGGTTACTTTGGTTCTGCTGCGGATGGTCAAACGCGGATGGAAAAACTGAAGACATATTTAATGTCAATCCACGTTATCTCTTTCAAGTAAATGAACTTTCAAACATTCGTTTTCTTATACGTCAAACTTCTATGAAAAAATTACGTTGACTTAACACTTTCACAGTCTGTCTAAATCTATGAAAACTTAGCTTAATCGTGCTCTATTATAAGATACTTCTTAAACGCCTTTATATTCGCTGTCAATTATCTTTTCTAACAAAAATAAAATTTATTCAGGAATATTAAATGCTTTTAACGTCTTTATTTATGTCAATCCCGTGACACATTAATCAGAACAATAGCCCTAAAAACGGCAAAATATCAAGCGTCTGAGCGCTTTAACATAATTTTTCGGGCTCCCGTCTGGCAGTCATCTCTCAAATTAGGGTCGCCTCAGCCGGTCCAGGAGGTCCTTTCAAATATCAATTATGTCGTCGACGCTGTCTTCGCAGACACGGTGATTAATTAATTAGGGCTGCCTGCAATTATGTCTCCTGTGGAGCTTCACGATATTGTCACTTGCAGTAGCCAATATCATGTTTCGAATTTGTAATGTAGTTTGGTATGAGTTTTTAATGTCTGCTGAACAATTACATGTTAAGTGCTTTGAGGGTCATACGTAATTAACTGACAACCATCATGGTATATTTAAATATAAACACATTTTCATTTATTAAATGGAGTATTTTTTTAAGTCATCGTATAGAATTTTATATAATACATTTTGAATTAAGCTCTAATATTTAGTTTTTAAGAATATAAATTAGTCTTGGTTTGACGTGTCATGACTTTCGTTTTAGTGTTTTGTCAGATTATTACAATTAATTTTTATCAAACTGTTTTAGGAGAAAGCGTTATGCTTTTGGTCACTTAAAAACTTAAATAAAATTTAGATTTAAAACAACATATTACTTCAAATAAAAATCAATCAATTAAGAAACTCCCAAGACATATATTTAGGGAAAATTTTGAAAACTTATTTTTTCACAAAATAATATATTTATAAGTTAGATGAGGTTGGATAATGGATTGCCTCGGTGTTCTTATAACAATTAATCTCACTTGACTTATCAATCAAAAACTAATTACGATCAAAGTTAGTCTTGTTAAGGTCAAACTCTATTAAAACACGAAACTAGACAAGTACACTTAAGATAAACGGGGTAAAAAAGGTTCTAGAACGATATATATTTTTAAACTGCAAAAACTAAGATGTTACATTTTTGTTCGTTAAATAAGTAGGTATGCTTTTTGCAATTACATGAGACATAATTTTTAATTTTTGATTTAAATGAGATTCCATTATTCATGGATTTGTATTTTTTTTAACTCTACAAGGACTACATTTTTCTCACGTACCGAAATAATACCACATTCTTTAATTATCATTTCTCTCCTTTTACTTCTCACGCATAGTTATGTGACTACACTGGCCCCGGGTCCTAGACCGATCTCGGATGTGATAGCTAAGAGTGACCCCTAGTGACATGCCGCTTTCTATGGATATTGACACATCGATCCGGCACGGACTCCCGGACAGCTCGGACGTCACGTGGCACTTTCTATAGAAATTAGCACATTATATTAATCGGCCTGGCTTCGGTGTGGTCTAGCGTGAGCCATCATATGACGTATCATATTTCCAGCCGCTCATACTGTACTCATCCCTTGGCTCAGGCTTGACTCAGGCATATGCTGCGTGCTCACAAGTCATGACTGCTGTTATCATCTTTCTGTTCTGCTTCATCTTCACATTGGATGCTAACGGCGTGCCATTCGTAGTCGCCGCCGAACTCTTCTTGCCTGATAACACATTTCTAATATGAACTTGCATTAGTTCATTTAGTGAACATTTTAAAGTAGGTATATTTTTAGTCCGTTAACCATCCTTGTACAGTACTTTGTAGAGGATATTAATGAAATGGTCAACATAGTATAGGTACATAGTTTGACTAACATCAGTTCTCATTCGTGCATAGTCACAGAAAATTATGTTGTCTTTTTTACGACAGTACCATCACATAAAAATAAATTTGAATATAAGAATCAAGCACTAGTTCTGTTTTTAGCGTCTTTTTGACCATTTTTTCTATGGAAACAGTATTTTGACGGCTACCTCTCATGTACCGTCCTTATTTCAGGTATCCAGCATAATGTCCATGATATTTAACGGACTTGGATCTGCACGTTCATTATCCTCTTCGCGTTCACTCCGCTCGTCTCCTTGTTTGGGCTTGGCGGCCTGTTGTACATATTTGCTATCATCTGTTTCGCTACCGTGGCTTACCAGAAACTAAAGGGTTGACGGTAGATGATATACAGAAGTTGTTTTAAAATGCTATGTTTTTAAGATATGTATCTGTAATAAATTTAACAGTATTTTTTATTTATGTGTGTTTTTAAAGGTATGCGCAAGGAATACTTTTTGTAAGTATTTCAGATTGAATTTTTTGTACAAATCAGAATCGTGTCGTACCATTAAGTATGTAATCATAGCGTAAGTAAAATTTAAATTACCTAGGTATTATTTATTATTTCACTCAATTAACCTGTAATTAACATATTTGTTGTCTTTTCAACTCATTTTAGCAGAAGTAATCGCACCAAAATCATATTTCATGAAAGCAAGGAGAGTCAAATACTTAGGCGAGCACCCAAAATCTACTTACGAAACATAAATGGACTTTAATTCAACCTTCGTAATTAAATAATCCGTTCCATTACTTCAAATACCACGTGAACAAAATAAGTTCGTTAGGATTTGGGGTTGGAAAAGCTTTTAACATTTTACCGTTTTTCCGGTTTCAGAAATCCGGATAAGCTTGTGTTGCAGTAGTTTACAGTATCACTGTTAGTTTTGTACTTATATGTACAACTAATTATTTTTATAAGGGTCTGTGCATATACCTAAATATATTATCTAGGTAAGTAGAATGCGTGCTGATTCCCAGAGTTTTCTTTTAAGTCACTATTTTTGAACCATAGCCTTACTTAACAATTGTAAATGATAATAGGATTGACATAATTTGGTTAACATTATTTTGTAATAAAATTGAGGTTTAAGAAATAACTGCTATTGTTTATATAGTTCTAATTACTTACTCAAAACATATTTTAATGGTTATGCAATTTTGTATTTTAGATGTGTCATATTGTCATACCTCTAAAATTGTAAAACGTTTCACACAATTTTTTTAAAAGTTGCAATATACCTAATATTATTTCTTCTTACTTCAGGGGCTAAGTGAATAACCAAGTGTATAGTTTCAATGTGTCGCCGCTACTACAAAAATAAAACGAGTACAATGGACCAACACAAAATCGTAACAATCCAAAAATGGATCCTAATAATACCAATTTCGATATAGTGAGGGTGTGAGCTTATTATACTGTCATATACACTCTCGTGCAGTTGAGAGAATGCCTAATATGGGGAGGGATTATAAGTATTGTTATGTTATCCATTCAGTTTTGGATTTGAGGGACACGGGACACGTACCAATCATGTTGTTATTAGAACGTTATGGGATTTAGATTTGTACAAATGTGCGAATTAATGGAGATTTTTCATACACATCCATCTGTGTTTACCAGACTATGCTACAAAGTGACCGCAAAAATACTTCCTAAGTAATTTCATAACCTAGGAATGACATAATTATATTTTTCTTATCTAACTATGAATCTTAAATTATGCGAACTTTTCTTTCTATTTAGTTCCTATGAGTTGACGGTTTAGTTTAAACGCAGGCACATAAAGTTTCAGTTTTGAAGCGCTCATATTATTGGGTATTATAGCAAGAAACGCAATTTGTAAATATCAAATGATATATCGTACATAAACGTAGGAGGTTTATGTACGATATATTATTTGATATTTACCAATCGCTTTTCGGTGAAGGAAAACATCGTGAGGAAACCGGACTAATTCCAATAAAGCCTAGTTTACTCTGGGTTGGAAGGTCAGATGGTAGTCGCTTTCGTAAAATTAGCACCTGCACCAAATCTTGGGATTTGTTGCCGTCGGACTCCGTGCTGCATAAGCCATGTCATTAGCCGGAAACATTAGAAAGAAGACGATATTAGTAAAATAATATATATATTTATCCTATCAACGACAAAATTGCATGCTTATACCAAATTCTTGTTACAATACAACAGTGTCAAATGCTCCAACAAAGGGCCTGGCCACATGTCCACGTTGCGGCGCCGTGAACGTAAAACGGTGCGTTGCCGGAGCGCAGCACGTTGCACGACGTGAAAATGTACGTTGCCGCGCCGCGCAACGTACAGATGCACGTTGCCTCGCCGCGCGACGTGCAAACACACGAGTCACCAGAACCAATTACTATCCGAAGACAACACCGAAACTTCATAATGCGTCAACAGATCAAATCTTCTAAGAGTTTCGTTACACAAATAATTGATTCGCCGTCCCGGAGAGAACTCTCAGTTCTATTTAAGTTTCCTAAAAGGAAATGAAAGGAAATCAGAGCTCGTGCCTTCGGTGCCTTTATCGAAACTTATCGCTTTATAACCTAGAAGAAATCGGCAATAGACCGTTTTATTAAGTCTGTTTTTGAAAAAAAGTTTTGTGCGCTAGAATAACGTATATACATACCTGTGAATTGATATGGGTACAGAACGCTTTATACAAATAAAATAAAGGATAAATTACACTGCACCGGGCCGGAATGGGCCGGACCGAGACAGATGTGTCAATTTTTATGGAAAACGTCACGTGATATTCGAGCTATCCGAGCCGATCACGTGACGCTGTCTATAGAAATTGGCCCGACACGGCCCGGTGTAGCGTGAGTCATCTTTAGGACTGCTGAAATTGTGCAGAATTGCCCCCAAATATTGTTTATTTATATTTAGTTAAGCAGGACTGGTAAAATCAAAAGTATTTCGCAAATCTTCAAAGATGTATACTTATTATTTCAAACTATGTACAACCGTTTTAATTCAACTCAAACAGAATATGTCGCAATACTTACTAAGAGTTCTTACATTTATGACTTATGTCAAGGTCGAAAAGACGATTCTGTTTCAACATCTAAAGACTTAAGTAACTTATTTACTTTTAAGCGGAAACTTTTCGAGTAAAATGTGATAATTACAAAGGCGAAAAAGGGGGGGAAACTCTGTCAAAATGGCGTGAGAGAAGTTCGCAAGTGGCTCGTCAGCAAATTACTGTCTAAGTCGCGCCGGATACAAGTTCCTGTATAGCTCAACTTTCCGCCATACAAACTTATGATTTTCATTAAATCCTGTTGGAGCTGAAACCTTTGCTGGTGCCATTACTGTGTTTCTATTTCTATGAACTCGGATTATACTTGACTTGCAGTTAGAAACATTTTTGTTTGGTTGAATGACAGTTCACTGGAATATTCGATTTAAGGATGACGGCGATGAGGAGGAGGACGGGACGGGGCGGGAGGGGACGATCTGTCAGTTTCTATAGAAAGAATCACATGATAGCTCAGAGCCCTCGGATGTCACGTGACGTTCTCTATAGAAACTGAAAACTGACAGATAGTCCCATCCCGCCCCGTCCCGTCCCGTCCTAGTGTGAGTCATCCTTAACTCTCAACACCAAGTTAAACTACGAATCCAAATGTAGCCCCGACATCTACTCGCATATCGCACATGTGAGCCTAACTAACTGAATACTGCCTCGTCTTAAACTCCGCGATACAAACTTTCAACTTGCAAGATTTGCGAAAACGCTCGCGGCTTTTCTGCTCAAGCGGGGCATACGTGGGCCGATTTTACTTAAACGGCGACTGCAAAGTGAGAATTAGACATTATTATATTTAAGGAACATTTAATGTTGTATTAATCAAAGACCAGTCGATAAGAACTTTAAGGATGACTCACACTCGTCCGATCCGATCCGATCCTATCCGGGACGATCTGTCAGTTTCTATAGAAACAATCACACGTGATAGCTCGGAACCCCCGGAGGTCACGTGACGTTTTGTATAGACACTGACAGATCGTCCCGTGTCGGATCGGATCGGTTCGGACTGGTGTGAGTCAAGCTTTATATTGTAAACTACGACATATTTATGTCAAACTTATACCTATATAGAAAATTATTATATTATATATTTTCTTCAGTTTACCATAGCCAAAAACTTTGATTAGGAAATAATAAGAGAAATCTCCCTGTTATACTGAGGTAACAAAACCACAATTTTTTTCATTTTATTAAGCGTATGAGCCTCTTAATTACCTTCCTAACGTGTATATACTAATACCTATCTACATACAGCACTAATTGTACTGAGACGATATTAATCTACTAAGATTTAATGTAGTCTTACATGCCTACTTCAAGAATAGTAAATTCCGTATTGAGGTATTGATAAAAAAAAATGTCTCGGATCTCGTGTAATGTGAACATGTGATCTGAGGCTTTCTACTTACTGGCCAAAATCTGTACACAATTTTTCTGTTCGACGTAGTCGGCAAGCAACGAATTTATTTAGCGTAGCTGCTTGCAATTGGCTGCTTGCCGGTCAGAGAGCAGAAAAGAAGATTTTCTTTAGTCGCGTTCTTGCGACAACAGTCTTGAACTTTCACAATATGTTCACGAATAAGCAGCTTTAGATGCGACACCTACAGGCACTACGAAAGTGGATTTAGAAACACGTCGCTTCGTTTTAAGTTGCAATATAGGGTGATTCCGTAATGTAATGCATAAATTTACACACCTTTCAGAAAAAATGCCAACTCGTGTTTATCGAGTAGACGGGCGAGCAAACTTTGAACGGGACACTGTTGACTTGGAAAGTAGGAGAGGAGGTATTATATCGATAAGTCTATTATAAAACAAAGGCATGAAAACTATGACACTAATACTACTTCTAATGACACTAATATACTGTAAAAAAAACACAAAAAAAAATTACGGATAACACTCACGTATTTTAGTCACTATTTATACGCGACATGTTTCAGACATCTCAGGATGCCATTATCAAGCGTCAACAACCGTACGCTACGACGCCTGTGGGTGGACTGAGCTAAACAATTTTATAATTCTTATTTAATAATTTATTTATACGAACTTTATGCCATAAGGTATAATTAAATCTTATCGCCAACTAACCCGAAGACCCGGTGTTAAGTGTTTTTAACTATGGAATTTAAGAGCCTGCTTTGGATTAGTTGGTTAACCCTGGTTGGGTAACCCTGGCGCAAGTAGCCCTAAAGCGATGCAGATAAACATAATGATGTACATATCTAATAATCATTAGATGTACTCTTTGAGTAAAATCGATGGAAACTCAAACAAGACAAGATTCATTAGAATGTCATTCAAATTTTTCAATAGGTTTCAATAGGTGTATAAAAATACTGCAAGGTGTTTGCTGCAGTATATTTTTTACATATCATGCGTAAAGTACAGGAAAATAATAGGAAAAATGACACAATTAATATTCATAAATCGTCAACGATTTCTAGGAATTAGAGTTAGACCAAGCTAAGTTGGAATATACATATTTTAATTTTTGTATATATTATATTATACATATTCTGCGAAAATTTTATTTTAAACGTAAAACTTCATTTCATAATGGCTTCATAATAATGATTTCATATAAACTTTATAATGGCTGATGGTTTAAATAAAGCTGATTTGACTTTTATTCAAATACCATCTAACGTACGTAGGCTTGCTGTTGTACAGCTAAAATGTCTTCACTATCCTAATAAAAAGATCATCATATTCAAATAGGATACTACGCTATGAATGATTGCGTATTTAAACTGTTCATAAACCAGAGCCAGAACACTTCATTGGCAAAACTTATGTTAGAAATTGCAAATAACTAATATAAAATTTCCATTTAAATGCAATATTGAACGTCTCTGCAGATGACCGAAGTAGGCTAGCCAGCTAAACTAGACAAAGATGACACAGTAGGTACAAATTGTTTTCTGTTAAAATTAAAAATAGGCATTTATAATCACTAGGTACTAGTAGCAGCGATTCCATGGAAATTGATTCCCACAAATACATTGGATTTACTCTTATTTAAGAAAATTCAGCACCACATGTACACGTTCCAAAGAAACAAATTAAAATTCATAATATTAATTAGTAACGAGTATTTTCGACGCGTGACAAATATTAACATTTATGGATTAGAAACTGTCTCACATAGATCATCTTTACCCTACGAGTATGTATGACGCACGCCAAATTTAAAATTATATTACGCCCGCCCGTACCATTCTTAGTTGTAGATCCTTAGGGCATTCTGTGGATTTTACAGTATTTCTATAGTAGTTTATGCAACGGTGATATAATAAGGGTTCTTAAAACTTGAGGGTCGCCGTTACCAAACGAGATGAAGTCGAGTTTTGTAATAATTATGAGCTGTTGCACGCTAGTTTTTCAAACCACACGAAAACCATAAAAGGTAGCACTAAATAAAAAAAACAACAGTGCTCATATATTAGTTATATGAAAATCCATAGGAGCATCGTTTAGCAGTGTTCTTATGGAATACCATAGACAACGTTATAATGTATACTTATTTTAATATCGCTGTCAGTCATCTAATTGGAAGTGCTTGGGTTTAATGTAACATTCCAAAGCATTGTCTTTGTTTATCTATCCCTTGATTGCTAAAATTTGCATTATGTCACCACGATAGCTGCAATTCGCGAAACAAGCTGCACTGTTTCTTTGTCCATCTTTGTTCTGGTTGGCACAAGAGTTATGCCCGGCACAGTTGGCAAGAACTGAACATTTAGCTCTTCGCTTGAAAAGAATAATAGTCCTGAATATTGTATAAGTAACTCAACAAGAAGTAGGGGAACTACTTAGTTTGCTCTTAATAATACTTCAAATAGAAATAAGTATCGAAGTTGCGAAGAAAACAAAGAGCTAACAAGTTCACTTGGAAAATCTGTTATCGACATAATAGTATACATCGTAAAATAAACAGTTAAACTCTTCATTTTCAGATTTGCGAGTTCATTTATGTGACGATCCGTATCAAGAAATGTATTTCGAAATTATCTTGTAATTTTTTTTTTTTTTTTTATACTACGACGGTGACAAACAAGCATACGGCCCGCCTGATGGCCTGATTGTAATGTTTGTTATTGGAAAAAGTAATATTTAGTAGACTAATATTTATGGAAAAAATTATGCCCAACTACCGACGGAGGCCTATGTCTAATGACTATATGTATTTCCTACAGTATAATAATATATAGTCTGAGGTGTCATTTGATTCGTCTCACATTACCATTTTAGTATTTAACTCTGAAGACCAAACAAAATTACCTAAATATTGAAATAGTAAAGCAGAATATAAATGTGAAGCTAATTCACAAAAAACGTAGATAACTTATTTACATAGATTACCAAAGCCGTCCCACACAAAACGATAATGTCACAAACTATTTGTACGCGTGTTTTGCGTGGTTCAACAAAGTTCATTACGCAGCGATTAAAACAGATAAAATGGCCGGTTTAGCACAAAATAGGGTGACCCTACTCATAAAGGTCCCGGGATGTGTATGTGGGGAAAGGGACAAATTTATGTTGCTTGGACACAAAAACGGTCGTGTCCAAAGCGGCAGATACTCGTGGAAGCATGGAGTTTGACAACGGCACGAATAAGGTTTATTTATTAGGAAAGTTTCTAACTGGGAGCAACAGTAAATCAGCAACATGTCCAGTAGGACTAAATATGAACGTTGCTGTGAATGGGATCTATGCTATAGAATATTTTGTGATTTGTTACTAGAAAAAAGGTTTATCTAGTTTAGACATCTAATAACATTTTAGGGTCACCACATCTTTTCCAAATGGATGAGAGTATAAAATGAAAGTTACGAGGGTTCGTTTAAATCATTTGCTATCTTCATTGTTTAGAATTTTGTTTTATTAGACAATACTAGTAAATCACGATTGATTTTTATAACGCATGCCGTTACATAAATAGAACTTTATTTTCGTTTAAAGCGACAAAACTTACTGTTGTTTTGCTTACATTACTATTCGAAATGTTTTTTTAAGTGTCATTACGCAGCAGGGTTCTCAACAGATTTAAAATAATCGGAAAGAAAAATGTATACTTAGGTAAGTAAGTAAACTTATGACTGGGTTCTAAAAGAAATTACTACTTTTATAATTTAATTTGTAATTGTTTGTAAAAAGCAAGGAATTATTATTTAGTATGGGGTAGCGCATTGTTAGTGGTGACTTCTCAATTGAGGTAACTTGAGACTCCGCTTGCCGATTCAGAAGTACCATCTTAGGGTAGATGTTGCTAAGCCCCTCCCCCCCTTATACAATACTAGGGATATGATAGTGTTATGTATGGATGTATACGACCCATAGTTCTTCCATAATGTTGTACGCATAATAAACTTGTTTATATATATTAGGAAAGGTACCATTTCATGGATTTTCATATTTCCATAAGTATGAAATATGCAAGACGAAGCAAGCAATTACGCGACTTTCGGGATATAACCAAACTCAAGCTGCTGGTCACACTACGCGTAATGAAGTTAATATTCGATTTTTTTGCATAAACACGTGTCAATTATAATTTTACCGATGAAAGGTCATTCCATGTGACTTGTTTTTGTGACCGGTTGCGTTTTTACAATGTAAAACTACGCACGTCGGCATTTTCACATTATTTTCACGGAGATGTTTGTTGTTGGTTGGTTTCGTTATCACTGACAGATGACAAGCGTAATGTTTTGTCTGTGCATGTGTGCGTTCTTGTCGGTACAAGGTGACAGGCGTAATATGGGCGTAATATGGAATCACAGTTTCTTCTTAGTGACACTACGTCTCTTTATTTTCTAAGTCTATGGTTTAGACATCACGATTTTGGTAAATTGTCTTTTTCAAAAATAGATTGTTTTATTTATGAGGCAGGTAATTGATCTTACTTAGCATAATTATAATAACTAATGATACTATATCTTTTTCAGTTCGTTTAGATTGGCCATGACATCCATGGCCAATTTGTATTATATTTCCAATAAAATTCCAGGTACATGTCCACAACAAACAGTTTTTTTACGATCAAAAGTCGAAACATTGTCAAAAGCTTCCCTTTATTACACACACCACCAGTACCCTAAAACGATCATTTCATAACGTTTTACAGCATTCTCGGCAATAGAAAACAATGACATCTACGTTAAACGGTCATACCCGAACGCCGTGAGATTTTATTTCATTTTTATTTGACTATAACAAATATATTCGATGGCAATAGAAACGCGTAACGGACGGAAACGAACGTCATTTGTATGCAGATGTTGACTTAATTAACATTGTTGTGGGTTATTTCTACTATTTAAATATGCTTTTTCAAACATTCCGATGTTCGGGATTCTATTCACTGAATTAATTGCATTTGGATCAAATTTCAAATTGCATATTAATAACTAATAAGATATCTGAAAATATTAATTTTTGTATTAGGGAATATGCACGAATGTTGTCTCTTACGAAATTAAGTGAGTGTGGTTTTCATTTTAGCCTAAATGTAAGTGCTTTTTAATGTACGATAAATTTAATTGAGAGTTGCCATAAAAATTGAATATTTTAAATATTTTTTAAATGCAATGGATAAATACTCAAGTATTTTTATCACAATAGGCGTGACATGTATATAAAAATATAGGCGTGAAATGTGGCGTGCAATTTAATGTCAGTATGACTCACGAAAGTTTAAATTATATGATTTTTATTATGTTTTTTTTACATCTCGTTATCTATTTTCACCGATTTTATCAATGTTTATCTAATTCAAAGATTGATTGATGAATAAAATTACATTAGAAAATATTAGTGAAGGAATTTTATGAGTTTAATTGCACATTATAAACAGACATTATCTAACCATATATTAAGAAAAGTAAACGTAAAAAAAAACAATTGCTTCTCAGCATTAAATTGACATGATCGGTTCGTAAGTGGTCTGAACTTGCTTCTTTAGTTCATCAATTAATATTTAACTGGAAACAACCATTTGTATCAATTACAGCCAACGCTTAATTTGGGTAAATACCAATTTTATGGGCATGAACGATTGTGGTTCCAGCGATGGGGCAAACGGGGCTAAAGAGGTTTCCAATTTAATATTTTAGACAAAGGAATACTCACAGTTTTTAAATTATTTGATGTGGATTTATTGCAGTCTCTTTTAACTTATATTATTTAAATGCATTTGAAAACACGTAGCTATTTATATTTGAGCTTGAAAGTTACAAACGTTTAACTGAATAAATTCAAAATTATCTTATAGAAAAAGTAATTTTTAAACAAATGCGTTTGTGTAAACAGTCGATTGTATGTATGTATGACCATTTCCGAATTGATAAAAAAAGATAGATACGATATTTAATCATTAAGTGTACGGGTCGCCTGATGGAAAGCAGTTTATGTAGCCTATAGTAGTGGAGTTACGGATAGTTTAAATCAGCTATTCTATTCTCAAATATTCAACTCACTTGCAGTTAACTCTCTCTCGTCACTACAAAAACTGTAAGAGACTTTACCCATTACCTAGGTACTTACTACAAAGTGAGAATTATTTAAAACAATATTGGTAAAACTTTATGTACAATCACTGTCAATAATACGTACGTTTGTACTACTTTCATTGTGCAATAAAGATTAAATAAATAAATAAATAATATGAAAAAATTAAGGCCGCAAAAATATCTAACACAATTATTTTCTTACAGCCATAAGAGCGTGTCGTCGTGTCACATATTTTGGCAGCCTTCAATGCGCAAGATACTATTGCTGGTGTACCTACCTATGCAGCAATGTAATGTAAACTCTACTTTTATGTGTACTTTGATTGACATTAGTTATTACTTTTTGTTAACGTCATCATGCCCTGACGTGACCTCACCGCGACAAGATACAGGCATGACTCCAGATAAATTACACGTATCATACTCGACACAACATCGAAACATGTCAAAAACATCGACAAAAAATTACGAAGCATTATCGGATGTCCCTCGGAATAAATTGCCTTTTAAAACGGGTCCTCCCAATAACGTTAACAATAAGATCGAATGTATATCAATGGAGTTTCGCCCACCTCATCAACATAAGTACACAAAGGTTTGGAATGCATCGGCATTACCATATCGATGTATAAGAATTTCGATAGTATTGTCGCGAGGAAGCATCGAGTGCGACCGATACCGATCACGAAAAAAGGTCGCTCGACCCTCAGAATGATATCTCACCGCCTATACACTTTGAAAACCATCTGCCATTCTATTTTCACCTTTAACTCAACACATTAAAGAACGCTTTCAGGTTTTACTATCGCAAAACTTATCGTAGAAGTCGTATAGTCTTATTTCATTTTAAATCACTGGTGACTCATTCCGTCTCTACTACTTAGCTTTTATGCAGGCACTCGTATCAAATTGAATCCTGGAAATGAAAACCATTTCTTTTTTATATTTTTTTAATATCACAAGATCATTTCTAGAACAGAGAATAATTTTTCTATAGTGTAAAAGAAATTGAAGATCGTGATTTTGTGCCGTTGTACGCATATTTTAAAAGTAAAACAATGAAGGAGTTTGTCATGATGACGGCTTCAAATAAATCCCCATTGAAATTTGAAACTAATAAGATTTTTGCATACAAACACAGCTGGCTCATTCATAAGCCATAACAAATAAACTAGAAAGCATTACAAAAGAATTACTGCCACGTGGGTTTCTTACAAAGAACCCCCACGCGCCACACATGTCAAGATTTTCTTTTAACAAGCTAGGTGGACGAAGAAAACAAATGACTGTTACTGCATCAATGCTGGTGTTTGGTTATAATAATCATAAATTATTCCAGTAACTTAACAACGATTCATTTGCATATTAACAGTACCACTTTGAACCATATTTCAAGAGTAGTAAGTAGGCTGTTGCATTTGTGATGCGAGTTGTAAATATTTTGTTTGTTTTTAATCTGTCACACGAGCATGATCTTAAGGAGGTGGACGTAATGAGACGCGATCTGAGTGGAATGGATCATCTTGTGTGTTCAAACTTATTAGAATGTAAATTCCAATTCAATTTTAACATCAACATTTTAATCAAATTGGTTTATTGCTGTTTTGCTTATATTTTGTAGGAAAAAACATTGGTGTTCGAGACTTTTTCCTTTAGAACTAGATAATTCTGACGCGCATTTCCACTCTTAGGGAAATACTGGTAATGCGAAGTAAAACAAAAACAAAAATGTATTTTGGGAAAACTCAAAATAGTAGAATAGAAGAAAAAACGCAAAACTTCCCTTTGTACCATTATTACAAGTTTTGTTAAATATATATATTAATACAAGTTTTGTTGAATAGAATACCTGGAAATTTTCTCCAGCAGCAAGTACCTATCTGTTTTTGAAAACAGTGAGCGGTTACTGCCGGGTTCAATTCTGCAAAAAGATAGACGGACATTGCGGAACGATAATCCTACCGTCATAGCCATTTGGGCTACCGAACCCTAAAAACAAAACAAGCTAATTACGCCGAGCTACCAGGCGGCCAGAAATAGCCAGAAGCTGTCTCACATCAACGATATCAGTCTGTTGTGCGTAGAAAGTATGGTGTGACTCGATCACTTATAACTGTCACGTACAGTCAACCAATTGGAACCCACTGTGTAGGACTATGTCACAGTGACGCTATAAATCAGATTGTAAGAAATCTCTTACTGCTGGTTATTTTGACATGGTTCTAGAGTGGCCTAGGGTTCTAATTGGTTGACTGTACTACAAACAGCAACAACGTTAAGCTGACTATTGTAGACCTTAAGCCGTTTCTATACGGTTTACAATTGGCCAGTTAACGGATTAGATGGTACATTCATTTGTAACTCCGGAAGCTCAAACACGTTCAGATCTTAATATGATATACGAGTAAGTGGATTTTAATACTTTCTCGTGTCATACCTCGTTTTCTCTCAAAAGATTTAAATTTTCGCCTTTCTTATTGAAACATTTATTTCAAAAATGCATGTTGGTTTTGGAATGCGACTTAAAAAATAAACAAACAGATAGATATTAGTTAGCAAGCTTGGAATAGGTATAAATAACCAGATCTGGCAAGCCCTATCCGTCATATAATACTACACGTTCGTGTAGATCGAAAATAGACGAAAACACCTCTTTATCACTCCAATATGAACGTGTGATAGAGAGGGAGATACACATGTTCGAACCCGATAATGGAATTGATTAAATGTATTTTTATGCGTCGTTTTATAGAAATATTTAATTGTAATAGGTACAGTACAGTCAAGGGCATAAATATCTATACACTTTTTGTCTTTTCAGCCATATGATTCCATATAAAGTAATGAAAGAGTTGTACATATATTTATGCCCTTGACTGTACATACTCGTAAGTACCCCTACTTTATGTTCACGAATACCACAAAACACTTGGACAATATTAAAATAGCATGTCTCTACCAATATAAAGTAACACCACCTTTCAAAACAAACTAAATTCGTAAACACTGTAAATACGAAAGCTCTTAGAAGTTAACCCTCACGCCGGAGAAACTCGCAGTTAGCTAATGTCTGCTAATAATCGTTATTGTGTAGTAACTACTGCCTTGCTGATTGCCTTAAGGTACTAAAGGTTTTTACCTTAGATATCTGGATTCTATTTGTTGTTTTATTTGAGGAAAATAGAAAACTAAGTAATTGGAATCTCAGAAAACAAATACATGAAGATATAATGCATTATTTCAGTCCTCCGGCCGGTAAGCGCCACTTTACGCAAAACTAAATTGCCGCCTGCCGGCTCCGTCGGGCTGAAAAATAGTATACAAACCTCGGCCGTTAAATGGGAAAGCCTCGGATCACATGTTAGTCGACCTCGGCTTCGCCTCGGCCGACAATTACATGGGATCCGAGACATTTCCCACTAAAACGGCCTTGGTATTTAATCTACTATTATTGATCTATTACTGTTCGACAACCTTCTTGACAGGAAATAATAATATAAATATGGATATTAAAAGTGTCAATAGATAAATTATTTCACATAGTATAAGATATAAAAAAATCTTAAATATGCTTTTGTGATGTAGGCCAAGAAAATTAGATAATTTACAGGAACTCAGCAAGCTGATTATCGTTTTAATACCTTCATTAGGTCCGAAAGATAAGTCAACCGAGTTTGCAGGAGATTCCAGGAGATTTGAGAGCTAAGTAACTACCATGTTTCGGTATTTTTTCAGTCTTTTGCGTCTAGCTCGAAAATGGTATGTCTTGGCCGTTACTTGGCTCTCAAAAGTCAAGCTCTACCTCTGGAATCGTGCAAACTATCAGACCTAATCAAGGTTTTAAAACAATATCCAGCTTGCTGGGTATTAATTCTGGAAATGCTTTTTATTGATCTAATTTTCTAAGCCTAATGTAGGTAATTACAATTTTATCCTAAAATTCAGAATTCTTACCCAAGTACATTAATATCCCGAATACCAAGTTAAAGAACTTAGTTGATTAGACTAATAAGTATACCTAATCCTTTGGTTTTAAGACTAGATAATTGAGCTTTGTTTCATCTTGCGATTTCAAGGGATTAAACTGTATTAAAATTGGCTACAATCAAACGTCTACAATAATAATTTCTTGAAAGGCCTAAATCGGATAAACGTTTAGAGATTTCGAGGATTATTTTTATAGTCTAGTTAAATCATCTTAAAGCAAGTTAAAAAGAATTATTAAAAATCCACTATCGACAAACTATATCCCCGTTTACGCATACAATGTTTAAGGTTCCTTAAAAAACGCATAAAATTGTAATAATTTCGTATCTCATTTCCCATCACATGCGTTCCTATTGAATTATTTATGTAATACAATAGATATAAAAGGTGTGGTTGTGGACTCCACTCAAATTACGAGTTTGAGTGGGACAGACACGCCCCTGTTTGCGGTTGACTAGGTTGTCAGAAATATATGAAACATTTCAGGTACATATTAAATTTTAGTACCGATTGATTCACGAAACCTGGCATGGAATGCCTGAGAAATGAATGGCAGTGCCATACATTTTCCGCGCCAGCTTTACACTAGTCCCAAAAACAGAATAGGCATATCAGTTCTTGTTTTTATGGATATTGTATCTCTTTTCTATAATTATGTAAAATATTCTTACCGTTTTCACGCGTTCACGACGCATTTTAAAGCAGTAAAAAAAAACTAAATTGATGGCTAGTCAGTAGTAGTGACATACTATAGATAGGCCTACGAAGCAGGAGGTCCCGGGTGCAAATCCTGGTCAGGGCATTTATTTGTGTGTTTATCACGAATATTTTTTTCTGAGTTATGGATGTTTTCTATGTATTTAAGTATATATTTATATATCTATACATCGTCGCCTAGTACCCACATCACAAACCTTATTGAGCTTACCGTGGGACTATAAAATATAATTTTTTTCCCACGACACAATTTTTTTTTTTAAATATTATTTATCTATATGAATATAATTGTCGTGAAACAAAAAAAATAAAACATAGTACCCACTGGTACAGACTTAGACAGGAATCTAAGTTAGGTAGTATTTTCAAGCATAATTTTAAATGGCTGAAGCCATAAACCGCATCTAATATCCGTATCTATACATAAACGAGTAGATAAAGGCATAGGTACAATAGCGTAACACTACACCCTAACGCTTTTATTGGTAAATAGCCGCTAACCTACATAAGGTTTCGTACAGACTGACAGCCCTTCTCGTATATCACAGTGACACTCTCGATTTAAGGTGTAAAAAACTACCAAGGGTGCGCCGTTAAATCTAAAAGAGGTTCAGTTGCTATTGCGTATAATGTGACGGTAAAGTTTTGACTTAGTTTGTTTTGCTTAACGTGGTTTGCTAGTTATCTTTTCTAAAATATATGCAAACTTAGCTTACTCCGACTCTAATGGTCACGATGGTATGGAGTCGTGAATCGGAAAAATTGATACTAACCTCAAAGAAATTGGAATACTTACCTAAAGTCTGTGGCAGAAATTGGGTTTACTTTTTCAGGGTTTATGTTACTCTGTGGTCTGTGATGGATTAAGCTGTAAACAATGGCTTTGGACCTATGGTCGACGACGACGTTGATGTCGAAAACGGTTGTTGAAAGTTGACGATGATGTTCTAAAATATTTCTAGAATCTGTCCTCGCAAAGAAAACTTCGATTTCATCCAACAAATCTTACGTTTCATTTCGTCCTTATCATTATCTTAAACTGTCGTGTTCTCACGGGTTCTCGCGCCTACGGCTGCGTAATGAAATAGTCTTCTGTAAAAAATGGAACCCTAATAAATATCGATAACGACGGAAGTAAAGTTAAGTGACGCGGAAACTTGTCTTTTGGCGAGGAATCGAACTCCATTAAGGTGTAAAGTGAGTCGGCTTGACGCGAGACATCCTCGGCTGACGGTGTTAGCCTAATATATTTTGACTTATTAGTGAAGGGTGGGTTGGTTTAATAAGAAAAAGTTTGTAAGAATAGAAAGGACAAAGTGATAATATCTTATCTCTTATTACTTAGTAATTTATGGGGCCGTGACACTGGATGCGATTCGCACCGCAGTCCGGTATGTGAGTGAGACAACGCTATGCGTATGCTATCCCCCTTGCAATCCAACGTGCGGAGCGAATTGCATCCGGTGTGACATCCGCTTTATAAATTAAACAAAAATTTTTTTCCAATGGCAACGTAATCCCATAAAATATAAATCAATTTATATTTAAATGCTGAACTTTGGATATACCTGAATGAATCAGGTTTTGCTAAGATTTTAAACTGTGTAATTTAGATTTATAGAAACACAAAATTGAAGGATTTATTTGTCTAGGTATACATGTTTTAATTTCATGGCTCAATTGTAAATACCTTTGTTACAGCGTATTTCAATATTGTAGTATCCCCTATACCTACAGGTAGATTAGGTATAGCAGTACCTATACCTTATTATTTTTTCTCAACTATGTATTATATATTATATTATTAGCTTGGTTTAGTGGCCCACTGAAGGGCAAAAGCCTCCCCTCTTTTTCTCCACTCGACCCTGTTGTAAGAATACCCCTTCCATTCTGCACAGAATGCATCCAGGTCGTCCCGCCATCTTTTTTACGGTTTAACAGTTCAACTCAACTAAAAAAAATACCTATAAATTGAAAAATATTTCATATACTACAGAAAAAGTGACCAAGGCCCCCGGTGAGCAGGGTTGGGATCGAACTAGCGACCTCCTGCTTTCGCGGCAGACGCCCTAACCACTGGGCTACCCGATCACGGCGATCACGGCCAGTATATGACATCTCTTTCAATTTATAAATTATATATAGTAGTGTTAGTACTTAAAAACATGAATCAAAAAATTTATTATAAATAATAAATGATTTAATTCATGCTTTACAATTGTAAAAAATACCTACCTTACGAAAAAATATCCATCGGGAACAAAAACACATAAAAATACCTAATGTGTAATTCCTTACAACCACCCATTTTTACTCTTTTCGTATGAACTTTTTAATTTGTGGCATTTTACAACAAGGGTGAATATTTTATCATTTGGCATAAAATATAGGTTATAAAAACTGAGTTTAACGACATTGGGCGTGGTAAATAGCTATCATAATGAATATTATGTTTACCAGTTCCCAGGTACCGTTTTATTGGGATGTAATATTGCAATATTTGAGGTCGTTTCGCAGCAAATAATTATAATTATTTTGGTTATAATCTAGTGATCAAGTGAAAATGTACGTTTACGTATTTGGGTACGTTCTAAATATAGTCCGACAAGCCAACAATCACAGTAACAGTAGGAAAAAAATCCATCCCTTCCGTAAGAAAAAGACAGTACCTATGATGCTCTCTAACTTACTGTTACTGCGTTCGATTGCTTGTCAGACTATATATATGGATACAAATACTACCTAAAAGATATCAAAATAGGATGAAATCCTTTGTAACATGTTTCTACCCTCATCTATATACCTTTGAGTCTTAACTTTATAAAACGGATCGGAAGGGCTACATATTAAACTGTAAAATTTTGTATGTGAGGTATAGTGTAACATTTAAACTTTAATTGTATTACTCTTAGCTTAACTGTAACTATAATATAATAAATATATCGTTTTTATCATCGAAAAAAAAAACGAATACATAAATAGTTTGCTTATTTTTATGTTCGATTTCCTTAATTTGTGCAGATTTTGCTACCAAGGCTCATAAACTAATATTACCTGCGTTGCATTGACAACCAATGAATACATTTAATTAACTTTTTACGGTATCACTGAAACAAAATATCCGGAAAAGTAATTTGTACCGACAGTGATAAAAAAATGCGAAACAAACACAAGTAATTTTTACCAGTAGGTTCGTGGCACCGCACTATCCCGGACTATTTTTACGATGTTTGTTTCAAGTTTCCCCGGTTTAGTTCCCGGCTTGATTAAAACAAGGAAAGTATTATTTGTTTATGACTTTTCCTCATACGAAGAAAAACAAAGTCAGTAATATGAAAATGTTTTACTGGTTAATTCTATTTTTTATGATATAAAAAAACCGTGGGTAATTTTGTTATTTAGAATTACCCATCCGGTTTTGAGTGCCTGTAGAAACGTTGTGCTGCATATTTTTGTGATGCGCACACAACTATAAATTGTTTTCATGTTATGTGAGTTATGCCTGTACTATTTTTTGTGATCGTCGCAAATAAATGTATTTCTGTCTTTCGTTCTTTCTTTCCTTCTTTCTTTCTTTCCTTCTTTCTTTTTTTCTTTCTTTCAAAAGAAATGAACTACAGTAACAGTTGCAATACTCTTTTATAAAGAACAAAATAAATAGAAGAAATTAAATTATTTGTATTATTTGTGTTTGTATTCAATAGGTGGTAACATCTTGGGGTTAGTTGCCAAAGCAGATCCCAGGTCTTCTGAACCGTGGCATAAGCCAGGAAAACTCTAGAAAGAAGAAGGCAATGAAGGTGATCTGGTAAATGCTAATTAATTAAGCACTAAAGCGTATATAAAAAGTACCTATTCATACTTTTTATTTTTCATATCTGGCCGCAGCCGAGCTCTATTGATGCATGGTTGTCGGAACGAAAATTGTTTAGCAAAATAAAATGATTAAGTTTATTTAAAACTAGTGCACCTACCTACAGATGGACGAATAAATATTTAATGTCGTTTCTTTTGTTTACATGTATGTGTTTTAGTTGTTATTTATTTAGAAATTAAAAAAAAAGTATGTAGTACTGATAAAACCACTGATTAAATAAATACTTTTGTTTACAGAGCAACACATTTTATTTGTCGTTCATATTGTGCACGTATAAGATATCTTATACGTATATACATTTTACTTCTACATAGGCGAATACTTCAAACATTGTATAAATCTTCAAAGAATTTCATCCAAAATACAGGGTGACTTCAAAATCGTAATACAAAACACTTGGTTGTGGCTCAGTTAATGCCAAACTATATAATACATGCACCCCGTTGTTAAAATTAGCTGTATTTAATTATCGCTAATTTTCTAACAAAACAAATATTTAAAGTCCCGAAGTGTTGTTACACTACATTCAATACCTGACTGTCATACCTGTCACTCGATGTTATCATCAAAGCAAGTTATTATCGATATCACTATGAGTGACAGTCGTATAACTAACTTGTTTGTTCATTGAAATTAAACACTTTAGAACGGATTAATCGTGTTTATTAACACCATGATCCTACGTTTAGAGCCCTTTACAGCACTCGTTTTCACAAGGTTAAGGCACATGTCGTGTTAAGCTGCTCAGTCATCATCTTAACCCTGTGAAAACGAGTGCTGTAAAGGGCTCGAAACGTAGGATCATGGTGTTAATAAACGCGATTATTCCGTTCTAAAGTGTTAAATTTCAATGAATAACAATCGCGGTAACAGAAGACAATATTAACTTGTTTGTTGTTTAGTTTTAAGTACCCTGATAAATTTGTGAAAATAATAAACGGAGCTAGTTTAAATAAAATCATTTATTAATGTACCTAAACTACCGTAAATTACAAGCTTAAAATATCTACGTTTAAGTAGATAAGTGTGAACCTACTTTTCCTAAACGTATTTTAAGATGTGTTCAAAATGACCACCGCCTTCCCGGACACATAAGTCCGCCCGCCGTCTATGGTTGATCTTAAGTCTGCCTAGAATAAATTCATTGGCTTTTACTGAGTCAAACGCCTGAATTATCTTTTGGCGAAGTTCATGGACGGTATTAGATTCCCGTGTGTACACTCTCCTTTTGATTTCGCCCCACAAAAAGAAGTCGAGTGGCGTCAGATCGGGACTTCGAGGCGGCCATGCGACTGGACCATTGCGTCCAATCCATCTCTCAGGGAATTGTCTGTCCAAATAATTTCGCACACTTAGAGCAAAATGTGCTGGTGCACCATCTTGCTGGAAATAAAGATTATCCAAATTTTGCTCCGGCACATCTTGTAGCAAAATCGGTAACACGTTTCTCAGGAAATCTTCATATTTCGGTCCATTTAAGTTCCCGTCAATAAAATATGGGCCAATTACACAATTGTTCAGAATGCCTGCCCAAACGTTTACAGAGAAACGAGTCTGGTAAGAGTCTCGGCGAGTTACATGAGGATTTGCATCACGATCAGCCCACCAGTGTTCATTGTGGACGTTAAACATGCCGACTCTTGTAAAAGTTGCCTCGTCGGTCCATAAGATATTTAGGTGTAAGTTTTGCTGCAGCCAACGACCAAAAATAACTCTTCTAGGGTAATCTGCTAATACGATATCCTGAACCCTTTGAAATTTAAACGGATGTTTTGCTTCAGCTTTCATTAGCCGCCAAATAAACAATTGGCTCGTGCCGAATCTCGCAGCAGCGTCCCTTGTGCTAGCCTCTGGGTTGCGGTTAAAATACTCGAGCACTCGTCTCCGAAAAGCTTGTGAATACCGCGGCCGTCGGCCTCGACCTTGAGCATGCACCGGAACTGCAAACTGACCATAGTCTCGTAAATTCTGGATGGTACTGTTTATTAACACACGTGTAGGTGTTGGACAATCAGGGTAACGTTCGTTAAATAATACCTGAGCTCGCACAGTACTTCGCGATGTTAAATAAAAATCAAGCATATCCATCTTTTGAATATTAGTATAAGGATAAGGTCGAGGCATTTTATTTAATAGTGAAATCAAAATATTACGGTAAATCTTATTTTCTTTGACAAGTGTCACTTAATAATCAAAACACGTTTTCTTCATAAATACCATGGTAGCTGATTGACAACTAAAGAGGAAAGTGATTTATTAAACTTCTTTGTTAATTATTATGGTAGGTTAACCATGTTAAGTCAAACAAAATAGGATAAATTAAAAATTTAAAAAAATATTCTTACGATTATTTTAAATGCATGATACTTAATTGAGAGGCTTAGTTTAGGGGAAATGTGTGTAAAACATTGATTTTGTATTACCATTTTGAAGTCACCCTGTATATCGGTTTTCCAGTGACGTCACACCATCAGTCTTCGAAACATAGCATCGTTCAATCAACCTTTATCAATTCCAGCTTCAAAGAAACACGATACCAATTCGTCTGACCAATACTCACTGGGTAACAGATGGATACCCGATATAATAGTCATAAAAACCTATCACCTGTCTTTCCTTATGAGGCTGGCTGTAATTAATAAAAAGTAAAATCTGTCGAGCGGGGCTTAAAACGCATTTAATTCTTGATAAGGGTAACAAATTGAATGAAGATAGCACGCCTGAGACGGAGATCGTAAGTGCATTGCTGTGATAAGTCGTATGACTGTTAGACTCATGTGGACATGACAGGGAAAGTTAAACCTGTTTATTAGCCGTTCAGGCAATCCGTTGAATCTGCAAAGCGGGTATGCCTGAAGCGTGGCCGGCTACTGACAGCGTGTGTCATGGCGATTAATAATTATACATACCTATTTCGATTTAAATGACAACCTTTTGGCAAATCTTAAAAAGTTTGTTTTTAAATAATATGAAATCTATACAGAAAGTTCATCCGGGCACATACAATTTTGAGTTATTCAATTTTTTTTTAATTTTGAATTAATCGTACTAATTTTATCATAGTAGTATGTAGTTGTCATTGTATATTTGTCACTCTTGGTGTTTTAATTGCAGGTTTTATGCTTTTACCGCACCTAAACATTGGTATCTGTTTGTCCTGGTGGTTGACTAGTAGATAATGCCTACTGGGATTAAGACCGCCTTTTATGGTCATTTGACTGTTAAATAAAGATTAAATAAATACAGTTACGGAAGGTGTAAGTAATAGTCCTTTACCAGCTCAACATTTTGAGATTAAAATCACTTTATAAAAAAGGGACTAAACATATTTTTCCTTGAGTCTTTATATTCGTTAGAATCTGAAGTCGTAATATTTTAATTAAGTCAAGTGCTCTCAAGAAATTTACAAAATGTGGATTTTGCTTTAGCTTTTTTATTATTAAACTATCATTTACTAAAGTGTATATATACAGGTATATATAGGTAAGAATAATAGCTAGGACCCTGCCAGGTACACCAGCCAAACATCTATTCACACAAATCAAAGTACTCACTCTACCCTCACAATATATTTTCAATATAGCAAAACACGTACACACACACATACACACCTTCGAGGTAAGCAAACCCTCTCGCACCCGTTTAGGTAGTAAAGAACGGCTGCTGCCCGCATGCCACAAACTGACCAAGTCTTCCAAGACAATGCAAGCCAAGTCTTCCAAGACAATGCAAGTCGTTGGTCCAAAAATTTATAATGCACTACCAATTGACATCCGAATATTAGAAGATTGCAATGTTTTCCAAAACACACTGAAAAAATGGCTAATTGGTAATGCATTTTACACTATGGACGAATTCTATGACGTATGTAAAAATAATTATTAAGAATGTTTACGGATTGTTTACTTTTGACATACCTACAAATAACTAGTAAATTGAATTTATGACATTGTCTTCTGTTACCGCGATTGTTATTCATTGAAATTAAACACTTTAGAACGGATTAATCGCGTTTATTAACACCATGATCCTACGTTCATGATCTTAACCCTGTGAAAACGAGTGCTGTAAAGGGCTCGAAACGTAGGATCATGGTGTTAATAAACGCGATTAATCCGTTCTAAAGTGTTTAATTTCAATGAATTTATGACATTAATATTATTCTTAGATTTAAAAAAGTGTTGACATGTAATATTTCTGTATTATCAATAAATGAGTATGAGTATGAGTATAACATTCATTGATCGTTTTTAGGAAAAGGTACCTAGTCCTAGTTGCTAGCCGATAAGGCCCTAATGCCATAAAGATTAATTTAGAAATGAACCTTATCAACGATCGACAAAGTGCTACCTTTTTACTAAAATCGATCACATCGATCGATAAAGTGTACTGGTGATATTTTCATTACATGATTACTACTATTCCAAATTGAAAAACCTACTTTTTTACAAATCCATACTATTCTTTACTTTGTCCTTCAGACGCATCCACTTTTCAGTACTGTATCGTTGATATTTGTAATCTCAAAATGTCAAAGGTATTTAATTTGAATATCATGCCAGCCTTATCGTACTCGTATTTTAACATTTATCGATGACTTATCTACGGCAAGGATAAAGGGGGTCGAATAAAAGATACGAATAAAAGGACCAATCTTAAGAACCCAGATTGTATACCCGTTAGCGACGGCTGAGATAAGAGGACTGCCAATGTATCAAGTGGCATTCCTTAAAAATGTCAGGCTATTGAACAGAACTGAAATCATGTGTGTGCCGTAATCTGGCAATAACTAGCCTGACATTTTCAATTTGGGAAACTCGATTGTTTAGCGACCTTTGTTTGTTCTCTTGTTTTACTTGTTCCTGCCAGTGGTTCCGAAATATAAATATTTGTAGAGATAGTAGATAATACACGTTGTAAATGTGTTCAGCGCCGGCGAAGATAAATAATATATGGGAGCGAATGTACATTTCCTAACCTAGTTGTCTAAAAAGTTTTGGGTATGTCTAACCTTGTGTGTACTTTACTATAAATAAAAAACTTTCGTTCGCGTAATAAATTTTAACATTGAATATGTAATGGGTATATTTTCATAGTATTTTAATTATATTATGATTACTCAGAATAAGTTAGAATTCGGTTACTCGGTAAAATAATATAACTATCTACCTACTGCTAAAATGTCTAAAAGCGTGTTGCTATACAGTCAGTTTCAAGGTAAAGTAACTAAAGTAAGGTAAGGTAAAGTAAGGTAAGGTAAAGCATCGGTCTACAATTTGTGTAATAGTGTATTTATACAAGACTAGCTTTTGCCCTTTCGTTTGCGTAGAACTAGAATTTTCTCGATAGAAACTATCCTATTTTCTTATTTCAAAGCCAAACTTTCCCCAGACTAACTTTCATTTTAACCCGTTTACCTATTATAGCGTCAATAGGTAACAGACAGACAGAGTTACTTTCATAATCATAATATTAGTCCTAGTATGATTTACAGGCTTCCAACTTATTATAACATTAAAAGTGAGTACTTAACTTTGTGGTATTGTAAGATGCTAGTATATCGATATTTCCAATCAGTTCCAAATCCAAATATATATTAATTTAGACGAATGAATCTCCATCATGATATCCGATACGTCTGCTTACGACACCGATATCAAATCTTTCGGATGTCACATTGTGTTGTCAGACCGTGATTTTATCAAGTCGACTAAACCATACGTTATTTCATTTCACTACCAATCCATTACTTAAAATATGATGGCCCTAAATTGATTATCAAATCATAAGTTACGATACCTTAGAAAACTTTATTTTTTATAGACATTTAAACAAGTTATTACGCCAATAAATACTTTTTTATGGACTAAATACGTACACCTCATAAATTCCAACACTAAATTTGTTTCCGATACTAAAACATGTTCACAAAATAAAAATCGATTGGAAATGATAAACGCACGTAAGTCACCGAGGTTCGGGTTTAAATAGGCATTCAGATTCCGAGATAGTGATTCCATAAACACGTTGTATGGTGTCCCAGTTTATTGTCATATGGCACGGCATGGAATCGTAAAAAGCCGTTAATGCTATAAATTCTTGAGTATGCTTAGGTGTGTACAGAGTTTGACGACTAAAGAAATACACATTGAGAAATTCAATTCCTCTTTAACTTTTTACTACCGTCAGGCCAAGCTAGGTTTGTCTCAATTTTGATATAAGAAACTGTTAAGCACAAGTGTTATTTTAAATATCAAACTTCTATGAAACTACGAAGTTTACTATTATGTTAGGAAAAATAAAAGTGTCGAGGCTTTTGGTAAAAATCATAACTTCACGATTACCAGTTTGAAGAAAATAAGTTGATTTTTTTATGTAGGTCCCTATATGAATATCAGGTACTTAGTTGTTATCAATATTGACATTGACAATTTGACTGGCCTCTTGCTCGGATTCTCTAGAGCTTAGTCAATTTAGCACAAGATATTATCAGGCTATTGATAAAATAAGGCCATATGAAGAAAATTTAATATTGTAGACACGTGTTTAGTTAGGTTCAACTAAAGACAATACTAAAATGGTGCACGATTACAGTTTTTTATAAACAATTGTACAACCGCGAAATGCTGCACAACGCACAAGCCGCTCACTTATACAATTTGATCGATGGCACACTGTTGTTTCAATTTCTTACCTATTTAGCCAATCTTGTTACATAAACACTGTTACAAAATCTAACACTCGATACATTTTGTCTCGGATCCAGAACTCGAAGTACTCGAAGTAGGGACATACACCTCGTTTAAAAAATATTAGCATATCACCACAGTTGTCGCGTTTAAGTCAAAAGTCGCGTGCAGTGACCATCGTCCTGTGGATAAACAACAAAAACTTATTTATAAGGAAAATGCAGGACACTTGTGTCATTTTAATAATGGAGGCAAACCTCATTTAAATTTATTGATGGCACCGTTAACTTGTTACCGTGTATGTGCTATTTATCATGAAAATAGGACATTTTTTATAGGGTGATATGTAAATGTTAGACACGCTATGAAAGGGATTGTTAAATTAATCCAATTAAAGGCGCAGTCAAATATGTTTCATTGTTTTAATAACACCCATTATTCTATACATTAATTCACTCACAACACAGCAGTAGAGTATGTTACAGTCGACTGTAAAAACATGGGTTTATGCAACTTACTTAAAAATTTGTCCCATAGCATCTTATTCCAGTGTAAAAAGAGAGAAATAATCCCAGAGCGGAGCGGAGATAAAAATTTTTTAACCTCATAATTAAAAAAAAGTTAATTGTAGTTTTTATTTGAATCGTAACATATAGCCCCGTCTTCCCCTACCATATTTATGGAACGATTTTGTCGACACACATTTTTGCACTTGACTATACTTACTTTGCTTAGACTGAGCAAACCTACAAATTATTGTACCTGTTATTAGATAACAGCTTAAATAAGTACCGACTAAATATGTGACGATACATAATGTTATTCTGATGATCCTATTATTCTAATTATTTTGGTTTACTAAAATATGTCCAGAGATACGTACCAGGTTCACCCCACGATATTGTTCAATAATATTAATAACAAACATTCTTAAATTAAGTGCGGTACGGCTCAAATACATTGTACATTCCAAAATCTAGACAGACGGCGATGCTGAATTCCACGCTTAGAAAATATTCCATAATAACGTCGACTGGGATATATATAAAAATAAAATAGATATAATAAAGTGGAGTCACCCCCCACTTATTAAAAATGTAATGCGTAAATTAAAGCTGACGATGAAGTTGACTTTCATAATTTGTGTTGGACGTCAGGATCTAGGGTAATATGCGGAGATTATTATTATTCCTTATAAGATTACCTATTCAAATCATTCCTTATATTCATGCCACACGTTACCTATTTGGCAGTCATAATAATAAAATAGTTCTCCCATGAGTACAACCTTTCTTTGGATCCCATAAGATTTTAAAATATTTGTTTGTAGGTTTTATCCCGTTTCCGTTGAATGGCGTCATATCAATATCATATTGTAATGGAAACAAAGGGAAGCAACATTTTTAGTGATGAAATAGGAGATTGTATGACAACGGCATAAATACAAGGGCATTGTGGCCAATATAGTAGTTGAGTATAATATGAGTAAGATATGCTTATTTTCGCAATACTTTTCACTTTGAATCGTTAAAAATTAAACTTCCAAGCATGCCATGCTTGGGCTTGCATGTCGGGAGCTCCGGCGAACGCCGGCCGCCTGCGATTTTACTTTATGCTCTAACGAATAAAAAGCATTTTATTTCGCCTAGCCTCGACATAAAGTCGAACTTTTAGTCGAACCATACTGTTTATACGTCATATACCACTATTTTTGATACACGTGGCACATGCCAGGTAAATTTGGCCACCAACAGGTGTGGTTAGGTTGTAGATGTTTGGTGGCCAAATTTACCATGTAATGTATGGTGCGAATTAGGTAGGTACCTACAATTCTCACATAACTCATATAGGAGCGCACTCTCACACATCTCAAAGGCCGGAAACGTACATGTACCCATAAGTTTTAAAAGTGACCATTGGCAACGATAGTCGCTTGCCATCAGGCTCGTTTGTCTATTTCATAAATAATGTCTGGCAAATCTTAAAGAAATTAAAATCTCCGTTATTTTCTTAACCTCATGGCAGGACCCCTATGTTGAAGCTTAATGAGCGTTACCTGTCCACAGGTTTAACATACGCTTGTAAATGTGATTTTTGAGTAATTAGTCCGTTTGCCCGCGGCTCAGATATTATGTGGTAAATGCTGCCTTTTAATTTGCAAAGGATACGCGCCCGTTTTTAATATGTAGGCTTTTAGACAGTTTTGATAAATGGTTGTTTGGATTAAGCGTAGAAAGCAATCGTCGAGGGAGTGAAGTTGCAAATGCATTTTTTTTCGCGTACGGGTGAATTTGACACGGATGTTTTTAATTTAATTTTTCCCGCTTTTTCAATTTTAGGTGCAACACAATTTATGACACGACTATACCTCGTTTTTTAAGATTAGAAAAATAACGGCTGGTGTTGCCTACTTTTCATAAATTATTTCAGTCGTATCTAGAAAATATTAAAATGAAATTACTTTAACTTTATTCTTTATTCTTGAAGATAAACATACCTACTGTGTATACCAAAACATTTACATGTGGTAAATCTACCACTTAACACATACGTAGGTTATTAATATTATTATTATGTAGTAATTGATATTATTTACTTATACCTATCCATTTTTAACGTTATGGTGAAGAAAAGAAAACACCTAAAAATTTCACGAACACAATCGCACGCTTGTTCTAATAAAACGAAGTAGGCATAGTTACCAAAAATATTGTACCTATTTAAAAATTTAGTATTTGGTAGGAAGGTTCATAGAAAATATTCTTAACGACCTCTTATGATAAAACATTTACGATTGTTCTCAAACTTAATGCAGATTTTAAATAATCTTGAAAAAAAAAACACGTATGAATTTGTTTTCGCATTATCTTATCTAGTAATTTAGATATACATATCATGTAGGTATTCCTATGATTCTACGGTTGTTCCACGATTGATTTTACGATTATTTTGATTGCTCAGCATCCATACAAGTTGCATATTTTATTGGGAATCGAGAAGACACCTCCAATTTAAAAGATTTCCCGAAGCAAACAAGATCGTTACCTCGGCTTTGCTACAATGTCGTCACTTTACGGTATCGGATTAAGTACAGAACGGGCCATAAACAACCACGTTAATATCAAATTGACGACCATTTCTGCACTCGAAAGTTCTTACAACGCGAATTGATTATACAACTATCGAGGTTTAAACCCACGCAACTATCGATTCGCCACGCGTCCCACACAAGCAACATAAATCATAAATCAAACATACATCCTCACTAACGAACGTAGTTCAAACATTGGAATCGAGTAATATGAATAAAAATGGATGAAACAATGGCCGAGCCTCTATGGTACTTCAATTTGTCAAAATGTGTCAGGATGACACTGTTTGCGCGTGCCGCGGTGGGTCTCAGTTCGGCGTCTACGGGCGCTTTCAATGAATATTGTATTACGGGGAAAAATGAAATGAAAAAGTGAAAATGGAAGGACGTGAAAAGAGAGCCCGTGGGCTATCTCGCTGGCGACAAGCGACACAGGGTGTGTATTTCCAATCGCTCAATTTGAATAGAACACTCCAACGAATACTTTTATATGTTCGGACCACGCATAGTTATTACAAACAAAAATAATGGAAGAATAGAGGCGTAATTCATTAAATAATAGTTGTTTACTAATAAGTTTACACAGCCTTATGGTTCAAAACGATTACACTGGAAACTAGAGTCAAACTACGTTATTTCTTTGACGCAAATGATCTGTCAAACTTTACTTTCACAGTGTGTGCTATCAAAATCAATGAAACTCAGCATAGACAGACTCTTCTACATCACAAGTAATGTAATATATCAGAAATAGTCGTGCCCTAAGTTTGATATTTATACATTCTAGATGCCGTTTATATGGCGGCATATGATTTGTTCGCTTGACAATCAAAGTGGATAATGTATGGGGCTGTATAGAGTCACCCAGTCAACACGGCACGATGCTTTCTTAACATTACACCTCTAGTAATCAATTATCTTTGTTACGGATATTAAGGTTTTAGGTTGTAGATTTGAGGTGTGGGCTGAGCTACTTGCTATGTAAGCAATGTTAACACGGATCCATATTTGCAGTTTTTAAACAGTGACGTTTTTAGTTTTAGCTGACGTTCGCACGCCCTTTGTTCTGTCTATTTGTGTGTTTATTCACACGAAATAACGGTATGAGATAAACAATAACTAAGCGATAGCTTAGTTGAATCGGTCACTTGTTTTGACAGGGACGTTAGTCAATTGTTTTGACGAAAATTGGTTGAACGCATTAACTACGTAAAGATGGCGGTTGCTGCCCTGATGACTCTTAAAACATAATATGAACCTTGTAATTTTCGAAATATATACAGTATGTGTAACTACTTAACTACCTACCTCTACCTACCTTAAATCTAAAATGTAAATTTTTAACCAACGTAGCTTGTGTAAAGCTTATATATTAGTCGTCAATTATGAGTAAAAAAATATAGCAACACTTATTTTAATTCCACAAACCTAGGTACAGTACCTATCAAAGTAAGCACTCACTCCATAAAACCTATGAAATAATGTACCTACAGATTTCGGTATAGTCTTAACGAAATTAACTAAAGAATTTGCTTCACTTTGTTCCACAAATAGAATAAATTGTTAAAGACTACCTTTTTAATTCCGTTAATTCTCCTTAGAAAATTTGCCTACAATAAAGTGTTAGTTAACTACAATGCTGTTTTCTTTATTAAAGAGTTTCTTTACATTTTTTTTATTTCTATTTTAGTTTTATTATAGTTAAGTTTGCATAGGTCAGTAGGTTTAAACCATAATTTAATTCATAATTCAAAGAACAGTTCGAGATTTACTTTGTTTGTAGTTAAAACGCGTTATTTAGCTTCGTGCTCGTCACTCTATCGGGCGGCTTAAAACGACAATCGGCTTTGCAATTAGTTTGCAATGTTCCCTGAAAATATTTGCATTTTTATTGAAATTCTGATATCACTGTTGTGAACACAATCAGGAAAAAACGACTAGTAACTGCATGTATAAAATATTGTTTTATAATAACTTCCTGTTCAGTTAGAATGGGCGTTATTTTATCGCATATAGATAAACTTTAATATAGCGTAATATTTAATAAAGCATTGGTGGCCCAGTGGTTAGAGCGTATGACTTTCAATCCGAAGGTCGCGCGTCCCGGCTCGTACCAATGAGTTTCTCAAAACGTATGTACGAAATATCATTTGATATTTACTAATCGCTTTTCGGTGAAGGAAAACACCGTGAGGAAACCTGACTTATCCCAAAAAAGCCTTGTTTAGAGGGTGTGATGGCAGTCGTTTTCGTAAAACGCCCACGCAAAATCTTTGAATTAGGTGCCATGTTGCTAAAACGGACACCAGACTTCCAGAGCCGTAGCATATGCAAAATAGATACTTATTAGAATAAATTTATTTATAAGGTAGGTATACTTATTAGAATTTGACAATCACTGTGATAAAGAGAAAAAGCGCGACCATTTTAGACGGTGGGGTGGGTGGTAGGTGGGTAGAGTCATAATATAATAAAATCTATACATGTAAAAGGAAAAATCCTGACTGACTGACTGACTCATCTACCCTGATTTTTCCACGGTAAGTACGTATATTCACCTCCGAGGTTACACGTATAAGCACACAGGTTACGTGTTTACACACACAGAATAACCTGCTGCTTATCGACTGAGTCGGCCACGCAGCGTGCTAATATTGAACGAAAACCTCCTCGAACGTAATTCTGCCTTTTTTACCAGCTTTGCAATTAAAACCATAGTAACCCGATGTTTCATAGTCATTCACTGAGGCAAGTGTTTGCTTAGTTAGATTTAGGTACAAAGAATTCTTAATGGCATGTCGACTGGACCTTTAAAATGCACCCCACTTTCATTTCAAAATCAGAACAATTAAACGCACGAAATAGGGGTTAGGTGCTATCTGAAGGGTGCATGCTTGGGTGAAGTGCGCAAAATAATATTCCTGAAACTTTTCCCATTCTAAAATGAACTCTAAAAACCGAAGCTTATGGTTTGTTTTTGTCTGAATCGAGACGGTGTTACTGGAACGAGCGATCAGTTTTCCGCAATTCTCATGAGTTATGATCTGACGAATTTTTCACGAGAAAAAGCTTGCAACGGATTATTGTACGAGCGAAAATACGTCTTAAGACGTTTGAGCATTACCTAGAATTGAGTAAGGGATTTGTGATGTGTTTTAGTGGTTATTTTTGCTTGCACGTGCCTGTTGATAATTTGGCGTTTAATGAAGCAAGTCTGCTGCGTTTCTCCGGCGGAAGATGGTAGAAAAATGGTCGCAGTGAATGCAAATTTTCTCCCTTATTGTTTGGTTTATTGTCTCGTTTATTATTTATTATTATTATTGCAAGCCTATACTGTCCCACTGCTGGGCAAAGGCCTCCCCCCACCTTCTCCACTCTTCCCGATCGAGAGCAGTCTCTGGCCATCGTTGCAAAAAGGAGTCAAGCTCGTCTCGCCATCGCCGGCGGGGTCTGCCGGGTCCTCGATTTGAGCTGTCAGGTTGCCACTGAGTGGCAATCTTGGCCCACAACTCCTCCGGCATGCGGCAGACATGACCAGCCCAGTCCCACTTCAAATGAAGCGAAAAATACGAATACATTTCTCTGCTTTTAGATTTGTTTTGCATTGAATACAATTGATCAAACTTGAATAGGTTTTATTAATAAATTACCTGGACGATGTCTGCGTTTTATAACGTGTGCATTTAATTGTTCGATACAATGAAATTAAATTAATAAAATCTAGTCAAAGCCTAAGGACTATTTGTTTCATAGGTACCTACTAATGTTGGTTTATTCATAATCAGAAACAAAGTAAATTTAATTTTCAACTGAAAGTGCAATACGACTGCCATAGTCATGTGTAAGTCACTAGCTACCAAATAGGCAAATACACATCATAAAGGCAAAAGAAAAAACCGAGTGATTACAGAAATGATAATTATACAGCTGCCATTTGCACAACAGATAAAAAACTTACAAGTTACAAACGACATTTTAAAAGTTCAAATCTGCCGAGTCGTTTGCGACGCAACTGCGAATCACGACGTTAGTTCGTTTCTGTGCTTACATTTATTCGATATTCTAGAGAGATATGCAGGCGACGAAATTTCAATTTCAATGTTCGCGATAGCCCGCAAAGTGGGCATGAAATAGTAATGTGTTACACTCTTTCTTCCTCCTAGCGTTATTCCCGGCTTGGGCCACGGTTTATGGAGCCTGAGGTCCGCTTTGGAAACTAATCCGAAGATTCGGCGTAGGTCCTAGTTTTACTAAAGCGACTGCCATCTGACCTTCCAATCCAGCCTAGTAGGTACTAGGCCTTATTCAGATTAGTCCGGTTTCCTCACGATGTTTTCCTTCACCGAAAAGCGAAAATAAATAATATGTTGTACATTAAATAAAATAAAACTGAGCACTTACTTATTTCATTTCTTTTTCGATAAGTATCATAAGTATAAATAATGCCATCAAAATCGAACTCATATCGAACCCATACCGTCAACATTGTAAACTGACCATTTGTGATTCGTATTCCAACGGCATTGGGTCCATCGATGGTCTACCAAGAGTGGTGCTGTTTGTACACCCATTAAATACCAAGACAGCAACTGCTGAATCACGCCCCAAAATTCGAATATCACTGGCCAGGCCTACCACGAAAATCAAACATTCGAAAATTTGTATCTCCCTCTCTATCACACTTGCTTATTGGAGAGATAAAGAGGTTTACCCGTCAATGCCAATTTTCGATGTTCGTGGTACGCCCTCTGGCCGGCCAAAACTTTTTAATTGTAATGGAGATTAGTACCTATCTGATTTAGCTTAGTGTGCGCATTTGTAATAACATTGTTATTTTTGTACGTTTGACAGCTGTGGGCGGAGATGCTCAGATAAGGTAAGAGCAGGGTACAGCTAATGCGAACTAGAATGCACGATGCGAAGCCACTGGTCTTGAATTGCGTCTTTTGTTTTTGACATAGCGTTCCATTAGTTAAAAAACGGTAACTAATTGAAAGATATCTATGTCAGGTAGTTATGAATCTGAACAACTTTTACGCATAACAATTTAGCGGTTTCAAGCCATGACTTGTAATTCAAACTGTTATGGTAATTAGGTTCTATATAGAGACGCTTTTAAAGTTAAACATGACGCACTTTTATATGCAATACAGACTTTTACTATTATCATTCTCACGTAAAGTGGGAATGTCTAGAATCTGGTACAATTTTCATATTCAAAACTGAATTTAGTAGAAGTATTCCCAAGATAAATGGGTAATAAAAAAATCATTACGTAAAGGGTGACTCACACTAGAACGGGACGGGATGAAGCGGGTGTTCTTTTTATAGAAATTGACATATCATCCCGACCCGACTATGTTCCTTCACCGTAGGATCACGTGAATCATGTCCATTGTAATGAAGTCTATACGATAATTGTCGTTATATTATGAATATTTAGAAGTAGTTAGGTATGAGCTTTTCGAAAAACAATATCAGCAAATAAACTTCACCCAATGTGTCAACATTATCAATTGTCTCGCTTCCCTACGGCACCCCTTCAAATATTAACAGTCATTAGAAAACTGCAAGTCATGTAAGCAATTCATGTATTTAATAACGTCACTACCCTCTAGAAATCTATTAACGTCACAACGTTTTAATAATCAATTTACGGAACCCCTTGGTTGCGAACGAAACGTCAATAGCCATCGTTTGAAAGTAGATGTTTCGATTGAATAGTCATCATTTTGGCACATACAATTTAAAAGTAGAAATTGATTTACGAATAAGGAAGCCCGATAGGATGAATGAAAATTAATTTAAAAAGGAAGGCGAACAAATGGTGTTATAATAAGAGAGCCATTTGTAACATGATACTCGATTGGTGCAGTTTTGTTTTTTGCATAGCAAATGTATGACGTAATACTTTTAGGAACTATTATGAAAACATTTATAGTGTTTGAAGGTTAAAATTTATAATAAGAAATAAAATAATTTATAGTAACGAAATCCATACGTAGGCTGTTTAAATGATTTTTTGGATTTATTTGCTTTAGGTTAAATCACTCTATTATACTTTACTTATAATACTATACTTCACAATAAAACAGTTTCTTCCAAACATAAGTCTTCAAAAATTTAAACGTGTAAAATTTCATCTCCTAAACTGGTTGGCGTAGTTGGTAGTGACCCTGCCTGCTAAGCCGATGGTCCTGGGTTCGAATCCCGGTATGGGCATTTATTTGTGTGATGAACACAGATATTTGTTCCTGAGTCTTGGATGTTTTCTATGTATTTATGTATTTGTATATTATATATATCGTTGTCTGAGTACCCGTAACACAAGCCTGCTTGAGCTTACTGCGGGACTTAGTCAATTTGTGTAAGAATGTCCTATAATATTTATTTTATTTATTATTTTATTAAACTTTAATCAAAAATTCTGAATGTGTGCAAATACCTACGAATGATTTCCAGACAGATTCAAATCAAAGCAATATACGAAAATTGAACGGTCCACGAAATGGCTTCACTATTTAAACTGGATTGAGCAAATAATAACCCAAGATTTCGAACAGGTGAAAATACCAGAAGCAATACCAATATTTGATATTAATATTAGCTTACCATATAATAATATACATAGAAAATTTGAATGAATTGTAGGACAAAGAGCGTACTCCCACCTTAAAGGCCGGCAACGCACTTGCGACACCTCTGGTGTTGCGGGTGTCCATGGACGACGTTAATCGCTTACCATCAGGCGATTCGTTTGCTCGTTTGCCACCTATAGCATAAAAAAAAGACAAGTGTTTTTTACTTTGCGTCAGATGTTGTGTCACGGTCACGTGGGCACTTCGTAGATAAAATAAAAAAAAACATTAATGACTTTATTGCTACTGATTTATTCCTAGTGAAACTTGTCATGCTCGTCAAGTCAAGCCAACCTGGTTAGGTTAGGTTAATACTTTTGGTAAATACTTACTGAGATGATGGACTTAAATTAGATTGTCGCCATTTGCCGGCTTTTTTTTTTATATACGTTCGGGAATCCGTCGGATCAACATGCGAGCCTGGGCATCCGCCAAACAAATTTCCCATACATTGATTGGCAGATCCGGCGGATATGTCCAAACGTATATATGGCCGGCAATTAACCCACCAGTGGCGGGGCTTTCACAAAAACGATCTCCATCGGTTTGCAAAATTTTCTTCAGCTTATGATGAAAATTGATCATACTAAGGAAACCCAAACTAGTTCAAGATAAAAAGTTGCCTGATAATGTTCTTGTCGCGCGACGAATGTTACCCGTGCTTTCACACCCATGATTTTACACAACTGTTTTTTTAAGGATGTATATTACAGTTTATTTAAAAAAATGGTTTCACCCTAATAGTACACACAACCTACTATCTTGATCACGGGCAAGCGACACGCTTGATCGTCGCCCAATGAATTGCGAATGGCTTACGAGTCTAGACGAAGCTTTAACGGTTACGATTATATAGTATTAAATGGAATTAAACCCTAACTAAGACGTAGATTTGTTATAATTATGAACGAAATTTCATTCTACTACCTGCACTGGACGCAAGATGAGTTGAATGCATATTTATTTATTTATTTATTTAAGCTTTATTGCACAATTACAAAAAAAAGTACAAATGGCGGACTTAATGCCTTGAGGCATTCTCTACCAGTCAACCATTGGATAAAACAGAAACTTGTATTTGGTGCAGGATCGTAAACATCGAGAAGATATAGGAAACACAAATCAACAATAATACATTGCTATAATAATTGTATAAACATACACATATAAATATAAATATACCTACATATACATACATAAATAAATAATGCATATTCTATTATAGGTCACGTATATCCATGAGCAAAAACCACACCATTAACCTAACCATGCAGATCATTCATACTAGTTTAAAAGTATTAATTAATTTAAATCGTATTACGTATTTTAGAGGCAGTTAAATAAAATGGTTTATCGTGTCTAATTGTAACTACTTCTAGTTCATGTATATTCAAAATTTATTAAAGCAAATGAAATAGTTAAATCATTTTTGAATATTCATTTTCAATATTTCGACATCATTGGCCTTTGCGTCTGTTACAGACGATTTAAGCATTACTTGGTGGCAACATTTTTAGTAGATGTGGAGACCAATGGCATGGCATTTACATTTGTAGCAGATAAAACTCAGGCCGTGCTAGAGTTGTTGGAATATTCAGTCTCAGTTTGGTGTCTCCGCAACCTTTTACCACCATACCACGAAAATCGAACGATTGTGGATTTGTATCTCCAACTCTGTCGCACTTGCATATCAACGCCAAATTTCGACGTTCGTGGTAGCCCCTCAAGCTTCGTCGCAGACCGTTCCACCGTCAATATTTATAGAACAAATAAAGCGACTAACCGAGGTTTAGTCTCAACATTTCTTATCTTAACCAAAAAGCTTTCACGAATCGTTACCATTATGTTGACATGGCGGGATTTTATTCAAAAGCCTTTTTTGCGAAGAAATGTCAATCTTACCGGCGCTACAATAATATTTTTGATGTTTCCTGACGTTAGATTCCTGCCCCCAGATAGAGAATCTGACATGCCACCCTATCAATCAAGGCTTTTAGCGGTTTGTATTTAGAACTAATGGTTTGGCAGATAGTTATCATCATTCGATCTGATCCTTAAATTGTATTAAAAACAGGCCAAGTGCGAGTCGGAATCGCGCACCGAGGGTTCCGTACAAAGTTTTAGTTGCATTTGCATTTCGAATTAGGAATTTGCCGTCAGCCCCATGGATCGATAGAGAGTTAGTAGGTATGCCAATTTGTTTTCCCTTGATATTTTATTATCACGTAAACCGTTTCTTTTTTAAATTTTATTTGAAATACGGTACTTACAACATGATATCATATTAATTTAAAGAAAAATAAAACAACTGAGGCGGTAAAAAAATAAAATTAGTTCAGAAAAGTTTTTTTGTAATAAAAAATTATAAGAAGATCAATATTATATTTTTCTATAATATTTATAATAATGTTAACGTTGTTTCAAAATTTGTTATGTTTTCTAACGTAAACTTCGGAGATACGGGGGGCATGGTATCTTTTTTTACATTTTAGCTCATGAAATTTTAATTAAAAAAAGGACTATAAAAAATAATAAAAAATGTGCAAATCAAGCCCTCTCAAATAATTCCTCACATTACCCAGTATCTAAACTTTTATTTCCTACCCCCTCTTTTATCGGGCATTTTTCATTGAAAATTAATTAAAATATATCATAAATTAACTCTCAATGTGTCTGGGTTAATCTTGTTTATAACTATTCTAAATTTCATAATGGTAGCTTTAGTAGCTTCCGAGATATTTCGATGTGACAGACAGATTAAGCTACAACAGAAGGGTTCCTTTCAACCATTTTGTTGTTATTTGATACTAATTATTATTTAAAAGTAAATCCTAAGTAACAGGTCTGTTTAAATATAAATAGCGACTTTAAGTAAAAATTGACTGAGTGTACGTTTACTATAAAATTCCCGATGGACCCGTTTTATGTTTATAATACTTAAACTCTGGGTTTATATTCAACGATAATATAGCTTTAAATTGAAAATGTATTGCCATCTACTTAACTTGCGCTCGCCAAATAAAATTTTCTTTGAATTCGATTCAAATTGAATCAGTTGCTGCCGCTTGCGCATGGATCATGTCTGTCGTAAAAGGCTACCGGACCAGCGGGAGGGCTCCCTGTGGCGGCGGACAGAACTTTGGTGAAAGATCCCAAAAAGGCAGAATAGTCATGTCTTAGTCGTATATGACACCAGTAGGAGCGAAAACGGCTCTTTGAGACCACAAAAGTGTTCATGTAAGGTGATTGCCTCTTAAGCGCTTACCATATACCTAATCATGATCGCAGTAACAACTGATGTTGCGTAGGCGCAGCAAAAAGTAAAAAAAACTAGCTAAGGAACCCGGATGCGCTACTTTGTGTAGTACCTAGTCGCGGGAACATGCCCAACATGGGAGATGAGGGCCCCATAGAAAATTCGTCGCAGCATTACCGCATGCGCCGTATGTTGTATGGCAAAGCGCGATGCAGCGCAACGCAATGCAGCACTGGGCCCTCCTGCTAAACGGGGCTCCCGATGACAATGACAATTTTATAAAAATATAAGATCTTTTTCCCCGATATGTGCCATTTGAATTTCATCGCAATGGGTTACCAGCACGAACATTCTTAAAATAACTTATTTTCAATTAATCAAATCGATATTTACTTAAATTCATGGCCACAAAAGCAGTGGGGTGCCTCGTGGCGCGCGAGATCGCCACCTCAGAATAATCTTTTAAAAATAAGTGGCAATCAAATATCAAAGGTTATTTTAATATGCAGTAAAATTTGAAATCAATTTCTTTCCGAGCCATAAAGGGGCTTTCTGTGAATCACAGGGAGCCGAGTGCATGATTTGTTAGTAAGAAGTAGTTAAAGGTCCACGAGAAAAACAGTAAATCACGCATGCGACATCGCTGCCGCGACTGCATACTCTCGAAAAATAGTATCCAACGGAGCTCCCACAATACAGTTTTTTAAATATTTATAAGTCTTTTGAGAGTTGACGTCTCGTGAATTATTTTCAAGAGCCGTGAAACGTTGAACTTGATACTATAATTTTTTACTCGGCCTCTGAAATATTTTTTGAGCGTACAGAAATTTATGCGACATATTGTTTTCGGGATAATATGAAATTAACATATTCTCTTATGGCTTAATGTTCCACTGTATAAATATTATAAATAACTTGCGAGCAAACACATTGACGTGATGACGATTTAGGTTATAGCTCATTTTTCCCAGAACAGGTTTATAAAATACCCTTTACATTACCATTTCCCTAACAAAAAGAACCGGCCAAAACTTAGTAAAAACACGTAGGTAAACAACACACTGTTTTTTTTTTTTAATTATAAATGGGGATGTCATGGCCACAGACTAACTAAAGGCAAAGACCTAGAAGGTGCTTGTTCACCCTTGATTTGAAGGCTGCCGGGCTATACGAGCTCGGAATTATAGACGCCGGCAAGGAATACAAGTAAGTTGTAAATACTACCAAAAATACGCCAAACGGCTTTATCAGAAAGTAAACCTAAATAATATTTAGTTCAGCAAAAACAAAGGGCACGAATGCTCCAGATACTCGACACTCCACTCCGAAAATACCCAAAAACAATTCACTAAAACGCACAACATCTTCGTTAATTTGTCCGAAAGCGATACTTTGTGCACGACCCAAAATCTATACGTGTAAGTAAATAACACAGATATATGAAGTCAAAGAGATCGGCCATGTCGGCCGCTTTCTCGGAAAAAAATGCCCCTGTTTCCTTTAACCGTTTTTTTACTCATCAATAGAAAATTGTGCTCTTTACAACATTCTGGTATTAACAGAAAATATCTTCTATTGACGGCAAATCATACTGTTGTTAATACTAGAATACCTAAAATATTTGAATCTGTTAAAGGGAACTAAATAAAAAAATGCACCGTGATACTAAGACTGCATATCGTTAAGCATTAGCGGCCTAGCGGCAAGACGTGCGATTTTCAATACGAGGGTCGCGGGTTCAAATCCTGCCGGCTTGTTTTTCGAAACTTGTATAATAATATCATTTGATACTTGTAAAGACAAGGCACGCACGCATCTACAGCGCACATATTTATATATCAGCGCTCGTATTGCGCAATACACGAACGTTATTTTGTAATATGCAAACGAACGATGATGTACTTACAAAGATGTACTGATTGAATAGTAACACAATATCTAAGGTATAAATAGATTATTTGTATGATAGAGTATGCCCAGTAAGCTAACATGTGTCGCGGTTTGTCCTCTCTATAGTATTCTAAGCTCAGTGGTGTAAGTAAATACGCTACCGGTAATTTCTGTTTGCCCCCAAATTCCCTACGTCAATCGAACAAAGATGTACTGATTGAATAGTAACACAATATCTAAGGAAGTAAAGCCAAACATTTCCGCGAACGGTCCCGCACGTATTGTTTGGCTTTTGTTTTGTTCACGTCGATCTTGATGTGACATTTGAGGGTTAAATTTAAATATGCTTAGTAAAAGGTACCTTGTCGGTTGTTGATAAGGTTGATTTCTAAATGATTTTTTATGACATTAGTGCCTTATCGGCTAGCGACAAAGTGGTAGCTTTTACTAAAAGCGATCACAAATATAAGTAACCTACATACTGAACAATCTTTATTTTGAAGAAAGTTAAATATTTTAAATACAAAATGTTCTTGATTTGCTTTAAATTGGTTTAATTAAGAAACAGAATGGCTTAGTTAGTTTTATTAAATTTGTATTTAATTTATATACCAAATAATTACATGTTGCATTAACCCCTAATGTAAAACGGGCATTACAATAAACTTTACTAAGTACTAAGTGACAACTAGGATATATAAATGTCATGTCGAATACTCATACTCCGTTTATACTAGTGATTTAAATTAGTAATTATCTTCTAAATAAATGTAATTACATACTTACATAGACACAAAAAAAAGTTATAAGTGTCTGAGCCTCAAAATAAATATACAGGGACCTTACCATGACGTCTAAGGGAATTTTCAGAAAAAAGTGCACCATAGGGATACTTTTTTTTCAATAGTAGTCGTGATTCTTTTTATAAAAAACCCAAAGCTTTCTATATTTTCACAAATAAAGGAAATGGTACCCTATTTTTGAAAATGCCCCTTAACGCGATTCAGTATAGGACTTAAATTGAGTCGCTGCCATACAACTGCAGCCTTACCATGACGTCTTAAAGTCTTAACGCGATTCGGTTTAGGTCCTTGACTGTGTTCAGTTGTACAGCAGCGACTCAGTTTAGGCTCAGTTGTATGGAAGCGACTCAGATTAGGTCGTCAACTGAATCGATTTAAGACGTCATGGTAAGACCTCTAAACACAGTTAAGAACCTCAACTCAATCGCGTAAAGACGTCATGGTACGGTCCCAGGTAGCAAGTGCTACCCGTACCGCTGAATAGTCAAGTAAAATAACCACAGATTATACAATTTAAGACCGCAATGAATTTAATGGCAACGTCCAACCTCTCAAGGCGGTAAGAGCATGCAATTTACTAAAAACAAACGCCCTCGCTGTCTCACAATTTGAACGAATCGCTTAGCAAAAACATTAGCTACGGCTCAAAGGCTTTTCAGCGCAAATTGTACGTGAAATTCAACTGGCAACGCTTTCGGGTCGCGAAGATTAGGGGTCGATATCGTGCTTAGTTTGAACTTAGATGATACCGTAGTATCAGACTTAAAGTTGTTTGTTCCGACTCTGTTCCACGAAGTATTTTACGTAACAGTCTTACTCTATAAACGGACTCTTTAACGCAAATTTGTACCTAACTTTCATTTAAATTTCTTAGAAATTTCTCTTAGATCTATTTCAATCGTCAGCATTTTTGAAAAATAACTCTCAACAGTAAAGGTTCCCTGGTAAAACCTTTAAAAATAATTCTGTCTCTTTTTTAATATGAAACAAATCCATTGCTGGTATCAATATGAAACTAGTAGTTTTATTAAGGAGTTCGTAAGCTTCGTGGTGGGCGTAACTGAGTGTTTGCCGAGATCTTTGTACGTCTCGACTGAGCAAATACTTTTATCGTTATTGACACAGTGTTGAGTTGCCGTCTACTGAATGCCTATGGGAGTTTTTTTGGTAGCTCTGATAATAAAATAATATTGGTTATTTGTCTCTATCTGGTAGCTTGAGGAGTGACGATACGGGGTTTGAAAATTAGGTACAGATGCAACGAATTTGAATTATGAATTTAGTAGCGTATTTTTAAAGCCTGTGTCAGCTAGGTTTTCACCGACTTGGCGGTGATAATGCATGGGATCACTATTCAAAACGCGATATTAGGCGACTTTTGTGAATAATATCAGAAGTTGTAAAGCATTATAAAATGAAATTCAAAATCACACACGGATCATTAAAATATAACACGTTAAAAATTAAGCAACAATCGTTTTTTTTAAAACGTCTACAAGAAAACAAATTGAGATGTCTTTAGAATTCACACGGCGGAAACAAATTTAATTTATCGACGTCTCATTCAAACTGCGGACGACTTCGTTGCGTCGTTCGGCAATTATACCCGTGCAACTTTATACACGAAGTCTGCAACAACTCTATCGACACGGATTAAAGGCGAAATTTGAACAAACAAACTAATCGCTAACTTTGCTGATTCAGTATTGAAGTGACAGAACTTTAATAGGACTTTAACAAATAGCTAAACATTTTGTAATTCGAGGAACATTCTGAATGCGTAGTTTGCTTAACAAAAGGATGGGCCGCCTTCATTTGTTCAAACTCTCCACCGATGCTAACATCTGCGCTTTTTTTTGCTACTTGACCAAGGTGAAATAGATATTTGTTCAACTAGCCAGAAAATCAACAGTCATTGTGTTTTTATACGAAGGTGGTAATAAGTTTGTTTTGACAATGGTTCGTTTCGGTCCAGGATGCACATTGCACATTTGACGAAATAATTTCGCTTTGAATGCTTTTGAATTTAGATGTTAAGCAGATTTGCGATACCAAATGTAGGATTAAATTTTACTATCTTTAAAAACCGGATTACTCGTAGCTTTATAACTATCAAGCGGCTACCGAAGAACGTAATAACAGTAAATTTGGCAAAGTTATTTTAGAGCTTTTCCAAGATAGCTCCTATTAATTGAGCAATTCTCTTCTTTCCGAGTATAAGTACTGAAATTTTATAGCGGTTTAGCCTTTCTTTTAATGATCAATTTCGAGAAAATTAATATTTCTGGGAATAATAGCAATTTCCCCGATATAATTTAAATTGTTCCGTTAAATTTCTAATAGAATTTGCGTACTCGCGTAAAATTCAGATAGAAATATAATATATGTATGTTCATGGCTATGATCATGTACGTACATAGCTAGTAGTTAAACCCTCGATATCTACACTGAGCTCGTCCTCACAATAAATACGAAGATAACGCAATATCTGTCTTAAGCAGTGAGTGCAGGCCATTTGCATCGAAAGTAAATGCACTGAAACTGCCTCTGGCGGAATTTAATAAAAACATATATTAGAACGTTGTGTTGTTTATTTCTATTCGTTTATTCCGAGCGTAGCAAGTATGCTGGGTACCTGCATGTTTTATATAGAGAATGCCGATATTGCGTACATTTTAGCGTTGCAATAGTTTTAGTGAAAAAACAGAATAGACTTAATTTTTTATGGAAATTTTTGGTTGGGTACGCAGCGCAGTAAAATTAAATACAGTTGTATCCAGTTTAGAGAGAAGAGGGAAAGGGAAGATTTTTAGGTATTTTTAATTTTTTTTAAACACATAGTTTGTTTGCTTTTTCTTGTTTGCTCAATAAGACATAGCTTCCCTCTTTTAAGATAAGGTCGTAGTCACTTTTGTAAAATAGTACCGTCACCGTCATTCTAGGATTAGGCTAAGCGGATCTGAGTCATTCTTCGTATTGGATAAAACTGGGAAACACGCAAAGATGATGATGATGACTTTTGTTCCGATATATTTTTTGTTTAGACGCATTCTTGATTAGGCTCATTATTTTGCGTAAAAATAATTCGTGTTTTAAGATCACCGACACTCATACGAAAAAAGCCTCTTTCCACACTTTGGCCACAAATAACTATTACCTACTAGTCACGTACAAATTGCTTAATATTATTGTGGACAAATACCTAAGTCCATTAAAACTGAGAATCTGATTGATGAGCCTGCAAATGACAGATATCTTTTACGGAAATTAGTATTCACATAGCAGCGGAGACGACATAACTAACGTCAAATAACTTGACCTATTACGTTTAGTGATACTGATAGCAATTGCAATGTAATTGAGAATATAGAGAGCCAGGCTATTAGGGCTGGGACAGCCCGTGGGCCTGAACCAGTGTGTAATGTTTAAATAATTAAGGATACATTAAATTTTTCAGATATATTATTGTCTTGTTATATAATTCAAATGTATCGAAGGAAAAGTTGAAATGACACCAGGCAGAGTTGGTGACTGGAACAAATATTAGTGAGCCTTAGTGAGCACGCGGCCCCGCCGCACCGCCAGATCTATAACCCCTTGCTCTAGGAAATTGAACTCTAAAATTAATCGTTATGGAAGATGGGTAAAAGTTTTATGATTACCAGCTCATTTTAATGTAATTACCGACCTATGTTTTGCTTCTATGGAACTTTGTTAAACATTCTAATTATAGGTGTTCAAATATTGTTACGGGATTAGATGTTTCCTCCTTTCTCGTTTCTTTACATATAAGGTTACTGCACAAGGATATTGGTAATGACTTCGATCTGAGTTAAATTATATTTTTTATATATATTGTGCAAATTAAGAACTTGTATATTTTTATCTTTTCAATCAATAATCGACGTGTACAATAACTATTAATTTCTTTTTTTGCAAATTTATCAATAAAACCAATTTTAAATTTTAAATAAACTGATTAAAGAAGTTAAAAATAGAAAGTGATGTCATATACTACAGAAAAAGTGACCAAGGCCCCCGGTGAGCAGGGCTGGGATCGAACCAGCGATCTCCTGCTTTCTCCGCAGACGCCCTAAGCCCAGCCCTGCTCACCGGGGGCCTTGGTCACTTTTTCTGTAATATATGACATCTCTTTCAATTTGTTATTTACATATAGTAAAGTGACTACGCAAAAACAAAATAAAATAATCAAAACATTTATTACATTTAATAAATGATTTGTTTCGTGCTTTACAATTGTATTGATTAATGAAGATTTATACTTATTATAAATTAAAAGAGATATCATATGCCTACTACAGAAAAAGTGATACAGGTCCCCTCTGCCCAGTGCTGGATTCGAACCAGCGACCCCCTGCTTTTGCGGCAGATTTATATTGTTCAAAAGTTGGGTTGTTTTTCGTTGTTTCTACTCATATTATGTAGGTATTGGATTTGTGGATTGATTAGTTGCAGCATAACCCACTATTATAAAAGCTTATTGTTATGAAGTTCATCATCTATTTAGTAGCATTAGACACTTTTAATGTTATATACATAATGTTCATTCCATTGTATGTAAGTACGTACAGTACAGTCACCTTCAATAGATCTTCCGCTATGAATCGCTCTTATGGTTGTTCAAATAAGATTGTGATATGTTTGCGACCTTCAAGGATGACTCACACTAGGACGGGACGGGACGGGACGGGGCGAGACGGGACGATCTGTCAATTTATATAGAAAAGATCACGTAATAGCTCAGAGGCCTCGGATGTCACGTGAAGTTTTCTATAGAAACTGAAAGATTGTCCCGTCCCGCCTCGTCCCATCCCGTTCTAGTGTGAGTCATCCCTTATAGCGGAAATACCATTCCAGGCGATTGACATGATAGTAATCTTTAAATGATTAAAAAAGAAAATTTGATAGCAGCTCCTGATATGTCACTTAGTATTTTTTGCCGCTTCTCCTTTTTATGTATCAATATTATTCTCACGGCGTAGCAGATACTCCACTACTAGACCACTTCCATATTAATATCAATATCTATCGACAGTTACATACGTAATACCACCCCATCAACTACTCTGTATTCGAGCCGCCCAGTTGTCTAGTTACTTTAAGAATATTGCTACTGTTGGCTTCAAATATGACATCGTCCGGTAAATACTACTCGATAGATATCTGATATTTCTGCCGAAGAAAATATGGAACTTGGCAGCGCTTCTTGAACAAATATTGCATAAATATTGCCGCTATCTTGTGCCATTTAAGTTTACGGCACTTTAGTTAATAGTTGAGTAAAGTTAAGAGGGCGGTGAAACTGTAAAGTAGCAATTCAGAGTTTAGAGGCAATCATTATAAAAAAAAATATTTTATATTGGCTAGTATTGCTTTGCTTAACAGATTTTACAAGTCAGAGGGCCTGCCACGAACCAATTCGTTCGTTTCTTCGTCTATTTGCCTCTTTATCGCTCGACATTCATTGTTTGACATGATGCCAACGTCCACTTTTCACCATCGCACCGCTCGCCATCGACATGGCGCTGCAATTGCAAACAAAATGGTCGCGCTCTATGCGGTTTCACAGGAATTTCTTCCTGCGGACGCTCCGGCTGTGGAATGAGTTCCCTGCCGAGGTTTTCCCGAAATATTACAGCATGTGGATCTTCAAAAAAGGAGTGTACAAAGTTTTAATGGCTCGGCATCGCGCATGTGACCCCCCTGGAGTTGCAGGCGTCCATTGGCTACGGTGACTGCTTTCCATCATGTGGGCCGTATGCTTGTTTGCAACCGTCGTGGTATAAAAAAAAGAATATGCGAAAGCTATACCTAGAGAGAAAAATAGACGAATGAACGAACGAAGTGGTGGCCGTGCCATTGGTTTAGAATAAAACTGCCATACTTATAAAAGAATTTGGCATTCTTTTTATTGTTGTCACCTTGTATGTCATTGATATTACAAAAGGTGTTAATAAATTAGATACCTTTTACAAAATGATAGCCGAATACATTTAAGTACATTCGAGTTCATAAATACGTGTGCAGCTGAATGCATAATATGTCAACACTTTCATCTTATTGTCAATGTCCTAGGGGTGTGCAGATATTTTTGAAGCCTTGGAAATGCTCATATATTTATCAACTCGACTGTACCTGTAAATATTTAAACCTAAAACAATGCGTTAGTTTTTCGAGAAAGATGTGAAAACATGTTTTTTAACTAAAACACTGTTAATGACCACCTACAATTGACTGTTATTATTCTCTTTATTAATTTTCATTCTTAAGTAAGGATTTAACATCATTCAAAAGATCTTAATTAATAATATAAGAGTATTAATCAAGATCGTTTTCATTATTTTATTTATGGTACAATGTACATATTATTTAAATATAATTAATAAACGTTGTTTACTTGAAATAAAAGGTAGAAATTAAAACAAAAAATAAAATACCGGCCCTTAGCCTAGTTGGTAGTGATCCTACCCACGAAGCAGGAGGTCCCGGGTTAGAATCTTGGTCAGGGCATTTATTTGTGTGCTTATCATAAATACTTGTTTCTGAGTTATTGATGTTTTCTATGTATTTACGTAGCTATGTATATTTATCTATATATTATATAGGTATATATCGTCGTCTAGCACCCACAACTTTGTCTAGTAGTAGGTCGATTTGTGAACGATTGTCCCACAATGAAACATGAAGACATCCTATTTATAACGCTCTCTGGACATTAGCATTTTTATTTTGAAATGTTATTATGAAAATACCTACATTGATTCTTGCATGGTTTAGGCTTAAGAGTATATATTGTACCTACACAATTTTGCATGATACTTGTAATTTACGAAAGCAAATAAAGAGTCTGAATCTGAATATTTATTTATTTAAATAAAATAAAAAATCATTTGTATGTGTTTTAAAATTATTTCAAGTATTGGTAAGAGTACCTTTAAACTAGAGCTCCACATCAAAGAACAACTGTTGATCCTTGTTCGATCCCGCATACTAACGTTCGTTGGGCATGTGACACGAAGAGGAATTGATTCCGTAGAGAGGCTAGTAGTACAGGGCCGAGTCGATGGCTGCAGATCCAGAGGGCCATCTCCTCTGCGTTGGACCGACCAAGTCTCTCAGAGTACGCAAGGCAAGCTTCTACAAATACAGATGGAGAGCTGTAGTGAGACCTTACCTACCAGACACGTGTGACCACGGCTACTCTGCTAAGAGTAAACGACTGAGAAGAGAAGAGTACCTTCATTAGGTAGTTAGCACCTTATCGTCTATAATATAAGCAAAAGCCTTTGAGGATGATCGCTTTAAGCTCCGCCATACTTTGTGTAAATACTATTGCTTAAGACACATAATTGATATAACAATGTGAAAGAAAATCAGTTAAACCCGTGAAGTCTTCAACGTCATATGCAGCTCTACAAAAAAAGAACAGAAAGAACGAATTTGCGCCATTGTTTTCCCATTTTTCACGTTTATTAAATTTTAAGTCTAAGCCTTCTGCTGGCATCTTACGAAATCAATTTAATTTGAAATTGCTGAAACGTGCAGTAGTGATTCAGTTTACTTCAATTATATTGTGTATTTCAAATAATTTTCAGTTCATAGAAATCATACTTAAATACATACTCGTACATTCAAACGTCACATCACACGACGAATGATATTTGCATATGAAATCTATATCATTATTCGTCAAAGATGATGGACAGAAATAATAATCATAAACAATTCGCATTACGACTTTTAAATTGTAAAAAATATAAACGAAATCATATTCAGTGAAAAAGCAACGTCAACTTCTAGATGAAACGTTCTCTAATTATCAGTTGAATCGGAATTCGCTTTTAAATTTAACAAAGGCACTCTATTTCGACGGGTGAATTTAAAAGTTGCAGGCAAACTACTGCGTTCTCATTTATTTTCCACGCAATTTCCGCGATACCAAGTTTCATTCAAAGCAGTGTTAAGCGAAAGTTTGATAGCTCTAGCGTTGTATAGCAGCGATCAACCCGCCTCCACTCAATAGACATTTCATGCCTTTTTGCTAAATAAAACTTACCCAACGTTCCCATATACAACGAAAAGTTTACTTCACATTGGAAAAAAGTCAGATCCATCTTATTAACTATCAAAATACAATCTTAAAATAGTTACCGCAAAGTTCATTTTTGTGCAAAAGAAGATTGTTCGTTAGTTCTTTATAGATATTTCAGCATAATACGAGTTTTTCATAAGTAACAGTGAAGTGTGTTGCAACGTGAATGTGCTTCTGTTATGCTTATGCATTTAAAGTAGTGCGCGTACTTTACTTTACTAACATAGTTCAATTTGAACTTTTGTAAATACAGTGTGTAAGTCTAATATTTAAAATTTAAAATTAATATAAGTTAAAATTTAACCAAACATATAATCCATTAGTGTTATCAAGAATAATACATGTTTTTAAGTTACACTTAATTATTATGACCTAATATTAAAAAAAATTATAAAATTTTCAGCAGCAATGTACTATATAAAATTTGACGCTGACAGTTGTCAACGAATGTTTAACGCAAGTGTGTTTGCATTACATTGCGGGCCGAATTATTTTCTATGGATAAAATTGTAATTGCAATTCCATTTAAAAGTTACCTAATTACATTTCTTATGTCATATACTAACCACCGTTAAGAGGTTCGCCCGTATTCGATTTACACACTTTATACTCGTATGTACTTAAATTAAAAAAAGGTAAGTTTGCTTGTCGACATTAAGATAGAGTCAATAATATTTTCGGGGTCGTTGACGTGGATTTTGTTTCACTCTTTGTTAAGGCCACTGACGAGCCTTCAATTGCAGCCGAATAGCGTGGCTGCATTCCAAAATTGATCCGTAAATGTCAAAATCGTATGTTTTTTTTAAATCTATTTTCTAATCTAGGGAGTAACCAAGTTCTAGTAATTTAAAGTAGATTGGTTTATCCATTCCAAGGTAGTATCACTAACTAGCGCGTTCTGATAACAATACTTGCATTAAGTTAGTATGAGTGTAAGATTTTTTTTTCTTAACCATTTGTTTTTCCATGTCCATTTTGGTTTTTAAGCATTTTCACATAAATAGCTACCACAATTCCCAATAGTCAAATCCAAAAACAAATCCGTTTGCGTACGGTATCAAAAACCATCATAAAACCTAAGGATTCAGACCGAGGAACGTCATTGGCATTGGGTGTCCCAATTCCAAACTATTTCACACCTGTAGAATACAGATCAATATTTAAGATTTATTATTCGAAATAGTTTTGAGAAACCGAAGAGGCACAGACTACTTTTGTGTGGACATTCTGTACCACAATGCATACTTGCTATAAGCTCAATCACGATCTTACAACAGTCATACCTTCATGACAAGATTTCCGTCACAAAGCCATGGGAATATAATCTTTATTATCCTGGACAAAAGAACGAGGTTTAGCAGAGGGTAAAGGTCTCGAGATCCCGCCGAGAACGATGTAGGCGGTTATCTGTTTATCAGATTGAGATACGAAGGTCGGGTTCGGCATTCAAGCGAACACGCGGGATCTTGCTAGTTGGCGAATATGGTTCGAAGTTCCTAGTTTGTACGTGTAAAGTTCGTGTCAGATGTCAGAAAGACAGTCGTGGAATCAATATATTCCACGGATAAAGGATAAAGGAATAAGGTAAAGGGTTTGAAAAAAAAAGAAAGTTGAGAAGTTCACATCAAATAGTTATTCATGTCACTTGAAGGAATGTATAAGCTGGAAAGTGTCTTCTGAATGTAAGTATTATTACTTATAAAAATCTGCAAAAGATGTTACACTGGTATGCAAAAGTGCACCTGTATAATAATAGTAGGCTGTGCTGTAGATTACAAAGATTAACGCTTCGCAACCACATCAATATTGAGAAATAGCTACCAATAAATACCTCTTTATAATAAAAGTCAAATAAATTTATATCGACGCCATAACTCAATTTGCACATAGAAGACACTACGTTCCTTCGAAAACGCCGCCTCAGCATTTTTATCAAATATCGCTAGAAATGTGCTTGACAGATAATGTTCAGAGCGCAATAAAATCGCATCGGTTGCGTTTTCAGTTGACGTCTAGAATGCTTCCGTTTACGGAGATAAAGAACGTTTTTAGAAATCATTATTTTGTGCTAGTTTTATGAGACATGTGAAGCTAATTACTATAATGTAGCTACTAACTACGTTGCAAAACTTAAACTTATTTTTAATTGACGGCAAATTACTCTGCTAGTCTATAATGGTCGGGTTTTTATCGTTTACCGACGTTGCTGTCACGTTCTAACAAGTATGTATGTGCGAAAGTGACGCATAGCGTGATAAGCGATAAAATGTCAACCATGCTAACCCTACTGGTCTTCAAATTTATAAACACCTGACGAAAATAGTGTCATCTATTTATTTAAATTCTATGCAAGAACCAGTGATAAGATACCCGCATTATCAAGATACTTTTGGCCAAACTAATTAGTAAATAAATGTGCGGAAGTACGTACCCAAACCTTTATTTTTTACCGTAGGGGATCAAAATAATTGTTTTGGTTATTATTAAAGAGAGAAATTAATTGATCAGAGTATTCATAAAGTTAGTAAACATTAGATCAGCCCAGTTACTGACCTTCAACTAATCTCCATCAGATTACTCAACTATAATCGGCTAAGGCTAAGCGTTTTCTCCATTTATTAAGGTACTTTATTATTTTACGGTAATAAGGTTTCATAGTGGTCTGCTCACTTATTTTTAATTATATTGATACATAAAATCAATATGTTTCAGTCTTCGTTCAGTGCTTAAATTATTTTTTAGCAAAGTTTGATTTTGCACGTATATTTAATACATTTATTTTTGCCTACAAAAAAATATTTTCCAGATTATTTATTATAATTTCTCGTACGCTTGGCACATCGCTTCTATTCCAGGTATCTAAATACCGAATGTCATTCACCGATAACCACTAAATAGAGTCACAAATGAGGCCACGAGCATCTTGACTGGACAGAAAGAGCTGTCCTTATTCAGTTAGACGGTACATGGTATTCGTGACTTACATTCGGTATAAAACAATTCTCGGACAAAGGTTCTGTCCACGAGCGAGCAACAAAGGAACAATGCGGTCGACGGAGATGCTTTGCTCCGTCCGATTGCGGGCATTCGGACGCCGAACTAGCTTTGGTGATTGTGACTGTTACATTTTTATTGGGTCGATACCTACGTTTGCTTTTCGAGAAACGAATGGAGCATACTAAGCGAAATTTATGTCAAAAAGTTTAAGGAATATGGCGTTTTATGACTTTTGAGGTTTATGAACTTAATTTTAAAATGGAGGTATAAAGCTGACGATCATAAAATTTCTGTGTGTAAATTTTATAGGGGCATATTTTTAACCAGACAGATTATGATATAGTAAAACGAGCGTAGGTATTGTAAAATGGGTTGTTTTAGTTACTACAGTTAATTTCTTTATTGCATGAGGATTACCGCGAGTCGATTTTCCGCTAGGGGCGCTAGTGGAACGTGGGTCCTGCGGGAACATTTCAAACGTCACTTTGACATTTCTCTCATAGTGACTCAGGAACCACGCATGAGTGGCGTCGCCTGGTGAGCGATAATACTATAGCTGCCATTGGTGGTTGTCTGGTTGTTATATTTTATTCTCGTAGCTCTGTGCAAAGTCGGTAGTGGGAGAACAACGAGTTTAACCGTGCGAGTTTAGTATGGCTCGCCTTTACATTATCATTGCCAAGTTGGCGTAAATTTAGCGTAACCAGATTTCATTTATTTGTGTCTGAAAATGCAAAAAGAGACAATCCAGATGACGTTTTATTAATGTTGCTGGTATTTGCCCTACATTCGGATGCGGTAATAAATTTTACATCAATGAAAGCTTGGCATGCACGGAAATGGCTTGTTTACAATAGTGTGCGATTGAAATATCAAAATAGCACAAACAGTTAACGCAAAAACGGCTAGGTCAATTCTAAAAGATATCCAGAATTAATTGTATCTCCGATATCCCACAGGCCACGACAAAACAGACGTTCTATTTACCAAACCACAAAATAGCGTCTTTGTAATAAGGCCACCCAGAATTGGTAGACAAGTCAACGCAAACGTAACGGTCTGTACATTGTCTGGCAGCGACGTTCCAATTCAAGGACAGTGATTGTGCATGAAAGTGTAATATTTTGGAAATATTTTTTAAAACTTTTTATAAAACGTTTGCGTTGTAACGGTTAATTAAGATAAATAAGTTAGTACTTGTTTTTTTCTACACAGGTTTAACTGGCAGGTAAGCAAATAAATACCGGTATATGCATTGTTGCTTTTAAATTTAGTAATACCTACAGCCACTGTTAAGAACATTGACGATCATCTTTATCCGCGTATAAATCGTAAAAATGTCTTACCTCTTTCGGGATATAATTTCAAGAAACCCTTTCTTATATAAGTTCTACAGGATTTAAAGAACTTTTTTCAAAATTATCTTATTTTTTCTGTAGGAGGAGGAGGAATGTTCATTTGTTAAAAAACATATTTTATTCGCGAAAAAAACACACACACATTACACTAAATTGTATATATAATTTTCTTCGTGAAATAAATAAACTAAACTAAACTAAATGACAATAAATACGATTTTAGGCCTCACGTAATTTCGATTCCCTGGTGCATTGTTAAAGCCAGAGGACAAGCAATATGGAGCTCGCTAAATAAATTATTCTTCTTCCTGATGTTTTCCCAGCTTATGCCATGGCTCAGAAGTCAGAAGGCCTAGTATAAAAATTGTACGACATTAACTCCTCGACCGCGTTAGCGTATCGGGAGTTCAAATTATGTTTGCCGTTTATTTAAATCATCCGGCAACTTTCATATTTTGACCCCTCGATACGCTAACGCGGTCGAGGAGTTAATGTCGTACAACTTTTATACTAGGCCTTCAGGGAACCTGGGAGTCTGTCTTTCGAGTCCCAAGATTTGGCAAAGGCGCTAGTTTTACGAAAGCGACTACCATATGACCTTACACCCCAGAGGATATACGATTTTAAGCTAACATGGTCATTTACATTGTAATTACTATTTAAAATGAGATATTTACCATGTATTTTTGGTTTTTCGAGCTCCCGATATTTCGGCACTGTTACAAGTGCCATGTTTACGGTGTACCCCAGAGGGTATGTTAGGCCTTATTGGGATTAGTCCGGTTTCCTCACAATAATTCACTTCACCACAAAAGCGATTGTTAAATATCAAATGGTATTTTGAAAATACAAAAAAACTCAACAGCAGAATTTAAACCCGTCACCTTCGGATTGAAAGTCGCACATCTGACTGCTTTGCCACCAACGTTTCCTAAAGCAGGCGAAATAAATTATAGGTAGTTATAAAAATGGGCTTGCTCAATTATTATCTTAGAATATTCCTTGTATACTATCTGCTTTGCAACCAACCGAATTTTAGGTAAGCAAAAGTAATCATTTGAACAAAATAAACTGTAACCTGCAATTTCAGCTCAGTACTGGGCTGTATTGGAAATCGGTATAAATCATATAATTAATTGCTAGAATTCATTAATTAATTATAATTTCGCTTTATGTACAATAGTGGGTAACATGCTCATTAAATTGACGGTGATCTGCTTTACCAAATTGGAAACTTTTGGAATTAAATCACTAACCGCGCTGTAGTTTACGTTTCACTTCGGCGCTTTATGTAAACATTTACGTATACATTACTCGTATCTATATAGTATGAACTGTCACAAAAGCGGTAAGTATACATAGTTGTTCACACAAATAATACTACTAAGTATCTGCCATAAAAATACATGGTAAAATATGTACGGTTAAAGTCACACGATCATATTTATGTGGCGTTTTCAGGCTAAAGATACCACATTGTCGGTTGTTGATAAGGTTGATTTCTAAGTGATTATTTATGACAGTAGAGCCTTATCGATAACCGAAATGTCGGCCTGAAAACGCCCCATATGCATAATAAATTTAGCCACTACGGGCAACATGTTTTTTGGAGAATTTAAATAGGCCTTCATACATAGGTTTGAGACATACGAGCAATATATAAGTTGCTAGTATGTCTCAAAAGTATAAAGTAAATGTATGATTGTTTTCAGTAACGAGTACCGCTTTGTCGGTTGCCGGTAATGCGCTAAATGCCATATATATTTGTTTAGAAATGAACTTTATCAACAAGTGACAAAGTAGTACCTTTTACTATATATTGAACCACAAAACATGACACGCTCTTATATCCCTATAAATAAGATAGTGTCAGTTATCCCAGCGTCCAGAGCTGCCAAGTCATTACAATGCAAATCTGCCTCACACCGCGTCACAACGAATCTGTCCCAACTTTTTGCATAGAATCCCAAATTGAACCACGACCCAGTTGGCGCATACAACGGGTGACCCTGTTTGTTAAAATTGGTTTAGAATGCAATTTTCCTTGAAATTTATATGTAAGTTGATGGTAAAATTAACGATTTACGAGTATGCCTTATACTAAACAGGAACATCTGGCAAATAAAAAACAAAACTGTTATGGTACTGTCGCCATCAGACATATCAAAGCAGCTCATCAATATTGTAAAAAAAACTGTCGTAATGAAAGGTTATAGAGTGCTTGTTTAGATATTTTTAGATACCTCGGAAGCTCCAATGTATTGTACCGAATTGACCAGTAAATATCAAGATTGAATGTGACCAGTAAATATTAAGTAGGTAATGTTCCTTACTTGAGGACCAGAAACTCACTGATATGAACAACTCTTCAAACCTACGACCAATGCATGTAATCTAAATTTCTGCCAGATATAGATAACTAAATGTGTCGCACAAGTGGTATGATGGATCTGCATATAGTATATATAACTATTTTTTTTTATATGCTTAGTTTGTACCCCTGCAAACTCTCTTTTAAAACAAGCCGAGATTAAAAATTTCGATTAAAACGACTTCTTGTCTCACATGTTTCTTTGTTAATATGACGGGTTTTGGACCAAAATAATCCTTCATTAGGACTTCATATGAACGAGATAAGAAAAAGTTAGCTGATCGCAACGTTCCCCAATCTGTTTATATCCCGCAAAAAAGCACTTAAAACTTTAATCACATAGGAATCAATAAAAATACCCAGTAATCGCAAGGTTTCAATAAAACTTTCAAAACACCGAATCGCAAACAGCCTTTCCGTGTTCGCTAATAAATCCAGACTCCCAATTTATCGATAAAAACCACTCCAATGTAGATTAACTCGATTAATTTACAATTATTCAACTCGTTTAGTGCATAAACACACCGTCATCGGAGGCAAAATTTAATTGCGTCGTTATGTCGCTGGCTAGCCATTGATCAATATTGACCAGACCCTTAATAAACCCTAATGGAGGATGTGCCCATACAAACACAGGAACGCGTTCAATGCTTTTACATTTTAAAGTAAAAACGTATGGTTCTGATTAATTGAGAGACATAAAGCGACATGGGAAATACTTTTATGCATCATTATCGTTAGCCGCCTGCTCGTGTGTAGAGCTCTATTTTTATCATTCATATTATTCTTAATTTAATTGAAAGCTCCACTCTGCGGTAAAATAATATCAGAGAATTTAAAATAATGTGAAGCTTGAAAATACATTGAGTACTGCCTCAGAGTACCATTTGTACCATTCGGGGTCGAAACTCTTGGTCCATGGGGTCCCAGCGCACGCAAGTTTTTCGTAGAAATCGCGAAACGTCTGGTTGATGTTACTGGTGACCGAAGAGCTGGTGGCTTCCTCGCACAACGTATCAGCATTACGATACAACGAGGAAATGCCGCCAGCATTCTATGTACAATGCCTCAAAGACCTATTTTAGATTTAAGGTAGGTAGGCGTGGTAGTTAGGTAAGTTACACTTACTGTATATATATTTTGAAAATAAATGTTATCAATCATTTATTTTATATTAATTTTAGTGTGTGTATTTTGATCTGACTAAAGCTCATGAGACATTTTGTTGTTTGTTGACACATCAGTTTAGATTTTATGCAATCGTCTCGCTGTTACCAAAAAATATATTAAAATATAATAATTAATTCAAATCATATTTTGAATTGAAATTATATTTAACTGTTGTTAACCTATACCTATGCTGTATTTTATAGTACGTTTGACCACCAAAGCTGCTGTACATTGTACATTACGTTAGTTTTATTGCTGCTGCTAATAAAATTGATAACTACTTAAAACGCAGTAGTTATTAGTTTTGCGCGCCTACTAAATACATTAAGTAATTAAAAGTTAAAACGGCATCGAGATAACACTATCTGATTACTACAACGATCTTCTTTTCTAATTATTCGTAATTAAATTTAACGACATACCAGTTTATGTTTTATTGATTGGTGTATATATTATTAATATTCTAGGTTTGACCTTACACATTTAAAATAGAGGGAATTATATTGAACTTTGTGTCTTCATCGGCAAGGATTGATTTTGATTGATTGAACATAATCAAATCTTAGTGTTATACATTTAATACCTGTACATATTATTTTGGCATGTGTATGCGGTTAGTATTAGACTCTGGAATTCTGCGGTTTGATAGTATTTGTTTCTCATTAATTTGCAAAATGCAAAATTTATTAAGATTAAGTTTGCTTATGCACTTGAGCGAGCAGCTATTTAGAGATTAACATTGTTTGATGAATTTCCATGAATATATAAGTTGTTGTATTTGAAAACTAATAAGCTACTTTTCGTCTAGTTAATGGATTTTGGGATTATAACAGCCATTTAAATTAGATGTCGAAAATGTTTTTCACTAAGATTATATTAGTTATAATGTAATATGAGTAATGATGTAAGAGCATAGTGAACAATGTTTTTCCGTATTTTGTCGGTTGGTGTTTTCTCAATTTACCCACGGTGGATACAAAAAGCTACTAAATCAATAAGTGTATCAAATTGATTAGGTACTGGTAGTTTTTTTCTGCACGAGATTTACGAGTAAGTACTTACTTATATCTTTATTTTAAATTCCAAAAACTGATATAAAGCGCTACTTAGACGTGAAAGATCTTACTAACAACAAAACCGATCCGTATCCTCAAAACCAGTAAAAATAGATACAAACAGCTACACTTTAACTGGCCAGCAGTAGATCTTATGTCATTGCGATAGGGATCACAAATGGTCAGCAAATAATGTTGGCGATGGTACGTCACCATCAGATATATCGGAGCTGCCGATGTGCTCACAAATATCTGAACATGAACTGTAACGCTTTGTCAATAGAGGTGTCTTTATATACCTATTTGATCTGATGGCGACAGTACGGCGCTCTAAATATAGCTTCAACATGTCAGCGTCACGAAAATTGATGCATTCCTAACATGTTACTTCTCAAAAAGAAATATTAAGTCTGATTTTAGACATTTACATCACAACTACTATTTCAAAACGGAGTATATACTTTGCATTTATGTGTAGGTCATTTCGGGCTCATCAAAACCAAAATTCATAGTAAATACACCGTTCGGAATATTACAGGTGTGCAACTTGCTGAAAGTTTCAAAAGTCGGAAATTTCATCAAAAATACATAAGAATTAAAGCAATTTCCACTTTATATTTCAGAAAGTTTCAATCCCCATACAAATGTGAAAAGTTTCCGAGACTATCCTATGTAAAAAAAATTGCAATTTTAGAAATATTCCAACGGCACTTCGTATCAAAAAGTATCTGTAGAACAAAAAGTCTTTACATTAATTACGCATTCCGCGCAAGCGCATCAAAAATGTTTGTTTATTTTAATGAGTGTTAAATCAAAACTAATGTTTATCCTGTCCGGTTGATTGATCGTTGGGATGACGTTACCAACATACATTAAACTACATAGTTGTGTAGCCCTAAGGTCATTATTTGTGTGGTATTTATCTTGTCCCAGTAATACCCTGGAGGTATTTGGAGCATTGAGTGAAATGCATGGTATTGGTATGGATAAGCTTTTTCAATAATTGGATCAAATCTCACGATGGTACGATATGGATTGTGAATGAGTTCAGCTGTTAATGAATTTTGATCTGAATGTTGCTGTAATCTTTAACTTCAAAGTAGTCTTATCTAGTAACAAATGTCCAATAGCGCTAGTATGGACATGACGTTTTATTTCAATCCAAAAATATGAGATGAAGAAATGAGTACATCTAAATACATAAATACACACGTTTACACCTTTATTAACGTGTACATGTAAATAAATAAATAAATAAAGACTTCATTTATAAAATATAACACCAAACATGAGCATCGCCTCTAAGTATTTCAAGTTAAAATAACGAAGTTTCAAAATTACACAAAATTGTGTGTCTTATAGGTGTTTACATCAGTAAAATATTTAGCGCCACATGCGTTAGGTAAGCTACTAACCCGGTGTTAACTGTCAAAATCAAATTATCCAGGTAAGTTACTTAGCTACGGTTTGTGAAAAGGAATAATCATCTCTTTCTATTCCATAGGCATCTGTTCTAAACTCAGTACAGTTATATACGCCGGACGCTCCACCGATAAAGTTTATTTAATAAGGCGACTAAACGCATAATTCCCCGTCGATAGTGTCACGGACACCATGTTTAAGTGTAAACTGCTGTTCTTGTGATAAAGTGTCACATTCTGATAATTTAGCGCGAACGGGTTCTGAGCCATCTTTGTAACGAATCGGTTTACATTATTTAAAATGTAGAATCGCTGTTCTGTCGTTAAACAATCATTTACTTTAATTTTGAGTAATTTTTAAGGTTCCGTGTGATATTTCAAAACAATTTAGGTAAGTTGTTTTTATCTACAATGTTATAGTGTGCTTGGTATTTTATCTAAAAACACTTTTGTGTCTGCACGGAGGATATAAAAAAGTAATAAAGTTCTTTATTGAGAATTTAGATGTAAATAAGGTGTTTAAAATGTACTTTTGTAACCTGTTTTAGCCCGGATGTATTCATATAATTATTATGTTTCTAAGAAACAATCTGTCACGGAATCCTTTATTAAGTTCAAGATTTTTCTTGCCACTCTCATTTATAACCTTCTTTTGTTTAAAACGCCAATTTACATGAAAAATATACCAACGCAGATTTAAATGGATAAAGCAAACGATTCCGTATCTCGATGCGTATAAATAAAGCATTATGACGCTCGAAAACTTCAAAATTATGATAATTGTGATCGTTTTGATAACTTAAGCACGCCAAATGAGTTCTCTTGCGCCTTTTAAGCGATGTAATATTTTGTATTTAAATGCGAAGAATGAACAACTTCGCGCATTCTCGCGCTCCGGAATGATAGGTAATGGACAACTTTATTACATGTTGACACGTTTTAAGTTGTTGCACGACATTTGCAATGTAAAAGGATATTAATGCGTTGTGTTCGTGTTCGCAGCAGGGTGTTCCGTACGTATGTTAAATAAATGTGAACAGATTTTAGTTTTGATTTACGCCGTCACTTTACATTACATCAACACATAACTTTAGCTGGCTAAAGGACTGACGACCTACGGATTTGTTTCCATGTTAGTTATCAAGTTAATGTGGGGCTTACACGGTGTCATGGTCTGACTAAATATTATATGTAAGATCTTAATTTGAATGTATCTACAATGAAGTAAATAAAATGAATCTTTTCTACTTATGGGTTCTCTTGCGCGTTTTTGGCGTTGGCTTTATATTTTTTAAGTATTTAAATTGCGAGGAATTAACAACTTCGTGCATAATAATAAATTATACGAAACAGTAGGTAATGGACAACTTTATTACATGTTGACACGTTTTAAGTTGTTGCACGACATTTGCAATGTAAAAGGATATTAATGCGTTGTGTTCGTGTTCGTAGCAGGGTGTTCCGTATGTAAACTAAATGTGAATAGATTTTAGTCATTCCTACAACAATGTCAGCTTTTGATTTAACTGACATTTATAGCTTGGAGAGTTTCCTGAACAGACGAACGATTGATGTTTTGAATTAAGGGTTCTTCGCTGTTGTCACAGGTGTCATTTCAATACATTTTAAGTCAGAAATACGTGTTCTGCTTTTAAAAACGACCTCCTAGCCTAGTTGATAGTGACCCTGCCTACGAAGCGGGAGGTCCCAGGTTCGAATCCTGGTCAGGGCATTTATTTATGTGTATCACGAATATTTGTTCCTGAGTTATGAATGTTTTTTATGTATTTAAGTATTTATATCTATCTATCTATCTGTTATATACATCGTCGCCTAATACCCACATCACAAGCCTTATTGAGCTTACTGTGGGTGTAGGTCGATTTGTGAAAGATTGTCCCACAATATTTATTTATTTATTTAATAGATAATGTAGGTACCTAACGAGATAACCACTGTCACATACTTACTTAAAACAGTGAATAAATAGCCTGTAATAAAATGTTGTAGTAGAAAAAAACTAATTAATAATAATAATACACATTGTCATAAAATGTTAACCAGTATCGTGCAAGTACGTATTATAGTATAGTTAGCTCCTTATTTGGCTCCTGTATCTAAATAATAATCATTATAAAAAAAAAATAAGAGAGGGTTCTCTAAATATAGGATCATCAAAGGATCAGGAGGAAGGAGCATCGCAGGGATCTCGTTACCAATTTTCGTACAAGACAACATAATAAGTACGTTTCGACTTAGCTTTCTTACCTGCACGCATTTTGCAGCTTAATAAGGTATACGTACGCGCTTGCACTACATTCTATCTATTTGTTAACAACGTCAACTACCCCAAATAAGGCTGCACCGTCTTTTTGCAGACTACAAATTCGCTTTACAGGTACGACAACATGTTTTATTGAACGCTGAGTTCTTTCCCATTCACCACGGAATTCTAATGAATACAGCTGCCCGCCGGTGGCTAAAATCTCGTTGGAGGTGTTAAACCTGCCCCGATAATTAGGTAATAAATATTTATAAACGAAGCACTGACGTCTCATCACTACGGTGCACACCGCGCCGTATTATTTTTTACCTTTCGAACGTCAAAGGACCTTCGTAGCGAGTCCTTTGCAAAACGCCGGCCGTAACTCTTATAAAATCCCAATGGATTCCGTTTCCAATCAACAATATTTAAAGTCGCTTTTCGAACGTACCAAAGTTATATAAGTCATTCAAAATTGTGTGAAATGAGTGTGAATAATCGGGATACTTATTGGGACGTGCAGTTTAAGCTTTCTGCGAATAAAACAAGTTGGGAGTCTGCAATTTTGTGAGTCGGTAAAACGAAATATAATATTGCAAGACATCTGTCCGGAAACTGGCATATATTTTAGTAACTTAATTGATTAATTAAGTTGTAAATGCTGAATTTTGTAAACATTTCAACAAAAAACAACGGAACAAGTTTAAGAAGTTTTTTCTTATTTTTTATTTTACTTAATAATTGAATAATTTTCGTCACTTCGAACTCCCTTTGACCCTCTATTTGTATTTTTTTCCTAACCAGAGTCTATTTAGCGCTAAGGACAAAAAAAGAAAAAAAAAAAGAGCGTACTCCCACCTTAAAGGCCGGCAACGCACTTGCGACACCTCTTGTGTTGCGGGTGTCCATGGACGACGTTAATCGCTTACCATCAGGCGATTCGTTTGCTCGTTTGCCACCTATAGCATAAAAAAAAGGACGTTTGAACTCACGACCATCCCTTTATTTTGGCAAATTAAGGGTTAACATTGCACGGGATCTGTTCTTTCAGATCTATCTCACTACGCAATTGATAAAACAATGAAGAATATTTTTTAAACCATTCAAATCATCTTACTAAATTTGTAATCGGTCGGTCAAAAATACAGCAATTGCTTGTGAAGAAATATTTGTACCTAAATACTATTAAACGCTAAATTAAAAAAAAAAATACTATCAAAAGGTTGTTTTCAATCGTGGTTAAAATACGTTACTACACACTTTACTTTTCACGTATCTAAAAGTACCTCAATAAAGCAATATCTCGTGAAATGTCCTAACAGATGGATCATTTAAATAATACACGCCAATATTGCAGTCTAAGTACACCTTATAAGAGAACAGATTTTTTTCTTGCCGTTTGTGTGTGGCTTTCTAAAAAAACAAAGAGATCCTGATCCTGTTATTAAAGTAGAAAACTAAGGGCAAATAAAGCTAAATACCCTCGGGGAATGAAGTGGTTACTTACAAGTTTATATATAGGTACTGCGTTTGTAATACAGTTGGAGCACTATCATCTCTTTTATGTTATTTGGTATCTCGAATACATCAAATATTAAAATATCGAGATATTGGTGATACACGTAAAAATATATGCATATGTAAAAAAGGTCTATCAAATTATGATCCCTTTCTTATTATCAGGTAATTCAGTAATGTATACGAATATGTTTTAAATGTATTATCAATATCAAGAAAATGTGCAGTAATTCTTATTAGATATTCTTTTTTCATGATCTAAAGTATTCATTTGTATTGTAGTGGTCCGTGCGATAATTTATAAATAATTTAAAAATCAAGAGCATAATCAGGCCACGCTCAGTATAGGGCTCCATAGATAACCGTCCGTCACAATAAGCGAATCTAGAAGGCATTTTAGTAGATACCATGACCATAACTAGCAAAAGTATCTTCGCAACAGTCTACAACTCATAATACGCTCTTTTACTACCATGTTCAAAATAAGTTTCATTGTAAATTTTTATAAAGTTATACATGTTTTTTTTTGGTACCTATTGCGGTTAAACGTTAGAGTGAGGGGAGGGACACATTTTTTAAACTCCGGAGCTATTATATTTATTTAAAATGTTTTTTATAAGGTTTCCAACTTCTTAGTTGACTACGGAAACTAAAAAGGTATACCTATTTATTAATTTAATCTTTATTGCACGAAAGAAAAACTTATCATACAAAAGGCAGACTTAATGCCATATTATTATGGCATTCTCTACCAGTCAAATTTAGGTCAAAACAGAAAATATTATAAGCAGTGCATGTTAAGAAAATACATACTAAGATACATATAACTACATACATACATAAACATATATCTATTACAAACTAATAAAGAATGAAAGGTAAGACAAATACAAAACGATAAACAAAAACATTTCGTAAGCTCTTCGGTTTGTTGCTACTCGACATCAGTCCTATTTATAAGAACATATGAAAACTTAACATTAAATATTCAAATATATCTAAAAATTACTTACCTACCGCAGCAAAATATGAGATTTCTTAAAATGATGTGACATCTTGTTAAGAGATAAAGCTACCTAATTCTAATCAAGATTTAACGAATTGCTGACGTGAATATTCAATTCAGCTTATTAAGTAGATTAAAACATTTAATGGGCACAAGTTTTACCTTACCATTCGAATTAGTGGTCATTAAAGTTAAACAATAAAAGTCCTAATAAATTAAGCAACCTCGGAATAATAAGATTGAGTTTAAAGCAGAGCGTCCAGCTATAGATTAACTTTAATGCTTTTACTTTTTTAAAGACTGTCACTGTCACTGTAAGAAGATAGTGATTAGTTGCGAATAGGTTGCAAGTGCTTCTAAGACACTAAAAACTAGAAATAAATACACTGAGGAAATAGAGATATAAGCAAAATGCATAAAATAGAGATTTTATGAGATAAGAGCAGAGAGTGCCTTTTTGACCCATTCGGGGTCGAAACTCTTGGTCCATGGGATCCCAGCTCACGCAAGTTTTTCGAAGAAATCGCGAAACGTCTGGTTGATGTTACTGGTGACCGAAGAACTGATGGCTTCCTCACGCAACGTATCAGCATTGCGATAAAACGAGGAAAAGCCCCAAGCATCCTAGGTACAATGAGAGGTATTTAGGTAGCTAGGTAAGTTACACTTACTGTATACCTATATTTTGAAAATAAATATTTTCCCTTCTAAAGATATTATTGTATAAGTATGGTAGAATCATCACGGCGTATCTGCCGGGGTCAACACTGAATTTCTTAACATTCACATTTGGTTTCCATCGCACGTTTCCGGCAGCAGCCGCAACGTCGCAGCAAACTGGATATTACTTTTAAACGCAACATGCAATTGCTTGTGGATATCTGAAAGTGTGTATATAATTTATTATCTTGTAGAAAAGCAGAAGCAGCCATATACGTTCAGGTAATCCGACGAATCTGCATAGCACACCCGGTATCCGTCGGACAAATCTACCATATAGTCTGACAAGCCAAGGCTGCAGTAGATTTTGTTTTTAAATTATGTGCGTCCCTTTTTTTCAGTATGAAAACAAAAGGGAGGCATATAAATTAAAAAAAAACACTACTGCAGCATTGGCTTGTCAGACTATACATTGATTGGCAAATCCGGCGGATATGGCCGGTTATTAGCTCAAGTATCAGTGGTCGATCAGCTTTAGATCTCATCTGACGAGAACCACATTGGTACATTAAACAATTTTACTGCCAAACATTCTCGATTTGATAGCTTGTTTCTTATTTCCAAAAATACTTTAGTTTCCACTGTTACTCGGACACAGAACTGTGTGTCTACCATGAGTTGCTATAGATTTCGAAGGATAGATTTCGACACATTATCTACAGTTGCATCCCGCTTCCACCCGCAAGTGCGAGCAAGATGCACTGACAGTGCGTTGACGTAGACGCTAGCGACTATAGATTTCTACAGTAGATTTCAAACTCGTGGTAAGCACACTGTAACCACAGTGTGCACAAGTCTTTGTTCGTCTCAGGTTTTATGGCTATACGGATCCTTGACAAGTAATTACATCAGAGCTTACTAAAACAATACGCTAAAGTGAAATGCAAGTATGATTCAAATTTATGTGTATTTTATGGTAAGATTTATTTTCTGCATCCGTATTTAGGGGGCTATAAGAAACAGGCTGTTGAATTGTTAATACTAGTCGTACTCACCTATTTTTGTAGACGCACCATATTTCGAACGCGTACGGGGTCCATCTTCAGGAATAGGTACTGTAGCCTTTACTGCAATAATATTTTGTCGTTATTATTAAAAAGCTTTGCGTAGTATTGCATCAGTTCTGCTAGTTACCTAAACCTATGTTGGAATGACTGGATTACCTATGAATTGAAAAAAATGTTGATTCTACTTCTATTACCTATTTAATTAAAGGCCATTTTTTACATATCTTTACAATAAACTTACAAGTTTTACTTAAAAATCCAGCTTAACTTTATATTTATTTATTTTACGCGCAGTATAGTATATTTTGTGCGGACGGAAATAAAAATCGTGTTTTCGGAGTGGTACCATACCAAAGTAAAAGTTGTTAGGAATGAGAGACTTACCCACATAATCACCTCCTTATATATTGCCAGTAAAAATATACAACTTGTAATAAACTGGCGGTGCTATAAATTGAAAAATTACATCAATATTCTACAAATTCGAATAAAACAAAATAATCGACTGCCCCCGGGCTCCGTAGTCCAAAACAAAAGTAATTAAGATTCGATGCTAACCACAAAACTCTCGGCGATTTGTAACAGAGAAATCCTAATTTTAAAACAAAATCAGTTCCAATAGCGACCCATTTTGCCTCGACAGTGTGAACTGAAATGTCTAAAACGGGAGCGGACACCTATTTAACTGGAAAACTGGAACTTTTGTCTCATTTATTTTGTTTTGTGTATTGTTGGAAACGAAATTTCTACGAACTAGGAGTTGCCGCATGTAGCTAGTTATATATAATATAGCTTATATAATATAGAGGTCCCACCGCTGGACACATGCCAGCGTGAGAGGGTTTTGGGCTAACCTACTCTGGCCCAAAGCGGGACTTCATATACGAGTACATCTCTTTTAAGTTCTTCGCGGATGTATACAAGTTTCCTCACGATGTTTTCCTTCACCAGAAATCAACTAATAAATACCTAACTACAAATGCCTACAAGTCTGAAATACCTACAGTAACCAAGAAAAGATCTGCTCAATTTAACAATTTAGCAGCCTGTTTCGTACGTATTTCTTGGTTGTCATCCTTTTAAAACATACAAGGCATGTAGTAACTAGTAACTGTACAATTTTAAGATGGTATTTTAGAAAAAAAACGGTATACTAGAAAAAAAAGTAGCGTTCTTAAAGGACTTTAAGGATAACTAACGCCAGAAATGGACGAGGCGGGTGGGATGGGACGGGACGGGACGATCTAACAGTTTCTATAGAAATAATCAGGTGATAGCTCGGAGCCCTCTGATGTCACGTGACGTTTTCCATAAAAACTGACAGATCGTCCCATCCCGCCCCGTCCCGTCCCGTTCTAGTGTGAGTCATCCCTTAAAGACATCTATTATTAGTAGTAAGTCATTAATAAATATGTAATCACTCCAAGTATCATTAATCTCATAATGTCCCTCTTACTGTCTACAAACATTCCGTATATATACCGTGTTAATACGAAACGGCGAATTACGTCAAGAACTGTCATACAGGGTGTCAATTAGGATGGAATAGATTGGTTTACGTGTTGCTACGGATTTAGTTCCGTCGAGTTATTGGTTACGTACGACCAATTAATCACGAACGAATATAAATTCGAGACGTTTAGTACCAGTTTGGTTGAGAGTTCAAATCACTTGTAAAGTTGTGGACATTAGCCGTTGCCTAATTAGCTGACTAAGGTTTATGAAATTTCGGTTAATAACCGATTATTAACCTTTTTTCATACAATTAAAAACCGGTCAGCACGCCCTACTGTTGACTTTATTTGAGTAGAAATTGCATCATTTCCCGGGGATGAATTTTGGAAAATCCCTACTTGGTGATAAACGTTATGTAATTTATCGTAGAAAATTAAGCTTTTGGGTTTGCTTACTAGTTTTGGCTTTGTAAAGATTACAGGCCAGATAAGTTACGCCTATGTCGAATACTAATTAATATAGTTGGACCACGATAAGTCTTTTTGCCAAGTTTATATGACAGCCTTTTAAACTGTTTATGTCACTCATAAACTGTAAATATATACATCAGTATGCCTTAGATATCACTGCAAGTTAGTCAAAAGAAAATAAATGTTTGCTATAGGGAATATTTTAAGCAAATGCCCGGTTTTCAAATTACCCGCTGACCCCACAAAGGCGTAACATCTGACTGGCTTCATTCTATGGCATCATAAAACTGCCCAATTATTTCCGCTCGCCTTATCTGTCGCATCTTGCATCAATCCACTCGTTTCTGACAAATTTACGACAATAGGAGTGCGCCATGATAAACAATAAATATTCGTTTAACCGCCTGCCGCGTTTTCTTATCTATGTTGTATTAAATTTGGACGAAGCAAGCATTGTATCCATTTGGCGACAAGTTACTCGTATATTAAATTATGTCATCTACCATTTCCGTTACTCCGATTCGGGCACAACATTGGTTTATTTTTAAATCCTCCTCGAGTACGATTTGACGTAGATACCAAAACTGATACATGAATAGCGAATTCTCATTTGTCAAACGTAGAGTCCGTGTATGCTAAGTTTCATATAAATTCATTGATAGCACAGACTGTGAAAGTGTAAACGTCAGATTTTCATAGAAATTTGATGTTTAAAATAAGACTTTAAAGTTTGACAGTTCGAATAAGGCCCCTGGCGAAATGTCCAAAGAGAATCACCTTTTAAATTTCCTCCAAATGAACATTAAGAATTTGAAGTTAATTAAACCCATGTTAATATAACTAGCTTCACACACTTTACGAAACCTGTTCCCTCACAACAAATTCCAACGAGGAAGCGAGTAAAACAATAAGTACAATGTCATAAAATAGATTTAACCGTCTTAACAAGGCGTCTAATTAAAATATCCATTGTAAATGACCGCGGTATACGATAGTAAATATGCCAAGAGGAGCAGTAAACATTAGTGATTGGCGTTCGGTGAAATACAATACAAGACAAGCGGCGATCAGTCAGACAATGAGGTTTAAATGAACGCTACTGCAACTAATTGTATCTACGAAATAAAATAAAAACTAGACCATTTAAAATCCGTACATATAAAATTTTGCTTCTTCAAAATTCAGGCTATTTCTGGATGGTATATCTAATGCGGAAGGTGTCAGTCCCAGTCATATGTTTGGCGTTACCTATAGCATACCTCTAGTTTCGAGCTCGGGTGGCACCACCTACCCAATTGAAGACAAGTAATATTTATGGCAGACATAAGCGCCGTACAAAGTTGAAACCTACGTAAGTGACGCAATCTGGCAATATAGCCTCATGCTACAATTTTTTTTGCTATAATTTAATTAACTACTAGAATCTATTGTTCTAAACTATTTGTTTTTCTGTACCTGCTCCCAAATACTGTTTACTTTGGCATCATAAATGCCTTAGTTGCATTAGTTGGAAACACACATTTATGATTATGAATTTAAGGAGATCGGATGTAGGTACCTATCGGCCATTTTGTACTGATATTGGCGCTCCTATTGCACAATACACACGCGCTATTTCCATATCCTCGTATAATGTAATTCAGTAATGAATACACAATAGCCGGCCATATAATTATGTTCGGGCAATCCGTCGGATCTGCATAGCGGGTACGTCCGCCGGACATGCGCCGGGCAAATGTGCCATATAGTGATTGGCAGATTCAGTGGATATGCCCGAACAAGGCCGGAAAAAGTGTCGTACAAGCCCCGGTGTCCTTTCTATAGTGTTCTAAGCTCAGTGGTTGGAAACCTTGAGCTATTGCGTAAATCCCCCAACTTTCTAGACATCGAAGTGTTTAAGAACATTCGCCACCTTAATCTGTTCTGTCAAAGTTACGGATACCGGGATGAGTTCTTAACTATTCTCATTAATCAAAATGACTCTCAAGAGTCCTATAGTGTTTTGACATAAACTTTTAATAAGAAAATAAAAGTAGAAGCTTAAGTGTTCTAGTAAGCTTGTTCTTGTTTGTTTTTGGACCTTCAAATATACCATTTGTATTCAATATTTTCGCTCTAGGCGGCCACATAGAGCGAATGGAAGGCGATCAAGCGGTAAAAAAAGCCTTTAAGGGAAAAACGTCATCACGCCGCCCCGTCAGTAACCCTAGACCGATGGGTGGATGTTGTGGACGAAGATCTGCACGAGCTCCAGGTTGATGACTGGCGAAAAATTGCTCAAGACCGAAGTCAGTGGAAGGCAGTCATGTTGGCGCCAAGTCTCACTTTGGATCGCTGCGCCAGAGGAGTAAGTATATAAGCCAAGGTGGGAAAATACAGTGGTCTCGGCAATGAGTATAATTTTGTTCCTTTCGGTGTTGAGACCTTTAGTCTGTGGGGTCCTAGCGCTCTGAGTCTCTTCAAAGACCTATCGAAGTGACTCAGATACGCCACAGGAAACTCAAAAGCTGGCAGTTTCCTCGCTCAACGTACTCGTATCAGCCTAGCAATCCAGCGAAGAAATTCTGCCAGCGTTCTCGGTATAATGCCGCAGGGGCCTGTTTTAGATTTATTTTAGTTTTATTTTAATCTTTATAAAGGTGTATAAAGTTTTAGTTTAGTTATACTTTTAGATTGAAATTTGTAAATGTTTTAGTTTCGTTTATGATGTTAAGTATTCATTTTTTACTGACTATGCACCACTTGCAGCATCTGGGGTTAGCGAAGTAACCTGGAGTTAAGCAACTATTAGTATGAAATTTGACAGCTAACCCCGGGTTAATTGGCTAACCTGGTTGGCGCAACTGGCGGCCCTTAGTTATAATTTATAATAACAAGAACATTATTGAGAGTTTGCTGTTTGTTGAATGATCATTTTATTATTGTTCTACATTGAATTTTAACCCAGATTATTAGATCTAGAACGTAGGTATTTGCCGTGTGAAGATAGTTGGAGTATTATTCTAGTTTCTTCACAGTGGTTTTTCCGAAGGACTACAGTATGGGGTTCTTGTAAAAAGGAGTGTGCAAGTGATTAATGGGTCGGCAACGCGCATGTGACACCCCTGGAGTTGCAGGCGTCCATGGGCTACGGTGACCGTTTTCCATCAGGCGCCGTATGCTTGATTGCTAATACTGAAAAAAAAATTGGGGTATGTCAAAGTTACTAAGAGGGAAGTACTTACTTCGTGATAATTATAATGATCTTAACTGTACGGTTTTAGATCTATGATATAGTTTAAAAGCCTATAATTTGTTTCAACTTCACTTATGCGGGTAGAATCAAGGGCAAGTTCAAACATTCAAAAATTCAAATGAAGATGGCGCTTATTTATAGTCATCACAGCTATTTATGGTCAAACATTAATCATGGACAACACGAGTCTAATTAAACTATATGGGGGCAATTAAAAATGTACAGTCGCCGTCACATACATCGGACCGGACAAGACGCTCAATAAAGATTGCAGCACGCCTCTATTCTCAAAGCGTTAGAATGTACGTTTAGATATTTATAATCACGTTGGCCGCTTGGTTATATCTGATGGTGTGCTGCATGAATATTTTCATACAAAGGTTGTTGTTTTGGTTGGTGTGTTGGGCATTTGGGCCGGTGCCCCCGCTGTTTCAATTAAAGTACTGACAATACTTCGGATGCCTGAGCCGCTGGGACCCAAACACCGCGTCTGTAGCTGAACTATATACGGTTGTAAAGGTCTTGATGGTTGCACTACTCAAGCTAAAAACTTACTAGGCTTTTTTGTGGCAATAGACAACCCGACGAATTACTGAATTTAAATTGTCAGTAGGACAGCGGATTTATTTTATATTTTTGGTTTCAGTCTGAGTGTATAATTATGTCAGATAAATATAGAAAATGCTGTCACTGATAAATTAATACCTATAGCATGCAATCATTTTTAAGAAGATTTCATAAAAGACGTGTATCCTCCGATACAAGTTCGAACATAAGATTTCGTAAAAGGCATGTATATTATAGCATTTTGTACAAACGAGTAATTATACACATACTGTATTACATAGAATTGAAAATAAATCGCTCGGTAAATGCATATTTAAACCACCAGTTTCTGTTAACCCAAGGCATGACTGGTAGAAAATGCTGAAAGGCGTCAAATTCGTCATTTATGTTTTTTTTTAAATATTCAGTAAAGAATAATATAGCTTGAATAATTCAAGTAGTTTAAATAAATTAATAGACTAATCCAAAACACGTCAAAAAGTTCCCCGGCAGTTGTGTATAAATCAGCCTCAAACCTTTTGGGCCTGGCCAACCACCAAGACTGTTCAAACGATCCATCTTGTTATGTATCTCACAATTGATACACGTACCGACAAAGCCCTGATAGCATCTAATCCAGATTTCCCCCACACTTAATTGATTATTTCATAAAGGAACGACTCAGTACTTGACGGCCCGCACCGTCTGATAAATTGGGCAAAACAATCACGACGCTCTCAAGTTCAAGTGCGTTTTAATATCGTGACGGAGGAGCAATATTCTGGGACATAAAATATGATGATAGTTAGTAATAATGGGCATTTTCCGCAATTCGACAACCAATGAGCCAATTTTGCGTGAAATTCGAGGTAGCGCTACTCTATCCACCCCAACAGGGCTAAGATAATAAACGGATAGCGTGATACTTGCTGGATAAGACAGTTTGTCAGCATTTTATGACAAGCTCTGATAATTTTAAATAATTATCCACATTTGACAGTAATAAACATCGCGCTATCCGTGTTAGTTGTATTTTTTTTATTTAACAATATCTGTGGGCCTAAGGGCCTGGTTATCCAAGAATCATCTGATAATGCTATAAGTTGATAAACAGACAAGTTGCACGGATAATACCTATATAAGATAATGCAAGTGTAGTATGTCATAAATGGTCATAGTAATAGTTTTTTATGTAAAATTTTTGCTCTTAAAGTTTGTGGTCCCAATATGACCTCTGCCCGTTTCGGTTTAGTACAAGTTATTTTTATAAGTTAGCCCTGCTCACTTTGAGGGCCTTGGTCACGTTTTATGTAGTATACCTATGACATCTCTTTCAATTTATTACTGAGAAAGTGTTCCAGTTGTTTGAGTATTTTGAATTAGTTTTTCAATGATAATCTGACATTTTCATAGATTTTACGATAAACAAGAAATTGTACGAAATCCCATTTCACCCCATAATTAAGGTTGAAAGGAATAGGAACTGAGTGAGATGCGACAATTGCTAGAATTGACACAATATTATAATAGGTTGATTTGCGAATTAAGAGCATAAAGTAAGTTTGTAACAATATGATAACTCAGGTCCAAAATTACCAACTCACCCCTCTACCATCCCTCTCATTTCTCATTCATGACCCAAATACCCTCGCAATTCCTACTCACTCTATTTTACGGTACTTACAATAATTTTTGTTGCTACCTTTGGCCCTTTATCAATAATTACATATCTACACGTGCATACGATTGTTAGTGTTTGCTTACTTTATGAAAGAAAGAAAATAATTTATTCAACAACACATCATTACAGAAAAAAATAACAACGTAGAAGTGAGTTACAAAAATAAACAAGAAACAAAACTACATAAAAGTAAATTAATTACACAAATAATAGATGTGCAGACTTATGCAAACTTATTACAAAGGAACGAAATTATTTACATTCTCGTTTTATTCAAGTTCAATGTTATATCCATGAACTTTCAATGTGACTCGACGTCAATGTAAATACACTTTCGTTTGTATCGACTTATTCAACAAAAATCACACGAAAAACAAATAATGCATGACTAATGAATGTATTCTCAACTTTTAGACTGTCAAAGCCATATAAAACAATCAATTTGTACCAACAAAGGATCGTTACGATCATTTTGAATTCTTTTATTGCTTTTCAAAACTAATAAAGTACGTTTTAGTATCGACCGTTACATTGAAACCGTCTCACAAGTACGTTTGAGGCTAGGGTATCAGTAGATAACCTCCTCTAGTCTTCCCATCAGCGAGTAGAACATGATTGATCATCACGGACATGTCAATTAATACCCCTTAAACCTGTGCTTATCCCAAAAACTCGATTTCTGATTCTTACATGGACACCTGTATTAAAAAAATATGTGATAATTTACGGAAACCCGGTAAATTACCTGTAACTGATTATTAAACACATTTTATTTTCACATTTTAAATGCTGGGCGTAAAGTTGGGTCTTGCTTCCTTTCTTCAGTGATAATGCCGGATTCTGACAAGCGGATGCTTAGATATAATAATAATTATGTCATGATATGACGTCAAATCTTTTTACCAAATACTCACGTCGCATTTCGCTTTAATAGTACCGCAAAAGGAAGTGACGCAATTTTACAATGTATTTTAAACATCCACCACGGTGTGATTTGCTTGCCATCGTCTTAGTACTTGATTCTACTTTTGTAGTAGCCGCAGCACCAACTGGCGACTGAGGTTATACTTGATGCAACCTTTTTCTATCCCGCTGGGTGTTACCAAGCGTAAAAGAGATAGTAAGATAATTCATGATACCAGTTGGTAGCGGTCAGTAATGTGAATTTATCTAGTGTGTAGTCTGGGGCTACGCAAGCGCGCACAAAATCGTCAATTGTACCGGATTAACGAAGCATATCATTACGTTTAATGATTCGGGCACTGCGATCTTATCTTACATCAACGTCACTCTCAAATCTATTATGTGACTCTGAAATAGGTACGTGTAGTCGCATATCCGTTTGTAAACATGATTGTAATTATTTTAATAACGGTAACAATGTTCCAAAGAACAAAGAATCTTAAGCGTTTTTATTTTTTGTTGTCCAAAAAAAATTTTTTGTTCACATGAAAATTTTATCTGGTTTCTACTCAGAATTGTAAGCTGGGTCAATCCTAGTAGGAGAAGAAGTGTCTTTAAATTTCCATATGTTTTTCAAACTTTCCATTGCGCTACCGCCATACCAAATCTGTAAAAAATGGTGGCGAAATGGAAAAAAAAAATTGGGACACTTTTTTTCTCCTAATAGGATTGAAAGCAAAATCCAATTTAGCAAAATATATTTTTGGATAACAAATATATCAAAATAATCGACGTCTTCAAGCTGCTTGTTGGGTCACACGAATCGAACATACCTACAAACATAGTTTTCTAAAATCATAACTGATCTAGGTTTTGTTATATAGTCATAGCGGAGACAAGTGGCATTAAGCACAAAGTAGGTACCTAATGTAAAACACAACACTAATCTAAAACACTTACAATGTATAAATATAAAGAACAGACGAAACATTCCTATGTAATTTAAAATTATACGAACATTAAACAGTAAAAGTTCTCTTACTTTAATACTTTCAAGAAAACAATGCACTATAAGTGCCGAAATGCCTTTCAAGTACGAGTTAGTAAGTAGACAATGACAATACATTGAATTTTGAATGTATTTTCCCACAAATCATTTGCATTAGCGGTGCCTTAACTAGATCACCTCTTATCTGTAATCAGCTCATCGGACGCTATCGCGACGATCGGAGAACGTGGTAAGTAAAATTTGGCGTCAGTTAATTTTTTTGAATAATTTTAGTAGCTCATTTTAGAGTTAAGGCATTTTAATGCAGTAAGCGCCACTTGCACCATCCAAGGTTAGCAAGGTAACTCGGGGTTAAGCGTTTTTAGAATGGAATGGAAAGCGGCAAACCTTGCGTGATGCAAGTGGGCCTAAGTAGATTATAATCCGCGTGCATGTGTTTTAACTACATATGTACTAATTTACTACGGAATTCAAGTATCTGATTTTACTTATCTAATATGGTTGGTCAGCCGCGACCATGACCAGTGAAACCTGTGTCGAAACGTCGGTAAATAAGGTAAACAAGTTAATTCGCGTTAGACCCGTTAAATAATTATGTTTAAATATGTTTTAATATGGTTGGAGTTTTTTTTATCTATCACCGTCGCTACCATATTATATGAAAATGTAAGTACATACTTAATTGAAAACTTAACTTTTTGAAAAGATTTCACAGAAGGCTTTTTGTTTTATTAATTTCGTATAAAATAAATCAAATAATTCAGTTCATATTACATTATCCACAATGCAGGCTTCGTAATATGACCATAAGCAAATCGTAGAGGTAGCAAAGCACTGTCAAAAATAATTTAATGTAAGCTTTTTGATCCCTTTACACGAAGAAGCAAATCGTATAGAATCAGGTTTACAGGGACGTACAGAGTTCTCCATTTGTCATGATTCGACATGCAATTTACCAGTAACAATATCATAATATAATACCCATATAATAATTCAAACCTGAAAAAGGTTAATATAAAATAAATCAATTTTCACTTACCAGTGTCTCCAAATTGAGCCAAGTTTTATAAGTGCTCGGGCGGCCACGTCCCTCGCGGCTTTATCTAGACATCTACACGACACTACAAGACGGCAAAAGACTACCGACATGAAGCTTACGGCGTACACCGGCTATTGTAGCCGGACAAGACAGTGTACAGGCACCTTAATAAATTATAATCGGGCACTGCGTGTATTTAATCACTAATTTACTAGGGATTACAAGGTATGATATTCTGATAGTTTAATATAGTTGGGGTTCTATCGTCTATCGCCGTTGCTTTCGAGTTCTCACAGATATGTAAGTACATTGATATCATTTAGGAATGACTTACACTAGAACAGGACGGGACGGGGCGGGTCAGTTTCTATAGAAAACGTCGCGTCACATCCGAAGGTTCCGAGTTATTACGTGATTCTTTCTAAAGAAATTGTCAGATCGTCCTGTCCTGCCCCGTCCCGTCCCGTCCCGTCCTAGTGTAAGTCATCCTTTAAAGTTATTAAATAAACTATTAGATCATTGTTACTATGTTTACACTACTTACTTATTTACTACTTATACCAGTACTACTTATTTCACAAATTTAAAATCAAATAACTCATTTAAAATTGCATAGATGCATTTTATATTTGGCTAATGCCTATGTTGGCATAGGCATTAGCCAAATTTAAAATGCATCTATGTATTTTTAAATGCATAGATGCCCAAGGTTTGGACCTTGGGATTAATATAGTTTCCCCGCGTAGAAGTCAAAATCACCTAGGCAGATAATTAATAATAATAAAAAACTTTATGAACTGTAAATACGATAAATTTACAACCATGTTATCCTGAGTGTAGACGATTTAAATGAAAAAGTTGTCGTGATTGTACAGGTCAGACTACCCTCATTTTTAAATTAAATTGTTATTAAAGTTATTAAGCAGAAATAGAGGGCTATTTTGTTATAACTTAACCTTTTTTTCTTTTTATTGGGCCAAACTAGGTCAAAAAATGAGATTACTCCAATTAAGTATCGACAACACCTACGCCCCAAAACGGCTCTTAAGACAAAAACGATTATTGATTTATGACTCAGGTTTAAACATGCTTTATTTATAAGAAAAAAATATGAACATAGAGCGTTTTGAAAATAAGAGCACTATCACCCCCTCAAAATGAGTAAGCATTTTAAAAATACCACGAACCAAATTCAAGTTTTGATTTGTTGTTCACCTATTATACTTTAATAAACTTTGGAACTTTTAGAGTAGAAGCTAAAGTTGGAACTCTGTTACTTAAGACAATTTATGACCTGCGGGACTTTAGAAAAAGTTAAAGGCACCTGTTCAGTCCATTTAGCGGTGATCCTTGTAGGAATACCTGGTGCTGGTTATGGACTTTGATAACGGTGGAGGCAGCGGCTATGTTTTAAACGTCAATTATGTATTTAACTAGTATATATAAAATTGGACTACGATATTAAAATAGTCACGACAAGTTATCAGAACTTTGTTTAACGGAAGTTAGATAAAAATTAGATGACAAGATCCATCTTGTTGATAAAAAAAATAAAGTAAAAAATCCTTTTACTCTGAATTTTTATTCAAGAGTTAGTCGTAATTCGCTGTAGCTCAGTTGTTGGCAGAGCGGTGACCTGGCTGTAGGTAGGCACAAACATCTGAAAACGTCTTTATTGACAAGGGGTTACATGTATGTTTCGATATTGTTGAGCACCTTGACTTAATTAGGATTTTAAGTTTAGTTAGGCGAATTTTTTTTAAAACAACAACTAGATACTACTAATGATTCTTTCGTGTGAAAAGAAGTATCGAAAAACAATGTAGTTCTTAAAACAAAGACAAATAAATAACAAATTAAACACGCCTACACTACCTTATATTTGACTCCCACAAAATATCTACATGTAAAAGAATTATGTCTTTAACCGATCTGATAAAACCGTGTACCGATGACAAACGGGCCGGCACACTAACTGATGTGGGTCCGACCAAATTTATGTCAACGCGCCGGATTTGATTACATTCAAAGAAAAATGTCAAGTCGGTAGTTTTTAAATTGTATCGATGATTGGAGATAAGCGTAAGGTTTATGTTTGTACCTGTTCCTATTTGAAATATGGTGTCTTTATAATTAAAACAGGGTGCTTAGTGTCGTTTTGGGTACCTATATGTCATTGTTTTTTTGCACACTTGTTTGGATATAATGCAAAAACTCAAATTTTAGCGATGGATTGTGGTAACGGAGCTTCATTCATATCTCGCTTTGATCGTATATGGTGCCCTAATTAACTTTTATTTGGTTTTATGTTGACATGCATACAAAAAAAATATGGCTTGAAGCTTGTATCCTCGGTCCCGCTCAAACTCGCCTGTTTAAATTGTACTTAATCAGTATTAGATCAGGGGCCCATTTTTAAAACAATATTAGACGAATATTTTTTGATTACGAACTATCAAATCGTATGGGTTTCCATGACAATATACTAATAGTATTAGCCTTGTACCGTTCGAGAGAAGTAACAAACATTATTAAAGCATAAAATACAAGCAAAAATTAATGAAATTGTGTCGGAAACCGTAAAAAGCCAAAGGCCGCGATTTTTGTTAGATTTAGTGTTATGACCCTCCATAACACTAAATCGAACAAAACAGCTTCTAAGTGTTATATAATAAAGCAGGCATTTCGGTCACGATCCGGCCCTTCGGTTAATCTTAAATCGATACGATATTTCTCAAGTGAAAGTAATGTACCAAAATCGGGTAATCATTTTTACGTCTTATCCCTGTCCACTTTACTTAATTCGATATAAGACGTTACCTATGTCTATGCGGCACGGCGCCAAGATGATTTCAAATTATCTCGTCCATAATCTCAAAATATCGGATGACAAAGAATAGACTGTTTATTACGAAATAACGATCTATCGGCGGCTGAGCGACACCCGAAAATAAAACGATAGCCGATAACTAGAGGAACGTATAAAATATCAGTCGAAAAAAGGAGATTAGAATCGGGCGTATTTTATGTAGAGGAAACGATGGCGTGTGTTTAAAGGTTAACGATTCCTATCAATTAAGGTTATGGGTGGACTCGACAGTTCTGTCGGCGGGACCCCCACTGGGTTAGGATTCGCACCTGTCCCTTTGGTTTAGTTTTTCACATCAGCGGCACCCAGTAAAGAATACAGGTGCAAACGCATGGGCACTGTATAGGGTTACCATACGTTTAGGTTGAGTGGATACAGAATTGAAATCAATTTTAGAGATCAATACTCGAGTATAATTTTATTGCAAAGTTTGGTCGACGGTCTGCCTTCCGACTTTGGCAATATACTTTATTTGGCGTCAAATATAAATCAAGTACGTAAGTAATGTAATGTAAAGTAAATGCAAAATTTGGGACAATGATATGATGTTTCGTAGGTAAACATAAGTTCCGAAAAACTCTTTAGTACGAGCCGGCAGGATTTGAACCCGCGACCTTCGGATTGAAAGTCGAACGCCTTTCCACTGAGCCACCAACGCTAAATCAATATCTAAAATACTACTATTAAAAATTCAGATAAGTACAATAGAACCCATTTTCATTTATCTGCACATTCTGCACATTCACAACTTTACTAAAGTATTTTATTAAAAATTATTTACAATAGCAAACTCTTTTATTGGCTTTTGAACAAGAATAATTAACTGTAATTGTACTTTCAAACTATCCCCCGTATAATATCGACTCCATTTAAACTTCCAACAATTTTTCTTCAATTATGCACCGCATGTATCTCAGAGAATAAGTTTCCTTGTCATGAATATTAACTTGCTAACTAAAACAGACTGTCCTGAATTATTTTCGAACTCTGGTTACCTGATAAATTTTCCTAGTCATAACTGGATGTTAATTTATTGATATGTTAATTTTAACAAATAGAAACCGTATCCTACTGAGACGGAGTGGAACAAATGAGATTGACGTTGTTTCCCAAAACCAATTCATTTCGTGGACACGCGAATTAATAATTCTAATTTTATTATGCTTTTTTGATGTTAATGGAAACTGTTTTTGATTGATAGAGTTTTACATTCCTGATAAGTTTTTTCTTTCGTATTGTTTTCATTTCTAATTTCGAGCGGTTTTAAGGTTTTTCTTCTGTTTTTTATTACTTGTAAATTTGCAGTTTAAAAAAATAAGATACAACAACATACACATCCTTACAAATAGGAAAAAAAAAATTTCCATATTTTACCTTTTATTTTATTTTCCTTGCAGGAAATCCAAGAAATTGTGTACCTGATAAAATATGACTAAATGTTAGGATTGTCTTCCAGTCAACCACTGCTTATATTTCTTTAAACTAAATAAACTAGTACGCTTAACATAAAATAACTAAATTATAAGTTATTTTATGTTAAGCCCCACTATTTTCTAAACATACAGTATGGCATACACCCTAATGCATTGACAAAAACCTTTATAAAATTATGCGTTAATATTTATGAACACTTTATTCTACAATATTTCTGAACATACCTAAACCCTCGCATTGACAAAACCTTTATAAAATCATGTTCAGATATTTCTGAGCACTTAATTCTACAACGCTTGTATCCCATCGATTCTGCCATTCCTCGGGGTCTTAATTTACGCAAACACTCAGACATAGTGAAGTGACATTAAATAAGAGTGTTTCTCGGTGACGACGGTTACGTTTTCATTTGGTTCAAGATAATTGTGTTTGTTCACTTGGATAAAGAATTTAGCTGTGGAGTAGATTGCTAGATAATTGCATTTTAATTAAAGTAATTTTGTCAGATATTTAAGAGCTTTGTCGCTAGGAGAGCGGTATGGATGTGATAGCCTAGATTTTAATGATCTGGCTTAAGATTATGAGTGGTGATGAGTGGCGATGAGTGGTGATGAATGGTGATGAGTGGTGTGGGTTCATTCCGGCAATTAACATGAATTATTATTAGATTTTATTGGTTTTTCTAGATAGGGTTAAGGTATTTCTCAGTAGCGTATCTAGTTATCTATCTATAGTTTGACAATTAAAGGTACAAATCAAATTAATTGGAATTAAACGCGTTTGCGTTTGCGGTTGTCACACAGTGACAACTTTAGTTCCCTTTTTATACGAGTATATTATTATATCATTATTTTTGCAAACCAGCATTTGTCAAACAGCCAACTAACAGATAAACAGTATACAATCTTGCCTGCTAAAGATCAAAGGCGCCTTTTTTATTGCACTGTAGGTACACGCACATAAGTAAGCTTATAGTACCTATTACCCATGATCCCAAAATACACTATTTACTTTCATTGTATATTCATATTCCCGCATCGGTTTACCCGTTTTTTGTTGCTAAAAATAAAACCGTATTCTCACTTTGAAACTTCTAACTACTTATTACGCTACCTACCATAAAATTGCAAACAAATTTAAAAGTTCATCAGTTTCCCGTTGCCTACTTCGCCAGGGTCACCGCAACTTGCACTTGTTACTTCTCACCCCGTATTGCTATTGCTAGGGCAAGCTTTTGCCTTAAGAAAACTTATTAGTATAGTCTGGCCATCCATCGGACGTAGTAACAGTCGAACGAAAATATATATTATCTCTTTGTAGGGATAGGCGTAAGAAAAATATAGTATGATTATATCTGGACTATTCACGATTGAAAACAAATCGTCGCTAAACTATATTTATCTACATACATGATTTATGTCTATGGTACTTGAATTGAAACCACAAGCCCCAAATGTATTGGGGCTTATGCTTGAAATATATATTATTATATTATATTTGATTTTCAATCAGTTATTAAAAAAATATACACCATGTTTCCGGTATCACTCAAAACCTCAGACACCCCAACTGTTTTTTTTTTATTAAGTTATCTAGAGTATTTATGTTTTAATCTGATGTTTATTTTTTTTAATTTGATGTTTGATTTTCTGTACAGCTCTACTCGACTTTTAACTCTACACTCAATAAAATAATTGCTAGCTACCATCATAAACTTAAAACGGTTTATTTGTGTATGTTACTGCAACGACACAAGGTTTAGCAATGTAGCTATGTCACTGTAAAGCACTTTAAAGCTCAATCAAACTGGATAAAATTATTACAATAACGGATTTGGGAAAAAAGGCTGATGACATTGATTTAATTTAAAAAATGACTAATTAACGGCACAGCTAAGTTGGGACAAGCACATTTTTATTTTTATGGATATATAGAAAATTTTGCATATTATTATTGACGAACAAAACTAATCGCGTTTGTTCATTCGCGCGGAAACCAAAAAAAATAAACAAGCGAGTTTTTGTTAAGATTTAGAATATGTTTCGTATAGTATGAAAATTTAAGAATACATAAATAAGTCACTTAATCTGTTAATTTTATCAACTTGTGACAATGCGGTCGATTGTAAAGCACGAATGAAATCATTTATTATTTGTAATAAATATTTGATTCATGTTTTTTGTTTGTTTTTTAATGGCCACGTCAAGTCCTACAATATTGAAAGAGATGTTCATGTGATCGATTAAATGAAACAATAATAACAAAGATATTTGGCAAATTCGTCATAAGCCTGCAAAAACTTGTTTGAAGAATGACCCGTGTATGTAGGTATGTACCTACTTAACATCCACCTTAAATTGGTAATGACTTGGAGGTAGAGCCAAACACTCGCCAGAGTTCAGTGAGCAATAGGAATACATACTGAGCCTAGTTTAACAGAGAGGCTCATTTTAATATAAAATTCTTGTAACTAACGTCTTTTGCTTACTAGGGGCCAGCCTGGCTAACTCAAACTTCGCTCTACCTCATAGTTCCAAAGTTTTCCAAGACGTGGTTAATTTTCTAGGTGTATTTAAAATTTCTTATTAATACTTAAGGTGGAATTTAAAACTTAGAGTCCAGGTGGCGTCCTGGTGATAACAGTTCTCGGTTTTAATATTAAAACTTTGTATGTTACCTACATTTAAGTTTTTAGTTTTAACGAACTATAACTATACACAAAAACTACTTAAAAAAGTGAAAAACTTCCACCTTGCGTTATTATTAGCCTGCGACATTGCTTGCTTAGAAGTTGTTAAAACTTTCAAGTCTTTCAACCCCATTTCATCTCCGTAAGGGATGAACTTCTAAATTCTTCCTTTAGAGAAAAAACTGTTTTCTTATTTGAAAATTTTCAAGATTCTACTTTAAACGATTAAAGGATGACTCACACTAGGACGGGACGGGAGGGGGCGGGACGGGACGTACCTGTGCATTTCTATAGAAGGAATCACGTGATACCTCGGGGCACTCGGATGTCACGTGACGTTTTCTATAGAAACTGACAGATCGTCCCGTCCCACCTCGCTCCACCCCGTTCCGTCCCGTTTAAAAATATTAAGCCAAAAAAATATTAAAAGTACAATGTAGCTAGGTAAAATTATTAAACATGCAAAATATTGCGAATATTTCAAACGCTAACAAATAACCGAAGGTTTACTGAAGTTTGTAGGGAATTTATTAAATTGGAAAACCCATAGTGGCCTCGGGCCGTTTAATATCGGCGGCGAAGCATTAAATATTGTTTACATACATAATACTACCCATTTTATTGCACTCGATTGTTTGCATTACAATTTTTATTAAAATTTTAATGTTATACTGTTTATTCAAAAAATTAATAAATGGAAAATGTGCTTACGATTTTTTAACCTTTGCTATACTTAGCTGCACAACAAGACAGTCATACGAACGCATTTCTATTTTCTGCCCAAGCTGAAACGCTCGCTCGGACAATCATACTTAATATCTATACAACGTTATATATTTTTACAGTACTTACATATTATGGTGCTACTTTGGTACATAAATGAGCTTATTATGATGTAACGTTTTTTGTAGTAAACGTGTGCAAAAATAATAGGTATGTACTTACTACATAGGTCTCTTGAACACGTAAGGTGCGTTCGACTAAGGTCGGACAACGGGTAAGATCGTATGATTCGATTGCGGACATTTTTTTTAATGATGGCAGGCTGACACGATTCGCCATTTAATGCTGCTCCCACCTTCAGTCCGTTCTTGTTGCTCCGACTGACAAGTCGGGAAATATCTGCAATTGAGTAAAAAGGTACTAAAAAATATTTTTTTTGCTGTATCCGGGAATTATCCTTCGCCTATTTTTTGGGTATAACTGGAAAATCTATGCACTTTTTTATCTTTTTACAGACTGTATATTATTTTTATTAAATTTGTGACAAATCTGTATAATTAAATTTACGATACGACACCTGTAGACGAAGGTCCGGTCTAACCTGAAGTGCTTTAAGATCGGACGCTAATCGTCTTATCTTTAATCCTCAGGGATGCTCAAACTTTTCGCGAGTCACAAATGTATACAGTGGGTTATCGGCATTCGTGCGTTTATGAAAACGGTTAATAACCTAATTATAATTAAAACGAAGAAGGATTTAAAAAGCGTGTATTTATTTTGTATCCTCTTTGTGAGACCACTTTTCCACTAATTTTAACCTTACCACCTGTGGGGTCATTGACACCACCAAAAAAGATTGAGAACCACAATTTCTTCGATTTTGTCGGACATGACATGTCGGAAATGAAAGTCCTGAGTTCTAATTGATCAATTCTGATATATATATTAAGTCAAAGGGAAATAACCAATATTTTCCAATACTTACTAAACTCTTTACTACTGTCAATAGGAGCTTACTGATAGGTTCGTCCGTTCTTACACCATCAGGAAAAAAAATCTTGTCAATTTTTGTTTAGTTTCCTAAATTTAAACACTCAGTACACACGTACCTGAAGGTCTATATCAATTTTAGTGTCATAGAATATTTTATCATGATCATTTCCTTATTTAAATTATGTCCGTATCTTACACACAAGCTGAGAAAGAAATTAAAATGCAACGTCATCTCAACCCACCCAAAATCGTCCAAAACTTTGCCGAACCCACCTAACCTGAAGCACCTAGCAATCCACTGCACTGAAGGAATTTATAATAGCCCTTTGTATCACATATTGCAAACTTTTAAAATTCCTCCTAGACCTGACTTAAACCACGGCTTCGGACCCGTTTGATTTTGCCACAAAGGAGAACGCATGGCTTTGTGAGTTATTCACGGCAAAAGTACCTTCTAAATAACATTATGGCTTAATGAAAAATTTGAGACTTCAGTGCAGTAAGCGCAATATAGTAAATGATAAAATTACCAATACATGGATTGAGTTTGGGTTTTGATGCATAATAAGATTTAAATAAAATTTACAATTACGTGGACTGTGTTTTTCTACACCACATTGCGACCAACTCTATACTCTAAATGTAAACTCTATAATTAAAAGTCAGCCGGTTTTAAAAGCTTGTTACATAATATAGGAACTAGGCGTAGATACATACTTAGATAGATAGATAAATACATACTTATGTAGTAGATATGTACATAGAAAATGTCCATAACTCAGGAGCAAATATTCGTGATAATCAATCACACAAATAAATGCCTATACCAGGATTCGAAACCGGGACCTCCAGCTTAGTAGGCAGGGTCACTACCAACTAAGCTAGGGAGACCGCTAAGCACTTTTTACATAATTATATCCTCAAATACTACAATACAAATACAAATATTCTTTATTGCACTCCTCATAGAAAAAATATATCTAATACTGCGTACCTATTTACAAGTTTATTTTTAAATCAGAAGCCCCAGAGTCCAGTTTCAGCGGGAAACATTTCGGATTTCTCCTAGGAGACGTATTAAATTTTGAAAAGCGACAAAGTTTCTGAGCAAAGATTGGGATAGGACTTTTTAACTCCTTTAAATTTTACTTTCACGTCTGGGTTGTCGGGTTTTATGAAAATGGATAGGATTTTTTGTTTTTTACGTGATTTTTTATAAGTGTTGTAAAGTAGGTATATTAATGTGACAGCTCTCTGAACAAAATGTACCGTATATTTTGCTGCTGCAGAGATATTCAATTTAATATCGAATTCAACATAAATATTGAATAGGATGATAAGTACAATTAGTCTTTAAACCGTACAATTAAGTATAAGTGGATAAAAAAGCTCCAAACCGCCTAGTAATATAATATTAAAAAAAAAACTGGAAGTTCTGTAGAAAACAAAGTTAACCAAGTTTTTACCTATCCTGCCAAAGAGTTGCTGTCCTAACTAATGAAGGGGTCTTACCACGGGTTTTTATTTAAATTGAGCTCTCGATATTTCGACGATGTTGCAAACGCCATGTTCACGAAGTAATAGTTAGTAGGTATGTCAGATAACCACAATCTTTCAGATTTGGCAGAAATATTCCTTTCATAAAATTCGTCCTATGACCCAATCGCCTCGGTATACTCAATTTAAAAAAGAGTAGTTGATCCGGAGCATTTCTGGAAGAAGAAAAAGAATTTCATTTCTTTGTTGTGTACTTTAAACGGCACGACATCGGCACCATATACCTACTAGACACCTCATCCTAAAGAACATTTTACGGCAGTGCGATGAAGCGCCGGCTTTTCAAGTCTCTGCTAAGGTACATCCTTTTACTCATCGACTGTCAAACATCAGCAAAATGGCGTACATATTTTGTTCTAATCGTCTCCCCTAGTTTACTAATTACGTCAATGCACGGCACACCTACTATAGATAGACATGCTCGTAATCAAAACTGGTGCAATTTGAAGACAATTAGTCACATAAGTTGATCAATTAAAGTTTGCATTACAGTTAGCTACAATATGAACATCAACGTAAAAGTCTTCTACAAAATCTAGTTTTCCTAAATAAGGTAGGTTTTATTTAAGTAATATCGTAGCGGTGGCTATTGTTGGAGTGTCGCGGCACGGACAGTCACGGACAGCGCGTCCGCAGCGGGAATGGAACTGCTGGTTATTCCGGGAGTGACTCCTCAATTATTCCGACCACTGAACCTGCGAATAACTATTTCACATTTAAGGCAAAAACGGTTTATTTTTATAGGTGTCAATTTGGATGATGCAATAAAGGCACCCATCCCACTAAGCGCGAGTAAGAGATGAGCTAGAGCTGAGGCAATTTTCTCGCCAAGGAATCGAACAAAAGAAAAAAATAAAACCGTGTAAATAAAAAAGAAGGATATATATTAATAGTTCGTCGCTGGCTGTTAACACTGCCGGCGAGTACATTTTCTTTAGATAATCACTCGCCCGAGTAGAAAAATCATCGTCTACCGCCGCTGGTAAGATCAATGCCATAGGAGGTCTATAGTTCAACCACAGAACTAATATGACAGGAATGCTTGTCAAACATTAAAAACGTAGCCAAAAAAGTTATCAACAGTTATTAATAAAATTAAAGTCGAAATGACTTTGTGATTACTTACGTGAATTATTTTCTTTAGTAACATTGTTCCAATGAAAGGAATCCACACACCACATCTCTTAAACATATTTTTTATATTTTTAAGGCCGATAACATTGTATTATTGTATCATCGTATACCTGAAAGCTTAATAACGTCTTAATATGTTAGGTTCTTAACTGTGCTCAGTTGTAGTTTTAGGTCCTAAACTGAATCGCATTAAGAGGTGGTGGGGCCCAGTCTTGTTTTAGATATTTTACTTCAATAAGAAGGTATTTCTTGCAATAAATTACACAATAAGTATTTCCAGATAAAATACGAACAGCCTTCTTGCTGTAACTTTGTAGCATTGTTCTATATTTATATATATATATATAAAAGATTGGTTTATTGAACATGGCGTTTCTGATATGTCTCATATAAAAACTTATGATGTTATTCATAAATGTCAATCAAGCTTCCATTAGTTACTAGATTATTTGTCCTTGATTATCACTATCAGTTTGATGTTTGCGTTAGTTAGAAAGGTAGAAAGTATATGCCGGCCATATACGTTCGGGCATATCCGCCGGATCTGCCAATCAATGTATGGGAAATTCGTCTAGCGGATGCCTAGCATTCATACCCAATATGGGAATCTGACGGATTGCGCGAACGTATATGGCCCGCTATAAATTAACTTTTTGTTTATGATTTTTTTATGGAAGAGGAGGTATAGGGTACCTATATAACTTTAAGGTTTTGGAAACATTTTTCTGACCAAATAATGCCCATCGTTACACAGTTCCTGTAAAACAGTCAGTACAGTTAACAATTGCAGAAAACCGAATATCGATTCATTTAACATGGCTACAGTTACAGATAACAGAAAACTTCAAAGCAGATACACTACACTCCCAAAATAATTTAAAGATTTTGGTGCTTATGAATTTAGACAGATTTGTGAAATACACGCAAAAACATTTATTATTAAAACTTTAACCCAATACGTATGATGATAATAAATAAAACAATAAGTAAATATTTGAACTCTAAATTTTCTTATCCAAAGCCAAAGTAAGATTGTGTCTGTTGACTGAAACCATACAAATCCACAAAATCAAACGATCCTTTGAGCTTTGTGGTCAAGATCGCGTGGAACCATTGAATGGGTTTCGTTTGTAGAAATCCTTATCTTTGTGCAGCTGTAGACATTTTTGGCTGAAATAACCCGAGATACCGTCTGACAAAAAAAAGGCAACACAGTCACTGAACTATACACGGTGCTCGTGAGCATTGCGCGAGATTTTAACAGCGTATTCCTGAGGCTAAAAGAAACAAAAAATGTCATATTAAGTTCATTGGATTAGGGCTAGTTTCTGAGATAATTGCAATTTTTTTTAAAACATAATTTTACCGCCACTCGGTAAATTTCGCGTTTTGGAATGTGATAATGCTACTACGTGGTCTAGTTTAGATATGATTTTTGACAGGTTTCAAAGTGACACTGTTATGTCTTTGCAAAACTCGGCTCTACCAAAAAAACATATTTTTTTGTATTTTAAGTGGGCCTTTTCTAAATGAAACTTACTTACCATGTATCAAAGCGTATAAAAAAAGAAAAAAAAAGTTTTTTTTTGTTTTTTTTTTTTGGTCGATATGACCAAAAATCATATGACCTTTTTTGTTTCTTTTAGCCTCAGAAATACGCTGTTAAAATCTCTCGCAATGCTCACGAGCACCGTGTATACGTAGCAGGTAACATTGTAGAACTACATAAGTGCGAGCAGTAACTTTGCTGTTTGGCAGATGTTTGTATATAAAAATAATGACATATTTGACAATAGAACTGGTGTTGCCACTTTGGTTTCCGTATTAGTTAAATTTTTGAAAAATATTTAATTTCTACCTTTAACTGTCGAACGGCGTTTGCTCCAATAATTTCTCAAGTGCAATTGGTGTTGCCACTTTAGTTTCCGTGTTAGTTAAATCTTTTGAAATAATTTAATTTCTACCTTTAACTGTCGAACGGCGTTTGCTCCAATAATTTCTCGAGTGCAATTCTTCAAAGGTAAAATAAACTGCTTCAAAATACAGTTTTATTTAATCCGTGACAGTGGTCAGAGCAAACGTGCGACGGGCGGAAGCGGCCAGCCGTGGCGCCTACCCCGGATATTGGACTAACTGCTGCGAACAGTTCAAATGTGCGCGATTATTTTGTTGTAAACCAGTTATAATTTTCGTCGTTATTTATTGGCGTTTTTGTTCGTTTGTGGCTTGTTATTTTGAACAGAGAAGTTGCAACTGTGTGTGAGATTTTAATTTACGATATTTGCTGTTGTAACCAAACTGCCGGAGGAGCATTATGTTTTCGAGCGTACGAATATACGCCTTATAACGCCCTGCCACCTGGGCTTAGTATAAAAATTGTACGACATTAACTTCTCGACCGCGTTAGCGTATCGAGGGGTCAAAATATGAAAGTTGCCGGATGATTTTAAATAAACGGCAAACATACTTCGATCTCTCGATACGCTAACGCGATCGAGAAGTAAGTGTCGTGCAGCTTTTATACTAGGCCTTCTGGTATGGTGGGCTCGACAGATATAGGTATACTACTTGATGGTCAGCGTCTAAAGTGTCATTCTTCAAGCAACGTAGGGAGGAGCATACGTACCGTTTTCCCTTTGCAGAAGTACAAGCCAAGATGGGCATACGCGGCTCTGTGTTGTCACTAGTCCGTACACTAAAATATATCTAAGCGTGCAAAATTTGTTAGAGTAGTTGTATCATTTTCTATGTGTTAGTGTCATCATTACAGATTGTTTTTTGTATGTAGTGTGTGAGAAGTGCGTCTGTATGCACGTCTCTTCCCGCAAAAGGTGACAGAATAATTTGTACGGTAAGATGTCGTTTTTCCGCCTCCCTTCCAACGCGTTGGAAGCCTGTGTTGCTCGAAGGTGTCATTAGATTCATGCCAGTAGCCCTAGCATAATGGTGCTGCAACAGTGTCCCGTGGTCAGGAAAGACACCTGTTTTCTAACTGTTCGGATTAGATAGTGACAGCTGTCTTCCTCGACCGTGAGATACGAGTCGCGGCACTCTTGTGCTAGGCCTATAGGTGTAGTAGTAGCATGGTCTCATAGGGTATTATCTACCTACCTACCTACTAGTTTGATGGTGCTATTAGCCGACCATACACGGAGGGATTAGTCGGCCAGAAGTGTACGGCAAACAGAGGTTTTACCATGACGTCTTAACGCGAGTTGACGACCTAAACTGAGGCGCTTCCATACAACTGAGTCTAAACTGAATCGAATTAAGACGTCATGGTAAGGCCCTTGATCTGTCAATGCATGGCAAGAATTTGGTTTTATCCGCCGGATGTAACTGGGAGACAACATTTCTTTCATCCGTCAGATGTGTTCGGCGGAGCCATTTGGCGGATAAAACTGTTAAAACTGTATATGTATGAAAGACTATTAATGGTCTAGCGAGGCACGTCGAAGAAAAAAGAAAAACAAAAAAAGGTAGAAATAGTAACTACCATGTAAAAAAATAAGTCTATTATCATAAAAGAGCAACAATTTAAATAAGTTTGCCCTGGAGTGCCACAGCCACCAGCTGTTACGCAACTGTATGCTAAAAACAAAATATACATACTTATTTTCATAGTCGTAGAAACTTTAGTATTCATGTATACATACATTCCGTATAATATTCAAGCAGAACAAAGCAATGTTTAATATTTCAGGACATAAAATATTAGTTCATTTTTGTGACAAAAATTATTTAAAATATTTCTTATTTGTTCAACAGACGTATTGTTCAATATAAACTCAACATTTTTAGAATTTCCTTTGAAACTTTGACATACCTACGTTTTTGGGTTGTTCTTCTTTTTTACCGATAATGATCTGTCTCCGGGGCTCGTAATAGATGCCTGGGCTAAAATTTTGATATTATATTTCTCATGGGAAAAAGATGTGCGAGATTTGGTCTATCTTATCAAATCATATACTCATCACTTCTCCGGCTAGTGAATATAAAATGACCTGGATTAGTTTCTAATAAATATAAAGAAAGGCTGTCTGCGCTGAAATGGCCATCCTGATATGGTATTTTCTGGAACTATTTATAGTAATCTTCTTTGTCCTAGCCTTGTCCCATTTCAGTTGGGGTCGGCTCTCCTAATCAATCTTCGCCAGGGCATTCTGTCCTGTGTCGTCTGCGGATCTAATTGGGCTGCGTTTAGATCTTGTTTAAATTTTGATGTCCACGTGTCTCGGGGTCTGCCTCATCCCCTTGGTCCCGTTTCAATATTAAGCACTGTTCTTGTCATGTAGTCTTCTGGGCGTCTCATTACATATCCGTACCACCTCAGTCTAGACTCACATATTTTTTCGGAAATTGGTCTTATTCGGAAGGTACCGCGGATGTACTCATTTCTTATTTTATCGAGCAAAGTGACGCCTCCTGACCATCGCAGCATTTTCAGAACTATTGTAATAAACTAAACTAAAACATATTAACAAAAATTTAAATCTAGAAGTATAACTAAAATAAATCTGAATAAAAACTAAAATATAACAAAAAAAAAACAGACTTCTGCGGTATGGTACTGACGACGCAACATTCAACATTTTTCTAGTAGGTAACCTAGATGAAAATTCAATAGTCTGCTTCAAATCAGACCTATGTAAGTTTTTTACCATTATCATTTTAAAGATGGTCAAATTACAAATACCAACAAAAATACGTTTCATTATAGGTAAAAAAGAAAACGGTCAGTAGAAACCCACCTTTATTTTATAAATGACACAGCATACATAAAATCTAAGTATAATATTAATCGAGTTTCAAAGAAATCCGCCCACATTTTTAATCCACCGTGTCTCACAGTCTAAAATGCAAACTTACCTATTCATCGTACCTTTACGCTTCAATGGTAGCACACTGTCGGTTTCCGAAGAATGTTGCATTTTCCGTTAAAAATAGACGAAATCGCTCGAGCTCGACCAACGGAAGCAGCGCCTTTGCCCGGATATTGAAGGGTAAACTGTGACCCAAAGCTTTTGCCCGTATTCATACACGTTGTATACTTTACCAATATCTTGACCGCGGTTTGTAAAGGTTACTGATGTCGATATCGGAATTATACCCCTTATGTTTGTGATTTCGAGATTTGAGAGGAATTGGGTCGAGTTATAAAGCAGTCATCGACAAAGGACCACTTACCTATAGTGAAAAATTGTAAATGTATGTGGTAGGTACAATTTTTATTATAAGAGAGAAATTGAACTAAGTAAGATATAAAGGTATTGGCACTAATATTAATTAAAAGAAAAATTTTGACTCTAGAAAATAATGAAATGAATTTATTATGACAAATGCAAACAGAATAACATTATTGAAAAAATCAACTACTAATTTTATTACACTAATAATGTAACTATTCCATGTAATTTGACAGAACAACGTCTGTAATGAAGTAATATTCATTAAATAGTAAATTTAGTAGTTAATGTTCAATATTACTTTCCACGTATTTTCAATAGTAGACCTACTCTCATTGTTTTGTTAAATTACACGGAATAGTTACATAACTTATGTAATAAAACCAGTAGTTGTTTTCTTCAATAATGTTATTCTGTTTGGATTTATTTCGAATAGTGGGAGGTGTAAAACGACACTACCTTCTCTTCTTCGACGGCTGCCAGATAAAGCAATGTATGAAATAAAGTATTTGAAGTACCTATACTATTGCATATTAAGCTAAAATTTTAACTAGTCGGTGACAGTAAGCCGGAACTTATTTGGCCTTCAAAAAGGAAGTCGGACAGTACTGATAAAGAATTCCACATTGTGGAACTTCATGAGAACTGCTCTGCTTTGTAACTCGAATAATGTTCTCATACGGGTCCTCTGCAAAGTTCGAGTACACCTCGATCAATCGTTTTATGCGCTATTTCGAGCTTTCTGAAGAGTGATCACGATCCACTGTTATGTATCTTGCTGATAATTAAATGTGTACTGCGTAATTATTTGGACGTTACTCGGTGACGTCACGTGCATCTGATCCGGATCCGCCCTGCCCATTAATCACAGGACAGTCTACGTGTAGACCTGCCCAGTCCACGCTGCTTGAAATAAATATTATTATACGTCCGAGATTCTAATTGTGCAATACTTTACTTATGATATTAATATAATTAATTATAAGGGTACCTTACAATTGTAAAGCATGAATTAAATCATTCATTATTTTATAATAAATGTTTTGATTCATGTTTTTAAGTAGTCACTCTGCTTTACTTATGCTATACTTTTCAGCATGTAGGTATACGAGTAAGAAGTTTCTAATTCAGTTTAGTATAAGTAGATACATTTTATTAAATTCTAAAACTCTCGTGGGACTAAGGTGGGCCACCACTTAAGAAAAAAACCGGCCAAGTGGGAATCAGACTCGAGCACGATGGGTTCCGTACCATTATTTTTAAAAACGGCAAAAATATCACTTTTGTTGTATTGGAGCCCCCTTAAATATTTATTTTATTCTGCTATTTAGTATTTGTTGTTATAACGGCAATATAAATCCATAATATGTGAAAATTTCAACTGTCTAACTGTCACGGTTCTTGAGATACAGCCTGGTGACAGACGGACAGACGGACAGACGGACGGCGGAGCCTTAGTAATAGGGTCCCATTTTATCCTTTGAGGTCGGAACCCTAAACATATTATTTATTATAAAATTCAATTCATTTCAGTTTTTTTAAGGGGTGGCCCGGCCCACCTTGGTGACATCCTTCCTAATCTGCGTTATTTTTATGCCCACTACGCTGCTCTAAATATATATTATCATACGTCCGTTCAATGTGGAATATTTAGGATGTAATTATTAGAGTATTGTTTGAGTTTGCTGAAATTAATTGACGTGAAACATGAAACACTTCATTATCGCCTATTTCGTGTGAGCTAGTGTTTCATGAAAGTTAAAATTGTTTTGGATATGTAATATAATTTATAATTTGATTTCGCATAAACATTTGTTTTATGAAGGTTGCTATCAGAAAAACACAAATTCGAAATAGGTACATTATAATATTACTCAACTACATATATATATGTATTCACCAGTATTCAATTTTGAACCTTCTGCCGCAGTAATTAGTTCCAAAAGATATCGTCGACTTAGGTAAAGGGGCATAGAAGTACCTGTCCTTTACCTTAATGGAACCTACGTTTGATGATATACAATTTATGTGACGTCACGTGACTAACTGGAAAATATCAGAGCTAAAGACAAACCTAAGAGCTGTAAGACTCGTGTTTCATAACGTAAGATTTACTTTATAGGGACCAAGAACTTACCTAGAATAAAAAAAGGAATCAACTAAATAGGAACGCACACACACACAAACACACAACACTTACACTCACACACTCATAATAATAGCACCTTCAATACTAATTTTAATTATTTCTTTATTTTTTCATGTTTCATTGTAAATTCATTCCGAGCTCCAAGATACAGGCTTAGCCTAGTTTGGAGCTCGCCGGACATCTATGGTGAAATATGTATGTGTATATTATTGATAATAAATTTATTCTTATTCTTATAATAAGACTAACACATACACGTTTAAATTATTCCTCCTCCGTAATACCACCGGACGTATAAATCAACTCTCGTAATAAGCAATCAAAATTACCCCTTAAAGACTTAATTGCAAAAACACATTCATACAAACCTTATATCAATTTCTTAAAGCCTATTTTCGCATGACAAGTTTATTGGTTAATTTTAGCAGCCATTAAACTGACCATCTGTGAACCCTATTCCGACGACTTAAGGTTTACCGATTATGATATTGCTGTATGCAAAAACTGTGAACCCCCTTCGTCTTCTTAATTATGACGTAATTTAAGACGAAACAGTAGTTTGGGATCAAATAACCAAACCAGAGCGGGGTGTGGTGTTTCGCTACTGGGCGGTGCTGCGGGCTCATTTTGTTTTGCACTAATGACGCGAAGAAGTGAAATATCAGACGAAAAACGGGGAGGTAGGTTTGGAACTGCCGATTTGTCTGTTTTTATTTATTTAGGTTATTACTATACTCTGATTCAATCCATTCTTATAAAGATATCAAAGTTTTATTGATTTTGTAAAAGGCATGAAGTGTAGTAAAAATTGTCTCGAATTTAATTACTATATTAGATGATTTTGTCATGTATGCTATACTGTAGGGCCCGCTACTTTAATTCAGACAATTCATGGAGCCTATGGAGGCGTATAAATGCCAGCTAGTCGAACTTAAGAGTCAGGGTGCCATTGGCCCATTGTACACACGCGTTTAGAATTGCATGGGCAGTTTATGAATGAATTCATTCATAAATTGCCCATGCAATTCTGAACGCTATAGTACGAGTACATGGTGATTTTACGGTGATCAGGAGTAGAAAAATAGTATTATCTACCCCAAATTAAACTTATTACGCGAGGTCTCATGCAATATTACCTCACTGTTTATTTAATTAAAAATAATACTTAATTGAAACGAATAATCACTGAATATATGGGCAGGGGCATGAAGTAACAACAATACCTTCAAGTGCCATCGCTAAAGCGGGAAGTTTGACGGATCTTAAGTCAATAATGCATATACAGTGTGTAAATCTAATACGGGCGAACCTCTTAACGGCGGTTAGTATAGGACATAAGAAATGTAATTTGGTAACTTTTAAATGGAATTGCAATTAAAATTTTATCCATAGAAAATAATTCGGCCCGCAATGTAATGCAAACACACTCGCGCTAAACATTCGTTGACAACTGTCAGTGTCAATTATTTTATAGTACATTGCTGCTGAAAATATTATAAACAAATTAATTATGGGGTCATAATGATGTGTAACTTAAAAATATGCATTAATTATTGATAACATATAATTTAAACTTTCGTGAGACATATTGATATTAAATTGCAACGGTTAACACTCACGTATTTTTATCACAATAGGCGTGACATGTTTCGTCTGCCTATTGTGATAAAAATACGTGAGTGTTAACCGTTGCAATTTAATTATTGATAACACTAATGAATTCTATGTTTGGTTAAATTTATCGCCCGTATTAGACTTACACACTGTAACAAGTTATCGCTAATTATCAATTGCCATTAAGTTTGCAAAGAGGCCGTAGAAAAACAACTTTGTTTGCGTGTAATTAAATTACCACTTCAACGTGATCCCCATCAATTACTGAGTTAGAAAAAACGGTAAGTAAGTTCCTGAACCTGATCACCGATTAAAAATCATCGTGTATACTATACCACTGTGTGTAGAATTAATGCTTCTATTACTTCATTCCTTTTAAAAAAAAACACATAATAGGTATTTAAAAATACTTAAGTAGGTACTTCAAACATTGCCAGTCATTTCATATTCTTCATAAAATATTATCATAATATGATATCAAAGGATCAAACGGTCACTCGGCACCAATTTGCAAATTGATAGATCATTAGTACTTAGACTAGGAAGGAGACTAATTCAGAGAGAACTTCTAAAGGAACAAATTTAGGATCAAAGAGAGTTCCGTATGAAAAGGTTCAACATTAATTAATTCGATAGCTTCCTACCTTTTCGCAACTTAATTTTAGAAATTACTTCAGCTCGTGTACATCACTAAATTAGATTTTTAAGCGTTGCAAACTTTATTTTTCTTAAAATTTCGGCATTCCATTTGTTATAAATAAACTTGCCAGAATCGTTAAAAGCGGAAAGTTATATTTACTTGTAAATTGAAACTTTTTTAAATTCTTATTTTAGTATTTTCTAACGGGAAATAAACACGCTCTCGTCGTCTTTATAATGCTGATCTACTACTACGATCAAATTATACTGAAAGTAATGATGAGTAAGCAATAACTAAAACATTAAGCTACATCATTTAGCTTATCACCTTTTGCCTTGAGGTGAAAAAAAGGCCGGTTTATGATCACTGTCACAATTTTTTTTTCTTAGCGTTTCCAGACTTTTTAACGGCTTTATTTACAAATTTGACGTAACCACTAGTTGTTACAATAGTAATAGCCATCTTTTTTTCTATAATATATATATATATTACTATTATGTATTTTTACATCACGTCGCGTCGTAAATAAGCACACTGTAATGAGCACTATTGTGGAATTAATTAGTAATAACTTTGGCACATGTTCGTAAAGATAATACGAATGACGTAGAAAGCAGAGATAAATCTAAGAAAAGCGTGTAAAAAATGACGAACAAGTCAATTACACGTGATCCCTCCGGATAATTGATGTACGGGCGCTGACAAGACTTTTTCCGATAACCGGAATGAACAGAGTTCATTTTGGTGATTAATACGCTCGTGCTCTTTTTGCTGGCTTAATCTTTGTGTCTGAATTATTTAACTGATATTTAAGTAAACAGGAGATTCGGAAAGAAAATCAAAGCCTGTATTAAATAAAAATAATTTTACATATGATTTATTTAACGGTAGATTATATATAGTACTTATATAATCAGATTTTGAAAAAAACAAACAGGTATTATTTTGGCAAAAAACACCTTTTAAACTAATCACACACAGAGCTGCACTCCAGAATTTGCATTTCAGATGTGTGAACTAAACTGGGACTGGGCAGGACACGCCTCCCGCACATGCATCCGGAAAGATGGGTCAAAATCGCTACAAACTTTGTCTCACAAGATAGCTACCTACCGGAATAGAGGCATACCAAAACGGAGACGGCGGGACAGTGACAGCGGGTTCTGTTTCTGTGAAGTGGTCAAAGGTTTCAGGCCATAAGGTCGAGAGGCGGGGCCCAGCAGTGGGACGCCAAATAGGCTGTTCAAAATATAACAGTCGCGTTACCTAACCTTTTCCAGGCCACAGACGTATAGTTATATTGGCACCGCAGGTTCAAAGCCAAAGACCGATTAATCGGTCATAGACCACAGAGCAACATAGACCTTAATGAACACTCATAAAGTTCAATTTCAGTTTTGACATGCGGCGCCTGAGTTCACGAAGCGTTTGTTTTTAACATGGCGTCGAAAAGGTTAAGCACTGATACTGAGAGACAAGAAGACAGTTGTATGGTAGAAATTTGAGAGTGGAAAAGGTTGGACATGGTTGCTTATTGCCTACGTCTCCGGTTGTTGCTGTATGCTTTGTATAGTCGCTATCACATATATATAAATGGCAAAAATATCTGAACAAGCATTCTGATGCCTATATGTTGTAAGCACCTTGACTGCCCAGATATAGCTAATGCCGTATGAACGGTGCATGTTTTACAAGCATACTAATTAACATTTATTACAAATTCGTGATATCATTGTTCAAAACCACATCTACTTATATACCTATTAAACTATTAGCTACCAGTTTTAATAAACTCTATTATGTGCTGATATATCATACTGCAATGGGTTTTACATTCAATTCATTTAGTATGTTAATAAATAACGTTATTGTTTTAATTCTACTCATCAAATGGTCAAATGTGGGTATATGCTTCACAAAGGAATTAATTAATAACAAATTATTAATGCACCTGATTGTTTTTATTCCTAAATTGCTGCGCTCAATTCAAGCGAGATTATATGTCCCGTGCTTAATCCTTCTATTTAATCCACAGACCATGGGCCACCTCAACCACTAGACGGAGCATATAAGGCAACTCGCAGTCAACACCGATATGCAGTCTTGAAGTGATGTAGTATGGCAGCGCGACCGCTAATTTCAGTTGCATCTACAGTTACGACCTGAATTTGTAAAAGCGGGCGGAGCGGCAGAAAGCGCCGAAATTTTAAAACGTAATAAATCAGCCTGGGCAGAGAGTAACTTTTTGTACCATTTGGGGTCGAAACTCCAGATCCATGGGGTCCCGGCGCACGCAAGTTTTTTGTAAAAATTGCAAATTTCTGGTTGTAACTGGTGACCGAAGAGCTGGTGGCTTCCTCGCGCAACGTATCAGCATTGCCATACAACGAGAAAATGCGGCCAGCATCCTAGGTACAATGCTTCAAGGACCTATTTTAGATTTAAGGTAGGTAGAGGTAGGTAGCCAGGTAAGTTACAGTTAGTGCATATATTTTGAAAATAAATGTTTTACCTCAACTTGTGCAAATTAAAAATATTTACAACTAGCTTTAGCCCGCGACTTCATTTGAGTAGAATTAGAACAAAAAATTGCAGTTTTTAAGATGTAAGCATACTTGTACATAGGGACAACCTGCGGGAAGCGACTTTGTTTTATTATGGATTTTAGTGATGATTCTAGAATGTTATAGCATAAATTGGTGTCGGGTGGTACTAGGTTGTGTTGTGCTGAAACAATCGTAGAATTTAACTGCCTATGTGAGGTGACCTCGACCTGTTTGTATAGGCTTAATTATGCTGTGTCTGAGTAGTATCTAATTATACGATAATCTTATCAAAGCTAGCACAGCACTATATGTCTCCAGTTCTACGCACAACTGAGGACAGAACTGCATCGAAGTTCATAATAGAGGTAACGAGAAAGGAACATTTCACCATACAAGTGTACTAGACACGGACTTTTGAAAAATAATTGATCTAACCTTACACAATGGACACGACATTCAGCAATAAAGAACACTAGGACAAGAGACTCCTTATTATAAGTACAACTAAACTAACTTCTTATTGTACCAGAATTTCGTATTGTATCTAAAACGACAGAATCCTAATTACTACTTAAAAACTGGCTGGTAATAAAGTAGAAATGTTAACTAAGGAATGTTTTAAACATAATTACCGTCGTAATCTTATGCCACCAGCGACCAACTGTCATTGATCATTATCGCGTTTTTATTGCTTTGTCTCCTGTTGCCATATGGCGACAGTTTTGGAGAGAACTCGTATACAATGGTGTCTTTAATCTGGCATATTGATTTTTAAATGAACATTTAAATGCTTGTTTGAATATTCAATCTTTATATTTTTTTAATGATACCCCGTATTTAAAACGCAAATCAGTAGGTAGGATCGACTATGCTATCGTAACAGAAACCAGCTTAAAACAGTTGTTTACGTTGTTTAACTATTAAGTTTTACATACCATTTCAGTGGCTAATTATTTATAACTCGAGGCAAATGAAAATAAAAATAGCAAACGCGAGTGTGTAAGCCCAGAAAAATCACTTGCCTCTCACCTTATTCACAAAAAAAGGCCGAATAGTCATTACCTTTTTAAAGCATGAAATCCAGTACCTAGAAAGATCTCAACCATTGAACGGAAATAAACATGGAAGGGTACCTTCAAACAAATTCGTCAAAATATCAATCGGTTTTCTATGATAACATAGCCTAAAAGATAATTCGACAGCGTCAATATTGTTAGCTGTCATTGGCCCTAGTGCTGACACTTGAAAGTTACACGAAATATAGTGTCATTGGAAACGCATTATCAGTGGGTGGTTCGATACAATACTACTATATGCTATTATACGCGAATAAAACTTGAAATTGAGTTTATAAAATGAGGCGTTTGTCAAGTAAAAAGTTTACCACTGTGGTGGTCATAATATGCGGTTTTTAAACGCTTTATGATACTCGTAAGGAAACATTGTGAAATCTCAATCCAAAGAGTCAATTAATACTATTATAGTCAAAAATTCAAAATGGCAAATGACCGAATGAATAACTAGTTTTATTTTAGAGTTTTACATCAATATTTTGTAAGTACACAATTTAAACTTGCCTCTGTCGCGGGTGGTCGCTCCTGATGACGTTCTTCGTAAAGAACACAATTTAAAATTTGTCATTGGTTTTTTGGTCAATAAAGACAACAATATTATAAAAATTAAATTAAAATATACAAACATTAATGGTAGTTAGTCAATACTATAGTGATATTTTAGGAGTGATGTAACTTCAAAATGTATACATTTTTACTGTGAAAAACAGGATAGAATTGCGCCATCTTTCGGCAATTACTATCAGGAAGCTGTTGACTTGAAATTGAAATAAATATCCGCCTGTCCGCGTAAGAAAAAAGTAGCCTTAATTTGTAAGTCAAAATAATTATAGGTACAAAATATTACAATAGAGTAAGGTATAATAATAATTTACTTCATTTGGCATAATATCATCCCTATAGAGAAAATGTAAGCATATTCTTTTAGATTTCATTGATGAGTTTTTTCTGTTTACTTATCTGTGTAAATTGGTTCCACTGTCCTTGGAATAATTGGCTGAATGGTTTCTGCACCACTTCACCACATATGAAGGCATTTTTGATTGCAAAATACGTTGTTCTGGTAAATAGTTTTAGACATCCGTCACTTTCTGACATCGCGGTCAAACTGAAATCGCGCGCGGCATCGTTTATAAGGACCGCCTACCGCGGCAGCGTTTTTGTTGCACCATAATATAGCGGAAAGAATGCTTCCATGCTTTATCTGCGTTCACTGATCTCAATCCTTCCATACAGCCAACCGACGTCACGTGTCAAAAGCCTAATTTTATAGGCTTAACCTTAATCTACCTAAGTAAAGATAAAGGGTATCCTAGACAGAGGTGCGAATGAAGAATGAAGATTTCGTCCTATAAATCACTTTACTGAAAGTGACGGCAGGGAGCTCGTTTATATCAATTGTACGTATCAGTGTATCTGTAAGGCTGTTTTCGAATAAATAAATCACATTAATTCCTGTAATTCATCACAACTTGGTCCAAGTCAACTCGTGGACGCTACGTCGTTGATTCTGTTTGATACTTGTTAATTTGTTTTGATATGAATTCAGTGCCAATGTTTCATTTCGTAATTCAATGAAAAGGTCAATCGAATTATTTAATTAGGAGTTCATCTGCTATGTAAAAGTACCTATCCTATACGTTATGTTATACTAATACATGTCACTATTTATAAACGTCACCCAAAGTCTTATAATTAACTGAATCACGCAGTTTTCTACTAAAATAACTACTTCTAATAAAATAAAGCACATGCTTTACATTGTGTTGTTTTATACTTACGGCGTGATAACAATTATTTTATTTCCAACGAGCTACCAGCAAAAAGAGAAACAACGAACATACGGTTTACAAGTTGTCACAATGTGATAAATCCGCATATGGCGTGACAAAAAACGATGAATCACTAATTACCGCAAACAACTTTTTATTTCGTTTAATTGCGCGACTGTTATTCAACAGAAGGCGAGGTAGGTAGAATCCTCCCGATACATAAAAGAAAATAAATAAATACATTTTTTTATCAATATACTCGTACTTCTGACTTTATTTTTTATTGTATGCATACGTTCGCAAAAATATTATATACAGGACTTTATTGCCAGAACATTAAAGTCGTGTATACATATTTTTGGCACGTTGTATTCAAATCTTTGTAGCTGACTGTACACACGTGTCTTCTTCCTATTTTTATTGGCTCCGCTTTGGCAACTAACCCCTAGATTTGACTTAGGCACCAGTTTTACGAATGCGACTCCCATTTGACCTTCAAACCCAAAATAAAATAGACCTTGTCGAGATTAGTCCGGTTTCCTCACGATGTTTTCCTTTACCTTTATTTCGTAAATACGTTCCAAAAAACTCATTAGTACGAGCAGGAGTTTAAACCCGCGACCTGCAGATTGAAAGTCACATGCTTTTACCAGTGGGCCACCAGCGTTCGTGTAAACACGTATAAAACTGGGTCCACACATGTATCATATTGCCGTATTGTGTCGCCATCGCGTAGGCGATGCGTATCATGATTGTTAGAGTGGACGTCAATGATCGCGTATTACTAACGATCATGATACACGTCGGTACTACGCGACGGAGATACGACGGCAAAATGATAAAAGTGTGGATCTAGCTTAAGACGAATAAACGACAAGTGCCCGAATCTCAATGATGATGAACTTCGATGAACTTTTCAATTCCTAAATCTGCTCATTTAGATCGGAAAATTTTGAAAAGTTTGTAATTCCCTGTATAATTTAATCGAACGTCGACACAGTTTCTCAGTATCACTTCGAGAGGCATATTCGAATTTTTGAAACCTTAACTTGATTTATTTTCATATGATATGAAAATGACCTGACTCCTAGTCAAGTGAATCTTGTACCAATCATTGATGTCGTTTTTAAGTTATTTGCACGGCTAGCACATGATTACGCGCGGGATAGCTCGCTCCGCGACAAAAGGCAGTCGCGCCTTTCAAATTTCTCTCTTTAGCTGTCATTTTCTCGATTTCGGTAGCACGAGTTGCAAGTGCGAGAAAGCAGTTCCATGCGGGAGAGCCATCCCGCGCGCGACTTAGCTTGTGTTGCTATATATAAATGGAACAAACATTAATTTTGTGGCAACACTGAATCGGTATTAAAAAATCCAATGATGAGTGAATGGTAAGCCTTAAAAATGGAACATCACTAACCACGATAACTTTGTCTCGTTCTCGCAGTACAATGATTAAAGAGATAGCAAATATGACTTTTGAAGTCCGAAATGCCAATGTGTCAAAAGTCAAAATCTGAAGTCGCTTTGTTTATTTTATTGATCTACAAAATATGTAGTTGTTATTAATTTATTTATTTGTCCGAAGAAAATACATCGTCTTACTGATGTTCCACGATTTGTGGAAATAATTGAGATTATCTTGCAAAGGATTTACCTATAAATAATAGAAACTTTCATCTGTCAATGGCTACGTACATACATGGACGACGAAGCAAAACTCGGATAGAAAATAAAAGTATACGTGTATCTATACTTTAACAGATTATTCAAAATATTGTTCCGCCTACACTAAAGAATGCCGGGCAAACTAAAAGGTCTGAGATAATAAGTATATAAAAGTATTCTAAGGCCGATATAAATTTGCCGAAATGAACATGGGATGAGCTTCATGTGACGACGTGCGGATCATGGCCGACAAAACGCAGGAGAGTAGGCTCTACGATAGTATTGCCTCGTATGAAAGAGACCTAACTACACTCTGGAAAAGTGCCTACTACAACTTTCCATCTCCGGTAAAAGAAGCAGAGGTAAACCCAAAACAAGATAGAACGACGTTATGGGTAAAGTGGAGACGTAGGGCATGGCAAGCTGACCACGCCAGCATATAGGTACCTTATAGCTTGTAAGCCCCAAGCCCACCTACACTATTTCTGCAGTCTCAAAATTTCACAGTATAATATTGTTTCAAGTTTTGTAAATGTACATAATAGGCAAAAATAAAGAATTTATTTTTACGTAATGCATTGTTTTATTATATTATAATCTTGGCGTTCGGTAAAATATGCAAATATGCGTGCATGCTAGTAGTATCAATAAAAAATATTGGTTGCGTTTATGGAGCTCATCTGCCTCTTGCCTTGGGTTAGCTGTATGAAACAACTATTTGGTTCAGCTTCTACAAAGATACGCGCTTTTCTATCGGATCGGGAGCCTGGAAATTAAATATGAAATTGAATGGTAGTTTCTCGTTACTTACGTATAGGTATTAAAACGCCTGAATTGGTACCTACATATTATCGATTAACTAGGTAGTGATCAACGTATATTTACATATAAGTACCCTAGGACCTTATTCAAATAAGTATTTCGTTAGGTATGCGTGCGTTCATGCCTTGGTTAACAATTGCTAAAATTCATAGGTACCGGGGGGTGTCAACGTGGATGCCATGAGCTGCCTTTGTTTGGGTTATTGTGATCGTGTAATAATAGACATAGGGAAAAAAGTTATTCTGAAACAATCAATATAATAACACTTTTAAATTACCTAAATTCCCAAATTCGTAGGCAGATACATTTAGCTTGTCTTATAATGAAGACCTAAAAAAACTGTGTAATAAAAGCCCAGCCTTATTATCATTTAGTTTGAACTTGTTGGAATAGTATTGATGAACGTTAAATTGGAGTAAATTAGACAAAACATCTAAGAAATATGCTTTTCGCCACCCACCCGGCTCGAAGACAATTTCTCGCATTCTGACGTTCAATCGCGAGGTATTTTGTCTCTTAAAGTGCACTTGTGCTACGACTTGAGCAAGTATCCCGCGTGGAACTGTCAGTCGAGAAACTTGTGTCGCTTTGACATATGCTCGCGCGTCACCGGTGTCCCGCGCGCATCTTATGCTACGGATTCGCGGGAAAGATCGAGAAAGCTCTATGTCGCGGCTTTTGTCGTCCCGCGCGCATCATGTGCTAGCCGTGCATATGATTATCAAAACAAGTTGCGATATCTAAGTTAGGATATACCTCTAGGGGCACAAACGACGAACCTCGTTAGTGCAAAGACGCCGCTCATTGGATTAATTAGTTCTACGTTCGGGAACACGCCGACATACTTTCGTAGTCGTATCGCTGGGGGCTGGTTGCCTAACCGACCGTTATAGACTTCAAGCACATCTTAAGAATTCTATTACCCCCGTAGTCGGAAAGAGTTAATTAGGATTTATATTGGGTGTTTAGACTTAGGGGATCCGCCACATCTAAGAAGTGTTTTATCTTAAATGGACCAAAAGCCCGCGCCATAAGGTATAATATACATAGCAACCAAATCTCCCTAATTAGTGTATTATGAGTAGGTACTATAATTATTTCCGTATCCGCACATCTAATAGCCATTTATTGCTGGAGCTTGGGAAGTTATGAGTAGCATTCCGTTGAAAAGAGACCCAGGGTCTGCTTAGGTAATCTATTCTGAATAATTTTAAGAGCACACGTTTTCACTTTTGTATACAAAGTCATTAATAAATACTTAAAAAAAACGTTATTTAAGATTAACTAATATACCTAATTCGGTAAAGACCACACTAAAAAAGGTGTTATTAACAGATTTACGATGAAAAATGTAAGAAATAAATCATTCAGAATTATAAGGCAGGAAAGTTCTGAAAACCGTATACGAAATTATTGTGATGTCTGATAAATCAAAGACTCTGAAACTAGGCTGAGTCTAGAATATTATATACGAAATGTTAGTGTCTAATAAATACTTATACTCAAGAGTAGACTGGATAAACCATAAAGATTCCTTCTGAGTACTTTAAATATCTGTACTACTTACTACCTATATGTGTAGCTCAGACAAATCCATCGAACCCGCCACTTTAAAACCTGCCTTATACAAGAATGGCTTAATTCTCGGAACTGGATTTATCCGAATTTGAAGTTACGCGACACATACACACTGCCCTTTTCCAGCTTACCCCACAACTCAGGGAGTCTAGGGTACACTTTAGCAACTAATCCCAAGACTTGAAGTAGGCGTTAATTTTACGAAAACGAGTGTCATCTGATCTTCCCACCTTCCTAAATTAGGCCTTATTGGGATTCGTCCGGTTTCCTTGCGATGTTTTCCATCACTGAAAAGCGATAGGTAAATATCAAATGATATTTGGTACAGATCGATTCACAAAAGCTGGCGCGGAAATGTATGAAACTGTCATTAATTTCATAAACATTCCGCGCAAGCTTTCGTAAATCAATCTGTATATAAGTTCTGAAAAACTAATTGGTACGAGCCGGGGTTTTGAATGCACGATCTTTGGATTGAAACTCGCACGTTCTTACAGCTGGGCTACCAACGCTCCCTGGGTTACTGGACTATACTACCAACGCTCCCAACTACATATACACTATACCTATAAATTTTTTTTTTAAAGCTGTTTTAGTATCTACTCCACCAGCCCTAAGTTCGAGAGAGACGTCCCATATTTTCATGTATATTTTAAGTTCAAGCGGTTCGCAAGTTCTCCTGATCCTTTAACAACGTTAGTCGAAGTTTTCTTTGTTTAATACGAATAGTTAATTAACATTTAATTGAAATACGCTGTTAAAATGTAAAGGCATGTTTCGAGGATGGATTCAACGAAATGGAAAGTAATATTTAAGAATAAGAATAAGAAACATTTATTCGTGACGATCACACAACACACAACACATAAAAAAAGAACAAAAACAGGAAGACAGAATTGTTGTGTGCATCACGATTGTTGTGTGTGTTGTGTGTATTTCGTGATAAAACATAGGTTTGCTGTTAGTTGATGGATACTGACATAAACGTGCTGAGTTTTCGTGGTAGACAGTGTGGATGTTGTAGTTAGATGTAATTGAAATCCTATCAAAAACATTACATATAAAGAAAAACACAAGTCTCGCTTCGCAGTTTTTATGCTGCAAAAAAGTTTTGAGATATAATATTAAACAAGTCGATTATTTTAGTTGGTACCGGGGGGTGTCGTTAGAACTCAACTTCCACTGACTTGCCTATTTTTAAATCGGATAGGAACACAGAGCTCAAAAAACATAGGCAAGACGATGGTAGTCGAGTTCTATGGACACACCCCGGTACCGACAAAAATAACCGACTTGTTTTAACATTACATCTCAACTATTTACTTACGTCTGCAGTTAGTATGTATTTTCAAAACTTTTTATAACTTGGTAGGCCATAAACTAACTTAACTTTGAACTTTGGAGTTTCTGGGCCTGCTAGAAGTACCTTAGAGTTTTGATAACCGGTGAGTGAGTGAGTGACCAAATTAAGGAATTGTGACGTTCGATAGTTCTTAATCTACAAGTTCAAACTAAATGTTATATAAAATTTATCTATGTTCTGTAATAGCCAACACTGAAAATGAATGAAAATTCAGGATTCTAGCTTTAACCAGAGCGAAATTACAGGAGGTTGAAACTCGCCTGAACTGCTTCGAGAAAAGGATGGTTCGGCAGTGCCTTTTGCTTGACTTATTGGGGGCACTGCCGTGCCACCAGATATTCTAAATTGTCGGATATTTTAGAGGCATAAGTGCACTTTTGCACAAACTCTGTATTCTGTATTTGTGTTTCTTTATTATGTTTTATCGCGTTCAGAATTGCATGGCCAGTTTATGAATGAATTCATTCTTAACGAGACGGGACGGGACGGGACCGGACGATCTGCCAATTTCTATAGAAATAATCACGTGATAGCTCAGAGTCTTCCGATGTCACGTGAAGGTTTCTGTAGAAACTGACAGATCGTCCGGTCCCGCCCCGTCCCGTCCCGTCTCGTCTTGTTCCGGCGAGGGCGAACATTGAATTCCGAATGAAGCGATTGATTCTAAAGTAGAATCCTGAGCGTAATGCGGGATTCGAGCGTTAACGCCCAAGATAAAAATATCTTGATACAGTGTGACTAGGTGTACTAGGGATTGCAAACCCGACCGATTTTCGATGTTCTTTTCAAATTGTTGATTTTTATGTTATAGAAAGTTAAAAAAGGCACCTTTGAGGGTTATTCTTAAAATATTAAAAAAAAACACATCGTTACCTTATTAATAGTGGGTAAGAGGTAGCATACAATTTTAAAACATAATTTTTGCAGAAACTATCCTAAGGCAAAAAATGAACGCTTAATAATCACTGTAGATTGGCACGAAATCCAAATTATCTACGGTTAGTAAGCCCCCTTATTAGACATATTTAAAATTATGCGAGCGATGCCCTGGGAGAAACACCAGATCAATATCAATTCAATTGAAAAATAGTTTTAGTTCAAGCTGAACAATAAATGTTCACCTAAATCGTTTGAATTGAGCTCACTTGTACTATACTCGCTAAATCGCAGCAAATGAAAAGCTGTTCCGTTCCGAGTTTCCGTGATATTTGTCCGTAAATAATAGACATCGTTAGCCTGGTCAGTTTGGGGCGTTACTTGCTCAAGTCATTGAGTCAATCGTTTATTACGGGCTTGTTGTGAAAACTTTTACGCCGAGATAAGAATAGGGAGGTGTGGAGCGGCGTATACAATCCTCTGCTTTTTTAACATGGAATGTACGAGTAATATGCATTACATAAATATATTCAAAATTAAAGCATAAATTATTCATAATTTAACTTAATATTAAATGGTATATAATTACATATTAAGCTATATCGGTACTTGAAACTATTGAGAACGTAATTTTATTAGGCAAATACGGTAATATTTAAATTACAAAATTTTCTACTCGTGACCAATCCATTGCAGCTTGCCACGTTTCTGCTGGCGTAATTTGCTTGCAGGATGTACGATAGGTATGTATGATGTTAACTTCAAAATGTATGGTAATTTTACTGGTACGGCTTTTAAAGCTGATAAATCTTGAACTTTTATTTTATCTCAATATCACTACGATACTCACAACAAAAAAATATGGTAAGAATTCTCTACAGAATTTATGTTCGTATTTAGAAGAGTCATTTCGGACGTCAGACTCATTAGCCGAGGTAACTGGTGCAAAATTTTCCCAAAGTCATTTTCCTGGCCAGTTGCTTAGAAAAGATTTCCACGAGATTGCCAGTTCTATCGATAACGAGCGATATTTTATCAATCGGGTGGATTCCGGTGTCCAGCTTTGTACTTGGGTAATTAATGATGCATTGTGTTTAACTAAACTTTGATTTGTGTAGCGGAACAGACTTATTCTGTTTTGTTTTGCGCCATTTTAACAAACATACGTAGATAAATATATTATAATCAAAATCCTTCGAAATATTTTGGGAATCTAATTTGAAACAATCAAAACGCAAAATGTGTTTCAGTGAAAATGCTCTTTTTTTGGGTGTTTGCAGACATTTTACTTACTTAGTTACTACTTTTTAGTTTAAAGAGGCAGTTACAATTAATATGCTAGGAAAAAGCAGCATTGACGAAGTTCCCACGGGCCATAATAATATGAGTATTTGCAAGGACGTTAACCTCACATGATACTAAAAAGGAAACACTCACGAATATATGTATGTGCGGAAGAACAATATTTAGTTAGTCCAGCAAATATACTTAACTGATATAAGTGATATACTTATAATTCCTGGCAAAATATACTTACTGTAGGTATTGAAATTGGTAACGATACTTAAAAAACAATCTTAACCCTAGGCCTGGACAGTAGTGACCCTAATGACGCCGGAGGTCCCAGGATTGGATCCTAGGAATTGCATTTATTTATATATTGAGTTTATTTGTGTTTCTTAAATATAAATCACTATCCTTGATTAGCCTATAATATGCCTAATAAAACAATGTAAAATCATTACGTACCGAGGTACCTATTTTCAACCGACGAAAAAAACGGAGGAGGTTCTCAAGTCGACGCGTATATTTTTTTTTTTATGTATGACCACGCATAACTTTTTACTGAGTAGTTCGATTTTGATAATTCTTTTTTTATTAGAAAGGGTATACCCTGAAGTTGGTCCCATATAAATTTGGAACAAAAAAACCAACCGTAAGGGTAGGAAAATAAGGGATGATTGATTTTTCACTCACCGATTGTTACATATGACCACGCATAACTTTCTACAGAGTTGTCAGATTTTTGATAATTATTTTTTGTTAACTATAATTTTGCAAATAACCAAGTACAATATGGATGGGGAGCTACAACGGGAAACCTCCTCGAGTGCCAAGGTTCTTCTAATTATTTTCGATCCGGGTGATCCGGGAGAATGGAAAGGTTCCTGGACCGTGCTTCCTGGGGGCAACGGTAAGCTTTCTCTCGGAGGACTCCGATAATTTCTTACCAGTGCTGCAAATATCCTGTCAGGGGTGGGGCAGTACTCTCATTGAAGGAGAGACCTTCCGAGTGTTGGCTAGAGAGGGCCTTCGGGCCTGGAACTTATCACCGAGGTACAGGATGCCGCTGTCCAGTATAAAACTGCGGTGCCATACCCTATCTAGGCAGAGGGCCTATGATGACGGACCAGAAGTTGCCACTGCACTGCTGGCCGGTGCCGGCGTGACGGCTGCGAGGATGACCACCTCTATCCTTCGCCGTGACCGCCTCTATCGCGAAGGCAACTTAAGGGGGTGGAACCCGGGGTTTTTTCATCTCGCTCCCGGCGAGGAGGTTGTCATGAGGGACCAGCGTGTGGTTGCCCTGCACGCTACCTTCGGGCGGGGGAGCTTCGGCTCTGGGGGCTTTGGCTCCAAAGAGGGCAGAGCCACGGCTGTCGCAGCAGGCGGTGTTCGCGGTTGCATGCCTAGGCCGATCCCGTGTTCACCGTCACCAACGCTGCATGGCGGACATACCGTAGATGGTTTAGTGGATAGTGCGGGCCCGGGCATGTGAGTCCCACATACCCGTCCCAGTTCCCCGACTAGGTAGGAATCCAAATGCATTCCTCCACGTTAAAAAAAATAAACAATATGTTGATTACCTCCGTCATACTTGTATGTTGTACGAATACACTACAATTTTATTTAATAAAAACTCTTTATTAAAACAATAAAATCCTCCGTTTAATAACTTTTCATTACACAAAAAATAATGAGCATTAAATATCAATAATATATAAATAGTCGCCTCACACATATCTTGCAAGCAACTATCAAGCAATAAAATCGGGTGATTTTGTAAAAAAAACCACAACAGAGTATTTTACATTACAACTAAAACTGCAAAAGGTCAAAGGTTTGAGCAATCCGACGACTTCGACTTAAAAGTTCCTCTGCACTCCACGTGTTAAGTGTTTCCTTATCGACATTATTCATCCTCGACAATTATTGACAATCTGGGGAATCTTAAAGTTATTCTGGTAGATATGTTCGATTAATTCTTGTAGAGCTTCTAATTGGCAATTAAGATTTGTAGTGCAAAGTAAAACAAATCCTCCTCTACCCGTTTAACCCGTATTCAACCAATGCTGAGTATACGTCCAATGTCATCCACTGTTTACATTCCGATCGGTTTATATCGGTTTACCATTTCGACAATGGTCTCCACGATAGCCTTTTTGACCAGCTTAGCCACCTGTCTTGTCCATCCCCGCTTGTAACTTCTTCTCAAGTAGGTATCCTGCACCATTTCAATGGTGTAATTTGTTTACTGTCCGTAATAGATAAATAATAGTTACCTGATAAAACGACTTGTTATTGAGTTCGATCGAAACAGTTAACATACGCAAATAAATAATGGTAAAAAATGGCTACCCAATTTCACTGGTGTTAAGTGTGTCGACTAGATTACAACTAGAACTGCAAAAGGTCAACAGTTCGAGCAAACCGGCATCAACTTGAAAGTTCCACTCTACTCCACGTCGCTTCCGCCGTGTAAACAGTGTTAAGTATTTCCTTATTTCCCCTCGACATTAGTCCGAAATCTGTTAATGATTCTGGTAGATATGTCTCATTGATTCTTGAAAAGTTTTTAAATGACGATTGAGTTTATTAATCCAAGTAAATCAAACCTCTAGACATAAATAATCCTGTACAATTATTACATCATTCGCCGCTAATTTTTTTACTACCGCACTGGGAACAAACTTATATACGAGTAGATGAAAAGAATAAAGATCCTAAATTGAAAGAGATATCATATACTACAGAAAAAGTGACCAAGCCCCCCTGTGCCCAGGGCTGGGACCAGCAACCTCCTGCTTTCGCGGCAGAATCACTTTCACTTGGTCACTTTTTCTGTAGTATATGACATCTCTTTCAATTTATAATTTATATATAGTAGTGTGACTACTAAAAAACATGAATCAAAACATTTATTATAATTAATAAATTATTTAATTCATGCTATACAACTATACTTACAATAAAGATCGTGTTAAATAGACTACAATGGCTTTTTACTAATAAGCTTTTTTGTCACTCTAGTTTAAAATAAATTACGTTTATGCTGAAATAACTATAAAAGATGACCTGAAATGAGCTCAACAGTAGCTTGCACGTTTGTGCTGAATGACGGTTGTGCCTGTCCAATCGCTATATTTGTGAAATTACAAGTAGTAACGTACGAAGCGTTAAGAGAGAAAGTTATCACACGACATTCGTCCTTGTAAATTCAAGTCTTCAAGCACTACAGTATGTTTACCATGAGTTGTATTCTATTGTGGCTGTGGAATTTGAAAGTATGTCTGTGTCGCTTTGGACATACTTTCGAATGTCGCAGTCGCAATCGAATACATTTCATGGTAAGCACACTGGGAGGGAAGTCTCCATACGTACCGTTTCCCCTCTGTCGAAGTACAATCCCAAATGAGGCCTAGGATGCTGGCGGCAATTCCTCTTTGGATCGCAATGCTGATACGTTGTGCGAGGAAGCCACCAGCTCTTCGGTCACCAGTAACATCAACCAGACGTTTCGCGATTTCTACGAAAAACTTGCGTGCGCTGGGACCCCATGGACCAAGAGTTCCACGCTCCGCCGGCTTTTACATTAGTTCGTTGGATATGGGACGGTGTCAGCGTATCTACGCAGGTAGCATCCCACACTAGCATTCGTCCCAAACTCCAAGGAACCAAGGACACCCCATCGGGTCTCTTGCCATCATCCCTGAAAATGCCAGTCGGCTCAAGGAGAGCAGGCACGTTGATGGTGGCAAGAGACCGACGGATTATGTCATTAAGAGACGCATGTCTCGAAAAACGGCCTGCACTCTTTTTTGAGGATATGAAACGGCATATGTGGCATGTGCAAAAACAAACCCGGAAATTTCTCCGTAAACTCTAGTTTCCAGACTAGATTTAGAGACTTGATACTAACACTGCTACAATTATCTCACATTATTTTCTTACACTGTTGACTTTACCATGTGTTACACGGAATGTTTAATTTATTTAGACGAGTCCCGTTGCGCAAGCCTTGGGCTTTGTTTTAAAACAAAACTTCTCTATGAATGCAAAACCAATTTAATCAGTACATTTCGTTTGCGCAAATGTGGTTACGCTTTAGAGTGAGCGAGAAATAATCAAACATATTATTTTTGATGTAATTTGAACTAACAATGCTAATTCGAGAATGAAGTCGCGGCAGAACCTAATTACGCCGGTAATAAATATTCACTAGCGATAAACTTGAGGAATAATTTATGGACGTGTAAGCGTGTAATTTCGACACGATTTAGATTTGGGCGCTGAAGACGGAGTTACCTTCAAACAGAGGGTTTCAGTACTGAATGTTTAATGACCGTAAATATTAAGGTGCTCACTACACGGAGTCACCAAACGATTACATAAAACTAGTGCTCTTGGTCGTGACCGTGTTTCGTGAACCCGTAGCCGAATCTCCGTTGCTGTGTTACTCGGCAACGGAGATCCGCTCCGTTTGCTCCGTGTGATTCGGCTACGTGTAATTAAGATACGTAGCTACGTGTACACGGAGATACGTATCTTATTTATACGTAGATCGGATCCAGTCGTGACCGTGACGTTAAGTGTAGATTTTATGCGTGTTATTAAACCCCCGAATGTAATGCAAGGGGCGAGTTTTTAATTTCAGTTTCCATACTTTTGCATTTTAAATAAAAATTTAAGGGATCAAAAATAATTAGATGCAAATATTATGTTGGAGGCAAAAATAATAGACCAGTACAAATTGTAAAAGATGTGTATTAAAAGAAGCCGAGCGGAGCCGAAGCCGAGATTCGCGGGAACGTAGCCGAATCCAGAAACGGATACGTATCTTTGACGTGACCGTGTAGTACGGGATCTTAGCACCGCCGGTGCTAAGGCTACGTAGCTACGGTTCCGCGTGTAACACGTATATCACAAGCCCTACATAAAACTCATACAATACCGGAGTTTGACTTTTTAAGATTTTCGTAACTTATAAGATCTTTCTTCCATCAAGCCATATTAAAATTTTATGAATCTTTTGAATGCGGGTGCCACAAAATATACGATTTTGGGAATCCTTGGAGCGTTTGTCCAGCATTTGTTTGGACGTGTTTTGGCTGAAATAGTCGTGACCGTCCAGTCGGCTGAAGGCTGAGATACCGTCAACCTATTAGAACCCCAGGCCACTGTAGAACCATGTAAAAATGACAAGCAGTAAGAGATTTCTTACATTCTAATTTATAGCGTCACTATGACATAGTCCTACAGTGGCCTAGGTTTCCAATTAGTTTGAAAATGATTTATTGTACAACAACCTATCAGCGGGGGCAAGTTGAGAAGATGAAATATTTTTATGACTTATGCAAGAAAAAATGCAGTGAAGTATAAATAAATAAACTAACATGCACTTTTAGTTTTTTTTTAGTTTTACAGTATTTATTTCTCACTAGCAGTATTTTTTGCTGAAATATCTGAAATATGACGGGAACAGAAATTGTGTCATGAAAATAATTCTCCCCGTCACGTTCGGCAAATCCCCGCGGTACTATCCCTAGCAAGCTCTTCGTCTAGCGAAAGTGCAAAGTTTCATTAAACTTGTACAATTAATTATAAGCATAATTAACGAGCTCAAGCAACCGCAAATTTCTTGGTTCATTATTTAAAGTCTTATTTTAAGAAACTGAAAGCTGAGCTATGCAATATAAGTTAAATACGCAAATTACACAACTTTTGCGCTTTTATTATTTTGTTTCGCATCACAATTCTATTTGAAAAATAAAATCATTATATAAGAAGTTAAACAAGCAAACTCTACAGGTCCACAAAAGACTCAGAATTTATTCCAAAAACGTTCCACTGAGTAGGCAGTACGACCTAAAATAAATAGAAAGCATTACTCCTAAATGAGTGCTATCAAACTCATAACAGATGCCTCACGGGAACAAATTCTAACAAGTTGAAATTCGCACGCAAACGAACGCAATTTCAAATTCTAAACTTGGGGCAACTCCACCGCGAATACGTATAGGGAACTTTCTCAAAACACGTCGTTGATATTAAATACAAGTTAAATAAAGACAGTTTGCCTAAGTATTGTTGGCTTACGTGTATCCTATTTTGAACAAGTATTACCAGTTTCGTGCGCGTTACTTAAGAAATTTAATTTAATAAATTAGCTCCCAAACAACATGGAAGTTTCTGCTTCAGATTACGTATCGGGATTTGGACGTGCAGGGAATTTTAGGTCGTAATTAATTTCGAGAACGCTAAGATTACTGCTGAATATAAACGCATAAATTACCAAGATTTCCCGCCAGTAGACAGACATAAAGCAAACTTTAAAATGATGAAGTTTAAATAAAATATAGTTAGATTAGATACTCCATAGACTTTCTACACGTTGAAGACTCCAGTATAGGGCTCTTCAAAAAAGGAGTGTACAAGTATTTAATGAGTCGGCAACGCGCATGATACCCCTGGAGTTGCAGGTGTCCATAGGCTACGGTGACGGCTTTCTATTAGGCAGGCCATATGCTTGATTTGAAAATAAAAGTTTCTAATCTAACGTTTAATTTTTGCATAAATACGGCGCGATAGGAGGGCTGGCGCGTACCTAACGCAACGCCTTGGTATAATACCGTTATAATATATACGTTAGATTAGAAACTTTTATTTTCAAATTGCCGTCTAGCGCGGCAATGCCGCCAGCCTCCTTGGCTTTTTAGCTTAGCTTTTTATTTATAATTAATTATAAGCTAGTTTAAATTTTAAATTTTAATGTTTGTGGATTTTATGTAATTTTAATATTTCTTTTAATAGAAAAATTTCTATTTGTGTCTTAATGGATTTGATTTGGCTTCAACTGATGCAAATTTCAATTGGAAGATGCAAGTCCAGAATATTGACATACATATTTAAAATCAATATCACGGTTTATCAATGTCGGTTGGTATTTCGAGCGTCAGACGTAGTTTTGTGATATTGGTGGCTACATCGAATTCCAAATCACATTAGTCGCACAACGGTCTCCGGCATTTTGGCAGTAACTAGGTACTATTTGATTGATTGAACCTATGGCATAATCTTTAGTCACATTTGCTAAAAGCTATTAGCATGACATGAACACCAGACTGCCCATTTGACACCACAGCCTAACGTACTTTACGCCTCTATCGCTAAACCCATATTACATGTTTGTCAAAGTCATCTAATCGATGCGCGTACAATCCTCGGACATTACGAATGACTTCGAGATAATCCCTCGCGTGTCAACCGATAACCGAGCGGACCACACATTCATTGCATTCGCTTCTAATTAAAATCCTTTATAGTCTGGCCGGTGTTCCATAAGTCAGGTATAGCGAGATAAAGATTAATGCGTTCTTGTTAAATAATTTACGGTGCTGATACCGCTGCCGCGCTGGTATACCATTTTGCCTGTCCGGTTGGTCGTTTCGTTCAATTTAGCAATTTATTTTTATAAGAAATTATAGCGATTATGTTGTTTTGGGGTGATTGTATGGTGTGGTATATCCTTATCAACTGAGTACTGAAACTGATAGAGTTTTTGAATGGAAGTTCAGTCAATGAATGCCTTTTTAAAGGTATTCATTGTTTTGATAGCGAAATCGTATGTTTTATGAAAATTAAAATGGTGTCCTCTGTTTTTGCAATTTATAACTCATTTAGGGTAAGGTAATTTTTTTTTTAAATTAGGACATTTCATGCGGTCATTCAAGCAGTATTGTTTGGAAAAACACCGAATACAAAGTTCATTTGATAGCGCATACAAAAAGAAACATTTTATTTTGGTCTTTCTAAAGTCGGTTGTATTATTTGTTAAAAAGTTTTTATTTTTCAATTTTTAGTTTTTGGATATTTACACCAAATAGATAGTTGTCGAATTAAAATGCTTAAGTTACTTGAGCTTACCCTAAAATCGCCTTTGAAATTTGAGGAATTCCCTTGATTCCTCATGGATCCCATCATCAGATCAGCACCAAATTCCTATGGGACCAACTTGAAGTAACTCCTTTCGAACAAAACAAGAGTTACTAAAATCGATGCATTGAGAAACTCCTTCTTTTTGGGAAACCGGTAAAAATTGGCCATTAATTGTTCCTCGCGAGTAACCTTATTCTAAGTAATAATTGATAAACTTCAATAATTATTGCAGTTTTCAGAAAATTGCCTCAACTTTTAAATTAATAAAACTCAAAACACTTCTTCGGGATAACTTTCTAAGTTGGAATAGTTAAATTGACGTCAGATTAGTCCTCTACTTCTGATCCGAAGTTTCGTTCGGAAACAATAATATAGTACCAACTTCATACCACTAATTCAATATTTACATCAGACTCTTGGCTTCGCACTTAGGTAAAATCATTCTGGAGCAAGCGAGCAGGAAACTTAAACTGGTTCGATTGCTGTTTGTATGCCAAGTTCCCATTTCTGAATATGCCTCAGACGCAACTGGGAACAAACAAATACCCGACTACGACCAACCTCTCGATGCTACCGAATGTTCTTACTCCTTTATCCGAACAAAACTTCTTTGTTACTGAACTACGCACTTTGGATTTAACTCTTGTACTAATTTAGCTAAATTTAAAGCGTCCAGCATTATTTACTTTGTTACTTTATTGTCAAATCTTAGCGAAAAGCTTAAATTAAATACATTTATTTAATTAAACATAAAACAGATTTCCTTTTCAATTTCTGCAAGGTCACACAGTCAGGAACACTGTGTAAAAAACTTTACCTATTGAAGGATCATACGAATTTGACTAATTATTCCTTAATAATACGTAGTCATATAAGTCTAAGGATAGACTTTGCCTCCTTATCTATCGCTTATACTATGGGTTGTGTTCTGAAGAATTGTTTGATATGATGCCAACGTCCACTTTTCACCATCGCACCGCTCGCCATCGATAGGGCGCTCATCCGCACACCCTGCAACCAAAATGATTGTAATGTACCACCCCCTATGTTGCAGGCGTCTATAGGGCTACGGTGACCGCTTTCCATCAGGCGGACCGTATGCTTGTTTGCCACCGTCGTGGTATAATAGAAATGTAATGTATACATAATCCTAATCCTAAATTATGAATACCAGTACCACAGTACATACCCGTGATTGTAAATATTAACAAAAAACACATTACAGAGAAAATATTTTTGAAGTTGGGATATAAAACCATAAAACTCTTTTGCCTTGAAAAACCGGGAAAATCTACAAGATTTTTCTATCCATACACCATGTAACATGAACATAGGCACCACACCCAGCCAGGGATATGCTTACTCCGTACAATCCGACATACCAGGGAGCATACATTTGTGGAGAGTAACACGCTCTAGGATGGGAAGGGATGGACTACGCCACACGGCCGTAGCCCGCAATCGATCGGCCGTGCAGCCTTAAGCCAATGTTGATGACAACATAATTATACAAATCCTCATATACAAATATGAGGAGATATGGGTTTAGATGAGGGATGACCGTTGATGATATGCTGTTCGTTGCTATTAGGTATTAGACTTCGTTGTTGGTGAAAATGTTGAATGTATGTATTGGGCCGTTGAATCTTCCTTTAGGCACGCCTATATGGAATGATCCACGTGAGCCTCGACTCGATTCTCTTTTATCTTGTGTCAGTAACGACACATATCATCAACGGGCTGCCCACTCAACCGCCCGCACGCCCGCGGGCGCATGCCGCCGCCAGTATGATATAAAATGTATAATTGTAGGCAACCCTAGCGTTTATGTGGCGGAGAGGGGGGCAGATGTTTTTGCGTAGTTCTCAAAACGGTTTGTAGTTATTCGCTTTTTCTATGAGAGATAAATATCTGGGGCCTTACCATGACGTCTTAACGCGATTCAGTTGACGACCTAAACTGAGTCGCTTTCATACAACTGAGCCTAAACTGAACCAAAGCTAAATCGCGTTAAGACGTCATGGTAAGGCCCTGGTGCTTAAGAATGTAACATTACGTTTTAAAATTATTTATTCGCGAACAAAAAAGAATTTGTCCTCCACATAACATTTTAAAAATATGGTTATAATTTACAATATTTTAATGTGATTATATAATTCGGATCACAAAGTCTCCCCACAGTCCTAACAGTAAAGTTTGATCAAGTGGGAAACGTTCAAAGTTTACACTTCCCGCAGGAAGAGAGATTAATATTCATGAGACTTAACTCGAGGAAAACTTATTTCCACGTCAGTATCTGTCCGTCTGTACATTTGTAATGAAACGCCTTCTAACAGTCTCTTTTAATAGATACTTTTAATTTGTACTTTACAAAGTACTGAAGCGTTCGTAGAGCGGTGAGGTGTTAACTTTGTCGTGATAAAATGTTTTCGTAATGCAAATTTACCTGTAGATAAAGTTTTCAGATGCTCGGGTAAAATTTTTAATTTTTAATTTAAATGAAAAAACTCGTTATGTATAATGACTAATAATGAGTTCTGTGAAAGACATGAAACGTAGGGTAGGTTGCAGTTACTTAATAAACGCGATTACACACTAGGACGGGCCGGGGTGGGACGGAACGATCTGCCAATTGATATAGAAAGAATCACGTGATAGCTCGGAGCCCTCGGTTGCCACGTGACGTTTTCTACAGAAACTGATAGATCGTCCCGTCCGTATGTATAGTTTGAGCAAGCGCAATTTTAGTGGCAATAGGTAGAAAATTACGAAGCCGTCTGAGAGATCCTACAGCGGCAAACATCTTCCTGCTCACGTCACTCACTTGCGGTACCCAGTACAAAGATTGATCCATAATAAGGCCAAGATTCTTGACGTAGTTTGAGAAAGGAATTTAGATGTCGTCAAAACTATTTTAGGGAGACTTCCGTAACCAACTTTAGAAATAAGTTTGTTGCTGCCAATTATGATGACTTGAGTTTTGAGTAGAATAACTTTAAGGCCATAATCGCGACTCCAATTTGAAATCTGCAACAAGTTATCATTCTCTATATCAATAACAGATGGAAGGTTACTTAATGCGCCCTAAGAATATATTTAACGGTCATCAGCTTACATGTGATAAAAATAAGAAATATTGAGAGAAATTGAATTTATAAATATGGAAAACAATAGCGGGGACACCACCCTGCGAAACGCCGGCTAGCGTGCGTGCAGCACGAATTAGAACAAATGAATTAGCATTGCCATTATTCTTTGCCGACGATCAACCAAGTAGCAACAAAGTGGTACCTTTTACTTAACACGATCACATACGACCATCTTAATGCGAAATATACGAGAGTGACAAAAATACCCATAAATCTTATCAAGCCACATTGTCTCCTCTCTATGCCGAATGACAAATATAATAAGAAATGAACAGTCACATACGACTTTTCTGCTATCAGATATCGTTGTACTTTTGTGTTTTTTGCAAAATTATCAAATAGGTTTATGTCTCATTACTTTGACATAATAATTTAGGCCGTGCTTGATGCTACATACAGTTGATTTTCATTCTAGAAATGCCATCCGGTTACACCACAATGGTATTCAATGTTGCCACCAATCAAACGCATATTTGTAATTGTGTGCTTAGTGACTACGTAAATTTGATTAAGTGAGTTTGGCAACACTGGTTTTCATACTAATAAGCTATCATTTCACATCCACTAGTTTATTAATTCGTGGCCAGCTTGGACCCTTTGATTCTGTCCAGAGCCGTGCTGTACGAATTGTCGACGATCCCAAATTCACAGTCGGTATAGAATCCTTTAATCTAAGGAGAGACTTTGCCTCCTTATGAATGTACACACACACCTTGCAACAAAAACCTTGTCACCTGCCACCGCCGTGGTATTAAAAAAAGATTAAATCATAAAAGTCAAAGTATCTTCATTCAAATAGATTTAATAGATATTATTCTTAATAATATACAAATTACCAGTATAAGTACTAGGAGCTTTAGACCATCGTCATCTTATTTAAGTTTAAAATGTAAGAATCATTACACAATAATTCAGTATAATATACACACACCGAAACGTACAAAACGCTAAGAACAATCGACTTTAATTAAACCTTTATCGCCTAAAGAACGATAAAAGATTTCATTAGACCGGAAGAGAGTTCCCTCACCTTATCAATGTAGTCCGGTAATCAGGTAAAGAGCGAATCGTAATACCCTCCACCGCCGTCCGACTTTTTTAATTAACAACGGATCTGTTTACTTTTCTATTCCGTCGAGGTATTTTCACTCCAGGGACTTTTAATATTGTGTAGTTGTTCTAGATGAATCGTGGATCTTTCGAATCGGTTTAATCAAAGGAATAGAGAATTAAGTTTTTCATCAAATTATTTAGATGCAGCAAGGTCTTTTCTTTATGTTTCGTTTACAGTTCCCTTGGGTCACCGTAAGAAAAGCATCAAAATAAATGTAATTGAAGCAATATTTTAATAAAAAACCGGCCAAGTGCGAGTTTGCCGTTTTCTTTGTATAAAAATGGCCGAAAAAATCACGTGGTGGGTAATTGTGTAACTAAATATCCTGTGAATATTTCAAGCGTCTACCTATTGCCGTTATCATTACCAAGCAAAAACGAGCAAAAATGTCACGTTTGGTGTATAGGAGCCCATTTAATATTTATTTTATTCCCTTTTTTAGTATTTATTATTATATCGGCAGCTCAAATTCATAATCTGTGAAAACTTCAACTCTCTAACTATGATTGTTCATGAGAGATGACAGACAGCCAGACAGGCAGACGGAAGGACGAACAGCGGAATCCTAGTAATAGGGTCCCGTTTTACCTTTTGGGTACGGGACCCTTAAAACAAACTTATTACTTGTACCTAAACAAGAAAAGTAGCTTCATAAAAAAGAACGCCATTTTTGTTATAACAAATATTAGCGAAGTCTTTCTCGTCATTAGCGTCGGCCACAAGCTCATGTGATACCAACTCCAAACTGTGATAAAACGTGCTTTGTGAGACATTTTCTGTTACAACTTTTTAATGCTGTGGTAACATAAAGTCCTTAAGTAAAGATGTTTCCTAAGCTCCTTAATGGCTAAGTAAGACAAAGTGGTCATGCTCCGGATATACTTCCATTGAAGTTTCCTGATATAGTTATGAATTATCCAGTCGTTTGTCTTCTTAGTAGGTAGTGATAACTATATCTGTTTTGTTTTAATCTTTTAAACCATAATAATCCATTTTAACCACGAAAAACGCAGTGTAGGAAGGTTCAAGTCCAAGCGTCCCGCACGGGACAAGATCTTCAAGTCTACCTGAATTAAATTCAGGTAAAGTTTATCCGGCAGTGGATTTATTCAACTGAAATGCTGCTGATGATGATGAAAACAAACTAAAAATTAACGCAAAAATCCAAGACATCATACATGACAAAAGAAACCGTATCTCGCGAAAACAGTAAAGAAAGACAAAAATAAAAAAAATCAAAGTAAAACGGAATGAAAACGCGAGGTAATTGCCTTTATGACTGTCTCGAGATGTCGTCCTAGAAGCCAGTAATGAGCACTTCGGAGATCTTTTTAGGTCCCGATTTCCTACGTTTTTTTTCCTTTAATGTTATGAAATGGCGTCTTTTAATTTTTCTGCAGATTTCCTGTCGGATAAATTAAAATATCGAAGGTCGAACTCTTATTGATCATTTAGGTGTGATTGTTATCGCTGAGGTACACCCACCTAAAAAAGGGTGTTTTTAGTTTTTTTCCTTACGTACAAAGAGTGTATCTGAATATTTAAAACGGCCGTAACGTGTTTCTTCCGTTTATGCCATTAAAATGTTTAAAAAATTGATACATTTAGATGAAATATGTATTTATTACTCAAAACAGTAGCGCAAAAAATATTCGAGCCACCCGATGGAGACAAGGTATATGTACCTATTTGTCTTGATCTCAAAGAAAATCTTATCTCACCAAAAGGTCTTATTTTTCGAACAAAAAATATATTTGACATATATTATTCATTTCGAAAGTGTACTTTCTTCTCTCTTGTACTTAATAAAATATATACCGTTGTGACAGACCTATGATAGAAAAAAATATTAGAATTATTTCTGAGACAGAGCACTTTAATATGCTCGAGAAGCGTCACAAAATCACTCTCAAACAATTTTCTTTGAGACTTAACTTGAGCGTTTACTTAACGCATTGAGCAAGGAAACATTCAGATAGGAAGTGGTCTTGCTATTACAGCTCATTTACTTTGAAAGCTTTTCTCGAGGACTTAGCTTGACCCGTGACTTTTATTATTTGATTTCAGCATGGAATTGTTAGTGAAATTGAATTGACTTTGGTATACTTTGTTAGGTATACTTAGTTGTTAGTAATGTGTGACAACATTTTGTAGTCAAATTAGAAATAAATCGGTCAAGTGCGAATTGAACTCGCCCACCGAGGGCTCCGCATAAAGGATGCTCCCCCCACCCTCCCTATTTATGACATTAGATACTTATAAATACTGGTGGCTCGGAACTCTCAGTGTGCGGCAATTGTACGGTTTTCAGATTTTTTCCCGCACTTGTGCTAAAAGCTCTTGCTCTTTGCCAAATTTCGTGATTCTAGGTCAACAGAAAGTATACCTTTTGATTCCCATTGCAAATGTATGGGTAATGCGACATAAACGGCCTTATCTTTTGATTGCGTTGACGTAGAGGTTTGGTAGTTTCACAGCTTTAAGGGGCCGCAGATCTGTGAATGTTGTATTAATTTCAACTTTCTACCTTTACGTGTTCTCGAGATAAAGGGTCTTGACAGACAGACGGACAACAAAATGATCCTATAAGGGTTCCGTTTTCCCCTTTTGATGTACGGAACCCTAAAAATTACCTATTCTTCATAATTTTGTTTCAAGTTATAACAATGTTGACGCATTATAATTTCCCCATATTAAGGATGACTCACACTTGAACGGGGCGGGACAGGATAGGACAAGACCGGACGATCTGTCAGTTTCTATAGAAAACGTCACGTGACAGAAATTGACAGATCGTCTCATCGCACTTCGTCCCGTCCCGTCCCGTTCTAGTGTGAGTCTTCCTTTTTATGACAATGCACTAAACTAACACAAACTTAATCTGCTGAGTGCTGATGCAGTCGTGAAAGTGGCCTAAGTAATTCGAAGAAAGAATTCAAACAAAAGAAGTTAGAGCTCAAAACAAAAACTTTAAAGATAAAGTAGACTTACAAAGAACTGAAGCTACCATTAATAATAAAAAAATGCAATCAAATATATTTTGCAACAACCTGCTTTTCTCTCAGAATACCCGTTATATCTTAAAGTTATAAAGAAACATGTCGTCTCCAATTTTTCAAAAATAAAACTAGTTAGGACATCTCAGGTGTCATTATCCAGCGCTCTGAAAAATTCCCTTTAAGTGTTCCTGCATGCTTAGTTGACGGAACACTCACAAAGTGCCCGTGAGACCGCTAAGTGTTTCTGAAAGCAAAACTTTTTCTATCATAGATTTGCTTGCAGAAGCTTAAGCGGACGGTTTTACGTGGACTTTAGAAGAAGCGGTTGAGAATAAACTGGGAGTGTTTTGTAGGTAAGCTTGTAAAAAGCATTAGTAGCTTAGCGGTAGTAGCGGTTTGAATGCCGGCTCAATACGCTAAACATTTTTGCTTCAACTAAATCTTAAGAATATGTTGCCAACGGGACTCCAAGCTCTTTGAATCGTGGCGTAAAGCCGGGAAAACGATAGGTTAACTTACTTAGGCTGGATTTGAACAAACTTTTTAACCAAGAGGAACGCTTACTCTTGGATACTAATTTCAAAATCCCATAGTAATTTGACGTTATCGTTACTATCTGAGAGTAAGCGTTATTCGCGCAATAAAGATTTGATAAAACGCAGCCTTATTGGTTTTATTGTAATGGTTCTAGAACAGAGATAAAGTTCCGGGTTTTAATTTTAAACAAATGATTTTATGTTTACATTTTGTTCATGTAATTATTTTTCATCACACCTGTTTTTTTTTTTAAACTACGACGGTGACAAACAAGCATACGGCCCACCTGATGGTAAGCGGTCACCGTAGCTTATGGACGCCTGCAACTCCAGGGGTGTTACATGCGCGTTGCCGACCCTTTAAAAACTTTAACACTCCTTTTTTGAAGAACCCCATAATTGTAGTCCTTTGGGAAAACAGTGGCAGGGAGCTCATTCCACAGCCGGAGCTTCCGCGGGAGGAAGTTCCTCTTAAACCGCACGGTACGAGACCATTTAGGCTCCAGGGTATGCGAGTGAACACCTGCTCGTAAATGATGATATTATATGCAAGCAGATTCTCATACTACTTTACCGCCCGCCCGGAGCTCCCGGAGGACCTGCCCCCCACGCGTTCGCCGCACGTAGTCGCCGCTCACTCCAGAGTACTGTGGACTGTTACTACACTACCGCTAATAATGATTGCTTCTTTATCTGTCTAGTAAATTTATTTATTTCCTCGCAAATATGATGAAAAACATTGTATGTATCACGGGCGGTGCAAGAATTACGAACTCGGGCTTAAATTCACACTTGTTCGTAATTTCTTGTTTACCGCCCTTAATACACAAATGTAGGTAGGTACTCCTAAAAAATAAGGTAAGTAGCAGGTTATTGTATTCGTAATAGTTTGAACGAAATTTCATCACATAAACATTCCAATTTTACTTAAATACCGCACGAACCGAAACAAAAACAACAAATCAAAAAAAACCTTTTTTTTTAATTTATGACACAACCGACCAAGCGGCCAAAATTTTACCGATACTTACTTTAAAAACATACCTACTAAATATTAATACTAACGTTAAAAAGTAAACTTGGTTTCTTAGGCATTATAGGGACCAGTCACATTTTTTTAATACCACGACGGTGGCAAACAAGCATACGGCCCGCCTGATGGAAAGCGGTCACCGTAGCCTATGGACGCCTGCAACTTCAGGAAGTGACATGCGCGTTGCCGACCCATTAAAATCTTGTACACTCCACTTCAGGGTTAAACGGAAATAAATATTTCATATCCATTAAGTTCAATACAGTGGAGGCGTCATTGTACTACCCTTTGTCAAAAGGAAATACAGAAAAATCATATGATTGCATGGACTGACATCTCTGTTACTATGTAACCGTACGAATAGCCATACCCAAAGAAAATTAGCAGAATAATTTTTTATAGAAAATGTCAAACAAACGTTTTGTCAACGCCCCAAGTTCACGGAACGAGACTGCCAAGTAGGTAGGATATAATGAACTTTCAACACGCTGCCACTACTTTAATTAATAACACAAGTGACGGCTCTAGGCGAACAAGCGTGAATTAGAGCATGGCTTGAACTTAACTACCATTATTCTGCGACTCTGGCAACCAACTCCATAACAAGAATAAGGTAGCGACTTAGCTTTAGCAAGAGCGGGTAATTAAGAAATTTTTGATTTTATCCCAAAGATGAGCGATGAATGTGCTGCTGGAGGCGCATTATAAGGATACGCTGGACCGCCAAACGCACTACAAATCGACCCGCCTGTCCTCAACAATATTAAATATTAAATCTTCTCTTTATTCTTCTTCTATTAAGACTATTAAGACTTAATTTTTTTACATAAATGAATATGCAATTATAAAGTTTAGGACATTCTATGTCTAAAAACTTTAACTAGTGTATACCCTTCTATAGTGTTTTTTTCTCTTAAACAGCACTTCAAATTGCTAGAAAATATACGAAGTAATAAATATAGCGGCAGTCCAGCTCGAGAACTCGTAGAGAAAGGTTATGTCGCTCCGCGTTTTGACAATATTTACAAAGATGAGATACTGAGAGTATAGAGGAAGTACTGTGTAAGTAGTGTCGTGATATCGAGATATTGGGTGGCTGAGTAGCCGCTTGTATAGTTGGGATACTTTGGTATGCCAATTTATTAGGATAAAGTGTAAATGTTGTATTTTCGCGCGTTATGATGCAAAAATCGTATCTCGCAATCGCTACCAAACTCCACTATCGTCTCAACCCAAAGGCCAATATTAAGGCCGGGCTCGGTTCCAACGTCTTGTATTCGGAGGCTCGCGACGGCACGCATTTAATTTATATCGCCCTTTAAATAAATGTGGGGCCGTAATGACAACCTGATGTTAAGTGTCCCGTGTGTGCTTAATTTCATATGAAATTGCACTGCGTTGAAACGATTAACATGGGCATAGTTTGGATGCTATGGGTGATTGTAATTTTCTGAATTGCCGATTTTAGCCGGATGAATACCTTTTTAAATTACCCAAGTACAGAAAGGGGTGTCATTTTAGCAGTCCATTGTACATATAGGTCCATCCATCTATACTAGTATTATAAATGGTATAGTGTGTGTGTCTGTTTGTTTGTCCGTCTTTCACGGCAAAACGGAGCGACGAATTGACGTGATTTTTTACGTGGAGATAGTTGAAGGGATGGAGTGTGACATTTGCTACTTATTGTCATTTTCTAATGCAAGCGAAGCCGCGGGAAAAAGCTAGTTACATTATATTGTGCCTATGTTAGTGTGCGCGTACACGTACACACGCCTCGAAAGTCGGAACTGAGCCGATTTTGAATAAGGTATCAATCTATACGTCTTTATAGTCCTTTTACTTGACTGCAGCTGTCGAAACAGAGAAACATTATATGTGCTTATGTTTATTAAAAATGTACCACTTTATTACTTGTTGATAAGGGTAATTTCTAGACCAATCGGCAACCGACAAAAAAGTACCTTTTACTAAAAAGAATTACATATAAAAACGTAATATATTTTATATCAGGTTAAAAAAGTCCTTTGAATGAGGTGCCAGTTCGCGGAAGTCCATATTAAATACGAGAATAATATTGCTTTGCTATCTGGCATATACGGAATCATTTCTCGGAACAACATCACCTATCCACATAGTCCATATTTAATAAAGCCAAATAAACAATACTTGCTACAAAATAATATATATGCTGTCCTTAGTAGACTATCTAGTTGTTTAGTCATTCCAAATAGTTGTTTACCAGTAAGCTCTAAATTTTACATTATATTACTGTCCTAGAAATGAGCACAAGTCTGAGTTTTATACGAAGTGCCTGTACAATGTTAACGGCTTTGGCAAGCGGCATGCTGTTTTCTACTGAACTACGTACTAAATAAACAGTTTCCCTCGGCAATCGAAGTTACACATTCAACGTTTGCTGTAAATATTTTGTGCATTCAGAATTATGTATGTGCTGTAATAAAAAGATGTAGCTATGATATGTTAAAGGCTATACATTTGTATGGTATTCTGAGAGGTAGGTAAATGAAGGAAAAGTCTGTAAGTAGGCACAGTGTGACAGAAAAAGGTACAAATTAAATAAAGTAGAAATAAACGTAAATCACAGTGGCAACACCAGTTCACTTGTCAGTTTGCTTTTCATCAGCATCTATGAAACAGTAAACTTACTGTTTCCACTTATGCGACAGAATGATATACGATGTTGCCTGCTTAAGCTCAGTGGCGACCTCTGTAAAAGTTTTTTCTTTGTTCCTCGAATAAAAATGACGGAGATACAGTGTATTAAAGTTTTGCGTGACGTCACAATTAGGTACAATTCTTACCTTATAGTGAAGTCACCAGCCCCCACCTTGCTGAAGGTCTTCCCACGCTGCGTCTTCCGGTACGAGGTCTGTACTCGAGAGCCTTTCTGCCCCTTCAGCTATCGGCTTTACGAGTAATATGTCCCACCCAAAGCCACCGAAATCACAAAAAGAAGGAGATATAATGTCGTCAGTTAGTTCCACTAAGCGCAACATTGTCTCGAACACAAGTAGCGTCCATAAACTACACATAAAACTTGTGATACTCGGTATTCACAACAACGACAGGTGTTTTTTACGACGCCCGGTGATTTAGCACTTTAAATTCACCATTAATCCGACTTGGACGTGAATAGAAAACGACCAAGAGCAAACATTGCGTTACTTTTTTTTTGCGGCCGAAACTAGGTTTACATTTGAAAATATGGGTTGGGAAATAGTAGTTTCAAAGCGTTTTAGTAAATTTCCCCAATAATAGGGCCAAAATGCTAAATTTGTAGTAACTCGAGCGTCGTGGGGACCTATTGGAATCGAAAGATTAAATAGGAACACTAAACGGTGTTTTCATTTTTAGGACAGCGTACACAGATTGTAAAAGTTGAAAAAAAATTAAATTACATTAAAGAAGAACTCGAACGTGTCAGATATGGATAACCAAGTGACGCAACGTTTTTTACAAAATATAAAAAAGCTACCGCGCTCGAGTAAGTTAGCATAATTTTCTTGTTGCAACTTTGTGACCATGCCACAATTTTACTAGTACGTTTCGCCGACATATTTTTGAAATTGACACTTTTCAACAAGTAATTAATCTACTACATCTACCAAACTTGTCAGTAGAACACACTACAACAACGTTTCTTCTAACAAACTGTGCTGCATTTGTCCCCTTGCTGACAGGACAGAATAACAGCAAGAAATAGTTGATTCACCCATTTACCTACCTAGTTAATGTATATCGAATGTTTGAAAGGCTTACGCAAACGCAAAATTTTAATTTCTGCAAAACTATAATGAATAAATAAAATGTATCAGAGAGCATAACAATGTACAGCGTTACAGTTTATTACGGTCATTGAAAACCCGGTACGCTATCGCATATTGCGTGTCGGTGCGTAGCTATAGAACGGCTATTTATTAAGCCGTTTACGTGAAAAATCGCTCCCGGGTGCGCAATGATGGATTAAACTTTTGGCGTTATTCGTATGTTTCGGAGTTTGGAGTTGTTGAAGACACAGTACGGGCGTTATCTCAAACAAACGTATTTTGCGACGTGTATTGCGCACTGTTCAATGTTTCGTGTGATAAATTAAGCAACATTAGGTACTGCTATTATTAGTACGCGCCAAATACATTTAGTTAGATGGATGTAATTTAGGAAAAAGGATCCTATATACGAAAAATTGTTTGGTCAAATTTACTTTGTAAAAGCACAAGTCATTAATTTTATTGCCAATTTTTTGAGGATGGATCCTTTTTATTTTACTAAACTATGTCAATTTTTTTTTAAATCTCGTTTATTTTATAAGCCATACATAATATGCACAAAAACTGTAAAAAAACAACTATTTGGTCGCTAATACTCTAACATAAGGAAAGATGTTGTTGAAATGGAGATATTTCGCTCCGAAACCGAATTTATTATATTTATATAAAAGTCTCTATATTATGTTTCATTGAAATTACTTGTGGCGACAATAAACCAGCACTGAATCATAATTACGCGCAGAGCCGTACTACTTATGATGTATGACTGTCATTATGGAGTCACCACATTACCGTCCGCCGAGACGAAAACACGTTCCCCATAATTGAATACCCGAAATCAACTGCTAAAAACTACTGCAGCGACCGCAATAACAATCAGCAAATACGTGTACAACACATGTTCGGTATTTAATCTTTTCACACTGATTAGTTTTTGCGAGCCTTCTCAAAACCATTTAGATACTAAAAGCATTTGTTAACACCACCGCGGCTTTCCTCTGATGCGAGTAAAAAGCTCTAACAGCATTCTAGTGGCTTCGCGGAGACGTCTGGGAATATTTCCTGAGCGTATCTGCATCGCGTACGCCACTCCAGACGTGCGGGTTCTCTAACGAGTCGGCATCGGGAGATTTTAAAATGTCGACAAAATATACATAAAAAAGTCGCAACGTTCGTGTCTGGAACGTGTAGCGAGTTTCGTTAGCCAACTCCGCGGGCCGCAAAAACCTCCGCCAACAAATAAGGGGAATTTTAATAAAACCTGCTGATGCGAATCGAAACAATCACACTTCGAATTTCATTGTTAAGGCGACAGAACGATAAACATCTCGAGAACAATAGCTTGCTCCTATACAGGTTGTAAATGAAACACCAGCTGTTTTCAGGGTGGCGGGCTCGTCAATGTGAATAAGATTTTGTTCAATGCGGGATTTATGAAAAAGCCGTCGAATGCTCTCGGAATTCAACGTTCAATTGAGAGTGAAATGCTGTCAGTGCATTGTTTTTATGATTGAAAAGCTGATACGAACAACTTTATCATCATTTATCTTGTTGACCACTTTTTGTTTCAGACAGTGTTGATAACTAAACAATATTCGCTGGTCAATTTTTAAAGTATAATTTTTGTAACAGTAATGTTTAAACTTCACATAAACTATTTTAACTCATTATCGTGGTCTCACCAAATGGCTCCGACGGAAGATCAGCGCTGGCCAAAAGGCCGGCACCATGCTGAGGCCTGTAAATTTATCCTGTAAATTTTGTTTAAAGCTACGAATAAATACATTTTCTTTCTTCTTTATTTCATTCTTTATCAGGCCAGAAAAAATACCCAGCAATAGAAAAAATACCAAAATTGTCTTCACCCTTTACACGTGTAAGCGTATAGACAAGCAGATTCCGGTGTCCAGTTCTAAATTAGTTCCAAAAATACACATTTTGGTCGGGCAAAGGAAGTAAAAAGGGCGCGGGAGTCGGCGGCGTCCATAATTGTCTTGTGTGTTGCTCGTTTTGCGCGCGAAGTGTCGGAATGATTGTTGTTTCCCTATATCGGCGCGGACCGGAGCCCTCCATCCATTGAGATGTTATTTATATTGTTTTTGTTACTGTATTATTACAATATTACAAGTAATACAATAATTTTGAATAAAACATTTTTCATCAAACTTTTGAACGCCATATGTTGGTCCCATTACCCGGGGTAAGCCGCTGCCCGCTAACCCGGAGTCAAGCTCAATACAAAAAAGCTTAACTCTGTTAGTCACAGTTAGCCGTATGTTGGACTAGATGCGACTCGCACCGCACTTCGGCGTGCAAGGGGGACAGCGCTATACACGCGCGTAGCGCTATCTCACTCAGAAACCGGAGTGCGGTGTGAATCGCATCCAGTATGACATCTGCCATAGTTGAAAGCATGAAGGCTACTTTGACAGTAAACGCTATAACACTGTAGTTTTAGCCATTTCTTCTTATCGTTTTCCATCAGGCTTATACCACGGCTCAGGGAGCCCGGGGTAGGCTTTGGCACCATTTTGCATTTAATTTTTTTTATATACTAATCTTGTTGATAGTCACAAAAACTATTTGTGGTAAAACAAGCACAAAATAGTTAGTATTTTTTTGGTAAAATAAATAAAGCGTTAACACTTTTCCATCCACAGATGCAGTGCTCACATACATTGGCAGTCACCGGTGACAAGTGGCCAGGAACATTAACAACTCAGCAACCGATCGCCGCCTTCCCTTGAAAGATTCAATGCTCCGAAACAAACCAGACCTTCCACTTCACAATGGGACATCGATTATTTTGCCACCAGTAAAAGTACACTTGGAACATAAATATTGCGAAAGAAATCAGCTTCGAATTGTATTGAACGTAAACTTTTCGACCAAACTCGATTTGTGTTAAGAGGCTGTAAAGTTATTCAATGGCAGTCCGGACAAAAATGACCAGTAAAAACAATCTGATAAAATTCCTTTAGTCCACAAATTTCGTAGATTTAGGGACGCTCGCGCCAACCGGGGTTAGGCGATTATTTCATATGGACGCTAGTGGCGCTTAGAAACAAAGGAATATACCATGTCGGCATGTACACAGGATGTTAATTTAATAATAGGCAATATTAGAGTACGTGATTATGTAGGTCATTCGTAACATCTTTTACTATTTGACCAACTACGAAATCGAAAAAAATATATTTGGCTGTCCCATATAAAGCATCGGCACACTTATTTGCTAAAATGTAATTAAGTAGTCAAAATATTTTTTGGGCTTTCGGGGTCAGTCCCACGGTAAAGGTTATGGGTGACCTACATTATCATAATCAACTCCCAAAATATCGGTTGTTAAATTAACAGTTAAATTAAATTAACAGCTGTTGCATACTCTAGTTTTTCTACGACAGCTAAAATAGCGAAAAAAGCAAAATCTCGAAAGGTGGCAGAATGTGGAAGATGTCGTATGCCCACTAAAGAAATTAAAAAAATAAATAGTTCTCATATATTGTATGAAAATCCATTGGAACAGTGTTCTTATGGAATACCATAGAAAACGTTATAATGTATACTTTTTAATATCGTTGTCAGTCATCTAATTGACAGATAGAAGTGGAGTAGAAAAAATATATTTTCGTCATAAGACGGGATTAGAACCGCTATTTTACCGCAATTTTACTGCCTGCAGCCTGTTTTTTATGAACTTTAGCATGCAGCCGACATTGTCAGCGTGGTAAAACAGACGGCCGAGAGTTAAGTTATACAAAAGGTCAGAAAAAATAAATTATCCGCATCGCCCATAAAAGCATAGAAAAGCAACGTTCAACATAAACGGGTAAAATAAATCTAACATACTTCACAACCGGTGGGCGTTAATGCACTATTACTCAGAATTATGAGGCAGTTTTTACGTACTATTATTGTGAGTGAGAATAGATTTTGAATACATAGTAATCACATTACGTCAACGACTATATGAAGTGTGTAACTATGCGGCGACCTATCATCGAACAATATATTCATGTACAATACAACAGCTCAAATCTTCCAATAGGCTTAGTAGGATTACATTTCGGCAATCCGTTTGAATCGGCAACCGTTTTCTAGCTAACTATGTCTCAGGGATGGCACTTTTCCTGACTGTGTTAAATTTCGAATACAAATTGCCTTGACCTTTTTACCGTCTTTCAATCGACTTCAACGTTTCAATACGAGGAGGTTCTCAATTTGATGACATTTTTATATTTAAATAGCTGCCGTATTGTTCTTGTTTATACATATTTATCAATTTCAACCACTTCCGGTGTCCGATTGAACTAAAACTTGGCGATTACCCTGATTTAATATCGGCCGGGATAAAGGCGTCACTGGTTTTTTTGGATATTTTTTAGTGTCCCTAAACCTCAAATTATGAAAAATGTAACCAATATCTTTCACTCCGCGACTTCTACCACACTTTACCCATATAATTCATAAACTAACTTTTTCGCTACTCTACAATAAAACGATATAATTATAGAGGTTTAAAAAATATATGGAAATTTAAACGGTTTTGGCCCATTATGGTTAATTACGTCTTATAAAAATATTTGGTGAAATTTTACAGCTAAGGTTTCAAAATTTCCTGAAAGGCATTTTCGATGCACTATGCTAAGGGATAAAATTGAAAACAAAGCATCAGAAACACCTTATATTGATCTTCAATAGAAAACAGTACAATATGGGTAATTGAGTCTTTCATCTGTAGACGCTTTTATACATACAATCCTGATTTTGAGTTGTTGTAAACCTTTTTTCGTTAAGATAAAAATTTGCTTTGAGGGCTTTTGCCACTGATTAATTTATAGCACCGTTATAAAAACTATAAAAAATTGCGGAGGCAACCTGAGGGAGTGGAACCTGGGGTTTTTTCATCTCGCTCCTGGCGTGGAGGTTGTCATGAGGGACCAGCGTGTGGTGTCGCCCTGCACGCTACCTTCGGGTGTTCTAGAGGCTTTGGCTCCAATGAGGGGACAACCTCGGCTGTCGCAGCAGGCGGTGTTCGCGGTTGTATGCCCAGGGCGATCCCGTGTTCACCGTCACCAACGCTGTAAGACGCTGAATAATGCGGGCCCGGACCTGCGAGGCCCACAAACCCGTCCTAGTTCCCCGGATAAGCGAAATGCGAAATGCATTTCTCCACGTAAAAATGTACAAATGCCGAAGTGCGAAACAACATAATATCTACACGTCGGTTAAGCCTTTAATAAGGAATAATGGTAATGATCTTTCTTATTAAATTCGTCAATTTTTTTCATACATAACCCTATCTACCTTTTCTGATTGATGAATCTCTTGGCATTCAAAACAATGCGCACAAAACATCAATACTCGTACATCTCTCGCGATGACCTTATCGACTTAAGATAATGAAGATCATAACAGTTTGATAATCGCTCGTTGGATGCACTATCACTTTCACAACCTCTTGTCTTTAGCTTCTTCTTTCTTTCCCAGTGTAAGCTATGGCTCAGGTAGCCAGGGGGCCGCTATGGCAACTAATCCCAAGAATTGGCGTAGGCGCTAATTTTTCGAAAGCGACTGCTATTTTACCTTGCAACCTAAAGGGTAAACAAGGCCTTATTGGGATTAGTCTCGTTTCATCACGATGAAACCGGACCAGAAAAACCATACTTTACCAAAGAGTGATTGGTAAATATCATATGATATGATATTTCCGCTTATCTTTAGTAATGGCATAAATTACATTAAAACTTTGTGCTATGTAAAAAAGGATTAAATTTAGAAATACCTAGTTAAAAAATGTTTTGTTGAAGTTACTCGTAGCATTACTAGAGATATAATTTAAAAAAATACAGTGACCATTCAATAGCGTATCCAATACTGACTTCATCAATCTAACTAGTCTAGTAAGTAAAGAATTTGTTTATAGTTACAATCAGCACTAACAGCTAAACCTTACGTGCTAATTGTCGTGGTATTTATACTTAATTACTATCATGCATTAACTTACATTATAGTACAATCAATATATAATAATAATATTATGATATAAACAAAATGTCAATTTAATCAAAAATGTCAATGCGCAAAACAATGTCAAAATAGAGTTTAGTACGGGTCAACGAATAACAATATATTTTAAAATAGTATATAATCGGATATATGTAAACTTAAACTAACTAATGTATATGCGTAAACAATGTCAAAAAGTACCTACAGGAGAAATAAAATTAGATTATATAATGGAATTAAAACAGGTAATTATGTCACTGCAATAATCATTTAAAAATAACTTTTTAGGCAATGGTGCTAGTGGTTACGATCCGTTCGATATATCGACATGATGCGGCTAAGAATTTATTTTCGTGGGTGAAGAAGATATCTAGTTGGTCGTCACTGTCTAGTATGTCATTCAAAAGTGTCAAAGCTTGGTGGAGAGGAGAGGTGGCATGCGCGCGAGTCCTTGTTGGAGGGATAGCGAAGAGACCGCGGCGGCGGGGACGTAGCAGGTTGGTGGTGGGACGGGGGACACGGAATCCTACTTGCGCTAGTAGTTGAGGGTTAGGTACTCCTCGCACTAACTGCAGAAAATATTTTACTAAATAGATATTTCTGCGAGTTTCAAGAGTTGTGTATTCTACCATGCCTAAAACGAACAGTGTTGGGTACAGAAAAGGATAATAACCGTATAGTTTTTTATACAGAAACCTGACGAAGGATTTCTGTACCCGTACACATTTAACTCCATTCGGAGTACAACGTTTTTTCATAATATGGAATTTGACAGTTACGCCGGGTTAACGGTTAACCCTGATCGGCCCAAGTGGCGCTTAATAACCTGGAATAAGCCATACTATAGGATAACATTTCACAGCTGATGTTAGTTTAACGACTTCTAAATTATGAAGTCGTGGTATAAGGCTATTTACAAATATTTACAAACCCTTATAAAGCTCGAAATAGTTATCTCCCATATCCAGTAAAGGAGTTTCAGATAGCCTTTTAAGCGTTACAAAAGCATCTAGCAAGAGTACCAAGGCAATCAATTAACACCTACTTGTTTTACGAGTGCCTTACAAGGCGATCTTAACAAGGTACAATTTAGTGATTTAGAATTGCTTGATTTGTGGTGTCTAGTTTCAGATTATCTTGCAGACTATTCTTATGCGCAATTTGTTCGTTTGATTAAATGTTATACCTAGATCGATTATATAAGAATTTATGAAAGTTGAATAAGCTCGTAGCCGGTTGAAAACCGTTTAAAACTTACGTATTTTATCACAATTGGCGTGACATATTTCGACTGCTTCTTCTTCTGAGTTAGACTAATTAAGATGACGGTATGGTCAGTGCTACAAGCAACAGCTCCACAATTTTACTCGTACTAATATTTTATTACATTACCTGGCAAGTGAATTACCAATCTCGAATGCAGCATTTCGTCATCTTAATTAGTCTCATATCAGAGCAGTCGTAATAACTCATATCAGATTTTTTGCACTTTTTTTTTAATTTAACTAACACTTAAACTAACAAACAAAACCTTACCTCGACTTACTGCGAAACGTTGCGCGAACAGAATGTACATCAATGCCGGGCATGCTCGAGTATTTCCACGTAATAGTTTTTTTACATTTAAAAAATCTGTAGTCGCTTTTCCCACCACTAAAAAAAACATAAAACCTTTAACTCTTTCTATCAACTAATCTTTGGATTCCATACAGTCCCCACGACGCTTGAGTTATTAAAATTTTAACATCTTGATAATAAAATTAAAATTCAATCCGTGCTCATAGTTTTTGTAATTTTAACCCTTTTGAAATTAACAGCAGAGTGGAAAATCATATTTCGTCCACTGTATTCAACAAAATTCTACGTAATAAAACAACTAAATAAATCCACAGCATCCGATTCTATGAAACTGAATACTGAATACTCGCAAATCCATTCAACCAATTCAAAAGAAAGATAATGAAAACCAGGCACTTCACAGCACACCTAATATTGTCTATAGAATATTACGTAGGTATACATAAGTGTCCTTACCATGAGTTTTACACCACTGTACCGCTAGCGTCTGCGTCTCACTGTCATTGCATCTCGCTCTCACTAGCATATAAGTACGAGCAAGATGCACCGATAGCGAATTGACGCAGACGCTAACGAGTACAGTATACTATAGTAAATTTAAACTCATGGTAAGCACACAGCTCTTGTAGCCCTGTACAGCGTCGGGTTGCCTGTGTAAAGATACTGGCGCACCGTGTTATTTAAGCCTTCATTATTTTAATTAGTAAATTTCACTTCAGACTTAACTAGGAATATTTCCTGGTAACATGAACGTGTAACCTTAAGTGGACCGCGTTGTTCAAATTTGTTAAATTCCAGCGTAACATTTATAAGTAACCCCTATGATATTTTGGGTATGTATTTTATACACGTTATGCATTGTTTTATTCACAGGCGTATTTTTGTAATATTATGCTCTTACTTGCTTTAACTATCGTGAGGAATCTGGATGATTTTTTCCTCTGGGTTCGAATTTCAAAAGGCAGTTGCTTCAAACTAAACAACGCTAAGCAGATAATGATGCTTATACTTACCTTAAATATATTGAATATCAGAAACAAAGCAAAGCAAACATTGGAACATTGTCACCAAAATACTATTCCAAATATACCGTGGATACTAATAAAATTTTGATGGAATACCTGAGAATACGGTGGAACATAAAATACCGCCACGACAATTTCCACAGGGGAGGGGAGAACTTATTGACATATGTTATTTTCTGTGATGCGGTCATAAAAAGCGACAATTCTGTCTCGCTTGGGTGTCTTTTATCTAAAATATGCCTTAAGCAAGGGAAGCATTCATAATATCACGGAATCAGCAAACATTGAGTTAAAGTTTTAGTTATTCCCACATGAAAATGGCTACTAGTTTTATTGATTAAAGATATGTCTAAAATCAATCAATCAAAACATGAAATATTAACAACGTCAATAATGTTTCCAGGGCTCTAATTATAAATGTAATTTTACCATTCCACGAAAAGTACTTAAAGAGATTTGTATTATTTTACGTAGTCGTTTATAAATAGCAAAAATAATTTTTCTTTCGATTGAGCCGAGAACTAAAAAATCGTATCAAATATTGAACACATTTCAGAATAATAGAAGACGTTCAGACACTCGACGTTGATCGATCTGAAGCAGGCGTTATCTGGGTGAAATTTTCTACATTTTTATGGCCTCTAGTTAGAAGAAGGATCGGGCGTTGAGCGGAAACTAACTATTCAAGAAATTATCAACCCGAATCTCGAGGTTTTATGTCAGCAATATATTACTGTCGCTGCTGACACATGGCCACATTCTAGATAATACGACGAGATTTTATAAATATTACCATAATTAACCCTGATATTGATCGGCATCCGTTTACTCATTCCTACATCTTGTAGGTCCCGTGTTGAAATGCGATGGAATAAACTCTCAACTATATCGTTTGTTTCTTTCAAAAGGAACCAATTATTTTCATTAATAAAAACAAACAAGATCCTAATATATACGAAATATTTCATCGACTCAATGTTTACAACAACCAAGCGGCGGAAGATAATCCATATCTTCCCAAATAATGCAAACAAATTACACACCTTTCGAGACTTCATAACTCCACTTAATTGAAGCACAAACATTTGCAAATTGGAGACTGTAAAAGCATAAATCAATCTTATAAAAACCGATGTCGAATCGTAATTCTCTCCACTTAAGGTCTGTTATCGGTTTAATAAATGTATGGGAAGCTGAACTGCCTATTTGTTGAATCGGAAGGTTTGATATAAATATGGTCTAAATTGCAACGATACATCGTTTAATTTTTCAGTGCTAAAGTTAAATCGGGCAGTGAACATTTATCGATGGGCAGCGCCGCGCGGGTGCTACTCGTTAGTGGCTTGCTTTTTTTTTAAATGCGTGCGTTTCACAGTTGCACGTGCTTACCCGGCCTTTACAATTCGGGTCCACAATCAACATTTTAAAACGAATTCCGACTGTTTTTCTCATTTTAAACTTGTCACCATTAAGTAAATACGGACAAATAAACACGAATACCTTTATCTACATTTATGCTTAGTCAGGCGGTAAATGGTCCCAGCATTACGACCAATAGAAGGCTTTGGTGTATGTCTCGGGGCTGTTATCTGTCTAAAACGTTGCAAACTCAAGAGATAAGTCTTTACTAAACCTCAGTCTGTCCTATAATTTTCTCGTTTCAACCAAAAGCGCTTTATAACCAGACAAAACAGGCAAGCCGTGTATTCGCCCTTGGCCAAATGGTATCTCGTTTGCGGCAACACGATTGCAAATCTTAAATACTTTCAGGCGCATTCAGACGCGTTTGATGGCGAGCGTTAGACGAGCATTAAACACACAGTATACTACGTGTTGAAAGAAACCCGGGGGAGCCTCGAGGCATCTCAAACTAGCGTGCCTTCTGCGTTCACTACACCACTCATTACCATTTTATCCGTTCGACTTCAAAACACTGTTATTATAACCCGGTAAGGGCGAGCAATGATCGCTCTGGCGTCGAGATGTGATTATTACGTCGACTTTTTTGTTATATTTTAAGTTCGAGTAGTGTTGACCGAACGTTTCGATGAGATAAACCTAAGAAGGCTTACGACTGTCATTACCCGATGTAATTTAGAACATGGGAGTGACAGATACTCTTTATTTTTGATACGATTATATTTCTCTGTCAGCGTGAGTGTGTTTTATGTTTGAATAATAACTATACACATGCTAGCTATGCTGTGTGTATTATGTATAGTACATTTTGCATCTAGGGCGGTAAGAAGGGCATTACTTACGAGGGTCTATTGAAGTAATACCCTTACTGCCCGTGGTACACACAATGTTTTTCATCACATTTGCGAGGAAATAAATAAACTTTCTAGACAGGTAAAGAAACAATAATGATTAGCGGTAGTGTAGTTGCACATTCTACAGTGCTCCGGAGTGACTACGTGCTGCGAGCGCCTGGGAGGCAGGTGCTCCGGGAGCTCCGGGCGGGCGGTAAAGTAGTATGAGAATCCTTTAAAACCATGGGATTAATACAGCTCTTTAAGTCTTAGTATGCTTGCATATAATATCACCATTTACGAGCAGGTGTGATGAAAAGAATATTATTATTACATTATTAGCAGTCGATTCTAGATATCCCTCGACCTAATACGTCGTCACACATCCCTGTAACCCACACAACTACCAAGGGAGACGCCTCAATTAAACGATAGACCTAAGTATAGTAATATTTTTGTAATGATGTGACATAATACTCATATGAATACTCTGTTTTGTATATTGAACGGCATTTGTAATCAAAATCAATTAATAACCAGCCATCTGTGCACGACGGGCAGTTATCCCGACATAATAGAAAAAGCTAATTTAATACCTAACGGAATCCTTAAAATAATATTTCACAAATATAAAATCTTGAGTGCCAAATATGTCTAAAACAAATTTACTTTTATATCTTTAATAACTTAATAATTCACTCAGCATTTTATTATATCGGTAAAGCCATTATGCATATTAGGCAACTATTCATTTTAATAACCAAATTCACTTAGAGTTAGGTACACTTGAAGGAATCTAGCTTGAGAATATGTATTCAGGTCGCTCTTTTTATACCGACAATAAAATGCTATTAAGCCGATTATTCTGTTTTGACCGTGTTTAAAATGAAATAGTATTTTTTTTATTAACCACATTATTATGTCTTCAAAGTAAAATTAATTATTCGATAGTTATTTTCTTTAGTTAAGAAAACCATTACCTACAGAGTTGTCCTTTTTTAGCGAAGACTCCCTCTTAACTGACCAATCTGCCATAGTTTGTTTGAGTACAATCATTTAGTAATGTTTATATATAATAGCCAGGGAAATGACAAGTATTCTATACTGATATGGTAAACCAAAATTATAAAAAACCTATTTATAAAAAAAACATAATAATGAAATTCTACATCCGACATTTCTCAGAGCGGAGGCAGATCGTTGTCGCTAAAAAAGAAGAACGACCCATTCTAGAAAAGTGTCACCAGAGTCGGGTTTCGCATAGCCGGCTAAAATAGTGGTAGTTCATTAAGATATTATGTGGTCATTACACTGACATCTACACAGTTTACAGTATTACACTAATGGCAACGTGGCCATAAGTTATTGGCCGGTATTATTGGTAAGCATCTACAACATTAGGTATTTTACCTTTTTGTAATTTAAAATGAGCTTGTAATGTTTGCGTTTAATTTATAAATCAGTGAGATATAGTAAAGCTAAAGCTATTTTAGGTTTATGTTAAATTTATTTTATAAAATACAATATTTAAATTAACCTTTGAGAAAAATCGTACAATACTTCGTACATTATTAAGCTTAAACAAACGATCATTGTACCCCTTTTCATAAATTTATCCTTTGATCCATATCTGATTGTTGCTTTCTTATTGAAAATTTCGAACCAGTTAAAATCTTTTAGTATTTAAAATTTTCTTGCCGAGCAATATGAATAAATGCCAATTGTTTCATGTAGTTATTGTCTCCTGTCGATTAATAGTACGTATAAAGTTATTTATTATAGAAGTATGAAACCAGATGAATTTTTAAACCGATCTGTCTTCAATCATTGCCAAATTTATAAAAACCATCAATCAATATCAATATCTCAATTTATTCTTAAAATATATATTTCTTCGGTGATTCGACTCAAGCTCAAATCTATCACATATTTCATTTGTTTTACTAGCATATTTTTCTTAAAAACTCACTGAATTCACATGACCTACAATTAACAGACATGTTTAATGATCGTTCTTTCACTGTTCTTCAAAAACGATGAAAAAATTCGTGGTGCATTTTATCTTCATTTGCTGTTTCAAAGAGTCCAGACGAGAGTCGCCTAGGGTCAAGGTTTAAGTTAGGGTAACTAAATATTTCTCGTGGCTCCCAGCCAAAACCTTAAGTCTGGGCATTCCGCCAGGTAATGGAAAGACTTTTGACATCAGCGCTCCTCGTATATTGCCTATTTCGAAACGAACACGAAAAATAATAAACGTCTTTTCAAAAAAAAACATTTACCTATGCAACCGCTGAGACCACTTCAGCGCATGCGTTATTTGGGAGTCCGAGCTACGCTTGACCCACTTGTGAGATTACCCCTTGGATTTTTGACGTATGCAACACCAAATTCCTACCAAACCGCCCCTCCGGCGCGCCGCTCCCCCACCCCCAGCGCGCGCGCCTACGGCATGCAGCGTCGGGCGATCGCATCGCTCCTCAGTACGTTTTGGATTTTTGGACGGAGTTAACGTGCAACACAACACAGTGAAGGAACAAGCCTTACACAGTAAGTCATTATTCTGTTTTTTTTTATTTTTCCTACCTAGGTATAACACTGTAGGAAAGCCCTACAGGTTAATACGGGATTGCCTGCTCGGTAACGACAGCAAACTCCCATAGCAATGTCCATTTCTAGGAAAGCCCTAGATGTGTTTTATATGTACATATGACCACTTACGTTGGCATAACTGTATTTTAAAGACATTGCCTGCTTAGCTATTTACTTAGCGAAATCAGCCTGCATGTCGGCTGAGCGCACAGCCGACGTCGGCTACGCAGCCGACCCTAGGTTCGCCCAGACGACCGTCGTCTGGCCGGCCGACGGTGAGACTTCGCCGGCTGCACAGCCGACGGCTGATGAACTGTTTACCTGTTCAATAATGGGCTTTCTGACAAGATCCTTTTCTTTTCTCCAGATGGCTCAGTCCACAATGGGAGCCTTTGCGGAGTGGAATCCACCACCTGATGAAGAGCCCTTCTTCAGAAATATCATCCGCATTTTGGATGAACTATACCCACAAGACTGGAGAGATTGGGTTGTTAATACCCCAAGCTATGAAGACCTATTTGGAGAAAAAATTAACTCTGATCTGGAGTGTCGTCTACGCTTCGCAGTGCCCACAGTTCTGCTTGCCAAAGCTCACGATACTGGATCATCCTTAAGTGAGCACCGCTATAAGCGAATAAAACGAGTGCTCTTAACTTGGCCACTAGGCCGAGCACTAATATACGCACCGCTTCACATTATGGAAAAAATTCATCCAGTACGGGCCTTTAATAATTTCACTGAAGTACTCCCAATGTTAAAACCACAACTGATCTCACGGGAGGAAGCCTCAAAGCTCCTGAAAATGGAAAAGGGTGAATCGGCGTCATGCTGTAGTAGCAACGATCAAACATCTAAAAGGAGCCATAGCCCGGACCCCCCTACAGTAAGAAAGGAGCCTAGGGTTGAAGATTACATGGCCCAGCAAAGTACCTTGTTACAAAAATTATGTCAGATGGTACAGACCACTAACGAAAATATGAATAGCATGCTTAGTATGGAACAGCGCACTCCTTCCCCAGTCCCATCGCAAGCGTCGTCACAAGCTCCCTCATATGAAAGTGACAACGTACCGACAAGGAATGATGACTGGAGTGCACCACCTATGGAGAATGAACCCGTAACAGTGGAAATGTCGAACGAAGCTGTAGAAGAATTGGCAGATTTTGCACCAGGGACCAAAGAATCAGAGGCTAAAATATCCAAGGCATCTGAAACCTGCGCGAATCAGGGCATAATCTGTCAAAGATTCAACTCTGAAGGGTGGGCCAATATCAGATATGCTGAGGTGCAAAAACAGTTTCAAGCCTCTCCAGCCTTTACGTCACTAAAAATAAACAGCAATCTCGCTACGGTAACACCTAATTGGCAGTTGGTGACTGTCTTAGAAAAGATGGACCTATGTCTAGGCGCCGTGACTCACGGCTTATTGCAACAGCGTCAGTTTTTCCAAGACTCTTATAAAGAGGCATCTCTGGAGGTTAAAACTTACATAAGCAAAAAATTCCTGGCTTCTGACGCAAACTTCAAGAAGACTTCCGACGCTTTATTACAATACGTGTGTGGAAAGCGAGCAGAAGTAATTCAGCAGAGACGTGGACTGTACAAGCCTTCCAACAGAACCTTAAATGAGTTGCTCCATGCGATACCACCTTCTGAAACGCACCTTTTTGCTGAACCTAAACTAGCTGACTTTGTGAAGGAGCAAGGAGGTAGCAATAAGCTTTTTCCCGGAAAGTATCGCAGGCCAGTTAACGCCACCACAACCTCACGCTATAATACCAGGCGAGGAGCTCATGCAACGACAACGGCCGAATTCAGGGACTTTCGGGACAAACCACAATCAAGCAATAGCTTTAATAACCACAAAAACCCGACCTCTAGAAGGCCCGAGAAGTCGAGATTTCCTCCAAAACGTGGGCCTCAGAAGCAAAATAGAGGCAACAAAAAATTCTAAGTTTCAAGCAGGACAGGTGAGCGCAAAAATACCTGCTTGGCAAACACTAGGGGCCCCTCATAGTATCCTAGCTATTATATCCGGATATAGAATACCTTTTGTCGCCTGGCCTCCACGTTTTACATTTAATAAAAACATAAACTCTTCGTATGTAACGAAATCTTCGCCAGATATGTCTGTAGAAATACGCGAGATGTTAAAATCGGGCGCCGTCAAAAGGTGCAATAGCAAGACTGGATTTATTTCGCCCATGTTTCTGCGAAAGAAATCTGATGGCTCTAATAGACCCATCTTTGATTTACGAAATCTAAATTTCTATTTGCGACCTCCTAAATTCAAACTGCTCAACCATTTTAAAGTCCCTCAATGTCTAAAGCAGTCTGATTTTATGACAAAAATTGACTTGTCTCAAGCTTACTTCCATATACCTATTACATCAGCTCATCGCAGGTTTTTAGCTTTTGTTTATGAAGACAATGTCTATGAAATGACCTGCCTGCCATTCGGTCTTGCTACCGCCCCTTGCGCTTTTGCTAATGTAACCAACTGGTTGGCTAATCTTTTCAGGAAGGAAGGCATTCGCATCGCCGTTTACCTAGACGACTTCCTAATCATGCACACCAACCCACAAGTTCTACAAATTCAAACTGCACAGGTGTTAAATTGCTTAGTACGCCTGGGATGGTGCATAAATTGGAAAAAGTCAATACTGATACCGCGAAAAAGCTTACAATATTTAGGAATAGTCTGGAACACCGATCGAAACCTCAAGTTGCTGCCACACACAAAAATAGACAAAGTTATAAACATAGTAGGGAAAACTCTGAAGTCAAACTGGTGGACTTGGAAAACAGCAAAAGAAATATTGGGACATTTGAATTTTGCAGCATTCGTAGTTCCACTCGGAAAATTGCACTGCAGAACAATCCAAATAGAAGCGAATCGATTACCGCAAAACGACATCCACAAGAAATTTCATTTACCGGTAAACGTAGCACAAGAACTACACTGGTGGATGAATCACATTCATCAGTCATCTGCAATTCACCACAAAGAACCCACGGTATTTATCACTACGGATGCTTCCGATCTAGGTTGGGGTGCCACAGTAAACGACATGAAGCTGAGCGGCACCTGGAGCAACGAACAGTTGTCGTGGCACAGCAATCGGAAGGAGCTCTGGACATTAAAGGAGACGCTTCGTCAATCAGCTATACACCACAGGTCTCAAACTGTCCTCACCCAGACAGACAACAGGTCTGTGGCAGCTTACATAACCAAAGAAGGTGGAACAAAATCACGTGCTCTACTACAGTTGGCCACGGAAATCCTAGAGCTAACCCATCGATATCAGATTCATCTTGTGGCCCGATATCTCCCCGGACGATACAACCTGACAGCGGACAGCTTATCGAGATTCCGCGCCAATCCAGAATGGACCTTGTCCTCAGAAATGATGGAGGTAATTTTCAAGAAGTTCGGGATGCCATCGATAGACCTGTTTGCGAGCTGCAGATCAGCTGTAGTAGATCGGTATGTCAGCGAAGATGCCAGGGACCAGGCTTGCGTCTTTGTCAATGCATTCAGCAGACCCTGGCACTACAGACTCGGCTGGCTATTTCCCCCACCCTCACTGATACCACGTGTGCTCCATCACCTAGAAAAGAGCTCCGGAACATACCTCCTAGTAGCCCCGAAATGGGAGAAAACGTTTTGGAAGGTAGAGTTACACCGCAGAGCCCTGAGCCCGCCATTCCGAATTTGGAAGCTGCGGAAACATCTAATGGATCTTCAAACCATGAAGCCACCACCAGCCGTGGAGAAACTAGCTTTGCAGGTTTGGAAAATTCGGGCTGGTGTCATATAGTCCAATCATGGGACAATGAACAGAAAGCTCTGCTAGAGTCTTCATGGCGCAAATCTTCATTGAAAACTTATAAATCAGCCTGGGACAGATGGCGTTCATGGTCAAAAGGTAAATGTTCAGTGAACAATCCGGAACCTAACGACATCGCACAGTTCATTCTTTATTTACACCAAGATGTGAAATTAGCTCCAAGCACGATAGCCGTACACAAATCAGTTGTATTTACATTTGCAAATCCAATGAAAGCCGAGGGTCTCACCGGGAATCCCTTAATTAAGCAGTTGATGAAAGCTGTAACCTTAACAAAACCACCTCCGAGAAAACCTTCCACGTGGGACGTTAGCAAGATGATTGAATATCTACAACATTACACCATCGATGTTGATAGTATATTTCAAGTATCTCGTCACTTAGCAGTACTCTTATTGCTGTGCACCGGTAGAAGAATACATGATCTAACCCTTTTGGATGTTAGCCCAGAGCATTATGAGGATAATGGTGATTATTTAATACTCTGGCCGAAGTTTGGTTCTAAAACCGATTCAACAACATATCGTCAAGCCGGGTGGAGACTATCAAATGTTGGCGCTACGAACCTCAACCCTTCTTCGTGGGTCAGAAGACTTATAGAAGTCACACAAAAAAGACGAAGTGCCAGAGGGCATTTAACTAATTTATTCATTACGACAAGAGGGAAGGTAAACATGGCCTCTCGGGCTGTTATAGCTGGCTGGGTTAGGACGTTACTACAAGAAGCAAATATAAAAGACTCACCTGGCAGTTTCAGATCGGCAGTTAATTCTAACTTGTGGCGACAAGACAATATCAATATAGAGGAAGTGTTAAAAAGAGGAAATTGGAGAAGTAAAGACACATTCCTTAGACATTACTTTAAAGAGGTACGCAGACAGGAAAGTAATTCGAATAACGGCAGTGCCAGAAGCGTAATCGACGCTTTCTTGCCACTTTAACCCTTAATATAATTTGTCTCCTAGTTGATTGATCTCAAATCATAAACCAAAAGGCTGTTATATTTAATCATATTTGATTTATAAGAAAAGAGGAATATTTTGTTACTCAATATTTAATTATTAAAGACTGATGTCTGACTGACTGATTAGTTTAGACGCCCCAATCGGGATAAAAAACATTAAGAAAACTTAAGTTTTGTTTATTATTTGTTATGTTATCTTATTATGTTACAATTGTAACTAGTTACCATAATACAATCGTTTCCGTTGAAACTCTTGGTAATTTTATTTAATAAATACTTGCTACAAACTAATTAACCCTGTAAATCACAGTACCTACGTCATGCAGCGCCGGCAGAAAATAAACACGTCTCACAAGTGGGTCAAGCGTAGCTCGGACTCCCAAATAACACCGTTTTCCCCCCAAAGGGTAGAAAACGGATATTTGGGATCCAGCGTAGCTTGACCCACTCATTTTTTTATTGCCTTGCCGGCTATGAGAAGTACTGAGGAGCGATGCGATCGCCCGACGCTGCATGCCGTAGGCGCGCGCGCTGGGGGTGGGGGAGCGGCGCGCCGGAGGGGCGGTTTGGTAGGAATTTGGTGTTGCATACGTCAAAAATCCAAGGGGTAATCTCACAAGTGGGTCAAGCTACGCTGGATCCCAAATATCCGTTTTCTACCCTTTGGGGGGAAAACGGTGTTATTAGTAAGTAACTACAATAATAATGAATAGTTACATATTTGTTATCTTACACCTACCTACTTTGTATGCACAAATATCTAGTAGGTTGTTAGTATCCATTTTAGTTTCATTAATAGGTTTCTTATTTAACTTTTATTTACTTACCTTAATGCCAAATGTCTTCATTATAATTTCTGCCTCTGAGAAGTGACCACTTCCGAGTCAATTGAGGAATTGAACGTTGTCAGTCCCTCAGGATATTCACAGATCAGCTATCCTGTCAAAAATATTATACGCAGGTAAGTAATAAGTAGCACATGGTAGTTGAACAACTCACAAACATGTTATTAAATGTACAACTCAAATTATAAAATACTAGCTGACCCGGCGTACTTTGTACCGCCTGAAAGTTGATAAATGTAGATAGCTTTAACTTAGTTAGAATTGATTTACGGTATCAAATAAGGTACTTAATAAAAAAAAAATTAAAATTAAATCACAGTCAGTTATTTATTACAATCAGTCTCAATCAAATTATCACTAAACCATAATTACTATTTAACACAGTTGTTTATTTCTATCACAGTTATTTATTACAATCAGACTCAATTAAAATAACACTAATCACTATCACTGCCATCGTTATTCCCCTCCTCTTCTCTGTCTTCATCATCTTTATTAAATATTGAATCCTCAAGTTGTTCAATGACTTCATAACTTATCTAAAATAAAATATAATTTAATAATCATAATAATATTGTAAAAAAGTGGAATAAAAATAATAATTTAATTATTATCTTTCCGTATCCAGGACTAAATTCATTATTACTAACAACTTACTTCTCATTAAAAATGTTCTGAGACATTTCTGGTTCTGCTGTATTTTTTACTTTGGGCTCAACTGCCTCCACTGGTATCGGTGATATGAGATATGAGATGAGAGGCCTAAACTCAGCAGTGGACGATAAATGGCTGAAGAAGAAGATGGTGATTTCCTCTGTATTCTTGCACTGCAGATGTTCAATAATTTGCATTTTTTGTTCCCGTGCCTTATTTCTTCTGATTTGCCTCGCTGTTTCAATGCCGCAACATTCGCAATAATTGAAATTATCTTAAATAATAAAGATGTTTATGAACATTCACCCTAGAACACACGTGACAGCAAGAAGTAATAAATAAATATAAATAAATTAAACATCTTTGAACAACTTACCTAGGACAATGTTGTCGCATTCTATGCACCGACTGCACAATTGCAGTTCTGTGCGGTATCTTGCAAAAAATTTTTGATTGCAAAAGTTGCATATTACTGAAAAGTGATTAAACCAATCTGCGTGCGTAGCCAAGATGCCAATCGCTCACGCTTAATAACGTATCGTAGCTACCTCTCTCTATCACTCTTCCTTATTAGTGTGACAATGACAGTTGCGTTTCATTAGCGACTGAGTGTGAGCGATTGGCATCTTGGCTACGCACCCTGATTATAACACCAAACAAATTATCTACACACAACTGTAAAATGATATACTTGAAAGACATACGTCTTGATGTATATTACATGGCACGTTATTCTTAATGATTGATGTGCTCTTTTAAAAATGTACAGTAGTTGACTTACAATCTTTTCTCAACGCTCTTCGCTCCATCCATTTGCCACAATTATGGCAAACATGTGCATGGCATTATGGCATTATGTTTTCCAAACGCGAGAAGATTTGGCTATGATAAAAATAATACGTTATTATTTTATGATCCTCATAAAAAATACTATGACTTGTCAATCAATACTTACGATTTTCGGCATTATACCACGATGAAAACTACAATTATTATTTTGAATTCTTCGTCCATTCGGATTCTGACAGTTCGATTTCGATTGACTCTCAGAGACAGTTTTCACAATGATATTGATAATGTACAACCTGTGATGTTAGATGCCAACTCTAAAATTATGGTACAATTTAGCAAAAAATTATGGTACTTCTTAGACGGTTCATTATTTGTATCTCATACAAACGTCCCAAATTTTCACAGTTCAAAATTATGGTACATGATTTTGGTTTATTTAAATCGGCTGCCGGCGTTTATGTATTGATCTTGAACAGACTCGTCATGTCAATATTGAACAATGGCTGCATGCCTACCACGAACTTCGAAAATGTAAAATCATTTATTCTCGAAATATATACAGTAAGTGTAAATTACCTAACTACCTACCTCTACCTACCTTAAATCTAAAGTAGGTCCTTGAGGCATTGTACCTAGGATGCTGGCGGCATTTCCTCGTTGTATCGAAAATTGGCATTGACGGGAAAACCTCTTTGTCACTCCAGTATGCAAGTGTGACAGAGATGAAGATACAAATCCACAATCGTTCGATTTTCGTGGTAGCAGCCCAGACGATTCAATACGTAAATGTCAATTTTTTATTTTTTTTTATGTTGGCCGCATTGAACAATGGCGTCAATGGCTGACTATTCAATACGTAATTTGTAAATCGTGATTTCGGTTTTTTTTTGTGAATCTTTTCCCTTTTTTATGCATATTATGCTATTCGTGGCCAAGACGATCACAACGAACCAAAAATCGTCTAAATCGGTCCAGCCGTTCTCGAGTTAAAGACGCCTGAACTAACACAACTTTCTTTTATAAATATAGATTAGCACTGCGGGCCCTTGAGCAGACTCGGCACGTCTGCAACGAAGAACAATTTTCTGAAACTCGTAACTTCTCCTCTCACTATTTTTAAATGTAACCTTTATCTTGATCATTATAAAGCTCTTTTTCCAATGATGCAACGGACATTTCTTCTACAAGTGTATAACATGGAAAGGACCGAGAGCCACTTGAGATTTCGCGCTGCGATACTGCAACGTAATTCTAAAAAGATTTTCCAGATTTAGGAAATTTTATCTTTGCGCTGGTAAATGATGTGAGAGTAAAACTAAAGTTAGTTTTAAAAACAATATGAGGTGTTTAAATTTGCTGCTTCTAGTTTTTATATATTATTAGCAGTAGCAGTTTCCCGCAGACTATGTCGCTTAAAAGTTGAAAGAAAAGAAGAGAATAATATACCGGCGTTACTAGATTATTGTTTAGTCACTAACCGTTAGTGGGATAAGGGCTAGTTGTTTTGCATCTGGAGCTAAAAGCAAAATCATGACTGGTAATAAAAGCGGGTTCCGAAAATTGAGTTTTTTTAAATAAACGAATGACCGTTGCTATACTTATACTTACTCAACCTCGTATCTGCAACAAACATTTGGTAGCATAAACACCCGCATTTCGAGTTAACGAAAAGTGACATTTCCATCAAATGATAATTGCAGATACGAGGTTGAGTAGGTAAGTATAGCGACGATATCAAGATCATACTAAATACGTATATTGGTGTGACCGTCAGATCAGAATGTTATGACCACGGTCATAAAAACTAGCAAGGTTAATATGAAGCCTAAGATAAACTATACCTAATGGCACTACAATGAGTAGCATAAAAACATGTATCTTAAGGATGACTTACACTAGAGCGGGACGGGACTGGGCGGGACAGGACGGTCTGCAAATTTGTATAGAAAGAATCACGTGATAGCTCGAAGCCCTCGGAGGTCACGTGATTTTTTTTAAAGAAACTGACTGATCCACCCAGCTCGGTCACGTCCCGGCCTGTTATAGTGTGAGTCAGTAAAAAACAGTGATCCATTTTCTATAGTAGATACTGTTAAAGCCCATATGAGATTTGACTTTCCTTTGCTTCTCAGTGTTTACAATGCGCATAGATATAAAACTATAGATTCATGCAAATTCCTTCTAACTAAACCGATAAATTTTATATTTCAGATCAGCATTTAATTCAGCTCACTTCATCTCGTTTCCACCAAATGGAATCCTTCAAAGTGTCCATGACCGTAAAATTCATTTAGATTACCGCCAAGTCTAAGTTTCGCTTGGTTGAACCCACTGAGCTTAGAGTACTACGGAGAGAACCATCCATCCGCAGCCCAGTGCCTCCAGTCCTTGTGTGCATATTTTTCTCGATTGGATATACTATCGGGTCGAACACAAAACACTTTTTTGGAATCATTTTGGTGGAGTTTTCAAAAGTTAAGGGCTATGAAGGTTGATTATCTTATTGGACCCTTATCCACATTAAAAATTACATATTACTTTTCTTTAGAATTGTATGATGAAAATTATGACTACATGTACACAAGCTGTTAACTATTGGCCACAGGAAAGATTGGTTCTACAGTTCACTAGCTGAACACGCACTTTTTATTCCCTGTGGTCAATAGTTAACAGCTTGTGGACATGTGGTAATGATTTTTATCATACAATGCAATAGAAAGGGTGTATGTACCCCTTAATGTAGAAAAGGCTTGAATAAGAAAATCAAGCTTTATAGCCCTTAACTTTTGAAGTCCATGGGAAAGACTCCGAACATTGTTTTGTGTTTGACCCAATTTTACACGGGCATGGAAATAGGGGTAAGTATATTGTGTAACGAGCTACAAAAAACGAGAGTAAAATGGACCGCTGATATACAAGAGTGTGTATGTGTTGTAGATGTGTGGATTACCCCTACTCAGTACAAAACCACCAACATGACCGAACTCTTCAATTTCATATGTATATCTGTGGTTGAACCCGACCACTTTCAACTACGTGTTTGCCAGATAACCAGCGTATGCTTTTAGCTCTGATAAAAAAATCTGTGGAAAAATGTTATGGGGAGAGAATTTTTAAGTGACTGACTGTTTTTATACGTGGTAAAATACCTACTCATACTTAAATGTATATTCAATCTCAAAATTCGTATGCTCAAACAGCAGAAAAATTCTTAGAATACCTATGTTATAATTGTAGCTGCGTAGTCACAGCCACAAACACAAATACGATGAAATAATACAGAGTTATTTTACTGAAATATATAAAATAACATTTTCTATCATAAGAAATAATACTCTTTATAAATAAAATAAATAAATAAATATTGTGGGACAATCTTACACAAATCGACCTAGTCCCACGGTAAGCTCAATAAGGCTTGTGGTGTGGGTACTAGACGACGATATATATAATATATAGATACATATAAATACTTAAATATATAGAAAACATCCATAACTCAGAAACAAATATTCGTGATAAACACACAAATAAATGCCCTGACCAGGATTCGAACCCGGGACCTCCTGCTTCGTAGGCAGGGTTACTACCAACTAGGCTAGGAGGCCGTATACGTATGAAGGCGTAAGTATACTTGTACGAAGCCCTTGAGGCGTAAATTTGTCTATTTTGTCAGAGAAGCTATGTATATAAGTGTGCTACTTTACTAGTAATACTACTTTTACTTATTATTAGTATAAATACTAGTTGCACAACGATTATAAGAACGGTCACATAAATCGTTGGTTACGATAATATGGACTCTGTAGTTTTATGTATGTTAGATAGGAAACGCACGTAAACAAGTTATAACACTGCTCGTATCTTTCATTTATTATAGTAAAAAATAATTATAAATTAAGTATGTTTAAACATTCTAGATGTCTAAAGGCTACTTTATCAAAAGCAACGTACGTATTCAAAATAGATAACAAACCTACGACCTGGTAAATAAGTCGGCTGTTACGTAACCATTTATATAAATCCACATATTCTATATACATCATTCATATGATATCATAAAGTGACGTAGGTGCATCAAAATTGCATAAGTCATTGTCACAAAAACTCCACAAGTAATTGTAACGAGGGTATTGAATACACCCTCGCCATATGTAGCCTTCGCTCTTGATTGATCTTATGCCACATATTTCGTCAGGGTTGCAGTACTGGCTTGGCAGAACCCGACTGAAAATCAATACAAATAATGACAATTTAGTTTTTGATGAATAAATGAAGCAACATTATTTGCCTCTGAAGATTTCAGGATTGAACAACCACGGCAGCGAGTAAGATTGCGACAGAAATATAGTGAAACGATAAAAATGACGGTACATGTGAGTTCATATGTGACGTTTAAGTATGAGAATAATTATTTATGAAGTTAAACCAATGAATGAAACACTTTGAAACAAACATATCGAGCATATTGACTGAACTCCCCTATGTGTCGAGTATTTTACGGCACTCGTTGTCACAGCATAGCATAGAATGATGACTGGGATGCGAAACGTAAGAACGAGTGCGGTAAAGGACTTGACAGTCGTCTTCTTCCTGCCCTTACCCCACGTTATGCGGGGTCGGCACGACATGTTTTCTTCTTCAATTCTCGCCTATCTCTCGTCGTCTCAGCACTCACTCCTTTCTTTTCCATTTTCTCCTTCACACGATACATCCATCGCTTTCTCGGCCTAACAATCGCTCTCCGTCCATCCACATTCATCTTTAATATTATTTTACCTATAAAATAGGTAAAATATTATGACTTTCATAATTTTACAGGTAGTATTATTAAATTTATTAACAATAAAACAACTTACTATTTTCCTTCGAGACAGTTAATATCTGGCACCGGATTAGCAGTTTGATTAACTTCGCATTGTATGCATGCCATCTGCTTATACAAGGAGTTGCGTAATCTGCTCCCGTGGCTTATCTCTTGCACATTATAAAGCCATTTCTTCTTGTCGGTGAAAACGTAGGGTAAGTCGTGCAATGGTATTGAGTTGCATAAATTGCACGCGCACACGTACGTGGTGTGGTTTATGAAAGGGTTATAGCAGCCGCGGTCCACTATGCCGAAAGGGGTTTGCATGGTATAGCATATATCGGCGCTATGTTCGCAGCGCGTTAAGGGAAGTCTGGAATATTTAAAATCAATGATTTTACAACAATTCTCACCTTGTATTGGCAACATGAGTACAGTCATCCAATTCGAACTCTAGACCACCCTAGATTTCTTACAAACTGATTTATAGCGTCACTATGACTTAGTCCTACAGTGGCCTAGGGTTCTAATTGGTTGACTGTACCTTAGTACTTTAGCTACACTAAAAATCTATTTCCCATTTGTCCTCTTTAAAATATACTTAAATGAGTTATAAAAGTTACTCACAATTTGTTCTCTGGACTATTGCAATCCCTATTTTTAACATTATCACACAGTATGCAGGATAACTTTCTTGCCTGTTGATCCATCAAATCCATATCTCGATCATTGGGGATAGAAAGCGGTCCAAGACTTGTTTCACTATCCAGTAGATCATCGTCATCTATAGGTTTAGTAGTTGATGGTTTTGTCTTTCTTTCGAAATACCTTCGGTTTAGAGTTTGTGTAGACTTTTCGTATGTGGAAGTCAATTTACGAGTAGTACTCTTTTTTAACGCGTATTTCTCCACTGCATGGGGATTGGTAACTTTAAATGTATAAAATTGTGTAGGACCACTAGGACCTAACGTCATGTTATCAAACATTGCCAAAATTTTGTTTCTCTTTGTTGTAGTTTCTAGGAATTTCAATAATATTTCCTTACTTGGGGCTTTAGTCAGAGTAAATTGATTATCATTATCATTTTCATTTTTTTCATTTACTTTCACTTCATAACTTGTGTTAGTTGCGTCAGGGTCAAATATTTCTTTAATGTGTTCGAAAAAATCCCCAACTAAATCACTTTGATCCTCAGTTGTTTTCAACGTAGTGGTATCATCTTTTACACCTTCAAAAGCTATGACAATATTGTCATTTACTTCTGAAATTGTTGAATTGCAGTTCACGCATATAATAAAAGTAAATATATTTAAAAACGTATAACAAATGTTTCTTTTCATTATGATTATCAATTCTGACAGGAAAATAATCTTGACGTAATTGACTTTTTGTCAAAAGTTATCAAAGAGTGTTTGCGTATAGGTTGACTAAAGAACCAAACAATAGTATTCGTTTCATTTTATGCATTGCTGTAGTAGATCCTGATAAAGGAACCGAAACCAGCATCATGTTTGGTCGCTTCGTAAACTCAAACGCTGCATCTAAATCCCAATAGTTTTCGTTGTTACAATCGCTGCGGTTGCAATAAGTATATAACGAGTTGTAGACTGGTGTACTAGCACATCCACGAATCATTAGACCTTGAATTTTATCAATGTGAGTATAACACACTTGTCGGTCATAGCAAATCGTATATTCGACACTGAGAAAAAAAAAACCGTATTTCATATTTCTTAGATGCATATTTCAAAATATAATGTTATACAAATTCAGACTCATAAGTCATAAAAATCGATTGCTTACTTAGTACCGTCAAGGCATGATTGAAAGTAACCCTCTCCACTTGTGTTGCAATATTTACAAGCTGCAGTTACACCTACAAGTAATTAATATTGTGTTATTACTACATCAATTATCAATATTTTTGTTAACTACAGTCTGAAGTCCTGCAGCAAAGACTGCAAAGAAATGATTAGATGATTTGATTTGTAAGCTTTCCTGGCATAGCATTTATTGTATAGATTTCTCAGTTCTGTGATTCGCTTTCCAGTAGATTTTACCCGGTTCTAGCATTACAAAACCAGGATGGGGTGCATTCTGCCCTTTTCTCAACCTACGCGAGAAATATATACTTATTATTTCTCGCGTTATATTGTTCTTCGCTCCACAGGAGAGACCAACGATCTTCTCAGGCAAAAACCTCCTTCTGTGCCCAAGAAGAACTTGAATTATGGATTTAAATGTACAACGAATTTTGACGCGATGTAAATTTAATCACTAGATCAGAACAAATCATGTAAAGTTTGTACGGTATAAGAATAATAAGGTGATCCCGATTATTCTTGGATGCAGTCCCCTAACCAGTTTAATGTTGTTGCAATCGGTAGCGCCCGCGCCAACTTTGTCAGTGCATCACACCAACATAAGGTACCGGAGGGTAATAAAGCCTAGCTTAGGGAGATATATCGTAAAATAGCTGATCCAGTCGACATTGACATACTTTAATGTAAATAGTGTCCCTGTTTTAACATTACAAAATAGACTAAAAAAGAGGAGATGAAATCAAAAAACAAAGCACAACAAAGGTTTTTAAACCTTCTTATTAGGCCATGTTTTACTCTGGCAGGGGAAGAATGCCTATAAAGTGGCCAAAGACAAGGGAAATAATTTTTATTCACGTTACGTATTTAGGGCCTTATAATTATACTAAATAAATAATTCTAATTACGCTTGAACATAGTTTATAGGTATGTATGTGGTCAAATACCTCAAATTCATATTCTTAAGTAGGTTTTGGTAAATTGTCAATATACATGTAAATAATCAGTTTCAGAGTTCAACTTATTCGTAAGCATTTTTTCCTAAAAACACAAAAATAAATATTTTGACATGTAATTTTACATATAATGGCATAATATGGCAATCATTTACATATCCAAAACGCGAGGGCAATAAGGCCTAGAAAAATAACGTACAGGCATTATTTACCACGAAACAAAAATATAAATAAATTTAGACCAATAAACGTGGAGAAGTAAATGAGTGGAAATTAAAATTGCTAAACGTAATATTTCATGAAATATTTCATATTCTTTCGAGATTTTTTTTGTGCATCAAGCTACGGCAAAAAGCCATTCAGCGAGGAAGTGCCAACTAGTAGTTTTTTTATCGTTCACTAGGTGTCACCTACAGAGGCCACAGACGCGAGCACACATTATAAATTATACGATTTTGGCCCAAGCCTTATAACCCGACAGGCCTTATTACCCTCAGGTAATGTACGAGTGAAATGCACTGTGAGATGAGAACGCACTGTGTTAATACATTCACTAGCTACTCCAGCCATGGTAAACTTATATATAGACGTACAAAACCCCATATTTGCACCTGGCAGGTTTGGTTGTTGCAGTCTTCTGTTGTCGAAAGACCAATCCTTTGCAGTTTCATACACAAAATACCGGCGCTTGTCGGCTGGCTTGTCATTACAAAGTGTGCATTTGCAATAAAATGTCACAACTAGTCTATCAGGCTGATAACAACCTCGTTTTATGTAATAAGGATGAAGTTCAGTCATGCACTCCGAATGGCCTCGAGTGAATGATGTGCCACATTCAACAGATGATACACTGAAAAGAAAAGAAAACCTATCTATCCTGTTCTGAAAGTGGGAGGTGAAATGTAATCCATTTCTGCCTCCGATTATCGGTTCTCGGAGCGAGTAAAAGCCAAATTATCTAGTCAAAAATGTTTTTCATCCCCCGAGAATACCTAATGTTAATTGTATAACCATGTATAGTAATCATATTAAATAAATGCCAGCTTATACGAAATCTTTCACAAATTGTGAAATGTGTACTAAAAGGCTTCTCCAGTTGTCTATACTCTAAGTCTCACAGATTCCAAAATATAAGTTTGTGAGCAACATTTTTTTATTGTTTAAAGATTACAACAAAAAATCACGCGGTGTGAAGAGTCAACGTTGCGGTTCTTAAATTACAGCTCGCTAACAGATTGATTAAAAAAACTATAGACAGGGACCCGTTAGTCAGCCTTTGGGTACGGAACCCCGAAAATTAAATTAAGTATACAGAGAATTTCACATACATAATTGTAGTAAAATAAAATAAATTTCAGCCAAAATCAACCGTCATGGACGAATTCAATATTATAGAGAAATTGTTTTATTTTATTCGTCCATGGTCGACTTTAGCAATCTACCAATCGCAATTTGAAAATAAAATAGAACTGGGTAAAAATAACAAACTTACTTGATGCCAGTATAACAGTTTTCATCGTCAATACTCATATTACTTTGTTGGTTTGAGCTGTAGCAATCTAGGCATGTCATTGTATCTGCGTCATTTCTCCGTTCTCTAGCTTTTCTCTGTAATATTGTCTCATTGGACTTATTCTCTTTGCCCTGTGCCCTTAGCATTTCTTTGTATAATTTTAAATTTTCCACTGAGCCATTCCCTTGTTTATTATCATTAAAATCTTCATCGTCCTCGGACTCCCCCTCTTCAGTAAAATCTGTAATTACAGTTTCATCCGCACTTTCGCCGAAATTGTATTCATTCCAAAATGGTTGTGGTCCTGGTGCATTATTTCCTTGTTCTCCATTATTAACGAAGTCTCCCTTGATCCCTCGAAACGCTGAAAAGAAAATAAGACAACGGACAAAATTTTGCATATTTGCGTTATTATTCTTTTGTAAAATAAATGTATTAAAATGTTTTGAAGGCTAAATAAGTTGACGTCTGTCATTGTGAAAGACTATCTGTGCTTTTTTGCATAAGTAATGTTACAGTTACACATGCTCATTACTAGCATGCTACATGTTTAATACGATTTGATACGATTGTCACAATAAATATATGTAAACATGTAGGTATTTAATTATTAAGCTGTATGTTAAGATAAATTTTCCGTAGCATACCTTAAACATCTCTTAGTGAGAACATTTAAGGAAGAAAGTGTATATTTAATGCATTATGTATTTACTTGAGTTTTAACTACTTTACTGTCAACTACTTTTGTTGTTTATCCAATAAAGAAAATAAAAATAATTTATTGTCATTAGGTACAAATATTAGGTATAGTATCAAAGTGAATTTAGTCAAAATGTTTTTGTGCTGAAATTATTTTATAACCACATCAGATGTGGTTATAAAATAATTTCAGCACAAAAACATTTTGACTAAATGATTATCTCTTATCGTTGTAAACTAATCAAGCCAGAATGGAATTTCGTCGAATATGAAATATGAGCAAAATTAAATACGCATCAAGTAAATGTAGCCTAGAGTCAAACCACATTATCTCTTCCAAAAAAATTGACTGTCAACCTCTTTCCAAGCAACTTTAAAGTGTTATTTTAAACGTCAATTTTATATGAAATGAAGAAGTTTACTTAATACTTTCTCAGTCTGTCCTATTAAAATCTATGAAGTTAACTCTTATATTTATTATTTTAGATGGTTCGTATTTACAACTGTTCATTTTTCTAAGTGTACGTAAATAAAAATGTTTTTCGACCTCTACTTTTGATTTCGTACGTTATCATGTCACCGCCGGAAAGTAAGACACATGTTTCTATGTATAATTGCCACTGTCAAGTCGTGCAAGCTATACAAAATATGTATCTTTTGTGGAGATATCAAATATGTACCTACTCACCATTCCACAGTCTAAAATGAAGACGCTTAATACGTTTTAGCTATTGAAAAAAAAAACGCAAAATAATTTATTCGCTATACACACTCCCTCAATACTAACATTCATCTATTCATACATGTCGGAGGTACAACATTATTCAGATTATATGAATTTATTCACACGAAAATGATGCTAATATCCAAAAAGGAAGTAATAAAACGGTGTTACAAGGAAACACTTTTTTGAAATGAGTCCTAAAATTGCACGAGGCAAATTACACGTTGTATGTTCAGGCCCATAAAACAATAAACAGGAGTGGACTATTAAATAAATTACTAAATTTCACCTACAGCGTCGAAATAATTTTCAACAAAAATACCGACAAACGAAACATGTAAAAATAACTAATTTTTCATATAAGTGTGCATTTCTTTCCAGTAACTAAAGGTACTTTTACACTTGCTCATTAATAGCATGCTTATTAGCAAGCGGGGAAGTGGGAGGGGCCCGCCCAACCCCTCTTGCTAATAAGCATGCTAATAAGCACAAAGCATGGTAGTAATGAGTGTGTGTAACAGTAGCTTTAGTTTGTAATTATAGTATAGAAAATAGGCAAATGAACTATCGAACATTTATAGTGTTCAATTGCGGCCGTGATCGGGTAGCCCAGTAGTTAGGGCGTCTGCCGCGAAAGCAGGAGGTCGCTGGTTCGATCCCAGCCCTGCTCGCCGGGTATCGCGGAGCATCGCGAACCTATGGTAAGTCGTGTGAACTAATCCTTATAAATGTGTAGCTAGTAACATTTAGATGACAAAGGCCTTTGGCGCCAGCCGTTAGACAAGTAAAAAGGAAATGGTGATAAAAAGATCTAGTTTGTGCAAGTGGAAGTGGTGTGTAGATCTTGAGGCCCTCAGCCTCCTGAAACGCTAATTAATTTAAGCTAAGTATTAGACTGGGTTAATATATAACAATAGTAAACAAGGATACAGGTAAATGGGATCCCAAGTGCTATGTATGTCAGGTTAGTTGTAGTATGTAAAAGAGGGAGTTAGACTCCCAAGATAACCTCGTCTATGCTTAGTGCTTATTTTACATTCTATCAACAGGCGGTGGAAATAATCTCCAGGCATCAGGAGATCGTAGCGAAGCAGATCATAGCCCTCAGAGGGGCGACTGGACGTTAAGGTGGGATTGGGAAATATTAACTTATGTATACCGCCAACATGTTAACGCCAACACCTAAGTTGATAGTATAAGTAGTAATGTAATAACCTCAATTAAATAGTAACAAGAAAGAATTAGAACTATATATATAATTAAAGGTTTTATTATACTTTGGCGTCACCGGGGGCCTTGGTCACTTTTTATGTAGTATATGACATCTCTTTCAATTTATAGTTCATAGTGTTATTTTATGCGTCAATCTTCTATAAAAAATATGTTTACATAAAACGTTCACAGGCGGTGCTATCAAAATTTATGCAAACATAGCTTAGTCGGATTCTATCGCTTTTTGCCGTCACTACTGTAGTTACTTGATCTATAAGTAAATGCATCCCCTTTCCTCCACGTGAAGGTAAAGGGATACATACAGATCTATGATCATAGTTTTACGATAGACAGTGTAATATGGACCTTACAGGTGTCGGGTGTGTTTTTTTAAATCTGTAAACTATTTCAGAACTATTTCTGATTGTCAAGCCAAGACGTCAGCCTGATGTCAATGTCAGCATGTACAAAATATGCGCGTGTTTGCTGTGTGCTGTGTTTATAGTTTTTGGAAGGAATTCTTGAAATTTGCGTGATTATTGTGGAGTTTACAAAATAGTTAAATAAGAACTTTTTATTGTCTTGTGTGTGTTATGTGAAGTGAACCTTATTTTATTAGAAACCCTATTAGACGCTGCGAGCAACATTGCAATGAGTATAGGGCTGTTTACCCTCGCAAAATCTTATAATTAAAATGCCATGTCATGTAAGTATAGCCTATTTGCCCACACTTTCTTAAATCATTAGGTGTTAGAAGTTACGAACATTTCATTCTCGTACATGTGTTCATAGCAATTATCGTACTACAAAATACTTTTTACGCTTAACTTATAATGCTTGCACAGATTAATCGTACCGATTAATACCAAACAGTAACCTCACACACATATACGTGCATGCAGACGCAGCTTGCAACCCCTTGCAATAAATCTGATTAAAATATGCAGCCAGCTTAAAAGGCCTCACAGCGCGTGTTAAATCAGTTGCAAGTCGACACCTACTGACTGTCTAAATCGTAATCATAAACTGTGAATAAATACAGTGAAACCTGGGTAGCTCGAATTTTTCTAAGAATAAACACTAACATGACATAAAACGCTATCCCCTTCCCTTCAAAGCCCCAAACCTGTATAACGCGAAATATTTTACAACGTTAAGATGGAGCGGCCATTGATTCCCTTCGCAGTTATCCTCTACCTACAATGTTTACCTCTATACAGATATAGTGCATAATGTTTTACCATCGTATTTTCTCGGAAACGCTCGTTGTCATGCTTTCTTCAATCGACTTGGTACTTTTAGTACTGATACTGACTGAAATAGCGTGACAAGTTCAGGCGTTTGTGTGAAATTATCAGTGTGCTTACGCTTACGCTTGAGTTGTACGTGACCGTATTCGATAGCGACTGCGGCGTTCGGGGGTATGTCAGTCTCGCTCCTTCCAGAGTAATGGTAGGAGCGAGATGGACAAACTTTTGAAAACCGCAGTCGCTATCGATTACAGTTGCGTGGTACTCATGGTAAGCACACTGGGAAAAACATTATGCACTACATCCGTAACTCGAATAATGAGGTTTAACCCTTATAACTCAAAAAATAGGAAGTAATTTATTCTCACCTCTATAATTATCTTGAAGTTTTACAAAATTACTGTAATTTATGCGTCTGCATGATTATCTCTCTGGTGCGAAATTTTCATTAGTTTCACCTCTATAAATTGATACCACTTTTTAAACGAACAGATATATATAACCTATATGAACTCCGTATGTCGAAAACTGGTTAACAGCCTCTGTTAGACAAAAACTCGTTAACAAGAACTTTTAAACCTCTCCCTTGATATTCGTGTTATTGAGGTTCTACTGTAACTAGCCCAGGTCGTCTATTATATATTGATAGTAAGAAACGGCCCTACCAGAGCTAAACGAGACTTGATAACATCTATCTGTACCTACATTATTGATGCGTCGAAAGGCGAAAGCTATAAAATATAGAACACGTTGGCTATTGCATATTAGTTCTTTTGTTAGTCGAGCATGAGATTTTCTTTGAAGAAATATTAACGTGTGGAACAGTCACCAGCAATACTATATGACGCTATGAAGGCCGCAAAAATATGTGACACGCTCTTATGGCGGTACAAACAAGAATGTGTCAGATTATTTTGCAGCCTTCATAGAGTCCTATACTATTGCAGGTGATTGAACAAGTGAGTACAGAGTACAGTCACTTGGGACAGTGTGTTTCGCTATGAAGGGTGCAAACATATCTGACACAATCTTGTTTGAAAGCCATAAGAGCGTGTCACATATATTTGCGGTTATCATCATCATCATTTCAGCCGAAAGACGTCCACTGCTGGACAAACGCCTCCCTCAAAGATTTCCACAATGACCGGTCCTGCGCCACCCGCATCCAGCGGACTCCTGCGACCTTCACCAGGTCATCAGTCTACCTTGTGGGGGGCCTACCCACGCTGCGCCTTCCGGTACGCGGTCGCCACTCGAGAACCTTCCCGCCCCAACGGCCGCCCGGTTGGTTCTACGTGCAATGTGCCCCGCCCACTGCCACTTAAGTTTAGCGATTCGGAGAGCTATATCGGTTATTTTAATTTTGCTGCGGATAGTCTCATTTCTGAAACGCAGAGAGACTCCTAATCCTAACATAGCCCTCTCCATTGCCCTTTGGGTGACTTTGAGCTTTGTGAATTTATATTTGCGGTATTTATAGCGAAAGATACTATTGCTATACGATAGGAGGAAGCTCCTCCGACTTGCTCTCTCCTGACGTGAACGCAGCCCGATGGGCTAAGGAGTTGGACATAAGATTGGTAACATGTCAAAGTATTTATTTGATAGCAAGCGACCATTTCAAATAGCTATACGATTAAATAAATTGCCGGTGACTGTACAACAGTTTAATATGGAACTATAATATATTAAACAATTGTATAACTTACACGTAGGTACTCATACTCTAAGCAATGAATAACGTTTCTTTGGACAATGAAATTGCTAAAAACTGATGATTACTGTGTGTGTTCGTAATTTTAGACTACCTATATAATTTTATTCATTTTTAAAACCACAATGAACATAAATCGTGACAAGAAAAATTACATCACGCTCCTTTCCTATTCTTCGTGAAAAATTATTCGTATTTAAATGTATAGTTTCTCTTCATACGAACATGTTCCTGGTACACCTACTGAGCATGAATACAAGTATTGAATATAGGTTTTATAGTCGGTGTTATCCTGCAGACAATAAAGCCTTCGCCAGAACATCCAGACGCCGGTGACTGACTGTCGGTTGTTACCTTTACGAACGCAGTATAACTTATGCATCGGCCTTTGAGCCGATGGGCCGGTACTATAATTCAACCCAATAATGATTCATATAAATTTATAAAACGAGCGAGAGGTGCAAACTGAGAGACTGAGCGATGTACTTGAATAATTTGCAAGAAGACCGCGGGCTATGTTAAGTGTTGCAAAATGGCATTGGAAATGTATCGATAAAAATTTTATGTTAGGAAAACTCAAAGAAACTAATAGGTACATGGTGTAATCTTTTACGAGATACATTTTAAAAATCGCACGAATTGAGAACCTCATCTTTTTTTAAATTTTGAAGTCGTTTGAAAATTATGTTTTTTAGATCTACTCATGATAACGATCAACAAGCAAAAGACTATTGGGCCTCCTGCAGTAAAAGCTGGTTACATAATTTGTACGGATAAGTCGATTTTGTGTGGACGATTTTGAAGTTTGCCCCATTATTTCCCATATTACATAATATATACTAATATTACTACACCGTTTAGTGTAATCTTCTACGTAATAAAAAATAAAATAATATAAAATGGAAGATAGAAAGGGAAATGGTGCACTTCTATTACGTTTACTACATTTTAATAGCATGCAAGGAAACAGGGTAGATGAAAATGTATTTATGGCTGCTTTTCCTCAGGCGAAGCGGAGTTAGGTGAACCTGATACTACTGGGGCGGTGTTTGCTCTTCCAATATCTTGCAAATAACAAGTTCTACTAATTTCTATTAAAAAAATTGTAAATTTAATTTCAGAGAGATTTATTAAGATATTGAGTGTATGAAGTCTTTTTTTTTTTTTTTATACTACGACGGTGACAAACAAGCATACGGCCCGCCTGATGGTAAGTCTGCTTGTTTGTCTCCTTTACCTATCGTAGAAGAGTTTATTCGCCCTTGCTACGTGGTTTGTTTCAACCTGCAGGATGATGGCAATAGTTTCTGACCTAAGCAAGAGAATTACGAGTCTTGTAGTCTATGGAAAGAGACGGTAATTTCAAAATGACGTAATTCAAACAACCGTTACAAACATTTATCAAAACCTTAACTACATTGTTACTTAATGTTGAAAAAACTGCAGTTCGAATTATTCACAACGTCAGACCTTTCCCATCACTATTAAAGCGTGTCATTCAGTTTTTATCACCATGATTAAGTTCGGGTTTATTGAAGCATTACTCGCCATCGCCGAGTAATTGCAGGTAGTTACGATAAAGCAAAAATAGGCTTAAACACTATCAGCAGGATATCTGTCAAGTGGAACTAGCGATACGGATCGTAATTGGTGGGCGGTACAAGTAAGTACAGCTTTTTATTAAAAAGCGTTTTTAAAAGGTCTGTTTGGTGTAAGCTAAATAATATTAACCTTGGGAACAGTATGCAATGAAGCAACAAGCATTTTTTTTGTAAAAAAATGATTCTGCCGTCTGTACAGGTACAGGTGCTTCAGTGGCAGGTTTAGTGGCCTGAGAGAAAGAGTTCAACTCAAAATACGTTTACGTATTGGGCCTTTTACAACATTTGGAACTTCTCCCTGTCAACAAAGCATTAAAATAAGCATTGTAGAAATAGACTTCGTAGGACGCTTCGCTACTGATGGTGCTACTTTTTTTACCCACAAAGTTATTCTAATATTTTGCCTCAGCTCGTCTCAGGAAACCCCGAGAGAAAGGGAAATACTAAGAATTGACTTCGTGGGTGCATTTGACCAGTTTTTGCAGATATCTCGTGGTGCATACATCAAATATATACCACTACTTGCGAGAGGTTTATGTAAGTAATTCAAACTGGATTCCCCAATTTTAGGACATAACAGAACTTTTGGGCTGAAAATAGGAACATCTCAAACATTCGGGAAATCTGATCACCTCTCAAATGCATATCGTTCGGGCTTATTTTTTTTTTTTTTTTTTTAATACTACGACGGTGACAAACAAGCATACGGCCCGCCTGATGGTAAGCGGTCACCGTAGCCTATAGACGCCTGCAACTCCAGGGGTGTTACATGCGCGTTGCCGACCCTTTAAAAACTTTAACACTCCTTTTTTGAAGAACCCCATATTGTAGTCCTTTGGGAAAACAGTGGCAGGGAGCTCATTCCACAGCCGGAGCGTCCGCGGGAGGAAGTTCCTCTTAAACCGCACGGTACGAGACCATTTAGGCTCCAGGGTATGCGGGTGAACACCCTGCCGACGGCGAGCGGTGCGGTGGTAGAATGCAGCCGTTGGCATCATATCAAACAATTCCTCGGAGCACAATCCATTGTACAAGCGATAGAATACACATAAGGAGGCGAAGTCTCTCCTTAGACTTAAGGGTTCGATATCGCTCGTGAGTTTGGGATCGTTGACAATTCGGACAGCACGTCTTTGGATCGAGTCAAAGGGGCCCAGCTGGTATCCAGGTGCTCCCGCCCAAAGATGGCAGCAATACTCCATATGAGGCCTGACTTGAGACTTGTATAATAACAGTCTTTGCCCCGGAGAGAAGTATTGCTTAGCTCTATTGAGCACACCGAGCTTTTTGGATGCCAGCTTGGCTTTCCCTTCCAGGTAGCTACGGAATTGGACGTCACTGGAAATGTCAACACCCAGGATCCCAATACTCTCTGACATGGTAAGGACTGTGTCTTGGAATTGTGGGACCACAGTAAATGGGGTTTTTTTAGCGGTGAACGCGCAAACTTGTGTCTTAGTGGGGTTAAATCGGACAAGATTTTCCTGGCCCCACAGTGAGATATCAGAGAGAGCACTCTCGATGTCTGACACAAGCTTTTCACGACTCTCTAACACAACGGGACGAGGGATGTTAGCACGGCCTATGTAATAGGCATCCCCAGTACTGTCGTCTGCATAACAATGAATATCGCCAATGGACAACATGTCATTGATATGCAGCAAAAACAGCGTTGGGGATAGCACAGAGCCTTGTGGGACACCAGCATTTATGTCCATGCTATCGGAGCAACTTCCGTCGACAACGGCTCGTATGCATCTGCCGGACAAAAAGCTGGCAATCCATTCGCATAATCCCCCGGGCAGTCCGTAAGATGGTAACTTCGATAGAAGACCCCCATGCCAAACCCGATCGAACGCCTTCGCTATATCCAGGCTGACTGCCAATGCCTCACCTTGACTCTCAATAGCTGAAGCCCAGCGGTGGGTGAGATACACTAGAAGATCACCAGTGGAGCGACCATGGCGAAAGCCATACTGTCGGTCACTGATCAGATCGTGATCCTCTAGGTATCCCAGGAGCTTTGCGTTGATTATGCGCTCCATCACCTTGGAGAGAAGGGAGGTTATAGCGATTGGCCTGTAATTCGACGGGTCTGATCTGTCACCCTTTTTAGGCACAGGGTGCACAAGGGCGGTCTTCCACGAAGACGGCACCTGCCGTTTGTGATATGAGAGCGTGAAAAGGCGCGTGAGCACTGGACACAACTCGGGAGCACACCGCTTGAGCACCACTGCTGGTATGCCGTCTGGCCCGCTCGACTTGTGGACGTCTAATGATAGCAGCTCCCGCCGGACATCAGTTTGCCTGAATATAATACCGGGCATGGAGAAACCGCACCGCGGGACGGTAGGCGGTGCGGTACTGCCATCATCGTCCATGGTCGAGTTCGAGGCAAAGAGATTGCCCAAGAGATCAGCTTTCTCCTTTGCACTGTGGACCAGATCACCATCAGCATTTCGCAGTGGTGGTAAGGACGACCGACAAAAATTTCCCTCGGCAGCTTTGGCGAGCGACCAGAAGGCACGACTCCCTGAGGGATAGCCCACGAGCTTCTCACCAATTCTGCCGACGAAGTCGAATTTAGCTCTGGCAATGGCTCTTTTACTGGACCTCGAAGCAGCATTTAATTTGCGTTTCACATCAGAAGCGTTAGGATCCTTATCAGTAACGGCCTTGGTCCAAGCCCTGTAGGCAACTTGCTTATGAATTGTTGCCTCTTTACAGGGCCGGTTAAACCAAGGTCGTTTCTTAGCTCCTGCAGCTATTACTGAGTTGGGAATGAAGCAGTCCATTCCCATTAAGATAGTCTCAGCGACCTCAGCTGCACAGGAGTCAGGATCATCTGATGTGAAACACAGCCGCTTCCACGGGTACGATGCATAGAACTCACGCAATCCATCCCAATCTGCTGACCTATAGTGCCATACGCGTCGCGAGCTAGTAGGCCGAGGTGGATCAGGCCGCGCGCAAGGTGGCAAAGTCCGGACAAGACAGTGATCGGATGAGCCGAGAGGTGCGCTCACTGAGACAGAGTATCCGTCCGGACGAGAGGTCAGCAGAAGGTCCAGTAAAGAGCTCGTATGGTCCTCGATGTCTGGTATTCTCGTGGGAGAAGTAACCAGTTGCGAGAGACCATAGGCCAGAGAAAATTCGAGAGCAGACCTCCCCGCTTGGTCAGTGGACCGGGAACCAAGCCACTCCACGTGGTGGGCATTGAAGTCCCCCAAGATTACCAACTCCGCGGATGGGTACTGCTCAAGAACTTTGTCGGACGTCACATGTAAGTGCTCAAAGAGCCGAGTTGTGTCCGTGTCCCCGCTATGGGACCTGTATAGGCACGCGTAGATACGAGTGTGGCCGCCGTAGTCCACACGCACCCACAGCACTGACAGATCCCTGTCTTCATAGGCATTGAGACGGCGACAGCAGACATCATGCCGAGCATACATGCATACCCCAGCTCGCCGCAAGAACTTATGTTCGAGCATATAGCCGGGGCATAACAGGTATGATGTATCAGCTGGGCAAGATATCTGGGTCTCTGTGAGGAACAGTAGGGTCGGCTGCGCAGTCTCCAGGTGGTGGTGTACTGCGTTTAAATTGGAGTGAAGTCCCCTGATGTTGCAGAAGTCGACTTGTGTGGAAGGGGACGCCGCTGATGAACTATTCCTTCTTTGTTTTTCGGCCATATTTAGGGAGTGTGTTAAGAAAAAAAGGAGGATTCGCTGTGTTGACAGCTAAAGGGGCAAGGGGACGGACCAAACCTGCCAGAGGGCGACGTAGGTGGTGCAGTTTACAGGTGCGGCGTACGGAAGGGCCCCCGGTCCACACCTGTTGCAGCAGCCGGGTCCACCCCGGTCTCCTTCTCCGGCACGACTACTACACCAGGGATTTTGCACAGGTTGGTGGCTCAGCCTCCCAGGGTGGAGATTAAGTGATCCCTGGGTTCGGGAACCCTACTGACCTGCGGGCGGCCAGCGGACAGCCGTTTCACCGGGTCTCCCTGATCGCCGCACCTGCACTCCGCGCCCACATCGACCTAAGACAGTGTTCTTTGTTCCGTGGGTCCCCAGCTGTCAACACAGTAAATCCTCTTGGAGCTCTGGCGACCTTACTCACCGACAGAAACACAACACTATGAGTAGGGTCTAGTGTTATTAAACTGCGGTTTTCTGTAAGGTGGAGGTACTTCCCCAGATGGGCTCTGCTCCAGATTTGAGCGAGACGACATTCGTTGTGCTGTGCCCTACCACACTAAACGATATGCATCCGCTTTGCCCATACCTCTCTTATAATTTTAACTTTAAATTTATTTTTGCGAATGCAATACCTACGTAAAGTCTATGTACTATCGGCCCAATTAAATCCTGACCCACCATGGAACTGTGTCATATTGACATCTAAAGTCAAATGCTAAGTAAAATCATACATGACGTTACTGTGATAAAGTTCTATGGTGGGTCGGGATTCAATTGGGCCGATAGTACGTATGAAATCGATATCAAACAAAACATTCAGAAAAAATATATATAACAAAATACTTAGATAAAATAGCCTTTGTAACGAACGTAGCATGATTAAAATCAAAGCCCCTTAATTTATATTCACAACTTGTGGTAAATAGTATTAAAAAGATAAACTAGCCTATATAGCAACTATATTTTATCTTAATAATTAATCAAAGCGAATGTTCAAAAACAAATTTCTTACTAATGAGCTCTATAAACAATTTTAATTTATGCCTGTCACGATTCTGAAACCCGAATTTCATGAGTCTGTTTTTACTTTATTAGCATCACATTTTGAGCCCTTTACAAACTCTAATCTGTATACAGGGTGCGTCCGTCTCATCTTTTCTTAGTTAGCAACTCCGGTCCCTACTCAACAATTAGGTCGAAGCTAATTTCTTAAGTCAAGTTATTTGTTCCTTTTGAACGATTTATTGCTACCCGAGGAGCGGAAAGTTTACTGAAATCTATCTTCGAAGGTATTTAGTATAATTTGAAAATCTGCAATGTAAAGTGTTCGACGCAAACGTTTTGTTAATTAATTAGGTACACAAAATATTAATTAGTTAACAGGTAAATTTCATTATGCCGTAGCACAGAAAGCTTTTAACATTTTTATGCAGTAAATTTTCTGAGTTCGTTATGAAAGTAATTTCACTCACTTTGACTTTAAGCTCGGGTATTATGTATCCAAACATTGGGGATGGGGTGCATGTAAATGGCCATCAGTATCGAAAATAGAGGACGTATAATTATTTTATCTTTAAACAATATGGTTTTATGTATTTTTGAAAATTAAACCCTTCATGTGCCGTTGGATATGCCGAGTAAGGCTTTGCATAAATCCTGATCCGTAATTTAATGTCGCATAAAATCACTGGTCAGTTCATGAGAGCGTGCATCCCTTCACGCCGGCGACTGCCGCATTTTTTAGGGGCCAGCACGTTAAAAGTGACTGGATGTCATTAATCTTCTTTTTTTCGCTTGATAGTGAAAAACAGGGGAACGCATAGCAGATTTGTATGCGGTTTTGAATCGTAGGATGTTGGCATTCTGTTGATTTAATGTAGAGTTTAGTTGCTTCGGCGAGCACTTATTTATTGTTTAAAGTAATTACACAGGGATAGCTCGGATATGGGTTAATTCCAAAAAATAAAGTAGATTAGCAATGATACGTGTATATATATTACAATAACTACGTTTTAAATGTACCTTCTAAAGTATACTGCTAAAGTTCAAAACGGAACATAGGTAATTTAGATAATCGTACTTTTACTTACGATGACTTAGACGGAGTTTTGCGTTAGATATTTTGGTTTAAACTCAGCTTTGAGAGTAGGTATTGAGTAAAAACTGACATGCTTTCTCATATCATATCAAAGTAGCGTAATTTTTTTTTATTGTACTAATAGTACAATTAGGAGGCTTTTGCCCAGCAGTGGGACACAAAATAGTAAAATTTGCTATAATATGTTAGAGCATGATATGCGTTGATGCGTTGAACATATACGGAGATAAAAGTCTAGTTCCCTTTATCAAGTTTTTTGTTATATATGTGACGACCATTTTTTTTGAGTAAAAAAAATAAGTTTTCACAAATAAAAAATCGGATTGTCACACTTATTTTCTCCATGTAAGCACAGTAGGCACGCAGCTTCCGACTCAGTCGATTAACTAAGGATAGCTTGCTGCTTATCAACTGAGTAGGGAGCTCTGCAAACTGTGCTTATATTTAGACGGAACTATCTCTATAGATGACGGAATTAGCTACATTGAGTTTATAATAAATATTTGATTTCCAATAAGTAGAACCCAGACATTTTGAATACATTGAACATGTGATTGCCAAAGAGAAGAACCCTTTTCACAAAAACTGCCTACACCTTAGCCAGCTTTTACCCGCGGTACTTTTTTATTACCTGTAATTTTATATTTACTGAAACACCATGGGCATGGACAGTAGGTATGAAGCCTGCAGTTTATGGTTTCATTTTAACTAAAAAACTTTATACCACATTCATATATTATTCGTTTTTTTTACATGTTCATTAAATGTTATATTTAATTTTATTATTGGGTACTTTTCGTGAAAAAGGTTAATAGTTGTTAAAAGTTATTTGTACTGGGTTTATTGTAAAGTTATTTATTGTATATTATAGCATATTGAGTCTTTCGCTTTCGTAATTGGCTATTTTTGTGCACAGCTGTTCGTAAAAAATAAGTGTTCATAACGTACGTTGTGAATAATGTTTTTTTTCGCCTAATCATACCAATTGTAATGAAGTTTAAAAATATTGAAGTAATTTTCAACCACGACGCAGTTAAGATATACTTAATTATTTAATTTATTTAATTAGGGATCATTTTCTTCAAGAAGATTTAAATAATTAACGTTCTTAACAGTTTCATAAATAATTGGCACGCCAGTCGGAATCTATAGTTGATATTATTTATTTTAAATGAGTCTTTTCCTTTTTCATTTACTTAATTATTTATTAAGATATGACGAACTGAGTATGCTTCTTCTCTTATTCAACCTCATTTCACCCACTGTTGGGTATAATGGAGTATGGCGAACTGAGTATGCTTCTTCTCTTATTCAACCTCATTTCACCCACTGTTGGGTATAATGGAGTAGATACACGTTTATTACTAAAAAACGAAGCGTAACTAAAAAACGGAGGTCAGTCGCGATGTAAAACATGGACATAATTATGTGAACACTAACTTTACCGTCATTAACACAAATTGTTTGACCTTTTGTAGATGTGTATATATTAATGACCTTACACAATCAGACTTTGAACAATCACTTAAGTATTTAAACTTTCACGATTTTCACACATTATACATTTACTAAAACGGGGCTTACGCGTGGGTTCTGTCGCCCTTAAAATGTCGGAGGTTTGTTTTTAAAGTTTGTACACGATTAAGCCCCGTTTTAGTAAATTTATAATGTTTGAACAATCATCTACAAAAAACATCATAGCGCGCAAACATATCTCGATTTTTTACATGGATATATTATATTTGTTTAGAATGCATGTGCTCAGAAAATGCTCTTTTTAAAAGTAATTTTGTGCATAGAAGGTCATTATTTTCTGCATTAGTGTAGAAATGGATTATCATAGTACTTTTCTGCACACCTGGGCCCCTCGGAGGACCGCGCCCCACGCCCGCCGCTCGGCCCGGTGTACTGTTCGCAGTGCTATATACTACACTACCGCCAATAATAACTGTTTATTTCCTCGCACAATGCATTGTAAAATTTTGTATGATATAACATGCACCGTCGGGAAAAAGCCTACTTTTGACACTTGTATCTTTTATAAATTACTATTTTATTAAGTATATAGATAAAAATGCATTCATAGGTATTTGTTTTGTTTCCATTATTCCCGCTACATTTTGACGAACAACCCCCATTTTGTCCCGAGGTTAAAAATGTAAATCCTCTTCCACGCCGCAGGCTTAGAAATTAAGCCTACTGTAATGAAGTAGCCGCGTTTTTATTTTAAAACTGAATTCCTGCATGTTTTGGGGTTAGCTACGGGGAATGTTTGCCTGGAAATGCTGGAAACGTGATTGTCTTTGCTTAATTGTGTATCACAATATTTGTGTAGTTATCATGTGTCAAAAATATGAGAATTACAGTTACTAACGATAGACATTTTAAGTGAAATATAGCATGGTTTTCACTTTACGGACTATTATTGTTGTCACGGCATTTTCGCGAGAACAATGAAAAAATAATAATAGGTTAATTCGATCCTACTAGGAGAAAAAAAGCGTTCCGAATTTTATTCTTCTAATTCCGATAACAATCCGATAACAAACACTTTGTACGTCGGTTACAAAATGGATAGTATGTAAAATAGCTGATAATTTTAAATAATTTTTTTCACCTAATTTTTTCTACAAGATCGAAACAGCTCGTGATTCTAAGTAAGTAATAATCAAGTTTTAGTTTTCAACGTTTTCAGTACCTTAACGAACGAGACAAATCGAAATATAATGATCACTGCAGAGTATAAATTGAAAGAGATGTCATATAATACAGAAAAAGTGACCAAGGTCCCCAGTGACCTGGATCGGGAGACCTCCTGCTTTCGCGGCTGCTTTTGCTTCTGCCGCGAAAGCAGGAGGTCGCTGGTTCGATCTCCTTGCTTGGTCGCTGGTTTGACTCAGGAACCTTGGTCACTTTTTCTGTAGTATATGACATCTCTTTCAATTTATAATTTATTATATAGAAGTGTGCCTACTTAAAAACATGAATCAAAACATTTATTATAAATAATAAGTGATTTAATTCATGCTTTACAATTGTTAATCATTGTAGAGTTAATCTACATTTTATTGCATGGTATGAATATTTTACTCTTAAGGTGGACCTATGCGAGCCAATTTGAATATATACAAAAGTCTTTGCACAGTTAAGTATATGATTATTAGGAAACTTTTCCATATTATTATTGACGAATATAATCAGTCGGTCTCATTCATTTGCGCGAATATAAAAACATGTGCGTTTAAGGTCAGCTTCATAAATATGTACTCACACTTGTATTCGATTTTGAACTTTCGACCGTTAATAAGTTCCGAAATGTTACGTTTTATAGACTTTACTACACGGAACATTAAAAAGATCCAAAACATGCAGTCTCCATAGCATGATGATCCTCCCCCGGACTGAGGAGGATCATCAAACTCTATAACCCAAATCCAAAATGCACTTATAGTTTGAATAAGTGATATAATAACTACTTAAGCAATTAGCTGTTAGTGGTAGCCTTGTTCAAAGGTAATTAATTCCGTTTGTCCGTAGCGTCACTAACGCGTTACATTAATTGCGAATTGCCTATCATAACTTATGGAAATTAGGCAGTACCTAGCCCGTTTATTACTGTTTAATGCCTTTTTAAGTGGGCCAAGTACATTCGTATTCATTTCAATAAGCAAGGCTTATCAATATACTATGGTCAGGAAGGACACTCAATATTTTGATGCTCAGCTCAAATTTGATTTCATACGTGTACATGTCCAAGGACTATAAACTATTTTATGGGATATAGGATGAAAAGCTCATTTTTTCTTACAGAGATAATCATGGAGTATTATTTTACAGTTGACTAAAACTATGAAGTATACCAAAGGGTCCATAATACTTGCAGTGCTGTGGTGGTGGTGTAACAACATCAGAAAGGCGTATGGCTCTATGCAGAGGACAATCCCTATTAGCTGCACGAGCTGCGAGCACGTCATTACGAGGGATATTACAGTTAGTCACAAATCATGATCCTCGGTCTTGAGGTAACGACGAAGAAGAAGCTTACATTCATAAACATAAATAAATAGCAAAACCAAATTATTTATTACAAAGATACCGCACAACTCAACAAATCATTTCCCTATTTCTTTATACATACTCGGCGTAAACTATAGAAAACATCCAGTCGCTATCTCGTCTCTCGGGAGGCGAGCAACGAGCAAAAAACATAGGATATACAAATGCTCCGGTAGTTCTCTAGGGGAACAAGATACAGTATTTAAGAGCATGCTGTAGTTGAGCTTTTGCATAAAATAATCGTTACTTTTCTAGTTTTATTAGTTACAATTACATGGACCGTAATTGGCTACAGTTCCTTATAGGTGTAATGAGAAACGTACGTAATATATGCTCGCCTACATGTAATTGCACAGCTTTTTACATATATGCATATTATAATAATAGCACACATACTCGTATTTTAAAGGCGTTGGATGTTGGGTACTCCGAGGACGTAATGTGGCGCAGGACAGGGCAAAGTGGCGTTTTCTTGTGTCTGGAAGCCAAGATCCTCATTGGGTCTCTAGTTATATTATGTGCAAATGTGCAAAAATCCGATTTAATATTTTTATTTATTTTCACCCGATGAAAGAAAACATCGTGGCAGTAGCTTTTGTAATAATTTGCACCGGCAGAAAATCTTAAGATTAGGTTCCCAAGGAGACTGAGAAATGCCAGCCATATACGGTCGGGCAAGCCGTCGGATCTTTATAGTGGATGTGTCTGCCAGACATCCCCCAGACAATTTTCGATTGGCAGATCCGGCCGATATGGCCGAACGTATATGGCCAGCAATTATGAATAATACTATGGGGGTTGTCATTTCCAATACCTAATCCAGTTTTAGGGCTCTGTACCCAAAGGGTAAAACGGGACCCTATTACCTACTAAGACTCCTCTGTCCGTCTGTCACCAGGTTGTAAATCATGAACCGCGATAGTTAGACAGTTGAAATGTTCACAGTATATATATTTCTGTTGCCGCCAAAACAACAAATACTAAAAACTCCCATACAACGTTTTTTTTTTTGCTCGTTTTTACTCGATATTAATAACGGCAACAGACGCTTGAAATATTCACCGAATATTTAGCTATATATTCACTTTGAAAATAAATACAATAAACGTGTTTTTCTTTGCCGTATTAATAATAATAGTACGGAACCGTTTGTGCGCGGGTCTGACTCGCACTTGACCGGTTTTAATGGTTTTTCCTTTTTGTCACAGAATTTCTTGACAAAAACAATCTAATTTAGAATAGCGCATGTTTAGTCCCTTTTCGCATTCATATCATTAAGGCAGGAGACACACGTTCAGGCAATCCGTCAGATCTCCATAGTGGGTATGTCTGCCGGGCATGCGCCAGACAAATTTACCATACATATTAAATAGAAAACTCCCGTGAGTATTAGACATATTAATATACTTAAGTAGATCGGGTTACTCACGTCTATAAAGTCGAATTAATTATTACCATACGATCTAAGTATATTTATCGGCAGATCCGGCAGCTATAATTATTGAGAAGTAGATACTGGTGGCAGTGACAAGCAAGAATAATGCATACAATTATGATTTATATACTATATAGGACTACGTGTGTAAACGATTCGATGCAGTCACATTTATATCGCTGATTGTGGAGAGTTTTGCAACGTTGCAGTTATATTTTTCTTTGCGCCACTTACACCATCCGTGGTTAGTCAACTAATCTGGAGCTAAGCGCCTTTTAGTATGGAATTTGAAAGCTAACTCTGAGTTAGTTGGGTAAACCTGGTCACAAGTGGCCCTTAGTGGAGTTAAAAGGTTATACACAATACTTAGCGCCACCTTCTTCAACCAGCAGCCTGTTTCACTACGCTGATATTGCGACAATAATTGTCCCAACGTTTCTGTGAACTTTAGTATCATCATCATCATTGGCCACCGCATCTTTTCAGATGATAGTTGCAGCGACTAGGGAGGTATTTTGAAGAGATCTACAGCCTGCATCGATTACCATGACTATAGAGACCGATGGCCGATCGACACTTCCTTCCGCACCGATCACAAACATGTCCCGACTCCTGAGGTGGTCCAGCAGCCCTGCGAATCCGCTTTTGTTTGAGGTGGTCAAACCAGAGCTCATCATGCTTTGCCATGCCCACCCGCAGGTCACGACGCCACTCCGGTCTCATTTCCGCGCGTTCCTCCCAACTGTCAACTGGAATACTGAAGGCATTCATGTCGCGTTTACAGCAATCCTTGAAACGGAGCACGGGTCGTCCAATCGGTCTTTTAGCTTTGACAATCTGTCCGAGCATGACTTCACGTGGCAATCTGTCAGGGTCCATTCTATGAACGTGCCCTAGCCAGCGGAGTCGTCTCTGTTTTAGCATAGCCGTTATGCTGCTGCATTTGGTTTTTGAAAGAACAGCTTCATTGGTTACCCGATCCTTTAGTATGCAGCTGACATATATCGGCGTTAACTGTTAATTTCTATATGTAATAGGGTATATTTTAAATCTTGAAAATCGGATTCTTCTTCTTTATTGAACTTGCTTGGGCTCATTCTATTCAGAATCACGAGCTACAAATTCGATCCTAAAAATAAAATAAAAATTCTTCCAAAATTACTAGATTTACTTGCTTATTTAAAACGGTTTGGTTATTGAATGCAAATAACCGTAGAAAGGTTTAGTTATTGTAAGATATTTAGATAACTAAAGGGACCTTTCACTATTATATGTACAGGATGTAACAAAAGTACCGAACGATACTTCAACAGCTGATAAGGTCAATGACCCTGAATATGAGTATGATACTATGTAAAATCGCCGTCAATAGAACTTCCTAACGATGTAAACAAAAGGCATCACACCTTTTGTCACTGTTTCTCCTTGCATTTTCACAATACCTCATCAAACACTTTTGAAACCATTCACTACTTAAATGGTCTTAAATTATCGTAACACACAAAACATAACATAAATAACTTAATCTTAGACATTTCATTAAATATGTAAAAGTTAGGTTATTACGATCAATAATTATGGCGATTTGTTTATATTATTAGCAAGTTGGGATGACAGCGATTTAAAGTCGAAAAAAATCGAATTTTTTTTTACTTTGTATGGAGATAGGTGTATTTTCGATAAGCTGTTCCATACATAGTGAAATAAATATTTTCGAATTTCGAAGTTTTTTCACTTGCATCGTTGTCATTCGTCAGTCAGTTGTCGGGTTCATTGACCTTATCAGTTGTTGAAGTATCGTTCGGTGCTTTTGTTACAACCTGTACATATTTAAGGTAGCTGATTTATGAACTTCTAAAAGTTAACTAAAAGTTCAGAAATTATATCAGAGACATTGCTTAATAATACATTATTAACAAACGCTTAGTTTAAAAGTTGACTCACCAAATATTTGACATATCAGTTGCAGCCCATTTTGATTTTAAGGGTATCATTCATTTCTTTTAAGTAAGTGGTTTTGTTATTGTTCAAACAAACGTAAATTATGAATAATCTGGTTGACTTGCGTATGAATCATCAAGGTCAGAAGTATCATTCAAATAATATGTTTTGCTTCATGTTAAAATAATCTTATTTCTAATATAAAAACCTGTACAGCAACCCTTCGTATCTGTAACTAATATCGCCTATTAATTATGTGATTAGCCTCTCGCGTCACCGAATTCCGATGCCTTACGTCATCCTATACTGGCCACCGTCTCATGCCTGATAGGGTTTCATTCTACCCTTTTAACACTAAAAAGTATTATAGGACTAAGAAAAATAATGTTACATATGCCCTTTTTGAAATATCGTGGGTTGGTTTTGCGGTTAATCGAAACCATATGATAGGAGAATATTCTAAAAGGTATTAAGTAAGATACTTGCATCTTGAGAAATTAAATGCTTAGATGAATTGTTTAGCAGTACCTATATTGCTGATGTCTATTAGGTACCTACCTACTACCTAGATCATTTTATTTGTAAAATTACAAATTTATTACTTTCTAAGAGAGAGAGAGTGATAAAGTAATGTACAGCGACCTAATCTATAACATTTTAGATTATAAAATAGCGAAATCAGAGAGTCTTTTAACTATCAATCAGTTAACTGTCTACGACTAAACAGAATATGTGATTATACGACTACGCAAATCTAGGAAATAAGTATATTCCTATGTTAAGTATTGAATTATCTTTCGATTTTAGAAATGTTTACACATTTTCAGCAAACTCTAGAACATTGCAAGCAATACCGCGGTTCATCAATCTAGTAAGGATTTATTGATATTGTGAAGGCGTCTTGGGCCCGTAGAAGTTTTTTAACCACAATTGGCTGCCGTAACATGATACCGCCGTGGTCAGCCTCCTCGCTCCACAGTCCAGTGCTCGCTCGCCGGTTCCCAGGCTTTCTAGATACAATATTATACATTAGTTAGAAGGTATACTTAGGATTGTGTTAGTCATATCCTGCGAGGGGAAGATATAGGTCATGCTGATAAACTATGGGACCAGTTTAGAAAACGCAATATTTATGGACATTTTATACATTTCTGTTGACATGTTTCGATTTATGTTCTGTTTCGGTTGTGACTTCTGTTTCTTTGCAATTATGTGGTTGGCTATGGCTACACAATATAATTTATTAAGAACTAGCGACCTGCGCCGACTTCGCACGAGTGCAACGTATTATAAATATATTATTATTTTATACATATAAACCTTCCTATTGAATCACTCTATCTATTAAAAAAAACCCGCATCAAAATTCGTTGCGTAGTTTTAAAGATTTAATCATACATACATACATACACACAGATGGCGGGAAGCGACTTTGTTTTATACTATGTAGTGATGACTTACATATTAATATCACAGAGTGAACTAAAGTGGGCAGCTTCGTATAGGTGGTATTACAGGAATAAATGGGGGTGGTGTGAGTTGACGGAATGCGGATGTGGATAACTGGAACAAACAATTCGTCACATGATGCTGAACAACACCAAATTTGATGGCGACATTAAATAGCTCAATCACAAGCCGAATCACTTTAACAATTCTACCTTTAAAATGTAATTTTAGGTACTATGTATTGCAGTATATGCTCTATCCGCTGATAGCGATAATCTGGGAGTCGGAGGTTGTTCCAGCACAATGGAAAGAAGGCCTTCTCGTCAAAGTGCCCAAGAAAGGGGATCTGTCGGAGTGAGACAACAGACTGGCGCGGAATTACATTGCTGTCCTCTGCAGCAAAAGTACTGCCTAGGCTGTTGCTGAACCGAGTGTCCCCTCGGATCGAGAAGACGTTACGGCTGGGGCAAGCCGATTTCCGGCCTAGACGATCCTGCTCAGACCACGTGAACACCATGCGCATCCTTATCGAGCAATTTATTGAGTGGCAGTCCGAAGTCTAACTCTCTTTTGTGGACTTCGAAAAGGCTTTCGACACTGTGGAATGGAACGCGTTGTGGTCTAGACTCAGAAAGCGAGGTATGCCGTCAAAGATAGTATGGCTCATAAAATCGCTATACTTGGGGAGTAACTGCAGGGTGGTAATTGTTCGGTCTCTCAGTGCACCAATACACAACTCAGCAGGCGTGAAGCTGGTGTTGGTTGTCTTTGCTGGTCTTCATAGCGCTGCTTGACGACGTGATGCAGGAAGTGACAAGTCAGGCTAGAGGACTCCCATGGCCTGGAGGCACCCTCGAGGACCTTGACTATGCAGATGATAGTGTATTGATTTTGCCAATGCTAGACCTCTTAAGAAGCAAATAAGCAGCATTTCAAGAGACAGCGCTCCAGATTGGACTGCGTACCAACACTCGTAAGACCGTCGACATATGTCCGTGTCGTGTCTTCGAGGAATCCCGAAGCCGTGCCCCGAGGCAACACTCCGCTAGTCTCCGTAACATCATTCACATACTTTGGAAGTACGCTCACGTCGTTTGGTGGTACGGAACAAGATGTCGAGTCCAGAATAAAGAAGGCCCAAGCAGCGTTCGCTCAATTCCATCCGGTGTGGAAGTCAAACGTTCTCACTCGTCGAATTAAACTGTCTCTCTTCGAGTCCTTTGTGAATTCGGTGCTACTATATGGCTGTGAATCGTGGAAAGTGACCAAAACTCTTACGAACAAAGTACAAATCTCCGCAACTGGCCAAATACGATCTCGAATATTGAACTGTGGACTAAGTGCAGGCAAAGGCCATTAGGCGAAGAAATCTCTGTGCGAAAATGGCGCTGGATTGGCCTGGCCATGCGCTGCGAAGAGCTTGGGCTTAAGTTATGCTAAACTTGTTTTTCTGAGAAGATAATTCAGAAACGCCATACAAGACCCAAGAGCTGGAAGCTTCCTCGCTCAACGCATCAGCCTAGTAATCCAGCAAGGAAATGCTGCCAGCGTCTTCGGTACCATGCTGCAGATGCCTGTTATAAATTTATTTTAGATTTTATTTCGTTTTCATCTAGATTTGTTTTAGTTTTAGTTTAGGTTTAAGTACTTTTTTTTAATAGGTTTAAATTTGGAATATATTTTATAGTTTAGTTTATTGCAATAAAGGTTTTTTATTTATTTATACAAGTTTAAAGCACGAATCAAATCATTTATTATTAAAAAATATATATTTACACTTTTTAACTAGTCACACTACTATAAATTATTAAATGAAAGAGATGTCATATACTACAGAAAAAGTGAACAAGGCTGGAATCAAACCAGCGACCTCCTGCTTTCGCAGCAGCCCTGAGCTCTGGGGGCCTTGGTCACTTTTTCTGTAGTATAATGAAATCTCTGTATTTATATCACAATGTCAAACCGGTCTTCTGCAGAATCAATTAAAGCTCGCACAAGAAACGAGAAGTCTGTATTACTTTATAAAGTGACCGATTCAATTGGTTTGTTAGACCGATAATCACAGACTGTCTAATTGTCTTAGATTGTACCCATGTAATTAAGAGCAGCACTTGTACTCCCATTGTCAACGGCGCAATGCCTCATGGGAGCCATTGTAACTCTGACCTTTCTGTAATAGCCCGCATATACTAACGGCGTAAAGCTTGGCACAGAAAATTTCGCAAATTTAGTGAATCGTAAACATTCAAAATGTGTTCTCATTGCCATTAATTGCGTCAAAATATTATGTACCTACCTACCGTAGGAATTGAGAAGCAGATAAATTCCCTCGGAGCAAAAAAAAAACAACAGCTATCGGAGACACCTGGAGGAATTCTTCTGGATTTGAATTCTTACCACGAACCACTTATTTCGTTTGTTCGTCTATTTGCCTCTCTATTGCTCTTGAGTATTCGAGTGATAAAGAGGCAAATAGACGAACGAATGAATGAAACAAATTTGTTCATGGTAGGCCTTCTGAGGACAAGAAGGCAAGATATTCGACATATTAACGCTTGTCATTCAAAGTCCTTGTAAACAATTCAGAGCAGTCCGATTCGCCCCCTAGAATCTGACATAGTGTAAATTAAGTCATAATTACGACTGACCATAAAACCAAGAAGAAATATTTAACATGAGCGACCGCGTGATTGCTTTTCATAAAAATTGAGGCAGCTTGTTAAATTTAACGTAAGTAACCCTTTCTTAAAACTGTTATTGTATTTTTCAAATAGTATAATATACCTATCACTGTTAAATTGTGAACTCCTGACAGTTTATAATTTGATATTATAAACTAACCAAACCTAACCTATCCGTTTGTTTACAATCTCGCGCTTTAGTTTATAAACTAACGGTACTTACAATTCTACGGTGACATATACAAGCTTTTTGCCTGAACGGTCGATTGACCATCACAGAGTTTGCAATAGCAATATAAACCCGCACGCTAACCGGACGGAATTGCCAATCAGTTAATGACTGTACGGTATACTACTATCACTTATATATAGCGTAATTAGTGATAGCTTGTAATTGAATCATTTGCGGCGTACAGGCAGAACAATATACATTGTCTATTATCTCAAGTATGTATGCTTAAGCCATGTGTCTGTGATGCCACAGTAGCTTTGAACGTTTGAATTAGTAACAAACACGTATGTATATGTATTCCCTGTGTAAGTATAGACGCAATGACGGAACAGAAATTTGCTAATATACTCGTATATTATGGGAAGCGCGCTTATGTTTCATCGTGAGTCAAAAAAAATATCGGTAATTAAAGTACCTCCTTAAAGATTTCTATAAATATGGAACTTGATTTCGTTCTTATAGACAATCGACGTTCGACAATTTTTTATATGTCTATACAAAGTGCTACCGATATTTTAACAGATGATACTTTACTTTAAATAGAAATGTTGAAATCTTTTCATATATTTTTTTTGGTTTTCGTTTCCAAACAAAAAATATATATAATTCACGTGCATGTGCATAGTGCATTTAACTGACAAGGTGTTAAACAAATGGCATGGCAGATTCCAGTACAGTCAACAACACAGCTGTGAATACCGCCAAAGTGTCAAAAATATGTATACAGAACTTTATTGCCAGAGAATTAAGGTCGTGTATACATATTTTGGCACTTTGGCGGTATTCACAGCTGTGTTGTTGACTGTACTGGAATCTGGTCAGTGAGTTCTTGTTTAATAATCACATTAACAGGGTGTTTATACTCGTACGTAGCAAATTTTGTATTTCTGTTGTCTGCAAAAAAAACATCGTAGAAACTTTAACGTTTTATCCTTATAGGGTATATCCCTAGGAACCAAGTACCATCACCAGTTAAAATATAGGTAGCTAATTTGTTAGCTTCCTATATCTCAAGACCTTGTTTTTTACAAATAGGGCGTCAAGATCTTAAGTCTTGACACACTCTTACAGAAACTACAGCACTATACTCGTAGTTAGATTCACCGCTAGGATTACAATACAAAGGTACAAGCAGGGCTCGGGGGTGGAGCCTTTTCATAAAAATAAACCACAGCACTCCAACGAACCAACGTTTCACACGTACAGCGTACGGTAGTATCCGATAACGGATTATAGCGAAACAACCCTGGCATTACAACAATACTATTGTGCCAAGATAGTTTTTGCCACACACTTAACACTTTTCCGGGTTAGCTCCTTCCGCTGCTGACTGTAACGAGGAATTTTTGACTGTTGAACAAATATTTTTATTAATATTTTTTCCGAGCCACAGTTAGTCAGTAAAATTTACATTTTCGGTCACTTAATTTCTATAAACGTTACGTCACGTCCGCCCACTAATTATACCGCAGACAAAAATTAATTAAAGCCCTCTCTATGAAGTTCGCCACAAAAGCAATCACGGCTGGTTTACCGAAATCACGTAGCGAATTACCACTTTCCCTTAAATCCGCCCATAATTATATGATCACTGTAAAAAGCCTATTTATTAATTTTACAAATCTGTTAATTGGAAAATACGTTTCATTTAGTGATTCTGTTTTCGAAACTGGTTGTTCCGAGTTCGATTCCTGGTATATGTACGGCTGGTATAACGGCTAAATCAGTTTGTGTTACATTGTCTCTGATTATTTATAATTTTGAATAAAAATATTATGAACCATTCCTACATTAAAAAAATGTATTATTATAAAGAAGTTCCATTATACTTCAAAAAGCTGAAAAATCTAAGTATGTAACTGCTGGTTTTGAAACGTGTTCAAACGACGTTTCAAACGACTTCTTGTGGATTTTTGAACGTAGGTATATGATATGATTTAGGTTATCTTCAAAATTAAGAAATATAACAGTAAACTTGTAAATTAAAACTGGTCTTAAACTTTACATATAAAGGCTATATTTCGAAACAACGCTTTGCAGCGTCCCCAGATCCGTGCCAAACATCTGCTGCCATCCGATTGACGCTCGCATCAGCTGCATACGTTACGGTTTAATTAATGAAAAGGACAACCGAATTGATTGGTTTCGTTTTGCATAATCATTTCCAGTTCAAAATATAGGAATTAGCGCGTACCGCTACGGTTTGTAAGTATGATTGTACTAACTAACTGTGTTGTTGTAACTTTCCGTATGGCACGGATATTATTTTGTTACTGTTATAATCAGAGGTCAATAATAAAACATATATGTGTAACTAATGAAAATGACAACTGAAGTGAATTCATTGGTTTTGTTTTGCATAATAATTTTCGCATAAATAAGTAGCGCATGCTACTGCGACATGTTAGTATATTCGAACTATTTGTGATTGTTATGATTATGATATAAACAGGCTGTTTTTTGCAGGAGTGAACAATGTACTGGGGAGAGTTACACTAAGCAACCTTTACTATAGACACAACAACAAAATCGCAAAAAATAAGATCCTATTCACGAGTTAATTAATACTTTGCTGCTTTTAATTATGGGTACATATATACCACGATCATTTCAAGAGTATGTAATTCGGATCTTTATCGGAATCCCTAGTTTTCAACCGACTTCAATATTTCAAAAGGAGGAGGTTCTCAATTCGACTGAATTTTTTTTTTTTTATTTTTTTTTTTTTTTTTAATGGATGTTCACTCATAACTCCGTCATTACTGAACCGATTTGAATTTTTTTTTTGTTTTCTAAAAGTAGACGGTTCCTGGTTGGTCCCGTTTTTTTCAAAATCCATTTCTGATGATGGGATCCATGAGGAACTGAGGGAACTCCTCAAATTTGAAAGGCACATGCATGCTGATTTGGGTGATTTCTTAAGAAACTCGAGCATTTCTTTACGAAAATCATCAATTTGGTGGAGTGGACCTGATGATGAAGACCAGGGATGGCAAAGTGGAACTGCTTCGTAATTCTCAGGACTATGATCCGATTTAAAAAAAATTTTTTTGTCTGTATATAGATGGTTTCAGAATTGTCCCGTTTTTTTCAAAATCAATTTCTGATGATGGGATCCATGAGGATCTGAGGGAACTCCTCAAATTTGAAAGGCACATGCATGATGATTTGGGTAGTTTCTTAAGACACTCGAGCATTTCTTTACGAAAATCATCAATTTGGTGGAGTGGACCTGATGATGAAGACCAGGGATGTCAAAGTGGAACTGCTTGGTAATTCCCAGGACTATCGTCCGATTTTAAAAAATATTTTTTTTTCTGAAAATAGATGGTTCCAGATTTGTTCCGTTTTTTTCAAAATCAATTTCTGATGATGGGATCCATGAGGAACTGAGGGAACTCCTCAAATTTGAAAGGCACATGCATGATGATTTGGGTAGTTTCTTAAGACACTCGAGCATTTCTTTACGAACATCATCAATTTGGTGGAGTGGACCTGATGATGAAGACCAGGGATGGCAAAGTGGAACTGCTTGTTAATTCCCAGCTCTATCATCCGATTTGAGACATTCATCTTTTCTTTGTAAAGAAATACCTTCAAGATAGTCCTATTTGATTATAGTTCTATTTTGATGATGGGCTTCATGAGGGATTGAGAGAACTCCTCAAATTTTAACGGCACATGCATTCTGATTTGAGGGTTTCCTTAAGTAACTAAAACAGTGTTTTGGCGGAGTCAAAATTTTGATGAACTTGATCTGATGATGAAGACCAGGGATCGCAAAGTGGAACTGGTTAATAAACCTAGCTCTACTTATTATCCTAGTTGTGACATTCATCTTTTTGGTTTGATTTATATTCTGATGATGGAGTTCTAGAAGAATTCAGAGAACTCTTCAAATTTGAACGGCAGGTTAATTGTGATTAGAGGGTGTTCATAATTAGCTTAGGCATTTTCTTACTGTGGCCATCATTTTGCTGGAGTGGACCTGATGTTGATAATCAGGGATGGCATAATGAATATGCTCGTTAATTTACAGTCTGTCATCCAATTTAACACATTGTTATTTTGTTTGTTTAAAGGTCTACAAGGGAGTTCCGTTTGATTATACTTCAAATGTAATGATGGAAGCCCTAGGACATTAAGAAAGCTCCTCAATTTTCAATCGTACACGTGCGGTGTATTGGATATTTGTGAAGTAAACTGGCTAACTCAAACAAATTCTTAATTTCACTTTTACCGGGAACCAAATGAAGTCGGTTTTTTTTTCTTAAAAATTATTTATCCTCTATTTGCGCTTCCCAATATTGTATGACATAAGTTATGATCATTTGTCCTAATATTAGGGTCAGGGCGAGTAGGATTTTTTCAACAAAAAAATTGTTGCATTCACGAGTAGGGTACCATATTGAAGTTTTTTATGTACCAAATCGATTTCCTATTGCTTTCACCAAAAACAAGATAATTACCTTCTTTATAACTAGCCCTCCCTAGTATACAGTGATGCTAACAGTGCACAGTAACTCAAACCAATATGTACTACGCAATGTATGTAACGTAGGGTCAGGGAGAGTAGGATTTTTTCAACGGGTTGTAGCATGAAAAATACATGTACCTGAAAAATTGTTGCATTCACGAAGTAGGGTACAGTCACCTGCAATAGTATAGGACTATATGAAGGCTGCAAAATAATCTGACACATTCTTGTTTGTACCGCCATAAGAGCGTGTCACATATTTTTGCGGCCTTCATAGCGTCATATACTATTGCAGGTGAATGTACCATACCTATTGAAGTTTTTTATGTACTAAATCGATTTCCTATTGCTTTCACCTTTTTTAATTATGACTAGCCCTCCCTAGTATACAGTGGTTCTAATAGTACACAGTGGCTATGGATGGTTTAAAGCCGCTCTGTACATAGTCACAAGTACGTACCTTAAGTAAACATCAGTGGCTAAGGGATTACGAATTGATAAAAAGGTATTTTGAATTCTTTTATGAAATAATAATGGCTTTGAATGTTTAGTCAATACTAAGTAGATTAAACACACTCTTCGATAAAAACTAAAGTAATTATAAATCTTACACAATGGTTAGAGAACAACAAAGTTAAACTTGCCTGAGAGTTAAATTTTCGTCTGCTCAAAAACTAAACACATGATCTTGTGCCGCAAGCTTCCGATTGACGTAGAGGAAATAATAAATGTATAGCTCTTTACCTTTCCAGTACAGCGCGTTCAAGCAACTGTTTCCTCCGAGCTACTTTACCCTCCCTGACCCTACTTTAAACAGCGATTCCATTCTGTGTGAACTCGTTTTGGGCAATAATTTGATCATGGCAAATAATCGTTAGGACAATGGATCGTTATGGATTATGATCATTAGGACAAAACAGTAAGGGCAAGTGATTTTAGGACAAACGATATTAGGGATGTCGAGGGTGACCCTGTAATTCATAATCGTAACTCAGAAATAATTGTAAATTATTATAAAATATAGCGCGAAGGAAAGCGGACTCAGACAAAAGGATGGCGGACGCTGCCACTGCAACCTACGCACAGGCCTTTTTCCCACACCCGAAGGAGTTGAGCTATAACCCCCACGATGAAGGGTTGGAGGCTTCACATACCTAAGAATTTTTTCGCGGGTCTTTGCAAGTTTGCTCATGTTTCTTTCACAAAAAAGCAACATAGTTGCCTGATAACGCGAGGTAAAATAAACATTCGTTGTTTGCAGCACATAAAACAAAAAACTTAACAACATTATTTTCCTTGTTCGTTTTGTAGTATGTTGTTAGCAACATAAATCACAAGTGAGCCTTGTTGACGGTGTTATCAGCGCCATAATCTGAGCCTTCATATTCGCAAGCAGGCGGCCGCGTGCTAACAGGCGGTTTCATTATAGTGCGGAATATTGCTGGCTTAGAACAGTCCCAGAAAAGCTAGCATACAGAATAAGGACTAGGCGCCATTTACACCAACCAAAAGGGCTAGCATGGTTGCGATTTTATCGACTATCACGCCATGCGTTACTTTCGCACTTACATACTTGTTAGAACGTGACAGTCATGGTGATAGTCGATAACAGGGATGTTGCGGATGCCGATTTTTTGACATCCGCGGATGCGGATGCGGATGCGGATATTAAAAGGCTCACATCCGCGGATGCGGATGCGGATGCGGATGTTATGTAGGTACATAAAAAGACCTCTTATATTAAAATTTTGTATAATTTTTTTTAAAAAAAAGGACAGTAATATTTAAACATAAATATAGGCGAGTTATACTACTACTAATAAACAATAACTTTGCTGCATTTTCCGGGTTAAGACGATTCTCAGCGGGTCATAAATAAGGCCCAGCACTGCTAATCAAATCACTCTTCTCAATGTTTATTTACTTATTAACTTCTCATTATACGATTTATACGACACCCTTCGTCCTACAATAGCATGTCAACACTAAAATCAAAATAAACAAACTAGTCATTTCTTGTCGCTATCCTTCAAGGACGCAAGAGCACTATCGACGAATCAGGAAAAAGTAACAATATTCTTATTGGGTAATGGTGAAACTGCCTACTTTAACTAGCACGTGCGCCATTACCGAGACGTTCCTGCATTGACTTGTTCCACATCTGCATTCGCATCAGTTCCGCATCGACTTGATGCGGAGGCGGATGCGGATGCGGATTTTGAAAATGATGCGGAAGATTCGCGGTTGCGGATGCGGATGCGAATATTCGCAACATCCCTGGTCGATAAAAACCTGAGCATAAAAGACTAGCAGGGTTGACCTTACCCGCCGTTAACTGTCAAATTGCATATGAAATAAACGCTTAACTGTCAAATTCCATGTGAAATTAACGCTTAACTGTCAAATTCCATATGAAATAAATGCTAAACTCCGGGTCGCTTTTACCAACCGGCAACTAAATCCCGGTTGGTAAAAGTGACCCTAAGCAAACTAGTGTTGACAAAATTAACATAAGCAGTACTTGGAATAAGATAAAAAGGTGTTTTTCAGGTAATAAGAGATTTGTTGTGATTAATTCCAATTCCATTTCCGGAAAATAATGCGTAAAATACAAAAACAGTTTAAACAATTTTTACATAAATATTAATTTGAATATGTACAAATCATGCTGAGCCATTGCCTACTCTCTGCCACGACACATGGTTGTGTTATTATTATTATTATTTTGAAACGAATTGAAAGTTTTTTTATTATTTACGTGACACGGTTGTAATACAGTTTTATATTTGTAAGTAAATTTCTTTTAATTCATTGCTGCAGTCTTTGGTTTGTAATTTTTCTTTATTGTTTTTGTTTTTTTTGTAAAAGTTTGTGTTTTTGTGGAAATGAATAGCGAATGCCGATTTGAATACATCGCTCATTCATGTAATAACGAATGATAGTAATTTTTGCGCTATGATACAATTTTTTTATGATACTGTTAACTGATAGTCGAGGTACTGATTATTGTAGTGTTACTGTACTAAGGCTTAAAGTAGCTGTGTAAGTTGGTTTGTTCTTACCGCCTACTGCATGAGAAGATTATCGTAAAAATTAACTGCTTTACCTGTGTATTCAGTAAGTAGGAGCGAAATAGCAAAGAACGATTACGACATAATGACAGCAGGCAAAAGGTTGTAGTTGCCTCGTTATAAAGTAATACGTAATGTATTTTTACATTAATAAAGTTTCTTATATCCTAATTACTGTTAGGGTCACTTGCACCACCTGGTGTTAGTCACACAACCCGGAGTTAAGCGTTTTTGTACAATATAAGACAGCTAAAGTCCAGGTTAGCGGCTAACCCTGGGTTTTGCAAGTGAACGTTGGAGAATAGACAACTGGAGTACGTACGCATAATTAGAAACATAGAACGCTCTCTATCTCGAATTCAGGTAATATAATTTTCTTTTAATAATCTTACATAGATTATTAAAAGAAAAAGGGGTTGAATTTCAATCCTCCTCATCCTCCCTGTTATGGATTCTTGAAACGACGACTTAAATTCGACCTAAATTACATCAATGACCCGTTATAAAAAAAATCTTGCCTACATGCTTGAGTCTAATGTGAGTACCTATTATATAAAACAAAAAAAAAACAAATTTCAGTGTTACCTACCACAATATACCTGCTACAGTTTCTATAGTATCCATCTTAAACAGCCGATCTACTTTTTACTCTTAATTGTCAGTTACTTCGCTCTAATTATAAAAGTTCCATCGAAGTATAAAAGTAGAACTTGCTCGATTTAAATACTTAAAGAACACCTACATTTAGAAGCACAGTGGAGACTTCAACAACGAAATAGCTAATTTCAAATCGTTATTTTTCAGATTCAGCAACATTATAAAGTATTAGCCTCTCCAGGTTAACATATTTAATCCAATCATAGTAATTTTATATTACCTACTTCCATTATGTTTTTAAAGACACACAATTCGGTATGATATCACCTCTCCATTATCTAAAGGTAATGCTGAACAGATACCTCTCCTAAGGATTTCCATAATATTATGATCATGCGGCGGTGCAGTAGTACCACTTTACTGGTGCATAGTTCGTAGGTTTTAGTTAAGTCGCTTTATGAAAAGCAACATTACACTACTATGAAAGGACAAGCGGCCTTATGTTATGTAAACCGACCAGATATGATTGAATTTACAAGTGCCGGCGTTTTTGAAACTTTATCTTTTGGGTTGTCATTTTCAATTTCAAGACTGCTGGAGTAAGGCCTACAAGAATACCCGCAATCTATGATCGCGTGCAATACTCATCCAATGGGGGACCTTTGCGATCTAAAGATGGTTATTCTTTTTTTATTTCACACCTTTTCAAGCCGTGACTTCAGGTACGTGTTCACCACTTATAAACCTTGCTGCCCAATGTACGAGCCTTAAATCACCGTCAATCCGATTTGCAAATAATGTAAACAAACCACCATATTGATCGTAATAACCTCATCTTTTAGTTTTTAATGAAATCTCCAAGAATACCTAAGTTATTTATCTTACGTTTTGTACGTTACGATAATACGACCGTTAAGTAGTAAATCGTTTCAGTGGTGTCTGATGAGGTAGTGTGAAAATACAAGGAGAAACAGTGACGAAACAAGTGATGCCTTTGACTTGTTTTGCCTTGACGGCAATTTTAGTTCCCTGACACTAGAGTCTCTTGGAAGAAGCAACACTCACACAAGTCTATCAACGAAAATGATCTTGACTCCAAGTGCACATTCGTGCACTCAATTCGGATATTTCCGGCTAGTTCTTGTGACTTAAGCCACCAGCGAACGGCGAAATGTTCTATCAACACTCGGAGCTTCTCAACAAAGGCTGTTAGAGGATACGCCGCGTTAGAATACGCTTTGTCGACTTTACACCGTGTTTGCATTGGACTTGTTTTAGAAGCTTTTGAAATACTATGTTCATTTTGAATGTACTTAGCCTTTGCAGCTGTTTATTTTGCTGCCTAAGAAAATAGTTAAGCCTGTGCTGCAGCTGTTATGGACTTATTTTAGCGTTGCACCTGAAATTCGCTCGCATAGTAACTAACTGCTATGTAATTGTGTATATCTAACATTAGCGTATGTAAAGGTAAGGTTCTATTGCGGATTGAGTTTCAACTCAATATCTAGTTTTAATAAACTCCATATTTCGAGCCCTTTACACCACTGAAACCCTGTGATAACGACTGTTGTAAAGGGCTCAATACGTAAAGAGATGGGTTTAATCTATACGATTAATCCATTTTCAAGTGTTTCATTTGAATGAATAGGCGCTAATCACGGTAATGGGAGACAATATTTGAAGATGTCTCACGGGACAATCTGTCATTTTTTATAGAAATAATCACGTGATAGCTCGGAGCCCTCGGAGGTCACGTGACGTTTTCTATAGAAACTGACAGATCCGGCCCGGCCCGGCCACGTCCCGGCCCGTTCTAGTGTGAGTCATCCTTTACTATCTGTTTTACTTTTAAATAATTGCGTTTGCGTTGTTAAATGACTTTTTACTTAAACAGTTGCGTTTTGTAGAGTAAATCAATTTATTCTTGCATTTGAGAATCTATGATTCATCGAAACAATATCGTATAATGTTATAAACGTAGAACGGGTCTATCGTAAATTTAATTAATTTACTTTAATAAATTTACCGACGTTCCGAGTGTTCCGACACAGTCTTATGTGTCATGGTCTCAGCTGGACTGATAAATCAGCGAAGTGTCAACGGCGATCTTGCTAGAAATGTTCGCCTACCCCGCGGAAAGTCACTTTAAACGTATGGGTAGATAGAAAAGTTAGGTCTACCCTTTTACTTTATCGGTATAACACAGTCCACTCACAACATCTGCGCATCCATCCAATGATAGATCTCATGGTTTGAACTTCTGAAGCATGTGTCCCCAAGTATATGACAAATTTAAACCATCTCCACGATTAAAATTTCTGGCGATAAACCCGATCTATGTTTATAATAATGTGTAACAAACGCAAAAGTTTAAAGTGTTATTTATTTCTTATATCGAATAGTGTGCACTCTACTAGTCTCAATCTCAACTAGATCCAATGTGACATGGTACGTTAGAAAATATATACGTTGCTTGCCTATGTAAACTAATCCACGATCTATCACAAAGACGTTTTGTCAGCGGACAAGGTAAGGTAACCTAGGTGATGTAAACGATAGTTGAAACTATATTCAGTTATTTACAAACTTACTTACAAACTTTTTGTTATTATTTCACATACCTACCTACTAAGAAACTATACATGCATTTAGGTACCTGATTACTTTGAATAAAAGGAATAAATTGTTAAAAGCACAGTTTTATCATACTAGCTCAAGTCAAAGGAAATGCTTCAGAAATGAATGCATCCCTACTTAAAAAGAGACAAGTGACTACTTAAAGACACGTTGAACTTTCGCGTTCTGTACACATTATAATAAACATACAACTCACATCAAACAGACAAGTGAGATTCACCAACAATACACAACTTTTTCCAGTACTTCATACACACTTCAAAACTTACAAATTACTGACATTTGATTCCCTCCCATACTCGTCTTTGTAATTCAGAATCATTTATTTCCTTATTCTTACCTTCTTTTACCCTTGTACGTTACTCACGTACAAATAATACCTACTACAATGAGGCATACAAATTATCGCTTGCACCGCCGTCTGGGTGTTTTAAATCAGAAATACCGAATTTGAATTCGCACGTTTTTTTAAAATGAATCCTATTGTGAAAGCGGTAGGCCATAAAATGGGGGATAAGAGACGGTGCATAGAGGCTTTTGCTTTTGCCGCGGGGTCAGTGGTCGAGGAATAACTCGCTAAGACATGATCATGACTGGTGGGCTTATATTCCACACCTCGTTACGTGTTAACAGCCACATTCGCTCACGACGCCGTGCTTATCCGGCGAACTTCAAAATGCCTCGCCCTCTGCTCATGACGAAAGTGTAATGGTGCCTACGTGATAGGGTAAAACCATTGATTTTGACGCCATATCGACAACGGTTAACAGATATTTCTTAGTATTTACAGTTATTGTGTTGAGTAAGCTATTGAAGTGTTATTTTCCCTTCCTTGTTGATTATTTCTAGCCTTTATCTTGATGAATAAGACAGACAAACCATAACGCGGCTTCATTACACCAAGGAGGTTCATAAGGAGAGTTTCAATGCCGTAAATGTATGTAAAAGTGTAAACTTAGGTATTTGAAATAATTTTCTCCAATTGCAGGAGATCTCAACACTGCTATTTGAAATTGACGTGTCGATTAAGAGTATAAAAAGTGCCAAACGATCAAATACACGTTGTTGCTCTATGGTCATGCAATTTGTGATTAAATTAGTAATGAATGTCAAAATTACTAAACAAGTAATTATTATCTATTCAAGGTCTAACAAAAATGCTGGTGATCTATGTAGGCGTAACAAAAAGTAGTACTTTTATTAATATTTTTGACGTTTAAAATAGTTTACTTTATATGGAGGGTTAGCCTACGACGACCACCTGTTTCATAGGTATGTAATTAAATACAACATTTTTTTTTCACGTTAATCGTCTACTTTTTCCTTTATCAGAACTCGATAGTGATTACGTTCTTAAATGGATAACAACCAGCCTTTTTGTTGTATCCTGTACCATATGCACAATAGTTAATATTTTTGTTAATCGCAAAATGTAGGTACGTATGGTATAAGTATTATCTTCGCACATTAGACCGAGCTTTTATATGATGTAAAATTATGTCTGTCTCCTTATATGAGTAGGTAATCGTATATCTGTTTTATAGCGGACATTAACGTGTAATAAATACTCGTGTTATACGTTATAACATAACGACCTTGGTTAAACCCCGTTTCAGAATGTAGGTTGCTTTTGAAGATATTTGATTACGAATTTACTTCAAACAACATAAATCCAAAAAGTTCACGTAACGTTTCTCGTTAAATCTTTCCAGGCAAGTGACGTAGGGTCGAACGTTAAATTACAGTGAAAATTTACCAGAAGCTAGAAAAGATTAACTGAGTTAGGAATTGATGAATAACAAGATGTTATTTAACTAGTTACTTAAGAGTAAGTTGTTAAATAGCGAAACACTATAATACTATAACCAAACACAACAACAAAAAACATAGTTGTTGTATTGAAAGATCCGAGGGAAAAACATTTAATAAAATTAAAATAGTGTCTGTTGTATGCATAATATACCTTAAATCCTTTTATGATTAGGTACATTACCCTAAAGAGTTTGTGATACCGGCAAGGTTTCTAGCATAGTTTTTTGTTTTTAAATTCAGTCAGCAGCAGAAATAGCTAAGCGGTGGTTAAAATTATCTTGGCAAGCCCTTATTGCAGTGACAATAAAAATGTGTGAAGATAATTTTAAACATACCACCTGCTCAGCTACTTCTGATGCTAATTGTAGTGAATTTCCTAATAGGTAAATTCAAAAGGACGTGGGTAATAGTACATTACATACCAAGGCCGTTTAAGTGGGAAATGCCTCGGATTGCATGTAATTGTCGGCCGAGGCGAAGCCGAGGTCGACTAACATGTGATCCGAGGCTTTCCCATTTACCGGCCGAGGTTTGTATACTATTTTTCAGCCTATAGTTCAGTTATACTATTTTTTAGTTTTGCGTAAAGTGGCGCTTACCGGCCGGAGGACTGAAAAAGTAAATTTACTAAAAGGTAGCCATTAGGTGGTAATATGATATTTTTGTCGCAGGTTTTAAACGAAAAATGCATAACCTGAATTTGTATTATACAGGGTGGAAAGACACGACGATCCTTCTCGCAAAGGGGGGTTAGTTTAAGTGAAGGAGAATCGATTAGTAATGTTTATATTTTTGTTACGAACAATCAGTAAAAATATTAAAATTAATTAATGGTCTTCTTAGTGACAACCCTGCTATTACTATGTACTATACCTACATGTAACTGTAATGTGACACTTTATGTTTACAAAAATTTGCTCGACATACCGCAGCACTCGCTCTTCAAACCTTGGTGCAATGTGAACTACACCTCCTCCCCGTTGGTCGTTTTGGCCCGTTTGTGGTACTATGGGCTGATTATTTGCCACGCGATCAAAGGCCCGTAAAATTGACATACGGCTAGTTGGGTGTGGTGGAGGATATCTTTGTCGATAGCGTCGTAACGTCTCGGCGGCATTATAATTACACTCCCCGTATAACATAAGCAAATTTAGGTAATCGCGGGCTCCCAAGGGCATTTTGAAAATAGGTTTTATCACGTAATTTGCAATTTATTTGCGTCACTGTTTTATCACGGGTAAGACTGAGTAAAAATTAATATTTTTCCCAAACAAAATAATACAATTGTGCAAACTACCCACTTACAAAAATCTAACTTAACCATAGAGAAATTGAGACTAAGGGCAGTTACAATAAATAGGTTCATAAAGCCCATAATACACCGCCAGAAGAGCATACTAGGCGGGGTGCGTGGAAGCTAGAAAATGCTGTTGGTTAACCGATTTGTATGGAAATAAATGCAAAAGTAACATGTTTATTTGAATTATAAAAATAAAGGCTTCAGAAGATATTATTTTCAATTCTACGATTCTGCATGTATAACTGCCCTTAGTCTTAATTTATCTATGGTTAGTTAGATTATTGTAAGTGGGTAGTTCACACAATTGTAATATTGACTGGGAAATATTATGGGGTAGAAATGTTGTTTTGGTAAATGTCACTGACCTTTGTGTTATTGTTAAATGTTATTGAACCTAATGAGGGTTGTCACTTGCAGTATTTTGCATCAAAAGTTAACTGCCTATAACTTAAAAACGCTTACGAATATGAGCCTAGTTTCTTTAGAGGAAATACAGTACTAAATCTAAACAATCCCCCTTTTGCGGAAAGGATCGTCGAGCCGTTCCACCCGGTATATTAACCTGAGGTAGGTATTATATATTGCATAAAAAGACTCGCTGAAATATGCATATTCAACTGTCAGCATTTTCATAGATATTTGGCATTAGCTGTTCCATACAGACCGACAGAGTGGTCACATAGACTTAGTAAAAGGACCTGTTGACACTCTTTTTCTTTCGAAACCTTATCTAAATAGTACCTTAACCTAACGTTATGAGTTAAGAGGAACATCCAATACAGCATTTTTTTTATCGTAGCTCCTAGTCGTGATTGACACAATGATCGATTTGCTCACAAAACATCGCTCCTCGCTAGCTTTTAACCTCGTTTTGTTCCCGACTTAGAACGTTTGTTACAATACAATCTATTAGACGTCGACACTGATGTTTCTAATGCAGAATTTTCGTGTCTTACAATTGTGCGCTGTTTTTTTTTTTTTATTACGTTACCTATTAATTAACCTTTTAACGGCCTCCTATCCTAGTTGGTAGGTAGTGGTAGTGGCCCTGCCTACGAAGCAGGAGGTCCCGGGTTCGAATCCTGGCATGTTTCTGTTTATCATGAGTTTTTTCCTGAGTTATGAATATTTGTATGTGAGTATTTATAATGTATCTTTGTATTATAAATATAGTTGTCTAGTACCCACAGAATAAGCATTTATTTCTTTATTTCAAAAACAATTTACAGCATAAGAGTAAAAACCAAAGCACTGCAACCATCAAATACAAAAAATATAAAACTTAACACTACTTATAATTTAATTTAGGCGCCGTAACTAAGTGGCTCCGTTGCGTTGTCTGATCAGGCGTACGATAGGATACGGACACCCTTCGGCCAGAAGTCTGGGCTTGCGATAGTCCATGGTGTCCATCAGCGGCCTTATTTATCTTACCGTGGGACTAGATGGATTTGTGTAAGATTCTCCCATAAAATCTATTCATTTTAATTTAAGTATGCTTTAGGCACAACGATCGATTTCTTCGACACTGATGTTGATTTTGCCGAGTTTTCGGGTATTTTACATTTATGCGCTTTATTTATTTTTCTTATCAACCTATTAGGTACCTACTTACATTATGATGTAGATTATTCGTCATTTGTTAAAATACAAACATCACATTTGCGAGATTTAAAAAAGGAGTGTATTAAAAGTGTAACAAAAGTAGAATCACCAACCTTTTCTGTTCCAACTTCATTGTCCTTAAGGAGTCGGTAAACCGCATGTGAATCCGAGAAGTCTACGGTAGCCCTTTACCATCAGACAGGCCGTATACTTGTACGCCACCGTCATAGTATCATCAACGCAATTTAGTGGTATGGATTTCTTTATTGTACTAAGAATATTTAATTCAAGTTTCTTAGCTGGTGGTTATCTTTAAGAGGGCGCAGAGCGTCTAGTCGCGCCCTAATTGGGCGGATTGCGTTTTTTAATAAACCAATCCATTATTTCTATAATCCATCACATTTTCGTTGTAGACCTACTGATTCCTTAATTCCCCATCTAGTGGTCTGTGGCAAATAGTTTAATTTTACTTACTTATTTTTCGCTTTATCATTTAAACGGCAAAAGTAGCAGCTTTTTTCGGATAAGGTGTGTGTGGTTCGTGTAAGGATAAAATCAAGAGTAATTAATATAAACTACAGAATGTAAATGATAAGTTGGGGAATTATGCGGACTACAGAAAAAATATGATGGATTATAAACGATATAATTATTTATTAGAAAGCACAATCCCTCTAACGACGGCGCCACTGGACGCTCTGCGCCCTCTTAAAGAGAAACACTACCTAACATAAATAAATAAGATATATAAAAAAAAACTTTATATTGATTCTACTCGTGGATTGTTACTTAATGAGTTCACATTTCTTATTTGAATCTAACATCATCGTGTTAAGCAAACCGTATCGAATTCTTCGTGATTTGTATTTCAATTGGTAAACTAAAGGTATTTCGAATTCCTCTTAGTCATTGTTTCGCCCCGCCCATTCGTTTTTGTTATTATTTATTAGAACGTGTTATTGCACGATATTTATAAGTATCTACTTGGTGGTTGAAAGTGATCTACGCAGTAATCAGAGCGAAGCTTAAAAAACAAATGAAAATTCTACAACAGAGATAATGTCAGGCTAGATCGCATATGGTAAATTGTCTCTTATTTTCTTTTTCCGTACATGCTATCAGTCCCTAGACTGCACTAACCTCCAAGCAAGCAAAGCTGTTTTCAAACGCAGGCTTCACAAGTACTTGCTGGATCAAGACCAGCAGTAGGTTTAAGTCCATTCATTGTATAATGCATTATTGTTATTATATTTATATGTTTTGATATTATATATGTTTACTGGTATTTTTATTATAATTAAGTAATCAATATGTAAGAAATGTAAAATTGTAAATAAGGTAATTAACTCTGTCTGTATCTCAAAACTGAACATCTGTTTTTCTTCTCTAAAATCTATTTTTATATTTTAAACTTTATTAAACATTAAAAGAGGTACAAAAGGCGGACTCAGTGCCTTAAAGGCATTATCAAGCAAACAATACGCTAACTTACAGATCAAATCTGTTACTGTGAATGAGCAAATAGTTAGAATGATTGATCAATGCTATAAGTTGATGACACCTAACAAGAAAAACATCACATAAACATCAAAGTATGCGTATAATGGAAATCATGTAAGCAGGAGTCTAGTCTTTATTTATATACAAAAATCAGGGTCCTAAGCTTCTAGAACCGGTTTTGTAAGATTTAAATTACCTGCTACAAAGTTCTTAAGCGAAATTCCTATACAAATTTATTTTTAAACAAAAACCTATCACGGCCTACGGGATATCAATCTTCAATACATTGCTTCCTAAACTACCTACAGCACAGTAAAAGTAAAGCTATCCGTATTTTGACTAGTACCTTTTAAAATAGTAGTTGAAATTTGAAAAAGTGCGCTAGACTTGTACTTGTACCGTCAGGCCAATATTTACGTCTAATAAGTAGATAAACATACCGTTCTGTTTAGCATGAGTTTTCCATCTGAAATATAACTACCGATTAAGCAAACTAATGAAACGAGGATGGAATATCGAGACGTATGAGGCATCATATAAAATACCACCTACATTTTATATAATGAAGTATGATACTTACATCTAACATGCAAAACCAGTATTACGTACTTAGAGGCAAAACGGGGTTCAAGTTTAAACGTGACATCTGGCTTAGTAGCGAACTATACCACTGGCGTAACAACCCGGTCAATTTATGATCTCAAGGGACTGATTCCGATATACTTACTGTGGCCGGGTGGATGATAAACGGCCCTTTATGTTTCGCAGGAGGAGCGTTATTTTACTGCTCTATAAATGAAGATAAGATTACCCCGGCCCCATTTACCCGTCGACGTCCGCGCCAGCACTCGTTATGTGTTTATTTTCTGATTGATCACCTAAGTTTAGTACACTTAAATGCTAAATACAGTGCGTGAGCTGGATTTACGTTCGGATTTTGAAATAGTGAACACTTTTTAGACGTTGCTGAGGCGTCATAATTGGCGTGAGACTTAGCATTACTAACACTGCTAACCCCATACCCGCCAACTACTAACTACTACTTCGTTCGTTAATTCGTTTGTTTGCCTTTTTGCTAGAATATCGGACAAGCGATAGAGTAAAATGGATAAATGACTTTATGCGGAATTGTGTTGTAGTGCCTGTATTTCCCAAGTTGGCCCGGAGCGGGTGCCAGCAACGTAAATATTAACATTTGTAACATACATACATTATTGGAGATACAAACGAAATTCAAAACCCGTGAAAACGAATACACCCCGTGTAGCAAAAGTTTAACGACCACTCAAATACTTTGCCGTGATTCAAAACATACCACATACAAAAGTACTCGTAAGTGCGTTATATCCTCCCTCAATCTAACAAATTAGCAAACCCTTTTACAGAGAACATTTGAATACAAAACCTCTTCTAGCAAACACATTTCAGCTAAGTAAACAAAGTTTAATCTCTCAAAAATCCCCAGTAAAAGGATAACGACCTATTTTTTGCCCCTAGATTAAACCACAAGTATCCCATAGGATTAACGCATGCTGATGAGACTGAGGTCAGAAACAGTTATACGGCGCTCGTGGAACGTATGAACCTCTGTGGGCATAAATCAACTCCGCGTGGTGTGTTTAAACTTTGGTTTAAGGTACAAGCTACAGGCTATTTTTAAGAGATTCGTATCTTCAAGCAACCGGAGGGGAATTCGTACCTTTTCCCTTCTGCCTAAGTACAAACCCAAATGGGCATACGCAGGTTTGTGTTGTGACTATTTGCAAATAGATCGAAGTGTACAAGATTTTATTTTTATGTAAGTGTAATTTTCTATGTGTTTAGTATCGTCATTACAGATTGTTTTTGTATATAATACGCGAGAAATGCGCCTGTGGAGAGGACACGTTTCTCCGCAAAAAGTAACAAAATAATTGGTTAATAATGTCGCTTGGAACCCTCCAACGTGTTGGAGCAAAGATATACCCGATCTCGAGTAACACTGTTGCTCGAGGATGAGTATCTTTGTTGACTTAAAATATCTAATGCAAGTACCGAATTATTTAAATGGGTACGTACAGTAAGCAATAGAATCTTCCACTATGAAGGCCTCAAAAATATGTAACATGCTTTTATGACTGTACAAGTAAGATTGTGTCAGATATTTATGCGGTTTCCTTAGCGGAAAATACTACTACAAGTATTGTACACATCTTATTTAGAATTACAGAAGACTGATTCTTTTTTTTAAATGTCGTCTGTACTGAAAACCCAATCTATATAGGGTGTAATACTCGTATGTAATGTAACTAATATTCGCTTCGTGGTTGTAATCCTAAAAGCTCACATATTCCAACCGGCATTTATTTATAACGCATAGTAACAATTCCTATATTGTAGGTAGTAGATGCCTATATTTATCACATACAAGTACATATTAATGCGTGCTTTGAATGTAACTACAAAACATAACAACAGCATCAACATTTCTCAAAACGTCTTAACACATTTTGTCGCTGCGGCGTCGGCGCTCTGTAAGACCTACTCGTATATTATAACAGCTATGATTCTCTTGTTCGATAGACATCTAATAAAATGCTCGTATAAGTTCAAAACCCTCATAGTTACTCTATGCATTACTTTTATGAGAATTATTGGCCATATTAAAATCCTTTATAAGGCTTTGAATATTATATGGCTACAAGGGAATGTACGTAGCCTCTATAAGGTTACCAAATTGAGAGCCCTTATTGTAGCCATATTAATTGGATATATTAACGTTTACATAGCCGATTTATAAGAATAAAGGCAATATTAGCCAAACAGTCTTATAAAGTGCCATTATAAGGATATATACATAATGAAAGCTCTTTTAAAACGACTATAAGAATTTAGACCTTATAGGTTTCATTTTATAAGGTTAACTTGTTTGTTGGGTTATCAGTACGCTTCTGATTATAACTTGCGGCAAGCCGTATTTGGCCTCCGGAGCTTGTTATCTACCGTCTTGCGGGAATCCCTCGGCCTTCATTACAGTTTTCGTCTAATATTACATACGGATTATAAACAGGCTCCATTGGTCCATAGTAATGGCCGCTTTTAATGGGAACTCTGAAATGTTAGTCCAGGCAAACCATTTGCAGGAACAAGTCCAATTTTATTCTCTGAAAGAAAACTTGGGACAATAAAATGAGTATTTGATGAATTTGATAAGAAAGCTATAATTTTCGCGCACTTTCTTCACAAACTATAGGCTAGACGACTAAAAAAAATCTATCGTATTCGTCTGTTAGATAATTAAAAAAATATCGTATACGTATTTTTTCTTTTGTCCGTCAAAAAATCAATGACGAAAATACAGTGCATTAAACTTTCACGTGACGTAACACTCACTACAGTCACTTAGGTACAATTTTTACCCCGGAACTTTGATACTCCTTATGAAGATAAGCAATTGGCGTTAAAAAACTTTATTGATTCAGTTATGATTTTAAATGCAGATATCAACGCTCTACTAATGAACACGGGTTCTTACAACGGTTTTTAATTGAAATTTTGCTCCCGATATTTCGGCGTAAACGCCATAGTTCAAAATAGTGTATTAACGTCCCCAAAAGAGAGGAAAGTACTTAACATGTTTTAATCAACATCCAGAACTATTCCAGCTACAAACTTTATTCTACAATAAACTGTGAAACTGTGTTTAAATCTCGTACGTATAATTATAAAGCATTTACTTAACGTACAAATCCGAAGTGCTATGCGATTATGAGCAGAGTTTCACAAGTTTTGGTATTCCGCGGAGCAAATATGTTGCAAAGAGGAAGTTCGCTAGATTGAGGCGAGTGTCGGTTGATGAGTACGAAACTGAATACCGGCTTCCTTGCACATTAGGTGCTTATAGACACGTCTGCGCGTACTCATTTTGTATAGTAAGTTTAGATGGTGCTCATGTGTAAGTTTAGTTAAGGATGGGAAAAGCAATTTAAAACAGAATGTAATGAAACAAAGTCATGATACCTACGTTATTAAGTTATTTTTATTAATTTTGTGTCTTGAAGTTGATAGCGTTTCAAAAATTAAAATTTAAATACTGAAGTTTTTATTTCTAATACACTATATTATCAACTTCAAGGTACAACAATATGCTTACCAAACAAATTTTGTTAGAATATTCAACATCAAATAAGATATTTTTGCTCTCATATAATGGAATTTCGTTTTCATCAATTCTCAAAGTAACAAGCAATTTTCTTTGTTGTATGTACCTACTCATTTGTTGGTAAGAATGTCAATTGTTTGGACTACAAATTCAAATGAGTCCAAAAACTTCGCAGACTTCAAAGTTATGATTTAAAGCACCCCAGATAGTAAGTATATTTGATGTCACTAAGTGGCTGTTTCTAACTTCTTGAGAATTTATTTTGTTATTGCTCTCGTAAGAAAGTAATTTGTTACATGTATAGGTTTTACAATATCAATCACCCTTATCTCTTTTTGTAATTTTATCTTAGATAACTTGCTTATCTAAATATTTTTGTTAGTATTTACGTGCGTACCTACGGGTATTAACGTTATATTCCAATACATTATTATTGGTATTACATTTAATGTTTATTTAAGTATGAATTTAAAATTAACATCAATTTAGTTTTCAGTATCTCGAGAATTCATCTTTGGTTAAAAATATGAGGGAAGAGCGCTGCAATGTGTTAACAAATCGAATATCACCTTTATTAATCTTGTTGCTATTTTGGAATATAATGTAGGTAAGAATGATTTATAAAAACCGAATTACCTAAAAAATGTGAAATCGCTTGATATAAGGGAACTTCAAATATTTTGTTTGCATTTATTTTTATTTGCACAAATGCCTTGCCACCTTTCAATCGTTTCACGTTGACAGCTAACCCAATAAAACCCAATCGCCAATATAAACTTTATACAGCAAACCGAAGTTTCAGTTTGCAAAATAAAAGTAAATCTTCGTCGAAAGAGTTTATCCACGCTATTGCCAGTAATAATGCAACACGATACAGAGGGCAAGAAGCAAGGTGAGCTTGAAATATTGCGCCGTGAGTTACCCGCTGGGAATACTTTACGCTTCCACAAAAATATTCACGAAACAACAATACAGGAGCCGGGTGCATATTCTTTTAAAGTTTGCGATAGTCATATTTAAATGATACAAGTGTTCTTCAAAGTGTCCATCGAAACAAAATATAAAACTAAGGAAAATACTAACTTTGGATATATTTTCTATCAAATACCACGAATCACATTGCCAAGTTATTTTAGCAAGAAAACGTTCATGCTCTTTTTCTTTTTTGTTCCTTTGCAAGTACAAGGAATTCGATTTATGCACCATGTGAATCATGTTGTACTTTGTCACAATGACAGTAAATATTATATCCGCTAAAAATCTGTTATTATTGTCACTGTGACAAGGTACGAAATGATACCTACGCAAATCAAAATTCTTTACTGTACCTTCGGAGTGTTCAAATCCATATAAAAGTAAACGTAATCGTTATAAAAGTATTGACTACTTTATTTTGTGTTTTTTAGCCGTCAAAATTAAATATGCTTTAGAATGTGTTTTGATAACTAACAATAATAGTATTTAAGTACTTACTTACCTAATTAAAATACAATTAAAAATTCGCAATACCAGCATTTGTCAGATAGCTACAAATGCAATTCCACAACAGGCTTAATAATAAAATCTGGAACAAGCAACATCATCCATATTCAGTAATAAGAGCTAACTAATGGAACCCCGAAACGATATTCATAAATAATACTGAATTTGTAATTAAATATGATTACATTTTATTTAATTACGACTCAAAATTTAAGCAAACTTGACGAGTGCGATTTTCTCCATCACAAAATAAATTTCTGCAATTGACGTTTCTATAAAGATTTAAATTAGGTTCGTATTCAATGAACAAAATCCTTTTATCTTTAAATATAAAATAAATAGCGTCTGAGCCCACACAGTGTTTAGTGCTCATTAAGCATTATAAAGATTAGGGGGTCATATTTAGAACTAATAACATCTACTTCCACTTAAATTAACAGCAATCGAAGCCATTATCGGTCGGTTCTTTTGACAAACTGTATTGGGTACACGCATAGCAACATTATTATTGACTATCGATCGACCTTATTCCATCGCAATATGGGTCAGAAATAGTCAGCTAACAGTGTTGGTGGTGGTATCGTATCTCGAAGTTATCTTTATCGTTGGAGATTGACAGATGTTCGGGTGATTTAAGGCTGCATGTTAAAATCAAATGCTTGTAGGAAGTTGGTTCAAAGGATATTAATGCCGATTTTGATCTTGTAGGCGGAGTTTAATGAGGCAAATTGAACCATTAATACTTACTATAAATCATGAACAAACGGCGAAGTGTGACTTGTGAGTCATCTTAAAATGTATAATATGTCCAGCATCTAAAATCGGAACCTCATTTCTTGAAAATAAAATGTCTGAAAAAGCTTACTACGGTAAACTAACAAATTACAAGAAAGCCTGCACGTTTCAAATATTGTCTACAATTCGTGTTTACGTCGGTTATATGTCCTTTCTTCTAGAAGCCTCTTGCAACAATGAGAATGTCCTAAGCCTTAATTTATCGCTAAGTTTAACAGCCGGAGCGCCGTAATGTTGTATTGATTGGTAACAGTTTAAAACGCTATAACAGTTTTACGATAGATTTACTTTGACATTGTTTTGAGCCAGCGTACCAGTTTAATTGCTGTTTTTACTTGTAACAATCCTATTAGGCCTTTGTACAAAGCGTGATTTCAATGAAAACTGATATTCTTGAACACGGGAATTGTGAAGGTACCTAATAATGTTGGAGGCTATTACTTTTAAAGGAATTTTGGTCATAATGAAAGTTTTACAACTCTTGTACACTAACAATTGTTTTCATTATATTTTGTTGCTGCTATATGAGTAAGAAGTTTAATACATTGTTTAAAATAAGAAATGTTCTTACGGAAAGGAATAAAAACTAAATAAATCAATGGAACTAACATAGTTTGTACTCGTAGTTTTGATTCTTGTCAATAATTCTAAAACAATGGCATGAACATTTTCGGAAAAGTTATTTATGTCTATGACTACGATAATAATATCTAATATGTAGAGTCATGTCGTTTTATGACTAAAAACTTTAAATAAAATATACATTAATAATAAAGAAATGACCTAAAAAGAAACTAAAAGTACTATTAAGTAAAAAAAATTAAAACTAAATATTAAATATAAAGTAGTCCACTGTGAAAATTCCAACACTCTTGCTTATGTAAATAGTTTTGGCTCCACGTTAATACAAACTTTAAATCCTTTTTATTCCATTTTAAAATGAGAAGAATGGAACCGTTACAATCAAAATTTATACAAGTAATAAATAAATAAAATAAAACATTAACTAAATAGTTTCGGTAATATATATACCACCACCACCATATACTATATATATGATGGTGGTGGTATATACCATAAAACGCCATGGCAACGTTGTCGATTTTTAAACCTTCAGGATCTTTATTTATACAGCTCGAAAAGATTCAAAATATTCAAATCACGTGTCGCGTTTTATGTTATTGGCATACGTTTAGTATTATTCAAAAGTATTCAAAGTATTAATAATATACAAAAAAACATAATTTATTTAAATCACAGAATATTTCAACTGCATATGAATCATTAATACAGTCTTCTTAGAAATTCCGCAAGTGTAAGGTTGATTTAAAGGCGATTGTGCGATAGCACACAGCTGCGAATCTATTTACTGGACCCTTTTCAACACCCTAGACTTTATGATTTCCTTCGCTGCGATATGAATCGCTTGAATCGTTTATTTTATTGTTCAAACCCTAGCTACTTACTTCCATACGCATTCTGCGACTTGTGTTTCCGTCTACTTGACGTAACAATTGTAGAATGTGTTTTAGTATACAGTGAAGAATTAAAATTCTTATAACATTATAACAGTTGCATACACAAGTAATAATAATAAGAGCTCGTTAAACTTGAATAAAGCTTGTTTTTGGACACTGTCTATAAAACCTTTATAAAACCAAGTTTTGCTGTAAACGTGCCAACCATTCAAAGTTGGAAGTCGGAAGAAATAATCAAGTAAAGTGCGACCACGCCAACTTTCCTCTGATTTGCCACACTTGTCAATCACATTGTATGAACATGCTATTATATCATTCATCACATATACATTGTATGAATATACATCACGTCAAACTTGGCAGGAAGGTTTAGCGTGGTCCAACTGTAGTAGGTAATTCTACTTCTTAATAGTGGCTCCGTCGTTTAACGACGAAACTGTAAAATCACCGCCAATGGAACTTACAAACGATGTAAACAAGAGGTATCACATGCTTTGTCACTTCTCCGTATATTTTATTTTCACACTACCTCATCAAACACCACTGAAGCCTGATATTGTCGTATTTGTATCATACAAAATGTAAGATAAATAACTCTATCTTGGAGATTTCATTAAAAATATACAAGTTAGGTTATTGCGATCAATTTGGCGGTTTGTTTACATTTTTAGAAAGTTGGATTGACGGCGATTTTGTGGTAAATGATTTCAAGCTTAAATGTAAAAAACTAACTTTGCAGCGGATATCCTTTTTTTTCACGCTTTTGTATACAGTTCCACAGTATACAGTTTTGTTCAAGCTTCTCTTTATTAGCCTTCTTTGAGACTGTCTTTAAGCAATTTTGGGATCCCAGAACGATGTTCAACTGGATATAAAATTTGGTCCTACTTTTCGAATCTTAGCTATCTCATCAGATATTTTCCATTCTTAACTGCTCGTTTAATAATGTTTGTCTAATTAAACATAGCTTTTAAAAATAATTACTCTCACATTTAAAATTATCTTATAGTAATTCGCTTGAAATTGGTCACTCATGTGTACTGATATTCGGTTTTTCTGACAATCAACATAACCACATTTTTAAGGCTCCCATGCGCCACAAACAATCCACCGTCTTCGCCGATCAGTTAAATGTTTTACCGTCTTATATTAGAGTTTATTTTGGATTTCTTGTAAGATAGTTTGATAGGTCAGTTTGCGATTGATGATGTATATTTTGATACGGCGGGAGCAGCGCTGCGGGCATTCAGATGTTATCGTTGGCCGGTAATGAGACTGGGTGTTAGTCGAATGGAAACAACTGGACAAGTACTTTAAATGCTATTTTGAAAAACATAATTTACTGCGATTTTAATGTGTCAATTGAACACAGTTGGTTTTGGCTTATTTACTTTCTGATCTGATAAATTAAATGCCCACTAAGAAATGTAACTTTGTGCTTTAGATCCTTGATATGTAAATATCAATATGAGATGAGAATCTGTTCCTTTGAAAACGTGCATATACAACTGAGTTCTAGACACCTGACAAAAGTTGTACATGCCAAAACAGTATTCGCTAGAAAACAAAACCGCCTCCGCCTGATACAAAATAAACCATATCAATAAATGTTTTATGATATCTCGATTCCATTTCTTCAATTACGAATCTTGATAAAGGTAACGATACATTAGCATTCGATTCCATCGCACGGCATCGATTACTCTCCACGTGTCGATCTTGATAAGCTACTAATTAAAGAATCAGCCAATCGTTCGGAGGAGTGCGCGTATAGCTCCATCGCAGCATTCGCAGCTAAGATTGGTTTGTGCAGGCGGCTGCACTGTCCGCAGTCCAAATTTTGTTTAAGGAATTATTCAAACCATAAGAGAACACAGCTCAATGTACTTCTGCACGGATCAGGGGCAGATTTTAAGTAATGTGTTGTTGATAAATAGGTGCGGTTTTATTTATCACGAAATGTTTCAACTATCACGTTTAAAAATCTGGCCACGAGTCAATCTGATCGAGCCGAGTAATAACTCAACCGGGTTAATATATATCTAAATCTGTTTTAAAAATATATTATAAATATATATTTTTTATACCAGGAAGGAAAGGACAATAAGCTCTTTTTCTAATGAATTTAAGAAAAGTGTCATCAACTCATCATACGTATAGGCAGCATTTTTTTTCTTCTCATAAAGCTTATTGGTACAGGAAGAAACGCTCAAACTCGAATTTGGGAACTTTTATAATTCAATTGTACCGTTTGTTTTTAGCTGTAACAAACTCAGCCTCTGAGAAAGGTGATACGTCGGTATCGTAATTGAGAATTCGATGCTCTGCCATTGGAGCAATCAGATCGGTCGGATCGCGGTATTATTATCTCTATTGCTTTGTATATGAATTAAATGGTACCGATTTGGATAGGCAAGCGCATGTTTTTATGACTTGTTTTAAGGATCGACGTGGTCTTCGAATATTTTTTGACCGTAGCAAGCATTCGACATAGAAAAAATTCGACGCTTCATACATAGAAGCCAATTTTTTTCGTTGTCTTTCGAAATTAGATCAATTATTGAGGTATTTCTTACCACAGGTTTTCTATTCAAATTGAGCACCCGATATGTCGGCGATGATGTTGCAACCGCCATGTTCACGAGAATTTCTAATATTTAGGTCGAGGTTTGATAAAATGGTATTTAAACATAATTATTAAACGGGTCTAACGCGAATTAACTTGTTTACCTTATTTGTTTGTTTTATTTATTTTTAATTATGTTTAAATATGTGTTCAAATCGCGAAAGTTTTAAATGTTATATTGATAAAATGGTATTTTTTAACAAACGTACGAGTAGATTAGTTAGATTTGTTTTTGTAAGTTTCCCTATAAAAACACTGTGTACGATACAATTTGGCAACTCAATCTTCTCTTTACTTTACTTAACTTAAAGTTATAACATTATACTACTCCACATATTAACAGTCTTGACGGTAACACTAACTCGGAATTAGAACACGAAGATTAATTACTTAAGCCTAACCACTATAAATTAATATGATTTTAATTTTCCCTGAAAACTACCATTCCGGCGACGCCGCAGCCAGCTGCTGCCTGACGTCATTATTAAACGGTTTTCAAGAGCAGGTGTTGATAATAACGAGGGAGTTTAATTAATTAACCCTAAACTTGGCAGCGTAAAAAGTGTTCAATATTAATTGTTTTGTTTAGTTCATTTTGCTCATTAGTGATAATTGTACATCAAAAAATACAAAAAAAAATATTTTATGTATATTTTTGGATTTATAGCATGTATCTTATCAGATACATTGCCAAGAGTTCCATATTTTAGTTAAATATAATTACGTATCTTTAAGGATACATTGCCTGCTGATGAGAGATAAAAATACATATTTAATGTTTGCGATTAATCCGTTCTAAAGTGTTTAACTTCAATGAATAACAATCGCGGTAACAAAGGACAATATTAATAAATATGTACTTACAAAAATAAGACATAAAAAAACACGCACAAATCAATCTAAAAGAAACAACACATACAAAACATACGAAAAAATAAATAAATGAACACACACACAGGTACTAAACCAAGACGTCCCCCAAGTCTACAGGCTACATTCCCCCGCTGGATGGCAATGCCTAACCTTTGGCCGAGAAACGAGGCAGCCCTACGATCACCCGTGGACTCAAAAAGTCTTTTCTTCAATTCCTTGAAGAGTTTGAGGGCGCCACAGTCCCAGAGTTTCCACCGCAAATGCTGACCACTCGTGGCTGTTGGAAAGGCCAGCATACTTCCGCCGCTTAAAGGCCTCTGCAGCCAAAGTCGCCCTGCCCACCCTGGCCGAAGTAGAGGCCAGATGCGACGGTGCAAGGGCATCCACGCACGTGGCATCCCAAATTAGCGGCCTCTTGCCATGGTCCCAAGCGAAACCAGGAAGCTCCAATGGGGCTGGCACGCCCACGCTTGCAAAAACCTGACGGATCACATCATTAAGACTAGCTTGGCGGGACATACGACCAGCGCTCCTCCGAAAGGAGAGCCCGTGGCTACCCCGGGAGTCCACCTGAATACCTCAAGAGCAATGGTAGGGTAAAACTATATCCGCACCCAAACGAAGCCCAACAGCCAACCTTAGCGAATTGGCATCCAAAAGCGTGGCACAATTCTTAGAAGGAAATGCATGCAGCCAAATCCCAGATTCCGTCTCCGACGTAGCGAGCAGACGGGCTTTTTCGGTTGCGGAGGTGGCGGAGTTTAGCAGCCCGACCTGTGCCTTACCACACAGTGGCTCGTTCCATGCTCTCTGCACGTCCCGCCCTAAAGGAAATTCATCGCCTGGACAGGCCAAACTCCAAACAGCCAAAGCCTCCGGCAAGTACGCCACCTCGAAATCACACAGTGATGGAGTGAGGAAAGAGTACTGTGCACAGACGACAGATAGGCGAAAAGAGCGACACTCGAGACCCGACGCCAGCCCAGGCCACCAAACCGAATGGGAAGTGTTGCTTGGATAAACTGCTTCTCCTCAAGACTAACGTTCAATTTTTTTTGGATGTTAACATATATTAAATTATCCATCCTCTCACACAGCTGCGGAAACTTCCAAAAAGGACTGCATCGCATCGCATACGTTAACTTTGGAATCAGGAAACAGAATCGGAGAATGAAAAAGCCATGTGTGAGCAGACTTTGAGCAGGTTGTCCGAGTGCTGTGAGAAACGCTGAATTTTGCAGTCAACATTAATGTACACGATAATAATAAGTAATAATATGCATAACTTGGCAATGTATCTAAAAGTGCACATGACCAAAGTACCGTCACTATATGCGTAACCTGGCAATGTGCATTTTTAGATACACCGAGAAAGACGCTTACATTTGACTGACAAAATATGTTTTTTTCGGTCCAATATAAATTCAAATCAATAGTTCGATTATTCAACTATATAGTTATGTATACTATCTAAGTGCCATAGAAGTAATTTAAGGATTTATTATTAATTATTACCTGGAGTCGTGTAGCCGCACGCGCACGGTCCGCTATCTTGCGAGCTACTATTAAATAGTGTTGCCAGACTGCTAAAATATATTTTTTGGTAGAAAGTTTATACACTATACTATCATTTCAAACTAAACAGAAAGTTGAAATTGAAGGATATTACTAGCAATATTTTTTCAAATAAAATGTGCATAATTAGATACGCTGCCAAGTTTAGGACACTAGCACTAGTTTATTACGTTAGTTTTGATATTAAGTAATAAACGCGAAAATTGCGATTGTAAGGTTAATTAACAACAGATTTTAAGAGGTAAGCGTGGGTTTTGAATCGACGTGATCGTCAAGCGTCGTCACATCGTCAGTTTCTAATGTAATTGAGAACTAATTTTATTTAAATAACGCTTGAATCTCTCAATCTTCTTCCTAGCGTTTTCCCGGCTTATACCACGGCTCAGTAGTAACCAAAAGGTACCGACATCAAGCTGAGTGGAAACCATTTCGGTGGCGCAATAATGGTTTTCTGTTTTTTGAAATAAATAAATAAAAATAAATATTTTAAATGTTATGATTTTGTTTATTTAAGCCGAAATAATTTTTATTTTCTTTCTCCTTTTTTCCTTTCTAATTTTGCTGTCTCTATAAGCTCTATTACTGTACTTAGCGCAAAACTGTCTGGTGACTGGAGTCATAATGCCATCTCTCTCCACGCTCGATAAGAACTAGCAAGACTAATACAAATGCATTGTTTTAGTTTTACACACCTACACAGAAGAGCTTATAGTTGGTTTTAATCTGATGTTTAAATTTCTAAACCTAAATATTAGCTATCTTGGTCATAAAATACGTATAGGTATACTCGTACTATGTCAATTCACCTACCTACCAACAAAAAAATAATAAAATATCAGCGACGAATAACATACCTCGTTATTTGCAGATATAAAACGAGGCATTCTTCCCATTATGTCTAGCACCATTAGCAATGATCTCCAGAAGAGATCGGTTACAGAAATAAGTCACCAGAAATCATGACCGCCTCACACGGAGCCAACACCTCCGTATAAACAGGGCCCTAACAATGTACTTTAATGATCAGTGGAATATCAAGATGTATTTAATTGGAATTCGTTATGTCGGGGGCTTCGCAGGTGTGGCACGATTTGGTATAGATTTTTGAGTTATATGGGAAATAGTGAGGAACGGAAAATGGTGGTAAGTAAATCCATATTATACGTAGGTATCTGTTAAAACCTAGTGCCTAGTCCCGTTAGGGGGATTTATCATACTTGACACTTACTTTCGTGTTTTTTTCTTTTATGACATAGGCAGCAAACGATCAGACGGCTCGCCTGATGGTAAGCGATAATCGTCGTACATGATGGACACTCGCAACACCAGAGGTGTTGTAAGAGCAAAGCCGGCCTTTAGAGTGACTACGCTCTTTTCTTGAAGGTTGAAAGTCGTATCAGTCCGGAAATACCGCAGTCGACACTTAATGAGGCAGAAAGTTTCTGCAGAAACGCATACTTGAGGACTGCTAACCATTTAAATGACGAGGATGGAAATGTCGTTGCGTAGAGCGATAGGGGAAAGAAGCGACAGGGATTAATCCGAACAATTCCTCGGAGTACTCCCCATCAAAGACGCGATACAAAAGGAAGAATAAGGAGAGGAGGAATAGCGAGGGTGAGCACACAGCCGTGAGGGACACTAGCACTCTTACAGATATGTAGTCTGAGGCTTTATGCTTCTGTCTACTAGAAAGCTGGTGATCCAATCGCATAATTTCCCGGGAAGCGCATAAGATGGAAGCTTCAAGAGGAGTGCGTTGTGCGATCTAAGGCCTTCTCTATATCCAAGCTAACTGCCAATGATTGACCCTTTGTTTCGATCGCCTGTGCCCAACGTTGTGTCAGGTAAACTAAAAGATCACCAGCTGAGCGGCCCCTAGGAACTGGTGGTCTTCTAGGTATCGGAGGAGCTGACAGCGTGTAACTCTAAATGACCTTTTACAATGTAATTCATTTACTATATTGGTATGAAACGATTTTTTTTAATTCTACATAAAGCGATCCGGCAGCTCCTTTTAACGTACAAAGCAACGTGTCTAATTTCAAGAAAACAAATAAAATACACGAAGTATACAATGTAACCTAAACTTGTTACCTTACATTTGTACAGTGTCATGAATTATTAACCAATTAAATATGCATCTAGTCAAATACTCCGTTTTAAATCTGTTCGCTTACATTTTAACTCACAGTACACGTCGGACGTCGTGCCCTTAAAGGTAAATTAGGCAGCGTCAGCCGGCCACGACGTTGCCCATTCCTCCGTACCATTCGCCATTCAATTGCAGTGAGCACTGAGCACATACATACTAAAGGTCCTATCTTAACTTACGTGGGATCTCGTTTAGTTTGAAGAAATGAAAAAAAGGTGGATTTTCTAAATTGTTAATCGCGTTGACTTGTGCTTACCTATTTATTGTAGATGGAAGACTAAATTTTATTTGCTTTTATTTTTTTTCATTTTCTTATTGATATGATCTGTTTTATCTTTAGATTGCGACCAAGCCACCCTTTAGAGTCCACGATAATTAGAATCAAATTTAATATTTTGTGTAAAAGTGTAAATTTCTGTTAACGCAACCATTGTTTTGATTGATATTAAGCAACCGTAATAGTATTATCTTGCCATCCTTTTATTCATATAATCAAACCTAATAAATGTAAAAACGACAAATAATCCTTAAACGGATAAACAAATCAACGCCTAAAAAAAACTATTTTTACGACCCCAAGCTAGCAACACCAAAGCGCGGTATTTAGTTAAAAGCCCAACATTTGCATAATCGACGTTTCTACAGGTGCATTGGCGACGCATCGGCAGCTGATTTAAGTCCCGGCTAAGTGACAAGAGGGCCCGCTGCGCTGGGCGTATAAGGCAATATGCTACATTGGCCATTTTTATTTATCGACGCGACAAGACAACCACTCGGTGTTTTACGCGCGTTTGCGAAGCAGTAGATGTGATTTTCTTTATTTTTACAAGCGGGACGTATAATAACTTGTCTCTGGGCTGTTGTTGGTTTATCGATTGCTTATTAAGTTTCATATTGGCGTATAAAATAATAACATAGTATTTGATACGTTTTACTTTAATTTTCAACAAATTTTGTACACAAACTCAGTTTTTAAAGAATTTTATTGATTCTACCTACTTGTTGGCCACAATATTAGCTTTCTAATACATACATACCACATTATGGAATGACATTCTACCGAACAATTAAATTTATTTTAAATTGTCGTAGTTGTTTACATTGTAGTTTAAAAGAGGAACTCTACAATAAGTCATAGCATATTTTAATACGTAGATACCAGAGAGTGGTTTCTGAAAATTTCAACAATAAAAACAAATAATATAATGTATTTCATCACTATTATGCTTAAATATACTCAGAAGAGCGAAAACTAATATGTAGTTGGAAAAATATTGCCAGTTTGCCACCCTACCTTATTTGTAAATATTAACTTTTGACAAACATAAAAGTACAGTTAAGTAGAATCCATTTATAGTGACTCCGCTTATATTGACCAACCTGTTAGTATGACGTGATTACAGTATGAAGTTTGGTTTGTAATAAAACAACCATATACAATCAGTCACAGTAAATATTTGAAGGTTCGCTAGAGTTACTAGGAATCAACAATTACTTAATAATATGGCTTCACAATATACCACCGTGTTCCGTTTCTCACTATTTCCCATATTACCCAAAAATCTTGATACATAAGGTCGCTGTCGCTTTGGTGGTCACAATGTCACATTATGCATTAACCGCTACATTATATATGATCAACAATTCTGGAACAAAATCTTGCTAAATTACATAAATAAATATTATATGTTTTCTTCTCATAATCGCAAGCTCTTTCAAACCTAGAAAGAGAAAAAAAGTGTCCTAAAATGTTCATAAATTTTTAAACTTTTCATTGAGCTACCGCCATACCAAATCTGTGAAAAAATGGTGGCAAAATGAAAAACAAATCTTGGGATACTTTTTTCTCCTACAAGGATTGAGGAGCTTGTGATTCTGAATAGAAGCCACATGAAAATTTAAAAATAAAAACGCCCAAATACCGCTTCAAGTACAGAAATATTAGGTACTTTAACGAAACAGCAAACCCCTAATAGCGTATTATTGTACCACGCCGGCCAAAAGTCCTAATCTATCCAATAAACGCAGTATGTACATTCAAAGTACACACATATACGTCTCTCCTCATTAGCCTTTTGGTTCATCTTGCTTGATAGTTACTGGATTTGGCTCTCGTACAAAATGCAAACGATTCGGATTAGTTTTGGGATTGCGTTGCGGGGTCTTGCGGGCGCATTATTGCTGGGCTTCAACTAAGTACCATTGTCTGGAAAACTAGCATAAAACAATGGAAGCTACAGTTGCATTCATGTATTTTAATACTGCTCTTTTTGTTGCAATATTATTGTTATTAGTCTTGGCTGTCGGAAAATAGCAAACCAAACTAGGCTGTTGTACTGTATATATGTACGAGTGGTCGGCTGCGCGGAATTCTACACTGAGTTCCGTTCATCAGAATGTTACGTATAATGATAACGTTATTTCATACACTTAATAGTACAGCATTCGGACACAAATTAGTAGGCAACAAAAAAAAAAGTACATTACTGCAGAGGCCGTGAAGTAAGGGATTGCAGGCGAGTTTGTGGTAGACAAGTCCTGCAATCGCTCTTCCGGCCGAGGCTTGTATAGTGCTTTTCTTTTGAGAAAATACTTTACAAATACTTTTTTATTGTGAGGAAATATTAAAATTAAATAACCACTAGGTAAATTGTTGATAAGGAAAAAATAATTTAATTTGCCAACTTTCTTATTTTTTAAAGATGCCATTTGAATGAGCTATTCGAGCAGCATGTTTAACTGCACATAAATATACATAGAACCATAGACTTTGTTTTTTTTTAATGTCGCAAGTGGTCGTTGGCCGTATGTAATTTTTCCTTTGTCGGTTTAGTATTAGTACGCAGATTAAAAAAGTTAGAGCAGCGGGCAATAAACTTCATGCCTTCAGTTCGTTACATAAATGCTTACATTTCCGATCATGTTTGAGAAAATAGATTTTTCTGTGATGTGTCTGTGTATACGTGATGTCTGTGTCACTAAATAAATACAGTTTAGGTAGGTATACTATACTATACAGGCTGTGCCAAAAGTCCCAAACGATACTTCAACAGCCGATAAGGTCCATGACCCTGAGTATGATATAATTGGAAACATTTATGAATTTTAACGGCCTCCTAGCCTAGTCGGTAGTGAGTCCTGGTAGCAGGGGGTCCTGGGTTCGTATCCTGGTCAGGGCATTTATTTGTGTGTTTATCACAAATATTTGTTCCTATATATATCGTCGTCTAGTACCCACAACACAAGCTTTATTGAGCTTGGAGGTCGATTTGTGTAAGATCCTCACATAATATTTATATTTATTTTTACATTAAATTTATAAATAGGTGCATTTTTGATCAGCCGTTCCATACAAAGTGAGTTTTTTTTTCAAATTTCGAAGTTTTTCCACTGGCATCGCACTCAGGGTTATTGCTCTTATTAGCTGTTGAAGTATTTTTCTAGACTTTTTTTACATCCTGTATAATTATTTCACTTTTTGAGAAATAAACTTATGGTGAATAAATCATTAAGTACACATACTAATAAAAAAAACCTAACGGGATCGACAAAACTCATGATTGTGATTTTTCTAGCTTCGCAAGTGCGCTTTTAATTATTATAAGCTAGCATTAACCATCTTCTAACTTTTCGTATGTCTAGTAGGTACCTATATGGTATTTGGGCTTAACCGACTTAAAACTGTTTTTTTATATTGTTAGAGTTATTAGTTACTCAACATCATAACGGCCTCTCTAACCTAGTAGTTAGCGACCCTGCCTACGAAGCTGGAGGTCCCAGATTCGAATCCTGCTAGTCTATTTTAGTCGGTTTTTATCGACTATCACCGTGGCTGTCACGTTCTTACAAGTATTTAAGTACGAAAGTGACGCAGGGGGTTATAGTCGATAAAATGCAACCAGGCTAGTTATTAAATCTCTTCTTCTTTTTAATTTAAATCTCTTCTTCTTCTTCCTAGCGTTTTTCCCGGCTTGTGCCACGACTCAGGGAGCCTGGGGCCCGCTTTGGCAACTAATCCCAAGATTAGACGTAGGCACTAGTTTTATAAAAGCAACTGCCATCTGACCTTCCAATCCAGAGGGTAAACTAGGCCTTATTGGGATTAGTCCGGTTTCCTCATGATGATCATGACTCATTGGTACGAACAGGCAGGATTTGAACCCGAGAACTTCGGATTGAAAGACTCACGTCATACCGCTGGGCCACCAACGCTCTTCAAATCTTCTTGCTTTCTAGTTATCAAATCAACCAAATATTTATTTAGGTAATATTTACCATCTCCAAGTTTTCGTATGATCATTACCAGAGTTCCTATGGTATTTAGACAACGCAGACTCATACTCGTTTTTATATTGTCTTGTTGCTCAATATCTACTCACATTTTCGTAACAAATACTAAATCTGGAGTTGTTTACACATATCGCAACCAACGAACGTCCATTCTGTTGTTTTCCTCGTTGTACCTATTAATCTTAATTAAGTTAAACAAATTAATCACTTTGTTTAAGAACTGATTCAGTATCTTCGGTAACAAAGCGCGGGACAGCTATTCATCAATCAAGACAAGGATATCTACTTAAAAACGCATTAACCAACTAAAACAAACTGTCCGGCTAAACAGGTGTTTAAAAAAATATTTCTTCCCCGAGCACTTATCTTCATTCCTTTGTAATTGTTATTAACGAATTGATAACCTACATCAGTATTAAATTGTCAAGAAATCATTTAAGAACAATTTATAATGCTGTTTAGTGATATGACTTCGTTAAACCGACAAAGTTGTTTTACTATACAAATGTGGGTGAATACAATTCAAATTGGAACTATGTCGTATTAAGTATGATAAACAAGCGATATCTGATTATGCGCAAGAAATGTCGGGATAAGGGGCGGATGTAGCAGTGATGTGGGCATAACACGGTGACGCCATAATAACAGTTCGAACTCTCGTTATAAAATAAAAACGTTGGAGGTTATGGTCTGCTAGCCGCGGCCCCTACCATGTTGGACTACGCCTATTTAAAGATACATAAAGGCTGTAATATACAACGGTTTGGTCTCACGGTCAGTTAATCTTTACTTAACGTTACGACACTTTAACGCTAACGAGATCTTACAGAATCCCTCGGATCGACTTGTAAATATAAACAAAGCAGGTTTATAAATACATAGCTTAATTTTTTAATCAAAACTCGCAATAAAATTATCAAAACTTCGGAATGGATTCATCAAGATGAAATGTACACAAAGGAAATTGCAACATTTGCGGCATATCTAAAGACGAACAAAAGCAGAACAAAATTAAACTTGTTAGCACGCTAATCTTAGAGCAGGTAACTTTTTAATTCGCTTAGCGGAATTGTCATATTTCCCTTTGAGTGTCCTCTAATAAAGAGAGGAGCGGGCGAGGTCAGTCTAGAATTTTTATTAGCACTTTATATTCAAGACGGAGATGGCAACTTGTGCAGTTTTGAGGAGCAAAATTTGTTTACACGAGACACGGTGCGGACTTTTCTCTAGGGGCAGTCTGTTTATTACGGCTAACTCAATAACAATGAAAATCTTTTGAAGTCAGCGCCGAAATACGACTAAAACAAAAGCATAACGCCTTTACGACTCCCTTCGCTGGGACGACTTTTTCAAGGTAATTAACAGATCTCAGATTTATTACAAGTTGAATTAGCTTTTGACGTTCCATATCATAATCTTAAAGCGTTTTATTGTACCGGGATCGCTAAGGGGTTCTTCGGCGACAGCAGTAATTAATTACTTTACAAGGCTTAACGACAATTTTGAGGAAACTCTTCGTACTTTGTTCCCCGAACTCAGGTATCAAGAAGTTTCCTTTTCGCTCCGAAAAACAGGTTTTTGTTTTATAATTTGTTTTAAAGGAAACACACCGAAGTGTACAACGGTTTCTCAAAAGTCAAATATTGGTTCAACAATATTTTTAAAAGCTAGTATTTCCGTTCTACACTTTGGTATGTGGAAAAAATTGCGGTAATTGTCCAGAAGCTGTTGTACACTGCCAGTAATTGTGCCAGTGACAAACTGTGTTATCCCGAAACTCTCGAGAGCTGGTGGCCATAAAAGTCACATGTTCGCCCCGGGTTTATTACCGCTATAACAATTTAAGGAAGCCGAAAGGGTGGCGTGGAATTTCGACGAAAACTTTTGTTTGTCTCCCAGTCTAGCGAATTGTTTTATTTAAACTATGTTTACAACAATAACTTCATGGCACTTGCTTTATTGTGGCTTCATTGAAAATATGAGTCGCTTTTATTTGGGCAATTTGTCAGGTTTATGACTCGGCTACCAAGGTTTCGCTTACCTATTTTGTGTAGTGTATTATGATTGTGAGTACATTGTGTCATACAAAAAGCTCTTACTTTTGTTTACAACTGGTAAACTTTTTGCATCAGTTTCACTTTTATTGTAGTAAGCTGGTCGAAATTTCGGGGAAGATTTCGATGATTCATCCTTTTGTTTAGGTTTGTTCGCTACAAAATATGCCTTTACACAATCAAGGAGCCCAGCTTCAGAAGTTGCAAAAGCATCGCATTTCGTTTCGTGACTGACTTTTGCCCTGAATATTTAACTTGGTAAGCCTCTAGGCGCCTTCTTTACTGAGTGGCGTACATGTATAGATTTGCAAACGCAAAATATGACTAAAAGTCTTGCTACGTTTTGTCGGTAATTTTTTTTGTAGCGTCAAGTGCTAGAAGTTATAATAAAAAACTAACAAAGTAGATTTAACCAACGGCATGCGGTAGTTCTGTGCATACATTAGTTTTCTTTCCCGTACTAATTTGGGGCCAGGAAATGAATGAATATTAAAATAATTAAAAATATTTCATTAAGTTTAACTACTTAAGTCTAATTAGCAGATATCAAAGACACTGACCGTCTCAGTTTATAAAGAACTCGTGACACCGCTTTTACTTTATTAATTTTATGTTGACCACTATTGTTATAAACTACCATCTAGACATTAGGTAGGTATTTGCTTATAGAATATTATTATACTTACTATGACTAATTGACTGTGCTCTCATGTTTTGCTTTTCTTGTTAACTGTTTTGGTTACTGAATTAGAAATACTAATAAAAGTCTGGAAAATGCCGAACTTCACTACCGCCTGTAGACGTCTAGAGAGAGAGAAAACATAGGGCCATATAGTCATACGCTTCATATGCCGTCGTCTCTTCAGCTATAAGAAGATAAACATGTAATTGACAGAAGAAATTATGTCATTACATCTTATGCAACCAGAAATTCCATGAACTTTTTAAACAGATCACCTTTTATAAAACCCGTTTGACCAGACGGTGCTTTCAAATACTTAAAAAATGCACTACATTTAATAAAAGCTAATGAAGGGTCCATTTCAAAACATTTACTCACCGCCGGCCGGATCTTAATTTACAAATTACGGTCATATCAGAGTCGGCTATACCTCATTTATCTGAGTGGCTTGTTAGCTTGCGTTTAATTCTGGCCCAATAAAGTTTAAATAATCCCTCGTAAAATATCTTTATACTCTGTTATTTTGAATGTGAAAATTATTATCTCGAAACTCTGCGAAGCTAGAAGCTAACAATGTTGGAATATTTTCCGTCCAAATTATATGGTCGGTGTTGGCTCGAATGGCCTCGGATCTTGAATATGTATACCTATTTATAAAAAAAAAATACTGGATACAGTCCGTGCTCACCCTTGTAAATTAAGGCCGCTGAGCGTAAAGTGGAGGCCAATTAAGGAATTTATAGTCAAAATGCGCTGTAAAACAATAAATCCAATGGCTTTCGACAACAGGCCTTATTAATTACAACTTACGGCTTTTTGGGGCAAAGGGCACAAAGGGCTAGTTTCTTAGTGAATAGCGTTATGTGCCAGTTTAAGACCGAAACTTGTTTCGATCCCTTTATTTCAACATTGTTGCTTTGTTAGATTTTATGGTTTATTAATATTTAAATAAGATGTATGATACAGTATTGTAATTATGTGAGCAATATGTTATATGGTAATGACTTAGTGACCTAATAACTTTATCGATTTAGTCTTAATAGTTTATATGATCCAAATATCTTAACACATAACTAGACACATAACTAACTATAACTAGATATTACATACATGCGTTTTGTGTATTAAAATTTAGTATTTTGAGTAGTAAATGATTTGAGTACAAAGAACGCCAAAGTGTTTCTTAGCACAATTTGAACAATTTGTCACCACTATTTCTAAAAAATAATGTTGTTGATGACAAACATTGAGCAGTTTCAAGCGCTAAACCGTTTATCATTACCGGTTATATTGAAGGGTAGGTGAAGTTTCAGTGTCTCCTTTCCCGTTTAAATGCAGGATCCCCATCTGCACCTAAATTTGGCCAACAATAAATTATAACGGTACTATTTCAACTGTATTTCGTTGAGATAACTATCTCGTTTAAATCACGCACAATCGGGACTCGACCACACTGTCCTGATTGTTAAACGAAAGTGGCGGTATACTGTTTACAACGGGGAAAAGACATAAATCTCTCTAATTTATATCCAAAAACATAATAAGAGGAGAGTTATTCACGCAGTATAAGCTAGTATGTCCGGCCTTGGTATGGGCCACAAGTAATTTATAGCACAGACTTCTAGCGTATATAAAACTAAATAAAGCTCTTGAAAACGCTATAAATTGACTTACAAAGAAAGGCGATACTGTCCGGGTTAAGGGGCTTTTAGTGAAACGTCAAGTGTATGCAAGAGTTATAGGTGTTTATGACCGCGGGCTGACAATATTTATAACGTGTACTCAAACAAAAAGTGACCATTAGATATATCTGCATGACAATTTCACACGTGAAATGTTGAAATAAACTTATTTAAAATATGTAAATTATTGTGAAAATTTGGATGTTGTTCTTAAAAGGATAACCGATGAATTTCGTATAAAAATATTTGCGATGTATGGCTAAAACTCAAAGTTTTTAATTTATAAATTTAATTTCTCGGTTCCTAAAAAATATATTGTACCTACTTTTAACAAGGTGCAAAATGACCAAGCTTAAAACCAAAAATTTACCCCATTAAAGCCCAAATTGGTGCAAGTAACAACGGATGTCAAATTATAACGACCAAAGATTACACAAAACTCCGCGCCTTCCCGAAACACATAACCGGCTGCGTTTATCACGACCGATTTTAATAATTACTTGACACTTTTCAACCGTAGCAGAAATCACACCTTTAAGGCTCAAGTCGAGAGTCCTTTTCGTTACTTCCCGGCACCGGAATGACTAAGAGCTAACAAGGTATCATTATAAGGATGTCGACCTCGTTTTATCGATGTTTTTGTCGGGTCTTATTACGTTTGGCGATGGCGACGTGAAAGATTAGGCTTTTTGCCATTTGTTTCTATCGCGGCTAAATAGGATTTCGTAGATTTGAATGTGTAATTGAATTAGTCTTTAATTCAGTATTAAGTAAAAACATTCTTGATAAAAGCTTCTTATACCGTTTTGCGAAACAAGAAAATAGTTCGTAAGAGTACCTATGAATATAGTCTAATTAAGTAATTAAAATTAACAGAACATTTAATAAGCAGTACATTAAATCATAACTATCTCCAGTAAAAAAACGTCCATTGCTGGTCAAACATAATATTCGACGGATTCAAAAAACATTTTTACGTCGTCAATTAGGATTGCTTAAAAACATTTATTTATAAATATGTACATTAAAAATGAAACACTAAAAACATTATTTTATCGACTGTTAAACCACACTATTGTCGATACCTCGCTTGACCCGCTATTTGGGCAGGTGGCGAAACACAGACAAAAGGCGGCTCGTATCATTATTCTGTCTCGTTACCGGCGCCCGCGCATCAAACGAGGCGCGATATAATTCGAAAGCTGTAATTACGTTGTGTACTAATATGCCCTTGGCCGCATGGTTTGGATGATTCTTTGTTTTCGAAGTATTGGTTCTCTGACATTATTGTTTATAACTTGAAAAGCGTCGTTTATTTATATTTTCTTCTTCGTTAGGGCTCGTAAAATAAATATTATAATATATTTGATTGTTCATGATGTTTTCGCTTATCGGACATGGGGGATTAACATTATTGTTATGGGAAAACATCATGACCAATCAAAATCAGGCTAATAAAGATAACTATGGGGGTCAAAAATCGGCCGAATATGATCACATGATTATTAAACGAGCCGTACAATCATTACAAAGTGGTCGTGGGCCGTGGCCATTATGTAATCTATGAGCGGCTTGCTTAACGATACATTCAAAGGTGCAATTTTGAACGCGATAGAACGCCGCCATTCTTCTAATAAAACCATTCTTCTTTAGCTCTTGTTTCTTGTGGCCTTGTACTGGTAGGTCCATCTCATTGGCGATCTTCCTCTAACCTTCTTCTTATTTTATATAGATGTTCCTAGGTTTGCACGGTGAACACACGGTACACAATGTTCAAAACATGACATACATACATATTTGATAGCTATTTTTAAACCATAAATCTGCCATATTTTGTTAAAATACTCATCTAATAATATTTTAACAAATCCACTGGCGACCAGAATAAAGTGAATAAAATGGACAAAAATTAAGTCGTAATTATTCCAAATTAATGCCATAAAATTGATCATTCTATTCCCATCCATTTGAAAATTCACTTTGACGTACGCCTGCCTATGATTAATACTGATTACTAAAACCATCAAATAACCTAAAAACCCCAGCGTTCATTCGATGAACTCATCAAAGAAAAACTTAAAGATTATCACATTAGCGGGCCAGTTGATAATTACCATGTACACTAAACTAGAGAATACAAATTTTAAATAGCTTTTATTGTAATATAAATAAGGTTGAATAGTGTTGGTGGGGTGTACACGATGGGCGTTCACACATACATCATGTTGTTTAAGATGTTACTCGGAATTAGTGAACAGGGCAAGTTCAAGTTAATAGTCTTGAACTGTTAATTTGGTAGATCTGTTATCCGTAATAGATGATCGTGAGAGTGGTGGTCTGATAGTAAAATTCTGGCTTAATGTGCACACTTTGGCATTGGTTTCCGGTGGATGCCATACATTAGGTACGAGTACGTCCGGGAACGTGCAGCGGCTTTAAGTCAAATATATTCGTAGGCAAAGTGGAACTAATCTGGCTTTCCTTTTCTTAGTTACAGCTAGGAAGTGCCCGGTGAACCGAGTTTTATAAACGGCAACCACACTCTAAGAAAGCTGTTCTTCCATCATAATCCGATACATTTTTATCATCACATGCAGTATATGAATGGTATTTTACTGCTATAGTAATTAAGCTTCTCGAATACGCAATATTTTTACAAAAATGAACATTTTTCATGCAATTATGGTTAGATATTTCTAGTCACCGTTTTCAATGATTTTGTCAGTAAAATATGAAAACGGTACATCAATCATTTCGAATAAATATTATTACCAACTCGACCTGTGACTCAGCCCATTTCCACAAAGTCGGAAATAATTAATTGGAGTGAAACGAAATGAAAGCTGTATTTAATAATTTACAAATTACTGATAAAATGATCAGACCCATTAAACAGATTCACGTTCCTTTATTGTAACTGTAAAACTTAATTATTAACACTGTACAGTTCACAACAAAAGCTGCAGAAATGGAAGTGGAAATAGAATCTTTACAAATAAAAGGGGTATTAATGAAAAAATAAATGGGTGCCCTCTCTCCCGTATACAATCGATTGTCATATTTTCACTTGGAATAACACGAATGGCACGTTACATGACATAAATGTCATTATTATAATGCTACTTTTCGCATAGTAACCATTTTTTTGCGCATGCATAACATTACTTGGCAGTATACTAAATCGAATAGATTTCTATAATCCGAACTTTAAAGTGCATAATATATCCAAAGCTGATCAATCCAACTAATGTGAAAAATCCTAATATGTAAGTTACTACAACCTGTGCTTAACTAATATACTTTTTGCCGCATGATTTTTAATAATCTCTCAACTCTGCCGTCACCAATGAAAGGTTGACAAGGCGCCACAGCAACGCGGATATATCATCGTCCAATGGTATCCCTCACTAATATTTTAGGTTAGGTTAGGTTGGTATGTTGACAAGGCCCAAAGCGCCTCAACAACGCGGAGTAGGAGCTCCGCGAACGCGGAGCTCCGTCGACTCCTTTTGTCAGCCCCGCTGAAAGGTTAGATCATCGTCCAATGGCACCCCACTCTAATGCGTAAGGTTAGGTTAGGACGTTGACAAGGCGCGAAGTGCGTCAAAAATGCGGAATAATGGACCCGCTTCGCGGAGCTCCCTCGACGACTTTTGTCAGCCCCACTGAAGGGTTAGATCATCGTCTAATGGCACCCTTCACTAATTCGTAAGGTTAGAATGGTACTGACATGGCGCGAAGCGTCTCAACAACGCGGATTAGGCCGTCGACTCTGTCTGTAAGCCCCACTATTCACTAATGTGTTTGGTCAGGTTAGTATTTTGGCAAGGCTCCCGCCTCAACAACACGAATTAGGAGCTCCGCGAAGCGGAACTCCGTCGACTTTTGTTGTCATCAAAATCAATTATGCTTTAGTTTAGTGTATAAAACTATATTAACGAAGTGAATATTAGGATACTTACGCATTAGTAGTGTTAATTTTAGGATTTTCTTCTTTACGCTATAAGGGTTATGCGTATAAAAAGATTCGACATAAGAACTTTATGACAAATTATGGTGTAAGATATAAAACTTTTAGGTCAAACAACCTTATGCGCAATAAATTTAGAAAAAAAGATTTCTTTGGATCAATAGTTATGCCAAACGTTGTTATGCCAACTGATAATATACCTATAATACAATAAGAAAATACAAACAATGAGGTTCTTTTCTGATAGATTTGAGTCTCAACCTAAAGCCTGACGGCCTCCCACCCGCGTAAGACCAAAAGAGATAACGCTGGGTAAAAGAAAATAGATTTGAGTCTAAGACATTTTTGCAAAAAAAAAATGTAACCTTAACCATCTAGTTGTATTTGTTTCCTCACAATACCCAAGCATGAAATAATTGTATTTTTTACTGCCATGAATATAAAGAATTTAAACTATCGTGAGACATATTAGGTACCTAATATTATAATAAAATTACGGATAACGCTCACGTATTTTTATTATAAATAATATTTGAAACGGGATAATTACCATGTATGTTTGTTTTATTGAGCACCCGATATTTCGACACTGTTGCAAGCGTCATGTTCACGGAGAAATAAAACAAACATAAATGGTAATTATCCCGTTTCAAATATTAGTTATAATGCAAATGACCATGTTAGCTTAAAATCACGTATTTTTAGTTTACTATGCGGACATCTTAGGATGCCAATATACAAATACACATCCAAAAATCCCTACTTTTTTTGGTTTTTGTTTTTTTTTTTCTTTCATGTAGGTTATGATACATTTTATTTACCATGACATAATAGATAATAAGTTGCTTTATATACAGTTTTTATTTACACAATGTTTAGCTCAGAGCATTCTTTCATGGAAAAAAGTTAGGCTAAAGTTATAGGACAGCGAAATTCGACTCAAATATTTAATTTGGAAAACGCCCCATTATAAAGAGTCAACAACCGTGCAGAAGACGCTTGCGGGCGGACTGAGCATCTTCTGGCCGCACGCAGCGCCCTTGATGATACCGGCTGAGGATGATCTGTTCTTAGTCCTGGAACCACGGGATCGTTTGACTATAGATCTGGTTCATCCAATGTAAACGGCGGCAAGCACACTGAACTCACTGTGTCTACACACTCTAGCTCACTACCTGCATCGAACTTTTGGCTATGGACTATAGGTTTCCATGCCGGTGGCACCGCTGAGCCACCCGATTAAATTTAGGGCGCTGCCCAATTTGGATAACTTCGCGTATTTTGCGTGTATTACTAAGATGTCCGAAACATGTCGCACATAGCGACTAAAAACGTAAATTTTATCCGTATTTTATTATAATAGCCATTAATTTATCAAATCTTTGAATACGGTTCTAGTTTAATGAAATGTAATATTCGTATAGTACGTTTTATTTTATTTTTTTACTTTGCTGTCGGTACACCTGCGCAGAGACAGTATAGATGCTGGTTATTATCATAAATCGTAAAAATGGGCGTGGCTCTTTATCTTCGTGCAGCAAAGTTAATGTTGGCCAGATAAGTCACAGATACTGTTAATAAACGCAAGTTCATGCGTAATAACTTTATGTTAAAGGTCAAAGTTAAATATGAAATTGTGAAAACAAAATCATAATTACAGTTTTGATAGTCTTAAAATGTAAACATGCGTTCAAGTCTTAATCATCATCATCAGCCAAACATAGGCCTCCCCAGAGACTCCCACAAAGATCGGTCGTGAGCTGCTCGCATCCAGTAGACACCCGCAGCCTTTACGTCCACCGTTCGTCAGTCCACCTTGAGGGGGGCCTTCCCACGCTGCGTCGTCCGGTACGTGGTCGCCACTCGAGAACTCGCCGACCCCACCGGTGATCGCCATTTCAACTTAGCGATTCTTTGTCTCAATAATTGTAATGAAAAGTCGTTACAAATACTGAAATGTCAAAATGAGAATAATGTTCATTGAAATATTCCGAAAATGTTGTACTTATAATATGTATATCCATCTTTACTTGTTTTTTTTTTCAATTACATAACCACCCTGAATACTGAATAATCCCGATGTACCCAATTATACTTATTCGTAGTAATTGGCACATAAAACACATTCATAACTACTCCTACGTACAGTTGTAAAAATAATAATTCTCATTATAACACATGTACAGCGACCCGGTGTGTAGGTGTACCATAAACTAGAATTCATTGCTTAACTATCAAAATGATTAGCAGAAAAGCGGTTGCCAATTTGTAATTCATAGCCAAATTATTTTAATTGCAAAAAAAGTTTACAGACGCAATAACAACATGTCAGTCATGATTTTTAATCACTATGCTATTTTGGTATGATTGCTTTGGATAGTTAGATCATGACTTATATAATTAATCTGGTAGTTAGTATAATAATATATTAGTATTATAATGTAATAAATATATCCTTGGTTTTAACCTGCCGAATCCTACACCTGATTAGACTAGGCAATGGAGCTATGCCGTTACGTCGCCTAATTAAAACTATAAGTAGTGTTCAAGTATTATATTTCTTTGAATATTTGACAGTTCACAGTGCTTTGGTATAAACTGTTATGCTGTGTACCATTTTTGAAATGAATAAATGAATGTAGATCTACGTAGGTACATATTTATATACGCCAGGATAAATTAAAATGTTTTTTTTTTCTAGGTTTTATACAGTTTTATCCAAACGAAGCCCTCTTGTTCTTTGGTAAATCCATATTTATAAATGCATGAATTGTTAGCTATGCAAACTACTTAAAATGTTATCTGACTACTTTTGTTTTTACTTTCTTTGATCTTGGTTTTATTTTAATACTTAGATTATCTAGATATTAAAAGCGCTTTTTATCTAAGTTGTGTGCGAAAGTAACTAATATTATTACAATGGTTTTATTTCGAAATTCTAAAACACGACTGAAATTTATATGGACAGTATTTTCATAATTCCATAAATGCCCAGAACTACTGTACACATATGTATAGGTAAGTGAAGCCAAGTGTAAAAGTATAAGTAAGTCTCTTCTCTCTCTTCTATCTTATGAAAAATATGTCCCGTAGTACACTTATCAGACGATTTTGTCCATAAATATTTTTCCACTTGACTGTACATATCATGTATTTACTTACCATTAACAAAAAATCTTAGAAAGAAAGGAAAAGTGGAAACCCTCATGAAGTCATGACCACGGCAGAGCGATGGGCATGTATCCCAGAGTCGCGGGTTCGAGTCCCGCCCGAGGTCAACTTCTAAACAACATTCAATGTAAATTAATAATAAATGCATTCATCACTTTGACAAATTATAAATACTTAAGTATCTACTTAATTTTTGAATAAATTGTTTTTGCATATTAATAATATACAAATCAGCATTTTCGTAACCTCAGCCATAAGCCAGTTAGCAAATCCATTGAGAAAAACTCAGTGCCGCTCAAGGAAGGCAATTTGAAATGCAAAATCACATGAAAAATCTTGGGACGCAAACGTTTTGGAGTAAGAGCCACTTTTTAAAACTATGTCTAAGTGCGGTTTCTGAGTTTTGCAGACATGTTTTCATGTTAAGGAAGAGCAGAAATCTTTATGTGGATAAGACAATATTGATGGATATTTTGACTCGGAATATAAAAATAAAGAAAAGGTACTCTTTATTGATTTAAGTTTTTTATACATATTTAACCCTTAACTACCTACCTACTGTTTTTATCACACAAGCACCTACCTCCCGTCCCTAGGACGGCTAAATAATATCACCCTTAAATATTAAATGTTATGGATCATATAGGTAATTTGAAATAAAAACAACAAAATACACAAATTAAATTATTAATTAATCTAATAATAACATCAAAAACCTGAATATTTTATATATCTTTTCTTAGAACATCTGGGACCAATCCTTAATTTTATTCTAGGAACTATATATCCTTTGGAAGGTGAGATCCACTAAAATTATAACTTTATATAAAGATTGAAGTTTCACAATATATCATTGTGAAAAGGGCAGTATTTTGATAAAATTGCAGACAACCTAGTTACTACTTTTCGCAGTGAAAGCACAATTTATTCGAACATTGTAGGCAAATTGGTGTTTTGGCATTCTAAACACATATATACTGATTTCTGCGTTTCTTCGGGTCACAAGTACAGCAGGTTTTTCGTACTTCCTACCGTTCTTCAACACCAATGTAAAGAAAATAGTAATGCATAAATTCTTAATCACCTACAACCCGTCTCCGAGACCCCTAAGAAAAAATACGTATGCACCTATCACCCGTCTCAGAGACGGTCGGAGGCAGCAATATACTCGCCAAAACTAAACGCGTACACGACCAACCCCGGTGAGTGGTGACGCGGCACTGAGGCAGGAGGGGGAAAGGTACAAGGACATAGAGGTTTCTAGGAAGCTCGCACTTAGGTCTATTACATTGTTTAAATTTGAATGAGTCTGTGAGACGGAAGGTAGGCGGTTAAGGGTTAAATCTAAAAGTATAACTAAACCAAAACTATATAAAAATAGGTAAAAACAAAATAATAGTATTTATATTAAGCATAATAAGACATAAATAGAGTATAAAAAAGCACTTACCTACAAAAGCCCAATTAAAGAAAGAATACCCCGTCTAAAAGGTCCGCCTGCGGCATGGTCCCCATGACACTGGCGGCGTTACCTCTCTGCACAGCTATGGCGATACCTTGGGAGAGGTAAGCGCCAGCCCTACGGTCCCCCGTAGTCTCAACAAGCCGCGCCGACAGAGCCCTTACGAAAGTCTTTGTGTCAGCTGACCAGGGACCCAATGTCTCAACTGCGAGCGCCGCAAACAGTATACACGCACATTACATTTTCTAACACATTATAAACACTTATACATTGCAAGAAAGTGCATGAAGTTATCTCTACATGTTTTGATAAAACTAAATGCGTGGTGGCGCGTTCGTTCCAATCTCGTACGAATTAAATTTTGATACGTTTGTACGAAATATGATTTGATGTTTACCAATCGTTTTCCAACTAAGGAAAACCTCTTACTCTAGTTGCCCCTCTGAATTGGAAGATCAGATGGCAATAGCTTTCCTAAATAATAGACAGTACTTACACTAAATATTAATTTGGTCCGTTTGGTATCAAATGGACTCCAGGTTCCAACAGCAAAATCTGAGAATATCCACATTAACATCATCGTAAGACGCAAACGCATAAATAACACGTTAACTATCGCCAACGGTCGTTGCACGTCGTATCTCCTGCACGTGAAACTCATAACATTCATAAAATGATTACGTGAGAAGAACCAACTGAGTCTAGCTCAGGACGTAAGGCTTGTTTTCCATTAGACACACTGTGCCTATTTTCACTGGAACGACTTCACGAGAGAGGAGACTATAGTGACACTGTGTGACACTGTGTGCAACAGTGTGGTTTGTTATTGGGATGTTGAGTTAATTCTTTGAACGTGTAATGTTAAAGTTTGGTGGTCTGAAAGAGGGGTTGATTTATCTGGGTGCGTAACTAAACACAACTTGAGTAACACTAATTTTATCATAAGGGGTAATATTTAGAGAGAACTCGAATGGCGCTTGTAACAGTGCCGAAATATAGGGAACTCACAAAAACAAATACATGGTAAATATCTCGTTTCAAATAGTAATTATAACTCAAACGTTGCAAAATTCTAAAATGTTCTATATAATAGAATAGCAGAGATAGTAGAACTAACTTTAAAAAAATATGTATTTTTTTGTAGCAAACACGACAGCGTTTTACGGCATAATGTTCCTACTATCAGGTTCAAAACAAAACTGCATGGGTAAATTTTGACCCAATTTATATATGTATATAATATATACATATATAAATTACTCAGATGCTCAGATCCAAGTTACTTAGTCAACGTAAGGGATACATGGTATGGACAAATTATAATTATAATATACCTAATTTGTCCATACCATTTATCCCTTACGTTGACTAAGTACCTTGGATCTGAGCATCTGAGTTATTCTAAAATTATAGAAAGACACAATTTTATGGGAGGTCATCTAAAGAATGGCTTGTAAAGATTTCCGATTGTCATGTTTTCATACTGATAAAAACAAGCATAACATACATGCTTGTCACATACTAATTTCCTTACACTTTTATTTCTCTGATTATTTACTATATAATATTAAAAAAATAAAACTATTATATTGTTAGAGTTATATTCATCGTAGAAACATTACCCAGCACTATTCCCGCTCTACCATGTACCTAGTACTTGTAAATCAACACTGTATAAACATCACTTTACGGCGACATTACGAAAATCGCACTGGGACTCTAACATCTTTATTCACACGCGGCCCCACTATAAAAATGGCCCTTATATCGACCTTATCAATTTTATACGTTGGCGACATTGTTTTTCTACGACGTATTGGGATACTTTATCTGTTCAATATCAATAACAATAAAATAAACCCAGGTTTTATCTGAAAGTAAGCGTTCGAATTCTGTAAGAAGATGGCGTCCGATGATAGTATCTTAAATCATTATTGTAAGCTGTATTCAAGTAATGATGATGTCATTATTTGTTATCTGTTTGAAATTTTTAACATCGACCGCTTTATATGTACTTGAATGTCTTCAATAAAAATCGGATTTGTTTTTGTTTTTCTTACAATCTCTTTAAATTTGTTTTGTTTTTATACTTTTCTCATTTTATTGAAATATACAAATCTTCTTTGAAATGTTTAATTTGAAAGTTTTTTTTTCATGAACGGTTCGTGTTTCAGAGTAATTTTGCTTGATGTTAAAATTTGAGAACGTATTATAATTACATTTAGACTCTCTTAAGTGTTATTAAGCTAATTAATATATCCTGTGTACTAAATATACTTCTGGCGCCTATCGTTTCATTTCCGCGTTTTATGTAAATAAATACAAATTGTGTTCTGGCAAGAGGCTATTCTAAATGTAATTTGTAATTTAATTCATTCAGTGACCATTAGCATGTTCTGCTCGAAACATTAAAGAAAGTAGTCTCATATAAATTGTCCTTTTATCTACTATTACGCTTATTATTCCTTTAGTAAATTAGTAGAATGGTAATTTAAATGTTTATCACTTGATAAAGTTTATGGCTTATTAAGAAGAACCAAACCTAAAAGGGTTTACTTAACGGTAGAGTAGTAATAAAAATTCGAGTCTAAATTCTATTATTTGCTTTTACATTTTAAAGTCTTCGATTTAAACAAAAACCCTACATTTTACAGTAACTATTAATAATCATAGAAAAGTGTTTTAATGTAACCAACTCATCATAATTTATCCCAAAACAATCTTTGAAAGGACATGCAATCTTTGAAATTATGAAGTTTGCGGATTTTTTAAATTACCTTTTTTGATCTTACCAACAAAGATTTTGCGGTTCATTTGTTTTGTTTCACAAAAGTGTTTGCAATACACTACTCTGGCTCAGAATCATTTTATTGGCCTTTACATCAACAGAATGATGATCTAAACAGCGTACGAAGAAGTGCGGGACCGATACGCGAGCGCCAGCCACGATCACAAATACGACAGTCAAAAGTCATGCATTGTAAAGGTGGGAGCGCGGTGCGTTATTGCTGCGTGTTGGCTTAGTATAAGTAATAAATAATGGCAAATAGGAATGGTGTTGCGAGCAGTTACTCTACCACTAAAGACTTAAGGATGACTCACACTAGAAACGGGCCGGGCCGAACTATCCGTTTCTATAACAAACGTCACCTGTCCTCCGAGGGCTCCGAGCTACCACGTGATTCTTTCTATAGACATTGACAGATCCTCCCGTCCCATTCTAGTGTGAGTCGTCCTTTAAACTTTATTTGATTAATAACAATTTACTCACAAAATAAAATCTTTCACAAAAATTTTCATACCCTTCCATTTTAAGATTTCCCCACGTTCAATACTTACGGCTAAGGCCTCTTTGTTCCCGCGCTCATTTAGCGGCGCGCCGTCGACTATATTAAGCAAAAAATTAAACAAATAAAAAAGCAAATAAAAGGCCGGGACTGGCGCAGTCATTCGGGCGCGAATAAAAGTGTTTAATTAAACGTTGTTATTGATGGGTCCTCGGTAGATGGTGTTAATCAAGGAAATACTGACTTTGAGTCTCTCCCAAATATATGCTCCTTTAGTATAAGGTATTTTTGTCGCTGGTTTCGGCCGTTTGATGAGGTTCATTTCTATATTAATCCCGCCTTATCGGCAACCGACAAAGAGGTAACTTTTACTAAAAACAATCACATTTATGTATTTTTGCACACTGAATTACATTGTGGTATATTTAATACTTTCCTTTGTTGTTTTTCTTACTTATTTAATTTCTATACTTCTAATTTCAACTTGCATTTTTGGAGTACGCTAATAGCGTCCTGCGCTACTTTCTACATCCTGCAAGTATGTAATATTACTGTGTTCCATCTACAAACAAGTGTATAAGTACCTACATATATGTATATCTGTATTTAAAGGCACAAAACAATAGCAGCTATAGTTGAGCTAAAATAAGAGAACTGCTACCTTTTATAAAAAAAATATCTATACTAGGTATAAATATATATACCCTCATATTATCTATACTATCTATTCAGGACGATAGTATCAGTAGCTACTCTTAACAAAAGTGGAAAAGCGTTAGCAATTGCACAGTATCTGTACACACATCGAAACTGGCTTTGACTTTATTTTTAATTCGACTTAATTGTCGAAGTTACGAGCCCAGCCGAGTCGCATTAAATGCAGGACCTTTATTGGACTCCCTTGGACAAAGTCGATCGTAATTGGTGACGGAACCTGACATTTTAGAATCGGTGAAACACTTTGTTTTGCTAATTTGTGTAAAGGAAATGTAATTAAACTATTTTAAGCTAACATGAACAAAACAAAAAAAAATAAACATCAAAACAATGTCATGTGTGTGAGATACGATGTTTCAAAAGTCAATACTAATAATATATTTTGTATTTTGTTTTAATATTTTATATTTTAATTAGATATAGAGTGGCCATGCAACCATCAATAAAATAGCTAACATTATCATTTACATTATTTCAAACGATATTTACCATGTATATTTGTTTTTGGGAGCTCCCGATATTTCGGTATTGTTATTAGCGACATGTTCGCGGTAACAGAAACAAATATACGTGGTAAATACTTCGTTTTAATAGTAAATAATATAATTAAAATAAACTATTGATGACCTACTTCGTATTAAACGAAAAAAAGGAGTGTTAGTTATTAAAATGTCGGCAACGCGTGTGAGCCTTGTGGAATTACAGTTGCCCGTATGCTTCAGTAGCCACTTACCTTCAGGAGGGTCGTATGTGTGTTTGCTATCGTCATGCTGTTTTGAATTTTTCATTCACTGTGTATTAGACGAATATTTAATTGGTCATTATTTTGCATTTTTTGGTCCAAACCCTGTACTAGAACTAAATTTTACTGTGTATTTATTATTTTTAACTTTAATAGAAATGAGTTTTTTATAATTTTTTAAACATAAATTATAATGACCAGCGAAATATTTTTTCTCAAACTAAGGTATATTATCCATAATTTTAGAAGCATCGCTGAAGAACATTATAGTAAAATAAAATGGCAGAAACCATGTCCCGCTTACTTGGGACAGTAGTTTCGCAAGAATGTAATTGAAATGTCAGCCTTAATTTGTATCTAAGTTCGTTTCAAGACTTCACGTCTACCCGCAATGTATTGTTTTAAAACAGTAAGTAGCTAAGATTTTTCTTAAAATTATGGAAATTTCTCAAATATGGAAGTTACTCGTACAGAGTAAAATTTTTAACATCACTGTATGTACATTTATTTGTTTATAAAAAAAACTACAGCGACAACAATTCCATATTTATTTCATACATCCGTGTCGGACATTATGGAAGTTAATAATGTGTGTAAGTGTAACAACTACTTATAGGTAAACTCTACTACTGCCTACTTCAAGAACATTCTTAAGATGGTTATCTTAAGAATGTTCATACTTTAAAATGATCTTCAAATAACTTCTCCGTTAATTTAATGTTTCAATAATAACAAAAAAAAACACTTACGTATTGCCCTTATCTGTCAGTGTGGACGGCCATGTTACACGAAGTGTTAGCAAGAATGCGTTTTCATTAATTTCAAATTTTCTTACAAAATGACGTCATTTGTTAAAGGAATGCTGCGCCGTTGAGAGGGTAGAATTTTGCTTGTTTTTAATATTACGGATAAACGTTATATAGAGAGTGCATTTTATACATTTGTAGCTACAGAGGCCTTACCATGACGTTTTAACGCGATTCAATTTAGGTTCAGTTTCGGCTTAGTTGTATAGAAGCGACTCAGTTTAGGTCGTCAACTGAATCGCGTCAAGACGTCATGGTAAGTCTACCGTTAAACTGTGGCGTTCATTAATCTGGCTTATGAGCAGCTGGAATGTCAACATCGTAAACGTAACTATCACACTGCCTTTATTGTTTAACTGAGAGGCCTCAGTTAAACGGTAGAGCTATAGCTTACTTGTAGTAGTACCTTTGTTAGTTTGTAATATATATTCATAAAAAAATCAAAAAGAAACTTAATTGGAAGCAGCGTTTTGCTTAATGGCATCATATTTTATCAGGAACATTATGCCTTGAAGCATTTGTAATTAGTTAACTTAATTATAAACCGCCTTTGCATTTTTCAAAGTACGATACTTTATTAAAATTTCGCTTAAAGTCAGATTTTAATATTCTTAATGTACTTTTTAGTTACCTAATATTAAAATTAAAAAGGTGGTGGTGGTATTAAGGTGGACTGATGACCTGGTGAAGGTCGCAGGAGTCCGCTCATCCGCTGGATGCGGGTGGTGCAGGACAGGGTCATTGTGGAAATCTTTGGGGGAGGCCTATGTCCAGCAGTGGACGTCTTTCGGCTGAAATGATGATGATGATGATGATGATAAAAATTAAAAATATTATACGGTATTTATTGTATTTATTTTATATTTATTTACACTTTGGTTTTCAATAAATAGGTACTTACCTATGTAGTTTTAGCTACAGTGCATCTTAATACAAAGGTATGGGCTACACTATTATTTTTAACAAGAAACGTTTGCGTCATGTCATGGTCATGAATCTTTCCAGTTTTTCATTATTTCTAAGAAATTTGGTAACTGTGGCTATTACATTATGACATTATAGATTAAGACAGCACTAGTCCATTTTCTACATGGGTCGGGACGATGTGGCAATTGCCGTAAAAAGCGTCTCGTGATCTATACGCTACCATGTGACACTTTCTATAGAAATTGACACGTCGTTCGGTTCGGCACGTCCCATTCCGGTCTAGCGTAAGTACTTCCCTTAACCACAAATCTTATTTGTACCTCATGTTTCTCCCAACGCCGCTCCCTATCTGGCAAGTCGATCATAGCTTATCTACAAGCAGGGGTCAAGTAACGTTACCTAAATTATTTACGCAGATATCCAACCTTTGGTTCAAATCCGACGACTTATGGGCCCTATTCACGACCCAATTTGGGAACTGAGATTATCTGCGGGGGTAAAGGTGACGCATGTCAGGTTCCATCAAAGTTCTGCTCATAACTAATTGCTATCATCGTCGGTTAGGATATTAAAGTTTTCAAGTTCAGATTTACTCATTATAATGAGAAGGACAGTGTTCTGATTTATTTTAATACATAATTCTACAGTTACTTATTCGACGCACCGGAAATGTTTAATTTAGTTTTCAAATATTAAACTGCAACAAATATTCAAAATAAATTGAGAAAACAATTACTTAGCTTAATCTTAGAGTTTTAATTTTTATTTGAAAATATGTGATCATTTTACTAATTTTAATATTTTTATGATACCACATCTTCAGATCACGTACGAAAGAATACTAGGAAATAATATATCGATTTTTACGTCTTCTTTTTGCTTCTTTAGCCTCAATTACTTTTCTACGCGCTAAATGAACGCAGTATTTCCTTTGCCCTGTACGCAAAGCGCAGTAAGTGCATATTTCCCTGATATGCAGCAACAGCGTTCTTGTTCAGAACTGCAGTAATGCGTTCTGCGGCAAATACAGAAGCATTACCAGGCTGCGGGTGCTGCAGGCATTAATTTCGTAATTAAGTGAACGATTAAATCGATTATTTAATTCGTTTGTGGGCATTATATGGAATTCAGCAATGGTACTTTATGAGGCAAACTTCTTATCGAATCGAAGCTGTAGTGAGAAATATTAATATTATATGTAATAAAATAAATAACACTCACTTATTTGGATCAAACACAAAACGATGTTCGTTCGGAGTCTTTCCGATGTCCTTATTTAAAAGTTAAAAGCTATAAAGCTTGATTTTCCCATTTAAGCTTTATCTACATTAAGGGGTACTCCTTTTCTATTGCATTTTATTATAATGATTATCACTACATGCCCACAAGCTGTTAAATATTGACCGCAGGAAAGAAAAAATGTGTATTCAGCTGAACTGTAGAGCCAATCTTTCCTGTAGCCAATAGTTCAGAGCTTGTGGATATATAGTCATGAATCATGATGTATTTGATGGTTGCAGTACTTTGTTTTTTACTGTATGCTGTAAACTGTTTTTTGAAATAAATAAAATAAATAAATGATTTTTATTACCTATACAATTCGATAGAAAACGAGTATTTTTTATGTGAATAAGGGTTCGATAAGATAATCAACTTTCATAGCCCTTAACCTTTGAAAAGACCACCGGAAAGACCCGTTTAGTTACTCAACGCTTGATAATGGAGTCCAAAACTCTCCGAACCATGTCGCGAGTGTAATTAATATACGTGTGTGTGATCGGTAAGTTCTTTTTTCAGTATTATTTAGTACTAATAGGTATTTATAAAAAAAAAAAAACAAGTTTAAGCGCTTTTTCTGACACGGTGCATCTTTGATGGACCGTGTCAGAAAAAGTCAAAACATCATTTTGAAGGTATTAGCAGATTCTTTGTCACTGGGTGGCACAGATCAGGACACTTGTTAAATATATTAAATAGCCTTGATCTGTGTCACACCGAGCTCTGTTCTTTTTAGTATTTAATTAATTTAATTAGGTAATTTATAATATTTAAGTAATTAATTTATTATGTAACCTCACTAACATAGATATAAGTATAAAATGTAACTAACCATATATGGATGTAAATCTGAAATAAATAATTTGAATTTGAAAACTTAAGGACTTCCGATATTTTAGCCCCGTTTAACGCGTCCTGGTTATCTTAGTAACTGAACTCAACAATACGCAAATACAAACATACATGTATGGTCAATAGCCTGAAGGGTTTGTTTATCCTGGCTTATTTAACAAATACATTTTTTCTACTCGTGCATAATTTTAAGTTCTGCTCATAACTAATTGCTATCATCGTCGGTTAGGATATTAAAGTTTTCAAGTTCAGATTTACTCATTATAATGAGAAGGACAGTGTTCTGATTTATTTTAATACATAATTCTACAGTTACTTATTCGACGCACCGGAAATGTTTAATTTAGTTTTCAAATATTAAACTGCAACAAATATTCAAAATAAATTGAGAAAACAATTACTTAGCTTAATCTTAGAGTTTTAATTTTTATTTGAAAATATGTGATCATTTTACTAATTTTAATATTTTTATGATACCACATCTTCAGATCACGTACGAAAGAATACTAGGAAATAATATATCGATTTTTACGTCTTCTTTTTGCTTCTTTAGCCTCAATTACTTTTCTACGCGCTAAATGAACGCAGTATTTCCTTTGCCCTGTACGCAAAGCGCAGTAAGTGCATATTTCCCTGATATGCAGCAACAGCGTTCTTGTTCAGAGCTGCAGTAATGCGTTCTGCGGCAAATACAGAAGCATTACCAGGCTGCGGGTGCTGCAGGCATTAATTTCGTAATTAAGTGAACGATTAAATCGATTATTTAATTCGTTTGTGGGCATTATATGGAATTCAGCAATGGTACTTTATGAGGCAAACTTCTTATCGAATCGAAGCTGTAGTGAGAAATATTAATATTATATGTAATAAAATAAATAACACTCACTTATTTGGATCAAACACAAAACGATGTTCGTTCGGAGTCTTTCCGATGTCCTTATTTAAAAGTTAAAAGCTATAAAGCTTGATTTTCCCATTTAAGCTTTATCTACATTAAGGGGTACTCCTTTTCTATTGCATTTTATTATAATGATTATCACTACATGCCCACAAGCTGTTAAATATTGACCGCAGGAAAGAAAAAATGTGTATTCAGCTGAACTGTAGAGCCAATCTTTCCTGTAGCCAATAGTTCAGAGCTTGTGGATATATAGTCATGAATCATGATGTATTTGATGGTTGCAGTACTTTGTTTTTTACTGTATGCTGTAAACTGTTTTTTGAAATAAATAAAATAAATAAATGATTTTTATTACCTATACAATTCGATAGAAAACGAGTATTTTTTATGTGAATAAGGGTTCGATAAGATAATCAACTTTCATAGCCCTTAACCTTTGAAAAGACCACCGGAAAGACCCGTTTAGTTACTCAACGCTTGATAATGGAGTCCAAAACTCTCCGAACCATGTCGCGAGTGTAATTAATATACGTGTGTGTGATCGGTAAGTTCTTTTTTCAGTATTATTTAGTACTAATAGGTATTTATTAAAAAAAAAAACAAGTTTAAGCGCTTTTTCTGACACGGTGCATCTTTGATGGACCGTGTCAGAAAAAGTCAAAACATCATTTTGAAGGTATTAGCAGATTCTTTGTCACTGGGTGGCACAGATCAGGACACTTGTTAAATATATTAAATAGCCTTGATCTGTGTCACACCGAGCTCTGTTCTTTTTAGTATTTAATTAATTTAATTAGGTAATTTATAATATTTAAGTAATTAATTTATTATGTAACCTCACTAACATAGATATAAGTATAAAATGTAACTAACCATATATGGATGTAAATCTGAAATAAATAATTTGAATTTGAAAACTTAAGGACTTCCGATATTTTAGCCCCGTTTAACGCGTCCTGGTTATCTTAGTAACTGAACTCAACAATACGCAAATACAAACATACATGTATGGTCAATAGCCTGAAGGGTTTGTTTATCCTGGCTTATTTAACAAATACATTTTTTCTACTCGTGCAAAATTTTATGATTGAGCTAATTGTTTAGGTATATAAACAAAGTAAGTTGCTTATTTCGTTTTGATCTAAGTATTGCCAAAAACGTTAGATATTGAAAGAATGTTACGAGAACTGGGTACTTACGTTTAGCGTAAGTATAACGTTTCAACCATAAAAAACGAAGTTATAAAATTAGAAAGTTATTAAAAGTGCTTTACACAACATAGATAATGATACTTGAAGATAACATGCAAATGTCGGTATAATTCACGATCAAGTATTACTTGTGATATATACCAACTCAACTTTGCCGTTTATTTTGAAAAAAACAATTAAAATTCGACTTTATTCCAATTGGCGTAAGAGTGTATGTTTTTACAGGATCGGTATAACATTGATGTTTTATATTGACGAAATGTAATGACCGCGTATGCACTTGTTCTCCGGCGGCCCAATAATGATCGTAATAATAGAGCAAGCCAGTAACCTGTCTGTTTGTAGAGTAATGTTATAGAAATATGCGTCAACTTTGACCTTCAATTCCGTTACTTATATACCTATAAATGTGAAATAAGAATACAAATTGTACAAAATAAGGAACGATATAAATAAACAAGTGCTGTAAAGGGCTCGAAACGTAGGGTCATGGTGTTAATAAATGCGATTAATCAGTTCTAAAGTGTTTAATTTTAATAGAAATAAAATTAAAATTAAAAATATCACAATCATCAAAATTAGGTAGGTAAACACCGGTAATTCAACTCATTATTAATACATAATCACGGTATATACTCTTACATTCCATATAAATTATAATAATAGTCCTTACACTAGGTCGATTTGTGTAAGATTGTTCCATAATATTTATTATTATTTTGTATGTCTTACCCATCACGGAACAATGGTGTTCCAGACCTTTGGGAGGCGTACGCGAAGCCGGAGCCAACACGCATAGACCCTTTCGACAATTTAATGAAATGTAGGGGGTACACTGAGCGGATTTTGCACCTGCCCGATTCATGGGACGCACGCAGAGGCTGAGCCTCCCATGGTAAGCTCAATAAGGCTTGTGTTGTGGGTACTAGACGACGATATATTTAATAGATAGATTATAGTAGATAAATACTTAAAGACATAGAAAACATCCATAACCCAGGAACAAATATTCGTGATAAACACACAAATTAATTCCCTAACCAGGAGTCCAGGATTCGAATCAGGGACTTCCTGCGTCGTAGGCAGGGTCACTACCGACTGGGATAGGCTATTTTTAATAAAAAATATTATAAACGTTTAGTCATTTATTCGTGCCTCTTTCTCCGCTATGATTTGTAAATACAAACGTATCCAAGGCTAGCTTACCCGTACGACTAGCGCGAATCCTTACATAACATATGATATGATATTCGCGATTGAAGAACAAACTCGCGCGAATTTTGACATCATATTCTAAGGCGACTAGTAAATAAAAATACATATATAATTTTATATTTTTAGAGAAAAGTCAAATTAATGGAATACTCGTATAATGATTTAGCCAAACATCATTACCTATTTGATATTTATCAATCACTTTTCGGTGAAGGGAAACATCGTGAGGAAACCGGACTAATACCAATAAGGCCTAGTTTACCCTCGGAAGCTTTCGTAAAACTAGCGCCTATGTCAAATCTTGGGATTAGTTGCCAAAGCGGACCCCAGGCTCCCTGAAACGTGGCATAAGCCGAGACAACGCTAGGAAGAAGAGGAATGATTTAACCAAACTCCCCTCTAAAATTTCAAGTAGGTAGTATTAGTAAATAAGTTTAAAAGATGTTAAGCGAAATTTCGCATGATAAATCCAAACAAAATAATACAAATGTACTTTCGACTCATTAGTTAATACTGACCTATTCATTACGAAACACTTTCATGTTAAATACAACATAAGCTTTCATTAATTAAACAGTACAAGTCAATTGAGCTGACGGCACATAATTTAATGATCAATAAATATAAATTTCAATTAGATTACTAGCGATATACTAAAGTAACAATGTATCTTTACTGTGTAACGTATGCGAGGTGCGCACAAGGAGCTAGGAAACTTACAATTCGACATTACTAGTAAATTGTTAGGGCCACAAACTATCCAGTGTTAACCAACTAACCCGGAGGTAACTGTCAAATCCCATTGATAAGTGCTAAAACGGGTTAGCAGCTAACCCTGAGTGGCAGGCTGGCAGGCGCAAGTGGCGTATAGAAAAATGTTGTTGAATGCATTTGAATGTCTACATTTTCATGCATTATAATTAACAGTATATCTAACCAGGTGTGGCCTGCGATATGAGCAATAGTAGTTTATGCAACAGTGATATAATAAGGGTTGACCAATTATGAGCTGTTGCATACGCTAGTTTTAGCGAAAAAAGCAAAATCTCGAAAGGTGGCAGATTGTGGAACATTTCGTATGCCCACTATAGAAAAAAAAAACAGTGGAATATCATAGACAACGTTATAATGTATACTTTTTTAATATCGCGGTCAGTCATCTAATTGACGGATAGAACTGCTGGAGTAGAAAAAAAAGTAAGAGTTGACTCTTTATAGCTTTATTTGTAGTTTTTGTGTTATCTGTCGTGGAATCACTAAATGGTCCCTACGGAAACCCGTGCTGCCGGCTTCTTCGTTAGCAATATGATGAGTTGGGTCCATTTTGTGATGCACACACAACTTAATTTTTGTATCTTTACTTTTGTTTGTATTTTTTATTGTGATCATCGCAAATATATGTATTTCTTCTATATATTATCTATATGTAAAAATTCTAGTATAAATAAATAAATAAATCTTTATTGCAACTTAAGGTATTACATAAACACAACTACTACTTAGATGTACGTACTTGGTATTAATATATCGTAGCTCGTTAGTGGTTAAATAGTCTTGATAGTTCATTGGGCACTTAATCACATCAGCTTTATACACTTTGTGTTTGTTTGTGTGTATTTTTTTGCTGACTTTACGTTAAAACTGTGTTTTGAATGTATTTGTATTTTGTATGTCTATTATCAAGTCTAGGCTAAATTAAGTATTATGTAACACTCAAATGGCAATATTCGTGTAAACGTGTGTGTAATAATCTACAAAGTAGCTTAATAATCTGCCGTTTAATATTTATTTCGTGTTCCAGCACTCATATAATTATATTACCTGCAACTATTTCAAATATTATAACAAACTAGGTACCTACTTATAATATACCAAACAATCGTAGTAATATCCATTTTCTGATGTTCTGTTGTTTAATGACCGTCAGTGCGGGAAACAAAAAAAATGTAACATATTCTAGCTACGTCATTGTTTTTAACAAATCCTTGTTTAATAATGGAATTTCACACTGTTTTATGAATATAAACTAAACAAATGGTGTGTTTAGATTTTTTTAATGACAGAGAAGCAACAGTATGATTAAATTACAGAATATTCGTAATAGGTGACATTAAGAGACCACAGTGCACAGTGGTCAAATTGTTATCATTCAGACGTCTAGATCTCAATATTGATAGCAACTACGTACCTGATATTCACATAAAACTTCAACATACCTATTTCCTTAAAACTGGTAAACGAGAAAACATAATTTGATTTTTAACAAAAGCGTTAATACTTTTATTTTTCAAACATAGGTCCTTTTTTACATGTTTTTAGTCAAAAAATTGTAACGCTTGAATAAATATGATATATGAATTTATAGTTAAATAGAGTAATAACTAGTTCTTAAGTCTGGGAAATATTTTATCAGCAATTATCTGATTACTCGGTTTATTTTGACGCGCCGGCTTACTATCGCCTTTTTATTTTTCGCGTGTACTTGCAATTACATCTATCCGCTCTCTTTTGCTCGAGCAGTGGACTTTAATAATATGCTACCACGTAATGGAGGTCCTATGCCTGAAAGGAAATTTCTGCCAAACGATCTTTGAAAATAGGTAGGTTAGCTCGCCATACTCGGCAAAAGTTTGACATATGACGTACTTTAGTATTAGTTTCGGTGCTGTTCGATATATTCTCTCCAAGGTAACAAAAATTCGCCCATAGAAATAGCCACTTAGTCTCCTAACTTTCGCAGCTCCACGTTAATGGCCTTAATAGACCTATGTAGGCTCCGGCAAACAGGACCTGAGCCTGGTGCACACGTGTACGCCGACATAGGCGGTGTAACGTTGCACGGCGACAATAATTTAACGTCACTGGCACTTGCATTGAAACCGCACCACAATTTAAGAGCATGCAATAAGGGAGCCAGCATTGTCTGCTAGTGTCTCGTGTTACCCGCATTCGTGTACTACGCTTTATGCCTGACTTAATCTAGTTTTAAAGTTGTGTTTGAATTGCAGTGCCAGCTCGGCTTGGTAGTTCACCAGATTGATAAGACACGGCATAGAAGGCACTTTAAAGTTTTACTTCGTCAAAAGACTAATCGCGGTTGAACGTAAAGTTTGATTATTGTTTGTTTGAATCCTACCCCATTTATAACAAAATAATACGGTTTTATTATTTAAGAGGAAAGTTGCCAAGTGACAAATAAAAATGGAGCTCTAAGAAACCTAATCTTTGAAGATTTTCTTTCCCGGATTCGACTGTCACAAAGCTATGTAACAATAAAATAAGATTAACCTCCTATCCATAAATTCGACATAAAGTCAAACCCAGTTTCTAAATCGCCCGTAATGGCCTTATTTAGACAAACCTCAGAGAAGTCCCAGCAAAGCGAAAAAGTTTTGCTCTATCTAAGATAGTCATTAGGTTGCTTCGTAATGCCAGCTCGCGAGCGCTCTCCAATCTCTCTGTAATGACGTTCCTACACTCGCACTCAGGTAATGTTTATGCGGTTATGTAGGGTGTACCTACGCATATGAGCATCTGATTTTTGGATTTACAGCATAAGTGTTTCGTTGGTTAAATTAAAAGTTAAATAAAAACTTATCGGAACTACAATAAAACTAAAACAAAGTAACTACATTAATAATTTATTAATGATCCTAAGACAAAGACATTGCGTTCAGATAAAAATTTAAAAACGCTGCGGCTAGTTTAATTTTTGCGGACGATGAAGTTTTTTACTACCCCTTCATTATTATCCTGAAGCGTTTTACAAATTGAAATATGATTCATTTTTTATACATTCTTTTATTGTGATATTTCCTGGGAATTTTATTTTGTTTTTACCCAGAATCTCTTTTTATCCCAATATAAGAAAAAAGTGTCCAGTTTCCATACAGTTTTGTTACTAATGTATTTTCCGAGTATTTTCCGCTGTGAAGGCCGCAAAAATATGTGAAACGCTCATAGGAGCACTTCCCATATTTTGCAGCCTTAGAAGCAGCTTCAAAACAGCTAAAGAGTTGTACATATAAGATTATGTCAGATATTTTTGTGCCCTTCATAGTGAAATATACTATTGCCGGTGACTGTACAGTGTGCGGGCTAGGCCGATCCACGTAAGGGGATTGCCTCTCCATAAGGATATAGCAACAAATTCGCTGTAATTTCGTTTTTTTTCTCACGAGTTAATCTGAATAGATCTCATGGTAACTTTGGGATGCCGCGGTTTATGGCTCACGAGTGTGAGGTGCTTATCCGTGATGGTGCAGCAAATTGCTTATTTGAATCCAGTCATCTAGTTCCTGTGAGCTATCGGGCGCCATTTTGGATTACAATTTTCGCACTTGTAGGTGAGAGTATCTGTAATGATGTGTAATAAATACCTGTACGGATTTGACTGTAGAATATTATTCATAAGGATTTTTTTTGTTTAAATTATTCTGAATTATGAGTTTATGGCATTTAGCATCAACAAATATAAAAACGTAGATAAATAAATACAGAAATTAAATGTTTACACCATATAGATAAAAACTTAAGTATATCTAAACACAAAAATGTTAAATCCTAAATACAAATAAAAAATACATCGACTATGAGTCAGGTTTGATTTCCGAGGCAAAGTTGCCCATCACGCTCGCTGCGTTCCCATGCTGATTCGCGATGGATAGCCTCTGTTCCAGGAACGAATCAGAGTGGGGATCAAACGTTTTTTCCTGCTTCAGGAAAAAGGCCTTGATTCCCGCTCTGGTAGCCTGCAGCAGGCGGTGACCCTACTCCCTGGGAAAGCTTTTACCCTTTGCAAGATAGATAAATGCAATCGTCGTGTGACATTTTTGTAGAAACATCCTTCATATTTATGTTATGTTTAAAAATAGGTAAAAACACATTAAGGCTGGCATAAACAGATGGGATAGATTTAAATTTAGTAGCAACCTACGATTAGGTACCTACGGAAACAGTTCGCTGCAAAGTCGACGTACAGTTTCAAATAGCAAAACTGTTGAAGCAAAATCAGAAGCAAGATCAGTAGAGTTACAGAAGATAACTCTAGCATAAGAGTGCTGCGTCAGGATCTCACAGTCGAGAAAGATACCTGTCATTTTCTAACTGTTCTGATTAGACAATTACAGTTATCTTTCTCGACCGCGAGATACTGTTGCAGCACTCTTGTGCTAGGGTTACTGCAATGTGATAAACTTTAAAGAAAATGGCGGACTCAAGCACCAAAGACAGTATCTCGCGGTCGAGCAAGATACCTGTCATTTTCTAACTGTTTGGATTAGACAATTACAGTTATCTTTCTCGACCGCGAGATACTGTTGCAGCACTCTTGTGCTAGGGTTACTGCAATGTGATAAACTTTAAAGAAAATGGCGGACTCAAGCACCAAAGACAGTATCTCGCGGTCGAGCAAGATACCTGTCATTTTCTAACTGTTTGGATTAGACAATTACAGTTATCTTTCTCGACCGCGAGATACTGTTGCAGCACTCTTGTGCTAGGGTTACTGCAATGTGATAAACTTTAAAGAAAATGGCGGACTCAAGCACCAAAGACAGTATCTCGCGGTCGAGCAAGATACCTGTCATTTTCTAACTGTTTGGATTAGACAATTACAGTTATCTTTCTCGACCGCGAAATACTGTCGCAGCTCTCTTGTAATGTAATAGGGCTACTGCAATGTGATAAACGTTTAAGAAAATGGCGAATTCAAGCACCAAAGACCCATCATATTCTGGGTGGATTAGACAATTACAGTTGTTTTTCTCAACCACGAGGTACTGTTGCAGCACTCTCGTGTTTAGAGCTGCTGCAATGAGTTAAATTTTAAAGAGAACAGCGTACTAAGCACCAAAATAAAAGAGCACCGCCACAAGCTCTCAAGCTGTACACTAAACAATAAACTCCCGCTTCAGACCATAACAAACTATAATGCTCAGTTTAATAAAACTCAAGTTATAGTTGACAGGTAGTTAAGGCCGGTCGGCTACTGTCGTTCACTTTTCAAAGCCTTCTGACTTAGTTCTTCCTGATAATTTCTCTGCCGGAAATTAAACGTTGCGGCGCAAGGGAAACGGGAAACTTTAAATGAAAAGTGTTAACTTTTAGCTCCTTGTACATTCCTTGACGAATTTCTTTGCGAGATTATCTTGTAATCTAACGCTTTACACCCTTTTAGCAACTTTTGCAAAGGAACTTAATGGGGTGGTCTCTTTTGGGATATTCTTAAAAACGTTAAAGACTTAATGTCTCACCTCACCTGGCTCACCGTATGTCATTTGTGTAAATATACAAGGAGTACCAAAAATGCTGGTGATCTGTTTGAGGGTGTAACCAGTGCACGATACTGATTAGGAAAAAATTGGCCAATCAATTTTATGACGAGAATGAAAAAAATGCATGGCGCAGGAGATCTATTCGAACTTGCTAAACTGACATTTGACATAATTTATCAACTTCATATTCCCTACGTCGTTAGCATGTCATATTGAACATTACCCTGGAATTTCACATCGAAATGTCACTTAAACACGTTCGAATAGGTCTCCAGGTTGTCTCAATAGGCCAAACCCAAAAAATTACGAAGGTATTTCAGTAGTTTCATTGTTACATTACCTATTGAAGAGCATTGTTTAATTTACAATATTTACACGCGCATCACAAATTATAGAATTCATCATTATCAGTGTTCATTTATGCATTCACTGTTAATGCTGTCTAAAACTAAATATTTAAATGAGGATTAATTTAGTCAGCCTGTGCAAAATTATCTACCTATTATAAATTATATTTATTTTATTAATTAAACAAATATGTCTAATGCTTAAGTTTACGCTTGTTTAAGCAATAGGTACGTATTATCTAATTGAATGACATACCTACCTATATTCTGGCCAACCAGATACACATCAACAGTAGACAAAATATACTATATGTATTTACATATACATAAGTATCCTTTTTTTGGGGTGGGGGTACTAGCTTAAGAAAGAGACAGTATGATTTTCTCTGACTATGCACGAATAAGAAGAGAATCTTGGCCAAGTTATATATGCATTGAAGTTTAAGCTTCTATTTTAAATAGTTATCTTTGTTTTTATGATAACATTCCTGTAATTGATTCCTTCTCAGGACAGGACAGGCTTTGCCTCGTGTGGAGGCCAGTAAATGTAAAAGCGTATATTTAATTTTTCAAAATAAATGATTTGTGTTTGAATATTTATGAATCCCTTTGATTTTAGATAGCTGGTTCATTGTTGATCAAATCATTTAAATGAGAAATATTGTTTTTCAAAAAAAAGCGTTGAAATAGTTTTTGTAATAGATATGGATAAAATAACTTCAAGAGACATTTATAGTAAAATCTGCGATATCATAAATCCAATTAAATGCTATAACTCACATACCTTATAATCTTTATTTGTTAGGATTAAAAGGATTCCAGCACTACGAGCAGGACATAAACCGCCACTATTTTGTAAAGCCGTGTTTATACTCGACTTGAGTAATTGCTACCGTCACAAGCCGTACAATAAACTTGCCATGGAACACTGCACACAATAAAATCCCGTTTTACGTCTTTGATTGGCTGAGGCTCAGGTTTCCTTATGACCCCGAGTGTGTGCTAGGCTTTAATGGCGACTCGTGCATTTTACACATGCCTGGACCACCCTTTGTGGTTGAACATAGGTTTATAACATGACGTAATGTTGTCTTATTATGCGAGCTGTGACATAAGTAAATTTATTTTTCAGTCCTCCGGCCGGTTAGCGCCACTTTACGCAAAACTAAATTGCCGCCTGCCGGCTCCGTCGGGCTGAAAAATAGTATACAAACCTCTGCCGGTAAATGGGAAACCCTCGGATCACATGTTAGTCGACCTCGGCTTCGCCTCGGCCGACAATTACATGGAGTCCGAGGCATTTCCCACTTAAACGGCCTTGGTATGTAATGTACTATTGTATCAAGCAGCAATGCGTACGAACAAAATTACACAAGTCTACTCCCTTGAGGCGGTGAAAAATCCAAATCTATACGTCAACGCAATCAAAAGATACGGCCGTTTATGTCGCATTTCCAAAACATTTGCGAAGGGAATCAAAATTTAAGTATAATTATGGTATATTTCCCGGTGACCTAATCACAAAATTTGCCAAAAAGCAAGATCTTGTAGCATAAGTTCAGGAAAATATCTGGACGCCGTATAATTGCCGCGCACTGCGTCGGCAGTACTTGTATAACGGATAATTGAATACTTTAGTGTTTCTTTTTATTTGTTATCATAGCATTGAATTTTGGGTAATATCTTCCATAATTCAAACTATTATTAAATTTCTCAATAAGATTCAAATACATTCGAAACTTTGGATTAATTTAAAATTTTAACAACATTGCATACCTATAATATATACCTTCTATAATCTAATTTATAAAAGAAAACAATAATTTCGATCTGAATTATTCATCAAAATTCGTCTCACCGCGAGCCGTCGAAAACATAACAAATGATCTCAAATATTTTAGGATAATTTCGAAGCTTCTTTAGTGATTACGCTATTATCGATTTGGCAAGCTTAATTTAATCGTAATTATCTCATGCCTCACTTCTGCCATGCTGTTAGCTTTATTATTTATTAATGCGTGATCTGGTTTGACTAGGTTTTTTAAGCATGTATTTAATATTTGTAATTTATGGTCTTAAAATATAAAATATAGTCTATTCATTAATTGAATTTATTACTTTAACACTAGTTCTTAAGTATGTTACTAACTAAATATGGATCTTGGTCTGAAATAAAGATATTTTATTTGTTTATTTAAACATTTTTGTCCATCATTTAATGCAACAAGTACAGACGTATCGTAGTGCATAATGGTTTCATATTTTGACAGAAATTGCCGAATTAATTTTTCTGTCTCAATTATGCCTTAGTACCCGCCACAAGCTAGTTGAGAAAGCACGCCAGAAAACGAGTACATCTGTATGTCAATCTCTAAATTACCGCGGAAAATCAATACGCCAAATATCTCACATGTCTGTCGCATATTATCATAATCCAACCTAACCTCACCTAGTGGGTAAATGAAAAATCGGCCAAATGAAAGTTAGCAAATAATAATTTAGTAAATGTTGGTATGCCAAGTCAATCATCGGCGAAAAGTTGGTTGGCAAGAGTGATATTCGGCAAAATGAAATTCGTAGAAAAGGCAGGATACTGATTGTTAATACTTGCATAGCATTTAAGAGACAAAATGACTAGGTAACTTAGAAGTTCGGGGGCAATGATATTCATCCTTACCTGATATCTAAATACAGAATTTATTTGCCGATAAAAAGCGGATACTTTATCGCCACATAAACTTGCCCCGAATGTGTCAATTTATTTCAAATTTTCATTAGAAAATGTCTGATTAGCATCTCAATTCCACTGGGCTGCGTAACGTTTATCGCGCGTATAAAACACGTAAAAATATTATACCATAAATTCGTTGGGCTCTATATACCTTGGTCGATTCTGAATATTTCAATTTATTTCGACAAAACTCCTGTCGCTTGTCCTTGTTTCACAAAAGAAGATGAAGCGAGATGGTAAAGGCGAAAACGATTGTGAAATTGTACTCTTCTCTATACGAGTTGTATCCGTATCAGTTAATAGGGCGTAACTTTATAGAAGATAACAGCTACTTGTGCTCTTTTGATTACGGGTGCTAGAATGTTTTGGATTGAGCGTCGCCGGATGACACTGCTGGTCTGTGATTAATTGTAGCCGCGATTGAAGCCGTCGAACCCCCCACTGGCAGGCGAAATGGAATATTGTGTGGCGGCAACTGCATAGCCGAATAAGGCCTTTCAATAACGGAAACTAATTTAGGTACTTATTATACGCGTTGCGTCAGATATCACGTCAATTAGTTAAGTAGATGGTGCAACCGAAAGAAGTCTAATTTGCAAGGGCCACATGGAACCTCTCAATCACATTTTAAAATGTTTTGTTTGCAAGTTCCCGTTTTAGAGGGTAATTAAAAATAGCATCTTATTAACAATTCAAATAGGCTTGGGAGCACATAAAACAGGCGGGTTTTCGGCTTTGATTTCCGTTTATAAATGCCGCTTAAAATGTTACTTGATGTTACAAGTACCTGCTTTTTAAATTCTCGCTATAAGTACTAAAAATTCTAAATTTTGTAACGATGGCATTAAAAGCAAACACATTTGCGTGTTAATAAATAATAGTTATAAAAGAATTGCATACCTAAAAGAATTACATTTTATCACAAAGAAACCGATAACCAATAAATTCGAGTCGCATGATAATTAATAATAGCAATAAAAGTATTTAATTAGCAACCCGAGTTTCGAACATCGCGTCGACAGTCCAAATAAAAGTACACAAACCATTCGCGCTCTTAAAATTATTAAGAGTTAACATCTCTTTATCTCTTTACCAAACATCCCGTATCGCTGCCTCTCGTATTGTTTATGATTAGAGATGGGAAAAAGAGTTACATTTCTACCGCTGTGACTGATGTTCCAGTCCCTTAAAAGTCACAGTAAAAATATCAACGTGATTTTGTCACGGTGCACCTTGCACTTGGTACGACGTCGGTGGCCGAGCATTTGCGACTTAACCCAAGCAATGACGAGCGTCGTATTTTTGTTTCAATACGCGTGATCGCGATGCGAGTGACGAAGACAAGTACAGGAACGAAGGAACGATTACCCTGATTTTATAACGTCGTTCCCTCACGTCTCGTCTCGTCACGTGTCGTCGTCTCGTCGTCGTCGTCGTGTCGTCGTCGTCTGACATTCAGTCACGGTGATACTATTGCTCGGCGAGTCACTGTGATTTTTTCATCGTATCCACATACCTCTATCTCTTATATTGTTTATGATACAGGTGGGTATAAATTAGTTCAGTTTAACAGAGCCCGCTCTTCAGGGGTCCTAACAGAACAGGTTCAATCGGTTAATTTGTTTCGTGTTTTTTAACCTTTTTATTGTGCACGGAATGAGTCGAGTCCTTGACTCAACGAGGTGTAACTAAATGGTCGAATTTGTAACGAACTTCATTGATTGGCCGATGGTCGTGATCTGTTCACCTGCCGGTTATCAACTCAATCTGTAATCAAGTAATTGATGCTTTTTATGGCCTTTAAAATACATTTCGAAGAATTGCGATGATTTTGATGACGCTAATCTATTTTATACTGAAATTTGTATTCAAATAGGCTCTGATCACTCGATTATTTATATTATTAGAGTTATGGCCGGTTACTTTGCTACTTTTATGGTAGCACCAAACCAAAGTAGTTAGGAGTAACTTAGCAAAACTTACACAAAGCAACAGGATTTCGTATCGATACGCTTATTCAAGGGGCTAACGTGACGTGTATATTGTATAATTAATGTACGTCCTTATTGTACCTACCTACTATAAGTTTATAGAACTTGTATGCCATAATAAAGCTAAAGAAAGATAACCAAGGAACTTACAGATACATCAATCATTATTTGTTAACACAAAGCCCAAGGTTTAAAGGGTCTTAATTACTCATTAGTTGGCAACGCATTTTAAAGAGGGTAAAGGATGAAATATGTAATGTATTATATGCCCTAATGAAATACTATATTATGGACATTTGTCCTTTGTCTATATTATTATTCAAATAGCGATTAAACCACTGGGGAGCACAGTTCGCCTTGCGCGTAAATAAAACTTGTATGAATTCTAAAGGTTAACAGTTCAGACAAACCCTATCACCAATAGAAAACTTTACTATTTATCTACCATGAGTTGCTATAGATTTCAGTTGCATCCCGCTTCCACCCGCAAGTGCGAGCGACGTGGACGCTAGCAACTATAGATTTCTACAGTAGATTTCAAACTCGTGGTTATTACACTGGAAACTGACTGATTCAAGTGACTGTTTTGTAGATCAATCTTATCGATGCATGGGCTACCATCGATGACCATAAATAAAATGATTTTAGTTTTAGCAAATAGAAGTATATCCCAAAGTATTCCTATAATTTAGACGAAACTCTTAGAAAACTTTTTCTAATAACTTTGGAGTCAACTGACCGTGTTTTGTTATCAAATAATCGACCTTATTGATGTATGGGCTACCGTCGATGATTTATAGTGGCTTCCGTATAACATCATTCCTCTGCGATGATTTTCAATCACATCCGACGCTTCGTTAGCGTGTATCTTAGATCATTGACATGGAGCTAGGAAATCTTATTTCGAGGCGGCATTTTAAGAGGTTTTTGACAGCCGTTATTGCTTTTGAATCATTGTTTTCTGACTTTTAGTAAGTTGCGGTTTTATAGCTGTTTATTAATTAGTGGTTTGAAGGAACATTTTTAAATAAATAAAAGCTTATTAAAGTATAAACCTCTATGAGACATTCCCACTCTTAAAGTTTTACGGGTAAATAAATTACACATGCAGTAGGTTAAAGTATTTTGAAATAAGATATTGTAATTCGTGAGAGTTAAAATAATGAAAATAGATTAAACCATAGTTTTTGTATGTTTTATTTTAAATATCTGATACCTACATTACAGTATTTTTTATAATGCCGTATCAATTCGTACAAAAAGAAAAGCGTTTAAGTATTCAATAAATACGAGTAGGTAATGCCATTTTCGCTGATATATTTAGAAAAACGTATTTCAAAAGTAGAAAACTGTCTTATCCATAGTCAGTGGCATGCTCATATGGCAAGATCAACAAGTAGTACTGCCACGGGACACATGTAAATAAATTGTTAGACCACTCCCGTTGCGGGCGAGTCGATCTATCAGTAATTCACGATACATTATCAATCACCACTCCATGATTGATGGAATATGTATTCGTTCGGTAGCCAGATATAGCTTGTTTTTCACTTAATTAAGACTTCTACATAAGTCAACTGCCTTCGATACACACTAGTTGCACGCATGTGTTGGTTAGAGATTTTTGATTTTATCTGTTTATCTATTGAAGCAGGTTTTGAGATCGCGCCAGGGAATGTCGTCCAATCTGTTCGTTTATATTTGATAATAACAAACTTGTAGGTATGCGATGTTATCGATTTTCCGAATAAAATAAATAAAAGTTATAATTCGTTCAGACAATTTAACTACTACATTTTAAAAACGTTCAGCCAGAGGCGACGGTGGCGTATTCTCGTGAATAAGAGCTTTATTTTAAGTGGTGTTTTAACGTGTCGTTTAAAATATTGGTGTCCAAACGTAATTACATTAATAAGAACAAAACAAGGTTTAAATAAATTTACTGAAACTTAATTGGCTTAGTAGTAAAATATGACTTTTTAACTTACTATGTGTTCTGCGTATTTTTTACTGAGCACCGCTTTAGGCATAAGTATGAAAAATAGTTAGGTACCCAACTTTTGTGAATTTAACCTAATTGATAACGAAACAAATATTTATCACTTTTCATTTTATTTTTTTTCACGATAAAAATTGATAGCTGGAAAATTTAGCCAATGATAACGTTAATATTTTTTTGTGTTTCAGATTATGTATGCCTGAATAATTGGACACAAATTTTACAAGAACCTGCCCATGAACTCCTAAATAAAAAGTAGGAGACATCGACGAACCATCCTGGCCTAAAACGCACTGTAACAGGTATCACACCCATATTAACTTCTTTTTTTAATGACACGGCAATTTTCTGTTCGGCTGATACGAATGACAAACACTCGTCACGGCTTCGCTCTGCCCGTCTTCTTGGGTTGGACAAAAGGGTCGAATCGAATCGAAATGTCAGCTATTGTGAAACTACTAAATATATACTTATTGGCATACACGTTCAAACATTCCGGTAAGCGACTGTATGGGTGACACTAGTTCATGAAAATGCTTTAAAAATAAAATTTAAATCACTTTATCTTGCAAAAAAAAAAGATTCTGATTTATCATCTAATTAGTCTACATTAGGCATCATAGTTAAAACATGGAAATTTTATGTCGAAATGGGCATGTTAAAAGATTGGACTTAAGTCATTTTAATCCACTGTAGATTTGGAGTTTAATTTGGAGTACGCCCAAACTGGGAGAGTACGGCGAAAATCGAACGATTGCGGATTTGTATCTCCATCTCTGTCACACTTGGATATTAAAAGTGACAAAGAGGATTTTCCGTCAATGTCAATGTTCGATGTTCGTGGTACTCTGGTGATATTTGACGCAATATACTTTCATGCTTTATTCTACCGAGGACGTAACATTATAAATTTTGATAATTTTATCGGTTTAAATCAGAATTACTTAAATTACTGTACTAATTGGTCAGTTGAGCGTTTATTTGTAATAAAACTATTTAAATTTATGCGAATATTATAAATGATGTAGCTGTATCAGAAATTCGGAACATATAATAATTATAATGTAATGCGTATAATAAATAATTTAAAAGCTATTCCTGAATTAATTACAGTACAATTCATGAAATGTTTTTAAACAAAAAAAAAGGGAAAAGTTGTGAGATCGGTAGCCTGTTTTCTTTCGAAAGTTTTGCTTTTACAAAGTATTGAGTTATGATAGCCAATAAAACACCACTGATTTAACTTCCGTGATTAAAACTCTTATTTTATGATTTAAATACCGACGTAGGTTATGTACGGGGAAATATTTTCATACATAGCTCAGGTATATAAATAATTGTACAATATAAATCAATCACAACTAAGATGTAGCGATAGATTAAAAAGTGTGAATTTTTTTTCTCTATTTATACATAATTTCTATTTATACGCATTTGCCAACTAACCAACCTAAACTAATTTAGTTGGCAAATGAAAATTTGGCCAAATGAAAGTTGGCAAATAATAATTTGGTAAATGTTGGTATGCCAAGTCAATCATCGGCGAAAAGTTGGTTGGCAACTGATATTCGGCAAAATAAAGTTCGCAGAAAAAGCCGGATCAGATATAAGGGAGGATAAAAATACTAACATTACCCATGAAAATGCTTTGATCAACACTATCTAATGACAGATTGGTATTTTTATTTATCGATTTCTGAATACTTTCGCAGATTCCCAATCACCTTTTTACAATCCAACCGAAAAACCTATCAAACTATTCAGTCTGCAAACAATCGCCACTGATTAGGGACGTAAAAAACACGGTAAATAAGCAAAGAAGATCCTGGCAGCTGTGAATATAAGTGTATATTCAGCATTAAAATATGCATTACCCCTTCAGGTGAGGAATAAGATTGTATTTTTCACCATGTCGCTTATCGAAGCTCGCAGCTGCAACGTGCTTGTTTTGCTTGGAAAATTTAAGTTATGGTAATTGAGTGTTTATAACAAGTTTACAGCAATGTTTCAGGTAGTCGAACAAGTTTATGATAAAGTTACTTGTAAATGTATTAGAACAACTACTACATTAATATCATTTAATTCTACAGCTTATTGTAAGAAACTAAACTAAAGTTACAATAAAATAAACTAATACTAAAATTTAATATATACAGTAAAAATAAAAATAAAATCCTAAAACTATCTATAAATAAAAAATGCCCTCCAGATCGCTGCCAATGGGTAGCGTGCCCAAAAGGCTGGCCGCATTGCCACGTTGTATGGCAATGCTTATACGCTCAGCGAAGTATTGGCCAGCCCTCTGGTCACCCGTGGTATCGATGAGGCGTGTCGCTAATTCTTTAAAGACGCGACGCGCGCTCGGCCCCCACGGCCCCAACGTTTCGACCCCAAACGCCTCAAATAAGTAGCTGCTGCCGAGGGCTGCATACTTACGGCGTTTGAGATCTTCTGCTGCGGAAGCGGCATGGCCAGCAATACTGCTGGTACCAGGAAGATGGGACGGTGCGAGGGTATCTACACATGTAGCATCCCAAACGAGTGGTCTTCCCATCTTCCAAGGCACCAGCGTCATACCATCGGGCCTCTTGCCGTCGTCCCTCGCCAGGCCAACAGGTTCCAGGATGGCTGGGACTTTGACGCTGACAAGGGCCCTTCGGATGACATCGTTTATACTGGCATGCCGGGGTATGCGCCCGGTGCTTCTGCAGCAGGAAAGCCCATGGTGCCCCAAGGTATCTACCATGGTACCACATTGGCAGCGATGTGGAGCGTTGGTGGCTGCCCCTATGCGCAAACTTGCCGCCAGCCTAAAAGTGGAGTTATCCATTAGGGTACCTAAAGATAGCGACGGTAGAGCCTGTAGCCACAGACCCGACTCCCACTCCGTAGTGGCTAGAAGACGAGCTCGATCTGCCTGACAAGTTGACGTATTCAAGAGATTGTTCCGTACTAGTCGGCAGAGCGGCTCGTCCCATTGCCTTTGTGAGCAAGGATTAGCGGGCGGGTCGGTGCTGCTACAGGTTAGGAGCCAAACATTCTTGGCCTCGGTGCAATGTGCAGCTTCCAAAGCTCCCAGAGAAGGGGTTAAAATATCACTAATGAGGTTGCGGGCACTATGCACCGAGGACAAGAAGGCAGGTAACGACACACTTGAAATTTTGCGGATACCCAGGCCACCGTGTCGAATAGGTAGAGTAGCCTGGGTCAAGGATCTCTCGTCAAAAGGTACGTTAATTAGGGACGACAACGTTTCTTGAATTAAAGTATCTAATTTGTCTAACAAATTGGGGTGCTTCCAAAGATGACTGCCGCGGAGGACGTAAGTAAATTTAGGTACGAATAGACAGTGCCGAATAATAGTGTAGGCCGTGTGGGTATTTATTTTTAGTAATCGGTCCGAAACAGATCTAAAATTTTGAATTTTGTCATTAACATATTCATCGAAAGATTGGTCTAAAATGGGACAGCCAAGAAGGTGAAGCTGGTTTTCATTAATAATTTTTATTCCGGGTGCCACCTTTGCAAAGCTCTCAGCTATAATTTTGTTATCAGAAGAAGAGTTCAAAAAGAAAAGTTCACATTTGGAAAAATTCAAAGTTAAGCCAATAGATTTCAGTTCAGAAGTTAATTTTTGAAGATCATCTAAAACAGAGCTTGCGTCACCTCCAAGTGTGCCGTCGTCTAGATACCACAGATTTAATTTTGAATTTAGGTTTTTTATTACTGGGTGAATAGCGAGGCTAAAAATGGCTGGGCCAAGGGGATCACCCTGCTGACAGCCAACTGAGGAAGCCAGAAGATTAGATTTGTATAAAAGTTTAGTGGGGGAATTGTAGCATTGCCAAAGGAATTTATAGGTTTCGGGGATTTTTTCTTTAATTTGGGTCAACAGGGTACCTCGGTCTACGGAATTAAACGCGTTCGTTATGTCAACTTTCAACAGTACCTCACCTGTCCGTCGCTCCACAAAAGTACGCACAGCGTGAACGGCAGCTTCACAACCGCTTTTGGACCCAAAGCCTAATTGTAAGGGACTAAATTCCTTACCTAATTTATTTAGCACGGCACGGCAGGCTATTTTGGCAGTAAGACGGCGAAAAGTGGAGCCAACAGCGATTGGTCGTATGCCGCCGTCCTTTTTTAGAAGGGCACATAAGTTGGCGCCGTAAAGGATATCCGTCACGTCTGTGGGTACTTCGCCTGCCAGCATTAGGTTCACCAGGGCCGTTAGATGCTTTAGGAGCTCGTTTCTCGTTCCATTGCAGCTGCCGCTTAAAACGTCTTTTAGGTGTTGCGGTGTGAGGCCATCTAGGCCGCCAGCTGAGCCATTAGGGAACGACATGACGGCTCCCAGAACGTCCTCTACAGCTTATTAATATCCGTTCAAGATTTTAAATTAAGAAAAGTAAAATAACACATACCTATTAAATAATAAAGTATCATCTGACCAGGGATCGGAAATTCGGATGCTTTTGTACCTAAACTTCGGCCTCAGTACCTAACCGTGTTCGTTTTGAGTAATATGAAGGAGTCAATTTAATTTTGGCTCAATAGAGTTTAACAAAAATGTTTTTACTTTTAAACGAGTTTCTCTTAATATTCCATAATGAAAAGACTATACCAATTACGCTTGTAAACGATTCCTCACTTTTTTTTGTTACAGCCTGTTTGTAGTTACCAACTGTTTGCCAACGTGTAGGTATGTTAATGAAATTGCTGAAAATATTAATTACCTAAATATTTTGACAGTTATGTCTATTTCCTGATGTTTTATATACAACATCGGAATCCCCGAACTTAAATAATTCAATAATATTTTTAAGAAACAAACTCCATTACTGAGCCTGTAGGTATAAAATCATACGAATTTCCGATCCCTGCATATCACACATAGTTAAGAGTAAATAGAAGTCTTGTAGGGTTAGTAGTGAGAAATTTTACTGATATTAGTCAATGTTTCTTTTGAATAGTTTATTAAGGAGCTATTCGATAATTACCGAAGAAACATCTTGAGAAATCTTGTGTACATGTGCAACTAAATTGAAAGAGTATGTGAAAACCCCAAATTGCTTTTGGCTGTCGGCGTGTAAATATTAGTAGCCTAATTCGACTCGTGTCTAAAAAAAATCTGTGTTTAGTGACACGCACAAAGGCTGATATTACTATTTTTAATTGACTGAAGATTGACTGGTAGAGATTGCTTCATAGCATTTTTCGCCTTTTGTACAATTGTATTTTCTTTTTTTGCGTAAGTTTAAATAAATAAATAAAATAAATTATGTAAGTAATAACATCGAACATGCAAAATAGTAGCTTTCTAAGTAAACAAACACCATCATCAAATTGTGTAATGGAGATCCCTGTGATGAAATGCTATAATTAAATACGTTTGTATCCGCCTCTAATGATCAAATAGTAACTAACGAAGGAAACATATTACACAAAGCAAATCAAAACAGGAACCGAAACAAAAGCAGTTCAACCCAATGTCTATCCCTTGTACTAGACAAAGCAAAAAGTTTGATACCTCTTGGACTTTATTTGCGGGCACCTCAGTTCTCTAATTACGGACAAGTAGCATCAGCAAACAGAGGTCTAATATAAGTGGTGTATGTGGTCGCAACCCGCGATCCACCGGGGCCCGACCACAGCAAGTTACTCAAAACTAGGCTTGAGTCGTTCGCGAACTGAGAACTAGATAGTAGGGATTAACGCGGTTGTAATGAACTAGCTGGTTTGGAGTGAACTACATAGGGTTTCGGTTTTATGTAAGCAAAAGTCAGTGCTAAGCACGAGTCTCGTTTTAATATGAAAGAATTTGAGGTATGGTTGGTGCCCATGCTAATTTAAGTTATGCATGAATATTAAATAGTCCAGTTAGAATCTTATGAATAAAGGGTTGAGTTATTAAAAAGTAGACTAATGTTTTTGAATTAATTAAGTTGTTACTAAAAAATATCTGAAACTTCAATGTTAAGTTTCGTAAACTTGACAGATCGAAACAACCCGAATTAATTTCCTTCAAAATTCCTACTTACCTAACTAAACGAGTTAAATAACTCGATTAACTAAATGACAAAACTAGTTGGCTTTGACCGATTTAACAAGATTGGACGCCCTTAAAAAGCTAGGCCAACTCTATTCAGAACTATCCACCTTCCAAACGAGCTTTGGCGATATGTTGTTTCGTACAAACAGCAACAATCTAAACTGGTAGACATCAGTAGGCCTTATCCAGTTGCCATATGGATTACAAATGGTGAGTTAAAAGTGGCTAAGGAACGATTTCTCGAACCATGAGGCCGGTAAATCTGAAAACTAGTTGAGTTTGCAGTTATAGCAGTTGTGATTAAACTTTGTTTTCATACGAGTTTGATATCCAATTTAACCTTTGATTATTACATAAATGTGGTGGGACTGGTGGAAGCATTTGCAAAAGCGAAACGGTCTGCTTTATTGCATAAACGCAGGTGGGAATACACTGTAATATCGTAATTCGTTTGTAGAGTTCCATACGCAAGTGATGACAAGCGGAAACCTATTTATTTCTAAGCCTCCATTGTATGTCTGTCCGTCAGTGGGCTATATGTCAAGAAGAAACAGGAGAGCGATTTTTGAATCTCACCCGGTGATATTTAGATCACCTGTTACGAAAATAACACCCGTGACATTGATATCATCGTTTCCCAAACGCCGTATTTTATTAGTCATCCTTGTCTTTCCTTATTTTTCAATAAATTATAAATAGTAAATGGTTATCCCAATGGTTATAATGGTTAGTGGTTAATAGGTAATGGTTGGTAATGGTTATGGTTATGAGTTTAAGTTCCGCTACAAATTTTCCAAAAAAACACACTTGGAGGTGCCACATAGGTACGTCAACTGTCAAAAACAATCCCATAGTAATTCCAATTACGAGTTACAAGTGGGAGGTGGCACTCGTAAATCGATATCATAGGTGTGAGAATTATAGTCACCGATGAGTTTCAAAAAATGAGTTTCTATAAATGCCTGCACAGCTGTTCTTTGAAATCACTTATTTTTACAGTTAGTATTGCAATTCATTTAAAAATACTATGAACCAGTATTCTGCGGAATTCAACAGAGAGGATAATAATTTATCGACTAATTAAGTTAAGTGGATTAAATTTAAACAATGACTGAGTTGATATACGTATGGCAGTAATTATGTATGTGGCCACACAGCTCCCGGCAAGTTTAAGCAAGGCCAAACATTACAGACTCCAGCGCTTAGAGCATTAAGGGGCTACCCGGCATATTTCACTGTTTTTAAAGTGAATAGGCTTTGTTCAGCTCCAAGCACAACGCTTGAAAAAAATATATAATGTAGCTAGGTATTTGGTCTACATTTGATTCCACTAAATTGTCGAAAAACATAATACATCAAGAGAAAAAAAAACCGTAAACCTTTTTTCTACCTTAAATCTGTATCTACTCCCTTATTATGCGTCGTAAGTACAAGAAACTAAGACAAGCATTTTATATTTATGTTTACTTTAAACGCATTTACTGATTTTTGGATAGGTTTTGTACTTTTCGAGAAAAAAGCTATTAAACGCATTTTTCCGAAAACGCCGGCTCGAGATGCCTGCGCGGACGACGGGGGCCAGTCGTATAAGATGGCACTAGTAGTTTATAGGGTTGCGTCCTAGTACAAGCAGCTCTTCCTAGGTGACGACTTATGCTTATAACCGGTATTGTATAACCGGTGAGGAAAGGAAGCGGTAGGGGAAGAAAGCTCAAATCGCCGAGGTCATTGGGATAGGGGACGGCCTTAAGTAATAACTGGAGAAGCCTTGGCTGTCATTTTCTATACAAAACATTCTGTCTAATTTTCGCGTTATCTAGTACTTAATAGACATGTCAGATAAAACGTCGGCCTATACAACAGTTTGAACAATTGTGCCAGTTTTGCGGCAAAGGGGAAAGAGTATTGAAAGACGTCTCCTGATCTAAATGTTCTAAGCTCCAGCATCATATCCAAGCTACATATGTTCTCGTAAGTTAATATTAAGTTTCTTCAGTTAACTAACACGCCATTTTGATTACTTTAGCAAAGTTTCTGCGATGTGCATGGTCCGTTGGGATTCTGCGTACATCGAATTTAGTTTGAACACCGGACTGCTGTTACTTCCATATAATTATTATTATATTATATTCATGTAATTTGTATCCAACTTAGTCATAAACATGTTTCATCAAAAGTTTTATATACTTGATATAATATAAAGCGTCCAGTGTATTAACTGAAAATAAATAAATGTTTTTAATAGTTAATTAATATCGCTCTTTTATAAATATAATAATGAATAGGGACTTACATTAAAAACTTGGAAAGGATATTAAAGAAAGAGCAGACTATTTGTAGGTAATTTACGCAAAAACAATTGTAGGATTTTTGCATTTGGTATGTATATATATCACATCTGGGGCCTTACCATGACGACTTAACGCGATTCAGTTTAGGTTCTTAACTATGCTCAGTTGTATTGAAGCGACTCAGTTTAGGTCGGCAACTGAATTGCGTTAAGACGTCATGGTAAGGCCCCAGAGCTTAATTTGAGTAAATCAGGCTATTATTACTTTAATGTTTCGTTAAACCGTGTATTTCTTGGGTAACAATAATAATATCTTAAGGTCTTTAACAGGCTGTCTCATAAGTTTATGAGGATAAGAAATAAATTAATGACTACTGTAGGAGTCTTGCGAAATAAAATTAACTAGATCTGCTGTACATAGATCTGTATTATATCTTTGATTAAGACTACAGAACCAGTGGCGTAGGAAATATAGCCAAACCGAATGCACGAACAAACAAAAACAGTTCCACAGTGAAAAAAAGACAACAGGAAAACAGACAGGGCCAAGTAAGACCGGAACATTCCGTAAAGGAAGTCTAGATCTTACAAGTCTTCTAACATTTAGTGATGTCCGGCTAACGACAATAGAACAAATTTCAAATGTACAGTTGCGTGGTCCCCTTTTCGAATTGCAATGTTGTCTTGTAACCACTTTCTGTTAATCCTCTTACGTTCGTCGAAATGTCTTTTGTAATTTTGTAATGGTAATTCAATCTTTGTCTGCCTTAACAGTATCTTATCTAAAGGGATAATCTTTTACCAAAGATTGGTTCCGTCTACATTATCTGTTTACCTTTTGTAATTTTAACGAGCAAGTATTTGCTCATCAGGAACCCCGGATTTTGCAAATGACTTCGGCAAGTGCTATCCTAAAATGGGAAGTAAAAGTGTTAGTGAATAAGATACTAAAGACTGCATGTCGAAGGAACTTCGCAAAAAGTCTAATAGGTTTGCGAACCGTATGAAACATTTATATAACTTTACCTACTTATTTATTTATTAGTACATACGCCATACGTTTTCTATGCAAGAAACACAACGTACCTATAAGGTAATTTATAGTTTAAAGAACCGGCCAAGAGCATATCCGGCCATGCTCAGTCTAAGGTTCCGTAGTTTACCGTCCGTCACAATAGGCGAACTTATTTAAATAGGGTTTTAATAGATACCATGCTCAAAACAATCAAAAATAAGTATCATAGCAGTTTTTACGACTTATACGCCCTTTTAACCGAGAAGATACGTTTTTTTTGCAAAAAAAAAATGTCTCAACTGACCACGTTCACAAAAACTTTATGAAGTTTTATTTTCATGATTTTTTTATTTGACTGGCGGTTCAAAAGTTGGAGGGGGTGGAAACACATATTTTTTTTAATTCTTGAGAGATTATTTCCGAAAATGTTCACTCTATCAAAAAATGTTTTTAGCAAACCTCTATTCTTTTTCAAATACTACCTATCCGACGATACCTCTCATTTAGTGTTAAACCGAAAAAAAAATCAGCCCCCAAGCACCCTAAAAAAGAATTTTTTTCGACATAATTATTATTTTAGCATTTTGTCGCCATGATTAATATGTATATTCATACCAAATTATAGCTATTTCTACTACTGTCGCAGCAACTGAGCTAAGCCGCAGATGGACAGAGGGCCGAATAAACAGACATGGTGAAACTAGTTGACCACGGAACCCTAAAAAGCAGATTATTTCAATAAATTTGAAATAAAGCTATTTTAAACATCTGATTATGATGTATTGTATTGTAATATACTTAAATGATTAGCAGTACAATACACACAATAGATGTAATTAGCTAATCTTTTAATCTCAACTAGCCTAATAAATACCTTCAAATCTTGTAAAATGGTCGCAATACCACGAAACCTACTATATTATCTCTTCGTTTTATCTATACCTCAATTAAAATTTGACAGTTTACCGATGACGTCAGCATTCTAAGAATATAACATGATTACCAGGGCCCGGAAGAAAAAAGGGCGGTCTTTGAAAAGTCATAGAGAGAGAACACCAATGTTTATCAACTAATCGGTCATTCACTTATAGAGTTATTGGGATTCATTTATCCCTAATTAAATTAAATAACACTTGCATGATATCCTTATCCGATGTGGGAAGTGTGGGATCACACTGGCTGTTACAAATGATATATAACATTACATCTCTTTCTCAAACATGATAATGTCATGTAACACTATCCTTGTCACACCTTGTTATAAAACATTTATAACAGGGGTATTCAAACTTTAATCATCACTCATTTTTCATCATTGGACGTTGAAAAGAGTATGTATTATCGGAAAGTTTGAGGTATTCTTCTTTAAAGACACTAATAAAAAGCTCTCGATTTATCGATACTTATATCGATAAACATTGGAGTTTTCTCCCTATGATTTTCAAAAACCGCACGCAAAATTCCGGGCTCAGACGATCACCGTTTTAAAGCGTAGCTGTTAGTAAAGAAAAACCTTTTTTTTAACAGAAAAGTGCCTTTATTGAAAATAAACTCAACTCAAATGATCAACTTTATACGCAATGGCGATTATCGCGAGTCAATTGGTGGCATTATTTCAAACGTCACTTTAACAATTATTTCATATGGACAGAAGTCCCACGCCAAGTGGCGCCGCCTGGTGACCGACAATATGGTAGCCCCTAGTAAAACACAGTAGTTCAATTTAGATATATCTGACTTTCGTTAACATGAAAATTAAAAATAAGTTTTTTTTTAATCCAAATGTCATCCAACTTTCATAAGCATGTGAAGTTTCAGCTTATTCGAATAACGGGAAGTTATTCAAATTCAGCTTGCAAGATTTGACCCTAACAAACACACAAACACACATACGTTGCAAGTTAAATAAAAGCTTGTAAAATACTGTATTTTGTAGGCTTTAATAAAACATCTTTCTCAATTAGCTTTAGTCAGATTAAACATAAAAAGTGAACGATCACTCAAATTATTTCGAACGACGATTGTTTTACGACCTGTCTTATTTAAATTCTGTTATTTTATTCAAAGCTACTTATTGCGCTTATATAAAAAAGGCTTCGTTTATTTTTTCTGCGAACAAGGCACGATAAATCGTTGAGTGAGTGAGAGAAATTCGATATATTGCGTTAAACAGGACCTGAGCCCCGCTGTGAGTAGTATAATTTGCCTGTACAGAGGCGGCGGTTCCACATTTCCTTTAAAATTATCATACTAATATATCCAGATATATCCAAAATTGAACTTTATTTGTTACATGGTAGGGTAGTTTATAGTTTAACACTATCTGTTTAAGATAGGAGGTTCTGCAAGTAATCCGCGATGGAACCATGCGGCGCGGGTTAGGGCCAGTGTGCACTAAATGAAATTCCATAGGCACCCGCCACCTAGCCGAAGGTAAATTCAAATTAAAAAATGCCTTTGAACTCTACAAAGTGTTAGTACGTAGAAAAAATATTGATAACGTTTTGTTTCGCTCACTTTTCGTATTTGTTTCATCTTAGTTATAGGTATTTTTATTTAGCTGAACGAAAACAAATACCGAGAAGAAACACGTTGACATAAAATAACCATGCTATTATTAACAATTTTCAAATTAGGTGTTGTTTATGGTTTCATTATCTGTCCAGAATGTAACTCACATAATTAAATGTTTCATAATAATGTTTGTAGCTGTCTTATAATATGGAGATCTTTATAAAATATAAATAAACATATGCTATGTAAGTAATTAAATTGTCCCGTATACATATACATTACTTACAGGTCAATATTTAGAGATAAAGTGAGGTTTTTATTCGTTTTAACGGTATCTGTAACGGATGATAATAGGATGGATATGTAATAATTAAACAATTGAAGTAACCTGTACTCCTTTCAAATTCAATAAACCAGTACAGATTTAACTTAAGATTTAATATCATGTGCGCATTTAGCGTGAAATAAAATTGTCATATTTGAAGAAAAATGTACCAGTGTATAAAATGCCTAAAGGCCATCGCCGGCGCGTTGAAAGGTACGTGCGCCTATTAGTAACGACTTAGATCGAAAGCTAAATAATTGCCCTCAACCTGTTCGAGGGATAGGTACTCCTAGAACTCTCCTTACCGCGGCTACTCTCGGGTTAAGATACGTACACTTTACAGTTGGTTCAGGTACCTACATCAGTTTTGGTATAATTGACGTTATTTACCGGCCATATACTTTCGGGAAATCCGTCAGATTTCCATTGTGGGTTTGTCCGCCAGGCATCAGTCAGACAAATTTCCCATACATTTATCGGCAGATCCGGCAGGTATATATACCCGAACGTATATGGCCATCATTTGACGTGACAGAGCTGTCGCTGTTTTACATGGCATGAGAGAAAGTGACCAGCTGTCATTATCATGTTGTAAATAATAATAAAACAAACCACTTTGATTCCAATCAGACAGACATCCACTTGAATAGAGTCCGTCTATGCTAAGTTTCATCGATTTTGATAGCACAGACTGTGAAAGTAAACGTCATAGAAGTTTGACGTTTAAAATAACATTTTAAAGTTTGACAATTCATTTGCTTGGAGGAGATAATATGGTGTGAGTCTTTTAACCAACAATTTTGGGATTCTAGTACCATTTCCAGCAACATTTCTTAAGGTGGTAATGGTTCGACCACTTCCCATGAGAGATAGAATTACACCTGCAGTGAACTAAATGTATCAACTTTGACGAATACATCGACATATTCTGCAGCACTTGCAGCATGATGTAATGGGGTGCAGCAATGTCATTAGATGTATAATGTATCTACCTAATCTTTATATTTTCAACTTGGGATATATTTCTTAACTTGAGTGATTAAGCCTTAAATATAATTTCAAGGATGTCAATAAAAATGAACTGTAACAAACTATACACATATAATATTTTTATAAGGTCTTTTTGTGAAATCAATGCAAAAGTAAAGGATTAACAGCACATACAACCTACAAAAGGACTTGTTAACCACTGACAGACAAAGTTCCCACCCACCGTTGACATTTTAGAAAAAGGCACTAAAAAATTCAAAAACGGCCTCATAATTGGCACAAAAGATGGCACAATGCAAAAAATACGCTCAGACAGAGCATTATCTTTTTTAAGATTAATATTTTTGTTCGTCATTTTTTCCTAGCAGCTCAGGCTTTGAGCCGCTTATTTTTTATCCGTTTCGTATTTTTGTTCGGAGTTTGTTCAGTCGAATGATTGGAGACGATTTGATGCTCAAAGTTTTTGATAATTTTTTTGAGCTGTTTTAGGTAGCCGCAAAGTTATCTGACACAACCTTATGTGTACAGTCATAGCGTGTCAGATATTTTGCGGCTTTCATATGCCGTATGACCGTACCATTGCAAAACATTAATTTGCATGCTATGCATAGGTAATGATAGATAGATGCTATCTAAGTGCTTATTTACGCTTTAATTGGTGATAAGTGCAAGTTCGTTCATTAACAGTTACACTTTCATTTAGTAACAAATCTTTGAACTCCCACTAGGTGAGTACTAAACAAATTGGAAACAGGTTTTTAGGCAAGTCATGTCTTAAACTTTAATTTAAAACAGTATTAACATACGCCAATTACTGCATTATTGTAAACGCGGGGAAACCCTAACATAATGCTGTGTTTTTAACTTTCATCTGAAATAAAAAGAAACATTTATATACACAATAGAGACGTCTTGACAGAAAACAGAAATAGCATACATTAAAATTCAACGTTAGACGTAAAACCTATAAAGCACCGCCCAGGGTTAGCCGCTAAATCGGAGTTAAATTGTCAAATTTCATATAAACAACGCTTAAGTCTGGGTTATGTTAGCTAACCCCGCGTGGTGCAAGTGGCGCTAAGTTTATAGCCGCTGTAAACAGAGAGCCTACCGCGAAAATCGAAAATTCATAATTTTCGGGATCTCTCTCTTTCGCTTGAGTACGCTAGTGTGATAGAGAGGAAGATACAAAACATTTCAATATCTAAATTTATATTTTCTATCGTCTCTACGCCTCCCTTTTTCGTACAATCCAAAGCCATCTTTTTTCTAAATTATGAACAAAGCTCATAGTGATAATGTTTGCTACCTGAGCGTTGTTGCCTTATAGGCACCGCTCGTGAAATATTGCCGGGCAACCCCTGTCACATATCCACCTTATAAAACGGTGAAAAAAACTTAGAAAGAGTGAGACAGCTCACGCTAGTCTCTAAATATATGAAAAGGATAGACAGATTGCACGGTGTAAGAAATAAGCATCCTTAATTGCTTTGATTAGATTTCAAAGAGATTAATATACAGATTCACGCATTTTGTCAAGGTTCATATTTTCTGATTTTATACGGTGCGACTTTTGTAAAATATGGAATGGATTTTTCGATGAATGGAATGTTTACCCTTCTTAGGTTTTGGTCATTGTATACCGTGCATTATATCCATTTATTGCTCGCTACGCTGTCAACATAAGACTGATAAAAAAGTTAAGAAGGAAAGGAAACATTTCACATCGTTTCCTTGCGGAAGTTTGCTTTGGCACGTTTTTCTGAAGTTTAATATTTTTTAACGAACTTGGAGCGAAGTTAAACCTGAATTTATGGAGGTTGATTTTCTGGATCGTTAATGGGGATTATATATATTGATTTAAGTCAGATGGCTACTGACGATTAAATGTTTGGGGACCAAATATGCGGTTGTTTTGTTCGTGTTGAATAGTTTCTGAGACGTTATAAATTTAGCATTCTTATGTGACGATGCTTACCTCGGAATAATCACTAAACTTCTTACTACTTTCAATAAGTCTACATTGTTTTTTACGTCTGTAAACTTGTGCCGTAATATCTAGTCAAACCTGGTTTTACCCTAATTAATAGCATATTTGAAATGAAAATGAAATGAAAAACATTTATTTGTGACATCACAGGAAACAACATAAGAAACAAAAGAAGAAGATTTGGTGGAAACGTCTGCTCATTATATTACAACGTTCGAATTATGACAAAGAGAATATAAATTACTAATTTTTTTTCGCGAATCTTAGGCACTAGTCCACTGGCCTACCATCTCAACCATCGAAGTTTGCGGCTAATATTTTTCAAAATATCTGTTGTTCATTTCTTTCCGCGTTAACGGTTACCGTAAACTTTAGAGTGTATTTTAACAAAAATATAATAAAGTTTCACTCTCTGTAAAACTGTCGGTGGATATTAAGCAATATTACGAGTACGTCTTAAATTACTGGTATTTTTGGGTTACTGTCTACACAGCGATACAGCCTCCTTATATCTGTAATAACATAACTCGTTTCTTTATCGTATCCCGCAACTTACAGTTTGGATAAACCGAATTTATTTTCTTAGTATCTCTTGATAGCAAACTAATTTAATATAATCTTGAAGCCAAAAACGAATTGCGGTAATTTGTTGATATCCCGTTGCAATAAATTAATTGGTAATGTCGTCTATTAACGTCGAGAGGAATAAAGATACAAACTCATCAATTCATTTAAAACCACTACTTAAATTAAACGCTGAGTAAGACTGATTTCTCGGGAGCCAGGTTCTCAAAATTGTTCTAATACGAAATTTTTTGAGTCGAATAAGATTATCTTGTTGGTTCATACATTTCATTAAACCTTTACTGTAAATATTTTAGATTTCAAGTTTTATCGTTTTTTGCTTGAATCCTTGAATGGATATTAAAGTTGACTCAGTCGTGCCGCGTTACATTTTGTCTCTATCTACATAGGTACTTGTCGTTTTTAATAAATTATCTGTAACGTTATATTCGCTCAGGGATGACGACTGTATTGACAAACTATCATTCTAGCCCGTCAATCAGAATATCCAAAATGATTAGAAAATTATAACACTAAATGCACCAATAATGTAAATTATTCATCAAAAAGTAAATAATTTATCAGCATAATGCATTTATATTTAACAGAGCTTTGAAGTAATCGAGCGTCCAGCTATCGAATATCAATTTATAAAATCCATTTGAGAAGCTGGTTAATAAAACGGAGGGAGTGGGTACGACTAGCTCGCATTTTTCAACAATCGGTTCGCAATTATCGGATAAAAACGATTTATTCGAGCGCAGAACTATTTCACTGACGGTACAGAATACCTTACCGAAGAAAAAGTATTGATGCGTGGGAGACGTTGCCCCTACGGCGAATATCAGCGAATGCGATTGATCATTATTCATCCGAGAGCTGACAGATTTTGATGTGAAACACTTCGGTGTAATAACTTTAACACGTTTTGGAGTCATCATGGTCGATATATTAGAGGCTGAAAGCGTAGAATGCAAGTCATTGTCCACAAAGGGCTTAATCAGATTGCGACGCGAAGTTATAAATAGGTTCAAGAGTATAATTATTGTAGTATAAAGTAGTTTTGGCTTAGTTTGACGTCCGACTTTTAATGCAAAATCCATTTTAGAAAAGAAATACATATTTTAACTACTTTTTACTTTGAGTGATATATTGGATTTGATATACTTACTTAAAATAAATATTTGGCCTAGTCCCACGGTATGCTCAATAAGGCTTGTGTTATGTGTTAGTACTAGACAACGATATATAGAATAGATCGATACATACATATAAAATAAATACTTAAATACATATAAAACATCCATAACTCGGGTACAAATATTTGTGATAAACACACAAATAAATTCCCTGACCAGCATACCTTCCACGAACATCGAAAATTGGCATTGCCGGCAAAACCTCTTTGTCACTCCAATATTCAAGTGCGACAGAGATGGAGATACAAATCCACAATCGTTCGATTCTCCTCCTCCTGCTTCGTAGGCAGGATCACTACCAACTAGACTAGGAGACCGTTAAATAGTCTCATTACCAGTGATCGTAAATTTTGTACCAATTTAGGTGCAGCATAGTAGAAATAAAGAAATATCTACAAGAAAATCGAGGCAGCTGATCGATTAAGGTACATATTACTGTTATTAACTCTAATTAAGATATCTCAGCTAGAATAGCATACAGATGCTTTTACCGCAACAATGCAGCACCGAAATTGCTACAAAATTTTCGATCACATAATTGCTCATTACGCAAACAATTATAATATTTAGCCGTAATGATTTAACTTTCAAGATGTGTATCGCAATTAAAACTCCAATAAAAGGTTATGTTACAATTAAAGTAAGGGAGTGTTAACAAATTGGAAAAAGTGTTAAGTTACGTTTACCCACCAACATCCAAAAGTCAAGTTTTAAACTGGTACATATTTCAAAGAGAAAAGTTTTTTTATTATTAATTTAAATTTACTTACATATTATTTATTTACTTGCTTTACTCTCTATTCGTCCTGGCCCGTCATGTCAAGCATGAAACCAGCGCCAAATGATAAAAGAAAAACACAGATACCACAAAGCATCTGTCGCATAGTCAACTTAACTAAAAGGATTAAAATGATATCTTCCGTCGCCTGACAGCCAGTGTGGTCCGCCAAGCGTGAACAGAAAATCTCTTGTCGAGTTCTTTTGAGAACGCATTTACGAATTTTGTTACCTTAAGCTCCTAATACCTTTATCCTATAGTAGCTTTTAATTTTAGCATTCAGAAAGTATAAAAGGGTTGATTTTTAATCCCGCTTTCCTGTACGCAAAAGCGTCAGTCTTTGTTACTGTTCAAGGCTCTATTCATCTGCGGTAAATTCATTTCGATTTCTATAAGAAAATTTATACGTTTATAATAGAAGTTAAAAGTTTTTATACGGTTACTTCTGGTTTATTCAGAATCCTATTAAATTTTATTTTCGTTGGGTGCAGCGAACGTGGTAGGAAGTAGACGATTAATATTCAAAGCTTTTAAAAGTATTAAGGGATTTGCTTTGAAAAATATAATTAATCGCTCAATATTATAACAAATATAACAATATCTAGTCGTTATAATGCTTATGAGTTGTGTGTTTATTTTAAATCAAGGATGACTTATAATTACGATGATGAACGTCGGTTTTATGATTAAGCTTTATAATACTTACGTTTGAAATAATTTATTTTTTACACTAGTGTAGTTAATAACATTTTTTTAAAGAATTGCGTAGGTACATCAAATGTAACCATTTGATGTACCTACACAATTCCTTTACACAGAGCAATAATTTAACTAACATTCGGGAGGCACAGAACCCTTTCAACAACGTATTAACTTGTTTCTGTAATTATCGTGTATTAAATCACATCAAAGAATTAGTCCGTAATTAATTATGTGGACTGATTCATATTTAAAAACTTATTTGTTATAAAATTGCAGGTGCAAACATTATTGTCTGCAAATAAGTGTCATTGACCAGGCCCAGAAACGGTACCAATTAAATTCCAAATTGAGTATTTTAAGCAAAAGTTCCGGATCACTAATATTTTTTGAATAGCTAGGAAACGACTAGAGCTAGCGTATTAATAATTATCCCGTACATCATGCCGATTTATAAAACTAAAAGGGTTACTTAAATCACTTATTTTTGTAAAACGATGGACGGATCCATTCAAACTTTGAGGTCAGCAGATACGAGCGTCCGATGCCTTAAAGCTCCAAGAAAAAATAATTTATTGTAATAAGTCCTCGTGAACATTCGCAACCGTTCGGCTCATCCCGACCCGCCGCGCACCCCTCTCCCCACCACCGAACCTATACTCGACTGCAATGCCTCTACTCGCATCAGTTTACTTATCGCAGCGTCGGAGCACGGTCGCGCCGCTCGACGCCACGTACGGACGACAATTCTGTAAAACACGCTTATCACTAACGTGTTTCAGCAACAACACTTGGACTCAAATAAATTTACTAATTCATCAAATGAATAAAAGAAGACTTTGTGTGATGTTTTAGTGAAAATGCAAGACTTTTCGTAAAAAGTGAACTGTTTATGTGATTTTTGTTTACGTCTCAAAGGATACATTAGCAAGCTGTGAATTGATATCATACCATTATGTGTGTTGGTATTACAAGGACTTTTCGTTGAATTAACACTGGTACAGACTTTATAAATTGATGGATACTTCACATCCGGCAAGGGGACGAAACACACGAACGCCGACGGAAAAAACATGACACTGAGCCTACCGTGTCCTGTTTTCTTTCTTCCTTGATATTTGATTTACCCCATAATGGCTCTCCAGAAAAGTTCTTCAAGAAAACAAGCCTTCAGCCAAATTCTATTTTGGTTAGTTGTTGGACTCAATGTCGCTGATCAGAGCTCATTGCCACTCAAATATGAAGCTCCAGATGATTGTCAGTGGTGGTTACGAGGCCCAAACGACTCCCACGAAGTTTCCCTCACATGCAAGCTTCGTACAATAAACAGCGAATTCGACACAACAAATTTCAGTGTCATTCCTTCAGAACACACAACGTCACTAAAAATAGAATGCAATGAAGACATGATGTACAAGAGCTCGTTAGACGACAGAAGTTTCGCGCATCTAATAAAACTACGTGAACTTGTTTTGGATAACTGTAAAATTGGAAGATGGCCGCCTGGTGTTCTTTCGGGCTTGAGAGATCTTCGAAATTTAACGATCCGAACGAAAAACACGGAGTGGGCCGCTATGAGCCTAGAGATAGCATCAGAGAGCTTTGCGGCTGTTCGGCAGTTAGAAAAGTTGGATCTGAGTTTTAACAACATTTGGTCATTTCCTGAAAACTTGTTTTGCCCTCTGACGAACTTAGTATACTTAAATGTTTCGTCAAACCGACTGCTTGACGTGAGTGACCTGGGATTCCGGGAACATGCAGTTCATCAGGCTCTTATAAGCGAACAAGATGGACCTTCACCTTCGGCATCATTACCACATGCTTCGTGTTCTTTAGATATTGAAGTCCTGGACGCTTCTAGCAATCGTTTTGTCTTAATGCCTGAAAATGGCTTCATGTCTTTAAGAAGATTAAAGGAATTGCACATTCATGATAACGAAATATCTATGGTGTCAGAAAAAGCTTTGTCAGGCTTGAAGCAACTGCAAATAATAGATCTTTCAAATAATAAAATTGTTGCCTTACCACAAGACCTATTTAAGGATTGCAAGACGGTTATAAAAGAGATCTATCTGCAGAATAATTCCATAAGTGTATTATCACCGAATTTGTTTGCCAACCTAGATCAGTTGCTGGCGTTGGACCTATCAAATAATCATCTATCGAGCAATTGGGTGACTGAAAACACGTTTAGGGGTCTTATAAGAATGGTCCTTTTGAATCTTTCTAATAACCGATTGACCAAACTAGATCCGAAAATATTCAAGGATTTATATACTCTACAAATATTGAATGTTCAACATAATTCTCTGGAAAGTATTGCTGCCGATACATTTGCACCAATGAACAATCTACATACGCTTATTTTGTCATACAATAAAATAACACATATCGATGCCTACGCCTTAAACGGCCTCTATGTATTGTCGTTGCTATCTATCGATAATAATCATCTCGAAGAGCTCCACCCTGAAGCATTTAGAAATACATCTTCCCTGCAAGATTTGAATTTAAATGGAAATCGATTAAAGAAAGTACCCATAGCTCTAAGGAACATGAGATTACTGCGAACATTGGATCTAGGAGAAAATCAGATAACATTGCTTGAAGAACCCGGCTTTGTCGGTTTGCATAACGTATATGGACTGCGACTTATTGGAAATAAAATAGAAAACATAAGCAAGGACGTGTTTTCTGATTTGCCTTCGTTGCAAATACTGAATTTAGCTCGTAATAAACTGAAGAAAATCGACGTTAATGCCTTTGATACTCTTGCTAATTTACAAGCTATTAGATTGGATGCAAATCAGCTCACAGACATCCAAGGTTTATTTGTAAACATTCCCTCTCTGTTGTGGTTAAACGTGTCAGATAACCAAGTAGAATGGTTTGACTACGCTTTTATACCAACGGGACTTCAATGGCTGGACCTACATAGCAACAACATCAAAGAATTGGGCAATAACTACCGTATGAACAAAGAGCTACGCCTGCAAACATTAGACGCAAGCTTCAACAAAATGACAAAAATATCCACCTTTTCCATACCAGATAGCGTGGAGCTTCTGTTCTTAAATGATAATCAAATTACACAAGTTGAAGCTCAAACTTTTGTTGGAAAAACCAATTTAACGAGAGTCGATTTGTATGCTAATCAGATAACTAGTATGGATCTCAATGCGCTTCGTCTAACTCCGGTCGATCCAGGACGCCCTCTGCCCGAATTTTATATTGGCGGAAATCCCTTTCAGTGTGATTGTACAATGGAGTGGCTACAACGAATTAACAAACTCGATCATCTCAGACAGCACCCTAGGGTAATGGACCTAGAAAGTATATACTGCAAGTTGTTGTATAACAGAGAAAGGACTTATATTCCGCTTATCGAAGCGGAATCATCGCAGTTTTTGTGTACATATAAAACTCATTGTTTTACGTTGTGTCATTGTTGTGATTTTGACGCTTGTGATTGTGAAATGACGTGCCCATCGAACTGTACATGTTATCATGACCAACCGTGGTCGGCAAATATTGTGGACTGTTCGGCTGCCGGTTACGCGGAAATACCCAACAGCATACCTATGGACGCTACTGAACTATATCTAGACGGTAACAACTTTGGTGGTTTAACAAGTCACGCTTTTATAGGTCGTAAAAACTTAAAAATACTGTATGCTAATAATTCAAATATTGACGCTTTGTATAATAATACGTTTAGTGGACTAAAACGCTTAAAAGTTTTACATCTAGAAAAAAATAACATAAAAGAGTTACTCGGTTTCGAATTGTCACCCCTGGAGAATTTACGAGAGCTACATCTACAGGACAATAAAATACACTATATCGATAATCGGACCTTCATAGAGCTGAGACATTTAGAAGTGCTTCGTTTGGAAGGGAATAACATTTATGGGTTTGCGGTGTGGCAATTCACAGTGAATCCATATTTGGTAGAGATAAGCCTGTCTCGCAACCCATGGTCGTGCGATTGTCAATACATGAACAAATTCAGAAATTGGTTTAAAAATAACTTTGGAAAAGTGGAAGACGCTAACAAAATCACATGTGTGTTCGATAATGTAACCAACGCCGTCGGCCCACTCATGGCTGATTTCAATTCCACTATTTGCACAAGCCACGTCGGCGGAAGCTCCTCAATTATCGAAAATCAAGTTATAAACGATTACCTTCCACTGCTTCTGATATCTCTTTGTATATTTGTAATAAGCTCTGCATTAATATGTGGTGTATTTTACTGGAGGCGAGAGCTGCGCGTTTGGATTTATTACCACTGTGGATTTAGAATGTGCTACAAGAGCACTGCTTTCGATGATGAGGCAGACAAAGATCGGCTGTTTGATGCCTATATTAGCTATAGTGTGAAAGACGAGGCATTCGTGGCACAGATGCTGGCACCCGGCTTAGAATCAACGGACCCAAGTTTTCGGCTATGCCTGCACTATCGAGATTTTAATGCCTCCGCGTATGTGGCCGATACGATTATTGAAGCTGTAGAATCGTCGAAAAGGACTATAATCGTCCTATCTAAAAATTTCATCAACAACGAATGGTGCCGTTTTGAATTCAAGACGGCGCTCCACGAAGTACTAAAAGAGAGACGAAGAAGACTGATAATAATATTACTAGGCGAGCTGCCGAATAGAGACATCGATCCCGAACTGAGGTTGTGTCTAAAGGCGAACACGTGTATAGAGTGGGGTGATAGGCAGTTTTGGCAAAAGTTGCGATTCGCGATGCCGGACTTGAGAAAGTGTCAGTATCACCGTTCGACGGTGAATATTTACGCATCAGTGTCGCCGGTGGGGGCCGGCCGGGCGCCGGCGCCGCCCCCGCCGCCGCCGCCGGGCAAGCTGCCCCCTCTGCTGGGCGACGGGCTGGCGCTCTCGGCCGGCGTGCACGCTCGCGATGCGCATGCACACCGCATGCCGCCGCACGCGCAGCTTTGGGCGTAGCGTATGCTTCAACGCAGGTAAATCTCCCTCTTAAAACGCTTAAGCGTATTAGTCCAAAAAGTGATAATTAATTTTAAGTATGTACGTTCCATATTTATTTTAGTGTAAGGTAAGCATCACAATCCGCATTTAATTGTACAACTAGGGCTAGATTATGAAGTTGTTACGGTCGGATTACTTTCCTACTATCTGCGATAGTATTTTATAGATAGGCGAATAACATATGTAAATATATTGTAACTTAAATTTAGATCGAATCATCGTTTAAAGTTTATTTTTATTGCTTAAATTATTATAATACCTACCAAAGTTTTATGTACAGATGCATTTATAATAATTATTTGTTAATATTATGATTGTCATAAAAAAGACTGTAAATATCAAAATGTGTAAATAATTGTAAATATGAACAAGAATACAAAAAAGAAAAACTGAAATAAAAAGCAATTTGAAATTATAATTTTGTTTTGTTTTATTTTATTTTATGTGCCTTATCTTTAATTGCTATTTTGTTTTTTGTTCTTTTAAAAAGTTAAATTGGTAATTTAAAAAGCAGGCGGGCAGATCAAATATAAATAAACTTATAAGCCAACCAGAAATTTAAATACAGTTAGTATACCAGTTAAAAAGCACACTAGAGTACTCACTCTAAATGGGTTCAAGTGAAGCCGGAGAGAAGTTAGCCTGTTTCAATGTTCGTCAATATGCAAACATGTTGGAAATTCGAAGTCAGTCCACTGAAGTTGAGTGCTGGTAAAAGGAACCCAATAATGTGGTTACTGGAGAGGAATCACCTGGAACTAAAATAGGTAGAACGTGTATTTATACAACGGCTGCTCAAAAGAGTATTATTTCTCCAATATAGTACAAAGCATCAGATGAGCACACCTACACCAACTATATTTCTGAAAGTAAACCATTGTAAGGTTTATATATAATTGGTAGGAAATAGAACATATAAAATTGGTAACACGCATACAAACAAGACCTTTAAATGGAGCTATGATAGCTCCAATTAAAGCTATTAATGAGTAATTTTGAAGTGATAAATAAACGGAAAATGGCCACATTTCGGTAAAATATTAAGATTATCCCACTGAACAATTTTATCAGGGTTTTAGAGGTATTTATGCATGAAAAAAAACTGCAGTATGAAAATAGATTACCCATCAATAATTAAATAATTTTTGTTATTAAAAAAAACCGTAGCAACCAGTAAATAGGTAACTCACAAATAATTCACTTGTTATTGGGCAAATACTTAGCTTACTAGGTTCCTATTGGATAATATGCATACTAAACAGAGATTTGTGTATGTAGGAGTTTAAGACATTTATAATAAAAAGTGGGCAAGGAGACTTCCGAAATAAAATGCATCAAAGGTAATGACTGCCACGATAATTCAGTAAGTATAAAATATTTAACCGTCAAACCTGTCCGCTTCAGTGGGTATAATTCAATACCCTTATGCAGTGCAGAGTTCTTAGAACTGCTATGAACGGTGCAAGTTTCGTGCGATATACGACATAATTGAAATTACGGGCAGGTTACTGGTGTTTCATGGTTAGTTTCCGTCAGAACATTTTAGAGGATGTTCTTACACAAAATCCTGGAACCTGACTAGGTACTTATGTTACAGAATACACGGCATTTAACAAAAATTCGTCAAAATACATAATAATAAAGTACTATTCCCAAAGTACACAATAGTTTGGGTTAAATTGTTTTGACTAAAATTGCTATGAATATTGAAGTGTATTAAAAAAAAATTGAAAAGCCATTTTTATCTATGTTAACGCGATAGTAGTACCTAAAACTATCTGTTTGTATACTGTGCGAGTCAATTATTTTTGGGGATGTTGTTTTAGCTAACATAACCATTTTGAACAAATAGCGAAAATAACTATAAAAACATTTTGCCTTCCTTAAATTATTCATACTTTTATATTAAAAAACGAATACGATATTTAACTAAAAAATGTCAAACATTTCACTGCCTTAAAACTCTGTTCCTTTCAAAGGCATCAGTTTAGATATCACTACAGCTTGCTAATTCGACTACAAATAAAAAAGTGGCAACATTGTAGTGTCGTCCCTTTCAAATTAATCGTAAGAAAGCGCGACAGCGTAGTGTCATTGCCACTTTGAGATTTCTACTCTATTTTACCAAGCTGTAAACATTGATATGATTTATGTCTGGAAGTTTGGCAAAACCCGACTATCAAGAATTAAAGAAACATTTCCAAACTTTTACAAATGGCGCCCTTTGATTCCACCAGCCGACATCGTGACAAGCGTGTCATATTAACGCTTTTTGTCTCGCCTGCCGGGAACGTTGAGAGCCTACCGCGATTGAACATTTGTATCCCTCTCTGTTGCTCTCGCTTCGAGCAAAAGAGATGGAGACACGTTACTACGAGTTTTCGATGTTCGCATTAGGCCCTACGCTAGGACAGCTCATGAAACTGCTATTATCTCAGCGCGGACAAATCAAAACGAAATCAACATCGGTTTCCCTTCTGCCGTTCGCACCCTTATCAACCGACGCACCGACGGGTCAGAGCGGGAATAATGGGAAAACTTATTTCCAACCGGGTCTCGATTTTATCGGATACACGATGTTTGTTAGTTAGTCTTTACAACTGTAAATTGCTAGAAGTTAGTATTGAGAACGAGGTTAGCTAGACGTTCGCACTCGAGAGTATGTTTCTCAAATATAATGTGTATTGCTCAAACATGATACCTAAAGGAAATGTTTGAACATATAACTATAGTTAGCGCCTATGGCTGTTAAAATTTAGTTATTAAACGATTGTTACTAACTATTACGAACCGAAACGAAGCGAAGGGAAGCGTTGGTGGCCCAGCGGTAAGGCATGGGACTTTCAATCCGAATGTCGCGGGTTCAAATCCTGCTGGCTTTTACTTGTACCAATGAGTTTTTTGGAACTTAAGTACGAAATATCATTTGATATTTACCAATCGCTTTTTGGTGAAGGGAAACATCGTGACAAAACCGGCCTGATCCCGATAAGGCCTAGTTTACCCTTTGAGTTGGAAGGTCAGATGGCAGTCGCTTTCCTACGGCAAATCTTGAGATTAGTTGCCAAAGCGGACCTCAGTGGCTTAACTGGGAAAACGCTAGGAAGAAGAGATGTTACGTTACTAACTATACACATTTGCCACATCTGAGTAAAAAAAGATCGAGCGAAGGATGAAAAAAATAAAAAATGTGCTCAAACAAAAAAGTAGCATTCTGTTGATCATTTAGAAGACCTAAATACATCTAAGACAAAACACAAGCTGAAAATAACCGTATATACATAAAACATATTCCCATAATGTTAACACAATGGCGGGATAATGGAATTAGTTGGTAATTAATTTCGGTACTCCAGTGAAGAGGGATGTAGATAACATTGTGTGGAAAATTTCAGCTACGCATACGTTTTGATAGTTATTAGAGAACCGCAATAGCTGTGTGCTTAAGTTTAAAATTTAGTTATCAAGGGTTGGACGAGTTTCATTGTAATGGACTATGGGACAACCTGTTTTTGGACAACTTGCTTATTACATTTGAATATGTGATGAGGATAAATGAACTAAACTTTTTGTACTTTATATGTTTACAAACTCAACCCGGGAAATTTTGATTGGATTTGTTGGGTGTTTAAAGTTAAATAAAAGGTTGAAGCAAAATATATAATACGTATGAATGAAAAGCAATAACAAAACATTGTGGCATGTTTCATCGTGGCACTTACTTGCTTAATGCCACGAATAAATTTTGGCTTTTATTCGGTATTTTGCCCACATTATCAAATGTTCAGCCAAATACTTCGGTATTTACCTATTACACTGACTGAGAACAAAATAGATAGTTAAAATGTATATACAGGGTATCCTTAGCCATTGCACAAAACCGAAACGTACCTACATATGCTTTACGGTTTTTAGAACTAGTACACAAAGTATCATAACAATCGATGCAATGTTTACGAAATAATAACAAATTACTATTAGTTTGGAGCAGCCTCTATGCAACTAAATCTTATGACGTAATAAAATCTTAATAGAATAGTATGAAACCTTCCCCGCATTTTAATTATCGTTTTTATTGATATCATCACTATAACACTTTGATTGTAGACAAAATTTCATCATTGAAGAAAATTGGCACTGTCACTTATATGCTACTGCCAAAAAACAGCCAATGATAAATACAGTACCTAAATTTCTTTTGATTGTCGATTAAAGAAGTTAACTGTTGTTTGGATTTTTTTATCTTAATCAAAAAAGTATTTACAGTAGACTAAGATGTAGCCCCATGTGGGATTTCAGGGTTTGTCCAATGGCTGAAATCACCCTGTATATGTTAAATATTCGGTGGCTAAACATTAGGCACTTCAACCGAATTCCGTCGAATCGATAGTCGATGTACCACTGTTATGGCATAATAATGGTAACCGCGTAGTTGTGATGATCAAAAGACGAAGCATCTGCGAAAGTGAAGCAAGCATCGTTAAGTGCGCGGCCGCTTTCACCGACGTTATCCTATTTTAAATGTCGTTAAACTCTTAATAGGAATTCTAAGATATAAGCTTACTTAAACGGAGAGGCTTAACAATGAGACATCTGCTGGAAAAACACCATATGCCACGACAAAAGGCGCATACCATACGCAATTTAATAGCACTCTAGTCTAAAATATCACCGTCCGTATAGAAAAACGTATACCTATTGTCATTCGATAATCCTTTACGTACTTTAGAGATGTCACTGCAAGAGATCAGCTTTCGTCTAGGCAACGGTATTGGGTTTGCGTAACTCAATACGAATTGTTAAACGCATCCAACATTCAAATTTATCTCTTAAGTACTTATTAATAAGATCGACGTGACATTTCATATCGATATGTCGACCACAGACCGCAAAACAAGGACAATCGGGGACAAAAGCAGCTCAGATAATATCCCATCCCTTAATCACATGCACCGGTGCACTCGAAATAATGTTTGGTAGTCCAATAGAAAAACATTGGAACGATTCGTTTGTTCGAAATTCTATTTTGGGTTGGAAAAATCTATTTGTGCATTAACAACCGACCGTACAACATTTTTTCGGCTCGAATTTGTTGTTAAAATGCAACTTCGGCATGTCGTTCTAAATTTGAATAGTTTAAAGGAATGTTGCTCGGGGCGCGTTCAGTGTTACAAAAGATTATCGTTAATTTCACGAAGGATTTCGTGACTTCTTGTCCTTTTTATCCAGGGGTGCCAACTTAGGGGTTTTCCCCCTAGATTTAGGGGGTAAACAAGACGCGTGAGGTTTTTTTAGGGGTTAAATATTTCTAGGGGTAAATTTAGGGATATTTGATTTTCCCATTCCATGTATGTGTGACAGCGAAAAATGTGTTGAGAAGCGAAATTATTACTGAAAATGAAATGATACTGCAGTCCATTCCACTCTCAGTTACTCGAACTCACAAGTGTGCGATTGAGAAAGAAATATACGACCGGAACTCAAACGCTCCGATTTACGCTACAGTGATGTGTAAGAGAAGAGGCATCCTAACGGGGACGAAATTTTCTCCCAATCTATCAAATTGCATTTAGTAGTCCCGTCTGGACAGGCTATCATTCAACCTTTCTGACCAAAAATACTAAATCTGTGGCGTAAACTTTATGAAATTTTATTTAATATATATTAATTTTTTTATTTAGGGGGTTTTCCGAAAAATCACTACGGTTTTAGGGGGTTTCAATTTGTGCTTTAGTGGGAAATAAAAATTTGAGTTGGCAACCCTGTTTTTATCGTCGTTAATTCAATCTGAAGTTGGTAGAGAATGTGGATAAAGTGTTGGCGTTGGAAATTTTCGGAGCGCAGTAAATAGCTCGATGAGACCGTCATTATGGCGGGTTCATTCCGAGTTCTCAGCATTAGAGCTGGATGTCACTTTTATGTTCTAATCATAATAAGTATCTTCGCTTTATTGAAGTCAAAATTTTTTTTAAGTGACGAAAACCTACTGATATCGTATTTACAAAAAGGTTACGCAAAGGGCAACGCGCTCGTGATATACATACATATTTGGATTTGCAAGAATACATAGACTACAATTTCCGCTTACCGTTAGATGGACCGAACGCTTGCTTACCTATCGACGTTATATTAAAAAAAACTTGAATTAGAGCTATCAAACACAGAATCATCAGGTTAAGTATCATAATTATTTTTATTGAGGCAGCAATGTCTTACAAAAGAAGCTGTGCTCTCACCAAAATAAATATTGCGTTCAGCAATGTCGTAAACTTGACTAGTATTCATTTGCCCGGGCCGGGTATGAATAAGCCCAGCGTATACCCCCGTGAAGTTGACCGCCCCATTTTTTTTTTCCGCAAATGGCATCGTTAGATCGTTAGTTTATCGTTAGTTCACGTTAGTTTAGTATTTAAAATCGTTAGGATCCGACTACAACATACATTTTTTTTAAAAACAATATTGGGGCGGTCAACTTCACGCTACCGCCCCAAAACCACTTTTATGGTTTTTATCAATTGTAATCGTTAGATAATCGTTAGTTCACGTTAGTTTAGTATTTAAAATCGTTAGGATCCGACTCGAAATATTTTTTTTTATTTTTTAAAGTGGGGCGGCCAACTTCACGCTACCGCCCCAAAACCACTTTTACGGTATTTATCAATTGTAATCGTTAGATAATCGTTAGTTCACGTTAGTTTAGTATTTAAAATCGTTAGGATCCGACTACAACATACATTTTTTTTTAAAACAAAATTGGGGCGGTCAACTTCACGCTACCGCCCCAAAACCACTTTTATGGTTTTTATCAATTGTAATCGTTAGATAATCGTTAGTTCACGTTAGTTTAGTATTTAAAATCGTTAGGATCCGACTACAACATACATTTTTTTTTTAAAAACAAAATTGGGGCGGTCAACTTCACGCTACCGCCCCAAAACCACTTTTATGGTTTTTATCAATTGTAATCGTTAGATAATCGTTAGTTCACGTTAGTTTAGTATTTAAAATCGTTAGGATCCGACTCGAAATATTTTTTTTTATTTTTTAAAGTGGGGCGGCCAACTTCACGCTACCGCCCCAAAACCACTTTTACGGTATTTATCAATTGTAATCGTTAGATAATCGTTAGTTCACGTTAGTTTAGTATTTAAAATCGTTAGGATCCGACTACAACATACATTTTTTTTTAAAACAAAATTGGGGCGGTCAACTTCACGCTACCGCCCCAAAACCACTTTTATGGTTTTTATCAATTGTAATCGTTAGATAATCGTTAGTTCACGTTAGTTTAGTATTTAAAATCGTTAGGATCCGACTACAACATACTTTTTTTTTTTTAAAACAAAATTGGGGCGGTCAACTTCACGCTACCGCCCCAAAACCACTTTTATGGTTTTTATCAATTGTAATCGTTAGATAATCGTTAGTTCACGTTAGTTTAGTATTTAAAATCGTTAGGATCCGACTCGAAATATTTTATTTTATTTTTTAAAGTGGGGCGGCCAACTTTACGTTACCGCCCTAAAACCACGTTTACGGTTTTTATCAATTGTAATCTGTAGATATTCATTAGTTCACGTTAGTACAGTATTTACAATCGTTAGTATCCGACTCCAAATATTGGACCGCTTCGCTCGCTCGTTCGACAATTATTACTAGTGGTCACCCCGAACTTGAACTCACGGCCTCGGTAACCCGTTGACCGATTTAGCTCATATTAAAACCTGAATTGAATCGTGACCAACAACACGCGAGCGAAGCGAGCGTGCCACCACATCAGAAAGTATGTTCCCAGAGTCGACCTATTGGGTCGCCAATTATTGGGGTGTTGACACTAATGCAATCCAATAATCGGAAGCAAAAAGCCAGGTATGTTCCCAGAGTCAGTTTAGGTACGACGACGAGCGAAGCGAGGAGGAGTGTTAGGTTGAATCGTGACCAACAACACGCGAGCGAAGCGAGCGTGCCACCACATCAGAAAGTATGTTCCCAGAGTCGACCTATTGGGTCGCCAATTATTGGGGGTTGACACTAATGCAATCCAATAATCGGAAGCAAAAAACCAGGTATGTTCCCAGAGTCAGTTTAGGTACGACGACGAGCGAAGCGAGGAGGAGTGTTAGGTTGAATCGTGACCAGCAACACGCGAGCGAAGCGAGCGTGCCACCACATCAGAAAATATGTTGCCAGAGTCGACCTGTTGGGTCGCCAATTATTGGGGGTTGACACTAATGCAATCTAACAATCGGAAGCAAAAAGCCAGGTAGTCGGATCCTAACGATTTTAAATACTAAACTAACGTGAACTAACGATTATCTAACGATTACAATTGATAAAAACCATAAAAGTGGTTTTGGGGCGGTAGCGTGAAGTTGACCGCCCCAATTTTGTTTTAAAAAAAAAATGTATGTTGTAGTCGGATCCTAACGATTTTAAATACTAAACTAACGTGAACTAACGATTATCTAACGATAACAATTGATAAATACCGTAAAAGTGGTTTTGGGGCGGTAGCGTGAAGTTGGCCGCCCCACTTTAAAAAATAAAATAAAATATTTCGAGTCGGATCCTAACGATTTTAAATACTAAACTAACGTGAACTAACGATTATCTAACGATAACAATTGATAAAAACCGTAAAAGTGGTTTTGGGGCGGTAGCGTGAAGTTGGCCGCCCCACTTTAAAAAATAAAAAAAAATATTTCGAGTCGGATCCTAACGATTTTAAATACTAAACTAACGTGAACTAACGATTATCTAACGATTACAATTGATAAAAACCATAAAAGTGGTTTTGGGGCGGTAGCGTGAAGTTGACCGCCCCAATATTGTTTTTAAAAAAAATGTATGTTGGAGTCGGATCCTAACGATTTTAAATACTAAACTAACGTGAACTAACGATAAACTAACGATCTAACAATGCCATTTGCGGGAAAAAAAAATGGGGCGGTCAACTTCACGGACATCCAGCGTATTACCGGAGGGCTGTCCCCAAGGCAGCCTCGGTTTAGATAACCCAAAGACAGCGGTTTCCAGCACCGAGTGCCAATAATTGACTATCAAACTTGATATATCGCTTTCTCGGCGGCTTGACGGCGGTAGTTGGATGACTTATAGCCCCCGTCCTTCGGGAATGCCGGCGTTTTGTTAACTCGCGCAAAACGGACTCTGATTTTCTTGTCAGGAACTGATTGCCGAAGCCAGTTTTAAAAAGCTAATGAGTTTCCAGAAGTAGGTAATTAGCTGAGAAATAGTTTACTTGAAATTGTGTGCTCGGAATGAAATAGCTCGACTAATATTTGTACCTTTTTCCTAAGGTTTCACTGGAAAACCAATCGCCGTTAAATTAGTTCGTGGGAAAACTGTGCTTTGTACACAAAATCAGAAACGGAGCTTACTTCACGCTTATCTATAAATACTGTGATACTGATACGAACACGTCATTAAAACTTAAAATTAATACTAAATTTAGAGGCTAATAGTATAGTAACGAACAAAATATAATTGAAATTATTTATTGACGAGTTAAAATGGTGGTTACATATGTAACAAAGGCTAAGCCCGTTGAATATTGAACGCGAACGCCGCTATAATTTACAATGAGTCTGCCCTGCTTAAGCTTGGGGTTATGAAATTTTAATCAAAGTTCCTAGCCCTTGGAGTATTGGCGCGGATACACTTTAATGGATTCTATTTTAGTGTTTCCTTGTTGTTTGAGCTGCTTTAATCAGAATATGTTAGCGTGTTTGGATGTCTAAGGTGTAGACCTCAAAGTGCGGTAAACCGCTTGCTTTCAACACGCTAAAAGCATCAAGTACGGGTTAGTCTATACTTTTGAATAAAATATGTTTAGAACTTGATATATATAGAATATTTAATGTTCGTAGTGTATATTCGTAGTGTAAATTCGTAGTGCGCGTTATTTTCGAGTTCGAATAGAAATTACTTATAAGTAATAGCGCCAAAGTAAAAACAGAGCAAATTTCGACAAGGTACTAAAATATTTTTAAGGAGCTTAATAACTTGAATTTAGGTAAATTTGAATTATAATTGATCCGTCTAAATTATCTGTAAATCTAATCGAAAAAATAGTAGATTATATGACAAGGGCTTAAAGTACCTAATCCATTTTAGCCGAAACTATTTATTGGTCCAAGTGCAACGAAACGCCGCGCGCCGAGCCTACGGTGTGTTACTTTATGCTCTAGACCATAAAAAGCGATTTTATGTTAAGCGATGTTACGACTTAAAGTCGAACTTATCGAGCAAGAGAAGTAAAAAGTTATTCTTTTGTTTTTTATTTCATTAATGCTTTCTTTTATAAACTCAACCACAAGAAGTGGTCAAAAATAAACCCTCATTGACACTTAGTTAAAAACTAAAGTATATGTAAACTTTAGCTTTTGAATTAAGTACTGTTGAGTTGATTTTGTACATTCTACTCAACTTCAAACTAAAACCATTTTACTATATGTTCAACAAACTCAATACCGAGGATTAATAATTTAAAAAAATAACACATCGCTCATTTTCAATACGGCGCTGACATCTGCTTGATCATTAGCACAACCAGAGTGTGGAATTAAAAAATGCCTCGAGCTGACGAGCAAGCCATTAATTTTCGTTTGTCATACGCTACTAATTTGTAAAATTTACTGCACCCTACTAATACTACGGTTTCCGGCGACATATCACTGAAATTTTTATAATTCTAAGAACTTTTTTCTTAGATCGGAACTCGTAAACGTATTTATGTGTCAGGTAGCACCAATAATCGTCTGAAATGGCTATCAAAATGTAGTTAAAATCATTTGTTAATGTTGTTGCTTAAAATATTTCAGTGGGAGCTATCGGTGTGGTCTGCGCGGCGTGTGTAAATATTGATATTGAACGTGGAGCTTTATTAATATAGCCTGGCAATTTTGTCAGTAAAACAGCAGCCGAATTCAAATTTTACATGTGTGCTTACCATGAGTTGTACGTAACTGTATACGATAGCGACTGTGGCTTTCAGAAGTATGTCCGTCTCGCTCCTACCACTACTCTGGCAGGAGGGAGATGGACATACTTTTGAATGTCGCAGTCGCTGAATACTGTTACATACAACTCTGTGCTTACCTTGAGTTCCACGTACGTACCTAAATGTATTCGATAGCGTCTGCGGCGCTTGAAAGAATGTCTGTCTCGCTCGTACCATTAGTCTGGCAGGAGCGAGACGGACATAGCCTCGAACGCCGCATTCGCTATCAATTACGGCCACGTAACGTACGGCATGGTAAGCACAAATGGCGACTAAACCGCATGATGAAAGTGTTCTCTATATGTATATTTTTTTATACTACGACGGTGACAAACAAGCGTACGGCCCGCCTGATGGTAAGCGGTCACCGTAGCCTATGGACGCCTGCAACTCCAGGGGTGTTACATGCGCGTTGCCGACCCTTTAAAAAAAGGAAGATTCGCTGTGTTGACACCTAAAGGGGCAAGCTTGCTCCGTGGGTCCCCAGCAGTCAACAGTGAATCCTCTTGAAGCTCTGGCGACCTTACTCACCAACAGAAACACAACACTATGAGTAGGGTCTAGTGTTATTAAATTGCGGTTTTCTGTAAGGTACTTCCCCAGATGGGCTCTGCTCCAGATTTGAGCAAGACGACATTCGTTGTGCTGTACACTACCACACTAAACGATATGCATCCGCTGTGCCCAATACCTCTCTCAAAGTATATTTGAAAATGAATTTATCTTTGTAACCACTACCTACTCACAGCTTATTTAATCAATATACACCAAAAATCACTACAAATAATTGAATAGACTAAAAACTGTAATGGCGTTATTCATAAACGCACATCACCTTAGCTAAATGACTGTTTGTCCTTTTCAGTTTGTCATTCATTTACCTTTGTTAGAAAGGGAGAAAACATAATTTAACTAAACGCCTGTTAACTTTTTTTGAATAAGAGGTAAATAAACAGCCTGCATATTAGATAGTGGACATAACTATTTTCTCTTCATCCTACAATATTTTGCCCTTTCGTTTCCCATAAAGCTGTTTTTGTTGGTGAAACGCAATATAACCAATGTAGAATGTGGTAATAACAGACCAGCAATTTGAAAGCTTAAAAAGCCTATTCATGTATTTTAAATGGATTGTCATTGATATTACCCATTAATGTCTTATATGAGATATTAAATAATATTTAAAACGGGTCACTCACGTAATTTAGTCGATTTTCGCTCGACATGTTTCGTTCTTTACGAAGAACGTCATCAGGAGCGCCCACTCGCGACAGAGGCAAGTCGTACACTGCGGGCTAATGCCCTATCTGCTCTGGTACTTGCAGCTGGCGGTGGGAGCGGCGCGGGGGGCGACACGGCGGACGATCTACCCTCGTTCTCATATCATCGCTTTTGCCAACCGGGTTGCAAACAACACTCACTACGTCACTCGCTAAGGGCACGTTCACACAGTCCACTGACGCGGTACCCAAAACCGTTTTCCAACTGGGAGGCACTGACCAACCACAATCACGGTTGAAGTTCGGATGACGACTTATTTCAATAGCCTATAGTATTTTCCGCTGAACTACGAATTTTTCTCTAGCCAACACGGTTACCCTATCAAACCTAATATAGTGCGTCGAATCCGAGTCCAATACGTGTTCCGTTAAACAAATAAAAATAGTAGTAGTAGTAGTAGTAGTAGTAGTAGTGTTTTAAATATTATTTAATATGTTCGAGTCTCACGAGAGTTTTATAGTCTTATATGAGCTTGCCCTATAGCCAACTCGACCCAATAGAAAGCGATACTGCCGCCCAAGCCGATTGAAATCACACATACGTCACAATTTCCGAATCATACTTTCCACTCTTTCTCAAAACGTTACGGGAAGCAATCAATTACCGCATATAATGCCTTCCGTTTTTTATGCAGTGTGAACAATATTTACAGCATAGTTCGACACCTGGTCATTGGACATGTCAAGAGAGTTCGACGGTACCATAAATACGAAGCGATATGTATTCGTAAGCCGCCTGAGGTCAAATTTAATTATCATGTATACGATGAATGTCTATGCGTAGACTTGGACGCCTGCAGGCGGTGTGATGTATGTAGATACCAAGTATTGGAGTATTTTAGTCAGATATCAAAAAGTGAGAATGTATTTAAAGTAAGTAACTGTTACCTGTTGATGATGCTAAGGAAATTTACCCGGTATAGGTACTTAATGTAAATATAACCTGTATAAATTTTTGAGCATGTACTGTCGCGTTCAAAATTGCATGGTCAGTTCATAAATGAATTCATGCGTAACGCGTGTGTACCCACTCGTTTATTTCTAGGTACTTAGACTCGTAACTATATTTTTGTATTATATTAGGTACTCAAAAATAATACATGTTTACGAGGCTAGGCTGCTCAAAGTACTTTAGAAAAAGTCACTTAACTAGACACTTGATTCATTATTACCGAGTGGTCGCAAGGCATTGCTTTCGAGTATTAAATACTAAGTATTCGAGTATTACTCTGAGTGATAAACACGCTCGAGTATTTTTACCCGAAAGTTTTGAACACTCAACTCTTTTAAAAACGCCTACAGTAATGAATAAATGGCCTATTCGGGAAAAAGCTATATTTCAGCGGGCAGCTTAAACAATAGTTAAAATAATGGTGTCGATGCTCAAGAACATTTATTTAGAATCGTTTAAATAAATCAATGCATAAAATTAGAGCCTGTTACGATGTATGATTTATTTGACAGTTCATTTGTTAAATACAAATTTGGTTACGTATCATTTTGTAATACATGTCACGTATAAAGAATTTGTCGGTTTTAATAAGATTAATTTTCAATATTACGTCTTCAAAACTGCTAAAGAAAGCATGTTAATTAGGTTTATTTTAATTAGCAACGCTGTTTGAAGTAAGTAGATAGCTATTCAAATTTACAGTAACTAAGACAACGTTGCCGTACTGTAGGCTAGAAATAAGCGAAAATTATAAGTGAACAAAAACTTGACTTTCAAAGTCCTCCTAAGTCTAGCTCATTTGTAAAGGAAGGTTCAACAAACCACAGATATCATTCTATCTTTAATTCATCGAAGTTTAAAACGCCAATTAAAAAAAAAACTTTGTTTCAACGCACACAAAAAGAGCCGGCGACTATTTTACTCCAAGTTTTTTTATTCCCAGTAAGGCATGGTAATTAAGTGAGGTCAGATAGGTTCCGGCTGCCATACAAACATACCATTAACGACCCCTTAAAGTGTGATGATAAGCATTTCTTTTGTTTCCTTCTAATAAATACGTACTTATAAATACATATATCTTATGTACTATTTTTATTTTATTGAAAAACGGCCGTGTTCGTTTTTACAGTATTTGTTAACTTTGATTTCCATCACGGAGGTTAATTATGGTGAGTAGTCGAAGTTGACAAAAGCTCCATTGAATTAACATTGAGGCGCAAATATATTATAGGTACAACGAGATTGGAATAATGCTAGTATTAGATACCTATTTAATTATGTTTGAAACAGTACTGAATTGTAAAAATATCTTATATCATACTTTAATAAAATTGAAAGGCGTTAAAATAATACACCTACTGTTACATTTGAAATAAAATGTTCTAGGTACTTATAATTTCAATGTTTTGATGCCTTAAACGAAACAGTTCATGATATATTCTTGGATTAATTTAAGTACCTACTTCAATTTGTGTGAGAAAGCGGCATCAAACACATTAAGCATTGAAGCGAGCCTCTGCCTATCGGCTCTAAGCGCGAACCAAACGCAACTGACGTACACAGAAAATTCCCTGATCAATGATTTGGAATTTATTTATCCGTAGATTTTACTGGAAGTCTGTTTGAACAATTTTCACCATCACCACCTGTACATTTTTGGCGTATCATCTTCTCTGGTGGTTTTAGACAAACACCGGAAAATGACAATCCTAAGTAGGTAGGTAGAGGTAGGTAGTTAGGTAAGTTACACTTACTGTATATTATTTCGAAAATAAATGTTCTTCTATTTGTGTAAAAAAAAAATCCTAAGTTGTAATTTGTTATGAAGGGCAATGTTGGCATTTACAGATCTCATCTCAACATTACCGTATTACATTGCCTACCCCTATAATCGTCCTACCGTAAAAATGGGCAAAGATACCCCTCGTGGCAAAGTTGGCATATATAACTCTAATTGTGGAACACATCAGTCTTTGATGAGCGACACAAAGTTTACCTTATTTAATTACCTAGGTTGTGTGGTATTAGCGGGCGCGTCAGGAATATTCGCAAGCAAATCGGAGCTAGTTTGGTACCTGAAAATTGCATGAGCAGTTTATGAATGAATTCATTTATAAATTGCCCATGCACTTTTGAACGCGTGTGAACAGATCGATTCGCGAAAGCTAGCGCGGAATGTCTATGAAATTAATGACAGTTTCTGTTTCATGTAGGTACTCGTACGTACGTACCTATATCTATAGATTTGTCATGCCGGTGGGAATCTTTAATAAACAATAATATAACGAGTAGCTCTGTGAACTATAGGCCTCGCGAGTGTATGCTCTTGGCCGCCACAAAACATATTCCAGAAAACGAAACGACAAAAACAATTTACAAATCTCTATAGATTGAAATTTAGTTCTATGGGCGAGTTCTATAACCCGATGGGCTAATACTGCCCATAGATCTAAATTTGACGAGGATCATCTGAGAAATGTGACCTGTGGAGAAGAATGATTTAATTCATGCTTTACAATTGTATTATATTTAAAAGTTTTGCAAACATGCCAAAGTATCTACATTATAGAATGGCTCGAGCTCATTCATATTTGTCACTACTGACGAAAGTGCACAAAAAATACAAAAAATACCCAACACATTATAATAAAAAATGTGACCATGCAAATTTTCCTTCTCCATATAAGCTCTGAACAACGACTATATCCTTAATTAAACAGTGCTAAACAATTATACGTGTTACAACCGACTCGGTAATCTCCAGCCTCGTCTAGTCTTTATATCTCCGTGAGCTGCCTTCAACCGTATAAGGATTAGGTATTCGTGCGGATTTGCTTAAAGGGATATGGGAGAAAATTGAGAATTGTTTCCTCTGCCACACACTGAGCTGAGGTTTATGCGAAACGTAATGATCGCAAATCCGCGGAATTTGTTTTCTTTTACAAATAGTGTGCAATATAATTGACAAATGCGATCGTTTTTTATATGAATATCTTATTATATTTTGAAAAAAAATAGATATTTATTTAAGTTTAAGTCTATTTCCATACTATCTTCTAAATCGCTAATGGAGACTATCAGCAGGGCCATTTAATATTATGTTTTTAAAATACTTTAAAATATCAGTTTCACTCACTATAAAAAATATTGTCAGAATTTGAAACTGCAACCTCGTTGATCTCGTTGTCTTACCTCCTTCCACAAATATTTCAATACCAAAATAAGCGAAATTGGTTCACTCTATTAGAAGTAATGCGATCACATACATTTTAGTGATTTTGGCGATACATTTTTATTAAGTAATATAGAAATATTACATAGACATTTTATAAATTAATGTTCAAGGCAGTTTAATTGTTTTCATAATAGAACTCAATTACTTATTTTAGTTGTTGAACAAGAGCTGGATTTCTAGGTTTATAGCCTTTTCATCGTAAACACACTTCTTGTGCAGGCGCCTAATGAGATTAAAAAGAGCAGTTAAAATAAACGCTTTATGTAGGCAATAGCATCAAATCCTATCAAATAAGATTGTAGTTTGCAACAGGACGCTACTTGTAATTATCTAAGCTTTGTAGCCTATAGTCCTTACCACGAGTTTTAGGTAACCGTGCTCAGCTGCGTCTGCCTAAATTCACCGGCAATGCATCTTCTCTCTCGTCTTGTCTCTTCGCACCAGCACAATAGTGTAGTGTAAGCCGCCATCTTGCGACTATGACGTTCATGACAAACGTGTGACAGCCGCACCGCAACCGCACCGCGCCGCGCCGCGCCGCTTCGCTTTCGCGAATCAATCGCTCACGTAGGACACTTTCACAGTCATCAAAGGATTGATTATTTCAACTCCACCGCTTCGCTTCGCGTTCGAACATCACCCACGAAGGACGTGGCCTAAGCTAGATGCACTCCCCAGCTAATACAGTTACGTAAAGCTCATGGTAAAGGGCTCATGAAAACGTAGGTACTAACTACACTTATAGTATGGTTTCCCGCAATTTCGACGAACTGCCAGTACTGTATTAAACTGTAATTGAAATGAAGTAATCAAAATTTCTATAATTATGTTTTTCGCACTTAAAAGTCATAAGTTAGATTATATTCTTGTTACGAACGTCCTGTCCTGTTGAGGTTATTTCGAGGGACTAAAGATACGTATTTTTGAAAAAACGCCTTTGCAACGTTTCTGATATACATCTTATTATACTTAGACTACAATGGCCGCTTACATTAAAAAAATACTTGTCATATTTTAACAATAAGTTGTTTTTCGTGCGACTTTTTATGATGATGATGTTTGTGATGTCTCTATCAAGAAAATTGCATTAACTGTTTTTAAAACTAATGTAATTATGATCTTAAAATAATGTTAAAAGTTACGACAGAATTGTGATCACGTTTAAACTGAACCCGGGATTCTCCAAACTAATTCCAAAATATGAAAGCCATTGAAAGCGAACGTCATCCAAAAACAACACAATAAAGTCATCTCGTCTTCACTATAAAATTTACAAAAGAATTTCTTAATTTACAACCTCGTAAACAATATAGGTACGTAACAAAAAAAAAATCTCTTACTTTCGTTCGTTACAATGCCTTTACCGCCGGTTTTCGGAAGGACCCGCTGTTCAATTTCTTCAAGTTATTTATGACGATGTTGATAGTAAACGAAAGCCGAAATTGAACCGAATTTGCATACAAGGGATGCGTAAAACGAAACGGAGAATTCAGTGAAACCAACTTTGTCTCTACGACTGACGATTCTATTCATACTAGCGAGTTCTTTGCGAGTTTTGTTACGATTTTCGATTTGCGTCATGACTTTGTTTGAATTGAATGGCAGGACGGTTGAAGGACAAGAGAAGTTTTTACTTTACATTTGTAAAGCACGAATCAAATCATTTATTAAATGTTTTGATTCATGTTTTTTGTTTTTTAGAAAAAGGGCGTCTGCCGCAAAAGCAGGAGGTAGCTGGTTCGATCCCAGGCTCCCAGCCCTGCTCACCGGGGGCCTGAGTCACTTTTTCTGTGGTATATGGCATCTCATTCAATTTTTAGAGTATTTACATACATTCTGACCCTTTTCTCACCTAATGTTAAGAAGTCTAAAATACATAAGTAACAAAGCTCAAAAGGGCCAAATACTCGGGCCTGTCGAATTATTTGTTCGTTCCTCTCGCGGTGGAGACGTCGGGCTGCTGGTGCGCGGAGGCAAAGTCCTTTCTCGGGGAGCTGGGTCGTCGCCTGCAAGAGAGAGGCCATGACCCCCGTTCCGGTTCATTCCTGGCGCAGAGGCTGTCTATTGCTGTTCAACGCGGGAACGCTGCGAGTGTGATGGGCACTTTTGCGCCAGGGATGTGGCGGGGGGGTCTGTTTGAATAGTTGGTTTGTGGGTAGGTTTTTGTTTTTTTTTGTTTGTAAGTTTAGTTTAAATGTGTTTTTTATGTATCAAGGTAGTCAATAGTTTGTAGTTAGATATTTATGGACTTATTTAGTACTATTAAGAATCCAAATCTTAGTTTAAATATATATGATTATAGCTTTCATAAGTAATTAAGTAATAGAATTTATTTCAAAATAAGTTCGAGATTTTTTGACTTCACTTTGTCGAAAGGGTACTAAAGTGGAAAGATCTTATATTCCGCAAACACGAACACAATCGAATAATAGCTCGTTATATCCTATTACAAAATAAGTTTTTTTATACTAGCCGAATCCGACGTGTCGTTCCGACAGACCCGCGACACGCCTACCCCGCCCAGTGCTCTTTTTTCACCCCGTCCTCACCATCGTCGTTAGTGTTGGCGCCAATATCACTGTCGGATACGAAATTGTCGCCGTTAACGACATCAGTGACCGGTGTTCGGGACACAAAGTCAAAGCGCTTAATATTCACGTGCCGTAACATGACTGTCGGTATTTATTAATGTTTTGTTTTAGATTTAGACAATAGGTGTTCCTTTGAGGTAAACGCTGAAGCTATAGCACCCATAAAACCCTTTAATTTCAGTCACAGACGACAAACTTAAACAAAGGATGTAAAAGACCCAATTGTAAAACGAGTTGTTGTATTTGCGCTTGGGCAAATTAGTCCTCAAGGAAGCCGCCGATTTTCGTACTTTTACTTTCTCAGTAGCGACAAGGGATCTGTGGTCATAAACGAAAGTTTGGGCCTCCAATATTAATATTTATTGCTTTCCTCTGTGTACTTACAGTTTCGATATCGTGTTATAAATAGTTTTTATTCCTGCGTTGGCCCATTAAATGGCATAACAAGGGAGTTTTATGATGCCAGCCGTGTGATGGCAGACGCCGTCTTTAAGCCTTAACGGGATTATTATTAGCCTTTGAAACTAAGACTTGCCGTCACCCTGGTTTGTGTCGCGAAGCGTTTAAAAATAAAACTTCGTGTGACATCATACACTAGACACTTTAAGCGATAATGCGGAACTTATCTCAAAACCGCCTCGATTTGGAATTTTCTCATTTATTTTTGCGAGAGGTAAGCTCATAATGGATAGTCAATATTTAGTAAGTAAATATTTTTTCTCAAGAGGTTGCACGGTTGGCAGAGTTGGCTTGGCCACTCGTGCGGTTTAGTGGTGACATACTCGTATTGCACAATCTTCTTCTAATTTTACTTGACCTGAGTTATGTGAGTATTCGTTGGGATAAACTCCCGCTAGTACTTTACATAGCCTGTTCCTCACATTGATTTGTAATTTATATCCAAATAAGGAAGGAATTTAAATTCCGTAAATTCCCAATCCGTTTGTGGCTACTATAGGGACTACGTATAGCTGGAACCCTGCACATTGTGAGACGATATAGGACCACCAGTAAAACAAACAATGCAGTGAAGTTGTGGAACGAGTTGCCGCTGTCGCTCAGACGGTCCCAGTCTGTAGCGTCGCTCAAGCTTAATCTTAAGAAGCTGTGGCTGTCCGATTCCAACTAAGTGTGTTTGGTTGAGTTATGACATTTTTAATATTTGATATGTATTATATTATTATATATTTATTACATGTTATTTATTTATGTATAATTTTATGTATTTTATTTATTGGTTATAATATGTAAATGCGTATTTATATATGTTTACTCGTCTAGTAAAATCATTATTGTACATCATTGTGTAAGTTTGTCTATCGTAATATTAGTTTTCCACTCATCAACTCTAAGGTTAGCTGGAAGAGATCCCTTACAGGGATAAGTTCGCCTTTGTACTTTAATTCTTTTCAGTTGTTTTGTGATTTATTTTGTGTACAATAAAGTGCTTACTACTACTACTACTACTACAAACAGAATCTATAAGATTCTGTTCGTGTCATAATTATGTGTACCATAATATGTACTAAAATGAAAGGTATTTACAATTTTAAATACAGATTTGTATTTACAGCAGTTATTTTTTTAAATACATAATGCTTTACATAACTTACCTATAATTTTTTTATACCAATAAGCAACGTGTTTTACCAGATTTTAGCAAATAAATTGACTTTTTGTGCCTAGAGCTTAATAAGAGGCAGTGAAAACCGATTGAAAGCCAAACCTTAAAAGAGCTCGTTCCTGTAAACCTCTGATGGGCAAACATTATCCGAAAACGGTTTGGGAGCAAATATTGCGGCACAAATTCAGCAACCGGCACGGGGACTTATCTTTATGTACGTTTTTATGTATTTTGCAAAAAATTTTATCGGCCAGCAGTTAAACAAGGCCTTTAATGATAGCCCTCCGAGCGTTATCGCCAAAAAGTATATAAAGTAATTTTGAAGAATTATTACGAATTTCGCGCTTCCACCGTGCAATAAAGAAATTAAACAACAAAGACTTTTTTGCCTCGGAAAATATACTTTTAACTTTTTGTTAAAGAGTCATTTTTATGAGTAAGGACCACATTATAGCTAAATAACAATGTAGAATTCAAACACATTTTAGTATGCATTAGAAAGCTCTAATAAGAGTTAAAAGACCGTTCTCGGAACTAGCTTCTCTAAAAGAATCGTATTTCACTTCTCACTAAAATCGTTTAGGCAATTTGTTTGAATTACTTTTCTATGCTAATCTGGATCGCGTCGCGAATACTTTAGAAGAAAAAAGAATCTGGCCGTAGGTTTGTAGGCGTTTCAAATCTTTGAATTGCCTAAGATGATGCATGTTCTGGAAGCGGAGGCTCGTACGGAAAAACAAGATACTGCAACCTATTACAACACGCTTTACATCGTAAATAATCGTCTTAGCCCGGTAAATAAATAAGTGTATAGACTGTTGGTTCGTGCGAGCGCTCCTATCTGATCCGAGCCCGGGACGCAGCAAAAGCCGGGAAAGTGCTGTTTAAGAGGCGAGATAGCGAATAACGTAGGAGGAACATAAGTTTTGCGGCGTGTTAAAAGATAATGAGTGCGGATATAGCTTATAAGAAAAGAAGACGTTGCGTACGGCCTTTGTAAGGGGACAATATTTTCTTATCTCGCGTGCTTGCGATCACAATAAAGAGTTAAACCCTCTTTGTACATCCTAACGCACCTCGGTTCGTTTTAGGATTCGGAATTTATGTCCTCCCGAGACCAAGTTTAAAACCGAAGATTTAGCGGCTTCGCTTGGAGATACCAGCGCCTATTCAGGGGTCAAACGTGGAGCTAAGTCAATTATAAGGTACTCGCTGATTGAGTTTTGAGCGTTTTGTTTTTACGCTCAATGGTTGATTTACGTATCCAAATTTAAGTATTGTAACTGTTAAATTGATTAAAGTAAACTTAAGAAATCACAATTATTTTGTATTTAAAACGTTCTCAATGTTGAAGTTTTATGAAATGTTATTACTTTCAATTCAATTCATTTGAATTACGATTCCTTTTTCAACCGATGAAAAAAACGGAGGGGGTTCTCAAGTCGACGCGTATATATTTTTTTAAATATTTTTTTTTATGTATGACCACGCATAGCTTTTTACTGAGTAGTTCGATTTTGATAATTATTTTTTACGATTATCTTTAAGTAATATTATTTTATATTTACGACTCGTCTTAACCTTATTTAGCTTTATTTTGCAAACCACAAACAATACAAAAATGGAACAGTAATTTTAATGTTAATGTTCATTTAGCGGGAAATCTTACTAAGCGTAGGCATAAGGATACAGACGAATAATAGTGTTCTACTACAATGTAAAACTGTAAATTACTGGGTGCAAAATATCTAAAAATACAACGACTATTAATAAATAAAACATCCGAATTTAAAATTATCGTGGGACATACCATACTCATTATCATGATTCGCATATATTTTTCTTCCACACTCCCGTGAGACTTATTAATATTATAATAAAATTACCGATAACACTGACCATCGAACGATCCCGGGTTTCCATGAAAGGGTCAGCCTCAACCGGTTTTGTCAGCAAGAGCACTGCGCGCGGCGAAGCGAATTTTTAACTAGTGCCCCGCCTAACTGCGTGAGCGCGTGGTACTCGACGCTTGATATGGTTTCCTAGTTATCAGTAAATTTATTAAAATTAAACTAGGTACCCTTAAACATAAAATAAAACTACGTTACAATTTAAAATATAACTATGTTTGTTTAAAATCTAGTCCAGGATGAATTATTTTTTCTACTACAAATAGAAAAATCTCATTTGCGGTTGTTAAAAACAGATATAGTTCTCTTTTAAACTAAATTTTGCATTGTGAATCAAAATACCTACCAATATCATCATAAATAAATACCGAAAAGTATATATTTCTCTGTCAATGCACAGGGGAAATGAAAATATCCGTAGCCATTGTACTAGAATCCAAAATGTCAAATCCATTTATCAAACCACTAACGAATCTGAACTAAAAACTATTCAATTAGAATCATAGTGCCCTTTCAATTGTGATGAACTGGCTTGTTCTTAATGAAAGATGGACACCCACATCAAGTCATGCTTGCATACTTCGACGTTAAACGATACGAACATATCCCGGAACTTAGAATCATAAAACCTAGAACGTGATTGCTTATGAAAAACACCAAAGAATGTGAAACTGATATTCATTTACAGATATTACAGATGTATGGTGAAATAAAGTCTCGTTTGCAATTTACACTTTTACAACTCTACTACAACCAACAAGCAAGAGGCCTTTGATACTGTGTCTTTTCAACAAGGTTTTTATACAAACTGATGCAGAGATAACGGTATTTTAACTTCACTTTTTAACAGGATTTCTTAGTGTAAGCAAATGTCTAGGTGTTATTATTCTTAGTTTCTTAGTTAATGAAGTATTGCGTTGGCGGACAGGTAAATAAACTCAATGATTCCTATGATTGGCCCATCAATAACTACAAGATCAGTGTGGAATAACAATTAGCTCAAATGTATATTGACACCGATTTGGTTAATTGGAATTCGTGCAGAGAGCCATGTTTCCACTTACCATCTAAACGGGCGGTTATTATTAGAATTCTGTCAAGCTTAATGTTAATACTATCACGACATTGACATATATTGTCTATTGTTAACCAAAAAAAACAAATTTAATAATACCTACCTACGAAATTAAATAAATACTTTTCACATTCTTCGTAATATACCAATCTCAGTCTAGACTAGAAAGAACTCAAATCACTTCGAATAAATAACATGCTCTCCTTAAACGACATTCAATCTCTATTTATTTTACAAAAGAAAAACCGTGAACAAAGCTTATCCTTTTGAAAAACCAACTGCAAAGGTGCGAAAGACGAATCACTTAAGCTCAAACAACTGAAAGTACATTCGAAAGCAGTCTGAGCTAGAAAGCCAGATCTTATCGGGCATCTAGCGATTGATAGGTGCAATGCATCACCTGGCTTCCGTTGCAACGATCTTGATTCGGCCCTAATGCACTACCTCCCACATCCAAACTCACGTGAGTCATGCTACCAGTATCCAATGACCTCTCCACTACTAAAAAAAGTTAATAACTTCGAAGCAGAAATCGGGTGTGAGGGATCTACGGATACTGGTTTGGACACATCCTCAGTTGGGCTACTTGGCGTTCCATAGATAAGATTGGCTCCCATCCGTTTAACACCTACATCGGCTACCGAATATTGATATTCAAATTTATTATTAGTGAGCGTGTTCGTTTTCTGTGCTTTTGTATTTTAAAATTCTAGGATTTTACGACAGAGAGAAACTTGTGTATGTAGTGGGTACTACTAAAAGGAAAGTTTGAGAATAAATATCAAGCATTTCAACTGTGAACTATAACTAAACAGGCAGAATACATAATAGACAACCATGAAGAACTTTTAACACCGTCATCTAGGGAGTTTAAACGTAGGTAGGTATCAAGGAACATAGAAAAACCCTAACACATCAAACACCATTCCTACTTGACCTGTTTTTTTTTACGTGGAGGAATGCATTTAGGCATCCCGCCTAGCCGGGGAACTAGGACGGGTATGTGGGACTCGCAGGTCCGGACCCGCACTACCCACTAAACCATCCACGGTATGCCCATCTTGCAGCGTTTGTGACGGTGACACGGGATCGAGCACACAACCGCGAACACCGCCTGCTGCGACAGCCGAAGCTGTCCCCTCCTTGAGGCTGAAGCCCCTGGAGCCGAAGCTCCCCCGCCCGAAGGTAGCGTGCAGGGCGACACCACACGCTGGTCCCTCATGACAACCTCCACGCCGGGAGCGAGATGGAAAAACCCCGGGTTCCACCCCCTCAGGTTGCCTTAGCGATTTTTTATAGAGGTGGTCATCCTCGCAGCCACCACGCCGGCGCCGGCCAGCAGTGGCAACCCCCGGTCCGTCATCACAGGCCCTCTGCCTAGACAGGGTACGGGACCGCAGTTTTATACAGGACAGCGGTATTCCTGTCGGCAGACCCGAAGGCCCCCTCACGCCAACACTCAGAAGTTCTCTCCCTCAATGAGAGTACTCCCTGTGCGGAACCCCCCAACCCCCCCCCCCCCAAACCCCCCTTACAGGATATTTGCAGCAGCAGTAAGAAATCCTCGGAATCTTCCAAGAGATCGCTTACCGTTGCCCCCAGGAAGCACCGTCCAGAAACCCTTCCCTTTGTCCCGGATCAACCGGATCAAGGAGAATGAGAAGAGCCCTGGCACTCGAGGAGGTTTCCCGTTGTAGCTCCCCAATTCCTACTTGACCTACTTGTCCGCGTTAACGCATTATAAATATATTACTGAAAGATTAGTCTCTCGGGTACATATTTATAGGTTAGGTATGTAGGTTTCATGTTTAGACACGAAACCTAAATGATTACCGCACATCTCTTAACAACATTTATTTGCTGCCAAAAATCACTGAGAGCAAGCAAATATTTTGACGAATATTTTTATTGATAAAAACACAGCACATTCGACATTTCCTCGGTATGGAGCTAAGGAAGATAATAGATAATTTAGATAACAAGAAAAAGCCATTCTGAGGCGTCGCTACCGAGTAAATGGTAAATATTACTCACATGTTCAACGCAACTCTTTCGCGCAGGAAGTCATTCTGTTTTCCATCGACTACATTTAAGGTTATATTCGAAAGCTAACGGTGCACGTTATCTCAAGTTAAACATAGACTACAATGCTATGGTGATTTTAAACCATACTTTACAAATCCAGAATCAAATAAAAATATAATAAACATATTCGTATTTTAAGTAGTCATACTACTAAAGAAAAAGTGACAGTGGCCTCCAGTTCCCAGGGCAAGGATTGGACCTGCTTTTTCTGCATTCCCTGCAGTTGCCATTACTCTAGGTTACTCGAGCATCAGTACCATCACTCAATTTATATGAAGGAAGTTACGAGTTCATCGTATTGTAACCGCAACGTCGTCGTATCAGCAGCATTGCTGCAGTCGCTACTGGAATATTACCTTTATGCGAGATTTTATGTTTGTTTCACCGTAGCTATCTTATAAATTAGAAATAAACAATTACTTTCAAACTATTAAAAGTGTCTGGAAACTCAGAAGTGTATTTTGCTGTAGGGTATTAGGTAACTATCTTTACCCAACAAACAAAAAATCCTCTTGTAGTGGCTAATATTGCCAAAAATAATAGTCTTATAAGAGCCATGTTATGGCTAATAAGGGTGCATTTGGGCACAATTTATAAGGATAATAACCTTATACCTCCCTTGTAGTAACTTTATTATTTTCTTTTTTTTCTTATACGCGCTATATTATGGCATACAAAAAGGGCGTTAAACTTATAATGGCGAGAAAAACCTCTCTTATAAAGCCAATATACTTATAAGGAACATATTGACATCCATAATAAGGGCAATCATCCTTATACGTGTTTTATTGTTGACAAAAACAAGGGAATAATACTCATAACGGCAAAACAAGGTAAATTAAGTGTATTCGCTCAGTGATTTACATTTGTGCAACAAATGTCAACCATGTAAATGTAAAGAAAACGGTAAGTTATTGATTTATTGTATGTAGTTTACTTGGATATGTGCTTATTCATAGTGAAAACTGTGTGGGAATTCAAATGTACGGTGAAATGTGGTACGCAATGGGTTGTGTTATCAACGCGCCCTCGAATTTAAATAGTATTTTGATAAAAATGTGGAAAATAATTTAGTCATGGATTCAAAAATGCTGTTATAAGAACAAAAGCAATTCGCACAACGCGTACAAGGATTCTATAAGAGTGAAAACTGTATAAGAGCAACAATGTTGCTTATGCTTCTGCCATCTTAGAATCGTTAGGGTTCATTTCTAACAAGAGAAAACCCGTACAGCTAGTCAGCTATATACATTTTGCTTGTCCGCAGATTTTAAAATGGTAGTATACGCGGATGTGGACAAATTTCTAAAACGAAAAGATGTCATTTTGAAAAACGTGAGGTGGTCTTGGAAATTGACACATTTTGTTTCAGTTTAGTTCAGTATAGTTCAAAAAAATGAAAGCGAATTGTTTCAAAACGTCTACGACCTATCACAAAGTGTGTAGGTAAATTTAAAAGAATGTGATATGTACAATTAAAACATTCCTTTGTTTGTATCATTTTCCAAGGCTCACGTTATGACAAAATGACATCTTGCAAATATTGAATTTCACTGTGTCTCTGATGTCACTACAAATATCAATCTTCTTTAATTCTTCTTTAATGTCTGCATCACTTTAACTACTGGTACAAATGTGTTCTTCCGGGTTGCTTTCCTATTCATTGGCAGGTTCGATAAAATAATCCCCATAATATAGGTTTCATTTTATAAGGTTTACTTGTTTGTTGGGTATTAAGGAAAGTTGTCTTGTTCTTTGATGCTTCTCCTTACCTACCTTCGTATCTACTTTGTATTTGGATATTTTTTTTTTTACTTTTATATTATTTTCTAATCTAACAGCAGTGAATGATAAGGTATTTTCAATCAAAATAATACAATTTAAACTTTTGTGTGTCATACTGACGTTAAACTTGAAAAATGCCACTTTTTCTGTCCAACGTTTAATACTCGATGCAGTCAAAAAATGTCACGACTATTGTGATAAAAATACGTGATTTTTGAACCGTTGTTTAAGTTGACATTTTGATTTTAAATGATGTGAAGTATATTTGCTAAATCACGCACTGTTAAATTTATTTTTAGTATGATATTTTTTTTAACTATAAACTATTAAAAGAATCATAAAACAAGTATATTTTTTAAAGTTTAAAATAATAAGGCAAAAAAGACTAATATTAGATAAGCTGACTCATAAATCTCATGTCTATGAGTACTGTTATAGGTACATAGTCTCACTATTCATATTTTATGAAAGCTAAATGAGTTGGATTTTCAAATGACGCTTATGTGTAAAGTTGCATTCCAATTTGCAATTTTAGTGTAGGCAGCTGCTCATGACACGATTGGCAATAATTATGAGCAATACAGCCAACATAGTTATGACAATAAAGTACCTACACGCGACTACATAGATTTAGTCTGACAAGGATCTGTTCTCATTCGTGCATAGTCAAAGATAGTCATACCGTATTTTTCTTACGCTTGTTTTGCCACTTTGAAACGGGATAATTACCATGTACGATATGGAAATTGTGGCCAACTCTAGTTTGTCTCTGAATTTTCAAAATATAAAATATCAAAACTTAAATGTCAGAAAAGTTTTTATTCCTGAAAGTCGCAATGGCGGTCGATATATATGCGCTTTGAACGCATCATGGAGAGTTATGTGTGTATATAAAGTAGTGTATGTAATTGTAACTCGGCTGCCGCCTCGTTTCATAAACTCACACTCGAGTTTTAATGCCTTTCGTTACTTATATACAATCACATAAACTACTATAAGCGACAAAGTAAACAAATAAAAATAAATTAACAAAGTGTCAAAAACAAATGTCAAGAACTATCATTTATGTAAATGTCAAGAATTATTATCGATCGATGCACCTAATATCGACTCTTGAATACAAAAGTGAGTTAAAATGTTGCTGTTACAAAAGCAACCAATAAACATCAAATGTATCGTTTCCGGAGTTTTATATTCGTTTTCTCTAACCTCTGGTATTATTCGTTTTCCTAGTATCCATGTCTTTGAAAACACCTAAACATTAACACAATATCTAGACATTCAGTTGTAATCCCACTGACGCAATAATCTCGTACATAAATATACTGTTCAGAGTGTCTAGCAATCACAATATTTAACAAGCAGTTTAACGAGAAACGTCCTCCTCAAACAGTCAGTACAGTCACCACCAGATATATTTAGTGCGGTCAAGTCGCTCTCAAATATCTGAGCATGTTCGAATCTTTTCAACAGCCTCCCTCCCTAGCCTAGTTGGTAGTGACCCTGCCTATGAAGCTGGAGCTGTACCGGGTTCAAATCCTGGCAAGGGCATTTATTTGTATGTTTATCACGTTTTTTTTTTTTTAACAAAAACATGGGTTTACAGTTTTTTTTACACATCTAAGCCACTATTGGAAACCTCGAAGGTTTATTTAATAGAAGCGGCGTTCCTGAGTTAGGGACGTTTCCTATGTATATACGAGTATGTATATATATACAGGGTGACTTCAAAATGGTAATACAAAATCAATGTTTTACACACATTTCCCCTAAACTAAGCCTCTCAATTAAGTATCATGCATTTAAAATAATCGTAAGAATATTTTTTTAAATTTTTAATTTATCCTATTTTGTTTGACTTAACATGGTTAACCTAACATAATAATTAACAAAGAAGTTTAATAAATCACTTTCCTCTTTAGTTGTCAATCAGCTACCATGGTATTTATGAAGAAAACGTGTTTTGATTATTAAGTGACACTTGTCAAAGAAAATAAGATTTACCGTAATATTTTGATTTCACTATTAAATAAAATGCCTCGACCTTATCCTTATACTAATATTCAAAAGATGGATATGCTTGATTTTTATTTAACATCGCGAAGTACTGTGCGAGCTCAGGTATTATTTAACGAACGTTACCCTGATTGTCCAACACCTACACGTGTGTTAATAAACAGTACCATCCAGAATTTACGAGACTATGGTCAGTTTGCAGTTCCGGTGCATGCTCAAGCTCGAGGCCGACGGCCGCGGTATTCACAAGCTTTTCGGAGACGAGTGCTCGAGTATTTTAACCGCAACCCAGAGGCTAGCACAAGGGACGCTGCTGTGAGATTCGGCACGAGCCAATTGTTTATTTGGCGGCTAATGAAAGCTGAAGCAAAACATCCGTTTAAATTTCAAAGGGTTCAGGATATCGTATTAGCAGATTACCCTAGAAGAGTTATTTTTGGTCGTTGGCTGCAGCAAAACTTACACCTAAATATCTTATGGACCGACGAGGCAACTTTTACAAGAGTCGGCATGTTTAACGTCCACAATGAACACTGGTGGGCTGATCGTGATGCAAATCCTCATGTAACTCGCCGAGACTCTTACCAGACTCGTTTCTCTGTAAACGTTTGGGCAGGCATTCTGAACAATTGTGTAATTGGCCCATATTTTATTGACGGGAACTTAAATGGACCGAAATATGAAGATTTCCTGAGAAACGTGTTACCGATTTTGCTACAAGATGTGCCGGAGCAAAATTTGGATAATCTTTATTTCCAGCAAGATGGTGCACCAGCACATTTTGCTCTAAGTGTGCGAAATTATTTGGACAGACAATTCCCTGAGAGATGGATTGGACGCAATGGTCCAGTCGCATGGCCGCCTCGAAGTCCCGATCTGACGCCACTCGACTTCTTTTTGTGGGGCGAAATCAAAAGGAGAGTGTACACACGGGAATCTAATACCGTCCATGAACTTCGCCAAAAGATAATTCAGGCGTTTGATTCAGTAAAAGCCAATGAATTTATTCTAGGCAGACTAAAGATCAACCATAGACGGCGGGCGGACTTATGTGTCCGGGAAGGCGGTGGTCATTTTGAACACATCTTATAATACGTTTAGGAAAAGTAGGTTCACACTTATCTACTTAAACGTAGATATTTTAAGCTTGTAATTTACGGTAGTTTAGGTACATTAATAAATGATTTTATTTAAACTAGCTCCGTTTATTATTTTCACAAATTTATCAGGGTACTTAAAACTAAACAACAAACAAGTTAATATTGTCTTCTGTTACCGCGATTGTTATTCATTGAAAGTTAACACTTTAGAACGGAATAATCGCGTTTATTAACACCATGATCCTACGTTTCGAGCCCTTTACAGCACTCGTTTTCACAGGGTTAAGATGATGACTGAGCAGCTTAACACGACATGTGCCTTAACCTTGTGAAAACGAGTGCTGTAAAGTGCTCTAAACGTAGGATCATGGTGTTAATAAACACGATTAATCCGTTCTAGTGTTTAATTTCAATGAACAAACAAGTTAGTTATACGACTGTCACTCATAGTGATATCGATAATAACTTGCTTTGATGATAACATCGAGTGACAGGTATGACAGTCAGGTATTGAATGTAGTGTAACAACACTTCGGGACTTTAAATATTTGTTTTGTTAGAAAATTAGCGATAATTAAATACAGCTAATTTTAACAACGGGGTGCATGTATTATATAGTTTGGCATTAACTGAGCCACAACCAAGTGTTTTGTATTACGATTTTGAAGTCACCCTGTATATGATGATATAAATACTTATATAAGTATTAAGTAAGTTAGTATACTTATTGTAGTAGTTAAGTATATGTATATAAAAGTTTTATATCATCGTCTGGTACCCATAGTACAAGCTTCGCTTAGTTTGGGATTAGGTCTACCTGTGTGAGATTGTCCTCAAATATGTATATATTTATTTATTTATTTTGACCGCAGAACTATATCAAAATAGAACAAAAAAGTTTATTAATTTGTAAGAAGACCGAGCGTGTAGTACTTTGCATACCTAGGTACATTATTTTAGAATTACTCCTAATTTGATGTATACGTAAGTAGGTACTTAGTGTAGATACTATTAGTAGTACTTACCTACATAAAATAAAAGATTCCGATGAATTGAGAACCTCCTGTTTTTGTTTTTTGAAGTCGGTTAAATCACCAACTTTATTGGTGGTGTTTAAGCAGTTAATTGTTGGACAACAAGTTACTTTCTAATTAGAACCTGAACGCAGTCCGCGTCGGGAGCAGCCTGAAGTCGACGCGCAACGTAGCCGTTTTGGCTACATTTGCCACGCGCGGTACATACACTTGTTGTTCTATTTCGATATAGTTCTGTGACGGCAACTGTACAAGCAGTGCCAATAACAATGCCAACTCGACCGGTATTAAACAACGCCATTTGGCAAATAAAACTGGCTCCGGCTAAAATATAGAGAGGCATGTAACTGAATATAAAGTTTTCCTTTTTGTCAACACTAGTGAACTATCGGATGCGATCCCGGAATTGGCAAAGAAACGTGATTTTGCATTCGTATAATATTTTGTGTGAAGGATGGGGAAGTTCCGGATTGAATTTGGTGGGTGAAATTGTGGCTATCACACTTTTATGTACAAATAAGTATTTTTAAAGGCTTCACTTGCGTCTGCATTAGTGTTTGAAAACAAAACTTTCAATTTGTTTATTATGTAACTTTGCAATAAGAAAAAACACTCTTTAAAGACTGGTCTGCGATCCAGCTAGATCATGAAAGCATATTTCCGTCAGCAGACAGTCAGATCTCCATAGTGTATAATAACCTATAAATATTTCAAGTAGGTACCAGCTATTTATTAATCAGGATTTCAGTTTTAGTCATCATTTTAAATTAAACTTATTTACTGTAACATTTTGCGAATCAAAATGTAACTAAATATTAATTGTTTGTACAAAATAAGTAACAAAATTCATTGTAAAGCAAAATTATTAATAGTTGTTTTATACAGAGTTGTATTTGTGCAATCACTCGGAAAGCACTGATTTCATGAATTTGTAGCAGGTCAGTTGACCCGTCAAATGTGTGCTGATTATGGAATCGGATTATAAAGCATGACCACATTTATAATTAACTATTCCAGTGATGAAAAAATATAGGTACGTACCAACCTAATTTATTTTTAGAGATTGGGGCTGGTGACGTCACTATTAGGTAAGAATTGTACCTAATTGTGACGTCACATGAAACCTGAATACACTGTATTTCCGTCATTTCGAAACGAAAAAGGAAAAAGAAAAAATACTCATCGAATATTTTTTAATAGATAATCTAACAGACTAACTAAGTAATGAGATTTTTTTTGTCGTCTAGCCCAATGTACCTATCACTAACTAGTTCGCATCAAATACTGAAGCCTAGCTCGGAATTTAATTGTATCTACCCGAGTGCCATTCGCTACCCCATTACGCCTGTTTACCCGACTTCGACTAGAGTAAACCTAATTTAAACTACCCGCAAAAAGAATACGAATAAATCACCCCCATTATCAACTTACGCGTTAAGTCCCACAAAAGAATAAGCAAAAGGAAACCACGTACCTTTTGAATATCGATCTGTCCCCGAAAACCATATATTTGGTAAAAGGAAAAGGCGCTCATACTAACGAGATTGTAAAAGGTAACTGAATATATCTACCTTCAGAAAACTCTCGCTTGGCCGAGCAACGTGAGAGGCATATTTACATTTTTTAGGGTACCGTCATGAATCCATACAATTCAAACTTTTTGTTTTGCAAGCTGGACGCTTGCGAAATACCGCCCGTACCAACGTTGGTGGTATACTTAGTAAACTTGCTTAATCATTTTGAAAGTATACGCAATAAGAATTGTTTGAGAGGGCTATGATATAGGTACGTGCACCTAGTATTGTAATCAAATTAGAGCTAATTTTTGAGTTTTAAAGCCTGAACGTGAATTCTTGAAACACTTGTCATAATTTGCGAAGAAAATAAAAAACAGTCATAAATATTACTGTCTTGAAGACTCGCGAGTTTTCACCCCTCGAGGCTTTAAGACTCAAAATTAGCTCTAATTCACAACACTACGTAGGTAAAAAAACTACAAAAAAAACCCTTTTACCCCTTATTCATAAAAAAGTTAACAGACGTTTTAGTTAAATTATATTTCTCTCTTTCTAACAAAGACAAATGCCAAACTGACAGATAAGGATACACAATCCTTTAGCTAAACTGTGTTTGAAGTGTGTTTATAACGCCACTAACTAACTAAACAAAGCTTACTGAAGGATAATCTTAATATATTGCTATTAAAATTGATTCTAAATAAGTAGGTAGGTACCATCAGGTTCAAATTGCCTAGACAATTTATTAATGAGTTCATTCAAACTTTTCACATGTAGTTTTAGTTTTACCCCCTTATTCATAAAAAAATTAACAGACGTTTTAGTTAAATTATATTTCTCTCTTCTACAAAGACAAATGCCAAACTGACAGATAAGGATACACAATCCTTTAGCTAAACTGTGTTTGAAGTGTGTTTATAACGCCACTAACTAACTAAACAAAGCTTACTGAAGGATAATCTTAATAAATTGCCATTAAAATCGATTCTAAATAAGTAGGTACCATTAGTTTCAAATTGTCTAGGTAATTTATTAATGAGATCATACCTTTTGAACCTATCAAAAAATGTTTCACATGTTTAAGTATACAGACCCCAAACAAAACAACCCACATTTTTTTTCTTATTCATTGCGGACCAAGTTTGGTGGATGGTTGAGTCCATGGCATTTTGTGACATTAAGCTCCATTGCGCTTCAATATACTGTACCCTTGCCAACGCTCTAAACAGATAAGTAAATGAATTGGAAGAGTTTTGTATTCGCTATTATAGAAAGTAGCTAAATACGTTTAGAGATAACATTTGGTACCTATACATGTCTCCAAGGTATTGTGAGGAGTGATGTGGGAGCTTGAGTGGTCCTTAATAGACAGTCATTTCTCATTTGTATTTTATGTCGCAAATGTTGTTGCTCTCGTTTGCTTTTGTACCAAAATACCCACGTTTTAGAAGGATATTTTGGGTCATAGGTACATGATCAATTTTATATCCGACTCAACATGCATGAATAAGATGTTAGATAAGTTCTTACTGTATATATTTCGAAAATAAATGTTTTTTCCCCATAAGATATTTACAGAAGACGTGACCGAGAGCACTTTCAAACTATTCTACGAAAGTTTATTCGCAGTATACTTTGTTATGCCATTTTATTTTAAATTATTTTTTATTCATTAAGCTAAGTTGATCAAATTAGATCCAATTAGATAACCTTTTACTCGTGGTCTAAATTAAGCTTTTTTCTAATTAGCTAAAACCATCTCAGCTCTTGGAAATATTGTTCAGTCTGAAAGAATAAAACGGTCAGCGACTTATACACCGACCTACACAAACCATTACGACTAGACTACAAACTAACATTATTTAAATGAATTCCACGTTTCTAATTAAACACGTCTTAAGACTCCCTTCACGTAAAAGGATTGTGAAATATTTTGGCAATTAGGCCTCCCGTTTTATTAAAGAAGTCCGTCGAGTGAAAAATTAATTAAAATTTAAGCCTTTCGGTGTTCCCTACGCAACAGTTGCAAAATAAAAGGGCCTTCACATCTCAGCGCGCCGCTGAAGATCAACTGAATTAGATAATTTGAATGGTTTCATGCGGTATGCAGATGAATGGATTAAATTTTCATTATTGTTCAGGCGCTACGCAGTTGGAAAGCCACGGGGTATTATTAGAACGTGCACTAATCCTTAGTTATGAATATTACACACATCGTACGCATGTTTGTCCCCTAGGGCTGGGAGCAGAGATGTTTCTGTGTAGCTATAAATAAAGAAAACAATGTGTCTAATTTAACTTTTTTTTTTTTTTTTTTTTTTTAATAATACGACGGTGACAAACAAGCATACGGCCCGCCTGATGGTAAGCGGTCACCGTAGCCTATGGACGCCTGCAACTCCAGGGGTGTTACATGCGCGTTGCCGACCCTTTAAAAACTTTAACACTCCTTTTTTGAAGAGCCCCATATTGTAGTCCTTTGGGAAAACAGTGGCAGGGAGCTCATTCCACAGCCGGAGCGTCCGCGGGAGGAAGTTCCTCTTAAACCGCACGGTACGAGACCATTTAGGCTCCAGGGTATGCGGGTGAACACCCTGCCGAACTTAACTGTAGGTATTTTATTAAAAAAAGGGTGAAAAGAATGAATTATTTAATTGTTTCTGTATTTTTGCATTAATATTATCTTCATACTTCACTAGGGAAAAGTTGCTGAGATTTATTTACCTCTCTTTTATACTTTTGTAAATAAAGTGGTAAATAAACGTTCTGGCAATATGTACGAGTATTTTCCCGAAAGTATCATAAAATATCCCTGAAAGTCGTTCGTATAAAGAATACAACGCTCTAGAGTAACAATGCTCGTGTATTTCCAACAAAACTAGACAAGGTATAACGTCCCGTATGTCTGGATTGTGTGTTATATACCTAAAAGACGTGACGTTACGCCTAAGTTAGGTTTCCTAAGTACAATGATATTTGCAGGTGTTTGACTGTCATAACATATTTAAAACAGGAAATCAGCCGAAATAAATGCATTTTAATATCCACTAGGTTTAATTTTAGGCTCTTAGATTTGAATGAAAAGTATTTTTAACAAAATCTTAATAGATTACCTACCTACAAACGAATAATTACTTTTCGGAAACATATTCTTCAGCTACACATACCTACAATACAATACAATACAATACAATAACTCTTTATTGCACCTCAAAACAACAAAAATAACACAAACTGGTATAGATTACACATGAAAAAGAGGCAAACAACACCTACCTACCTAGCAGACAGCTATACCTACATCATTTTAATGCTTATTATTTGTAAGAACTTATGTCTGATCACATATTGCATAACACTATTACCCTTTATTTACTATAGTCTTAGCGCTTAACACGGCCTCTTTATCAAGAGAACAATAATTGCATTCAAAATCAAAGATGGACGGCGCGATAACGCGTGGGTATTTTCACTAATTAAGGCCAGACATGCACTGAGCAACAATTAAGAGGACCGATGGTTGATAAGCGAAGTTGATAGCCGTAAGATAGCGCTTAGTGAAGCTGTAGAGCGCTTCACACCTTATTAAGGAAGGTTATCGGCAGATTTCCATGAAGTTTGGCTACATTGTCAACGCTGGCATTTTGATCAAGTCATTACCATGAAGGTGCGATATTAAAAAGTTACTGTTGGTATCAGGACTTTATGGATGTTTCATGTTTCCGCTTTTAAGATCACCAACATGATTACATGGTTATGTAACAAAAAATACTCTTACTGCTAATCACCCGTTCCAAGATCAAATACGTATTGCATTTAATTATAATACAGAAATGTAACTAATTATTCCATAACTCATTAAAAACCAACAGTTACATTATCCAGAACTATAAAAAAATCTATCTATCAGTTATTGATCTTGTTATAAGTCTTACATGCCAACGTATATATGGTAAAGTGAACTGAGTAAGTACCTGAGGCATCACCATATCCTGTCTCATTTTTCAACCTTATTTAGAAATGAGAGAGATGCTTCTGACGTCACATAGCGGTTACATCCAAGAATCATACAAGTATCTATTTGAGTACTGGACATACATATCAATCACAGTATAGGAAAGGAGTCTCTTTAGAACTGGGCATATACCACGCAAATTTTCATTCCAAATTTGCTCCTCGGCGATAGTCAGACGGCGGGATTGAGGAGGTCCGCCCCTTAGCAATCGGTCGCGTCGTCACTTATTGTTTTCACTAGATGTGTTTTGTTCGATGTTCGACCTCACGATGAATCTTGACGTCACATAGCGGTAACAGTATCCAAGAAATTCGTATATCTATTTGAGCAATGCTGGACATACATCTCGATTGGCAGTGTACTTGAATAGCGGTAGTTAAGTACGGGTAACAGTAGGACCAGTTGCGATTAATAGTTGCACTTATGCGATTTGTCCTAAGGCATGCGCTCGCGCAATTACAGTGGATGATGTGGAAATGAGCTTCTTCCTCGTTATTGCAATAAACTTTGCAAAGTGGTTTGTTCATACATGTTTATAGACACTTGAGAAGCGGGTTTACCTTCGTTTTGTCGACGAACTCTTTGCCTAATTTCAGTTCGCCTAATTTCAGTTTGCCTAATATCACTTGGTATATTTATTCGTTTCGTCGAATTTTCATTACATCGAATTTCGTTTTGCCTAAAATCATTATGTCGAACGCCTGTTTCGTCTAACTATCATTATACCTAATTTCAGTTTACTTAATATTGTTTTGTCTAATATTCAATAAGTATATTTTTTTTTGGTCTAATGTAAATTTTTTTTCTGCCACCCCTAATAATTGGCGACCCAATAGGTCGACTCTGGGAACATACTTTCTGATGTGGTGGCACGCTCGCTTCGCGCGCGTATTGTTGGTCACAATTCAACCTAACACTCCTCCTCGCTTCACTCGTCGTCGTACCTAAACTGACTCTGGGAACATACCTGGCTTTTTGCTTCCGATTATTGGGTTGGATTAGTGTCAACCCCCAATAATTGGCGACCCAATAGGTCGACTCTGGGAACATGCTTTAAGATGTGGTGGCACGCTCGCTTCGCTCGCGTATTGTTGTTCACAATTCAACCTAACACTCCTCCTCGCTTCGCTCGTCGTCGTACCTGACGGTGACTCTGGTTGCAAAGGGGGGGCCGCGAAAGATTCGGTTCTGGCGCTTCGCCGGCCGCTGCCGCGGCACGCTCGCTTCGCTCACTCGGCTCGCGCGCTGTAAGGTCGCAGTTAAACCTAACACTCCTCCTCGCTTCGCTCGTCGTCGTACCTAACGGTGACTCTGGTTGCATAGGGGGGCCGCGAAAGATTCGGTTCTGGCGCTTCGCGGGCCGCTGCCGTGGCACGCTCGCTTCGCTCGCTCGAATTTGCTCCTTAATATGAGTATCAATTGGATTAGTGTCAACCCCCAATAATTGGCGACCCAATAGGTCGACTCTAGGAACATATATGCTTTCTGATGTGGTGGCACGCTCGCTTCGCTCGCGTGTTGTTGGTCACGATTCAACCTAACACTCCTCCTCGCTTCGCTCGTCGTCGTACCTAAACTGACTCTGGGAATATACCTGGCTTTTTGCTTCCGATTATTGGGTTGGATTAGTGTCAACCCCCAATAATTGGCGACCCAATAGGTCGACTCTGGGAACATGCTTTCTGATGTGGTGGCACGCTTGCTTCGCTCGCGTGTTGTTGGTCACAATTCAACCTAACACTCCTTCTCGCTTCGCTCGTCGTCGTACCTAAACTGACTCTGAATGACTTCGTGAGGGTGATGGTAAGCTTACAACTAATTAAAATTAAGTATTTTATCTCGCTCTTTACTCTGCCTTAGCCTAGAAAACTAACGAGCGCGAGCTAACCAATCCGGTCGGTCGGGTAAAAAAAAAGGTTTATTTCTTATAACCTAGCCTTGCTTAAATGTTTTTTTTCAAGCGGTGGTATCTAATTTGTTGATTAGTATCATCTATTAGTTATTGGTTCCCCTATGTTTGGTATATCTTTTTTCGGCAAATCGATAATTAGTCAAAATGGCAATCGACGAAATGACGACGAAACTTATCCAACCCAATAATCGGAAGCAAAAAGCCAGGTATGTTTCCAGAGTCAGTTTAGGTACGACGACGAGCGAAGCGAGGAGGAGTGTTAGGTTGAATCGTGACCAACAACACGCGAGCGAAGCGAGCGTGCCTCCACATCAGAAAGCATGTTCCCAGAGTCGACCTATTGGGTCGCCAATTATTAGGGGTCGCAGATTTTTTTTTTACATAAGACCAAAAAAAATTTATTCCAATTGAATATTAGACAAAACAATATTAGGTAAACTGAAATTAGGTGTAATGAATGTTAGACAAAACGGGCGTTCGACATAATGATTTTAGGCAAATCGAAATTCGATGTAATGAAAATTCGACGAAACGAATAAGTATACCAAGTGATATTAGGCAAACTGAAATTAGGCAAAAAGTTCGTCGGCAAAACGAAGGTAAACCGGTTGTTTGTAAGAAAAAAAGATAAAAGGACAATGTGTTTTCTTATAACTCATTCAGATATTGGAAACTCTCCGTCGAAGATTAAGGCTGAAACGATTTTTTGTTTACACCTTTTCCGTTTTATATAACGGAGGTCCAAAATAAATAATTCCAACTACCGAGATTAAGAAAAGAAAACGCAAGTAGTTTACGGTTAAAGCTGGGAGCTTAACCCTTTCAAGTTCACTCTTTTTAAGCGAGGAAAAGTTGATTAAAAAACTCAGCGCGTTAACGCTCGATTTAACCCTTGCGTTAATCGTAACACAAACAATGGCCAAGCGAAATAATGTTGGATTCCGGTCGACAAATTAGACGACCTTTTTAGGCGGTCGGCACTCGGTATTTAAAATAACAAAAGGGAAACTTTTTCACCGGCTTTTGTCGTTCCACCGCGGGCGCACGTAGTACAATTTATATCGGGGTTGTATTTGTATATATCACAAAAGTAGGCAGACAGAACGAGTGCTCATATGCTACGTGTTATTCAAATATGTATGAAAGAGAATACACAATTCCTTTTAGGGCTCTATCGACATGTCGAACAAGGGGTGCTGTTCAGTTTAACATACTGATGCTACAAAGCTTCACTTATCTGCCCTTTCTAAAATAAAGGCTTTTGGAGTGCCTGTACCTTCAGTGGTTTTCAACCCGACCCGTTCCGTTTGTTTATTTATTTCATATGTAGGCATCCGTGTTCAAATCATGTCAATGTCTAAAGAAATGAAGTTTATTCGCTATATATACTATTACCTTATATGCTGTTGAAATGAATTATTAATTAATTTTTGGAGTCTTTTTATCGCAGCCGTATTTTAGCTCAGACATCAATGAGCGATTTTTATTGAATCGATTTGGTAACTCATGCCGTAATTAAAAAATATTGGAAGGCCCTCCTCGCAATATCGCGTTTATCGGCTAAAATACGACGGTCCGAAACCGTTTTTCAGATATTAATTCCTAACAATCATAAAAGTAACTTTCATGGTGGCCCTAAAAAGTTATTGCCGTTCCCCGCGAAATATACTTTCTATGGACTTTATCTGGTTCTCGGTTTGTCTACAAGAGGGATCTGGATCGTCGTAACAATAAAGCAATAACGCTTAGGTATTTTTTACTGCCGCAAGAATTTACGGGGATATACCTATCCGAGAATGCTTATTTGAGTACGGTAATGGCATTCACGTACGGCTTTTGCCCTTTCGGTACCTTATTACAAAATCTGTCTGGATTTACCTGCCAAGAAAAGGATTCAAATGAGTTTCAGCTCGCCAAAGCAATTTTATATAAGGTGTTTATATATATCGGTAGCTTCTGAATATTTTATGAAGAAAAACAGACTCACATTTAAAAGAATAGCAATAAGATTTATCTAAATATATTATGCTTTGTTACGAAACTTAACTTGTTTGTTCACTTACTAACAAAACCATTTAAGATAGGACCTTGAAATTATTTATTCGAATGTTATGAGGCTACATAACATTCGAACATTTCGAATGTATGAGGATTTTATATGATTCAATTTCTAACGAGGTGAGACTAGGTTTGAAATGTAACCGATTTTCTTATTAACTTACAAAACAGTACAATTTTAATCACAAAAATACATTTAGAATACCTCCAAATCACCCACCTCCGGCATGTTCACAGTAATGCTGGCAGCGATACTCCTTTGCATCACCAGATTTAGCCTCAGGGCGAAAAACCCTCTTTCTTTGTGGTCAGTTGGGACTTCTATCAACCGGCTTAAAATTTTCTTGGCACTTTTTTAGTTCCAGACGACCAAGCACTTCATGTTTCTAATACACTTGATGCGAATTTATAACTTACCGCTCTATGAAAATGCTAATTTGCTGCGATCGTATGCCTTAACCTATGCCGTAACGGCACATGCCTCTCGTACCGTCCCTTGCACATACTTACCACCCTGTACGTGGTCAGATCCAAACCTTTCATTATGAGACATAGACTCCTCAGACCACGACAAATATCTCTCCACTAAGCTGTTCTCGGTCATCCCGTCTGCTTCTGCCGGATCCAATGTATAAAGATATGCGCAAGGGTGCCTAAAATGAGTTAGCTTACTCTAGTGCAGATTAGGTCATGACGTCCTAGTATCCACGTTTTAAGCGTAGTAGCATTCTAAGCGACTGCCAACAGCGATTCGCAGAGCTGGGAGCGTAACTATGATGCCAATCGCTAACGCTCTGTCGCTCTAATAAGGAAGAGTAATACAGAGAGAAAACAAAATACCTTATTTTTGGCAGCAGGCAACAACTGGCTGGTGTTAATATTCTGGTGGATGTTATGCTGATGAATGAGTCTGTTGAGAGAGTGTATGAAGCACGTAATTTAGGCCTCATAATGGATAGTGCACTCCGCAATGAGAAACATACCGCTGAGGCAGTTCAGAGTTGCTTCTACAAACTTAAGGTGCTATATAAAATTCGGCCATATTTAAGTGAAAACCTGCGTATACAATTAGTTGAATCACTAGTCCTGTCAAAATTGAACTATATGGATGTAGTTATTGGGTCAAGACTCCTCGCTAAAACAAAAAGGCTCATACAACGTGTTCAAAATGCTTGTGCTCGTTTTTGTTTTAATATTCCGTTGAGAGCCCATGTGACTCCCTTTCTTAACAGCCATGGGATCCTCAAAATACAACACCGCCGTAAACTACATTTGGCTTGTCTGCTATTTGGTGATCTGAAGTATTAAACTCCGGCTTATCTGTTTGATAAGCTATACTGCATTAAGCTCCGCGAACGTCGCCAATTTGGGATTAAACTGTTGACGCCACGCCACGCCTCAGCCGCATTCCGAGGTAGTTCCCGTTATGTCTCCTCCAAATGTTGGAACAACGTGCCCCCACCAGTAAAGAGCCTGCAAAGTATTCATAGTTTTAAGTCTAAACTTAAACAGTTTATGCTCTGTCATCAGTTTAACCAGGAGACCCTCCGATTGGATACGAGTTGTCTGTAACACCACTTTTTTTTAGCACCACTTCGTCACCTCCACCACGGTTTTTACTTGTTTTATGTTGTTTTTATGTTTATAATGTACTTACTTACCGCTAGGTTATGTTCTTTCCTCATTGTTGTGAGCGTTTATTTGTCCAGTTCTATATCCTGTATGCGTTTAATTATGATTTGTTTTTATTTCAGTCTTTGTGTTACCTTTCGTGTTTTTTTTTTTCACCGGATGGGCTCATCGGAAGATCAGCGCTGGAAGTCGCCAGCATTATGCTGAGATGAGTCCATTTCGTGGCACTTCTTTAATCTTGGCAATTTTTCTGTTAATTGTAATTGTACTGTATATTTTGTGTGTCCACGAATAAATTATTTCTATTCTATTCTATTCTAAAACAACGCTAAGCTACTGAGTGTTAGCAAATGGCGTCTTGGCAAAACACCCAGCTACTGATTCTAAGATTTCGCGACGGAAGCTCGTGCAATCAATCAGCAGATAATTTTTCATGGTTGTTGGGAATACAAAATTTATTTTTTAGCATTATCGTACATCTGTTAAAAACCCTTTATGTTCCCGATTACAATTCTCCCACATTAGGGCTCCTATGCATTAACATTGTCAACAACGTATAAAACACAAACGTCACGATTATTATCCAAGCATTGTCATCTCACAATCCACAAGGCCAGCTTTCATCTAATAAAATCCTAATCGTACCAACCATAAACCATTTCCATCAACAACGCCCTCTCCAAATCAACGCAGGAATTGCTTTAACTTTTTTCCCGCAGCCGATTGCGTGAGGTTTTATAATACAAGTTTGATGATTACTTTTTATTTTATTTTGTAGTCGTAACAAGTCGACAACGAGCCGAATCGAGACAATAAAGCATCTTTCAAGGCTGATGAGAGGAAAGTAATGATTATTGCTTACGGTTGTTGATCCGAGCTTCTGGTCGGTACCTGTTATTTAATGGGTACCCCATGGAATCATGTTGTTCTTTGTGTGAGTCGCTGTTTTGAAATAATTTTGCAATATATTTACACTATTTTGCGTTTGATCGCCTTTTAATTAGGTTGTCAACTTTATTACATTAACTTTATTATGGGAAAGTAACTCTTTTCTGTCAGTATGACGGCCAGTTGAGTGTCTTTGTTTGCCAATAGTGATAAAAACACATCACACAAACAGAAGGACATATACTAGTTTTTTTTTCTACCAATTCAATTGTCTATAAACGTATCTTCACACTGGTGGAATTACGAATTCAGCAAGTACATCAAATCTACTCAATAACAAATCCTTTGCTTCTAACTGGATCTTTATTAGTATTGTGTAAGTGAATATAAGTATAAACAGATGGTACTTGAGAAACATATAAGAAGGTCGTTAGTCTTAAGACTAAAGAAACATTAGAAATAATTTAAGCTTTCGCGAGATCTTCTCTACTATTTCACACTTTGCGAAGCGTTAAAGCAAATATAACACATGAGTAACTTTGTTTAATCATTAAGTTTAGCCGTGCGACTCATTTTACTGAAAAGTTATATACATATTTTCGCACATTTGGAGCTGTAATTTTTAAATGCCCTACTTCTTCACAATTTGTGGCACATTCAACTTTACAAAAAAATACACTTTTTGAGAAACTGTTAAAAATTACCTTGAATGGGATTGTGAGATAATTATAACGACCACTGACCCCAATTTTATAAAATATTTATCTATATCAAACAAGTGAGTCAACCAGTCAATCTTATTTTAAAACCTCTCTCGCCGAATTAAACGAGATCATTTGAGATATGTCTCGTATTAGATAGCATCAAGTCGCGACTGGCCGCTGTTCCCATCGCTTATGTAAGCAAACACTCGCCTCAGTTTAGCTTGTATAAGCGTGAGCGTGGATTAAGCACAATCATAACTTTTCGAGGGTTTAGCACTCGCCTGCGGCTTGGTAAGCGCTGAGAATCCAGCCTGCTACCTGCACATACGTCGTGATTAGTATCAAGAGCGACATTCAGATTTTATTAATCTTATATTTATTTGAAATTGATACGATAAATATTTATCACAATAATTTTCGCTCGTGGTTTTGATTGCTGCGATTGTGCGCTCAGAGTTTTATTCTAGTACACATATACATCAATGTCAAATTAATAAAATATTTTAAGATTGTAATGCCGCAACAGGATCTGCAGGCTGTAGCTGCAATGTCACGCTGTGTAGCTTTAATCTTTAATACTTATGATAGCATCAAAACGAGTACCAAAAATCCTATATTGACATTAGTACCTACAAGCTGTTTACTTTAGAGTAATACCACCATAATTTATTAATCTTTTCTTAGTTCATTATTAATAAAATGTTCACACATTTTGAGTGACAGCAGCTCTGGTTATCAAAGGATTCATCAGGAATGACCTAGAGGGAGAATCGTGACTATTTTTCGTTGTTCATTATACTTTTATTTAATTGGACAATCTTACATATATTGACCTAGCCCCCTAGTAAGCTCAATAAGGCTTATGTTATAGGTACCTAATAGACGATGATAATATGTATATGGATACAAAGAAAACATTCATAACTCAAGACAAAATTTTCGTAATAGATACAAATGAATGCCCTGACCAGGATTCGAACCCGGGACCTCCTGCTTCGTAGGTTGGGTCACTACCAACTAGACTAGGATGACATTTAGGTTAAAGTACTTGGGGTAGGTACTCATAATAAGTTCTTTTAGACAATACAACTGTAAAGGTTTATGTTAAGATTTATTTGTGAATTAAACATTTTTTTTTATAATAGCCCCGTGCCAGAATAATTAACTCATTATTTATTTACGTAAGTACATTTAAAGACTTTGTCTCTACTTTAAGGTAAAAAACACAAAACGTGGATATTACCACCACTTATCCTTTTACCATCACGGTCCGTAATTTGTCACAAACATCATATTTTTTACTATCCGTAGGTACAGGGCAACGGCCGCGTCAAATGTTACAGATGATTGCATTACATAAGTCATCATCATCATGCCGTAGATCTGTTGTCGGTCTTGTCGGGGACGAGTCGTTATATCGAGTTAAACTGAGTTATGATTGATGTTCCGAGATGTTAGGAAAATTAGAAGACGGTTAATGACTGAACTGGCACCTAGTTTAAAAAAGTCCTAAGTTACTTTGGTTCATACAATCGAAGAATTTTTTGCTCTTGAGATTGTGGAGTCGAAAAATGGGTTACGTTGTATATTTTTCGTTTCGGATTTTGGCTTCCATATTTCAGAATTGTGTTTTTGCGCGTGTTTTATTTTTATGTAGACACGTATACGGGAAGAACGTTTTATTTCTGTTTTGGTAACATATATTTTTTAAACCTAGCCCTTTTGCGTTACCAATTTAGATTTTTACTGTCATCGAATATGCTTAAACTACTGGAACATCAAAGACTTCAAATTTATAGCGTAAGCTTATATTTTGACATACGTAGTAGTATAGTAGGTACATTAGACGTACGGAGGCACTTGTATTTACAGTATTATCGAACTCTTTCTTTTTAAATACAATGAATTTAAACTAGTGTCCGACCGAAAGATTTTCTTTCCGAAACCGAAACCGATGGTTCAGTATTGATTGATTGATCCTTGTTTCGGCCGAAACTGAACCTTTCATAAATGTGATTAAAACGCTGAATAAAATATCAAGGAGCCGTTTTTCACAAATACCTATACTTATGAAGAACGAAACTACTCCATGGTCCGATTTCACTTTTTTCAGATTGTAGCATTGTCATTATGATGTCTTATTGCCAGTCGTGCCGAGCTCACCTGACGTGAGTCGAACGCGACCTGAAAGAACGATATTGTAAGTTTCGGCGCGGCAGAAAGGTTCGGCTGGTTTTTGAACGAAACCAAATCCTTTGGCCGAAACATGATTTTTAGGCCGAAACTGGTCGAAACCGAAACCAAAACTTCGGTCGGACCCTAATTTAAACTTAATAACATTTAGGCTGCGTATTCCCACACGTGGTCGCCACTCTAGGACTTTACTGCCCCAACGACCATCCGTTCTCTGGCTATATGACCCGCCTATTGCTACTTCAACCGTGCAATTCTGTGAGCTATGTCGGATACCTTGGTTCTTCACCGGATATCCTCATTTCTGAATCTATCACGCAGAGAAACTCCAAGCATAATAACCCTCTCGATAGCACGTTGCGCGACTCTAAGCCGCCTTATGAGCCTTAGGAGTACATCAGTGTGAACGACCAGGTATCAAGTCTCTAGAGATCTGATACCTGGTCGCGCATCCTAGAACCCTAGGGTTTAAGGTATGTTCTGAACCCGCACGCCTAGTGTTTTAAATTTAAATCTTCATCGTTCTTTATTTACCATTTTTACTTTACGCCAATTTAGTGCCATACCGAAATTGATAAAGAAAAGTATTGTTTATTAAGATAATGTACAACGTAGCATGTAACGGCAGCTCGACTCGTGGTACGAAATTTCTTTCATCAAATAATCTCGCCTCGGGTTACGGCAAAGGATTTATAAATTGGCTAAGGCCGGGCATTTACGTTAAGCAAAACGTAAATATGATGGATAAAAGCGGATTATGAAAGGTATTGTATATTTTTTTGTTCATTTGTCATTTTATTACGTACTCTACGACTTTTAACTAATAAGGTTTTTAATATATCTTTAACTTTAAGCAGAGCCGAATAAAGCTTTTTAAGAGTATACAGTTTTACATTATTACTAGGTAGATTTGCATTCAATCGTTTACATTTATCAAGAAGATGAATATATATTTAGGTAATATATCCAAGACACTTAAATACAGCAGGAACACGTTTTAATATCCATTGCTTTTCGCAAAAGTACACTAACCACACCACAAATAAAAAACATACTAAATTTGGTACTTAATGATACATAGATCTATAGTATGTTTGGTATTTATTTATTAATTGATACTTTGATACCTGGATAACTGAGACTTGGTAAGTGGGATACCTCTAAGTGAGACTAATATGCAGGTCCCTTGAAGTTCCAGATATCCAGGTTTCACTGTATTACCAAGACTTACATAATGGTAATAGTGTATAAAATTTTATTCACCGCGTTTGCGCATAAACGGCATTTGTATGTACTTATAGACACAGTTACACGGCTCAACCAATGCGATAATTTTCTTTAAAAAAAATATCAAATTTTTAGTGCAAAACTGTACCGTCAACAGCCTGCTTTGCTAAACTTGTTTATACACATTATGTTGTTGCGACCGTATTCATATTACAGTGATGCGTGTACGTACGTGTATCCCGGCACCGCACAGATTATGTGCAACCTTTAGTTTCTCAGCGGATTCCACCTTTTTTGCATTTTATACCGTACAATTTAGTGGGCTAATGGCGTGATCGCTACAAGCGAGATGCGATGGTTCTTTTTGATATTAATATTCAGTGGTTTATTAGCTCAATCGCAGCCTTTTGCGATTCGTTATGCAATTTAAATGTATAAAATTCTGGGATTTAAAATGATGATGAGGTAGGCTTTGCCACGTCACATATCAACTTACTTGTGTAGTTGCAGAGACAAACTTATAGACACGTACTTAAAGTTTATTTCAAGCTGACTTGATTCCATGGTCTATCGATATGCAAAGAATGTTTTGGATATTCTTTTCAATAGCCTACAGCTAATGCTTCGCGTTTACACGTCGGCTTTCGAAAAGTATTTCGTGAATTTAACCCCGCTAACGGTAAAAGTATGAATGCATAATTTAAATTTATTGAAGATAAATAAAACACGCAGTAGTTCCCACGACTTGATTTCTGCTTTATGTACATTTTTATTTATCGTTCAATCATTGAAAGCTAAACTTCCTGATTTTGATATGAAATATTTTTAAGTATTTTGATCGATGATACAAAGTGACACTTTCTTGCACCTTTTAATCGATTAATCTGTCAATGGCCGGAACTGTAAAAACTGCACTTTGTGCAATCTAAGAATGTATCCTCAAGTGAGCCCCACACAAAGAGCACTTCACATAATTGTATTACTAAAATGCCATAAAAATCCAACACGACGCGGACGACTATCATGCTTATGTCTGAAGTGTCACAGGCTTTTGTCGCTTGTCTTTGGCGAGAATCGCACGGCCTTTTACTATCAAGTTGCTTCGGGGAGCGTTGTAAAAATTTTCTATTACACCCGCAAGTCGTAAAAGTGTCACGAGACAATAAGAGATCAATCATTCAGTAGACGAGGTCTCCAGTAGTGATTCAACGTGAAAAATATCAGCGGACTGACCCACTTCCAGATATTTGCATTCAGGCAGAATACTCTGGTAATTTATCATCCTTCACGTGCCAGGAAAAAAGTTTGCCAAGTACGTGTGTATTTCGGAACAAATACGGGTTCCGTTCTTAAGCCGTCTGGCACGTCAAGGCTTTTTTCTTGGAAATAAAAGATACTTTGCTGAATACACCAGTTAATCGTAGCTATCTTGAACGCTACGGGCACAGAGCAATTTACATTTCTTTAGTAAAAGCTAAGGTTTACACTGTTTTTTGAATAAGTAAACCCTTGTAATGATTTTGTTGTTCCTACGCAACGTCATCCATTTATTCATTGGTACAAAAGGGTATGAAAATGTGAGCCGTTCGGCTTTTGTTTCTATTTTCCTTTCAACTATAAACCGTGTCACTGCCCCTATTCAAACTACAATGCTTTTTGCTGTAGAAAAAGACACGGCACAGGCAGCATCTGCCATTCAATCATCAGCTGTAGAGAAATATGGTGACCACGGTTTACAACGGGAAACTATTTACTTCATCACTATGTTCGTACTGTTCTTAGTACGAATCGTCTATAACGTTTTATAATGTGCGCAGAGCGAGCGACTTGCCGATGCATGTAATTACCCTCTGAAGTAAAGATAGAAAACCACACACATCCCACCTGAGTCGTATTATGGAGTCGTATTAATATTGTCTAATTATGATATACCTAGGCTTGATTTTACTTTGATTGCGTCAATTTTGTCTAACGATTCTGTGGAAATCAGTTTTGATGTGATAAAAAATGTGTCAAAATATCTAATATTTATAATTTCCATTTTTACAGCAGTACAGTCAACAACACAGCTGTGAATACAGCCAAAGTGACAAAAATATGTATACACGACCTTAATTCTCTGACAATAAAGTTCTGTATACATATTTTTGGCACTTTGGCTGTATTCACAGCTGTGTTGTTGACTGTAAGTACAAAAATAAACCGATTCAAAAACATTTACTAAAAACCTCAAGGTCAAACTTACGATAAATTACGTCTTCTGCTCAATTTGCAAAATCAATATACGTTTTAGATACGGTCATAATATAATTTATGGCCACATAGTTTGTAAAAAACGGTTTGTCCCACGATATAAAAACTTATTTAAATTGGAATTTAATATTGAGATTTGCTTCTAAACTCCCTAAATTACGTACATCTTATTATGTAAATTGGTTGAAATGATCACCGATCTCATGCAGTTTTAGTTTTCGATTAATATCGAATCACATACGTCATTGTATCGGATTTTACTGTCAAGCCGTAACATATGATTAGCATATTTAAACGAAGAATTTTATAAAATATTACCTACAGAGGTTAGAAGCCAAGCATTCATATTGAGATTTTATTTGCTGTGGATACTTAAGGAATATTTTTGACTGTACACATTTCAAACAAATACTGGATTATCGAACTTAAATTAAGTTGTAAACATTTTTTTATAAAATAATACAAAATCGGCTCGGGCTCTTACTTACGTTTAAGTATGTATCAGCTTAGTGACATTTATAAATAATATGAATGTTGACCGTATTAAGCAATTTGTGTAAGTATTTAAACGTAGTAGGAATTAATAACGAAGTAATACCTAAAGTTAAGCACAGGAAATCCTTAAAACCAATTGGTATGAGCAAGGATTCTAACCCGTGACCTTCCGATTGAAAATCGCATTCCTTACCCAACGGCCACCAACGCTCTCTTTTTGTAATTTTATGATTGTTAATTTAATACTCAATAAAACGAAATAAAATTGTACATAAACCATTCACGTGGCTTAAGAAAACCGCAATGTTTTAACTTGGATCCAAATATAAATAATTTATGATACCAAAAATATATCATCGTCCCGCCATGCCCGATAAGCTTAAACAATAGCAGAATTCCAAACCAAGATTCGAATATAAATAATTCAATGCAATTCGGTACAAAATATGTTTTTATTAATTAATAAAGTAGCCGCCGTTCGATCATCGAATAAGTTGAAAGTAAAAAGTTATTTCGGTTAAGTTTGGCATACGTCTCAATTCTTTAAATTCATATTTCTTATTGGCTTATTGTTATTCGATTTGGGATTCCATACAAACATTAGATAATACTGGGAATTTGATAATTGGTGTATTTATCTTTCGAATATTAAAAAAAACATAGTGGTATGCTTTTGAAGGATATTGTGACTCGGGGCTGGATTTAATATGAAATAATCCCGTCCTAATTTGGTATAATCAGGGGCTGTGAGTTGTCCACGAAAAGAATATATTGATACTGAATAATGCCAACACCGTCGCAGCTAGTTTAGTTTTTTAATATGTTAGGTACCTTTTCAAATAATTTCTTATAATTTCTTGTGTTATTTTTGTTTGAAATTATTTAATGTATTGACTCCAGTAGGTATTATCGATATTGCAGCTTGTAGTGGCAGGAGTAAAAACAAGTGTTATACTCACCTACTTTAATCTGTCTATTACAAGTACATAGACAAAACTACAAGCACATGCTTTTGGATATCAGACAGTCTATAATACATCCAACTCAAGTATGATATTTTATTACGATACGCTAAAGTCACTATAATATAGTCTATAATAATTTAAAGAACTTCATACAAATTGTACCTGGCAAAGTTTCCTGCATTTGAAATACATTGTTTTTTATCTGTCACGTTATCGTTTTTTTTTTCAAAATTACTCAAATGTACCTTTCAAAAGGTTACAATAGTTCTCATATTAACTGTTCATGACTTAGAATTGTTTGTAATGGAAGAGTATATATTATGTGGACGTAAATTGAATTATGAAATTGTTCTTTCACAGATGATGATGACGATGACTCGTAGAAAAAGTATTGTATACAACCGTAATATAATTAAGATTTTCAATCTCGTACTCGACTGAAAAACTCTTTATTATGTCAATATTGTATAAAATACTATTTTAGAACTTAGTGACACCTATAAAAATATTTATATTTATTAGAAATTTGCTTAAATGTATTTACGTCGCTAAATTTTATTACATCTCATTCAAGTCACCGTTTCACCCAATTTCAATTATAGGCAAAATAAGTTAATAAATCTTTTTAGAAATACGGTCTTATCGTCTCATCGCCCAAAATATATTTTAATAAAAGTCTCAAGCATAGAATTATTTCAACAAGAAATGTATATTTCTAGGAATAATATCTAGATTCTCTCAAAATAATTACTTAGCCGCGTCTCTGCTGATTCACATGTAAGATTGGAGTACCTACGTTATTAAATACGCGCTTGTTAGGCAACAACATGCCCCAACAGATTTAAAATTCAGATCTTTAAGCAAGTTTGTATAGAAACCAGTTCAATTACGACTTTCTAAATTAAGTTATCTGTTTATGTTTTTTTTTTCAAGTACTTTACTACTTTATATAGAGACATGCTTACATTATTAACTCGCGTTAATTAGATTCCAATAAACTAACCTCACTTCGTCCTTTATTCTTTTGTAATAATGTAAATACTCGTAAGTTAAATCAAATTACTTTTTATGATTACCTAAACAAGAGAAAGGGAGATAGGAGGAATTATGGCGAGGAGTATAGGTATACAGGGTGTTTCATAAGACGTGAGCAGATTCAAGTGTAACTATCTCGTTTACGGATACGTATAGACTTGTCAGCCCAAACAATGATATGATTTTTCTGCATATTTTTTCGGGGAAATAGTATAATGCCATCTCCTTGTATTGAAATTAATGTTACCGTAAATGAGTTTGTTGTACATATGTACGTCATAATTACGACCGTTTTGTATACACACCAAATCAACAAATAGATTTATCTGAGTCCTATTGAATCTAACAGTCCCGTACTTTTAATGTCTTCAAGCTTTTGTAGTTTCACTAGAGACGTGATAGAAATTCTTAGCACATTGTGAAATTAATTGTTCGCCGCTGGTGACCATACGGGGCTCGCTATTCGGGTCACTCGATGCATGCTCGTGATACCAGGGCCGCATAAAGAAACTAATCGGTTTCTAAGATTTCGACAACTTCGACAGAACCTGTTAACTTTTACTTACTCGTAGAATTATTTTGATAATGGTCCGATATGTTTATAGTAGAACTACTCGTAGTTTTTGCCTGCGAATTCGTCTAAGTGTAATTAGAACAAATGCTATCCATATCCTTACCCAAGAGTCAAATTAGGTATGTATACCCAAATTTCATTTTAATCCGGTCAGCGGTTAATTTCACACAGATTGACCTAGCCCCAAACTAAGCAAAGCTTGTACTCTAGGTACTAGGCCACGATATATATATAGATACATATACCTATACATAGAAAACGTGCATAACAAAGGAACATCCGTATCCGTCTTATGACCATGATAAATACACAAATAAATGCCCTTACTAGGATTCGAACCCGACGCCTCCAGGTCCAGCTTCGTAGGCAGGGTCACTACCGACTATTATTGTACTTTATTATTTTTATTACTTTAAAATAATTAAATTTGTTATTGTATTTCATTTAACATACCTGTACATATATATATATATATATATATATATATATATATATTGAAATTACTCTATGAATATTCAAAAGTATCAACACTGGTTGGTTTGCAATAAAATAGATAAGGCCGAAACGGCTCCTTTAAAAATGAATGGGCTCTATGAGTGTTTGCTTTATTACCCCTATTGTTTACGTTCAAGTGGAAACACGCCAGATAATCTTGAATGCACTATACCGACTAGGCTAGAGAGGCAGTTTATTAATTTGAATATTAGTACGGATTAGTATGGATTTAGTAAATACAGAAAATGAAACAGTGTCGTAATTAACAAAATCTTTATGCAAAACAATTGTTTGTACACTTACTTCAAAAATATTTTAAAGACAAACAAGTTATAGCCTATTTTTAAATCACGTCGACACATCGTAATCTGCCTAAAGATTCATGTTGTTAAGATTTTAGAAAGTTATAGACTTTATATTCGTCGAGTACTTAGCTCGTAGCAATATAATAACGTCTGGTGAAGATGCTAAAATAACGGTTTAGTCAAGATATCATGTTTTATGTCCTGGTGCATGAACGTGGGTTAACTTCATTATAAAGGTTTAGATGCAAATCTGAAGCGTTATGTTTACTTTAGCGAAACAATTTAAAGCGTGGGATTTTTAACTCGTGATGCATTGCAATTATAAACGCGGTTATCTTTAAAAAAATACAATATAATATATGTATCCCATGAACCATTTTAATGAACCCGAAGCTATTTTACACGCTTTATAAAATAAGTACTTTGTGCTATAGTCCAATACATTTACATTTCTTTATCAAAGAAAAAACAATTTAAGACTAGTTAAACTCTCCGACTTAAAACAAACAAATTAAGGCGTACATTATGTTGCCATACAAATTCACATCCTTCTAATTCCCCTCGAACTAATTAGGATACAAAAGAAGGAGCGCGCAGCAGCTGATTACAATAATTCACACTTGCCTCAAGCCTGTGTCTCGGCTACACTATCTGTACCATTGTTTTCTTTGTCAAACGCGTCGCCCTGAGCGCTTGGTTTATGATCATCTTCTACACCAGCGGATTTATCTTGATGATCTTTGTTCATTCCATGACTCAGGTTTATGTTAATTAAACTTTAGAATCGCGCTCTTATTTCCACTTAATTGGATGGAATCGTGCTTGAGTTTATGTGCAAATTAATAGTTCGTCTTGATTATTCATTACACTAACTATGGTATATTCGTAAATTTTGGTTCTTATCAAGCCTATTATTGCAGGCAATTATTTAACGTTAAATTACTTCCTATTACTCAGTGAACTTCGAACGAAGATATGTATATCGACTGCCTATTTAGGTAGGTATCACAAAATAACCTGCTAAAATAGTCTGGCGAACATGTTCATTTCAGTAATATTAGCCAGGAGGCTTAAAAGGTATTAAACTGAAAATTACCAGACACCATTTAACACAAAACATCAAAGTAATGAAAGCAGCGCCGTATCTACAGTTAACAAATTAATATACAAAACTGAGCCCGGTGAGCTAAAAATACTGGAATCAAAGGGGCTGAATGGGCAAAACGAAGATCATTCTATTTATGTTAATGTCACGGGCGTGAGGAAGCGTTTAAATCCAGTCATTAATTATTGTCAAAGCTAAGACAAAATAGATAATACATTCTCTATTTGTTGCCCTCTCCATACTAGTTAAAGAGCAGGACGAAAGAAATAACAAGGAAATAAGTATACTCCGAGACGAACAGATTGATGATAGACTTGCGATGAAAAAACGTGTCCTTAGATTAAGGATGGTCCTTTTACAGGCATTCGTTCCCAAATGAGTTTTGGGAAATGACGTAATATTCTCATAAGTAACAAAGAATGAAGGGACATTAAATAGCATTTTGTCAAGGTTTTATAATTTATTGTTCGTGGTTCGTCTTCAGATGGGGCAAGAATTCTATTTACGCGTTTTATGACGCCTTAAAAGAATGCGTCTTAATTACATTTATAGAATTTCTTAGTATAGAGAGATTTATTGATCAACCCGTCTCTTGTATGATCATAATTGTTTCTGTAGCGGCGAACAGGAGAAACAAGAATATTTCATCAACAGTACACTGTTCAGTTACCGCGCATAGCAAGTCATCGGCAATAATTATTGTACCTACGAATCAACACAGCCAAGTACAATACTCGCACCGTTCTCAACAGAATATCATTTTCTTCTTATCGACTCTCTAAATTAATAAAATAACTGACAGGATGATATACTATTGCTTTAATGATTTATAATTAATTAAAATGATTTGACCTGACACAATTTTCATTGCAGTTATTTGGATAAACATTACGAAATGAGTCACGTTTAGCTTTATTCAGTACTTGAACCAAAACAAGTTAATAAACGGTTTCGTTAAAACTACGAGCAAAACATTTCCAAACAGATTTTTATCGATATAAAGTTAATCAAAGTTGGAAGGCGGTTGTTTCCTCGTATATTAACAGTAATCAATTAAAACTAATTTATTGCTTCTAGTTTATTCCAATTGAGGTCAGAAAGAACTTTTTTGTTTTATCGTCGATGTTAAATATTATGTTTTTAAACTAGTTTAGTTTATTAGTGATGTCAGAATTGAGATGCATATTTGGGATTAATTTTAAATTACTTTTGAGACTTCGTTTCATTTCGGTTTTAATTAAGAGTAGGTACTAATACGTAAAAAGTTTTTTGCCATTTGGACGTACATTTCTTAAGAAAACCAAAGTTTTTAAGCATAATAAGCACCTGTAACATGAAATTATATCTTAATTACAACTACAGGGTACCCAAATAAGTCATATACATTTTATATACAAAAAAATCTCTATGAAACTGTACAAATATAAAGTATTTATTTAAAAAAAAAGTATTATTGAGGGATGGAAATTTCACACGAAACAATAAATTTACTAAATATTTAGCAAATGTTAGAGTTCAACTGAAAATGTGATCATTTTCGACAATTTTCCCACGATTTTGGCATTACTTCATTAGCTTTGTGTCAGAAACCAGTTTTAAAGTACTTATCCTAACTTTATCGGTTGGTCGCAAAGATACGCCTCCTTACATATTCCAAAAGAAAAAATTCCAAAGACAAAATTAAGTAAAACTCCATTACGTATAATTTTCCATGTTAGCCGCGAAAATGTTATCTCATTTGGCCGTATTTTTGATTCTCGAGGCTAACATTGAAACATTTGACTTTGACTGTGGAGTTTTTTTCTTGAGAAATTGTGTTTTGTGTGAAATTGATATCCCTTAATATCAATATACTTTCTAATTTTAACGTTCAATAGATATAATTTAAACAATAAAATGTATAACTGTTATTTGGCCACTATGTATAAAATGGAAGACCCAATAAGTTTCATCACACTCGCTTTGAAATCTTTAACTAGAGCTCAATATGTGCTTGCCTTTGGTCCACTTTGCGGTTGCTGATAAACTTCATATCCTAATGAATCTTTATGACACTAGCGCCTTAGCGATAAACGAAAAAGTGGCACCTCTTAGTAAAAACAATCACATATGCTCAGTTTGGTATCCTCATTACCACTACAAATAGCTTCATTCTAATAAACACACACGCACACATATACATTTATCGTAATACTTTATTAACGTTTCCCGAAACTTGGATTCACATTAGTGCAAGATTATCCACTGATTAAGCGTGAAAGGAATGAAACAAAAAGTCGAACCGCACTTACTAACTGACTCGGCAAGTTTGCAATAAATCTTCCCCATTCTATACAGTCACAATCTCAGTCAGTCCCTATAGGCAAGTGTTATAATTAAGTTAAACTTGGACACACTGACACGAAGAATCATAACACAGAATAACTTGGATTTGCGTATTCTGAATAATAGGTACTTACAATAAAAATAATGACATATTCAAACCACAAGGACATATATCTGTATATAGTTGAATGTTTATATGTGTGTTACCAGATACAGGATGTCAAAGTATATTTTCTTTATAAACTGAAAAAGATGTTGTATGACTTCTCTTTCAATTTATAATTTATATATAGTAGTGTGACTACTTAAAAACATGAATCAAAATATTGTATTGTTTATAATAAATGATTGAATCCATGCTTTACAATTGTATATTTCCTTTTTTTATTGGGCCGAATGGAGGCTCAAATTCCAGGATTAGGTTATATTTGTTAATATATTCTTATCAGAAATGACATTATGCTGACTTATTATAAGAAGAGAAACTCGTAAGTTGCAATTTAGGACTAAAAATGACTATCCATATCTGTTAAAACAAAAGAGATGATAAAACAGAACTAATACACGCACTTCAAGCTTAACTTTTGGATCATATCGCATGTGATCACAGAGCATACGTATGATTATGTCATTCGACTAACCGTAAACCCGTGTGTATTCCACCGAATCGTGGCCGCTCACAGATGGTGTTTTAGTACGGCCGGTTAGCAAGGAAAAAAAAAGCAAAAACATTACCGAGCATCTAATAACGCAGCTTGTACAGCATCTGCTGTTTTTGTTAAGCCGAGGAAGTCTGCTAATTAATTTTAGCTACCATGTACGATTGTTAATTGATTCTTCATACTTATCCGAGAGAAAACGAGTCAATTATGAGTAAAAAATAAGACCACCAGTATTCCTTTGGCTGCCTCAGAACAATCTCTGAATTCAAAGCAAGGATAAGGTATCGTCTCAAAGTGGCTAGAATACATTGAAGATAGGGCAGAGTATGCTTTAAATAAATTATTTCCTCTCGACGCTAAGTGGTCAGCGGACGATGAATGAGACATAATAGATGACATATCTCTTTGTGCTCTACTGAATGAACATCTTACCGTCTTATAATATTATTTCCATAAGAAGTACTTTTGAAGATCAAAATATCACTAGTAATTGCCTGTCAATTTATTTTTCCTTTTATGTAGGTCACTTACAATATTACACTGTTTCTATTGTTTTTTAATCTGAAAAATTGTAGTAAGATAGTAAGTAATTTTGATGTCACGGATTTTGGTGTCCTGTGATTTTATCCAATTAGTTTCTAATAACAAAGGCAACGAAAAACTGCTTGCACCTGATGACTACGAGGGAACGCGAACGTCATCGACAGGAGTGATTTATGAACTTAGATTCTCGAGGCGGCCGGCTGAGGACACGTTTCTTTCAATTTTTTGCGCTCAACGCGGCAACTTTGTAAGCATTTAACGCTGATTAAACTGTAAAATTACAGACGCAACGGCCTTTGTGACAGATGCGGCTCGGTATAATAACATTACACACACGTACCGATACCTTAGGTAGCACTGTCATGCGGCCGGCCCTTTGTAGAAGAAATCCACTTACAACACAAAGAACACAATAGAGATCTTTGGCAAATTGTAAAATATACACCTAATTATTTGCATTGAAGTGTGACGAAGCGTTGAGGATTTTCTATACCGTGGACGTATTGAAGGCGGTCCTTGAGGCTTATGAAAACATGATACAATACGAAAGGTCGGCCATCGGTGTATTATGATAGGTGTAGTTAGTTACTTTTTGCCCATCAATGTTATTGTTGGCATCTTTCGCTTGACAAGATAGACTCGCTAGATGTAGTTAGTATTTTGCTACCAGAACTATATAAGTGACTTAGTAATGGTTTATTTCTGTATTAGTATACAGTTTATCGGACAAGATTGAAGAGTTCGCGTTCAGAAGAGTGGGCAATTTGTGAATGAATTCATTCATAAACTGCCCATGCAATTTTGAACGCTATAGTACATTTTGCGTTGAAAATATTTATGTAAGAAATTCGAAACAGTAAATCTAATTAATGAACGGACGCTCCCGTTCGCACCTTTGCTTTTGGAGGCGTTTCTAAACGTCGAGAAATAAAGGAGCCGATACTTAAGTCTTTTATGAACAAAATTGGAACACACCTATCCTCAACAGCTAAGTAGTTAATGTTATAACATATTACCGAGATGTGAGTTCTCGAGATTTTTTCACGCTTTTTTCGATGGAATTTTATAAGTTTCGTTATGAATGGGCTCTCCGCCCCGTTCGCGTGGAGGGTCGATTGTTTTGTCAGCGCAACACCTGGATGCAAACAAATGCGCGTACGCCGGCAACCGTTGCTAAATCAAGATGGCGATATCGTGCGAGAAATGCGCCTGGTTTATAGAAATTTCAATTTCACGCTAGCAGTTCAGCTGTGAATTTTAAACCACATAATGTATGAAGCATTCATATTTTAGATTATTTGACTACTGAATAAATTCCTTCGCTACCATAACTTCGACAGGTTTAAGCTTTTTTTAGCTTACAACCTACACAATTCATGAATGAAATGATTCATAAATTGCCCATACATTTTTGAACGCGTGTGTATATATTTACGGTTAAAATAGCCCTTCAGCTTTACAAGAGCAAACTTCTGTATTATCCTTTGACGTGAGGTAATAAACACCTTGATCGCCTATTACACAAGTTGTGGTCAAGCTAAAATTCAATTATTTAGAATGAAAACTTCTTCTCTTTCATAACAAAACGAATCCTTATACGCGTTAAACGAACATTTTTGTCCGCTATAAAGATATCACCTCGTCCCAACCCTTACGAAGACGTGAAATTATGAATCGCCATTGTGCAAGGAGTTCCGTAATTAAATCGTATGCCAGATGCTTTAGATTTCAAAGCTTCAACCATAAGTGGTGTTTTCAAAGCTAAAGCTGCCTATAAAGTTCGCACGTACTTTAGACTTTTTTAATTACGCCCAAGCTGTGTGTCAAGAACACTCGAGTTGTAAGATTAAAATGTTAAACGTTCGATCATGAACCCTTTTTTAAAAGTTATAAAATTAAACTTCTACTGAGTTTTTATCTTCATTAGTAAAATTAAATTACCAATTCTAATCTTCACGTAAACCTTTAGTTGTTAATCTAATTTTACAAACACAATGTAACTAGGCATACATTAAATTTGCATTTTTATGTGAGTTTTTACAATAAATCGTGTAGCCAATTAATTTGATGTCATTTATACATACGTTATCACAACTTAATTTCTGTGTTCTTGTCTCGAGCCTGTTTGTGGTCGTTCAACACATTATTCATTGGCTTTTAAATGGCAGTGACGTTAGATCCAATTTCGCCTTAAATTGATCTTAATTCATTACAGCCATTATAAAAGATATTTATTTTATAATTTGCGATTAAATATTTTGTGCGTTATCATTAGCTAATTCCAAATGTAATGTTATTATTAACTGCTCAACGCAGGTTAAGTACATACTTTTAATTAATTGTGGTCGACAAGTTACATAGGTAATTAAATGTGACGTTTTAAGGTAAAGGTACCACTTTGGTGATAATGGCATAAAGTTTTATTTCAAAATGCACCCTATCACCACCCGATACAGATGGTTTTACTAAACTCGAACCCGAATATCAATATCATTATGTTTAGAACGTATCTAGTTGAGAGTTAAAAGCAATAGGTGTATAATCAATAGATGTTTATCAATAGTATATTTCAATAGTATTCAGAATGGATCGTAAAAGTCTTAGTACTTTTCTTAAAAAAAAAACACATAATTATGCGGTAAGTAATGGTTTGTCTAAACAATTGCCGCCTATATAAACGGTTTTTATATGATATAGATGGTATTTAGATTCATATAATATATTTTCATATTTATTATAGAAAAAATAATTGAAGTTATAGTTGTTGATTGGAATTAGGTACTTAACCTAATTCCAATCAACAAAATATGTTACACTTGTAAATATTGTGAATAATTCTGTTCTCGGTGAAGTTTTAACACATAACGAGAAAAGACTTAAAAGTGTTCATAAAATTACCATGAGACATCACTTAAGGCCGGCCCGTCTGATTTACTAACTATTTATTATAATCGGCCTGATTTACATAATTTTCTTATTAGAAATGAGGTAAATTATTGCCGGTGCTCTGTTTTAGCGGCATCGTAAATTGTGTACGTCCAGTTCGACGATACGTTTTTAATTAAATCTCGCTTCGTTAGTTAGAACGGAATGTGTTCGGAAATCTGACGGTTTCAATGCTTGTTTTGACTGTACCTATAGATACGTATAAAATAAAAGATTTGCGAGACAAAATTCGCTCGTATTTTCAATGGGTGCTATTCCATTTTTCCGATTCAATTACAGCAAAAACTGATATTTTAAGGTTATTTATTTTCAAGTCTAAAATTCGAAATGGATATGATATAAGTACAGCTACACCCATATTTATACTATTTAAAACGAGATATTTATAGTTTATTTGTTATTGTCCTGCTATTTCGGCACTGAGACCGAGGCGTGCTTTTATGGACCAAGTCAAAGAAAAAGCGAATGTGATGTCGTATCAGGAGCTCAAGACATTGGCAGAAAACCAAACGAAATGTCGATTACTCCACCGACAAGAGCGAGGCTCTTAAATATATGATGATTTCGGCACTGTTACAAGCGACATGTTCACGGTGTAACATATATGTACTGCGAGTTTTTTAAATAAAAACCTGTTTGCATTTTTTTAAATATTTTTTAAATATGCGAATCTAGGGCTACAAACATTACATTAATACCTACCAAACACAATATAAAACTTCCACAAGATACTTAAATCAATTGAGCGTAAATTATTTTTCTTTGAAATCTAATTGTGTTATAAACTCATTAATAGAGTTGGGCCTACGCTGGTTCAGAATTAAAAAAAATCTCGTGTTTGATATGGACTATCAAAAGATAACAACAAGATTGTTTAATTCCTTATTGTATCTCCTCACTGTCTTCTGCCTGCTCTCTTTATCCACAAAAGGTTACTATAATTAACCCGGTTGAAATAAAAAGTGGTGTTGTTGTCGTATTTTTTTTATTAGAGGAGGTGGTCCATCCCCGAAATCTTCCTTTCTTTCTCCTAATTCTTGCTTAGTTTACAAAATGTTACTAACGAATCTATCCGGATAAAATAATAAGTCGTACTGATGTTGTTCTGTTTTTATGTGGAGGGGCCTTTGCCCCCAAGCCCCTCTATTGTGACGTCAGACACGACATCGAAATAATAATCGACACTTTTTCAAATATTATGCTTCTTCTTCTTCTCAGCGTTTACCCAGCCTATATCACGGCTCAGGGAGAGCCTGGAGTCCACTTTGACAACTAACCCCAATTTTTTGGCGTAGGCAATAGTTTACGAAATCAACTGCCATCTGAACTTCCAACCCAGAAGGTAAACTAGGCCTTATTGGTATAAGTCCTCACTCACTCACGTTTCCTCACGATGTTTTCCTTCACCGAAAAGCGATTGGTAAATGTCAAATGATATTTCGAACATAAATTCCGAAAAACTCATTGGTACCTACGAGCTGGGGATGAAACCCGTAACCTTCGTATTGAAAGTCGTACGCTCTTACCGCTGGGCCACCAACGCAGTCTCAGTTTTGCTTCTAATAATATTTAGTGAGTAAGTACTAATTGAAGTGGATTGTAATTTTAGGTAACATTTCGTGTTGATAGCATAAAAAATACAATAAAAGGTCTTATGGAAGTTTTATATTAAGCATAATATATGTAGGTAGGTACCTAAATTGTTTTTCTTGGAATTCTAATTGTGGTTAATACTAACTAATTTATAGTAATGGCCTACGCTGCTTTAACTCCACATCGAGAGATAATAAGTACAATATCAATTGAATCGATCACTATAACCGTATTAATACCTATATCTCGTACCTACATCACATCTTGTATTGATTAGGATGGATCGTTATCTAAGTAAATGAAACCTAGTTCCACCTGAATTCTGACAATCTTCGGAATTCTTAATTACTTATCGAGACCATTATAGCCAAATTGATTTTGAAATATCAATTGATTGGTTATTGGTTTCAATTTGAAGTCTTTAAATGAACCTTGACATTTATTATAATTTACGTGAATGATTTATAATTCCGTTTCATAAAATTTAGAGACTGCGTAGATTTAAATATTTTTATATCGCTCAAATGGATTTGTTTCAAATAAATGATAACCTATTACGTAGTATGGAATGAATTAAGAAAACCTACCTATATTGCAATTTTAACTTCTTCGCTTTTTTTTAGTTTTTTGTTTAATAGCTTAGGTACTTTTACTTTAGGACATATAGGCATAGATGCAATTTGGTAGGTATTCGTTTTTGGTAGCATGCGTTTGAATATATGAATAATTAGAGTACTGGAAGTTTTTTAAGGCTTAGTCATTGTGTAACAGCTTCTAATATAGAAATAAATCCAATATTACGAAATTTCATGCAATTCGGCCAATCAAATTTAAGTTTATTATCAGTAGGTTAAGAATTTTTGGATTCTCGCTTTTCTTGTCAAAGTGTAAAAATACGGTACGGTAATTAACACGTTATTAGGACTGCAATTAATTGTAACAAAAATCTATTACACACACACACACAAACACATGCATATATGCATTTACCTTATATGATTTGTTAAATGATGCATCCTCTTTGATACTTGTGTTGTGAGACTGACTACCGACATCTATTTTACAAATAAAATATAACACTTGAGTAACAAGTTGTCATTTTTTATTTAAGATAATTTCTGATATACATAGTTTAAAATGAATAGTTTTACGTGTTTATTACCGATTAATAGCACAAATCATGACATCCTACTAATCCTACTAATAGTTTAAACGAGAAAGTTTGTAAGCATGGATGTTTGTTAAATACTCTGTCACGTAAAAACTACTGAATAGATGTTGATGAAACTTTGCAATCATATAGCTTATACATCAGAATAACACATAGGCTACAATTTATAAAGATATTGCGCAGACGAATTCACGGGCACCAGCTAGTCTTATATAATTTTCTAATTTCTAGACTTTGAGACTTCCAATTTTTTTTCCGGACTACTTAATTCCGATAAGGCCTAGTTTTTCTATGGGTTCGAAGGTCAGACGGCAATAACTTTTGTTAAATGAGCGCCTACGCCAAATCTTGGGAGTAGTTGCCAAAACAGACCTCAGGCTCTCCCTGAGCCGTGGTATAAACCAGAAAAACCCTAGGAAGAAGATATTTTTTTGGCTTTCCAAAGCTTGGCCACTGTTTGATTGCATCTTTTCAAATGTTTTCTAATAACCCAAAACAAAGATGCAACATATCGTGATTATTACGAAAGAAGGCACCTGTGTCAACCTCACGATACCAATCTGCAGTCTAGCATAACCTACCTCCTGTTACATGAAGACGCACGACCTGACCTCGGGCGGCTCTAGCAACGGCCCAAATATAGAACTAGGTAGGTCCGCCCCATCACGTAATAGCAGTATCTTACATACGTGTAGATGTATAGAATGTTTCATCTTACGTAGGTATACAAGGCAGCTATAATTCAAAGAGGGGTGGAAGTTTCTGTATTATAAAAAAAAGAATACTAGCTTCAAATGAGTGTCCCACTGCTAGGCAGAGGTATCTCCGCTGGATCTCCATGACTTCGGATTTAGGGTTTCATTCGGGCAGTTGTTAAAAAAGGTGTCCAAGTCGCCCCGCCATCTTTGCCTGGGCCTGCCTAATGAAAATTACGTTTGTATAATGATTTTTTTTAAATAATCAGCATGGATACATTTTTAAGAATTATTTAACAGACTAATATATTATTAAACACTTATTTATTTAATCTTAATAATTTGAATAAATAATCCTACCTATCATTGTAACATTTATGTATGTCTAATCTTCGAAAACGAATCTGCTGCGCGTTCTCACTCGCTTCTAGAGTGCAACTTTAGATACGCGTATGGCCGCAATTCACTGCTCCTGTTAAATTGATTCTATATCGTGATTGATTTTTATGTCTGAATACGGCTCTTTATGAATATTTTCTGGATTTTTCTGCTTATTCTTAACAATGTCCGTGGCCGTTCTCTGATCGCAGTACGCCGCACGTTTATGAAAATGGATACCAAATTGTAGGCACGTAGTTTTGCCATGAATGAAATTTGGGCTTCGCGATTTGATAAAGTATATTGCTCATCGATAAATTGAATGTTAGTACCTGTAGACGGCACGCTTTGCTATACCACCTTTTTGAGCAGAATTTATATATAGTTGTGCTACAAGATAAAAGTGTATACAATATTTAGAACGTATTGATAAACGTTTGTTATTTACTACAGACAAGCAATTTCAAACTTTAGATTACTAAGATTACTTAAATTCAAAAATCCTTCTTTAGAGCAAATTAGTTTATAACAAAATATTTGATATCAACTAAGCGGACCCTTTTGCTGTAAGTCGACACACAATATGCGCACCACGTTTACATTCTAAGGCTTTCCACTACCGAAATTGGCTGCCTACCTAAATATTGAACTTGAGCCAACAAGAGACGAAAAACAGGACATGGTAGCGAAATTCGATTACCGTGATACACCAATTTATCATACGGTTGCTTCTCATACCTGTGCTACGTGTACTGAAGGTGTGTGTTCTAGTTTAAATTCCAATAGGCTCTGCAATGCGGCGTTAGACATTTCATTTGTAAAGAACACCAGCGTCACTTCTTTCTTATAATCTCAGTGACGAGGATAGCAGCGGACGTGCAATTAGTCTCTACAGAGTGCGGTGCACAGGCCATATGTAATACTGCACGGTGCAAAATGCCACCAGGTGACCTTTTAACTATGTCAGTCTATCTCGCACAGGCTCTATCCTGAGCGCGAGTATTATTTATTTGGCCTAGAACCATGTGCTACTCCACATCAAGCTTTGATTGTCGCATACCTAATGTATTCTAAGGACTCACTCAAGCCGTGGAGACCCGAGCCTCTTCTAAGATATTAGTTCTTCTTGTTGTCCAGGGCAGCAGTCTTTGCCAACACCACATCTCCAAAGCGTCGATTTTGGCCACATCACAGCTTTAACAGGCAATTCTGCAAGAGGCGATATGACGCGTTCATAGAACTTAACCTATGCGCACATGCAATTTAAGTTTCATTAATAAAGGTTTAATAGCTTTGGGTTTTTAACAGGCCTCTTCGCCATGAGCCGAGTTGCGTAAGTATGACTAATTCTACCAGTGACTATGAAACCTGACCAAAACTTATAAAGTCTGACCTATTAATATCAGTGAATTATCTTCCTGGACTTTCTTTATCAGTAAAAATATATGTAGGTAGATAAAAAGTCCTATCAAATTACATACTTTTGACTATTATTTATACTCACACATTGTGTATGTGATAACAGCATATTAATCGGAAACAACAAGTTGGTTCGATAACCTCCTCCATTACTCCGAGCGATCTTCGGCGACCCTTTCATCTCTGCCAGGCGAGTCATTACAGTCAATAACGCGGGGAATAAAAAACAGATGATCACTTCACGTACACATTTTTAGAGAATACCTTTCTTCTCTAAGAGGGCTTTGTATAATGTAGCTTTATCCTGATTACATAAATTACAACTCAGTGGCTTTGTATTAGTATAATTATGTAGAAAACAATGTCAACATTTTCGGCGAGACACTTAAGAAATGTCTTAAATTTGGTCTCACTAAAACAGTTGTACTAACTGTTTTGGTAAGACCAAAATTATAATAAAACAAGTAGCAATTCATCGATTAATCTCGTAACAATGAAAGCAAAGCCTATCTTTGTTAAGGAGTACAAACAATAAACTGTGAATTTTCGTTACGATTCCAATATTATATAGTACCAGCTGCGCAATTGCATACTCAATTTATGAAATTCATAATGTAGGTATAATTTTGCACTGTACCGCACGTTGTACTCAAATTGGTTGATTGAGTTTACCTTTGCTGTAATAGTAGTTTATGCAACAGTGATATAATAAGGGTTCTTAAAACTTGAGGGTCGCCGTTACAAAACGAGGCGAAGCCGAGTTTTGTAATAATAGACCCGAGAGTTTTAAGAACCAATTATGAGCTGTTGCATACCCTAGTTTTTCTACGACAGCTAAAATAGCGTTAAAAACAAAATCTATAAACGTGGCAGAATAAGGAAGATGTAGTGCCCACTATAGAAATAAAATAAAAAACAACAACAGTGCTCAAATATTGTATGAAAATCCATAGGAGCAGTGTTCTTATGGAATACCACAGACAACGTTATAATGTATACTTTAAGAAGAAAGAAAGAAGAATAAGAATGGTTTATTTACAAAAAACGGTACATGGTATATACATGGTAATAAAGTTAACAATTTTCCAGCCTTCTCCAGCTGTAAATGAACAGCATGCAAACATTTTTACAGTTTCTTAAAACTAAGTTTAACAATTAGCCTAATGTAAATCTAGTGCAACGCCACTTATACATGCTGATACAATTTTATGGACCTTTGGTCTTAAATTTTTATGGTCATAAATTTTATGGAAATTTATGACCTTCCAGTGCTTTTATTTCTACAGGTAATTTATTATATACTTTGATAGACATATTGTATGCATTTTTTCTGTAAATGTCTGTCATACAACGTGGCTGATGTAATAGACCCTGGTATTGTGGTCTTGGGATAACTGGACATATATCAGTACGCTTTTTAAAATATTGTGGGTAACTCTTTGAAAAAATACAGATTTTTAGTACATACATACAGGCCAGAGGTAAATTATTAAGTCGTTTAAATAGCGGTCTACAGTTAGTTCCAAAACGAGCATTAACTACGGCACGAACACATTTTTTTGTAGTATAAATACTCTTTCTACGTCATTTTATAAATATCGCTGCATCTAATTGAAAGATAGAAGTGCTGGAGTAGAAAAAATAATTTTACACATTATAAAAACACTTGTACTTGTTTTTCAGCTTAAAGGTATATTCCCAATATCGTGTTTAATCTTTGACTCGCGTTCATCCCACAAGCACGATCTCGCGCACGCGAGTCTCCAAAATTTGTTCCGGCGACCAACACTGTTAGTGTAGGCAGATAATTCTACAATAAAATCAAAACTCTTCAAATTCTAAACTAACAAATAAAACGTTTAAAGCCAATTCTTTGTGCTTATTAATTCATATTATACGGCCTTTTAGACCTCTTGACATGGTGACAAAAGGGAGGTCTCTGAACGACCACAAAAGTCAATGGATCGGAGCGAGCTGAATATAATAAATTACTATGGCTATCCTCAAAGATGCGTACGAACGTATACGTAAGGGGTTTTGTTCCTTTTTCTTTCGACCGCGTTTATTTGTGTACTGGGACAATTTATCTTGCTATACGAGCGGAGTATGAATGAGTGAGCTTACGGTTATCGAATGTATGGAATTGTCACTGGCGGGAAAGAAAGGTCTTTTAAATATTTTTTTGCGCAACAGTCTCAAAATGAATGGGTACTACTCTTAGAATCGCAAGTGTCGTTCTCGAGATGCTGCTTTAAACATCTGACATAGATGAAAAGGCCTTCTACTACTACTCTTAGAATAAAGAACACGCGTGTCTCTACTTCCTATAAGTACCTACTTATGTAGCGTTGAGTAACGCTATTTATTATCAGAGATATACCAAAATTCTTTGTTACAAATACGGACGTGGGATGGCTAATTTTATGATATACCTGCTATTAATATTGGTAACATCGCTTTACTTTAAACGCTTTATTTTAACAAAGCAAGCTGTGGGCTTACCATGAGTTGTAAGTAGTCAGAGGCGTTAGAAACTGAGCGTTTCTAAAGTATGTCCGTCTCGCTCCTGCCAGAGTAGTGAAAGTGTGTGGTAAGTACACTCGATTCCTTGAAACGATTATTTGATAGAGTACAGACAACAAACTATTCATTTTCCTACAATTAATTAATGTAACACCAAAAAATATTTATGTCATGAATTTGATGTTTGGAAAATCGTTCAAAAACTAATTTGGCAAAACATTTATCATTTATTTTCTTTTTCCATATTAGCCGCTTGAAATAAATCCTTCAAACACATCTCCAATTCCCCGCTGTCACAGATCTCTGAATCCCGCAATGAATCCAAATTCATCTAAATTATGTCTGTCACGTATTCAGCTTTCAATATGAAGGAAAGTGCCTTCTTTCATATTACGTATCTCTTTTGTCTTTCGCTTATTCTTAGTAATTTAACGTCGGGAGCGTATTTGTCATAGACAACGCAAGTAGGCACTCACAAGACATTCAAGCAAGTCTTTGTGTTTGTTTGAGTTCCATTTCCTTATTCAAAATTATGCGGCACATATTTGAAAATAGAATACTGAATACGTTTCTAGAGCGCTCTTTCGTTGCTATATGGAAATGAAAATAATATGTCTAAGCTATTTGCATTTTGGACAATAACGTCCGTCCATTTGTGTCATTCAAATTAGAATTAAGTTTTAGTTTGCTTGTTGTATTTATTAAAAGCTCTTTGTTGTGATGTAGCTTTTGAACGAGCATGTTTAGTGGTGAAGCCGTGGACATATTGATCGATTATATTATATGGCGTATATTGAAATATGCGTGCTAAATATTATTTTAATAATATGTAAGTAGTTTGAATACTCTAGTTTTTCGTATAAACGTTAAACTTTTAACAAAATAAAAAACCATCCAAAAATTTACATCGAATCTTATTTTATTTTTTTAATTTATCCGCTATGGAACGTAATTTGCTTTCCATTCAAACATTATCAATAAATAATTAAAAGTATACTCGTATTGTATCGCTCATAGCGAGACTGTCGATGGATTTAGTCCACATGTAAAGAAATATGACTGTAAAATGTTATAAATAATTATTGCCTCACACTACTTAGTTTAAATTACTAATTATTTTAATTAAATGACTTATTTTAATTTAATAATGGCGTTTTTGTTTACAGGTAAGCACATTGAACAAGACAATATGCATAACCTCCAAGTAAGTACATTTTAGACTGCATCTGATAAAATCAACGTCTTTAAATGCTAAACTCAAACATTTAACCGCAGGTTTTAGAACAGAGTGCAATATTTAAAATAAAATAATGCCTATGCTGCATTAGAGCACATTTTTCAATCACTTACATATGATCTATATTTTTTTTAGGGTTCCGTACCAAAATGGTAATAGATAAGGAACCCTTATGGTGCGACTCAGTCTGTCCGTCTGTTACATTATTAAATATCTCGAGAACTACCTACTTAAGCTACCGATTTAAAATTTGGAATAGTTATAAGCAAAGTTAATCCAGACGTATAGAGAGAAGCTTTTTTATATATTTCAATTTATTTTCAATGAAAACTTCCCGATTAAAAGAGGGGGCAAAAATTTTAAGCATAGTTACTGGGTCCTGTGGGGTATCATTTGAAAGGGAGAGGACGATTTTGCACATTCCTAAACAATTTTTTTTTACAATGAATTTTTATTCATCTAGAAACGAAAATGAAAAAAAAATACCATCACCTTTATCTCCGAGGTTTATAAAGGAAAATATATGATTTTTTTATACACAACGGCAATATTATCTTAAATATTACAGGAAAAATATAACATTGACCCTAACTACATTATTTTTTTTAATTTATTAAAATTTTATGAACTAAATTCATATTATATCATGCTGTAAGTACCGTCTTATAAATAAAGTTATCAAAATTAGTTTACGTGATAAAGGAAAAACAAACTCGCATACTAACTCCATGCCGAGCAATAATTGCATACGAGTGACCCAATCTGTCGATACATGTGGCTCCTAGCCTAGTCGGTAGTGACCCTGCCTACGAAGCAGGAGGTCCCGGGTTCGAATCCTGGTCAGGGCATTTATTTGTGTGTTTATCACGAATATTTGTTCCTGAGTTATGTATTTAAGTATTTATATGTATCTATCTATTATATATATCGTCGTCTTGTACCCACATCACAAGCCATATTGAGCTTACCGTGGGACTAGGTCGATTTGTGTAAAATTGTCCCACAATATTGATTTATTTATTTATGTGGCTGACGTCAAATTCCTACTTCTAGGTATAGAACCATAAAGCACCATAAAGTTTGTACGTAACCCTCGATGCGCGAGTCCGACTCGCACTTGGCCGGAATTTTAAGAATAGGAAACGCATAGGGTTAACATTAACACTTTCAGTTCTGAGGTCCTCAATTCAATGAGATGTTACAAAAGATGTGTGTACGTGTGTGTTGAATTTTTAAATACTTTACCTGTCATTAAAACAGAATAAGTATTTATTTACTATTAATGTTTGTTTCGACACAAGTTTGTTTATTTCATGAGCTTTCGATATACCCTGGTAAATATCCCATTTTAGTTATATTATAATGTAAACGCCCATATTAGCTTAAAATCGTGTAAATATTGATTGATTTGATTTACAACATCAATTTTCTAGTATTGCTAGCAATTATTAGGACACCCTTGATATGTCATTTCAAAAAGAAAACAAAATAAGAATTCCACCCACTGATTGCCACTCCTGTCTCTACTAAACCAAGTATGTATACTTATAACAGTTATAACATACTCGGTTTCTACAAATTCTAATCTATCTCTGACCCTAATTATTCTCATAGTTTATCACAAATGAGACTGGTCTCCCAAACACCATTAACACACAACTTACCCTGAAAGCAATAAAACTGACCTATTTATTACCCGTTCACCATCTGATAACTTTCGAGGTCATTAACACTTTTGTATGATAAAAAACCAATATTCCAAGAAGTTACTTTGACACTTTTATTTTCTTTGTGCATGATTTGTGAAGTTGTTTTGTTGTGATTTCATCAAAGTTATGGAGCAACTTGATTGTTTAGATTAATCTTTTGGGGGCTTGAGTGTATTACGTAGTAATATATTTGATATGAAAAGTACTTAATCAAAAAACTTTTCCATTGGGATAAACTTCGGGCTTATTCTTAAGTAATACATTATGTCGTGTGGCCTTAAATTACTTTTTTGCTTTTAAAGGAGCGCCTAGACTACCTAAGCACGGAAAAAAAAGTCCAGTTTAGTCTTCAACAGATTTAATGTTATATGTGACAACTATTATTTTTTAAATCTTTAAATGAAGAAAATTCTAGGGTAACGTGTTCATAAGTTAACCACCCTTATTTCAAACGACCATATCTCCGAAGCTCTAGAAATTACAAAAAACTGTTTTTACTTATCATAATTTTACAACTTTAATTTACTCAATATTTTTTTTTTTTTATAATCTACTATAATAGTCTGACAAAAAAAAAATTTTTTTACATAATATCATTCAAAATTAAAGTTTATACGATCAGAAATCAACATCATTACGTTTGAACTTTCTAAGTAATGTTACTTTGCGGTTAAACAATTAACAACATTAGTTATTTGTAATAACTAGTTTTTATATTTAACATTGCAAGTTTTAAATTATTTCAGATTGTTTTCCGTTGAATATAAGATTTTTATCTGAACTTATTCCTACGACAGGCCATGGTTATGTATCGATAGGTCATGGTTGTTTGACAGCAAGTTTTGGTTAAATGGTCGACACTCCCTCCGGACGCCGTTTGTTTGTTCTTGATTTATAAATATTAGCTTTAGATATAAAGTACCTATAGCAAAAATAGCGCAATGAATATATAAATGTACGTAAAGTACTAAGGTTCGTCAAACATTCTACAAAAATCCATGAAGTGAAAAAATACCTATCCAGTTATTTAAAAAAAAAAGATAAATAAATGTTTTTTTGTCTCGCTCCTTTGTGGACGGCGCGAGCGGGCTGCCAACTTGGGAGTAGGACTGGTACACCCTTAAGCATCTAATGCCCTTGATTATACCAAGTAGCAACGTTGCGTTCGCTAGGTATTGGCTTGGTTAATTGTTTACTAGTGGCGAACTGATGAACGTTCGACCCTACTTTTTACAATATTGCCGCTATATCAACAAGTCGTATTGCTGTTAATAGTATTAACACACAACACAGCACAACAGAAATACATCATTTGTAAAAAAAATACTGAAACTATCACGTTTCATTATATGGTGTATTCAGTCTGGTGACAGACAGACGGACAGCGGAGTCTTAGTAATACCTCTAGGGTCCCGCTTTACCCTTTGGGTACGAAACCTAAAACATAGGCAAACTTTGCTAATGAGTGATAATAATAATTACCATACATCAGAAAAGTAGGTTCTTTTTATTTTTATTCTGCATATACAGTAAGCTCTTTACAAGGATATTTTGATGAATTAATTCAACACGCGACCGTAGTATGAATGACAGTTTTTATGTCAAGCATGACATTGCTCTACAGAAGCTACACACGAACATAAATCAAAATTCCCACCGATAAGAATTTACCGGAATCAAGCATTCTAGGTGGCATTCGTTTGACATCATAATAAAATGATAAATGGTGTATCTGATTGTTCCTCATTATCATAACATGACAAGTCCATTAAGGCACGGACACATGTAACACGGGCGATGTTGGCTGAAACGTTTATTTTGTATAAATATTCATAAATAGTGAGTGTTGTACATAGCTACCAATTTGTTAATATAGTCTTAGAGATTTAAGGCGTCATGCCATTTCCGACAACAGGCAACGAGCACAAGATCTACAATGCAAATTTGACCTAAATAGTATAAATAAAAGGCTCAATTTGAACTGTCAACGGAGTTGATAGCGACACTTATGTTTTATACTTCAAATTGAACCGTTTTTACTTGTCGCTATAGTACATTTTGGAGTATTGTGAAACGTGCAGTTGCTTCATGCTTACAAAGGAAACTGGTTCTTCTGAAAATGTATTTTTCTCAAACATGCTCGGAAAAGTATGCGTCAATGTCACGAAATTAAGACATTCAGTTTCTCATTTATGGCTCTTTAGTGTTCCCTACATTTCTAAAACATTAAAATTAAAATAAAACGAAATCTATAATTCTACATTTAAGTGCGGTTAAACATGGTGCTCGAATAGCTCATTCAAATGGCATGTCTAAAACATAAAACATCGACAAATTAAACTATATTTTTCTGCTCGTGTGTTCCAATTGTTGTTATTTTAATTTAAAAATGTCCTTACATTGTTTGAAATAAGCACTCTACAATGCTCGGTCAGAACAGGTATTGCAGGACTCGTTTCATCGTTCTACCTCGAACTCGTCCAGCAATCCCTTACTTCGCGGCGTCTGCAGTAATCTATATATATAAAAGAGGTTGTCCTCATCTACGATCAACGCACAGCCGAAACGGCTAGGACTAGAAACTTGAAATTTTTACCAAAGCTTCCTTTTAGTACGTAGGTAAGAGATAAGAACGGATTTTTGGAAATTCTACCCCTAAGGGGGTGAAAAGGGGGTTGAAAGTTTGTATAGAAATGGAATTTTTTTTTGAGCTAGAGACTTGAAACTTTGTGTAAAGACTCTTAGACTCTTTAATATAATTAAAGAAAAGTGTTTTCATGGTTATTGAAAAATCAACCTCTAAGAGGGTTAAAAGAGGGTTGAAGGTTTGTATAGGAATGGAATTTTGTTTTAGGGTTATTCCCATAGCCACCCGGTTAGCGACAATCGACATTGCAATTTTTTTCGACAATAACTACTGAATTATCCCCGTACGTTTCAAGATTTGTACTTAGTAAGCACCAGTATAATATTAGGTAACAAAGCAGCAGTTTATATTTAAGTCGTTGTCAAGAGTCCTTTCGCGTTTAATTTATTAAGACCTACTGTTTTTATGCCTGCTACGATTTATATATTGCCGCCGTTTTATATTAAGCGTTCAGTAGTCGTAATTGTTGAGTCATTGCCGGTGAATTTGTTTTACGTGTTTCGACGAATTTCGATAACGAGATAAGCTTTTATAACTAAGGGTCCCTTATTTAGTTACCTTCTTAGATGTCAGGTCATAAAATCGGGTTTTTAGGGTTATTATAACAATCTCGTTTAATAAAATCTCGGCGTCATCTTTTGTTCTTCCGTTGAAGGGAGTTAATTAAAGAATTTGAAGAGTCGTTCTGATTACTTCTGGAATGAAATGTGGCTTTGAAAGTTACTAAAGTAACAAGATTCGGTTTCATTATAAAGTCAAATGGAACATAAGGTGGGGCGATTAGAATATAAGGACCTATTTTAGATTTAAGGTAGGTAGAGGTAGGTAGTTAGGTAAATTACACTTACTGTACCTATATATTTTGAAAATAAATGTTATTACTTTTGTAGTTGATATTACTACATGACCGCTTTTTCAAAAAACAAAAAGAGGATGCTCTCAATATTCAACTACGTAAATTTGCTATATTTTTTGGGTTTATTCGGATTGCTATGAATCTCTTCATTATAGGCAAAGTCAATATTATATAACTTACTATCAAAGTTTTGAAATCTTGTAAATGCGGCTATTTAAAACTTAATTTCAAAAGATATAACTGGAAGTTCTCTCATTTATATTACATAGCGAAGCGATAAAACAAATTGACGCAAGTTCGAACTTACTTCAATTTCACGAGCTACTTACTTTCAATTTTTACAAGTCAAAAATATTCGTAACATTGTTAAATCGCAACACAACCGTCTAGCGATAATATAAAGCCTCGACATATCTCCAATTACGGTTAATGTTACAACTTTGTAGCAAACGTAATTTTAAAAAATATCCTCTTTATTACAGACATAATCCATGGAGCGCGAATCTCCCGCCATATATTAAGGCAGCTCGGATCGTAAAGGTCCGCTATGCGAAACCGTATATCTCTGTTACTGAGGAGTTTTTTGCCGTTTGTTTTCACGTAATAACCTCACATTACGCGTTATCTTCGCAGCCGGTTCCGCTCGCGAGGCAACTTCACTCATTTATTGTATTATAAATTTAGTGGGAGGAGCCATCGAACGCGACCTTCCCACTACGCGATCGCAGGAACAAGACGGCGATACTGCACACCAGTTTAACAATAAACCGCGCGAACGAGTGAGATGGAACCTATAATTTTTTAAAGTTCACTAGGATAGAAAAATAGGGGCCGATTGCCGGCTTCCCTTCATTAATAAGCTATTAGATTACGCGATGTCGCACCAACCGATTGGCGGCCATAGGGAATCCCAATAAGCGTTGCCCCCACTTCCACTTGGATGGCTGTTCGAGATTCAAAAGAAGCCCCGCTTTGAGCTCACGAAACAAAACGGGCGCTCGAAAAAGACCCCGCTCTAATTCTCTTTACGATCTCCGATTTCAATTGCTCCTTCAGAATTTGAATATAGGGAGGGACAAAGTTTTGTCACGTAGGGTCGCGTATAGAAAAGCTGAGTACATACAATGCGGGCTCGCCGGGCCTCATAGGTACCCCATTAATGAGAGTGCCCGAGAGGCGAGGACGATATCACATTTAAGGATCAAATTGACAAAAAGCAAAGAAAAACGACTCGACCTTACAAACAGCTAGTTTTATGAGTTCTGTTATTAAATATTTTAAATAAGATTCTGTAACGTCTATTTTTTACTGACCCTATTCAGTCTTTAAAGATCTATGGGCCGATCTTAAACCCTTTGCTAGTATGCGCACATACACATAATAGCTGGTATAACTTTGTCATCTGTGTAGTTTTTTATGCGAGTTTTTTGATTATTTGTGTCCCCTTTACTGGTTACTTTTTGATACCGATCATTTTTTGTTCGCCCATTATTACGAAGCATTGTGCGAAGGTTAAGCTCGGATAAAATCTTTGATATGTCACCAAAGTCCCTACCGTATTTTTTATTGATCAAAAGGAGTAACCTTTTTAGTAACTCAAAAAGGTTGTGAGAAAAGTATCCTTAGCTATAAATTGTAGACTTAAAATATTTACGATCTGTTTTCTGGATCAAGTTTTTTTATGAATCCCGCTAAATAAATAGAGTCGCGAGTCTTCATAATGTAAACTTTTAATATGTTTGAATTTATTGACCAAACAATGTGGGGCGTACATGATAGGTAATATTACTATCAATCACTGTTTTCGGATACATCCATCAACTTCTAAAATAGAATTTAGTTTCCCCAGGAAAGTAAAGGATGTTCCGCAAATTGGTAATTCAGTGAACAATCATTCGCTCCATATTGCAAAAGTCGAAACGACCATCAATCATTCGAGATAACGCCACAAATCGAACCAGTCACACGAAAACCATAAAATTGCATATTCAGCATCGAGACAAGATAAATTTGAAACAAGTAGTGCAGAAACATGGCAAGAACAGTGCTGAGTCATTTACCTACTGCTTGAAAATATTTCATCGGCAGAATAAAAATGACGCTGATGTTCAAGACAAAAGAGTACAATGTCTCCACTATCATATTTGCGGCAAAAAGCGAGCGGGAAAATAATAAAAGGACCGGCTTTTCGCCATCAGCGTATTTCTGAGATTTGTTACTTGAAATGTATCTATCAAAAGTCGCTGAGTTTGTCAGCACAATGGTCTGCTAGAAAACATGTAAGTATTCGTTCGGTTATATTCGTGAGAGTCGCCATTTGTCGCTGGCTGACGATAACAATCTCATAAGTCGTATTCAATGTCACATTTCATCAATAGTGTCTTATCTGCTCCGTAGAGACTTCATGTTATAAAATGCTCTTGTCTGCTCGATACGACTGCCACGTCTTATTATTGAAATGAGTTTGTAAAAAGCGGCAGTAGGTTCTGCAGCCATATTTTTAGAAACGGTATATGTACTTATTCACTAAAATACGGGTCAGAAATATTATTTCATATTATTTCGTAGTGGATTTTCAATTTAGTTTTGATTTAGGTTTTATTTTTATCTTATATATTTACTTCTTACAATCAGCACTAATAATAGCTCGACCCTACGTGTCTTTTTATAAAACGTATTGAAGTAATAAATAAAGTTTCCTTGCATATTTAAAAACCTGAGAGGTAATTAAAGTCTTTTTCTTCTTCTTCATGGCGTTTTCCCGGCTGATGACGCGGCTCAGGGAGCCTGCGTCCGCTTTGGCAACTAATCCCAAAATTTGATGTGGACTGTTATCTGACCTTCCAACCCAGTTAGGTAAACTAGGCCTTATTGTGATTAGTTCGGTTTCCTCACGATATTTTCCTTCACCGAAAAGGGATTGGAAAATATAAACCGATATTTCGTACATAGGTTCCGAAAAACTAATTGGTACCTACGAGCCGCCAGGATTTGAAACCGAGACCTTTGGATTGAAAGTGTCACGCCATACCGCTGGGCCACCAACGCTCACAGATCTAATTAAAGTAAAAGTTTGAATTCTTTCTATTTTCAAAACGAACCATTCAAACATTTATTTTCCAGGCAGCGCAGGAAATTCAAACACTACTTTTCCTATTAGCTACGTCCACTTTTGTTGCTCCACTGGGAAAAATGTTGTAATTCGATGTAATTTCCTACAGAAAGGCTTCTGCTGGGACCCTGCTCTCGAGAGCCCACGACCATTCTGTATCCGATTACACGTTCGCAAGGACCGGAGTAACTGGTCGATTGTTTGTCGTGCGGTTTGTTTACTCACTCGGGCCCGGCGTTATCCCTCTTATGCTGACTGCGACTATCTTCAATCACGCAAGTGCTTGAGAAACTTGGCCTGCGAAAATATACTGAATTTAATGGCGGACAATTTCTTATAGCTAACATGACTGAACCACAGTCACAGTATCATTCCGCTACGAATACCGTAAAAATATCTGAAGCAATCTTATTTGCACAGCCATAAGAGCGTGTCACATTCACATATTTTTCGCGGCCTTCGAGACGATAGATACTATTGCTGGTGACTGTACACATTAGACTAAACGAGCAATGACATTCTATATTGAAAAAGTTTTCAGTGGTAAATCAAAATATGTACCCTATACCTTTTGGATGTATATGCGCGTTCTAAAGTGCATAGGCAATTTATGAATGAATTCATTAATAAACTGCCTATGCAATTCTGAACGTGATAGTACCTACCTTAAAACAGGTATATTACGTAACGTTAATTTACTTTCAATCGTAAATAGATTTCTTACTGTTCATACTGTTGTATTGTGATTTATTTATGATATAGGTCCAATAACAGAATTTTATCTAAATCGATATAAGAGGCCTCATAAATAAAGACAATAACTTAAATACATTTCAGATAAATACGAGCTGGTATTATTTAATAACATTTTAAGTTCACATTCTTCAATACTGTTGTAGTAGATAATTGGATTTTTATGATGTTATTTTCTAGCTGTAGCGACTATCTGATGAATGTTACGTTTTATTTGAACGACGAATAAAATAAAGTTTAAAATGTTTTACATACTTTGAAGGAAATAAAAATAGGAATTACTACAGGCAGTTAAATTTTTATGTAGGTACGAACCAAGCAATAAGCTGTAAAAATTCCTAGGTTGGCTCAAAAATATAACACTGTTTTTTTTATCTGGTCTTATGCCTTTAGGCAGGCAAAATTTTAACAACAGCTGCAAGTCTTTACATTGCACAAAATTAATCCGCAAGGCACTCCCGTATTGGGTTACGTTTTCACTCGATTGATATTTTTTTGTCACATACAGTCGCCTTAGCTTCGTTTTGCATCTCAAATTACACGGTAGCTTCTTTGAAGCGATGGAAGCTAAAGAAGCCGCCAGTAGGTGCCATTATCATACACTTTTTTGGTCACAAATTTATTTGTAGGCGTTAATGTGTGGGTATAAATTAAATTTATAAGTGACGTAAAAAAGCTATCATATAGCTAGTAAAACTTTAAGGTACTTAACTTTTCACGCATTGCCACGTCACGGGGCCTTTTTGCTTTTTGCCTACGTTAAAACGTCTAATGACGACTGTCAAATTTCTTGATAAGCTCCACAACGGAAATGCATTACGAATGATTCACGTTAGACCGGACCGGGACGGGCCGTGATAAGCCGGGCTGTGAGCGATGTGTCAATTTCTATAAAGAACATTACGTGATATCCGAGCTATCACGTAACTATACATCACACGATTTATATCACGCGTGCAAATATTAAACCACGATAACATTGCTAAGAATAACTTATTCTTAAATTAAAAAGTCGAATTAAGGCATAATAGTCAAATTCATAAAAACCGGTAAAAACCGGTTAACCGGTTTTGGACATGTCTAGGCGGTTAATAACCGGTTTTCTATTTTCACCGGTTATTGCACACCCTAATGGGGACCTTTTACATCTCCAGTCTTTATTTTGACACTTGGGGAGCCTTTACATCTCCAAATTTTATTCGTATTTTATTTTGACGTTGGGGGACTACACATTTCAAGCCATATTACACATTTATTTTAATATTGTTTACCCAGGTTTTGGCTGTTGTATTATCAGTAGGTATTTAGATTATACTTTTACTTCTTACTATATATTGTAAATGTTTGTACATGCAAATGCTTTATTGTATGTAATGCTTATGGACTTATAAAAGTGCCCTTGAGGCCTACTTTCAGAATAAACTTTTGAATTTGAATTTTGAATTTAAATATAGTAATCGACACGTCGGTCACAGCCCGGCGTGTCCCGGCCAGGTCAAGTGTGATTCATCCTTTATCGTCTGCAGCGTTGCGGTCATAGTTTCCCGCTGTAATCGCAACGACGCAACATGCGGAATTGTTACCTCTAGTATTACTACAGTACAGATTTTATTTAAACGAAAACTTCACGATTACTGCTATTGATTTAGTACTTTAATTTAACTTCTTGCGTCTGTGGAGCTGACACTAAGTTTTGTATACAGATACTTCGAGACAAATTATTTCAAAGTCATTTGTAGTACGTGTCATTAGTTTGCTCTGCAATTAATTAAGTATCATTGATTCATGTAATATTTGCGAATCGCTTTATTTAGACTTATGTACTTATTTCTAAGCATGCACGTATTACACAGACACATATTACAATACGTCAAGAGACAAATGTACACACGTGTTCGTTCAATAGTGCATGGGCAATTAATGCATAAATTCATTCATAAACTGCCCATGCAATTTTAAACGCAGTAGTACATAGTACCTAAACACAGTGACACATTTCCCAACAATCAGGTTCGAACAATCAGGAGCAAAAAAATGTGGAAAAACTAACGCAGTACATGTCAACTACTCGTAAGTAGTTACATTCTGCACCAACTTTGTTAGCAAACAATAAAAATCAAATCAACCGCAAATTAACTTTCAGATTGGTTCGAATAACAAGCTCCCTCAGGGCGGTAAGTGAGACAACCGATGCATTCAAAAACAATATTTGCACTGCGATACACCATAAAATACTGTAAATACGGTGAGCAATTACAACACTGGCAACATATTTGTTTAGGACTGAGAAATTGAAGTGTTTTCGGGCGTGCCGAGATATTTCGGTGGAGGTATTTCCTCTAAAGCGCTATGAGTGGCGTACGTCTACAGTGCTACTGGTTTGAAAGATAGATTTCTGGATTTACGTACAGACTAATACAGGCTAAGTAGGTCGGAATAAGTTCTGAGGCCTTACCATGACGTCTTAACGCGATTCAGTTGACGACCTAAAATGAGTCGCTTCGATACAACTGAGCCTAAATTTAACCTAAACTGAATCGCGTTAAGACGTCATGGGAAGGCCCCAGATCTTGAGATCATAAAAAAAGAAGGCGGTTTTCAATTTGTCGGAATATTACCCATACATATAACTGTTTCGGTATTTAGTCAAGCGAACTTTACGTAGTCTGTCGTACTTAATGGTGACAGTCTAATACAAAATGTTATAAAATTAACTTTGTTTAAGTTATCAACTCAGTACCTAATGTAAACTTAGTTTTATATTCACAACCATATAAGATATTAGTTGTAGATCTTGTAAACTCTGAAATTGATAGAAATTTCGCAGTGGTTTCCATTAGATACCTAGTTATTCTTCAATGTAAGCTGGCATCGTCAAACCGACGACCTACTCGTAGGTCGTATTTTAGAGGACCTTCCGATAAATATACGTCGGAAAACGTAATGATATACAATATTCTTACCACTCAAATACGAAAAATGTCATGCCTTGAATACCTACTCCACCTTAACTTAATACTCCAAATCAAAATCCGGAGGCAACGCAGACCGACCATAATTGTATGCTTACGCCTACCAGTCGACTATGTAAATAATATTCCTCTGAGACAATAACGAATCGGAACAATCACTACGTTAATGTATTTGATTTATTAAGAGCTCTTCTAGACACGGCGATAGCATCATTCAATAAGTTCCCGAATTGATTTTGTGATTTATTATGATAGTGTTGCTTTGGTGCTACCGATTTTTCTTATTAAGGCTGTAGTTTATTACTTGGTGCTTACACGGTATATAAATAGGAGTATTATACATTGTATTTATGCTAACATTACGCATTTCATGACTCATTTAAATATATATATAAAGCAATATTAAATAACATAATAGATATATACACTTATTTCCAGTCGCATTATATAAATGGATGATTTTTATAATATATATTATTTTTTATTGAAACAGATCAAATTATTTAAATAGGTAAATATTTCTCTTGTTATTAAAGTAGTAATACTACCATATATAAATTCTAATGGCGTTAGCCGCGTCAACTGAAGACTCGGGTTAATCCCCGACTATGCCTTTGATGGAGAGTATATGACATCTATTTCAATTTATTATAAACATACTATGCATAGTTCGCCTTTGTACTTCAATTCTTTTCAGTTGTTTTGTGATTTATTTTGTGTACAATAAAGTGCTTACTACTACTACTACTACTACTATGTACAGATGTACAGTCACGTCTATAAATATCGTTACACTTCGGAACTTATTATCAGGGATGAAGGGTCAAAATTGAGTACAGATGTGTACCGTACTTTCTTATATACCTTGATTGGTTTCAAATCAATACATAAGCCAAAACTACTAAAATTAGGAAGCTCAAATACAAAAGGTTACTTTTATAACATTGGTTGCAATTAAGAAGAAATTTTCAATTCGACATGTATTCTTATTCAATATAAATGTATGTCTGTCTGTTACCTTTTCACGCTAAAACTGGTGCGGATCAAGATGAAATTTGGTATGCGGATAGTTTGACTCCTGGTAAAGGACGTAGGATTGTCTTTGTTCAAATTCTACACAGACGAAGTCACGGGCAAAAGCTAGTGAACTACAAAATCCAACAGTGTTTTCTTTGAAAAGTCAAATCAAATATAAATGTGAGTTCTTACCTACATATTCAATCAAATGAAACCACAACACAAATACTTTTAATGCAGACAGAACCTGCTACAAATGAGAAGGGAAGAAATGGGGAAATAAGGGAAAAAATATTAAAACTTTCTTTATTCCATCTCGGAACGAAGCCTCGGAATCCTTTTTGCTAACTTTCTTTAATATAACTACCTACTCCCAGATCCCGTATTATAAGAAATAAGAAGTATATGGGGATAGTATAAGGACTCGTAGGCCTGGGTTTAGGTACGTCTAAGTTGTTGGATTATTTTTCGAGGTCAAATACTAAGTTAAGCTTAGGGTTTTGGTTCTGCAAATAAAGGGACGGGATAGGAAGTTTAGTATGTCTTTTCGCGTTGTTTCTGCTTTGATAATTGGTTAATTTTGTTGTTCTTATTAGTTTTATGTTTTCCCTTGAATAATTGATATAATAAATAAATCTTTAAGATAAGATAAGATAGGAAGAATAAAATAACCTCACTCTAAATCAATAAAAACATTACCTGTTTGTTAAATGGTTGGTAACACATAGTTAAACGGTTCAATTAGGGTAACGGACAGGGATTTTCATGTTTCTTACCCTAATTGAACCTACGGTGGACGACATGATGATACCTGTATTACCTACTATAACAGTAATGATCAGGCTTTATATATAATCCAACTTTTAACTAAAATCGTACCTAAATAACTGCGAGCAGTGCGCAGCACTAGTTATCATACAAAATTAACTATACTGAATTCATCAAATATGAAATTGCTTCGCTAAGAATTCTCGCTGCAGCATTCGAATTAATTTTGCGTTTTCATTTTAGCTAAATCGGACTCAGAGAAAATCGAGTTTTCGTCTACACCCGCATCTGTATGGAATGGCTTGTAGCGTCGAAAAACAGACGCGACAAGAGATTGAAACCACTGTTTAGTTCTAAAGCATCGGAAGCGACTGCAAAATATGCGTTCCCTGTCATTCAAAAACATGCCTTTAGACGCTGTCAATTGAGTCGATTATAATACGAGATAAGTGGTTAAGGCAAGCACACATGCAATCTAGTAGAATGTAGGCACCATCCTCACCCCAGATGGTGCGGTTTTCGAATTTCGACGTAACTGAAAGCTTTGTTGCGAGTTAAGGTCTCTAATGCAGACAGCACTGAAAGTTAATGACGCATATTATACTTTTTATTGTTATTATACGTGGTTACACACATGTACAGTTGAACGTGTTACCGCGGCAGTTTTGTGATACTTTAGGTAATGAAAACAATAGGGTAAATTCATTATCACTTTATACCTTAGTACATACAATATATGTACGGCCTCTTAGCCTAGTCAGTAATGACCCTGCCTACGTAGCAGGAAGTCCCAGGGTCCAATCCTGGTCAGGGCATTTATTGTGTGTTAATCATGAATATTTGTACCTGAGTTATGGATACATATTTTCTATACATTTAAGTGTTTATATTTATTATATTATATTATATTGTCGTCTAGTACCCACAACATTTGTGTAAGATTGTCCCATAGTATTTAGTATTTATTTATTATATGTACTCGTACACTTGCCACTTTTCGTAATTTTGCCGTGTAATAAATGACCGATGTTATCAATAGATGGCAGTTGACATTTGCCATAACGATTTGCATTACACTGCAAAGTTAGAAATATAGTTAAGTGGCTCAAAATCCCGGTTCACATCCGTACATGCTCTATTTCATCTTTTCAGAAATATGATAGTTGGCACTGGTCTTTAGCTTAAAAGTTCTAAAGGTAACATGGAAATTTTGAGATATTCAATAAATCAATTTATTAGCTGAATCAGTGTAAAAGGTTTCTTAACTATCTACTACTAAGCTACATGTGCTTTTTAATAGCACATGGCAATATTACAAATTTTATAAACAATGCATTATCAAACAACTTATCATGTAAATTATTTGATTTTTTTAATACTAATGTCCGTTTCTTCTTTCTTTTCCATGTCCTTCTCGGTTCCTGACACACATAAAAAGGTTGGTAAACATTACTAGGTACATCCTTTAATTACTGTGCACAATACACATACAGTGTAGGTATGTCATACAGTGAGTGCTATGTGCACACACTTAATTACGAACGCGGAAAGCACATAATAGCACAATATGTGTCTAAAATATTTATCTCGAATTAAGCAAAATTAATAAATATGCCAAAAAATATATGCCCACATAATCGGTGGAAACACTGGAGACAAATTAGGAGATAACCTACATAGGAGAAGTTGAACCTAAAAAACTATATAAAATAATAAAATATTTACAATTCATCAAATGTGAGAAATGGACTAAAACAACAATTTTCTCTCACAAAAGTAACTCATTGAATTACGTTATCCAAAGAATGTTGTACATAAAAGCATAAATATAAAGCCCGTTTGATTGACACGAATAAAAAAGTCATCCGTATAATAACACATAATCAGCCTTTTTTAATCACCGGTAATATTCATTACGTATGAAACCGAATGGGCGAATTACTACAATATTCTTATCCCAACGCACATTGTTAAGGTACCCGCGCATTGTCAAATGACAAAACCAACAGACCCAGGTACCCAACCCACCAATTACTCTCCATTGTCAAAAACCTATTCTGGAGACATTTTTTGAACATGTCATTCGTACGGGACAAGCTTTTTGCGCCGTTTTCAATCTCGAAACAGAAAACCGCTTGAATTTCAACTTTAATCAAACGGTATAAAGTTCTTTGTGTAGTCTACAAAAAGAATAGACAGTTGTGGACCACTCAAAAACTTTTGTAAACGGGTCCTCTAGTCTGTCACATATCCTCCCTATTGTGATTTTTACTTCAATAGATTTCAGTCTATTGATTTTTAAGGGAACTTTGGCAAAGAGTTCTCCTACACCTGCTTTTATAAACGTAGCGGGTACGTTGCAATAAGATAGAAGCTTCTGGAATAGGTAGGTAGATTACATTCATACTTACTTATTTTTAGTTTCATCTTTGTTCTTGTAATTAGCAGTTAGCTTTTGCAATTAGATACCTACTTTTTACTTAACGCGTATCAATTGATATTAATTGAACGTCCCGATTATTTTTCCATGGATCAAGGGAGCTCACGGTCCACTCAGCAATTTTATCTCAGAAATTGGCGTAGGCACTCGTTTTTATCGAAGCGACTGCCATCGACTGTCTCATCTAGAAAAGAACCTAGGCTTCATGGGGATTAATCCGGTTTCATCGCGACGTGTTTCTTGATCGAAAAATGACATGAGGCATATTAAAATCGCATAAGACTGAATTTAAATAATTTACCTAAGTATTTCGAAGTTCAAAATGTTTAATTCTACTTAAATAATTCCAAGAGACTAATTAGACTTATATTGAAGTAGATAAACGTATTTCCACTAAATGATGCTAGTGTTCAAGGTACCGTAAAAATCACGGTATTTAAATCTTAAACAGATATTCATAAATTTCAGTTTAATTAAATATAACAAATGGCTCTGAAGCACTCTTCAGAATTATACAAATACATATTCTCACAATCAAGATTTTCGTTAAATTAGAAAGCAGAACAAAATAACTGTTTACATTTTAAACATAGTCTAGACGAGATACTGAAGTACTTAAGTAAATTATTAAACAGACCGTGTTCAGAACCGAAAATTCTTTACAACCTTATGATACATACCTTAATACAACCGATTCTCATGAATACGTGCACATTACTGTCTTCGTTTTATTATTTTGTATAATAGTTTAGTAGATTACGTACCGACGCCTGTAAAGTAAAATATGTCTCAGATCTCGTGTGCTTGTCGTCCGAAGCAAAGCTGAGGTCGATAAACGTATGATCTAAGGCTTTCTTATTTACTGGCCAAGGTTTGTACACTATTTTTCTGCTCGACGCAGTCGGCAAGTGGCGTCTTTGTTTAGCGTAGCGGCCTGCAATTGGCTGTTTGGCGGTCGGAGGAAAGAAATAGTACATTACATACCAAGGCCGTTTAAGTGGGAAATGCCTCGGATTCCATGTAATTGTCTAAAAATGTGATCCGAGGCTTTCCCATTTACCGGCCGAGGTTTGTATACTATTTTTCTGTCCGACGGAGCCGGCAGGCGGCAATTTAGTTTTGCGTAAAGTGGCGCTTACCGGCCGGAGGACTGAAAAAAACATTATGTGATACATAAACTCATACCTGTATTCCTAAAGGCGCATGAGAGTGCTGAAGTTTCAGTGCCGCTTTTAGCAATTAAGAGGTTTAAAGATAACGACTTTTTTGTATGTCAAATGCAAATTTAAGTCGAGGCCTCTATTTTTTTAGAGCAAAACTATAATGTATACAGTTATCTAACATGGGAAGACTACCATAATGACATGGTTAGTTGCAGTTCTTGAATCTGTATCTTGACCACGGAATCTCGAGAAAAAAAAATCACGAATAAGCCTTAATTATATCTCTATTAGCATTCCTAATCATATCGTTTGTTTTGTTGCTTTGAATCAGAATTATACAGTTGCCTCTATTTAATTTATGTTAATAACATTTGCGCAATTCTTAAATTATATACTTGGTAAATAATAGATTAAGTTTATGACTTAAAATGAGTGTATAGCCTATACCTATACCTTTTTGAGAATCATACAAATTATTAGCCATTAAACAGGCAGTTAATTTATTGCTCAATTATTTGCAAATACATGAGTCTAATATATTTTCAAAAGTACTACTAAAGCGTATTCTAATTAGAATTTATGAAAAATATAAAATCAGATTTTTTTTTTACCAAAACCAATCATTTACAAATTGCTATAAGTAGGTAATTTTTGTCTTTTGTATACTTTATATAAATCGTATAGTTTGTTTTCAGGAATGCTATTGCAATCAAAAAGTACAAATGTAGCTTTCGCGTAGATATAGGTACCTATGTGTTTACCATAAGTTCAACGTAACCGTCTATAGTGACTGCGCGATTCGATAGGTAGTGTCTGCATCTTGCTCTTTGTTAACTGTTGAGAGCGAGATGCAAACACTATCAAATCGCGCTATCGTTATCAAGTACGGTTATTTAGAATGCATGGCAAGCAAGCATAATGAAGCCCGAGCCGCGGAGGTGACAACACCACTCTGTCTGTCCGATGAAGACTGCCCGATGCAGTCAAAAATATATCACGCCTATTGTGAAAAAAATACATGAGTTTTGACCGTTTAAGTTGAATACTTTACACTTGCATAAAACTATTGTATAGAACTTTCTTTGAACTCTTATTTGTTTATACATGCGTTATCTCACAAACAACATCAGGAAAACCCGATCGGTGAGTAAATAACCTTGGAAGCTCGGCAGGATATCTGTAATTACATAATTTATCTTGTTTACATGAGATCTTCCTTAACTAGTCTCCGTAAATAAGGACAAAAATACAATACAATAGCACGTGCCGCGGTAAAATAAGTAAACAGTTTTATTAACCCTATATTGCATATAAAGCCATATTATTATATGGCAGTTCAAATTTCAACAATTTATTTTATATGACATGCGCTACACGTTTATGTGCCGCTTAGCCAGCCTGGGTTAGCCGACTAACTCGGAGGTAGCTATCAAATCCGATACTTTATAAACTCCGGGTTAGCGGCTAACCATGGGTAGAAGAAGTGGCGCAAATACTATTATATTCCATTAAACGTTTTAAGATTTATATATAACTAGCTTTTGCCCGCGGCTTCGTTCGCGTTAGAAAGAGACTAAAAGTAGTCTACGTCACTCTCCATCCCTTCAACTATCTCCACTTAAAAAATCACGTCAATTCATCGCTCCTTTTTGCCATGAAAGACGGACAAACAAACAGACACGCACATTTCCCCATTTATAATATTAGTATGTATTGTTATCCTATTTTAGAAACCTGAATATGTCTTTTAATCCATTTAACATTACCTAATATTTTTAAATCTTAGTAGGTAATGAGCTTGATTAGTCGAAGTTGCTACGTTAACATTGCATTGCATTGCAACAAAGTTGCACCTCGTTTCTTCTTAGAATTAGAGCGTACGACGTTCCAAGAAAGCGACTTTTAATTAGATTAAGGTTTTACGCAATTCTTTATTCATCCATCATCTCCATTAGTTGAATTTTTTCTATATTGATATATTTTTTGCTCAAATCTGTTTAGTCTCGTTATGACTGTGATCAAGTATTTAGATACTCAAAGACCAGCTTTGAGCACTATAAACAAGTCGAACAGTACAAAGAATAAATAAAAATGTAAAACCCATCCTTTCCGCCTCCTCCTTTATGCGGTGTCCTTCTCAATGTCTGTGTCGAGGCCCGATCATTTATAAATGTCGTATTTATTCCCATACAATAGCCCGAGCCACCTCAGTTCACATGTCGGACCCCTCACTAATTAAAAAAAGACTGACGAATAAGGCCAGCGATTTTTATCGCTCGCCGAATCGTACATCCAAAGAAAAACGTAGGCGTTCTCTATTTCACTTCCTTTTCATACGTCCGCTACTTAGGATAGGATATCTCTTTCTTACATCGTATCAACCATTTTTCTTTATTCATTAAATCAGTCGGTAATTGTTTATAATTATAATTCATTTAAATTTGGAAGAAAGCCGTTACCGCTTCTGCATCTTGATACTGTGTCTGTGGGAATTTGATACTTTATCTTCCTACGACTGCAGCCGACAGTTCGGGATTTATTCGGATCATCCGATAATCGTCTCGGATTTTTATAAAGTGTATGCACATAGAGTCCAGTTTCATTCGAATAATAAATCGAAATCAAGAACGTGACGGCGACAGTGTTTTTATTTGAACATTACTGGTTTCTGGGAGATAACACTTTTTATTACCTTAATTATTGTTATGGCTGTCTACAAGACGCTGTGACGGTATGATAATTATCATAATTGTTGTTCACTTCCAAGAAAGCTTTTAGATTTATAATGACCAATATATCTGGAAACAGCTTAATGTCACCAACGTTCCCTGATACTATAAATCTATAAGTAATTTGAAAATAATTAAACTTAATGAAATTTAACAGTTCAGAACGAATTAACCGCGCTTATTAACACTATGACCCGTTTCTACTTTTACAGCACTCGTTTTCACAGGGTTAGGATGATGACTTAATTAAGATATATCAAGAACTTAATTAAAATATATCAAGGGAGATAATTGTAGCAGCCATTAGGTTTGAATATTTTCGGTCACTCACAGGTGTTTTAAAGTAATTTAGCAAACGAAAGCATACGGCGTACTTAATTAAATAGTTGGTAATTAAGTTCCAAAAGCGTTTAATACAGCTAAAACCACTCATTGTGTTAAATGCCCGCCCTCAACCAAAGTCGGTTAGCGTAACTCGAGACAACTAATGGAAAATATCTGTTACGTAACTTAATAAATTAAGTAAGACGAAATAATTCGAAAACTTAAAGCTTAAAACACAGCAGTGAGTTACCGCGCTTAATTTATCAAAATATAGTATCCTTAATGCGATATAATCCTTACGAGCATTTATTAAATTAAAATTTCGCTCAATATCTTTTCATTAGCTCTAAAATGAAATGAAAAGCAAATTGCGGTAGAAAAAATATGGCCGTGCATTGAAAGTAATTTCTGATCTTGCGAGTAGGGTTGTTATAATACTATATTTCTCGTGACATGTCAGGATTTTTGACCCTTTGACAGACTTGCAGGCGTACTTGGCAAGTGTCAGGACTGTTGGAAATTATTTTTTCAAGAAAATTTAAGTAGTTGTGTTTCTCTGATAAGTACATTTATTACAATGCTAACACGGCACGTCATTCAATTCAACGCCGACTTTTAGAGTGTTGTCTGGATTTTTATCAGAATATATAATTTTTCTATATGGCAACCCTACGTAGGAGAAACAATACCGTAGTGCTTATGAAGATTCATTAATATGCATAACGCGCGGATGGATGCTGTTACCAACTATCGCCAATAGAGGAGTTTAACGCAAGAAACTTCATAATTAATTCACAATCTTAGACCAAGTACGGTTTATTACTCCTACAAGGCGTGCTAGTATGTTTGCACTGTGCTTGGCTTTGTTATTGCGATAGTTTAGACCGCTGTGTATTCTAATACATTATTTACTTGTCACCTAGTAACATTATCAAATACTCAACCAATTATGTAGGCGAATTTGGAAGTTAGTAAATAACTAGCAGAAGATTTAATTTTAAAATACCGTTAACTACAATTCCCATTTGTTTTAAACTCGGAATAGTGTTGCCACCAAGTAATAAATAAACCCTTTGTTTCAAAGATGGTTGACTTAAGACGTAGTTGTTTCTTTCACATAAGCCACAACGAATTTTATTTAAGTGCCTACACTTAAATGAAATCCACCGCGAATTAGAGCTTAATATTTCGTTTACAAATATGTTTATGTCCTACATTTTCAAACTCTACATTATTTCGGCCTGGTAACAAATAATGATGGAGTCGAAATAATACCCTGCAATGCAATCAAAATAACTATGCAAAATCGTACTCGTATTATAACATATGGTGCTATAACGATTTCAAATAGCCTTCGGAGCTTGTTTGTTCTTTCACTAGGCTATAATTACGAGTCTTGTTAACTTTTTCGTCTCTGCTCAGGCTTTAAATTAAAAAGGAATCGCCAGTTCACCGTCTGGCCTCGACCGCAACGTACAGTTATTAACGATTCCGGTATAGAAAATGTTTTACTTCCACTGTCTTATTAAACTTGTTTTTGGGACTCTGTTTTATCTACGCATCAGATAACGATGCGTTTACTATGGATACGAATATAAAAAATGATTAACGTTATTCTTTAATCGGAGTGGTGAATATGATACGAGCGCTAAATATACGACTGCTGAACTAAGCGTAAACAACATGTTTATACACAAGTGTGTTCAACACCAACAAAGTGCCAAAGTATTTTTAAGTATCGTAAAATGCGCAAACTTTTCCCGATTTTTTCGAATAATCTCGATTTTCTCCAAAACTTTATATTAATACTTTTTGTTGCCTATTGGATACCATTGTGATCAAGCGCGTAATTTGGTATACAGAAATATTTTAGTAAACATAATTTGACAAACTTTTTTGTCAATTTTGAAGGCGGGTAAAGTTATCTCGAGTTTATGCCAACATTTGCCCACGACGATTTATCATAGAAATATATCTCGTAAGACGTCGGTTACTGCGAGTCACTTCAAGAGAAAGGGTTAACTTGGCGTTCACTTCGTTCAAATGAGTGTTTAGTGTGTAAACTTCCGTACAAAATATATGGGCATACCCACCAGTTTTTGCTCTTTTCCATACAAGTCGCACACCATTTCCAAAAGTGGAAGGGTTTTCACCTTTGAGTAAGTTGTTATCAAAACGTTTAAGGACAAAAATAGGCTTTCCGTACTACTTTTAATACGCCAAAGGCCTAAAAAATGTAATCAAAGTATCACTAGATCATTGAAAGACAGTATGCGTTAAGGTTTTCTTAACGCATACTGTCTTTCAACTAACGCGTACTTTTATATAAAAACATTACCTTCTTTACCGTACGCAATCGGATAGTTTTATCTTTCCCTGATTTAATTTAACAAATAAGATGATATTAAAAAAATAATTTTAAAGCTATCTTTATTTTCCAATAGTTCAATGTTTTTTCCTAGTCTATCTTAAGAGTTAGAATAATTGTTATCTTCATATGTACCATGAAACGACATTTAACCACATTTTTATGTTAGGAATAAACATTAACATTACATTATACTTAGGAACGTGCACTATTTATTTTAACTAGTGCTGAGCAAGGATAGGTAAAGGTAGTGACACTATTGGTACAAACACGCAACACATCCGCACAAGTCACGCTTCTCTGATGGAAATCCTTCCTTCTCAATGTTCCATACATTTTAAATATTAAATCTCGGAACATCCACGTTATGACAGCCGCCTTGTAATTTTTGTTTTTTCACTCCGGTTAACCCATATTCGTGCGGCGTCGAGGGCGCGCAATTATGTAATTACGTGTTAGGAGATCTGTTTTTATCACGTCCACCCTTGTCTATTGGACGATAATTGAACTCTTGTTTTGGTCGTAACTTGTAATCAGTCCAATTTACCAAATTTTTATGGTTGCCGCCATATGCTGAATTATGAGGAGCCTTTGGGCGCCATGTGCTAAAATATTCAACATTTTAAATTCAATTTGTTGTGGTCGCCATTTTTTACATGAGTAGCAAAATCGGTGACACAAAAAAACAGCAGGGCTCACATTGCGGTCTGACAAACGAGATTATTCATGGACACGTATTTCATTCAATAAGATGGATACAGACATATATTTATTTTAATAAGGAATGTTTTCTTTACTTTTTTCTACAAATATCTCAATACGTATTAGTATTAGGTTAGGTACTTAAATCGGATGATTGCATCTTGGTCAAAACTTTTCCTAACACGACGCACTAACCAATAAACAAACTAGCAGCTGCTAACCCTTTTTTCGCACAAAAATCACAACATCTGCCGTCCAACAAAAACAAAAAAGAAAACGTGTTAACTCGCGAACCAAATAGTTATCTTTCATCAAACCTTACTTAGTATTTTTCTTCCCAATTTTTGCTAATTCTCGAGGCACGAAGTAATTTCGGTGGCCATATGGCGTTAACAATAGGTCAGGTCAATAACATGCTCGACCTCACCAGTGGAACGTCCCACTTACTAACGACAGCTGCTGACCATTATTAAACCTTATCACATTGTAATAAGGCTCAAAAGTGGTCAGTTAATTGTGTCGGTGATGGTACTTACTTATGACCTGATGTCTATGGATATAATATGGAGCTGCTTTCAGAAAACGATATTAATATTTCGGCATGTTACTGGCAGAATATAAAACTTTCTTCACACGACCCTTGTCAAAAATAATAGAGCAGATCAATAATGGCTTCAAAGAAGGCGAGATCTTGGGTATGCTCGCGTCTGATATTAGGTACTCTATAACATTTTATGTTAAATAGGCCATCGCTACTACGCAACGGCCGGAATAATATGGAGTTTCAAAAATGGAACGTGAAAAAGAAGAACGTATTTACGTGACGATATTATTAAGACTTTTCCAGCAATATTAAAGTAAATTTGATATTTAACCAAGTAATTATTTCATTGAGATCACTATAACTTACCTGTTTCTTAATTATAACCTGTAATGTAGTGTGCGTTCAATGTTTAAGAGTGAAACAAAGTAGGATTATCTGTTCTCAGTAAAAAAATCATTATGAGTGAATTTCCCCATATTGAAGTTTGATACTTAATGCTTCCGTTAGTGAGCTCTTTTTCTTACGAAACATATATAAGAAGTCAATGTTTTCCATACATCCACAGCTCTATATACTTTCCCCTCCTTGAGGTATGACCATTACAGCAGGTTCAATCAAAAAATCATTTTTTATCATATTCAAACCGGACGTAGCTCGTAGTAAACGACATTAGACAATATTATATTATTGTTAATGGTCTATGACAAATGTATATATATACATAGGAATATATTTATTTGTAGGCCTGTGTCAGGTATATTGTCCGATATTCATATACCTACCGGGTGTTTCCTTTAATAGGAGCAATACATTTAATCAAAAGTGATACCTACTCGCCAAACTAAACAAAGTTTGCTCAGCGACTTAATGTAACGTGAAATAATGTGTGTTTTGATTTTTATTACATTTAAAATTTTGTAAGAATACGCAATGTACTGCGAATTTTGTCATTTTTAAACTATGACAAGAGACGTCAATTAGGCTGATGTTAACGTACACACGCGTTCTCAAAGCATGAGCAGTTTATGGATGAATTTATTTATAAACTGCCCATGCAATTTTGAACGCGATCGTGAAAATACTATTTAGTATGTATTAAATAGTGAAAACTTACATAATCTTGACGTTTTATTGGGAAACTTACTGCGCACCACTAAGCTCACTTTAGTGTTTGACGAGTGCTTACAACTAACAGTTATCATATACAATTATATTCCAGCGTGCGTAGTCAAGATGCCAATCGCTAACACTCAGTCGCGAATGAAACTCAACTGTCATTGTCGCACTAATAAGGAAAAGTGATAGAGAGAGATAACTACGATAAGTTTCTTAGCGTGAGCGATTGGCATCATGAATACGCACCCTGAGCTGCTAAAACTTAAATAAACCTCAGTATTTACCTAAACTAAAAATATAAAGAGAGATTTAAAACTAGGTAGAGAAACATACAATTATGATCAGTTTGTAGGATTAGAAAAATTGTGCGATTGTCATCGTGCGATTTTTAGGAAAACAATTCTAAAGCTTGCATTTTTGCCCATTATCTTATTTACCACAACGGTTAACAATAAGTACATGATCTTATTTTAACGTATTCTGGAGATGGAATAATTGATGAAATGTAGGTAATATTGACCGAAAAAAAAACAGATTCTTAGGTTGGATATATCAGCAATTTTTCTTAAACCTAAATGGATTATATAAGACAAATGTAGCAAAAGCGTACCTAAATATTACTATCCTCCGTAATCCAATTTATCAGAAAAATACGCATCAAGTTTTAAGGTTCCTTCGTTTGGTTTTTCGTTTGGTTGTTTTGACACATTCATTAGTCAACGTCGTAATTTTTAAATTAATACGTGATGTTATTGATGAGTTTAACAACTTTTGGGGGAACGGTTGCCGATGTATGCCATGAGATAAACTACGGCGTATTTTAGAGAAGTTATTGGCAATTTAACAGTGAAAGCCTTTTTTGTTTTGCTTACCGACATTAATGACATGAATCTAAATGTCCATTATGACTTAGGTACACACGCGTTCAAAAGTGCATGGGCAATTTATGAATGAATTCATTCATAAACTGCCCATGCAATTTTGAACGCGATAGTACCTACCCATGTTTGTTAATCTAGATGAGCCTGCGATGTCATTGTTAAAATGAATATACAATACTTCTCAGAAATATGTGTAAAAATTAATTTAACAGAATCTTTTTTTTACACAAATTATATGTGTAGTTAACAGTTTTACTTAATTCCTTACTGTTGTGACCCAGCGACCCGAAGTAGATCTTGGCCTCTGACACTAAGGACCGCCTACCGCCCACCGGACCGGCTTCTCTATCCAGCGCCGTTTCTGTACTCGACAGCACAGAGCTTGTTTAGATCTTTCACGGCCTTGTCGCTCCGACGGTATCTAGGACATCCAACAGGTCGTTGACCAGTCGTATGACCCGAGTACGCTCTCCAGACCGCTCGATTTTTATTCATACGGTCCACGTGCCCGAGCCATCGGAGTTTTGAGGCTTTCGTTTCTCCTATGTTGGGCTCGGGCACTAGATCTTCGATTTCTTGGTTCCAGCGTACCCTCCACGAGCCATCCTCTCCGTGAGTGGGTCCCAGTGTTTTCCGATAGAATTTCTGTTCAGCTACTAGCAGTGCGTATTCCTCTCTTTGTGTTAAGGTCCAGACTTTGGCTCCGTACATCAAGATCGCTCTGATTATGGCCAGAACTTTTCACACTTTTTGAAGAGCAGCTTTTCACCGCAGAGCGTTCTGGATTCGGGTTTGAATCTCTTCTTCCCTCTGACGATGCATCCAAAATATTGAAATTTCTCTTTACATTTGTAAGAGATTTGCCATATCGTGAGATCTTTCCTACTAATATAATTAGCCTCGTTTTCTCCCAGAAGGGCTAAGTCGTCTGCATATCCAATAATTCGGTGACTACTGAACTCTACTCCGCCACCACAGGCTATGCTCCTAATGACATATTTGAGCACCAAGTTGCAAGGTATGGAAGAAAGCGCATCCCCTTGCTGGAAACCTGTACCTTCCCCTCCTTGCTTGACATCAAACTGTTCTGTTAAGCTCGCTCCCGTTTTCACCGTCATTATTCTCGTGAACGTAGCGACTCTTATCAACCTCACCAGTTTATTGGGTATTTTAAAATACTGCAGAATACTGTACAGCGACTCGCGATCAATGCTATCTTATGCCTTCTTAAAATCAACATTGAGGATATGACAGCTGAAAAAGGAATATCTGCGAGCGTATCGTAGTTATATCCTTCTATCACCCTACCCTATTAGTGTGACAATGACAGTTGCATTTATTTATTTAAACCTTTGGGAAACAAACAGGCATAATCAATACACATAGTTAAACAAATAAGACATTTCATTGGCATCTTAGCGCAGACAGGTCTACTGGTCCTACGCAACCCGCACTGGTAATTCCCTAACAGTTTTACTCAACATGAATGTTTAAAAAGAGCAGTAATATTAATTGATGTTAGTATTCGTAAAAATATCGACAAACGTGATAAAAAATGGTATAACTTTGACATTAATTTGACAAGTATGTACTAGTATCTATATTTTTATCGCATTTTACATACATCTATCTATTTATATTAGCACGAGTATGTTTACCCAAAAATGCAGTAGGCATAATACGGATCCTTGAAGTAGGGCGAGCTCGGATTGAGCCAGTCTCCTATCAGGCGGCTTGCTAAAGTAATGACTCGTACAAAAAGAAGGAAAACGTGAAATATGTTTCCCCGCTACACCTAATTCGGTGTACCTCAAAATATTCATAGAGCTCAGTCTCTCGAGGACCTGCCGTGATGAAAATATGTAAGCAAACAGCATGTTTACGAAATATTCTATTTATATGACTGTTATGGGATGTTAGATTTATTAAAATGACGTGCATAGTTCATATCTCTTGTGGGTACATTATTATTTAATGCAAAACAACTTAAGGAAAGATTTTTAAAGTCAGTTGTTCCTATTTACAAAGTCATTTATTTTATATTAAATAATATTTAAAACGGGTCCCTCACGTAATTTAGTCGATTTTCGACTCAATCGACGACTCGACTAAATTACGTGAGTGACCCGTTTTAAATATTATTTAATATGTTCGAGTCTCACGAGAGTTTTACATTTATTTTATCTTAAATATATTTGTTCTTTATAAAGTGCACTAATTACTTGACACTTGAACAGTATAATTAAGACGCAAATAACACAACGTGTTAATGCTATCATTTACGATAGTTAGTAGGTACGTTAATGCATTTTAAGAAATCTATTACCGAGACACATTTGCAACAAAAAAAACACTTGTAAGACAAAAGACGTTTCTGTTTAAAACTAAAATAATTTAGTATGGAGTAGCCCATTGTGGTGAATTCTCAATATAACTTACCGATTAAGAAGTACTATTTTTTCACGGTAGTGGTTAAAATTTCGTACGGTACGGTAGAGGCTTCTGTATGCCAACCAGGTCACAAAAACAAAATGCTGTTTAAGCCTCGCTGTTAAAATTGTAGCCATTTCTTTTGCCATTTTACCGTAGGTACTTGGTTAAAATATAATAAATGGTTACCGTAACTGGTACAAAAAAATAAGATCTGTTATTTTTGAGCAGAAACGTCTTTGAACAATACCAAATTTCTTAGAAAGCAAGGAAAAGTGGAAAAGTTCAATGAAAGTTTATATCTCCGAAGTCTACGAAAGAAAAAAATCTGAATTTTTACACAACGTTATCATTATTATAAATATTACAGAAAATATATGATAACCCTACGAGTATATATATTCACAATTTTTTTTACAAAAAAAAACTTTTCTGAACTTATTTTGAGATTTAACAGCCTTAGTTTTTTCTTTTTTCTTTAAGTGTAGGTATATGATATCATGCTGTAAGTACCGACTTTAAAATAAAGTTAATAAAAACAGTTTACGTAATAGAAACATATGTATGAAGGAACATCAAAATCCCATACTAACTATGGCTTGCAAACGAGTGACCCAATCTGTCGATACAGTCATGAGACTGACATCAAATATTCTACTTCTAGGAGCAGTTAAAACACAAAGTTTGTACGAAACCCTCGGTGCGCGAGTCTGTCTCATCAAATTTCCGTTTCTTTTTCATTAAAAGTGTCCACTCGAATGACGCCTCGAATGATAACGCAAAAGCGATTTCATTTCGATCAAAGAACAATTGAATACCCGTAAACGAATCGAATTTCACTAAATAGAAAGGTATGTAGGTATGTATGGGAACAATGGGCGGGTCTAGTCTTCGTTGACGTACTATGAGTACGAGTCGGGATGGGTGGAGGGCTATAATAACGCCATTTTGGCTGGGATTTCGCTGGCAAAAAATGACGTAATTTTTAAAAGAAATACCTTCGGCCGTAAACAAACCGTGTCTATCGTGAAGAAGGTCAGTAGGCGCCGGGATTTCATATAAATCAAGTGTAATGTGAATAACATATTAATGGAAAGGCTTTTTTGACAAAGCGATAATAGATGTCCTATTCAGGGAGACTAAAATTATGTGGGAAATTTTGTAAAATGTCTAATTAATGAGGTTGATTGAAACTTAATAATAAAAATACTGATATCCTTTTCTATAGCTTTATAATAGTAAGTTTAAGAAATCACAGATTTCGTGATTTCGTGGTACGGTGTTACGGTACGGTCTGCGTCATCATCTTAACCCTGTGAAAATGAGTGCTGTAAAGGGCTCGAAACATAGGATCATGGTGTTAATAAACGCGATTAATCCGTTCTAAAGTGTTTAATTTCAATGAATAACAATCGCGGTAACAGAAGACAATACTAAGTTACGAGTACCTAGTCATTTTTCAGACATTTATAACCGTTTTTAATTCAGTAACCAAAACAGTTATCATAAGGTTATCCATATGGTTGAGCCCATAGGATGTCCTCTTAATCATCACTCTTATCATAATCGTAAACTGAGTGGTGTAATAAAGTTTTGTTAGCCCCAATTCCGCCTAGATTGAGCTAGACCTTCCAGATGGCGGGCCGCCAAGTGGCAAGTACCTTAATGCGCGGATGATTTGGCAAATGTTTCAGTCCACAGGCATACAATATGGGGGATGTGAGAGGAGAGACCTAATCGATGAAACTGACTTTAAAGTAGAAAAAAAAATACAATGTCCATTAGCGTATGGGAGTTTAGAGACTGTAAACGAAACAGTATATTAAGGCGTGAGGTAAATTCTATAGATACATAATGTACCTCATTGCTCAAATAACTAAGCCACGTGGTTTGTTTTGCTTAAGACAGAGACAGGAGATATACAATAAAATCTGTATGACTCATACATGCATATAAAGATTTAAAATAATATTAAAAAACAACCTATATACAAAAAACTTTTCGAGATCCGAACCCAAGACGTGTCGACTCCCTCTTCATAAGTAGGGTGAATATTGCGTTTATTAAATTAAAACTCCCCAAGTTTAGTCAATACAGGTCCCGCAAAAGTCAGTTAATTACTTCGGCTAATGAAAATACGACTTTCATATTTTTGCGCAGCACGGAATCTCTACTTAATTAATTGTCTGGTTGCATATTAAAAAGTGAATCCATTATAGTTAAGTACCTAATGGATCCGTGCGCTAATTAAATAATCTAAGCTAATTACTGCAAAATATTATGATTTGTTTTAAAAACACATGGTAAAGAAATAACACACTTGCAAAAGTGTATTTAAAACCAAGTTCGGTCTAGCACAGCCGATATGGCTGGGCTTACAGTAGACAAGACAAAGTCCATAAAATTTAAATTAGGGGCTTAAGCTTTTCACTTCTACTACTGTGCCTAGTCTAAGAAGCCCTTAAATAAAACACGAATTAAAAATATAGGTACCTACCTATTTAAAAAAATAAGGAAAGAAATATGCATATTTCGATGCATATTTCTATTTCCAAGCAATTACGTGTAAATTATCAAAGATAATTGACCTGAGTTCGGGTATAGCCCATTACGTGGTTCCCATTATTACACAAATTCCTATTTCGAGCTTAATAGTGGGTTGTAGACAATTATTCTAACACTGCTTGTTTGGGATTATCTGTTTGTTTAGCTGTGTTGTTAAAGTACATAAAAATAGTAACAGCTCGAACGGTATTTGAATTTTATTAATAACTGACCCATGTTGCCAAGTGGTAATATTTATGACAAGTATCTTAAGATTTATTGCACTTCATTGGCGTCCTTAAAACTTTCTACCCTGTATCTTACCAAGGTTTTAAATATCAAAAACATTTTTGCAAAGTGCGACTTTTAATGAGTTGAACCCCCGTGGGTTCTGGGAGTTCAAATTTCAACTCATACCAATCAGCTTTCCGGAAGTTATTTACGAAAGTAATTTAATGTTTTCCAATCGCGGTTCGGTGTAAGTATAATATTGTGACGAAAAGGCCTAGTTTTAGAGTTATAAGGTTTACTGGCAGTCGCTTGCGTAAAAACTAGCGTCAAGTCTTGGGACAAGGCTACCAAGGGGGACTCAAGGCTCCTTTAGCCATAGTAAAAGGCCAAGCCCCCATTTCATCACGGTTACAAGTATGATAATAGTCAGCATCATTGTTGGTATTATTGCAGAAGTCCATGGGTTACAGGTGCCGCTTACTATTGTGCGAGCTGCATGTTTATTTGCCACCAACATCTCATTAAAAATTAAAAAAATCATTATGATCACTAAATAATTTGCTTTTGTGAGGAGCTCTTAACAATTTATTACAAGAAACATGACATTTATGTAACCAAATTCCGACATAGTAAGAGTCTCATATCAAATACTACCGAAAATTCTATAATACACTATTATCCTTAGTGACAATGGTCATAAAGTCTTCACCAAAAATTATCTATTTATTAGCGATGCACTACGATTTGATTTAAATTATCAATATAGTAGCAACCAGGCACGCAGCCTCGCGTTAGTGAGCGGTTTTTGTAGCCGTAATTCAGTAATTTTATGAATTTACACACTTTTCAGCGTGGTGATATAGCCAGTCCAGGTAAACTCTACCAGGATAAGTTGTGTTTCTTATTCCTAAATCAAGGCTCTTAAACGTTTTACCCAGTGCTTTGTCTGTCAGTCGCAACCGTTTTATATATTAAGATAACTGATTCATTCAAGTTCAGAGGTCCGCCCGCTGCCAATAAGTCTACAGACTTTAAGCCGTACATAAATCACAGTCGCCGCCTCCGTGACATAAAACTCGTTTAATTTACCGCCGCAGATAATGATACAATTGCAAATTAACCGTACACTTAGCAACATAAATATCTGAACCTTATCGCCAAGGAATAAAGATCAAATATGCAAATGGATGTTGCGTGCTGTACCCGTAGAACCGATGTTTATCTATATTCGCCCTTTATTTTTCCCATTTCACCCGCTTTCAAATCACCTAAACATTGAGTGAAGATTAGGACACCCGTCGGGCAATTTGCATATTTTACAGATTTTGAATCAGATTCGTCAAAAAAAATATTTAAATAGTTATGGTTTTCGATAACGGCGTTTAAAATATACCACACAAATTTAAAATCACATACGTACTTGTTTAATATTGTACTACTCGTCATGTAAGAAGTCCATAATAAATAGCTTTTAAATTTTTTTTTAGTTACACTAACAGTTTTTTAAGAGCTGAATAAAAACAAATCAAATATCACGTGTAAGACATAATAATTAATTAAAATGAATGATTGAGGAGGCTCCCAAACGAATCATAACATAAATTGCAATAAAATCTAAACGTTTTTGACCCAGATTCTTATGCGGAAACGGAAAGTGGTGCGATAATCTTAACAAGATTCCAGGCCCCGGTTCAACACGTCTTAATGGCTGCTCGTGACATCGCCAGTAATATTATGGCTACTCAAGACAAAGTTGATACTTATACATAATAAATATTGCGGAACCATTTTACACAAATCGACCTAGTCTCACGGTAAGCTCAATAAGGCTGGTGTTATGTGTAGGTACTAGACGATAATATATACCTATATAATATATAGATACGTATAAATACTTAAAAAGAGAAAACATCAATAACTCAGGAACAAATTTTCATGAAAAGCACCCAAATAAATGCCCTGACCAGAATACGAACTCGGGACCTCCTGCTTCGTAGGCAGGGTCACCACCAACTAGGCTAGGCGGCCGTTGTATGACTATCGGAAGATTTTAATTGCTTTATTTATTTAGACCTGAAACTCCATGTTTGACAGCAGACAAAGAAAGCACATCACTATACTCGAAAAGCTCGAAACTGCACGAAAATTTCCAAATACTTTTCAATGAAGTTTGCATTGTACTCGCCGTGCGATTGTAAAATTTTCCTTTAAACCTTTGAATGCCAGACGGCGACGTCCGATGACGGCCACAACCAACATCATCATTATTTCAGTCAAAATATATCATTTGCTGGGCAAATACCTCCCCCAAAGATTTCCGCAACGAACGGTCATTCGCAGCCCTAAACAATAGTCTCCAGCTACTCTAACCAGATCGTCGGTCCATCTTGTCTGGGACCTTCCCACGTTGCGTTTTTCGGTTCGTGGTCGCCACTCAAGAACCTTTCTGCCCCTGCGAGTTCTGCAAGTTCTGCGAGCAATGTGACCCGCCCACTGCCATTTAAACTTGACTTAACTCGGTGGTCAAATAGTTAAGTTAACTTTTAAGTTATGCTGACACATGACATAATAATTTACACAATTTTTAAAATCAAAATTTTACCCTAAGACAAATATCACCTCAAGTAACAAAGTCGGCAATATCACAACAACCAAAAAAAAATCCCGAATCACGTCCCGGGCCTCTTTAATGTGACTCACGTAGACCCCCTAGCGAAATTATGCGGCGGCACGCAGGATTCTTAACCCTTTCAGCCTAAGTCATGATTTTGCTTATCGAGAATTGTGATCGCGAAATTTAAATGCGATTTTGGCCAACTCACCCTGAGATTTGTTTTGCTTACTGACGTGTATCCCCTCACTACCTCAAGCCATTGTTTTAGAATAAAAGCCGTTTTATTTACGATTGTGTCGACGAACCTTCAAAATGTGTAAACATTCTACAATAAAATTTTACCGCAGAGATTCCCTCGGTGTTTTACAAATTTCGTAATAAACAATTGAAAATGTAATTGCAGCGTTGCTTATAATTTAATTTTGCCTCAAATGAGCCTACATTTTGCCGCCCGCGATATGTAACAGGGCAAAGATTATTCGTATTGGCATCAGACTGGAACTTATGATTTAATAAGCATAATAACTACTCTAGCCCATTTATGGCCCACTGCTGGGCATATGCCAACTCTCAAGCACGAGAGAGATTGGACTATAGTCCCCACATTAGCGGGTTAGACACTTAACGTACATATTTTTAATTTCTACACGAACGTATGCAGGTTTCTTCACGATGTTTTCCTTCACCGAAAAGTAACTGCAAAATAATAAATCACATTTCGTACATGAAGAACTTATAGGTACGAGCCAGCGGATTTGAACCCGAGATCTTCGGATTAAAAGTCTGACGCCTTACCGCTGGGCCACCAGTGCTTCGACAACATTGTATTGATTTTATAACATTGTAAAATTATTTCCTGTAATCAAGAAAACCTACAATAGTAGAACACTACACAAATGCTTTTATTAATTTATTATTATCTGCGTATTTTTTTTTATTCGCGTGTAAGACTCATAGATAATTTAATAGAATACAATTTCGGTTTTTTTTAAACTAATGAAACATTAAAAAAATCGGCCAAGTGTGTGGCGGACCACGCGTAGTTGAGAGTTCCGTACCGTCATACGATGAAAAAAATAGCAAGCGAGCAAAAAGACGTAGATGCCTTGAACATATCAAGACACTTACGTTCTTCTGTAATTAATAGTTTTTTTGGCAAAATCAGCTTGATCAAATATTATTATGTTCAAAATAACTTTCGTGAAAAGTGCGTCTGATAATCTATCTTCCTGATTTTTTTTTAATGTTTTGGTTCAAAAGTTAGAGGGAGGGACACTTTTTCAGACTTTCAGAGTGATTATTTCTGAAAACATTCAATCAATCAAATTTTTGTTTAAGAAACCTTTACTTTATTTATAAAAACCTATCAGATGATGAGCCACAAGTACATATTTGGCAAAAAAAATTGACATTTAGTTACATGTGTGGAGTGCCCCCCTAAAAATAGTTTTTTTCCGAATTAATATGCAAAACTAAGTAGCGGTACACAAAATACACCTCTGGTTGTAATATCAATAATATTATTATGCTTTTTTGTTACTGAGTATAACCCGCTGTGACATACGGACGGACAGACAGACAGACAGTCATTCCGTTTTTGCCATTCTGGCTACGGAACCCTAAAAAATATATAGATAAATGCTTGCCCTTTGACCAAGTAAACCAATTTTAGAACGACTCCAGTTCTAATTGTAAAAAGGCCAGTTGTTTTTAATTGCTGCATTTTATTACAGCCTATAAATGTGGGTCGAATGGGAGTCTTAGCTGATGGGCGACAAAAGAGCCATCGTAAAATTGTATAATTAAGGACGCTTCCAAAAATGCTAAATCAACGAAAAATACAACAAATTATTCTATCAAAACTAAATATTGCTCATAAAGGGCATAATAGTTTTCCACTCTAATTTAAAGCTTAATCGTAATTATATACTCTAATTTTGAGTGGAAAATGATTGAAGACGAAGAATATACTTTTTGCACGAAATTTTTACGTATGTCGTGAAAAATTTGGTATGCCAAAAATGGTATTCTTCTTCTTCTTAGTCGTACACTCTTGTCAGAGTGGTCGTGGTCATCGTTGTGAATCACGATGAGTGATGATCCTTGTAAAGCGGCTTGTAAAAATGGTATTATTATTTGACAATTCACTGATTTCACAGAAAAATACTGGTGTTTTCAAAAGCTTTAAACTTTACCTATTCAAAATTATTTATTCTTTGCCCACCACCTATGTATATCCATATCGCCCGGTGTAAGCGATTACGCGGTCGGCCGGGCCTCCCTTTTGTTACTTGCATAATTATGGAGTAATATAACGGCACTCGCCAATTTACATGTTATATTAATTTAAATTAGCACTTGTACTGGGCCAGTGGAGCGGGCTTGAATAACGAGTATATCGAATTATCGTAAATAATAGATTCATTGTATTTTATGGGCTATTCCAATGTTCACTTTCATTTATGTGGCTAGGCAACATCGTTTTCATATGCAACACGCCACCGTCTGCAGCTGGAAATCTACGTGAGCATATACGCGTGTGTCTTGATTTCATACAGCACATATAATAATTATAGATATCTCTCTCTCTCTCTCTCTCTCTCTCTACTTTGCAAGACTCGTTCTCTTTATAAGAGAAAAAGTTACAAATTGAAATGAGTTTTCGCATACAGTGACAATGGATATGTTTGAGGCAGATTGAAATAAGCAATAAAAATTATTGAAGCGTATAACTGTCAACAGATTTTGATCACAACCATTTTACGATAAAAAAATACGTGGGTAGTTAACGTTCTACTAGATCACTGACGTTCGTAAAACTAACAAAATCCCCGAGCGTACAGCAACACTGCGCCATAAAACATCATCAATGAAAACACGAAAAAGATTTCACGGCATTGAACAATGCAACCTGCCCAATAAAGGCGATAAAACGCGGTATGCTCTTACAATTTTAACTACACATACGTCTCTTTTACGAGAATAGGAACGAACAGTTGTGTCGGATGTCCAGAGACATCGATAAATGTCGAACGGCGAATAAAAAACGGGCATTACGTCACTGACGACCAGCCTCGGGCCCATTGAGGAGCGAAATAAGTCTAAATGATACCATTAGGTCCACCGCAAGGGGAGCAAATGATATGTGGTAAGATTTGTGTGGATATACTTACTTAGGTAATATAATAAATAGATATTTTAAGAAAATATTTTGTCAGGCTGCTAAATTACCATTAAAGTGAATACGGGTAATAGGTATAAGAAAAAGGGCACTTTTATTTATTGCCTGGCAATAAAAATTACCTATTTTAATAGATGCTCGAAGAAACTCATGTCAATACAATGTATTGAATATTGTATAAATAAATTATATTATACTTTGCGATTTGAGTTCTGGAGATGTATTTGACATTTTTAGGGTTCCGTACCCAAAGGTAAAAACAGGATCTCTGGATGAAATTTTCACAGACAATGTAATTTTGTTGCCGCTATAACAACAAATACAAAAAAAAATATTTAAGAATTATGAGATCCCATATAAGAAATGTGATTTTTTTGCCGTATTTATAGAAAATGGAACCCTTCATGCGCGAGGCCAACTTGTACTTGGCCGGTTTTTCTTAAATAATAGCTCGTGATTCTGGTGGATAATCAGAATTTTCATATCATTCAACTCTTAAAACTGAAGCTTATTTAAAATCGTTGCCGCAAAAGTTGCCAAAAAATAAGCCCACATAATTTTGAAAAATTTAACGGTAGCATGTCCATACTATTAGTACGTAAAACCGCAATAATATCAAAGCATTTGGTAAATGCATAATATCGTGCGTTAATATGACAGGTTTAACAGCTTTCATACTTAATACTCAAAAAGACCCTATAATTCGTAAATATTGAAATACTTTACGAAATCTAGCTCACGAGTTAAAACATGCTATTCAAATTAATGGTTCGGAAAAAGGTTTATACTTATATCTAAAGCATGAATAAAACAAAACCTAAGTCTACAATGACTAGAATATTTTATTTTCATCCCTTGTGATGGAAATGGGGTAATAAAATAAATTCTAAATAATCGGGTTGGAAAAGATGGTGACCGAAATTCAAGCCTGGACAAAAATAAGTCCCTTTTAAAACCTCTTGCCTCTTGGTGATAAAAATGTAACAGAATAGGATTTGTGCTTATTTGGTGATATGAAAATTAGGTATATTTTCAATTTCATAAAAGACGCTGTAAGCTAAAATAAAATCAAACACAAAAAATCTTTTAGGCTTTTCATAGCGAACGTCTAAACATCCAAATAATATGTAACAATAGGCATTAAAAGAACTCACAAAGTAATTCAGATCTACATAAATGTATGGATACTCGTAAGTTTCAATCCTAATAGAAAACTCGAAGATTTTCCAACATTCAGAGCGGGATTTGACTAGTAAGTCACTTTGGAGCTAGTTTGATTCACAACCACTTTACACAGTATCTGCGATTTGGGTTTTTTTTTTAAATCTTGATTTACGTAAAGGGATATAACTTACGTAGAATAATTTTTGAACCGAAAAAGAAGTCATATACTACAGGAAAAACCGGCCAAATGCGAGTCAGACTCGCCCACCGAGGGTTCCTCATAAAGGATGGTCCCCCTCATTTATGACCTCAGGTAATACTTAGGTACTTAAAAATACTGGTGGGACGGAACTCTCAGTATGCGGCAATTACGGTTTTCGGATTTTCTTCTGTATTTAGTGCTCTAAGTTCTTGCTTTTTCATAGCTACAAGAGATCGCAGACTTGTGTAACATGTGGTATCAATTTCAACCTGCTTACTCTATATGTTGCCAAGATAAAGGGTCTTGGCACTCTTGGCAGATAGACGGACGGACGGACGGACAAACAAGTGATTTTATAAGGGTTCCGTTTTTTCCTTTTTAACAGACTATTTGCTTTTTCACTCTCCTTTTTCCTCTCGTCATTTTAGCACTCACTCCTTTCTTCCTCATTTCCTCTTGCACATAATCCAACCATCATTTTTTCGGTCTACCGCTCTCCGTGAAATTTTTGACACGTTACAACGAATCACGTGCCTGTTTCTTACTGAAGCGGAATTAAGTTTTCCAAAAACGGTTTTTCTTGGGTGAGGTCGGTTCTTTCCTCTTCTTGACTCACATAAGTCAACCTTTCTTTGACAAAGCAAAGTGAATAAATATTTGCTTCAACGTGATCATAAAGTGTAAGTTAAGTTCTAGATAGGCCAATAAATAGGTAATCAAATTTACAATTACAACAAGAACTGATTTGTTAGTTTTGGTTTTTAATATTAAGTAGGTAGGTAGGATCTACAGGGTTATTATATATTAATATAAGTTTTATTTTTTCGGGATTATTTTGTTCATAATTTCAGTTTTTATCCACAGCGTCTTTATTTCTGAATATATTATAATGTTAGGAGTCCGGTATACATTTTTTTACGATTTTGTGCAACTTTTTGATACGAGGTTGCACAGTGTGTAATTTTGGCTTAGTTGCGGTCATGTGTGGTTTATGTGTTTAATTGATAGCTCTTAATGTTTTAGAGGTTTGACAAAGACACCGAAGGTTTTTTTATAATTAGTTTCGGAGTTATTGTGATTTGCGAGAAAAACCCATAGAAACCATAAAAATGCATTATTTTTTTTCCGGTGCATTTTATGCAAATAAATAAAATATGTTCTCATAAAAGAAGTTTCTAGCCATAGCTTTGCAAAAAATCTGCATAAAAAACACTTCAAATTAAGACACAATTAAGGTTTTTACCAAAGATGAAAACTATTTTTTGTGGGTCAGTGTCTTAATGGTCGCATTTAATTTTTTAATAGACTGAATTTACACATAATAATATACTTGTATATTAAATGCCAGCTCATAAAAATGAAGGGGTGACGAAATATGAATTTTTAAAAATTTTGTTAAGGGTTGTCACTAACTTTTCTATGGAAATTTAATTATCATGTTCAGTCATATTCATTGATTCTGCTCATAAATAAGATCGATAATTTTGGTTTATTATATTACTTATATCATTCAACCACTCATAACTTTTTAAAACAAAAAAATTAAAACCAAATCAGCACAATTTCTTGGTTGGTAATAGGCATTATTATGTTTGACTCTTAAAAAATTGTGCTACGCAAAAAAACGTTGGGTCAAATCTTCGATGAAGGATATTTTGTAACAATTTGGCTACCAAATACGTCAAAAAATACGGCTGGTACAATATGACCGTCACGGTTCATAAAATACTAATACATGGTGCGAAAATCATAGAATCTATTTCCCTACCCATTGGAATGCTCTCAGAACAAGCCGGTGAATTAAGGAACAAATTTTGGCGTTATGATCGAGAGCACCATACACGCATATTAGACCGTAAAACCACTGTCCTTGACTTGGTGCACCGAGCTTTAGAGTCTTCTGACCCTCTTTTGTCGACTATGTCAGTTGGCGAAAGACAAAAAAAACGAAAACATTCTGCCATTCCAGACAAAGTTCTGTAACTTTTAAAACCCACGTCTAACCCACAATGAATAACGTACTTATCCATGACGACCCGTCACCACTAAAATATTCTGATGATACTTCTAGTGAATTCGAACGAGATACTGACGATAACGAAAATAACAACATTGTATTATCATCTGAAGAATTGTATTGTGATGATTGATGATGATTGATAAATTTCATCTAAATCGGTTCAGCCGTCTTTGTGTGATCGAGCCACAAAACATCCAAACTTACAAGCTTTTACATTTATAATCTTAATAGGATTTAGTTTTGGCGTTAGTTTTGGACAACCCTATTTCCTTAGAAATTTCTCAAATACTTAGAAACGCTATATCTATCTACCCCTTCTATTGTCGTGTGTAATTTTTTAAGACATAATAAACAACAATATTCTTCATATTTACGATGAAGAATAAAATGCGACCGACAAAAGACTAAATTAAAAATCAACAAAAAGTGAAAATAAGAAAATCTTAAATAATTCATGTGATACTACAGTTACATTTCCTATTTTTTTTATACGCATAGATAATGCAATGTTGCGTTACATAAGATGCTAACAAAAATAATAACAATTATATTTTAGGAGAAAAAAATATATTCATTTTTCCTTAAGGTCATTGACCTTTCATAAAAAAAAACCTTTCTCCAAAAGTATACCGAAATTTACCAAAGGAGTTTTTATCGATTGTTTGCCATATCAAGCTCTTTCGAATAAACACATAAACTATACGTGGCCGCAGCTGGGCCAAAATTACACACTGTGGGTTGGAACAACTTGATTCTAAAATATCAAGTTACAATATTGTAGGAATAAACCACCTCGCAAAACAAGCTGTGTATGAATTGTATTTTTGGTTACTTAATAATTATATATATTTATCTAAACAATTTTTTTGCAATACCAATACTTCAAAATATCTTAGCGATTGCAATTTTTATGCGTTATTTCATTAATAACGATTTCACTATGAAAAGTATACCGGACTCTTAACTGAGAACTGCTACTATTTGGCAGCCGAAGCATATATTACCAACGTTAAACAGTGACAGCTGTACAAATTAATTAATAGAATAAAAGGGTTGTAGACAAGTAATTTGTGCTAACCCTTCCGTGAACGTCGCGTGTATCGAACACCGTATCTGAATTTAAGCTCCTGTTCATTAAATAAAATGACTTGATAAACATAGACCCTTACCTTACTCATTTTTTTTATATTAGTTATATGATTACTTTAGGGATTTGAAGAAATCATATGATGGGGAAACACACTAGTCTTAAGAATTTAAAGAATTAACCATGGCACTTGTGTGTAGAAAAAGTAACAAAAAACAGTATCAAAATACTGAAAGGTTGGTAATCCAACTATTACCAAAAACCTTATTGCGTGCAAAAAAAGTAAGAAGATAAGCTAAGTAGCAAAATAAGATTACCAGTGCCAATAATACAAATCTGTTTACACGAATAACTAGCAAAAGCAGTCGAAATATGAACCAATATTTGCACGGCGCACTCCCGTTCCCAAATATAAACAGGGTTGTTATGACAAAACGCTTTTTACTGCTAAATAAATAGAGGCCAAAATTAACTAGTATATTTTATCATTATTACAATATATTTAAAGTAAGGTTCGGAGCCACTAGTCACAGTTAAGCTTAAGCCGGTTACGTCCCTCCCTATTTTCTGATGGAGATTTATGTCAGGGGATCAAAAGTTTCCAAACTCGCACACTATAGCGTGCCTGTGCCTGTGTCTGTGTTTGTGTGCGTGGCTCGTACAGAAGGCCGCTTGCAAATTTGTTTCGGAAATATTTTGCTATTTATGGACAATTCGCTGTCAGTTCTAATAAATAAATAGCCGTCGCAACATATTCCATTACGGTTCACGGGTGTTCACGGTTCAGGTAATAAAAATATATGTAACGTATAGTTGCGCGCTTCATAACTGGTGATGGTGGTAGTTTGTTTCCTCATTAAAGCCAGAGACACGTGTATAATAAACACTGTTAACATCCATTCATAGTCGCGGACTTCATTCGCATAGAGAAATTTCATCTCTAACATACAAATAAATGCGCGACGCCATCCTTTTCCACACTTGCAGATACTAGACCAGGTTGGCGATAGTACTAAAATATGAATTTAAGAGAATTGTCAAGACGATCGTTGTATTTGGTTCTGCAACAAGCACGAAAAGCTTATAGCCATTTCTTAGAAAGCAGTAGCTATATCTGAACTAAACTGTGGTGTTCTTTCTGCATCTGCATAATATTTATATTAATATATACCTATATAGGTATATATAAAGATATATTATGGAACAATCTTACGATACGATACGACCCGCATACTTACGATGTTGCTACAGGATTTTCACTTATCAACGAAAAATCGCACGCGATTTGTCATTGAGGGAAACGGTAATGTTTACTTTTTCTTGAACAACACGTGTTTTCCTTATTCATTCTCCTCTACTTCTCGTCATCTTAGCACTCACTCCTTTCTTCCTCATATCCTCATTCATCCGTAGCATTTTTCTCCAGTAATTTTTAGTAACTTATCTCAGTTAAAGCTTTAATTTTAGTGACGGGCCATACGCCCGCGTTTACGACGTGTGATTTACTGGCATATGAAGTGTCGCCCATGACAGTAACAACGTACCACCGCCAACACAGCTAACTGGCCACTTATGGCCCCTATTGCAAAGGCATAAGATCCATTGATAGTCAATTAAGAGCGTTGCTGTTTGTACACGCACTGGCAGGTTAAATTAATATTCCCGATGCGATTGCTGGAAGGTGCATCCATTGTACAAATTATGGCAAAACGCAATTATATACCGCAACGATGCATTAGTATCATGTTTCTAAATGTACGATAGTTAATTAGCGCATAATGCGCAATCGGAGTGTCAAGGTAAATTGTGGGTTGGTGTAAACCTACAGGAGTAAACCAATACTCAAAGCAAATAGAGTTGAAAGTGGTAAAAGGTGTGCGCTCAGGAGATATGCCGCAATGCCACCAATTTAAAAACATGTTCGAAAATGGCTGACAGCGTACCATAAACGATTTATGGATATTGTCAGGTATATATAGATCGAGGCGTCGGTGACCCAGCGGTAAGGCGTGCGGCTTTCAATCCAAAGGTCCCGTGTTCAAATCCTGCGTACCCGTGCCATGACTTTTTCGAAACTTAAGTACGAAATATCATTTGAGATTTAATACCGATCGCTTTTCGGTAAAGGAAAACATTGGAAACTGGACTAATCGCAATAAGGCTTAATTCATCCTTGGGTTGGTCAAATGGCAGTCGTTTTCGTAAAACTAGCGCCTACGCCAAATCTTGGGTTTGTTGCCAACCCCAGGCTCCCTGACTCTCTGAACCTCGGTATTATTATTACTGTCACATCTTTGCTTCATCAAACATATAGTTATGAGTTGTCATTGTAATAAAATGTAATCATTATCGGATATATTAACAAAATATTTATATCCAGTAAGTTAGAAGCTACGTACTTTGTCTCCTTGAAGACGTTATACTCGTACCTAGGATTTCCTCGGCATTTCCTCGTTGTATCGCAATGCTGATGCCTTGTGCGAGGTAGCCACCAGCTCTTCGGTCACCAGTAACATCAACCAGACGTTTCGTGATTTCTACAAAAAACATCTGTGCGCTGAGACCCCGTGAACCTAGAGTTTCGACCCCAAATGGTACTACGAGTAATTATAGGTACCTATAAAAATATGCCAACAACGTTATGGACTCCCAAAATTGGCTTGAGTATTGTTGGAAAGGACCTAAAGCCACTTCTAGTACCCATATTATTTTGTAAAGATTAGCTTTTTTGCGGGTCGTAAGTTGTTCATCCCCACATATTTACCGACGGGGCTGTTTTATTTATTCTAACGTGAGCTTGTTTAATGATAGAGGGTGCATTTGATTTCGAATTAAAACGACGCGCGTTGGGACGCTGTTTTCATTAAACCTAGTTGACGGTTTGTATTGTAATCGATTAATTAAAATACGATGTTTACTATTATGGGATAAAACATAAATATTCCTAGTCATACCGCGCAGTATGTTCAACAGGGCTTGTATTGTGGGATGACGACAAGCTTAATGAGTTTATAGTATGAAATAATATTTAAAACGCGTCACTCACGCAATTAAGTATATTTTTGCTCGACATGTTTCAGGGCCGACCACCCGCTACAGAGGTAAGTGCACTGAGATATGTCGAGCAAAATTGACTTATTATATATTTTATATATTTTTGAGTCTCACGAGAGTTTTATAGTTAAAAATTTAGAGTAAATAATACTTAAAAAGATCAAAATATTCAATGATAAAGTTACAAATATATGCCCTTATCAAATAGTAGATTACATACCAAGGCCGTTTTAGTGGGAAATGTCTCGGATCCCATGTAATTGTCGGCCGAGGCGAAGCCGAGGTCGACGAACATGTGATCCGAGGCTTTCCCATCTACCGGCCGAGGTTTGTATACTATTTTTCTGCCCGACGGAGCCGGTAGGCGGCAATTTAGTTTTGCGTAAAGTGGCGCTTACCGGCCGGAGGACTGAAAAATACATTTCAGGGATTCTAGTTTAGAAAGCAAAGCCACTAGCATCACTTTTTTCGAGGCTAGGTAAGCCACGGCAATATCCAAATATTTTTGTAAAACAACTTTAATTAGGAAATTCGGAAACTAAAATTAATTTACCATGACCTTTATTTAATAAATCACCTAAAACACTATACCTTTTAGAATTGACGAAATCCCTGTATTCCGCAAGAATCCAATCATCGGCTTAGAATCAATCCAATGAGACCACCAAATCTTCATCTATCTTAAAAAAAGTCGCGTAACAAACAAAATAAATAGGTACAGAATACAGAATCATTTATGCGTCAAACATAGGTTTAATACAACAATACCTTGTATTAGATGGTCAGATAGAAATGCATCACTATGTTGTGCGTACAGGACATACGAAATTAATTTTAGAATCATGCATACATGCACTATATTACATTTTATTACAGGTGTAGTGCATAATGATTTTCCCTAGTATTTTTCCGGAAACGCCCGAACATCATACTATCTCAGTCAGGCTTGGTACTTAAAGTACCGAGGTCGACTGAAGTAGCATGACAAATACGAGCGTGTCCGAGAAAACACGGTAGTTAATAATTATGCACTACATTTGTACAGTCAAATTGAGAACCTTCTCATTTTTATGGAATTCCGGCGCTTGAAAGTTTCCATGAAATATTTTAAAACTCTCTACATAAATAATGAAACTGAAATAGCATAACTGCATACGCTAATGAACCACCCGAAACCGACCCACAACCTGACTCTTTAGTTCCACAAAATTAGTTTTTGATGGACAGAACTGTTATTCTTTCAACTAGTTAGCCGTTCACCGAAAATATCACCTGTCAACGGTTCAGAAACTTTATACTGAAATGTTGCACAGGCGACGTGGCAACAATTTATTATGCTCTGAAATAGAACAAACTGCCTTTGGACCTGGCAGTTGTTTAGAATATCGCGTTGGGTGTTTAGCATGCGGAATATTAATCTGAATCAAACGATCCCGGAGAAACAGATCGGGTTATTTGTTTTCATTATTTGGAGCGACACGATTATTCAAACTGATACTCTCCAGCGGATAGACATTTAACACTTTCTATAAAGCGGATTTTTTCAAACTACAGTTATAGTTAGTGAATAAAATATTGAAACTTTTTTAAGACGCGGAACAAAATAAGTTGGTGTTTTGACTAGTTTTCCCCATTCAAAATATCATTCATATTCACTACGCGCGACATCTTAGCATCTTAGGATGCCATTATCAAGCGTCGAGTACGGTGCGCGACGGCGGCTGTAGAATGTTATTCGTTATATATTATATCACCATTAATTCTATATTTTTATCGTTTTTAACGCTTCGTATTTATGAAAACAATAACTACCTGTGACTCTATTGCCAACATTTAAGTGACGGTTACTAGTCAGAGATCGCAGAGCTGTACGGTCAGCTGCAGAATTATGTGAACCCCTGCATAGAAAGTTTGTATGCAGGGAGGTTCACTTAACTATCAGCTGACTGTACATTTCAACTCAAATATCACTTGAAAAGTAATTTCAACAGCTGAGTACGGAACTACATTAAACACAAACGTCATATCAAAGCGACGGCATAACATACCTTCGCTTAAATGCTTTGACAATTTCCCGTCCTAAATTTCCAAGACGCACAACAATGGAAACAAACAGACGTTCCGAGACTCGCATAACTCACATATATAGCAATTATAGTTATGGCACAATGAATTTATTAGGTCAGTTAACTTGAATTTGTGGTATTATATGTACTATGACATTATTGTCTTTATAAAGCTTCTTTTGAACCTTAGCCTCATAATAATAAGGGGCACATTACTAATTGGCTTCTTCGAGCATTGCTATATGGGTTAATTGTGTTGGCTCGTCTTTACCATTAAATTAGCCTCTCGGAGCGTGTACGTCGAGTACGTATTACCGCTTGGTAATGCGATTAAATGATGAGTTGATGTGTAGTTTGACATATCCGAAATTTTGAGCAGATTAATGAGGTATAGAAGGTTCCTTGTGTTAAGATACGAGGCTAATGAAGACTGAGTAAACACGTCTTTACATGATGATGTGGATTTTATACTGTAAGCGGCTGGTTAGGAATTTTTATTTATAATCTAAATGTGTAAGATTGTTTGTGATGAATGATTCACACAATTAGGTACCAATTAGGCAATAGCCAAAGGAGTGTACAAGATTTTAATGGGTCGGCAACGCGCATGTGACCCCCTGGAATTGCAGGCATCCATAGGCTACGGTGACCGCCTTCCATCAGGCGGGCAGTATGCTTGTTTGCCAGCGTAGTGGTATTAAAAAAAATTGCGCACAAAGTTACTAATATGGACTGCATGCTTCGGTCTACATATAGGTATAGTTACCGAGCGTAAGCGAAAGGCTCCGTTTCAGCTTGGGAGAAAAATGCTTTCGTATGTCCGGTTGTTCTCTTCTATAGATCGCATTACTCAACCGATTCTCGTGAAACGTTAGAAATGGCACAAAAGATTTAAGCGCCACACAAGTCAATGGCGCGTAAGACATTATGCTCGCGAGGTTTACAGCTTACAGAGGCTAAAGTATATACGATCTACATGTTCAGGCGTCCTCTTATCTCATGCAAAAGAAGGATTAGATTATAAAACGTGGCGACGCTGGCCCAACGCGGTTTGGAGACCTTTACATACACCCCTACATTTATTTGCTGTTGGTATGCAGCTTCTCTTACTGTTTGTATTTTCTCTGATGAAATCTCGTTTATAAGGTCCGAAAAACTCATTGAAGAGCAGGGGTTACAAGCCGTGATCGAAAATCAGAATTTTTACTTTTAGGTCACCAAGAGCAATAATAATAGTAGGAAATTTTAGTTATTCAATAAATGCCGTCTGTTTGGTAGCTTAGTTGGTAGTGACCCTGCCTACGAAGCAGGAGGTCCCGGGTTTGAATCCTAGTCAAGGCATTTATTTGTGTGTTTATCACGAGTTGTGGATGTTTTCTATTTATTTAACATCATGTATCTATTTATTATATATACCTATCGTCTTCTAATACCCATAGCACAAGATTTATTGAACTTTCCGTGGGACTAGGTCGGTTTTTGTAAGATAGAGAGAGACAAATAAAATAAACAAGAAGGCCTTTGCGGTTTTAAGTTATTATGCAGTGCTCACTCGAACATTATAACAAGCAATGCCTCTTCAACGGAGATATCCTAACGACAAATTAATGTCAACACAAATGTGTCTCAAAGTTGAACCAAGTTACAAGGACTGGCCTTTCCGGTGCCCCTTTAATGCTAGAGGACCCCGTACATATATACCATCACTATTAACTGTTCTTTTGTAGTCCCTTTGGCAAGGACATAAGGTCTGTCGATGGTCAACGAAGGTTGTTGTCGTTTGTACTAATAACCCGACCACAATGTGTTGATCAGTCCCGGATTACGCTCGGCACACAAAGCCACCAACTATTATCAGTATTTTTGTGACATCTCTGTTTTGATATTAAATTGCAACAGTTAACACTCACGTATTTTTATCACAATAGGCGTGACATGTTTCGTCTGCGTCGGGCAGATCTCTGTTTTGCATATAAATATACTAACGATATAATATAATAATATTCTAATATTGAAGCAAGATGGGAAATCCAAAAATCCCTACTTTTTTTTTGGTTTTAGTTATTTTTTTTCTTTCATGTAGGTTATGATACATTTTATTTACCAATAAAATGCCATTTTATTTAGACAATAAGTTGCTTTACAGTTTTTATATACACAATGTTTAGCTCGGAGCATTCTTTCATGGAAAAAAGTTAGGCTAAAGTTATAGGACAGCGAAATTTGATTCAAATATTTAATTTGGAAAACGCCCATGTATAAAATATGCTGGCTCATCATCATCATTGGCGTTTATCTCTAAAGAATGATGATGAAAGAGCGTCCAAAGAAATGCGGTGCTCGCGTAGCTAGAGATAAGTTCGTAGGGATAAGTTCGCCTTTGTACTTTTCTATTTCATCCTTTTTGTAAACACATATTCTTTTTTGTACAATAAAGAGTTTGGTACTTACTGTATAATGCTGGATATTAATTTAATAGATCAAATATTATTAGGCCACTCTTTTACATATCGGCCCAGTCCCATGGTCAGCATAAAGGATGACTCACACTAGAACGAGCCGGGACGTGACCGTGCCGGGCCGATCTGTTAGTTTCTATAGAAAACTGTACGCGTGATCTCCGAGGACTCCGAGCTCATATGTGATTCTTTCTATAGAAATTGACAGATCGTCCCGCCCCGTCCCGTCCCGTTCTAGTGTGAGTTTATACCGTAGTATTATATTGGTAAATACTTTAATACATAGAAGAACTCAGAGAAGTTTTTTTTATAATAAACACCATTAAACATACAAATATTTCAATGCCTTCACTGGGTCGAATCAGACCGCCAGCCATTATTTTGCCAGCTATTACGGCTGAGCTAAAACGAGGAAGATGGACTGAAATCCTGGTGAAAATGAAAGGAAGAGTTTTACCTTGATGATCAGTGATCGGTTTTTTGGATTCGACACGGGGTGAACGACCTCAATCATTATTGGATATGCCCCGGGAACCCGGGCTTTATGTTGTTAGAAAAGGCAAAAAAATACAATGTGTTTGTTTTATTACACTTAAAAACATCTAAGTAGCTGATAGACACGCGTACTTACTCTCCGCTCTTTTGTCGAAATCGAACAAATTAGCTCAAGAGTTAACACTGACAGCTCATTTGCTGCCTCCAAAGCGACACATTTTGTACCGTTTGGATAAAAGTTCGGCGAGTAAGGATTGCATAAATAAAAAATAGGTATTAGCTGTATAATTTATACTAGGTCACAGGTTATCGTATTTGTGCCAATACATAGATCTTATAGCTCAAAGGCGATCCAATAAATAAGTATCCACGTTAAGTTGGCACGCTGTGATTTATGGTTCAATTTTCATTTCATCGACTTGTTTCATGGACTCTTAAGATTATCTTTTACAATTGTGGCTTACTCTAATTGAACTTTTGATTCGCGTATGATTGGAATATTCTCGATGGGAGTAAAAAATCCTTAGAAATAATTTAAATTGTTTTATTTTTGAACGATTTGTTCGGTATCGCGGGAAACTGTCGTATCTATATTAACTTTTCTACTTGATATCCCGCGAGGGAGAATCCAAATAACCGATCACTGTTGTTAAATACATATTTGTTAAATATTTACATTGAAAAAACAGATATATAAATTAACACAGCTTCTTCTGATCTCAAGCAACGAAATGAATTGACAACAAAATATGACACAATAATAGAATAAGAGATAAAAATATTATACATTTAAAAACCTATGCGGCCCGATGCTGCAGCCTACTAAAGAGTCCGCAACACCTGGTTTTCAAAATTAGTCCTATTATACCAGTCTCTAGGCCCACCCAATTCACAGTCTAGACTTCTTGTAATAAGTACGAATTTAAAAAGATGCCAACATTAATATCTTGATATGAAATTTGGCATAAAGTGCCCATGTCGAATACTAGTGCAGCGTCGAGCACTGCGCCTATACCACGAAAATTGAACTATAGCGAATTTGTACCGCCGTCTCTGTCACACTTGCATATTGGAGTATAAAGAGGTTTTCCCGTCAATGCCAATTTTCGATGTTCGTGGTAGGCATGCTGGTAAGTTTAAGTTAAGTCACTCACAAAAAATACAATCATACTTATATAGCATGTAAAAATACAAATGCTCGAAAATATACTAAAACATCCAATACATAATAGGGCATCTCCTCATTACACGATCAAAATTAAAGCTATTTCCCATCTCCCATTCGCTAATAGGCCTGTGCCTATTCATAAGACCTATCGTGAACCATATTGCCTTTTCCTCGCACTTGCGAGCAATATCTCATGCATGACAAAGAGGTAAAAGCTACTTACTCACTGTAAAAATATTGTCATGTGCGGGTCATTCTTCTCAATTGGATGCTATTCGCATTATTGCCCTAGCCCCGTTTACGTCATGCGGTTGGATGTTTCTAATCTTGCCAATTGCCTACATTACAGCTGGCTCCAATTAAACGGCTGATTAGTCGAAAACGTTTGCTTAATATGCAAGTCATAGGTAGTTATAGTCGCCAACAGAAATAAATATACCTAATACAATTTTTGACACCAACAACAAAATATAAAAATAGATATGAATAAAATAAGATAAACCTACATAAAACTAAATAATTATCGGGCAATAGACTGTTTTATAGCTAAGAACCTATCACTTCCAAACAATCTTAAAGGATTGAAAACAGCTATAACAAAGAATCGGACACGCATTTACAGTAAAAATATAACATCCACAAGCGAAACATCTCTCGAATCTGCAAGGAATATATTTAACACTCTTTTTTATTCTGCATATAACGCAGGTATTGTCACATTGATTTTTAAATTCAAAATAGTACCTAAATATAATTGCAGACAAATGTACACTGGAAGCTTATAATAGATAGATACCTATTTGCGTGGCGCTATTTAGAACGCCCAGGCTATTTTAGTCGTAATTATAATAATTGCAGAACTGGAACAAACGCATTAACTATAAGGGATTATTAATGTCAACTGCAAACTTAGGTATTGCAATGCAATCAAATTGCCTGTATATAGGTATAGTTCCTGGGGCACGTTAAATTTGAATGTCGAATGTTTAGAAAAGCTGTTGTTACAATTGTGAAAATAGATATTTTAAAATAGGGATATATTTATGCTGTAATGTGTAGAAAGTCGGTTTTCGGTCGGTCAGCATTTATAATAAACTAGTTTTCCGCATGTCTGTCTTTTAAACCTTTTAACCACGTTTTCATCCACAATTAGAGTCTTAGACTTAATATTTTTTTATCGAGAATAGATTCGAAAATTTGTAGAAGGTATATTACGATTTTCCTTTATTTTTTTAAAGATCCGTGTTACTCATATTCATATTGTTATCTAATCTCTTTGATGACTTATCAAGATTACACTCAATAATACTGTATCCAGAGCTTTGTGGAGACGGGTTAATTCCGGACCAGCGGTGCGAGCCCGACATGCTAGCACTAGCAGCCTGCGCATTCGCAATGCTTACGGAATGGCCCGCATTAAAACTTGCAGACCACCAGTACAGCTGTGACTTCTCTGTATATCTATTAATCACGGATATCCACTGCTGAAGATAGGCCTTCCCTAATGATCGCCATGGACTACGGTCTTATGTAGACTTCATCCATCGACTGTCCGCAACTCATGAGGTCGTACATCCATTTTTGCGTACTTAAAAGTACAAGAAACTCCGGATTTCAGAACGATACTTCAGGTATCGACGGGACCACGCTAAGGTAAAGAAGGACATCAGTGTATTTTGGCGTGTGTCGAAACCCGAAGGTTCTTAAAGCGTACGGGTTGTACTTGTGCGTGTCAAGATTAGACTAGCATGTTCACTGTGCGCGATTGGAATACCACAGACTAACGCAGATATGAACCATCCGAGTGGACGGGACTGTTTTTGATATTGATGTCTGTAGCAGTTGCATATGTTGTAACGTGCCTGAATACGGGTGCCTCCCATTCATTCGATGAAAATCTATACATAGTACCTAGTCCACGATAGAAGCTGTCAGACAACGCATACAAGAGACCGTTAAAGTTAGAACAATGAGATAGGGAACATTCTTCAAATATCCTATAGTTTCACTAAAAACGAGGTTTTTGAACTTTAATTCCTAAAAGGGTGAAAAGAAGATCGAAGCTTTTAACTTCTACGGACACGAATCCCCTGGCGGAGGCTAGTTAATTTACATACTTAGGTAAGATTTATTTATGTAGCTAGCAAAAAAAAAACTTTTATTTTTATTATTTTTTATTAGTGGGATCTTTATTAACTATTTTTTGATGTCGCAGAATACGAAGCCTTTGACCAGCAGAGGGACCCCCTTGGCTCAGAAATAAAATATTTAACTGTACGTAGTCGCATACTTGGGTCATATAAGGGTTCCAATATAGGTAACACCAAGTGAAGACTTGTACCCCACATCAAGCAGTGGACAATTTAAATGTAAGTACTGCTTAATTTTGCTGGATGTCGTATTGAGAGAAATTCCGTCAAGCGACATTGCAAAGAATACTACTCTTAATATTTCTGCTATTAAATAAAAGCTTCGACTAATCGGCTATTCATAGCTTAGTAGTATTTTTTTGGGTTCGTAAGAAAATAAATAATAATTTTAAAATACATTATTCCCAGTTTTAGAACAACAAAGTTTTATGTAATTCGCTCCATAAAACTAACTTATACTTCCCTCGTGTAACGATTTATACCGTAATGGGAACCACGCGCGAGTAAAAAAGTTTCGTGCGAACTAGTCACAACTTACACAACACAATAAAACTGCTACTATTACGCCCATTGAAGAATATTTGTGTTATCGGAGGCACGTTCCCGAAGTTCTTTGGGTTGATAAGAAATAATAACTAGATATGTATGTATAAAAGGTACCTAACTCTTGTATTATATATTGAAAAAATAATTATCTAAATAAAACCTGTCCTGTCCGTTTTACCCGTACGTACCTGACCTGTCCTGTTTAACCTGTACGTGAATGGCCTGATCGAGGAGCTGAGGAGCACCAATGTCGGATGCCATGTAGGAAATGTATGTGTAAATAACCTTAGTTATGCAGACGACATGGTGCTGCTCAGTCCCTCGATTAAAGGGCTGAGGAGGCTTCTTTCGATCTGTGAGCATTATGGTAATGCGCATGGATTGAAATACAATGTTGCCAAAACAGAGATGATGGTATTCGTGTCGGGTTCTGGGCCGGAGAGCGTACCTGGGGTGTATTTAAATGGGACGAAAATTGATGTTGTTAAGCGGTTTAAGTACTTAGGACACCTGTTGACGGAAAGGCTACAGGACAACGATGACATTGAGCGAGAGCGGAGGGCCCTTGCCGTCAGGGGAAACATGCTCGCGCGACGGTTTGCCAAATGCGGCAAAGACGTTAAAACCACGCTCTTTAAGGCATATTGCTTAGGCATGTATACCTCCCAGTTGTGGACAACGTTCTCGCAGAAGGTCATGAGCAGAATAAGAGTCCAGTACAATGATGCGTTCCGGGCTCTTATGCGGCTCCCGCGCTGCAGCAGCGCGTCGAGCATGTTTGCTGACGCGGGGGTCCCCGACTTTTTTGCGGTGATTAGATCCCGTGTTGCCTCATTTTGGAGGAGACTACGCTGTTCCAGCAACAAAATACTTGTGGCTGTTTCTGACGACATAAGGAGTCCAGTGTTTAAACGCTGGATATCTGTTCACATGGACCAGAACAAAAAATGACTTTGCACTTATATCAGTGTGCACTTATATCTTTTTATTGTAATTATATTTTAATTTTAATGTGAGTGACACCCCTCTACAGTGTTAAGCTTAATTTTAATTTTATTTTATTTTTATTTTATTTTTTTCATTTAATTTATAGATGTAAGCATACCTATGGGAACTGATTGCCTGAAATAAATACTTTTTATTTTATTTATTTATTTATTAAAATAAAAAAATATATGTACTTACATTACAAAAAGTGAATTACTTGACAAATACACAAAATAGCCAAGGTAGGGCGTAAGGAATTGAAGACTCCTTGCTGTGCAATTGTTATTATTTTATTGTAATGATATTATTAGAGGTCCCCCGGAGGACCTCTACAAGTCACTTATAATGAATTGCCTACAATGTGTAAATTCGCCATACGATTAAATAAATGATATTATTACATAAAACATGCAAAAAGAGGGATTCAAGTTGTGCTGATTAACTTACGTACCTACATTGCATAACAAAGGGTTAAACTATTACAAATGTATCGCAATAAATATAATAAGTTAGGTACATAAAACGTTTAAACTATAATACTGTATTAGTGTTTCCCTAATATTAAAAAAGCATATGTATTGTTAAAATTACCGCAGATTATTAAAGCCATAGCTAAGTTCTGTGAACATAATTAATTAAAATTGCACGATAACATTTTCATGCACAAAAAAAATTATTGACGTCAATGGGAGGACAGCTGCATTGTCCAGTCCATCAGATGCGACCGGTGCTCGCCCTTCGTAACTGTTGGTGACATGAGTGTCCCCGCAACAGCGTAAACACTTAACCCTGAAGAAGGGTTCCCAATACGCTCCCAATAGTAAATTTATAAGTTACTCACAATGGTTTAAATTGAACTATCTGTAAGTAAGTCCACTAATTATCGCCTGCTAGTACTGGTTCCACCAACTGTTCACGCTCGTAACTATAAACAAACACACGGAACAATCCCGATCATCGTCTCGGAAACGCATAGATTGTATCGATAATAATTATCGTAATACACTGCAGTTTGCATGAAATAATGCTTCATTTCAATTCCATGCGCACTAAGTGCATATGTAAAGTTGCGTGGAACGATGCCAATAAACTTGATATAAATCGTTACGGTTTTCAACTATTATTAGGGTGCTCTGATGACTCCAATGTATCGATTATGGTAATTTTATTATCGAAATTTTGTTCGATGCGCTTACTTTTGCTGCACTCTTTTTTAGGGTCCCCCTGTATGCGTAATGAAGTTTGTTTGCTTTCACGGAGTTCGAGGCGGGGACTTATCCGTCTAGTTTGGCTTTTTATGGCAAATGTATTTCCGTTACGATAAGTTTTATTAGGCCAAAAAGGCCCAATAATGTATCGATAGAGATGGGAAAATCTGGACAATATTATTGTGTTGATTACAGTAAAAACTTTCTATTTTAAATAAGTTGATGTATAACTTATTCGAAAACCTTTGTTTCATTCTAATAAACATCTTATGCGTTTTAAATCCATGCCCATATTATTTTATTTCGAGCTACACATAAAGTCATTGAATAAATTCGTATCGTGTTTCGGCAATATCTACCATACTGTTTGCCAATAAAATTTGGTAACAGCCCATATATTTCTGATGTGCTAGTAACTTACATGTCATTGCGTTTGGTTATGGATATTCAATAGCGTTATTATGAATGAGATCATCCATTTGGTGTATTAGAGGACCACATGAATGATTGCTTCTATTGTTATTTCTGTTAATCATATCAAGTACAAAATGTCTGCTTTCTTTTTTTAACTTTAAGTATTAGAAATATTTGATTATGAAACTTTTTTTGTATGTTATGGACGTAATTTAACCTATTGACTGTATTTAGAATAATAAAGATGCCATATTCGTTGTGATTTTACTGACTTCATTAATTAGTTGCACAAGAGTGTCGAGACAGTATCTCGCAGTCAAATAAGACAACTGTCACGTTGTCTGTTTCGACCGTGAGATACTGAATAAATAAATAAAATAAATAAACATTATGGGACAATCTTACACAAATCGATCTAGTATTCGTAGGCAGGGTCACTACCAACTAGGCTAAGAGGCGGTTCAAATAGAGCACTCTTGCGATTGAGCTACAAAGACCTGCATGAGGGAGTAAAATGTATACAATAAATGTATATTATCAATAAAGCAAATATATTACCTACAAATTTTGATTTGTATTTGACTCCAAACAGGAAATCAGTCTCGAAAATCAAACTACGCGAACTGTATCCGAGTTAAAGAAAATGATATCACTGTTATTTGACTTATTTGCAAGCTTATTTACTATACATTTTACGGCAACGGAAATAACACACACGAAAAGCATATTTTTGTTACAATATAAAACCGCAAAAACGGAACACGAGTCAAACGTAACTCGGCGAAAGTAGGGAAATTTTGATTTGATGTAGAATTTCCGGGATCGCGAATACTGTAGTAAAATTTACGATCATGTTTACCTCTCTGATGTTTGTTTATCATATAAAATCGAAGGAAACCCCGACCATTGGCAGCGCCTGTTCCTGTTTAATCAGACCAGTGTATTTACCATGAGTTATACGTAACCGTAGGCGTTAACGACTGAGCGTTTCTAAAGTTTGTCCGTCTCCCTCCTGCCAGAGTAGTGGTAGGAACGAGATTGACATACTTTAGAAAGACGCAGTCGCTAACGCCTACAGTTAAGTACAACTCATGGTAAGCATACAACAGTAAATAGACGCGAGAGCAGGACTTGATTTCAGAGCTAAAGTGTTCGGAATATTAAATGCTCTGTCAATATTCGAATTCGTAGGTTATTTGTAGAAACGGTATAGTTAGTAAAATCAATCATTAAAAGTTAGTAATTGAAGCTATTAAGTGAACCAACCAAATACTTTTCTAGTATTACCCATAAATCCAGAAAGCGATGTCTCGATAACTACTACAGCTACCGATTTGAAATTTGGAATACTTATAAACAAAGTTGACTCAGGCACATTGAGAGAGAATTTATCGCAGATTTCAATTTATTTTTTAATGAAAAATGCCCGATAAAAGTGCGGACAAAAATTAAAAGTTTAGTTACTGGTCATCATTTTGAAAGGGCTTGATTTGCATTTTAAAGCATTTTTTTATAATTTTTATACAGTGAAAAATTATTGATTTACAAACGAAAATGTAACCCCTCTCCCTCTTCTTAGGAAAAACTCCCCATAACCAAACTAGCATACTAACTCTATACCGTGAAAATATGCATAATATGGATGTCAAAATTTTACTTCGAGATGCAGTTGCAACTAAAAGATTGAACGGAACCCTCGGTGCACGAGTTCGACTCGCACTTGGCCAGTCCTTTTTTTCCTTGTTACAGCCAAGTAGAATTGTGCCTTAGTCTCGTAAACAGCTCAATTAAATTCAGATGCACATCACAATACTAAACCCGACCAAACTCTTGGAGCGATCGAAACTAACATGTTAATAATTGAGATTAATTCTCACTCATGCCACGGGTTAACCGACGCAACTTTTAACCGTGGTAACTCAGACCGCTCCTTAATCTAAGCTCCATTAACAAAAACCATTTATCATAGTCTTAATAACAATTTAACCCCAACTAGATTAATATATCTTCATTTATTCATAGTAACCGGCAAGCATGCCTTCCATGCGTTATCAACTTTTATCATTTAAATTTTCATCGAGCACTCTTTCAAAATCAATGCCACAGCAAATGCACTTATTGTCCTTGCAGACTTGCATTCATAGAGCACGTCTGTTACAAATGTAGGATCCAGCTTTTGTTGTTTAACCATTGTGTACAATTAAAGTTGGAAAGATGTAATAATCTCGGCCATCTCTTTGTATGTTTTTTAACGGTGACACATGCGGGGTCATAATAAATAATAAGTACCGCCGGTGCGAACATTTTTGTCTGACAATGAAATTGAATGTCAAGTTTAACCGTAGGGTTGTGCAGTTATAATTAAACTCAATGTCGTGCCTAAGCGTAGGGTTGTACAAAGTTAAGCGTGTGCGCATAAGCGCTAAATTCGGGGTGTACCGTAATTTATTACAGTATAATATTTTGTTGCAGTCCACCGTTTATAGCGCATTTTTATTTATTATGTTTTTTTATTAACGGCCAAAACGGGTCATTATTGCGCATTCAATGATGGGGTTGCTAGATTCATTTAATTTGTTTATGATTCTCACGGAGCTCGATTATTACAAAATGGAGATAATATTTTGGGGTTGCAGTATTGACGTCAATACTTTTTTATTTGCAATTTTCATTTTGTGCTTAGGTTGCCTGCTTCTCAGATTTCGTTAGACCATTACTTTTTCTTCATACATATTGTGGCCATTGTGGGACAATCTTACACCAATACACCTAGTCCTACGGTAAGCTCAATAAGGCTTGTGATGTGGGTACTTGGCGACGATGTATATAATGGACAGATACATTATAAATACTTAAATACATAAAAAACACCCATAACCCATAACTCAGGAACAAATATTCATGATAAACATACAAATAAATGCCCTGACCGGGATTCGAACCCGGGACCTTCTGCTTCGTAGGCAGGATCACTACCGACTAGGCTAGGAGGTTCTTACGATTAGTCGAATAATTTATTTATTACGTAACGATTTATTTTAATCTGCATCGGCAATCAAATCTCGTAACTTAAATTTGATCTACATGAGTAGGTATGTAGGTAATGTTTTGTAGACAAACAAATTGTATATTTACATTCGCTGAACATAAAATTGCAAAACTTTAATTTGTATTGACTAAAATTTCATAAAACAAAAACTTTTTAAAGAATTTAATGAATTATAATTACTAATCAGCATACTGTCAATTTAATAATTTTTAACTTGCATAAAAAAGTAACGCATAAAAACTTTTTTAATAATTTCACATATTATAAGTCGACAAAACCCTGCTTCGCGTTGCTTCTATTTCTGCACTAATGGGTAAAAGGTTACTAACAACTCACCACGTGGATGAGATCCTAAAACAACCAAACTCACTATATTCATAATCGTATCCCCTGATTAAACAGTGATCATAACCCCGCTGATTAATAATGTTGATAATCAGATATTAGTATGATAATTAGAAAGCAAACTGTCTATACAAAAAGCATCTGACGACAAACAATTGTATCAAAATGAGTTCGTATTTTTTTTACATATTTTAAACAAAAACAGTATAAAATATGTAGCATAACACACAAAGTAGCATGTAAGTTATAGCACACTTTTGTATTCCAATATACAACTTAGTAGAAACTACTAAGTATACCTAGTATTTATAAGCGTATGCTATGAAATCATACCGACCCATATTCTTACAACAGCGCTTAACCGACCAATTTATCAAAACCGATTCCAACCGCGTTCCAATTTCAAGTTTAGCAAACGCAAATACGCTGAAACTTTCCGCACCATAATTAAACAGTAATAATAACCCCGCTACTTAATTATGTTGATGACCCAGCTATTAGAAAAATAATCAGACAGCAACTGTGTACACAAAATGCAACTGACGACAGAAACTTGTATCTACTAGTTTTTTATGTAGTATGTAGCCTACTGGCACACTTTTTGTATTAAAAAAAAAACAACTAAGTAGTAGTAATTCTACAGCGAAACCACTTCACCTATTCATAATCGTATCTCATTAAATCATAACTATAAGTACCTATATTCTTACAACAGCGCTTAACCAACCGATTAATCAAATCCAACGATTCAAACCGCGTTCCAATTTCAAATCTAGCATACGCAAATACGCCACAACTTTCTGCACCATAATCGAACAGTGATCACAAGCCCCGCTGCTTTAATAAGACTTAATAACATAACAGTGAATTGGCTGTACGGGCGCACAACCTCACGTACCAAATTACCAGTCTTAAATTACCAGTGTGACTGCAGGGGGAAATCGCAACACGTTAATAGACTCTATCGAAATAGTTTGAATATCGTCTCCCGGGGCGTCGGAATTATTGGTTTGACCCGAAGCTATTTGGCTAAACGTAACTATATTCGCTAATAAGCCGGGAGCCCATTGTAGGAAATGTAACAATAGTTGTCGGTTATCGGAAATCAATTGCTGCCCCGCGGAGTTTTAAACGAAATTTGAGAGAAAACTGGCCGTTGATTAACTGTGAAATGTATTGTATTAAATTGTATGTTACGTTTGCACCATTTTGCATTGTTTGTTTGCCAAAAAAGCGAGATTTTCTGAAACGGAATAGTAGTCACATAAATTGAGTTATTACTGTACTATCGTTTATTTATATATTTTTTAGGTTAGGTTATTTAGAGTATGTCTATAAAAGTAAAATACAAAACAACATAGAAAAAATAATATAAACCATAAACACATTGTAAAAACCCAACCAAGAGTGCCGCCGGCAACGGGCTAGGGCCCAGGCTACCGGTGGTTATAGAGCCGCAAAGAAAGGAACCGCCGGAATATGTTCGCCATGTCCAGGATTAGCTCCTTCTGCATCTAACCCTTTCTTAAACCACATCTTCGTAGCGACAGCCTCTATGTTAGTCGAGATTCTTCGCTATAAGGCCGGTCGCTGAAACAACTATAGGTATAATGATTGCCGAATCACATGGCGGTTGCGTCATGCGCCAGATTAGGTGCCTAGGTACTTGCTGGACTTGTCCTCCTCGGCCTTCACGAGGTTCTCGCCATGAGGTATAATGATGTCGACGAGCATGGCCCGGCGCTGCGATCGATCTATCGCAACGATATCAGACCTATTGGTTACAATAGTCCTGTCTGTGTTGATAGATCGATCCCAAGCGAGCGTGGCAGTTACTTACTCCTTACTTACCTTTTTTTTTTTTAATACTACGACGGTGACAAACAAGCATACGGCCCGCCTGATGGTAAGCGGTCACCGTATGGCCTATGGACGCCTGCAACTCCAGGGGTGTTACATGCGCGTTGCCGACCCTTTAAAAACTTTAACACTCCTTTTTTGAAGAACCCCATATTGTAGTCCTTTGGGAAAACAGTGGCAGGGAGCTCATTCCACAGCCGGAGCGTCCGCGGGAGGAAGTTCCTCTCAAACCGCACGGTACGAGACCATTTAGGCTCCAGGGTATGCGGGTGAACACCCTGCCGACGGCGAGCGGTGCGGTGGTAGAATGCAGCCGTTGGCATCATATCAAACAATTCCTCAGAGCACAATCCATTGTACAAGCGATAGAACACACATAAGGAGGCGAAGTCTCTCCTTAGACTTAAGGGTTCGATATCGCTCGTGAGTTTGGGATCGTTGACAATTCGGACAGCACGTCTTTGGATCGAGTCAAAGGGGCCCAGCTGGTATCCAGGTGCTCCCGCCCAAAGATGGCAGCAATACTCCATATGGGGCCTGACTTGAGACTTGTATAATAACAGTCTTTGCCCCGGAGAGAAGTACTGCTTAGCTCTATTGAGCACACCGAGCTTTTTGGATGCCAGCTTGGCCTTCCCTTCCAGGTAGCTACGGAATTGGACGTCACTGGAAATGTCAACACCCAGGATCCCAATACTCTCTGACATGGTAAGGACTGTGTCTTGGAATTGTGGGACCACAGTAAATGGGGTTTTTTTAGCGGTGAACGCGCAAACTTGTGTCTTAGTGGGGTTAAATCGGACAAGATTTTCCTGGCCCCACAGTGAGATATCAGAGAGAGCACTCTCGATGTCTGACACAAGCTTTTCACGACTCTCTAACACAACGGGACGAGGGATGTTAGCACGGCCTGTGTAATAGGCATCCCCAGTACTGTCGTCTGCATAACAATGAATATCGCCAATGGACAACATGTCATTGATATGCAGCAAAAACAGCGTTGGGGATAGCACAGAGCCTTGTGGGACACCAGCATTTATGTCCATGCTATCGGAGCAACTTCCGTCGACAACGGCTCGTATGCATCTGCCGGACAAAAAGCTGGCAATCCATTCGCATAATCCCCCGGGCAGTCCGTAAGATGGTAACTTCGATAGAAGACCCCCATGCCAAACCCGATCGAACGCCTTCGCTATATCCAGGCTGACTGCCAATGCCTCACCTTGACTCTCAATAGCTGAAGCCCAGCGGTGGGTGAGATACACTAGAAGATCACCAGTGGAGCGACCATGGCGAAAGCCATACTGTCGGTCACTGATCAGATCGTGATCCTCTAGGTATCCCAGGAGCTTTGCGTTGATTATGCGCTCCATCACCTTGGAGAGAAGGGAGGTTATAGCGATTGGCCTGTAATTCGACGGGTCTGATCTGTCACCCTTTTTAGGCACAGGGTGCACAAGGGCGGTCTTCCACGAAGACGGCACCTGCCGTTTGTGATATGAGAGCGTGAAAAGGCGCATGAGCACTGGACACAACTCGGGAGCACACCGCTTGAGCACCACTGCTGGTATGCCGTCTGGCCCGCTCGACTTGTGGACGTCTAATGACAGCAGCTCCCGCCGGACATCAGTTTGCCTGAATATAATACCGGGCATGGAGAAACCGCACCGCGGGACGGTAGGCGGTGCGGTGCTGCCATCATCGTCCATGGTCGAGTTCGAGGCAAAGAGATTGCCCAAGAGATCAGCTTTCTCCTTTGCACTGTGGACCAGATCACCATCAGCATTTCGCAGTGGTGGTAAGGACGACCGACAAAAATTTCCCTCGGCAGCTTTGGCGAGCGACCAGAAGGCACGACTCCCTGAGGGATAGCCCACGAGCTTCTCACCAAAAAACCTGTCCTCAAGTATTCGTATGTATGTAAAAACTGGTATAGGTACATTTTACAATAGCTTTGTCTAATTTCAGATGTGATCAAAATATTGCGGAACACAAACAGCCGCATTGTAATTTAATATAATAACAAACTACAGTATTTTTATACAAAATCAAATTTGTTTAATGGTTACCATTAATTTATATCCTTTTGTCGTCCGTCAATAATTTAGGTTTACCGCACTACTGCCCCCGCATCCAAACAACACATTTCCCCGCGTGTGCGTCAGCTGAGCGGGTCCCTAACAATGACACCTTATCTGTGTGCGTCCTTCTGGTTGGACCTATACACAGGACATGATTTGTGCGATATTGAACCCACACAATGACACGACGCAGTGTGTGTTACTTGGTCGGACCCACAGCACGCGGTCACCCCTCGCGTTTCATTAAATACATTTCCGCATATCACACACTATGTCATTTCCTCTGTAGTGTTGTGAAGCTATTGTTACGTTAATCGACAAATTTTGTTTAAAATCGTGACTTGTATTTTTTCACAATTAACCATTAACTTTTTTAAAGTATCTCATGAATTAGGTTGGTACGTAAATAAAGTGAAAATGTGTGTATGTAACCAGTTTGTATTAGCCAACATGACGATCGTTACGTGACACATAATGTTCACTTGACCATCTCTAAAAGTTCAACAGCCCACTAATATGAGGTTAGTATGGCGTTACAACGGTTGTATAACATATCATGGATGGACTCTAGATCTCTCATTATGTAGATCTAGATCAGGCTATATTATGATAATTAGATGTCATTCAGGACATACCTACGCAAATAATTCAGGACTCAAATATACAATTTTTTTTTTGCGAAATAATGGATACATTTATGTGTTAAAAATTAATATAACAGAAAAAAAGTAGAAGTAAGTATACATTTAAAATAAAAACTAACTTATTTACCATAAGGTAGGTATTTATATAACGCTGGTTACCACTTATTGAAAATTGTGAAAATTTCAACCCTAGACGGTTAAAAACATCTACGAGAATGAAGTCGCAGGAAACAGCTCAAAATCCATTGTTATTTCAACATTATTGAGACATTTTTCACATCACTAGCCTTTATAGGATTTCGGGAAGTCATTTGCTGATTCGATTAAACTAAACCAATGGAATAGAAAATATGGCTCCCAACAAGTTTCTCAGCTGGAATTTACGGCTTTCGATGTAGCAATTCCATTGATACCTAGCAATCAAACGTCAAATAAATCGGTGAAAAGAACGCCATTCCAACATATTTTCCACTATTTTCCCAAGAATATATCTGTCTTGAGCTCTCCGACGAAATATATACCTTAGCAGCGTTTGAATAAAGTTGCATTTGCGATAGTAAGATTATGCAAATACGATCTCCGAAAAATGAATCGAGATTTGACATCAGCAATGCAGCATTGCAAAATGTTTTACAAATGTTAGCTTTAAGGTTGGTTTTATCTCGCATGAATATAGAGGGATATAATTGTACGAGTATGTAAGTTGATATCACGTGTGGAAAGCAAAACTACGCATCGTGAGTGAATGTGGCTCGATTGGCAATGCCCTACTTACCTATTGGGTTATCTGTGAGCTGTGATGGTCAGGTTCTCATCGAACTAGTTAATCATCCTAGCTTAATGACATGTCAGTTTCGATCGATAGATGTAAATTAGCTTTTATAAGTACTTTACTGGTGTAAACTGGGCTCCAATCAGATTTATTTTCTCCTTGATTTCTATAATTTATACTATCTTTTTGTATAATTATGACTTTCGATAAATACTGTATTATCATTTATTGTATATATTTTTGATAATTTAATGTAAGAAATAAGAATGTAAGAATTAATTAAGAATTAAGAATAATTATGTCATATTTAGAATTGAACTCTGATTCTCTCTATTTTCTGACGATGTTTGGTACGTACACACGCGTTCAGAATTGGATGGGCACTTTATGAATGAATTCATTCATAAATTGACCATGCAATTCTGAACGCTATAGTACATAATATTCTCTTCGGATACCGCGAAACGGAGAGTTAAAACGGAGTGCTGAGAAAGACTCGAAACATAAGGAATATAGTTAATGTTAAAGTGTTTCATTTGAATAATATTCGTTCCACTTATTGTTGCCATTTTTAGGGATCCGTATCTTAAGGGTAAAAACGGGACCCTATTACTAATACTCCACTGTCCGTCCATCTGTCTATCACGAGGCTGTATTTTATGAACCGTTATAGTTAGACAGTTGACTTCTAAAAGTGCCCTTGAGGCCTACTTGACGATAAAAATTTTGAATTTTGTTGAAATTTTCACAGATGATGTATTTCTGTTGCCGCTATAACAACAAATACTAAAAACAGAATAAAATAAGTATTTAAGGGACCCTCATACAAAAAACGTGATTTTATACGATTTTAAGCTAACATGGTCATTTGCATTATATCTACAACCAGCAGCTCTTCAGTTTACTCCATGAACATGCGCTTGCCACAGTGCCGAAATATCGGGTGCTCAATAAAAAGAACGTTCATGGTGAATATATATTATATCCCGTTTTAGATTGTAGTTATAAAACGTGATTTAATTTTCCGTTCTTATAGATAGTGCTACAAATCCTTGGTGCGCAAGTCCGACTCACACTTGGTCGGTATTTTTATTTTTAAGTACCTATAGTGACGCACAATTGATTTCATTTCAGACAAAATTGCAATGAAAGAAAATCAGCACGATCTGTCTAAAAACAATTGCTACAGTTTTTTTAAGATAGGCACCTACCTACAATGTTACAATGGTAATTCAATTGACTTTCTCCGACTCTTTACTTAACAGTTAATGGTTTTAAACCTATTCAAAGACAAGGGTTCTCATTTACAACGCCGGAGCAAACTTCAATGGACAAAGACAAGCGAAATTACAATTATTTAAGCATCGTCTTTGACGATTTCGTCTCGTGTCTACAAATTTTATAGATTAGGTACTTATTGTGATTTTCAACTTGGTAAGTAATCTAAATTGGAGGAGGTTCTCAATTCATGTATTTTTTTTCAGTAAGTAACACTGTTTTAACACATAACTTTTTATGGTATATATACCTACTCTTATTTAAGCACGAGCAGACATTTTCATGGAAGAATAATAGTAGTTTATGCAACAGTGATATAATAAGGGCTCTTAAAACTTGAGGGTCACCGTTACAAAACGAGACGAAGTCGAGTTTTGTAATAATAGACCCGAAAGTTTTAAGAACCAATACACTAGTTTTTGTACGACAGCTAAAATAGCGTAAAAAGCTAAATCTAGAAACGTGGCAGAATAGGGAAGATGTTGTGCCCGCTATAAAAATTAAAAAAAAAACAACAGTGCTCATATAATATATTCTATGAAAATCCATAGGAGCAGTGTTCTTATGGAATACCATAGGCAACGTTATAATGTATACTTTTTAAATATCGCTGTCACTCATCTAATTGACAGATTGAAGTGCTGGAGTAGAAAAAAATATTTGTAGCAAAACGGCAGTGTGACAGTAAATGGTGGAAATTAAAAAGTGGCAACATTGTATTGTTGTCCCTTTCAAATCAATTTACGAAAACGGAACGACACTACGATGTTGCCACTTTTAAATTTCTACCATTTTCTGCCGCACTGTGTCCTATGTCCCAAACTATCCCTATACCAAATGTCATCTCAATCTGTTCAGCAGTTTTAGCGTGAAGAGGTAACACACAGACAGACAAAGTTACTTCCGAATTATGTGTCATGTCATAAGAGCTTCATAATCAAAATGTCCTATTTTCCCAAACATATCCGGAACTGATCAAAATTATTGTATTATGGCACAGGGACGATGTTTAATTTAAATGTCCGCAGCCCATCTGGATTCATCGTGCAACCGGCATCCGATAAATATTAGCTAAGCTCCAACTATTATCCTATAACCAATTTAATTTGGTTGTTTCCACTTGGTACCACCGTGAAACATTACTTAATTTATAATCCCTATGGCAACGTAGGGAATGCAACTAGTAAATATTTCGTATGAAATTTACCGGTTACCAAATAACATTCTGGTTTAAATTCCTATACAATTTTACTGGTTTGCATTCTCTATAGCATCCTCATAAGGTCTATCAATGGTCAGTTGAAGGTGTTCCTGTTTTTACCAAAAACCACCACTGCCGCTTTTGTTTAAAGTTATTAATAGCCTCCCTAGCCCAAGACAAGTACATATACTTATTAAGTATTTATAAAAAATACTTATGTACTTATGAAATTACAATGAATAATACAAAATTGAAAAACATTAAGGTTAGTGTGATACCAAACTAACATAATAATATGTATGATTTAATTATTTGTTATATATTGATGTGTAGGTATTTGTTGTTTATTCCGCAAACAGTGATTAAATCAGACACAGTTGACGTAATCGGCCTGACTTTACATAAAAAGCACAATTATATTTTGTAATAGGTACCTCATCTGCGGTGATAATTCGCCTACAATCTTCTCTGCTTTGCCTCATGATTGACTGGTAGAGAATGCCGCATGGCATTAAGTTCGCCTTTTGTACATTAAGCTTATTTTTTGTGTGCAATAAAGTTTAAATAAATAAATAATCGTACCAACCTAGTAGTACAAAGTAGAACAACACCCTCTGGCCACTAGGCCCACGAGGGGGTCAACTGACCAGTGGTAATTTTACAATGCGTTTATCTGTACTAAATTGGCTAGCATACAGATTTCGGGAACTGTTTAAACTTTAGTTCCCATGCGCAATCGACGCGGGTTCAAAAGCCATTTCACTACCCCATAAACACCCCTTTATTAGGGGTTCGCGTGAGTATTAGCCACATTAATTCAAATCGATACTTTTTGTTTCAAACATACCTTTTCAACAGTAACGGTGAGACCGTTACCAATCGATTAAAAAGCTATATCTGTATATTGGCAGTAAAATCACCTTATGAGAGCTAAGTTAAACCAATAGTCAATCTCATTATGGTCTTTAGAACATTTGTAAGATAATCAGACATAAAGCTGGCTGTTAAATTTGCCTTTCGATCTCCCATCGCCTTAAGACGCCATTTATGAACCATAAAAAATACATTAATAATTAATAAAGTTAATGGAAGCGCAACAATGAAGGATGTAAAAGTTACTCGCGGTCGTAAAACATAGACTTGTTTTATAACGCGTTTATCGCATTATATGAATGTATTTGTCGAATACTAATTAGTTTGAGCGGACCACCAGAGGCGCGTCTTCATTTCCTTGCTTTTATTTGACTTACGGTAACGTTTATCCGGGGAAGCTAACAAATTAACGTAATAAAAGTAATTATTTTAACATGGTAATAGAAATTTGATTAAGGAGATCATCGAACTTTTTATTTATGATCAAATAAAAGTGTCATATTGCGAAGTAATAATCACTTTTTTCTATTTCATTACTAAAAGCGTGGAAATAGAATAATCCCGTATAGAATTGATTTTTTTACCTTTTTAAAACCTAAAGGGCTTTACCTTTATCTCCGGCGTATCGCTGATTCTTCTATTAAATATTGGTACAAGTATAGTTCCATCTTTAATAAAACCATACGTAGTGTAAACGTTGTACAAATAATTCAAAGAAAAATCAGAGGCACCAGCTATTCAATAATGACCAAGCCGTACGGTATCCATATTTACACTCACGAAACAAGTTTCCATACTGTCAATATTGGGCTTTCTATACACATGAATACGTAGCACAATGGCCTTCCATTTTGACCGTTGGCTGTGTTTGTGTAGACAATTGTCGCTACGCCCAGGATGCCACCAAAGTTCTGTGCGGGTAGTGCGTAACGACTCTTTTACTGCTGTGTAAAGGAATGATACCGTTGCTAACGAAGTACTGGTGGATGTGTCAATATTAATCAGTAAAGAAGTAAAATAAATGTATTGGACAGAAAAACGTACATAACTTGGGTGTAAGGTACTTAGAAGAGTGTAGGTATTGCTGTGGTTATAAATAAACACATAGTTAATCAACACAAGCTACTATAGGCTCACATAGTATGAATTCGTATAATATATGATGTTATATGTTATTGAATTGTGATCAGTGGGTATAATTAAAATTAGTATATGAATCAGATTAAAGAATACTTTTATTGTCTTACGTTCAAAAATCATAACAGTTGTTACATTTAAGAACATTATCGATAATTTTCAAAACACCTATCTGAATCTAATAACATTAATTGACGTCATACGCATTTCCTCTCATTATTTAAAAAAGGGCAACTTCAACCTCCCAAGGACCACGGTCCTACACATAAGACTAAATACTTAGTTCAATGAAATTTGAACTGTTTGCAATTGGAACAGTTGCGTTTCTTTTTATTTTCATTTCATTTTAAAACAAAGTGGATTCAGGCTTCTACCCTATTTATTTCAAATTTTAATAACAATTTTATTATGTGGTGGTAAAACACTCATCTCCTTCCTTTCATATCTCATTGAATCAAAAATTGGTGTCTTTCTTGCAAATATAATGGCATCAAGTGTATTAAAATTTGGACATACTATTATCAGCGGACAACACCATTTTAGATTCACAGACATTTGTGAAAAACGGCTTGTTTAGTTTCTAAACAATTAGTGTTAAAAGTATAAACTTGTAGTAGCTATTCCAACAAGACATTTACTAACTCGAAACAGCAGCATTTTGGACAGCTTGTTAGACTCAAAGAAAAAACTTACGTTATTGTAAATTAAGATAGACTACTTACAAATATTTAGTCTTGATTCTTAATTCTCCTACAAAATTAGGCTCTCCTTTTGACTTTACGAATTTCATGCGACTTTTAGTTAAAGTAAATAATTTAATTCAATAAGATATTCAAGTCACTCAGTTTATAGTTACTTAAGATTTTGTTGGTAATTATATTATTATTACTCTTATAAGTGCCTAAATATTTTATTTTCACTTTTTCGGCACATAGTGAACGGAATTACATGAGACGTCATCAATAAAAATAACAATATACAATTGTGCAAAATATATTATTTAGGTGTATTTTGTGATGACATACGGTACTGAAACGTGGTCGCTTACAATGGGCCTCATAAGAAGGCTCAAAGTCACCCAAAGGGCAATGGAGAGAGCTATGCTAGGAGTCTCTCTGCGAGATCGTATCAGAAATGAGACCATCCGCAGCAGAACCAAAGTAACCGAAATAGCTCTCCGAATCGCTAAACTTAAGTGGCAGTGGGCGGGGCACATTGCACGTAGAACCGATGGCCGTTGGGGCGGAAAGGTTCTCGAGTGGCGATCGCGTACCGGAAGGCGCAGCGTGGGTAGGCCCCCCGCAAGGTGGACTGATGACCTGGTGACGGTCGCAGGAGTCCGCTGGATGCGGGTGGCGCAGGACCGGTCATTGTGGAAATCTTTGGGGGAGGCCTATGTCCAGCAGTGGACGTCTTTCGGCTGAAATGATGATGATGATGATGAGGTGTATTTTATTTCGTTCGTTACAAATAGGAATAAGGAATCTGCTTTTCGCGCTTAAAGATATTGATATTATTTTTATACCTAACTGTGTATATAACACACATTAAAACATTTCATTATTAAGTAATATTATAGTAAGTTCCTTCTATCCATAATAATAATTATGTCATTGATTTTAGTACTTTTACTGTTTATCTTTTTGTACGTCGGTTGTTAATAAGGCGCTATTGTCATAAAGATTAATTTAGAAATGAACCTTATCAACCCTACAAAATGGTTTCCTTTACTAAACTCAAACACTTAATCAAGTTCAGGCTTATATGTTATTGTTACAATAAAAGGTACCACTTTGTCCAAATTTCGCCTGCGTAGAATTAGAACAAAATCGATCCTATGTCCTTTTCCATACAAATTATCTCCATACCAAATTTAATTTTGATCTGTTCTGCGGTTTTAACATTACTTTCTTATTTATAATATAAGTATGGATTAGTTTGGTAATTAACCAACATATATGTTTAGCTTGCACAGATGTAAACCTTACTGGCTCATTTTAAATAATTAAAACATCGTACAGGTACAAAATAAATAAACAGATATAAATTATAGGTAATCGAGGTTGTATAACGGTAGTAGGTAGGTAGTAGTCATTTGGATTTAGAAATAAAGCGTCATTCAAACGTACGTACTTAAGAACGTGACAAATTCGTAGTCAAGTCTCTTAGCGTATCAATATCAAGTTTTTCGGGTCGATATGTACTCGAATTTATTTGTGTGGGGTATCACGAATAGTTATTAGTTCCTGAGTCATGAATACTTTGTATGTACTTATAGGTATGTATGTGTGTACTCATACGTATACTACATATTTTCTTATCATGGGGCTAGATCGATTTGTGTGAGATTGTCCACTATTATTTATTAATTTAATATACATGAATATATACTCATATAACCATTTTTATCTTATCTTCTTCCAATAATATTTAGTTTTAGTTTAGGACGTTGAAATGTATTCTGAATATTCTAATATGCAAATACATAAAAAATTAATCTTTGTCACGATGCAGCTATAGTGCTTACTTAGTTCTTCTGGTGCAACAATCCTATCAGTTTTGACTTTTCAAGATGTTACCTTTCACCTATGTAGATATTTATCAATGCATAGCCTCCATCGTGTCCTGGATTCTACCCAAAGTCTCTTACGTTGCTAAATACAGGTAGAGATAGTTTTGATAACCTCTGGGTGTGTAGCCAAAATCAATCTCTCACGCTACGCGGCCTGTCGTAGTTATCTCTCTGTATTACTCTTCCTTATTAGTGCGACAATGACAGTTGCGTTTCGTTTGCGACTTTTTTGTCATCTTGCCTACGCACGCTGTAGCCCCAGCACAAGAGTGCTGCAACAGTATATCGCGGTCGAGAAAGACAACTGTCATAGTCTAATCCGAACATAAAGTTACAGGCTGTCTCTTTCTTGGCCGCGAGACACTGCCGCAACATTTTTATGCAAGGGCTACTGATGTTGTCCATTCGTTCCCGCTGAACAGCCCATCTTAGTGGTTGTAACATGCGGAATCTGACGATCGTCCCTTTACTAAACAACTATGTACCTAACATTTGTGTTAACCAGAAATATGAACTAAATCAGCAAGTGGTCAGAACATAGGGATAAGCTTTATCTAACGGTTACAACATGTTACGTCGACACAGATTTTATCTTATGCAATATGCATCCTATTTCCTCGCCGTTGCACACCTCACAGCTTACACTCTAGGATTTAAGGCGTATGCAGTTTAAAATGCTCTTTCAAATGTATCCTGAGATAACAGAAAGAAAACATAATAAAATATATCTTAGCAAATATTTATCCTTACAATACCTACCTACCTACCTACATAATACCTACTTACATGTTTTTTCACAAAACCTAAAAATACTTTTTTTCTTCCCTGCTAGGATCCCTCGTAAAAGTAGCACTTTCTTGTTCAAGAAACATTTTTGTTTCCAGACATTATCTTGTGGCATCGTGGTGTTGGTCTGATTAACACTTGAATCCCTCATTAAGCTCAGGGTTCCACTATTCTTCCATCGTTTCGTTCGGGATTCAATGTACGGCCTCGCCGAAAATATATCATTTTGATCCTCTGTGACACAATATACTATTGTTTACGGTTTGCTTAACATTAAGCATCATTAAACAGTTGATAATTTTTAATAAAGATACCATAACAAGTCAACTGGCAACGGATGTAGGTACGTACCAATTGGTCAAGGTCATTGAAGTATGGGTACGCCTTAAAAAGGTTCTTACTGTACGAGCATAATAATATTATTTCTTACTTCTCCACAGCTCCGGACGAGGCTATTACTCATCTCCCAACTTGAGGGCTCTTTTTTATTGCTAGACGTGAAAAATACCAGAAATTTCATCCGGTCCGTTCAAAGTGGCAGGATTAATTCGGCTGGCACTTATTTCAAATTGGATTTCGTTCGCAGCCACTGTGATGTCTGTAAGGTCTTTATTCGCTTTTAATAGTCTTTGACTCGCTGTCTATTACATCCCTTATGATATCATTATAAGCGCGGGATGCTGGGAATTGTTCATTTTTGACAACGTAATTTTAAAATAAATATTGCCGTCATGTAATTTAATCCAATCCCTTTTGCAATCAAATAGAGGTTTCTGAACACTATTGGGGCGTATGTAGGTTGGATAATATTATGTATTGTAATCATTGTTTGTGTGGCTTTTTCATAGCAATTTTTGGTTGGGTTCAATAACTTACTTAGATTTGGTTAAATTCAATTCAACAGTACAAAAAAAAATAAAAAAAGTCAATATCATTTAAGACCAAATAGAAAAACCAGACAAAGAATTAGACCAAACAGTCGCGATTACATTTTATTCGAATGAATTGACAAACATTTATTGCAAGCTGAATATACATGAAAATCATCAAATGGAAATGGATTTGCTTTTCAATTAATTGTTGTAAATGCCGCTAATAAATTGGAATCATTATCTACGCTTGGTAATCTCATTCAAACATTTATATCTAAAATTGAAACTGAATTATGTTCTAAACTAGTAACCACAAATTTAATAGTGTTTAATAGTTTATTTATAGATTATATAATGTGATACAGATACACCAGTCTTAAACACTCACGTTCCCGCTTTTCTATTAATGCATGATCAATGATCATCTTATATTGTCTTCATACTGTTAGGTCAATTGGTTCAAGCGCCTTAGAACCAATGTTCCACGATTAAGCTAGCATTTTACTTATAGCGACATCGCAGCTGCAACGGGTGAAATGCAATGGCACGAAGAAGTCAGCTCCGTAGCTGACTTCAACTCATGAATGAATTCAGCTCCATCAGTCAATTTCTTATCAAGGAAATCGATTGGTTCCTTCGCAATCTACATGTCGTCTTCAACATCGTATCACAACAATCACAACACGAGGAATGTTATCTTAAGATATGTGATTTCACGTTGATCTCTGCGAAAACAATAAAAAAGCTCTCGCAAGTAGTTAAGGTAAACGATTTTGTTTTCAAGAGACCAGAGCCCTTACCATGACGACTTAACGCGATTCAGTTTAGGACCTACATAAACTGAGTCACTACCATATAACTGAGCACAGTTAAGAACCTAAACTGAATCGCATTGACGTCATGGTAAGGGCCCAGAATCCAGATATACTCTGTTTATACGCCTCCCTTTTTTCGGAGAGAAAAGTATTGGAGGCATTTTTTTTTAAATCTACTGTCACACGGTCGTTGTCATACTATAGCATTGTGACATTTGGTGCATAAGACGGCAGGTTGTCCGCATTTTCTAATAATGAAACAAAATCGACATCAAGAGCTGGAATGAATGCTGACACATATTGAACTCATATGCCTTGGTACCTAATAGATTTTATCGTAATCAGTTTTGTGCGATAATATCCGTGCATTCCTGGATAATAACAAGCCATGTAGATCATTTTTCTAAATACAGTATTAAAAAATGAAAAAAGTGTCTAATCGAGTATTTGCTACTTTACGTACTCTGTAATTTCATTTGGTTGTTTCATCGGGTAACCAACGTCTGTCCTAACTTCGAAGGTCTAAAGGATAATCGGTCATAAGATTAACCCGCCAATTATACTGTTATCCGACATGCCTTGCAATTAACTGACCGTACGAAGTGGATTACTGCGTATATAGAGTATACATACATACCTATATACATTCACTAAGTGGAGGTATTAGAAGTCAATGGTTGAGTAGACAGAGCCCTATTGCGTTATATTGTTACATCTAATTATTACTCTACATAAACAGCGTATTATTTACGTGCAACTGTACATAATACGCTGCACACTTACCGTGAGTTGTTGTAGTTAACGATGTCTCGTTTACATCTCGGTATCTACAGTTGCATCTCGCTTTCACAAGCAAGTGCGAGCAAGATGCACTGTCAGTGAGCTGACGTAGACACTAGCACCTTCGCTGCGTACCAGGCCGAAATGGCCTGGTACAGTAATGGTTGATTGCGATGTTAACTAATTGCCGCAGCGAAGGTGCTAGCGAGCATAGTTTTCTACAGTAAGTTTTAATTCGAGGTAAGCACACTGGTGGTATGAAATACAGTGGAACCTCGATAGCACAGATCTCAAGGAAACTCTAAAAAGTTCGTGTTCTCGAAATTTCGTCTTTGAGAGATTTCAACTTACAAAGATAAAACCAATCAAAAATTCTAATTAGAGAGGTAATTATACAAACGCATATTTTACACTGTACAGCCTTCTAATAGAGGATTATTAGTCAATTAATTCGAGATATGTGACAAAACAATACATTGACTTTTTCGGGTTACAGAGTTATTGTTTTTTCGAGTTATGGTGTTTGTTCGTCTGAACTAGGTTAAGTATTTCAAGATATATAGGTTTTGGTCTTGGTTGAAATTATCGAGGTTTCCCTGTATAATATGATAATTCATATTTCTATGCCGTGTTCAGTGATACTATTTAATAACAATAATGATGCAATTATGAACATGACGATACGATATTATTCTGAAGGGGCTTTTTAATTAAATTAATTTACCGTCATTATATAATTAATGATTATAACAAAAGTGATAAAAAGGTATCAGTTACTTGAGTGCTAATAAATAGTTTTATAAAACCTTTTTATTCGATACTTATACCTTACCCCAACCACTTCATAAACATTTAAAGCTATCATATAAATTTTACGCAACATTTTAAATGATACATACGAGCCATTTGCAAACCGCTTTTGGTTCATAGTTTACGCAAAAGTATCGATAAATCTTTACCGTGGACATTTTATAAAATCCCACCCCGGTATTCACTCGACTTACGAGTCCCTATAAAGTGTGTCAAGAGTCTGTGACCTATGCTCTCTACCGCCTCTTTAAGACAACAAGCATGACAAAGGTAAATACTGCATGTTTGTTCAAGTGATCGTAGGTGGCACTCGGCTGGGCGAAGACGTAAGCCTATATAACTACTTTTGTAAAGAGTTGAATAAAAATGAACTACTGCTTTCGGGAAAATGGAAGCTGTTTCTGTACACACCTACAACTGGTCGTTTTTTTATATAACTGTTTAAAAATGTAACTGTTTAAATAAATTAATTACAATTTATTATTAAATCAAAATACAAAATATTAGTCATACAATAATTACAAAAAATGATTTAATATAATTGTAAAGCAGGAATCAAATCATTTATTATTTGCAATATATGTTTTGTTTCATGTTTTTTTCTAAGTAGTCATACATACTACTATATAATATCTAGTATATACATATTATGTATAAACTTGCAGTTATTTTTGCGGCAGTTTTTTGCGCAAAAGAAGGAGGTGACTGGTTCGATTCCAGCCCTGCTCACCGGGGGCCTATTATTATATGTGACATCTCTTTCAATTTGTAAGTATGTTTAATTTCAACAAAACTACTATTTAAATTGATCTTACATTTCCCACGTCAGATCTTCATTATAAATATTCCTATTGGGTTTTAAATATAATAGATCAGTTTTCGGCAACACACGCTTTCGAAACCTGTGGTACCAAATCTCGACAATATCCTTTTCTTTTATGCGCCTCTCGGAAAACCGAAAATACTTGTAGATTAAAAACGCAGTGGTTTTAAAACAACTTTTCAAAAGTTTTAACTACCTACTACACCGGGTATGGCCTGAAATAGGTGCAATAAATTTAATCGTAGGTAGTTCCTACTCCCCTAACCGAACAACGTTTGCACAGCAAATTTTAAAAATAAAGTGTTTATTGATTTTTATTACATTTTACAGTTTGTTAGAAGAACCAATGTACAGCGAATTTTGACAATTAGGCTGATGTTAACGTACATTGAAAATACTATTTGCAAATACTATAATACTATTTGAAAATACTATATGAAAAAGTGAAAAGACGAAAGAGTACGTACATTTTAAAAGTTGTTAAACAAAAGTTGTTAGGTCTGAGAATAATTACTACATACGATTCAATTAATTCATCCTATTACAGGCCACACCCGATATGCTCGTATTGGATAAATAGTGATAACTTTTAGTGAAAGGTACCACTTTGTCGCTCGCTAGCCAATAAGGCAAGTCATATTAATTTAAGTAGAAATAAACCTTATCATCAATCGATACAATCCTTTTACTAAAAACAAGCACAAATATTCTGTAAATCGAACGTAGAACGCAGTAGCTTGATAATACCACAAAACTACGGCATATATGTTAAAGAATAATAGCCATTCCGAGACTGCCATAAGAACTTTGCCGCTTGCCAAATATCATTGGTTTTCTGAAACATGTGACATAATTTTCAACGCACACGCACGCGTTCTCGCTGTCAAGAACTGTCTTGTTAGTTGTGTTAGGTAGGTACTATGATAATATTATGTCCACTGGCTTAACCATGCCTTTGTTTAGTCCAAGAACATGGTCCAATTGTTAAAGTTGGCCATGTAAATCCTGCACTGGATTACTTTTAAGGCGCAAAGTCCAACGCGGGGCTGTAAGCCTCCTTTATTAAGCTAGCTCATTAACAGATTCTCTAATGTAGTGTAATTTAATTAATATCTTAAAGCTAACAAGGGCGAGAACATAACATAGTTTCACAGGCTGAATTCTAAGTATTTATTTATTTTAACTTTATTGCACAAAATACAAAAACAAATGTACAAATGGCGGACTTAATGCCCAATGGCATTCTCTACCAGTCAACCATAGGGCCAAACAGAGACTTGAATAAAATGGTGCAAAGAGAGAATCAAGGTAATAATATCGAAATAATTGCAAAGCAAACTGAAGAACATTATGTATATTATTATATATAATACACAGATAAAATAATATAATATACTACTACATATTTCCAACATGCACTCTATACAATAATGATGGACACTATGGAAACTCTTCTTTCAGCAGGTGCTTACGCAGCATCCGTTTAAACGCACTCTTACTTGAGGCTTGTCTTATATAAAGAAGCGAATTCCAATGACGACTTGCCTGGATGGCGTAGGAATTACCCATGAAACCAGTACGGTGAGCAGGAATCTTAAGTTTGAGAATACGGGAGGTACGCAGCTCACAACCTGGCCGAGGGGTTTCAAACACGAACATACTTTTTAGGAATCCAGTCCTTTTTAAGTATTTCAATGCATTCCATAATCAAGATACTTGATTACATGCATACTAACCTAACCTAACCTTTTTTTTTATTGATTAACAGCTGCTGCTAACTAAAAGACATTTTGAAATTGTCATTTTGGTCATTTTAATATTGTAAATAAAGTTGTTTTTTATAATTTACATGGCTGCGAAGATTTTATTGACTTTATATATTGCAAACTACTATTTTTATTCTACTACTCTCCCATATGAATTATCTATACATATCGAACCACTGATAACTATCTGTCCACTGATAACTGATTGTCTATTTGTTCTTTTAAAAAGTTAAATGTAGGTAAATTTAAAAACCTACACATTCACCTCGTAGAAAAGACACTGTATGAACGTCACTTTCTCAGAATGTTAGTAGGTATTAAGCATTAATCATCCCGCCGTATTATAGACAACATTTCCCGCATTTAATGGACTGTTTTCCTTACATCTCGCACTACACGCTCACGTTGAAAGCCGAGACTGTAAACGTTAATTGGACATGAAACAAAGTTCAACACGGCTCATTAAATTTTCAAACATGTCTGAACTGGTATTTTGAAACAGTATATCTTATCAATAATATCCCGTACAGTCGAGGAAGTCTATAGACTTAAAACCCACGTCACGTCGTATCTCATGAAACAAACATAAAGATTAAGTTTAAACTTTGAATAGACTACCATATACGCTAAAATGTTTTTTTTTCTTAACTTCGTTCCTGTGGCTTTGGTCAAAACAACGATTAGCACTCCATTTTTCTTCTAACAGTCCCAATAGATTGATCTCTCTTTTTGTAACTTCTAAAAGTAATATCGAAGAATACTTATCGATCTAAGGCAATAAGAGCATACATCATCGTCTATTATTTTTTTAAGAGCTACGAGTATTCTTGCGCAAAGAAAGTAAAATAAGTATTTTACTTTTGAATTATTTTTATGTACTTATATAAGAAATTATTATAGGTCTACGTAATACTTCTATACTGCCTTTAAATGACTTTAAATCACTTACTCACTTACTGTCAATGTGTATTATGAACTGATAAGCCTTATATCTTGTTTCCATGTTTTATTGATGTGCCGTATGCGAAAACCAAAAAAAAAGTTGCGTTTCATGTCTCTGAAAGTGAGGATACTAGAATCTTATTTCTGAGGGCCTACCCCTAACTACTTCTTTCTTTCGTCTAACTGCCTCTTTGTCGCTCAAATATTCAAGCGCGATAGAGAGCCAAATAGACGAACGAACGAACGAAGTGGTTCGTGGTAGGCCCCCAGGTTTGCTTCTAACAAATGTTTATAAAGACCAATAATTACAGACACTACAATCACATCCTTACCTTTAGGGACTACCTCAATCTACTTAGCACCCCTACCGTGCCCAATATAAATATGTAGCTAATAATAGGGATGACGACTAGGTTGAAAAACTATTATTCTAATTAGTCCGTCAGTTAGGTTATCTAAAATGATTAGACATGTATTTTTTCCTTTTTCAATTTAACTAAAATTGACGAAGATAAAGAGCATCAAAGTTCCGGGGTGGGGGCTTGTGACGTCACTCCTAGGTAAGAATTGTACCTAGGAGTGACATTACGCGAAACTTGAACGCACTGTATTTTTGTCAATTTTGATTTGACGAACAAAAGAAAAAATACGTGTACAATATTTTTTTATAATCTAAAAGACGGACTAAATAGATTTTTTCAGTCGTCTAGCCTATTGAAGTGCTTCCTTAAGCACTATGTATCACTATTACTGGTTAGATACCACAACCACACCAATGTAAGACAGACGTCCGTCCATGATCGTGACTGTTAACGGACTGCCTACTAGTGCCTACCCACATCCCCGTGCCCGACACAGCGGCAGAGCTGTCAAGTATCTCTTTATAGGTAGAGAAGCAATACATTAACGACCTTTTTTTTTCTCATTCCAGTGCATCTTCGGAGCGCACTGCGTACTCCTGGCTGCCGGACAACAGACTGGAGTTCAGCTCGCCGTACAGCCGGCGTCGATCGTCCACCTCGACCGTCTACGAGAGCGACTGATGGCACGACTACTTCGACACGCTCGAAGAAGCCCTGCTCTGATAACGGACACTTGTGACAGTGACTATGTAAATAAGCTAAACTTAAATTTCACTAACGAAAGTAAGTAAATTAAAGCGATTTATTGTTATCTTTAAATACAATAAGTCGTAGTAACTAGACTGAAGTTACTCCAATAAGGCCCGCTTACACCACTCAGGGTTAGCCGCTAACCCGGAGCTAATCTGTAAAATTCCATACAAAAAACAGGTTATGTGGCTAACTCCGGGTGGTGCAAGTGGCCCTAAGAGTAACAAAAAAGTGCAAGTATTTATGACTCGCTAGATGCTCTGCTTTGATGATGTGACGTGGCAGTAATGACGATATAAATATGATCTAAATTATAAAATTATGATTTAATTTTATTAAACACACACGGTGTAACAAAAGTCCCGAACGCTACTTCAACAGGTAAGGCTAATGACCTGGAGTACCTAGGAAACAAGTAGAAAAATTTCGAAATTCGAATAAAAAAAGTTTTACTTTGTACGGAGATAGGTGCACTTTCGATCAGCTGTCCCATACAAAATCTCCTTCTTCTTCTTCCTTCCCTTGTCCCACCTACGTGGGGTCGGGTCTCCTTGTCATATAGCGCCAGAGTAGTCGATTCTGGGTTGTCTCTTCTGCTATGTTCAGATTGTTTAGGTCGGTTTTAATATTGGACCAATATTGTGGAGTTTCGCCTTCCTCTTCCTCTCAGTTGTTCCGGAAGGTTCAATGCAATATTGACGACATGGTCTTTTCCTCTTCGATGTATGTGGCTGTACCATCTCAGTCGGGTTTCAACTGTTTCAAGGAGTTCCTCTTTTATTGGCGCTACTTTGAAACTTCCGCGTACGTATTCGTTCCTTATCCGGTCTAGTCTCGTGAGTAGGAAAATACACTATAGTTACGTTAGGCAAAAATCAAATATACTAGGTATAACGTTACTAGGTAAATACTACCTAATTTACGTTATGAGAAACAACAAAACTTACTGTAAAATAATGTAAGGTATATTTTTTGAAGAAATTAACATAATTAAATTAACAACACAAATAACACAATCATGCAATAGCATTTCTTACTCGTATATAAAACAACAAGGTCCAATTTCACCATCTGATGTTAGCCAACTGACTCGGAGGTAAGCGTTTATTATGGAATTTACCGTTAAACTTCGGGTTAGTTGGTGTATGGACCTAAACGATTTAATAATAATATAACATTTTCTTGGTCTCTGTAGTTCCTTGTACTACAGTTTTAAGTTTACACAATCGATCTGAGCTTCGCATCTTTCTAAGTAAAGAACACGCTCATAAATTCTCTAATATTTCTCGCATTTACTTGGTACCGAGAAGAAGCGAGAAACTTCCTCATCGTTGCCTAAAATGAATATTTATGACGGGCAACGAGTAATGCGCCATTTATGGACGAAGTTAGAATGTATTCAGTTTACTTATCGAACGCAACGAATCGGGACTTTGGTGTTTGGGTCTATGGAAATACTTACAGTATCTATAAGTATCTATACTTACTTGAATGGATTAGCGGGAATTCTGTCAGGTTGCGTTTTTATTGTCGAGAAGGTTGAGTCAAATCTCACAGGAGATTCACACCACTAAAAGCGGTTTATAATTATGAAAAAATATTTTAGTATTTACTAAAATATATCTTTGACTGACAGTGAACTGCCATTTAGGATCCTCTATATTTTCGCCGGTAAATGAAAAATATGAATGATCACATTTCACTACATTTTCATGTTTTGATATTATTTCGTGATATAGTGTTTATGGGGACACACCAAAGATACGAAAACCAAAATTAATAACAAAAGCTGTCAAACATACGTCAACTGTAAAAAAAGCAATATAATTTTTATAGTTCAGATAATTCAAATTTGTGTTACCTTTTTGCTACAACTTACTCAACTATAACCATTCTTTATAAGTCTCGTTATTTTTGTATGTGTCGTAATTTTGTAATACGAATAGGTACTCTTAACTTTTATCTTAATATGACTTTTGTAATATTCTAAGGTAATATAAGAAACGAATAAATGTAAATTGCGATGTAAGAGTAACACCAGCAATTGTTAAGTTTATATAATTAAACATCGATTAAACTAATGAATAAGATAATTCGCTGTGATTTTTAGTTAAGCTTCTATTTAAAAATTTGTTCCATTTTCTTAGCTGTAAATAATCTACGACTTCTCAGTATAGATGTAAGGAATACTTGTTAAGACTTATTTTTTTAATGTAGATAGTCCCAGGTTTCAAGACACACGATTTGATAGTGTTATAACTAATATTGTACTGTACAAAATATTGCTCGTCTAATGTGTGTAAATATTCTATAAATTATAATTAAAAGAGAATAAGTACGTATATAAAAGTATTTCTTTAAGGTTTTGTTAAATATTTTTCCAATTAAAATTAGCTGTTGCTGATTGTAGATAATTTTGATAAGAAAAAAAAGTTTGAGAAGGGTAAAACGATCAAAGAATGGAAAAAGTAAGGAAATAAGTTAAAACATAATTAATTTTAATGGTGCAATATTTTTTATTGCTAAGTATTAAATTACTACCTTCAAAGTAATTTCATTGTTTCAATAAGGTATATATGAAATTATCTTGCTATCTTTTATTTCCGCCAAATTATCAACGAATTGTCAGTAATTTCACTTTATTTTTGTAATAGTCATATTCAATTAAAATCACACAGCTTAAAAAGTAACATCGACCAAAATGGTAGTGCACATAATTATGAGTGAGTCGTCGAAGGAATAAATGGAACACTTTTTATCACTCTCATGTTTTTTTTTTCTAATAACATACGTTAAGCTGAGGCAATTTTAAGAAAAAACGCGTAATTTCAGCAGATATATTTGGGGTATGTATAAAATATATTTCATAACAACAAAGATACAAACATAAACTTTATTTTATAAAGTAATAAAAAATCAAGTAAGAATATTGCAGGTTAATTCATGCAATATTCTTACTTGATTTTTTATTCCTGATCCTTGCAAATCAAGCTCTGTAAGAATCAATTTTTTTTTCTTCGAAATTTCAAATTATATGCGTTATTTCATTATTAACGATTTCCACTTTAAATTAGTGACCGATTACTTAAAACAAATATAGGGTTAATCCGTTCAAGGGCATAATATGTATCATACTTAGATCAAGATGAAGTGGGAAATTATTTTGTGTCTAAAAGAAAATTTTTGTATGGAGCAGATCGTCCAATCCATTTATTATTTTTCGCGTCATACTCGTACAAGTGTGCGGCATACGCCGGGTGAATGCTAGGAAGAAGAAGACTTGTACAAGTGTATTTCCTACTTTTCTGAACACTTCCTTGAATGGGCCTCAACAATTTTTGTATTTTTCAGTTTTCAATAAACCATTTTAAGTGCGGCTAGGTAAACCAAACATAACGCGTACCGATTTCATTTTAATTGCTGTATAGCCGCATCGATGATATTGTATAAAAATATTAAAAAGTGGCACCAATTAAAATTAAAACAGACACGCAAATACGCAATCAATATACTTAACTCAAACAAAATATTTCACAAAAGATACACATTATTTGTAGCAATATATTCTGTAAGTATAATTAATAATACATTAAACTATAAAACTGATGAAACTCTTTTCTCAAAACTAGTATTATTATTTTATTATATACCTATAAATATTTTCTACGCAACAACATTGACGCTGTAAAACCCAAAGCTAGGGTAAAACATATTAGGTATTTTTTACCATTTGTATATAAAGCACCATATAAACTGCATAAGGTATTGTTAACAATTTACTACCTATGTTACCAATTAGGGTGTGCAAACCGGTTTTTATTTGTATGGAATTTCGGTTTATAACCCGTTATTAACCGGTTTTTCCGTGCATATCAAAACCGGTTTGCACACCCTATTACCAATCTCTTATATTGTTAAGTTCCACCTAAAACATGTTTTGGTAACAAAATTCTGTATTCATTAATTAAAATGTGTATTATTTACCCTTGATTATTATTTTTATTTTTATTTATGTATTAGAAAATAAACCCTGTTATACTGTACAGAACAAACCCAAACACGCTGATGCCCTCTAACTTTAAAAAATGGAGTCCTCGGGGAAAACCCTTGGATGGCTGACGTTACATTTTTTTAAATCATGTCAACAAGTTACAGGAAAATAAAATTACTTAACGAATGTTTTTTTGTATGTAATGTTAATAAGTAACTGAAACTCAATAGCAAAAATCGTATTATCGAGTTTTCGTCTTATAGACGTTCCGACTTACAGGGTTTTATTGTTGTTCGTTCATCTTAATTAATGAAGTTTTGAGTTTCAGAGGTAAAGCCAATCAAGGCTTCGTATTAGGTAATTATACTAATTATATAAACGCGTAAAATATAATATTTTTCGATTTACAGAGGTTTATTATCTAAATCAATTCGAGACAGAGAGTTAAGAAAACCATACATTTGTTTTGTCAAGTTATAGAGGTCTAATCTAATTTTTCGAGTTTTGGAGATCAAATTTGCACTGAATGCCCTTAAAGAGGCCGTTAGATTTTTCGTCTTAACGAGGTTAAATATTTCGAGTTATAGAGGTTTTGGGCCTTTAAGAGAGGTAATAGCATTCTGATTCAGGTTAACGAGAGTTTCGTCTTGTCGCGGTTGGATTTATCGAGGTTCCACTGTATATTAATTATATTTTTACAAAATTGTGAATTATAAATGGAAAAAGATGTCATAAACTACAGAAAAAGTGACCAAGGCAGCAGGGTTGAGCAGGGCTGGAATCGAACCAGTGACCTCCTGCTTTCGCGGCAGATGCCCTAATAATAATGTTTTCAATCCAAAATTATGAACATTATTATTACTTAGTAGAAAATTATTTTTATATAAAATGATAAATTTCATTTTCAATATAGAGTGATTACGCAATAAATAAAAACGTGATTCTACAGAGGTACATATCCTAAATAGACAGATTAAAATCAGCAAGATAAATTTAACATTAAGTTATAAAATGTATAAGAATTATCATTGAAACTATAACTCACCTCAGTAATGACACGTCCACAATGTTAATAGTTCACTTTATATTACTCTTACCTACCATATCTATTTACTGTAACAACTGAAATAAAGTAACCGTTTAACTGAGGCGTCTCCCTGGGATTGAGGGCGGGTGGAGAGGGGTCGTAGAACACCGACAGGAGCCATCATTACTATATTATGTACAGTACCAACCCTACGCCACTTTAGGACTATGTCATAGTGACGCTAGAAATCTGCAGGGCTAAGTTACCAAACGATAAGACATCAGTCTGTCAACCTATTATGACAATTTCTGATAATTTAAACAGTTATCCACCGCTATCACTATCGCACTATTCTTGCTACCTTTCGGTTTATCAACTTATTACATTATCGGATGATATTCGTGAATACACATTTTAGACCTGCTGATTGTATAAAATCTGCTTGCTATTTTGACATAGTTCTAGAGTTTCGTAGGATTCCAATGAGGATTACAGCGATCGATTTTCTGCTAGGGGCGCTAGTGGAACGTGGGTCCTGTGGCAACATTTCAAACGTCACGTTGACAATTCTCTGATACTGACACAGGACTCACGCATGAGTGGCGCCGCCTGGTGAGTGACAATACGCTAGCCCCCATTGGTTGACTGTACGGCAGTTATGTCAACATTGTAAACTATGGATGTAACTATAACCTCGCCTCTCCTCGCACACCTAACGACACGCCGAGTAAAAAGATAGGCCTATAAACGCAAGTATAGCAGGTTCCTGATCTCATTACCAAAATTCCAAGTAAAAAATCTTCCCAAACTAATCAAGTGTGTCATTGCCAACACAAGGCGGGATTAAACGATAATTAGCGTGACTTGCCTCGTCAGTTTCCTGTGAGCTTGTATTAGAGTTTCCTGTCACTAACTGAGTCCGTACCATGAGTTTTTAACCGACTTCTAAAAAGGTACAGGTTCTTAATGCTGTATGTATGTTCTCGTTTTTCTTTTGGTAGATCATTCTCCAAATTATATGGGACCCATATAGTTTTATCGAGATATGATGTAGCGCGTTTTAAGAAAAGCATATGCAAGAAAAGGCTGGGATGATATATGTACCCAACCTTTTCTGCAATGAATATAATATAACGATTTGGCACCCACTTCAAACATCCGTTCGTAGCGCGTACAATAAATAATACCTACATTTAACTTTCTGAAGGCTGTTAACTTTATTTTTTTGTTGAAAAGTTTTACGTAACCGTATTTCGTAACGTCTACTCACTCACTGTAAGTATCGTCATCTTGCTTGCACCTACGTATCAGTCTGATTGAACTGTACTGACCGTATGTACGAATACTGTTACGATAAACTTATGGTAAGGATACTGGATGTTTGCTTGACACGCTTCCACCTAAAGCATAATTATGAGTGGGTAGGACAGTGTAGGTATATAGTAGTATACAGAATACAGATGTCGATATACATGGAGAATTAAGATATTTTTGTATGACGTGGCTGAAAACCATTCATTTTCAAAATATTTATAGGTAAGTTCCTTAAATCAAAAATAGGTCCTAGTAGGCCTTGTACTTTATGCTGGCGGCATTTCCTTGTTGTATCGTAATGCTGATACGTTATTGTGCGAGAAAGCCACCAGCTCTTCGGTTACCAGACTTACCAGTTACATCACCCATACGTTTGGCGATTTATACAAAAAACTTGCGCCCAAAGACCCCAAATGGTACAAAATGGTACTCTCTGCCCAGGCTCTTATATTTAATACGTTGTAAAATAAATAAATACTTGATTCTACAGAGGTACAGATCCTAGATAGACAGATTAAACTCAGAAAGATAAATGACGTGTAGGTATTATTTCTTTTCCACGTTCTACGAGTATAAGTAATCAATACTAAGGGTTAACTAGTTGTACTTTAACGTTACTTACCCATAAAATATTAAGTAAAAATTTTAACGGTGACAGACTGATTAGATCATGCAACTTATCCTCCTAACCTACTGAAAATAGTTAAAATTTAAATTTTCATAAAATGTCATCAAAATTGGGGATATCTTATTTCAGTGGTTTTCGAGCTAAGTATTATACTGCGGGTGTACTGGGTAATTTCAAAACTAGTGTTATTTTGGAAATCACAGGAATATCACCCATAATTCCATCATTTTAAGAGTCTCATTTTGAAATTACCCTGCTGTTTGGTCATTAGAAATTACCCCGATATAGGGTGTATATTAGTAATTCAGGTACCTAGGTAACATAAATCTTGGCTTAACTACAAGTAAACCAAAAAATCTGAGTTACCTTTAATAGTCACATTGTACCTATAAAGATGGCGATATGCATTAATATTTGAAGAAGACTACAGTAGCCAGAGTTAACTTGAGACGAAGAGGCGGCGTGTTTTTGTGACGCCTACCGTGCAACTTCGGAACGAATCAAACTACGTGTTTTGTACTCCTGCTTTGAAGCTTCGATTCGGCAAAAGGGACGTGTTTATGTAATAAAGAACACTCATATTATCAAGACAATATTAAACCAATTCCACAACACTCCAATCAATCAATCACACAAACAAACCACAATCTCAATTTCACAAAGGATCAGTGTTGGTGTAGATTTGTAACTACACAAATTGTGTATTAATAATAATAGCACAATTGTAATATTATTTTACTAGAAAACCATAAACCGTATAAAACTTGCGAAGACACATGCTTCAATTGATAATAAAGGATGACTCACACTAGTCCGATCCGATACGGGACGATCTGTCAGTTTTTATACAATACGTCACGTGACTTCCGAGGGCTCCGAGTATCACGTGATTCTTTCTATAGAAACTGACAGATCGTCCCGGATCGGATCAGATCGGACTGGTGTGAGTCATCAATAGCGCAGACATTTATGTATACATTAAGAGGAGAGAACGATCAGACATACACTACACCAAAGAGTATCTCAGATTCAGCTCTTTCAACGCCAATCGAAGAGCAAATTCTAAAAATCTGTTTGAAAACATAAAGATCTAGAATAAGAATAGTATAAGATTAGTCCCGTAAAATTTGTAGTACATTTACAGGAAAACCAAAGGACTTTGTGTTCTTTTGGATTTAGATACTCGGTATAAATCTCAGTTGTGCCTTACTACATAGCGCGTTCCAGTCGTAACCGTCACGGTCACGAAGCGTATTGAAAAGTTCCACCTGAGTTTATTTGAGTTATTCGATTACGACGTCGGAAGTCCGCGGAGGTGGCATTAATCTGCCACGTTTCCTTAAAATGTCGTATAAAACCATCCATTCTTAATGACATAAGCCCTTTTTCAGGAATGTGTAGGATTTTATTTGGACAGCACGGCAGCTGGCGCCGAAGTGGTTAAATTTAGGTTTTGTTACTTCTTCGAACTGCGAACTAGGTTGGAGTAGGGGGAAGGTGATCGATTAGTTGGTTGTTACATCTGTTAATTTGATGTTAAATTAGTAAACTGTAAGCGGTGCAGCTCACGATTATTTTTTTTGGGCTGAATGAATTTGTTGAATACTTTTTTAGTATTTTAGTTAGGTACGCATGCTCAATTAAACGAGGGTAATAATAACCAAAGACGGTTAATTTGCTCTGTGATCTATACCTATAGGTGCTATTTAGACATAATCATATCAAGGATAAATCATGTAGTTGGTAAAGGCTTTATGCCATTTCAGGTTGCAGTCACGTTCCTAATTGAGCTTAAGGTTAAATTAACCTTTCCAATTAGCAATTACAGGACGCGATCGATTAAGATGCACACTAGTATTGTACGGCATATAGTTACAACATGCAATGGCTAACTTGCAGTTGCTATTGGTTGTCAGCAATGGGACCTAACCTTAACCCTTTGATAGATAGATAGATAATTTCTTTATTCATTCCAATCCCACAATATATAGGTACGTATGGCATCGTCAGGAAATAAAACTAAAAGTAAATAACAGATAGCATAAAACTTAAAAACTAAAAATATTTTTAATTTAAGCTCTAAGCCGTGTGTCGTGGCAGAGAAAAAGTTCCGGCCCAGTTATGCGGCAAACCACATCGCTCGTATGCTGCCGGTACCTCATTGATAACGTTACTAGTGCAACGTTCCATAAACAATCTATGTAAACACATAATAATATGCATATTACCGTTAACACAAGCAACACTGAATATTTGATGATACGTAGTCCTTATAATTAACACCTAATTAATGTTACTCGACGACATTGACGTGCTTATTAATAAACGTTGCGATGTTTACGTGTTTGAGCATAATGGATATCTTCGAGGACATAGTTGTGATTAACAGGATTATCGGTTAGCGGGTAATTGGGCCAAAATAATACTTATAATAGTACTAGCTTTTGCCCGCAGCTTCGCTCGCGTTAGAAAGAGACAAAAAGTAGCCTATGTCACTCTCCATCCCTTCAACTATCTCCACTTTAAAAATAACGGCAATTCGTCGCTCTGTTTTGCCGTGAAAGACGGACAAACAAACAGACACAACCACTTTCCCATTTATAATATTAGTATAGATGACACGCAATATTATTAAGTAAAAGGCTGCCTTTCCGTCAGAACTATACTAAGCTACGTTTCATACAACAAACACGTAACTGCGTAGCATAACTTAGCCGTTTTGGTGGAAGCAAATAGTTACAGCAGCTCTAAGGCCTAACCGTGACATCTTAACGCGATTTAGTTGACGACCGAAACTGAGTCGCTTCCATGTAACTGAGCCTAAACTGAATCGCGTTAAGACGTCATGGTTAGGCCCCCTAAAGATATTACTTACCTATGAATTTCCACCGATAGATAGCTCGATCAAAACAAAAGGCAGGGACAATTTTATCTATTGAACTTAACTTGTTAGCTATCTCCCGGTTAGTTGGCTCACCCTGGTTGGCACAAGTGGCCCTAAGGGCGTTATCACATTTGCGATTTGCGAGCGAGTTTGCGTACAACTTTTGTATTGAAATCGCTTTCAAATCGTTTATTAAGTGTGATAAGGCCCTAAATGGGTCAAACACAAAACGATGTTCGGAATATTCTATTGAATAGGATGGCATTGCCTGTTCGTTTTCAAAGTTTAACACTATTAAGCCCCGTTTTCGTGAATTTATAATGTGTACAAATCGTGAAAGTTTAAAAAGTGTCATGACTACGTCACTATACAACCTGTTAACTATTGGCCACAGGAAAGATTGGCTATACAGTTCAGCTGAACATGCACTTTTTCTTTCTGGTGGTCAATAGTTAACAGTTTGTGGACATGTAGTAATGATCTTTATCATACAATGCAATAGAAAAGGAGTATATTTTAATGTGAACAAGGGTTGAATAAGCTCTTGTATCTTGAAAGTAATTATTGATAAACACAACATTAAAATGAGACTGAGATTATTAACACCTAGATATTTTTCTACAAGGAACAACATTTGTATATTTATTTATGCCACAATAGAAACTTCGACAATCCTGTTATCGATAAGTACATACCACTACAGCAAATTTGTGACATTCTGCGTCGATTTGAATTGAAAGACAATTTCGGTGTGTGTGTGTCTCTTCCAAGCAAATTAACTGGCAAACTTTAAAAAGTGTTATTTTAAACGTCATATTTGTATTAAATTATGACTTCTCGTTATTTTTACAGTCTTTGGTATAAAATCTACGAAACAGAGTATATTCGACATTTTGTAATTAATTTAATTTACTTTGAATATGTATTAAATGGAAACTGTACATTATTGTAGATTATAAATATACGAAGTATATTCGAAGTCTATGGAGTGACATATGGGATAATTAATTCATACGATGAAAGTTAAGTTACGAAAGTTTTCCAAATTATTTCTGAAGTGTGTTAAATATAAATAAATTGATAATGTTGTTCTTATAATTTATAACTTATTACTTTCTGACGCATCCTATATAGGTACCTATATTTGCCTTTGTATCACCTCTATGACGTTTTTATCAATGTCGATGTTTAGTCGTTCGTGCTAGGAAAACCTCTAGGTGTAGAGATTATACAGTCGGAACTCATCCCCATCGGTTTGTTTGAAAGTACAAGTCAATCTCACAAGAGAACATTATACTTGGAAACGCGACCCCATTAACTCAACATCCTTAATAGGCAAACTTTCACGTGTTTTACAAATTCATTTGTAGCAAGATCGTGAGCGACCGCTTTCAGCCTATTAACATAGCAAAGCTCCGAAAAAATCACAGTAGCCTGTTAGATGTTCGATCGATTGGACCTACCAGCATTACGAACGTTAGAAGCCAATTCTCACGCCTAAATCAACAACTTAAGCATTTTGTAAACAAATTCCAACAATAGACTAGCATGTGGATCTTCATATCATAATTCATAACTGCAAACAAATATGAACCTTTTTCACCTCATTTTGGAGTCGAGAATCAAATAATTGCCCGTCCAATATTGAAACCTCGCTGGCTGCGTATTGACTTTGCCTTTGTAAACACTAATAGGAAATTCAAAAGTGGGAACTAGTTAAAATGAAACAGTGAATATGTTAATTTCGTTAGTGTACCTTGGTAAGGCTGACCGGGCTTTGAAGACTTTTTCGTTTTTTCTTCACGTACTGCAACTTATCTTTTATGCAGTCTCAATCAGCAGAATGCAGCGCTGGAAGCTTTTTGTGGCATTTATGAATAGGCACACACTGATGGTGAATGGACTGTAAATCTGGAAGCCTATTTGAACGTCTTAAAATGTAAATATAACACAATAATATTGTCTTCTGTTACCGCGATTGTTATTCATTGAAATTAAACACTTTAGAACGGATTAATCGCGTTTATTAACACCATAAATGGGATAAGTTCGCCTTTGTACAAATATTTGTGTTATTTATCTGGTTTTTTTTTCCCTGTTTTTGTGCAATAAAGTGTTTTACTACTACTACTACTACTACCATTATCCTACGTTTCGAGCCCTTTACAGCACTCGTTTTCACAGGGTTAAGATGATGGGGGTGATGATGATGAGGGTGATGATGATGATCTTAACCCTGTGAAAACGAGTGCTGTAAAGGGCTCGAAACGTAGGATAATGGTGTTAATAAACGCGATTAATCCGTTCTAAAGTGTTTAATTTCAGTAAATATAACACGTTTTTCAATAGAAGACACAGCCTGTACCATGATGCATTGCAAGTTATGTCACTAAATAAATCAAGACCATCCATTATTATAAAACAGTTTTTACGGTTAATTTAATTATTAATATCGAAATTCGATACTAAACATAATAATTTGAGGTATGTAGCGTGAAATATAAATATTTAATAAAATATTCGCACAAATCCGAATTCTGCGAATATTTTATTAAATATTTATATTTCACGTTTTCTAAGTAGGTACCTAACCATTGACTTGATATAAAAATGAAATCATACGGAAGTACTAGAGGCACATGAATTATATCCTTTTAAGCTCCAATAGCTGCCAAGAACATGATACTAATCCGCTTTTTATTCCCTTTGAATTACCTCCTCCGCTCCTACGTCGAATATGTTATAGGATTTTAAGTGACTACCTGGAAAGGTACTGGGCCTTATAATAAGTAAAACCTACAGAATGCGTTCGTAAAATGAATATTTGCGTTAGACCGTTTTGGTCTGACTTCCAGGGGGAAGATAACGAACTCAAACCCCACCTCGTACCAATATTTTTTTTCGGAATATACGTACAAAATTTTTAATATTTGGCAGACACTATTCAGTAAAATAACACCATATCGTGAATAAACTGAATAAATCGCAAACAAACCAGGGTTGATTTCCTGGAAGAATTGTTAGAAGATAATCAAATAGAAATATTACCTACCCCAAAAATACACTGATATGCTTATCATAAGTTCGAAACTAAGCTGAATAAAATAAGAACATTTATTTTCAAAATATAAACAGTAAACTTATCTAGCTACTTACCTCTACCTGCCTTAAATCTAAAATCGGTCCTTGAGGCATTGTACCTAGGATGCTGGCGGCATTTCCTCGTTGTATCGCAATACTGATACGTTGTGCGAGGAAGCCACCAGCATAATATGAGGTATATGAAAAATAAATTTAAATCCTCGTAAAAACTTTGGGTCTTCTCTAGGAAAATAGAGTAGGTAATACTTCTATTAGGATCAAAGAATATCAGACATAAGAAATCACATAAAATATTCCAAACGAAGAAAATTTAAGTGGATACACTTTTTTTCAGGCCCATTTAACTTGAAACTTTCTATTCAATCCAAAAATCCAAAATACAGTATTAATTGAAGCATTAACCATTTTGATAATCACAAAAGCATATTGTTTAAGCTTACTCTATTGACTCAAGAAGATTATGCATGCCAAAATGTAAGGCTTATAATTTATTGTGAGTTCAAGGAACACAGCACCTAATCATAAAACGATAATTAAGGATGACTCACACTAGAACGGGACGGGGCGGGACGGGAAAATCTGTCAATTTCTATAGGAAGCGTCACGTGACATCCGAGGGCTCCGAGCTATCACGTGATCTTTTCTATAGAAATTGAAAGATTTTCCCGTCCCGCCCCGTCCCGTCCCGTGCTAGTGTGATTCATCCTTTAGTATTATGTGTACTTAAATCGTCTCTGTCTACAGCATTTTGATTAAACATTATCCCGTAATGTTGGTACTAATTTGTATGGAAATCATGAAACAATATATAAGAGGAAAGCAACAGTATCTCTGAGTAATTTACGTATAGCGAGGAATTCTTGTCACGCTTTCTTATTTAAATTCAAATTGCTTGAGCGGTTCCTTAAATCTCAGTCTGTGTTATACGTTAGAAATGATTCCAGGTATTTAATTATATATTTATTAGTTAGTCTTCACTCGCTACTTTGTCTGCGTACAAGGAGTTGTATTCTTTAAGCCCCACTTTCATCCCTATGGGAGCTATAGGTGAATAAATTAAAGCAAACTCCACATTTAAACTTGTATTGAGTAGCTACAACAAGCGACGTTAGGCAAACGTAAGATAGTTGCTAGCGCGTAAATGATAAACAAGCGCGAGCGGGCGATAGGTGGCACAGGTCCGGCGTCAATAGCGATCGGGAAGCCTCTGCGCCGGCGGCGATGCGAGTGAGCTCCTGCGGTGCCGTCTCTGCCCGCGCGTCGCGCCCCCGCCGTCGCCCGGAGCAGGTTTGGTCTAGGGAGGTGCAAGACTGCGCGTAGTGATGCACCACAGCACCCCCTTCGGAGAATCAGAGTCCTGCGGAAAAACAATTTGGAAATTTAACAACGCGGCCTGATCGTGTTACTCGGTCTGGCTTTTGAGTAATAGGCTGATCAACAGACGGTCTCGCTTCATCTCTGCTGTCTTCGTCAGATATTGTAAAAGCTGGCTTGACGCGGTCTATTGAGATAGCCACAGGTCCTCTGTCCAATTCTACTGTGACCGTCTTGTCTGTTCTGTTCAGTACTTTATGAGGGCCTGTGTAAGGCTTTTCTAAGGCACGGCGTACCGCGTCTCTGCGCACAAATACATATTTGGCTGTCTTTAATTGTTCATGTACAAAAACTGGCTTGACTGTGTGGTGTGATGCTGGCTGCGGCTTGAGATTAGACATGTGCTTTCTAAGCCTAGTCACAAAATCAAGTGGCTGCAGCATGTTAGTGTGGGTGTGTGGTGTTGGTTGGAAAAACTCACCCGGTAACCGTAGTGTCTCACCATATACCATCTCAGCGGCCGAGCATCGAAGGTCAGCCTTCCACGCGGTCCGGAGCCCCAGCAACACGACGGGGAGAGCGTCTGTCCAGCTGCGCTCGTCGTGGGCCATGATAGCAGCCTTTAAGCAGCGGTGTAGACGCTCAACCATTCCATTCGCTGCAGGATGGTATGCAGACGTCTGCCGCAAGTGCACCCCGCAGAGCCGCGTCAGCTCTCTGAAAAGCTGCGAGTTGAATTGGCGCCCCTGGTCTGTAGTGATGATCTGCGGACAACCGAAACGTGAGACCCAGCAATCACAAAATGCTTTCGCGACTGTCTCAGCCGTAATGTCCATAATAGGTTGAACTTCTGGCCATCTCGTGAACCTATCAACAGCAGTAAAACAGTATCTGTAGTCGTGTGATGGAGGCAAGGGACCGACTAAATCAATATGCACATGACTAAATCGTGCCCCTGGAAGCTGGAACTGTCCAACTGGAGAGGAGGTATGGCGATGTACCTTCGAAGTTTGACATGCGACGCAAGCTTGGGTCCAAACGCGGCAATCCTTCCGCGCGTTAGGCCATATGTACCTTTCGGTTACCAGTTTCGAAGTCGTCCTTACGCCTGGATGACTAAGCGAATGTATGGCGTCGAATAACTGTCGCCTGAGGGCCACGGGTGCATAAGGTCGTGGTCTGGGTTGAGAGACGTCACAGTACAAGGATAATTGGGTTCCTGGTACTGGCACACGTTTGAGATCTAACGACGTTTCGCGACTGGCTACAATCCGCTGCAACTCCTCGTCCTCCTCCTGAGCACGAGCCAGCGATTCCAAGTCTGGTGGTTTCGTGATAGCTTCTATGCGTGAGAGAGTATCTGCTGTAACGTTATCCTTACCGGAAATATGTCGGACGTCAGTAGTGAACTGTGCAATGAAATCCAGCTGATTGAATTGACGCGGTGAACAGTGTCGATCCTTCTGTTGAAAAGCGAACGTAATGGGCTTATGGTCTGTATATACGGTAAAATGTCTACCTTCTACCATGAATCTGAAGTGTTTGATGCCTTCATAGACTGCGAGCAGTTCCCTGTCATAAGCACTGTACATCTGTTGAGCTTTATTCATTTTTTTGGAAAAGAAAGCCAACGGTTGCCACTCACTGTTTACCAACTGCTGGAGCACAGCACCCAAGGCCAAGTTGGAAGCATCCGTGACGAGTGCCAGCTGGGCGTTCAGCTCTGGATGCGCTAGGAGGGTGGACCTGACTATACTTGACTTGCAGTTTTCGAACGCGACCAGCAACTCTGGCGTCCAAGTGACAGGTTGAGATCCTTTTTGCTTCGGGCCGCCTAGCAAACCGTGCAAGGGAGCTTGCTCTTCTGCTGCGTGAGGGATAAAACGCCTGTAGAAATTAAGCATCCCTAGAAAACGACGCAAACCGTTGATTGTCTTCGGAGGAGGAAATTCCTGAATTACCTTTATCTTCGTGTCAAGGGGACGTGTGCCATGCTCGGATATAGAGAAACCAAGAAAAGTTACCTCGCTCAGCCCAAATGCGCACTTTCCTTCATTGATGAGGAGACCATAGTCCTCTAGACGCTGGAACACTTGCTTCAGGTGGTCTAAATGTTCGCTGTGGTCTCTGGAAAATATCAAAATGTCATCAATGTAAGAGTAGCAGAAGTCCATGCTTCGTAAGACTTCGTCGAGGAATCTTTGGAAGGTTTGCGCGGCATTCCGTAGGCCGAATGACATATAAGGAAATTCGAACAAGCCGAATGGAGTCGTAATGCTGGTCTTGGGTATGTCCTCCTTGAACACCGGGATTTGGTTGTAGGCCTTGACTAGATCTATCTTCGAAAAAACCTTACAACCTGCGAGCCTGTGAGCATAGTCCTCAATGTGTCTTATTGGGTACCTGTCTGGTATTGTACGAGTGTTGAGAGCGCGGTAGTCTCCACAGGGTCTCCATCCATCCTTCTTAGGTGCGAGGTGCAAAGCGGAAGCCCACGGTGAGTCAGAACGTCGCGCTGTTCCATCGTTCACCATGTCCTCAAACTGTTTCTTGGCTTCCTTCAGGCGGTCAGGAGCGAGGCGTCGCGGTCTGGTAAACACAGGAGGCCCCGGCGTGGTACGTATGTAGTGTACGGTGTTATGCTTTATTTCGCGCAGGATACCGGAAGGCCTCGTCAGTTGAGGGTACTTTGATAACAAATTGTGGTACTCACTGTTGCCAGAAATGGTCTTCACGCTAGGTACGTTGCAGTTCATCCGCGTTGCCGCCGAAGATAGTGTAGTCAGGCTGTCGAGCAATCTATGGTTTTGACAATCCACAAGTAATCCATAGTGAGATAAAAAGTCGGCTCCGAGAATAGGTTTGTCCACATTTGCCACCACAAAATTCCAGACAAAATCGCGGCGAAGCCCCAGGTCCACGTGCAGCTTGATAGTCCCGAATGTTTGTATCGGAGTGCCGTTGGCAGCGGTGAGGCGATACTCAGTCGGTCTACCGTTAGGCATGTGTCGACGTGGCAGCACGCAGAGGTCGGATCCGGTGTCGATTAAAAACTGCATTTTTGTCTTTCTGTCAGTAATGAATAGGCGGCTGGTGGCATGACAGTCAGTCGCCGCGTCTAGTGACTGCCGTTGGCATTTCCCGCTGAGTAGTTGCACGGTGACGTGCACTTATTAGCTCTCTCGGCAAAAACCGCGTGGTACCAACACATACCTGGCGTCATACTGCGGCTCCGACCCCTGCTCCTTGATCTGCCGGAAGATTGGTTGCGACGAAACCTCGAACGGTCCCTGCCCTGACGCAGCGACAACTGGGAAATCTGGCTGCTAAGCTCGGTTTGGATTCGCGTTGCAATCAGCTCCTCTATGCGTTGTAACAAACCGTCGTAGTTGGAGGTAGATGCGACTTGCAATGGCGCCATGGGCGTCGCCTCACAAAGCTTGTCGGCTAGGTCTGCGAGATTCTCGAGCGTGGCTGAGGACTGTGAAATTAAATATGGTTGGACATTGGCAGGTAATCTATTCATCCACATGGAACGCAAAAACTCGTCGGACACGCCGCCATCGGCGATCGTCATTAAATGCCGTAAAAACTGGGACGGCTTCCGGTCCCCTAGCTCCTGATTAGAAAGCAATTCTCGGATCTGCTGCTCACGAGAAATGGACAAGCACTTGGTTAATTCTGTCTTTAATTTTAAATACTTGTCCGTCTTGGGCGGATTCTTGATAAGAGATTTTATCTCCTTTGCGTACCTGTGATCTAGCTGCGCGATGACTGAGAAGAACTTCGTCGAATCGTCCGTAATCCTGGATACGAGAAAATGGGCTTCTACCTGTCCGAACCAAACCTCCGGATCATCAGGCCAAAAGGGAGGTAACCTCAAAGCCACGCGGTCGACAGACCCGGATGCGCCGCCATCTTGTAGTTGCACTATTGGGGGCCGAGCGTTATCGCCGCTGCCGCCCTGCCCGGCTGGTACAAACTCGCTTTCGTCCGGCATCTCGCTATCCACGCCCGGTCGTTATTTATTTCAAAACGCGTTCTTAATCGCGGGTCACCAATATGGGAGCTATAGGTGAATAAATTAAAGCAAACTCCACATTTAAACTTGTATTGAGTAGCTACAACAAGCGACGTTAGGCAAACGTAAGATAGTTGCTAGCGCGTAAATGATAAACAAGCGCGAGCGGGCGATAGGTGGCACAGGTCCGGCGTCAATAGCGATCGGGAAGCCTCTGCGCCGGCGGCGATGCGAGTGAGCTCCTGCGGTGCCGTCTCTGCCCGCGCGTCGCGCCCCCGCCGTCGCCCGGAGCAGGTTTGGTCTAGGGAGGTGCAAGACTGCGCGTAGTGATGCACCACATCCCTTTTAAAATTCAATTCCTGACTTAACAACATTTGAAGGATAAAATAAGTATACGTTCCTAATTTCAATTTTACTCTTCAATAGTATTTTATACAATCGTGATATAATGAAGAGTTTTGCAGTCGAGTACCGTGTTTAGGCCACGAAGCTTGCTGAGTGGCCTAAGTAAGGTACGAGTTTGTATAACTTAAATATGTTACGATTGTATACAATACTTTTTCTACGAGTCATCATCATCATCATTTATGGAGGAACAATTTGATCGTTCAATTTCATTGACTTCAAGACGGATGTAACATAAAAAGAAGTAATTGCGCACGCCAGCAGGCCCGCGCGGGGGGCGCGGTAAAAATCAGTGTGGTAGGTACCATTTGTTAAAAAAAAATACATATTTACCACCTTATTTTTAAAAAGTTAACATATGTTTTGGTTAAATTATGTTTTCTCCCTTTCTATCAAAGGCAATTGTTATACTGATATATATAATACGAACAAATAATTATTTAACTAAACTGTGTTTGATGTGCGTACTGCGTATGTAGGTATATGAGTAACGCCATTAGAAATGGAATCCTACATAAGTTTTATTTCATTCGGAAAAATATGATCATTCAATTATTTTAATAGTCGATTACATCAATTATCGTACATTAAACATTATTATGTACAATAAGTATATGACTGAATAAATAAAACAACAAATGACCGGGCATCAATTTCAAACATCAATTTAATTTAACACGAACAAACAAATTCAGGCAGGATATCCTATTTCATTTCACTGTACGAAATTTAAAATTAGTTTTCATTTTTCAGTAACGAAGCAATTACGATTGAAACTCAAATTTCTCAACGCGAATCGCTACAGGCAAAAAATTTGCTCGCTTTTATTTAATTCGGATTTACTCTTTTTTGTACCGGACAGTGGACGCAATCATGGCTCGGGGATAATATGTCCCATTTAAGTGCACTTACACTTGTCATGTTTAATCAGTGTGAGTTACAATTCGCAAGCTTGGAGGAGTAATGTCTCGTCTTAGTTAAATGTGACCATTCGCATCTGAAGGAATTCAAGCACTTGATGACTTATTGTTAACCAGGCGAAAATTCCTAAGTTGATTGTTGATTTGAAATAGACTTTAAGTCTTTCTTCTACTCAGCTGATGTTGAAAAAAACTTTTATGCAAAAAATCCAGAGTCGGATTAAATCTATCAAAGTTTCTACCTAGTATATTCTACAGAGATAAATACAATTAGCAGATTCTTATTTATTTTATCATTAATAAATGAAATAGGTACTTTTTTGCCATTTTTACTCAATATAATAAACAAAATCATAAAATACCGTAGCAAGTCTCAAATATAACGAGATGTAACAGCTCAAAGCCGGGATTTACTTCTGTATGGAATGGACTATAAAATACAAGTGCTAACTGATACAGCATACACGTTTAACGAACACTTGATCTTTGCCTTTTAAAGCGGCGTTTAGGCCCAGGCATATCGACTCCACTCGCTTAAAGAGGACATGCAACTCAAGCTCAGATGAACTTGTGTAAGCTGGCTCTTCTATTAAGTATAAAGGTTACGGCTATATAGGTCAAGCCACATTGGCTGCCTCAACGCTCGAGTCGCGTTCAATCAACCAAAAATAATACACAGTTCTCAACAAGCAAATGCTAACAACCCGCATGGACCTCAGGTTTGAATACGTGCCACCGTCGTATGCGCATTCAGGTGCAAAATAATCACAACATATATCACTTCGGTTAAGGTTCTCAGGTGTTATAAAACTTTTACTGCGTTGTAGGTACTATATACCTACTGAGCTTAATTGCTACTGCGCCGCGATGATGTACAGTTATCGCACCGTAAAAAGAGCCCATGCGCAACTACAAGTTCGTTCTAAAACTGTTTGGCTCCATTTCCCTTTGCAGTTACTATCGTCATTTCAAATTATTCCATAATTATCATCATCAACCAATAGCGAACCACTGTTTGGCACGCCATTGGGCTCCAGGCTGGATGCGAGAGGGTAGAGATCGAATATTCTATAGGCGCAACAAAACTAAATACATATCTTGCTACGAGTAACTCCAGTTACCTATGTGTACTCATGCCAACTAAACATTATATGTGACGCCCACCTCTTATTGTATGGTAAATGCTGCATTTTCCGTACAGGCTGTACTCGATCGGTCCTACATGGTCTGGGACGGTCCATATTGGATGCCGCGTCGCTTAAAACGTGTAAGTTCTTGTATTAACGCAGGTTGACAACCAGTTCCCGAATGACTTTAAGTGACATTTAACAAGTTATTGTTTTTAATAGGAGAATGTACACACGCGTTCATAAGTGCATGGGCAATTTATAAATGAATTCATTCATAAACTGCCCATGCAATTCTGAACGCGATAGTACAAAGGAAGTTGATTTACGTAATTTGTCACAGTGACATTGTCATATATTTGTCACATCGGCTATAATATTGATTGTCATTGTGGCAAGGTACAAACGGTACATGAATCAAATTCTTTGACTGTTTTTGATGTTGTTTTGTCAAAAGGTGGAACGATTTTGTAACAATACGTAAAAAAAACTTTAATATAATATCTATTTACTGACGTCGCTGGCCTATTGAACCAATGCAAATAGGAATTTATTGATACATACTCGTACCTATAAACCGTGGCATATCAGTAAGATTAGTGGCCCTAGCACAAGAGTGTCGCGACAGTATCTCGCGGTCGAGAAAGACAACTGTCACTGTCTAATCCGAACAGTTAGAAAGTGACAGGTGTCTTTCTCGACCGCGAGATACTGTCGCGACACTCTTGTGCTAGGGCCATAGATTTGATGACCACCTAGCCTAGTCGGTAGTGACCCTGCCTACGAAGCAGGGGGACCTCCTGCTTTGGGTTCGAATTCTGGTCTGGGCATTTATTTGTGTATTTATCACGAATATTTATTCCTGAGTTATGGATGTTTTCTATGTATTTAAGTTTTTATATGCATCTATTTTATATATTGTCGTCTAGTACCCACACCACAAGCCTTATCTTAAGCTTACCGTGGGACTAGGTCGATTTGTGTAAAATTGTCCCGTAATATTTATTTATTTATTTATTATAACCAGGAACTACACCTAAGTACTACTTAAATAAACCCTGAAATCAAGTAAGGGATGACTCACACTAGAACGGGACGGGAGTCCCGAAAGATGTCCCGAAAGATGTCACGTGACATCCGAGGGCTCCGAGCTATCACGTGATTCTTTCTATATAAATTGACAGATCGTCCCGTCCGGCCCCGACCCGCCCATCCTGTCCCGTCCCGTCCCGTCCTGTCCCGTCCCGTCCCGTCACGTCCCGTCCCGTCCCGTCCCGTCCTAGTGTGAGTCATCCTTAAATCAGACGATGCGTGCCAGCAAATTGTATGCAACCATGTATACGGGTAAAACAACCAATATAAAGTGATAGTTTACAATACTGTCGAAGTTTAGAAGTATCATACTCCGCAGTATCCAAGTAAGGTAAAGTATGAAATAGAACTCTTCTAGTTTTGGAATACTTCGGTGCTTATACAAGATACATGGTTAATCTCTTTGCTGTTGGCGAGGGAAAGTGATAATGCGGAAGTTTACAAGTTTAGAACAAACCTGCTAGTTCTTGAGTTACGGTAGTTTTTCTTGCGCAAACATTCTACACCTAAAGCCACCTTGCTCGTAAAATGCGGTATTGTGATAACGAGTCCTCTCGGGAAAATGGGGGTTTATAAAACTTCAGAAGTTTTAAAAATTATGAAACTAGTAACTCTTGATGCTAAGGAATTTCTTAGTTTATTTCACAGTGCATTAGTCGGAACAAATTTTATTTTTTCGCGGGGTTTATATCTTTAGTGGGTTTTCCACTGGCAAGTGAGGAGAGGAATTAAATTCACTTTATCGACAGTAGCTTACTCGTATTTATCGGCTTTATTGCTAATTGTACGAAACTCGTTTCCGTTGCCTCGCCTAGATAGTAAGAAAACGTTTATTATTTTTGGTCCTAAGAATATGAATAGCGTAGATGTTTTTAAAGTAAGCGATGCTCCTAAAACATACTTTATTCTTTTCATCGTTTCATTCTTTTTGACCTGAAGAGCGTACAGCGAGCTGTGTTAAATGTTATGTTTTATCTTCCTCAATGATATCCTACTGAGCTGCTTTATGACACACGTGAGGTGCTGTAGGTACATAAACTTTTTATTTACCAAATATTACGAATATTTTACAGACTAACGCTACCTTATTTAATAATTGCTGATAAAAGGATAGACTGGGTAGTAACACTAGTGACCAGTAGTGGCTAAGAGGTATTTTTCATTATTGGCTCCATTATAATAAAGTAAATAAAACTCTCAATATAACAAAATTAAGTAATTTTTTCAAGCCAAAGTCCACAGAAGCTAGAATCCTTTTACAGACCTTATATTAAGCAAACTACAACTGACGCGCGCAAATTCACACACAGACATACACATTATACACAATACAAATTCAGACATACACAAGCCACACTCACGCGCGCACACGTACTTGCATGTTCTAGTCTTATACAGGTTGTAACAAAAGTCCCGAACGATACTTCAACAGCTGATATGGTCAACGACCCTGAGTACGATACAAAAGGATTTTTTTTCAATTAGTATGAAACAGCTGAAGCTTCTAGCCTGAAAATATCCCACTACTAGCTAAGTAAAAGGAAGTACTTACAATGTATCTACAATTTCTTGTCTTCATCTAAGCGCCCTTCACTATCATTCACTAGAAGCTTTTAATTCAAGAATTAGTCCGGCTTCGTTAAGATGTGTTCTTAGAGGCTGCCCACCACGGTTACCATCAGGTGGGCTGTATGCTCTTGGCTACCGCATAGATATAAAAATACAGATTTTTTTTGCCATACCGTCTCCTATTACATCATCTCTGCAATTTATACAATCCATCTAAAAGTAGTAGTGATCCGTGAAAGGCCGTAGCCACTGTAGTTTTCATTCAGTATTCAGTTCATTAACGTAAAAAAAAACGGGGGTAAAAGTAGTGCAAATTTTTTTTTGTCGTCTAATAGGCCAAAAAACAAAAATCACGTCGAATTTTTTTAAACTATATAATATCGTAATCAGAGACGTTAGTTACTATCAACATTTTTTTTTGTAGATACGTTCTCCGCTTCAGCGCACACGTTACTCGCTACCGCGTGTGCGTTATCCGCTACCGCGTGTGCGTTATCCGCTATCGCTCGTACGTTATCCGCTACCACTGGCCGCCCCAGGTCGCATCAGTCATACGACGTCAACCTCGCACGTCATCTGTCAAAACTCGAGCTCCGGTTTAATGGATTATTGAATACGCCCGTTTTCAATCAACGCGCGAAGCGATTTTTTGCGGTCAAACACGTCACGTGGCCTTAGTTTCGTGGTTACTTCCAGTGGGCGTGTGTTGTGACCAATTAATGTCAGAAAACACTTTAGGTAAATATAGGGTTGACATTCGTCAATTAGGTTTTTTGTAATATGGACGTGTATATATAATTTTACATACAATATAAACATATATTTAGAAAAACAATAACAACTACAACAATGTCAAATCCTTAATACCTAACTTATATTGACTTATAACAAAACTAAAAATAAACTTACATATAAATAAAAAGTGCTCCCCAATTAATCGTCGCGTGTAATGGTGCCCAGAAGCCCCAGAAGGCTGGCAGCGTTGCCTTTTTGGATGGCTAGGCTTAGCCGCTGGCCAAAGTACAAAGTACAAAGTTCGACAAGGCGCTGTAAAAATAATAAATCTTTATAATAGTAGAGTAAATTAATATTTTACAATCTGTAGGTTATCTGTCTGTTAGCTGTCAAATTATTTATTGCAAGCGGCGCTAAGTAATTCAGAGATTCAAAATTTATAATGCCCGTACTGTAAAATAAAAACAAAAAATTCACCTAAACCGCTTTTTCAGAGCATGAGAGATAAAAACATATCATGTATTCTTGTATCGATTTTCTCCATAATTCCTTTTCATAAATATGCCTGAAGCGAAATATCCTATATCCGCGATGCCCGGCGTTAAATTTCAGTCTTGGGATAGTTTTATAGTAAACTAAGACGCTGATAAAAATATTCTAGTACCATCGGTTCCTCGCTGCCTTTGTTAATAGGTTATTTAACTGTATAACCTCTTGAGATCCCGTGTACATTTTTTTGTACATACTCTACAGTATATTTATAACTTATATTGAGCATCTCATAAAGAAAGGACTTGAACCTGCGACTCTGTGATACCAGCTCATTGCTCTTCTGAGATACCGAGACCACACCCGTGGCCCCGAATGTCTCCACCATATCCCTCGTATGCGCCTTTGGGGCCGCATTGCGATACAACGAGGAAATGCCGCCAGCATCGTAGGTACAGTCGACGTCAAAGATATGTTTACACTTTGACACCTTAACCCATTGTAATAAGGTGCAAAAGTGTAAACATATCTTTGACCAATGCCTCAAGGACCTATTTTAGATTTATAGTAGGTAGAGGTAGGTAGTTAGGTAAGTCACACTTACTGTATATACTTTGAAAATAAATGTTATCAATTTAAGTATTTATACGTATATATGTTTGACCATTAAGGGAGCGAAAATGCTTTTGTGTGTCGGTCCATTTTTTTTTTCCTCTACGAGTCACATTTATCAAACAATTGTAGTGATATTTTGTAAGCAAGTTCGTTAATTACAAAAATATTTTTTGTCGATTCAGTTTCTGGCTTTTGTTATAATGGCGGCAATACCAGGACCATCTCGCGAAGTCTATATACCTCACAGAGCCACTTAGTAGTATAAGTATGTCGTCATCTAGTACCCACAACACAAGCCATATTGAGTTTACTGTGGGACTAAGTAAATTTATATATAGGTAATATATAGGTACTTAATATGTAATTGTTTATTTTATTTATGTGTATTTATTTTCTCAGTGTATTTGTGGGTATTAAGGATATATTTTCATTTCCTCTGGCGTTATTTTGTGATCTCCATATCAAAAACACAACACACAAGTGAGACTTATAAAACGTCTAGCCCATATATTTATATTCCGTTTCCTCGTGTATTTGTGGACAAAGCCCCGTTCATAACATGTCGCGAAAAGCTTTTAAAGTAGGCGTTTCGCTTCCTACACATGTTGTGTGCAAATACTTGAATAATAAACACACTAAATTGTGCAAACACCGGAACCCTAACAGCAGATATCTTGTACTTACTCAAAAAGCGTTCCGTGTATAAACAAAAGTGTGGAGGGTGAGTTTTTGAAAGCTCGTAGGAGTTTTATATAAACAGAAAAAAATGCCGTGAAAACGATGTACCGTTTTAATTATATGAACACATAAAAACGAGTAGGTATTAGCAAAAAGTTAGTGTAACCAAAATGATGGTGATAATTAAAAATATTTCTTCTAGTTTTTACGAAAAATAACACAACATTGAGCACCCTTAAACGGATTACCAGCATTTTTGTTGCACTCTGTATGTTAGTACAGTCAGCAGCAGAAGAAGCTGCGTTGGCAAGACATTCAAAATTACCTTGGCACAACCATATTCTTGTGATCATTTTGAGCTTTTCATTTGACTGTTCATAAGTCGTTACCTACTTTATGAGCGGGTTTCTCTACTTATTATTTGTATAAATTTAAAGTAAGTATACGTAAATTCTGGTTAATATCTACGAACATTATTGAACTTGTAAACGCTTGTCAACATTAAATATACATGCAAAAAAACCTACGTACTTTTTCTACCACTTTTTATTCCTCTAGTATTTTTTCTAGAGACTAGACTGTCAAAAGAACCCCAAAAATATGCTGCGAGCAAACAAAATATCCCAAAGCCCGCTAGAACATCAAATAGTTTTACATTAACATCCCCACGTTTGTTTACTTCCATGTCGGAGCCCTAATAAATTTTAATATGCTCTTTTATCTACTAGAGGTAAACAGACAGGAACTTGGGCGTATGAAGTAGCTTCATCGATTATATTTTTTATGGGAATATAAACAAGGATGTACATTTTATTCACTTAAAGTTAAGGCCTTATCGTCCGTTGATTTCAAGGTAAAAAAGCTACGTTATGTGAAACACCGTGCAATTCAGTTTTAAGACGGATGTATCAAACATAGCATCAAAAGTAACAGTTAAGTATAAAAACTTTTTGTTGAAACAAATCAAATTATTTAATTTAATATTTTTGATTTGTTATTAGAGTAGTAATACTACTATATATAAATTATAATAACCTTCGTGCTAATGTTCCGAACACGATTTTTTTAATACTTTAACTAGTTTGAAATAATACGCAATTAACATAAAATGAGTAAGTTAAATAAAATTTGGGCACTGTGAATATTTTGCATAAGGTATCGTTACTATTTGAAATGAATATCTATCTGCTTATTATTTTCAACGAAACACTTTACAATTTCAAGATTTTAAGAATGAATCAGCTATAATACTTTAATACATTAGTTAATTTGCGTCATCAAGCAGAATACAGCTAACGTTTTATAAAAAATAAAAGGTCTAAAGTATTTTAATTATGTTCTTGTGGCTGAAATCCACGAGTACCTGAGCAATATTTTTCAATTATCGTTTATTTTTCTTATTATTGTTAATTACCAACGAGTTTAAAATGGGCTTAGTAAAAATACGTGAAATTTCGCATAATGTAATCTAAACATGGGCCAATTTTAATTAAGGAATAAAAAGCTCTTGTTTAAATAATTTATTCCAATTCTGCGAGTGAATCGTTTAAAGGCTTAGACCTCAATATATCAGCCATTTTACTGCGTCGATGCGGCCTTTTACCTCGCAGGTCTTAAGTGCCGTAAATATACAACAACAAACGTCTCATTGGTAGCGTTTAGGGCCAATTCCGACCAATAAAGCAGTGCGCGTGGGCCGCGAGCCTGGACCAGCAACCGCTGAACCTTTGACTCACATGTACGTGATGTAAGAGCACCCTTTATTAAATTAAAAATCTGAAATCTACAAGGAGACGAAGGTCCCATTTAGCTGGTCGATGTAATATTAAAAGCAATTGCGCCGCGAATCCAGGAAAGAGCGTGGGAGTCATTATTTTATTAAAATAAGTCTAATTCTGTTACAAGTATTGTGTTCATGTAAATAAGTTTTTACGTCCCTAAGAAGGATTCTGATCGGCTGTTATCTTCCTTGAAGCAGTATACGGTCGATAAGCACTGTGGCGAGTTTCCGTTGCAAGTCGCAATATTTTCGCATAACTTAAGTGCAACAACTGGTTTAACAGTCTCATACATACTGTTTTACATAATATAGACATATTTAACACGTTCTTTGCCGTCTCTAGCACCTCATTTTAAAGCAGTTTGCCGTGTTTATCATACTTAATTTAGGACTTATACGGTCATTTGTTATTTACATTTTACATTTCGTTTTACAATCGATTAAAATAGTTTGACAAAGTGATTTATAACTTAAATGTTATTACTATGTGCCTACATTTATATGTAAAACAGGAGTCTTGTTCGATCCTCGGACCGAGACGGTCGCTTTCTTGGGCCCATATTTGGCTCCTTAATTTTTTACAAAACCCATCAGTAACAATAGTGCCATAAACCCCAGATGTGCCGACTGGCCGGCCGGCCGGCCCACCGATTCGTCTATATAGCGTCTAAACTTTACATATGTGTATAACTAATAGCAATTTAAATGGTGTGCAGTGTAGTGTGTTGTGTGTATATATAGTGCGTTTGCTGAAACTGACCCGTTAGATAGCGATGCTCAACTGAAACCCCGGTGAGACTGTTCCTTTTCGCATGTAAATTAATAGGTGTAAAATTTAAGGTGCCTACAGATGATTACAAGTGTAAGGGCCGCCGTTTCCATGTCTAGCATGACCTAACTAAAAGCACGTGTACCTAAAGGCCGTACGGACCTAAGTCCGTAAAATCAAAGATCTCAAATTGAGCTTACACGGAGGACGCGCTGCACAAGCGCAGGTATGGGCACACACCTCAACATGTTAGGTTCGCCCCCTTACAGTTACTTAAGGGCAATTGATCGCAATTTCCACGTTTGAATCGGCAGCCCAGGTTTATGGCAGACGCGGCTCGGCAGACGCGATTTAACGTTATCTGAATTGACGTACCAACGTACGCGTGAAATAACACCATAAAAGTTGCATAGGTCATACAGAAATTACCTAAACATACTTCATACTTATCGACTACCTCTAAACGAACGCGCGTGGCCAACACTTCTCGAAGATTTCACCCTGGCGAGACAAAAACATTTCGGAACTATTTTTCTGTCTGCAAACAATTAAATGCGGTCTTGCCCATAGAAGGAAGCCTTTTTACTTCACCGTTGCATTGCAAGTGATGCAACCTATAAACAAAGACCTAGCGGACACTGGCAATTCATCTGGCAATCGTAAGTTACCGCAATGAAATATGATGCAATCCTGGATACCCGCTTGGCCTGGGCTGTGATACCCGTGGTCAACAAAAAAAAAAAACTAATAAAAACGGGAAAGCTGTCCGGTGCTTTGCATTATGTATACCTGCATTACCTAAATAGTGACAATCTCGACTCTTGAGCATGTTACATACGTTTAATAGCTGACCAACACTACTAGCATTGACGATGCTTCTAAATAGCCGGTACCCATGTATGTAGGTCATCGAGCTATAGTGTACACTAGGTATACCTACTTAAGGCAAAAGGGTCCTATATAAGCGAATTAATTAAGTAGTAGTGTTTTTTTTATAAAAAGTGTTTGTGAGTGTTTTGTGTGGTCTGTGTTTTGATACAGAGATTATGAGTGCAATGGTGATGTACATGTTAGATTTTAAAGTTGCTGACTTCCTTACAAGAAAAGGAAACTAAATCAAGTTAGTTAAAGGAAAACTCGGCAATCACAGATTCAACACAAAGGAAATACATTTTCGCCAGCCACGAATAATACCTAACAGTAGCATAAGGAAACAACCAAATTGCGATCTAAACCTACAACTACTTTATACCAGCAGGTATGACTACCCAGTTGAGAATATTGTTTTTTTTTGTATAGGGGCCGGAATACAGCGCCCTCGACCAGATGCGTAAGCTTGGAAGTTTGGAAGCTACTAACAGACTAAAAAAAGCCTTTGTTTTATTGCTCTGTGCCTTTTGTGGGAGAATAGATACAAATTACTTTATTGAGTCTACAAAAATAAAACCTGATGCAAAGAAGCCAATAAATAGTACCTGTAGCTAATATAATGTACAACTAAAGTTTTACTGATGCACCGCTCCAGGAAACACTACGAACTTGGCGCCTTATACTGGAAAAACGGAAGATTGGATTTGCCTTTTTTGTAGGTACATAGTTCATTTGTAAACATCTGTGTCGTGCTGTGCATAGTTTTAGTTGAATTAATTTCGAGAGTTGTGTTGTAGTGATATTACATACATGATCGATGTGAAGTCGTCTAGAAGTACACCTTTGGTTACTTTAAGCGTTTTTCAAAATTATTATTATTTAATAAGGGAAGTTACGTAAGTGCATTGAAGCAAAGAAACGGAGAAAAAAGAGCCGAAGCTTAATATCCATACTACAATATCGATTGGTATGACCGTAAAAGAAGAACGCAGTATCCATGGCAAAACAGAGCTATAATAACATTACAAGGCAAAGATAGCGGCATATATTATATTAGATCACGAGATCAGTCTACCTAGCAGAAGGGTAAAGAAAAGAATCTGGGGGAGGGGAGACCATGCAGTCACACACCTAATATCTATTATACACCAAGTATAGTATCTATATTCCTCACGCTGGCTTCACGATGCTATGTATTCGGGTCGGCTCTAACCTCCTGTCTCTCCTAAACTCCCCGACTGCACACCTACACTCCTGTCCTATCTACTTGGTGCTCCGGTGTCTCGGGCAGGTTGCTAGTGCCTGCGGTGGGGCGGCGGCAGCTGATGAGGCTTATAAGGCATGAGGGCTCGCATATCCAGTTTGATCTAGCATTTAAGGTGTGGTCGGTGCGGCGTGATTCTGACATACTCCGCCGATTTTACCGATCATGCTAAATCAGAGGATCATACGAACCCCTAAAGTTATTATTACCCTCAACACCTCTTCCCTCTCGTAGTCACTGCTTCCGAGTCCTTGCTGCAGAACTGCTGGCTGGAGTTACCACAAGAATCAGAATCAGAATCAGAATCAGTGCCTACATTTATATGTAAAACAGCCATTCAACGAAGCGTTTAAACTGTAAAGTGACTTAGGAAGGATCCAGTTTATCTCATGATAAATACGTCTTGCTTTGGAATAAAAAGATTGGTCCTAAATGTTTAGGTTCAGTTTAGGCTCAGTTGTATGTCAGTCTTAGTTTAGATCGTCAACTAAATCGCGTTAAGATGTCATGGTAAGGCTTCTCATGACGAAATATGTAATGATATCGATATTTATCACTTCAGTTTAAATAGGTTCAAAAATTGTGTTACTAAAATGTTAAATTCTAATAAACATCAATACCTAAATAACAATACCAGTAGCGTTCTCATTCTAATTTGTTTTGTGGATAGTTTAAATATGTAAGACCTTAAATTATTATACTGCATTGTATTCAGAGAAAGTTGTGCTTGGTTATCATACAAGTATACATTTAGTATTAATAGTTTAAGAACTACCTTAAAAACATTTGTAATTAACATATTGTTACCATGTCTTACACAAAAAAAAAAAGAGTAGTGAAAAAGTGTAGACTACACAAAATTACAGGGTTTAATTGTCATCAGATTAACCCTAGATTCGAACTAAACAACGAGTTGATTTACAACTCTATCGCAGCGAACAATCAAGTCTATTCAGTCGGAGTCACTAATTACGTGCGCGCACGCAGGCTTTGTGCGCGTACGCGCTCGGGCTCGTAGCGCTCAGGCTGGACTCCCAATTACAAAAAAAAAAAACAATTACTTTAACCAATTGCAGTTTTAAACTCAACCGAAAACAATTGAAGGTTTAAATTGGTATGTTTTTGTTTATCGAATGTGTCACTTTGGTTTCGAAGATGGGGGTTAATTTTCGCTCAAATGTCGATGTGTCAGCGCTGATGCCGCGTGACGTGCGCCTGAGCGTTTGATGTCGCCGCCAGTAGCGAGTTACTTTTGTGTTTTTCCATTTCTGAGTTGCTTTTATTTTGTGCATTGCCTATTTAGGTACTCGATACATATTTACGAATACATTTTTTGAATGCTCTTGTTAAACGTTCAATAAATTGCCGGGTTTTGAATTGTTTGTTTGCCAATTTAATTAAATAAGTGGAGGTTAGTGGTTCAAATATCGAACGATGCATTTCATTATAATATTTAAAAACTTGCATATGCTTTGTTCATTTTTTTCAACTTTTACTGAGTTAGTTTTGCACGCCAAATTCCTCAAACTTCTAAATAACGTTTGACGGCCCATCGACCAATTCTTTTGCAGTAGGAGCAAAAGTCAAATGGTAGCAAAAACCGCATTGCTCCTTAAGTGCAGGACGGCATGCAGCGTAGTTACTGCGGAATGCCCGAAACGAAGCCCAGCTGTCGGCGCCGCAAAATGCTATAATTGAGGTGAAAGAAACTAAAATATTGTGTAATTATATTCGGGTGTTAGCCGCTGACAATTTATCTCGCCGCAAAAACTTATCTGATGTAAAGATTGACGGTTGCAGGGCTGTCAATAGGACGGGGGCATTTCGTTTTGCCGCCTTTGCCAGAACTGTCAGTTCAATCGCTGATGAAAATAAGACAAGGTACTCAGGGACCCAGTATAAATTCTGCTATCTTTTTAACTTAGTTTTACTTTGGAGTCCATATGGAAAGATGGATGGACTGTGTGAGAGATGATATGAAAAGGATGTGAATGATGACGGGCGTTGGAGATGGAAGAAGGATTTTGATTGCGCCGATCCCATGTGAATGGGACAAGGTCAGGCAAATGATGAAGAGTTTGGAGTCCATATAGTCCATAGTTAATCTGGATCGTTAAACGTTTGTATGATCTGCACATAATTAGCAATAGGATTAACCCACTTGTTACTGAACACACTAAACACCTTTGATTTTGATAAATTTCTTTGTAAGTACAGTAAAAAATATACATTACATGGGAAAAATATTAAAAAAAATCGTACTCTCATGGAAATCCAGGAAAATGGTGTTCTTTTAAAAGGACGATAGTAACATATACTACCTTGAATGTACGATACTTATACATTCACTTAAATTGAAATAAAATAATTAAGGAGGTGCACTTATACCATTTATTCAGCAATATGATATTGTTCAAAACAATTCTTGGGATGTAAGGTTACATTACATTTTGTACATATGAAATTAGCTTTTTTGTGGCACTTCATACATCTGCTTTGAGTATCTTTGTATTTTGTCATATGATTTTTCCCATCCAAACGTGCACAATCTCGATACTTTTGGGAGGTACGTGTATCTTTCCATTCCACATTTTTTTTTATAGCTCTTAAGAAGAGATGTCGCAACATAGGTATCGGCGAAAATGAAGAAGATCATAGTCGCCCCCATTATTTTTAAACTTGTCATCTGATCGTATGTTTGAATTGTCGCAGCAATGCAAATTTGACATAATATACGTAAATCGATCCCTAGACATGGCGTTGTATACTATGGGCATACCGCAATGTGAAATGTTTTGCCAGTACATATACCTTCTAGGTACTATCACATACCCACTGTAAAGTAATATACCAATGAAACAACGCATTTCGTCTGTGGTAAGGACAAGATTTGGTTTGCGTTTTTCAGAGCTGCATACAAATTGGTGTAGTGTACAAGCATGTTGATTATTTTATCTCCAAAGATCAGTTCAAAATAGTATTGTTGTTTGCATGTTTTTCCATGAAGCAAACTCGGGCTGAATATCTTGTTCAATCCATTTATGTCTTACTTTTCGATATTGTAATGGTCCTTGCATCTGTCTCAAATGTCTGGCCTAACTGACCTGATGATTCTGGTGTCACACATCTCCGTTTAGACAACTGGATAAGGGGTACGTTATCGTCATCGTCACTAAAATCGTCCTCCGATCTAAAACAAACTTCCCCCTGAGCCCGTAGCTATGATTTTCATCCCCTGAAACCTCATCGGTGACGTCAGCGTTACAGTTTTCGGGAGGAAAAATAACGATAGAATCTGGTATTTCCTGGTCATCCTCCTCAAGCACATCAATTATTTCATTTAATGACAAAGGCCGAGACCAAGTCTTTTTTCGCCTCCTAGAATGGAACATTACTATAGTAGTACATTTCCCTATTGGCCTTTTAAAAGGACGCCAACAATAATCAATAAAAAATATGATTTGTAAATATATTCTAAGAATAATATCACTTTTACTCAAAAGCTAAGGTACATCTTAGAAATATACTTATTTTTAAAAATAAAGTATTTATATATTTTTCAAATACTACGTACCTTGAAGTTTCCATGAATAATTTGTCCAAATATAACAATATTTAAAAATAAAACACTGTTTTGAGCACGTAAAATTAATTAGATGTCCACTTCCAACACTCGAAAGGTATCGAATGCGTATCAACAAACATGTTATAAGTACCCTCATTGTTCGTGAGAATTTTAAATGTATGGTGTCCTTTTAAACGACCGATAGTAACAAGTGGGTTAATTTAATTAAAAAGCTGTCATTGGTGTTTAATGGAATGGCAGACCTGCATATTTATTGAGATATCACGATTAAAATATATATTAATAATGACAAGATATAAGATTACTTATACTCGTACATAATATATAATGCCGTAATAACACAGCTGAAATAAATAAAATAAGATAAAAACAATATGTGCTGATTGCTACAATTGTTTATTAAACCTGAAACAATATATTTTATGAAGTATGTTGATAGTCTGTAAGTTATTCATCGTATTTTTCTTGAATTGCTTTAATTTCGGTATGTAGCGTGGTAAAATTAAGGAACCAGAATAGCATAGTTTTAATATACTCGTGTTTTTTTTTTCATTTTTTATACAAAATAATTGCATGTTGCATCAACCGTTAATGTAAAACGGGTACTAAGTAAGTGACAGTCGTAAATAGATACCGTATGAGTTAAAATTAAATTAGTGATTATCTTTAAATGGAGCTAATGAGCCCTCAAACTTAAAGCAATTCAAAAAAAGCACAGTGTATGTCTGGGCCATTATTTATCAGTAAATTAAATATTTTCATCTCATTTTATTTACTTAAACAATTACTGTACTTCGATTATGCTTAATTTGCGAAAAATGTCCAAAAATTGCGAAATATGCACCTCAGAATAATACAATTTTAAAAGCCAAACTGTAATCTGACCCAGAATTGTCTCGGGAGCGGCTTTCATATTAAATTCTTCTTTTTGACTGACATGCTTTTGTTGAATCTTCAGCTCGTGCCGTTTGCCTTGGGAATAAGGCATCCTGCTGAAAGCAGTCAGGAATTGTGTAGACATTGACATACAAAAGATATTTCCACGAGGATATAAAAGAATGCATGCACTGAAGGATAAAGTTGTAAGTAAAAAATATTTTCCCAGGAAAGTGTGTGTAAATATAAAATTTGATGTATCTGTGTAAATAGTAACAAAGTAGAATCTTGGGAGAAACAATATTGTTTAGGCGAAACAGTAAAGACCTTGATTATTTGTAGTATTGAATCGCATAAAAACGGTTCTTTTGGTGAAGATAGGCGTCAACGCGACACAGTCCACCCGTCCGTTGCAATACGAAGAAACGTCATACAAACATTGTAAAACCCAATACATACGTCTTTTTTAATGTATCGGCAATCCACGCCAGACTGCGACTCGCCGCCCACCGGTTCCCTAGTATACAGCTACAACTGTCTATTTGGGTGATAAAATTCTTAAATCTGATAATAAAATGGTAACATTATTGACAGTGCTACATTTGATACTGCGTAGTAAATTCAGAGATGTGAGAGTAAAACCTTGCTTGATTAAAAACTTTGCGTCATTTGTTTTCGATATTTTTTAAGAAAACAATAATGTTTTATATATGATTGCGTGATGAATGTTTGGCGTTTTGTGAAAAGATGGATGTGCGTCCTTCTACTGTTCAATAGTGCTTGCCTATTTTTGCTTTTTCTAAATTATTACCTATTATGTTTCAATTATAAGTTACAATATGTGTACCTACTATGTAGTTTCGCAGTGCCTTAGTTTATTGACTGTTATGCTGTGTAACTAAATTTAACAATAAAATAAATAAAAAATGATTTATTCAGACGCACTTAAGCGGGTTCCTTGCCCAAAGAAAAAAAAACATATTATAGGACTGTCAAGTCTATGACTACGGGACCGTTACGAATAGCCAAACCGTGATAATATTCAGTAGTGTGAAAATCGATACAAAGATGGATATAAAATTTGGGTTTGGTTGTAGATTTCCTAATAGGTAGTTTATTAGTTACATATTAGACTATGCAAATATTTCGAAGGCCGAGGTTGTTACATCGAGGCAATTCTAAGAAACCCAAACACAATGGGGTTTTGTTGTTTCATCACAAACTTCTTATGGCCACTTCCGGCCTCCATCATCCGATCAGGTCGATGGTACCATAACATTGTATTGTCATCCAACCTACATAAACACATAAAGTTTCAGCTCAGCTTATTCGAATAACGGCAAGTTAGTCAAATTCAAATTGCAAGATTTCACCCTACTTTTAGCTTGTAAAAATACAGTTATGGCCACTTTGAATTTCTTGCATATACTACATGAAATACAGCACGAGTAAATTCGATATCGATTCGGATTCTGTAACGTTAAAAAATAGTATATTATAGTATAAATATTCTAATTTAGAGATGTCATGGCCTATATTAGGTTATTTGAAAGTAATCCTTATATCTGAAATTTTCGATTGAGATGTAACGATAAACATTCTTAAAAATGTAGCTAATTTTGTAAACATACATATAATAATATTTCTCTTTGAGGAATAAAATAGACGTTATTGCGTTCTCTGTAAAAATAAGAGTTTTATTTATAAGTCGAGCTTACAATAACCTATACTTTGATAACACACGTTAACAATTGATCTTACCTGTAAAAATAAGAGAAACAACATTTAAAGCCATTCACTTCAGGGTTTTGTTATTTCTTTTATAGGAAGTTTATTAATTTATTTTCTTACAATGTCGTATATTTTCAACAACCGTCAATGTCAATGTTACACTTGTCATGCTGGCTCTATGGTTTAGATTGCCAGTTCAAATAAAGTTAGTCTAAGCTAAGTTTCCTAGATTTTGATAGCACAGAATATGAAAGTGTTAAGTAAACGTCATAATTTCATAGAAGTTTGACGTTTAAAATAACACTTGAAAGTTCGACAGTTCATTTGCTCGGCAAAGGTAACGTGTTTTGACTCTAAGTAGGTCGTTCGTAAAGCGACAACAAAATGAACGATACGGTTTTCTTTAGAAACATTTCAAGGATATTTTGTCAGCTTCCTTATAAAGATATTTTAAAGGAAATTAGAACTAATCAGTATATTCGGGAACACAATTATAGTGGCAAACATTTACTTCAAATTATGATATTTTATTCAAGTACTGTTGAAGTTAAAATCTTGCTGAGATATTACGAAATGTAGGACGTATCTATAATTAACTATAACTATAAATAGGATTAAAATATTAAGAGACTATTTTATTATATTTCGATAGTTATATTTGACAATATAAAAAAAAATACATATCGATTTCTTTGACTTGAAAGTTGCTATACCTACATACAAAAGGAATATTATAGAAACCTAACATAAACTCATTACATTATTTTGTGTTCTGACGTTTAAGGTATATTATTTTTGGGACATACTTTATGCGAATCCTGAAAACTCCTTAAACAAAACGTATTAAGACAAGAAAGTCAAGTATAATAAGATCATTCCTTAACTTCAGTTCAACTTCAAACGAATAAACGAATTCCAAGTTAGCCCAGAGCCCTTGAAGCCATTGTAACTAAATAGCTCTCGACGAATTAAATTCATCGGCAGTTTTGCTGGCCTTCAGCTCGACTACAAAAGACGGACGACGAGCACTCGACCAGGCTTACCCAGTTTGTTGTGTTGTAGCCTGTTATTCGTGACCCTTACTACGGTTTTCAGCTGTATTTGGAATGTTTTATGCGAGTTCTTGGATTTTTAACTGTTTTGTAAAATGAGCGTGAATTTGTTACGAAAAAGTTGCACCTAAAGATAATTAACTATTGGAAGTTGGTTCTTAAATTATTTCAATATCCTTATTAAACTATAATTTATCCTAAATTTTATTCCTTTAGCTTACTGGTCCATAACCTAAATAACATATCTGTCCTAAAACATCTTACAAATATAAGACTTAGGCGCTACAAAAATGTTAACTAGGCTCCGTTTATTTCTCAATACGATTTGTTAATTACATAAACAGAAAATAACTCAGGAGAATTCCTATTCCAAAAAGTAGATGGCGGTATGAGTGGGACCTTACCATGACGTCTTAACGCGATTCAGTTGACGAACTAAACTGCATCGCCTTCATACAACTGAGCCTAAACTGAACCTATTAAATGGAGTGTGCACACAACAAGAGTCGAATTTCGGGATAGAGGGGAGGCCTTTACCCAGCAGTGGGACACCGAACCAGCAGGCCTACCACGTACTTACATCGTAAATCAGCATTGACGGAAAAACCTCTTTATCACTCCAATATGCAAGTGATGGAGCGGGAGATACAAATTCGCCTCGCTAAGAAAAAAAGGGGAATTCCCTTAAACGAATCCGTTGAAAGCGTAATCTCTAGTAAAATGAGATCCGCACGATTCGAGTTCGCGAAAACCGAGTAGCACCCCGAAATGTTAACCGCCGACCGCAAGCAGGTCAATGGAGCCCTTTGATCCGAGCTCTCACCTGTCTCAGAACACTCCACCGTGCAGACTAGACACTTCGCCGCCACTCACCCCGGGCGACCAGCTTACACAGTACCCTGTATACGAAATATGAGATTAATTATTTCATGATTAGTGTTCTAAAACCCTGTTAAGCCAATGGGATATGATTACAAATGTCTAGTGGGCTAGACAGGAAGAGAACTGAATGCATCTTTTTATGAGAATTTTGTAGATTTTAGCCATAGTATAGACGTAAAACTGTTTAAAAAAATTACTTGAAAATAGGACACATTTATAGACACGTAAGGTATGCAAGTAGTAGGTAGATTTAGAGTGTCAATGTTTCGGGTAGTTAACTAATAAATCAGTCAGCTATCAACCGGCCTTTCATTCACTACACTGGCGACAGGATCTCGGATTATTAAAAGTGTTTTGGTTAAAACTGTGCTGTTTAGTAATTAATAATAATGCCAATCGGAAAGTTAGAACCGTTTGAGTTATCTTCGAAACAGTGGCCGGCGTATATTCGCCGAGTAAAACAATATATGTTGTTAAATGAAGTGAAGGCGGAACTTCAGGTGCCATTGTTAATAACAGTTGTCGGTGATGCTACGTATGCGTTAATGTGCGACTTGTGTTCACCAACTCTTCCCGAAGAAAAGACATTTGAACAGCTGGTTAGACTGGTGACCGAACACCTGGAACCACAGCGATCAGAGATCGCAGAACGTCACGTTTTTAGATTACGCCGGCAGCGAGTCGGCGAGCCTCTCTCTGAATATCTTCAAAACCTAAAGCATTTGGCGAGTACTTGCAGCTTCGGCACTGCACTCGAGGAGAATTTGCGGGATCAGTTTGTGTCGGGCCTCGCAAATGAAGCGATGCGATCGCGGATATTCGATGAAAAGAATATACAATTAAATTAAATTAAATTAAATTAAATACTCATTTATTTCGGGCAGGACCCATAGATATTTTAGTACTGTACATTCTTATTCACTACTGTTAGTACATACATATTATTCTATTATTTAATTAATTAATTTTAAGGATAAATCGGATGAGACAATACAAGGAGGCGGTGGAGCTGGCTCTCGCACTCGAGGCCGCAGAGAAACACGCCGAGGTGAGTGGTTCGGCGGTGGCGCCGGCGAGGACCTCGAGCGGTGGCGGCGGCGGCGGCGGCGGCGGCGAGGCGGGCGACGGCCTGCATTACACGAGTGCGCGGCGCGGGGGGCGCGGCGGAGGACGCGGACCTGGAGCCGGCGGCGCGGCCGCGGCCCGGGCCGGCACGTCGCGCGACGCCCAGGCGCAGTGCTGGCGGTGCGGGAAGGCGCATCGGCCAGATAAGTGTAAATATGCGCATTATAACTGTGACGAGTGCCATGAACGCGGACATTTGAAGGCAATGTGTGGCAAAGGGCGTGACTCTCGGCGTTTGTATGGACGGCAAAACTATATCGATGAAGAATTTGACGACGACTTGTTTAACATTCGCGTGTCATCGCAAGGTAACAAACCTTATTTAGTTAAAGTGAACATTGATGGACAGGACGTCATTTGTGAGATTGATACGGGCAGTCGTATATCGGCCATTAACTTAGATTTATACCAACAACTTTTTTCAAAAAAAAATATTGAGAAGAATAATTCATTTTTTTACAGTTATAATAAGTCACCAATCGAAACTCTTGGGTACATATCTGTCCAGGTTACACTTAACAATATTAAGGTTAATTCTTTGCCTTTGTATATTATTCGAAATGGGGGACGGCCACTTTTAGGTCGAGAATGGTTGCGCGCTTTAAACATTAATCAAATACAATAAACAGAGGGCGCTGTTGTGCAGCTAACAGCAAATTCAAACGCTCTTCCGTATTTTATTACTTATTTTACATAAAACATCTATTATTTGTGGATAATTATATACTATTTATACTCATAATCAAGTACATAGTGGATAAATAATTCCGATCTGAAAATTATGGCACCTGGGTTGAGAAAAACGGCAACAAATGCGGCGGCCGTTACAAGGTTAGTGGACTTAGTTTCGAACTTAAAAGAAGAAATTATAGAGGTGAAAAGGCAAGTGAATAATTGTTACGATGTGATAAAAACTCAAGAGAAACTACTGACTTACCAGAGCTCATGTCTTCAGGCAATCCTTCGGCAATACACTTCTGACACAGATGCACACAACATTTCACATGATCATCTAAATGAGTCGGGTCCTGAAGGATTTATTTTTATAAAAAATGATACACTTGATGTACCAAATAACCAAACACTGACATCCACACCCGTTCCACCTCTGCCAGTGGACATTCAATTAAATAATAATAGCACGGCAGCACTAAATCCTGAGGCCGTCAGTCCTTTACCGGAAACATCCAGACTGGCAGATGCGACCCCTGGGTCCCCTCTCAATAGCTGCAATCCTGAACCAGTGGATACTACTCCTGACGTAGAACAACTAAGCACCCGTAGGCGTCGTCGAGGGAATGCGGTCCAGGACAAGCAACAGCCACGTACATTAAAGGACAGAGCTCAAATTGGTGATAAATGCACTGACTTGGCCCCACCAGCGCCGTCTGCGGTATGTCTTGCGGCAAAACCTCCAACCATCGTGACGGCATCCAATGAGCAGCAGCGCGCAACTGGACTACGTGCCGCAGCACCCCGAGTCGTAAGCCTGCACGTTTTCAACCTCAGCGAGGACACGACTGTTCAGGATGTGGTTAGCCATGTTCAGACGCAGCTAGGTATTCCATCACCAGTTTGCGAACAGCTCGTGGTGACCCGAGGCAAGTACTCTTCATTCCGTCTGGAGATTCCAGCTGATAAGCAACGGATTGCCCGCCACAGAAGTAACTGGCCGGACGGCGTATCTGTGCGTTTGTTTAATGAAGTCTCGGAAAAACAGCAAAAAAACTCCACGGTACGACGCGGCCCGACACTAACAAAATAACGTCGAAGTTTGTAATTATTCATCAAAACGTTCGAGCTATTTGTAATAAAACTTCACTATTGGATATATTGTGTAACACTGAGAAACCAGATGTTTTAGGATTAAGCGAGTTGTGGTGTCGAAAAAATGATTTGGAAAGAATTAGGTTATGTGGGTATGCCCTAGCGAATGCGTACTGCCGCGCGCGAGCCGATGCTCATGGTGGGGTGGGAATATTTTTACGCGAATGCGTGCAATATAAGCAACGCAATGATCTGCATAGCTTATGTGTTCCTTATCACTTTGAAATTACAGCAGTTCAATTATTATGTATTGATTTAGTTATTATTGTATTGTATAGGACAGGAAATGGCGAGTTTGACATTTATTTAGAGAAATTGGAATTATTATTATGTAAGTTAACTGACGAAGGTAGAAAGTTTCTCATAATAGGCGATCACAATGTTAACTATTATACAGAAAACAGTATGAGACAACGGGTGGATGATATACTTGGGTGCTATAATTGTAAAAACACCGTAACATTCCCAACTCGTGTAACCGCTGACTCGGCATCGTCTATCGACTGCGGTATAGTTAACCATACCTGCGACACTCTCAGCGTATCACCAGTGGATACTTTTATTAGTGATCACAACGCACAAAGGTATGAGTTCACTATCGAACAGCATGGACGCAAGAAAAAGAATAAAAATCAAATGGTTGAGCGTCGGGTATTCAACCAAGAATCAATTGCACTATTTTATAATGACATTTCTAATTACGATTTTACTTTTATATATTCTAATACTCTTGACATAAATTCTAAATTTGATAAGTTATTTAGTATATTGACATATTACATAAATTTACATTTTCCTTTAAAACGGTTTAATTTACATAAAAGTAAATGCACCATTCCTTGGATGAACGAAGAACTGTCTGGATATATCCTTAAATATAATGATCTACAGGAAATGAGACGCCAATATCCTGACTGCCAGTTGATCTCACAATGTATTGCTCATTATTCTCAGCAAATCAAATCTGCCACCTTGCGGGCTAAACAATCGCATATTGAACAAAGGCTAAAGGATAGTCAAAACCCCGTTAAGGAAATTTGGAGGGTCATAAATGAAGAAGTGGGAACGAAAACTAGACTCCAACATACTTTATGCCTCAATGACACAGAAACCAACCAAAAAATTTTAGATAGTGACGTTCCGGATAAATTTAATTCTTATTTTTTAAATATAGCGTCCAGGTATGTCATTCAAGGTGATGATTCATTGTCTCAACAGTACCTGCGTCAATGCCTCGGCAATTCAGATGTGCCTAAATTTTGTCTTCCCATAGTCACACATAACCTGTTACATAAAACAATACAATCCATGTTAAAGACGCGAAGAACACTGGACACATATGATATGTCATTAAACATAATCGTATGTGTCTGGCCGATCGTCTCTGACATATTAGTTGTATTGATCAACACAATATTCATTACTGGTGTCTATCCCGACGTGCTGAAAAGTACAAGGGTATGCCCAGTGTATAAAGGAAAAGGGGAAAAGACTGACGTTACTAACTATAGGCCTATCACCATAGTACCAGCCATTTCGAAAATCGTGGAGTCTATCTTGTCCTCTTGCTTGATGAACCACCTTGAATCAAATGCCTTAATCACTTCAAATCAGTTTGCATATAGACGTAATATGTCAACAACCGCAGCAGCTTATACAATTGTTGATTGCATTATAACGGGCATGGATAACAAACACAAGATGGCTGGTATTATGTGTGACTTGTCAAAAGCATTTGACGTAATTAATCACAACCTACTCCTCAATAAAATAAAACATTATGGCGTTGTGGACAAGGCTCATCAACTACTTGCGTCATTTTTGTCGGAACGAAAACAAAAAGTAAAACTATTTACAAATGGTACAATGTTGGAGTCTGACCTTGGTGACGTTCAGTTGGGCATTCCCCAGGGATCAGCACTTGGAAATACATTATTCTTAGTATTCGTAAATGATCTTCCAGCAGCCATTACCAACGGGTTGTCCGTGCTATTTGCGGATGACACTACGGTCGTAGTTAGTGGGCAAACGTACGAACAGCTTGGTGAAAAAATAAATGAAGCGTGTACGCAGTTACAGCGATGGTTTTCTACCAATGGGTTACTCCTGAACGTCACTAAGTCTAACATCATGATCTTCTCAGGACGGAATACAAATTTGCCCCCATGTGTAGCAAACGGTCCAATGCCACTATGTAGTGAGACTAGGTTCCTGGGATTCATGTTAGATTCAAATCTCAGCTGGAAGTGCCATGTGGACCAACTCTGTAAACGATTAAGTGGCGCCGTTTATGCGTTACAAAGGCTCAAGCACATCATTTCGTATTCTTCGTTAAAATCGGTCTATTTTGCCCAATTCCATTCGATAATGTCATACGGAATACTATTATGGGGAAACTCAACGGATGCCAATCGAGTATTCATAATGCAAAAGAAAGCATTACGAAAGCTTGCTGGCGTTGGACGTAGGCATCCATGCAAAGAACTTTTTGTGACCCATAGGATTATGACGCACTATTCTCTTTACTTATTTGAAATTTTGATGTTTGTAAGGAATAACTTGTCTACGTTTAGACGCGTTACGGTCACAGGAATGACGATTCGGTCAACAGGGCGGCTGAGAACTGTGCCACGTCGAATGGCACTCGCAGTCAAGAACCCGCGTGTGATCGGTCCGACATATTATGAGCGTCTCCCTGTAGAATTACGATCGGAACCATCCGACGAAACATTTAAGCGCAGATTGAGAAACTTCCTACTGGAAAATGCCTTATATTCAATAGATGATTTTTTTGACATTACTGTATAACTATGCTCTTAACATTGTTTCCAATTTTATATTTTATATTGGTTATTTCGATTTTGGTACTGATTTTGGATATGATTTTGATAATGATAATATTGGAATATTGGTTTTACATCTATTTGACATGTTTCTTTATTTAATAATACCTACTTATTGTTCTTAATGTTTTGACGATCCATTTCCAGGTGAATATGTTTTATGTTAATTTATATTATGTTTCGATTTTATGCTTTGACGATCACAATGTAGATTCTTATAGATTGACATTAATGTACTTTATACTGTAATCATATGTTGTGAAATAAAAAAATCTAAAAAAAAAATCTAAAATATGGTTAAATGAGATTGAGGAAGAGGATCGATTTGTGACCCGGTTGTGTAATGAATTCCCGGATGTATTCACGAATAAACTAGGTACTTGTAAGAAAAGTATTCAATTACAGCTCACAGATAACGAGACGGTATATGTTCGCGCGAGACCCGTGCCACTCGCGTTGCGTGAGCGCGTCGAGCGCGAACTCGAGCGGCTCGAGCGCGACGGGACCCTGTGCCGCGTTGACCATTCAGACTACGGAACTCCGATTGTACCGGTAGTGAAACAGAATGGGGATTTGCGCATATGCGGGGATTATAAGGTGACGATAAATCCTAAACTGAAAAGAGATTATTATCCGTTACCTCGTATAGAGGAGTTGTTTGCCAACCTTAGCGGGGGGGAACAATACACCAAACTTGATTTACGTCACGCATATGAACAGTGTTTTTTAACGGAAGACTCACAGCCGTATACGGCGATAACGACACATATCGGTACTTTTGTTTACCGCCGCACGCCGTATGGCCTTTCGTGCATCCCCGAGAAGTTTCAAAAACTAATGGAGGAAACGTTGCGCGGGATCCCTAACTGCGTTGTTTTTCTAGATGATATTTGCGTAACGGGCCCCAATAAACAGGACCATTTGCGAAATCTTAGAGCTGTACTTGAACGCTTACGTAACATGGGAATGACCTTGAAACTAAGCAAATGTAGTTTTTTACAGGATAAAGTTACTTATTTAGGTTTTATCATTGATAAGAACGGTTTGCGACCGGACCCCTCCAAGTTGAAGGCTATTTCCGATGCTCCAAAACCAGAGGACGTATCTCAACTAAAAAGTTTCCTCGGAATGCTAAACTATTATGGAAAATTTATTCCAAATCTAAGTACAATGCTACACCCGTTACATTCATTATTGAGAAGCGGAGTTGAGTGGAAGTGGGATTCAACTTGTGAGCAGGCTTTCATAGAAGCAAAGCGAGCCCTTATGGGTAAGCGTGTATTGGCCCACTACGAGGAGGGGCGCGAACTCGTGCTGGCGGTGGACAGCAGCGCCTACGGCGTGGGCGCCGTGCTGGCGCACCGCTACGATGGCGGCGCCGAGCGGCCCGTTTGTTGCGCGTCGCGAACGCTCAACGAACATGAGCGTAATTACAGCCAACTGGACAAGGAGGCCTTGGCGATATTTTATGGTATAACTAAACACCATCAGTATTTATTTGGAAGACAGTTCACTTTGCGAACGGATCACAAGCCACTGAGTTATATTTTTGGGAAAAATAGCAGAATTCCACAGACGGCGGCGAGCCGTTTGCAGCGGTGGGCGGCGCGTTTAGCGGCGTATGACTTTTCGGTAGAATTTGTACGTTCGGTGGACAACGGGCCGGCCGATGCGTTATCTCGTCTGCCACTGCCACACGAGTATCGCGCTTGCACTGAAGTGATGAGTTACGTTCGATTGCTTGAGGATTCTATGCCTGTTAGTTTTAAAGACGTAGCTAAAGCCACACAGAGGGACTCGTTATTAAGCAAAATTTATGGTTATGTACAGTTCGGGTGGCCACCCGTTGCGAGTTGCGAGGAAGATAAACCATATTTTGTTAGAAAGAGCGATTTGATTGTTGACATGGGTTGTTTAGTTTATAAATATCGCGTAGTAATACCACCAAGCTTTAGGAAACAGGTGTTGAATGAAATTCACGAGGGACATTTAGGTATACGCAAAATGAAAAATATATCCCGAAATTATGTGTATTGGCCCGGTATTGACGGAGATATTGAGGAGACGTGCCGAGCTTGTGGCGCGTGCCGCACGGTGCGGGACGCGCCGCCCCGCGCGCCCCTGCACCCGTGGGAGTACCCACTGAACCCATGGTGCCGGCTGCACGCGGACTTCGCAGATTGCGGAGGCAAGCGGTACTTGATAATTGTTGACGCCCATTCTAAATGGATTGAGGCCATTTCGATGAAAGGCACGGACGCCCGATCGACTATCTTAGTACTTCGCTCGATATTCGCTCGGTTCGGTTTTCCTGAGCAACTCGTAACAGACAATGGACCGCCATTCTTCGCGCTTGAATTTAAAGACTTTTGCAACTTAAACTTTATCAAACATGTAACGTCAGCACCATATAGGCCGCAAGGCAACGGCGCGGCGGAAAATGCGGTAAAAACTATTAAAAAAGCTATTAAGAGGGCTTTATATGAGGGGGAAGATGTTTCCACCGCCCTCAGTAGATTTCTTTTCCAGTACCGTAATTGTGAGCACTCAACAACCGGTGTGTCTCCGGCCGTAGCGCTGATGAAGCGGCGGCTGCGCGGGCGGCTGGACGCGCTGCGACCCGACCGCGCAGCCTCCGTGCGCGCCTCGCAGGAGCGCCAGGCGGCGGCCGCCGGGGGCACACCGCGCGCCATCGGAGTGGGGGACGTAGTGCTCGCGCGCGATTACACAGTAAGGGGGGAGAAGTGGTCGAAAGGTAAGGTCACGTCTCAGACTGGTCCGGTATCTTACAAGGTAGATATGGGCCAGGGGGTCGAGTGGCGAAGACACATGGACCAAATCATGCCTGTCAATAGAAATAGGTACTCGCTAACGCGGGCGAGCGTCCGCAACCCTGGCGAAAACGCAGATTTCGCGGGCTCGAATAGATCATTAGCTGCTCAGGCAGGCTTGGCTGAAGGTGGTGCTGACGAGTCCTTTGAGGACGCGTCGGATGGCGAGCTCCCGGAACAGCCGGAGCGACCGGCCAGCGAGCTCTCAGCAGCAGCGGCCGGTGTTGCTATTCCACTGACGGATGACCCCGAGGCGCCCCCGTCCGACGCGTCCAACCGAGCGTTACGCGCTTGGAAACGGTCTCAGAAACCGGCCATATAATGTACCCTTGGTTTATGTTTTCTATTTCTTACTTATTTAGTGATGTAGTCTAATTAGAGCCGAAAAAGATGTAAACGATGTAATTTGATAAAGTAATGTATTTCATAGTGCCTAATTTATGTGGGAGAGATGTAAGGTATGCAAGTAGTAGGTAGATTTAGAGTGTCAATGTTTCGGGTAGTTAACTAATAAATCAGTCAGCTATCAACCGGCCTTTCATTCACTACAATTCATAAACCTAATAGTGTATTATAATCCTAAATCCGATCTTTACGAAATCACCTCAAGTCTTACCTACTTCTTTGATCAATTGCTAAATTAACTGTAAAAGGTGCATTTTACGAGAATTTCGCTTAGGTACAACATGTTTTTGCTTTTATGATTTACTTTAACCAAATATATAATGCTCGAGAATATACTACTAATTTATTAGCCTAGTCAAGAAATATTATCAGAAAGTTCCGACCGAGATCTCAGTCTCGGCTAAAATTCGAACCGAGATCACGGTCTCGGCTTTCGGCCAAAAAGGGCCGAACTTTCCGTCTTGACACATTTTGCGGTTTTGCTGGGTACTCACCAGTATTTTAAGCCAATTATAAAGTCTATCGTGTCATCGTAATGCAAGTTATGTATGACTTATCTTTTCAAACTTTGGCTTAAATGTACTGTTTCAGTGTTGGCTATATTAAACTAAACAACAGTTTATGTAATTTGTGGAAAATGCGTGTTTTTTGAACATATGTATATACATATTATAAAATATCGGTAGTCTCGGTTGCTTTCTTAGTGTTTTCATATTAGGAGAATCACATTTCGTCGACATTCTCGCGGAATACCCTGGAATAGGTAGGTACTTTAGACTTTATATTTAAGCGAGTATATTAAGATAAAGGCCTGTTATAAAAATCAATAATTTACTAAGCGATCCGTTGAATGTGTTAAGTATCGGCAGGCTTACTCGTCCCTACTCGTTACGTTTTTATTTTTTATTGACTTTATTTTCTCAGCTCTCCTTTGACTACTAAGATGACAGAAATACTTTTAAGAGCCACCCTAAATCAAAACATTGAATAATGACAACAGATGTTAGAAGTGAAGCATACTATTTAATAAGAAGCGATAAAAACAAACTACTGAAGAGTCCGGGCCTAATACCGTATGAAAGAAGCGTCATAACAGTTTAACGATAATTTATTAATAACGCACACATCAGGAATACCGGTTAAGGGCAAGAGTTTTTTTCTAAAATATTTTTGTGAATGAACGTCCACCGATAAAAAGGTGTTTGTATTTTGTGGGTCCAGTACCTATTTGAATAATAATAGTGTTCGAAATTTATTTGGCCATAAAACCTGCGAGTGTTACATTGGCTTGTGACAAAGGCGGTTTTATCGCTGTCGGTGAGCGGTCATAAATTGTGCTTCGGCTGTCAAAACAGTGTGCACGGGGTTTTTTGTCACGTTCTTACTGCTTTCGCGGTGACAACGAGTTGAACTGTTATGTGAACCGAAAAAGATGTCACCTTGAGGTTAAAATTAGGAATGATTTTTCACTGTTTACCATACTTTACCAGGTGACTAAGTTGGCAGCATTCACACCAGGGACCGGAACCGGTTACCATAACCCGGGTTTTTCATAAGGTTATTTTAAAGGTTGTTTTCAAAACACCTCCAATATGGTTAACTCATGATACGGAAACCTTAATCATTCGGAAACCTTATCGGTCCAGTTAACCCCAATTAACCTCTAACCAGTAACTAACCGCAATGAATTCTGTTAGTGTTTTAATCTGTTTTGAACAGTTCAAACGAAAGTAATCTTTATACGCCCAGGAATTAGACTTAATATTGAATGACCATGGCTAGGAGTTAGGACGTTGTCGCTCGCTGTGGAACCAGGTTTGTTTTGCTCTTAGTGTGGCATCGTTTCTTTATTTCCTTACTATATTTAGGCTAGCCTAACATTTTTATTATCATACATAGAAATGAAAGCGGCGTGAGCGTTTGTTTCTACTACGCTCAAGTTTATTTATTTTTCTTGTAGTTAATCAGTCAAATATAGGTAGTCGTAAATAATCATCATACATGGGTAACTTAGCGCAATTATTCTGATATTATTTAAAAACAAAACATAACTATTAGTCTCAGATTACGAAGCGATAAAATTCAGCAAATAGTGCTATTTTGTGAGTACATCTTGTGACGGCTGTCGGTAAAGTTAAAACTTTTTAAAATCTCGACATTGTTATCCTTTGTAAAACCAACAGCTAATTACCTGCACGAAATAGTACCATAAAGAACAAGAGATATTTTATTAATAACAACAGTATTCCTTTGGCAATAAAGTTCAAATTGTTATAGCATGCACTCAACGTATAACCTTTTGAAATTAAGAACCGAGGCGTGGTCAACCAGGTGTCTGTTTATTTTTCATAATTAAAAGTTGATTTGATTATTGTAGCTTGTGTTAAATTTTGCAACTTACGTAGGTAGATATTAAAAAAAGTGGGAACAGATTTCTTATCGATTTGAGGATATTGTGCAAGCTTCAGTCGCTATGCTACCAAGTACCGGCAACGTTAGCTACACTGTATTCTATTCCCGATATTTCTTACAATCGACAACTGGCCTACTTTTTGGATTTTTAATGCATTTGGATTCTTGAATTTTTAATCCATGCTTAGTTCATACTAGGGCTCGCGGTCGTGTCCGTGATTCGTGAACCCGTAGCCGTACGCCCGTGTTCGTGATTCACTGCTACGGTTTTCTGGTCCGTTCCGCACGTGACGTTCGGCTACGTGAAATTAGGGTACGTGAATCCGTGTAGATGCGTGTAGGCGTGATCACGGCTTCACGTACTTTAAGAACACGCCCGTTCGGTCCGCCCGCGACCTTGAGTGAGGATACGATGCGGTCTCTAAGAGCTACGAATAAAAATGTATCGTGTGTTTTTTATTCATAGCTCTAATTCCGTTTCATTACTTTTGAATTAAAATTTATTTCTAATAGTAAGGCCTTTTAAATATTAAGTAAGTAATAAATGAAAAGAACCAAATAATAAATACATTGAATAGCTACTGTAATAAACGGGTTGCTAAAATAACCCAACTTCTCTTCATTGTTAAATAGTAACACTAATCATACATTAACAATAACAAAACAAAAAATAACGAAACATCAACAAAAATAACTTTAAATTCACAGCTGAATTATAAATTGAAGATTTGTGATGTCAGGAGTAACTAATGACAATGAATGCGAAAGCAAAATTCTAAACTCCAGATTAAATAAAAAAATACCACGAATTTGTGAAACAAAACATCGCGGTCACTTCTTTCAACTTCACGAACAAAGGGTAAAGCCCAAAGCTACTTATGCATATTGTTTGTTTCATTGTAATAAGTCGCTTGCAAATCTTATTATCTTTGTCTGCACGTGCAACTGCACTTTTTATCTACAAAAAAACCCCGGTAGGTTGGCTTAGCTTGTTAGTCATACAATAAAACACTCTAATAATAGTTCAATCTAGAAATAAATAGTACTCTTTAATGTGCCGAAATAGTCCAGAAAGCCTAGTATAAAAATTGAACGACATTAACTTCTCGACCGCGTTAGCGTATCGATGGGTCAAAATATGAAAGTTGCCGGATGATTTAAATAAACAACAAACATAATTTGAACTCTCGATACGCTAACGCGATCGAGAAGTAAGTGTCGTTCAACTTTTATACTAGGCCTTCTGCAGCGCTGGCTATATGAGCCCTGGCTATAGAAGCCCTAAGCTTAACGAATATTCATGTTAATTCTTTTTCGCCTATGAATACTTGGTTAACATGTAAATCTGACATTTTGTTTTGTGTCACAGATATAATTTGCTTTTTGAGTAATTAGATAATTTGTGGTAAATATTTTCATTTTGGATTGTTTTGCAGAAAAGAATATTCGAGACTAAACGCGTAACTGTGTTGTATTTAGGATAGTATTTTTGGTGTGGAAACGTTGTTTGTGTCACTTCCGTCCTCTGTAATCCTATGCAATGTCATGGTATTCCAAATCACTCAAATAGTACATTGTGATACACGTGTGCTATGATGGTCATTATACACGAGTCGATATTGTGCGCGCGAGCTAAAAGCGAGTGCGCAATAAGGAAGCCGATGTGTACACCATGCACACACGTTTCATACGACATTTTTCAACACACTTGTAAGTAAAAATCAAAATTTTATTCGTGTTTATTAACTTTTGTTAAATACGTTAACTTAATTGTCAGAATTACGTCAGAATGCTTTAATTATAAATGGCATATGAGTTTGACTGACCTTTATAGACTACATGAAGCTTCTTGCGATGCCTTTTCGACGTCGGTTGATGACAATACTTTATATTTTCAACTAATAGATCCACTTAAGGCCCAAACATCGCAAATAAGTAGGTATATTTATCACTACATCAACTAGATTTTCATGGTAACACTCGCGTTTTGCGGTTCCAGAGATTTCATCCACATATTGTTATAGTTTTACTTCTAATTCTCTTTTTGTTGCATTTTATCATAATAATTAAGCGAGAAGACGGTCACAAATGTTTTATGTAATCAATTTACCGCGGCGCGCCATTGGAGCGCATTTTTTTCGAATCGCGTTACGCGCGCATATTTGAAGGAAAGGCCCGCCAAACAGCCAAAATAAAAAATGTTGTAATTTATGTTTAAAGCACTAATTATTGTAAATAATGAATAATTTAATAAAATTGTACATATTTAATTCTGAAAGTTTTAATCCATGTATTTAACTAAATACGGAGATATTGCTTTTTAGCGCATAAGCTATTATGCGACTAAAAATAGTGTAAGTACTCGTTTGAAAAAAATCCTTTTTAATCCGACATAATTTGAATGTATTGTTTGCGTACGTAACTTAGTCTTGTAGGGTACAAACTGAATTTGATGGGTTTATCTCATTACCACACTATGACTTATGAGCCTAAAAGTGGTACGATAAGAACCTCGTTACGAGCAAGTGTGGTGAAAAGATTATTCGAGTTAAAAAGAATACCAAAATTACCACTAAATACCTAACATGACACAAATTATTGTTATTAGGACTGAGAAATGGTCTGGAAACTATATGTTAAATAAGCAACATGAATATTCTTAAAAACTTGAAAAGTTATCGCTGTCGGACTAAAAGTCCGAAACTGATAAGAACTGCAGCTGCGTACTTTTTTTCTGTGGCCCCGTACATGTTTTTGTTGAATTTGTTTACCTGTATTACCTTTATCATACCTACCGATGATTTGCAGAATTTTACCCTTTTGTTTCTTAGGATTAGGGTTGCCTTCTTTATATTTAGGCTTCGTTGTATTATTTGATAGTACAAAGGTTTTACTAGTACGTTTCATTCATTACATTAATACTTAATAGAAAAAAAGTCTCTTGATTTAATAATAACAACCAGTAGCACAGTGTTGGTTAAGTTTATAATTATAATGATACCTACTAGGGAGTTTTACACCTTATATTTATATAAGTGCAATTCAACGGGCAGGTCGCTAGTTTTGACTAAAATCAATAGCTGGTTATACATAAAACAGAATATCCCCATAAATTACTTAGATATAACTATTATATTCATGCAAAAAATAAAATCGAAGTTTAATTCACAAGTAAATGTTTGTCCGTTCGTCCCGTATTCAATATACTACGTGGTAACTCAATTCAATAATACCTTAGTCCTTATTTATTTTTCTCCCGGGCGTGTCGAACCTACGAGACGTGCGATAAGTACCCAACGGAACCGAGCCCGAAGCTCCGCGCACGAACGCAGGTACGGGCTACGTATCATGGCGTGTCACGGCGTGTCACGTGAATCCGTACGCGAACGTACGTACGTACGTACGAGGTACGTACCTTGGCGTGTTCGTGAAATTCGTGATCTTAGTACCGCCGGGCTTAAGAACACGTAGCTACGGATCGGCGTACATCACGGATATCAGGAGCCCTAGTTCATACACACAACTACAGCAAAAATAATATAATAAATACCACCCTCTAACTAAGACTTGCAAAACACGCTACCGGAGGCCTATTGCATAATCAGTTGTAGCTTGTAATATTAGCGGAAGTCTCTTTTCAATCCCTTTTATTAGAAAGAGAGTTCCGCTAATATTTTAAGTTACAAAATAAATTATACAATTGTATCCAGGTGGTCAGATCATATTTCATTTCTAAAAGGTTTTATGTGAAATGCGTCCTATTCCAATTTGACCCTTATTCTTAAGACAGTAAATTTGTAATTTATATTTCAGGTTTTTGTATTACTGCATTTCATTTTCTGCAGGTAATTAGCGATTGGGTTTAACAAAAGACACTACAATACTATTCATAGCAGATAAGTTTCAAGTGGAAATCGTGATTTTAAAATGTTTACATTATAAAACGGTGAATAGTTTTTATCTTTCCTTAATTTCTCACATATGCGTCAAGAGTGATAATGCGACAATAAAAGTCTTGTTTATTACCAATCTTAATACGATTTTGCCGGCAATTACTTTCTTTTCTTACCTGGGTGCGTAGCCAAGATGCCAACCGCTCACGCTCACTCGCTAATGAAATGCAACTGTCATTGTCACGCTAATAAGAAAGAGAGATAGAGAGAGGTAGCTACGATACATTATTAAGCGTGAGCGATTGGCATCTTGGCTACGCACGCTGACGTCTGACGTGTTTTCACTTGAGACCGCTATTTGCTACCATTGGCAAAACAAAAGTATGTATTTGAGTTAATTGTAAGCAAGTGCAGCAAGCGGTGCTCCAAATGATTATGACATACTTTGATATTGGATACTTATTATTATATTATTTTTTCGTATCTCGTATTATCGTAGTAATGAGCAAAATTTGTATAATCGTACGAGTTTGAGATTAGGGCTCCCGATTACAAGAGTACACGCTGACACGTGGCTCCGTGTACACGAGTCGTGTCTTAATTACACGTGGCCTAATGGCATGTTCCAAACAGGGCAGAAAACCGGTATCGTGTGTGACAACGACATTTACAAGACGCTTCTGTAATGTGTTTAAATTAATTTGAAAATGTACCGACAATAAATGAGTAATTAAACATCTATAATTTATTTTATTACATTACAATATCGCATCTCGAGATACTCTGGGTATAACTTTTTTAAGTAGGTATATTCACGGAAATACTACTAAAATTACAGTCTTTCTCCGGGACCACGGGGGCAATGTCGCCCTTGAAACGTCGGAGGTTTGTTTTCAAAGTTTATACACGATTAAGCCCCGTTTTCGTAAATTTATAATACTAAAATTATAATAACAATATCTAATTATATACAAAATCTAACAATGAACAAGAGTTTTCTACTGATTTTATTTCCTTTAAGAACTCTCATATGTACAGGAAGAATAATTATAATATAATTTGATGGCCATAGAGTTACAATTTTTTTTAAGCTATTGCATAGCTTCTATCGCGGGCCTTGAGCGCGGGGACCGAATCCAGAAATTCCGTAACGAAAAAAAACCTGACGCTCCCCACTCCGACGGACCGAAACCGACTTTATTCACTTTGTTACAAAGTTCTTTATCGAGGAAAGGATATATCTCCAAACGAATGTCGCTAAGTGTCATATTCTATACAAAATATTGAGGACAGTAGCTCTTATTACCAGAGATACGGCGATGTCAAACGTCAAAATAAACACTATTATTATAGTCCCGCCAAAATCAAATATGTTAGTCGCAAACTTATGTTTCTTATTTCAGTTATCATAAACCTATAGTTTCAATGATAAATATTCCTGAATAACCAACAGCTACTGTAAGATAATAAAACCCACATATATTGTAAAATAATGTTGACAACTTTTCTATCAAAAACATTGAATTTGAAAATGAATAATGATCCACAAGAGTCTACAACAAAATATGGGACCACCATTGACGCGGTATTTTCTAGGTATTTAGAGGATATTAAGTCGCAAACTTATGTTTCTTATTTCAGTTATCATAAGTTTCAATGATAAATATTCCTGAATAACCAACAGCTACTGTAAGATAATAAAACCCACATGTATTGTAAAATAATAAAAACATTTTAAACAATATTAACTTTTTATTTGTTAAATAATAGAAAAATTTGTTTTCTTATCGGTCACCACGCTCAAAAAGTGTAACTTGAATTAATATCAAAGAAAAAGAAATACTGCATGAATAAAATAAATAAATAATTATAATTGCATAAGTTGATACAAAATGATATGCAATAGCTTTACCGCGGCAGTCCCCGAGTGCCACACGTATTTTTTGAAATAGTTTTAATGTCTGATGTGTCGGTATTTAGATCGTGTTTATATCGTTTTTCCCTTCCTTTCATTTTAAACAATTCTATATTATGTTTTATGAATATACACATAACAAATACATATAAGGATGGCAAGGGTAGTATACTTTTTTAAATAATGGCTTGCAACTATCTAGGTAATATGCTCCACACAAAGATCTTACTCGTAAACACTTTCTTTGGGCTAAGAAAACCTTATCAGCATCTGATGAGTTGCCCCATATTATTATTCCGTAACAGATTTGCGACGATACATAACCGTTATAGGCTGCCGTTGCTGCCGCCTCAGAGACGGTTGCTCGCAGACGATACAAAATATAATCTACTGGGTACAAAGGGTATTAATATGGGCTTTCCAATTACAAAACTTATCATTCTTAATTCCTAGAAAAACTGCACTTTCCGTTTCATTAAGTTGTACTTACACCATTAAAATCGGCAGATAATCTAATTGATTTGCTATTATAAGTTTGAAATTAAACCAGTTGTGTTTTGGTTAAGTTAACTTTGAGATTATTATTTTCTAACCAATTTGTTACATTTGTTAATGTAGGTACATGTAATAATATTTCATAGAGAACCATCTGTATTTTCTTTAATTACTATGGTTGTGTCATCTGCAAATAGTATAGTGTCATTTTGTGTGGCGCCAGGTAAATCGGTGATGTAAAGTAAAAACAAATACGGCCCTAGTATACTACCCGATGGCACGCCGCATGTGTTAATGATGAACGGCGAATTATACGTTTTGTTAAGGTTTTTAACCATTTTTGTAACTTCTACACATTGTCGCTGTCCATTGAGATAGCTTTTTAGCCAACAGTACGCTTGCCCTCTTATACCGTATTTAACTATTTATATTACTTTAATAGCAATGTTTCATGGCACCCTAGATCCATAAAGCCATCCAGGATCTAGATTTCTGCTCATTCTATGCATTCGTGTACATACACACAGAAAACATAGAAAAGCGGAAGTGTTTACCGTGACACCAATTAGTAGGTATAGGTATCGGGATACAAAGTATCAACTCAAAATATGTGTAATAATAATTTGACTGGATTACGTAAATTGTAAGAATATTAATGTAAAATACCAGACCAAGATAATATAACGCATCGCGGCTTAGACATTGCCGAGATTCATTGTTTATGTGGAACCGATAAGGGCAATAACAATAAGCCTGCACTCGGTCGGTATTCATCTTTGTGCACTTAAATGTCATTGTCTCATGAGAGTAATTAGTAAAAACAATGCAAGTAAAGTTTTTGAAGCAGGAATTTCTAGAGCTGCTTTCAATATTATCATTTTAAATTGCCATAATTTTTATAACGATACCGTCCGTAGTCTGCACGTGCAAGGCCATTTTTTTGTTTTATAAACGAGCCTTTGTTAATATGAGCACGTCGGCTCCAAAAGCTAATCCTAACAATTACCTAACTACTAGATGTGGAAACTTAAGTGGCGAGTTGGCTATATGTTCAAAGTTTAGTGACACCTCTCTACCCCCAGCCCTCACACTGGTGTTGCTCTCGAGCTCTCTTAGATGTCGCTTTTTGTGGGGGCCCATCTTATGTGGGCGAGTCACCGTTTGCCGTAAATTAAATTTATTACCATTTTGTTAGGCAGACGTCTGATTTTATTCTCTATAATACAGTATTTAGTCAACCACCTTCACCTAATAGACCAGTATATTTTAGTTTCCATTAAATCTCAATAGTCTATACACCCTGGCGGTGCTGCCTCTGCATCCCATAACTCGGGCAGGTGCATCATTCGCTCGGTGTACCCCTTACATTTCATTAAATTGTCGAAAGGGTCTCAGCGTGTTGGCTTCGGCTCCGCGTACGCCTCCCAAAGATCCGGAACACAATTGTTCCGTGATGGGAAGACCTACCTATTATGAAGATTTAAGACAAAAGTGCGATATTATTTTTTACTATCGTTGTAGAATTGTTTTTGCTGAATATTTTGTATTTTGATTGTTGTTCACATTGATCATAATATGTACTACGAGTATGTCTAATTTTTTGTTTGTATCCCTACTTTTTATTTTAATTATCATGCACTGTTACTTTACACGCCAAGGGGCCTTACCATGACGTCTTAACGTGATTCAGTTTAGGGCCTAAACTGAGTCGCTGCCATACAACTCAACACAAGTTCCTTACCTGAACCTGAACCTTAACTGAAATGCGTTAAAGGGCATTTTCAGAAAAAAGTGCACCCTTTTAATGAAAATGGGTCCTCAATTTTCCATAAAAAAAATTTTTTGTCAGGTTTGTAACGGCCCATACGAAATGTATGAAAAAAATGCGTTACAAAGCTGACAAAAAAAACGGGACACTATTTTTCTTGTTTCCAATAGTAATCGTGATTCTGGTTACAAAAAACCCAAAACTTCCTATATTCAAAAAGAAATGAAAATGGTACCCTATTTTTGAAAATGCCCTAAAACGTTATGGTAACGGATAAGGATGGGTTAGGTCCGCGTGTATTTAAGATCTGTTTCTACGAGTACCACGGATACTCGGATCTAAATTACACGCGAGCCCGACTTGTAAACTTGGCTACCTAAGTTGTTTAATTATCATTGCACGTGCAGTATTAGGGTCAGACTATACCAAAGGGGGGCCGATTTTGGGACTTAGTTTTTTTTTTTTTGAAAAATGCAAAAAACATAGGGGTTACAAAAGACTTAGAATAATTTTCAAGATTTTGATGAAATAACCACTTTTTTCTTAATAAACTTTTCTCTGAAATCAAAAATGGCTGAGTTAGAGGCCTTCAAAGGTTGAAGTTTTTGAAGGGACTTGTAAAATTTTCATCGAGAGTGGTGTCATTATAACAGTATTTTTAAATGATTGTAATGTGTAGATGGCGTCAAAACAAGCATCTTTTATAGGAAAAACTTTTCTCTAAACTTAAAAATGGCCGAGTTTGAAACCAGCGTTGGCAACCTTTGAAGGCCTCTAACTCGGCCATTTTTAAGTTTAGAGAAAAGTTTTTCCTATAAAAGATGCTTGTTTTGATGTCATCTACACATTACAATCATTTAAAAATACTGTTATAATGACACCACTCTCGATGAAAATTTTACAAGTCCCTTCAAAAACTTCAACCTTTGAAGGCCTCTAACTCGGCCATTTTTAAGTTTAGAGAAAAGTTTTTCCTATAAAAGATGCTTGTTTTGACGCCATCTACACATTACAATCATTTAAAAATACTGTTATAATGACACCACCTCGACCAAAAATATTCTAAGTCCCGGCCCCCCCTTTGCTACAGTCCAACCAGTATTAGACCTATTCGTTCCTACTACAATGGTTTTGAATGTTTTGATTAAATAACTTAACAAAAAATAACCGACGTTAGTCGTAAGACTCGTAAGAGATATTCACTAAATTCGTTGAACAAGTTAAATCCGTCAAAATAAACACTACGAATAACTTTAAATCACAACATGCAAGCAAACGTAATGATGTTGCAGTTTCATTAATTGCAATTTTGTTTAGTACTACACTTTTAATTTTCGAAAGCTTAAGAAATTCACGTAATTAATAGAAGTATATTTATTTATTATAACGTGAATTGAAGTTGTAAGGTATGACATTTTATTTGATGAAATAAGCTAGTTCAATCTAACGGGTTGTTGTGTATTTGAAGAAAAATAAGAAATTATTAACACGTGCCGTCGCGTTGCCGTCTTCGCTTTAATTTGAAAGTGTAAGACGTAGAAACCGCTTGTTATTATTAATACAACTCTAGTGTAACGGCTTATAGTTCAAAATTGATTGAAGTGACAACTATGAAACAAACCTGGGTTATTCTACCTGTTGGACCCAAAAAACAGTGCAAGATACAAATGTCCTAAGTACGAGGTTTTTATATGTCCTTTACGACATTTCTATCGTTCACTGTTGACACGGAATTGTCTTTGCCGATGCCAGCCTCTACTGTTATTAGATATTGAATCTAATTTACTTACACGTAAAGAGTATAATCGTTTGTTATAATAAGGTTAACAGTAACCTAAAGAAAACCCCAAACAAAAACCCTATCGGGATTGGGTTTTGCAGTTAACCGGGTTATGGTTACTGTTACAGCAACATTTCGCTTACCGTTTGTATTCGGTTACTGAATGTTGCTGTTACAGTATCATTGGGTAACAGATATGATTAGGTAACCAACTCGATAGGCTTAAGCCTAAAGAGGGGTTTTCCGGTCCCTGATTCACACTTTAGTTGTTGTGGTATGATGTATGATACGAACAATACCATGCTTGCCATGAGTTGCATGTGGCACGGGAGTATGTCCGTCTCGCTCCTAGCATAACTATGGCCATAAGAAACGGACATACTTTCGAGCGTCGCAGTCGCTATCGAATACAGTTGCGTGCAACTCGTGGTAAGCACATTTAACACGACTCGCAAGTCGCTTCGTTCTAGCTTTATGACCGACCACGTAATAACGAAAAAAGTACAATACGTATATTACTAAAGTGTCATATCCGTAATAAAAAGTCATATTTAGGTCGCCGAGTATGTCTTAACTTAAAAAAAACATATTGAACATTCCTAATGCCAATTTTATTTAAGGTTGTTTCACTGTTTTATAATGATATCCAGCTCGACAAGAAGTCCGAGAATGACCACTTTTAAAAACATTATGTATGTGTATATAGCAGCAGGATACACCCATTACATACTATACTGGTAAGACTAAGCATTTGACTCGTCCACACTAGCGATTGCAATACGTCCATACGTGCGAGATGCTAAGCAATGGAGACTATAAAAAGTATATACTTAAAGGGAAGAAAGAGCCCTTACTGACTAATATTAACGACAAGCCAAAATGGATTTGAGTACACTTACAGACATATTAAGTTTAACGTTTAGATAATTTAATAGCGTATTGTGAAGAGAAGTTATTTTATGCTAAGATTTTTTTCGTTTCTAATCTTTAGAACAAACACGTAAACTATGTGAGACTACATCAGTGGTTCCTAACCTTTTCAGTTTTCTTACACCTGTAGCTTATTAGGGACATTGATAATAGGTATCTTCTGTATACTGTATAATAAATACAAAACAGGTACCAAATATGTTATAGAATAGCCGTATACCGTCTGGGATAATAATGTCAAGGTTCAAAATCCGAAGAAACTCAAAATCATAGAAACATAGTTCTGATAAAATTTAGGATCTGTCTAAAAGTATAATTTCATCTCAACAAAATTTAATCCTTGACTTTAGCCCCACCTGTTAGAAATGTTGCTGACTAGTGTACCTACAGTAAATGAAACACACATGTATGAATACTCGTAAATATTCACCCAATCCCATTTACTAAGATAGAAGCATTAATCACTAGTCACTAAGCCCATGTAAACCCAGCATTAGCTCTCAACTCATAGCTATTAACAGATACTTCCAAAGCATTCTTTGAGCATTTATAACGTTAATTTACTGATGTAATTTGCCCGCAAGGCATCAAATTTTACAAGCGATCAAGTGCTATCGAAGTCTAATCGTTAAAGTTTTATCGCTCCTTTTTGCATTCATATAGATTTATGGTCAATTGAAAAGCAATAAAAGTACTATGGCGCTACTAGACTTTATTACCTTGAATGTCCGCGAATATCAAAAAAGCAGATGTTGGTAGTAGGTAATTTTTAGGGTCCCATAGTCAACTAGGGACCCTTGTAGTTTCTCCATGTCTGTTTGTCCGTCCGTCTGCGGTTTAGCACAGTGACTATTAGTACTGAAAAGTTGTAATTTGGTATGAATATACATATCAATCATACCGACAAAATGGTAAAATAAAAAGTTGAAAAACTTAGGGCACCTCTCAATTAGCTCTCCTTTTTTTTTCTTTTTTTACCCCAAAGTGTGAGGCATCGCTAGATAAGTATTAAAAAAAATCTTGATAATGTGAATATTTTCGGTACAAATCGCTCTTTATAAAAAATGTAATAACCTGAACCACAAGTCCACAAAATCTGAAAAATATCATGAAAATAGAGCTTTATAAAGACGTTTAAGGAGAATTATTTTGAACTTTCCAAACAAACGTATTTTCTCGGTTAAACGGGCGTATAAGAGCTTTGATAATTCTCTTTTTTTATCGTTTTGAGTATGTATTAAATCCTTTTTAAGTTCGCCTATTGTGACGGAGGGTAAACTACTGAACCCTACACTGAGCATGTTCCGACATGCTCTTAGCCGCTTTTTTTAAATTGTTATATCCAATTTGATAAAAACAAAATGTCTATTCTCTGTAACTGTACTTAGTACCCATCATCATCATTGGCCACAGCATCTTTTCAGATGATAGTTGCAGCGACTAGGGAGGTATTTTGAAGAGATCTACAGCCTGCATCGGTTACGATGACTATAGAGACCGATGGCCGATCGACACTTCCTTCTGCACCGATCACAAACATGTCCCAACACTTAGTACCAATAGACTAATAATTATAAGTCCTAATTAGACTAAAGATTTATATCGGCGACGAGTCTCAAGCGCGTCAAGCGTCAAGCGTCAAGGACAATTAGAACCACAAAAAGTGTGTTTGGAAAAAAAACCGAGTTTTATGGAATAATTTAATCTAATGGATTCACAACTGTAACGAAATATATACAGTAAGTTACAAGCTACCTTAAATCTAAATTAGGCCCTTCAGGCATTGTACCTTGAATGCTGGCATTTCCTCGTTGAATAATTTATATTACTCTGCGACCATAACCACTCATGCTTCAAGACATCAAGCTTCAAGACCGAGTGCGGTGTGTTGAGATCCGACGTCGCACAAAGACACAAAAGTGCGTTGGATACGCCATTACCAAACGAAAGTGGAGTTGGGGGGACATGTCAGCAGGCAGAGATGGCAGGTAGACCAAAATGTTACCGGATTGATTGTTGCTTTCCGATGGCAGAAGCGCTTGGCGTTTGTTCGCTCGACGGGTGGATGATATTCAAAACATTACGGGTCACGTCTGGATGAGGTTAGCTTAGGACCGGGACCAGTGGTGTACAAGATGCGAGGCCTATGCTCAGCAGTGGATGACAAATGGCTAAAATTATGCTGATGATGATGAACACTCAGCTCGATATCTGCTCTATGATACCTATATGTCGCGCAATACCGTAGCACATAGTAACTATAGCGCCACGCGTCAATCCGTTTCCTAATGTGCAAAAAACGCAACCTCTAATTGTACCTCAAACAAAAAATACAATTTCTGTTTTTACACAAAAAACCTCTCGTCCAATTTGCTAAAGACGGCAAAATGGCCACAATAAACAATTTAATTCAGAGTAAAAAAGGGCTTCTAATTTAGTACTTTATGCATATCTTATGCCCCGCTGCCTTTGTTTCCCGATAAACAGTGCTCGTTCCGAGTTTCCCTATTCCCGCTTTTTTATTGTTACGGCCACATTTACCTGGCCCTGTTTTCATTGCTTAGCGTACATTCAACTCGAACCATCCTGTATAAGCCTGATATCTACTTAGATTCTGCATTTTGGAATATAAGCAGTCACTAACAAGTGATAACCGTTTTTTATTTTGAACCCAGTACGCCTACCACGAATACCGAAAATTGGAATTGACGGAAAAACCTCTTTGTCACTCTAATATCCAAGTGTGACAGAGATGGAGATAAAAATCCGCAATCGGTCGATTTTCGTTGTACTAGCCCTGACGAAAAAGAGAGTTGTTAGAAGTTTGACACATGTTATAGTTATTATCTGGGTGGCTGTCTGTGGCTTTTAAGCCCTCTCTTTAGAGTAACCAAGTGAGCAAAACAGAAGCCATCTTTATATGAATATTTCACGAGTGCGAAAGAGACACAAAACAATAAAAAAACCGTCTCAACCAATTTGCATTGCATCAACGCATCAACCCCGCTATACAAAAATATAAGGATATCGGTCTTAGAAATATGAAAAATTATGTTTAAGAGATTTCGTGTGTGGACAAGTCTTGGATTAGAATGTTACAAAAGAAAATAATTCCCGTAATCATATATTTATTTCGATTTTAATTTTATTAATGACAGTTGTCATCTTGCGTTTTTGGCTACGTTGTCAATATTTGAAAAGAATTCTTTGTTATATAAATTTTGTGGTATGTGGGATCATAGATTAAAGAATGACTCACACTTGAATGGGACGGGAAGGGGAGGGGCGGAACGATCTGTCAATTTCTATAGAAAAATTACATGATTTACGATTTTATACAATACGATACGATTTACATGCGTTTTTTCTTTAATCAAAAATATTGCAAGTCTAGATTATTGCGTGTTATTTGGTATTATTTTATTTTATTCTGTTAGTGAAAGTTGTGAAATATTGAAGAAAGCTTAGTAGAATAAATTTGAAGGATTTTTGAGAATATTTACTATACTGACTTACTTTACTTAGGTAATGGCTATAAATTAAGTAGTTATCGATTAATTATTTGTATGCTACAACGTAGTAAAATAGTTGATGAAATGTATTGTAGGTAACTACCATCTTTATTGTACACTATTTTCTGCAAGTAAATGAATTATAGTGTGGTGGCGCCATCTCTCGCTTCTTGTGATAATCTACAAAGGATAGTAAGTTTTGGCTACAGATTGGCTAAACGCACTGCTAAGCATTGAATATTTACAATTTCAAATATTTCAGGACTTAAGCGCTTTTACCGAGTCGCTAATTAAGTAAGACTGCTATGACAATCTTGGTGATATCTGGATTTCCGATAATGCTTTCGATCTTGAGGTCATACTCGTATATAGTCTGACATACACAGGCTGCAGCCGTTTTTTTATTTTATTTATGTATGCCCCTTTTCTTCCGACTGAAAAAAAAGAAAGACATATAAATTTAAAAATAAATCTACTGCGGTCTGTGGTTCTCACACTTGTCACACTATATCTACAGTGGTTAACGCTAAAGCGAAAGCTCAGTGAGCAATAGCAATAGCGATAAGAGCCATGCGACTATTTAGATCCGAACGCACAGTTGGAGCAACGTATCCCGTTTTGCGAGGAATCTGTTGCGGGAAGTCGTTTTGGGGTAATGCTTGAAATATTTATTTCGACAATAAACTTTCATAATCCAACCCAAAATAAAAAAATAAAGGTTTCGAAACGTATAAGACGTAACAAACATGGTAAGAAAGGTTATTTTGTATATTTATTCAAAATACACGTATTAAAGTCATAATAAGAACCCTTGAATAAATACCCCCTTCTTCTGCCAAAGGTTAAAAAGGTGAAGTTTTTTAATAACAATTTCTAACAAGACAGAAAACAAATACGCCAATTTGTCACAATCCTAATAACCGAAGAACGAGCCGACTGAGGTGGGGATCACGGGGAGGCGGAACGGCGAATAGAATAACACATGTAACGCCTATTACCCTAAAACAGAAAGATACCTACATAAAATTTTCACAATCCTAATAAGCCAAGTACAAAGGCCCCATTCTACCCGTCTAGGAGACATCCCTCACCATATTGTCTCACAGACACCGAAACAAAATTAGCCTTCTCGTAATAAATTCAAATCACGGCTCACCGTCATTTGAGCCTCCTTTTTCACCAGGAGATATTCGCGGTGGAATCCTTAATTTGGTTTTGCGTTATTGTTGTGGTTACTTCCGTTGTTATTTCCCGTTTTGTTTGCCTGATTTTGGTTTTGTTTTGTACGCGTAGATTATTTTTGTGTTTGACTGCAGTCTGGGCTAAGAAAAGCAACAGTGCCTTTTATATTTCGCAAAAATATAGCAGAACTTAGGACGTCATCAGTAATATCTGTTATTTTTATTGAAAAAAACTAAAACTACTAAAAGAATTAAAAAATAACTAAAAATTGTTCTATTACAAAACTGTGCCTCTGGCGGATACAAAAACTTAACGGCAAATATTTTCTAATAAATTATAAATTGAAAGAGATGTCATATACTAAAGAAAAAGTGACCAAGGTCCCCGGTGAGCAGGGCTGGGATCGAGCCAGGCAGGGTGAGCAGGAGGTCGCTGGTTCGATCCCAGCCCTGCTCACCGGGGACCTTGGTCACTTTTTCTTTATTATATGACATATCTTTCAATTTATAATTTATATATAGTAGTGTGACTACTTAAAAAAAACACAAAAAACGTGAATCAAAACATTTATTACATTTAATAAATGATTTGATTCGTGCTTTAAAAATTGTATTTTCTAATACTTAAAACATTGAGACTCGTACCAATGGAATTATAAAGCACAAGACACTAACTCTTACTCAGGTATTTTATGTCAAAACCGATCCTTTAGCAACGTCTCTCGGGGTTAAATCATCTGTAATCGCCACATTATTTGAACATTAATTCTTAACTGCAGCCAGCTGGAGTAATACCGGAAGTATTGCCAGGGCAGTGGCGACGGCGCCCTACGAGGGGAAAACAGACATGAAAAGGGAAGTAAGATTAGGCCCTACGGCATTCTTCTTGTTAAGTAAACAGAACGCAAAAAGAACATTGCCACGTCATAATAATCTGTGGAGTTTTGAAGTTTAAACTAGGAATGAATGAAAAAAGAAAATATAAGAGTTATGAAACCAAATTGGGAACGTAATTAGACACATAAAATTAGACAAGCATGCCTACTATTCTGCTAGACAATGATAACTGCTGTCAATAATTACTGGATACAAGCAATATCAGTTGTCACAACTAACTACCTGCTTATTAAATAATAATAAATAAATACAATTTGTTAACAAAAATCTGCATATTTTATTTATTTTACACTAGTGAGTTTCATAGCATAATTTTCAATCCGCGCCCCACGCCGCCGCTGTCGGCGCTGGCCGCCGCTCAGCCCCGTGTACTGTGAGCAGTGCTCACACTAGACTACCGCTAATAATTATTTTTGATTTCCTCGCATGTTGAATGCAATGTTGTATGATACATTCGTCGGGAAAAAGCCTACTTTCGACACTTGTATCATTAAAAAATATTATCAAACAGGCAGCATTATGTTTGGGTTGCCAAATCAACTTTGCTCCTAATCAAAACTCTTTCAAATTTTAAAATAATGCGCTAGGGAAATATATACTGAAAGTTGTGTTCGTTGTTAGAAATTGTTTGTTTTACGGGGTACGTTTGTCGCGATTAGCTACTTGTCACTTTCAAGTCGCAATATGTGCATACAAGTGTTTCTGTCGGGCGCGTCGAGTTTACGGCTTCGAGCTCAAACATTAAACAGCTAAACCAACACTAAGGCAAGTGCAACGAACTTAACCTTTAATTTATTTAACATGCGCTTTGGTTCAGTGTTTTATGTAGTAGCATAGACGTATTTGATTCATTCTTAAGCACATGCTATGACCAACCTTTTTTTGGCTTGGTTGATTTTATTGCATATTGGTGAAATTTTTTGGGAGATACCTACACAGGAGCCGTACCATGACGTCTTAATGCTATTCAGTTTAGGACCTAAACTGAGTCACTGGCATATAACTGAGAACTGAACTAACGCGATTTAGTTTAGGTTTAGTTTAGGCTCAGTTAAATGGAAGCGACTCAGTTTAGGTCGTCAACTGAATCGCGTTAAGACGGTAAGGCCTCAGATAAGAATCTAAACTGAATTGCGTTATGGTAAGGCCTCAGAATTAAAGACAGCAAACCTTTAAGTTTGATATTCATGGCATATAGAGTCCGCCTCTCTGTGATAAAAAAGGTCGGCGACAAATTGATGACTAATTACTGTAAGCAAATTGATCTACCGTTAAATCAATATTTTTATAAGTATACCGGGTGTGATCAAAACCTAACAACTGTTCTTCAACAATTTAAAAAAATTATGTATTAAATAATTAACGTCTCTTGTCATAAGTACAAAACTGACAAACTTCGCAGTACATTGCGTCTTCTACGAGTAACTAACTATAATTAAAATCAAAACATACGTTATTTTTAAAAGTCGCTCAGTATACGTTGTTCAGTTTCGGGAGTAAGTACTATCTACGATTAAATTTATTGCTCCTGTAACAGGCCACACCCGGTATTATAATATTTATTCGGTAGGTACTCAAAAGGCACATACAAAGACTTAAATAAAAGTAGTTTATGCGACTGTACATAATGAAGGCTAATACAACAAGAGTGTTTTAATACTCAATTATGTATAGGTAATTGCATACACTACTTTATCTAGAGACATATCATAAGTGTTCTATGATGGGTTCAGGAACCGTAGGGAAATGACCTGCACTCTTACTAGTGCTATTTGTAAAATATCTAAAGATTATAGATATTAAAATAATGCAATAAAAAAATAATTGAATACGTATAAAAACAAATTCTGCACAAGTTTTCACTCGTAAACAGGAAAAAACCAACAAACAAATGGCAGCTCGGGATATCTTCAAATCTATAATAGCCACCCACTCGAATTTGACAGCTGTTCCAAATTTAAACTCAACCTACTCTTTTCCGGAGGTAAGGTTACAATTACAGTTCCATTAATTCCTGCTGGCGGGTTAGCATGGTTGCCATTTTATCGCTTATCACGCTATGCGTCACTTTCGCACATACATACTTGTTAGAAAGTGACAGCAACGTCGGTAAACGATAAAAACCCGACCATCATAGACTAGCTGGTTGGTAATGCTGGTCATTGTCTATGGTTTCTCAACGCATTTTAGAGCACTAATGATATGTGCGTAAATAAACTATATAATTAAACACGAGACAAGCCTTTTTTCATAATCTCGGCCATTAGTTATTATTGTTTTAAAGGCCAGTAAATACTTCTTACTCCACTCCCCGTGACTTTGCTGTCTTGAAACCACATTAAAATTTGCTGTCTGGCTTTTCACGGCTAACATTTTCCGCCAACTGCAACAGCAACACAGGCCAACCAAATTAGAGTTTTAATCCCAAAGAAATACAGTTCAAATTGTTTTTACGCTGGCACCCTAACAGCTACTTTTTGCAATATTAATTCGAAGTAGCTTAAGTATTTTTACGTAGCTGAAACAAATTGGGTCGTTGTGGGGAAGTGAGTTTTAAGTGAGGGGGTTAGGGTAGGTTTTTGGTTGGAAAGTTTTGATAGGTTGCTATGTTTTTTCCTAAATCTTCCCTCGCAGCCAAAAGGAGTCCCTGGAGGCATGATCCCGAACTCCTCATTTATCATGCTTGTCACGCGCTGCCCATCCCTCGCGTGTAGTGTTCAACATATAACATGAACTCGCCTATACACATACCTAACACTTATATTGGAATCAACTTTGACTTTGTGGCTTTGCCGATTCTCTTTGATGTTTTGGCGTTTTACGAGGGGAAATTTGTTATTCGGACAGAACAAATTTAACATGCAACAAATTGTGAACTAATGTTGGTTTTGTAACAACTAAAAGAATCTTATATGCTGAACAGTGTGTATTATATCGTCAGTGTCATTAATTACAAATTATTACGATTTTTATTAGTAAACTAAAGGAACTTATCAAAACGTTTTATTGACCTTTATATATATTTTTTTTATTTATTATAGATAATGGTTATGGTGCATTCAGCCAGTTGATTAAATCGGGTGCCCTCTATTTGGCAGAATTAGTAGTGTCCGAAACGCTTATGTCATAAGAGACTTTTCATAAACAATTTTCGCCAAATTTTAATGTAGCAGAAACATAATTATGCACAATTATGTCGAATATTACTTTTTTTATAAAATTATTGGCATACTAAAAAGTGGGTTAGGTTAGGTTCGGACAGTCTCCGAACATACGTACAAATTAAATTCAGCCAAATCAATTTATGCTAAACCTGACTATGCCATAACAGTTTATGCGTAAAACCAATTATGACTATACTGATTATTCTAAATATAATTATGCATACAAAAATTAAGCGAAGACAAGGGGAACCATTAAATCTCGATCTTACTACCATTCACCAATGTTGAGTTAGTTATAGACTATGTTTCGACAAGTTTGAGACGTCGAGAGAACACAGCCTTCTAAGCGCCCTTAGTCGGCAAGCTAGAACAAACATAGTTCATAATGGAAGCTCCGTGATTAATGCATCGCGGTACATTCGGTAGCTTATTATTAATTTATCGATTGCAACTAGCGCTGAAACTCTTACTGTAAGTGATTATGATTTATTATGTGGCGATGTTGGGCCAACGTTGGCGGTGTTGGTGGAACTGGTTATGTTGGTTTTTGCGTTTGGACATGGACCAAATACGTTGTCATTTTCTGAAAGATAACGAGTGTTTCTAATGAAATGTGTCTTATAATGATGAAGCTTTAAGAACAGCGGTATTGAAGTGAGTAAAAAAATATGGTTGTCACACTTTTTAGTGAATTGACTGACTAATGATAATTAATGAGAAAGTTAAAATTGACTCAATGTAGGAGTGAGCTTTTACTGTAATTAGTTAAGTACCTACTTAATTAGTCACTATTAAGCAATATTGTTAAAAAAAAATCCTGAGAGGTTTTAAAAAAATCGGAAAACAGTTAGTAAACGAGAATGTTTTATTTCAATGTTTAAACTAAAACTTAATAACAATAGGTTATTACGAAATTCAAATTACAATATCATAGTCTTAAAATAAAACTAAAGTAAAACTTTAATATACACCTAATTCAATTTAAAATAAATATTTAAAAACGGAATACTTATTTTTAGTAAACTAATATGCGTTCAGTACCCATCAAATATAAGTATAAGAGCGATCGATGTATTCACAAATATCTAAACAAGACTCTAACGCTTTGACAATACAGACGTGTTCAGATATTTATGAGCAGCTGCTGTCATACATTTGATTGTGACTGTACATTTCAGTTCAAAATTCAGTTAAAAAAACAGGCCTTTATTGTCAAAGCGTCAGAGTGCACGTTCAGATATTTGTGAGCACCTCGGCGGCTACGATACATCTGATAGCGACTGTACAAGGATGAATCCTCACGCCCATAAGCAAACCCGGGACAAGAATAACTAGATTGTGGATAAAGAGGGCATCCTCTCCCGTTCGATCAGATCTGGTGCAGGACACGAATCCACTAAGTCATCTGCTGCGTGATCTTGATCAATACAATGTAGCGCAGGATGGCATAAGAAGATATACAAGTATAAGCACTGAAAGTCTAGGCTCACGTTTAATGATCGCGCTTGTTGGAATTATATCCGCGTTTCTCTTGCGGTTGTGGGTTACGTTGCGGAGCGGACGAACGTCTGTTTATTAAATTATATTTGGTATTTTATTATCTTCAACTTCCTAGCGTTTTTCCCGAATAATGCCACGTCTCAGGGAGCCTGGGGTCCGTTTTGGCAACTTGTCCCAAGATTTGACGTAGGCGCTAGTAGACGAAAGCGACTGCCATCCTCACGATGTTTTCCTTCACCGAAAAGCGATTGGTAAATATCAAAAAAGCCTGTATAAAATCTGTGTAAAAAGGTAAACCGTGCAAATAGCGAGAGAGTAATAGAGGTGCAGTTGTGTTAACACCGTATTGTTTGTAAGGCTCTTAAATAAGTTTTTCTAATATTGTTAGGCCCACTTGAAGCACCCAGGGTCAGCCGCTAACCCAGAGTTCAGCTGCCAAATTCCTTACAAAAAAATGCCTAAATTCGGGTTATGTGGCTAACCCTTTTGGTGCAAGTGGCCCTTAGTGTTATAAAGGAGCTTTTGTCATACACAATACAGCGACTACCGCCGTGGATCCTACTACTTATATTGATTGCTACCTAGGGCAGGAACTACCAGATTATGTGTTACCCGAATCAGTGAGACTCAAAGTTAAGAAAATTGGCAATTTTTCAATTTAATCAAGTGCTGTCAGAATCCAACACTGAAATTAAGTTGTATAGCACTTTATGTTTCGTTTCTCTCAATACAACTTTTGCCAGTGCTTATACAAGTGAAGAGAGGAAATAAAAGGTAGATAAACTAAATTATCGAATTACTTACTTAAGAGAAATGCAGTATCATATTTATGTGGAAAACAATATTTCCAAAAATATAAATGATATCCAATTCTTTATACTGCGTAAATATTACACACATCTACTGTATCTTAAATAACTTGAATTATAGTGTGACAGAAAGAGGTAAGTGTAAGTACAAATTAAAACAGGCAACATCGTAGTGTAGTCCCGTTTATTACCCATATTTATTTGAAATAACTTTTAAGTTACCTTAATTTTATTGAGAAGTTATTTCTTAAAATAGTTTTTTTAATTATTTTTGTAAAGTATTTTTAAACTGTAAAGCGTTTATAAAAGAACACTACCCGAATACCTGATTCTATTAGCTAAGGACATACTTACGTATAGACTCACTAGAATAACGAGTTTATTAGATTTTTGTCTAATTTTGGAAGAATCAGGTTTTCGGCTTTTAAGGGTGCCGGACCAATATGGTAAAAAGGAACCCTTGTGATTAGACTAAGTATGTCTGTCTGTCACATCATTCACATCGTTAAATATTTCGAGAACTACCAAAGCTACCATTTTGAAATTTGGAATAATAAATAACCCAGATACATTGATGGAGAATTAATCTATTGGAAATAAATTAAAAGGTTACAACAGTCTTCATAAACATTGTGTTTATAGTTAGCTTTATGAACTAGTGCCTAGACTTTCCGTATGTGGCAGCACCGTCAATGCGCTGTCTGTGCTGATGTAATTCTCTAATTCTCCATTTTGTCTTTAAAGCTTAATAAATAGTTATTATCAGAATTCTCGCTGTTTATACTTTTAAAGCCTGTTGGTCCCCCATAATAGGTTATGGGCCCAGGCACGCGAGTGCGCAAGAAACAGTGAAGAGCAGAAAATCAAATATAAGATTGTATGTAACTCGCCGCGTGTTCATAACATGGAAGTCACAAACGCGATGCGAGTAGAGAAGTTTGATGGTAGAAACTTTCGTCAATGGAGATTTCAAGTGTTTTGTGCTTTGAAAGCGAAGGGTTTGGATATTACCAGTGTAAAACCCGAACAAGGAACGCCGGAACAAGTCGCAAAATGGTTAAAAGATGACGGAATGGCAATGTTTATTTTAACCTCTTCTATGGATTTCAATCAAATCTCATTAATTGAAAATTGTGTATCTGCCAAGGAAATAATGGATAAGTTGGAGTCGATCTATGAACAGAAGTCAGAGTTTAACAAAATGATGGTACATGAAAAGTTTTACCAATATAAAATGCTGCCTACTGATAGCATTGCTCAACACATATCTAAGGTAGAGAATTTGGCGAAACAATTAAAGGAAAGTGGTGAGAGTGTGAGTGACATGGCTGTCATGACTAAAATACTGTCAACTTTGCCACCCAGTTACCGTTCCCTTCGTCAAGCCTGGCTATCTTTGGACTCGTCTAAGCAAACACTACATAATTTAACTTCAAGATTGTTAGATGAGGAGGCTACATTGAACTCTGAAGAATCAAGTGAAACTGCATTAGTGGTTGCAAAGAAGCCGGCTGCACAGTTTAAGCGGAGCAACAATAGTGGACAGAGCTCATCAGGGCACAGTAATCATAGATTTATTTGCTACAATTGCAATAAAAGAGGCCATTTTGCAAGGGACTGTAAAGCGCCTAAGAAATCTGGTCGTAAGAACCAAGAGCAATCTGAAATGTTAGCGTTTAGTGCTGAGAATAGTTCCTTGTATGAAAGTGATGAAAGTATTTGGACCTTGGATTCGGGTGCAAGCATGCATATGTCCTTCAGAAAGGATTTCTTCTGTGAACTGGACGAGTATCCTGGTGGAAATGTCAAATTGGGAAACAAGCAACCTCTGAAAGTTTGTGGAAAAGGTTCCGTACTAATAAACAAACAAGTTAATGGCCAGTGGGAGCAAAGTGTGTTAAGGGATGTACTCTATGTGCCTGATTTAAGCAGAAATTTGTGCTCAGAGGGTGCAATGGTTAGAAAAGGTTTCATTATAATTAAGAAAAATGAAACAGCATTTATTATGAAAGATGATGTTGTAGTTCTATGTGCACAATTAAAGCAAAATAATTTATATGAGATGGACATTAAAACTATCACACAGGAAAACTGTAATGTAGTGCAAACAAATATAAAAGTGTGGCATGAACGCCTTGGACATGTAAATGTCAGAGAAATACAAAACATGAGCAAAAATGGCGCTCTTCCTGCACTCACAGGGAGTGATGGTTTTATATGTGAAGCATGTCAATATGGCAAACAATCAAGATTGCCATTCAAGAAGTCTCATAGAGGCTCATCGCAACCTGGTGATACTTGTTATAGTGATGTTTGTGGCCCTATTGAGGAACCATCTATATCAGGTATGCGATATTTTGTTTTGTTCAAAGATGGAGCAACAAGCTACTGTCATGTCTATTTCATGAAAAATAAAAGTGAAGTGCTGGACTACTTTATGAAGTATAATGCTATTGTGAAGAACAGGTTTCTACATGATGTGCGCACTTTACATACAGATAATGGACGTGAGTATGTGAACCAAGAATTTAAGAAGTTTCTAGATGATAAAGGTATAACCCATGAGTGTACAGCTCCATATACTCCCCAACAAAATGGCCGTTCTGAGAGAGAACTGAGAACGATAATGCAGTCAGCAAAATCTATGCTGTATGCAAAGGATATAACTATAAATTTGTGGGCAGAGGCGGTTCTCTGCGCGGTTTATCTTCTAAACCGGACATCATCCAGCCAGACACCCAACATTTCACCTCACGAACTTTGGTTTGGTGATCAACCAAGCCTGAAACATGTAAGAATATTTGGCTCTTTAGGGTATGTTCATATACCAAAAGAAAAGAGAAGGAAATTGGATAAAAAGTGTAATAAGATGTTGCTGGTTGGATATGAGCAGGAGAACTACAGAATGTATGATCCAAATACAAGAAAAATAACAGTGTCTAGGGATGTGAAATTTGATGAAGGCAGTGTTCCAGAAAAAAGGCAGAATTATACGCAGATTGAAATTAGCAGTGACAATGTAAACATAGATGAAAACAGAAACAATGATCAAACACAGGAGGTTTTGCCTTCACAGCAAATAGTACAAAATGAACAATGCGTTGAAGTGTTAAATTCTGATGATAGTATGCAAAGTATCAACAATGATTCTGCCGATGAATCATACCGTCCTCCTTTTGAAATCAATATTGATGAACAGCAGCGAAGCAATGTGACACTTCGTCCAAGACTAGAAAGGGATTTAGAAGCCAATTTTGTCGAAGTGGAGATACCAAACACATATGAAGAGGCTGTTACTGGTATGAATAGTCATGATTGGAAGAAAGCTATTGTAGAAGAGCTTCGGTCACATGAGCACAATAATACATGGACAATAACTGACAGAACTAAGAAGAAACCTATAACATGTAAATGGGTATTTTGTGTAAAAAGAGATAAAGAAGGAGAAATCAAAAGGTTTAAGGCAAGATTATGTGCTCGTGGCTTTACACAGGTTAAAGGTTTAGATTACACAGAAACCTTTTCACCGACTACCCGATATGATTCCATTAGGTTGCTATTGAGCATAGCAGCCAAAGAAGATCTTGAGATCCAGCAGTTTGATGTAAAGACCGCATTCCTGTATGGAGAGCTCTCGGAGGAGATCTACATGGAAGTGCCTGAGGGTGTCAAGGCTGAGTCTTCTAAAGTCTGTAAGTTAAACAAATCTCTATACGGTCTCAAACAGAGTTCTAGATGTTGGAATAAAAAGTTTTGCTCATTTTTGATAACATATGGATTTAAACCATGCCAGTCTGACAATTGTGTTTTTGTGGGATATTTTAATAATATCAAAGTGTTGTTAATACTTTACGTAGACGATGGACTTTTAATGTCAAAATGTCAGGATACTTTATCCATAATTTTGAACGATTTAAAAGGTAATTTTGAAATAAAAACATTCAATTGCAATTCCTTTGTTGGCATGGAGATAAACAAAGAGAAAGGATGTGTATCCATATGTCAAAAACATTATATTGAATGTATAATAAATAAATTTAATATGACAGATGCTAAAGGCTGTAATACTCCTGCAGATGTAAATGTACAGTTATGTAGGTATGTAGATGATGAAAGAAAAAATGATTTCCCATATAGAGAAGCAGTGGGAGCATTGCTGTTTTTGTCATCTGTGTCGAGACCTGACATATCCTACGCAGTTAATTTTGTTAGTAGGTATGTAAGCAATCCAGATAGTTCCCATGTTAATGCCTTAAAGCGAATTATTCGCTATTTGAAAAGTACTAAGGACATGTCAATTCGCTATTACAATGACAGTGAACTTGTGGGGTATTCAGATGCTGACTTTGCTGGTGATATAGACACCAGGAGATCAAATACAGGTTACATATTTTTAATGAATGGTGGGCCTGTTACATGGGCTAGTAAGAAACAGAGTACTGTGGCTATGTCAACAACGGAGTCAGAATTCATGGCGGCCAGTGATGCGGCCAAAGAAATATTGTGGCTGAGACAATTCCTGTCTGATATTGATGAATCGCAAGATTCTGTAACATTAAATGTTGATAACCAGAGTGCAATTAAATTAATTCACAATCCTGTCTTTCATAAACGTAGCAAACACATTGATGTTAAATATAATTTCATTAGGGAGAAAGTTGAAGCAAGAATTATCAATGTCAAATATGTAGAAAGCTCATCTCAGCTCGCAGACTTTCTCACTAAAGCTTTGCCTGTTAACAAATTTAATTGCATTCGAGATAAGATATTGTTTTAAGTTGAAGCTTAATTTTCTTTTGTTTTTTTTGTTTGTTTAAGCAAAATGTAACCTTATTAATTTAAGTGGGAGTATTGGAAATAAATTAAAAGGTTACAACAGTCTTCATAAACATTGTGTTTATAGTTAGCTTTATGAACTAGTGCCTAGACTTTCCGTATGTGGCAGCACCGTCAATGCGCTGTCTGTGCTGATGTAATTCTCTAATTCTCCATTTTGTCTTTAAAGCTTAATAAATAGTTATTATCAGAATTCTCGCTGTTTATACTTTTAAAGCCTGTTGGTCCCCCATAATATAATCATATATTTAAATTTATTTTCAATGAAAAATGCCAGATAAAAGGGAGAGCAAAATTTTAAAATTTACTTACCGAGGCATGTGGGATATCATTTGAAAAGGCTTGATTTGACTTTCTAAAACAATTACTGTAATTTTTTTACAGTTAAAAGTGATTGATTGTAAAACAATGGATTTAAATTCCCTATGGTGTGGTGTGGCAAGCCCGTTAGGCACTTATAAAGGCGGTTGGTGTCCAGACTACATCATCTACAGAATAGGTTAGGTTTTACTGGAAAGGGGTCAAATGGTCTTCGGAAAGAGGGCTGATACAACAATGTTAGGTGCTACTCTTCGACAAATTGGTGATATTGGCTTGTCGATACATACCGTGTGATTATTATAATTATTTCAGGCGTGACTAGTTGCAGTAACTATCATCAGTAATCATTTTTAGCATGACTGCGGCAGATTAACCACTGTTGATATCACTGGTATGTACCAGTGATATCACACACACACACACTATACACTACACACGATACACTACACACGATACACTATGTAGTGTGACAGTAATAAGGACGCAGTTGTGTTAGCACCGTGGCGCTTGTAAGACTCTTAAAGTTGATCAAATATTACCTACTAGCTTTCCGCCCGCGACTTCGTCCGCGTATAATAGGGTTCTTCCTACAGATTTTCATACCTTGTTTTATCTTTTTAAAATGTGACTTGATATAACCTACACATATATAATACAAATATTTTCTATTGCGTTTACGTTTAAGTTTTTATTAGGTAGATGTTGGCAACAGGCGGTATTATCGCTAAAAGGCAACATTTGTCCCTTACAGACAACCATCCGGTTAAATAGCATAAATGATTACCTGCATACTTGAATAACAAAATTGAGTTGAAGTCTATGGATACAAAAGAAAACTTTCCGCCATAGAAACTTTCAACACTCTTTTCACCTCTTTATGGGTGGAATTTCCAAAAAAACCATGAAACCAGTTTTCTTTTATTTTAACAAGGAATCGTTTCATAAAGTTTCAAATCTCTAGGTCAAAAAAATCTTTATTTCCCCGCTTCATCAATTTTCAACCCCGTTTTTACCCCCTTAGGAGTACAATTTTCCAAAACTATGAAAACACTTTTCTTTTGTTCTAATAAAGAGTCTTTTCACAAAGTTTCAAGCCTCTAGCTCAAAAAGAATCTCCTTTTCCATACAAACGTTTAACCCCTTAGCAAACAACTTTTTTATATTTTAATAATGAACAGTCTTTGCACAAAGTTTCAAGTCTCTAGCTCAAAAAAAACCACAATTTTCAAACAAACTTTCAACCCCCTTTCTAACCCTTTAGAAGTTGAATTTTCCAAAACTATGAAAACACTTTTCTTTAAATTGCAACGGTTAACACTCACGTATTTTTATCACAATAGGCGTCAGGACGTTAGGCATTCGGCAGTAGCGGAACATACTTTCGGTACGGACGCGACGCATTTCATTCGGTTCGATAAAGTGAAGTTGTTGGCACGGGAAAAATGTTACGTGCCACGCAAGATCCGTAAGGCCATTGAAATCGGACGTCGCCCTAATTTCAACCGCGACGGAGGTTGGACTCTGCCACCGGCTTGGAAACCAGTGCTTCCTAGAGGGAACGTGAATTTGTGTGGTGACGATTTGGTGGACACGGTTAGTTCGGTGTGCTTGTCGTTGATCCCGTCAGACGATCCGACAATTCCCGCAACGACGGCGCCGGATTGCGCAAATCACCCCGCTTCCGCTTCCTCCCGCGCGAACCGTTACCTACGCCGGGCTCGGGCAGCGAAGGTGATAACAACACTCTGTCTGTCCGACGATGTCTGCCCGACGCAGACGAATCATGTCACGCCTATTGTGATAAAAATACGTGAGTGTTAACCGTTGCAATTTAATATCAGTATGACTCACGAAAGTTTAAATTATACACTTTTCTTTGATTTAAATAAAAAGTTTTTACAAAAACATTCAAGCTCAAAAATAATCTCCAGTTTTATACAAAGGTTTTACCCCCTTTTCACCCCCTTAATTTCCAAAAACAATGAAAACACGTTTCTTAAATTGTAATAAAGAGTCTTTACACAAAGTTTCAAGACTTTAGCTAAAAAAAAACCATTCTCAAACAAACTTTCAACCCCCTTTTTAGTTTTTACCCCTTTAGGAGTAGAATTTCCAAAAACCATTAAATCATTTTTCTTTAATTGTAATAAAGAGTCTTTACACAAAGTTTCAAGTCTCTAGCTCAAAATAAATTCCATTCTCATACAAACTTTCTACCCCTTTTTTACCCCCATAGGGGTTGAATTTTCCAAAACTATGAAAACACTTTTCTTTAATTATAATAAGGAGTCTTTATACAAAGTTTCAAGTATCTAGCTCAAAAATAAATCCCATTCTCATACAAACTTTCTACCCCTTTTTTACCCCCATTGGAGTTGAATTTCCAAAAACCATGAAAACACTTTTCTTTAATTATAATAAGGAGTCTTAACACAAAGTGTCAAGTCTGTAGCTCAAAACAAAATTACATTCTTATAAAAACTTTCAACCCCCTTTTTACCCCTTTATAGGTGGAATTTCCAAAAACCATGAAAATATTTTTCTTCAATTGTTATACAGAGTTTAAAACAAAGTTTTAAGTCTCTAGCTTAAAGCAAAATTCTATTCCTTTACAAACTTTCAACCCCCTTTTTACCCCTTTAGAGGTAGAATTTCTAAAAACCATGAAAACAGTTTTCTTCAATTGTAATTAAAAGTCTTTACACAAAGTTTCAAGTTTCTAGCTCAAAAATAAATTCCATTCTCATACAATCTTTCTACCCCTTTTTTAACCCCCATAGGCGTTGAATTTTTCAAAACTATGAAAACACTTTTCTTTAATTATAATAAGGATTTTTAACACAAAGTTTCAAGTAGCTCAAAACAAAATTCCATTCCTATACAAACTTTCAACCACCTTTTTACCCCTTTAAAGGTGGAATTTCCAAAAACCTTGAAAACACTTTTCTTCAATTTTAATACAGAGTTTTAAAACAAAGTTTCAAGTCTCTAGCTCAAAACAAAATTATATTCCTATACAAACTTTCAACCCCCTTTTTACCCCTTTAGAGGTGGAATTTCCAAAAACCACGAAAACAGTTTTCTTCAATTGTAATTAAAAGTCTTTACACAAAGTTTCAAGTCTCTAGTTCAAAAAAAAATTCCATTTTTATACAAACTTTCAACCCCCTTTTCACCCTCTTAGGGTTAGAATTTCCAAAAATCCGTCCTTATCTCTCGCCTATGTACTAAAAGGAAGCTTTGGTAAAAATATCAAGTTTCTATTCGTAGCCGTTTCGGCTGTGCGATGATCGTAGATGAGGACAACCTCTTTTATATATATAGATTAATGTTATAAATAAGTGTATTTTGTCGTACACAATGAAGCGACTACTGCCATGGGTCCTTTTACTTACAGGTGGCTTGCAACCTACATAGGTTATGAACTTCCAGATTATGAGTTACCCGAATCAGTGAGACTTAAAGGCTTTAACCCATTTTATTAGCTTTAAGTTAAAGCTAATAAAATGGGTAATTTTAAGTTAAAATTACCCATTTTATTTTCAACTTAATCAAGTGTTGTTAAAAGCCAGGAATTAAAATAAGGAAATATTGTATGAAGAATTGTAAGTTGTATAGCACTTTGTGTTTCGTATTTCTCAATAAAACTTGAGCCTGTAACTGAAGTGAGTAATTGGGTACCTACATATTTGATAAAACGAATAGTCATTTTTATTTTATTTTATTTATTCAATTACATTTATGAGCACAGTCTAGACACCAAAGCGCTTATAATATAACTAAAACTAAATGGATAAATACTTAAAGTATCATCTAATTATTACTTCTTACTATAATTAACTGAATAAATTACACAGGGCACTAATTTTGCCAAGCAGAGTGTTCCATTCATCGGCGAACACGTCAGCATCCTGCGTCAGTACAATCTGATTCAGTAACGCTGGCGCACGAGCACCTGGCGCGTTGGTGGCGCGGCACGAGCGCGGCCCCGCGGGGCCGTGACGCTCGCGGCGGGGCCCCGCCGCCTCCGGCGCACAGCATATGTAAGTTTTTGAGTAAGTTAGTTCGAATTACCGATGGCTTAGATGAGGACATCGCGCAACAGCTAACTGCCTACAACAGGAACAAGGCCCTAATATTAGTTTTACCCTCAGTAATACATCCATTATCTCGCGGCAACATTCGGCTTGCCAGTAGTGATCCTTTACAAAATCCCTTGATTTTACCAAATTACTTAGCCGATGGCAAAGCACGATGAGCTCTGGTTTGACCACCTCAAACAAAAGCAGATTCGCAGGGCTGCTGGACCACCTCAGGAGTCGGGACATGTTTGTGATCGGTGCGGAAGGAAGTGTCGATCGGCCATCGGTCTCTATAGTCATCGTAACCGATGCAGGCTGTAGATCTCTTCAAAATACCTCCCTAGTCGCTGCAACTATCATCTGAAAAGATGCTGTGGCCAATGATGATGATGATGATAGCCGATGAAAGCATCACGATTGTGGAGCACTTGGTGGAAACACCAGAGTTCAAGGCATGAAACGCTTCTATCCTGCATCTGAAGCTACCTGGTTTTTTCAAAGTATAAGGTTGACCGTGTAGAAATAGAAATAGAAATCTTTATTGACTGATAAACCTAATACAAGACAGCGTGTTAACAAACAAATTAGGTGCTAAATATCCAAAAGTACATATTATATTAAAAGTATATCTGATTAGGTTTGTAACAGTATCACCAGGATTGAGACTCTGTCTCCCGAACTAGGTCAAAGCCTGTGAGTCAGCGATTCCTCCGTGGGAAAATGCTAAACAAAGTAATCGAAGGATGGTTATTGGTCAAGATGACAAAAAAAAGACAATAAAAAGAGTAATAGTGAAGAAAAGCTATGCTAACTTAGATAAGTTAAACATATTGACAAAATTTGTGTTTTACATAAGCTGTTGTTATTATATATTATAGAATCGACTTGTTCGTGTATGAGAAAGGTTCTGAGTTGATGTGTAAATAAAAAGTGTGAGAATGATTCAGTGTTGGTAAGTATGTGTTGGTATGTTTGTCGGGGTAAAGTGTAAGGGTTTACAATATGTGAACGGTTCAGAGAGTCAATATTACTTTAGACAATTCAGAAGTGTTTCTAGTAGTAGGGTACTGGCATTGCTACCGTCGGCACATGACGACAGCATTGATGCACGCAGTCGGCACTGTCCGACTGGGCCGGGCTGGGTCAGAAGTTGCGCATGCGCAGAGTGAATCGGCTGCGCGCAGTAGAACCTGAGCGTTTTACTGGTGATCCCTCGCAGCAGTCGCAGCAACACCGCGGCTGTCGCTATAGCCATTGGCGAGCGTGTTGCTGATCTTATCTTGAAAGATGCTGAGAAAAAATAGTTTACAAACCAGATTTAACCAAAGATGTCATTATATGTTTACTTTTTACTGTCAGTATGTCGTAATTTTTTTTGTTTATGAAGAAGTATTTATTTTTGACTGTCAATAAATAACATGTTGTTATTTATTGACAGTCAGAAATAAGTGTTTTTTATTTGTAGCCACTTGATAAAGAGGCTTTATGTCTTTGGGCTAAGGTCGTTATAAGCTATAGTTGTAACACTTCAAACTGATCATAGATTAACGCTACCTCGTAGCCTAGCGGTAAAGAGTAAGACTGTGGAGCGGAAAGTTCTTGTTTCAATTCAAATCTCGATGACTTTTTATTAAAATGGTAACCATTTGAAATTGGGTACTTACATTAAAATAGATACAAAAATGCCCTTTTTTGACGGTGACCAATGCCAAATTTATATATTCAGTGCCTGCACTGTGTAACTAACCCCCCCCGATATTTAACTGAAACTAAATAAATTTCCCCTTAAACTACCCATATATAACATATCGTACCCCGCTATTAAACCCCGTTATTAAACCCCACTATTTAACTACTATTTTGGCCTTGTGATCTCTAGTGGAGGACTCTTTAATGTTGTGAACCGTAATGACGCATGATTCTTTAAAAGTAAAAACTGGCTCATATTACGTGCTCCTTTATCCCGAATTTATTTTGTTATCCCTAATGAAACAATTTAATGAAGGATAATGTTTAAAATTGTTAATTAATTAAACTTTGTTGAATGGATATTTGACTCACTTATATACTTGATTAAATGCTTGTTCATCTAGTTAAACTAAAGTAAAACTGGTATTAAAAAATTAGTAATATTCAGTTGAAGAATAGATTAGAATTTACAGTTGATTGAATTTACAAGTAGCATAAACGAATTGTATTAATGAGAGATAGTATTTAATGAATAAAATTTGTTTTTTATGGCATTAACCCCGACCTACTATTACGGTCTCTGCTCACACATGATGGCATTCTAATGGGCTAATCCCTCCTAAATCCTACTTTTTCCAAAATAAAACCTGATTAATCGAAAAACGCCAATCAATGTGCCGGATGATTCGGGAATAGAGACCCCTACACTAAACCAACCAGTTTTGAGACACGCCATAAAAATCTCATCAGTTGGGCTTTCCTACCATCCTAAGACTCGACCAGTATTTCTCTACCTAGGTGAACCTATTCTAATGAATTGAAATACCAAGGTATTCATTAGTCAACCATACTATCTCTCAGAGAAGGCTCTATTTATTATGTGAATGTTAATATAATGGACGCAGTAGGCAGCAAATTATATAAGTAAAACGAATTGATTTAATTATAGAAATTTTGTTCAAACTGAGTAGGTAGATATGTCATTTCATGTTTTTTCCCAATGCAAAAAGATAGACAACTGAGCTTCAAAATAAAACAAATAATTACTCTAAGAAAGGAGGTGTTAATTTGAGCAATATCCTTTACCCAAATCAACGATTTCAATGTACTGCTTCGCCTGACATTGATCCCTACTCACAGTGTACTGCTCAGCCTGACTCCATGGCCCTATATACAAAGCATTCTACTATCTGAGAATGGATTGTATACCTAACTCTCAAAATATTAGTAATATCATAAAACCAGATTTCAAAGCTCAGCCTCCCCTCTCACATTAGGAAACCAGGAAATGAATATACAAATAGTTAATTATTCCAACAAAGTCACAAAGGTAACTGGCTAATAGAGTTGCAAATATAAAAGAGTGTTTCATCATCATCATTATCTGACGATGGAGATGGTTAAAAGAATAAAAAAAATAGTATATTAGACGACCTAATTCCCTTGCAAAATGTGTACCTATTTCGGCTACCCCATTACCTATTCTAGTATCTCTAAAACAGGAGTCGTACTTACCATAGACTTACCTGTTTCAGAGTATACGTAAAATGTATCCCTACTCTAATTAAAGCTTAAGTTCGGCGGGCAATTCCGAGGTTGTAACTATAGCCGCATGTAATCAACTCCCTCTCTCCATCCCGTAGGATATGGTGGGAAAGATAAGTTGGGTCCCTACTGGTGTATATGAAATAACATGATATATAAATATACTTAATAAGACTACAAGGCTTCAACTACAGCTTGCCAGAAATGAGTGTGGATCACCCACATCGTTAACTCGGAAATATGTAACGCTCACTCTGATCAAAAGCTGCTGGGCATTGAAAACCAGGGAGAATCCACCCTCTTCAGGTGAGAGGATGCCAGACACCTCCATGCCTGGTGGCGAGTCCCAAGTTAATATTTTTGTCACCGTTAGGTAATATGAACTTGGTAGACAGGCTGTTAACCCATCTCGATAGTATTGCTGGCTAAAAACACTTTAAATTTGAAGTTAATTTTAAGTTAGATTAAGCAAAATTCCGAGACTAGATCCTATAAGAACTTTTGATTCTTACAATATCTAGCTCATAAACAAACAATAATAATTTAAACACAAAAATTAACACAATTAACCAGCGTTAACTACCACTCTGACGCTGAGTACCGAAAGACCAGATAATTAAAGGTAAGAAGAAATATCCCTGAAGCAAGCACCATAATCCAGTAAAATTCATTAACAATAAAAATCACTAAACTAAGGCACAAGCTCCATAGATTCTCAACCCACCAGCAATCCTCCAGAGATCCAGACCCACTGACTTTTTGTTGTTGAATGACCCCGATTTCCTTTTTCCACCACCTTTTATAGCTTCAAAATGGCGTCCGTTCTAGCGACCGTTTCAGCGACCGTTTCGGCGACCGTTCTAGCGACCGTTCTAGCGACCGTTCCAGCGACCGTTTTAACGACCGTTCTAGCGACTGTTCCAGCGACCGTTTTAACGACCGTTCTAGCGACCGTTCCAGCGACCGTTTTAACGACCGTTCTAGCGACCGTTCCAGTGACTGTTTTAGTATTTTATCTCTTATGTTCCATATATTAAAGTTCATTTTTGTTTAAACAAGACTCAAGACTTCTATGAATAATTTTCAGCTAGCTGATTTAAACTTTAAACATTTTACATTATGGTCTGTTTTTGCCTTACCCTGTAGTTGTAGGTAAATCATTTTGGTTCGAGAACCGTGCCATAAAACCCCGCTAACATTTCCTTGCATTATGTAATAAGTGAACATAATATTCTTGATTCTTTTGTTTTACTGTTAACTTTAACTAAATGAAATTTCGGTAAAAGTCTAGAAGAAAAGGGAACAAAACATCTGAATGGCTTAACAATTGTCATATATTCTCGCCATTAGAATGATACACTCAGAAGACGACCCATCGTTCAGTTACAACTGTGGGTTTATGAGCGAGGTTGTGTGGCAGCCCGTTAGTTAACAAGTAACTTTCCCGCCAACACGCACTTTGCACATAGCCAATATATTTCCGCCGCGCCCAAGCACTAACACAGCAGCCTTATAGAAGCTATCACTTGAAAATATAGGCTCTGCAGGCAATGGGCTCAATAGCTGTAGATGAGTGGACGATCGTTATCCGGAGTTTATACGACCGTTTTGGCAGTCGCCGCCTCGCCGTACGCTCGCGAGGCGCTGCATTTTCTATTGCTTTTATAGAATTGATACTTGTGAAAGCACTATTTGTAGACATAGTACTTGTGTTTGTTTGTATTATTTTTTATCTGTCATTATTCCGACGGATTTCCTAAGGCATATGAAACAAGGAAATAGGCGTCCACATGATTGTCCCTAATAGGTACACGGTAGTATCACAATATAAAATATACTTTGTATGTACGGTTTAGGTAAAATTTGGTTTGTATGTATGTTTAATGTAAACTTCTAATAGGACAAGTAAGTAAGTCTAAAACAGTCCTGAAATAAATTCAATTGAACTTAAATTAAGTTGCAAGACGGAACTAACGCACAGAAACTAAGTTAGGCCGCCATTAACGTAAGTCGTCTCTAAACTTACTTACCTACGTCTTAAGAAGATCAGGCACGCTATAACGCGAACTGACGTAGCAGTCCTACACGGATTACGAACCGTCTCAAATTGGTCCGACCAATCGCTATCGCGTCTCATCTATTCCTAATTGGCTCAGACCTGATTGAGAAACCCGTTAAAAAAGGTAGAGGGGATCCATAAAAATAGCCTAATCTCACTTAATTGCAACCCAGTTCCTGATCGAAGAGTCCAATAATAAAAAGACTCCTTATAATGCGAACCCCTTTAAAAATGACCCGAAAAAATATATCTTTGCATTCAGGGGCGGCGCGTCCGGTGGCCCTGTCCGCGGTTGATTGCGTTCAACCCGTGAATAATACCCACTTTGTACCCAATAAAAGTTTTCTTCCCTTCCCTAGATATTGGAAACAATGGCTTTGATTCTCAATTTTCCCGGCGCTCTCGGAGCGGGCTGCGGAAACGGGCCGGATTATAACGTTCTTTTGATTTGAGGCTAAACGTGACGTCGTTCCAAATAAGGACGCTTTGTTTTGTGGATTTACGTAAATAAAAAGTTTTATGTAACTTTTATCAGAAGCACAATATTTAGAAATTTTGGGCTCCAGTGGAGATATATACCAACTTACATGCCATTAGAAACTTATGTTGTACTATGTTATGACAAGTCTGACCACGACTAAGCCATAGTGGAAATTGTTAAGTACCCAGGTAAAAAATAGTAAGTACTTAACTAGGTCAGGTACTACTTACCTAGGTTAAGGTGAACCCTAAGGGAGTGCGCTCGAATAAAAAAAACTCTGTTAGACGTATAACTACGTATGTATTACTATCTACATATGTATTGCCTCTCTAATAATCACATTCATATCAAAGAATTAACTTATACTTTGAAAAAACCTTCGTGTTAGACCATTACCAAACATTTTTCCTACTTACAACCCCAGCAAACGACACGCGCATCAATTTTTTCAACTCGAATGAACATCTCCGAGCTATCTCCAAATGAGACAAAGACGGAATTAAAACGAGCATTAAATTGAGATAAGAACTAGCAGATTGGGTGCAGCCCTTCGGGTGGCATTAGCCGTAAGTCCTGATAAGTGAGGGCCCGATTGTTTGTAGGGAGTCACATAGATTAACAAACATGTGCAGACTGGACAAATCATTCTAAGCAATATACCTACTTAACGTTTTCAGCAAGCCTATGATGGTTAAATTTCATTCACGAATTATAAATTGTATAATTATATTCAACAACGTGCCAATTAATTAAATACCTACCACATAATTAGAAATTAAGGACACATTTAAATATTTACAGCCACAAACTCGCGACTCCTGGGCCTATTCCACGAAAATCAAACGACTGCGGATTTGTAGGTATCTCCATCTCTGTCACACTTGCATATTGGAGTGACAAAGAGGTTTTCCGGTCAATCCCAATTTTCATTGTTCGTGGTAGGCGTGCAGAATATTACCCGTTGCCGCTGAGTTGAGTACCTACTAAAGGTACCGGATGGACATATATTCTTTTGTACTTATCCGCAATGTCGAATGAAGTTTCATAGAGATCAGCAACATTGGTCTGGCGATTGATTATGATAACCGAAAATACTATCAGTAGGTACAATCAGATGTTATCATTCTTATCAGTACTTATAATTACTATTGTTTATAAATATAAAAGTGATTCACCTCTATCACTAAAACAACAAGATATACCGGCTGATTATTAATTATACATAATATATGTAGTGTAGGTATAATGTTTGGTCGTTGTATTTTATTATTACGTTCGTATTTGTCTACTTCAATCGACACTTTTTTTCTCCTACTAGGATTGAAAGCGCTCGCGATTCTGAATAGAAAACCATTAAAAAAAATTAAATTTTCCAAAAATGGTTTTTGTACAACAAAAAATAAAAACGCCCAAATACGAGGGCAAAACATTATCCACTGCCTACATCTGTAATTATTTTATGCATGCTTAGTAGTAGAATAGATAATTATTAGGGTTCCGTACCAAACTAGTAAAAAAGTAACTGTCTGTCTGTCACATCCTTAAATATCTCGCCAACTACTAAAGTTACGGATTTTAAATTTGGAATAGTTATAAACAAGGTTACCCCAGACATATTGAGAGAGGATTTATCATCATACATACATATATATATATATAATTTTTTTTCAAGAAATGCCCGATAAAAGAAAGAGGAAAAATAAAAGTTTCGTTACTGGGTCATGTGAGGCTTGATTTGCATACTCTATAACATTTTTTTTGTAATACTTTTTTGGTATACTATCAAAAATGTAATAAAATACCACAATTTCAAATTGTTTACAATGAAATAAAAATATCAAAATTTTACACAACGTTTACATTACCATAAATATTACAGGAAAAATATATTATTATCTTCATTATTATTTAAAAAAAAGGTTTTCTAAAAAATATCAAGAACTTGTAATTTAGTCATGTTGTAATCGGGACCGAACCGAGCAAACTTTTTAAAGTTAATAATAACTCAAATTATGTTAATTAAAACACCTTGCTATCAACCTGTATAACACAGCTCTGTAATAAAGGCAAACCACCGATAAACAGTGTGACAGTAATGAGGATGCAGTTATGTTAGCAACGTGCTGGTGAAAATTCGCGTCTTGTTTTTTAATTCGGTTTCGTAGCTTGTAGGGGCTGTTAAATTTGTGTTTAAAATATATATTAAGGTATTGTCGTACGGAATAAAAGGTATTGTCATACAGAATGAAGCGACTGCTGCCGTGGGTCCTTCCGCTTCTATTAGTGGATTGCAACCTAGGCCAAGAACTGCCAGATTATGTCCTACCCGAACCAGTGAGACTAAAAGGTAATAAAAACGATAATTTTAATTTATTCAAGTGCTGTCAATTGAAAGGATTTAAATTAATGTAAAACTATATGGAAACTTGTAACTTTTATGTCGCTTTACGTTTTTTATTTGTCAATTATTTATTAGACAATTATGTATTTGAGTAAGATGTTGCCATAAAAATAATAGTAGGTAAACGTATAAACTGAATTCTCAAATTATCTACTCGATATTGGTAATATTTACCTACTTACGTTGAAGGCCCATACTTCTAAAATAAAAATCATATTTACTCTATACTGTGTAAAGGTATTTAAAGGTGCATACCTGACTTCCCTAACTTCAATTTAACTGCAATTTCCCAAAGTTTTTTTTTTTAATTCTCGAAGCTTATTTCTTACTTGTGTTAGTTAGTTAGTAAGTTATAAAAAGGCTCATCTAAATAACGCTAACGTTACATCACGCTCATAATAAGTTCCTACAAAAACGTGACGTAATTGAAGTATTTTTTTATTATCAGGATCGTTAGAGCTCAAACAAGTCTAAAAAGAATCATGTTTTCGGATATAAGCGCCTATTTTCCGTTACAGATGGCGATACATTCGACTACATCGTGGTTGGTGCAGGGGGCGCCGGCGTCCCAGCGGCGGCGCGGCTGGCGCTGGCAGGCGCAAAGGTGCTGCTGGTGGAGGCCGGCGGCGATCCCAATCTAAATACCAGGGTAACATAACCTGTCAAAGATTTTAAGCTAACATGGTCATTTATATTATAAATATTATAATTACTAATTTAAAAATAGATATTTACCATATAATATTTGTTTTAGCGAGTTCCCGATATACTAAAAACCCTCAAAATATAAAGTCGCAGTAAGTTAGTTACACCGTGAACATGGCACTTGTAAAAGTGGTAAATATCTAATTTTAAAAAGAAGGTAATAGTAACATAATATAAACGTAGATTACGTTTATCTTTCAGATTCCTGGAAAATTTTCGACACTCCTGGGTTCAAATCTAGACTGGCAGTACCCAACAGAGACCAATAATGTTTCGTGCCTCTCGTTTTCGGGCAAGCAATGTCGCTTCGGTCGCGGCAAATGTCTCGGCGGGTCCACCAGCATTAACTACATGATGTATGTTCGCGGTAACCATCGCGACTACGATGAAATCGGCATCAAGGGCTGGGCTTGGAAAGATCTCAAACCATATTTCCTGAAGTATGAGGGTTTGCAAGACTTACAAAAGTTACCTCGCTCTTCTGTTCCCTATCACAACACCAGAGGCCCAATGAAAATAGGCTTTTTTGCCGATGCTGAAAACAGTTGGCATTCAAGAACTATAAGAGGTTACCAGTACCTCAATTTTCCTGTCAACTATGACGTGAATGCACAATCGCAAATCGGGATATCACAAGTGATCGGATACGTGCACAAAGGCGAGCGCATGAGCACAGCGAGAGCGTACTTGGCGCGCGACGATGTTAAGAACTCTTTGAAGTTGACAAAGAACACGCATTGCGCTGGCGTTCTTCTAGACGCTGTAAATAATGCGATAGGAATCAAGGTGATAGTCAAAGAAGAAAACCAAAACCGAACACTTCAACTCTTTGCTAATAAAGAAGTAATTATTTCAGCAGGGACGATCGGATCTGCGCAAATCTTGATGCTATCTGGTATTGGGCCTGCGTCTCATTTGAAGAGTTTAAGAATTCCGGTGCGCGCAGATCTACCCGTGGGTGACCACATGACCGACCACGTGTTTCCACAAATCTACCTATCAGTAAATCCAGACAATACATCAGCATCGGCCACGGAAGAAGCACTGGAGACGTGGTTACATAATCGCACGGGACCCCTCGCCTCCATCGGGATCACCGACGTAACAGCGTTTCTAAACACGCACTGCTATAATATCGACCAACGGAAACTCGTTCATAACAGTTCTGACTGTGAACTACCTACCATGCAACTAAGCAATGCATTTCTTAACGTCGGGATGTTTCAAGCAAAATTTGATTTAGATGAGGAAATCGCACAACAGTTAAGTGTCGAAAACTGGAACAAGGCCTTAATATTAGTTGGTCCCCTAGTACTCCGGCCATTTTCTCGCGGTAGCATTCGGCTTGCCACTAGTGATCCTTTACAAAATCCCTTGATTTTCCCAAATTACTTAGCCGACGAAAGGGATGTAGATGAAATGTTGCGCGGCATAACGATTGTTGAACACTTGCTGGAGACGCCAGAGTTCAAGGCAAGAAACGCTTCTATGCTACATCTGAAGCTGCCTGGATGTCCAAAGTATAAGGTTGACCGGGAAGGGTACTGGCGTTGCTTCTGTCGGCACATGACGACGTCGTTGCTCCACGCAGTCGGCACTGCCCGACTGGGCCCGGTGCTGGATCGTGCAGAGTGAATCGTCTGCGCGTGGCAGACCTGAGCGTGTTGCCGGAGGTCCCACGCGGCAACACTGCCGCCGTCGCTATAGGCATCGGCGAGCGTGTCGCTGATCTCATCTTGAAAGATGCTGCGAAAATATAGCCTTTAACTAAATTAGACATTATTTGTATGTCTTTCCCATCACGGAACAATGGTGTTCCGGACCTTTGGGAGGCGTACGCGGAGCCGAAGCCAACACGCAGAGTCCCTTTCGACAATTTAATGAAATGTAAGGGGTACACCGAGCGGATGTTGCACCTGCCCGAGTCATGGGACGCACGCAGAGGCAGCACCCGCGAGGGTGTAAAGACTTATTGAGATTTAATGGAATCTAAAATATATTGGACTATTAGGTGAAAGTGCTGGACTAAATACTGGGTTATGGAGAATAAAATCGGACGTCTGCCTAACAAAATGGTAATCAATTTTATTTCCGGCAGACGTTGACTCGCCCACATAAGATGGGCCCCCACAAAAAGCGACATCTAAGATGGCTCGAGGGCAACACCGGTATGAGGGCTGGGGGTAGAGAGGTGTCACTGGACTTGAAACATATAGCCAACTCGCCACTTAGGTTTCCACATCTACTCTCGAGAACACAGCGGCCGGTTAAGGCAAGCCAGAGGCGGAGGATTTGGTCGGACGACGCAGTCCCCCAGGAGCGCTCAGGTACGTGGGGTCGCTACACCCCAACAGCTCGCCACAAGCTGCCCTGCGTTGACTGATTGCACCGGTCGAAACCAGTGGGCGATGGGGTCGTCACATCCCTACGCCAGACATTATTTATTATTACGATTTCTCCGTATGATTTAAACTTTGTTATTCTGATTCTGATTCTGATTCTGATTCTTGTGGTAACTCCAGCCAGCAGTTCTGCAGCAAGGACTCGGAAGCAGTGACTACGAGAGGGAAGAGGTGTTGAGGGTAATAATAACTTTATGGGTTCATATGATCCTCTGATTTAGCATGATCGGTAAAATCGGCGGAGTATGTCAGAATCACGCCGCACCGACCACACCTTAAATGCTAGATCAAACTGGATATGCGAGCCTTCATGCCTAATAAGCCTCATCAGCTTCCGCCGCCCCACCGCAGGCACTAGCAACCTGCCCGAGACACCGGAGCACCAAGTAGATAGGACAGGAGTGTAGGTGTGCAGTCGGGGAGTTTAGGAGGGACAGGAGGTTAGAGCCGACCCGAATACATAGCATCGTGAAGCCAGCGTGAGGAATATAGATACTATACTTGGTGTATAATAGATATTAGGTGTGTGACTGCATGGTCTCCCCTCCCCCAGATTATTTACCCTTCTGCTAGGTAGACTGATCTCGTGATCTAATATATGCCGCTGTCTTTGCCTTGTAATGTTATTATAGCTCTGTTTTGCCATGGATACTGCGTTCTTCTTTTACGGTCATACCAATCGATATTATAGTATGGATATTAAGCTTCGGCTCTTTTTTTCTCCGTTTCTTTGCTTCAATGCACTTACGTAACTTCCCTTATTAAATAATAATAATTTTAAAAAACGCTTAAAGTAACCAAAGGTGTACTTCTAGACGACTTCACATCGATCATGTATGTAATATCACTACAACACAACTCTCGAAATTAATTCAACTAAAACTATGCACAGCACGACACAGATGTTTACAAATTAACTATGTACCTACAAAAAAAAAGGGTAATCCAATCCTCCGTTTTTCCAGTATAAGGCGCCAAGTTCGTGGTGTTTCCTGGAGCGGTGCATCAGTAAAACTTTAGTTGTACAATTTATATTAGCTACAGGTACTATTTATTGGCTTCTTTGCATCAGGTTTTATTTTTGTAGACTCAATAAAGTAATTTGTACCTATTCTCGCACAAAAGGCACAGAGCAATAAAACAAAGGCTTTTTTGTAGTCTGTTGGTAGCTTCCAAACTTTGTTACGCATCTGGTCGAGGGCTGCACTGTATTCCGGCCCTATACAAAAAAACAATATTCTCAACTGGGTAGTCATACCTGCTGGTATAGAGTAGTTGTAGGTTTAGATCGCAATTTGGTTGTTTCATTATGCTACTGTTAGGTATTATTCGTGGCTGGCGAAAATGTATTTCCTTTGTGTTGAATCTGTGATTGCCGGGTTTTCCTTGAACTGTCTTGATTTAGTTTCCTTTTCTTGTAAGAAAGTCAGCTGCGTTCTTTTAGAATGTACACACTGTCAAAAAAAACTTTAAAATCTAACATGTAAATCACCATTGCACTCATAATCTCTGTATCAAAACACACAAAACAATCACAAACACTTTTTATAAAAAAACACTACAACTTAATTAATTCGACTGGGTATTTTGAACTTTTTGAAGGTACATTTCATTCTTACGAAAACTCAGTTTTAAAATGTCGCTTATATAGGACCCTTTTGCCTTAAGTAGGTATACCTAGTGTACACTATAGTTCGATGACCTACATACATGGGTACCGGCTATTTAGGAGCATCGTCAATTCCAGTACCTAGTATTGGTCAGCTATTATACGTATGTAACATACTCAAGAGTCGAGATTGTCACTATTTAGATAATGCATGTATATAATGCAAAGCACCGGACAGCTTTCCCGTTTTTATTCAGTTTTTTTTTTGTTGACCACGGGTCACATAACACTAATACCTATGTATCACAGGCCCAAGCCAAGCGGTGTATCCAGGATTGCATCATGTTTCATTGCGGTATCTTACGATTGCCAGATGAATGTCCAGTGTCCGCTAGGCCATAGTCTTTGTTTATAAGTTGCATCACTTGCAACGGTGAAGTAAAAAGGCATCCTTCTATGGGCAAGACCGCATTTAATTGTTTGCAGACAGAAAAATAGTTCCGAAATGTTTTTGTCTCGCCGGGGTGAAATCTTCGAGAAGTGTTGGCCACGCGCGTTCATTTAGAGGTAGTCGATAAGTATGAAGTATGTTTAGGTAATTTCTGCATGAGTAGATACCTATTCAACTTTTATGGTGTTATTTCACGCGTACGCGAACGTTGGTACGTCAATTCAGATAACGTTAAATCGCGTCTGCCGAGTCGCGTCTGCCATAAACCTGGGCTGCCGATTCAGACGTGGAAATTGCGATCAATTGCCCTTCAGTAATATAATTTTCAGTCCTCCGGCCGGTAAGCGCCATTTTACGCAAAACTAAATTGCCGCCTGCCGGCTCCGTCGGGCAGAAAAATAGTATACAAACCTCGGCCGTTAAATGGGAAAGCCTCGGATCACATGTTAGTCGACCTCGGCTTCGCCTCGGCCGACAATTACTTGGGATCCGAGACATTTCCCACTAAAACGGCCTTGGTATGTAATGTACTATTAGTGTAAGGGGGCGAACCTAATATGTTGAGGTGTGTGCCCATACCTGCACTTGTGCAGCGCGTCCTCTGTGTAAATTCAATTTGAGATCTTTGATTTTACGGACTTAGGTCCGTACCGTACGGCCTTTAGGTACACGTGCTTCTAGTTAGGTCATGCTAGACATGGAAACGGCGGCCCTTACACTTGTAATCATCTGTAGGCATCTTAAATTTTACACCTATTAATTTACATGCGAAAAGGAACAGTCTCACCGGGGTTTCAGTTGAGCATCGCTATCTAACGGGTCAGTTTCAGCAAACGCACTATATATACACACAACACACTACACTGCACACCATTTAAATTGCTATTAGTTATATATGTAAAGTTTAGACGCTATATAGACGAGTCGGTCGGCCGGCCGGCCGGCCAGTCGGCACATCTGGAGTTTATGGCACTATTGTTACTAATGGGTTTTGTAAAAAATTAAGGAGCCAAATATGGGCCCAAGAAAGCGACCGTCTCGGTCCGAGGATCGAACAAGACCCGTATGATTTAAACTTTGTTATGTGTGTAAAGGGTAGTTTGTTAGGGTGTTTATTTCTGTCAATCAATTAATAAAATGTTAACAAAAATAAAATAGAAAGGATTCATTTTACTACAAATTGTACTTTTATGTTTCACTAAAACAGATCTCAAATAGTTCACTTTACCACCGTATACATTCAAATTTTTGAATCAACCTCTGTTAAGTTTTAGTACCATCAGAATTTATCAGAAACAAACTTAGGTACTGTTTTTTTTTTTAAATAAGTAACTGTATTAATTTCTTACAGTCCCCCACGAGACTCGCTTCAAAAGGCACAAAGCGTACAAAAGTTCAGCTGCCTCATCTATTTATCGCAACTCGGAGGGCGGCAGGGTGTCGGTGTCGTTAGTAATTGCAACGCCGGCGGCAACCAGTTTGTCGTTCGGCAATCAACAGAGGACGTGACGTGAAACCCGATACCGGATAGACCTCGTAATGATCGCCGGCCATCGGGCAATCACGTGGCGATTTCAGCTGGTAATCTATGATAATGGCCTGCAAAATGATGTGCGTCTATTGGCTGAAAAGTGCGAAAGCGGAGACAAAGGCGAAAGCGGTGGACTCTAGGCGGTAATTCTACGTAGCAATACAGTTTAAGGGCAATGAAAACGCAAATGGACGTACGACAACATTTTATCACGGACATTCTTCATTAGAATTTTAGGTCCATATTTAGAATATGTCATATTTTATTTCACTTCAGTTCCTGAAACCATCTCTAACACTCTCTCTCTCTCTAGAGCACTTACTCCGTTTCAAGTTATTTTTAAAATTTACCACCAACAATCTGCTACCCCAACTAAACTATTTTCCATTTATCATTATCATTTTTTTAGGATTGCGTACCAAAATAGTGAAAATGGAATCCTTATGGTGTGACTCAGTCTTTATTTCTAATGAAAAATGCCCGACACATTATATTTTACCTGCAGTATTAACAAATAATCCAGAAATAATCGTTATAGGTTGAATCGTTTGGCACGTGATAAAAAAATATCAAGGAAAAACAAACTCGCATACCAACTAACTATGCTATGAAAACGAGCGATCCAATCTGTAGATACATGCGGTTGACGTCAAATTTCTACTTCTACATGCGGTTGCAACTAAAAGTTTGTACCGAACCCTCGGTGCGCAAGTCCGACTCGCATTTGGCCGGTTTTTTTTATATATTTGAGACTCCACTTGCCGATTACGAAGTATTTCTTTCGGTAGATGTTGCTAAGCACCCTAAGGCGCATACGAGGGATTTATGGTGGAGAAATTTGGTGGTGTCGGTTTCGGTAGCTGCACTGGATGCGTAGCCAAAATGGCAATCGCTCACGCTCAGTCGCTAACGAAACGCAACTGTCATTGTCACACTAATACGGAAGAGTGATAGAGAGAGGTAGCTACGATACGTTATTAAGCGTGAGCGATTGGCATCTTGGCTGCACACGCAAGTAGTTTCCACTTTTCCTTTCTTTTATAAGAAATATAGCCACAATGTACACAAACACAAGATAAGTACCTAGTTGACATTTTTAATGTTTCCATCATGAGCAACAGCATAAGCCGAGGAGCGCACATTTTAAAAACGTTTTACCTATTCATTACTATAACTTTATACTAATGTGGTACAATACGAAGATGGATATGCCGAAGTGTAAAATGCTATTAAACATGCAGGTTCCATTACATATCAAGCAAGAGAAAATTAATTTACGTATTATAAGCATAAAATAAATATTTTCACAGTGCGTGTTAAAACCGTTTACACACTCGGCGGGTTCCGCCTCATATTAAGTTGACTTATCTCAACATTCGAGGGTAGCGGCAGCCTAACAATCAAAACCTTGTTTAATTTCATCAAATCTACTAAATGAAGTCTTCAAAGAGACCGGAAGAAACATCGTCTAAAATATTCGATATTTTAATCGGATTAACGTTTTACTTAGAGAATCAATGAACCTTTTATACATACGAAATATTTTATAAAGTGAAACATATTTTATTGAAACAGGAATTAACCAGCCGGGGATTAACGATCTAACATATATATACTATTCGTCTTTCCACAAAATAATCCCCACTCCCTTTTGATACAAGTGGATAATCTTATAACAACTTTCAGAGCAATCCGATGTGAATGATGTGAATTGTTCTCCTCATATCTACAGAAAATGTTTAAAAAGCTGACGACCAAATGGGAAACTATTATGATAGCGATAGAAAAAATATTGACTATATACCTCAGCCATTGCACAAACCCTCAAACCCACAAGTTGCTACATCTTAGAAAAAAAAAGTTATTTCCGCTAATGGACACCAAAAAATTTTTAGACAGAAGCATACAAATCTGTCAATCTGTCTGGGTTGAGACTGTCAATTTTCTTCAATGATGACATTTTTTAACAATAAAAGTATTATAAATCAAAGTGTATAAAAGTGACATAAATAAAACGATAATCAAAAAGGACGAAGAAGATTTCATACTATAGGTATTAAATATGAGGATTTATTACATCATGAGTTTTAGTTGCATACAGGCTGCAGGTGTTAACCGAGGTACCCCTACACCCGAACCAACATGCCTACAGCCCCGGCAAATCAACGGAATCAGCACTTCACGCAGTTGTAAGTAAGATTGAAGTAGCGATAAAAAGCAGGTCTATGTGCCTGGGCACCTTCATAGACATCGAGGGAGCCTTCGACAAGACCAGGTTCACCAGCATAACTGCAGCACTGACAAAGCATGGGGTAAGTGCAGTTATGGTTAAATGGATAAATAACATGTTGAGCCAGAGAGTTATCAGACTCGGGACCGACGAAAAACAACAGGCGCTGGTGGCGAAAGGTTGCCCGCAGGGGGGAGTCCTATCGCCACTGCTATGGGACTTAGTGGTGAATGACCTGATCACCAAGCTGAACAACAATCACCATTACACGATCGGCTATGCTGACGATATAGTGATACTTACGAGCGGCAATCACACAAGTACGATATGCGATGTCACCCGCTGTGCACTAGCCATCGTGGAACGCTGGTGCACCGCAAACGAGCTTACAGTTAATCCCAGGAAGACTGAACTAGTACTGTTCACCAACAAACGACAACTGGGCAACTTTCGGCTGCCCAAACTGTTCAATACCGAACTCCAACTAGCAACTGAAGTAAAATACCTGGGAGTACTACTTGACAGTAAGTTGAATTGGAGCAATCATGTTAACAACAAAATTGAAAAAGCTACAATCGCATTCTGGCAGTGTCGTAGAATGGTAGGTAAGACCTGGGGACTTTCCCCGAAAATCACTCTATGGCTATACCAGGCGGTAATAAGGCCTATAATAAGCTATGGTGCGATAGTCTGGTGGCCACGAACCAGGCTGTCCACGGTGGAGGCCAAACTACAAAGACTGCAGAGATTGGCCTGTATGGCGGCCACGGGATGCATGCGGACAACACCAACCGCTGCCCTGGAAGCCCTACTGTGCCTCCCGCCGCTACACCTCCTTATACAACAGGAGGCACTAGCCGCGGCGGTACGTCTTAAGAAGATGAATCTCTGGAGACTGCCTCGGGTACCCCACACCGAAATCCTCTACGAGGCTATAGGTAAGGAGCCGCTCATAGAGGCAGCAACTGATAAGATACCCAGGCAATACATATTCGATAAGAAATACAAGATACAATTACATGAAGACCCCCGGGAAGGCCTCAACCCAAGGGAGCTGAGAATCTTCACGGACGGATCAAAGACAAGGTCGGGCACTGGCTCAGGAGTATTCTCTGAGGACCTAAATATACACATCTCTACACCACTGGGTGCACATAACACTGTCTTCCAGGCGGAGTGTTTGGGCATTATACTGGCAGCACACGCAATCGTCGCAAGGAAGGTAACGGATTTCCCAATCCGCATACTCTCTGACAGTCGATCAGTACTACAGGCCCTACAAGGCTACACTTTAACCTCGGGACTAGTCCACGAGTGCCACACAATCCTGTCGGAGGTATGTAAGAACAATCGCGTAACTCTACAATGGATCAAGGGGCACAGCAACTCGCGAGGGAACGATGCAGCAGACATATTGGCGAAGGAAGGTTCGGAGACGGTCGTGATAGGACCAGAACCGATCATACCCCTGCCACTCGCCTGGCTGCGGAGCACTCTCCGACAAGACACCAGGGTAAAACACCAACTTTACTGGTCTAACATAGGAACCTGCAGGCAAACAAGGTTAGCCCTCCCGACAATCACCCCCGGGCTGTCGCGGAGGCTGAGACAGCTGAAAAGGCCCCAGCTCCGTCTCCTGACCGGCGCCATAACAGGTCATGCCTTATTCAACAAACACTTGCATACTTTGCGTGTTACAGACAGCGCACTCTGCAGGGCCTGCTTGGAGGCAGAAGAAACAGCCGCCCACGTCATCATCGAATGCACTGGGGTGGCAAACTACCGGGCACAATACCTCGGTACACCGAGGTCTCTCCCGGAAGTCGTCGGCAACATTAAGGGTCTGCTAGGCTTCCTGGAAGAGCTGGGTTGGCAGGAGTAGTGCCGGCAACCCACCACGCAAAATAGGCGCATCATTTGACGTCGAGTTGCGGAAACTAGCCCGCGTATACCTATACAGGCTGCTCCAAAGTAACACGTAGTAATTTGTTAATTTCTTCGTAACCACTGCACCGATTATTATGATACTTTGTGTATTGGTTCTAAACACCGTGGCGCATATGAACGTTTCGGTTTTGTCCAAAATGGCTAAGGACAGCCTGTATTACGTATACAACCTACGTTTTAGCGATGACACGAGACCTTGTTCTCTCACACCGCATTCCCTTTAGATAAGAACAAATACTTACTAACAAGGCCTCAGCATTGTAAGCCGGACTCGAAATAGTCAACGTATCCAACGTTTTCTCGCAATCTTGACTAGGTTACCACTTACCATGTTGGAGTTGGTTTGGTTGGATTTAGCTTTTGGATAATTTTACCATATGCAATATTTACTGCTCACGGAGTCACTAGTATAATAATAGGTATAAAAAAAATATACCTACAAAAAAACCCGCATTATCTGCGTAACATGATTAAAAAATTCAAATTAACGGTCTCGTTACCCGAGTGCGGGATCATAAAAACTTGATGTTTTAGGTTCCTCACCTTTAAATTATTCAGTTATTATTCATTTTTTCGCTCACTTCTCTCAACGACGAGGAGTAATTATCATTTTGAGTGGGAAACGAAAATTAGCTGGCACATTAATGCCTAACAATAGTTGTTTATAATGGAAAAACGTGGAACGAGCGCCCTTAGGGAGGAATATTAAATTATTTTAATAATAAATTAGGTTTGAGGCAGAAAAAAGTCACCTAATAATGTTTTTACGGTGTAGGGCTGACACATGTTGATGTTTAAAAAACAAAATTACACTATGCATGTTATGTAACGTCCTTTGAGTACAATTTAAAAAAGTGATTGTATGTCGCTTCTTATTAGCGACAAGTAATAAAGCTCACTATCTCGTCAGCTCTTGTAGATCTGTACGATTGTTTGTTTAAAGTTGAAGATAAAAGTTTATAAACATCAAAACGTTTTGATGGCTTCTACGGGCTAGGTCAGTAGATGTATTCGATTTGTATTTAATTATAAACTGAAATAGATGTCATACATTATACTGACCAAGCTCCCCAGTGACAGTGATGGGAATCAAACCCGTGACTTCAGCTTTCGCAGCATATGTCAGAATCTGTTGCATACCCTATTCTATGCCATAAAGTAGGTACGGTAGCATTTTTTTACAGAAGTAAAATCAAACAGTAGTGCCGCTTGTCAACTAATTTGGAGCCACTACTTCACACGTGCGTAGTTACGGGCTACGGCACACCGACCACCCGCAAGTAACTGCCATGTGTTTGTTTATAAAGCCCGACAAACAGGCCTACCTAAGCAGTAGCTTTCTTAAATACGATTTGTACCTACGTCGACATTTGAAGAATATAAAAGGTTTTACTGAGATTTTTTTGCAAATTGACATCGAGTGTTAATTTTGTCGCACAGGGCGATAAAAGCTTGGAAATAAATAAAATAAAAAGTTACGTAAGATAGACTAACAGACAAACGTTAAAATTAGATATGAATACAAATTAACAAAAAAAAGTCATTTTTAGTTTGTTGTTACAATTATCCAACAAATTAATGTCGTTATTACAAACGCAAATTAGGTACGAGATGAGTTGTAAGGCCAACATCAGCTAAAAGGTTCGGTATCGTAGCAACGTGTATTAATTTTCTTGTGAAAAAATACAAAATCAAAAAAGAGCTTTTTCAAATTAAATACCAATTGTTAAAAACGGGTTTAAAAATTACAACATCGTCTATACGAAGCCTAGAAGACACGGATAGAAACGCTTGTCACAAAATAGGCTTAGCTTCTTAAAAAGGCCAGAGATAAGAGTCATGCCAGACTTTCCAAAATAGAAAAATCGAAGGTAGTCGTTGTCCGTGACATTAAATGTGACTCATTGTCCATCATTGAAAGAGTTTTAGCCACCCTAATGAAAAATTTAAACTTTGGTCAAGTGTTATACTTTCAAGTAGCGTAGCAGTTATCTTTTGGTAAATACAGCATTCCATCTACATACATACTTGGTTTTCATAATAATTGAAAGTATTGTTGCAAAGTTAGTGCAAAATATCGAGGCTGTACAAAATGGCAATACTTACGCGTAGGTATTAAACCGAATATTTTTTTTTTTTATTCTCGCCAATATAGATATAATCCGCAAACACCGTATGTAGTGTAAACCTGCGATCCTCTCGCGATAATTAAACCCGTGAACCAGTGGCGATGGCGGGACCACGTGTCAACAAATCGCGCCGACCACCCGTATCCGCTACATGTTTGTTTACTTCATGGGTGAGGTTCCACTGTGTTAACGAGGCATGGTGGAAGCTTCCAACACGTTGGAAGAGAGACGACAAAGTACAAATTATTCTGTCGCTTTTTGCGGGGGGAAACGTGTACACAGACGCACTCCTCACACATTACAAAAAACTAATCTGTAATGACGACACTAACACATAAAAAATGATACAACTACACTAACAAATCTTGCACACTTCGATCTATTTGTGTAAGGACTAGTTACAACACAGACCCGTGTATGCCCATTTGGGCTTGTACTTCGGCAGAGGAGACGGTAGGTACTGACTCCCTTACCTGCGTAGCTTAATGCGTGGAAGGAACATGTCAATAAGCTAACGAGGATGCCACAAACGATCCAAAATAAACTTGGCGAAGTTTTATAACCAATGACTCCTGAGCATGACAAAATCTTAGCGACCTCCCATGTAATGAATAGATATAAGATTTTCGACTAGCTGCTATTTGGAGCACTTTTTTTTTAAATCTGAGCGAGCTCTCGCGATTTCCTACAGAGCACCCCCTAAAGGGTTCAGCCCATGCTTTGAAAAATTCTTTATACAGCTTCATTTAGACCGTATATAACAATAACAATAAGTTTCACGCGATAGATACAGTTTGCGTAATGTAAACTATTGGTTGAATACTGTAACGGTCCAGACTTATACTACAAATTTCCTATCCTAATGAAATACAGTTCCTGAATTTTACCTTGTAATATCAATTTGGCCAGTGATCGTGTAGTGGGAAACGTTGTGTCGCGTAGTAATGCTAGGTTCTTTTCATTCAATAAAGTTGCCATTATTTATTTACTCTGCCTTCTGCAATGTTGTCTACCACCTGTATTTTTAAAGAAGCTATGAGCTACTATCACTAAGTACTTTCATCTAAATTTGGAACCTAACATGAAGGAATTGTAACTGTAGAAGACGTACGAGTTGTCAGGTAAAGTCAAGTGAGGTCTAGCTGTAGGAAGGGTCAGTCAATGTAGTATCACTCATATTACTCTAAATTATGTCGTTATCTCATCTACTCTCAACCCGAACTCCTTAACTGTCTTGCCTGCATAATGTATGTCATTGAGAGTCTAGTCAGTTCTCGTAAAACGATAAATGTAGTAGATAAATGTAACATACTATTTAGGGATACTTTTGAGTTAGAGAGGAGATCTTAAATCCATTCAATATGTTTCTACAGATAGGGGAAATAAAGGAAATATATTTTTCAAATCTAGATGTGTATACTTAGCTTTCGATTTCGGTTTCCTTATTGCGATAAAAACATATCCTTTGTCTTATTTTGAATCCTTCTATCCTTCCAAGAATGTGAATTAGTATAACTTCTCGTCGCTGATATCATACATCGTTTAATACCTTTTTATTTAACTTATTAAAACGGAAATAGTATATAATGTGAAATTTGTGTTTTTTTAGAGGCTTTGTTTGTCATTGACAGATGATAATTCCAAATAATTCAAATATCGCTGATTTCAGATTTAAAAAGCATAGAGCATTAAAACTTTTGGAGCATAGACAAAATTAGAGATTTAAGGCTAGCTATACACTACTCGTCAAATACACGCGTTTCTAATAAAGAATATGAAATAAGTTAAGGGGAATTGTAACAAATAAATATGTAATAATCATTTATGTAAACGGGAAATGCGTCCCGTTACACACTACCCCCAAATTTTGCGAACATAGACACATCCGGGTCATGGAAAGCAAAATTTTAAAAACCAACAAAGGAAATAACATTATACTACCCCCCACGTTTGCGAATACAGAAGCAACTCACTTGTGAAGACTGAATGTAAAAAGACTGAATGTAAAAAAAAAATATAACATTTATCTCCTAAAAAAATAGAAATAAAATAAAAAGAAAAATAAGGCTTATGCTACCACTACACTACCCCCAAATTTTGCGAACATAGACACATTTGGGTCATGGAAAGCAAAATTTTACCACAAATAAAATTAGTACTCGTAGCATAAGGCGTAAATTGTATTTTTATTTATTAGTAATAAGTTCATTAGCATCTTTTCATTTAATGTGGACATTTTTTTTTTTTTCCTCTTATGAAGTGTGTATTTAACCAAGCGAAGAACCGCACGCATATAATAGTCAAGTTCTCAAGCTCAAATATGTATGACATGGACATTTACAAATCTCCACTGACATTCTCACTTTTGGAAAAAGGTACCAAGGGTCGTGAGTCCTTGATAAACTCTAGCCGTACTGCAAGGACACTTCCGACCTCATACCTGCTTTGCTTATCGGATGGGGAAAGGAAATCAATGCATCCCTTTCAAAGGCGAGAATTTTTTAAATGGGACCAACCGTTAAAGGTCCGCTATCAACACTAAGCCCTGGGGTTCACTAAAATACGGCCGATTTCTGGCTTGGAGCATGTTCATCAATTGCATGAAGTCTTTATTAGGCACTCACTGTCCTACCATCTGATCGTAACCAGATGTCAAAGGTCATTATATGTTAAGGCATTTAATTGTAGCCTTCATAAACTTTATTTAACTTATGTTGAGAATACATCTTAATTTTATGACCATCCCAAATAATAAATACCTTTAAATATTAAGTAGTATTTAAATTCATGGTCGTAACCAGATTTAAGTTTTTTTATTTTATTTGTTAAAGCTTTTATTTTTGCCTTAACAAATCAGCTTTATTTAGCTTATACTGTGGGACTGCTCCGTTTTGTAAGACCACCCAAAAAAAAAACTTAAAATACTTTTAATATTAGTATTTCAATTCATGGTCGTAACCAGATTTAAGTTATTTATTATTCGTTCAGGCATTTTTTTTAAGTATCAGCTTTATTTAGCTTCTATTGTGGGACTGCTCCGTTTTGTAAGACCGCCCAAAAAAAAAAACTCAAAATACTTTTTAATATTAGTACTTATTTCAATTCATGGTCGTAACCAGATTTAATTTTTTTATTATTTGTTGAGACATTTTTTTTTTAAGTATCAGCTTTATTTAGTTTATTGTGAAATAAGTCTATTTGTACTATGTCCACAATATACTTAGTAATTTATTTATTTATGACCGAAGAAACTTAAATAGACAACATGTAATTGACGGATGTGTGATTTAATCATGGGGTCCCTAGCTTCTTGTGGAGTAGAACTCATTTTGGATAACAGTTTGGAAACCTGCAACCTGTCAGCTTGTAATGACACTAACTAATAGCAATATCCAAAAAGTTTCCTGGACCGTGTGATGTTATGTCGAGATGCCAATGAACTTTAATGTTTATATCTTAAGTCCGATTCCATTGCAGAGGCTGTCGCATACTGTCAGGACTAAGTCGTTAGCAAAACATCACACTGTATACTGTTGAGTCTAAGTCATTGACAGAAGCAGACATCACCAGATATCATTCCTCATTCGCTCTTACACTATTCCAAGACAATGGAACAACACGTATCGATATAAACTGTATATAACATACCCTAATGTTATCCAAATAACATTTAAATATTATTTATTTAATATATTTGGTTTAATTAAAATGCCATAAAATACCAATTTATTGAATAGGAAATTAATTAACTTTAAATTTACCATTTTATTTTATTTAAAAATAAAAATATTTTATTGTCTGACGGTACATTTCGTAACTTACGTAAATGTACTTTTGAAAATGACTGACAAAAATATTTGCTATAAATATTTACTCAGAATACACATGAAGGTTTCGCTATAATATTCCTAACATAAAGGTATCAAACCTCTTTAATCGACTGAAATGGTTTTATGTTTTCATGGTATACGTCAGTCAAATATTATTTTGACAGAAAACGAAAATGTTTATTTATAAACACCATCTCCATAAATTCATTTTAGATTTTAATGTTATTTAATAATATAAACTTATATAATGTCGTATCGTATATAATGAAATTTAGAAGTACGATCAGCAAGCGTGTTAGTATGAAATACATATATAATTTAGATACAAAAATAAACGTACGTATTTTCATTTCTCATAATAAGTGAATACATAGCAGGATGTTAACGCTATCTTTTTTACAGATCAGAGAACGATATATCTCAAGAGTCAAGCTAAGGAGCCCCGAGCATATATATTCGATATGTTGAAGTGTTGAAGTTTTCTTATCAAGATTCGCTAGAAATAACACATAAAATCTACCTACGAGTATTATTGCGGAATTAAGAAATATTGCTTATTAAATTATATAATATACAATTTCATGTTGCTTGATTTAATAGCTAAAGGTACCTTTTTACGTTTGTTTAGCCTTTAGTAAAAATAGTAGTAGTATAAGCCCTAGTTCTATGATTTGGAACTACATTCTCTAAATCATTACGGAGTTTTGTTGGCAAGACATGCTACTGCAGCTTTAGTGTAGGTACCGAATCTTCTACTTCTTAAGAAACCAATTATTGACAAATTGAATTACCTATAGTTCAGAACTCAGTGTACCTTTCTAGCCTAATAATTTTGAAAATGACTTAGTTGTTTTGTTTATGGAAACTAGGAACGTTATTTTAAATTTTCGCTTATAAGAAGCTACATATTGTTATTTAGTTATTTTATACTGTTCTCCTCAATCTTATAATTTTGAGTTGGTTTTGAACTGACAGTTTTGCAATTAACTAAACTAATAAAATTACCCCACCAAAAATAATCATAATAAGTATTTTGGATATAGAATAATATAGGATTTACAATGTATCTACGATACATGCATGATATGCACGTCGAGAGAGCTGAGAGAGTTATGACGTACCTAGGCTATTTTTGCCTAAAGAGGAAATCTCTTCCTAAAGTGTTAAGATGATGTTGGCGTGAACTTGTAATTTATTAAATGAATTGTTTTATCTGAGTATAAAATTAAAAGCGATTTTAAACGAAATATTTAGACAGAGCACAGAGCAGAGAACTAACAGGCACTTAAGGATGTCCATTTCACAAGCAACAACTGTGGCTGAAAAAAGCCAACTTTGACACATCAAGGTAAATTCAAGGAACTGGTGAATTTGGCAACATACATCCTGGTCACGGCACCAACTGTAACGGTCCAGACTTATACTACAAATTTCCTATCCTAATGAAATACAGTTCCTGAATTTTACCTTGTAATATCAATTTGGCCAGTGATCGTGTAGTGGGAAACGTTGTGTCGCGTAGTAATGCTAGGTTCTTTTCATTCAATAAAGTTGCCATTATTTATTTACTCTGCCTTCTGCAATGTTGTCTACCACCTGTATTTTTAAAGAAGCTATGAGCTACTATCACTAAGTACTTTCATCTAAATTTGGAACCTAACATGAAGGAATTTTAACTGTAGAAGACGTACGAGTTGTCAGGTAAAGTCAAGTGAGGTCTAGCTGTAGGAAGGGTCAGTCAATGTAGTATCACTCATATTACTCTAAATTATGTCGTTATCTCATCTACTCTCAACCCGAACTCCTTAACTGTCTTGCCTGCATAATGTATGTCATTGAGAGTCTAGTCAGTTCTCGTAAAACGATAAATGTAGTAGATAAATGTAACATACTATTTAGGGATACTTTTGAGTTAGAGAGGAGATCTTAAATCCATTCAATATGTTTCTACAGATAGGGGAAATAAAGGAAATATATTTTTCAAATCTAGATGTGTATACTTAGCTTTCGATTTCGGTTTCCTTATTGCGATAAAAACATATCCTTTGTCTTATTTTGAATCCTTCTATCCTTCCAAGAATGTGAATTAGTATAACTTCTCGTCGCTGATATCATACATCGTTTAATACCTTTTTATTTAACTTATTAAAACGGAAATAGTATATAATGTGAAATTTGTGTTTTTTTAGAGGCTTTGTTTGTCATTGACAGATGATAATTCCAAATAATTCAAATATCGCTGATTTCAGATTTAAAAAGCATAGAGCATTAAAACTTTTGGAGCATAGACAAAATTAGAGATTTAAGGCTAGCTATACACTACTCGTCAAATACACGCGTTTCTAATAAAGAATATGAAATAAGTTAAGGGGAATTGTAACAAATAAATATGTAATAATCATTTATGTAAACGGGAAATGCGTCCCGTTACAATACATAGAGCCTTTGTGGTCTCCAGGCTAACGAAAATCTAATGTAGCTTCTTGCACCATCTAAATGGGGTATGGATATGATTATATCGGGAGTTCAGAGCACGTCACACTGAGGCGCTTGATTCGCCTGTAGTCGCGCATCCAGTCGGAATACATAGTCAGCACGCCCCAAACGTAACGTTCTAAACGACAGACAAAAAAGGAGAAACAAAACCTATACAGCCTGTTACGATAGTCGCTTTAACTGTATTTGTATGTGTATAAATACAACTAGGTTTTAGTCGCACAAATTGGCGCTTGTAACATTGTACGGCGCTCAAGGAAGTAAGTCCGTGTTTATATAATTACAATTAACACACCAGACTTGGAAATTTCGATTCAGTAACGACTTCCTAATAAAACTATTCTTGGTATACAGTGATACCCGTCATGATCTCCATTTAATTTTAGATTTCCATTTAATTCGTGATTTAATTTAATTTATTTCCATTTAATTCATATTCAGTCTTTGACTTAAAATAAATTACTTTTCTTTCTGCGTGCAGTTGCTTATGCTATACTTTTTTGATTGAAAGTCCAACATTTCTTTTGCACTGGTATATTCTGGCAGTTTCTTGTTGTTTTTGTGGACGACATGTAACTCCCTATAATAATGACCGATTATATATGTCATTCCAGTGTTATAAAATTTCCAAGTGGTTTATAATGTCAGTTATGACGTAGTAAATAATTATATTAAATGTTCGATTATTGCGTTGAACATCGATTACGTATTAAATTAATATTTGTCTTTGTGATCAAACACAGGGTATCATTAATTAGTTGAAAGAGCTTCGAGCACGAGTCAAATAGTGGTTACTGTTTGTTTGCATGTCCTCTTCGTCGGTAATAATAACACAATAATCTTTTTTCGATAATGTTGATTTTTAATTGGTGGGGTTTAATTCTTATCGCATTTCATTACATTTTCATAATGTTTGGGCTCTGTTTAATTAATAACAAACTCAAGTTATTTTACTGGAGTAACAAAGTCTCCAGTAATCGAATGCATATTTACAATCACTTCACCCTCCGTCAACAATCCTTATAATGTATCTCGAGGCAACGCGACAAATCAATTACATTTATCAAGAAAACCCTCTCAGTGTGTAACAGGTTTAAGGTCCCCTGTAATTTTGTTCAAATAAAATTAGGTGTATGTATTGTTTGCCGGGCCCGCATGTTAGCTACACAACCGAATTTTCCGGTCTGCGAGGCCCTTTGTGATCTGTCCAATGTAATTCGAAAACTATTTCTCATTTAAATGCAAATAAAAGATAGAAATGATGTTGGCGTAGGTACGACTGATTGTCAGAAATCGATGAACGTAGGTACCTAACAAAAAGTTACAAGGAAATGGGACTGAAATTTGTGTTGATCTGTTTATTGTGTAACGGCCGTACCTACTTTTTCTTCTCGTAACATAGATTATTTTCACGAGCTTTCGCTCCCTAAAAGTTGACTTGTAGTACTTTTCAGTGATAAGTAATTAGTCACTTTAGATACGTTATATACGTATAAAGAGTATATTTTTCAGATCGTTCAAATACGTTTGCTCGCGCATATTTTTACTTTATGCCAATAATTTTGCATGGTGATGATAATGTTTGCCAGGTTTTGGCAAAATATTATCATCACATTCAAAATTCTTATAAAAAATATACGAATTATTAATACACTTATATCGGGTTACTCACGTCAATAAAGTCGAAAATAGCTCGACATGTTTCGGAACAGTCCCACAATCATGAGTGAGAGGCGCTCGCAGTCGCAGCGATTGCTCTGCGCACACTCACAACATGTCGAGCTATTTTCGACTATATTGACGTGAGTAACCTGATATAAGTATACTAATATGTTTAATACTCACGGGAGTTTTCTGTTTAAATAGAAGGATTATTTATTGGTATTTTTATGTATCTGGGTGTCAAATAAAGCAATTATCGTAGTTTTATGGATTAAATCATTCGGGCAATCTAAACGCAGCCTTTGAGTGTAAGAGCTCAGTTTTTCTTTTCTAATGGGAACAGGCACAAAGAACTTCTATGTTCTAGTTTATACTAGTATAGAAATGAAGCAACACTATACCTTAATCCCAAGAAGGACTAGTTTACTGTACATGACTGAAACGCCATGTGGCATGTACACAAAAATCGTTTATACATGTACATATACTTAAACAAGTTACATTCTGCCAAAACATTTTTTTGCTGGCTGTATGTCACGGTTTTTGCGTGTCTAACAGATTCAATAAAAAAAAACTGATTCCGCTTTTTCAGGTCGTTTCTTTAGTCACCTTCGAACTGTTGTGCATCATCCGATCATCATCAGTCAGCCCTGTATTAACATGTCATTGGATCGTCATGTAAATAACGAAAGTATTTTAAAAGCTGAACTGAAGTATCAAATAATTTACTGCTTCGGGCGAGGGCTTTCGTGGAAGTTCGATACTAATTATGACATTCACTTTGCCATACCGCTCAAGTCAGATTTTAAATTAAATTATAAATATGTTACCCGGAAATTGGTGATATTTGCACATGATTCGAATAATAACGGCAAATATATAAACTGAGGCGTAGCACTTTCATACCTACTTGTTAGTCTGAGGGTCAATGAACTCTTTTAATACATAAAATATGAAAACATAAAATAAGTTTAGAAAGTCTACTAACGCAATTGCTCATGGCAGACAGTCACGTACCTACATTTTATTGTAAGACTATAATTAGTTACCTTAGGCGATTAAAACCAATTGACGCGACTAATTTTTAGGAAACAAGAACGCATCTTAGATATATAATTTTGATCTCATCCGGCTTAGTAACTTCTGCTGCCTACTTCAATACAGTGGGTGGATTGACGGATGTCAATCATTGTTCCTGCCAAGATGAAATTTCCAACAGAAGGTGTTGAAGATGATTTACCACCGAACGAAGTAAATTGAAAACCGATGACAAACCAGCTTTGATATGGTTGGAAACTAGCAATATTGGAACACTGCGCTCTGTATGCCCGATCACACAATGTTATAGGCTATGGGCTAATCTAGGACAGGTACCTAGTTCTCTATCTATGAAGCCTCCTCTTCTATGAAGTTTATGATCTTGTGTCGTCCGTCGCATAGGCGCATCATTCACTATAAAAAACCTTATGTATTAAGTTTCATTCTAATCAAACTGGAGTTTGCTTAGTCATTGCTAAATGCAGAAATACAACAGAATGAAGATTACCGCGAGTCGATTTTCCGCTAGAGGCGCTAGTGCAACTTGCGTCCTGCGGGAATATTTCAAACGTCACTTTCACAATTCTCTGATACATAGGATCCACGCATGAGTGGTACCGCCAGGTGAGCGACAATACGATAGCCCCCACTTTGGAGTGACAGTACGAGTGGTCGTATATCGCTAATGTGATTTTAGTAAAATATACTACTTTTTCGCTAACCGATAAGGCGTCATTCATTTAGAAATAAACCCTATCATCGACTGACAAAGTCGTACATTTCACTAAAAACAGGAACATATAAATGGCTGTACATTACCTTCACATTCACTGCAAATGTTGTACAGAACGAAACAAAATTATCCATCTAATTACTCCCCAGTTCCCGAAACAGTTTGTAATGGCTGTTTAATTAATACTCATTAGTATACATTCAGTTAAATACTAAAACATATATTTTGTCCTAGTTTGGAGCAAATTGGGACGATTTGTTGTTGTTCAATACGAACTAATTATGAATCTTCATTACAAGAGTTGAGGGAAATTAATTTTCTGCTCCAGATCACAGACTTTGCTGAGTGCAGAGACGAAGTGCAGCATTGGGAAATGGTCTAAAAACGGATAACCGAGCGAATTTGGACTTTGTTAAATAGACTATCCTTATACAGAGGCGTTTGGCAGCAGAACTGTTCATTGGAGGAAGTCAGAAAATATACAAGCCACTTGAATGGTGCAACTAAAAGGTAGTCACGCTATATGGAATGCAATCGGTTATTTTTCGTATGGCAAATAACACGGTTCTTGATTTACAACCCGTGTTTTTTCATACAAAATCGGTTAACCGTAAACTGGAAAATCTGTCAATTACTATAGAAAGAATCACGTGATAGCTCGGAGCCCTCGGATGTCACATGACGCTTTCTATAGAAATTGACAGATTTTCCCGTCCCGCCCCGTCCCGTCCCGCCCCGTTCCAGTGTGAGTCATCCTTTAGTTACATGGTATGCCCCACTCCCCATAAACATTTTTGTTTTCGCAACTTACATGCAAATCTAAGTAGCGGAACACATATTAGGTACATATCTTGCTGTAATATCATTACAATATGCTTTATAGTTCCCTACTGAATAAAACCGCTGCGACATACGGACGAACGGACGAATGGACAGACGGAGTAAACGAAACTATAAGGATTCCGCTTATACCATTTTGGCTACGGAACCCTAAAAAGAAAAAGCTCTGCTAGAATAAGCATACATATCACTAACGATGCTTACGACTACTAATCGCGGTAAATATACTACTAGGACAAACATACTAAATCCTACGTCCTGAAGCAAGACAGTCAATGAGATTATATAATTAAATTTCATTCAATAAGTAATATCGGAAAGGCACAGAAAGTTTCGAAGTGGAAACAAACTTTGGTATCTAAATACAACAACCCTTTTGAAACCTTCATAAGAAAATTTACGATCGAGAGATTGTAAGTAAACCAACTTGATGGAGTATAATTATATCATAAATTCCTTAACATTTAAGTATATAAATACATAACGTACATACATCATCATCGCCTTATTATAAATAGAATGATGATCTAAACAGCATACGAAGAAGCGGTTGCGTAGATTACTTATACGCTACCGACAGCCGCGACTACATGTTTACAAGTAATTAATACAGGCTGTAGCAAAAGTCCCGAACGATACTTCAACACCTGATAAGGTCAATGACCCTTAAATAATACGATGCAAGGAGAAAAACTAAAAAAAAAAAACACTTTGGTTTTGACTGCCAATTATTGGAGGGAGGTCAAATCATGCATTTAACCTGTTATACAAAAATGCAAAAAACTACACGAAAAACGTGCTTTTTGTGTATGAATTGAGTACAAACAATAGATATCTTTGCGCCTATATTTAGTAATAAAAGGGAGTCCAGCGTGCTGCCACAGTGCTATACGCTATAACGCTATATAAATAATTGACGTACAGTTAGTACTTACTTCACATCATTTATAAAGGAGTTCAGTAGGGTATAGAAATAATGATACTATCTGATATATTACAGCTTTTGCTCAGATTATTTGTAAGGAAACTAGAATTTATTTACTTAGCTTTTTAAACCTGATTAGGTATATATCACAACATACTACTACGAAGGTAATACCTACATATTAGCAAGTGGATTTTACTCAGCCTAAATAATCTAGAATATCTTGTGTGGTTCTAAAGCTAGCTTAAGCTCTCGATTTTGTATTCACAAATAAACCTTTTACCAGCTTACGCAAATGCAAAATAGTATTAAGTTCGTATAATTTCCACTTTCTTATCTGCACAAACAGCTCAGACGGCGCTGGCAACAATCTGAGGGAGTTTTCACATAAGGATACGTTCAGACTAACAATACCTAGTAAGTATTAAAAAAAGCTTATCGGTTTTATGCAAAATTTTAGTCAGTCGGGATCTCTGCCAATAATGACTATAATGAGCTTCGTATTTTTTTATATTTTTATTAATCTTGTACGATTTTCAATTTCATATGTGATGGGAGTAAGTATTATGCAAGTGAAATTTAGGTTATTTGGGTAAGATAACTCATTACGGTAAAATTCCGGTTGCAACTACAGCAGCATTGCTGTTGCGGCTGCATTGATAAATTGCGAAGCGTTGTTCTAGTAATATTTCTTGATAAACTGACCTGCGGTCGTTGCTGCAATGTTATAGCGATTGGTATTCAATTTATTAAAGAAGCCTTACGAAGCATAGTAACTACGCGTGCTATAGCTCCTCAGCTATGGACGGTAACGATGAGTTCAAGAAATTTAAATATATATAAAATTGATATATATAAGTTTTAGAACTTTTTCGACAACTGAGGGTATATTATGACGTAAATTTGACTAAAATCGGGAACTTTGCACGTTTGTTTTGTGGCAAAAAACTTTTTGCTTTGTTTTAGATCTTTCTAGTATCTTTATCAATGATAATTATCATATAATTTTACATTACCCTTTATACGTTATTTAGAACATAGATAGTATGTCAAGGTATAGATGTGGAAAAAGGGCACTTATTGACATTAAATTTTAGGTCAATAATTCAAAATTAGGCTATAAGGTAAATTTCACAGACATAGTCTTATCAAGTCATCAGTTGGCGCCATCACAAAAACCTTGAATGGACTCTGCCAATACACACAGCATATACACCGGGCCGACTGGGCCAAGTGTCTGTCGCCTAAGCTCAAACCCACTGGTCTCCATTGTTTGCTCAAGGATCCTTTTTGTCAGATTTCCCCAGGGCCCGTGCGGACGTTTCCCGTCACTCTTGTTTTCAACGGGGACACGAATACGCAAACAGATTTATATAAAAGAATATTCTTAAAGGAAATATTTATTATGCTTACAGCGTTTGTCATGTTCGGGATAGTAACGTCGCGTTTAATTTTTTTTGGTAAATATTGTGATTAAATGATCCCAGTTTTCCGCGGCCTGTTTTTAGAATACCTACCTAGGGAGTAGGTATTTTAAGTTTGATTATTACTACTATTTGGTAAATGTTTTCACTCTCCACCCAACCTGAAATAATATTTACAAAAATCAAATCGCCTTAAAAATAAGAAAACCAAATTATAAAATATAACCATATAATTTATGGTAAAAATTGTATTTATGGAGGTAAACGCCCACCAGTTTTTATAAAACGCCCGTCGGTACAACGCTAGTTTATTTATTGAAACAAAAAAATTACCCCATGAGAAACAAAACACCCCAATGGAAAAAAAAAACAATTAAAGTTCTTTGCAACTATCCAGGTGAAACAATGGCATAAAGCATGTCTAGTAACTGCCTATTAAACTTAGCAATAACAAATGTAAGTACACATAATAATGTAAATTGAATTAATATCTTATTGTGGATACAACGTTGAATGAGCGGTGACTATAAAGCGTTCCCAACTTCTCACACATTCCGGCGCTTCTGTTCGTACCATGCAATTGGCTGGAAACAATTAGCGCATTTCCTTGACGTGCACATTGAGTTGGAAACAAATGAAGTGGCATCATGTTTAATCACAACCACAATACCTGAGACCAGCTAGTTAGCTGTGTTCATCGTAAACGGCACATAGGGTGAAACGCCGGAGTGGAATTTAGTGGGTAGGGCTAGCTCTCCTCTCACTACCAGAGGGGTAAAAAGCGAATGAGTCCCACATACCCCTCCACCATGGCCTTCCCGGGGCTGGAGGGACAAAGTCATATACATTTTCTTTTTTTTACTCTTTACTTCATTTGGTGTCGATGTGTTGCGTGATTGCTGCCGAGTAATGAGGACTATTTATGAGGAGTCGTCGCTTTCTAAAAAAGTAGAAGGAATGACTGCGTTATAAAAATTAAAGTTTAGATGTCAACCAGTATCGAGTTTAATTCGGACTTATTGGAATTATCCCGGTTCCATCCCAATATTGCACCTATTCTTCGAGATGTGACTGATAAAATATCAAATCACATTTAGTCGGTCCGTTTGAAAATTGCACGTCTTATTACTACGATATAATACCTTCCTGAGTCTATAATGTAAACTGGTAGTAATACAACGGTAACGATAAAAAATATGTACTACCGGTACTTCTTGCAGCACTTATCGCTTGTAGAATAATTGCTTTTCGATACTGCAACGACTGACTCTTGCGTTCCTTACCAGCCGCCTAGAATGAACGCGCTTAACCGCGATAGTTTTTGCAGCGGCTAGTATCTTAAGGATTAATTAAGCTTCATTAGTTTGCTTTAACTACGTGATAACGAAAAATCGCCTGTAACTAGCAATAGAAGTACAGGAATTCTTCAATAACTGCAGTGTAATTATAATGTAATCATATTTCTTTGTTTAATTAAAACGGGCTGTTGTGAAGATGCGTGAAACTATTCACATTTGCAAAACAAAAAGTGTCGTTCGATGCGTCACATGTCACACTGTTGAACGTCTTCATCGACTGGATAATTAATTTGCCTTTATGTTCATATCCATAAACTGAAATGAGAAACATATGAAACGTTCAGAATAACTTTACAGGTGGCTATAAAAATAGTTGACATCTGGTTAGAAGCTTACTGAAGACTCGAGGGACTGAGGTGATTCGTTGGTGAAGGATCTGGCCATATCTCAGAGTGATCAAAGCCCGGTCCAGCGTCCTCGCGATAAAAGACAGAGCCAGTAAAACGTTGGCGGGCAAACGATGGCCATAACTCGAAACTGCGGAGCGTAGCACCGGTCCATCGAAAATACATTTTGCACAGCAGCTCGCCGCATTCACCTGCACCGATTTAAAATGGCAACTTCGGACTTTGTCTACTATAAGAAATGTATCTACGTTATGCTATACGTTTGCCGATGTCTTCAATCCCAGGCCTGAATAGAAACAATGTTAGCTTGGAAACTTTATGGTACTTACATATACAATTGTGAAAACACATAGAAAAAAGTCATGACAGGCCTGATTAGTCCCCAGCTTTTCTAAGTACAACATTTTATGCCAAGCCCATTACTTAATTTTCTTAGAATCTATCAACCTCAATTAGGTATAAGCTTTGTATGAGCTTGAATTTCAAAAACGTTAATAATACGCATAATGGATAAACCCGTAACACAAGCCTTCTTGAGCTTACTGCGGGACTTAGTCAATTTGTGTAAGAATGTCCTATAATATTTATTTATTTTATTTATTTAAACATAATTTTTTTAACAATATAAATATAAAGGATAAAAGAACTGGATACCCAATCAGCCGAAAAAAAGACACCATAAAAGTGCTGCAGTTGCGACACTTTTTCATATAGTCTTGTTTGGAACATGACGTTTTGTTAAGTGCCAACAGCTTATAAAGTTTTAACAGTGTTAATATCTGTGCATGAATTTGACACTTAATGCTTTTTATGTAAGCTCTTTTTCGTACAAAACATTTGTATCATTATCAATGCAAGTCATTCCGACCCACATTATTTGACGTTTTTTTTCTGCTTTGTGTGAATATTTTTTGTAATATAATAAGTATTGACTTCATAAAAGAAATAGACCACAACCAAAATTATTTTGAACGTTTTTGGAATATTTTTTTGTATCCTGTCTTCCTGGATTTTTTCACATTTTTTGGACTTTCAAAAGTTAGAGGGGGCGCACTTTTTCCGTTCAGAGCGATTATTTCTAAAAATATTCGATGAATACATTTTTTTTATCTAGGAACCTTTAAGTTATTTATTTCTAAAGACCGATCAGATGATGTGCCACGCCACAGGGAGATATTATTGTTTGAAAAAAAAAAACACATTAGTTAGGGCTCATGCACAAATCGCGTGAAGTTTTTTCGGCTACTGTTTGACAAAATACAGCTATCGATGTGATATCATGACCTTTTTACATATATTTTATAGCTACTGAGTAAAACCGCTGTGACATACGGACAGACAGAGAGACAGACTGGACGTAAGTATAAAGTTTCCGTATTTGCCAATTTGGCTATGGAATTAGCGTCAGTATAATATTTTATTACAATCAGTTTATAATTGGCTCATGGTGTTTAGTGTTATCGGCGCTCGGCTCGGTCGCCCAGGTATAAATACTTAATTGCATAATATATTTAGTACCTCCTTTATTTACATTTCACATAACAAAATTCACCTTATACCGACTGCGAAAGCAGATGGACTGAAACTAGTTTAATTAAACAACAAGCTCTTTTATTTCGCCTCGGCGCAGAACAGATCTGCAGTTATATCGTGAAACTACGATCTTTTTATCAGTAGACAAAACCCCTGGTTCAAACAATGCCCGAGCACAGGCACTCGCAGACTCTTTATTGCGATTTGTTTAAACAGGGAGCAATTAAAGAACTAGGAATGAATGAATGACTGGTGCTCCTTTTATTTAATAGTAATGATAGGGTCTGGGAGTAATTGCAGCGATTTATCCACGTTTTTATTTAGCTAACTTGAGTATATTTCATTCTAAAAACATGCAAGCCAACGGTCCTTATGTATAACACTTTAAAGGATGACTCACACGAAACGGGACGGGACGATCTGTCAATTTATATAGAATGAATCACGTCCGAACTCGGAGCCCTTGGAGGTCACGTGGCGTTTTCTGTATAAACTGACAGATCGGCCCAGTCCGGTCCCGTCCCGGCCCGTTCTAGTGTGAGTCATCCTTGAACTATCGTGATTTGTACACATTATTTTAAACATAGATCGGTTCTATCGCGAATTTAGTTAATCTACATTAATATACGACATTTCAACTCATGGTCTTGACTGATGAATCAACGAAGTGTCACCGGCTATCCTGCTAAAAATGTTCGCCTACCCGGCGGAAAGTCACTTTAAACGTAGATAGTCCTTATTTAGTACCTACTTTTTTGGTGTGATGTAACGTTAATCATTTCATAACATTTCCTTTTATTATTTCAGGATGACTCACACTAGGATAGGACCAGACGGGGCGGGACAATCTGTAAGTTTCTATAGAAATAATCACGTGATAGCTCGGAGCCCTCGGATGTCACGTGACGTTTTCTATAGAATCTGATAGATCGTCCCGTCTTGTCCCGTTCTAGTGTGTCATCCCTTAAACAGTGCTATTGTGGTCTAATAGCAAACAATAACCCCGTTTAAGCTAGTAAAAAGAAGAAAATAGAGCGATTTTCGTTAAATCACAAAGAAAAGTACTACGTAAATTCATGAGAAATTAAAGGAACAAAGACTCTTAATACCATATTGAGTAGAAAACTCCCGTGAGAATCAGACATATTAATATACTTATATCGGGTTACTCACGTCTATAAAATCGAAATAGCTCGCATGTTTCGGAACGGTCCGTGTCCCAGGTCCCAGCCGAACTGTCGCGCGTAGTGTGCGCTTCTCACTCATGATTATGGGACGCGGACCGTTCCGAAACATATCGAGCTATTTTCGACTTTATAGACTTGAGTAACCCGATATAAGTATATTAATACTATTAGAGTATTTACGCAAACAAATACTTTTACATTACCAACCATGGTCGGTCATTTAAAATCGCCAGCCGCCAAGTTTCGGACCAGAGCCTTAATAACTTACCTAGTTTTTTTTTTGTGCAGTCGGATTAATGGCAGAGCTTCGTTCGCCGCTTGTTAAAAAAAGAATAGTTAATAAAGACGCTTAATAACTGAAGTGATGTTGGACTTTTTTTCTTTCTCTGACTAATGTGCATTTATTAATGTCTTTTCGTATAATAATTACTACTTTATAACAAACAGTGTAGATACTAGTAGGTAATCATAATCAAGTGCTTACCTACTCTGACGCGTACACTTATACATCGTTTCAGAGTTTTTTTTTTCGGACATATAGACTGCGAGAGACGGAGAGATAATATCCGTAACTAATCATCTACCTTTAGAAACACCCATGAATTTAGTACCTACTCTTTTCGTGTAATTTACGTATTAGGTAATAATATTTTATTTGTATTACTTTCTTAAACAAGGCAATTGTGGTCTATTAGCATACAATTCAAATGTATTTACCTAAGTGATTTATTATTGAGAAATGTCACGATAAAAATCACTCGATATTTACCAAATTCTAGCAAAACGTCATTTTTCCACGTACCTGTATATTATTACACACAGTTTTAGCTCTTTTACTACTTCAATTTAAGATCAAAGTATCATATATACCAGACAGTTAAAATTACCTATACTTTCCTCATAATTTGAGTCTAAGTATATTTTTTAAAGGAATAAAGCCTCTTATATATAAGTAGTATGTGCAATCAAATTATTATTCAGCACCTAAACAAAGACATTAACTTTAGCTCCTACATTCCGCTTCCTATCTTCACGTTTATCCAAAGCTGTAATCAATTTTAAAGATATGATTTAAGTATCACGCAACACTAATTCATAGAAAAGCTTTTGGGTGGTCACTTGTTCACACAATCACTCGAATATAAATATTACATATAGTAACGGAAGTTAAGTAACCAACTATAATCACGCTTCTCATGCAATGTTAACAATGACTCCATTTAAAGATTCATAAAATTTAATTGTATGAAACTATAAAACATACAGTTTACATTGAACAAATTCCTAACAGGTCGAATACCATTGACATTTCACCGCAGAAAATCTGCCCATTCTGTGCGTACAGTACTGCGAGGGTTACACGTCCGGGTTTCGCCGGGTTTGTCCTCGTTTGGAGCCTGTCCGGGTCGGATTTTTAAAACTATCTAGGGAAAACCCCGACCCAATAAAAATGTGTTATTAAATTTATTCAGGGAGAAAATGCGCTTTTCCTAAAACTCCAAATTTTTGCCCGGTCTGCGCATTGTTCGAAATTGCATGAGATGCCATGAGGCTGTTTACTGTTTGTCTTTACTGAATTTTCATTCGCATTCTCTGCTTTTTTTTTCTATATATTTGATGATCCTGAATCTCCCGAATATTTAAAAGCTTCCTTCAACTACTGGTACAAATTTCTCATGTCCGTCAACTTCACTCTACTCGCAGCCTCTCTCTGTCTATACCTTTACATCGTACTGGTTACATATCCAATTCTTTCTCCATTCAGGTAGCTCGCCTTTGGTAAAGTCTCCCAGTTACAATTAGTCAACGCCCGAAAAGGTTGACATTAAAAAAATCCTTAAGTCATCATTTTGCTGGCAGAATGGCAAGGTCTTAGTGTTTTTATTTATAAGTTTCATCTGATACCTATCTTATGTACGTTTATATATGTAAAGGTATTTTTAAGATATAAATTTTATATTCTTATATGTGTACCTATACCTATATTATATTTAGATTATCAGTTGTATAATTAAAGTACTATGTTTTGTAATAAAATAACACACGGTTTCAAATGCAACAGTGACACATTTTGAGAAGCGCCACTGTTACATTTAAGCAGCGATGTATCAAATACCACGATAAAAGCGAAAACGACTATATTACAAAATTTGCAGCCAGGAACAGTGAAAAAAAAGTTATAGTATTTAGCTTACGTTTTATTTTGACAGTACTTTTTTTCTTCATTTCTTTTTAGTTTTTTCCCGGCTTGTGCAACAGCTCAGGGAGATTGGGGTCCGCTTTGACAACTAATCCTAAGATTTGGCATAGGCGTTAATTTTACGAAAGCGGCTACCATCCGACCTGCCAACCCAGAGGGTAAACTAGGCCCTATTTGGATTAGTCCGATTTCCTCACGATGTTTTCCTTCACTGAAAAGCGAATATATCAAATGATATTTCTTACATAAGTTCCGAAAAACTAGGTACGAGCCGGCAGGATTTGAACCCGCGACATTCGGATTGAAAGTCGCGCGCCTTACCACTGGGCCACCAACCTTTCTTTATTCATATTTATGCAGTATTTATTCCTAAATAAATTGGCCTTTACAAGAGTGTTCTGTTTGCGTAATTCCCGTTAATGATGTCGTTAGGTGTCGCCAGTTAACAAGTAAGGAAGAGCACGTGAGAGTTACGGTGTCCGATGCGATATCAACGGTTGCTTGGAACATCCTAGCACGGGGTCAGCGGTGACACTATTTATTCAACGGGTGTAGATATGTCTCTACTGAGAGTTGCTAGAGATTTCGAAGGATAGATTTCGACACGTTACCTACATTTGCATCCCGCTTCCACCCGCAAGTGCAAGAAAGATGCACTGACAATGCATTGACGTAGACGCTAGTGACTATAGATTTCTACGGTAGATTTCAAACTCGTGGTAAGCACACTAGAGTTGTACACTTCTCAAGAAAGTTTTTAAATTTGTATGGAGCTCTATATCTGGCTGTGGCTGGACCTTCGAGAAAATAAATCACTAAGAACAGAATTAGCGTTTTGTGACACATTATATTTTAAGATTTAGATAATAAATTGATAAAGCTCCAACTAATGACGAACTCCTTATTTCTGTTGCGTTTTAGACGGTAAGTAAATAAATTGTCCAACAGTTCCAAAATATTGACTGTACCTATCTACTTTTGTGCCCTATCTATATTTTTAGGTATATTTGTATTTTAACCTTATCAATTAAATTAAATTCGCCCTATATTCAGTTTTAAATCTGTCACTAAGCTGAAATAAAGATAAAAAATTAAGTAAGTAGAATTGGTATTAAACAAATCTCTGAATGTTAAAAAACCTTCACCGTGTTCTACATACCAACTAAATACAATCCAAAACGAATTTACCAACTATCCGACCATGTTAGTCTTGCTATCCAAAGGAAGCGATCCCCGTTCGATGTTGATAGATATCACTTTGTCACCACAGGAACAAACACCCACCAGATTCCCGGTGAAAAGAAAAATAAAACTTTCTGTGAATGGACTCCGACTTGTTTCCCTTCGGCGGTCTATTTTACGGTCCATTCATTAGCGATGAAACGGGAGATGACTTGAACTCTTATTAGATTAAGAAGTCAGCTACGTCAGCTAAGGCTGCGTTTTACCAATTTTTTATTCCGAGAATAACGCTTACTCTTAGATTGTGACGTCAAATTACTATGGGATTTTGACATTAGTATCCAAGAGTAAGCGTTACTCTTGGTTAAAAAGTTTGGACAAATCCAGCCTCAGTCAGTTACTATTACTGTAGGTATGCACCTTAGAATAATAACAACACTAGAAGATGCATTCTGTCAAGCGCAGTTTTTATACATTGCCCTATAGCTATTTCATTCGATTATTATAATAGGGAAAGAGATGGAGACAGTCTATTTTTGGCTTCACTTTTTTAACACGTTGGCTTTACGGAACTAGCTTTCTGGTAATATTGCGGTATGAATAATAATTCGTTGCATGGCAACAGAGGGTCTACCGCAAATATTGAAAAAAAAATCGAAATCAGGAGATTTTGTTAACGAATGAACGAAGATGTTTGTGGTTATAGTGTGTTTAATTACCACGAGTTTGAAATCAGATCTACTGTAGAAATCTAAAGCCGGTAGCGTCTAAGTCAACGCACTGTCAGTGCATCTTGTGTGCTTAACATGAGCTGCACGTAACCTTAGTCGATAGCAACTGCTCCATTCGAAAGTATGTCCGTGTGACTCCTACCACTACTCTGGCAGGGGCGAGACGGACATACTTCCAAATGGCGCAGCCGCTTTCGTCGACGGTTACGTACATGGTACAGATACTACCGATATTGCTCGCAGTTGCGTATGAAATCGGGATGCAAATGTAGATTACGTGTCGAAATCTATCTTTCGAATTCTATAGCAACTCATGGTAGAGACAAAGGGCTGTAATTAGTATTGAAGCCCTTGACAATATTCAATAATAATCACCTTCACTGTACCTTTTTATCAGTCCATACAATTATAGGATTTTCCTGCACATTCTTTCGACAGGAACAAACACCCACCAGATTCCCGGCGAAAATAAAAATTGAAGACCTTGAAAATATTCAATACTAATCATTTTCACTGTAACTTCTTGTCAGTCCATACAATGATACGATTTTCCTGCACATTCTTTCGACAGGAACAAACACCAACCAGATTCCCGGTGAAAATAAAAATTGAAGACTTTGACAATATTCAATACTAATCATCTTCACTGTACCTTCTTATCAGTCCATACAATGCTACGATTTTTCGGTACATTCTTTTAACAGAGGGGAAGGGGCCTAAAGCCCGACGCACTGGTTTGCAAATCGAATTGAGATTTTTCAAGTTCCAATGCCACACTCGGCAAAGTCGCGCTCGCCGTAAATATCACGCGCGCTTGCGCTTAACGCACAAATCTTGCCAGGGCTCAGCAACCATTATATAATTGCAATTAACTGGTAAAGTTAATAACGGGTATAAAATGAGGGTTTTATTACGACTATTGACTAGCACTCCTAGGAGAAACAAATATAATTTTAAGGAAGTAATAAGAAAGTTGTGTAAAAAGTTGTACTTATAGCGTTAACTTAACTTAACTTAACTAAGAAGCGCTTAACTCAGGGTTAGTTGTCTAACCCTGGATGGTCCAAGTGGCACTAATCGAAAAAGCAGGAATTACAAGAATACCATAAATACTTATTTACTACTGACTGATTATGGAGTCATCCGGAGTCACAAAAGACACAGGTTCGATTCCTGCCCTAGTCAGTGCAGTGGGAGGAATTGCTTTGGTACTTTTTATGGTTCTGGAGCCAAAATGGTACAAACTGAACCCTTACAGTTACCTCATGTCCGTCTGTCCGTCCGTAATCCGTATGTCACAGCCCTTTTTCGTACAATAAATAAATAAATAATAAATAAATATTATAGGACAATTTTACACAAATCGACCTAGTCCCACAGTAAGCTCAATAAGGCTTGTGTTGTGGGTACTAGACGACGATATATATAATAGATAGATACATATAAATACTTAAATACATAGAAAACATCCATAACTCAGGAACAAATATTTGTGATAAACACACAAATAAATGCCCTGACCAGGATTCGAACCCGGGACCTCCTGCTTCGTAGGCAGGGTCACTACCGACTAGGCTAGGAGGCCGTTAAACATTTAGTTCTGTTAATAATTTCATAGGTATACTCGAACCAGTTTAAAAATAGTTTAGTTTGTTCAATAGTTAAAAATGTTTGTAGCTCCACGCAGCAAACGCTCTGAGTTAGTATTTGTGGTCTCGTCGATAATTAACTACGTGTTCCTCTCATTTTATAATGGCTGCGCTATTTTAACTAACGCAACAGCGAGAAAATCCACCGCGGCGCGGCCTACAGGTTGAATCCCACAACGGAAATTAAACAACAATCCATTTCGCTAGCATTATATGTGTATACTTACGCTGTTGAGGCAACTGACACGTTTCACTTCAATTTATTTTGGTAATATAACAAGTTTTCGTATTAGAAATTCCTCCAAAATAATATTATAATAGCGACATCTAGCGAGTTAAATCGTATGTAAGAATAATTGGGGATTAACGTGAGTCCATTCGCGGCTAGGATCGCAATTGCAAAGAGACTGCAATACAGACGTATCACGGGTAAGTTTGTTCTGTACTGAAATATGAGGTACTAATTTGGGGAAATTTGAAATTTCGAGTTTAGTTGACCAAGCTCTAGAAAGTCAGTGCATCCGAGCTATTTGCAATGTGGATAAATCAGAAATATGAAACTGCTGACGGTTTCAAGCATGTATATTTACGAAATTAGTTTATTTCATTCTGAGCATTTTACAACATAAAAAGAAATTTGTTTTAACACGAGGTACTCTAATCGCCTTGCTATATCTGATAAAAAGACGAAACTTTACGGTCTTGAGTATGATCGTGAAAGTCAAAGCAGCACGTAGGGATCATATAGTAGAAAACCATGTAGGAAAGAGAAGCTTCTGTACTTTAGTAGGTACTATTCCTTATTATGTGGTATAGGTCGCACCAGTGGTGACTCCACTGAAGTAAATAAACCGATCCAAGGATTCACCAGATGCTCGGTGTACTACGTCACTCCTTTAGTAGCCTTCCCACACTGCAACTAAAAAAAAATCTACGTTACTATTTGTCCCTATTTTTCCCAATAGTCCCGATCCCATCTTCTTAGTATACCAAATCAATTTAATTTGAATACTGAGATATTTTCACCATCGTTTTCTTTCAAGAGCCATCAAATTATCTTCAACTAATTGGGTGACACTCTTATTTAAAATAAAACTGTATCGAGAAACATTTTAGGTTATTAAAAATTCTCCACTCTATGCCATGTTCTCAAGAGCTATTTTTGTCTGATACCTGTAAACAAGGGGCTTAAAATGAGGCTATTCGATAAGCAAAGCCGCAAAGAGAGGCCTCATAAGCTTTAATTAAAAGAACATCGCGATTACTCTATATATTAGTTACAATCAATGAACAGAAATTGAATGGAGTGGGTTGTCAAAAATAACTTTATAATATTGTCTTCTTTTACTGCAATTACTAGGTACCTATTCAATTTTTTTTTATTGATTAATTGCGTTTATCATCAGCCCATTACAGCACTCGTTAATCACAGGGTTAAATAATGACTGGACATTACACGACTTATCCGTTTTAAAGTGTTTCAATAATTTGATCATTATAATTACTTCTTCGTTTAAACTCAGACCAGTAGGTAAAGAGCTAAGTAATTCGGTAATTATGAATTAATTAATACATAATATGATTCGGAAAGTTCTTCTCTCACACGACATAGCTGCGGTTTATCAAGGTAACTAATGTGTCGTCGAAACTATGTTACTATTTCATAGCAAGACATACCAGTAAAATTTTATCAAATAGAAAGAAAACAAAAAAAGAGTCAACATAAGTAAGTAGGTAAGATTAATTACTCGTATATGTGATTAGTGTTTTGACTTATATGATGTTTATATACTTATCAAATTATTAGGCATCTTGTTTTCTCGTTAACATGGCCGTTGTAATGTAACATCACTTACATCGCCGAAATATAATAAAACCCGTGATAAGAACCTTATGAAATACATTTCCATATAGTAGACAGACACATAGTACAGTCATATTTAAAAAAATAAGCGCTTTTGGGACGTCCATTGAACTAAGCTTTCAATATAGTATAATTCAAAGTGCTAACAAATTAGTCACGGATATTTTAAGAGATAATACATTGTATTAAAATAATTAACTTTAAACTATAATTAAGGAACCTTTGTATATATATATTTTTTTTTTCATTTACCGAACAAAAATAATAATTATAATTCCGTCTAAAAATAATCACCATGTGCAAATTTAACTGACAAGATGTTTAGCATGACGTTGACAATCGAGTATTTGATTTGACGTTAAGTGGCCAGTTAGGTGTTAGGTAAAAGAGGTACTAAAATATGTTCAATGAGTACTTATTTAATAATCACACTAACAGGGTGTTTTAACGTTGCAAATTTGTTCCCTAGTTTTCTCCAAAAAAACATAACAAAACTTATGATGTTTCATACCTAAATGTACTCCGAGAACCGAGTACTATTAGCGGTAAAAATATCCGTGACTAATTTGTTAGCACCTTATAGTCTTGGTCCGTAGAACTATGTATTAATAAAATGCTACTCTACACCTTCCATCGTTCCTCATAGCGGCAACTGATCACAGCCATATTAATGGTCTTGTCAATAGTATGATGTAATTATTATATTAATGTTCTCAGATACGAGATAAAATGTTATTATTCCCGTGTGCGAATCTTATTACTTACAGTGGAGGTATCTCTCTTAATTGCAATGTACGCATTGTTTTTTGATTCATGCGCCGGCGGCGCGCAGTGATCTAGTGCGAGGCGCAGTTTCCATTACTACTGGCGGAGCGGAGCTAAGAGTACCTTCGTAATCGTATATAAAGGTAACTGACCAATCGTAAGCCTTATTGTAATGGGATAAAGTCCTTAAATGGTCACAAAGCGGAGTTCATATTAGTTCCAGTTGTAAAATACTTCAGGCTTATACAAGTGTTAAGAGAACGGCGATTTTGGTAGAATGATTATATCTGTTTACAACACGTGTTTTTTGTTGGCAACGCGCATGTGCCACCCCTAGGTTGCAGGCGTTCATAGGCTATGGTGACTGCTTTACATCAGGCGGGCTGTATGCTTGTTTACACCGACGTGGTATAAAAATCAGTTTTCTAACCCAAAAAGAAAAAGCTTTTGTACTTTTATTCGAATCAGCTTAGTAGCTTATTATAGCTTCTATTGTAAGTACTTACTTAATATATGTACACAGTAAACTTTCATGTGGCTTTAATTTAGTTAGTTCACCTGCAAAAACCATCGTTTCTTGTAATACGTCCCAAACTACAAGTACTTATGCTTCTGAATTATCGACATCGCCGCGGCGACCCGTTGGGAACCTGTCCGCGTGGACCTGCGAACGTACTGATTTATATAAACTAAGGTTTAGTGCATACCACCTGTTGAACCGCGCAGGCCGACGACGATATTTTACAAATCTGTTGTTATAAAATGCTTCGCAACATGTTATTATTTCGTTACCAATAAAATACTCGTAGGCAAAGAGGTTAATACTAGAGACGCCAATACCATACTTCGACCGCGCGGAAATATGTAAATCCTGAAATGAGCGACTTCGCTCAATCTAGAACCAAGTGTCCTTACGCTGTCCAAAGGCGTCTTTATGGTCGCCATGGCAACAAAAAACAAACATACATTTCAAAACCTTGCTACACTTCTTCCCTTTGTCGGCGTCTCTATCTACTTATATATCGTGCGTACGAGTACGAGCGTCGTGGTATGTGCACTGAGCTTGTAAAATTGTGGTTTAACCCGAGGCACTTGCTTTCTACTCTCCTTCAGTGGTTTATTATTAAATATACTGATACTTAGAGAGCTATTGTGAAATGAGAGATAATAAAAACCGTACTTCTCGAGACTGCTTCACTTTAGTCAATTATAATTTGATTAGTAGAGAAGTAGAGAAGTTTTTATTATTTATCTTGAAACCTTAAAATTAGTTTTCAGTCTCGTTATTACTGTTACGTTCATGATACGAGTATATATTTTTTAACGCTTATGAAATTATTTGATGGTGGTGCACTAAGGCAGGCAGAATGTTTAACCCAAAAAAGGGTTAGATAGCATGTATTAAGACGGGAAGAAAAGGAAAGAAAGTCGAAGGTTAAATTTAGTTTTTCTTACTGTAAGTACTGTTTATATCTAGTTGGTCTTAATAATATCATATTAAAGATTAGGTACTTATTAATCAAAACAATTAATGCTTAAAGAAGATAAAAATCCTTTTCTGTCATTTTTTTTACGTTTGCTTTCTGCTTGTCAAAACGAATGAATATGACGGAGATATTTAACACATTTAAAATTTTTGATACAGAACAAAACAAAATAGCGAATATTGATATTTTTAAACCTATGGTATTACACTGTTAGTTAAAGTGGCACAAAGTTCGTTTTGGGTTATTTTAGTCAGGGAATTTTGATCTCAAAGATCACAAAGATGCAGCTAACTCTATGGACGTTAATTTTCAAACAGTCGAGGTCATTGATATGTTTAAGTACATATTTACACCTTGTTACAAAGGGTTAAGTGAAGAAATGTACACATATTAATGAATCCGACTGTACAAAATACTAAAATACCTTTTCTCCGACCTAATATAATGATAGCAATTTACCGAAAAGCGGTGCGGTTTTTGCCTGCTTAGGACTTGCAACATTTTTATACATACCTATAAAATACAAAATTTTATAAACAACCAAAATGAACACCGAACAAAACCGTAGCTGTAACGAATACATTTAAACCAACTATTTTAAAACCATCAAACTGTATTCTCTAAAAATTGTACACCCTAATTATGTCAATTATTAGGTGAAATGTGGCTCACTCATAAAAAAAGCACACGATCTCCATTAGCTCTCGACGGCCCGTTATGATTTTAATAATTACTCATCAACCGGCGTTGGTTAAATATTGAAAGGAAGATATTTCCGACCCGGCCATTCCCTCACCCGTAATTACCGGGAATTGGTAGCAAACTTTGATTAATCAAAACTTTCTAGAAATAACTACACAAACGATCTACGAAAATCCAATAAGTTGAGTTAAACCGTTTTAGAATATGCCAAGTCAGTTTGGAACTAACTTTCGGCATTAGATGTTCTTCCAAACGTAATTATCGATATGACTACTTCACAGATTTTATGGAGACCGCAGATCATTTAAAGAACAAAAATAGTATGGTAAAACAAATGTACATGGTAAATATCTCGTTTTAAATAGTAATTATAGTAGTATGGTGTCTTTATCCCTTTACTTGTTTATTCGAGTGAAAGAGATGCAGATCCCAAACTGCATTTTTTTTATTTTTGCAGTAAATACAGATCATCAAAACTGGGGGATAATTTTATGGCACTTCCAATCAAGGAATCACGTTTGTGTTTTTCGCAAATTGTATACAAACACAAAATGTGGAAAACCTGCAGAGATCTTTAAACTAAAATAGCTACCTATATAAGCTCTTATAGCAGACGTTGAGCTGTAAATTTGCCATATATTTTGATTACTAATTTATATTTGCAGTTGGTAGCCTATGTTAATGTATGGCAACAACGGTATGAGAAGAGTTGTAACCCATTTTTCGTATTTGTAATCGGGCATTTTCGCGGGAAAAAATCCGAATAATGTTCTTAATGAAGGTAAATGAAATGTTTTCCTACTAGGTCTCAAAAATTTCAAACGTGTTACGGACCTAACTACTCTCCATTTTGTAACCGCTGTACAAAGTGTTTGAAAAATGGAAAAACAATTGAAAAAAAAAAAGGGACTTTTCATTCTCCGACTAGGATCGAAAGAGCTCGTGATTCTGAGTAGGAAAGATATTTAATTTATATTCCTTTTCGTTAAAGTAGTATGCTATGCATCACTAAAATAGTAGTTTATGCAACAGTGATATAATAAGGGTTCTTAAAACTTGAGGGATAAGTACCAGAACAGATCTATTTTTATTATCTTAACATACATATATTTTAATAACATTTTACAAAGCTTTTTATGTCTGTAGCGAATAAATAGGTACCTAAAACACCCCAATAACGGCAATAACGCACTAGCTAATTTCGCAGGTATTGAGAAATATCCCAAAAGTACTTACATAGGTTCATGAAAGGCCATCAATTTCGCTAATGATCCACTATCAATTCAAGTTGCGGTCAAAGGCTAGCTCAATATTAAGCCCTAACTAAAGAGAGTATTCGCGTGAGGGTCAAAGAAAATTTGTAATCCATCAATCGAGCGTCGATCAACCTTTCATTAGCCCGCTTATTTACGCAAGCTTTTAGATGATGACTTGCAATTTTTTACCGGCCTCTGCTCTTAAAATATCCATTCTATTTATAGTGAAACTCCGTTGTTTAAACAAAATCATAAGATCTTTTTATGATTGCTGGCTCAGGAATTAATACCTACCACGCCTATTTCGCACGTAACACATTTTTTAGCTTGGGAGTTATAGGCGTTTTCATTTTTTTAGTAATGTAATGAGATAATTTATATTTAGATTTAGAGAGTATTTAATAACACTTAGGTAAATATTTAAAAAAACATTATTTCCTCGAATAACCAAAGGACCACAGTATGGATCAAACTTGGTGGGCAGCAGTGGACGTCTTTCGGCGGAAATGATGACGATGATGATGATGATCATAAGAAACAACGTGTAGGTAATTGTAACAATTTTAAACTTTTACCGGTCACACATAAAAACAACAATTAAAATGTTCATAAAGCCAGAGATGTATTAATATCAGTTGAAGGCAAAACCAATACACGCACTTACACGATTTCGCCTTCGGGTATGTTTCGTGATTCGTTCCATAATAAGGTGCTCACAACTCTGTTATTATACTGTCTGTGGTCTGGATGTAAAAACCGAAGCCATTAGCAAGTGATACCTCTGCGCGAGATAAATGGTTTGATAATTATGTACGTAGGCTGATATTTGTGTAGCGATTATAAAGCGCAATCTGACGGAATAATTGCTCATTTCATTCTGGTACTATCTCTAATTATAGAGTTTATTAATGACAATGCTATCATAACAAAAACACATACTTCAAAATTAAAGCTACATCCCTGTTCCATTTTTCTCTTGAAAAGTAAAACGAGGAAAATCCCAAAACTGTTAGCCCTGTTGGGTATATGCAAAGCTTTTTTAATAAGAGTTCGGGCTCGTTTTATATCGTTCCTCCGTCTCGCGGAAATGTCAGCAATCTGTGGCAAAATCCTGCTTTATTGTTATTGTACCGCATTTTATTCGGAGCTCAACCGAAAGAGATAAACCTGGGAATCGGTTGAGAGTAAATAAAGTCACTGGCTGGGACACACCCAAAGCTTCTGTAGACGGGTGGATCGTTGAGATAACAATTATTGGGATTTTATAGTACGCTTACCAATCGGCCAATAAAATAGAGCGGGTTAGTAGAGCCAAATGGCAGCCAATAGAATTGAGACAAATAAAACAAACGATCTTAACGGGGAATTTGCTTGTGTCCGACATACTTACTAAGACGAAGTACTAGTGCTCGACGGTGCACTAGTATTCAACATAGGCACTTTATGTGCCACATAATATATTTAAGACACCAAACTGCAAGGTAGAATTGGCCTCCTTGTCACTTGACTTCACTCGGAGGGCAGCAATCTTTGATGGCGAATTAAATTAACTTTTTTTCCTCTTCTAATAAAAACACGGACATTCGAATAAGTCGCCTCTAAAATGTTCTCGCGAAACATCAAAGATGCAAAGTAACATTCTAAATGATTGAGAGAAATGAGGGAAATCGTATTTAAATAAACGGAATAAATGTCCCTCGATAGGTCTTAGGGATTTTGTAAATCGCTTTGCCATAATTATTTTCCCTATTCTAACAATACATAGGCTTAAAGGATTTAATGTTGACGTCGTTATCTTCCCTTTTTAATTAATTATGTATAGGAAAAAAATATAATAAACAATAAACAAAACATAAAATGACAGAGCACTGATAAAAAGGAAGCTATAAACCAAAACGGAATACATACCTCTAAAACCCTTAAAACTAGCTAAAATTAAGCTCGTTCTGAGCCATGCCAGGACCGAAGGACCTATTACGCTGTATGGCGATGGACATCTGCTTAACAAGCCAAGACCCAGAACGGGGGTCGCCATCTCTATGTAAATATGTATAAATTAAGATGATATTTACCGTGAAATTTAATTGATTAACCGTCATATCTGAAAACAAAACCAAATCTCAAAACAAGGATACATTTAATAAAATCAACTGAAAGAAAATATGTTCTAGACGCTGCCTGAATATAAATAAGTACCTTCAAGCGTGTAATGCTTATTAACCGTACATTTCACGCTAAATAAGAGCCAGGCCGGTAGTAAAATGCAACGAAGCCTCTGCCTTTCCCCAAAAAGATTCTCAGCCATATTCGTAACTACGCTAAGTATAAAATATGATAAAAATAAATGTTGAAAAGGAGCGTTTTATTCGCTTTCCACGGATTCTCAAGGCACGAAGAGCCGATGCTCACTGCAAGTTTTTCCCTAACGTATAAGTGCCTGTGAATGTAAATTTTCTAAGTTTCTAGATATGCCCATTTCAAATACGTAAACGTCAATTTAAGTAGGTAACTGTTTTATTCTTTCAATATAACCAATCTACATTCTCGAACTTGACTCTAATATCTCATTCGGATATTTATTTTATCACATTCGTTATGTTATGTGACAATCTGTATTTATGTTATGTTTTCATAGATATTTATCCAAATATTAAATTAGTTACAAGTTTATCAATTAATACGAGCATAATGTTAGGAAAAAAATACAATTTGAATAAAATTAAGCAATTACGTTTAAATCAACGGTATCTGTTATTTATTTCAACAATTACCAAAATTTAACAGACTTCTAGCCTTCTCGGTAGTGACCTTGTCTACGAAGCAGGAGGTCCCGGGTTCGAATCCTGCTCAAGTTTATTTGTGTATTTATCACAAAATATTTTTTACGACTTATTTCAATCTATTATCTCGTGTAGCACCCAGAACACAAGCCTAATTGAGCTTACCGTGGGACTACGTCGATTTGTGTAAGATTGCCCCATAATATCTATTTATTTAATTACGTATAAGTAAAACTTACAAATAAAATTAGAAAACTTATATGTTAAGGTAATCATTTATACTATTTCTGTTCTGTTCCGTCGTGGATAAAAATAAGAGTAAACTACTAACTCAGCTCAATATGGACACTTTATTACTCACAGTTTTTATGAAGTATTTGAAACACCCATCATAATTTATGAACCTTCCAGCGCATTTAGCTCTTGCCTGGGGATTTGCAGCCCTCGCAAAGCACGAAAGGTTTTCATATTCAATTACAAATAGACAAGTGCGTCTCGAGCATCGCCTTTGACGTCTTTACGGTTTAAGGGAATATTAGGACCCTCTGCTCGAGGGCTGGGGCCAAGCGAGGTGCAATATCACCTGCTTACTTTCGCAACCTCGTAGTTTATCCTATTGTGTATCGATAATACCAACCCTGTTCTGTCTAAATAAAGCTTATTTTCTAAAAAGGTAACAATTTGGGAAGATCTGTGCAGATAATAGTCAACCAGAGTCGTCGCAATTAGCCTTTCGTTTGATTTCGATTAGCGACGCTTTTTCGAAAATTGGATTAGCTGTCCTTTTTTATGTTGATGGATTTATTAGTTTCTTTGGGTTCCCTTGTATCTTTGGTAACTGTATTTTTAATTTAAATACAGAATTTGTATAATTATCAATCGCTCCGTTATACCTAAGTATGATTTACAATTACAACACAAAAAAAAACATTAAGATCGCAGTTTGTTATCCCGTTAATTGCTCATTTTTTAGGTAAGGATATTTATGCGCTAAGCAAATCTATTTTTACAAAACTACGAATTAACAATTTAACAAATTTAAAAAACAAATTGTGCAAATGGAAGAACGTAAGAAAACGCACGCCTTGACTAGACGAAACTGTATGCAATGAAACTCGAGATTTGTTCTGAAAATGTCAAATATAGTATTACGAAATAAAATAGAAGTTATTTCGTAATACTTCCATAACCATGTTAAGCCGATCAAAGCGATTTTAAAACATAATGATCTCCTTATGATAACAAATGTCTTCATATCGAGCATATTATAGCAACATCAATAAATACACCATGTACCTCCGATGGCGCTTGGCTGAAGATCAAACAAATATTCTATGCAAGGGGGACAGCCTCACGAAACGAGGTCTCACTATAAGCATATAATAAGGGGAGTCAACAGTAAATTCTATAAAACAGCAGGTACACGGATATAAAGGGTTGTAATACAATCACCACGAACAAGCATCTGCTGGGTTGTTTAAATGACATTATTCATTACATTATATAGTTACGACCAGTACGATCTATAAAATATCCTAGCAATCATACATACAGAAATCAATAAGGAGGAAAAACGACAATGTTTCCTAGCACACCTATATTCAAAGTTGGTAAATATAAGTTAAGTGAATAAAATATCTTCCAAAATTATTGCTCCGGCTAATAAATGGTTTTAACCATCACCCATTTAAAGGTACTTAAGCGGTCACAACCACCTAAGGAAAAGCTTACAGTTCTAATGAGTTTATGAGTTACAATCATTTTGCCAATCCTTTAAGTACTCACTGTGTTGACAGGTTAATGAGAGGCAAATACTCGTACGTATAAAGTTTTTATTTTTTTATTTCTTATTTTATACAATTGCAAATGACTTGTTTGTTAATACACTGGTACAATGTGTAGTGTACAGGTATTACATACATTAATTAGTCGGATATATTTTATTTTGCAAACAAAACATGCATTGACTTGGTCGTACTGTTAAAATTCAATATACTGTCACTAAGGTAAAGGCATAATGCAAGCGCTCGTGCCCTCATACGGCAATGTTTTATATAATTAGCTTAAGCGGTTTAACGAGGGGCCCGTGCCGTTTGAATACAATTTTTAAATTACCTAATGAATGTTTAGTTTGAACGAATTTCGTATATTTGAATTTAGATTGGAAAGGGTACAGTACCTCTTTGATGCTCGTACTGCATGACATGTGTCCAAATAATGACATGACATTGCGGTATGATAGGGGTAAGAGGTTTTTATTCCTGATTCTTATTGCGCTCATGCGCCATCATATCGATATTTATCAAGATTATCGAAAATCACTCATATTAATAAAAACAATATTTGTGTGTGTAAGATTAACCGGGCCTCAAAGTAAGCAAGTCTTTTACTACTTGTTTCAAGCAAAGGATGTACTATCGCATTCATAATTACATGGGCAGTTTATGACTGAATTCATTCATAAATTGCCCATGCACTTTTGAACGCGTGTGTACATTAACTATAAATTATTTTATGAAAATATGTAAGAAGAAGCAATGGAAACCTCCTTCTTCTTCTTCCTAGCGTTTTACCGGCCTATGCCACGACTCAGGGAGCCTAGGGTTCGCTTTGGCAACTAGTCCTAAGATTTGGCGTAAGCGCTAGTTTTACGAAAGCAACTGCCATCTAACCGTCGAATCGATTATTCCGGTTTCCTCACGATGTTTTCTTTCATCGAAAAGTGATTGGTAAATAATATCAAACAGAAGCTAATAGAAACAACCCTAACCTACGTACAGTCAAGGGCATAAATATCTCTACACTTTTTGTCTTTTCAGCCATATGATTCCATATAAAGTAATGAAAAAGTTGTACATATATTTATGCCCTTGACTATAGAAGTAGAATCACATCCAACTAGGTAACACGGTTTTATAGATTTACAAGAAAGTGAAAATATTATTTGAAAAGTTATGTAGGTATACAATGTATCTAACTCACGTGATAATGAGATAAATATGAAATCTACTGTGTGGTCGATAACATAATAATCTTAATATCCATCACATTCGGTACCCGATTAAACACAAAACTACCTAAGACATCTTTTTTATTATTTTTATAACTTAGTAGGTTAGGTAGGCTAACCTAACCTATCCTAAATAAGTTAGGTATGTTGTTTTGTTTTATTTTATTTATTTAAGACAAAATGTGATTTTATTTACCGATTCATTTAAATTATATCTAAGTAGGTATGTTTACGCGGAAAGCAATTGCAATTGTTAAATTCTTTATAATGTATTTGAATATGAAGGACCTGGGATATAAAACTAGGAAAACAGATGGATATCCTAAAACACATGGAAAGTGTATACTTAACACGTTTTCTTTGAAATTATTCAATGATCGCTCTCGAAAACCCCGACATCGTTAGATGCAATAAATACATATTATACAGCGTGGGTATTTGATACGGGCGAATAATTAATCCAGCTATAGTACCTGTTCATATGAATCGTATGGGTTAATAATTTCGTTAAATTGTGTTATTAATTAGATGTAATGATTTTTCTAAGGTGCGACAGAGCTGCAATGTATGTCGTCCAACTTTGTTTGACACGACAAATGACACTGACATGATACTCGTATGACGTTTAGATTTATGTGGAGAGAGAATTTATGTGGATGCAATACATTGCGTGCTGAATTTTTATGTATCTATGAAAAAAAATTACATCTTAATTTCCTAAATAAATTAATGTAAATAGGTGCCCTAGGTCCAATAGTAATCGTTATTAAAATATTCGCCCGTATCAAATACATACGCTGTATAGGTATTCGTACATGTATGTCATGTAGACATACATGCTTCTGTAAAGTTAGATTTGTTATTAGATGAAAGTGTGATATGACCAGGGCCCGTACTTTTGATGCCGTTGATATCAATTAGACGTCACGCTGCTTATTGAGTTATTCCAAGTTGTTCTATTGTAATGATTAATCATTAGTCGTCAATCGTTTTAATCATGTAAGTACAAATAATTTCATAAGTAAACTATCACACACTGAATAATTTATATCTACTCGGTGATACGGGAAACGTCAATAAAACAATTTATTTTGTTTTTATACATACATTTTATTAAAGTATTGTCACTACATTTCAATAATTACGTAGAAAACAGAATCGACCGTATCCCTAAGGGTGTTGGAAAGGCGAATCGAAAGCCTTCGATATAAAAAAACTCAAAACACTATTATCTTTAATTACTTACATGTTTAACGATTGACGATTAGCGATTCATCACAACCACTCAAATTACAATCACCATACACGCGACATGACGACATCGGATCTGGATATGACTATTAAAGATAAAACAAACAAGTCGCTTTATCAAAGTCCCGAGAACGACGTAGGCAGTCTCTACCTGCCCTGCAATCCTTTAATCCAATACCCCGACACTGAATTGAGATGAGATTACTCTAACAATATATGACAATGCCGCTAAAACATTTTTTTGCATCTGTCAACTAACTGTCACATTAACAAAACCGATTTGTCTGAAGATAGAGCAGCTGAATTATTAAATTAAGATGACACACTAAGTAAGCTGCAATAAAGGGTTTCATTTTGTGACGTTTTTTTAACTGTGCCATTGTTATAATAACTTTGAAATGTATTCGGAATGTAAAAGCTATCAGATTTGTGCAGAACAGTTACGTCGAAAATACAAAGCGGAGCTGTCAGTTATTGTAACATTCTAAATCTGAAACGGAAGGGTTGACAGAAGTTTTTGCATGGTTTGCTGTCCTATTATTATATAGAAGCATGCGTTTTCAAAAAACATAGATAAAATATTCTACATACCACAAATTTGTAATTATTTTTATATTAATATCAAAATCATCGTATTTGTCGTTCATTTTTACCGAAACAAAAAGAGCCGATAACACGTTCTCGTACCTACCTATTAAAAAAACTAAACGGACGGGCCTATTAAAACATTATACAAATACTTATACATATTTACATTCGTCGTAAATATTTTTATGTAGAGTATATGTGGAAATATTAGAGCAACACAGGCTTCCAACGCGTTGGAAGGGAAACGGCAAAGTGACATTTTGCCGTACTATTTATTCTGTCACCTTTTGTGGGGGGAAACGTGCACACAGATGCACTTCTCACACATTACTGTAGTCTGTACCTATACAAAAAACAATCTGTAATGATGACACTAACGCATTGAAAATGTTACAACTACACAAACAAATCTTGCACACTTCGATATATTTTAGCGTACGGACTAGTGACAACGCAAGAGCCGCGTATGCCCATTTGGGCTTGTACTTCGGCTTAGGGGAAACGGTACGCCAATTCCCCTCCCTGCGGTGCTTGACGGTGGAAATAGAAGATATGCGGCTTGTATAGGAATTATTGTTATTTGATAACAATATTGTTATTTGATGTCTCTTTTCTTTTCTGCACAGAGAAGTTCGTATGGATAAGATAACTTTTTAGCGATAAGACCAACTGTTATTTGCTCTAACTTTAATTAAATGATTTTAAGTTTTTTCAATGTTGTTGACCCAGTTCAAACCTAAGGTCACGAGTTCCTATCCTGCCTGCTTTTTTTCGGAACTTATGTAGGTACGAAATATCATCTAATATTTACCAATCGCTTTTGGGAAACAAGTTCATCCCAATAAGGCCTAGTTTACCCTCTGGGTTGGAAAGTCAGATGGCAGTCGTTTTCATAAATCTAGCGCCTACACCAAATCTTGGAATTAGTTGCCAAAGCGGACCCCAGGCTTCCTGAGCCGTGGCCGGGAAATAGCTAGGAAGAAGACTTTTGTCATGTTTGTTTTCTTGTATTGAGACGTGCAATGAAGAGTATTCTATCTAAGTACATATTATTATCAAGTTGATTCCTACAATTTACAATAAAGTGACTAAAGCCATAGATCAAACTACAACACTATAAAACACTCTTACCTGAGTCGTACCTTGCTATTACATTGTATTAAATTGAAATTCGTTACAAGAAATCTATTAATCAAAATAATAACCGCGCCAGTTCCAAGAAAGCAAAAACTAATGCCTGCTAACATTTAATTGGTTGCATTTGCTCGTGAGTATTGCTCGGAAACAAATTGTAGGCGCTTGCGCTATTTGTCTGTTGCAAGTTGCAACGTACAGTTTTAAACGATATTTTCGTAATGTATACGATTCAATGTTTTAATTCAGTACCGATCGCTCAATTTTACAATAGGTATTTAAAATATTTAAAGCAGCTTGAATCAGACGTTTAATTGACGCAATTGAAACATGAATTTTAAAGTGATTTTAACAGTGAGTGTGAGTCAGTTTGGCATTCATTCGTTTTCTTTAAATTGTCGTTCCTGTGACTCCAGCTAGTCTATTAAGGTCGGGTTTTTATCGATTATCACCGTGGCTGTCACGTTCTAACAAGTATGTAAGTGCCAAAGTGACGCAAAAAATGGCAACCATGCTCTACCCCTCCGTCTATCTAATCGACATGAAAGTGGGATAATTACTGTTTCTTTAAACAACGCGATGTTATTAAGTTTAATTTGTTTTATCGATTCAACAAATCTGAGAATCATTCGCTGGCCAACTGCTAGTCAAAATCTACCTTAACCGAATCCAAGTAAGCACACGTGAACGCAAAACTGGCTTTCATTTGTTTTTAAACTGATCGGCTGGTGCAACGAAATTGTCGAAATAATTTGGAAACGTGATAACAGTCCTATTTATGTATTTTTTTAATCCCGCGGTTCTAATAAGTGGCATTTGCTTCACCCATCCATCAATCTGTTGCAAATTCTAATTGGCCCATAACTGAATCGAGGAACACACGTCATAGTTTCTCACAATCTGTTTACGTTATTCATAGGACACAATATTCGCACGCCGCGCGGCTGTGAATAGTTAATGCTGGTTCTAAAATCCGCGCGGAGGCAGCATTAACCTGCGTCACAGGGCTTAGGGTGAACACGTCGTACGTTCACAGGAGGAATTTATGGTTGAATACTGTACTTAATTCTATTTTAAAATGTGGTGTTGCTTGTTTTCGGTATAGACACTAAGGCCATGTGGGTTGAGAAAGAGAAAATATCAACTTAATTTTTCCTTAACTGCAGAATGATCAAATGAGTTTCATCGTTTTCATCATAATCAGTAAGTACTAACAAAACAGGTGGGACCGTGGGACTAAATAAATAGGTCGATTTAAGTAAGATTATCCCATAAGACTTTTTTATTTATTTATATCATGTATACATCATGTACCTATAGTATGATTCATTCTACTCCAATAAAAACTGTAGGATTTTTTGCAAAAACACTTGATATAATTATAAAGAGTAAATTTCGGAATCCTTTAGGATTAGGACACAACCGAGAAAGATGAAGCAGTTATGTTTTAGTTATTTTAAAATTCAATTATAATTTTCAAATTCCCTTAGTAAAGGTCCACAGGTACCTAAGTACATTATTTTAGGATTGATTGTTATGATTTCACTAATAACGAGGATAATCTAATTTCTAATTAAGGACGTTATACACAGTATACGTTATCATAAACGCGCATAACACAGAATATATATTTTACTAAATCGTCTGTTAACTTTTTTATGAATAGGGAAGTAAGTATTTAGACACTCATAGACAAAGCATATCTTAAACCATTGAAAGTAGAACCTTAAGTGATAAGAAAAGTATAATTTTAATGTAATATAAAGCTCGACTATGAAATAAATGGTACCTATCAAGTAGCTAGTTTTGTATAAAACAACAGACGAGTTCTCTAACATTGGTAAATTTATTCAGCTTTCATTCGTTTAGACCGCTGACTTTACATTTTATTGCATAATTAAAGAAGATTCGTTATTAGAAGCTTATCCCAAAACTCTAGGTTTTTGGTCACAATACATCTCAATTGTTTCTCCGCGACCCGTCGGAGGGTTAATACAGGGATTTTTACTTAAACCTCTATAAGCCAACACTAAAATGCTCAAAATTCAAATTAAATTCACAAGAGAGACGGGATTAGAATGTATGGTGAACTATTTTAAGCGCGGCTTTCCGCCGGGATTTTTGTTATGAACGTTCTTTGTTGTAAAACTTGATGGAATTACTAATGACAGCGTATTTTGTACATTAACAAGAAACGCAAAATTTTGTACATGTACTATTTGTACATTAATTCATAAATTGCACACACACGCCAGATTTGTTAGTTTAACCTATATACATTTCACTTAATTTTTATTTTGAACCTTTAGAATGCATGCAGGTGATTTCGGGGTCGTAGAAAAAGAGCTTAACGCATCATCATAATCAAGAATGATGATAATGATTTTAAATATTCTTATAAGGATCTTTTTTGCATGTAATTGGGTCACCCTACTCATGGTGACATTTTGTCGCCTCCCATAAAGCGTAGTCCCAATGTTAAGTCATAGACCACGACCATGGTAGAGTGACCATGATTTACTTAGTGGTGGTAATAGTTTCATGGAACTGAGAAAATAATACTTATTTAAAAAAATCAAATGATCAGTTACAGTGTCTAGACGACTGGTTTAGATCACGAGCAGAATCACACATTAGACGTAGGAATAAAATAGTAGGTACAAATAAATTAATTAAATCCTCCGTAATCCTCTGTTTTTAGAACGTACGATCAGTTGCCGAGATTGGACTCCCCTGCAGAAAAACTTAAACTTACTTTACTACAGCTGACTTTACATAGATACCTCATTAGTCTCATTACTTAATTATATGTTATCTTATCAACAAGTTTATTCACGCAATTAAATCTTGTGTCTTCAGTCATTTTTACTTATGCAAGTCGCTTACTCCCTCAAAATGTCTAGTGTAGAATTATTATGATGGATAAACAATATAATATAATTTATATAATATATATAATTTATATAATATATATAATTTATATAATATATATAATTTTCCGAAAAAGCCTATTGTATCAACGGGCAACTACATAACCGGCTTTAAAAAAACAGCATAAAAGTTTTCAGATCACCAGATAAGGCCGGGTAATTTAAAACCAGTTGTCACCAAAAATGAAATGCATAGATTATTTATTTATTTATTTTCTAGACTAAGTAAGTAACTAAAGCCATAATTCAAAGTTTAATTCTAGTTAAAGATTAATACTAGTAGTCATAACTAGTAGTAATGTGAGCTGAAACCCCTGAACTTTTCAGCTTGGACCGCTGGTGCAAAAAGTTCAATGATGTTGGTTCAACTTTGTGCGCTTAGAACTAGGTGTAGGCCAAGAAAATTAAATAATTTCCAGGAACTAAACCCCAGCAAGCTAAATACAATTTTAATACCTGCATTAAGCCTTAAAGACATGTCAACCGAGTTTGCACAATTCCAGGAGTTACGAGTAAGCTTGAAAATTTTTAATCATTTTTCAGTTTTTTTCGTCTAGCTTGAAAATGGAACGCTAGACGGAAAAGTCGTTCAAGTAGGTATTAAAGAAAGTTAAATTGTACGTCGAAGGTAGAAATGCAACGGATATCGGTCACTATGCAGTATCCGGCGTATCCCGCATGTTTTTGCTATCCGGCCGAATACCGGACAGTAGCGTAGTATCGGGCCGAATCCCGGGTAGTGAAATATCACGATATTTTTAAGAATAAAGTTTAGGTAAAAACTATTACATTAAAAAGTAATCAATAGTACTTTAAGGTCATGGTCAGTTTAATGTTTCAAACACTCCGATATCCGCTACCCGGCCAAACTATACTACCCGTTGTATTTCTTATTGCAGCCACCGGTTGCTAGCCCATCGCCCACGACCCACTTAAACCCATATCCCACAGTCGACTTCTACGACACCCACGGAAGGAAAGGGGGTGGTGAAATTCTTAACCCGGGAAAAACACCAAAATTTGGTATAATCTGAAAGTGATGTAAGCGTGAGGTCCCACACATAGGGTAAAGGGGTTGCTTTGTGCACACCTAACAACATTCTGGATTTGTTTGTCTTCATGCTATTTTTCCTATGTTAGTGATTTCGTTGTTATTTATTCACCTTTCTATGGAGATAACAACACCAAACCAACCAGTTTGTCGAGTCGTCGACATTGTTTGAACTGTTTGGCAACGCAACACGTTCAAAGACCTAAATACCTATTTCGACGCGATGCACAGACCTCAATCCGTTCGGAAATGTAACCCTGGCTTTAATTAACCGCATCGACGATACAACTGGATATCTTTGTTTAATTTTCTCGAGCATCGATCTCTGAGGAACGTTTTAATTGTGCGTATTGAGACGTTTTAGATATTAAGAGACAGTGAACGACGCTTCAGGGGGCGCAAAATCAAAAAGGAAAAATGAAATAGGTACCTACTTTTAAATTAAAGACTTGCGAAGAATCGCGTTGAGGATTGATTCGAGGAGTTTTTCAAATCAAATCAAATCAAATCAAATCATTTATAATAAAAAATATTTATCAAATCATTTTTAATCATTTTTAATTATTTATTTTAATTGTTAAATAGGGTAAACTCGCATTATTTGGTGATACTGATACTTCTAATTCGGTGATACTACATACTTTAAACGTTGCAAATAGGTAGATATTTTCAAAGTCAAGTAACGATATTTTGAGATTTCAATCTTTTTGCAACGTATTTAAGCATTTTTTTCTGTGTAGTATCACCGAATTAGAAGTATCACCAAATAATGCGAGTTTAACCTAGTATTTCAAATCGCAGAGTAAACAAAATATTAACGACACATATATCAAATCAAATATTTCTGTTATCAAAATAGATCGTGTACGCTTTATTGCGATTAAATAAACAGATAAATAAATATTTGGGGATAATTTCACAGTCTAGCCTAGTCCCAAACTAAATAAGCAAAGGTACAAACATTTTTGATTCTAAATATTTAATCATAGTTCTGGCTAAAATGAATAAAATAATTCATGAATAAAATACTTACAAAAAAATGTGATGACGCCTAGAAAAACCATTCTAATTAGTCCGTCAGTTAGATTATCGAATATTGAGTTACTAGTTAAATCCGGTTAAGTAAAGTATTATAGTTAAATTAACGAAGATAAAGAGCACCAAAGTTCCGGGGTAAGGCTTCTGACGTCACTGCTAGATAAGAATTGTACTTAATTGTGACGTCACTCGAAACTTAAATGACCTCTTTTTCCGTTTGACGAACTAAATAAAAAATACGTGTACAATATTTTTTAATAATCTAAAAGACGTCTTTTGGTCGTCTATTCTATTATAATTAATAAAATGATAGGTACTTACTCGTACTTCATTTTAATAATTAATATATATTATGCTTAGATAGACAATTAAGTATATTAAAGGTAACGCTTAATTACATTTAATCAGATCACTTAATAAGGATACTTAATATTTGACTTTTATTTTCAATAAAACTTTACTTACATTCTAGTTAATGAATAAACATAGTATTAAATGCAATAAATAAATAAATTACCTAGTACTAATTAATACGTAATATTGTTGCACTTATCGTAATCTCGAAAAACTAACGAACATATTTCTTGAAATATTTTTTCTTAGGATATTTAGCGTGTTTCACAACATCCGGTTTTAAATTATTCTCGCGATAAGCCGTCAACCAATCCTGCACCAAATCCAAACTTCGGGCTTCAACCACAGGCGTGGGCGTCCGGGTTCTGGAGAGCAGCCCAGATATGGCTTGAAGAAGGAATGATAGCAGAGACATTGAAACCACGATGTTGATCGGATCGAATCCGATCGAGTGATGGTGATATGTCGGCGCTGCATAGTTGGCGTTCGCAGTATGACCGTGACCGCCACCGGCCCCCGTGTGTCCATAACCCGTCGTCGTATAATGAGTATTAAAACTTCTTCCTGACACCTTCGTAGCATCATTTTTAAAACTGTTCAACGGCAAAGACTTCTCAATAGTTGACTCCACTTGGTCCACATTGTTACTAGCGATGTTTTTTAAATTAACTGCTTTAGAATGTTGTTTAATACTTTGTATCGTTTGCAACATTCTTTGCGCGTTTGTCTGTATTTTCTTGAAAAGTGTCTGAATCTTCGAGCTTTGCTCTTTTATCGCGTTCGTCACAAATTCTTTGAAGTTCTGCACGTTGGAATCTTGTTTATTTTGTTGAGTTTGCGCATCAGTTCTGACGGTAGTGACGAGCAAAATTATTAGGAAGACAATGATGGATAAAAGCGACATTGCCGCAAACACTGTTTTGTTGCAAAATATGTTCAAAGACATTCAAGTTGGCTCGGCAGCTGAATTGAAAATGGGAGAGAATGATTGCATTGCTTCTTTATATTGTATGTATACTGAGGTCTAGTGCGCGTTGTAATCGCGTGTCACCGGTTTCATACCTGTAGGATCACGCCTTGACACTTGACCTAGCTGATCATGAGGCATCTCGCGAAGCATTGTAGACCATTTCTTTTCGATTCATGGTGCCACCATTATTATTAAGTAAGTTTAACAATAAAGAAAGTTTATTTGTTGTTTTCTACCGGAAGGGAAAGCATATCCATTAATTCTTCTTAATGCCGTTGCATATCCAAAGGGTGAAGGTTAGCCACGAGAAGAAGGTTAGTACCTACCTACACTTAATACGTAGATTTTATACCTGATATACTTTGTGTGTCCCATTTACTCATACGATACGGTTATACAATTGATATAGACATAGGTTGGCTTAATTTTACAACGAAAACTAAAATAATAACCTATACATTTCCATACATAATAACAGGCGGGGGAAAATGACATAAAATTTAATTGATTAGTAACCAGTTATTAAGGCAAGTAGGTATTGTCTCGGTACAGTTTGATTACAAATTAAACCAAATACTTAACTAAATAACTTGTTTTGCTGTATTCAGTTCACCGCCGTAAGCAGTTCACAACAGAAGGCCTAGTATAAAAGTTGTACCTACGACACTTACTTCTCGATCGCGTTAGCGTATTGACAGTTCAAAATATGTTTGCCGTTTATTTAAATCATCCGGCAACTTTCATATTTTGACCCCTCGATACGCTAACGCGCTCGAGAAGTTATAATGTCGTACAATTTTTATACTAGGCCTTCAGTTCACTTAAATCGGTTCATCCGTTATGTATGATGTTATGAAATTATTAAATTTGTTAGTTATTTACTATTGTATGTTTAGTTTAGAAATAAAGAGTAATGTACTTGTTAACTAAGTTATTGTTAAAATCACACGAATCACGCCGATCCTGATCAGGCGGGCTGTAATAGGTAAGTATTGTTAAGTTCTCGCGGATCCTTACATCGGCCGCGACTTAATGTATGGAGTGACAGGCGACGGCGTAAGTTGTGGTACTCGTACTACGCAGAACTACTTGTAAGTAGGTGGAGTCGAGTTTGTTCATTTAATATGTTCACTTTTTTAAGGTGAAGACATGTAGGTACCCTACACATATTAATATACTCGACCGTACCTAAATACCCAAAATAAAAACAACGAACAAACCAAATATTTAAATGAAAAGCTTGGCATACTTATATAAGTTCAATTAAAATGTAAGGTGGTCCTAATTAGTTTATTTTATTTTATTTTAGATATCACTAAATAGCGCCATCTACGAGCATCAAATTGAACTGTTCAGCGTCAATAAAAACTAAAGAGGGGTGCGTACGTATACGCTATTGAAACGTCACCTACTATTAAAACCTTTAACTAAAATGTAGCTTCACCGTGAAGACCGCTTGCAAAGCTTTCGAAACTTTAGATCGGCGGCACGTAGTTACGCAAAGCTTTCAGAGATGGCACCACATTCTTAACTACTCTTGCGCAGTCCCACAGGTAAACATTACGACGTTTGTGAATACAAACGAAAACAGAAGTGTAAGTAAACTACGAGTATATTATTATTATATGTATAATTTAAAAAACCGTTCTATCAGTGAATGACGCCATCTAACAGAAGACAATTGAACTAGGTACTCAGAAACTAACAATGCTAGTTTACAAACTCAAAAATGTACACATATTGTATACCTCGTCTCAATACACTGCGCCATCTACAACTTACCCCTGACACTACTCCGGCCGGCACACCATCGGATATCGTGTCCTGAGCTTTCAAAAGCTCAGTCCGTAGCTGCGTTATGCCCTTTTAAAGCTCAGTAAATCTCTAAGAGATGGCGCCATGTTCTCTGAAGCGTCTGCGCAGATACATGATACATTATTCTAAATGGCGCTTACCTAGATTTTGGTTTATAAAGGCAAAATACAGTCGTGGCTAGATAGTAAAGGACAAGATTTTTTCCCCATACAAATGCCTACAAATACCTAGATACTCGTAAATAATATTTAATTTTTAAATTTGGTCAATTACTTTTTAAATTATCATTAAATTTGTTTAGACCTATTTGCAGGTTCTGTTGTTTTATATCCAAAAGTAAAAAATAGCAGACCAATTAACAAAAAAGACGTGGCTAATTTATTGTCACATTTTTACGGACATGCACACTCACCACCTTTGTTTCATTTAATATTATTAGGTACCCAATAAATTATGTTTATGATTATAAGTACATAGAATCAGTTGGAATCAGTGGAAAAAGATAATTTTACCCTTTTGACTGTTGCCCATCTTCCAGGTCTGTTCTTCAAGACTAGAGAAATAATGTAATAGTATATTTACAATTTACAAACAATTTGTGTTTAAGTTGAAAATAATTAAACAAAATAAATATTACTTCTGCACAATTATTTATTGTCTATTATGTAGAATATCCGAAAGTATGTTTGAACTGTTACCTAACATGCTCAACTTAAGAGGGAACTTACTTATCTACAACAACCCATTTATGATGGTAAGTAAGTACATATAATTAAAAAAACGTAAGAATAAAATTTAAATAAATAATCAAATAACTTTTCGTTAAAAATCTTTCTCACCTCAACATTACCTTATCATAGAACTCATTACTCACAATCAAAGTCAAACAAAAAATCCCGCATAATTTAGGTACCCGACAAATAAACTGAGACGTGTCTTTTCAAAAGGACTTATATCTCTATGAACTCCATACAAAACTAAGCCTTTTTGGAAAGATAGTTACTCAACTGAAAGGGCCGGTAGAACAAAGTGGAAGTACAATTTATAAATGGCGGTGGTTCCTATATTAATTCCTCGTTTGTCGGACTCGTTGCGTACACGTATTTTTTTCTGAAGGTAGCACCGTAGGGTTAATTGTAACCAGCCGGCGATTGGGCAGAAAATATATGGAGTAGCAGAATTTTTATGGGTTGATGATAAAAATATATTAAGTAGGTATACTTACCTAACACATTGTCGGATGAATTTGCTGCAGAAATGTATATGCAGAAATTAGTTAATCGTGTCGGGTTCATCCTACTAATATTATAAATGCGAAAGTTTGTATGATTGTTTGTTACTCTTTCACGTAAAAACTACAGAACGGATTTTAAAACCACTTTACAATAATATAGCTTATACATCAGAATAACACATAGGTTACACGTTACACGCCGTCGATAAGATGCCTTGGGTAAGTTTAAGTTTGTTTATATGATTATTGTTGTGAATATAATTATAAACCATGTAATGAAATGAATATAAGTTAAAATACTAGTAAACTACCTACTCGTTTTTATCATAATCCTCGTAGCACCCTGACATCCTGACATTTATAAAGATGTTGCGCAGACGTAGTCTCGAGCACCACCTAGTAAATATATAATCATCTGTATTCAATTCTAAACCATCTTCCCTAATTATAAATTTTGAAGGGTACACATATTTATAGACGTGACAGTGCCTACGAACCTACCTGAGGGCCACTTGAGTTGCACTAACCGGGGTTTATTGTATGGAATTTGACAGCTTAACTCCTGATTAGCGGCTAACCCTGGGTGGTGCAACTGACGCTTATTATACTAGTCTATAGGCAGACAACTAAATTGGTTTTTAAGCACACAATAAATAGTACTATGGTCTACACGAAGTAGGTTAGTTTCCTGTAAATTCCTGATTCACAGTAGTAGCTCTAAGTTGTTGATTATACGCGTTGAATATGCAGAATCAGGTGATATTTATTTTTATATCCTACCTGTACCTACAAATAGTAATGTTGGTATGCTTAAGTATACTTATTGTGCTGCTGCGTCCCATTCTTTTACGCGGACCTGAAATAATGTCAGCGAGCTGACAAAGATGAACACGGCTCCGTTTCGCGCTTACAATCCATAGTAATTTAAACCTTTAACTCATTCGGCATGCGGCAGACGTGACTAGCCCTGTTCCACTTCACATTGACCGCCTTCCGATCCTCATCGAGGTTTACGAGAGCAACACGGTGATAAAATTGATGTGAAAAGGCTTTAAACTTAAATAAAGGCTTGCCCTAAGTGGGGAGCGGGCTTCACGTTTCATGAGTTAGGTATCTAATTATTATTATCTAAACGGGACTTAATCGCGCATCTTCTTCTCCCTATAGTTTTTCCTGAGCCTGGGTTCCGCTTTGGGAACTAATCCCATGATTTGGTGTAGTTTTACGAAAGCGACTGCCGTCTTCCAACCCAGAGGGTAAACTAGTCTTTATTGGAATTAGTCCGGTTTCCTCACGATGTTTTCCCTCGTCGAAAAGCGTTTGGTGTAAATATCAAATGATATTTCGTACATGAGTTCCGAAAAACGCATTGGTGCGAGCCGGCAGGATTTGAACACGCGACCTTCGGATTGAAAATCGCACGCCTCTCTTCTTCGTCTTACCGCGCTGGGCCACCAAAGCTGCGCGCATATACGTGGATATGCCAATTAGAGTTCTTCGGATTAATCCCTGCCGCTTCTTTCCGCCATCGCTCTACGCGACAATATTTCCACTCTCACCATTTAGATGGTTGGCAGTCCTCAATTGTGCGCTTTTCCCGAAACTTCCTGCCTCGCACAGCTAAACTGTGGAACGCGCCAGCGGTGTTTCCGGACCGATACGACCTTCAAACCTTCAAGAAAAGAGCGTACTCCCACCTTAAAGGCCGGCAACGCACTTGCGACACCACTGGTGTTGCGGGTGTCCATGGACGACGTTAATCGCTTACCATCAGGCGATTCGTTTGCTCGTTTGCCCACTATAGCATAAAAAAAAAATTAGATCCGTTTTAAAAGTAACATTGTCCTCATGGTCCCGGAGAAGACTACCGTTTAGCCCCGTTTTAGTCAATAATAATGTGTAGTCATGTGTAGTCATGTCTTACGTATACATATAGATAGGTATTTAATTTTCTACAATACAATAACTAATTCTACAAGTAGGTTATAATTCTATAAGTAAAAAAAGTATAATTGCAATCCTTTAACCAAAATCGGTTTCCGACGTATTCCATATTTAAAACCCTGCGACTCCATTGTCTTCATGTTTCCGTTCGTCGACTAACAATGTGAAAAAATGCTAAGTATAAAAATACTTCATTATACTAAGTTTTATCTTCCGTGTTAATCAATGGGCGTTGGCTAGTAAAATCTGATCGCATCGTTCTACAATGTGATATGTTAGCCTTATGGCATTGTAAAATAAGACTTATTAAGTAGATATTAAAGTGCTATCTGAACTTGTCAATAACCATGAATGCCCCTTTTGCTGCATCATGGAACGGCGTTCTAAGCAAACTAGAGTTTTATAATACCGACAGTAGATTTATTGGTACATCCTAACGCAATTAATTTAGAATTAAGATGTTGGAATATTGAGTGCTTTTGCCGTTCTCGACGAGGGTTTCATTTTAATTTCCGCTTAATTCATGATAAAAATGAATCCAACGAAATGAAAAAAAATATAGATTACGTTTTGCGTCCTTTTTTAATTACCGCGTTAAATTATGATACATTGTTTGGTTTTATTAGAACAAGCTGTTATTTGGGTAGCAATCTCTGGTAATGGGCGATAAATATTAGTACAAAAAACCGTTTTCAAAGCATAACTAGGTCCGAGATAAGATCGCTCCGGATCGCGTGAGTTGTTTTCAATTTGCCGGCAGCGTAGTTGTTGAAAAATAATTAAAAATGCAATTAAAAAGCACCATAAATCCGTCAGTCGCCCCGCCTAGCGCGTAAACAAACTCAAATTAATGCCTAACTATAAATAAATAAAACGTTATATTGTTTTAGTGCAATCGTATATTGGCGCTCCCGGTCGGAATGGTTTTGTTGTGACGCAGCCTCATAACACTATTTACACTGTAGAGTCGGTAAACTATTTACGACTGAGACACGATCCGTAATTAATAGCTTTTTAGTAATTTATATAAAACATCGGATCGTTATTTATATCTCGTAGCACTAGTAGGACAAGTCATCAATTGACACAACACATGAGGGTCAATAAATTTCTGAGACTTTTACAATCGAGATAATAACCGAATGCGTAAAATTATAGGTTTAATAAGCGAAGTAGGTACTCGTATCGCTTTTACTTACAGTTCAGCAGATTAATGTTATGGTTTAATGTAGGTATATACAGTATTTTAATAAAAGCTGTTAGCAGAGTAACTAGAGTCGTTCTTTATTACTTATACCTACAGGTTGTAATAAATCTGCTTAAGGGCGTAATCAGTATCGTGGATTGGTTAGGAAGAAAAAAAAAACACGCGACTTTTTTTTGTTTGGTTAGCCTCTTAGGACGACCTGTGGTCCATTACTCGAAAGCTTGTAACTTGTAATATAAGCAGAAGCTGTTTAACTTCTTGTATTAAGTATACAAATACTTACAAGTTTTAAGCTTTCGAGAAACGGAACCCTGCTCCATATTTTTTTTTGCTAAGTAGAATCATGGGACTAATGACGCCCTTAAACGGATCATTAAGATTTTTGTTACATCTTGTAGGTACAGCGATCTTCCATTCTTTAACAATAATTTTCGTGGTAAGATGGTCTTGTATTCTACATTCCTGATTTTTTTCACATTTTTTGGACCTCTCATCCAAAAGTTAGAGGAAGGGGACACACTTTTACAGGTTTTCAGAGCGATTATTTACAAAAATATTCGATCAATCAAATTTTTGTATTAAAAACGTTAAGTTATTTGTAAAGGTATCCAATGATGTGCCACAAGTAGATATTTGGCAAAAAATAAAGTACAAATTTAGTACAGAAAAGATTTTATTTTAAAAAAGTAATGAAGTTATGGTCAACGCTATATTTTTCCTGTAATATTTATGATGATATTAACATAGTGTAAAAAAATCATATATTTTCCTCATTTAGCTTCGAAGATAAAATTCCCCCCGACAGCGTTTTTTTTACATTTTCATTTACTTATTTTAAAAAAATATTAACCTTTTCAACGCTTTTCCTCTCGCGTTAAAATGTGACCTACACGCCAATATCTCCACTAGTGAATAACGAATATAAACCCTCGGGCATTTTTCATTGAAAATAAATTAAAATATATAAAAAGTCCTCTCTCTATGTGCCTGGATTAACTTTGTTTATAACTATTCCAAATTTCAAATCGGTAGCTTCAGTTGTTCTCGAGATATTTAACAATGTGACAGACAGACAGATAGACTGAGTCGCACCATAATGGTTCCCTTATTACCATTTTGGTACGGAACCCTAAAATGCTTTCTAAGACGAAAATCAATTTGATGCCATGTGACACATAGGTACTGCATTGCACACCAACGGAGAGCAAAATATACAAAACCTGTAATAACCAATAACGGCCTTATACCAACACCACGCCTGCCACCAGATAATGCCCGAAAACGTAAAATATGTAGTATTTGAGCAGAAAACTGCTACTATTGTCCCTTTGTGCTTGAATATAAAAGTGCCACTTCCTCCTAGCAGGGGAAAAAAGGCCTTTTTCGAATAGATGGTGTGAAAAACTGGTTTTCCAGTTTATGCCGTATGCACTAACCACCACCACCACAAGGTAAACTGATACCAACTATGAATTATACAAAATTCGAAAGAATACACTGTCCCAATTCTAAAGAAAACTTATCTATCCTACCTGTATTAAGTCGGGCACATTTCTCAGTTTTTATCGAGCCGCGGCATAAACGTTACAGGTGCATCTCTTAGGGACAGGTGTGTTTGTTTAAGATCGTCTAAATTGTCCAATTAACATTGACGGAGCCGTCTCATAACCCTTGGAGTAATTGGAAATGGGAATTTTTGATATTGAAACTATAATTATTTCAAAGTTTTTATTTTATTGGTGAAAATTCTGAAAAATTCATACATTATTAATGACACGACTTATGCAAAATGTACTTCTACTTATTAATTAATTTAAAACTAGGTACCTACTTAATGTTTAGTTAATTCCACGGGCAGTGCGGTTGTCAAAATGTGTTCGCGTCAATTTTAAGCACCGATATTATACGGGCCGTATGCACAATAAAATTGCACATGTTAAACTCTTTTTTTTAAAGGTTCAATATACAATCACAAATAATTATATGGTTCAAATTGCATTATAAGTATTTAACATACTGTGTCTTTTTTAACTAAATTAATCGGCATCATATAAAAATGTCATAAATTTCATAGACATTCCGCGCCATCTTTCGTTAATCGATGTGTACAATTATTATTTTATTATCGCAATAAAATTAACTAAACGATCTAGTTATTTCATAATATTATATTTCATTACATTAATCATAATGTGGTCAATGCTGATGTGTTGGTGTTAACATTTTCAGTATAATTACCTATGTAGAAAATTGCATTCATTATTTTGATCAGCCTTTAGTATGCCAATCAATTTTCTATCATAGCTTTAATGTGTACAGAATTATGAAACAATTTACTATAAAACCTATCTAGTTAAAGTTTACGGTGTTTCATAAAGGCATACTGCCCATGTTATTAAAGTTACGGTGATTTTTATAACTTAGTGTTAATAACTTTCATATTTAATGCCTTAAAAAAAATGTCCCATACCACATTGCTAGATTGCCTAAGAATAGTTGCCTATTGACATAGTACCTATCTAATTAAATTTTATTTTTGCTATCCCCTTGCTATTGGATCCAAATAAATACATCAATGACTAACATTACTGCAAGGATTCACAAGAAATGAAAGAAGCAAATTTAGGCTACTTACGAACAAAACTACACATTAAAATAATACAAAATATGTTAACCAAAATTTGGTCTTAGGGTAAAATTTACTAATACTAAACTAATGTTGATCGACTACCAGAAGTATAAACCTACATTTAGTTGAAACAATACAAAAAAAAGGTACTAAATACTTTTTAAAGCGTAAAATATAGGTACTTACTTCTGTTAGCCTAACAGTTAAAACTAAAATTAAGTTCTAGGATCGAGTTTTAATGTAACACTGTTCAAAACGTTGCCTAGGGTAGGGGAACCAATAAATGAACGATTAAGCGATTTACCTCACTTTGGTATTTTTTTTACGTATGTTGTAACCAATTTTCACTAAGATTTATTTTTTTATACTATACTACATATAGTCTAGTTTAGATTAAACTATTCCAAACCCTCTTTAAACTATCCAATATTTTTATAAAAATGATTATGTTCCGAAATGGCCCATTTTCCCCAGAACATGAACAAAGTGCCCTAACTCTGAACATTTTTACCCCGAAAGATGAACCAGTAAAAATGCAAAAGGGAGTACCCTAATTATGAACAGCTGGGCACCAATAGATGAACATTAGTATAGAAAGACGAATAAATTTAGTTCGTTCAAGTTTTGGGCACGATGTTGATGAAATGAACTAAGAAAAGTAACACAATCGTTCATGTATGCAGCCCAATAGATGAACTAGTAAATTCTCTTAGTTGTCTTGTTTGTCTTGTTTTAGGTATAGTTTAATCCAGTGAACAGTCCCGTTTCCATACTAAAATATGCCCCGTAATAATTGAGTTAAACAAGGAAAGTTCCGTTCATCTTTTAGTCAAAAGATCAAGGAACAGCAAACTAGAAATTTAAGATATAAATGGAGTATCTACCGTTACCGTTAGGATTTATATAAGTATTTCAAAAAACTAACATTTACCCAAAAGTTGAACGCTGTTCAGCTATTGGATAAATCACACAATATTGGAACCATAACTTGAACAGTTAATATTTAATAAAATAAGTTAAAATATGACTTTATTAATAACGTAAAGGGTAGCGGGATTAGTCTAGAATCGTTACCAAGCAAAAGCATGTCAGTAGAAACATTATTCAATTTTATACGAATTTATTTCCTTAAATTTTGAAGCGCCATTCTTAATAAGAATTCCATACAAACGGCGATTTCGGCGCGAGGCATATTTTCGGTGAGCTCTCACAACCACATACACTGATCTATTATTTAAAAGTTTAAAGTTATATGAAGGGAAAATGTTAAAGTTTTAGTAAAAAATATTCCTAAGGTTGTAAAGTACGTCAGGATTTAATTATTGGGATTTTTAGGAACAACGTTCATCTATTGGGGGTTGTTCATCTTTTGGATCCTCTACCCTACTTAAAAGTAACACATCTATCGTCTACCAGTAATAGTAATACATCTTATCGATACTAATAGCGTCATAGACTGACCTGCGCTTTAGAATTACATTACTTACTACAGAAATGTTATTCAAGAAAAACCGTTCTGGCTCAGATTATCACAAAAATACAACCAATTACTTAAATTATGAAAGCTTTCGAGCCTCGCTATCGAAAAGTCATGTAAAATGCAAAAAAAAACTTGGTTCGTCCTTAAATCGTCCTGAACTGCCAAACAAAATTACTTATAATGAACTATTGATATTAAATCAGCCTTATTTTTTTTCACAGTAATATATATTGTAGCCATTATTTTTATATTTTAAAATGTCAAGCGTCTACTTTACATATAATGGGCTTGAATACCGGTATTTTCTACATAAAAAAGTACTTTTTCGGTATTTTTATTATTTTATTTTTCAAATAATACGAATATGTTACCTAAATGCATGATCGACGCTTACATACAGAGCATAAAATAGATCAAAATAATGAGCAATTACGAGGTATTAAAAAAAACCGATTCCAAGGCCTGCATGTAACGTCTCTCCAGTCAGATATTATTTTGTTATCGAAGTTTGGTCCAATGCATTTAAGTCTTTGACTGTCAAGGCAATCGGAAGGCAAAATATTCGTAGTAATATTTAAGACATTTACCTAACGTCACTCGATAAAGATATAACATACTTATGGTGTCCAATTTTCTAAGGGATATTTGGTCCATTGCATCTCTCAATTCAGTGATCGGCAAAGAAATCGATGGCCAAATGTAGTGTCTTTTTACGAAGTTGAACTCACATTATTGTTTTTTGTTTCAGATGTTCCAGCGGCGGCGGCAGCAGGTACAGCCACGGAGATGGGAGGCTGTGGCAACAGGAGGTCCGCCAACCGGACCGCCTCGGGCCACGCCGTGGGCTGCGCGCGGGGGCATCAGGAGTGGTTGGCGGCGGCGGTGGCGGCGGCAACGCTGGCGTTGGTGATGGGCGGCTGCGGCAGCAGCAGGTCGGCCAGGCGGCCCGCCTCGCGCAAACCGGAGAGGAACGCGCCGTGCACCGTGGCTGGGTAGTTGCGCATTGTGTGCTCACCTGTTTAGTTATATTAAATTAATATAGTAGTTTACGCCCTAATTTTAAAACGTAATAAATATAAGAGCCTGGGCAGATAGTACCATTTGGGATCGAAACTCTAGGTCCATGGGGTCCCAGCGCACGTAAGTTTTTTGTAGAAATCGCGAAACGTCTGGTTGATGTAACTGGTGACCGAAGAGCTGGCGGCTTCCTCGCAAAACGTATTAGCATTGCGATACAACGACGCAATGCCGCCAGCACCCTAGGTACAATGCCTCAAAGACCTATTCTAGATTTAAGTTAGGTGGAGGTAGGTAGGTAGGTAAAATATACTTACTGTATATATTTTGAAAATAAATTAATTTTAGATACCTATAGTATTATTAATCTTCGGGAAACTTATTTTAACAGACCCTAGGCATTTCGTGTCTCTTGATATATTGATGTCAATAAAAGTTGAAGTTGAAGTTGAAGTTATTGCGTTTTAATATGTATTTTAAACAGTAATGTTACTGTTTAAAATACATATTAAGACGCAATAACTTAGGTATGATAAAAACTGTAAGCTCCAAAACGGCTATATAGTTTAATTTAGTTGAGGACACGGTTAAACATTTTGTTATTTTTATAAAGTGCAGCGCATGGGCAAGTCGCAGACATACTTACTTAGGTGAACGTACCTAACGATGTAAAAGAATTTAATTCGTTTCGGCAATAAACGGTAAAATGTCCGCTGCGACCAAATTAACTGTTACGATTTCCTGTATCCGGAACATGAAAACATTCGGTTCTTATTCTTACTAAACAATAAAAATGCAACAATAAAATTTAAATTAAGTACTTCATTTACATTCGTAATCAATCGATTTTATCGATCGTTGATACAGTCGCCATCAGGTATATAGGAGCAGCCAATGTGCTCAAAAATATCTGAGCAAGTGCTCTAAAGCGTTGACAATACAAGCGAGCGCGGATATTTGTGAGCTCCTCTTGGCACATTTTTAACCAACGTCAATGTCAATCCTTATTACTGAAGCATAAAAATAACTTTGAGAATACTTGAGAACAAAGAAATTTAAATAGTATAATGACGACATTTTTACAGATTCACATATCGCAACAAAACATACCAGCAAAGAAGAGTCTGTTCTCTCCCGGAGAAGCCCCGGGCACCGGCGCGGCGAGCAAATCATAGTCGGTGCCCGACGATCCAACCGCTACAAAGCTGTAGGACCCCCTCGCGTACGGGTCTGCCCGCCATCTGAAACACACGCTGCCTTTGACGCAATCAACCAAAACAAAGACAATGCTTTTGCAGCTTAATTAACACCCGCTCAAACGAACGGCTCTAGTCCGACTTTAGTGGCCGATGCTAAAAGCCTTGAATGATTGGTAAACATACACATTTCCAAATCATGGGGAGTATTGAAGGCTAAAATAGAAGTTTGTGACTGTATATACTCAAAGGCATGAAAACGAGTGTTGTAATGCCTAATTATTTACCGTCACATACACTGCTTTATACATATACACATAAGAGCTCTCCGTGATGCGATCAAGTCGCCAAGTCGCAAATGCGACCGCCATTACGGCATTAATGAATGAAACCTTTTCTGATAAGTATTACATTTTTGACATTTTTTAAAGCATATTCGGCAGCGTGGCCGAATAGGCTCTTTAGCGCGGCGATGCAGCAGTCATATTATTCATATAACTACAGCGCCTACCAACATGTTTTAAGATAAAACTGTCACATTACCTGGTGACTACACACTCTTTCGGCTGCGGCACCGCTGCGTGACCGAAGATACTCTTCAGCACGGCGATGCAGCGACCCACAATGACGTCATCAGTCACGTTCTCCATCACGGCTGCCGCTTCACCCGCCACCAGCGCCAGCAGCACCGGCGCGCTGTACAGGTTCCAGAAAAGGAACAGCTCACCTACAACCAACGGTTAAGATAAGAGACTTACCTAAACATAAAATTATTCAACTGAAGGCAATATTTAGGTGAGCATCGTGTAGGAATCAGGAATAGGCCTCTTAATTTTCCGTTTCCTTCACACAAAACCAGTACCGGGAGCATGTCCATTAGGACTGGTGAATCAGAGAAATTTATCAGGAATTATAAATACGGAACCCTAAAAAATCTCGACGGAGGAAAACCAAAAAGAGGTTTTGTTCCAATTCCAATAACTCAAATCTGACAGAATTCCAAGAACTCTCAGAAAACTTAAGAAACTTTCCTTTAGGTTCCACGTGGAACTCGCTTCCAAGTTTCGGTAAAATGACCCGATTAAGAGTCTTATCCGCTTGTTGTCTGTCAAAATGTACTACCAGAAATTATTTTGGTAGTACATTTTTTTTTAAATAGTTTATAGTTTCCTGGAACAAATATTATCAAGAAAAAAATAATTACGATCCGATTCCCGGCGCAGCATTTTAATCCTTGCGAAAGGCTCGGGGGGTAATTTGTTTTAAATAGCCAACCGTACCAATTAGTGGACGAGGCTTCCACTATTTTCGTAATTTACAAGTACCCATTTTATTAACTGGTTAGTCGGCCAATAAACAAACAGATGACGCATTAACTAATTATGCTGTAATAATTACTTTTCATTAGCTTTATTACGTGTAACGTTGTTTTTTACAGTCAAGACAAAATGTTAATTAACGAGCTCGAGCTACCGTAATCGTAGGCGAGCAAGGTCAGTGGGATAAAACAATTATGCAAAACAGCACAGTTGTACAATTGTGGCTCGGGCTGACGTTAAAAGGATCGTTGCGGACGCGACTTTCTCACATAACTCTTTAAAGACGACACAAGCGATAACAATTTATCAGATACCCAACCTCCTTAAAACAAGCCCGAAAATGTTAAATTGGCTACTATTTAAAAAAAGCCCGTTAACATTGTTCCGGCATTCCCAGCCACGGCGTAGGGGGGTTTAATGAAGTTAGCAGAGCACACAACAAAGACGGTAAGGAGGTGAACTAAACCAGAACGTAAAAAAGCTTGTCTTGACTCTTGAGGTGATTTATCGTCAGTCGCCCTCCGGGTTCCCGCAGGTAGCGTTAATTATTCAGCTTTTAATTCTTTATCACGGCCCCTCCTGTATCAAAGTTTTACACTATTTACACGGTGAAATGATATACGAGGCGATCACTAGCAGGGACGGGCAAAGTGTAATCGTTTGATGTATAATGAATACAACTATATATTCAAAAAATATTGTTTCACGCAGATCGATCAAACCCCAAACTAAGCAAAGCTAGAGTACTATGGGTACTAGACGACGATATAAACACTTATATAGATTATAGATAAATATATATACATATATAGGTACATAGAACACGTCCATAACTCAAGAACAACTATTCGTGATAAGGAAACAAATAAATGCCCTTACCAGGATTCGAACCCAGGACCTCCAGCTTCGGTAAGCAGGGTCACTCACTACCGACTAGGCCAGGGAGGGCGTTATGTGATAATAAACGTTTTTGATGCATTTTTTTTCATTGTAAATCAATGATACTACTAAGCATATTATTCGGAAACCAAACTCACTAAAGTTCCTCCTCTAAGCTTAGTATTCGTAGAGGAACTAGGGTGGTTGGAATAGGGCTACCTCGTTATAGTGCAAAAACGGCACAATCGATGTCGAGTTGCGGAAAAAACCCAGCAAACCTAACTAACTATCATATTATTCGAAATTATTGATGATTAATTTTTCGACTTATTCGCAAACAACAGTTCACTCTAACAAGTCCCATCTCTGCGTCAAACTTTTACACGTGTAAATGATTTACGAGGCACAGCCTAGACTTACAAGTGCACTAGTGTAAGTACGGTTAATTTGAGGAGATTCCTTAGGCGCTGCATCAATATTGATGAGTCGGTTGTTTGTCGCGAGCATGCACTTCGGAGCTGCAGTTCGGTGCATCACGGTGAGTGCGCGTTGAATAAATGCCGGTGATGTGCATCTTGTTTATCTGCTGCAATAATCTCTACCTTAGCGCTGCTTTACACGTTAGGTAGCTATGTTTATCATTTAATCATTATACTTACTCATGTGGGTGATATGCCCGTCATCATTGCGCATTTTATATGTTTCTGTTTTTTAAATCATATTTCTCATTTCATATGTTGGCTTTCTCGCACAACGTATCAGCATTGCGATACAACTAGGAAATGACACCAGCATCCTAGATACAATGCCTCCAGGACCTATTTTAGATTTAAGGTAGGTAGAGGTAGGTAGGTAGATATGTAGGTAAGTTACACTTACTGTATAGGTAGTAATCCAGTCATTGAACTGACAGCTCGTATGGAAATTTTGAGTGTTTGGGAAATATTATTATTATATATTTTTTAGCGTAACGGATATATCGTGAGTCTAGTATTAAGTAGGCAACAAAATCCAACAAAATATCGTTACATGCTAATCGTCACAAATACGTACACACATGTTGCAAACGTTTTTGTTGTAAGATTGGTATGTATATATGTTTTTTAAGCCGTTTAAAATGGGTCAGGACCAGTTTATACCTATTAACATTTGTTTCTAGCGAAATAACACATCTATCACCCACCCGTGCCGTTCATTTTGTAGATTTAATGGTTTGACGTGAATAAGTTTTTTTCGGTTTCTCTTTTAACAGATGGAAGACAAATATGTCGTCATATTCACATACAAGAAAACTATTTGCTACCATTAATTTAAAAAAATCGAGTTGTTTAGTTCAATTTTTTTACTATTTACCTACTTCCGGAAAAAAAAGTTTGTAGGATTTTTGCATATATCATCTATAAATATCCCATTCGAACGTAATTTGAAAAAATCAGGCTATAATTTAATGTCTGTCAAAATCGTAACATTCCTGGGTTATAGGTATATTTAGAACTATAAAAAATAAAGTTGATTTACGAAAATATGTCTAAGGACAATGTGGCTAATTCCGTCACAATCCCTATGACGAAATTAACCACATTGATCTTACTTTAGCTTATATTATTATACCTATTCAAGCTTCATAAAGTGATTTCACGTCATTTGCGGCGCATCTCGCTTGACTGCATACAAAACGAGAATCAACATGATATTTTGAGTCAGAAAACGCTCTGTCCTGTACTTTACCTCTGCTCGCCGTTGTAGTACCAACATGGCCAAAAAGATTGGCGCTGGGGTCCCAGAATGTTCTTTCAAAGCACAGTACCACTTTGTTTAGATTTCCATACCCCAGACGCTTGATGGCAGCCACCTACAATCAAAAAGCAAAATGAATTAAAATTTCAGCATTCGTTTGTGTCCGTCGAAATTTTTGATTCTATTTCATACCGGTATTCTTAAAAATAAGTAGGAAGCAATAAATGGAACATCGTTGTTAGTTGCGATAAACTTCGGAGAAACTTGGGAGGCAACATTTTTCTTTTTCCATTTCCCTCGTTATTAGAAGAACAAAATATCACTCTTTTCTCGAGCAATCAACAGTATTAAGTACTGTGGTATAAGTAAATCAAATATCTTGTCTTATCCTTAGAATAATAAAGCCTAAATACCTAGTAACAAAACACCGACTTGTGAGGTTTCACAACTACTAACTGGCTAACTAACTGGCTGACTAACTGGTTAGTTAGTGGAATGTGTTACAAGGGATCAACATGATATATTTCCGGCGAGGGCGTACATTGAATTCCAAATTAATCAATGGATTCTAAAGCAGAATCCTGAGCGTAATGATCGATTCAAGCCTTAACGCTCAAGACGAAAATAATTTTAATACCTACCGCTTTTCACACCAAGATGAAATTAAAAACCGAAAACAGCATCATACCAACACCACGATGCTACTAGTTAATGCCCGAAAACGTAATAATGTCTAGTCCTTGAACAGAAAAGTGACACTTTGATCCCTCCTAGCTTGACCAGAAAAAAACCCTTTTATGAATATGTTGTGTGAATAATATATTTTTTACGTTGATTTCCCAGGCGTTGGTTTTTGTTATTAGAAATATTTATTTTCTCTTATGTTGGTTTATATCGAGATCAAGTAAATATTTTATTTATGTAAAGGCAGGGTATTATGTATTTTCTATCTCTTTCCCAAAATGGCAGACTAACAATATCTTCACTTCGGCTACCAGTATTTTATTTTTAGGGACTATTATTTTAAGGTCTCACCTTCCAATCCGGTAATGGAGGATCAAAATTAACGAAGTTCTGTTGGTTCTGGCCGCTGTTCGCCACGGCCACTTTCAACACTCCCAGAGGCAAAGTGCAAAGAACCACATCACCTGAAAAAAAAAGTGAATTTCCTTTTCCATTATCGATTCCTCCATTTTCCTTTTTAAAAAGGGTCAAACAAAACCTCGGTCGTAACCTCAGGCAGCCGTCTCAATTTCAAACGCTATTGATTTGTGTAGTAAAATATAAAGTAATCACCCCGTTTTCATTTTAATACTTGGCTTAAATAGCTTATTAAAATGGGTCTTAGGGATGGATGAATCTAAACATGCTTTATGTTTAGATTCATCAGATTCTTGTTGCTGAATATTATAAATTATAACTATTATGAGCAATGACATCACTGGTGGCCTAGCGGTAAGACTTGAGACTTTCAAATCCGGAGGTTGAACGTTCAAACTTCAACTCCTACCAATGAGTTTTAAGAAACTTATGTTCGAAATATAATTTGATATTTGCGAGCCGCTTTTTAGCGATGGGAACCTACATATATCCGTAAAGAAATTTAAAAGTGTGTGAAGTCTTAGACACGCTTTGGCTAACAGTGTGATGTTTATAGGTTGCAGTGGTGGTTAATCATAAGCAATCTTAAAAAACCGAAAGTTGTTCCACATCCGATTGTTACGTTTTTACAAAGCAATGTTTTCCCAAGTATAGCTCCTGAAGTTTTCCACAGACAAAGTGCTCTAAATGTAGTATGCGTAGAACTTGTTTGCATGCCAGGTTGGAGTTTTCACACTGATTGCTGCGCGGCCAGAAGCGGCGGCGGCTAACGTTGCGGCGATTTTATTACACTGTCAGAATGTATGATGGAGCGCTTTGTCAACATTTAGCACGTTTGTAGCAACATGTGTACGAGTTACTAAGGATAGTTCCAAAAGGTTTCTATAAACAATGAGCTCTTAAGGTGGATCTGAACAAACACATTTTTATACTTAAGTTATTGAAGGTTTTAAGGGTATTTAGGAAACTTTTTTATATTATTTTTGACGAATATAATCACTCGTGCTCATTCATTTTCGCGAATACAAAACAACAACGTCTTTGTTAGGATTTACAATATATTTTTGGATTATTCGTTGTGTATGGAAATTTATAAACACTAATCACGATAACTCTATTCATTTTATCAACTTTGTGCAAATAATTTAATGTGATCGACTAAATGAATCAATAACACAAAAATATTTTGCAAATTCGTCATAAACCTGCAAACCCTTTTGTATGAAAACTAACCCGTGCACATCCACCTTAATGTATTTAGTATATGTAGAGTTTTTGTTTGCAGGCCAGTGGCATTACCATGACGTCTTAACGCGATTCAGTTGAGGTTCAATTTAGGCTCAGTTGTATGGAAGCGACTCAGATTAGGTCGTCAACTGATTCGCGTTAAGACATCATGGTAAGGCCCCAGCTTTGGGGCTTTCACGCTGATTGCTGGGTGGCCAGCAGCGGCGGAAGCTAATGTTGCTTCGATTTTATTACACTGTCAAAATGATGGAGCAGTTTGTCAAAATTTTGCACCATTAATGTACGAGTTACTAAGAATAGTTCCAAAAGGTTTTCATTAACAAAGTGCTCTTAATGTAAGTATGTGTACAGCTTGTGTTTGCAGGCCAGATCGGGGCTTTCACACTGATTGCTGCGCGGTGAAAAGCGGCGGCGAATGTTGCTGCGATTTGATTACACTGTCAAAATGTATAATGGAGCGCTTTGTCAACATCCCGTCCACTTGGTAAAAAGCCCTCACTTACTGACTGATGACAGACTACAACAAAATAATGCTGAAACGTATTGCAACACAATGTAAACGTAGTGAAACATATGGTAGTATTGTAGCCGCCAATTTGACAACAGAAATAGCACTATACGACACCATGACCTAGTCACGTCTTATGTAATTCGATATTCGATCCATCGATCTATTTTAGCTGTAATATTAGTAAATATTTTCCATTGATGTCTGCGTTCTAGAAGGTACATACCTGTAATTTATCCTAGGGAAGCAGAGCGGCTAAACTATTCAAAAATATCTGAGTACCTACGCTTTATTGTCAAGGCGTTCTAATGCTTGTTACCACCTAGGCCGCTCCTATATATCCGATGGCGACTTTGCATATCGTAAAGGAAAAAAACAAAGTTCAAAGAGATAAATAAATTCTAAAGACTATTGACATCTAATGTTGAAAGCTTGTAAATATAGATAATGCCAATTTCCTTTGAACTCCATAAAATCGTTCACTTAATTTTCTTCAACCACACGTGCTAGGCAAAAATAGCACCGCCTCCTAAACGTCTAACTGGCTTTCACAATAGACTCCGCCCGTATGCAAATGTGGCGGCCGTAGATTACTTCAAGCAGACTTCACATTACGAAACGTTACCTAACTAAAACTCGAGGATGCAGATAGTAACATAAAGGTGCTATTATTATTTGCAAAATGCTACGTTGAAAAGTGATATTGTGATATTACTTCAGTAGTGATAGTAGTAGTTACTCAAAATGTACTATAGCCCACAAAACTGTTTATTATTAAGACCTACACACGATCGTCATCGCCACCTTCCTATGAATAGGCTATGACTTTCTCCATATATGAAATATGATATATGATGTTAATCAAAACAATTGATAAATATGAAATAATATTTTGTAAGTAATATGTTTCTATTAACTCATTGTTGCTCATAATATTTCACACTAGAAGAACAACAAGTAGTAAGTACTAAACTCGCCTTTATACTTAAATTTTTGTGAATTGTTTAGATCTATTTTGTGTACAATATAGTGCTTACTAATTGTTACTATAACTAAATATACAGATCAATTCACGAAAGCTGGCGCGAAAAATGTATAAATATCTCATTAATTTTATAGACATTCCGCGCCAGCTTTCGTGAATCGATCAATACCTACACCCAATATAACACACCTACTCAATTTGCATGGGTGCAATAATCAAAAGTGGACTCAACTGGAACGAGCTGTAGTGCTCTCTCGCTTAGTAAAACCGGTATGCGAGCACCAATGGTTGGTACTCGCTTAGCCAATACTCTGTCTAGTGGGTGTCTCTGTGGTTGCGGAAGAGCCTCCGGCGAGGGAGTGGGGTCGATCGGCCCCGCCGGGTCAACACAGGCCCGACCGTATTTTTGCGCGTCGTCAAAGTGAAATTAACGCGTTAGAATTGCAAATCATTCCGCGACAAAGAAAAGACAAGGAGCCGTCGGCGGTGTGGATTTTTCTCATAACGCGCATTATCGTGACAACGTGCTTCTGCTTTGTTTTCTCAATATTGAGGGCGCCCGATTTCGTTTTTTTTTCTCTCGCAAAAGTAAACATAATAACACCAGCGCCGCAGGGTAAAGTCGATATCAAGTTGCTTTTCATTAACTGTTCACTTCCACCGACCCAATTTAGGAAGTACATTATATTATAAGGACTACTATATAGCGTTACTGTAATGAAAAATCCGTCAGCAAAAACTCGAATTCAATAACGTATTTCAAGCACGCTTTATGAGATCAGGAGTTCATAAACAGTTTTATTATTGGCTTACGAGTAGGTTAGGCAAGTTCAATAAATCTGATAGTTGAATTGGATTTGACCGCAGAAAGTTTTTAACGAGTTTTATAACAAGCTTTACCCTTGAACACTTGCGGTTGGCTCTGGTTGCGGGGGTTGACCGCCTTGACGGTGACCCCGGGGCCGCCGTACTGGATGTCGGTGACTGCGGTGCCTAGCCTGATGTCCAGGCCTTCGGAGAGGGCCACTGGGACGCAGGAGTAACCGTTGCGTACTGAAACAAAACAAAATCACCGTATAATAAGGGTTTTCAGTAGGTAAATAACATTATGTACCTACTTACTTCCAAAATTATTTATTGAAGTATGGTATTATTTAGTTGTCAGACAGATAGACGTAGGCGAGAAGAAACAAGACGAATTAAGGATTAAAATATTTTTTAATAAAATCTACCCAGGTCACTCCCACAGCTAGATGAATTTATATGCGCCTCATACTTTGTATTCTGTCCGAGTAGGCAGTAGGGCTTGCCAAAGAGATAGTCACACACAGGTACATATATACTTAGTCATATGTACATAGTATGTATACCGATCGAAAAACATAACCCGCTTTCGCACCGTTTCCATTGCCCTAGAATGTATTAATACTTCAAGTTCAAGTTCAAAACATTTAATATAAACACATGTCAAAATAATAATAAGAATAATACGACGATCATTGTCCCGATAGTCGTTTCAGCGAACGGTCTCATAGCGAAGAGTCTCGACCAACATCTTGAGAGACTCTCGCTAGGTGGATGGATCAAGGGTCAGATGCAGAAGGCAGTAATCCTGGATACGGCGCGTATAGTCCGGCGGTTCCTTTCTCTGCGGCCCTAACCACCGGCAGCCTGGGCCCTGCCCCGTTGCCGGCGGCACTCTAGGTTAGGTTTTTTATAATATGTTTATATGTATTTTGTATTGTTTTTGTATGTGTTTTTGTATTTTACTTTTATAATCATATTATAAAATTACCTAGCCTAAGAATTACAGAAAATAAAGAGAATAATAAGAATTAGGTAATAAATAAACTGGATATGTTTAGTCAAGCCTTCGCCGCGACTTTGTACGCATAGAAGTCAATCAAACTTTTCAACCTCGTCTTTCAACTACTTACGGGTTGAGTTACAGAAACCTTAGTGGACCTTCTAAAATTTTCAATAATAAATGTTCCAAATTTCATTTTTCATTTGGCCATACATTGTACCATCGCTAACACTGAAACAACGTGCTCGTTCACGAATGGTCTTATAAGTCACCCAGCAAGCATTGGAAAGGGCAATGCACTGCGTTTATCTGCGTGTTCGTATAAAAAATGACGATATCTACAGGAGAACAAAAGTCACTGACAGTAGTTCAAAGAATCGCCATTCTGAAATGACAATGGGCTGGACATGTTACCCGGAAAACTGATGGCCGGTGGGGCCAGAGAGTTTTTGAGTACACCACAAGATAAACTGATGACTTGGTAGAGGTCGCAGGCAATCCTGGAATCCATTGGATGTGGGCAGAGCACGATCTACGGTCGGCGGCTAGGACGTCTTTTGGCTGATAATATTCACGATGATTACAACGGCATAAACACTACCGATGGTCAGTTAAAGAAGAATGTTTCTATTTATATGTCTGTATACAGGTTGCGAAACCAATGGCGTTATATAAACATATAACGCCATTGGTTTTGTATGGTTCGTTAAGCAGTACAGTATTCCTTCCTAAAACCCCCAGACTTTGTACACCCTAGGTAAACTAATTGATAAGAGTGCATACAAACTGGGACCGCGACGCTTTCAATTACGCTGATGTCTGATAGCCACCTAAGTACCTACTTCTATTGTGCGTTAATCAGTTTAAGTGGATTTCTTACTCCAATTAAGTTGGCGCGGGCCGAGATGAAAGAAATGTAATATTATTTTGGGAGTATTTCACAAATCAAAAGCTTTCGAGCTTATGATATTTATTGATATTCGGATTCATTCACTCTGTTATAAATGTAATTTCTATTGGAACTTATGTAAGTATCTACAAGTTAAATAAACTCAATCATCAGATTTGATTTTATTCTTGACTTAAATGAATAAACTACAAAGAAAGATTTGCAGCAGTAATTTAGTTTAGTCTGTTTCTCACAAATGTATACAAATTAAAGCTACAGAGTTATTAGAATCAAATTATATCCATTGATGTGTCTTCTCAAATTCAAATATTAAAATAGTTATTTATTTTCAAATAAAACTCTCAATATTACTTATGTGCCGGGTATTACTTACGTACCGTAAAACGTGCCTACTTTGCTCCCCACTGGATAACAATACTCCAAGTTTTTTCGTCTCATTCTCTTGTCAGTAGGTAAAATAGAAAATATTGGAATTGATTACCAACTGATTACTACAGACAATTGATTACTACAGAGCCGGATTTTTTGTTCTAATATCATTAATGGTGTAATTATACCCACGTAAAATTTGTAGGGAGCAAAATTATAGATAAAGAGGTGAAATTGCTCCAACTAACAAATATCATTTAGGGGCAAAGTTAGACAAAGACTAGCTTAAGTTTGCTCCTATGTTCAAGTTCATATATTCCTCTCAAACCAGAATGATTTTATACTGCAAGTGCCGCATAATGCCAGAATCGTTGTTCTTCTAACCACTATACTTATCAATATGTTGTTTTACATCAAATTAAAAAAAAAATATAAGTGATTTCAAAAATGTGGGGCAAATTTTGGAGCAAAGTAGGCACGTTATACGGTATATTACTTATGTGCCAGGTATTGATCTCAGCACATAAAACACTAAAGGAAATTATCTAAAAGGACACAATATTCTAGTATGTAGGATCGATGACCTGTAACTTTGGCGTTATTAATAAACATTTGTATTTGTATTTGTAATCACACAGAACTAAATCATAGGAGAGGAAAGCTTCCTAAATTAGATATGTTGCCTAAATCACTAGCCGAGACCCATTCGGCCATATTACGATGGCAACAATCCGCTACGTAACAATGTAACGTAATGTAATGTTACTGTCGCAGCCGAAACGAAGTAACCCTCTTAATTTAACTATATCTAGAGCTAATCCCGTTATATTGTTACAATAGGTTGCTTAGTTTAGTCTAGCCAAAATATAAACGAAATAGACAGTATCTATACTGAAAAAGACGTTTTAAGTAACCAGCGTGTTTTTAAATGTTTTTCAAATACTGTCATGTATACTGTATAAGGTGCCTAATCAAACTATGAACTTTGTTTGCCTTGCATTAACAATACAACATATTATTACAAATTATATCCATATCTTACGCCTGTAACATCTATATCTTATGCCCGCAACATACTTCGCTGTAATATTGAAATTACAATGGATCGAAATGCAAATTAAATATTTCATCAAATAGAGCGAATTGCAGGCTAAAACATATCTTCTAACGGACGAACCATGTTTTGCATCATCATCATCATCAAGCTGAAAGACATTTGCTAGATAAAAGCCTCCCCAAGGATCTCCACAACGAACAAATAACTAACCTTATCCAGATCATCGGATCTGGATAAGGTCCGATTGGACCGATGTCCATCAATCTGGGGCCTTCCCACGCTGCGTCGTCCGTTATGTGGTACCTACTCACCTACTCAAAGACCTTTCGGTCTCGTCGACCCATTCTACGAGCACTGTGGCCCATCCACTTCTACTTTAGTCTTGCAATTCTCTCAGCTATGTCAACGACCTTGGTTTTCTGCGGGTCTTTTCGTTTCTCATTCAATCACGCAGGGAGTGTCTAATCATACGCTCCATTGCTCTTAAAGGGACCATACCAAGGATAAGGAAGTCAACATACTGCCTCACATCTAGTACCGCGCTGGGCCATATACAGGCGTTTTATCACGGGTAAATTTTGGCTGTTGACGCTTCCAGTTGTGGCGACAAGCCGAGTCGCTGCTGCGTCGTTAAATCGTACATTGTTGATGCTCGAGAGAGAAATAGACAACATGAATGTGTTAAGCTGCTTTTGTGGGCACTATTAGCAAAATTTCGCATTGCCACATTGTATGAAACATAAATATTTTTAATATTTGTTACAAAGAATTATTAAAATCTGATTTCTACAAGCTGTTTACAAACATTTAGTATGCCACGTTAAATAAGTTAATCGTAAGTGGGTTTACTGAAGGCTACGGGAGACCACCGCATCCGACTGACTCTGGCGACGTTTAACGGACGCACGCTACGAGTTAACTCGCATCTGTCGCAACTCGAGGTGGAACTTGGGATGATTGGGAGAGGGGGAGGACACCATACCTCTCGAATCAGGCCACCTAATGTACCAAAAGGGAGACAAACTATCCCAAGGTGGCGTTGGGTTTCTGGTTAATAAGTCCATTTGTGACAGCGTTGTGGAAATGTCCAGTATGTCGAATACGGTAGCGTAGATGCAAACAGTCGATGATGAGGCCTATGTCCAAGAGTACACTGCGATAAGCTGATGATGATGATGGCGATGATGGGTTGACTGAAAGGTAGTTTTATTAAAAAATCAGTATCCAGCAGTGCATTTTTTTTTTATCGTGTCAAAAAAATTTACACAGCATTACAGCGAACTGCGAAATTTATGATATACATGCATTATTTATACAACTAGGTACATAAATTACATAATACAGAGAAGAAAACACAAAACAGAACAAATGTGAGAACAAAACTAATACAAGACAGTAGATTCACGCTTATCCATCGCCTCACAGAACTTCATACATTCTTTACACAGATCAGATCAGAAGAATATTATGATGACATTGCGCAGCTGATCCGATGCTGGACACTTCAGTAACCAAACAAACCAGCTGACAAAACATCGACAAACGCCGTTGGTTAAAACCGTTGAAAAATGCGTTCGGTAGAAAAGCACCAGACAACCGAACAGCGGGTCAGCGGAGTTAAAATAAAATATTTTAGCCCTTGCTCAAACGAAGACGTCTCGTCTCGTGCATTGATTGCACTGACTCGATTAAGTACATCTGTCCAAGTTAGTATGGGATAGCTGATTAAATGTCCCCTGTAGCTATTTACTGTCATTAGGTACAAGTGGTAATTCTGAAAGTGGTTCAAAAGTCACAAGTACCTATCCATAGTGTATTTAGTCAATATGTTATTGTGCTGACTGTTATTTATTTAAAAAATGTTACCATTGTAAATTAATTAAGTCAGAATAGAATTTCGTACAATATGAATTATGAGCAAAATTAAATACGCACCAAGTAAATGTAGCCTAGAGTCAAACCACGTTATTTCTTACTAGCAAATTAACTGCATATTATAGATGGGTTATATTTACAAAGGGAATTTTTGTGAGTGTACGTAAATAAAACTGGACGTAGGTATGTTTTTCGACTTATGTCATATTTGACATTTTTACTATTGAAAATAATTCTTTTTTAAGATTATTCTGGATGTACACACTTTTGTTAGTGTGATTTTTCTATTTTGACGTATAATTTCGAGTGGACAATATTCTATTTATACCTAATGACAGTAAATCCCTGTAGCCAGCTTAACTAAAAGCAGTGCAATCAAAGAACAAGTGCCCACCACCGTCAACTAGCTGGCAAGAATTAAGCTCATTCACGGCCGTTAAGTGACATTCGAGTTGATCCAATCCGTTTGGCTAATTAAGGCATATATACTCCTTTGTGCCATCGCGGTGACTATTAACTTCGCTACAATCGGACCAGTTAGTTTTGACCTCTAACCTCTAAGTAAGGGATCTGGGACTTTTCGTATACAGGATAAATGTTTCCTATTCCCAACTCGAACGTACCTGTTTTCATTTGCATTGAATGGGTACATCAACTATTTCATCATCATCATCATCATCATTTCAGCCGAAAGACGTCCACTGCTGGACATAGGCCTCCCCCAAAGATTTCCACAATGACCGGTCCTGCGCCACCCGCATCCAGCGGACTCCTGCGACCTTCACCAGGTCATCAACTATTTAATATGCTTTAACTTTAAAAACTACAATAAATAGTTTAATATTGTTTTTAAGTAGTAACACTACATATACTATACATAAATTACAAACTTGATTTGACACAGTTGACAGTTGAGAGTAGGTAATTAACATCGAATTATAAAAACCTTACCTACTGAATTTCCAACTATAAAATAGACGTATACATATCGTTCATTTAATCAACTTAGACTGGAATAAGCTTTTACTGTTTGAAAAGCTGATTGCAAAAGTTAATAAAATCTAAGCATTTAACAAAAAACTATACTTAACTAACAATAGTAACCTAGGCGCTAAATATAATCTGGCATAACTATTTTTGTAAGCTTGTAACCTAGGAGTCACTCTTACTACTCTTTAATTAACATACATAATCCGCAATACACCGTGTAGTCTTAATTGAGGGTGTGCTATGCAAAAGTTAATTAAAAATAATGTACAAACAAAAATTACACACACAGTAATTTACTTTACGGACTCAATTTAAACTGTTAATTTAATTCGCATTTTTATTATCTTACCACTAACAACTACGCAACTATAAACCTGTGCATAAACTCGAACATAAAAACGATATGACTTCCTGCGTCCCACTCGGTAAAAGTCTAAAGGCACAAACAAAAGCTATTACTGCAAGCATTTCCCTGGCCAGACATTGAAACGGGAGCATTCTCAAGTATAAAGCGATAGAGTTACGTCATTCCATGCAAGCAAGCTTTGCCGAGGTGCACAGAATTCGAGCACGAACACATCGTTCCAATAGCTTACCGAGAATGGGAAAGATGATCCTAGGTGCAATTAAACTAATATCGTATAAGGTAAAGGGCGGTTTCGGAAAATACGGAGGACAGATCTGCCAATGCATGGTCAAAAAATCTCTACGTACTACGGCCAGCTGATGCATACCTGCTTGTTGCCAGTCACGTTACATGAGTACATCCCGGTATACGTTCGGATTTTTTTGTATACTACCACAGTGGCAAACAGGCATACGGGTCACCTGATGGTAACCGGCTACTGTAGCCTATGGACGTATGTAAGTCCAGAGGATTCATATGCTGGTTGCTGACCTCTTAAAACATGGATAAATGTTGATACAAAACTATATAAAAAAAAAGCATTTTTCCATAATTATCTTATTCAACAGGTACTTAGATAAGAAAAGGGCCACGAAATAAGTAACAGCTAACGTTATCTGTTTAACGATTATAGGTATAATTACAAATATTATACAAGTTGTTTTTTGGGTCACGGAGCAGGAGTGAACAGGGATACTGGTGAGGATCACATTGAGCAACTTTCACTATGAGGTCAAAAAGGAATTGCGAAAAAAAAATTCTTATTACAAATTTATTGATACTTAAATGCTTCAAATTAATATAATATATATAAATTATTTTTCGCGATTTCGTGGTTGTATCTCCCCAGCACAGCAAACACCTTGTATAATTAGCAGTTTTGTAAGGAGCCTAGTCACATTTATTTTTGGCGTCTATAATGCCAAAAGTAGGTGTCAGGGGTAGGGGTTTTCGTCTAGTCACTCTGATGAAGTTTTTTCCATGTAAACAAAATTTTTATAGAAAAAAAAATCAAAGCAACATACACGCACGCGCTCGCGCATCCAATGCGAATGCTCGACCAGCCCAATCAACATACAAGTCGCATTAACAAGACGTCTGGTTCACCGAAAGACCTGCCAATTTACCGTCCACCTGCGCGGTGCCGTAACCTAACAATGTACCGTTTAGAATCGCCGCAAATGTAGGGTTTCGACTGAATGTGGCAACTTCAACGAGTTTAAATTCAAAATACCGCATCATTTACTATCAAAGCTTGCCTAAGCTGTATTATCATTAGACGCCTCGAGAGTTCGTTTTAATTACCCGCAAATTTACGGTATGGACTGTATTTCAATAAAAAAATTTAGGCATCAGTATTTTTATCATCACAATATATTCACCTCCAAGCATCCGTATAAACCAACCTTGGTACAATTGAGGGCAATGAAAACGGGATACTTTGTATAGAATTCCCTTACATGCAAGCTATAGCATTTAAATATACATGCAACATTGTATGTAGGCGAATGATTTCATTTATATGCAAGCACTGAGCAACAATTCCAAACGGCAAGCAATGATCAAACTTCAAGTATATAAATCGGACGGCGCATCCATCGTCTATGTTAATAAAATAATAGGCACATTATTTTATTCACATAGACTTAACATAGAGTAACTTTAATAAACCAGAAAAATTCTAAAAACTAAAACTACTAACATCAAATAAGTACCTTACGTTTAATAAGCAAATTAAATACCTTAACAAAATTTACTAACATTTTTAAATAGTCACACTAAATATACATAGGTAAATTATAAATTGAAAGAGATATTATATACTACAGAAAAAGTGACCAAGGCCTTTAGACCTGGGTACCTACTGAAGGCCTTGGTCACTTTTCTGTAGAACCTATACTCTTTAAATTTATAAAAATTATATATTTTTTGTACAATCTATAACTACGTACAGTATCGATTCAATTCAATTCGATTGCACCACGCTAATTTTGCACCGATTTGGCACACTTGACAGAGACATTGTATGAAAATCTACGGGCGTACCTCTCAAAATTGTTTTCGTTTTAGGGATATTGAAATTTTTTTAATGTTGGCAATTTAAGGTCAAATAATATGCAGAACTTACAATACATACTGACGCCGTACACGTATAAATTAACTTAAATATTTTGAAAATAACTAATGAAAAAACAACTGAGACTTTGGTCAAAGAGTTAAATTAAGGTGATTATCGTAACAGAAAGAGAATTTAAAGCATTTAAGATTCTTGCACACAATGCCAACCTCGCGATTTGCATAACCCTGTGTGATGCGAATTGGGAATAAAGTTAAACTTAGGTCATTACTTTTGTAGATAAGCCTGTTTATGCTGAGGCAGTGTGCTCAAATTAACGACCATCGAATTTAATTCAGGAATCGGCCATTAACACAACACGGGGGGGGAAATATTCGGCAATTCGTTCCCCAAAGAACATTAACTTGAGCGTAATTTAAATAATTTTACGTGGCGGTGAGCACAAACAGCTGTAATTAAAGGTATATTTTGCGAATGTACTAATAATAAATTACGGAGGGGCCACGCTTAGTGGACAAGATTAATGTAGCGAAAAAACGTCGTTACGATACGTGTTGCATCCCTAAAGAGTTCTCGTCTCAACGTTTGATTAGTAAAACGTCCTACATTACTAGAATTCACATTATGAACCGGAACTTAAAAACTAAATTTGCAGCCCTCGTTTGGTAATTCCGTATTTCCAAAGCCAGATCAACATGTAAGGAAATAAAAGGTATATGGTCTGCATTGAGCGAACTGAAAATTATGAAACAAAAGCTGTGAATAAAATAATTTAAATGGATGAACTGAAACAATACACTCCGACGCGCCTCCACGATGAGAAATTAACAATTGAATTGACAAACATAACAATTGGATTCGAACCTCCATTCGATTGCTAATTACTCAAACAGCCAATGAAAACTATCACGTATTTTAAAACTTAATTATTAATTTTTGAGCTTTTAAACGGATACTGTTTAATAACGTCATTTAATCAACTATAATTGATGCGACTGTAGTTTGACAATTTAATAAAAGTAAATTATTCTTTAAATTAATTTTCTTAGTAATATTTTACTGATATCGAGATCAAACTATCATAGAGTGTTCATAGTAAATATTGATTATGCTAAATAAACAGTTCTTTTATTGTATAATTCGACCATTATTGTGAGTTTATGAGTCTGGTCGTGACTATAATGTTTAAATGCTAACCGTGTTCCTTGCGAGCCACTCGATTGTAGCTCTTACTCCAGTGGACATAAAACTTTGTAGCGGTAAATAAACTAAGTAAAATATACTACAGGGACTGTATAGAGGACAACGATTTGTCACTTAATAACAAGTGGTCTAGTTTACGATGCTTCTTGGTTCGATAATTCACATTTTACGAAATCATTTTATTCATACTATGATTTTATGTTTACGGTTATAAAAACTAAATTATTCGTATTCAGAAATACCATACATAGTTTTAAGGTGGATACGCACAAACATGTTAAATTTTTATACTGAAGTTATTGCAGGTTTTTAGGATACTTAGGAATCTTTTTCATATTATTATTGACGAATACAATCAATCGTTTTTATATGGAAATCTACAAACACGAATATAAGGCACTCATCCCGATATTTCTATGAATTTACTGATTAACTAAATGAAACAATAATAACACTAAAGGGTCGTTCTCTTTTTTTAGCGACAATGATCTGTCTCCGATCTGAAAAATGTCTAATTTAGAATTGAATTATTACGTTTTTGTATTAGGAGGTAAATGCCGTAACACTTGGATCATCCTATTAGTACATGTTATTTCCCTGGTTAGTGACTGTAAACTAAAACCTACATCATCTAATTCAAAACACCGTAACAGACTGGTCAGTCGAAAGGGTGTCTCCTCTGAAAAGGGCCACTCTGTCAGGGTATTTTCTAGAAAACCACTGAAAAGAAAAATACCTTACCAACATGAAAAGAACTATCAACTTATCTACTTCAAACATATTGGTATGTTCCTTTTTTTTGTTTAAAAGTAACTTTATTAAAATACATACAATTTCAATATAATTATACAAAAACCATATATCTATGTACAACTATTTATTTTTTGTTGATGTTATCGACCATTATCATTTGACACCTGAACTAAAATCAAAAAAATAGAGAAAATCGCGTTTCATTGTCAGTAAAAAAGGAGAATGGCCCAAAAATATTTAGCAAATTCATCCTAAACTTGCAAAACCTTTTGTATGACATATGACCCCTGCACATTCACCCTAAAGACGATTGATTTTAATATGGCCAAGTTTATTACACTAGTTCAAAAACTGGTAGGTACGTCGACCTTATAGTATGCAAGAAGCCATAATCATTCATTTCTAAAAACCGTAACATTCACTTTTTTTTTACGGTAACAACATCACAAAAAAACGCTTACAAATTAAAGTTTTGTCCACATTCAACTTACATCACTTAATATTCACATCGATATAATCAATTAAATAATTATGACCCATCTGGTTTTTTGGGAAGTTTGTGGGGAATTATTAAGCTGTCAATTAATATCTTGATACACATCATTATTAAATGTAATGTGTTAATTAGCGCTTTATAATGATCACAAAATCAAATGCCATGCTCCACTGTCATTTTACGTTGAGTTGGGCTCGTGCCAAAGATTAGGGTTGGACGCAGGCAGACAATGCATAAAAAACACCCACTTAGATTGGGTAATCTACAAAAAATAGACAAAGTTTCAACTTAATTATAAGTTTATTTTCGCTATTTTTATCAGATTATGAAAAAAGAGCTAAAACAATACTCCCTTCATATTAATTGCCTGTCAACTGCATTAAAAATACATTTTTTTAAAAGCCGCGTTACAAAAAATACATGGTTTTGTTACATACAATTTAGGCTAATCGACTTGTGTTTGATGAGGGTCTTTGAGGTCGCGTGAGCTCGGAGCACGGGAAGGGCACTACAACTTGGCCCATTATTCGGACAGACGCGCTCCGACGCCTTTTAGCCCTTTGACGTGGAAAGGCCCCATTAGCATTGAGCGGCTTGTTGATCTCGCCTGTTAATTACTGCCCTCCACTTTAACTAGCAGCCTGTCTAGTTAGGTTTGACAATCTCTAACACAATGATGAGCCGGCTCGTGAAACCAAATGAGCGGCGGAATTCGTTTCCAATAAAACAAACAATAAAAATTCAGACACATTGAATTTAATCAGCATCAACAAAGAATTCGCGGCGAAAGATATTCAAATGAAGAACGAGCTCGATTCACGACAGGGATGAGGCTCGGAATCAAGGCAGCGGAATCGCCGAATAAAACTGTTGATTACGTACCGCGCAAAGTTACGCTCCGCCGATTGGAATTTTATTTACTCACTCGTACGAAAAACAAATATGATGGCTTTTAATTTATGAGTACCTACGCCCGAGGGATCTCTGACATTTCGGTACAAAGCTGCCAGTTGCCGAAAGTGATTTGCGTGTATTTTTTACGAGCTTAATTTTATTTGCGCTGTGACGACGTAATGTGTAACGTATGTGGAGATAAGCGTATCTGTCACATCGTGGGTTCCGTTTGACAGCTTTATTGCGGTCGTTAGTAAAGCTGCTAATAAGTATAGTACCTATATAATTAATATTAACACAAGTACAACTAACTAATGCTAATACAGGTACATTTATGTACTCCTACTTTATGATGAGATATGATACATAATATGGATAAATATTAATTTAGAAAGTTATAGTCGTGTAGGAAACTTGTCAAGCACATCTACAAAATTCAATGAACAAGTAAAAACAAGAAAGGCGTTTCCAATTGAGATATTATTTACTTTCTGAAACGACGATAAAAATAAATAAAGCATTTTAAACATGGACCGCGTCCCTAGTTAGCAAGCGGCAGTGAAGCAAAGCCAAGTCATGTTGTTCTTTTAGGTAATTTGTACACGGTCGCCCCGTAAATGGTCGTTTAAAAGTAGATCACTCATGCGCGGCCGGCCACTACACATCGTCGATTTTATCCGTCTTGACACTTAAGATATCTGAATAAACGTATCACAGACACGTATCTCGGTGCCATTTATCGTATAATGGTACGTACCGGCGCATGAACTTAATTGGCTAGCTTAGCGATAAAAAACTTATGATTACTCGACGTATAATTCCGCTGACACAGGCATTAACTTTGAGAGTTTTTAAAGCTAATAAAGACTGAGTGAGTTACTAATTAAATTCATAGTTAAGTATCCATGAAGGAAAGCACTTGTAGTTAACATGCATACTATCGGAAGCAGAATCTCATCGCTACACAAATTAACGCTGCGTCGTCGACATTGTTTACTTAATCCGTTTATACTCCACTTGACGTTCAACTAATTATGTTATTAGCTCAAATACTGCCTGGAATCTTCTATATTAAGCTACACATAGTTACTAAGACTTGAGCACACATTTGAAGTGTTAACATGTAATTAGTTACTCCTTTACCTTTAGGTACGTATGTACATATGTTACGTTCTCGCGCGCGAGTCCACACAATCGGCCGCGACTTAATGTATGAAGTTACAGGCGACAGTGTAAGTTGTGCTAAGCATATAGACTGATATTCAAAGTAGTTACAGGTTTCATTCAACACAGTTTTTCAACAAAACATATTTACATCTATGGTTATGCTTTAAGAATTTATTTCTCCAAAAGAATTATAACAATTCACTTAACTAGAGAAATACAAAACTATCATAATTTAAATATACATGTGCTATAAGTGTATGAACACAAATCAAACAAAGATCACAGACACAGACATCTAAGAAATATCACCGCATAGATATTCACTAGCGGTAGTTTTATTGTGTCGCGCTTCAATGCCCGATACAAGGGTTTAACCGGTTTAAAAAGATGCCGAAATCAGATCGGGCGTATGGTGGACGTCTCCATCGTGTGCAGAGTCGGCGACGTCACGTACAAAAAGGAGGTTTTGCCTTGTAAATCAGCACGTCAACCGAGCGACGGCCGCCGACGGGCCGGCGGGCGCGCAGGCAAATCGGAGATCTTGCACACCATCAATGCTGTGACAATCGGTTTCGAATGAGGCTAGTCAAGTATCTTCATTTATCGATGGCTGATTACGTACAATGTATCACTATATAGATTTAAATGGAATTGGTATATGATGTAAGTAATTGAAATATGTAGTAATATAGAACCCTTATTTATGTTTAAATACAGTCCCATACAAAATCCAACTTGAAAAAAAAATTAATTACAAACTTAATTTCCTAAAAACTACTTACAAGACAATGTAAATACTTACTTATCGTAACCATACGGTTACGATCATTAAATGCCTATGTTACTGAGTCGGCAGCCTGATATTCGTCATGTAACTGAATTTCTGAATCGAAATTGTTAATAACGACGGAAAAAGGAATTCCTAAGCCAGGCGTTATCAGGATCCCATCAAAGCCCGTTGTTACACCGTAAATTAATATCGAACATTTCTGCCACTCGCAAGTTATTAAATTCTAGAGAAGACGCACTTCGATATTATGTAGGGCCTTGGCAAATATTTGCAGCGTCAAAGAAGGGAACTTGCGTATTACAGCAAACTAGACGCGATTATTACCTTTATTTCATAAACATTCCCCATGTACCGGTTCCCCATATGTAGTATCCCGGATACTACCTACACATGTTATACAATGCTTTAGGCGAATATCCGACTATCTATAATATACATGTGAAATCATTACAATGAAGATTGTTTAGTGTTTGTTTTGGATTCAGTCGGGGAGACAGGGGCTAGTACTAGTACTAACAAATTTTGGAATTTCCTGAAAAAAGTCGGGTTGTTCATTTGCGCCCCGTGACGAATATTAACAAAGACGGGGCAAAAATTACCATCGTTATTATTATACAATAAACATATTTTAAGAAACAGTTTATCAAATAAGAACAACGAAAAAGGGTAGCATCCATTGAACGTAGGATCAAGGCTAGTACCAACAGCTTCCTAAATACCATTGTTGATAGGTTCCAAGGACGTATCCAGCAGCACTGGAATTACCTGCATTGCTCTCCGGGGTAACAGTTAAGCTTAGCCTTTTTAATTTTAATTTAATGTATTTTAATCAATTAATTTTTAAATTATTTTACTAACACTGGCACTAAGAATAAAATATATTTTAATTTAAAATTTTATATTTTTACTGTACTAACAAATATGGACTTGCTTCCGAAATAAATGAGTTGAATTGAATTGAATTGAATTAAATAAGTTTTTTGAATCCCAATCCACACAAGATATACCACTTTTTATTAATATAATCAAATCGATTCAAAACGCACATTGAAATTCTTTTTTTGTTTCAAATGATATTAAAATATAATATTATGTATATTGTTTTTATGTTACCAATTACGTTATATATGCATTCACGTTTATTTTTTTATTCTAGCATACTAATTGGTATACAAGTTGTATTGTTGATTCTTACCCCCTCGCGTGGGTAAAAACTAGCTCTTGAGGTAGTTTTGTAATAATAATAATTATTACAAAATAACTATGGTTAACTTTAATGACATTACACGCCGATCAAATAATAAACATAAATAAAGACTACTTTTAAACGAGTATTCTATTTCTAAAGTAATTAATAACATTTCAAATCAAAAACTTCGAGTTTAGAAATAAATAATACACTACGGGTTTTAGGTGAATGTCTCATAACTTGAAAACCTGACGGAAAGTAGCCAACTAGTTCGTCTATACTTGTAGATGAACACGACCCAAATTCATATACTTGAGGTCGTTTCTGTGTCATGCATAGTTTAGTAGTTATATGCTTGTTAATACCTAGATACCTATCCTCGTTAAAACAAGCCCCTGTCTCCCCTATTTACGATTGTAACAGTTTGGTTGATTTAGGGTAGGTTGTTTTTGTTTGTAACAATTCTAAACATGTTGTTATCCTTTAGAACTAGTTAGCAAATATTATACCCGTACGTATACGGTATTTTAGACAATGACACGTGTCTTGAGTGACGGAACCATTAAAGTGTGCCGAAGCCTCAACGAAGAGCAATATCCGGTACCTAATATAGAACTAGCTTTGATTCGTTAGATCAACCAGGTGTGCATGCACATCATGGAGCCATATTCAGGTTTATACAATAAGATATTAAGTTGATTTAATATATCCGTATGGTACGCACAGAGATATATAGAAGGCGGTGTGTGCAGTTTCCACTATCAAAAAGATAGAAAATAAATAGTTTCTTGAAGTGCCTATTGTACTTAATACGCCATTTCTAGTCATACGATAAAAATGTTACTCGCTCCGTCAGCTGCGGAGAAAACTTAAATTAAAGAAAGTGTGAGTAGGGTAGACTGGGATCAATCGGGTCACACGGCCGATTGGATCAAGATGAGATTCGACAACTTATCTAATGGCAATAACTGTGACGTCCTGCGAGGTCAACAGAGCCATTGCGAGATGTAAGCTGTAGCTAGCCGCAATGTTTCAAGTTTGGTAGAAATATTCTTTTGATCCAATTCGCCCTGTCACCCAATTCGCCTCGGTCTACCCTATGCACTTTTTTTACTGCAGAATTTGATGTGCAAAGTAAATTAAATTGGATTTTAATTCCACTAATATTATAAACGAAGAAATATTAACTAAGAAGTAAAAATCAATCTACTTCGACCTTTTCAGAGCGCAGTACAAAAAACGTTGAATACGTGAACAAAACACGGCGTTATATCTCGGCGCCTTACAACTCAAGGCGAGCTTATAAACGAGCGCCTTTTGAAGTATTTTCCATTACATTAGGTAAGTCGCTAATCTCGCCCGTTCTTATTTTCGTGCGATGTTCCTCCGGCGTAAGCAAATATTAGCAGAGAGCATTGAAGAAATGCGGGCCGTTTGTAAATTTGATTACAAGATCTTCAGGTAGCTACTGAACGACATTATAACACTTATTTAGCTGGATCGCAATTTAAATTAAGAAAATTCTAATTTAGATTGTGGCATTGTATATTTTAACAAGTATCTCTTTCGTAATGTAGACCTACTTCCTAAGGGCCTTTTGTTAGCTCCATGATTCCTTGACTACTACAGTAGCTTTAAGTTGATCAAGAACAGAAAGCATATCTTTCAGACGATATCCATTCTCCTGCATCAGATCCCGATAATATTCTACAATATTGCATTGAATTATATTATTTATTCCCCACGAAATACTTGAGTCATGAAAAAAAAACATCGATCTAGTGAATATTTAAAACAAACTTAAAATCACTTAGTCAACATCCTCTTCTTCCTAACGTTTCCGGGGTTATGCCACGGCTCAGGGAGCCTGCTGTAGGGGTCCACTTTGGCAACTAATCCCAAGATTTGGCGTAGGCGCTAGTTTTACGAAAGCGAGTGCCATCTGACCTTCCAACCCAGAGAGTAAACTACACCCAATTTTTTTATTTTTTTATTTATTTCTTATATATTTATTAAAAGTGTTACAAAAATACAGTTACACCTAATTGGGATTAGTCCGATATCCTCACGATGTTTTCCTTCACCGATTAGTAAATATTAAACGATATTTCGTAAACTCATAGGTACGAGCCGGCAGGATTTGAACCTGCAACCTTCGGCTTGAGCCTTACCGCTGGGTTATCAACGCTTCAACCTGAACGCTTCGATCAGTTAGTCAACATGTTAACAAGATAACAAACAGTTAACCCAGGAAAGATACGGTTTTGACGGACATAAAATTATAATACCCTGATTTTCTCAAATTACATTCGTATGGGATGTTTATAGATAATATGCAAAAATCGTACAACTTTTTCGTCCGGAAGTAGGTAAATAGTAAAAAAATTAAACTTAACTACATCATTTTTTTTATTTTATTTACGGTAGCAAATATTTTTCTTGTTTGTGAACATGACGACATATTTGTCTTCTATCTGTTAAAAGCGACACCGAAGAAAACTTATTCACGTAAAACCGTTAAATGTACAAAATGTACGGCACGGGTGATTGATGTGTTATTTCAATAGAAACAAATGTTAATAGGTAGAAACTGGTCCTGACCCATTTACAAAGGCTTAAAAAACATATATACCTATAAATCTGACAACAAAAACGTTTGTAACATGTGTGTACATATTTGTGACGATTAGCATGTAACGATGTTTTGTTCGATTTTGTTGCCTATGTAATACTAGACTCACGACATATCCGTTACGCTAAAAAACTTAGCTATTATAAATTATTTCCCAAACACTCAAAACTTCTGCTGCTCAGCTGTCAGTTCAATGACTGGATTAAGTTGTAATGGTAACACACCAGTCTGCCGCAAGTAGGTAAGTGTTTGAACTAATGCAGCTCTGCATCCCTTTTGTTTTTCAAGACTTAGGAGGGAGACGCATCATGTTTATAAATAAATTATAGTGACATTGACTATTATTTTAAAACAACTTAGTTGGCCCATTCGTGTCAGTAGCCCGTTAGCCAGTGTCGTATCTGGCAACAGTTCGTATTGTGTAAATCTGCCAGCTAAGCCCGCGGAAGTGTCGCGGTTTATAACTCGTAAATCAGGAGGCTTATCGGAGCCGGTCGCCGGACGCCGTCCGCGAAATATGCAATGTGGACGCGAATATTACAGCGTTAGGACGACGTTAGTATATAGGTCGAACGCGCTTTTAGTACCTAAAGGCAACTAAGTAAGTCTGATTGTGGTATCTTCGTACAGAATTACAGAATCTTTGAGCCAAATGTAATAGAATTTCAAGTAAATATAACATTCAATTTGGATCCACAAGTTTTTATCATGATAAATAGTCTCCAAAATGTCTTGATCCTTGATATAGATACAGGGTCTTTATGATAACTACATAATTTAGATAAAGACTTGAATGTAAAATTAAATAATCGTGCCTTGACATAAATTTAGCAATTATTTAAGGTAGATCGCATGAAGGGCCCAAACATTTTTTTTATCGTGTACAGTTGCCATCCGATATATCGTAGTGGGCGAGATCCTCAAATACTTCTGAGCAGGGTTCAATTTCAATAAATTATTTACAGCAGATCCGCCAGTAACATCTGAGCACTAAATTTTTTCATAAATACATGAACAGCAATTATTTCAGTAATTTCTGATCACACCGAGAGGTAAAAATATATATATATAAGCAAGAGAAGTGGTCACAAGCGGACACCCGACGAACGGACGACAGACAGTGAAGTCTAAAGGTGCGTTTTCCCATATTTTCGTTCGTGTGAAATATGGGAAAACGCACCTTTAGAATGCTCTTTCAGATTCAGAAATGTTTATATGAAAATGCAGCTTTAGTAATAAGGTACTATCCCTTTGAGTACGGAACCCTTGAAAGATGGCAAGTTGGTGTGTTTAGGCAAGAAAATAAAAAGCAACTTTCAATTCATAGATATTTACATGAATAATCATTTATGTACATAAAATACTTATTTAAAATTTTGTTTACAAGTTACGGTGTTCGCGGATGTTTAAGAGCTGTTCAAAATGTCTCCCACCTTATAGCCACGGCAGAGCAATGCACGTATCCTTAAATTGTTTTTGAGTGACTGCAGCACTTCAGGAGTAATTTTAACCGTCTCAAAAGAGCCAATAATTATTTTTATACTTCGAAAAGAGTCGTTGGTCCTGGTCCGTCATCGTATACCAACGTTTTAATTTTACTCCACAAAAAAAAGTCCAGTGGAGTTAAATCGGGTGATCTGCCTGGCCACTGGACTGGGCCTGCACGTCCGATTTAATGCAGCTCGTAAATATTGTCCAGATGTCTCCTGACGTTTATCAGGAAGTGTGCAAGAGTACCATCGTGGTGGTAATACATTTGACGTACAAACTGCAAGGGAACGTCTTCAAGTAAGTCATCGAGGGTGGTCGTCAGAAAATCCAGGTAAATTTCTCCGTTCAGACGGGGCAAAATACCGAGCCGAGAATGTATGGCCTTATTATTCCCGCCCATACGTTTAAAGAAAATCGATGTTGAAATGAATTTTCTTCGGCTAAATGAGGATTTTTGAGTGCCCACATATGCCTGTTATGCTGGTTGAAAAGACCTTGCCTCGTGAAGGTGCATTCATCGGCAAAACAGCGTATTAAAGACAGTGAATTTGTAAACAATTCAATTAGTCTCAATGGTACTCGCATTTCATTTTTTGTTGTACGTACCTAAAAAACATAACATCGTTTGAAAATGTCCCAAAAGAGTAATGTTCTGGCGAGGGCAGTACGACAAATTGTACAGCCATTGTGAATATGTGTGCTCAGTGCAATTTCCGGATTCCGTTTTATCATGCAGATTTGTGGGCTCTTGTCGCATCTAGATATGTAAAAAATATAGCCCGGGCTCTATAAACTCTAGTAATGAATTCCTAGAAGGACATTGACTGAGATTTATCTCAACACTTCAAGTAAATCTATGATCTAAAAATTACAAAGAAAATACAATAAACATTTATCTCAGGATTTAAAAAAATAAAATAGATTATTACGTTATTAAGTAATGTTTTACTGTTTTAAATAAAAGTGTTTGCGTTACCTTGTTTGGGTCTTGCAAGCTAAATTAGATCCAATTCCCATTATTTGATTAAGTGGAAACTTCACATATTTAATGTAAGTGGGTGACAACTCCATGTTATACCATGAAGCTGATGTAGTCCCATCGAGCTGACACCATAATGGAGACCGGAGGTGACAATATAAACTCTGTGCTAAAATACAGACAGCGATAAAAAAGGTATCAAAACTGAGTTTTTGGCAAAAAACTTAATTAAAGAACTGCGACAGATTCAATTTGCATATTTCTATGTATTTTCAAAAACTGACTCGCAACTAAAAAATATGTCAAATAGTTACCAGCAAAGTTACCTTCCGCATATCCGATCATTTTCCGTCATGTCACAAAACTTGTCCAATACTATATCTCCCTCCACACAGCGCAAATCAAACAATAGCACGTCAAAACTACAATATGGAAAGTGGGCGTCATATTTACGATTGGCCAGTAGTCAAACGATATCTGAGCGATGTATGTGTGCCACCGCAATATAAGCTGACAAATAAAAAATACGTGTTGGAACGTGTAATATGTCTGTCCTTAACTCATTCCTAACAGAAGAGAGTGAGAACGATAGCGCCCTCTAATCGTACAATTTGGCTCCACAAAAAAGTCCCGAATGTGTACGTTAGAGTGAATGGCAGTATTGGACATTCAGCTGCGCGTAAAATCTATTGCACTGAAAATATCCGTTCGGAGTCTCGTTCGTTCAATTACTGACCGTGTTCAAATAGAGAAAATCTTTGTTTTATGCATGAGTTAAACGGTAAAAGACTGACAAATTGCAAAATCCCAGGGCTTTTAAAGAAAATGTGACAAAACTTCAAGCCGATTTCTAAACGTTAATAAGATCATAGGTACGTAATCTTCATTGTGGAATTTGAGGGTATTTTGGTGGATGGGATATTTTGAAAACAAAACCTAATAGCCAAGAGCTACATGGGCGGTTCTACCAGGCCCTCACGGGCCCCGACGTAGATCTGCCTGCGTAGGTGAACTGGTTACGATTTGGGGACCTCTTTGGAGAAATCGAAGGTTTTGTATGTGCAATTGCGGACGAAGTTATCATGACGAATAACTACCGGAATAATATCATATATATACGGTCGACATTTGTCGGGCATGCCGCCGTCCCGGAGAGTCACTCAGGCATATTATTTCCGGTTGTTCTCATCTTGCTAACAGCGAGTACTTGCACAGATATAATCTCGTAGCCAGGATTATTCACCAGCAACTTGCTCTTAAATACGATATTGTGGACCACGAAGTGCCGTACTACGAGTACGCACCTGCACCAGTTCTCTAAAATGGTTATGCCACGCTCTATTGGGATCGATCTATTATCACGGACAGGACTATTGTCGCCAATTTGCCTGACATCGTGCTGGTTGACTGATCGCAGCGTCTGGCCGTGCTCGCCGACGTCACCATCCCCCATGCCGAGAATCTCGTGAAAGCCGAGAAGGGCAAGTCCAGTAAGTACCTAGACTTGGCGAGATAACCGCCATGTGAGATGTTGACTCAACGATTATTGTCCCGATAGTCGTTTCAACGAAAGGTCTCTTAGCGAAGAGTCTCGAGCAACATCTTGAGAGACTCGCTAGGTGGATGGACCAAGTCAAGGGCAATCAGATGCAGAAGGCGGTAATTCTGTACACTGCGCGTATATATGCGTCCCTAACCACTGGCAGCCTGGGCCCTGTCCCGTTACCGGCGGCACTCCAGGTTAGGTTTTTTAAAATATGTTTACTTACTCGTATATGTATTTTGTATTGTTTTTGTATATGTTTTATTTTATTTTACTTTTATATCCATATTGTACAAAACCTTACTTAAGAATGAAAATTGAATAAAGAAAAAAAATACCTAATTAAAGTTTACTAACAAAAACAAACAATACCTTAAGACAAATAGCATCTACGAGCAAAGATAACCAATCCATGCGATAATCTAAAAAAAAAGAAAAAAGCAGCTGGTATTACGCATGCGTACGAGATTGACAGACGTCCAGACCCGATTAGATATGCCATGCTATCTGCAGGTCGGTCATCCCGAGGTTTTGTATGTAAATGCATACGTCACGCGCCCGTCCCATGCCAGACGGTTTTTGCATGCAACTGACGCCTCAAAAACTAAAACAGGGACAGGATAAATGACTGTCCTTTTCTGCAGCGTTTCCCTTTCTTTATAAAATACCCACATATTTACTTGTTACAGTTGTTACACATATATTATTATGTATATAATATCTCTATTCATGACACAACTGGTTTGCTACATATTGCTTGTATATTATTAACTGACAAACGTTTAAAACTGAAACTAAGTTACCTACTACGTATACTTACATATTTTAGGAATCGCGTAGTAGTTTAAATAAAATTTTCAGTTCTCTACAATTTCAGAAGTCTCCATGTGGTTAGACTTTCCGTTTTGAAGAATATAAACCCACATATAGGTATTCATCATCAATATTTAAGAGCTTTGCTCTTGTCGGTGGAGTAATCGCCACTCTTCTTTTTTCTGGGCCAGCCTTTTGACTTCCTCGGACGACACGGCAGATACTTTGTCTCTAATTTGGCTGAAATATGTGAGTCGAGGCCTTCCTCTACTTCTTTTTCCCTCAACTTTGCCCTCCAGGATGTTTAGGAAGAATCTGTCGTGCCGTACCAGGTGACCAACCATCTTGCCCCTTCTGTTGGCTATGGTGCTTAACAGGCATCTCTTCTCTCCTGCCATGCTCAGGACTTCCTCATTTGTCTTCCTTTCCGTCCATCTAATCCTTAACATCCTCCGCCAGCACCACATCTCGAAGGCTTCCAGTCGTTCTCTGTCTCGCTGTGTCAGTGTCCACGTCTCACTCGCATATAACGCAATGCTCCATTTATACACCTTAATAAGCCTTTTTTTCACATCTTTCGAGATGTGAGCTTTGAACAGATGTAGCAGATGAGCAGATGTTTGTGTGATAGGTATTATGACTGGTAAAAATCTAGCTAACTAATTGGAGAGAGTAATCTAAAAATGAAAACTACCTAACTCGTTAGATGCATTTTAATTAATAAAAAAAGCGATGTAGCCAACCAATGATGTACGGTCTCCTCGTCAAATCTTGAACATAATTTATAGTTTCAATACTTTCAATACCGATGGTGTAGCCAGACTTGGTATCAGCAATTAATTGGCAGTTAGGCCGACTTGGTGCGACACGTTCTCTGTAAGGGTATTAGACTTGTGTAGTATTGAGACCAGTCTCTCCGTATACGGTATAGCAATTACACCTAGGTGAAGACCGGAGCCGTAGGCGTCTCCGCAGATTGATATCTCCCAGGACAAAAGAAACGCTTAGAGAATAATAAGGCTTCAGTGCAAGTGAAATGATCTGGTACGCGAGACGGCCGCTTTGAAGTAGCGTTCGCTAAAAGCCTCTCTATGGGGCTGGGAAGTATTTCTTTATGTTGATACTTTTATTTCTTGAGATGTACATTTGTGGTGGTTTTATCTGTAGATATATTTAAAGTATTGTCGTTATTTGTTAAAATAAACTACTAGAATTAAAACTATGAAGAAATATTTATGAGTATGTTTGATAAGTTGCAACGGTTATAAACTTCAAAAAGTCTCCAGATAATATTTTATAGGTACCTACGGTTAAGGTGCATTTCCTTCATTGATAAAGGTGCCTATATCAGCATGTAAATAATCAAAAAACCTCAAAACAATATGGGAATTATAAAATTTATTCGTATTTTCATAAATGAAAAGCAACAACAAGGAGATCCAGGAATTACGCAGTGATATCAATGAAATGGAGCAAATACGCCAGGCGGTTTGAGGATACCTCCAAATAAGACGCGTATTCTCCTTTTCCTTCCGTATATCACCCTTACTTTACTGCCAATATGTAGTCGCAGCAAAAACGAGGGTAGTGGGATAATCAAGCCATTTTCCGGATGCCGTTAGAGTTAATGCTGCCTTCGGAGGCGTTGCTCGATTAATACGGAATCTAGCTATTAGCTGAAGGAAAATCTGTGACAAGCGTGCGAGTAGATATTAATGGGGAAATGTATAAATTACATACGCAGTAATTCATTTGAAAAGACAGACATAGAAGAATCAGATCACAACTTAATATATTATAAGCTTAATGAAGATAGTTTAAATAAGCCAGTACGTTCCTACTTAGAGATTATTATTAAATGGAGGCCAAGTTAAATATATATTATTATGCAGGCAAGTGACTATATATGTTTACAGAATGCTATTGGCATTCCGTTGCAATCAAGAATCCGTGTTCAAGCGACTTAGTACTCGATTCCTTTTTACGATCTAATTAAATTAAACTGCTTTAATAAAATTTTATTATTTATTATAATAAAACCTACCTTTGCATGAGGAGCAGCAGCAATAATGCATAACTAGCTTCGTTGCTTTCAGAGTCAATCCGGAGGACGGACGTAATACACTCGAGCACGTTTCGATGCAAATACGAGCATTTATGCGAGGCGCCTACAATGGTCATTACCACGTTTCAATTCGCTCAGAATTGCTTCGCTCTAAACAGTTGAATAGCGTAAAACGAAACCTACGGCCGGAGCGAGGAGGCACCACGCATATGTTGCACACGCGGAATATTCATGGCTCGCCAGTAAATGGAGTAGCGGAGCCAATTCAATAACACGCAACCAACGCGTTGGGAAAGGGCTATAAAGAAATCGGTAAGCGGACATTCAATCGCGAAATATGTACGAGCCAATAAGTTGAAATGCAAAATGGTATGATATTTTAAACGGGCGGCGGCGGACAGCTCGCAGCGGATGCCGATGCAGTTGCCAGTTCCCAGAGGCATTAAGTTATTAGCTAAGCGCTTTGTCCCGATACACGGTTGGACACAGCACCGAACATTTTACTCTGCAATTTGAATTCAATGGACGGAATTAGAGAACGTGTGCGCGACGCGCGACACCTAACTGACCAACTAAAGTACTTTAACGTATTACATGCATTTCCACTTCCAAATTCATACATAAGAGTCTGGCTACTTTATTGACGTTTAGTATGGCGCATGACTTTCCTTGCCATGTAAAGCGTTCTTCTGTTTTATTCTTGAGCGTTGGTAATATCAACATTTTAAACTACAATATTCATCATAAAAGGAAATTGTGTGTGAAGTTGTGTATGCAAGAATCTTTTATTCCACATGGAATCACGTACTGTGGTCGCTGGTTGTTTAATTAAAACTTTTCGATTACTTTCCTATCTACACTGATTCGTCATTTGCCCAATTTCTCACAATTATCTCGAATGGAATTAACATTTTTCCAATCAAATCATGTAGCTCCTAAAACGGTTGTCGTGTCTTGGAAGGACGTGAATCCGCGAGGAGTTGATTAGCTTAATTGATGCCATTAATCGGAGCGATCGCAACGATGAGCGTATCGTGTTTAATTAACTAACGAACGCACGGACATTTGATTATCTTAATGTAGATGCGTCGCTGCAGCCGGCCGGTGGGACCCGCCGGGTGTCGCTGCGCTGACTTGCTATACGTACAGACACTGCTATTTCTATCCCCTCTGCTAAAAGAATATGGAGAAAAATCAAATCATTCTATGTATGGGCTGGCAATTGACATGTCTACGTATAGCCATCGGCAGAATATTTTGTATAAAAAATGTCAGGCAAGGCTACTCCCGTTGTCTATGCTCTAGGGCTATTTCTAACGAGAGTACGTACAGCGTGCGTAGCCAAGATGCCAATCGCTCACGCTTAATAATGTATCGTAGCTACCTCTCTCTATCACTCTTCCTTATTAGTGTGACAATGACAGTTGCGTTTCGTTAGCGACTGAGCGTGAGCGATTGGCATATTGGCTATGCACCCTGGAAAAGCAAAATTTATGTATTGGTATGAAGAATGTGCTTACCATGAGTTGTAAGTAACCGTAAGCGTTAGCGACTGTCTAAAGTATGTCCGTCTCGCTCCTACAACCCCTACTCTGGCAGAAGCGAGACGGACATACTTTAGAAAGGCGCTAACGCCTACGGTTACGTCCACACACGTTCAAAAGTCCATGGGCAATTTATGAATGAATTCATTCATAAACTGCCCATACAATTCTCTTCAGTACTACACTCCTCAAACCTAACAACTTTTCTTCAAGAAATTTTAAAAATGTGAGTTTTAAAACTGTGTAGGTTTTCACTTTTTCATACAAAGTAAATTGTATTTTCAATGTACGTTAACATCAGCCTAATTGACGACTCTTGTCATTGTACAAAAATGACAAACTTCGCAGTACATTGCGTCTTCTAACAAACTATAAAGTGTAATAAAAATAAAAAACAAATGTTATTTTTAATAGTCGCTGAGTAAACGTTGTTCAGGTTCGGGAGTACCACATGTCATGTACCGAGTTGATTGGTGAAGATTGCCGCTGTGAGCCTGGTTTACACATATTTGGAATAAATATTTTCGTGTCTTCACTTAATTCCGAAATGACCTCCAGAATTTGGAAGGACACGCATTTGTATAATGTTTTTTCGCGCAAAACCTGTTATGGCAAATCCTTAGGATCCTAATGCCTTAAGTAGTGTTCATAAAAGCGGTGAATGCGTAGATAGATAATGTATCAGACAAGCAGAAAATTACATCTAAAAGATAGGTAGATCAAGAGAAGACAACCATCAATCGTCCTATCATTTCATATAAATAGATTTGGTTCAATTTGCTACAATCGCCAAGGCCACGGGTGATGTACTGATTAGATAAGCCAGATAGCTGTGAGCCTAGTTCGTAATTAATTATAATAAATCGTTCGGTGTCTGCGTCACGTAATCGCGTCCAGAAGTCGGACGGACGGCGGGTAGTCGACGTAAATTAGCGAGTGCGCGCCGCGATAGCGCTGTTTGTATAAACAGATGCGCCGCAAGTTTTAAGCTTTCGGGGTACATTTTGGTGGAGGGAAACGTAAAATGACAAAGCGTCATTGCCTTACTTTATAAGGTTTTGTATTTGCCATAAGTGTTCCTAAGTACTTCAGATTGTGAAATTGCCCTTTTTTTACATACTCTTTATTACCAATGTTCAGAGAGACATGAAGGAGATGGGTCTTACTTCAGAAGACGCAATAGACAGAAGCAAGTGGCGCCGCACGATTGGGAAAGCCGACCCCGCGTAACGGGAAAAGGCGAGGCCAAAGAAGAAGAAGACTCTTTATTAGGTATCACTAATGAAATGATGTTACTTAGATGTTTTATTAGATAAATATATCTAGTTATGTAATAAAACATCTGTTTTTAGCAACTGCATATGTCAATACCAACCACAGCAAAAGCAGGAATCACCAATTTTTAATCGAAATTTTTTCACTGTTATGTTAATCAAACTTCGGTTCCAAAAGCAGTTATCGCAACATACCGTCAATAACCTGACCTCACTTATTCTTTCTTTACTTAAATGAAAACCACCTGTCTTTCCAAAACGATACGTAAAATAAACATCTTCTTATAACTTGAGCCGCCCGCGCCGCGTGGCTGCGCATCTCTTGTTCTAATTACGAGCACCCGCCCCATGGAGTTTGAAAACCTACCATAAACTCCTCCAGGTACTCATTCTGTCCAAAGAGCGAGAAATACCGGAAAAATTATCCCTTCTCCCTTTCGCTCAACGGGAAATTATCGCTGCAACGCTAACCTGCCCCAGATAGCTGTATAATTGCCCTTTCACCCCTTTTCTTCGCTCATTTATATTCAGGGTAGCATCTTTAAGTGGTTTATACAAATCGTGCAACATCCTTTCAATGTAAAGAAATAGTATATTTGATTTTTAAGTTAAATGTGAATTCAACATAAAAAATATAAAAGTAAAACAGTAGGTAGTACAAAGCAGGGCACGTTTAGTATTAATCAAGGGACCTTCGTTACAGTAGTTTGAACGTATCGTGCCAGTTTTGCCGCAGCATTTCTCCGCTATCACTTCCTACTATTATCGGTTCGCAACGCAGCAAAGACTCGCCCTTAACTAATGTCTCCTTTTGTAGTGGGGCCACTTTAATCAGTTGTTTATATTATTGCCCGGGACCGGCCGATTTAATCGGTACTTTACCGTTTCTCATTGTATGTCGCTATAGCGTTTTCAACAGAAGCGAGATAGAAGATTTATAGGGAACCCGAGCCTTCTGCGAGCGATATTTGTTTAGGATTAAGAGATTCGGCTATGCGTAGAGTTAAACGATAAACAAAAGCTATGCCGCCACAAACTGCTGTTTGTTTAATTGTACATGCATGATAACGCGTTGACGACCCGGCTTCCGAAGTTTTGGAGCTCCACGAAGGATTAATGTTGCGTCCGTTAACTACATATGAGGTGGCTAAGTCGAATATAAGAGCTTATGTGCGGGAGAAAAGTGTGGGGAACTTTAGGGGTTAATTAATTTGTTGCGTTAAACTAGCGGGATTATGGGATCAGTTTTAGTTGAAAACTCTATAAATAAAGCGGTTGTGAAAATGGTTAGCATTAGATACAAAATGAAACGTATACCCAAGTTAATCAGCTTAATTAGTTAAGTTTTGTCTAAGGCCGTGTTCGTATTTCATGCGAAATATCTACATGAGCACAAAATATTAAGCATTACAATTATCTTCTATTTACATCCGTAGGTAATGAACGCTCTCGTATCCCTTGTTTACCGACAAACAATACAATTTTCGAGGCATACTAGTTTTAGACAACCAAAGCACATAGCGATTGACTTTGGAACGCTCCACTAAGTGACAAAGAGACCGCCAGCGGACATGTATGTACGAAATGTTACGTATTATCAGCGGCACAAATCCTGACTCAAAATAGACTTTATCTTTTTTGGAATAAGGTTTATGAATGGTGTGTTAAATGGGTCGATGGTGGTATGCGTACTCAACTAAGCAAATAATACTCGGTAGCAATGATAAGACAACACGGTCGGAGCATTGTTTTTGTTAGCGCTCACCGTGCAGGGACATGTTAAATCAATTAGCAGATAGCCTACTCGTATTTGTTAGACATTGAGCCTTTAATGTTTGTTAATTCCGATTGAACTTAGATTATTTTGTCTGTTCGGTTCACTGAGTTCTTCAATAAAACTGATATGTGCTTGGTTCTAGTAAAAGGCATCACTATGTCGGTCTTTGGCATTAGTCACATAGATTCATTTCGACTATCCAACATTTATCGACAATGGACTTATCGACAATTGAAATAGTGGGATATACTACTTAAAACAGTCACGGCTCTTGTTCGGAATGAAGTGCATAATTATACTGACGTATTGTGTCTAGAACGAATGAGTTTATTGATTTGGCGCTCTTAATCCAGTTGATTAGACATACAAATGTACCTACTTTTGTATAATTTTCAAATAATATCCATAATAACGGTACAAACAAATTGCGCGTAGGAACTAATTACAATGCAAATTAGTACAATTAGCAGGTAACTACTATAATCCATACCCATGTACCCATTATTTTTTTTATTCTTATTTCATAGTCATAATTGCATACTATGATTAAAAAACGAGCAAGAGCATTTCGGGCCAGGCTAAATGTAAGGTAGTTTACCGTGTGTCACAATAGAGGAATTTCAAACTTACAAGGCTTATCTTTGTAGTTTTATGATTTATACCCCCTTTAAACTAAAAAAAACGTTGAAAAAATAGGTCGCGGGTTCAAATCCTGCCTATGTACGAAATATCGTTTGATATTTATTTAACAATGGCTTTTAGGTAAATGAAAATGTCGTGAGGAAACCGGACTATCCCATTAAGGCCTAGTTTACACTCCGGGTTGGAAGGTCAGATTGCAGTCGCGTATGTAAAACTAGCGCCTACGCCAAATCCTGGAATTATATTATTGCCAAAGCGGACCCCAGGCTCCCTGAGCCGTGGCATAAGCTGAGAAAATGCTAAGAAGAAGACCCCCTTTAACTAAGAGCCTGTTTTTTATGAAAAAATTAAAAACGGCTAAAATAAAGCGATTTTTTTAATATGGTCAGCTTAAGGTGAAGACCATATCAAAAATTTTGCTTGAAAGTATAAAGCTCTACTTTCTTGATTTTCTCATATTTTTGGCGTAACGGTTCAAAAGAAAGCAAAATGAGGGGTGTTTTTTTTTTACCTTCAGAGCGCTTGTTATCGAAAATATTTACTAAGTACATCAAAACACATCAAAACATTTTTTTGGAAAACCCCCATCCTTTTCTAATAACATGTCCAACGATACCTCACACTAATTAAAACCAATTGATTTGATAAGCTATACAAACACAAACATGGCAACTAAATAAATGAAAACGTGACATACTAACACATTAACAACACGTGAACTAGTTATCTGTAAAAGCGCAAAGATTCTTTATCCGGACAATCAGCGGGGACAATCTTTCCTCTCTCGCCCGACGCGCCGGATCGAATCCCGTCCCGCCGTCCGCCGGACGTCCTGAACGTCTGCCAGGATTATCAACGGTTACACGGACACTGTTTTACCCTCATTGTTTGTTTTTGCCATCGGGGAAATGTAACGTTTGTTAGCTAGAGCTTTATTTCGAGTCGGACGTCGAGCTTTAGTAGTGGAAGCGATGTGCTAGTTTTATTTCATGAGTAAGTTAAGTTACGTTGTAGCGAAGATATTTTCTACTTGAATTCGATTGCTAGCTTTTAACATAGGTTGCCTGATTCAGTTCAGAGAATGATCATAACAGATTCGATCGATTTGGATAGAATCATCTTCTAAATACATACTTAAAAGATTCCGTATTATAACAAGACTTGAAGAAAAATAAATTGTTGACGGTAGACCATGAAATTTCGAACTGTCATCAAATGTCGTCGTGAAGTTCCACTTATAATTTATAAAGTTCAACCCCAAAAGAGGTGAAAAGAGGTTTGAAAGGTTTAACAACGTCTAGGTAAAGAAAGTCCCGCGTAGAAGCTTGTACGATATAAAGTAAATCTTCTCATGCCCCATAGTACACGGTAGATCTTTCAGGTTCTATAAGTAATAGAATGATTGACGAATACAGTACCTATGTGACCAGAGTCCTTTCAAAATAGGTTTTAGAATAAAATTAAATAAGCCTTTTAAGAAGACACTCCTCGTGTTGTGTCGTGTACAATTAGGCTACTTTGTAGCTTAATATTATCCTCAGTCATGATATTGTCATCAGTTTAGGGTTACAAGAAGCTGCCCTCTTAATATAATATCGTTTGGTGACAGGATCTGTGGGTATTACCGTTTCGCCCAAACGAGCACAAAACACGACGACGCGTCAGCCCGTAGGCGGCCGGGTAAAAACCGCCGTCTCCCACGACGCCCAATCTCGAAACAAGCTCTCTATATATTCAGCTAAAGTCTACTTTTTCATACTTTGCAATAAATGTCGCTGGAACGACGGAAAAACTATAACAAACACGGCGCTTCGTTCAGTTCCAAGAGGGAGGTATATTATTAAATTGGGCTATAAAATTTGCCATCTATCGACGCGGTGCGTACCTAAAATAAGGGGGTTCTTGCAACAGACCAAGTAACCTGCTCTTTCCTTTTCACACTTGGGTAATTTGCTTTTTGCGTCTCCACTGTGGTTCGGGACGGGATGAGTGCACGCTCCTTGTTGCGATTTGCAAACAATGGCTTGTTGGCCGCCTTGTTGTTGTCCCTTCACATCTTACGCGCCGAAGATATGGCGTCAAATTAAACACTGTTCTTATCTCGCACCATTAATATGTTAATAAAATCAGCATAATTATAATGAAATTGATATTGCCCCTTTTTAGGTGGCCTGCAAAGTGGTAAGGAATATGTTACAGTTATTATACACTCCAAAAAATGGCCACTTAAGAAATTGTTAATCATTTACTAAGTGCAAGTTTTGTACGCAATCATTGCAAAACATACTCAAACTTATTTGGGACGAGTTTCCTCTTAAAAAAACATACATTTAACAAAACAAACAGGTTCTACCTGCTTAATTTCTCGCGCAGAGGCTAGTACCTGAAAGCAAGCTAAGATGAAACTCTCAAAGACTTGAACGCCATTAGATCCAACCGGCTTGGAGTGGCTCAAATCGTCTTCGTCGGAGGCCAATATCCTCTTTGGGTCTCTGAGCCAGCATAGTTAGCTAGCTAGCTTGTTAACGAGGGGGAACGGGCATAAATACCTTTAGAGAAGGAATTTACAAATTAGTGACATAGGTAACGTATATACACATAAATGTTACAATACTGTAATCAATAACATCCACAGATGGAAATAGGTGAAAGTCTTCAGACTACTAAATAGATGCAGTTTTAAAACAAATGCAGCGCCACCAGAATATTACTTCACGCGTTTAACCTCATTATTCAAACATCTACTTACCTACCAGCAATACTTTGTCTGGATCAACTACACTACATCATGATGCACATAAGTAGGTAGTAATCACAAGATCGTAAAATAAGAATGTAACACTTATTGACTTGAGCAAGACAAACAAGCAGATAACTTGAGTAACCGTCAGATGGTGCAAGATATTGATTCTGGTAAACAAACAATCTATGTTCGGCACCGGGGCCACATGCCGATGTTCTTACCTTCCCCATTATTAATGCCACCACGTCGTTTAAGGCACAGGCCCGAGTACGCATTGTTGAATTCTGTACAACGTCTCCTATTGTGGCGTGAACAATAATTTGCAACCGAACCCACCTTAAGCGCAGGTTTAAAGAGGCGGCGAGAGCGATTACGGTTCTAATTAGGTACACAACTAACTAAGTAAGAGGGGGTGAAGATTTTTTTTTGTTCAAAACAAAAGACAACTGTATATCGCTTTTACGTGTTCTACTTATAATAAGAAAAAATACAGGACTAACAAAGTTACATTCCATGAACTAGGCCGCATGATGTGACCATCTATTGAGAGATATGGGTCATTTTAGAGTAACACAATACTAACATAATATTGTCTGTTTCCGCGATTTTTTTGACTGAAATTGAACACCTTAGAACGGATTAATCGCGTTTATTAAGACCATGAAGTACGTTTCGAGCCCTTTACATCACTCGTTTTCACAGGATTAAGATGATGACGATGATGATGGTCATCATCTTAACCCTGTGAAAACGAGTGCCGTAAAGGGCTCGAAACTTAGGGTCATGGTGTTAATAAACGCGATTAAACTGTTCTAAAGTGTTGAATTTCAATGCAATACTAATATTTAAATACTTTTAACTTAGTATGGCACTAATAACCAATTAACCATGTCGGTATGCTATCATATTGTTTAATCTTTGATCAAATTACCCTCAATCGATTTAATAATTGAAGCAAATATTTTGGAAACGAGGACTCGCTCAAGAGATTTTTTAACCGTAGTCGATAGCGACCGCGCGTCTCGATAGTATTTACATCTTGCTCTTTCTTAGCTTGTAGGAGAGCGGAGTAGTTGCAAATACTTTTGAATCACGCAGTCGCCACGGACTCATGGTAAAATTCATAGTAAGCACATAGATAACCTCCATTTTCCAACCCTGGCATCTTTTAATTATTATGTCTATTTTATCCCCTTCTAAATTTTCCACGAACTGAAACAAATACTCGTACGTACTTTTCCCCATGAATGTTGAGCTTTGACTCGCCCGCGCCCTCTCGTCGTGTTTTCCCACTAAGACGCGAAAGGATCAAATAACGGTGGTATTAGCGGCAAACGAAGCATTAGACATTCACGTGTAATCCTTTCCTCTAAGCAGGATTACCGGCTCCACTCGTCTGTACAAAACCCTTTAGTTTACCTGATGTCGTATTGTATTCCGATATACATTTACAAACTTGTATAGTATGAACTACTACTTACTTATTTATTATTTATTTATTTTAAACATTATTGCACATTAAATAATTTACTAAAGGAGAACTTAATGTCAGAAGGCATTCTCTACCGGCAACCTTTGGGCCAAACAGAGATCAAAGTTATAGGTACTTATAATATCGTAAGCCAAGATCTGCCTTATATTTATTATGAGCTCAAATAATTTTTGACATAAATTAGCATTTGACAGTCAAAATCATTTGCGATGGTAAAAAGAATGACGCACTAAAATTGTCAACGACAATACGGAATAAGTTTATAACGTAAATCCGCTTCGAATAAACTTTTATCTTGCTTGTGAAAATGAAAAGCAATCTTAACTTAAAAGTAAAAAAAGTAAGATAGTTAAAGTTTTACCTTGACCTATTGCAAATTTATGCCCTAAACATTTTTGGTTCGAATTTATTTAGATACTTACTCATAAAAATCCGCAATACTTTTTAATTAAAGTAATGACTCCATAATTGCGAATTGCGATGCGTTCATTTAGTTCCCGCTGCGCCTGCCGCGTGCTCAAGCGGTTCGTTATTTCATAAATCGATACTTCCAGCTCGTACGCGACGAAATGATCACTTCAATTAGAGCCTTTTTGAGGAGCTCCGGTTTATGACGCATCAATATGTGTGTAGATTGTGATACTGCAATTCGTGTCAGTTTATTTTGTGTTAGTAAGGCTTCACCGCGATGTGCGGCTGTTAAAAAAAAATTACAACGATCGGCTCTAATGTATTTTTTAACTGGTTGCATCTTATTAGTGCAGATAATACATATATTTATTGGTAAAGAAATCACGCAAATGAAGCATGTATTTATTGCAAATGAAGTATGTATTACCTTGTAATTTGAAGGTCAAAAGGGGTCAAATCCATTGGTACGATTTAACCGACCAAATCTTGTATTAGTGCGATTTCAGTGTATAATTATTGGTATTTGTATCTGAAATAAACAATTACTTAACATCAATCAATTAATCAATCAATCAATATCAATCAATAACAATAACAATTAACATAATGCTTAACTAATACAGTTTAAATGGTGGTGGTACGATCTACCCGATTCGTCGGCTAAATCGTATCGATGGCAGTCCCTTCGGATCGTAAATTTAATCCCAGAGTACTCAAGATACTGAACTTTTATATTAATAAGCAGTCACATTTCTAACCACTTTCAGAAAAAAAACCACACTTGAGTGAAAAGTGGGAGGTACGATATAACCGATTCTCTCATTTGCATTTTTTCTTAGTATGAATAATTACGCCAATACTTAGTTGAAAAAAAATACGATTATTTTCGAATAAAAGTACATTTTGCAGCCTCGTATCTAAAACAAATATATATTAGGAATTTCGGTGATGCAAAAGTGGCTCAAATTGTTTCAAATTATCATTCTTTCAAAGTTTTATAGTTACTAATAAGAAAAACCTATAGTTTTTTAAATAAACGCCAAAAACTAAGAAAGCCATTTTTTTAATGTCTTACGCCGAAAGTTTTATTTTTCTTGTAAAACGCAGTTACACACTTTCCTGTAGGCTCCCTATATTATAACATTTATAACATACCAAAAATGCAACTTTAAATCACGCCTTGCGTTTTCTATGTAAACCTCGACTAGCGTAACTTCTACTTTTGCAATTCCGTTTTTTTTTGTAAAACTACATGGCTTTGACCCCGTTTTGCACTAAGACGCAAGATTGTTAAATGCACTAACATCATTAATATTATTATTCAACTTTTTTCATACCATAATTAGTTGAGCAGATTAATATTAAGCTGAAAACGTTTGCAGAACCCAAAACTGATAAAAAATCACACTTTGAATCATCGTTTCTCATAAATTATAAGACTTCCCGGTGATGCAAGTTAGCTCAAATTGTTTGAATATTAAAATCCTTTCACCGTTTCATAACAACCAAATGCCCAAATAACTACGGTTTTTTAATAGACCTTCAAAAACTAAAGCGAAAATTTCGCAGTTTTCTAGATATTTTTGACAAAGTTGCGTTCGGCGCTCGAGGTCACTCACATACTTAGTCACATATTTGTGCCGATATCATAAAAAAGTCTCCAAAATATAAATCCTCCAGATTTGACGCACACAGTGAATAAGAGGATTACATGCACTTTTTCGTATTTTAGCTGGAAACAATATAATACAACTAAAATAATTTGAGTAGAAACTTCTGACTCGAATTACTGCACGACACAATGCATTTGGCGAGGGATAGAAACCTGTATTAAGGGCCCGACTGATGATATGGCATGAAAGTGTCATTTTGATTTCATGTCCCTTTTAATTGTTTACATGTTTTATTATGTTATTTAGTAGTATATTTACTGACAGACTACTGTCACACTGGCTGCATGCGTGACAGCCTGACTGACTAAAAAAATAAATTATGGGTTCTACGACTGCGATGCTCTACAAAGCTTCACGACTCTCGCGCTTCTACACAGCTCCAAGTCTTCAAATAGTCACACGACGACACCACTTAAACTCGCCCAGCGTGAGCCACGAGAGGGTATAATGAAGGCATTAAGTTCACTTTCGGTAATATGCAACTTTAAGTACGCTTCGATGTTGCGATCGCCCCGCGCGGTATCGGCGCGGTAGCCGCGCGATCTAATCCCGTCCACGATCAGCGTCGCTCATTAACGAGATTTATGTTCCAAAGAGAGACGTTCCGGCGACGTCGTGTGCCCCGATGCGTTATTTACGACGGCCAGATTGGCCAGATAGAGCCACGACGCCCTGGCCCGTGCCTTACTTGGGGGACTGATGATAACGTTTTCAAAAACACTGCTAATTTCTTCGTGGGATACTCGGGAATACTTTTATATAACATAGAGCACTTCTCACTCCTAATTAATCTTTTTATCGATTAAGACTAAATTAATAGATTTTTCAGTCCTCCGGCCGGTAAGCGCCACTTTACGCAAAACTAAATAGCCGCCTCCCGGCTCCGTCGGGCTGAAAAATAGTATACAAACCTCGGCCGGTAAATGGGAAAGCCTCGGATCACATGTTAGTCGACCTCGGCTTCGCCTCGGCCGACAATTACATGGAATCCGAGGCATTTCCCACTTAAACGGCCTTGGTATGTAATGTACTATTATAAATTGTCTCCGTTACAACCTAGCAGCTACGTGACTGAACATGACCTGTAACTCCTGTAAGGTAAGCAGTACACTCGTTAGCTACCGTCGTCATAAGATCCGCTGACTGTAAAAGGTAACCCAATCCTATGGGCTGCTTAGTAATAGCGCAATTGAGAGGCCACTATACCTACTAGCTTGTTAACGTGGACAGGGTATAGAATCATTTGATCGCACACGTTGCTAACGCATGTGTATACATATCGCTTATTCTTTTAAGCCCACTTGCACCACCCAGGGTTAACAGGTAAGCTGGAGTTAGGCTGTCAAGTTCCATACAAAAAACCGCTTAACTCCTGGTTATGTGGCGAACCCCGGGTATTGCAAGTGACCCTTAGAGACTTCTGTTTACGGCAAAACAATGTCAGCTATATTTCCTAAATTCAGTCAGAATCAGACCGACTACAGAATACCGCGAAAGCTAGTTTTATGCACTTACTAATAAATAAATTTTCAGAATAAACAAACACGGGTCAGTATCTAATTCTATGTACGGGCAGGGTAATCTGAACGCGAGATAAATCGTACCCGGTAAGAATGCTCGCATATCGCGCACATTTCGTGCGAACCCGGCGAGGGCGGGCGTATCTTTTGCCAGTAACCTTAGATTAATAATTGTATTGCACAGAGTGGACCAAGTAGACGGATGCTTAGAATATTGCAGGATTTAGTTAGATGAGTAGAGCGCACATGCAGTAGATTTGGAAACCATACTGGGAGATGTCTTCATCTACCTAATAGTAAACGTCTTTCGGCAAGCATGGTTTTTCTGATAATGACAAAATGGACTTCACATTGCTTACTTTAACCTATATGCGTTTACAAAAAAAAAACCTTTTCCGTAGTGATACCGATTTGCACTTTCATCTCAAAGTACCTACTGATCCTTTTTTGAGTTTTTCGGTTTAGATTTCTGAATGTACCTGGAACAAAAAGAACTGGTTTAGTTTAGTGCAATGACACGAAATATACTATTAACATTGGCTAATGTTACATCACCCTAGCAATTTTGACAAACCGTAGCATTTAAAAAAATAAAATGCAAAGACATGTCACCAGGGCCTATACAACGAAATTCGAACGATTGCGGATTTGTATCTCCATCTTTGTCACAATTGCATATTGGAGTGACAAAGAGGTTTTCCCGTCAATGCCAATTTTCGATGTTCGTGGTAGGCCTGCAGTGGTTGCAATAAAAGCAAAGAAAAGGCATGTCTGTTCATTTATTTCTTCATCTTTTTATCAGTAATCCGATAATAATGAACAGAAAATAGTAAGAAGGCTGTGGCACAGTAGGGTTTGTACTGGATGCACGGAGAGCCGTATCGCAGAACATAATTCGGCGAGCATCACGCGCAGCCCTAGACACTATCGCTACTAGATTTTCCAAGAGAATCGCAATTCTTAGCACGATGTTCTAGTAATTTAAAACGGTAGGAAAACGATCTTTACTTTGTTTCGTAGTTTATAAAACTCTATATTCACTAATTATATCAGTGGACAGGCAGAAGTGCCGAACATTACTTAGGTATAAAAAAACCCACTTTCACTAGTTTATTTTATAACTAAAGCAGTAGGTACTTTAGAATAGGTCAAACTATCACGACTATATTATTATTGAAGCTCGGCTAAAGTCTAGTATGCTTACCATGAGTTGCACGCAACTGTAAAAGAATGGACATATCCTTGAACGCCGCAGTCGCTATCGAATACATCCTCGTACAACTCATGGTAAGCTCACTGTTACCTACTTTCTAATAGATAACACCTTATTTCAGAACGCAACTAGTTACGTTTTAAAGCCTACAATAGTGTCAAAAAGAATCTATAGGTTTTTGCTAAAAGCAAATTTGATTTATTGAGATAATAAATTTCCAGCCTAACTCTAATTTTAACAATTTTCGACTTCGTATCATCTATTATTACTCAATAAGTTTCATATGCGGGCATGTATCTCACCACTCAATGAAATGACTTTAAAAAAATGTACTTCATGTACTAAGTAGAAAAAACCGCATTGAACTAACGAGCTTTTTTTTTATTATTTTACTATCACATGGGAATGTCTGTCCATAAAGAAATAGCCTCAAGCTACTGAATGAATACGACTGTTAAACGAACACTATAAATGAGAAAGAAGGACTGAGGACTCGAGAAGCACAGTCCTAAACAATTATAGCTTATGATGTAAAATTATATTTCAGTCCTCCGGCCGGTAAGCGCCACTTTACGCAAAACTAAATTGCCGCCTGCCGGCTCCGTCGGGCTGAAAAATAGTATACAAACCTCGGCCGGTAAATGGGAAAGCCTCGGATCACATGTTAGTCGACCTCGGCTTCGCCTCGGCCGACAATTACATGGAATCCGAGGCATTTCCCACTTAAACGGCCTTGGTATGTAATGTACTAATCGCAATAACCTACACCGAGTCCCTGCCTACGAGAATAAAACATTTTTACTAAAACACAAACTTACTGAAACGCAGTTAAACGCCTTAATTAACGAACCAACTTTAAAATTAGTAAAAAATACATATGATTATAAGTATGGAATTGCAGGCGTCCATAGGCTACGGTGACCGCTTTTCATCAGGCGGGGCGTATGCTTATTTGCCACCGTCGTGGTATAAAAATAGTAGTTTGTGCAACAGTGATATAATAAGGGTTCTTAAAACCTCAGGGTTGCCGTTATAAAACGAGACGAACTCGAGTTTTATAATAATAGACCCGAGAGTTTTAAGAACCAATTATGTGCATACGCTACGCATACGCTAGTTTTTCTACGACAGCTAAAATAGCGTAAAAAGCCAAATCTAGAAAGGTGGCAGGATGTAGAAGATGTCGTGCCCACTATAGAAAAAAAAAACAACAACTGCGCTGTCAGTCATCAATTGACAGATAAAAGTGCTGAAGTAGAAAACTTTTAACGATGATGAATTACCGTAGTGATTTAATAGCATAAACTTATATAGGTATAGATTTGTATATAATATAAAAAATAACTTACGCAATGTTAAGCAAATGAACCAATTCGTTTGTATATACCTATATACCTATCAATAAGAAACATTAATTAAAATAAAACTATCATTGATTCTACCCAGGTTATCAAATTTAAAAAGTTGATTGACCCATATCAATTTAACAATTGGACAGCAAACCCCGTGCATATTAAAAATCCAATTTAAAAAAGTTTGTTTAGTGGGCTCACGTTCGGGGGCGGAAGCAAACCCTTCATTGGCATTACATCCAATCGATTCCTCGTATTGGGCTAGTACCAGAGCAAACCGGCGTGTTCCGGACCTTTTGTTCCATTGTGGCCCGCCTTTTGTTCTACCGTCGCGGATAAATTATTTTCTACGATCCTTCTTAGCTCCTATCGCGTCCCATTTCTCCCGTTTTAGTTCCACTCGATGCGCAACGATTACGGCCTTTATGTTTGGATGACGCGAAAATCATCCTGTCTGCCCTACAATTTTACGCCTCAGTATTCCATCTTAAAGAGATAAATTAGAAATACCGAAACGGGAACTCGAGTAAACTCTACCCAATTCTAAAGTATAATATTCTGTTATTTAAGAATACTGAAGTGGATTATTTACCGTTCGCTGTACTTAAAAGTAAATGGCTAAATGCTTCAACTGATTCAGAGGGCGTAAATCAACAAACATAATATGTATTTTTGCAATAAAAAATTTACACACACACACTACACTTTTAACATAATTCTTATGAGTCGTGCATATGGTTGCCAATAAAAAATTTAAGGGACGACGTTCATTAACCCGTATCATAAAAACGGCATAAATATGAGTGATTAAAGCTGGATCCTTAGCGGGGGTCCAAGAGTCGAAGATTATATAGGTACGGTCAGCTTCATAAGTATGTATTCATCTGTATTCAATTTTGATCCTTCTTCTACAGTCAAAAGTTCCGAAATGTATATGTATGTATTTATAGATGTGACTATACTACAGAGAGGCGGAAAGAATTACAAAAAACATACACTACTTTCTTCTCCTTTAAATCAAAATAAATAAAATAACCGCTAAGTCGTTACATGTTTTATGTTTGTGAATGCGGTAATTGAAAGGGTTTGCTGTTTTTGCTATATTTCATTACCATTTAAGTCAAACCATTTTGATATATAATTCAGTTTGAAATAAACCTGGTGTTGAGTCTAAAATAAGAGTTGGCGCCAACACAAATTATAATCTCAAGCAATCCAATAATGAATATGATAAAAGGTGTCAAGTAACACGATCAATCGGTGCCACAAGAGGCGATAGTGTCTTGTCGCCCGCCGCCGACTGCTCTTGATTGATAGAACCAACCTGTAGACCACTTACAATCAAGTAGGAGTAAATTAAGACACTCCCGCCGCCTTAATGGAATACGATATTCATCAAACGACCCAAAATTAAGATGGGGGCCTTTAAAATAGGTAGATTATAGTGTCGATGACAAATGACTCGGCTTAGCTTGGGTCGACTTAAATTAATACCAGTTTACATATTTTTATTCTACTTTCTTTAATTTTAGAATTACTAAATGTCATGTTGACTTTAATATTGTATAATATGATGAGTCTACCATTTATGAAAAGTGAATTCTATTTTAAATAACCAGGAGCGGCGTCCGGCGCATGAACTTTTAAATACGATTTTAATTTGATATGTGTTTTAGGAGACAGCAAGAGCCAGTACTTGCTAAATTTAAAAATGTCTACACGTAGCCAGATAATTTATACCGCATAGCTTTCAGGGTCGTTTTTGGTAGGTATTACGCCAATTATCCTGACAGACCTTTTTATGGGATAATTTTGAGGATAAGCACGAAAAACCTCCTAGACTTGACATTAAGTAAAATCTGTGAGGCCTCTTCGTTTTATCGACAAGAGCAACAAATGACAAAAGGCAAACTTCCCAATGAAGCGAGCTATGACAACGACCGCGGATAATGAAGCGGTGCGGAGTCGCAGCTCGAGGTGCCGCAACAATGGTCGTCGAGTCGAGGGCCCTACAGTGCGGGCGCGACGCAAGTCACAAGCGACTGCAAGTTGTTTTTATAACTAATGCCACTATGATATCTCTAGCCGCATGGATGACAAATGACAGATGGAAAACTTCCCAAAGAAGCGAGCTATGACAACGACCGCGGATAATGAAGCGGTGCGGAGTCGCAGCTCGAGGTGCCGCAACAATGGTCGTCAAGTCGAGGGCCCTACAGTGCGGGCGCGACGCAAGTCACAAGCGACTGCAAGTTGCTTTTATAACTGATGCCACTATGATATCTCTAGCCGAAAGGATGACAAATGACTGATGGCAAACTTCCCAATGAAGCGAGCTGTGACAGCGACCGCGGATAATGAAGCGGTGCGGAGTCGCAGCTCGAGGGGCCGCAACAATGGTCGTCGAGTCGAGGGCCCTACAGGGCGGGCGCGGCGCGAGGAACAAACGACTGCATGATGGTTTTATAACTGATACCAGAGGGCCTAGTATAAAAATTGTACGACATTAACTTCTCGACCGCGTTAGCGTATCGAGAGTTCAAATTATGTTTGCCGTTTATTTAAATCATCCAGCAACTTTCATATTTTGACCCCTCGATACGCTAACGCGGTCGAGAAGTTAATGTCGTACATTTTTTATACTAGGCCTTCTGACCGATGTATTCGGACGTAAAAAAGTAATATTTGGTAAAATAATAAGGAGAACCCTCAATTAGTATTTAGTATATGTCTGTACACATACTAAATACATATTGATGGGTCTTCTTATTATTCTACCAAAACATACTTTTTAATAATTCGAAAAATACACCAACTCAATTTTAAGTTACATAACATTACCATTAAGCTTTTGAGGCCCAGCCGGCTTCCTGGCCGCTCCCTGGCGGTCCCTGTAGCAGCTTACAGGCTCCCGGATTAATTAATAATGATAGCATTGCACAACAGGGGTTTCGTGGCTCTGTAAATTATACAATTTCCGTGGCTAGCTCTTAAGCCAATAGTTACTACCTTCCAAGAAATCTGGAACTAACATTTCAACTTTCCCTCGTCACTTGGCCCAAACACCAACTGTTGCGCCCGCCAGGTGAGAACGACTACCCATTTGTAAGGAAAAACAAATTGCCACGCTCATTACGACATTTGGAAAAGTTCGCCGCGATTTCACAGTTCATTCAATTTTGATAGCGTTATTACTTTTCACGTAAGCTCGCAGTGTAAGTTGTTGGAAGCTAAATGTAACTGTTTTATTCGCTCCTTATCGTATTCCAATGGACTGCGATAATATATGTTAGGTACTGTAGGGTTTCCCTAAAATCAAATATATGTACTTGTACAGTTGTAGTGCATAATTATTTTCCTTCGTATTTTCACGGAAACGCCTGAACGTGTCATGCTATCTCAGTCACTGTTTGTACCAAAAGTAATACGAAATACGAAAGAAATTCATTATGCATTACATCTATAAGTATCTAATGCGTGTTCAAATTGGCAGATTGACAAAAGAAACGGCAGAAAATATAAATAAACTGTAAACTACAAGTAATTAAACAAGAATACATTTACAAAGTGCTACGTTTTTGGTGAAGACCTACCTACCCAACTAGCAAAATCTGTATTCGAAGTATTCTCTAAGACTATTTTTTGTGTACTTATAAGATACTTGAAGTTTACTACAAGCCTGAGATTTGGGCGCAGTTATAAGATTATGTTGTCTTACTATCACTTTTATTATTATCTCACTGAATACCAATAAGTTCTATAATACTCTTACAGAAGTGCAATAGCTTCTTTATTGTTCTGAGACTATACATTATTAAAAACAAATAATCTTATTAAAATCTGAAAGAGTATGTTACTAGAACAATCTTGTTTATAATGCATTACGAATGTTCTTACGTAAGTATGTTTTATTAACATCTCTTCATTGTATCGGCCGGTTGATGCGGTTCATTTATGTGCCATAAAAATATCTACCTAAAAACATATTGTTTCCTTTGAATGTAAATTTTGTCTATTTGGTTTGGTTGATGTTACAGGACAATTATATAAAATACTACTGAAAGATTAATTATTAGTCAAGAATATTTACTCTTAATGCATCCTGTTATAGAAGACTTATTTTAAGATACTTATAAGTATCTTAAAATATAATCTTATAGCAAACTATAAGGCTGCCCTATAAGATCAAATAAGTCAAGACTATTAACTCTTAATGCATACAGTTAAAGGACACTTATACTTATAAGTATCTTAAAGAATAATTTTGTCGTTAACTAGAAGGCTTTCCTATAAGAACAAATGATCTTAAGAGTATTTCCGCTTGTGAAAAGCTACTATAAGTAAAAGTATCTCATACTATAACAGTTCTGGGGGCATGACTTATAGTATACTCTTAAAACGGAAATACTCTTAAGTATGTAAAAGCTTGAAAAATGCTCTTATAAGTAATGAAGTATGCATCAATGCCTTTATAGGAACATTATAAGTAGAGCAAAACTTATAAAAATATTTATAGGATTACTTTGCTAGATTACTGTGTGAAATTGTATCGTAATCACATAGGTCATATCTGACACTGAATCTAATCAACATAACACGATTAATCCTCTCTCATCTTAATTTCTTACGCAAGTAAATATTTGCCTTCCAATAGTTCTAATGCATGATTGCGTGCCCTTATTTGAAATCGTTTAAGTTTTACTATACCCATCAATCACAACCCAAACGTTTTAAAACGTAATCATTACAAATAAAATAAACAATCCCGCGACATAATTGTTAAAGTACAAACGACGCATAATAGCCGGTCGATTAGAGTTGAAATTTATGAGAGCGTTAAAATTCAGAGAGGCGAAGTATTAGATATGTCGTCGCAGTAGTGACAGGAAGCCAGTCCGGAGTGATTTCACACTCGGTCGGGTTTCAATTTGCCGCGGCCGCTGCGCCTGTTTATCGGAGGTCGCGGACTCCTCCCTGTCGTCGACTTACGAAAGAGAATTAAAAATATGCCCTTGTACAATAATGTAGTTCACTTTTAATAGTAACAGGAGCAAACAATTGAATCGTAGTTAGTAACTCCCCAAACTGAACAACTTTTGTTCAGCGACTTTTAAAAATAACATGTGTTTTGATTTTTATTACACTTTCAAGTTTGTTTGAAGACGCAATGTACTGCGAATTTTGTTATTGTACTATGATAAGAGATGTCAATTAGGCTTATGGTTACGTACTATCGCGTTCAGAATTGCATGGGCAGTTTATGAATGAATTCATTCATAAATTGCCCATGCACTTATGAACGCGTATGTACACGTGCATTCATAACTGCATGGGCAATTTGTGAATGAATGAATTCATAAACTGCCCATGTAATTCTGAACGCGATAGTACATTGAAAATACTATTCATACGATTTTAAGCTAACATGGTCATTTGCATTCTAACTAATACCTATTTAAAACGGGATAATTACCCTGTATATTTGTTTTATTGAGCCCCCGATATTTCGATACTGTTGCAAGCGCCATGTTCACGGAGTAATATCGGGTGCTCAATAAAACAAACACACATGGTAATTATCCCGTTTTAAATATTAGTTATAAATACTATTTAGTAATTAGTTTGTATAAAAAGTTAAAAGGTACAAAATACATAATTTTTAAAAGTTGTTACGTTTGAGGAGCATAAGCTGATTGAAAGAAAAATATAGGTAGTAGGAACAATATGTAGGTAGTTATTTAATGAATAAACATTAATAACAATAACAAACACATGAAACTACTCAGTAAGCAAAAATACACTAAAATAAATTACTCAAAATAAACACAGCACTCAATATGGGCACAATATAATTTACAAGCAGTAAATATTAAATTGGGGAACAGGACTAACCGAGCCAAGCGCCGCCTTGTAATCACGACCGAATAAAACCGCGGTTAACAACGGTGAATCATCACCGCCCAGTTAAATTTACAAGCAAGGATCCCTTATCTCACTTACCATTTAACAATAGAACATTTTTCATCAGCCTTGTTACAAGATAGATACAAGTAGATACCCCGCGTAATGCAGGTCACTGTACTAGAAACTGCTATATTGTTTCAATTAAATGTTTCAATAAAAATTATCAATAAACAAATCAAACGTCAGAGCGTGGAACATTCGTGGCATTCAAATATTTCTCGAGCAAACGACGAGAGGATTATCACGATGATAAACAAGATACACAGCCGGGACAAGGGAGCCAATCACCATACATCACCGGCTAACGTCCAAATAAAAACAGGTGAAACAAAAAGGTAACAGCTTTGAACAGTGCCAACGGAAAACAAATTGTAACAAGGGAGAGATCATATCGCGCTAGGCGTCTTCAAAGAGGTGAAAACTAATTAAGATCGGACGCTTTTCTATGGCGATAACTTGCCACGGAGCGACGGGCGTGTTTGTGTATTGGCAATCAAAACAATTAACTTTTTGCTGTGTTCACAATCTAACTAGACAAACGGCTATAACTCATATTTACGAGGTCGCTCACCCTTCTCATAGGTTTTTCGGCGTTAGCTACATGTTCGACTCATATTTACGTCTATTTTTAAATTCAGATATTAAATTATATTAGCGAGTCAAATAAAAAAATATTGATAAAGCAGGAAAAGTTATGTTTTCAGATACGTTTCGTGTGTCTTTTTCGCTAGCACTCTCTAAAATCTAATTAAAAAGTGACATAAGCGATTAATGGCCGTCAGCTCATAAATCAGCTTCTTTACCCTTGAGTCTGGTAAACCGATTAAATTTGCAAAGCGCCCCCAAAACAACGCATCAAAGAGTTCCCTGTCTGCAGAATAACTGGTGACAAAATAGCATAAAACTTTCTAACGAAATAAAAATAAGAGTGCTAACTAAACGCCGCGTGGCGATCGAAGCGTGAAATAAATAAAATGGAAGCGCCTCGCAAACGAAAAAAGGGAATTTAAAATTGTGGCGTTAATTTTCCAGTGAGATTTCCCAGCAGTCTCTGGGCGACGGTGGCGCCGCGTGCGGCGGACATGTGAATTAAAACGTTTACAATGCCGCGAGCCGCGCCTTAATGAACCCGGGCACGCGGGGTTTAGGCGAGGAAAGACCGTCACTAGCAAATATTACTAGGAAATTGTTTAGTCATACTTCCAATTTTCCTGTATAAAAAGCATTGGGTTTTCTTTGACAATCTTGACCGAATAGGTATGGTATACCTAGCCAATGCCTATTACCTAGTTATCTGATAATACCTCTCTTATAATACCTAGTTATCAGGACAAATATTATAAGCATAGAAAGTATCTATGCTTATAATATTTGTTTTAATAATATCTTTTCGCTTTATCTTTTGAAAAAAAACGAGATAATAAGAATAATTCAAAGGTTGCGAAAACCAGTTAGAAACATTTTTTGCCGGTTTGAAGTTTGTGTCTTAGTAGGTGTTTGGAAAAATAAATGTTCCAGGAACAGTATGAATATAAAAAGGCTCCAAGCTCCAACTTGCAACAATACAAACGTTTAAATGTGGATAAAACAATGTACCTCGTTTTATTTGTTGGTGCAAACTCTGCTGACAAATTTTTTGTAAGACTTGTTCCTGGTCCCAATGAACTTCGGTCTGTATCTCTCAATTTTCGACTATTTTTAAATTTGAAATCTCTCTTAGGTTATTAGAAGCTTCACATATATATAACAGCATAAATCAAATCATTTATTATTTAATATTGTCTTCTGAAGGGCTAGTATAAAAATTGTACGACATTAACTCCTCGACCGCGTTAGCGTATCGGGAGTTCAAATTATGTTTGCCGTTTATTTAAATCATCCGGCAACTTTCATATCTATATACGCTAACGCGGTCGAGGAGTTAATGTCGTACAACTTTTATACTAGGCCTTCGGTTACCGCGTTTGTTATTCATTGAAATTAAACACTTTAGAACATTTATTATTTACCAGTGGCGGGGCGTTCGTAAAACTCCATTTTTGTCGGCTTTCCTTGCGTGAGCCAATCTAACACGTTTTTTCTTAACGAAAAAAGCAGGCCAAATCAGCTCCGGCTTGCCCAAAGAACATTTTGAGGCTCCGCCACTGTTATTTATAAATACATTTTCAAGAAAAAAAAATCAAACCATTTTTTAATAAGTAATTACAATTAAATAGCACCTAACAAATACACACGCAACATAGAAATTTATACACATGACAATGACAAAGCGTTTATCAAACGACAAAGTTCGAGGCGTTTATCGGTGGGAACTGTCACTTGGCGCGACAATTTGTCGCTTGAACATTCAGCATTATGGCCGGATAATTACCTTAGTAAATAACGAGCATAGCCCCCATGCCATAAAAGAGCAAAATTTCCAAGAGGAAAAAGCGTTATTGAAAAAGCGAGCTGATATATAAATAAAATACGGGTTTACCTATCGACGGCTTGTTATCGCATGCCTCGATCGTGGCCATTACGCCAAAGTATCGGGTATTCGAGAGGCCGTGGGCACAGTTTGCTTTGCAACGAGCCCGCGCCGCCAGCTTGTTATAATAATGTGAACTTCGGGAATTGCGACGTCTGAGGAGAGTCGTTTGCCTGAATCAATGTTTAAATAGGTACTTGACATTTTTGTGAACCACGATAAGAAAGAGGTTGGATTTAGCAATCAAACTTTATGAGCCGTTAAAGGCGTCTAATGGTTTTAAAAGACTACTGTGTGGTTGCGGTCCGGATAAAAACTTCAAATGAGATTGAGACCTCAGACATAAAAAAGATAAGAAACTATTAGGAGCCTGATATGAGTATTTCGACTGTCGATTTAAACAGTAATAAAATTATATTATGTGATATAAATGTATATAACTTTCCAGTTGATAACCTGACAACGAACGAAAAAACAATAAATCCTACACGGCCTGCTTATGTGCAAGGGTGTTGATAACCTTGAAATTCTTAAACTGCTACGATTTCAATTGATATTATTTATTACCCGAAGCGCATTTATATCATATCATTAAAAAAAAACAATATATTTTAATTCGCTTCATGGATAATACAAGTTTTAATAAATAAATAAATACCGCACTCCAAACAATCGTGACTTCACACCTGACCCACTGCACGTCATTCCTTGTGCGCTGCCAGAAAGAATTTCTTTTACATACATAATAATTGCGAGTTGTCTCGAGGCGTCACGATCCTGATGCATAATGACAAACTGCACAGTGACGTGAAAATTGCTCTACGCGCTGCTTAAGTGTACTTATACCTTGCAGCCGGCATATACCCGTATTAGTATTTTGTTGAAACGACTAGACTTAAGAGTATAAGTTTTACTTTATTGCACAAATTATTAGTATAAGGATACAAAAAGGAACAAAAAGAAAAGTACAAACGGGAAATTATGTCAAGTAATATAGTTATAAATTTGAAATTAGATATAATATCATTCGATTAACTACGTTATTCCAATAAGCTCACCTGTAAAAAAAATCCTCTTTGAAAAAGTACCTATTTATGTGATCTCATCAGTACTAAACTCATACTAAGTTAATCATGTGATTGTCATTCATAACTTGTTGGTGAAAATTGGCTAAATTTGCAAATCTAATCTGAAATCAATAATTGATTACCAACATGTTTAACATTTGAGAGCCTATTATACAAATTTATTGCTTTTTAGCATTTAACATATTCATGAGTTATCTAATTTGTTGACAGGATCACGTTCACCAAAATTGAAACTAATAATTTTACAAAATCCGTTTTTCTTGTAATTACTACAACATTTCAAGGTTCACCGCAAATACCATGCTTTGCATAGGTACTTATTTCGCACCAATTGTCAATTTCACTCACGCAACTTTAATCTTTATGTCGAGAACTTAATTCCTCTAATGGCTTGTACCGTTTTGATGTATCGCTTGTCGATATAAAATCGTGGTGGTATAAGGCGTGTTTACATGGATAGTGAACGTGCGACCACACATTGAATATGAATGAAAATGCCTAAGTATGAATTGCTCTAATTTGGTAGGTACAAATAATAAGCTTCATTACTTGTTGGTATATTTTAATTTCATTTTCTATCCGTACTCTGTCCTTGGGGATTATGAGCTGCAGCTTCAATATACAAATAATAATATTGTCAATATTTGTACATTGCTGATTATATTGTATAATAATGTGTGCAACGGCCTCCTAGCCTAGTTGGTAGTGACTCTGCCTACGAAGCAGGAGGTCCGAAGTCGAATCCTGGTCAGGGCATTTATTTGGGTGTTTATCACGAATATTTGTTCGTGAGTTATGGATGTTTTCTATGTATTTAAGTATTTATATGTATCTGTCTATTACATATATCGTCGCCTAGTACCCACACACAATCCTTATTGAGCTTACCGTGGGACTAGGTCGATTTGTGTAAGGTTGTCCTATAATATTTATTTTATTATTTATTATTAATTTATAATGCTAATTGGATTGTAAAAATGCCCTTACAAAGTAAATTTTTGATTTTGATTTTAATGACACATTAAAGTGAAATAAACACCGCAAGGAAGTAAGTAGAATGGATTTTTGGTCGATTTCGTACGCGTTCGTCGTCCTTTAAAAAGGCGTTTTTAAATTTTGTGAGAATGTGTAGGTATTCAATAATTAACAAACTTGTTCATTTAATTTGCTTTGGACATATTAGGGTATTGACGATAAAAATAAATATTTCTTGTCAAACTGAAGATACGCAGCGTTATTGAGACTTTGAGAGACATAATAATACTTCAACTTTTGGGTACCACGGGACCTATCCAGCATGCCTACCACGAACTTCGAAAATTGGCATTGACGGGAAAACCTCTTTGTCACTCCAATATGCAAGTGTGACAGAGATGAAGATACAAATCCGCAATCGTTCGATTTTCGTGGTAGCAGCCCTGTACCGCGAAAAGGTTTTGCCCGTCACACTTTCGTACAAAGTTTCAAGTGCGACAGGGAGTGTGAAGTGTGATACAATTTCGTTCGCTGTTCGGGGTAGGCCCTCAGGGTCACTACTTAAGTTTTAGAGCTATAGATCTCTTGCATAGAAACAGGTAATCACACAGCCAAAGTGGCCCATCTGAATAGACCTTTATCCGGATTCGGGCGTCCATTTTCCTGTATATTTACACGGCCGCACGCAAACGCGCGATTAAGTCGCATTAAAGTTAACGGCAAGTCAAATACACCATCTCGAATCAAGAAGCTACGTGCGAATAACCTCCGTAAAAAGAACATCTTAAATGAATCACAACATTAGATTTATTTAATTTAATTACAGTTCAAAGAGTCACATATCTAGGTATTGAGTGCTAGGTAGTCAAGTGTTAACTTTGCCATATTATAGGTCTCTTAAATGACGGCGTCAGGGAATTATGTAAGACCTGTGATTTGATAGCACTGCAGGAGACGTGGTTATCACCTGAAGACATACCGCACCTAGGCACAATCGGGGCAGGCTTTGGCTACACGGGAACATCCGCGGTTGATACCTCTGAGGGTATATGTCGGGGAAGGCCGTATGGCGGCGTAGCCTTGCTGTGGAGGTCTAATGTGTTTTGTAATGTGTCGGTAATTAAATGTAATAACAATCGTGTGTGTGCAGTGAAAATACAAACGTGCGATCGGCCTATAATAGTGATGAGCATTTATATGCCTGTAAATGCGCCAGCGAACTTGCCTGACTTCACGGATTGCCTCGGTACAGTTAGTGCCATAATAAGTGAGTACTCTATCGACTCGGTGTTTATTATGGGTGACTTTAATGCAAATCCGCGTGAATTATTTTATAATGAATTAATGGATTTTTGTAATGAACAATGCTGGTCGTGTGCTGATGTGAATTTTTTGGGGCTAGACTCCGGTACCTACACTTTTATAAGTGATGTGCACGGCTCATGCAGTTGGTTGGACCATTGTATTGTCACTCAGTCCGCGGCACTCGCCGTTCAAAATGTTTTTGTTGAATATAGTACTTTATGGTCTGATCATTTTCCTCTCATTATTGAGTGCAATTTGCAACTTTTACTACCTACGTGCTTACACTCCAGTACTGCACAGAACGAGATAAAGTGGGGAAATAGAACAGACGAGCAAATAAAACTGTACTATCGTGAGTGTCATACGCGCTTACGAGATATAGACTTCAATAGTGAATTTATAATTTGTTCAGATAGGTTTTGTGACAGTCCTGCTCATCATGAGCTTCTTGACAATTTGTATGCTGAGATAGTTAGTGCATTAAGTGTTTCAGCCGTGGTTGGAAGCGAAAGTAAAAAACAGAGTCGAAGAGGTCCTCGTATTATGGGCTGGAATAAGCATGTGAGTGTGGCTCATAGGGAGGCCAGGACAAAATATATGGAATGGGTGTCCTGTGGTAAACCTAAGTCTGGACCGGTGTACACTGACATGTATGAAAGTAGAAAATATTTCAAATCGCGGCTTAAGTGGTGCCAGGATCACCAAGAGCAAATTAAAATGGATGCGTTAGCGAAACAACATACTAAAGGTGATTTTAAGGCTTTTTGGAAAAGTACCAGTAGGGTTAACATTCGGCCAGGCCTTCCGGCGAGTGTAGAGGGCGTGAATGAACCTAAGGCCATCGCGGAACTTTTTAAGAATCACTTCCGCGTCCAACCACGGCTTAAACCAGTGAGGAGCGTGTTTGATGCTGGGTCCAGAGTGGAAGGTGGACTAACTAGGTTTACTGCTAAAGAGGTGGAGAAAGCAATTAAATCAATAACAAGAGGTAAGTCCCCTGGACATGATGGACTCAGTATCGAGCATCTCCAAAATGCTGGACCACATATCTCGCGAGTACTTGCCATGTTTTTCTCACTATGCGTGAGTCACTCGTATCTTCCCTCTGACCTCATGAGGACTGTAGTTGTGCCTGTAGTGAAAAACAAGACTGGAGACCTATCAGATACAAACAACTACAGGCCTATTTCGCTTGCGACTGTGATCGCAAAAGTGTTTGATGCTTTGCTTAATGTGCAGCTGGGTCGGTGTCTCTCTCTCCATGACAATCAGTTTGGGTTCCGGCCGCACTTGTCAACGGAGAGCGCGATACTGTCACTTAAGCATGTCGTCAGATACTATAATGATCGTAAAACACCCGTCTACGCATGCTTCTTGGATCTATCCAGAGCTTTTGACATGGTGTCCTACGAGGTGCTTTGGAAAAAACTAGAGAGCGTTAACCTACCACGGGAGCTGATAAATATTTTCAGGCACTGGTATGGTCACCAGGTCAATAGCGTCAGATGGGCCGGGGAAGCGTCTAGTGACTACAGGCTGGAGTGCGGGGTGAGGCAGGGAGGGTTGACGTCTTCCTCGCTCTTCAACCTGTACATAAATGCGCTTATTGAGGGGCTCAGCAGCCAGCACATCGGCTGCCATGTTGACGGTATATGTGTCAACAATTTGAGTTATGCGGACGATATGGTCTTGCTGAGCGCATCAGTTTGTGGTCTAAGGGCGCTTCTGAGGACATGTGAGGAGTATGCGTGTGACCATGGGTTGCAGTACAATGTGACCAAAAGTCAGTTTGTTGTCTTTGAGGCCGGCTCACGTAGAATTGAAAGTGTGCCACCCATTTATTTGGATGGGGTAGCCTTGCAAAGGGTGGAGCAGTTTAAATATCTGGGCCACATAGTCAGGTCTGACCTTGGGGACAACGCTGACATCGAGCGGGAACGAAGGGCGCTGTGTGTCAGAGCGAACATGATCGCTCGTAGGTTCGCGAGGTGCTCCAGAAACGTAAAGGTAATGCTTTTCAGAGCTTACTGTACATCACTTTACACTTGCGGCCTATGGGCGAATTACACTCAGAAAGCATACGACGCCCTTCGCGTCCAGTTTAACAACGCTTTTAGAGCGGTTTTGGGGCTGCCGCGGTACTGCAGCGCGTCGGGCATGTTTGCAGAGGCGCGTGTAGCGTGCTTCCATGCGAGCATGCGCGCGCGCAGCGCCGCGCTTGTGCGCAGAGTCCGGGACAGCCGCAACGCCGTTCTAGCCATGATCGCCGAGAGGGAAGATTGCCCATATATTCGGCACTGTTGTAGCCGGCATGGCTTAGTTAGTAAGGTAGATCGTAGGTATTAATAATGTATAATTTTAATCTTAATTGTAAATAATTTAATTTTATTGATGTTATTTTTGTTTTTTGTATTTTGTATTTTGTATTATTATTATTTTATCAATATGAGCTATAACAATATTGCTTGAAATAAATTATTTGAATTTGAATTTGAAATACACCCTTATTAAAAAAAAACTTAATAGGCTTATAAGTTCATATACGTTTATACCTTTATTCCAAACGCAAATGTCAAAATGACGGGTAAAGACAAACAATAAATTAGCTACTGGAGGTTTGATGGACGTTTATGATTAACGGTATTAAGCTATTTCAAACAAGACGGCACTTATTAAAAGCTACGTATTTAACTAGGTGACAACTAGGTAGATAATCTAACAAAATAATTAAAATAATAATTTAACTATGAAACTTTGACATTGAATTTTGTAATTCTCCTAGGCCTACTGGCACCACCCAAGGTTAGCCGCTAACACACTTCGGTTTATTAAACCCGGATGGTGCAAGTGGCGCTTAGCCATCTAACTCGAAGTTTACTGTCAAAATTCATACTAAAAATCGGCCAAGTGAGAGTCGTACTCGCCCGACGAGGGTTCCGCACAAAGGATGCTCGCCCCCATTTATGATCTTAGGTACTTACTTAAAAATACTGGTAGCACGGAACTCTCAGTGTGCGGCAATTAAACGGTTGTCGGATTTTCTCCTGCACTTGTGCTACAAGCTCTTGCCAAATTTAGTGATTCCGGGGCAACGGAAAGTACCCTATACATTTTGATTCACATTGCAAATGTATGGTAAATGCGGACATAAACGGCCGTATCTTTTGATTGCATTGACGTAGAGGTTTGGTTTTTTCACAGCTTCAAGGGACTGTAGACTTGTGTATGTGGTATTAATTTCAACTTGCTACCTTTACGCGTTCCCTAGATTGATCAACAAAATGATCCTATAAGGGTTCCGTTTTTTTCCTTTCGGGGTCGGGGTACGGAACCCTAGAAACGGTTGACACTGGGTTACTTGGCTGAATCAGTAGTGGTGCAAGTAACGCTTAGGCTGTTATTATAAATTACATGCTCGTAAAAATACATTTTTTTATTTTATTGAAATAACATGAAAATATACATATATGTACTATATAACAATGGTACGCCAAACTGCAGGGCAGTTTGTTGGCGATGCATGTTCCAGCCTTTAGTTTTTAGATCTATCTTTGAACGATTTTCTCCAATTATAGTATACTCGTAACTACGAGTAAGTCCGTGTATCGCAAATGGCTTAAATGTAACAAAAACGCAACTGCTCGTCATCCGTCAGAGACGTAAAAAGATACTGTAGGGTCCCTGTTTTAAATACCCATATCATAATACGTAATGACACGTCCTTAACAACCTTATCTGCCAACGGAACGAGTTTAAGACCGGCCAAGTGCACCGCTCATGAGGTGGTGTGGTTCCACTTAGCTTTATAAAAATTAATAAGTATTTAAATAATTAAGTATTAAAATTTATGCACACAAACGGTTCAAGTAGATCAATTTTGTAGACTTATTTGGTTGCTTCCCCGCGGCGGGGCGATTTGGCTATCGGTAGTACTTTGGAATTTTAATAGACAAACTTAAAATAAAATATTTTCGAAAAAAAATTATACAAAAAAAACCCTAAATCTCGAACAAGCGAAAAACAATAGTAACGCACTAAAACTGCAAGTAGACGACAGTTCCTTTTAAGGATTTTATTTCAGTTACTTTTAAGGATCTGTAAACTGCACGTAAAAAGTGTAAAGGAATAATAAATGGAACTACTTTTTAGGTTATTTTGTTTCATTCACTCAAAATAAGTAAGTAGTTACTACTGCAGTGCTATTACTGTTGTTAGGTCACTTTCGTGTTTCGTTCGACGCTTTAATAAATCTGGCTCTATCTCAACATTCATTTATAAAAAAAGGGTTACACATTGATTGTCCATCCATGGCAAAATCATTTCGTTGCGGGAAAACAACCACTAAAAAACAAAAAAAAAAAACAAAAAATGTTGTTGCGGTAAAATTTCACCGTGTATATAAATTATAATTTGAAAGAGATGTAAATTGATCGAAAGAGCTCGCGATTCTGAGTAGAAATTAGATAAAAATAACCACTCAAAAAAAGTTTGGGTTACAACAAAAAATTAAAACGCTCGCTTACGCCAAACCTTGGGATTCGTTGCCAAAACGAACCCCAAGCTATGCAATAAATGCTAAGAAGAAAAAAATATTAGAATCCCAATATAGAAGAAGAGGTTACATTTATTTATATTCGGTAGGTACCAAGGGGAGCGGCGGCCCCGCTGCCATCAGCTCTTAAGTGTAATCGTATGCGCGACGCGTCGCCCACGCTACCAGATAACTGGCGGTTAATTCGCTATGTGCTAATCATTATTGACCATTATAAGATTATTAACAGTCCGTCATCGTAGCTTTACTTAACTTATGTTCGTGTCATAAAAATGATTAATTTCAACTTGTATTTCGTATGCCGGCAAAAAACAAAATACTTATTTATGACAAATAGTTCGACAATTTTACTTATAGGTATGTATTATTTTGACTCAATCGACCATTATTGCAGTCCAAATATGGCCCAATGCTAGGCACAGGCCTCCTTTTATGCAAGAGAAGAATATACTGGGCTATAAACCGGCTACATAGGTAAGTACGTTAGGTACATAGCGGGTGTGTCCGCCGGACAAATTTACCATAAGCTAGCCTTATACGTTCAAGCATACCTATTTGCCGGATCTGCCAATAATTTATGAATTTTTTTTCTGGTGGATGCCCGGCGGACGTACCCACTTTGGAGATCGGACAGATTGCCCGAACATACCTATACGGCTGGCATGGCAATACATCAATGGATAGATCCGGCGGATATGTCTGAACGTATATGGCCGGCTATTGACCCCACGCTGGCCTATAACGGGTTGGAGATTTCATATACACTTTGAATTTGCGCGAATGTATGCAAGTTTCCTCACCACTCAAAAGGAAAACTCCTTTTTCACGAATCAAATTTTACAAAATGTATATCTTATTTTGTTGATATACCATGAGAAAAAAAGGCCTACTGTCACTAAGCGAGATTAGAACGAGAAAATCCGTCCCCGGTTCTGGAAACCTTATTTTAAAGCGATCAGACATAATCCAATACGCTTACACAAAAACCCCTCCCGGTCCTCCCGGACTAATTTGGCGAAAATAAAATTTGCACATAAAAGCTGCAACACAAGAGGTGGAATAAAATTTGTAAGTGTCAAGACAGTTAAATCACGGGCACATAACGAGATCGGGCTTTGAGAAAGCACTCGGAATTAAGTTTCAAACGAGTCTGCGGGCGTGACTGAGTTGCTTTGGTTAATTTTTGATAATATAGAAAGGCAGGGACAAAGTTTAAGCGTCAACGATTTTTAACTAGTAAATTTTTTGGAGAAAAGACGATTTATAGAACCTTTAGTTAAGTTCAGTTCATGACTTGGCTGCTTTATCACGTTGCTAGTTTATTCATTTGAAGAACTGCCTAGTTCATTAAATATATTATGTATGACATAAAAGTCTAGCAGTCTTGGTGGTAAAACCTGGTGATAAATTAAGTATTACAATACTTATTTTTAATAACGTTAACTTAGAATATACTTTCTAGTCTTTAATTACATAAATCACTAACTGGATTTCTATATGTCATAGATTGCGATATGTAAAATCATCAGAATAATATATAATTGCAATCGTCTTAAATATGACCGTATATTTAACGCGTAAAAGTAAACAACATGTATACCTACTCGTATGACTACTACTTATGTGGCTGTAGGTGAAGTGAAATCACTCACCTTTCGTAGATCCCATGTACGCATATGTGACCGAGTCTGAAAGGTGCAATTTTTCTGTCAATATTACACAAACAGTGTACGGTTGCGTTCGTGATCCTTCCTGCATAAAATACCTTTATTCAGCTGATTGCCGCAGTTTATACTTTATTATTTGCTATTCATAGCATAGATGGTATAATTTATATAAATATCCTGGTGTATTGTAGAAAACTGTGGATGCGAAAATTACAGGTTGTTGAATGAAATCCTCCCCCTGTCTCGCTGCAAGTGAGGTTTTACTTTGTTAGTAGTTAATGCCGGGGCCTCATTAAAAAAAAGCTTTTAGCATACGAGCGATTTTGTAGAAGGTCACAGTATAATATGTTTAAATATATTCTTCGTCAGCTATATATATATATATATATGTATAATGAAATGGAAACAAAACACACACGGTGTACTGTAAATACAATGGCGGGAATATAATCTACAGCAACGATTACACCCATATACAGGATGTTAAATCCAAATACACCGGCGGATGAAAATCAGAATTAAAAACTAATAGAGCCAGCCATATTTATTGTCAGGGATCACGAGATTTCTTTTGAACAAATGAAAAAGTAAATTCAGATATAAAAAAGTATTTTTCAATACAGTTGCTCAAAAAGTGGCCTTATTTTGGCAGTTTTGCGTGCGCAAAGTTTGTTTTTGCGAACTAGTGCTTTTTACTTTTCCAATCTTTTTAAATTTAGTTGTGTTCCAATTCATGACTGCTTACCGAAGAGTATTATTGTTCGTTAACTTTACCGAGCCGTAATAAAACTAAATACCTACTATTAACGCAATAATATTAAAGATATTGATATTTCATATTTCAATAATTACTTCTTCATCATACTAATGATCATTCATTAAAAATATTAACATTGAAAATAGTTCTTATAAATCTGTGTGTATGAAACGGAACAGAGCCTACGAAACGTCAGTCAAAGTAGAGGCGTTTTTCAATCAGGTAAACATGTTCGAAGGGCCTCTAAGACATGACGATACGATTTGTCACATGCGATTTATTATTTTGTTTATGAGAAATAATTATTATGAGATTGAAAATGAGAAAGTAAAGAAGATAAGATAAACATTTTGAAGATGTTCTTAATATATCAACTGTGTTACAATCGTGTCACGGAAATAAGTAATATATTTTTTTTTAATTCGTCCTTATGTATTTTAATTTTTTTCAATACAGTTGCTCAAAAAGTGGCCTTATTTTGGCAGTTTTGCGTGCGCAAAGTTTGTTTTTGCGAACTAGTGCTTTTTACTTTTCCAATCTTTTTAAATTTAGTTGTGTTCCAATTCATGACTGCTTACCGAAGAGTATTATTGTTCGTTAACTTTACCGAGCCGTAATAAAACTAAATACCTACTATTAACGCAATAATATTAAAGATATTGATATTTCATATTTCAATAATTACTTCTTCATCATACTAATGATCATTCATTAAAAATATTAACATTGAAAATAGTTCTTATAAATCTGTGTGTATGAAACGGAACAGAGCCTACGAAACGTCAGTCAAAGTAGAGGCGTTTTTCAATAAGGTAAACATGTTCGAAGGGCCTCTAAGACATGACGATACGATTTGTCACATGCGATTTATTATTTTGTTTATGAGAAATAATTATTATGAGATTGAAAATGAGAAAGTAAAGAAGATAAGATAAACATTTTGAAGATGTTCTTAATATATCAACTGTGTTACAATCGTGTCACGGAAATAAGTAATATTTTTTTTTTTAATTCGTCCTTATGTATTTTAATTTTTTTCGCATCTGTATTGAAAAACTTCGTTCGATTCACGTGCGGATATGTCATTTTTCACTTGTCCCGAGTATTGTCACTCGCCTACGGCTCGTGGCAAGATACCTCGGGACTCGTGAAGTAATGACATACTTTCCGCACTAGCATCGAAATGTACTATTACCGAACTTCAAAAAAAAACAATCAACGGTAACGAGAAAAGCAATTGTCCACAAAAGGACTTTGTATTCAACAATTCTTGAATTGATTTTAAAGATAAAATCAGTCTGGAAATTTCTGAGAAATTTTGCCATCATTTAATTCCGATGTTTCCTTCGGATTGAGCACACCGTATAGCGCGTCAAGTGTCAGAATAGCAATTGAATTGAAACGCGAAGCCCGAGGGCGGCGCGGTACGGCAGGTAGACGCGACTTCAGAATGCGCTGCCACCGCTCCCGCGATGCGCCGTCAATAATTTAATTGGGTACCTGACATTTAATCAATACGCTTGATTAAATTAATTGAACGTTCGCAACCGATGCACTTTTATGGAGCATCGTTACTTTGGCGGTGAGCTCCTTGGCCATTTTCAGAACGCGCTGATCGCGCGATACTGAACTTCGTGATTGGCATTCTAGATTCAGAGCGACAAACTACGACAAATTCGTGTCACTGCGCAAATTGCTTTTGTAATGAGCCACGCACATGCAATACTAAAAATTTACATGATTGCATGATCATAAGGCATAGTTAAGATAATTATGGTCGAAATTACACTTGCAACGGTATACTACTGATTTTAGTGAACAAAAAATTCAATGTAAACAATAAACATGCATTACGGTATCATGGAGAAGGGCGATTAGTGTCACTCGAATTACTGGTAATGATATCCGTGTGTTCCATCATAGCGTGCCTCCGATAGATAGCGCGTATAATATTGGACATATATATATATTATAATGTAGGAGCTGGTTTACTTCACCCCTGTATACAGTAAAACTGTGCGGAATAACAATTTTATAGTTGAAAAGAAAAATTTAAAAATTCCCAGTGTCGAGCAGAATGTCAACGCCGGTCAGATTGTTCTACCAATAAACATGCATTTTTGCATTTTTCTTTCAATTATAAAATTGTACATTTCGTTCGCAGACGCTTAATACAAAATTATTTTTTTGCGGAATCAAGCTAAAACATACTGTAAAAAAAATCAGGAAGGCTTCATTCATGTTTATTTCATATTTTTATAAGAGACGGGTGAATTGAATTATAAACGTAGACCCAATTGTAGATTTATTTTTATAATAGCTGGATTTAATAACTTATTACTACTTACATTAAACAGCACGCCTGCGTGGTGAGCGCTAGCGTCTTGAATGCTCCATCTATAGGTAGGTAAACAATCTGTGCTATGCTCATACGTACAGTCACCTGCAATAGTAGGTATCTTGCGTGATCTTGCGCTATGAATGCCGCAAAAATATCTGACACAACCTTATTCGTACAGCCATAAGAGGGTCACATATTTTTGCGACTTCCATAGCGGAATATACTATTGCAGGTGAGGGGTGAGGTGAGGGGTTGCAGGTCCAACATATGTTATTTTTATTTGATCAGTAGGTATGTTGTAAGGCGCGTAATGATTTCACTGGACGTTGCCACGAGGCCGTGAGAGTTTTGCGCGAAACCGATACAATACAAACGATTATAGGCTTTCGGAAGTAGGTACTTTTATTTAACTGTATTAGAAACTTACTTATTATTAACGAATACAGGGCTTAACCGCGTATATAGATTTTTAAATGTATCTCAAGATGTTTTTCAAGTCTATAAGGTATAAGTATACAGCATGTAACAAAAATACTGTTGCTCCGTTTAAGGACGTTTTAATCAGTATCGTGGTCTTTCAGAAAAAGTAGGATAGTTGGAGGGAAGGTTGGCCTATTCGGACGTCCTGCCTAGAGAATGCAACATGCAAGCGGTTTCGGTTAAAAACCGAGTTTTTCCCATACAAAAAATAACCGATTCCATTTCTTTTTTTTGTATCGGGCACGACTCCTCCACAGACTGTAAGTGTGGTGTGTCGTGAACGTGATCGACTTTCAAGTGAGAAAGCGGAATGTAGTAGTGCCAGTAAAGTAAGTACACAAAATAAGCGAACCCGTAAGAGGGTAGATCGCTATGGCGTATGGGTAGATCACAACTAAAAACTCGCAGCTCGTCAGTTTACTCCGTGAACATGGCGCTTGCAACAGTGTCGAAATATCGGGTGCTCAATAAAACAATCATAGGTACATGGTAATAATCCCGTTTTAAATATTAGTTAGGTATAATATTTAGTTCAAACTGTTAATCGTGAAAACACTATAAGTAACAAGTATTTTTCAAACATCGCCCCCTTTTTACATGTTTTGGTTAGAACGTCGAAATCGTTGAGATTATTAAAATGATTCTTAGTTCAATAGATGAGTAATAAAAAACCAATTTTTAAATCTGGCAGCTTTTGTCTAAAAAAAAATGTTTAGTTGTGAACAGCAATTATCTAATTACGTGGTTTATTTTGAGGTGCCCCCCTTCTGTCGCCTTTAAATTTTTTGCGTGTTCCAGAAATTGGAACTAACCCACTCTATTTTGCTCGCATAAGTGCACTCTTAAAGACAAAAAAAATAGCCTACTCATAAACACATTCAAATATAAATGTGCTCAGCAAACTGACATAACATAACTACAAGCTCAATTTCCCAGTGGTACAATATAAAAGCACTATCTCCGGTTATAAGGCAGCTGTAAAGGCACTAGACTATTGTAATAGAATATGATGTGTTGCAAAAGTTCCTGTATGCGCCGAACATAAACGGAGCAGCGTTAAATAAAAAGTATTACATAGTACCTACTAGCATGAAGCGCAACACAAAGCAAAAAATTGTCGTGAATGTATTCGTAAAGCACCTGCACATGGCGCTTTTAACTCGTTAATAGATAAAACGAAAGATTGATAAATAAAATACACTTATGGTGAGATTCAGAATAGCGGGTGTATCTAAACAAATATTCGAAATTAATATACCAACATTTGGTCCCTAATTGCAACTATTTAGTATTTACCTCTGTTAAAATAATTAGTACCCCCGTGTAATTAAAAATATTACGAATTTCAGTAACACCCGCCAACCTGACAGTCAGGTTGGCGGGTGTAACCGAACGTCGTAACCGCACTATAATATAATAAAATTGTAACAAGGCTTTGAAGACAAAAATAACTTGATTTTCATAATAGTTCTGCAAAATAGTATAAAGTTAGAGAGCGATATTATATATTCATTGCACGGGTTTTCATAGCTAAATCTATTTGCATTTACATTGACACATATACTTATTCAATACTGAGAACAAATGTTGCTTTCATAATTACAACACCGCGCTGGGCCTCCAAAAGCACTTAAATTTCAAAATCGTCATTCAAAAAGGTCAAGCTATAGGAAACCATTATCTCTATTTTGATTAATCTTTAAACTTCTTTTATCTCCAAAATCAAAATCATGGTTCATAAGAAACTATTAAACTAACACCACATTAAACTATTCTTATCTAAACCTAATAGTTTTAAACTATTCCGATTATTCGGGCTACAATTTCACCCTGTAAAGTATTTGCAGTTGTGATCGAAACGGCGGACACATAGTCAAAGACCGGAGGCACTGTTAGATTTATGTCCGTTACGAGCCCTATTATTTTGCAATCAGCGGATCTTAACACCACACTAACGGGTCACGATAACATAATGAGTAATCGAACTAGAATTTAGAGCGGTGATATAAACTAGTATACATTAAATGCCTCCGGGAACACATTCTCTAGTATCCGTCATGCTGCAGTCTACGAAAATTGTACTAATAAGAGCTTTGAGTTTTACTTACATATTTCAAAATCTCAGTGATTAATAAGATTGGTATGTTTCTCTAGTGATATAGAGATATGCTAAAATTTGAAAAGGTAGCCGTGCCAGTGTTATGTGTGCTAAATCTTACTGTTTGAAAAATGTTGCAGTTGAGAAAGACGACAGAATGTCGGTTAAGTAATCTTCGTATGCCTGATAAATATTAATTACTTAACAAATTTTACACGAATTTACCTACGGCGTAAATGGTTTACCGTCATTTCGACCTACGTAAATCTGCCCTTGTATGCATTAGACTCACTAGATAATAGGATTCATCAAGAATTCTTAAGGGTGCATGCAGAAACCTTGAAACTTTCGAATGTTATAGAAACTACAAACACAACGAAAACAAAGTAAACACTGAGCACGTTCAAGATATTTTATTTTCACGAAAGCTAATTCAATGGTAATAAATAATGCCAGAATCGAAACAAAGTACGGGTTCAGTGATAAAAAGTGATACAAAGGCGAAGCATGCGATACCTTTTCGTAGAATACGAGGAAAGAATTCATTTTTAAAAGTGACTGTGGGTTGCGAAAAATTTAACAAAATAAAATAGAACATCAGACAAAGATACACCGACAGGTTACTTGTTTGATCATGTGAACATTTTGGGGAGCCAGATTTTTCAGTCTAATTTGTAAGGAGAGAAAATTATATAAACATATAAACAACTTTGGTACCCACCACAGTTGTTCATGATTCGACAATACAATACAACTCATTATACGTTCAACTTAACAGATCCAGCGTTGTATGGGCAATACAGGTTTTTTTTACAATAATAATAAGATACCTAATATCTGGAGCGGAAAATTTAAGTTAACGATAACAAACAATTCCGTGGGCAATAATAGAAAGGAATAGCAAACTTCAGAAATCCATTAAAGCGGCGCCCAAAGTTCCTATTCTGGAGTGAAGAGGCGCGCCAAACGCAGAATATTCTTATTTATTAATCTTTATACTACATTCCGTTCCTCACGATTACTATTCGATAAAACTTGGCTAAGCAAAAATAAGCAACACGAACAAGTGTACCTGTCACTCGGCCCTTGTTCTTGTTTCTAAAATTTGTATAATATATTCCGGAGCGGTCGCGACGCGCCGACTACTATTCTGTGGCAAAAATAAAACCAACTCGAAATAAAACAAAAAACTAACGAGATGACACACATTTACATTTTAATCTAGGGGTGATAACATAGAAAGTATTCTCACCGGTCCGAATGTGACCGCTGGGATACTCTACATTACTTTAGTTAAAATAATCGTTTGATCTAATTTCCCTAGTAAGAATAAGAAAACTCGTGAAACGAACTGCCGATTACCGGGAACGTGTTTGATAAATCCCGCCGTATCCCAGATTCCTCACATTTTGAGACACATCGAGATTCCCCGAAATCGGTTCAACAATACGTGTCAGTCATTCCATTAATGTCTCGATTTCCTAAAACGTCGCATCTTGGCCCCTCGACGAAATTTTTGACGCTTCAGCGTCCGAGCAGGTTTCTCACGTGGATTTGTTTGTTTTATAATTAAACCGTGGGATCCAGCGGTCCTGCTGATAGATTTGGATTAAATAAAAAAATAGGAAAAAAAAAGGCATTAATCAGTCGAGTACCTACATAATTAAGTTTCTTGTGATTAGTTAATGGTACATTGAGTGTGACTGAATGTGCGAAATAAAAAGCAGGTTGTCTATCGGACCGGCGCGGCGGCGACGCGAGCGGCGTTGGTGTCCGGCGTCACAATAGCACAATTAAAATGCCAACAAGTCCGGTTGCCAGCCCAATCCAATTACAGTGGACAACGATTCCAACGAGTAATTGGGACTGAAGCTAAACCGTTCTGTACTTTGGTACATGGCACAAAGTGAAGTATGGGTAGAAACCCTACTGTTACGCGCTTAATGTTATGGTTTTAGAACAGTCATTAAAATATCACATCAATTTATTAAACGCCGAGATATGTGAGTATAGAAATAAGAAAAGTTTTCAATGCTTTACCAGGACAACGTTAGAACATAAGAATCATTCCAAACCAGTTTATTTGCCATCCTTGAACGGATAGAAAAGAAAACAATGTTGAACTAAAAACTAACTGCAGGCAGCGTACTGAACGAAAGCACTATCTAAATAGTTTAAAGGAGTTAAAACGGACTAAAGGTTTTGAGACTAACAAACAATATGGTTAAACAATACAAACAGAGCTCCTACAACAACTAAGTAACTTGTAAACTGAAACCTGACCAATAATAAAATTAATAAGTACCTATGTCATGTATGTAAGTAGTTCTCTAAGAAACAGCAAAAAGTAAAAAGTAGTCCTCCGTGGATTATTCGTCGCATTTTTATTTTGTATGATTGTTACGCGATTATTCTTTTAATTATGATTTTATGAGGATTTTTTTAAAAATCTACTAAACATTGCTGACTGCTGATTAAGCACTAATAAAACATACAAACGTGATTATTATGCATATTTTTGCTATTGCACTGCCTCAGTTAAGGTATTACAGTTAAATCCGATCCATACGTCTAGGTGTAGCAAAATGTCAACCATTTCTTAACTACTGGATCCTAAAAACGACGCGAGCCGTTCGTCGCAGACTGGAAGCGGCCTTTGTACCGCGTTTTTCAGCGAGAGAATTCGATTATCGTGAAGAAAAAACTTTCCCTACTATACCCGAACTACAAAGTGAACTAATCTGGAAATCTGAACACTCCTCGAGCCTCAAACTTCGTCTCTACAAACTAAAAAAGAGCCCATATAGATTTAGCAGTAAATTTGTCAGCTACGATTCAGTAACAAGGTTTTTACATTAATTGTACAGTTATAAAAAAAAACTTATCTTTACTAAATGTACAATTTATGTTATAATAAATCGTGTATCTTTTGCCGGTGCATTTGTTATCTTATACGCATCGAATGACCATTGAGGCAACATTGTAACACCTTACCGAAGAATACTAAACCGGTTCTAAGAAAAACTTCAGTTTAATTTATTTAAACGGTCAATTAAGTATTATAATCAAAACCATTATAGGAATATTAAGGCATAATATGAGTAGCATAAGATAAAGGGATATAATGTTGTAAGTTGCAAATAGTGGAAAGTTTCATTTTCACGCAAACCCTATTCGAGGCAGCAATATCCATCAGGACACCAGACGACGAAAAGCTCCGTAAGTGCCGAATAAACGGCATATAAATCTGACACACTGAATACAGAGAATACGATGAGATAAAAATGGAGATTTGAAATATATACGAGACATGCGTGGCATGGGAGGCGTCGCTTTAAATGTATCCGCGCATTGTTGAATTCGCGCGGGCAGTGCGTAACATAAATACTGGCCGCAGTCGGCACGCTCCCGAATGCAATGGACAGTAAATAAATCGGTGAGCATCTTTCCGGGCGAGCGGTAGGCCCCCGGCGGGCGCCGCGCACTAAATCGCACCGAAAAAGAACGAGCCGATATGGCAGCCGTATCGAACGGTGCTAAGTTACGATCGTCGCCGACACGGGACGCTAAGTGGCCTATCGTGTTTTCAAAATTTAAAAACCGGGGCAGTCGTTTTAGAGAAAAATATAGATTTTACCAGCAAAACCTTTCCCCATTAATCAGGATTAAAGAGGTCACAAGGGTTCCGTATAAAACCGTGACGTCGAGACGTTCGGACGGCGCTTATCAGGCGCGCTCCAGCCGTCCTGCCATGTTTTGTTATTGCTGAAGATATTATAATACACGTTTATTTTCGTTCTTACAAAATTTGAGGCTATATGTTAGTATGATAGAACTACTTTCTTAGAATAGAAGGCTTGGATATTTCAAGAAAGTAGATCTATTGAAACTTACTGTTTCTATAGAAACGGTAAGTTCCATAACGCCGACGTGATAAGGCAAAAATGGGCCACTTATTTTGCCAGTAAGTACCTGCTTTTTCTAATTGGTCTCACAGGGTCTACGGTGTTGACAAATTTAAACATTTTTTACATTAACTTTATAATAAACTACCAAAAAAGCCTTCAGTTAACCCTCTCTCTCTCTCTCTCTCCTTTGCATGATTGTCGGGTCTGCTTTCCTTGTCTTTTCTTTCGAGTTTTTAATCCAAACTAACCCATCAATTGTAAATACATGTCACCGTAAATATTCCACTATATTGAAAATTGCCTACTACACTGGTGCAAGCTTACCTTGCAGCCCAACTGAGCCAGAAGTTCGTTAATCCGGACGCAACATACAAAGGAAACTGCGGCGAGCCTGAAAATTAAGTTGGCTCGGTCTATTGCCTCCGCATTAAACCACGTCTCTGGACTTCGGTTATTGTGCGGGCTATTGCGATAGTGATGCAACACTAACGTGCATGCATTGATGCATTCTAATGCAGTTTTAAGGTAATACGCGTTTTTTGTACATTGTTTAGGGTGTGATTCTATCTATTTTGTATTAGGGCTATTCTCCTTTTTAAGCGACAATGACCGTCTCCTCGCTGAAAAATGCCTGAGGTAGAATTTATTTATTTTCATTTTTTTAAGAGATAAATGTTCAAAAGTTTTAGTTAACCAAGTTTCAAGTTTCAAGTTTCAAAATCTTTAATGTCACCTTATTAGTATAGTTAACTTGTTACTTCCTCGGTTAGTAACTGTAAACTTACCAATATTATTTAACTCAAAAGACCGTGACAGAGCGGTCAAACGGAAGGCAGTCTTCGCTGAAAAGGGGTACTCTGTCACGGTGTTTTCTAGAAAACTACTGAAAATAAATATACGTCACCTACATGAAAATAACTATCAAATTATATACTTTATAGGAATATGTAGTTTTTTTAAATAGTTTATATTATTATCATTTTACTCAAGATCAAAACTACGAAAAATCGAAGAAATCGCGCAGGGATAAGGTGGGGGGTCTAGGTAACTTTTTGTGTATACGTATATGACATCTCTTTAAATTTATGATTTATTGATAGTAGTTGTAACTACTTAAAAAATAAACAAAAAATGAATCAAAGCATTTATTAAAATTAACAAATTACTTGTATCGTGCTTTACAGTTCTATCTATTTTGAATAAGGATCGAAAGTCTATGTCTTCGTAAAAATCCATCTCTAATAAAATGCGTGTTCCCTATTGTTGAAACAGGGAAAACGCGTTGTTGGGGTTGTTATACATAGTTGAAACTAGTTTTTCGAAGGACTTTGGATTACTTTTACATGAGGTTTTCAGCTTTAGATTAAATATACAAAAATTTTAATTAGTAAAAATTAGTCTCAAGGGATATACGAGTACCTACTTATATACGGTAGCAGCGAAAAAACTATCATATTGCTATTTATCGCATGCATGCATGCATTTCGTTTTAAAATTCGTGAATTTTAACTTTATAGCATGAAAACAATGATTGTATCATCACGACCACATCATTTATGATATAAGCAATATGTAGGTACTAAAGCTACTGCACTGCAGGCCACGTTTTCTCAATGCGGATTGAGGACTTCGCACTATTTCAACTTTATAGACGTGAGTAACCCGGTCTAAGTATATTAATATGACTTCGCACTAGTTCACACACACCTAATGCTTAATGTATACCTACACCTAATACTTAATGTGTACGCAATTAGGTATAACGGGTTGGCACTAATTGACTAGCATGTTTGGCGGAATAGCAAAGTAACATTATTTTCGTTGTTAATGTATGTTATAAATACTGAATTTATTATTGAAAACACTCAAAATTTAATCTAGATGTGTTGATCTTTCTCCCTCTAAAACCTGTGTTTTCAAATTTGAATTTAGCCATGATCATTTAATCACAATATAATAACATTAATAATTATTGGAGTAATGCAAAAACTAGGCCAAAATAATTATTTTAAAAATGAACGCTAGTGTGACAAATTTGTCGTTTACATACGCACCTATATTGTAAAAATCATTGAAAAACATAGCAATTTTTAAGAAATGATTATAAAATGTATGAAAATGAACCTAAAAGTGACTGTAATTTTTGAAAACTCCTGCATGTCTGTTGTGTTTAAGCCCGTATGAAGTGGAGGCGAATATGAAAACTAAAACTAAGAAATAAAGAAAATATATTCTTATTAATAAATTTAAATTGATTTCACTGGAAAATAGAAACAATTATGGAAATTTGACTAAATTTTAGTACATACCGTGTCCATACCGTGTGCCGTGTTATTAATCACAGAGCGTAACATTAAATAACGCTGCCACATTCCTCTTAATTAAGAAATAAAGAAAGAACAGAAAGATTACTAAGCGTAGATTCAGTTATAAGAACGTGATTTATTAAAAGGATATATAAGATAATCGGACGATAGGAGTTTCCTGCAATCATGTTTTAAGCCGTATTTACCATGATCTGTGAGAAATTAGCTAAAGTGTACATATGTAAACATGTTTATCTGACTGAAAATTTTACAAGGTTCACTTACGAGGAATTTTCGTTACACTGCAGAACACTGTGAGGATTCAAGATATCGATTCGATATCATATTATACCGTATCAATGTACATATAGAAAATTGCGTGCAAGTTTAAACACCTGTCCTATCAGGAACGAATTTCTATGGAATTTGAAAGTAATTGATGTAGGTATCTTAAATTTCTTAGAAAAACGTAAAAGTGGAAGAATTTATGACCTCGGGCGGGACTCGAACCCGCGACTCTGGATCACCATCGTTCTTCCAACTGAGCTACCGATACCGAGACCCGCCAGAAGTCATTAATGTTTCCACTTTTCCTTTCTTTCTGAGAAATTTGGTATAATTTGCTTAAAAATAGTCATTGATTTACTTAGGTAATAATTAACAACATCTACATCCACTCTATGTAATTTTACTAGCTCTTAAAATCAGTTTCTTGAGTATTACATTGCAACATTATTTACTGCATTATACTTACAGAGGTTTATGAACAAAAAAATAATTAAAAAGCAATTTTTTTATTCCATATCTTCGTGTTCAAGTAAGGTAGGTAGGTTAACTGATAAAACTGCATTGTATTAATGTAATTCGCGTAAACCAGAAACTGAAACAGACTTCGAACAGTTCCGCTGTCCCGAATATGAAATTCTTTGACAAAATGAAATTTGATAGTATAAAAGCTTTCGACGTTCACAAAATTTAATTATGAACTAGCTCAACGTACCGCGGTTCGAATAGCTAAAAGGGACAAACAGAAATATAACAATAACATATGTACACACACGTTCAAATGCGCATGGGCATATGAATAAATTCATTATTTTTTACTATGAAACTCTCGTGACACTCGAAGATGTTAACATAATATTTAAAACGAGTCACTCACGTCACGTAATTTAGTCGACTTTTGCTCAACTTGTTTCGATCTTTACGAAGATCGTCATCTGGAGCGACCACCCGCGATTCGATCTCTATACTTATTTTTAACATGTTTTGCAATAAAGATTATACACTCATAAATATAACTATCGTTAATCGTTAGTCAAATTAGGCCGGCGTTTTTTGAGCAGAAACTGTGTTCTTAAACAAGCAAAAGTGAAATAACCTCTGCTTGCTATGTTTTTCACGGATGAGCTGCATAATGTAAAATACGTTTTGTGTTAAGACAACAAAGGAGAATCTTACGAGAGATTCTGTGCAGTTCCTAGTTTCATTATGAGCTAACCTAATTTAGGACGGCGCTCTATTCTGCTCATTACCCTATACAATGGAGTCAGAATTAGTGAAACGTGCTTGATATTCATTTTAATGATTAATGAAATTATACACCGTTTTGTCGAGTTCTACGCTGTATACTACGGGGGTACGTGTCGCTATTACGGTATGTTTCCCTGTGATTTTATTATATACTATCTTAATGTTTGATTCACGTGTACTACGGCGTTATCTATTTAAAATTCAAATATGGTTAACGAAAAAAAGATTTGTCCAATGTTTTAAATAAAATACGATATAACACGCAAACGATTGAACGTTATTTATATATCGCTTTTCTAAAAAGTTGTAGGCGGCGTGTGTTTTAAATATTGACATTTTTGTATCTATTAAGTACAAACTTCTTCATTAAACACTACTTCTACACAACAGTATTATTTACGAGTCAGATGGCCATGGTTTGCTTAAGACATCAAATTATTAGAAATTATTATGTTACATACTTTTTTTTGTTGAACGGGCAGTGCATATGGTAAGTTTCTAACTATTTCTAGATGTAGATTTAGATTACACAAATTATTTACATTATTATTCTTATATGTATTATCTCTAATAAATATTTGAGCGTTAGATAAGAACGCTGCTATATAAAACTTCAGAATCCCTAAGTTCAAGTATTGTTATTTGAATATCGTTAAGAGTGCAGATTTATGCAGCATGTGGCAGCTCACGAAGCGCCTATCGACGCGTGCATCCGCGGCGAGTCCCCGGCTCGTCTCACTAACTCGGCCCGAGAAGTGCCGAGCCTCAATTGAGCTCTTCCTATTACGACTCACTATTAATGCTAAAATTATTCTGAAATCAAAAAATGAAGTAAAGCAAAGTCAACAGTGTTAAATTTCGTACATACCTACATAACATGATAGTATGATTCTTCCGATACATTTGAACATGCTAGAAGGGGATATTATTGGTAAACAAATTTTACAGTGTAAAAACCAAAAATGGGCTACACTTACTCGTATATAAATATTTCGAAAGTTAAAATACTTAAATATCGGATTCATTCAACATTATGGATATCGGCGCGTGTCAGTAATCAGCCTCAATTCAACTCTTCCTGTCACGACTAATAACTAAGGTTGAAAAAAACCCGGAAGTTGTTAAAAGACGAATTTGGATTGGAATTGTTTAAATTGCAGTTTTATACTACGTTAATTGTATTTTTCAGTCCTCCGGCCGGTAAGCGCCACTTTACGTAAAACTAAATTGCCGCCTGCCGGCTCCGTCGGGCAGAAAAATAGTATACAAACCTCGGCCGTTAGATGGGAAAGCCTCGGATCACATGTTCGTCGACCTCGGCTTCGCCTCGGCCGACAATTACATGGGATCCAAGTCATTTCCCACTAAAACGGCCTTGGTATGTAATCTACTATTACTCTAGCCTGTAGCTGAGATGTATCTGTATCCTCGTGAAGCAACCTATTTTGCGGATTATAAAAACTGTATTTTTTTGTCTCAATAAAAAAAACCGGCCAAGTGTGAGTCGCCCACCGAAGGTTTTGCACAAAGGATGCACTTTTTCATTAGACTTTTCACTTTTTTAAAACGCTTGAAATTACCAAGTCGAGTTGGGAACGGCACGCTACACGCGCGATCAAGCGCCCGGGCTGTAAGAATTCGCGCATTTTTACGGCATAATAAAAATCGTAAATAATAAGAAGTGAGGCACCGAGTCGGGTCACGATGCGCCCGCGGCCCCGGCCGTCATCGGGACTTGTGAATTTACTGCTGCCAAAATGTTCCCGTTGCACCGAGTACTTTACATCGTTCATCATAGGCTAACTAGTTTGAATTAGCATAAACTTTTTTTTCTGGGATTCAAAAAATAACCTGTTATTTGGTTGGTGATGCCAGGGTGCTTAGCCAAGATGGCAATCGCTCACGCTCAGTCGCTAACGAAACGCAACTGTCATTGTCACACTAATAAGGAAGAGTGATAGAGAGAGGTAGCTGCGATACGTTATTAAGCGTGAGCGATTGGCATCATGGCTACGCACACTGGTGAGAAATCTCATAACCAACGGTCAGCTGTATGGAAAAGCAAGTAAATTATAATATTTTACAATTGCTTTAGTAACAATACTACACTTCAACGCTATATTTAAATGCTAATGTGGAAAGTAGGTCATTCACGAGCCCTGAGCTATCTTGCTATCTAAATTTGTTTATCCTGCCTTATTTTTGTATTGCAAATCCCATGTGACAAATCGTCTCAAGTATCGAACATATTTACAGTAGCCAGTACGAAACACACCTCTACTTTGACAGACATTTCGGCAGCACTGTTCCGTTTTATTCACACGACTTAATGATAACTGTTTTCAATGTTTAATTTTTAAGACGAAAACAATACGATGTTTTCTTTTTATTTAAGTAAAAAAATATGAAATATTAATAACTTTAATATATTTCCGTTAATAGTAATTTTATTACGTGTTGTCTAAGTAAACTAATATTAAAACTCTTCTATAAGTCCGTAGTCGTGAAATGAAACATAAATAAATTAAAATAAATGGATAATTAAAAAGCACTAGTTCGCAAAAAGGCACTTCGCGCACGAAAACAGCCAAGAAAATCGGACTTTTTGAGCAGCTGTATTGAAAAATTATTTAAAGCCACTATACTGGTTGGTCCTTGCCGCATCCTTGTGTGTAGTCGGTGCGCAGCGTGAACAACCACCCGGAGATCGCCTCCTCCATCATACGACCGGGTTAAGCGGAATTATTGGCGATAATTGGTTTTAGAATTTTATGTCCTGCGACGTAATCCCAACTAGGTCTTAAATTTTAATGATCCCAGTTTATGTCTTCTGTATTAAACGAGGACTGATAATACTTATCAAGTTATCACCTTGAGTGAGATATGTTCAAAGTTCTCAAAGTGCTTCTTCTATTTAATTATATATAAATTAAATGTAGTCGGTGCGTAGCTTTATTTATTTTTAATTCGATGTTCAAAAGTGCACTGTAACATGCCTACTTGAAAATAAATATTTTGATTTTGAAATAAAAAATATTAATCCTAATAAATGTCTAGTTTTATAGAAACCAAAATGTGTTAAAACAGAACAAACACTACAATAGTTACTTAGACTTGTTCTATTTTTGTTATGTCTTTATTATATACATCAATAAGGAAGAACTAAAACATTTTCTGTTTTAGTCTGCGTAGATACATAGTTTATTTTTAAAGTAGTTTATAATCAGAGTGATAAAACGAGAGACGAAGAGACATAAACATAACGATTGTTCAAAGTAATTTTCAGTTTCGAAAGTATGAAATACGCACGTAATCCTTTATTTGCAAACGAAAGAATATCCTTTTGAAAACTATTTACGGAATGGAATTGAATTTCTGTTTACTCTAGCATAAATAAGATGGAAGAACGCCAAACCGATGAAGCCGTAAAATCCAAACCTCTCATAAAAATCTCCGAGTACAAGGTGCTCGGCGATTTTCTCACCGAGGCGGTCAAACGGCGAGACCTTTCCCTCGCTCGTCAATACGGCACGGAGCGGCGAATAGAGGGCGTTACGATAGTTTGAATAGAGTACGCCGGTTGTTTACAATAGCTGCGGGTATTTCGTGATCCGCTCCCCATTTAGATGGGTAGCGCGTAGATACCACGTACGGTTGTGGTCGTCTTGCTTACCACCAGCTTTCTCAGACCTCTCTCCTAAGCAGAATTTTCGTACGGCTATTATTAGAAAAGAAGAAATATGTGGAGTTCTTTTTAGATTGGACAGTTATTGCCGCCCCTGTTTTAGAAGTTTATGGAATGAAGTGCGTTTTATACGGGCTTTGATGTTCGGTTTCGCGCTCTTAGCATGTAGTGGCTCCCGAAGGGCGAGCAATAACAACATCGAGGGAAGTGCTCGTGGTCGTAACGTAAAGTTAACGGGTTGCGCTGCGTTCATACGCACTAAGTGATAAAAAGCTAGTATTGATACATGTATATTATAATAGACTTTAAATTTATAAAATATCGAAAAGTGTAAAATAACAAGTGACATTATCTTTAAAAAACTTTCGGTCATAACAAACGATTTGTAGACTAATAGTAACAGAAAAATGTATTCAAGGATACTTCAGTATTCTATTGCCTAAACTTGGTTGTGACTCAGGTTGAATGACTCAGGTGTCATATACTGGCCAAGCCAAAACCGTCCCCGGCGTAGTCAAAAACTAAATCAAAATACCTATATTTATTACACAAAAAGAACAATAATTAACGTGTTACCTATGAATATTTCTTGTTACTAAAATAAATAACTTCCATATTTAAAAGAACAATATACAAAAGGAGCAATACAGTGATCCCCACACTAGCCAAGCCTGTATCGTGGGAATCAAGAACTTATTTTGGCATAATATGCCAAAAATTTTGCTAATATGAGTTAAATTTTAACTTAAGGTCTGCCGCAAGCAAATAGGTTTAGGATATTTACTAAGAAACCTTTCTATATTCATATTTACGAACATAATTAATCATGCTCACTCTTTTGCGCGAATACAAAAACATATGTGTTTTTATTAGGCATTTTGGTATATTTTCGCATTTTTCTTTAAAAAGATATCTAAGAACAAAAATAAGGCATTAATCACGATTATTCTACAAATTTTCAACTTTGCGCCAAGGAAACGATACTAACACAAAAATATTTATAAAGCTGTAAAACTGTTGTATGAAAAATGACCCTTGCATATCCACCTTAAAGAATAGCAAAATACAAACTGGAAACTGTATTTCCGAATTAAAACTAACAAGACAGAATTTTTGACAATAAAATTACGAGGAAGGTCATTCATAAATCGTTGCATGTATTTTACACAGTTAACGTTAAGTTTACAAGCTGTAAAGCCGAGATAAGACACATTCCCAATTTTTACGATTCTTCTGGTATGCTCCACCAGAAATATCTTCTAATAAGCTTTTTCTTAAAACAAAAGCATTTTAATTATTCACAAATCTTCAACTTTACTGCCAAGTCTTAAAGTTAAAACCTCATGCAATCCAGGCATAAATTTCGAGGGGTGTAAACCGAGTTCCATTATGTTTTATGACTGAATTACTTTTAATCTGTCCCGGATGAAAAATGCCTTACAAATCACGACTAAATAAATCTCATGAGATGACCTATAAAACTCAGAGGGGTGATCTCGTTAAAATCCTTGTGGGTAGTTGGTACAAGCGCGGGGTGGATAAAGCGAGATAAATAGACACGCCGAATAAATTAATGAGTGGATGCCGGATTCTTCAGTATTCTAAGTAGGTATACATCTTTAGTTTATTTTTTGTAATCTATCACGACGGTGAATACATTTTTTCCAATTGTATATTCTGTTTCAATTTATTTTATTTTATTTTATTTTATTTCGTACAAATGAATTTCATAATAAGTAACTACAATATACAACGTAAATAATCTTACTATAACTGTTATTTGATTTATATACATATACACCTCGATAATAAAAAAACATCTATTTCAAGACGATATCGCAAGAATCCCTAATTTTGATGATTTAATTACGATCGTTACGATTACATTGTGTTTGTTGTTGGGTGTGTTTTAATGAACACACTTTTATGAGAATAATTTAGCGATTTCACTTTTACCAATATTCTTCATATTAAAATTCTGACTTGCTCTTGAAACATACTGCATACAAACGCATATAAGACTGTGGAGTTGATGTTCAAAAATGCAGCATATAATCTACTGCATCCAATTGTAGGTATATCTATGTTGGCAAAACGATCGCTTGAAAATTGTCCAATCGAGTAGTCCCGTGTCGTGACCACCACTAATTACGACTGGCCCTTTGTTTCCAATTGACATTTAATTCTTAATTATTGCCGTCTCTATTTGGCGAACGTATTTAAAGACGATAACGAGTGCAATAAAACACCTGCTTTCATTCAAATTAAATTACGTGCGACTGTTTATTTCCTGAGTCTGGCTTTAACGTTCTATATTACATACGCCTAAAGTTCATTTTGCAAATTGAGAGGCAAGTGAAATAAGCAGTTCAACATGTAAGGAAATCGATTGCTGTTTAAAGTAGTAATACTCACTGCCTATCAAGCAGGTTGTATACTCAAGCAGTTTAGAAATAATAGATGATAGTGGCGCTCTTAAATTTGTCATGTACAGGTGAATATTATTATTATTATAAAACGGCCTTCCCTCAAAGAATTGTCGCGGGCGGACCAAAATGATTAAATAAATTATGAGGGTCAGGTCTGTCAGTAATGATTATTAAAATAAAAATTAATAAAAATAAAATACCATATATATTCTTAGTTGTAATTTATGCTCGGTGGCGGTTGTGCTCCATATTCCAGCAGCTTGCTTCATTTTCAGAGCAACACTTCTCCTATAGCTAATGAAGAATATCTCAGGGGTCAGGGGCGTCAGGGCCTCAGTAATGTGGAATACGATGCACGGAGTTCACACAATTTACGGTCTCATACGCCACGCCACACTCACACTCTCTCATACCGCACCTATATAAGCTGTATGTTAAGTTTCTTATTGCATTGAACGTCTATACTCGAACCAAGTTGTTTCTTTCAACATCCCACATCACATGGCGACCCTGGCAAGATCGCCATAAAGTGTTGGGCGGCCATAAAGTGTACAGACGTCCACTGCTGAACATAGGCCTCCCCTTTGGACTTCCATATGTACCGGTTGGAAGCGACCTGCATCCAACCGGTTCATAGGGTCATCTGTTCATCTTGTGGGTAGACGTCTTACGCTGCGTTTTTATTTTTTACTTATGATATTTTTTTACTTACATTTATAAGTTACATATATTGTGCTATTTATATGCTCCACAAAACTAAACATTTAGTTTGACTGTGGAGTCAGGGTTCAGTCTTACATTACGAACATTACTATGCATATACTCGTATACTATTAGACTTAATTAAGTATTACACAAGTACCTATCTCGAGACAATTGGAGTGCTTTAAGGGCACAATTTGCCTACCTATAAGACATCCAAGAGAAACTTTTTTAAGATGTTTTTAAACCTATATATTTTAAGTTACATTATAATATCCGGGTGATGTGTTTATTACCCGTTCATATGTCTAATACTCACGGGAGTTTTCTATTTAAAATAATAAAGTACTTGTACTCTTTTGTTTTTGAAATCCGTGCTGCTGAGTGTTTAAGATATGGTTACTTTAAAAATAATTAATCGGCCTAATTGATCGGTTATACACTTCTCTATTATTTTATCAATACTAGACAGTATAGATACAGGTCTGTAATTCGAGTAATTTTTAAACCAACCTTTCTTATGGATTGTCCGCACTATTGTCTGTTTAAGGTTATCAGGGAATTTTTGGTGTGTTACAGACAGGTTAATCAGTTTGGCTATTGCAGGGCTTATATTATTTGCCAAGCCGTGGTCTCTGCCCGAGCAGTTTTCGACCCCATCGGCCATCTCAACTCAAGGAAACGACTACTTGCGTTGAATTATGAGTATATTCTGTCTACAGTGAGTATAGTGACACGTTCATAAGAATATATAGGATTAGGATATACATATATGTGTGTGTGAGGTGTACCATAAGTTATTTTACATTAAAATTAAACAATTTAGGATGGATTAATCGCGTTTATTAACACCATGACCCTACGTTTCGAGCCCTTTACAGCACTTGTTTCCACAGCGTTTTGACTGGTGTTTCTCTCAAAGTGTTTAATTTCAATTATTAACATTCGCGGTAACAGAAGACAATATTTTTTTACATTACTCAAATCGCGTCATACGTAGTACCTAGTTAAACTTGGGTTTCCAAGCTCTTAGAAAATAGCAAAACAATACAAGAAATATACGATCACAGCGTTGTTTCCGTTATCTGGCTCATAAAATAATTTTGAAAGCAAACAATTACCAACAATGGTTTTATCCAGGATCTTCAGAAAGTTTCTACAATTGAAACTGGAACAGTTATCGAGAGACCACTCGGAGTTCATAACTAACGGAGGGCCGTTACAAAGACGGACTGGGAAGAGCTGCATTCCCGAAGAGCCGAGTTCGCACCTGGGTTTAATAAGCTAACTCTTACGATTCGAGTTTTACATTCAAACAATTTTTGTGGCTAACTAGATGTGGTTTCTTATAATAAAATTAGTTATGTTAAGAGTAAAAGAGTTGGCTTTCTCACTGAATATGAAACCACACATATATGTACAGTAATAAAATAATATATGATTTGCAATTACCAGTAGTAGGGCAAACTATATAGGTACTAGATGTGGAAAGACAAATAAATTATCTTGACATTAAATACCATATTATTTAACTTCATTGTTGACGATGACATGCTCACTGTTTATCATGTAAGTGTAATTTAAGGAGTCCATGAAGTAAATTGAAACGAAGCACACTAACACCATGCCAAACTTAGGAATTTATTATCGAAGCTTCTTCGGCTTACAATGTTGAACAATAATTGAGCACAGGCGTGCAGAGGAGCAAAAGGCCGTAGAGGAAGGCTCAAGTATACTATTCCATCGCTTACACAACGCGTACGATTATTAAAAGCAGGCGGACCAGTATAAATACGCTTTCCGATTATGCACGGTTGACACGTATATTGATCTATTCTGCTTCACGCAAACGTTCAACTCGTCAATCTTCAGCAAGCAAAGGGAACACAGCCAGGGAGGGGCACAGCACGAGCGCGCCACCTCGTAAATCTGACGAGCCGGAGGCTCGGACCGGCCTCCGTGTGCTTCGTGGTGCGGAGCTACTTAGCGACTAGAGACAGTACCTAATAAATATCCCACGGTGAAACTTATTATAAGAACATGTGTTCAATACGCTAAAGAAGTATAGATGACTGTAGACTTTATTTAATTATGTCTAAAAAGACTTCGATTATTTCAATTAAAGTTCATGAAACAATAGTTAAATGACTAACACTTAGCTAGGCATTCAGACATAATCGCTGGAGCTATTTCTCAAGTCTCCGAGAAGAATAATTGAAACGCACCTTAAGCAAATTCCAAGTCTGCAATTCAATTAAAACAATACAAATTATCGACACAATCGCCATTTAGATCAAAGGATTGTGCCTCGGCCGTGTTTACGGCAGAGACCGTACAAAGCAGATTTATAGAGCCTCGTGTCACCTGCCAGCCGCAACACTAGCCGCTCCGTGAACCATGAAATTAAGCACAACAAGATTTCATCTTTATACTGATGTATACAGGGTTCAAAATGGTTCGTCAATATTGAAGTCGGGTGCCAAGTGGACGGCCAGGGACAACCGATACGGCGGCCACCGTGACAGCGGTATTGTTCCAACGCGATACAACACCGCAGCTAATTTATACCGATAGCGGCATCTTGTCCACGTCTATCTTGGCAAAACTTAACAAAGTAGGCAGATATAAGCTGGTTTAGCCAAAGAAATCAAACAAGAAGACATATTTATAGGTACCTACTCCTGTCATTCCTATACATCTTAAACCGTTTGAGGTCTTCTGCTGCAGATGCGTCATGGCCAGCAATACTGCTGGTACCTGGAAGATGGGACGGTGGGGCGAGGGTATCTACGTATTTTATATCCTAGACCAGCGGTCTTCCCATCTTCCAAGGCACTAGCATCATACCGTCCGGCCTCTTGCCGTCTCTCGCCAGACCAACAGGTTTCAGTATGGCTGGAGCTTTGAAGCAGACAAGGACCCTTCGGATGACGTCGTTTATGCTAGCGTGACGAGTTCTGCGCCCAGCGCTTCAGCAGGAGAGCCGTTGGTGCTCCAAGATGTCCACCATGGTACCTACCTAATTGGTAACCTTGTGGAGCGTTGGTGACTGCCTTATGCGCAAACTCGTCGCCAGCTTGCCAAGTCTGACAAAGGCGTTTCACCCCGTACATTAATATCGATGGTTAACATAGATGTCTCAAAAGACATATTAAAACATACAATACAATACAATACAATACTCTTTATTGAAAACCTCACACAGATGAAATACAGTTACAAGAGAAAATAATAATACAGAACAGTAAGGGGTATCAACAGGCGGTCTTATCGCTAAAGAGCGATCTCTTCCAGACAACCTTTGGGTAGTGGAGTACAGATCAAATGAAAAAATGTATTAGGTGGCACAGAGATTAACAAAAGCACACAAACAACACACACAATAAATATACATACCAAAATAATAATACGATAAAACATACATACATACATACATAAACATACATACATAATAAATACATACGTAAACATACATACATAATACATACATACGCGTATGTTAAAATCAAATTTCGTTCAGTCGCCAATCGTGTCTCATTTATGAAGACTCATTTTATTAGTACGTTCTCGCATATTATGAGGACATCAAAGGAGACGTTGTCGCGTGCCATGTACGATTTACGTGTGATGAATAGATATCGCGGCACCACAGGAACGGTGACATATTATGAACAGATTAGCTAAATTATGTTTTCATTAAAGGGCGCCAAAGCTAGATTCTACAGGCTGTAACAAAAATGCTGGTGATCCGTTTAAGGGTGTAATCAATATCGTGGACTGATAAGGAATAAGAGGGTTGGTCTATTCGGACGACCTGGTCCTAATTTTTACCACGCTGACAAGTGTGACAATTCCTAAAATCACTGCATTACTAGCATTTTAGGCTGCCATAGGCTCCGTAAACCGCTCACCATCGCACAGGCTGTATGCTTGTTTAAAAAAATATAAATTATAATGTAACGCCAATAAAAAGATAACTTCTTGGTGAAGACTATGACAATTGACAACACGATTTTTTCACACCTATACATACAGAAGCTATGTATATTCGCAAAGACCGTGAAAGATTTGCTGACATGTATTGTCATTTTCTATGTAATACTCAAATTGCGACCTGTTATGTTTTTAACTTTTTTTGTAAGGGGATCACGGTATCCATTTGGCAAAATAGAGCGCACGTTGTTTTTTAATGCATTAAATTCGATCAGAACGATTATGCTTACTATAGAATCAAAATACAATAATATCATATTAAATCTTCACGGATATGTCCTTGTCCCCATGTTCATGTACTTGAAAAAGAAAAAAAACACATTTTTCCACAACAATATAGATTGCATTATAAATATTTTAAATTCAAATAGAAGGTGTACAAGGCATTGAAATGTATAGGTAGTAGTAGTAACACTAACACACTTATAGTAGGAAAACTGGACGAACGCGGCCCTATAAATACCATCGCACTAGAGTCACACAGACAGGGCGATAGCAAAACTGAAATTGCAAATCCAAATTGGCTGCCAGGGTTCGTCAAAGGAGCAAGTTAGTGTTAATTCCTGCATTCACCAGTTTGGAACTGTGTCTAAACAGATTCTGCCTATCAATATTTATCAGAGCACCTCCTCTCAGAGGACTCAATTTCACCGTCGCAGATGAGGCGGCCAACTAACTCGGATTTAAGCGAATCAGCGGCTGAATTTGGAAACGGTAAGTTCAATACATGTCAGTATAAGTACCATAAATAATTTCTTATAAGTTACATATGGACGACGATCTGGAGGCATTCTGCGCAGATTGGTGGGAAACTGCTAAGAATAGGACCGAATGGAAGAGACGAGGGGAGGCCTTTGCCCAGCAGTGGGACACTTAATAGGCTACTAAAAAAAAAAGTTACATATAATTACCGAAACAATTCACAAAGTTAAGGAAAATCGGATATGAAATACGACCCCTAAAAGTGAACAGTCAGAAACTTTTGAAAATAATTTTTGCTACAGCTAAAACGGTGATGCTTGTGTTGCGCTTCTCAATAGCAGCGGCCAATGACAAAATGTGGGAAAAAATTATTATACTTACCCGTCACTAAAGTTACGGAAAATGTTTTATAATAACTTATACCGCAGAATATTTTGGAATCTGGTTTTCATCAACATTTTTATAGATTTTTTGATCTGTACGGATATAAGAGGTTGCCATTTTATCGCCTGTCGAGTCGTAGGTCACTCTCCACATACATACTTGCTAGATATAACTTTACAGCCACGAAAATATATTTTACCATTGTAAAGCATGAATTAAATCATTTATTATTTTAAGTAGTCACACTACTATATATAAATTATAAATTAACATAAATGTCTTATACTACAGAAAAAACCATATATGTATATATATATATGTTTACTATTAAGTTTAGTCCATATTAATGAACATTGTATCTATCCTTAATCTCCTTAATAATTTCAGTAAAATGTACAATACAAAATAAGGCCCTAGATCTAGATAGGTTTATTCAGGGCTATGAAAACTAAAACAGAATAGAAATATGCATGCAAACTCAGCAGCGTAAAGTTTCTCAGAGAGCGTTCAGTTAAAATGGGAAAGTACGGTTACATTTCAGATTTGGTACATTAAACTTTATACGAATGTTGGTAAATTGGGCTTGGTTAGTTTGTTCTTTGCCAAGTTTTTTCCTGTCCATTCGAGGGCGTGGGGAAATGGTCGTGCACCAGGTAATTGTGTTAAAACTTCATCAGGAAGTGGGAATTTTTCGAAAACTACGGTACCTACACGTTTTATTTGTTTTGACTTTGTGCAAAACTAGAGGTGCAAGTAAAAGAAAGAGCTTTCAGGAACTATTTTTAGAACTCACTTGTATATATATAATTTCAACGTTAATTAGAATGCATGATCCTTTAGGTGTTGCATTTTAATTACAAGCTTGTATTAAACTTGCGGGGTTAGTATGGTTAAGTTAAATTATACTAGAACAGTCCTGACTTATTTATAGAGTATCGATGGCAACCCAATGATACGTTCAGATTGTGGAAACCAAAATTAGGTGACACAACAACGCAACGTCATTGCGTTTGGGTTTGTTTTTGGTCATTGTGTTTTGTTATTAATTGCCTAGATGAAAGAAAAATACAGACTCGAAGACTTTGTAATAAAAATGCTTTTTTTTACCAAGCCTCGCTTCATATCTCATGTAACATTATACTTGCTTGTCTCAAAACTAGTCAGTCAGAGTCAATCTATCATTAACATCATTATTTTTACCTATTTAAGCGGCTTCATTTTGTGGATGGAATAAAAACAACAACAAATTACATCTTTCAATAGTAGTTTATATGATTGTATATAATGAAAGACATTAAAACTCGATTGTGGGTTTATTAAACGAGGACTTAGCCGAGTTTCATAATAAGATTTACAATTACATACACTGCTTTATATACACACATATCATGAGCTCTCCATGATGCGTTCAAATCGCATATTTGATCGGCATTACGACTTTCATGAATGAAAACTTTTCTGACATTCAAGTTTTGACATTTATATTTTTTAAATACAGAGAAAAACTAGAGTTTGCCTCAATTTTCATATCGCTTGATATCAAACAACGTGCGACTTGCGTGCGACATTGTTTGCAATTGACACTTCGTTTAGAACTAGGTAAACGTCATCTCGACTAATATTAGAATAGAGGTCAAATCAAATTTCCTTGTTTGCCAGAGATGGTCGAAATTTTAAACAAAATATATATTATAAATATATATGGCATTCGATAATATTATTTATATACCTATATAGCTATAATAACATTTTCACAGATAAGAAATTTGTTGTAACAAAAAAGTTTATTATTATGCTGTTTTTGAACGCATTATTGAGAGCTAATGATATGTGGGTATATAAACGCTTTTTTGCCATTCAAATTACACACAGGAATTATTTAAGCAAGAAGCTATGAAAATCGTTACAACAAACAAAAACATGTCGAACACGAGCCCAACGACAGCTAACACCACGTCGGTGATACGGTTCCAATTAACAATAAAACACAATAAATAATGCATATTCGTAGTCGACAGGGGTACATTATTTTTATTCAATGAGAAGAACACTGGCAGGTACATCGACTGCATACAAATGTGGACTGAACACGTGACTGCAGCGCAGAGTTCTGGGACCGCATGGCGCCGCAACACTTCGATATAATATAACAATGCAAAAGAACGCTCTACGTTTATCGCGAGAACTCGGTAAGAAACAATGCCTCGAGCTGCAAACAAGTGCATGCCTTCCCGTAGTCGTCCACTTCTTTATGCTAGCAGAATTCTCGTAAGATTTTTGAACTACTACGTGAGTTGCAAGATGGACGCAAATTCAAAACCGAACTCATTACGACATTGCGTGAGTTTTAAACTTATTACAAAACAATCCGAGTGCGTCATGCCTGCCTACAATATTTGTAACTAGTTAATAAAAACAAGGTAAATATACAGACTTTCTGATTTTCTACACAAATAAAATTACTCACGCGAACTGAATATTGTTTGCCATTTCAAAACAAACTCATTTCCAAGATTTCAACAAAGATATCTCAAAAACAAAAGCAGAAATAATACGTACATACATAGCTGTCCTGGAAATAATAAAGGTAATTGTACTTATTACGATTATACTTGTGTTGAACTTGAATAGACATCGGTTAAAGTGTGTATATATTATATTGGAACGGTTATAACAAGAATAGTGGCATCGTCAGAATACCATTAATTTTACTAATATTAAAACACAAAAAAAAGGTGTTGGAAGCCAATAACAATCGGTCATGAATTATAGATGAAGCGTTAAACGCGTCGGCTCATTACAAGGCGTTATGAAATCGAGCCGACAACATCCATTACCGCCGAATATCGGAGGCGTCTGCGCATCTCGCGTGCGCCACTCGGTAATTAACTAGACAAATTGGGAAAATGCAAAACACAATGTTTCTGTACTTAATTTTTTTAAGTCTAAATACTCCTATTTATCGATTGTCCATTATAGGCAGCAGACTAATTGTCATTAAAACGTCACAAAACGTCTCTCAAAATCATGTTTCAAAGTCATTTTGTTATACTTTTATAACTGACCAATACACATTGTAATTGTAACTAAATAATTGACTAAATATCAGACTGTAAACATGTCAGTAATGTAGTACTTAAATATAAGATGAGTAATAAAATAACATAGGTACTTACAAAATGTGTATACATTGTCGTTAAGGGTAACCTTCTTGTATGAAATTCTGAGACGGGAATTTATTTACTTGAATTTCTTATAATACGTGCTCAAGGGTCTTGGAGATATATTATGATAATGAGAGCGATCGGATGTGAGTGCAAGCTACCGTAGAGCCTTCAGCTCGTGACACGTCCGCCGGCACACAAACGGAAGTTGTTATTACGAAAATTTATGCAAATCGCCCGCTCACTGGTAATATCCCTTAACAGTAGTGTAGCATTTTTCCTCCTTGCCGCTGGTCGTCATTTGCATCTTAATATTCGAACGTTTCGGGGGTTAACACGTCGAATTCAAATGAAGTTTAGCATAGCCCAAAGGCTTGCGAGGTGAATAAAAAGTTACTTCACACGCTAAGAAACTAGATATGCTATGCAGGTAGTCAATTATTATTCTAAACGTATGAATCTAATTGAAATAGATTAGTAGTGATGTTTCGGAATTCACTATTTACAAATTACATCGACAATTGGATAATAAAGTGGCTATCAACACAAAATAACAATTGGAGGATGATATTATGTTATGAGTAAAGTGGTTGTAGGATGTCACTGATTGGCGAGATCTGGATGAGGGTTGCAACAGTTTTGTTTTTAATGGCGTGGCATAAAATAGAATGATGTACGTGATGTAGAACCAGCTTACTGTGTTCATAGTGATGGGCAAGCGGAAAGTTTCCTATTTGGGAAACTTTCCGTAATGAAATTTACAGAGAATATTACCGTAATATTCTCGTGATGTGAAAGATAGAGAAATTTATATTTTATTGCGGTCTAATGTCATGTCATTTAGGTAAAATAGAGGCACAAAGACGTCGTTAATTGTATTGCAAAAGGATAATATCGTTACTGAGCAAAATAAAAAGTTACATGTAAATTACGGTAAATTTCCATAAATTCTCGTAAGTTACCGTAAGTTACCGTGAAAAATTACCGTGCAATTTTAAACGAAACCTAGAAATTTATTACAAATACGAGGGATTTAATAAATACTAGCTCAAATTTAATGAAAGTGATACAAAAATACAATTGAGTGTAAAACTCGCATCACTTAGGCCACGCTCGGGTCGAGCGAACGCTCAGGCCAAGTATGTAGTAAAAAACTACCATGCACAGTGCACACTGCCTACGCGGAAAAGACAGTAGTAGTCGACTTAATTATAATTTTGTACTGTTTTAACAGTCGTGGCAAAACCATCTACAGTAGAATCCGGTTATAACGACGCCGAAGGGACCGACAATATTACGTCGTACTAACCGGAAGTCGTACTAAACAAACTGTCAATTTTAAAGTTGTTTCTCGATTTTAATAGTCACACATGCATTATAATTCACAATGGTTCAATGTTACTCACAGAATAATTGAAATTAAGAATATTTTGCTCTTTAGTGAAAGAAACTGTTGAACCATTGACCTATTTACTCGTACTTCCTGACTACATTGCAATTTAAGCCATTGTAAATTGCGGAGATTTTTTTTACACGAGATGAAACCCTTACACGCTTAAGTTTTAGAACATTTGCTTCGAACAAAGATTCTATCTTGTATGTATTGTTTGGTTACAATGCACCGTCACCGTTGTAATCGAACATATGCGTGTGAAATCCCGTCGTTAAAAGCGGTTTGTCGATATAAGCAGTCGTACTAAACGGATGCACAAATAGTGACTTGTATGAAAACCAACCATCTGCCTATACCTACGTCGCTAAAACCGGTTGGTCGTTTTATGCGGATTCGGAGTCGTAAATTTGTGATTTGTGTTAGTGAAAAACGAATGGTTTGCCATGAAGCCAAAGTTGTTAAGTTCATGACTATTTCCGAAAAAAATTTTATGAAATAAGATGTCAGCGAGTGTAAATTTATTCACTTTACAACCTTATTTCATTAAGCTAGGTTCAGAAGTGTGAATATATATTTGACATCGACTTTACAAGTATTCAATATCTCACGAAATTGTTGTATTACTACAAAATTTATATGCAGGGTAAATTGGGGATAAATGTATATGTTTATAGACTATGCAAAAAAAATTATAAAGAATTACAGGCACTTTTCATGCTATAGGATAAAATAATTAAGTGATTCATATCATTCCATATTGTGCCGCTCTATCTTTGCCATTAAAATATATACTTATATTAAAAACTGAACTAAAGAAACATTTTGTTTACTTTTTTAACTACTACAATTTGAAAGTCCCTTGACGTGACTATACATATATTTAAATAAAATAATAATAGTATAGAATATGGGTACGCCGAGAACAAGAGAACAACGCAAACTTGGAAAGTATTTCTTGATTATTTTTAACTGGCACCCGCCCCGGCTTTGCACGGGTTATTATTATATATATAAACCTTCCTCTTAAATCACACTATCTATTTAAAAAAAACTGCGTCCAAATCCGTTGCGTAGTTTTAAAGATTTGAGCATACATAGGGATAGGGACAGAGAAAGCGACTTTGTTTTATACTATGTAGTGATTAATAATTATTCTTATTTGAAATGCAACAAAATGCAATGAAGTAATAATGCAATGTTCTTTAATTTTTCCATAGTAACCACTATATTTCGTTAACAAAAAATATATTTCCTAAGAAATTTCCATGAAATTTAAGAGAACTTACGGTAATTTACGGTAATATACCATTCTAACAAGTTTTAAGTAATGTATCTGACCGCGAGCATGAAGCACATGAAAATATGCAAATATTTCGTTATTACAAAAAGTTGGATTTTCATATCGAAAAAAAAAGTTACAAAGTAAATTGCTACTTTTGGTAATATTACCGTAATCTTTCCGAGAATATTCTCGCAGTCGGAAATATTCTCTGCAATTTCCCATCACTATGTGTTCATATCTCACCTTATGAGGAGTGATCTCACCTCTAGAACCTATCAACATTCGTGGCATTCGTGATATAACTCAATTAAGTTTAGATTTGATGATAATTCAAACTTATTAAATTAAATATACCTACAGACTGAAATCAAGAATCATAAATTTAAAAGTCGTGCTACTGGTAACAATACCAGAAATATATAGCTAGCATTAAGCACTGTTTAATATACGAAATAAATTGGAAATCATACGAAATAAAATTGTTTAGTCGTAGCCGTTTAATCGAAGGTACAGTCGCATTAACGTTCCGTTTTCGGTAAAGCAGACAAATAACGTTAAGACGACAAATATAAATTTCGTGGGAAGCTTCCTAACTCAAATGGGGGATCTGATGATATCAAATGATCCTTAGGTAGTGAGTTGAAGGTGTATATTTAAGTGAGGCATTGTAGTAGCGTGTGTTCGATAATAAAGTTATTGAAAGTGGTAATAAGATTAACGGCTTGTTCGGCGCGAGTAAATCACGATGCATTACGTCGTCGACGACAGGAGGTTCGTATCGCATTACAGTGGATTAATTGTGGCTCAGGCGCAGCCGCCGCGACATCTGGGCCCAAGGACTGCCTCAAGTAGACTTCGTATTAACTGTGGTTCTTCCCGAACGTGAACTCGCGGCCCCCACAGGTATCTTGGGAACCCCCGTTGACCGATTTGGCTCATATCCGAATTTTAGAATGATATTTATCTTATCTAACGACCCGTCAAATTTCACGACGATCCAATCAACGATACTCGAGTTATTGTCGAACAAACATAAAAATACACATAAAAAAATTCATACAAATATACATGCATACATACAAACGACAAGTCCAAGTAGATTGGGAGAACTCATTCGCTTTGCTCGTTCGTTCTATTAAACCTTTTACGAAGACTTTTCACAAAAAGGCGCTCTTTTCCTTCAGTACCACCTAAGCCGTTACTTTGTACCATGTCATGCCCGTATTTAACTTAAAACATACTTTTAATTCAAACTTGTAACTAACCCACATACATCTATACAAGTCGCAATGTGAAAATTAACATGGGAAAGCTAATTGATATGATTGCAAGTAGTCTGAGTAACTGATCTAAGGCCAGGGCGGAGTCAGCATCCGTCCGCGCATACCACGCTAACGCGTTCAAATTAAACGTATTCCAACTTTTAAACTTCCAACACGATTAAGAGGAACGTGCTTATAGGTTTTTCGGTTTAATTTTGTCGAAAATCCTGCGCTTACAGAGAATATCGATAAGGCGCTTGAATTACAGCCTCGTCTTGCCCTTTGAGTAAATGGTATGCTGATTATCGGTAACTGTAACGAGCGCAGCGCACCATCGCACAAATTCATTCCCGGCCCTCGGTCACTGGCCCTGTCGCTCTCTGCCAAAATTAATTTCTCGTAAAATCGCTTTAGTGATCCATCTTTTTCCGAGAAAAATAATATACACTGCGAGGCACTCGATAATAATTTCTTTTGTGCGTAAACGCTTAATCTGCTCGTCGAGGCAGGCTGGCCTATCTCGGCCCGAATCGACGCACTTGGTTGCGCCCTTGAAGGAAGTGGGTAATGTGCAAACAAATTAATAAGTTTCCTTGTATGGAACAGGGCAAGTCTCAGGGAGCTATCATCGTCTCGTCATGAAAGACTAGTTTTTTGCGTTCAATAAATTCATTAATAACAGTGTAGACATGCGTGTTATAGATATTCTTGTTATTAATGGCTGCTCCTATTTATCGGAGTTTACGTTAATATATTTCAGTTGAGGTTGCAAAACCAAATTAATCTAGACATTGAACTGACAGCTTGTATGGAAATTTTGATTATTTGGGAAACAATTTATAATACTTAGCTGGTTTTTTTAGCGTAACGGAAATATCGTGACTCTAGATTATGTAGGCAACAAAATCCAACAAAATATCATTACATGCTAGTCGTTTAAAATATATACACACATGTTACAAACGTTTTTCTTGTAAGATTTTTGTGATGTAGATTTAACGATTTAACTTTTCTTCGGTTTCGGTTTTAACAGATAGAAGACAAATATGTCGTTATGTTTAAATAAGAAAAATATTTAGGTACTACCGTAAATTTAAAAAAATCGACATAGTTAAGTTATATTGTTTTGCTATTTAGTATTTACGTACTACCGAAAGAAAAGTTTGTAGGATAATAATATATTCTCTATAAATATCCCATTCGAACGTAATTTGAGAAAATCAGGCTACCTATTATAATTAATGTCTGTCAAAACCGTATATTTCCTGGGTTAAATTAGTTGCAATGGGCGGAAAGCATTAGCCGATTTAAAGTCCTGCTTATGGGTTCGAGTCGTACACCGTTCACCGTTTCCGGAGTCACTGATACTAAACATTATAATTTCAAAGTATCTATGCCAAGTAACGAACTACAGGTAAGGTACAAAAACAAACAATAAAATCTCTAACGTCTTAGAAGGCAAATTTAAATACTTGTACGCAAAGCTAGGTAACGTCTACAAATTACGCAAGCTTCTTGCCGATATGGGTAACATTCCCGTCAAGTTTACGGCGCTGGTTCCCCGGCTAACGAACGATGCGCACTGGAATGAGACGACAAAAAGTGTCCGATCGGCTATTCTTGGCTCCTCGACACGCCGCTCGCTCGATTAGCCAGCTCCCGACGCTATTTCCTCCCGATGTCCAGCCCAGCGGAGGACTTGAATGCATTCGGGACTTGAAAAATAATTGCCTCGCTGTTTAAGTAAATAGAATTCTTCGCAAGCGAGAATTTTAATGCCACAAATACTACCCACGACTTGGGCTATAATCCTCGCTAATTAGGTAAAAAATATAGGTATCTACGTAGCCATTAATTTGAACAAACGGTCCACCCGATAAATTCCCGCAACATTATCGGGTTAACAAGTCTCGGAGCCCCGTAGATATCAGTGTGAGCGGTGGATGAGCTTGATTTATGTGCGCCAACAACATTAAATTACATCTAGATCGAACATCGCTATAAATTACTGGTCGCATTGTAAATCTGCCGTGTGTATCGATGGTCAAATCATGTAGCGAAATTATATCACTCGTATCATATCTAGCGAACGGGACCAGACGTTACGGGCGGTCAATCGACCCGACCATTCTAAATTATGCTGCCCCAACTAAGCCTAGGGATATTGTCCTATTTCATACTTAACCGCAACTATCCCCGAATTACAGCTTGACCATAAACTAACTTTGTTTTTAAACGTATACCTACGCAAGATGGAGCAAAGCTGTTTGCAAACCTACAGGACAGTTTTTAAGGTTGAACTGAACACCCAGGTAATCTCTTGTTATTTAAATTAATGCCATGCCTGCATGCATTATATTTTATGTGATATACCTACAAACCAGGAATTTAATTTGTTAAGATTTCATAGTCCTGTCAAACTATATTGAAATCCAAAGGAAAAATTTGTGAAATGGGTAGCAAATTAAATTCCTTGACTGTATCTACATTATTTTAACATAATGCGTACGAAGCATTTTTACATTTATGAATAAAATAAAATAATGCAAATCTTAAAATATTGAACACAGAGTACCTACAGACACCACATGACTAGACCAATTAGCCAATAACACAACCTATCAAATGACGGAGTCATGTGATTTCCTATATTTATTTCAAATTCGAATGTACTCTGTCACACACAAAAAGTACACATATTTAAAAAACCGGCCAAGTGCAAGTCACATAAATACATCATCTAAGAAAATTTCAACTATCGAACTATAACGATTACCTAGATACCTAGTCTGAGACATCTAGAGCCTGTATCTAGTCTAGAGCCTGGTGACATACAAACAGACGGACGAACAGACAGACGGACAGCGGAGTCGTAACTTACCTTAAAAATGGGTTACAACGCTAAAATTTCACCTCTCGACTTAAATCGCACTCTGTGCATATCGATAGACCGTTAAAAATAAATTATAAAATAACAAGCGAGCAATAAACGACCCGTTCGCAGGTCGGAGATGCATGCAGATAAATCACCGAGCTGCGGTCAACTCAACCAAGTCAAAGATTTCATCACTTTTCTACCACTTTATGCAACAGAAATAAAGCGCATTATTCTCTGTCAGATGTCAGGTGAACCTGCCATGCCCACATTTTATAATCAAACAAAAAGACTCGTTAATCTTTGAAATAAAAACTAAATTATTTTATCACCCATCCCTGCTGAAATATTAACGTGTACGAGTATGAAAGATAAATGATGACTAGTCAAGTACCAAAAAATATCCTTACACATTTTGATCTGTGCCTAAGTTCAATAAGCTATTTAATTGAGTTATCATAACAAATATGTAGGTACGTATTTGAGCTCAAAGAACAAGAAATAAATATAATTGTAAGTAAAAAGAAAATTGGGCCCATCTAGGCTGGCTTACGGCAGTTTTCTGGCGCTTTCTTCATGGCCGCCATATAGGTACGTTGATGTTGGCATTTTATTTAACTCAAATTTAATTTTAATTTTTAAATTTTCGATGGTTTTGGGTCGAAAATTATAAGCGTATACTTACGCGTCTTTTTTAATTGGCCCAAAAATCTTCACTTGGTCGAAGTTGGGGTACGTGACGTACGGAATTTCTAGCTCATCCATTACATTCAAGGTTTTCAAGGCTAGATCTGGCCAAAACGCTACATTAGCTCCTCTATGACTTACCCGTATAAAATCACGCACAATTGGCAAACATCGCTCGATGTACCGGTCCGCAGTAACCGCTAAGCCGGATTCAGAGAATACCGGCTTGGACATACCACGAGGGCTTATTGCTAGCCACAGTAGAACTTTTTTTGGGAACTTTGTGTGTTCTACATTACAGATTCTCCGGCCCGGTCATTAGCATTTTCAAAATGAAACCTGCCCTGCCATTAATACCCATCTAGGGTTAAATAAGATTCATCACCCATTACGCACACTTTCACGACGTCTTTCTTCTCGATTTGCCATAATAATTCCAGAAAAAAATACAGTCATTTTAAATTAGCTAAATGACGGACAGAAGTATCTAGAAACAAATGACATTCACAAAATTTCAAATACCGAACGGTTTTTTTTTAATATGCCTGAACATTTTGTCCAGATTTCATTCCGCATACGTTATTATGGTTGCTATTTTATCGTCTATCGGGCCATCCGTTATCTTCGCACTTATACTTGTTAGAACGTGACAACCATGGTCAATGGTGATACCACGTGATACTCTATAAATACCCGGTCATAATAGACTAGCTGTTTCCGTTATCAATATCAAGCAAAACCGAGCAAACAAATCATGTTTCTTTAATGGGAGCCCTATTAAATATTTCCTTTATTCAGATTTTTGTAGTTATAGCGGCAACAGAAATACATCATGTGTGAAAATTCCAACTATCACGGTTCATGAGATACAGCCTGGTGACAGACGGACGGAAGGACGGGCAGACAGTGAAGTCTTTAGGGTCCCGTTACTCCCGTTTTACCTTTTGGGTACGGAACCCTAAAATGCGGTACACTGATTATTGTACTATATATTTCTATTCAGGTTATTAATTTACATCTCATCCGGGATAATAATCTACACTTATTTATTAAAGCAAGTGAGTACATTGCACATTGTTCACTGCAGGCATTAGGTTTGCTAGTACGAAGTGTTTAAACTTTAAACCAATAAGGAACGAGATGCACTGCTAGTAAAATCAAATGAACATCAAAGCAAGTCATACGTTTTATTTCCGTATAGACTCCCTGTTTAAATATAAAAGAACTATATTGTGCGAATGATATCCGCAAATATTTGTTTTATATCTAGAATCGGTATAACATGTACAAACAATATGATTCTTTCATTGAAACTTAGTAAATATTTACCTAAACGAAACAGCGTTGCTGTAAATAACACGGCAAATCTGGTTGGCAAACAAAACACTCCAAGAAAAAGGTGTTAAGTCGGTATAGTGGTTTCGACACGTACCAATTAGCAGTGCCCTCTGCACAACGGTTACTTCCGAACACAAACTGCAGGTTTTTAATTTTTTTAACAGGCCGCGCCGTTTGACGTATTGTAAATATCGTTATCTGGCTAATCGCTGCTCTTTAAATATGGATTGCTATGATACAAAAACTATACAATTTACAAAAACTGCAGTTAATTATAACAACTTCATTTTAGCTGTTAGTGAGTTACCTATTACAAACCCCTTCCTAATTTAATTGGAAATTTATTTCGAATAAGGTAGTAATTATCATTCTACACGGGTTTTTGCGTAAATGCTTAAAATAATAATAGTGTCCTCATTAAAAAAAATCAGAACGAAGTTATGGGAAAGGCAAAAATTTAAAGGTGAACTCAATAGGAACGTAAAAATACTACTGATACCTGTTAAATAAAGCTACGAGCATAACTACATACCGACCTAAAATACTTTAATCTAAGTATGAATTTACGTAAATGAAACCAACTGAGACAGCGAAAAGCCTACTGGTCTAAGAGCTATCCCCGTAAATACGTGCACAGCTCATAGAGCCATGAAACCCCTCTAGTTCGTGTACTACTATCATTATTAAATTATCCGGGCACCTGGCAGCTAAACAGCGGTGAGTTTGGCAGTGGTTGAGCACAATTTCTGGGAGAATACAGAGTTCTGAGTATGGTGTGATATAATAGCTAATTATGTAACTATTTTATTCAAATAAACATTGCTAATTGGAGGAAAAGTAAGTGCGGTAAAAATGCCAATGTTGTCACATTTATAGAGGTTTGGGCCTATATTTTTTCATTAGAGGTGACCTTAAAAATCGTGTTAAAAAATACAGGCACAAATATTCCGTCGATCTCCAGGCCAGGCTAACAAGGGCAACTATCACACCCACCGCTGAACAGCTGCCAAATACCCAGAATAATTAATAATGATAGTATGGCACAATGACTAGAGGGGTGTCGTAGTGAATGAGTACGAGTAATAGAAGTTCTCCTTACATGTAATTTATAAAAAAAAAACACAAACTGTTAATTTTACAATTGATGATCTTGATTAAATTAAAATACATCACGATATTATGAAAATGCAGGTCTGTGCGTAAGCTTGCCGACCTAACATGCTTTATCGACGTATTAATTTACCTAAATGAAACCAACTGAAACAACAAAAAGCCTACATGCGTGTGTACATGTGCGTGAGTAATATAGTAATTATATGTTATAAAAAAACACATTAAAATTATACATTTGATAGTCTTGATTAAACTTAAATACCTACATCACGATATGAAAATGGAGCAGTGTGTGAAAGTAAGCTCGCTCACTTAGTATGCATTACATACAACTACTCGTACTTAGGTATAGCTCCTTCATTCACCCTATAAAAGTGAAAAACACATTATGAAAATGCACCAATGTCCTGAAGCTCATTATACTGCCGTCTTAAGAAAAAAGGACGTATCTGACATTTTGCCAAAATTCCACATCTGAAGCTTTTTTTTGCCCCATTTACAAATGACTATAGTTTCGCCATTTCCCTTACGGCGGCAGTATACTTTGCATAAATAACTATAACTACACTTTGATTCATCTTTAAAAAGTGAAAGACATTTTGATCGGCAAATGTTCTGCGCTGCAGGTGCCGACGTGGCGCTATGACAGTTACAATTATTATCGAATTATCGTCACTGGCAACCGACACTTAAGTAAATGATAGGTTACAAGCTTTACGCCGGCTTGAAAAAATATCGACGCCAATTTACAAGCCAATAGTGTAAATACTATGTGCCGAAACCAGTATTAATCATCCAGTCTGGTAAATAATTTACTACCACTCATGTAAATTATATAGGATAGTTATTAAGTCGTTTCTTGTTTTAATAGTTATGAGAAAATATTACTATGTAAGGTATAGTTACTACCCAATTGTACGAAATCGCATGTCATTATACATGTATTATGTCCACTCCAACATTCATTTACTAGTCGTTAATGGAAAAAATATTCATTCACCGATTATCCAATACAATCTCATACAATACAATACCTACATCCAAAAAATATTAAGTGCATAGATAAAAAAAATGTAACCATCATTATTATAAGTAGGTATAGGTACTATTGGCCAAGTTTTTCATTTCAACTTTTAAAACATTAAAATTTAAACAATGTCAGTTACTAAAATAAAACTAAATTACCTACACTTCAAATCAAAATTACAATTCTATCCTATATACAACCCATCTTTTGACATCCCCCATCCCATCTTTTTCAAACATTAAATGGTTTTCAATACAGTTGCTAAAAAAGTGGCCTTATTTTGGCTGTTTTGCGTGCGCAAAGTTTGTTTTTGCGAACTAGTGCTTTTTACTTTTCCAATCTTTTTAGGGTGTAAGTCTCATCAAGTTATAAAAAAGGAATCATTTATTCTCGAAATATATACAGTAAGTGTAACTTACCTAACTACCTACCTCTACCTACCTTAAATCTAAAGTAGGTCCTTGAGGCATTGTACCTAGGATCTACTCTATCTTTTTAAATTTAGTTGTGTTCCAATTCATGACTGCTTACCGAAGAGTATTATTGTTCGTTAACTTTACCGAGCCGTAATAAAACTAAATACCTACTATTAACGCAATAATATTAAAGATATTGATATTTCATATATATACAATAATTACTTCTTCATCATACTAATGATCATTCATTAAAAATATTAACATTGAAAATAGTTCTTATAAATCTGTGTGTATGAAACGGAACAGAGCCTACGAAACGTCAGTCAAAGTAGAGGCGTTTTTCAATCAGGTAAACATGTTCGAAGAACCTCTCAGACATGACGATACGATTTGTCACATGCGATTTATTATTTTGTTTATGAGAAATCATTATTATGAGATTGAAAATGAGAAAGTAAAGAAGATAAGATAAACATTTTGAAGATGTTCTTAATATATCAACAGTATTACAATCGTGTCACGGAAATAAGTTTTTTTTTTTAATTCGTCCTTATGTATTTTAATTTTTTTCGCATCTGTATTGAAAAACGTTGTTCGATTCACGTGCGGATATGTCATTTTTCACTTGTCCCGAGTATTGCCACTCGCCTACGGCTCGTGGCAAGATACCTCGGGACTCGTGAAGTAATGACATACTTTCCGCACTAGCATCGAAATGTACTATTGTTATGCGGAAAAGAAATAGAACAAAACCGTACAGAAAAAAACCATCAACACTATAAATTATTTCAATTTGCTCCAATTTCTACAGGGTCTTTCAATAGGCTAAAATGGATAGTATCGCCTTGGCGACGAAGATTAAAGTCTGAAAATGTAGAAAAGATGTTGATCGTATCGTATATTACGAAACATACTATTATATGAAATATTAAAGGAGTTTATTCCGCAAAAAGTTAATTTATGTGTGCGTCGTTTTCTTCTTAATACAAATTCTTAAAATTACACAACGGTTGTACGTCATTTTTATCTATATCAACTAATAAAGTTAATATGTGTCCTCGCACTGTTAAACGTCAGTACAGATTTGCACCCGTCAATTTGGTGTTTGCTAATTGCATACTTTCTTTATGAAAATTTCGTCTACCTTCTTGTGGACTCGGAGATAATAAACACTTAAGCGGATGTCACACTGGATGCGATTCGCACCGCACGCCGGCGTGCAAGGGAAATAGCGCTATACGCGCGCTTAGCATTATCTCGCTCAGAAAACGGATTGCGGTGCGAATCACATCCAGTGTGACATCCGCCTTAACCTTACCTCTTATATTACATACACCGTACTGCAAAGATATCGTTGTCAAATTACACAGCACACCCATAAACATTCTAAATACCTACTAACAAATCAAAATTGCACTAGGTACAGTAAGCACCTATCTCACTACCCAGCTCGAGCAAGTCATCACCGTTCTCCCAATCAAAATCATTAACGAAACGAATCGAGTCCGAGAGAAATGACTTCCGAATGTAAATAATTGGCTCAACAGGTGAGGAATAAATCTTGTGCAGGCGAAGCCGTGATTACGATGCCCATATATCAAGTGTTAGCGAGTCGCCACACGCGATTCTTGCGCCTAGCTATCGACTCATCAGATACAAATCGATATTGAGAGATTATGATATGAGATATGAATTTGTTATAGTAGGTCCTGTTAGAATAATGCTTAAGCTGTATATCATTTCATCAAGGAATAATATACCTACTTATTTACTGAACACTTTTTCAGCACGTTAAATCGGTTTCAAAAACAAACTAAGACCTACCCTACCGACTGCCATCTACTACCACAGACCCCATTCATTAAAACAAATTGTGTTCGGCGTATTTTCATTTAAGTACCTCGCTGTTTCGGTTTGATTACAAATTGTAGTCTAATCAAATTGTTAGAATTGGCAGTGCTAAATATATCTATAGCACTGCAGTTAAGGCGATGGCTTTGAACGGACGACAACAATAAAAGTATGATAATATGATAATGATGTCTCGAGAATGTATAGGAAAATAAGGCATTTTGGCAGTTTTATTTTCCGTTGCAATTTTTGTTCTTGGTCTGTAGGTCGACGGTGGTTATAAACGAATTTCATCTGATAATGCTATAAGTTGAGACATGTTGCACGGATAGCGCGACGGTGATTGCTGGCAAATCTGGATAACTGTTTAAAATTATCCGATATTGTCATAAAATGCTGACAAACTGTTGTCTCATCCAGCAAGTATCACCCTATCTGCTTGGCCTATTAGCCCTGTTGAACCTCTTATTCTGGCAGACTTACACATTATATTTCTAACACTTCAACTTGTTTTTTTGCATGAATTTCAACAGTTTTTTCTTTTGAATCTTAGATCATATCGAGGAAAATATTATCAATATATCTCATTTTTCCGTCCGAGAATACCTACTATGATTCTGTTTCTGATAGCGCCGCGATCTCGATACACGACCACACGGCGAGCCCGTCCCGGCACTCCACTGACACGTCAATTAAATACCACTTGGTTGCAAGTTATAAAGAAATTTATTTCGCGCCCCTCCTTTTATCTTGTATCTTGCTGAATTGTTCTTTTCGTGACAATCGCGAAACGGCGTGTTTACACTCGGCTCTCGAGTGAATTATGTGTGTGATGTTGCGCCCTACAAGGAATAACATTATGAAAGTTGACATCTTACACGGGGACAAATATAAGTTCAACATTCTAGAAAAACTGCGATACTGCGAAAGCGTCGTACAAGCCTACCTATATGTAAATTAACATAGGATCTCTATGACCTCGAAGGCCAGAAATTTACTTTCTTATCATCAATATATTTATTTAAACACATGTCAAAAGTTAATTACAGTAAAAATTACACGAATTATATACAAAAATAGAAATATGTCAGGTACTAATTCAATTATTAATATTAAAATTAGAATTAACAATCACATAATTAGAATTAAAATTAACAACACAGTATCATATATAAATTAATAACAGATCCATATCAAAATGAAAAAAATATATTTGCCTATACATAAATTATCATTAGTCGTAAGATGCTGTTAATTAGGTATCATATAAATTATATATTTTAAGCTACAAGTAAAATTATTGGTATTCTTGCATTGCCCAAAGATATACCTACCTATCTTCTTAGAATTTTTGAAAACAAGTACCTACCTACTATAATATTGTCTTCTGTTACCGCGATTGTTATTCATTGAAATTAAACACTTTAGAACGGATTAATCGCGTTTATTAACACCATGATCCTACGTTTCGAGCCCTTTACAGCACTCGTTTTCACAGGGTTAAGATGATGGTCATCATCTTAACCCTGTGAAAACGCGGCGATTAATCCGTTCTAAAGTGTTTAATTTCAATGAAGTACCTACTATACTTATTTTTATACCCTTTTATTTGTCATATCCTTATAAAGAAACATGCAAAACTAAGAACATATTTTTATTTGAAATTCATGTAGATGCAAAATATGCCAAGAAATACTCTTTTTGCACGTGAAAAACCTTACCTTCCCCTTTTCGTCAGTCGGTAAAAATAAATAATTACCTAAAGAAACGAGCGCGATAAACAGTTATTACTCTCACATAAATAAGTGCGCGAAAGTGATATATTCAAAAAATTCAACCTCGCGAATGAGCGTATCATTCATCAGGGTCCATCTTTCCACTATAATAAGCAACAGGCTAATTTTAGGATTATTTTAAAGGAGATGCGAATGTATGCACAACGTACAATTTATTGGCATTCGAGATGGAAATTGTATTTTCTGAAGAGGATACAATAAATATCCAAGAGGTCGCGTTAACGAGCCGACGCGAGACGCTCGGAACAATAAAGTACGACTTCAACTAACACGCATACATGCGAAAATATATAAAATCCAATTTGGCAATCAGCGAAGGTCTTCTACATCATTCGGACAGGCCGAGTTTTATCTTTTAAAAGGGGAACATGTTGATAATACGGTCGGGCCGCGTTAAATTCGCAATCACGTGTAAAATAAAGAGCGAGGGTGTTATTTCGTGATACCTGCGCGAGCATTGATTGTCTCACAAACCTCCCCGCATATTTAAGCCCACGCCTATCTCACTAGATCTCGCAAAAAGCCGCTCCGTACCGAGAGCGAGCCGAGGCACGGTAATGATTGGCCGCATATCGAACCTCGGAATCCCTTATAAAATTACCGCCGCCTCATAATACGTATTTTCGGCAAGATTTCTGATTCGCCTGTTATCATCTCATTTCAATCTTTCGCGTTATGACTCGCTTGCTGCAGGTATGCTTTGTGAGTGATTGACCTGGATGTTTTAAATTACCAAATGCATTTTTATTGTAAAAATGATAACCTGTGGACTTTACTGCATTTTTAGTACCTTTACTTACCTTCCATGGAAGTGATCGTGAGTTATTTGCAGTGATTTTATCAAGTTTAATTATATTTTCTTACGTTTAATTTTCGTTATTATGTTTTCTGTGCAATATTTATATAATAATTTGTATATTTGGATGTTTGTTAATGTTTGCTGTCAGAAGTAAATACCTAAATCATTTTATTCCAGATATTATCCTTTGCCATGGGGTTGTGCTCGTAAGTAGGTAATTGGAGCATTTAATGACCTCATAGCAAAACTATTTGCGGGAAAATATTACTATAGGCAATAAGCAATAATATTATTAATTATGAATAACACTCGTTTAAATAGTGAATGCAAGATTACCATTTACAAGTCGGACGTTTGCCTCTCTGCTTGTTAATAATGCTCTATCGTAATCTCACCGTTAACAAGCTGCTATGAAAATCAGATTTAACTGCGCCACTTGTAATTGAAAAGCGCTGATTATTTATTATTTATATTCGTAGGTCTACGATACTTATCCTCAGAGCACTAACGCCTATAGGTGCGTTCATTTGTTAAGTTAGATATACATAGTTAGATATAATTGTTCTTCATCTTAGGTACTCGGTACTCTCCACTCCTGAAGGTCGTGCCTTTCTTGAAATACCTTTGCCGAGACGGTGACAAGGTCTTTCCTTTCTGCTCTATTTTCGATTTGTCTGAGATATAGTTATAAATGTTGAAAACTTAATCCGGTCATATTAGCCGGGCATATTATATCGGTTATTCGTGTAAAACGACTCTAGTGAGAAACGTTTAATGTAATCACGTTAAATTTGAACAATATTCAACGGGTTGAGCGGAGTAGACGTTTCCGCGAACTACCGTCTTAACGGTTAACGCGGCAATCAGCGGCCGCAGCCCCGCACAGATTGAAATGTAATTTTATGGTGAAAATAACACTCCGACCCGCGGCGGTGTCCGCTATCTAACTTAAGCGTTCACCATTTTGTATTCAAGTGTGATGACGATAAGTACTTCCAATTTGAACTTTAACCATGTCTTTACACATTTCAACTGTTGACATGGCTGGTCCTTAAAATTCCGCCTCGAAGTTTAAGTGTCACTACACCTAGCCAACCAAGTTCTGCGTTGGTCTCTCCTATAATTGTCCATCGATCAGAACAGGAGTGATGTACTTACGGAAACACTAGACGAACTGACTATTTTGACTGTACATAGATATAAGATCTACAAAAAATAATAATGTGGAAATATTTCGTAATTTCAAATTGTCACGCTCAAGACTCATGCCATGACTTTTAGCAGGATTGAATTAAAATAATTTCTAGTACATGGCAGTTAAATACAGCTAGCTCATTATCCGCGACTAGAAAATCACGAGTCTGTAAGGAGTAGCGCAATTGCAATAGAGGCAGGACACGCGATACTTGTTGTTCGGTATTTATTTTAATACGTCTCAGTTGAAAGTAAACAAGAGAGTTCTCCACAGAGAAGGTTTTCTTTATTAACATCAGATATTGTATCGCAAATCAGGTTGATTAAAAAATACGCACGTTTTCTAGAGAATAACGCTCTTGGTGATGCTTTTAGGTTCGTTCTTAAGTAAAATAAAATGAATTGCCTGTATACTAGCGTGTACAAAAATATGGACTATATGACAAGACAAATTCAAGAATATTAATATTGAAGAATATTAATAATATGAAGACTATTTAATGACGTCTGCTATTGTAATTACTTACTGTTATTAGTAATATAATAGGTTTAATCGCATGCAGTGTCTCAAGTAAATCATTTCGACTCATATTGTCACATGCGCGACAGTTAATAAACGGTTTGATATTGATTAGAACAGTTTTTGGCAATGGACGCTATCGATACACATACTTACTTATTCGAAAAAAACAAGGAGATTTGATATGACCACTAGTATTCTAATATCAGTCGAGATGATGTTTAGTTCGAATCGAAGCCAATCTCGACTGATATTACAACAGAGGTCAAATCAAACTTAATTGTTTGTTTGAGCTGTTCGGAATGTTTACGTCTTCAGGGCCGATGGTTAAGTATAGCCCCCATAGGTTCGATGGCCTCGCACTCACGTTCGACAACGCTCAACCATTCACCCTCCTTGTGCTCAATGAGCACCGACCAGATGCTACGCCAAAAAATCAGACATGGCAGCAGCATCCGACGGGCCTGCGTCGGGCACACGCGGATTGGTTTTCTCCCACCTTCGGTCTACTTTCCTTTGGTCACTTTGGAAAAAACGATTCTGCTGGAATCGATCCACACGCTTTCTGTAGCGACGAATACTGTTAGAAAGTGTGACATTGGCCAAAAATTTTTTCATTTTGATACAAATTGTATGGGGAAAGTTTTTCTCGATTTATGGTTTTTCTAGCCGAAAATTTTTTTTGGTCCGATACAAGCTTTTGATCCTGGACAGGAATGGAATAGATTGGCATCAAAAAAAAAGTTTGTCAAAAATGACCATTTTCTCACATCCTGTATGTTTTTTCCAAAATCTGTAAACGCCAATCTTTATTAATTTGAAATTGAAGGAGGTCTCCTAAGACCATTTTCGCCTAGCAACACGGGATCTGGTAGCTGCCCTCACTGACCCAAAATCTATTGCCACCCTGTATATAGGTATATATATATTCACCGAGCCTGTTCACTTGTTGACTGTCCTAGTATTTGATATTTTAGAATACCAAACCTCTCAATACATCATTCTCAAACAAGCATTCAAGATCTGACCTACATTTAGAGATGACAATTGTGTTAAAAGGCAGTCACTGATCATAAATACCTCACCAGTTTCACCACGCACCACCAGACAGCTCGCTTCACCGTTTCTTACCTGAAAATAAACAGACGTTACAATGGAGGGAGTTGTCACAAATAGGTTACCCACGTACAAGTTTATTGGTAAGTTACCTCGCGTAGGTGTCAGTACGTATTCAGAAGGCAGGCAATGGCCTGGTTGTTGAACTAAGTAAGTAGTCAGATACCAGTATAACATCCATTTTTAGCGAGCTAATATAAAATAAGGAAATCAGTATTAGGCCAAGAATATTAGATTAATAACAAGCATTTCCAGGAATTATCAAGCTCAACTCTTGGAATTGTGCAAACTCAGTTTATACGTCTTTAGCACCTAATTAAAGTACTATCAAAACGATATCCAGCTTGCTGGAAATTTTACCTTGGAAATTATCTAATTTTCTTGGCCTATATCGATGTAAATAATAAATGTGTAAAACTTTTTTATTGAAATATGGTGCTGTCCCTTTTGAAACACATAGGTACTCAACAATTCAATATAAAATTAAGAGGCGTTTCTAAAATAAATTTTGAAACCCACTTTCCTTGATCCAAGATCGTTTCATCGATATTTTTTTTGCGTATGTAACATGTCACATTGCTGCAACAAAATCGTAACTTCTTATAAAATACCTAAATACGTCAAGAATTATTCAATATCAATCTTATTTGTCGACAATGTAACACAACGAATCCGATAACACATTACATCTCCCATCGACAAGTTCAAGTGTGCATATATGTGACTGCATCGTGGGAAACATTTTACATAGAGCTGTCCGTCCACCTATTGACCCCTTAACGGTACCAAGCGACCGACCGATTGCGCCTCCGATTGGCTATAGATACGTATATATAAGAAAAGTAGAAAAACAAACCGGTTTCCGAGGGTACCCAAATTACTAAATGAGTAGGTACTTAGTCAAAAATGGTGACATCGACTTCTAAGTACGCTATTCTGAGATTATTCACGCAGAGAAAAAGTAGCTCCTTGCAAACTAACTTCTATGCATGTTTACCTACTTCATTTTTGGAGCAGACTGTATGTACCTTTATTTGTGTTTAAATTAATTAATTGTTTCATTGTATTTTATTGTAATTGTCATTTTATTTGTGATTTTCTAATCACAATCATCCTAATAGATAAAACATAAAAACATGAACAATAAAAAAAAAATATTTAATACTATAAAAGTAAAATAAAGCGCCCAACGTGGGGCTCGAACCCACGACCCTGAGATTAAGAGTCTCATGCTCTACCGACTGAGCTAGCCGGGCTTCAAGTTAAGAAGCGAATATTGTGAATATTTATTTTAGTAACTCTGTTATTGTTTAAGTGTGGGTGGGTAGCTACTGTTATCTAGAATTGAACACAACGACCTGCAGATTAATCTCTTAGCTATATCATGGCCAAAGATATCACAAAACGATAATTATAAATAGTTACTACTGTTTACTACCATTCGCAATATGTATAAAAGTACCATTTATAATATTGCAACTAACACTACCTACTTGCGTTCACTTATTTTTGATAGGCAGTATAAACATTAGATCAAATTACTCATGACGTTTTACTTTATGTAATTGGAGTTGTGCGACTTGTGTGTAATGAGAATTTTCCCATCTATCAACGTTCGAAATAGGAGATCTAGAACAGTAAAGCGCATCAAAAGTAACTAATAAACATTATTACTCTGTATTTACATACAGATTTTTAAAAGTCCACTTACCTATTATTTTACATACGTATTGCGTCTTTGCTTTGTAGGTATAAGTATGCAGTTAGAACTGATTAACGTGACGTTACAATGATTCCTCCTATCATAAAACATATAAATAAACCTTATTCAGAACTTGGAGTCGGAGCAGTCTCATCACCCATTTATCTAAAGTGAGTACTGTCTACAAGTTGATTAAGAGCATTCGTCCAATGAACCAATGTTTGTCGGCACTAAGACACATAGGAACGTCTCGTTTGGCGCTGTCTCCTCCTGGATTTATGAGATCGTAATGCTTGCCCGTTACAATGCTGACTGGGAGGCTTTTATTTAGAACCCGCTAGGTATATATAATTATTGCTGGAATATATCTTGCTCAATGGTCGTTAAATAAGGGATCTTATTCCGTTACGAGGCATTTCTGCCGCTTTCTGAGATAAAAGATTTCAGAAGGGAGTTTTCTCATTAATTTACAACCACGGGAAAAATATTTTGTGGTCGCCTGCTCGTCGGTTTACAATACAACGCCATCTATGAAATTTCTCCGAGGCAGGGAAGTAACCTACAGAAAGTAAACATGACGGGGACTTCGATAAATGGGTGAATCAATTATTTTTTATTGTTATTCTGTCCCTTAAGCCAGGCAACAAATGCAGCAAAGTTTGTTAGAAGAAACGTTGAAGTATGTTCTACGAACAGGGGAATGTAACTACCAAAAAATCAGTTTTGTGAATTTTAATGCCATAAAACCGTAATTTTAAAAGTGACCCAGAACGGCTACTGGTTGCCATTTTATCGACTATCACGCCATGCGTCACTTTCACATTTAGGTACATACTTGTCAGAACGTGACAGCCGTGGTGATAGTCGATAAAAACCCGACCATCATAGACTAGCAGGAGACCGTTACCATGGCAACTAGTGACAATAAATAGTTGATTAACCCAAATACACCTGTGGCTTTAGATCTTGATTGCAACGAAACTGTATCCAGAACTGATACTTATATTGCTCTCAGCTCTTGGATTTATAGACTAATAAGACCATTCTTGCACAAACCCATAGTTTGTCATACGAACACATTCTGATTAGACAAAAATCGAGTCAGATAATCTTCCAACTGTGTCAAGCATCAAGTTGTCAACGACAGTCAACTGTTTTCCGATGAAGAGTACAATGATGGCTCCGATGGGCGTCGATCGATTATGTTGCTGATAAGGCGGAGATTCAAGCGATGAATCGAATTTCGAGTCCAAGCTCCTGTGCGGGGGCTATGCAGCTATTGAGTTACAAGAAGTGACCACATTATTTTATTAAGGAAATCCTAAAATAAAACAATGAACTCACAATAATCAAATAAAATAAAATAAAAACAGTAAATTAATTTTCCTATATGTATTTGCGTCTCCTGGACTCTAAAAAATGTGTGCTAAAGAGAATACTAATCTACGATTATAACATGGTATCGGTATCCCTCAGAGAATGAAACGTCATACAATCCAATGTCACAACTGAGATGTGACGAGACGAGATGTGATAATCAAAATCTTTACAACATTTATTTTTCTTGAACTTGTTAAAAAATACACTGGAATACATAGGAACAATACGTCACGCCTGTATTGTATTCCATTGGCAGAAGTACCCAGAGACTACAGAACGCCATACTACGATCCTTACATATCTCCCCCTTCTGTACTTCTTCTTGACAAAAAATCTCCGACATAAATGAGATAAACTCATTGTCAGTATAACTCACTGCCAGCCACAATAACAAAAATCCGAAGGTATTGGCTATCACTCAAAATCTTACTTTCTTGGACTCTGGAATTCTTATAAGAAAATGAACAAGACACATCTAGAGTACAACTAAGCTCTACGTAAAGGCGCCTTGTCTCAGTTCATACCGGGAATGCGGTTTGCGATGCGATATTAAAACGTGGCGGCCGATGAAAAAGACTCGAGAAGCAGTGGTGCGGACGCGTCCAGAAAAAGGTTTCAACTGGAAATATGCAATTAAACGTAAAAAACAGCTCAAATTGGGTATGTGTAGTAGTTTTTTTTTACTAAGGAATTGCAGCAAGTAAACATTAATTCCTACGTACAAGAATTCAGTCAGACAGAGATAAGAGATTTGGGTTAAAAACAGTGGCGAACACTCTAAATCTGCTTAACTTTGTCGAGTTCCTTATTTCGGCTATAGATGGCGCCACGATACGTGGCTAAGTCTCTGAAGTTGATCCAAAATATATATTTCACAACGAATTAAGCTTCTCGTAGCACCAGTATACGCCATAAAGTAAATTATCTCAAATAGCTTAAGCTGCAAGATGTCAAAATCACTAACCAAATAATGTGTTAAAATTTGTAAACTGAAATAGATGTCATATAAAGATAAAGATATAATAAAGAAAGCTTGACCAATGCTTCCAGTGCCTAGGGCAGGAGTCGAGTCCGCATCTTCTAAATTGGCGGCATACTTAGGTTTCTTTCTTAAGTAAGTATATGACACTCATTTCAATGTATGATTACAAAATAATGTAGATAACTACTACCAAAATAATACAAATCAAAATATATATATTTTTTAATTTATTTTCATTCATAATCGTCATAAATCCATAATAATATTATAAATTGGAAAGTGTGTGTGCTCGTTTATTTGTCCGTCTTTCACGGCAAAACGGAGCGACGAATTGACTTGATTTTTTAAGTGGAGATAGTTTAAGGGGTCATAGGCAACTTTGTGTTTCTTTCTAACGCGAGCGAAGCCATGGGCAAAATCTGGATTTACATAAGGCGAAACCAATCAAAGTTATGCCACGACTAAGTAGCTCGCCGATAGTACACAGTGGCGTCGCAAACAGAACGCACAGATGATGATATCATTCCCGGCGTATCGTGCGATCGGATCGTCGATATCGCGGCCGTTCGTCGTCGAGATGTGGACACGCGATCTTAATGTACGACTCATATAAAAATGCTGCACCTATATTATATGTGGCTTATATATGCGGTGTAGATAAGACGATGTGATAACCGAGATAGACGTGCATATTTGAGCGTGTAAGCTAAAGTCCGTCAAAGCGGTCAACGACTCTTCACTCTTTCTTTTGTCAATGTCAAATGAGATCGTGCTATTATCTGATTCAATACTGAACATTTTATTCAAGTCTACCCTAATTTGGAATTTATGCTTAACTTAAGGGGGTATCCGAGGTTTTCGTGAATTTTTGACAAGTTTTGAGTCGTATAACTAAATTTGCAAAACAGATACAATTATAAAACAAATGGCCATTGATTCTTCGATCTTTTACTCGTATCTCCATTTTTCTCTGCCAAATTTGGAATGAAATAAATAAGTAGTTCTCTAAAAAATTAAAAAACACTTTTTTTGTTAGATTATTAAAGTAAAAGTCTTAGATATATTAAATTAACAAGATTAGGTTCGCCTTTGACGTTTAAAAAAAATGTCCTAGATTTTAATTTTAAACTAATAAAGACAAAAGTCACGGCAAAATCAGATTTTTGACCTAAAATTGTTCCACGTTGATGCCAAATATCTCAGAAACAATGAACTTTGAAGTAATTGTGGCATACAATTTGGCTTCAATGTGTTTCTGTTAATATGATAAGCTTACTTAAAAACCATCATAAAACCAAAAGATTTAGACCGAAGGTTATTCGCATTGGTTATCCCCTTAAGAAGTTTGCATCAGAATCGGAACGACTTGAAATCATTTTAATAAATTTCAAAAGCAAAATGACAAACTTTAATAATATGCAATAAGCATGGTGTAATCAGCATCTTCTTATTCATGTTCTGTTATTAATGTAGATATCTACATGCTGCTTTGAAATTATTCTTACTACACGACAAAAGCATACAGCTTTATGAATTAGCTTATCGCGTAGAGGGAAGTTAATAATAGTTGCTTTGCACGAATGCGAGGAGCAAAAAAGAGTTTACAAAGGGACACGCAATAAGGTCGGGCGTCGCCATAAGTAATGGCCAGATACCGGCGCAGCCATCGATTGCTAGCGTTATCTCAATAAAGAGCAACAGAGTGCGTTCATTAGCTCTCTGACACGGAGTAATCATAAATTGTGGAACCCCGCCGCGGCCCGCACAGCTACCCTTCACACCCCTGGTGTACCTGAATGCTTTTCTACCACTGCCTTACTGCCCGCATTCGACTTTTTGCCATTGTTTTTGGTATCCCCATAAAGCGTAACGTCAGATCTCTCTGATACGTATGCAGGTGTTAGCTTTCACGCCTTCCAACTTAATTATACAGTTTTTAACAATACATTCCAATTCGCGCTTTCGATAAGGGCGCAGCTGCGACAATTAGCCCAAAAGTTTGTTGATTCTTTATCAAGAGCACCGTCACTTCACGGAAGATCCGACTTTTGAACGATAAAACAAATAATATCGTATTTTACTCAAATAAATACGTTTACCACCGTTTTATTTATTACATCTAAGTAGATGGTTCCAGTATAAAGTATAGTTTCACTTATTTACCTGGTCCAGTTTCGACTCGTACAAGTACGGATTCATATAGATTTGCGTGAGTGGGTTGATATTTTTATGTGTTTTAGTTGGTACTCAATCAAACGTGTAATTAGAAAAATATTTGTTGTTTAGTTAGCATCTTTGTCTTGGCAATATAGTGCAATTTAGGCACAAAATTTGTATGGTAATCTTGTGGTTTTGTATAAAAAAGCAATGATTCAGAATGTCCACAAACGCAACGAATGTAATAAAAATAATCGTAGCAAAGTAAGAATGCTGAGAAAGGCAAAGATAGCAAATGTGATAGCTAGAAAGTTCGGCAATATCTGATAAGCCAAACCCCGAAGAATAAAACGGTTAATTACAATAAGATCGATTAGTTTTTATCGGCACGCATATAAAATGTCACATAGAAACTAGCAAACGTAGGAAGTCATTAAACCGAACGGCACGGCACTTAGACCAACTCTTAGAGCCGTCTGGCCGAGCATAAAGATCGATATCTTAGTGGCCCGCTGCCAGAATCTTTTTAATATCCCTCGGACGCATGTGAGGAGTGGACACCGGTGATACAACAACCAAACTTACTTTGAATGAAACTGTTCTTGCGGATAATTATCAGCCATTTACCTCAGGATGGTATTATGTATGTTTATCTTTTCTTTATTAAGGCAGACCGGAAATTGAAAAGTCGGCAAGGCACTTTTTGAAGAGGAGTAGTTAGGTATTTCATGAAGGCGAACCTAATGGTGTGTATGCTTTCATTAAATAACAATTTTTGGTGAGAATGTAATAGTGAGTGTAAGTTGATTGACAAAATCCACGATACGCAATAGAAAATGTAGAATTTAGGAATCAGATAACTCTCATGCTGAGTCTGCAAATGGATTTTTGAGCACGAATCGTCGTTGACATGGGATTTGTGGTGTTCTAGCAATAGCTTCATAATGCTTTAACTTTTGTGAATTATAAATATCTACAAGTGGATTTATTAAGTTTTAACATCTTTATTAGATAGATTAGGTAAGCAGTACAATCATTGGCCCCTTAAGGTGAACCTAGAGTTTAAACATTTTTCCTTGCCAAATAAGGTGCTAAATAAATGATTGGCATACCAATCATTTTACTTTGTGTTTATTAGCCCTGCCAATGATTATACCATGGTAGGGGACAGTCACTATACTTGTTTATTATTATTGACGATAGTGATGTTCCGAGCAGCTTTTTTGAAGATCTGTTTCTACAATAATTGGCATAGGTAGTAAAAGTACAATGATTGGCATGGCTAATGACGAAAAAGTATAATCATTGGCCCTGCCAACATTTAGTTACTGCTATTTTAGACCAAGTACTATTATTGGCACAGGGGCCAATCAACTCCAAAAGGCACTCCCGGCCAAAAGTCGTTCATATAAGCCATAGGTAGTAATTATAGCCGGCCTATTCTTAGGTCATCTTGTGTCTTTTTTCAGGAATTACGGCTTAAAACGATAATAGAAACTATAACTAATACAAAGGAACATAAATATTACATTTTGAATAACAACAAAAGGGTAAATAACAGTTTAAAAGTACTCAATTTTTATGATTTTCATAAAAACACACCTATAGCTTCGATGGTTGCAAAATATATATAGTATTTCGAGAAACGTCTGAAAACTGTAGCTGACCTAGTTCAAATTCCCGGAAAACTGAATCATTATTCGCAGTATTCCACCTATCTAAGGTTTCCCGAAGTTTAATCTTATTGTCAGGCTCAATGGGATATAATGTTCGGAATAGTTCCCGCGCACTGGCTCCCGAATTCCAGGGTCGAGTCGTAGTTTGGAGGGTTTTCGTGGTCGCACTGAACTTTTAACGAGACATGTAGTTGGGTTACAAAGAACCTTTAATAGTTGGCTCGATGTGGATCCTCTGATGGTCATTGAAAGGCGATCCGAGGATTAAAAAGATCAGGGAGTAAGTTGTTCAACTACATTTCAGGAGTCCTAAAAGTGTCATTGTTAATTTTTAAGTTAGTTAATTACTTTTTTATAATTTTCATGTAAGAATTTTATATTAAATGAATATGTCTGAATAGTTAGATTGATAAATGTAATTCTTACACTTGATGGCGGTGGCTATAGAGATTAAGAAAAATTAAAACAAAGTAACATGAAAAACTAAAGTACATATGTAATTAAATTAAATTAAATTAATTGAAGTGTACAAGTACCTCTACATTATGTACTCGTGCATATTTGTATAGTTCAAGGATCTGGAAATTATATTCTAGCTGAGATATAACATCATTATAATCAACACAAATCCAAAACGTTTTATTGTAGGCGTCAGCAGATTTTTTTTATTAGAAATTTACCTATAAGTCTTTGAAAGAAAAGATTTTAACAAAATTCAACGCCCAGTGGTTACGTGGTTAAATCATTTTAACTCAAACGACATCAAAATATTATAATAGGAATAAAATTTATTATAATGGGACTAACATGACCGCAATTCCAATACACACAATGAAAGGCGAAATCCGACTCAATCTATTAAAAACAACATTAACTCGCTAAATCAAATGTGTCTATAAAAATAAGCGTGAATGAAGGCGTCAAGTTTCACACCGCGCGGCTTCGCGCTCGGCGCTCGAGAGGCGATGAAACGAACACCTATTATCATAAAACAAACAAAGACACGTACAAAAAATCAACAAATATAAGCTTTAATGATTTGGTAGTTCTTGGGATGAATGCCAACGAGCCGAGAGAGGAAACAGCAATAAAATTGGTTTTATTGGGGGTCCATTCATAGCCGTAACGACAAGGATGCTTTTGTTATTACGCTTAGTGCATAGTAATTAGTTGCATAGCGCTTATATTATAACTCTAGTCTACTAATACTACGCTTAGTACCAAAGTTAATTAGGTAATTGTTTTAATAATTATTTTTAGTTCATTTGACACTCCATTCAATGGGAATTGAATGATTCACAGCTTAATTTCTTAGTTTAAGTTTTCAAGTTGTAGGCACACTGGCACTGCTATTGCTTACGGAATTATGATTTGATAAATAATAAATGATACAGATCTTTAATTTTCTATTTAGGCACATTACAATGCAGTTATGAATATCAAAAAACTAACACCGGTTCTAACCCTACACCCCAGCCCGCGAAGTTTATTCCCAGCAAGAAACTCGGTGGGACTTATTTTTTCAAAACACATTACTAAAAGTCATAAAGTATATTTACTATTTGTTGTTCTACAGGAAACCATATTAAAAAAAAATGTGAAACGGAAAGACCACAAGTGAAAAAAGATTAGGAAAAAACAAAATAAAAAATTAAAATTAACACTTATACACAGACATTTGATATAATTTTTTTCGTGTACTGTGTCCTCCACTCTATAAGCTATATTAAATGTATATTATACAATAACACGAACACGTCGTCCAATATCAATATGTTTATTTAAAAAACCACATTAAATTCTCTTTAAAACAATTTAGGTGTCTCCCATTTATTCAAAGCACACTTAGTGCAACAGCACTAGCATAGGAATGGGCGATCACCAGTGCAGAGTGCTACTGTACGGGAAGACGTTTTTGTAGTACTCTCACGGACACCACTGGGGGGGTAAGAAAACCACGCTTTAAATTCTTCCAGCTTGAATCAGATATCGCATAATGATAAACGTAAAAAGTAAAAACACATAGGTGGAAAAACGGAAATAGATTAGCTTAAATTTATATCATTTTTTGCTGACAGCATTTACGGAAGACAGATAATCGCTTCTTGGATCAAAATGTCACAACTGGAAAATGCCAACGTATACATTTTATTGTTACTTTTAGTAAAGAATGACGAATTTATGACTTTATAATCCCAATTTCTCACTCCCTAACAAAAGCGATGCATAAAACGTTTAAAAAAACATGATACTCGCGGAGACAGGAAGTATTCTCGTAAAAAATATACGCATCCGTTTTCAAATAGTGTTATAACAGAGCCGTCAACGCCCATAATGATAAAAAATGTCTATCGCTTAATTTACTCACAAAGGTCCGGCGGACAATGAAGCCAAATATTTTACTGTGACGTTTATAGGAGCTACGAAATGTTATTAAACAAACAATTCGCCCAATCGGCGACATGTCGTTGGTTAGAGGCTTGTATAATTGATTCTTTCCGGGGCGGGCCCGGCCGTCCCTTTGTCATGTTGTGGACTACGCAGTACCTCGGACAAATAAAATTCTCATGCCGCCAAAGTGGACTCTTTGCGAAATTCTTCTCATTTCCGTCTCTAGATGAAACCTCGCGCGACAATGCTTGTCACGGCCATTTCTCAGAGAGAAATAATAAATTGATTGTCATATTACGAGTCAACAACAGGATGGCACTTTAATCATAAAAATAACTAGCATGGTAAAACATGTTGATTTTATGAGAATGGCAGCACTGTAAGTAAGTACCTAAGTCATGCTATCTTAAAGAGTTAGCTCGACAAATTGCCTGCAAATGATTTCTACTAAATAGTACGGGTCCGGTATTTATTATTTTATGTGACTTACTTTAAATTTTCTGTTATTGAGGTATTAAATGACTAAAAGTTAAAATGTTATTAAAATATCTGTCATTATTTTTAACGAAAGCCAAAATGGCAAAACGTCAAAGAGATACCATACTTACAGTCTGCTAACCTGATAATAACTGGTCGTGATACAGCAGGTTGGAAAACGAATAAAACCAGGGTCCATAATATGGCAAAATCGTTTACAGATGGTGTCATTAGAGTACCCGGGTCCGTCGCACGCGGCTCACTCTACTAATACCAACCTAAACGCTAGCAGGCCAACTCATTTCGACTCCCGTCATTATAAAATATTTAGCGATGTACCTAATTTCGTAAATGATACGGGGTTATTTTAATAGAATGCCCGTAATAACTAGGCACCCGGACGCAATACGCCCCAAAGTTTCAGATAATGACCGGTTCTGACGGACCCACGCGAGATTAATATATCCGAGGGATTCAAATAACAAAAGTAACAACAAAAAACTAAAACGGTCGATAAATGCTTGTGTCTACCTGGTTCCGTATTCACGGTCCGCGGGCGAAGGCCTGTAGCAATCGAACCGGCGATAACATCCTCTTCAAATATAATAAATCTAGCCGATAAAATTCTTTACTTTACAAAGAGCTCCAACTAATTGTTTTTGGAAACCCGTTATTAGAGCAAACTCGCCCATCGTTTACAGGTCCTGCCCTAGAAACAAATAATGGTCTAGTTAATTAAAACATTGATCGAGTTGCTCCTTCTCATGATATGAAAGCTGAAAATCCTGTAAATCGAGTGTATTTTTGCCTCGTACCGATAAAATAGCACACATCCATATTCCGGAGGAAAAATGTTTACAAGCGCTAGCGGAGATTTTATTTTGATGCTTCTTTGAACAGGCGGACCAAAATTACGCAAAATTTAGCCAAAAAAATTCAATGCTTTGCTCCTTTACCCGAAGTAGGATGTATTACTGTAACGCAAACTTCATTGTCGGCTAAACGACTGCAATAAAGCAACAATAAATAGGCGAACACCCAACGCGAAAAAGGGTTTACAACGGGGTGGCGGGTGGTAAAAAATATTTAAAACTCAACAAAACAATGGACACCACCCATTTCGTAAAAAAATAAATGAAAGATTCTAAATACACCCAACATTGCTCTTTGGCTTACGCCGCACAAATAAGTGAAATAAAAATGGGTTCACTTTCTTCCTCCTTTGTTAGTATTATTTTCTTACCTACTACCGAAACCCATAATCTTCAACCGTTCTTAATACAGTAGGATAAAAGGGTTTACGAAACACCCAACAATTTTTTGGGCAATTGCATTTAGTACCTGATTTGTTTTGATTTATTTTAAGACGGGGAAGCAAGTCTTGCCTTCGCACTTGAAAATTATATTCCATGTAGGTATGTATGTAGTACCAAAAAATATCTAACCACCTGTTTTTTTATCGAAGAGACTCAGAGACGCCACAGGCGACCCAAGAGCTGGCAGCATCCTCACTCAACGTGTAAGCTTAGCAATCCAGCGAGGAAATGCTGCCAGCGTCCTAGGTACCATGCCGCCGCAGAGGCCAGTTTTAGATTTATTTTAGTTTTTATTTAGTTAAATTTTAGTTCTTATCTAGTTTTATATTAGTTTTAATTTAGTTACTTATAGTTTTAATTTTTTTATGTTTTAGTTTAGTTTGTTGAATATATAAATTGTAATTTTTAAGTTATCTAATTGAAAACATTGAAACGAAAAATAAGGAAATAGTGCCCCACTATCCAAATAGTTTAAAATCAATTTAATGAATGCTCTTTCAAAATTGAAAAACTATATCTTCTTCATATTGTATGTCAACAGTACGAAAGCTGTTATGCAATTAAGACAGCTGACGCCGCCTCATTGACAAAAAAAGACCACACGTGACAGGGAATATGACACTAATGCTTTGTTTATGTTTTAGGGTAAAATCAGGTAGGTTAAAGAAGTCGCAGATATGAAATAACATAATTATTACATTAGCATTAATTATGTTACTTCAGTAGTTTAATAATAAAAACATTTGCGCAAATGTCAAAAGTAAGAAAGTCAGATTGTAATAGAAGGGAGAAGTTATTTTTAGAGCCCTATTATTATCATTCCCGAAATAAGATATCAAACTAATATTTTGTGAACCGTTATCTAGTCTACATAACAATTACGCTAACTAAAAGCAAATTTCTTTGAAGTTTGACTTATCTTTGTTGTTTTAACGCAACATTAGCTGGGCCAGAGATGAGAAAAACAAACACAATTATAGGCGGCGGAGAGTGAAAGGACACCGGTTTTTGTAAAGACAATAGAAAAATGATACTTTACTGTTGTACAAATTCTCGCAGCCGCCTCTAAGCGTCGTAGGAGTAAAATATTGGTCCAGTTTTTTGCGTAAGGTATGTTTACACGGAATGCGAATGAGTCATTTTAGTTGGAAATTTGGTAAAGACTTAAATATGACAGTGATTAACTTCGGCGAGATTGGTGAAGCATGTAACGCGATTTCTCAAATGCAACTTGTAATGGGCCGCGTAAACAAACCAACCGCAAGTTATTAGTTAACCGAGATCTAGTCACGCTGCGAACCGAACCCAAATATTATGATAGTATCGAAACCGCAAAATACTTTGCTAGCGCCATTAAAAGTGATAGTTACAAAGCGGTTTCTGCGGGTCAGTGGTAGCAAAACTGATTGAAATACAATTTTTAAAGGAAATGTCATGGTTTCTGAATCACTTAAGCGACGCTTGCCATTACAAAGTCCAATTCCAATACATATTACCAAGTCGCACAAGTTACTCACAGCTAATTCAAGTTAATCTGCGACAAATGAGCCAACATTAGTATTTTAGTATGTAGGTACCTATATAATATGGAATTCAGTGTACACATACGAAGAGATTAGATAGAAAGATGACGAGAAGGATACACATTATACAAGTAACCAAGGTAGATTGGTTGAAAAACGTTCAAACTTGAAACGATGACGTCATCATGTTGACGTTTCAAGTGTGAGGTCCCGTGGGGCGATATGTAACAATTTGTTACCAAAACACTGCGACGTGAAACAGCCACCCACGTCTATCCGTCATTAATTACTCCAGCCACTTCAGCGGGCGGCGCGTGTAAATTGTAAAAAAATCGGCGCTTGGGAACAATTCCAACAGAATTGCATGCCCTCTACACACTTTTCTAGGAATTTCGCATGAGAGTAACGTAACATGTGGCGCCAAATTGCCCCGACATGATGAAAAATAACAGCAATATCCAAATAAAACTGAAATTTTAAACAATGTTCTGTTATTTTCAGTTCCATTTTTTCGTTACCAAATGATGATTATATAACAACATGCAATGCAAAAAAGAGATAAATTACCGATACCGTGCGATAAGCTTGGAACATGTAGATTTGAAAATCAATTGTATCGTTCAAACGTCGAAGGGGTCAGATAACGGAGTGAGTTTTGCATTTGCCGACGCGTCGCCATATCCTAACAAAACAACGCCGGGACCGGCATTGTCAGCTGTGACTATTAGAACGTATTGCCGTACGTGCCCGGGGATGATTTTCCCCGGCTCCTTTATTACCTTTAGTTTCGTGCTACTTTTGTTTGCACTACACGTAGCCGGCACTGACTACCGTCTGAATGCCAAATTGCCGCTTTAATGAACGTATATGGACAAAAACTAGAGTAATTCCTTCAATAAGCGTTTTAATAGCCGCTATTAGCAGGCTATTCATTATAATCGTTTATTGTTTAATTGATCTAGATTCGTTATGAGACAAAAAAGTACCCTTGTAACTGTTAGGTATGTGTTAGTTACCTATTAAATAAATCATTGCGGTATCCTTTTTAAACGCCATACCATTCTTCGGTAATTGCAAGACATGACCATCTCCGACAGATGCAAAGTTAGTCACCGGACCATAAATAATGAGAAATAGAACCATTTAAGGAATGCATGAATAGATTGGAGCAATTTCGGAAACAATGCATTATAGTTATCGTTGGAGACAGTCTGTGGTATCCATTTGCTCCTTTTTTTATGATATTTTATTCACAATCTTAGTTGAGTCATCTGGCCTACAGATACGACTTTATCTATGTCTCCAGTCGAAACAATAAAAAGCTTTTACAAATCTCCCGTTGCGACATTTGTGTTAAAAATATGTTGTCTTTATTTTTATTTGCACGCACATTAGAATTACCCTAGCAAACATTCTTCAGTCTCATGAATAATTACAAACTAAGTTATTTTTAGTGTGAGCTACCTTGACTACTGCAAAACCATTGAAAAAAGTAGACCGCTGGAAAAAGTAAGCGCCTGCATGAAAAAATATTAATAAAAATCCTCTTTTAATGTACATCTGCCTCATAATACATTGGCAAATCATTTTAACGGATCAGCAACAAAAGACCCGACAAAGGCCTGAGCAGCCACGTAATATAAATTAGATTCGCATTAATGAAACATGGGCGGACGGACGACTAATCTAACAACCGTCGAACAGAGAACAGCTACACAAAAAGGACCTCAAAAACGTGGTAAAATAGTTCTAGAGTTAACGGCAATTACACGGAATGAACGCTATCAAAGTCGAGAATAGCGTGAAATAAAAACAGTCACGTAGTGTTCCGTCCCGCGGGACGTCTCAAACTTCCCTGCCGATGCACCTGTATTATAAACGCATCGCACACCTTTGTTCCAACACAATAGCCCCCAAATTGCAACTCGAATTTCTTGTTTATCGGAGAATAGATAACATATGCAGGTAAACACTTTTTGTGTGAGAGCGCTCATAAACAGAAAAGTTATGATATTTTTTTTCATGATATATTAATGTCTTTTAACCTTTACGTTGTCGATTAAGAAAATTTTGAATAAAAGGTCTAGTGGTGCTCATGGATGAATAGTCTGGGTGGGATTTTATAGTCCATTACTTTAAATTGTACGCATATTAAGGAATTTGTTATACAAGAATATTGTCAATTAAAAACATACATACTTGGCTGATTTAAGACAGCCAATAATGCTTATATCCGTAATTTTAATTAGAAAACTCCCGTGAGTATCAGACATACTCGTATTAAAATTCTACTTATATTTTCGACTTTATTGACGTGAGTAACCCGCTATAAGAATTTTAATATGCTTATATCCGTAAGTGAATATATTAAGCTTCATAAATTATTTTAAGATCTAGTCGAACAACTACTGTAATTAATAGACTCTTGGAAAGAAAATTGTATGCATAGTAATGCGCGTTTCATTGAGACTATAAAACGAATACGACCTAAGGCACACCTCAGGTCCAACTGTAACTGTAAGGTATCGGTATTAATTAGGTGCTTAAGGATAAGCCACACTGCGCACATTTACCTACTATTTACTGTAGTACTGGATGCGTATTAACCGTATTCGTTACGCATTTTCCTTAATTTTACTATCGCGCAATAAATCAATAAGCATAGGATTATAAGGCTCATGCAACTAGACAAATTCCAAATCGTCTTAATTGCTCGGACAGTGTTTATGTTCTGATTTAGCTTAGACGGTAGTGTCAGACACCCTAAGTTAGATATATTTGTGTATTGAATACAGTCCTTTCCTGGAACACTAATAGTGCAATAAGCGAGTTCAATAGAACATGAGGTGTACTCATGAAATAAACTGCTTATTAACATTCCTAACAGCTTTGCCTAGTATGGTATGGGCCAGGTCTGTCTGTGTAGGATTGCCGCCAAATTTAATATTTACTCGTATTTATCAGTGCGGGCAAAATAAGGAAACTAAACTATTTCTAAATTATAAACTTTTCTTCAGCTGATAATTTATACACGCTTCCAGAAGTTCCAGATGCATTAAATAAGATAATTCCGCAATACATTACGCGCCGATCTGTTACCATTTGTCATTTGACGGACGACATTTGTATAGAACAAAAAATACTTATCACCCGTTACATTGGATCTGTTCGATTTTACAAAAACTAATGTGTAACATGGCTCGACCACTTCTGAACAAAGCAAAAAAAAAGGAAAGAGGCAAACCAACATCTCCGGGTATACTCTCCGTTCTGCTTTTATAAATTATACATTTTATGGGCACAACAATCGCTGATCTGTAATTATAATAAGGCTCACGAGTCACGTTCGACGGACGACGCTTTAGATGAGCCATAAGAACCGCAGCAAACATATCGTCCGATAAGTTTTCTAACGCGAAAGGGAAGGGTTTATACAACGGGGCCCCTATATGTATTTCACACTCATCCACATTTGTGCCAGCACAACTCGAATATACTTCAATCATGTATTTATTTATAAATTGAACTGGATGACATATACTACCTATAGAAAAAGTGACCAAGGCCCCCAAAATTGTACATGTATATATTTGTGTTTAGACAAAAACCATTTCCAACCGAAACCAACCAACCAGCCGCCTCAGTATACTTTGTCAAAAGTTGTGCTCCTTGACATTATGGACTCGCGCCAATCACGCAGATATGTGCTAGGATTGGCAACTTACATACATTTGGATCTCTAAAGAAATGTTTAGATGATGCCAGTTTTCAGACGACGAGCTCCGAACTCTTTGGTACTCGTACAAACCGAAGGTGTGAACGCACGACCCCCAAGCTCCGTTTGGAAGCAGCGTGTCACCGCTCATATACGAGTGATGTTAGTCTTCGACCAATATATATATATTGTGGTTGGTCAGTGCCTCCCAGTTGGAAAACGGTTTTGGGTACCGCGTCAGTGGACTGTGTGAACGTGCCCTTAGCGAGTGACGTAGTGAGTGTTGTTTGCAACCCGGTTGGCAAAAGCGATGATAATGAGAACGAGGGTAGATCGTCCGCCGTGTCGCCCCCCGCGCCGCTCCCACCGCCAGCTGCAAGTACCAGAGCAGATAGGGCATTAGCCCGCAGTGTACGACTTGCCTCGGTCGCGAGTGGGCGCTCCTGATGACGTTCTTCGTAAAGAACGAAACATGTCGAGCGAAAATCGACTAAATTACGTGAGTGACCCGTTTTAAATATTATTTAATATATATATAAATTATAATATTAAAAAATGTTTTAAATAGACAACTACTCGCTGTAGACATAGGTCTACAGCGAGTATACTATAGATGAATAGTTTATGTAGCACAAAGTCGTGTCGATACAGTTCCAATCCGGAACAAGCAACAAAGTGCTAGTTTTGAATGGCGAGCCTTATAACGGAGCGCCGGGTATGATTGCGTGAATATTGCACTATTAGCGTTCCAAGATCAGCGTAATGCACGGACGCCACGTACAATACTGAGCCATTACAATTAGGTTGTTAGGTGAAACGGGTCCATGCTCTCACCTAGTTTGTTTTATGTGCATTCCATGGACAAGTAATGAGAACTGTTTTTAATGGCCGGATGTTTTGAGGTTGAATCGATCACGAAATTTTGAAATATGTACGTATATTTAGAAGTAAACTAGACTATACAGTCTCAGCCATTGCTATCCTTTACTTTCAAAGGATCCGTATGTAGACATTCTGATCCATAACTAAGCTTACACACAAAACTTTATGCATGAGAATGTTCACAAGGTTCACATAAAATTGAATACCCTTCGCAAAATAAGTACATACTTCATCCGTTCGCTACAGGATATTATAATGTAGGTACCTACATTATAATATCCTCGTACCTATATTATAAACTAAAATAAGTTGGCATAATTGAGTTGTTAAAAAGCTACACATGACCTAAGCTAACCCTAAGTTACGTGTCTATCGACCGTGCGAGGCACAAAAACCCGTAGCGAATCGACCACAATGATAGCAACGGTCGTCGTCTGCGCATACGGCTTGTGCGTACGATACTCCCAAAACTTTGGTTTTGGGAGTATCGTACGCACGTCTCGCGCTTCACTCAGTCTTGAGTGGCTGAACCAATCACCGCTACTTTTAAAAGAACGAGACTATTGAACGATTGTGCTTAAGAATTTTTAATTTTCATAACAGGGGCGCCGTCTTGTCCGCTGGTCGAACCGTCTAATTTGACTAAGTAAGGAAGTCTTTTAAAAGTAAGTATTCATTTTGTCTTGAATTATCATTTATTTCAATACCGTACGTTACTATCATATCACTATTAAACTACCTCAGGCAACATCACACACACACATGCACGGTCGTATTATACAATATGTAGACACGTGATTTGAAACAATTTTCAAGTCAGCCGTCTCTAGAAAATTACTAACGCATTCAACAATCATCGGCTATCGCCTATCGTGCGTTGGCGTTGCTCATTTGTTTGCTGCGGTTACGATCGTCTCCTCCGCAAGCTGTCATTATCCATACGTACATACTAAACAGCTCTTGAAAAGGTGAAATTGTTTTAAAACGGTTCAAAAAATTATTAAGCTATTAGAAATGTAGCTTAATCGATGTTTTATTTAAAAGAGTATTTCTTTTACATTTGAGTTTTTTTGTAATTTAGAAAAATACAATTTTCTCGTAGAGCATATATAGAGCATGTGGAGCACGTCAATCGGTGAAATATAACGCAGGTGTGTTTTATGACGAAGAAAGCTCATTGTTAATCACGGTTACTAGGTAATGCAGTCTCGAGTTGTACAAACGCCGTAAATTACAGTTACGAAGACAACGGGAGCGTAGCGTTATCTGGAATTCGTGTGATACGACCACGCAACGCTAAATAAACGCCCCGTGAAGTCATAAAACTGAGCCACAATAATTTCAAAGGACGCCTATAAATTCTTTATTTTATGATGCAAGGCATATATTTAATTCTAAAAGCGTTTTAGTATTTCCTTTTAAGTCAAATAAATAAAGAATTTATAGTAGAATTACGCATGCCCGGCAATCAGTATAAAAGCGTCTGAATGGCGCGGTTTCATCAAATATTAAAACGTTAACGAGATGTGATCATACTGAACATTGATGTAAATGATGTCATCAATTTAATTACTGACTATTTAAATGGACAAATAAAACGGTCAACATTATTCGCTTCAACTAATGCTTACAGAGAATCTTCCTAACCTCGAGTTATTCAATTGTAAGCAGACCGCCTCCTTTGAAAAGTTGACAACGTAATATCTTAGTCTTTTGAAAGACTCCCAACGTTTTATTCAACGGTAGACACAATCAGAATAATGCCCATACTTCCTACTACAGCAAACACGTCATAATAGGATGCCGACAACTTACAATACGATGTAAATTTGTCTGTGAGGTAGACATTATTTTCGGACGATAGAATATTCACGCATTGATCTTATAGAATAGGAACACCTAATCGTTGGCAGCGGTTAAAAAAATGGATTCGGAATGTTTACATTCCGAAGAAATAAACGTTGAGTCTATAATACGAACACGAATATTGAGTGATGCTGTGAAATGTGATAAGTTTTGATACTTGTTTATAAATACTTATACACATTACTAATTACATTTTTTTAAGCTTAATGAAAGGCCGTTGGCCCCCTACACTGTCGATGCCGGCGCCAAGTATCCAACGGCAAGTTGCACCCTCCTGCTTTCTTAGTCACCGAATATACGATTTTCATGTTCGAAGTGTACATATTATTTACTGTTGACCTTCGCCTGTTACTTAATTAGCGGTGTATTAGTAGTTAAACTGGCTCTTTGCGCGTAGCAAAAGGATTTCCACTAGAAATGTACAAGTCCCTCACAGACAACAAACTTCATTTACCGGTGCTAAAGTAATTTACGAGTAATATTTATGTCGTCATGCTTGCATACTAAGATTAGTAGCCGGGGTCAGCAGTCAGCAGACACAACTTGCTCCACGAAAGTTATACCTTTTTTTTTTTTTTTTTTTTTTTTTTTTTTTTTTTTGTCGCAGTGGTTGAAATGCTTTTACGCATCCCCCCTCGGCCCGGAGAGACCATAAGGAGGGGGGTATGTAGGACTCGCCGTGATTCTCACAGCCCTACCCACTAAACATTCCACTGCGGCGTCATCCGTCACTGCCGGGTTTATACGGGGGTATCATGGGATAGATCGTGCACTCTACCATGACACCCCCCCGGCTGCTCCAGCGGTGCTGGGGCTTCCGCGCCAAGGGAGAGAGGACTAGTGACGCACTAGTCCTCCCCCAGACGGGTAGGGTCATACGTTGTGGGTCCCCGGCCCACTGGCCCTACTGGGGAAGGCGATTGGCAGCAGCTGCCACGTACTGCGCTCTCCTTCTACCCACCCGCCTACGCCGGAGTGGGTGCGCATCCTCCCTATCTTCGCGCTCCCGCTCCGCAGCCTCCTTTAGGGTGACCACCTCCTCGCAGAAGGTGGTCACTGCCCTCCATTTCGTCTCGCTGCACAGCATGGCTGAAACGACGCTGTGCAGCGAGAGGTCGTCCGTAGCTATGTCAGCCACCATCGTGCGGCGCTGCTCGTCCCAATTGGGACACACAGCCAACGTGTGTTCAGCCGTGTCGTCCGGTGCGCCGCAGTGGTGGCACTGCGTCCCAGGCTCCCGCCCGATTCGACTCAGGTAATGACCGAAGCATCCGTGCCCGGTCATCACCTGGGTCACCCTAAATGTGAGGGCCCCGTGCCGTCGCCCCAGCCATTCGTCCAAAGACGGGAGGATAGCCCCTATAGTGCGGGTTCCATAGGGGCTATCCTCCAACATGGCTTTCCACCGTTCTTTGAGACGGTCCAGGACAGCCCGTACCGCCCTCTCCCCTTCCTCGGCATCAGGCAATTCTCCCCGCGCCCGCGCTTCTGCCCTCAATTTGTGTCTCTCTGCCAGCACCCGGGCCTCAAGTTCCCACGGCGGGGTGCCGGCAAGGAGGCATACCGCTGCGTGTGCGGTCGTGCTGTACGCACGCACCGCTCTCTGCGCCACTACTTTTTGTGGTCGACGGAGCAGGGCCCGAGTCCGCTCCGTCAGCCTCTCCTCCCAGATGGGAGCCCCGTACATTGCCATGCTGCGTACGATGCCAGCATAGAGGCGTCTGCACGGGGCGTTGGGCCCTCCCACATTGGGCAGAAGGCGGCCCAGTGCCGCGGCCGCACCAATCAACCGGGGGGCAAGTCTGGCGAAATGTTCCTGGAAGTTCCAGCGTCGGTCCAGGATGAGGCCCAGATATTTTATGTGGGCCTTAACCTGGACGTTCTCGCCCCCGACACGGATCTGCATTCCGGCACCAAACCGCCATCCCCGCCCACCAAAAACTATCGCCTCCGTTTTGGGGAGGGACACCCTTAACCCAAGCTGACCGATCCGGTCAATTGTCAGCTGCGTTGCGGCAGCAGCCCTCCTCATCACCTCCGCAAAATCTCCACCCCGCACCGCCACCATGGTGTCATCTGCATAACAAATGGTGGCCATGCGGGGAAGCTGGACGCCTCGAATGGCCCAGTCATATGCGAGGTTCCACAGGAGGGGCCCCAGGACGGACCCCTGTGGAACCCCGCACTCCATCGCTCGCATCCTCATCCCACCCTGCCCCTCATAGAGCACTACCCGCTCAGTCAGGTAGTGCTCTATGACCCTCCTGAGATAGAGAGGCACTCTGTGATATCGGAGTGCCTCCTCGATAACGCTGAAGGGGATGGTGCCAAATGCGTTAGCGATGTCAAGAGACACCGCCACCACCCCCTCGCCCCTCCCGGCCGCGTACTCGCTAAATCTCCTGAGGGAGTCCAGCGCGTCCATAGTGGACCGCCCCGCCCGGAACCCACGAAAGTTATACCTAAACTTCAACAAGTAATAACATGTACGTCGTAAGTATCAAAACCATCCGTTCGGCTAACATAGTAATATTACAATGCGTATATATTATAAAGTACACAAAGACCGGCAGAGGAGGCATCAGAGCAAACAGCCCTTGCGGACCACGAACTGAACGAGGCGGGGCACAATAGCAGCGGGCCCTACACGTCAATGCCCGTCATATTGAGCAGAAACACAAACATTCAAAAAATCATCAAGCACGAAGAAAATAAAAAAGATGTTCCACAATTATGGGCCCTGGAAGCACAATGGTAAGTTTTACAAAGATAAACATTGCCTGTGAGTTACGAGAAGTAGGAATGCCCTATAAAAACACTCCTATGGGTCGATTATGGATACTAGCCGGTTGTAGGTACGACCATGAAGTATGGACTAAAATTATTAGAAAACTTCCAAACCAGAAAGGCGATTTCATCTCGTATGAAATTTGCCAATGTCACTAGTAGGTATAATTAAGTGGTTAATAAAAATTTGCATGTAGCTTCTAATAGGCAAAATAGGATTGCGTCCCTAAATACTTTATCACTGTTAACTTTGAACACTCTTGGTCCACAAACACACCGCAATTAAATTTAGGGACGAATGTGACCCACTGTGTAATTTACTCATAAAATGTTACATTTACGCTTGAAAATATTCGGAAGTTATAACTTGAATTATCCCGGCCCGTTTCGCAGGGCAACTGTTTATACAATAGTCATACTTATAAAAGAACCGTTGTTGGCTCAGGTGCAAAAATTTCATCAGCTATCATCACAAAGTCAACAATTGCAAGGAAGATGTATGTCATAGATCAAATTTCTTAGCGAATAAGGTGTTATGCAATAAGAAGTTTACTTAGGACTGCGTATATAAACGATCGACCGATGGACGAATCTAGCTGGGATGATACGAGTATTTACTGTATTTTTTACGCGCTATTTATTATTATATTAATAAACTTTGCGTCGTTGCATTATTTTTAGTAGATACTTACTCAACCTGTCATTGTGAGAAATAATTAGCGACATAAACTACTATGACTACCGATTTGACTTTCAACAATATAGACATACATCTCTGTCTACCTTTCACAATTATTTAAAGTAAACTTGACGTATGTGTAATATGAGCAGGAAATAGCTTTCAGAGTGCTATCCATGAATGAGTGTTAACAATAAGTAACATACCCATCTCCAGAGATGTAAAATATGTAATTTGTACCTACCTACTTACCTGGCAAACTTAGCTGTTAATAAAATAAATGTAATGTACCTACCTACTGGTCAAATTAATTATATCAGTCTAAGAATTATTTTAATTGTAACATTGTACCTATCAAATGACGTGTAAAATATTTTATATTTTATCAATAAAAATCTGAATCTGAATCTGAGTTATAGACTATTACCCAAAAAAATTACAGTTTATATGAGCTGTTGTTATAGTTTTCAGAGCATAAAACCGTCACTGCCAATTCTTCTCCTGTGCATAATTACTTATCATAGGTATTATTAGTTCAACGCTTTAGTGATACGTCTCCAGCACACTACAGATATGTTAGTAGCACGTCGAAAGATATAGTGAAGACACTATTTTATAGAGCTTCACGTAATGTTTATACAGTCGGCGTCAAAGCGTCCATCACTCACAGGATCGTCAAATTTAACATTCAAAAATTCCACCGTGTCCGGCCCACTGCATGTCCAATGCCCACGGCACGACGTGGTACAAGTGGAAATAGTCCACGATTCAATACTTGTTTTACATATCTTCATGTCAGTGAAACATGTCCTGGAGCTCTTTCGGTTGGGTTAGTTTGAATTCAATAATAACTTTATCACGTATACCTAGGATGTGGCTTGTTCTTCCTAGTAGTTATTACCACTGTGTTCTTAGAGTAAAATTAACCTCTTTCCCCTAACTACACGAGTAACTCATACAAATCTAAAACTCGGATTTGTGTACATAACTATATTTTTAATCGTTTCTTATATTAGTTATATTTCAACAATATTAATTAAGGATCTATCGAGTCAATATTCGTGAGAATCATACAGTACCAAGGCGTACCTAACAGCGTTCTTAACGAACATTTCTATTTACTCTTGAGTCTTGAGACTGCAGACTGTGTAGCGATGTCACGTAAACGTGCGTAGTTAATGAGCGATACATATCCTCGTTAGGTGTAACACACGCGGCGTTTATATTCTTACAAGTTTCTCGCGGGAATGTGACCGGCTTTTAGTGGGATAGCGAGTGCTTTGGTGATAGAGTTCTTACGCGTATTGAAGCATGTCGGCACGACCGGCCGCCGGCAGGTGCTTTCAGTCACGTCGTGTAGTTGAATGACAAAATGGCGCTGATGCGGCGACAAAACGGTTAGTAACTACTGCAAAAAAGTCTTCGTATTGTCATAAAATATAGATGGCTCATTTCAGTTAATAATCAATTCAAGATAACTGTAGCTAAGGAGGCTTGGCGAATTCGGAGAAGAAGAATAAGTACTTAATACGTACCTACATTTATTTAGTGAAAATCGTATGTAGGTCATCCAACTGTTGTTTTATTTGGTTAACCATAACATTTTACCTAAACCCTCTTAAACCTAAAACAAAAATGTGGAGTTAAACTGCTTAAGCTGATTTAGGTTTATAGCTGAGAGTTTTAAAAGCCTCCTGAGGCTCTTAAAATTCGCAAAACTACTAAAAAGGTTTTTCGTTAAAAACTTTGACAACGCATTAACAAATGATTAAGTACTATTTAAAACTTTTTAAAATGCTCTAATGCGCAGTCGTAATCGGCTTATTGGAAAATAATAGCGAAGACAAACAAAGGAGACAATAGTCCATAATCGTTTGGACGAGCGTTATGGAGTCGGGAGCCGCTCCGAACGAAATGAAAATTTGCTAATTACCTGTAACTGAACCCGGAGGAGGACTGCGTTTTGCATCAGTAGCGAAACACAATGATGTTCAATGGAGAAATTCTATACAATTTTTATATCTTAATAGTCTTCTACTTGAGGAGCAATTATATAAGGAGCCCAAACGCGGATTCCCTTTTTCCTATTAGCCAATAATCGAATAACAGTAATAACCATTCCATCCTCCCTCGATTCAGGTAAGTAGGTACACTAGGTACCTAACCGCAATTCCTAGTCGTATTTGATGGAGAAATCTAGGTATTTATTATTTGCATCCCTTCCCCGTCCCGGGATCCCGTTTGTTTTGACCTGCCAACAATTGAAGCACTTTATTTAATACAATACAACTTTATATTGGCCAACCCATTGCCATATTTAACAGTTCTTGTGTTAATTTACATATTATAATAATGGTGTTTATGTAATTGAACTATGATGGTCTACACCGTTAAAAACTTTTCTATGTACAATGTCAAATACAAAATATTCAACACAATGAATACATCATTCAATAAAGATACCGTTAAACAGAAGTCTACAGATATGTTTAAGGGCGTTATCACACTTGCGATATGCGAGCGAGTTTTGTATGGAGGCGAACATGTCGCGAGTTCGCCGCGTACAAGTGTCGTATATAAATCGCTTACAAATCGCCCGTGTGATAAGGTTCTTAAACAGCGCAAGCCACGTAAATAAGAAATTGTATAAAGTCAATGTTTAATAAAATTTATTCAATGCCACAGTTCCCACGATAACCCTTGAATAAACTCAGTCCCCGAACAAAACCAATGTCTCTAATCTGATTTAAGATACAGTTCGTCGACCCGATTCTAGAAGTGATCAAAAAATGATTCCATCGTTACTAGGAGCATGTGCTACTTAGGTTTAAAGAATCTTTATTATTACTCATAAGAATATTACAATTCACTTACATGAGTAAACTATTTAAAATATTTCTAAATGTAGATATGCCATCTTGGCGAGTTCATGCATTAAAATTTTGAGGTATAAAATATAAATTATTAAAACATTCAGTTATTGAGGCGGGTAAACAAACAAAAACAAAATAGACAGGTACGCGAACAAACAACTTATGGGCATAAAAGTGTCTAAATAGTTAGTAAAGAAATGAAACAATTTACAAGCTGACGTTATTATTTAAATATTAACACGTTTGTTGATTTACGACGTATCGATGGTAGATGTAATCGATATAAATATGGACGTGTGAATTCGCTAGATCGGTTATGGAGTGAGGCGTGTGGCAGTGGGCCGAGCGCTGTGCGACCCGGTAGTAGCGGGCACTCGCTCTATTAATCATGCAGTTGACGCCTACGGGGCGTGGCCAAAACTTATTAATTCGTGTGGAATTATAAAGTCTAAACTACGGTCAGCTGTTTTATAAATTTGGTTAATTTGTAATCTTGAGATACTTTTCACAGTGCCTGAGCTAAACTGTGTTAATAATGTAACAGTATTAACAGTAATTACACCAATTAGTTAAGTAGTCGGTGTCGGTACATAGAATTGTAGCATTTTCTTCTTCTTAATGTAAATATGTAAAACAGGCGGGATTATATAAACACTGTCGGCTAAGCCCAGCCTAATCAGTTGATGGTGAAAATTTAACATGCATTTTTAATTGACCTTTTTTTATTATACAGTTCACTAAGTTTTATTTATACTTTGATAAAACGATGCTCCATTGAAACAGTATGACCATAAAAATAACCTTTGATTTTTAAAGGTTAGAAGAAATGGTTACCTAGAATAGGAAATGTTTGTACCTGCTGATCTTTGTTAATCTTATCACGCATCATCATCTCTAACTCTAACATTCTCCAGTGTATATGCGTTAGAAATTAAAAAAAAAGACTGATAACGAATAGAACATAAACAGCAGACAAAATCAGTTCAGGATTTTAAAATCTTGGGAACATAGAAACCAAGCGAAGGTTTGGATAGAATCTTACTTGAATTTTTATTTCCTCACACATGTTCTGATCTACATAGATATCGTACATCGAATCTATGTTATAAATCTGGATCCATAATGATCAAAATTTAAGCAGATAAAGGCAATAAAATGTAGTACTTAAATACATTTTCAAGGAAAGGTGAGAAGCAAACACTCTTTCGGTCTTTAAAACAGAACGGTACGGTCTTTAAATATTTAATAAAGTAGGTAATATTTAGTATAGTACTAAGATACACTTCATAAACATACTGTCGTTCAGAATTCATTCTAATGGTATTTTGCTTTTGGGCGTTTTTAAAAAAGTAACTAACTAATTTGGCTCAGGGACCCAATAGAGTCTTGGCCTCCAAAACGAGAGCACGCCATCCGCTCCGATCATGCGCAACTTCTTGCCAGTTACTGACTTGAGGACTGCATACATCTGCCTAGACAGTGTCTTCCCAGCGGTACCTGGGTCGCCCATCCCATGCGACGGGCGGCGTCGGACATCCCATGTACGCTCTCCTGGCAGCACGATCATCTCTCATTCTGAGTAGGTGACCGAACCAGCGAAGTCTGTGTGATTTTGTTACGCCGATGATGTCAGGTTCGGCCACCAGCTCCTGGATCTCAATCTTTTTACGGACCCTCCATGTGCTGTCGTCTCTCTTGACAGGACCCAGGATCTTACGCAAAACCTTCCTTTCCGCCACAAGGAGTTGACTTTCTTCTTTTTGTGTTAGTGTCCAGGCCTCACAGCCATATATGGATCTTATGACAGATTTATGGATCCTTAACTTTGTATTTCTGCTGAGGAAAAAAGTACCTATTCTAAATTAGCGTACCTACGTTGTTAAGAAATGTATGATCACTTGCTCGTAAATGGTGCTAATAAATATGCGAGCATATTTAATGAGCTGTATTCAGCCCATGGCCGAAATGGATTTTCATAGTACTTTACCGCACGGCCGGGCCCCAAAGAGGCTCCGCGCGCCGGTGTACTGTGGACTGTGGTAGTGTAGTAACACTACCTACCGCTTAGAATGACTCTACTATTTATCTGCTTAGTAAGATTATTTATTTCCTCGCAAATGTGATTAAAAACATTGTATGTATCACGGACGGTGCAAGTATTACGAACTCATGTTAAAACAGTAATTCACACTCGTTCGTAACGGCTTTTTTACCGCCCTTAATACACAATGTAGGTACTATTAAATAAAATCGTAGATGATAAAGAAATACATACAGTGTGTAAGTCTAATACGGGCGATAAATTTAACCAAACATAGAATTCATTAGTGTTATAAATAACTATGACCCCATAATTTTTTTTCTTTTAATTTGCAGCAGCAATGTACTATAAAAAATTTGACGCTGACAGTTGTCAAGTCAACGAATGTTTCACGCGAGTGTGTTTGCATTACATTGCGGGCCGAATTATTTACTATGGATAAAATTTTAATTGCAATTCCATTTAAAAGTTACCTAATTACATTTCTTTCCTATACTAACCACCGTTAAGAGGTTCGCCCGTATTAGATTTACACACTGTATACATAACAGGAAATAAAGTCCACTTACTTATTTCACCTACGAGGATCTTCTCGGGTTCTGTTTTAGATGAAATGATGTTCGGGTCAGTTTTGTGATGACAATTAAGCATTAAATCTTTACGAAAGTCAAGCTACTTTACGTTTTTATAATTTAAAATGGATTTTAGTTATATATTTTAGCGACTATATTTTTTAAACGTTTTAATAGTACTTATTTTGCTTAATGACGGTGTGTCAAGCAATTGACAGCTATAGGTAAGTAATGCAATTACGCCAAACGATGACTATCTTACAACTAAGTAAAATACTTACATATGAACTATGCAAAAATGCGTAAAAATTGCGTGCTACAATCAGAATAAGGCTATTGCGTCGAGACTAGGGTTATTGTTAAAGGATTATTTCAGAAGAAATCTCGATGATTTAAGCGCAGCACTTGCCAGTCGGTAGCCGCGCCTGCGCACGCCTGAGTTAATTATATCTTTTCTGATTCCAATCGCTGAGAACGTGACCAATGATAAATTAAACACATACCCTGTATGTCGACCCTGTGGTCAACCTATTTGTCAATCAGATAAATTCGGCGTCATAGTGACGTCCAATCTTGGACACAGTACACTCGTCCAATGTATTTTACAATTTTAATCGTATCTTCATCCAGCCTATGAAGGTCAAGAAGAACCTTCGGGTTTCGGCGTGCTGTCCTTTACTCTGGCGTGTTAGTCGTGTTACCCTGGTGTATGGGTTCTTCTTGAAGGCCATGAACTGTACCAGTCTTTCCTAGGTCTTTCGGTCGCCACTAAAGCTTTTGCAACCTAAATGGTCGCGCACTGTGCTGTTTCAGAGGAATTTCCTCCCGCGGACGCTCCGGCTGTGGAATGAGCGGCAGGGATGCCGAGGTTTCCCTAAAATATTACAGTATGGGGCTATTCAAAAAAAGGACAAGAATTGTATGGGTCGGCAACATGCCAGTGACCCACCTGGAGTTGCAGCCGTTGCGGCCGGGCCGTAGGTATGCTTGCTTGCCACAGACGTGGTATATAAAATAAAAAAACAATTTTCTTGTTCAACTAGACTCCGGTTCAACAAGCAATCTGACCCATCGATGTCGTCGTTTCGACTTTACTAAGTCAGGACTCTCAGCGATGTCGAACTACTTATGATGCAGTAAGTAGGTATGTCCAATTGTCTATCTTGTAGTTCTCGCAGATTGTAAATCATGCAATGGAACTCTGAGCATAGCGCACTCCTCTTGCCTCCGCGAAACTTAGAGTAAGTACGATTATGAATATATAGTTGTAAAATGCAAAGAATGTGTAGATTTTTATTTCAATTATAAAATTGTAAATTTCGTTCGCAGACGTCCCTGCTTAATACTCGGAGTATTAAATTAATTTAAATGCGAACAATTCCCATTTTCATTGGTTGGAGTGGATGTTTGACTCGCTCGCATTAGATAAACGTGAAGAATACTCGGTCTAGTCGTAAAGCCGTTTAGCAAGTGCACTATTTATTGGCTGCTAACGAAGGCTAATAGTCTACTGCGGCAGTGTGAAACTTTATACTTTTTTTTTTACAAGAAACTAAAGGCATTGTGTTATGAGCTCACACCTCAGACGCGGTTTAATTAGAATAAACAGCAACCTTTAATACAATTAGTTAATTTACCTCTTTTATGTAGGTAAGTAGGTGAATAAAATTTTCTAAACAATATGCAGAGGCATAAAAACTGCAACGGCGTGGCACTTAAAATGTGGGTTAACGATTAGATAACTAAGTTTTTAATCACCGGGAAAATATTGCTTATAATATGGAAAAATAAAAAAAGAAGAATATTTGTCAAATTATTTACATAAAAAAATGAAGCACGGGGTCATGTCATCTTCGATTCATCATTAACGCTTGTTTTAAACTGCGAATACTACATCATCTTCATCGCGGTATTTCTCTTCGAATCTTAGCGTATTCGGCACCAGTTCATTGGTAAAAACTCGCGCTGTCTGAAGAAAGATTCGATCGAATCCATCACAGTCACATGCCTAAAATAATGCTCCATCAAGCGGAGAGGTTGTCGGGGCCGTCGGGCAGACGCGTATGGAGATGAGCGGAGCCAGCAACACCCTCGCGGCACCCCGCCGCGGCTGCTATATCTGGCGATAAACAATCAAATATGGAATCCACTCACGAGCATAAACTACCTCCGCAAGCAAGTGATAAGGAAAATATTGCGTACAATATTGTAGTAAAGTAATATCCCCGGCAGCAATGTATCGATGTACGATAACGATAACAGCGAAACATAATACAACCCACCAGCTTTATTCAAAAATCTAAAACAACGTTGTTTCGAATATGGCGTCGAGTGCCAGGCGGATTAGACTTCAAGCTCCTTTGGGTATAAATTATTTATGTAAATTTTTTCGACCGCTCGAAATTGTATTTCAGCATCGATGTGATTAATGTTGTCAGATTTTTCACTTGGCCTCTCCCTAACGAAACGATCAAACAAACGATGCGATCGGTACTCAGTAGGGTTTCTGCTCGGGATTTCTCGAACTCGAGACAACTCGAGAATTTTGGTTTAATTCGAGACGAGAAAAAAATGTCCATGACTCGAGAATTCTCGAGTCATGCGCGGCGGGCACACGCCTTTTCGCGGGCGTACAACTAGACTTAAAGAAAATTATCTTAAGAATAATAAACACAGAACTTTTATTATTTTGTTTTTATAAGTAACACTTCTTCATTACAGTAGGCCCAGTAGGGTAAGTTGGTTCTGTGTTAAAGTCGTGACAAGGGCTTCTAATCAAGATTTTTTGAATTCAAGACAACTAGCTACACTTTTTAGCTACATTTTAGATGAGATAAAAATTACCGGAAGTCAAGAAGTATCAAGTCTTCTGATGGACCGAACGTCAAAGTTAATTTCGGACGTGACACTCGTGGTTCTACATCAAAACCACTTTTCCAGCTGTCTATTTATCAATTTTTCTTACAAAAATTATACTTATTATGGTTGGCACAGCGGATTCATATCGTTTAGTGTGGTAGGGCACAGCACAACGCATGTCGTCTCGCTCAAATCTGGAGCAGAGCCCATCTGGGGAAGTACTTCCACCTTACAGAAAACCGCATTTAAATAACACTAGACCCTACTCATAGTGCTGTGTTTCTGTTGGTGAGTAAGGTCGCCAGAGCTCCAAGAGGAGTCGCTGTATTGACAGCTGAGGACCCACGGAGCAAAGCCCTAGGCCCGTTTGGCTGTCAACACAGCGAATCCTCCTTTTTTTTTAAAAGGTCGTTAATGCGCATGTAACAGCCCTGGTGTTGCAGGCGTCCATAAGCTACGGTGAACGCATACCATCAGGTGGGCCGTATGCTTGTTTGTCACCGTCTTACTATAAAAAAAAAGACTCGGATGAAGTCAGCGGTGACGATGATAATTCTATCAGAAATTGGAATCTGCAACTGCAAACAACGTGCAATATCTACAGAATATTATATATTTTTATAACAAATATGATATCTGTTAAGAGTTCAGAAATAGCCCACTGACAAACATCTTACAAAAGCATGTAGGTACCTAACAGAAGGTTCTGTTGATGCTGAAAGAAGCTACACTGAAACTCATTCTGTATTTCTTCCTTTTATATTTTATTTATTCTGAGACAATCGACGTAACAATCTTCCAGTCATGTACTTAACTTGATCCTCGTGTTAAATCGTAATAATGTACAGGATCCCAAGCTGGTGATACGGGAAAGCTTCCTCACTATTGAAATTAGGAACCTTTTGATTTGAATAGCTACGCGTAAGAACCTAGAGATGTATCGCTTTACCCTAGCGATAATGAGAGGATTTGCAAACTTTATTCAATGGCTTATATTAATTCGATGGAAGCAGACTGCGTTGTTTTTTGGCTGTGCTGGACATCGGCTATGTCATGTGTAGGTAAGGAATACATGGAATAGGTACTCCGTTTTGTTAGCCCATCGAATGGGATATCACGTTCTGCCCAGTGACAACGAGTGCTTTAAAGGATAACTGTCTTAGTCTTAACTCTTTAGCGGTTAAGACTGGATAAAATGCTTAATTCAAACCTCATCGCCAATTCATAGTTATAAAATAGTTTTATATAAGGAAAACATACTCGTATAAAAAGATGTCGTTATAGGTTGGTTTATTTTAAAAGGTTTGCCTTTAAGAGGGTAACAATATTTTAACAATGAATACTTACGGTGGTATCCTAAAAACATTAAAATTACTAGCCTCCAAAAAAGACTCGAGACTCGAGAAGACTCGAGAAATTGGGCTCGAGATTTCTCGAAACTCGAGAATACAAATGGGCCGAGAAATCAGAAACCCTAGTACTCAGGCGGCTCACGGCTGTGCGTCCACAGGGAATTCATTAGGTAACAATATTTTTCGGAAGCGGATAACGCCGTGATTTTATATATAGTCCAGAGAGAGTAGGTATTAAAGCTTTCACCCTTAAGTTATTAAAAATGTATGAACTTAGGTAATATTCTTATATTTTTTAATTAAGCTTACGGTTAGAATAAAAATAATAAAATAATATTGTTGTATTCCAGCAATGTTATCTGTCAATTAGATGACTAACAGCACAGCGTAGGGATTTATTCCATACATTGAGGTAACTTCATACACGGCCAGCGGCTCGGCTCGGTGGTCGTGCTGAGGCTCAGGGTTGTCAAAAACTATGCGAAAGATATTACAGTCTGATTGGCAAACTAATTTCTATTTTACACTCTTTAAAATAGACCGCCGAATTTTCATAGAAATTCGGCGCCTCCTTCCCCGCGCGCCCCCCATCGATGACCCAGAAATCGGCGGAGTTAACCTACTGTATAGAATACATCCTTACGCTGTGCTGACAGCGATATTAAAATGTATACATTATATAATGTGGTCTATGGTATTCCGTAAGAACATCGCTAAAAGATACTCCTATGGATTTTCATACAGTATATTAAAACTGTTGTTTTTTTTTCTGAAGTGGCATACATTTTCTACATTTTGCCGCCATGCAAAATTTCGAGTTTTTCGCTGTTCTTGCTGTCGTACAAAAACTAGTTTATGCAACAGTGATATAATAAGGGTTCTTAAAATTAGAACCCTTATTATATCACTGCCGCATAAACTACTACTATTTTACTACTTCTTTAAGTTGCTTAGAATCTACAACAGCAAAAGTTTTGGCATTGTCAAGATTAAGTTATCCGCAGTAGTTTCTTAGCATTTTTTTATAGCCTACTCTACTACTCGTACCTTCTCTAATTAAATGCAGGAAACCTCAAAATAATGAGTACGATTAATGGACTTGAATAAAAAAAACTATCAGTCAGATATTAAATAAAGATTCCACACTGACGAGCCCTATTATGATCAAATTTATCGTGGAATGGCAGCCAGCACTCGAGTGATATTTCCGATAGGGGTGCATGCGTTTAATGAAATCAAAAGGATTAAGAGCATCTGCTTGCTTGTTATTCAAATCGATTGAGAGCTCGTTTATCATTTTAAACAAGCTACTGCTTAGATAAATCACAGATCAAATATACTACAGATACCCAATCCCATAGTAAAAACGCGAGCCGTCCTAAGTATTATTCCGGAGTAGCATAAAGTAAAGTCAAAATATGCTAATAGATGGCGCCATAAAATTGATGCTACAATGTCGGTTTTCAGCGACATCTATTGTAGCTAGGACACACTCAATCCACCCAATGCCTATTATACGTTGCAATGTGTCACTAGATGGCGTTGCACCGCCCTCAGCGCTCAAAGTTGTAAGGTAGGTACTATCGCACATCGCACTACGTCTGCAGCGCAGGCGACCTTGAGAGGCCCTGCACTAGGTTGCTTGTGTCGTATTCGTATCGAATTTTATCTTACTGAAACAACTAATGCTTTAGTGATCGCGCAAATAAATGTCATTTCAAATAATAATAAATATGTTTATAGGTAAATTAATAATAAGTTAAATGTACCTACATGAATGAATTGACCAAGGAGGTTTATGTTTATTAAGTGTTTAAACATAATAAAAAAATATAACTGACTTCAACAAAAGGAGGTTCTAAGTTTGACCAGTATGAATGTATGTATGTATGTTTGTTTGTTTGTTTCCGATTATTTCATGTTTGGCTAAACCGATTTTAATGCGGTTTTCGGACAAGGATTTGTTACATTTAGGAGACGGTTTCAGTACTTTAACCGACTTCAAAAAAGGAGTTTCTCCGTCAAAGAGGTTTTTCCGTCAATGCCAATTTTCGATGTTCGTGGTAGGCCCGCTGGTCCCAAATGATCACGTTGTTGACTCATTGGTCGCCATCACACGGCTAATTCAAGTTAGGTCCCAAAACCTGTATTTGATGGCACACGAACGTGCGCCTGGTAGGTACCATATCTTCTACTTTTACTTAGATCAATGCTTAAAAGTAAATCAGAATCTTGAAGAACTTGACCGATTTTTTCACATGTAAAGATTTGCTTTAAAATAAAACACTTCTTTTGACAAAAATCGTGTACTTATCACATTCCATTCCCTTGCCGAGATCGGGTGTTTGAGGGCAGTAATTCCGTATAAACGCGGTACCCCATCATGCATAAATATTGCAGATCTGTAGGTCAAGTTATACTAGGCTGACGTGCGCTTGCAACAATACTGCCGTCCACAAACTAAAAGGCCGTTAAAGGCTCTTACGACGTTTTGGAGTTAATATCACAGCGCGATGCAGCGAAAAATTCTCTATCGACCTATCTAGGTTTCAAAGCCATATCTTTATAAACAGCTGAGATACAGAACTCCCGTTAGCGGCTAAATACACGATTTTGAGACTTTTACTAGCGAAAAGGCCGTTAAGAAACAGAAAACTAACAAAAAGGCCGTCAAAAGTCTATAACCGCTTTTTTTCTTATTGAAACTTGATGTAATGTACAAGTCTTAAAAGCAGTAATTTTAATTTACACGATTAAAAGGCGGCTATTGTAGTGTAACTGCATTCTAGTCTACTTACATACAAAATTAAAAGACAGTTAAAGTCCGTAAGCCGCCTTTTAATTTGTATTTCTGAAAATAAATTGATCAAAATCCATAATTTAGAGACGGTCACGGCTTTATAACTAGGCAAAGACAGAACCAAAACTACACCAATCATTAGTCAAATCGCGGTTACTCGACATTGCATATTAAAAAGGCGGCTATTTTATCATCGCTTCGAGGAACACAATTTGTTGCACAAAAGATTTTAGCGAGGGTAGCCGTGACGCGCAGTGCTGCGCCGTTTCCTGCTAATACCAACATACCGCAGCATAAACTCACTAGTAGGTTTTACAGTAATCTCTATACAATGTGACCCGCTTTCATTGTCCTTGAGTAAGTAAAGATCCTATAGGCTTAAATAGGAACTCATAATCACGTCTCGAATATTTCATATAACTGTGATACTTAAAATAGTTACTAGTGTGATTCTTAAAATAATGTTTGGATATTTTCTTAGTTCCAAAATAGCACGTATTTCAACAACATTACAGAAATACGTATAGGTACTGTTTTCTAAATACTTGCAAGATTCTATGCTTAAAGTGTTAATGGCGAACTCGGAAATAAGAAACTTATTACAACATAAGTATTTTTATATCAATTTGATGTGCGGCGGAAAGTTTATTGTGAATGTGTATAGTTTTATTGTTGATTTTCCCACGAGCCAAGTATATACTCGTTATAAGATTTTTGCAATAATCCGCTTAAAATAAAATGTCTCAAAACGCATTCAATATTAATTTTGTGATATTTTATGCCAAAACCTTTGATGTTGGTGTTATATTTTTCCCAATAATGTATACTTAACCAGTAAAATGATTAATATAATGATATTTATGATTTATATATATTACATCAAATTAGACATTTAATTCAAATTAGTTGGCTTCGGTAATGGCGTCTTTGTTTTAAGAGCAGTAATCAAGTAATCAGTTTAAACATCTTCGGCTGCATAACAGCGTCGGAATATCTTTCATTAAGCTTGTTTTATTTAAACTGCATTTTTTTTTTCAAAAATACTATTATGCATTTAAAAGCTGTAGAAACCTTAACCTAAACCTTAATTCTCATGAAACTATTACACAGCTAAGACGCTTAAGACTGTAAGAGAGTCGAGAGCCGTAATTCAAAACACGATCACACTTTATTAGCTTCATTGATCCAAAACATTATATTATGCATCTACGAGTAAAGGCTGTAAAAGCCTAAACCTGTGAGACCGTTAAAACTCTTTAGCCTTCTAATGAAACCGTAACATGGCTTCATAGTTCAAGACGTTTAAGGATGTTAGTGCTGTAATATAGAACACAGATACCACGATCACTCTTTTAATCAGCGTATAGGCTTCAAAATCACTATTATGCATCTGAAATCTGCAAAAGAGACTTGATGTAGACAATTAACAAGCTTTTCTCTTCCAATGCAACTATAATGCAGCTATAATGCTAAAAGCTATAATGCTAAAAGCTATTAAATAAACTAAATAGTATACCCTAGCAGAGCCTTTACCTACAGAAACTACTCTCTAATATACTTTTTACAGCTTAAAGCTTTAAGAGTTGAAACGTCGTGTATAACAGCGTTTGTGCTTATTGGGTAGGTACTTATTTAAATATGAATTTCGCAAAGCGTCTTCAGTTAAGACTTCTTAATTGTTTTTTTTATTGTTTAGCTTTTGTTAATTTTTGACTAACTACTTACGGACCTACCTCATTTGATTATACTTTAAAATTCAATCTTTCTTGCCTTTTTATTTTTCAATCTTCCATTGTTTTTGGTAATTTCCGAATATACCTAAGTGTAAATGCTTCGATTTTATAAACACAATACCAAATTAAAAAGCGGTTATTGGATAATGTTTTGCAAATAACTGTTTTTTTGTCTAGGTAAAGTTATGAAACGTACTAATAATATGCAAATGTACCAGCTTTTCAAAAACTAAAAGGCAGCTAAACACAAGTAACCACCTTTCAAACTTGAATGTATTCATAATATGGTCATAAAATACATATAAAAAAGCAGCTATAAGTACTTAGCCGCCTTTTAGCCTTGTTTTTAAATTTAACTTTGTATTACTTGTACAACTCATTACACTTTAATCTTAACTACTAGGTTAAAAGGCAGCTACACATACCTTAACGGCTTTATAGCTATGTAATTATTAATTTTTTATTCTTCCAACACAAAACAAAAAAGGAAAACTGAAGATTATACCTATAAAATAATCAATAAAAATAAATTTAATTTACTTAAAAAATTGTTTATATTATGATCTACAGTAATATCAAAAAAATATACGTTGATCGCCTCAATATTTCTAGAGGCATGATTCGGCGCGTTTTTCGCTCATAACTCAAAACAGTACTCACGCATTTAGCGGCCTTTTAGTTTGTGGACGGCAGAATACCATACTGCCTGTGCCCACCCGCGGGGGCCCACCGCAAGCCCGAGCCCGACGTTCCAAATATTCCAATCACACATCAAGCATAAGCGAGTCAAACATTCTGACGTTCCAAAGTAAGAAAGTTTTCAAACCGCATGATACTTGTGGCTCCCGAGGTCTCGTAATATTGACAAATGTTCGACTCACCGCGTCACCGCGCACGTTTAGAACACGGTACGGCTGACTAACACAATAGAGTAAAATATTAAGTAAGTTATCTCAGGTGGACAGCAACATGGGAACTGCAAATTGAGTGTAGCAAAAATGTTGGTGATCCCTTTAAGGGCGTTATCATTATGGTATATTACTGATTAGGAAAAAACACATCCGAGTGCACCGAGAGTTCCGTACAAACTCTAGTTATCGCATTCATCCATAAACATGACGGAGAAAAATATTTATTATTTATATATTATTAAATATTTATTTATTTATCTATAGAAAGATTGGGGTCACTCGAATGCACGGCATAGAGTTAGGCTGAGTTTGTTTTTCATTGATAAATCTTTATCACGCTAATCGATATTATTCGACGAGAGAATGAAGCGCGTGAGTTTTCCCGATTCTACTTGGATAGTCCATCGTTTGTATGTATGTATATGTTTGTTCGACGATAATTCGAGTACCATTGATTGGATCATTGTGAAATTAGGCAGATCATTAGATGAGATAAATATATATTTTTTAAGTTTGAATATGATATCAGCTAAATTGATCAAGGGGTTGCCGGGATATTGGGGTCGCGAGTTAACGATCGGGGCAAACAGTGGTTAGTATTGCGGTTGATTTTCAAATTTACTTAGTTCGGAAAAGTTTTTTGAATATAAAAAAAGATATTTCTACATAAACTTCGGAGATAGGTACAAGCCGTGGGAATGTTATATGTTTTTTACATTTCCGTTTATTTGTAAAAAAATAAAATAATGATAATCAATTAGTCCCGGAGAAGAACGTCTTTCTCCGGGACTACGGGGATAATGTCGCTCTGGAAACGTCGGAGGTTAGTTTTCAATGTTTTACGCGATTAAGCCCCGTTGTAGTAAAAAAAAATGGTACTTATCCCAAAAAATATGTTCTTCCCGCTTATATATTTTTTTCCTCTTTTACCAGAACACACGATACCTAGTAAGTAAGCTCTTAAAAAGCTGATCAGCATTTTTACAGCCTATTTGTTATGTTATTTATTATAAGGATATCTCTTATTTTATATTTAGAGTTAGGTACGTCAAAATAGCGGTTTATTACGATATCTGTAAAAGATATTATATTATCTAGTACACATCTCAATAGAGTTCGACTAAGCTGAGCTTGCATCGATTTTGATAGCACAGACTGTAAAAGTATTAAGTAAACGTCATAATTTCATAGAAGTTTGACGTATACGTACAATAACACATGCGCAGTATGTTCTATCAAAATCATTGCAAACTTAGCTTGGTTTGACTCTACAAGAAAGCAATAGGTATAAACACATACGTACGCGGATACACGTAAAAATGATCAGGCACACAGCAGGCAGGCAGGCAGTTTATTGCGTCAAGACTTAAACATAAACTTTTTGTGAATTTTATTTTAATGCAAATAATACGTTAATACTCGCTCTTAGTGTTACAAATTAGATATTCCAGAACATATATAAGTTACAATACTCTACTAAGTTATATTACTGTTTTATTGTTATACTGTGGTGAAATAGGACAAGTAGACACTTGTGTCTCGGGCGCAAGGTCACAGCAGTACAAAATGAAAAGTTTTGACGCGTATTTAAACATCAAATCTTGCAATAATGCGTTATTTACACAATACTTCATTCATTATGTAGGATGTTCTTCTGTATTGATTTATGTTTATTATGTTTGGGCGAATATTGACTTATTTCTCGTGCAACGCCATCTAGATTTCGTAATGGGTAACGTTTGTGTTATTAATTTTTTCACAAGTCAAGTAAGATAGCACTGTTGTTGATATTTTTAAATGTGGTAACATTTAGTTTGTGTTTGCATTGACTAAAGATTTGTTTAATGAATGATTTTAGAATAATTATTGCGCCGCCTGGTATCGCTGACGTTTTAGGCGGTCGTATTTTAATGTATGGAGTTGAGCCTAAATATAACAAATGCCTTTCAGAAATCCGCATAAAAATCGGTTCAGTCAAACACGAGATAATCGGGAACAAACATACCTAAATAGATTTATGGGTACGGGTCAAACTGAGAACCTCCTTTTTTTAAAGGTGGACAAAAACGAAACGCAGACATAAACCTGCAGGATTTCCCCGCTGTGTTTTACACTCAAAGGCAATGCAAACGGGTCAGTTTCCTTCCATACACGCCTCTGCGCAAAGCATTCCAGCGGTGGCACCATCTAGTGATAATACAAAATATTACTTAGACAGCTCGTTAACTCCTACGGGCTGCTGCTCGCGAACTAAGCGGCTGCAATATAGGTGAAATTTACAATAATGTACAATAATGCATTGAATTTGAGTTATTATGATATATTTTTTTATTATACGACATCTTTAATTTATTACACTATAAATATCACGTAATCTTTAAGGGTAAAGATTTCGTAATGGTAAATCGAGACTTATAGCGCCATCTATGGCATCGATTTAACATTAATTATATTGAGTACGGGTTGGGAGGACATGGATAAATGCAGGGTGTGGTTGGGCAGCACAAAAGAAGCGGGGCTCGGTAGCCCAATTAACTAACCAGTTATTAATGAAAAGGAGAATTAAAATGACTTAAATTAAGCCTCTATTGCCTTGACGTGTTAGAAGTAAAACGAATCTAGGACCGACAACATCCTCTCGGTCTTTGTAAACTAAACACTTTAAATTTACGTAAACATAAATGTCAATGTCAACACAATTTATATTCCCCTTCGTATTGAAACTCGAAATGATTACAAAGCATTCAAGTAAATGAATATCGAATGCGAACAGCTTCCAGTACAATGCGGCCGCGAAGGCTTCGCGTGATGCCGTCGTGTTTTCCCAGAGCAAACAATCAAACAGCCAAGAGGATAGAACAAATTACTAAAGCATTGTCGAGGTGCTTAGAAAATTGGGGAACAATTGCCTCACCGAGTTAAATCTCTGATAAAATAATTGTTGTCTTTGGAGAAGTCTCTCCGGCAGTGAGGGGATGAATAAATCTCTCCTAATTGGAACGCGCCGCGCCGTGCGACAACATAATGTGGAGGCATTGTTGCTTCGTGCATTCTTCTCCACGACTGAATACGACGAATCAAGCAAACTAATGACGATGGGAACTTTTGACAATCCATCCTGACATAATCAATGTGATGTTGATGTCTGTATACTACATAAATACTTTTTTTATAGACAATTGTAAGTTCCCGGACGATTCCGTTGGATCTGATACCAAATAAACTAACTAACGTAACCAACATATAATAGTTAAAGGTTGCGTAACTATATTTCCGTACTCACGAATGAAAGATAACTAACGAACCTAGCCAGATAAAAAGCCGGTCGTACAACTCGTACAGGCTATTTGTTTATAATGCCTGATTTTCTCTTGGCAATCTGAACAATAACTAGACATATGGTTCATACTAGTCTAGGAAGGGTATATAATAATAAACGACAAATAAATTTAGACATTGAACAAAATGTCTAAACCATACAATTTGCCCACTGGCAACATATCTTATACAGAAACATATCTTCCACGTCAACTGTAGGTAGACTATGAAAAATATTCTTGGTTGAATTTTTCGTAGCAGTAAGATAAGAATATCGGGGCATACGCTAACCCGTGCATTCGTTTCGGGGGCACTCACTTGTAAAACTGCTTATTTTATTGCTTCAATACTCACTGTGGAAAAACGAAGTTCCCCGTAGTTGGCCGGGTGGACAAACCGACTACTACTACAGTCAACAAGGATTTTTGCTTAGAAAGCAATCAATTTTAAATCGTTTCAACGACGATAAATTTATTTATAACCATTATGATGCTTTATTTTCCCTAAAAGCCCATCAGTAGCCCTTGCATAAGAGTACTGCGACAGAATCTCGCGGCCGAGAAAGACACCTGTCATTTTTTAAGTGTCATAAGACAATGACAGCTGTCTATCTCGACCGCGAGATACTGCCACGGGCACGGCACTATTTTGCTAGGGCTACAGAACAGTCAAGGAAAGTATGACGGGCGTACGGCACTATTTTGCTAGGGCTACAGAACAGTCAAGGAAAGTATGACGGGCGTACGGCACTATTTTGCTAGGGCTACAGAACAGTCAAGGAAAGTATGACGGGCGTACGGCACTATTTTGCTAGGGCTAGAGAACAGTCAAGGAAAGTATGACGGGCGTATGTATGCACAAGCACAAACTACCTTTGCTGGCCTTAGAAGTATCATAAGCCTAATATTAGGTAGACTTAGAACTTTAGACTAAAAGTGAGCGTAATGCTAAAAGTATTCGCAATCTTGCGAATTTCAGTTTAATATTAACGTAATTGCCAAAACGAATGCTACGATCAAGTCCCTTGATGATTGGTCTACGCCAGTCTCTGACATACTGCGACCGAATACTACACATGGCTTGTTGGATGGAAACATTCGTAACAGTTGGGACGATGACGCATACATTAAAGGGTTTTGAGATCGATCGACCGATAAGATCCGAATGCTAGAGAAATACAAACTAGTTTAATTTTAAATGCCCAACCTAAAAAGAGGACACCGTTGTAAAACACAGGAAGGGCTATTGTTACATATTTTATAGTCGAGAGAGAAAGTTAAGTTTACATAAATCAATATCCATCTAAATTGTATATCAAATGAATTACTTTCCAAATGTAATTATACTGAACATTTAGGATAAAAGAAATCAATGTCAAGACAAAACTAAAATGGAATATTTTTATTTCTTCGTATCGACCTCTAGCTACTGTAATAGTATACGTAACTTGTGCAATTAATCGAGCGAATCTAATTAGGGCGGGCGACGGAGATAACAGTTCAAGTGTCTAGGTGTCCGTCTGTATCGTTAGAGCAGCCGGACAGGCGAAGGCTTATAGACAGAGAGGTAGCCCCGGAAAATGGTAATCGATTTAAAGAGCAATGAAACTAAACAATTTGCTATAATGCCCTGCATAGCGGCGGAATTAAGAGCATGAAGTTTTGCCAACCTACAATAATAAGTAGAGAACAGTAATCTAAATTAACAGGTTTCGTGGTTCTTCATATTTTTGACTATTTTCCGGGACTAGCCCTTAGTCTACTAGTGATGGCGGTGGCGGTAAAAAGACCTTGCAGAGGTCGGGCAAGCAATGCATGCCTCCAGCAAATGGTTCGGCAAACATCCGGCAAGTGTGCGTGAAATTGTCTATGCTGGAACTGAAACCGGACGACGCTTGCATACGTAAAGTAGTTGTTTCTGGTTATTATTTATGATACAACGTACTAGGTCGTTTTGGAAAACGGTCAATATGGACTTCTTTATATCAATTTTTATTTCAAATTCAAATTAAAGATCCAAGAAGGTTGCTCAAGATAGGAAGGCTTGGAAGGACCTTAGACAACAACTAAAACAGACCAAAGGTGGTATTGACATGTACTATGTAAGTTTATAATATTGTAATTTTCATTCCTGCATTTCACGGTCCATAAAAATCCCATAACCAGCAGGGGCGAACGTATCGGCATTCTGTTATTATTCAATAACCGAACCATTTAAAGGGACGAGTTGTATTACATGACCCTTTGTTATATTGAAATTGACTGAACCTCCGAGCGATTAAGCGTAAACAAATAAAATACCTAATATAATCCCCGTTAAATGAACATCAATTCAAAATAAATGTTGCCTTCTTTAAATTAAAGCCGACTGCGATTAAACAATATAAAATCAAATTATTGACATTATCTCAAAAACTTGAAGGCATATAAACTTAAACGGAGCAATTTAATAAAACGATATCAATCCGCTTGGAGCTCGTTATTATGTAATCAAAAACGGCTTTAATATTAATCACTCAGACGTCACGATAGAAATACAAACAACATTTTAAACATCATAATTTGCCTGAAGGGTAAACACGAGAAGAGTGATTAAAATCGTAGAATACTGAGCAATTACGGGCCGAAACAACAGAGCATAATGACAAGCGATGTAGTCCAAATTCAATTAATTGTAACTCTGAACAGCGGATAAGTAGACGGTACTTGGCGTAAGCTCTCTACACGCCTCACGTATGTGAGAACTCGGTTAAATATAACAACAAACACTTAACTACTAACTTCAAATTATACTTAAGTAACTTAACTTTTCTACGACCGGTGGGAATCACTTTCGTTGTTCAAACCCATACTTGAGCTAGAATCAAATTTACGAACTATTTTGATGGCCGTGACAGGCTGGCAAAGATCCCAAAACATTTAATTTTAAGTGGTACTTAACAATAAAAAACGTCGGCGAATCTCTCAAAAGGTATTTCACAGCCAATGCCGATCGTTTGTACAAATCGCGAAGGTTTCTTTTCAATCCTTTGTCGCAGCCATTTGATTAAAGTAAAGGGGCCGCAATCACATGCGAGGAGCTTTGCGCCAGCGGAAGTATCGCGTTCACAAACGGCGCACCGACTGCATTGTGTACCAGAAGCCATCGCTGAAAACTCTAGTTGACGGCAATCGAAACCCGATACTCAATAGCTCGAAAAAGAATTATATGATCAGCTCGCCTTTGAGAACGTAACTGCATTAAATAGGAGTAGCTGATCCCATTGTCATGCGAGTGTTCAGAAGGCGGGATAAAACCTGTGTTCGTATATACCGCTGAATCGTACACCCTACAATTAAGAAGGATGTGATAGAAATAAGTAACTAAAATGCCAATACGGAAATGCAACACGTAATTCAATTTGGAGGTGTATATGAAGCTTTTTATCGATAAGTTTCAATTTTCAATAGGAATCTTTAATAATGCTAAGGGGTTAATAGCGCCCCTTCCAGCACATTGATACTTTAGCTCGTCAGTAGTTAGGAGGAACCATTGTACTTCCGGAACCAGTATTAAATTAAACCACCTGTCTGATGTCCCTTGAATCATAAGGATACTAATTTAAATTATCTGATACCATACATCACGTTAAATGAAGTAAACTCATTGATTATAAATCGAAATAACTTGGAAAACCACTTAAAGAAGGTCGTCCATTATCGAAGCCCACGCCGGCCAAAATCCGAAAAAATACATCGCGCAAAAAGTCAACAAGACTAAGCAGTAATTCATCGCGAAACAACGTTTGGATCATTAACGAAGTGAGGATTTACGATCACGCGAGAGGAGGGGACAAAGACGCGGGAGACGGAGCTGGATGGTCATCAGCGATGCAAGTAATTAAACTCTTAAATGAGTGTATAACAAGAATCTGTTTTTAAGCGCGCGCGCAGCGGCGTGTTGCTCGGAGCCGGCCGTTACATTTATTTACGACGAGTTTTCGCGGCGGGGGATTCCGCGCCTAATTTTTCGGTGCGATGCAGTCTCGCGCGATTTATTTAAAATTAAATTTCTTTTGGCTCGCGCCCCGCTGCGAGACAATCGATAACGCGGCCGGAGACTTAGAATGGGACAGGCGTTTGCTTGATTAAGTCACTGACTCTTTAGGATTCAACCAATTACGGCATAACGAGCTTTAATGATAGAATAAAAAATCGATTATTAGTGATTATGTAAAAATTTTACTCAATCAAACCAATTTCTCCGCGTCACCAACTTAAATGTGGATCGCCATATAACGGCGAAGTGCCATGAACTCCTGACTGCGAAACATTGATTCCATAGTTAGGAGTTCATGGTACCTTCTTCGTCCGTTCCGTTCCGTCGATATTTTAGAAAATTGTTATAAAATAAGACTATTAAGAAAATATGTGTGTCAATACAACATACTAACAACATTCTAAATATGTTCTCGTGGTACAAATAACTTTGTTATTTAAATGACCATTCGTTATGTATATTGCTGTAATATACTTACCTGCCCAGTGTTAACCCGTAACAATAAATTCATAATAATTAGCTTCTTTCTTTCTATATACAGGTTTCTGTGACGGCGGACACGTAAACACACTTAAACGATGTCGAATCAACCTCATTTGGGTCCATATTAAGTGCCGCTTTATTTTAATTCATTCTCCAGTTTCATGCGCTGATATTATCTCAATAAAATTTGTTCGGAATTTTATGTTTGCGCAAGATGCGAATGGAAAATTGACTTCATCGCAGAATTTAATTATATTCGCACGTAATAAAAAATCGTATAGGCTGATGTTTTATAAGATCATAAATTATCAAAATCGATTGCGTATTTTAAGTGAGTTAAGCAGGAGAAGTTTAACGGTTATTAAAACGGAATAACACTAATTATTCTCTCGGTGTTAGTGTCGTGTCAACTCAGACAGAATTCATTATTGGTGTGTCACGCGGAGAGACTCCAGCCAGAGTGTATTACGTAAAGTAATCTATCTTTAGCCACATTCATCTGTGGGGCGCGAGAAAAGAAATGACGCTACGCTCGCTACAAGAGCACACACTGGGTATCCTGCGTGGATAACAAGGATTTAAATGGGCAAACAGTTATTACTTCCGGGATATCAACGTCGAACCTAATTCTTAAGAGTTCTTATTCCTTTATTAACGCTCATGAACTCAGAACATATTCGGTGTGATTTAACCTAAATCTTATTGTATCTGCTTTCTTTTACTATCTTAAACAGGGCGATTGTGGTCTAATAGCATACAATTGATATGGATTTTAGTGAATTTTTGTTGAGAAATCTTACTTCAAAAATCACTTGAAATTTACCAGATTTTAGTAAAAATCTGTTTATTCCGCGTATATATTATTACACGAATTAAATTCTAGTTTTGGCCCTTTTACCTACTACCTAAAATTAAGATCAGAGACATTTGACATTTGGTTAAAATTGCTAATGCTTTCGTCAAAATTTGAGTTGAAGCATTTTTCAAGTAAGTCCTCATAAGGGTTCGGAAACAGTTTACTGTCACTATCTTCTATACCGCGTCTGGCTCGAGTCGATATCCGTCGCTTGGTAATTACCGTCCGTGAACCTTTCGCTCCACAATCGGAGGAGTACTGTCAAACTTAATCGATTCGCGCGTCAGACGCGGCCCGCGGTGTTTTAACAGACTAGAAAACCATCCCGCTAACGACTTGCGACTTGCTTGCCTGAATTAATTTTCACTCGAGATGATCTATAAATAAATTTGGTATCGCTAAAGGTAACTACTAAGTTCGTACCTGCCTACTAACCCTTAGTTCAATATTTTTTTTCTTAATTGAAGATCAAGAAATCACCAGCTGCTATGATAATGAACACAACAAATTATAAAGACTTAATTAACTGCACAACAAAAAATATCAATTGTCCATACATAATTTAGTAAAGAGAATAATTATGAAAAAATATAAGGAATACGCACAAGACCCCGTCAATAAAAAACTAACTTTTTGTAAAAAAATAATACAATAACATCTTTTTGATATTAGTTTATTTTTTGCTTGTAGTTAAGCAAAAAATATCCAATTACAATAGTTTAGTGTTAATAAGAAAATTTAAAGCATTGATGACAAATTGTGACCTGACTTCTAGTCTACTAGACTAGACTAGAAGAATTCGAAGGCAAAAGATCCCGTGGGTGCTCCCCAACACGGTGGACCGACCACAACAAATCTGTGACACGCTGCAGCAGCATAAACAATATCTATCATTTTGTCAAGAGTGCCCGACTCAGAAGAGAGACTTAACCTTAAGGTCAGGCATGCCAAAGAAACGTACCAAAACACTAAGGCGAATTTAACGGGATACCCAGTAAAGCAAATGTAGTGTAAATATCCGTGGCTTTAAAAAGAGACAGCGTTATTATTGGACAAACAAAGTTTGGCGAAACGAACGCTGTTGACCTCTCAAGGTGTCAAAACTTGTGCCGAGCAGTTGACACGCGTTCTCAGCCACGCGTGAGAATATTTGAACAACTTATACCCTTAGTTTGTTCTATGCCGGTAATGAATCATAGGGTTAACGGTTAGCTAGGAAATACTTAATACCGCAACCAACTGAACGGGCTATCGAACTCGTTAAGAATTTACTTAATTATCTAGTCAAAGGAATTTATTCCGAGCTGTCAAGAATTCAACATGATCATACCTTAAAATAATGGCCGTTCGACTGAATGAAGTTGCTACACGCAATCTCAAAAATATTGTGATGGTATAAAGCGCTTAAATATTTACAGATTTTATTAAAGACAACGAGAAAACTGATAAGATCTGGGGGGTGATTTTCGACATTCGAGCGCTCGAAATCGGTAAAATAAAAGTAATTTTTACTTAAAATAAATAATTTTGATATGCATGATTTTATAATTCTCTCTAATTCTATCGCTAATTATTATGAAATTACTGTTTCATAGTTTCTAAAAGAGTATTTATTCACAATTCGAGCGTTCGAATGTCAATAACTGCCCCCGGGTGTTAAATTAACGTCAAAAACACTGTCCTACTAAATGTCCGGCGACATAATGAGTCATAAACAGATAGGCTACCTTAACAAACCCCACACAACGCTCGGGTGGGTAAACTCATAAATTTTCTTATGATATCCACAACGTTTACACCTACTTTCATAATGTTTAATTTTGAGGCACGGCGCGGTAGACGGCCACCGTAAAATAACATAGTTATACGTAATTACGACAGTCCACGACAAACAGTTAGGATTTTATGTCCGATTGTAATGAATTCGGTTGAATCATAAGTTGAATAATTTTTTCACGCGTCGCAAGTAAGCAAATAAACTATTAATGACTGCATGTATAAACAACAGACGCGACGTGTTTACTTACGTGTTTAATTTATCAGAGCCTAAGCAGATTAACAAATGGTATAACATTAACTTATAGAGTTACTTACAAACGGAATAATTAACTCATTACCTATGACCTAAAAATACGAAAAATTTAACCGCATCTATTAAAAAAATAAATTAGTCAAGTGAATTCCGCTAAACAGTTTGGAATGGTAAGGTGATTTGTTATGTTGGCAATTAAGATGTCATCGACGCATTTAGATTTATAAGTGGCAATTAGACAGGCATATTCTGGACATGAATATTGAGTAGAATGGAGACATTTATAAACAGCTTACAATTACGCTACAGTCACGGTGGGGCAATAACGGTGAACGAAAAATACATCACTTTAACTAACGATTATCTCCTTAAGTATAGTATAACCGCAAATATAATTGATCAAATAAAATTTTTTTATAACTTGCAAATATTTTGGTCCATACCTATCTTAAAAAACAAGATATTTATCACGATTGTACAACTCATTGCATGTAAGGCATTCTCAGTGTAGCATATTATTGTCTTTCTTAACACAGCTCGAACATAACAATGACAAATTTTCTTAAGTGCCCTCTTATGCTCGCATCCCAAATATTTACACAAATAGCGTGCATACACCGCTCTGTTTACAGATAATCAGTGGGAACGGGCCGCAGGGCTTAGAGACAACTGATTGGGACATAGCACCTCAGGCAACATTGATGAAGTAGGTACAGGTACGGGTCAGCATTAAACGCATTTAGTTAGGTTGTGGAATACACCCTAACGCATTAACTACTACGCTGCTGTTGGAGTTAATTTTCTCTGCATTTGATTGTGCATTAACATATATTCGCAATGTTATTAACGTTCTTTTATATTCTCTTTAAGTATTTCAAATGAATTAACATGGAAATTGTGCCACCAACTGATATTTTCAACTGTTTATACATATACTAACATTTTAGTGTCAATATTTTACGCGGAAAAAGCAGTAGCACTCCTCGTTTAGCCATCAAACCCATAACACGAAAACAAACAAAATCAAATTGTTAGACTACAGCCACGGGCGAGCAACATCAATGATTTCCGTTTACACAGCTAGATTTTCCGGTAACAATAAAAGTGCAGTGCTCCGAGGCAGTGAGCTCAGACGCAGCCCGATACTCCAAGGGAAACGTACGCAATAACGCTCAATTTTCAAGAAAACAACCATAACTCAAAGCACTGCACTTCGTCGTCTGTGTTCCTTTCTTCCGGGCAATTTCTATTACCATATAGACGCGCTACTTTTCAATTCTTTTCCATTAAACTTGGTGCATCGTCGTGCGTTTTTCCGATGCCGGCTACGTCTCGGTTGCTATTCTCAAAACACATTTATAAAATGCTCTTTACTTGGCCGACAGTCCCCTGAGACTGACATTCTATTGCGAATTTCAAGTGCATTTGCAGCAGAACATACTTCAGGTCAATAAAAGTTTCATAACTACTTTTCTTAATATTTCTTCTTTTTATCACATGTATGCTGATGACCTCCAAATATATTCTCAGGGCGCATTAAGTGACCTTCCATCTGTCATTGATAGAACGAATGATGACTTGTTGCAGATTTTAAATTGGAGTCGCTATTATGGCCTTAAAGTTAATCCACTCAAAACTCAAGTCATCATAATTGGCAGCAACAAACTTATTTCTAAAGTCGATTTCGGAAATCTCCCTAAAATAGTTTTTTTTTTTTTTTTTTTTTTTATGCTATAGGGGGCAAACGAGCAAACGAATCACCTGATGGTAAGCGATTAACGTCGTCCATGGACACCCGCAACACCAGAGGTGTCGCAAGTGCGTTGCCGGCCTTTAAGGTGGGAGTACGCTCTCGTATACGTAGTTTTTGACGACATTCAAATTCCTTTCTCAAACCGCGTCAAGAATCTTGGCCTTATTATGGATCAATGTTTGTCCTGGGTACCGCAAGTGAGTGAGGTGAGCAGGAAGGTGTTTGCCGCTGTAGGGTCTCTCAGACGGCTCCGTAATTTTCTGCCTATTGCTACTAAAATTGCGCTTGCTCAAACTTTACTTCTTCCCATTCTTGATTATGCCGATGTCTTCTATCCCGATCCCTATGTGGAGCAACTAAACAAGCTTGAGCGTCTTCAAAATGTTTGCATCCGGTTCATATATGGGTTACGCAAATATGACCATGTTTCCAGTTTTCGTTCTCAACTCAAGTGGCTTCCTATCCGCCATCGTCGTAACTCTCATATACTCTCTCTCCTTTACTCTATACTTTTTAACCCTGCAACTCCCCGCTATCTCAAAGAACATTTTACTTACTTAAATTCTGTCAGATGCTCTCATAACTTACTACTATCCGTTCCTTCTTCTTCTACTAAGTTTTTTAATCCTTCGTTTACTTTCCAGGCTGTTAAACTGTGGAACTCTCTTCCCCTTGACGTAAGACGTGCTCAAACTATAACTGCCTTTAAGTTGAAACTCAAGGAATACTATCTGTCTCTTCCTTAGCTTTTCTTCTTTGACACTGTCGTTTCTCTTCTTCACTCATCGTTATGTATATATATATTATGTATGTATGTTTACGTATGTATTTATGTATGTATGTATGTTTTATCGTATTATTATTTTGGTATGTATATTTATTGTGTGTGTTGTTTGTGTGCTTTTGTTAATCTCTGTGCCACCTAATACATTTTTTTTTTCATTTGATCTGTACTCCACTACCCAAAGGTTGTCTGGAAGAGATCGCTCTTTAGCGATAAGACCGCCTGTTATTACCCCTTACTGTTACTGTTCTGTATTATTATTTTCTCTTGTAACTGTATTTCATCTGTGTGAGGTGTGCAATAAAGAGTATTGTATTGTATTGTACTTTAGGAATTGCAATTGTGTAATAGAAATGGTCTGCTGTGTGTCATAAATTTTAAATTTAAATCTAAATAATAATAAAAAACAAAAAAATATATATTTGTGCTCATCAGAAAGACAAACGATGTACAGTCAACAACACAGCTGTGAATACAGCCAAAGTGCCAAAAATATATATACAGAACTTTATTGCCAGAGAATTAATGTCAACAACACAGCTGTATTCACAGCTGTGTTGTTGACTGTACTATCGCGTTTAAAACTGCATGGGCAGTTTATAAATGAATTCAGTCATAAATTGCCCATGCACTTTTTCACGCGTGTGAACCTACATAATTAGTAATAGGCCTATGGTTCAAGTTTTTTTTATTTATTTTCTAAATGATTTTTACAATTACAAATAATCTTAAATTCGCCAAACATTGAGTAGGTAGTAAATCATTACTTTATAAAGTGTTATTTACGCATACTCTTCAAATTCTTTTATTTTCAATCTCAGGTTAGGTATTTATTTTATAATATGGTTATAAAAGTAAAATACAAAATATACAAAAACAATACAATTAATCATATTTTTAAAAACCTAACCTTCCCTAGGCCTTTACTTATTGAAATACGGACAAAGCTCTTTATTAACCTTCCTATAATAAATAGAATAGTATAACAGAAGCTGTTCTAAGAACTCCGTTGACGTCTGTTCCGACATAAGCCCGGCAGATGTTATAGAAGCCAAAGGCTTAAGCTCAACCAAACAATTTGTCACTATAACATTTTTCATAACCAAAACACGGCCGCACAATAACGGGGTGCATTCTATTCAACGGAACCAAACAACATTCTTCCTCCAACAAAGACAACTTAATCGGTAGCCTCATGCATTATCTGACGTGTTTCATAAATAAATACAAACCTATTCTTTTGACAATGGAACCGAAAACTATCTAGTTATATTTTGAACTTTGAGAAAAAACCTATTTATCACTTAGAAGATGGTCCCGTGATAATTTTGTAGGAGCTATTATTAACCCTTTACAATCCATTATGTTCTGAGGAATATTACTTGTTCTTTTAGATCGAAAACATAAATGAAATTCTATCTGATTCGTATGGGAACAATACACTATGTAAAAATAAGACTTACACTTTCTAGATCAGATGACATGGGTGTGAAATCAAAACAATGTTACATTAAAAAATATACATACCCTTTCTGAATTTAAATCACCTAATAACGCGGTTCTCTTACAGTTTCTCCGGCCAACTTTAAGTCTCCGATTTCGCGATAAAAACACAATGTCCGAGTAAATGCCGAGCTTCATTTAGCTCACAAAAACGCCGACTAGGTTTTATCTGTAAGAGTCGTATTTTGTCTCCCAGTGCAAACAGCCGGCAGGGAAGGGATGCACCGATACGGCGCGATAACATCTCATCACAGAAGTAACTCATGTCCGCGGGAGTTTCGCGTCTCTCCGCGGCGCACGAACCGAACCTCACGACCGAATCTCATGATCGAAATACGTGTACATCCAGACTCTATTAACATAACGCTTTACCGTATGACAACTCTTTCTGTTCACGTGGAATATTGATTCGTTTGTGTATTACACGAAATTACATACATCTTTGCAAGGAATGATATGTCTCTCTTACGTGAGCACGAGTATGTAACAACGTTGTAGCATTGTATTCTGATTCGTTATGATTCTGCTCCTTATTTTAAAATGATCAGTCAATATGCAGGGATGCGTTAATCGAGGCAGACATAAGTAAGCTGGCTGGCAGCGAAAGAGCACGCATCATTTGCCGGGTGTCGGGCACGGTTAAGTGTCGCGCCATGACACGGGTGTCAGGGAGCCACGTGATCGCACGTAATTATAAATCGAGCTTCAATGAACATCGACTCCGTTCAACGCTGACGCCCCTGCGCATCAATTTTAAATTTAGCTCATTGACAGGTGTAGTTATTCTCGAATTACCATGTCTATCAGATCACAATTAAATCAGACGGGAGCACAACCACGGAGAATCTATAAGCTAATAAACACTTAGCTTTTTTGCGCTGTACCGAGCGTGGCGGACTCCTGCGGTGTTCAAATAACGTTGAAAGAGGTCGACTATTTAATTCTTGTTTTGTAATAAAGGACACATTGTGTTAGATAAAGGATGGGTAGTAATAGTGTCGCGTCATCCACATTAGTAATGCACCTCCCGGCGAGCGTCTCCTTGTGAGCGTGAAACGCACCGCGTCATTTATTATGTGTTCCAATAGCCGAAAGAAAAAAATTACAAAATAAATAAATTTAAAGACTCGGCCGAGCCAGAAATATTTATTCAAATAAGACGCCATCAACCCGACCGTAAAACCACGCAGAGGGTTGAGGGCTAGCAGTTTTATTAATATTAAACGAACGCTTCAGCTGACACAAATTGGCGATAATCAAAGTCAAACCGAGGTTTCTCTTTTCTTTTCTTCGTGCTTTTCATTTGCTTACGTTTGTTTGTTTTTAATATTACGTGCAGTTTCAATAAAATGGTTTGACATTAATGTAGCTTGAGTTATGGTTACTTACTTTATACCTAATAAAATAAATACTACGATAAGCTTTACCTACATTTGTGTGGGCACAATAAACTAAGGCGCAGTAGGTACCTACGATATATGTCTAGTAGCTGAATTGTTCAAGTAGGAGATGTTGGAAATGGATCTGCAGAGGTTTTAATTTTAGTAGCGTATTTAATATCATATTATGTTCAGTGTACCTATAATGAGAGTAATTCGTCGTGACGTAGTTCTCTCACTAATTAAAATAGTAAACGACATTCGCACAAATAAAATGTGCTAAGTCTTGTCGATCTTAGGAATAGGTACGGTTTTTTTTTCTGCTGAAAAAGAACTTCCGCTAAGTTCTTTTTCAGCAAAAAAAAAAACTTAAGAGGCTAGAATTTATAATACAGTAAGTTGAGATTCTGGCATATACACGGTGCTCGTGAGCATTGCGAGAGATTTTAACAGCGTATTTCTGAGGCTAAAAGAAACAAAAAAGGTCATATGATTTTTGGTCATATCGACCAAAAAAAAAAAACAAAAAAAAACTTTTTTTTTCTTTTTTTATACGCTTTGATACATGGTAAGTAAGTTTCATTTAGAAAAGGCCCACTTAAAATACAAAAAAATATGTTTTTTTGGTAGAGCCGAGTTTTGCAAAGACATAACAGTGTCACTTTGAAACCTGTCAAAAATCATATCTAAACTAGACCACGTAGTAGCATTATCACATTCCAAAACGCGAAATTTACCGAGTGGCGGTAAAATTATGTTTTAAAAAAAATTGCAATTATCTCAGAAACTAGCCCTAATCCAATGAACTTAATATGACATTTTTTGTTTCTTTTAGCCTCAGGAATACGCTGTTAAAATCTCGCGCAATGCTCACGAGCACCGTGTATTTGCCTCTATTGCAATCTCGTCCTATAGCAGTCTTCAATATAACAGTAAATCGAACACTGAGAACAAACAATAGTACGGACGCGGCTTAGTGTTGCACCACGCCAATATTATCGCACCATAAAACAATAGAGTTAAGTGCCCCTACTACGGCCATGTGGCCACGGAAACAAGACCCAATATATACTACTACCTACATGCGGATTAAATGCATAACTTAATGTTTTACTAAGTCATCGATATATACTTAACTCGTGTTAGCTAGATTCATAATGTTTGTGTTGAAGGAATATTTATACTTAAGTCATAACCATTAAACTCTGACCATAAAACTAAGAACGTTACATTTTATTGTTAGTATCGGGCTTTATTTGCCCTCAAACTGTGCCGTTTCAACGAATTCACGCGCTCGGCCCACAATAAAGCAGTTAATTAACCGTAATTTATATAAATGGGCTCCGTCGCAATTCGGACAACAAATTATCTGCGATAGGCGATCTCTCCGAGCTCGTGAGGACCAGTATAAATAGATTACCAGAATGAGCATATTGGGCGCGTACGCTGGCCGGTGCCTGAGCAAAAGGTCTTGAAGCCGACATGTAGCAGCAGCAGCAATCCTTGTCAAGCGAAAGACCGATAATGGTTTGATTGGTCCCGCTCATAGTCCATCTCATAGTCAGATGTAAAAAGAGCGCGACATAATCATTATCTGATCAAATTACATTTAAGTTGCTATTTCTACATTCAATATAAAGTTAGTAAGTGTAAGTATGTATGATAATAACTTGTAGCAAGACTGGCAAGTGAACACGTTGTCAATTACTACAGAAACCAACTTGAGAAACACGAAGTTCGTGTCAGCAACACTTGCAAACAGTGACAGTTTACTTCACGTAAGCAATAATTTAAAACGATAATTTGAAAACATGGGTTTCGCTATGACGCTATTTGCAATTTAACGAGCAACAGACGTTCAGAACACATAGCTTGGCAAAAGCTCCACATTATTGGATCTTCAAATGTTGAAAGATTTTAAAACAAATGCTTGTGACCTTAACCAGACATTTCCCGTTCCACTTTGTAGTTTATATGAGGTACACGAGTCTATATTTCTTTTAAAAATTACATTATTAACATAAACGTGTTGCTAATGAATTTTCATTCACGTTAAGTGTCGAAATTCTGAGGTGTTTCACCTTTGAAGGTGGCAAAGGCTGTTCGCGCGGGCGCAGGGCCGAGTGCGTCGGCGGGGCCCCGCTGCGCGGCGCACTCCGGGCCCCGTTTAATTTATCGCGAACAATCACATTAGCATATCACATAATGTAATGTGGACGCATCCGCGTGCACCGTAAACGGTTTTTCGACTCCTTTGTTATCCGAAATAAATTCGGCAAACAATTTCGTATCACGCCTCGCAGTCGTGAATTTCTCTCCAGAGCTCCTTTATAATCGTTGTATTACAATCCTTTTTTGCATTAATATATACGAAACGCATATGTGGCGAGCCTCGAGGGCAGGCACGACCCAAATAATGGAGTCGTACACGTGGAACACAAAGCGTAATGTTCACATTCGATCATAGAGGAGCTCTATCAAATGTTATTTAAAAAAATAACCCCATCATATTGAAGTAATATTCAAATCAAGTCACAACAAAGGAATCCCATGCGGTAGTTCAGGTTTCAAAGAATGTGTGTAGCAGAGGTAACACAATATGCACCCTACGCAGCATGGGCTGGGAGTTGGCGAACACAACAATGCGTATTCAACGTGACAGGACTGCTCCAATCTGTACAATCCCTACCACCTCGTAATACACGCCATAATGGAACAACCGACTTACGATGTCGCATTCAATGTAGCTAGGGGTATAAAATATAAATTATAATTTATAACAATTGAAAGTCCGCTCTGGTTAAGTTAACTCTGTAACAATATGTTTTAAATTAAATGTTAATTTATATCCTAGACCACAACTAGGCGCGTTCGCATTAATTGATGTGGGACAAATGCTTTTTAAATAATAGTAAGTTAAACGTTGTATCAGGGATATCAGGTGCATTTAAGACTAATTTAACCCTTTTCTACGCTAAGCTACTACAGACAAAAACATCGAATCTAAAAATACTCTAGTTACATAATATAACTTAACTAAAATATTATGTCCACAAATATACCTACCTAAGTAAACGTTCGCCAGTAGACTATGAAAATTGGCCAACTAAAATAGAAAAATGTGACTTCCTTTCGCGATAGCACTTTCAAATAGTATGTAACATGAATAATTGCCACGCACCTATAATACACTAGTGAAATATACAAATTCACATTCTAGAACACAAATTTTACTGAACAAAAAAATGGATGGTTGTAAAAAATCAGCACTCTGCACTGGTAACCAGATCGGAGCAGTAGCGAAGGCGTGGAGCACAATACGTGAAACGCTTTTGTGGATCACCCCAAATCGGGGTGCAACGATATGGCCAATGAATAAAGTGCCTTTCAATAGAATAACACGATTCAGGCCCGAAATGGTTTATTCTTCACGGCACTATGCCCCACATGTTCAATTGATTCGTTTGATTTTATCGTTTCATGGTCAATTTGTAAATCTGTTAGCTACTGCGTATGAATTCTCGTTCGATTGATTATTAAATAAATAAATATAAATATACACTACAGAAAAAAAACGGTATGGTTGACGATGGTATGTCTGATTTTTGTCCTGCAGCTAAACTGGGAACAGGCGTAAAAGTATGTATTTCATTATTTTTGTTCCAATGTTCAAAGCTCACGATCACACATTAGAGTAAAAATTGTAAATATGCAATTATGTCCTACTATTTTTGCTATCCAAAAATGTATGTTTAATATTCTTATACTCCTTACAGAACAAGCAAAGGTTTCTAGTTTATAAATGTTCCAAAATAAAGCGAATATTATAAAAGCTCCAAACGGAACCAACTTTTTATAAAAAAAAACGTGATTGACACGATACCCCGAGCACAGTGAATTATGAATCGCGTACAATTATTTTTTTAGACCGTCATTTTAATAGGCCTTTATAGGGTTAAGATTAATCCGCAACAAAGCGGAACATATTTAATAGAGATGTCAGATATTTTATGAAGGGATTGTTCATTTTATGAATTAAAAAAAAAAAACTTTGAACAGCTTTCTGTTTCATGTACCTACTTACAGATTTTACTTAACACGAAGTCAGTGGAAAAAAACATTTGTATGAGGTGGTTCTTCTTAGGTAAATAAAAACGATTTCAAAAGACATATTTTTTGAGGCATCTAATAATATATAAACGTCTTTCAAATTTGTCGTAGTAGCCGTGGCATAATCCAACGAGCACAGAGACCACCATGTAAATTATTTGAGAGGGTTACAAACTTGAATTATCGGCGTCGCGCAGTAATAAAACTCCAACATGTGAAATTTTATCAGCAAAGAAGGAACACATTGCCATATTTCAATGGGCCGAAATGGCCTGCAGTGTACAGGCGTAAAAATATTATATTAATCTGCAAAATTACGAGCTTTACATTATTGTGTTCTTTATAGTGTCCGGTATTTATTGCGCGGTGGACAGAGTTGGTAGGCACTTAGACTCTTGACTCATTGTCATGTGCTATAACATTATTTTCTGGTTGACAATAAGTATACATCGTGCAAATTCTAATATATTGTGCCTTAAGCTCTACCGGAAAAGGAACACATCATGCAAAGTCAGCCTCTAAGTTGTAAAAATTATTTAAAATGTTTTATTTTTCAGATACACGAAAGGTTGTATAAAAGAGATTGTTCTCAAGCGATATGATCATCTGTTACTTGCCTCTAGTTCTATTCGGTGCCCTGCACTGTTTACTTCATCGAGGTGTACAATAAATAGTGTTTGTTTATATTCGTATTACGGTCATAGGTATTTAATCCCAACTCTTAGGTATATAATTAAAAAACAAGTTTATGACTCGTAATGGCTAACTCCAGTTAAAGACTCAGTTGAACTAAAAATAAAAATCTAAAAGAATTTCAAGAAGTTTCGCACACACTTCAATGATTACTGTCTCGTTTTAATAAACTGCGAACGAAATAAAACTGCACATTAACTTAATTCCCCACAATCCGGTTTAATTTTCTCATGAGAGCACGATACCGACAGTAAACAGCACCCTTATAATTACTAGAATGTCCTGTGGCAAAAATAAAATGCCAATTGAAGCTACGTCGACAAATAACTGTTTCGTCTCACGCTATACATCACAGGCGAAGAATTTAATCACAAGAGTCCTGAGTGTGGTATGCCGATGATATCTAGGGACGCTCATTGGCGAGCCACGAGCCGTACAAATTGGAAAGGTGGAGTGTGCGAAAGCAACAAAAGGTTACAATTGAAATTTTCGAGATGCCTGTTACATTTTTGTTGGCGGGGGCACGTACACCGCTGCGGGAGACACCGCAAGCCCTGTGTTTATGTGAATACGATGCAAAAGATATTCTTATACAGTTTCGATTACAATTGCCAAAAAACCCACGTGTACGTGACTCGTAACATCGCAAAAACACAATAATATATGTTTAGCTCCTTATCGCTCACCTTGACTGTGAAATTGCTATTAGAGTTCCGCTTAAACATCGATTATGAAACGTAATTTAGGTTGTAAGTTGAACCGCCTTATTCATACAAACTTAACAGACCCATATTAGTTAAAATATGTTTTGTCCCTTTTTATCAAACGCAAATGTCAAACTGACAGATAAGGGCAAACGATAAATTAGTTAACGGAGGTTTGATGAGCGTTTATGAATAACGGCATAGATCTGGTGTGAATTAACAAATACAAACTGAAAATAAATTTCGCAATATTATGGATACAAGAGTTCTAATTTACCCGTCGGAATAACATGACTTTTACTCTATTACTATAAGGCATTGTAGACTAGCCTCTTCTGGGGACTAAGTTTACGTAAAAACCGTTACAAACTTTCAACCTCATTTTCATCCCCTTTGGATTTAAGCTTGTCTGACAGTCGAGTTTTATTTATAGAAGATTTAAGATAAATGAAAATATGCCGGCCACGTTATGCATGCCACTTTGTCGTGTAGACTTACTTGCAAGCAAATCTACCAGACTTCCTAATGAGTTTCGGTTGTTAACTGACAAATTATCAAGAAATTCCATAACCCATCGTTACACAAATCCGGAAACAATAAGATTAAAAATTCGAACTGGCCTATCAGTCAAACAATAGAAGTCAATATCGGTATTGTGATAAGCATTGTATGTGATTTTGTGAATGAGTCACTCAATCAATCATCAATCATTAGTCAGCGCCTACGGCCGGCGCTGTAGACAATGCAGACAACTTGTTAACGAAATAAGGCGCACTCATTTGTAACAATGTCCGAAGTTACAAGATTGTAATGCTTATTAAAATATTTTACTTTTCAAAACAAAACATTTACTTATACGGAATTTTGGGTCCATCGTCCTTAGGTTAAAGTTACAAAGCGGAGAAAAGTATGACCGTCGAATCCAGAGGCCTATAAAATAGGACATAGTAGTAATTTAAGCGACTGTATAATTATAATGAACCAACCTATTTAGAGTTACATACACTATTTTATACACACATTCATATTGAGTTCACTATGATGCCTTCAAGCCGGCGGCTTGAAGCCGCATATTTCGACAGCCATTACGATTTTTATTACCTACTTAATAAATAGGTTTTTTTTATTATTTAGAGATAACTAAAGTAAGCCTCAATTTTCATAACGTTCAATATCAATGACGAGCGACATGCTTGCGACATTGTTTGCAAATGACACTTCACTTGGAACTAAAAGCCCTTTCTACTGATATTAGAATAGAGGTCAAATTAAATACTTACTTCCCTTGTTTTTCAGAGATGTTCGAAATTTGGGAAAAATAATGTAATCGAAATCGATGTTATTATTTACTTCAGCTATAATCACATTTTCACAAATGAGAATTTGTTGTAACGTAACAAAAAAGTTAAATACTAAAGCGCGCGGTTGTTTTATGCGATAAACGCGACGTTGCACGCAATGCGTTAGACGCAGATCATTTCAAATCAGGTAATATAATTATAGACCATTGTTTTACGCGGTTAACGCAGGAGGTGAAAGATACGGGGCAAACGCATTCCGTTAATCGCATGCGTCTAAACGCTGCGATTGCCGCACAAAACAACCGCGCGCTTAGGAGTTTTTTAATGTGCGGTTTTAAACGCATCATAGTTAATGATATGTGGGTATATCAAAATATTAAAAACTTGAGAAATAAACATCACATCACATAAGCTTGAGTATAGGTGGTTAATCATGACCTAATGTGACTAATGGCCCTTACACGAGGCAATTGTCAACACAATCCATCGAGCAATTAATATAAGTTGATTTTTGAATAGAATTATCTGGATTTATATAACTGCTACTATGCTTAATTTCCTTTGAACTTTAAAATTTGCCTCTAACTAAATCTTGCGTCGAGTCTGGCACCGATCCTTTAAATGAGCGGTTTTGAATATATAAGCTGGTTTTAAATCCTAATTTAGAGTACATTCAATCATGACAGGCTTATTAAATTGGCATCTAAATGCGCTTTTGTTCAAGGAATTTCCTATATGTATTACCGATACGAAGTTCGGTTCTACATTGATTCTACAAATTTAACGCGTGAACCTATCAGAAACTATATTTATTGAAACAATTTATCAACCCAGCTGCGTCTTACCGTCATCGTCATATAGGTACCATGAATTTAAACTTATAAAAAACACAATAGAAAAATAGTTACAAACCAACCCAAACGCAATTAGCCATTGGATCCGTTTTTGGGCCAAGCGGCTTCAGACGAGACGAGGGCTCAGAAGCGCAGATGTCACCGTCACAGGCGATTGTTTGCAAATAACAAAGTGAGCGCGAGACACGCCACTGTAACCCTTGAAACTACAACGACAAATGTCACTACGACGCTAATAGACACATGCGACGTTATTCCACTGAAGTAAACGGAGTCCGCGACAATTTCAAGGCCTTAGAATAATAATGTTATAAAGGACAAGGCTGACAATGTTCATACAACGTTGTTCCGTTAAAAGTTTTGGGGTTTCTAATTGTGCCACGACAATGCGTAATCTAACTGGTTGCTTTCGGCGGCACGTAGCGTCACTAGTGTGGAATAGAGAATGAATGGAGTAACTCATATACGTCTGGTATAAATAATAATTTATTGCTTAGAATTTACTAAACAATGAAATCATTAATATCATATGCTGCCTGTAAATAAGTAGGTACCTTTATAAAAAATATTATTTACGTATCGACTACGTAAAATGGTAGTTTATGTTACTGTATATAAAGAAAGGCATTAAAACTCTAGTGTGGGTAATAAATCGGAAATTCGGATGCTTTCATAACTACACGCCCAGCAAGTATGGATGCCCGTCATAGGATGTCCGAAAAATGTCGCGCATAGTGACTTAAATACGTGAGTGTTATCCGTAATTTTATTGTAAGGTTATGACAATTTTATTTTTCAGCAATTTCGTTAACATACCTACACGTTGGTAAACAATTTTAACTAAGTACAAGCAGGGTATAACGAAAAAAATCGTGGTAAATCGTTTAAGAGCGTAATAAGTGCCGTATTTTGGTTATGGAATATTAAGAGGAACTATTTTCAAAACTAAAAACATTTGTTTTGGTAAACTAAATTGTGACAAAATTAAATTGAGTCAGCATCCGTATTACTCAACACCAACACGGTACTGAGGCCGAAGTTTAGCTATAAAAGCACCTGAATTTCCGATCCCTGGTAGTAACATCACACGAGTGTTGTAATGCCTAATTATTTACAGTCACATACTCTGGTTTATATACACACATATCATGATCTGTCCGCGATTCGTTCAAGCCGCATAATTATTTCGACCGCCATTACGGCCTTCACGAATAAAAACTTTTGTAACATTCTATATTTGTTTTTTTTTACTCAGAGATAGATAGATGCCAAGTCCAATTTAAGTATTTGTTTTTCAGAGATGTTCGAAATTTAAATGTAGATCATAATATCATCGAAGATGATGATATTATGTAGCTATAATAACATTTTCACAGATAAGAAATTTGATGTTAGATAAAAGTTTATTACATACGTACGTATTATGAGGGTCTTTTGATTGAGGGTCTGCTGACGAATTCGAACGAAACACCGATTGTTGTCGAAGACTCAGAGATAGAATACGTAGAAAACTTCGTGTATTTAGGTAAACAAATATCATTTTCAGTCCTCCGGCCGGTAAGCGCCACTTTACGCAAAACTAAATTGCCGCCTGCCGGCTCCGTCGGGCTGAAAAATAGTATACAAACCTCGGCCGGTAAATGGGAAAGCCTCGGATCACATGTTAGTCGACCTCGGTTTCGCCTCGGCCGACAAATCCGAGGCATTTCCCACTTAAACGGCCTTGGTATGTAATGTACTATTAAATCATCGAACAACATAGACGAAATAGACCGAAGAATTAAAAAAACTTGGAATTCCTTTTGGAATATGAAAGAGATACTGAAAAGTAAACTTCCACTCAAACTAAAAAAGAAAGTGATAGACTCTTGCCTACTTCCTACGATGACATACGGCAGCCAGACTTGGAAATATACCGAAGAAGCAAAAAACAAAATTAGAACATGCCAAAGAGCTATCGAACGCAGTATTACGAATATTAGACTGAAAGACAAAATACGACATAGCGAGATAAGAGCGAAGACTAAAATAATAGATGCATTAGAATATTGCTTAAAGTCCAAATGGAAATGGGCAGGCCATGTGGCCAGAATGCACGCCGAGAGATGGACGAAGGTGGTCACGATGTGGAAAGGGCCAGACGGTAAAAGAAGACACGGTAGACCAAACACCAGGTGGTCCGATGAACTCCGACGAATAGATACCGTTTGGCCAAAAACAGCACAAAATAGAGAGAGATGGCTACAGCTGGAGGAGGCCTTTACCCGTGAGGGGTCCTAACCACCTAAGTGAAAAAATCTTAGGATATAGTTAAAAATAATACAGTTCTTTTTTAAATTATTTTTTCTTTTCAGTAGTCACAACTGTTATTTCTTTTTATATTTTTATGTTTGGTTATGGAATAAATGGGCTTTTTATTTTATTTTATTTATTTATTTATTTATTATGAGGGTTTTAAGCTAACATGGTCATTTACACTATAATTACTATTTAAAACGAGATATTTACCATGTACATTTGTTTTAATGAGCTCCCGATATTTCGGCAAGTGCCATGTTCACGGTGTAACTGATTTGCTGCGAGTTTTTATTTTATTTGTGGTCTACCCACACCCCGTAGCGATCTACTGGTAAATATCTCGTTTTAAATAGTAATTATAGTTATTATGAGGGTCTTTATATGCGGTTTTTGAACGCATTATATAGGGCTAATAATGATATGTGGGTATATAAAATAGTACCTTGCCGTATCCATACTAATATTATAAATGGGAAAGTGTGTGTGTCTGTTTGTTTGTCCGTCTTTAACGGCAAAACGGAGCAACAAATTTACGTGATTTTTAAGTGGAGATAGTTGAAGGGATGGAGAGTGACATAGGCTACTTTTTCTCTCTTTCTAACGCGAGGGAAACCGCGGGCAAAAGCTAGTTTGTTAATAAATTTGAAATTTTATCGCACAAATCAATTAAGTACACAATGCGGGCTTGATGAATCAAAATACATATATATTCAACTAATCTATTGTCCCATAATATTTATTAATTATTCATAATATTATTTATTAATATAATATCAATCAATATGAACTGAATTTCTATTGTTTCTTTGGAACTTGGTACTTACTTACTGTAATTTTAGGTATATGTACTTCACGTTATAACATTTTCTCTCCAGCTTTAGTTAAATTATGCATTAAGTATTAGCATTTTCCCGTGATTTTAAGGTACGTTAGCGAATTACGTTAGGAAAACAAATTACGTGAAACATCTGTTTAATACGTAAAGAAAATATACATCCTTGACGTTCTAAGAAAATAACTTCGCAAGTGCACATCTGCCACCAGATGTGTCAGCACTGCTGGACGTCATTGAGCTAAAGTAGAGTATCGCATTGTTAGGATCATTACAAAAGATAGTAAACACGGGACCTCATAAATCACAGTTCCACTCCTTGCAGTTTATAGTCAGCGCCCTGGCCCACCAGGTGCCCCTGTACCTCAAAACTGTGGCAATACAATAATAAAGGTTCTTAGGGCTCAGAAAAAAAAGTATATTATTGCTTGTATAATGTTTGAATATCGTGGTTGTATACGAATAAACCCCGAATCGGCTCTCGCGCGCCAAATTGGCCGTGTCGCGATTCGAAGCACTACTAAGGGCTCTGTTCACGTGTAAAATCTCTTCAATTTACACGCTACACTTTAACCCGAGGGGTTAACGCAAATAACACACGGGTAACATTACACTAATGTTTAAAGTGCGTATTACGTTTATATCTTATTCGCAAACAGGATTAGGTTTTGCCTCCACGTTGTTGCACATTCTGCGCCCATTGTTATTGTAGAATTAAGACGTAAATTTAATGTAAATATTGATACTTAGATTATTATTGAAAAAATAAAGGGACGGGCTTACCTTGCGGTGCATTTTAATGAGGGCTGATTACGAGTATTACCTGAAAAAAAAAGAAAACGTTATTTAATTAATAAATACTTAATTTATGCGTTTAAGAAAAATGACATTCATATATTATACTAATAGACCTAATTCTGCGTCATTTCCGTTTTAGTAGATACAGGGCTTTGCCCGCCCGCTAGACAGGACGTTAATTAGAAAATTATGTGGGAAATTATTAATAGGTCCGCCGTGTACCCGATTAGATAACAAACTAGTCCATTAGCCGGGCAGGACACGGCCAGAGGAAGCCGGAACCGAAGGGTTATCGCTTTTGGGGCCTTTGTTGTAAGGTCGATATTGAATGGGTTGAGAATAATTGAAAAGGACTTGGTGGCGGAGTAGGTAAGATAAGGCAGTAGCAAACAATACGGCGTGCGATCGTCCGGGGGCGGGTTTGACGCGTGGTTGAGGAATGATCAGCGGCGTGGAAATGACGACTTAATGGATTATATGTGTCCGCCGACACCGAGATAAGTGTCGCGCCGGTATCGGGCCCGTCCGAGGAGATTAGGCCGAAATTACAAAAATTAATAACATAATGGAAATCGAGAGAATCATTTTACACCTCGATGAACATGCACGATAAATTAAAATTTATGCTGAATAAGTTATCTCCAGTATTTGACAATTCACTTTTAATTGCTCCGAATACTTTAAAAATTGTTAGATGGACTCCTATGTTTTCCGTAAAAGGTTAGTATACTATAGAACCATGCCGTTTCACTTATATGTAAATTGCGTATATTGTCACTAGTATGTGATACAAGCGTAAGTGATACAAGTATGTATACATTATAATAAACTGGATTTCTTTATAGCCATACGAATTACTAAAGCTTCAATTTAATAGTCATTATTGTATGGTGACACCGCACACTCGTCGCTGAACAAAGCATCCAAAAAAACGGTTTGGATTTTTTGTTTTATTTGTGGCTATCACAGGATATAATAATACTGACCCACATCAACCACATGTACCCACGCGAACAACACACAAGACAGTTGCATTGCATGATACCATGAAACACGCTAAATTGAATTCGGACTGCATTGTTAAATCGGACAACGGCGGGCGTGCTGCGCAAGCCCTCGAATGAACATTAAATAGCGTCACAATAACCTCAGATTTGCCGGCAATCTATTCTATTATTATTCACACAAGCCGAGAAACGCCTCGCCACTTACGACAAAAAGTGCAAGATCTCGAGCCCTTTGTTCGGGAGTTTCTGGGTACGCCTGGACAAACGAGCCGTGGGACGTGGGACCCATGGTGAAATATTGATGCGGTGTCATAGTGGGACGGACGCGATTCCCATTACAAAGCCATTTGCGCTGTTTACATAAAGGAGGAGGGCCGCGAATGCTGTAGTATCGAGTGCGGTGCGATTGCAAATTTTCCGCTTCTCGCGTGTCAAAGGAGATTATTTATTGCAATTGAGATATAGAAGGCGCCTCGGGATCAGGCAGCAACACCTCGCATAAATAGCGCCGCGCGACGGACGCGCCAACCGTCCCTATCATCCCGACACCAAATAAAATTATGAGCCAGGCTATTTATTGCACTAGATTAAATAGGGTATTCATCTTTAACGAGCCCATAGAAACTCTTTAAGGATCGCATAATGTTTCTTAAATAGTACTTAAAACCAGGCTTGCTGCCCGGGTTTCTCGTGTTAAAAAAGTAATGTACCTAGTTTTATAATGATCTCAGTTTTGAATTTTTTCTCTATAATGTCCTCCTTCCTTGACTTCCTTATCAAAATATCATTACAACAAGTCAATGAGGTAAATAAATTCATTTGAATCGTGTGGTTTCCTTATAATTCCTGACGTAACCAAGACCTAAAGCCGCAGAATGTCAAACAAAGTAAACAAACACGTCTGAATCATAACAAAGATAAATAATTGTGTAAATATCCCTGCTTTGTTATTTAGCCCTTTCGCATATATTAAATTGCAAGAAACGTATTCAAATAAACTGGTGTACTCGTATCATTAGGATAAACAGTTAATAAGTGCCAATCTTGAACTATTTCTCAAATGAGCTCACACATGATAAGCATGTAGGTAAACGGCTTTTAGGATTTTTAGTATGAATCAGGAGAACAGCAATCAAATATTTTGTAAGTCCACAATTTGTTAAATCAAACGGCATTTAGAAAATTGGTAGTTCTGCAAAATGCATAATGTGCGGATGTTTAAGTTGATGGTAGGTTGGAACGGAATGGTGGGAAATTATATCAAAATCGTTTAACAGAATAGAGGGCTATTACCCAAAAAAACCCTGGAAACCGAAAAATGCGGTGCCCAGATTTCGACGACCTTTCATCATGCATCCTCGGCTAAGTGTTTTGTTGATCGGTAACATTGTGCAACTAAGAAAGTCTCCGGAGTAGGGTAAATAAATTCGTTTTTAGTTTGTACTTATATCATATACTTATATCTGTTTTCTTCAAGACGGATGATACCTCTTTTTTCATACAAGCAAGTTCATTGATAGAGAAGCCATTAATACAGGTTTTGGCCGAATTCCGAATATACGACCTGTGTACACGCCCAGAAAAAAAGGGATATATGTGATTGTGTTGTGTAAAAGGTACCACTTTTTCGGTTGCCGATAAGGCGCTAATGCCAAAAAGATTAATTTGGAAATTAACCTTATCAATAAGTGACACAGTGATAAAATTTGCTAAAAACATATATGTAATATAAAATTTCAATTACAATGTATTATTAAATGCTTTCGTTACAACTTGATTTAATAGGTAAAATATTCGGTAAAGTGGCTGAAATAGCCGAACACCGAATACCAGCCAAATACCTATAGTAAAATAACGAGCGTAAATCCATTGAACATTCATATTTATTGTAGTGCAATGAAAGTCACCTCAGGAAATATAATTAATAGAGTTTTAGAATCCAAAAAACCGGTAGAACCTGCAAATTGTTAATATACGAAGAATTCCTTCATATTTTCAATATAACCGCTAAATTTTTATACGTTAAATTTTGTATAAGGATCAATTTATTGTAATACGCTAGCAGTATTAATATTCAAGATTATATATACTCGTACAAGTCAATCCTAGTGACTCGGAACTTTTTCTCGCGCGTCTAACTAGAAATAGAATGATTACAAACGCTGGCAAAGTAAATCAATTTAAAAAAAATGTTTACAAACCAAAATCACCAGCGCAGTCAATAGAGAATAGATTTAACCGTTTTATTATTGGTTACTGCAATTAATATAAAATTAGGACAGGTTACTAGACTGGTTTATAATAATACAAATTACATTATCATGTATTTGAATGTGCATTTTTTGGGTTTAATTACATGTACATATAAAAACTTATTGATTGACGTGAAGTAATGGTATAAAAAATATAGGGTTGTTTTACAATTTAGATTTTCTGAGTTTCGCAACTGTCTTTGCTTTTGATTTTTGTCCTGTCATAAAAAAAATATTTGTAAGAAGTGTCGGAAATACATATTCACTATATTTAAATTTCGTTTTTCAAGCCCAAAGTACGCCGTTTTTAGTTTATTGTTTTATACAAAATAAATAAACTATCAGTAATACATGTAATGTATTTTATTTGAGGAATATTAAATTGTCTGAGCAAAGTGAACTTAACACTTAGTTTAAACACGCTAGCTCTATTCGTTTCCGAGCTATTCAAAAAAATGTTAGTGACCTGAAGCTTTTGCTCTCGATTGTATTCCGAGATTTGGAGGAACTACTACAATATTGTCCAATTATCGAAAAGGTAAAGCTAAGAAATTAATAATTCCGTCAGCGAGAGTGTTAACAAGGAAGGAATATACCAATGTGCTGGCGCTCTACCTGGCCAGCTGCCTCGAGCCCCCACCAAGCACTGCACGTCTCACCCCGCGGACCACTATACTACCATCTCGCTCGCACCTTACCACGAAAGCTCGTCCATGCGCCACAAAAAGCGGTTTTGCTGTGTAGTGTTGTAAGTTATCTATCCATGTGTGCGTAAAGTGTATTTTTCTGACAGGCTGCTTCGTGAAACTAGAAAAGCCACGCGACTTCTAAAGCTACGGGCGGTTACAGCGTTTTTTATTTGGAGTAGCATTTACCTGTTGGAACGCGTGAACCGGCGCGGCCTTGTGCGCGAGCGCAGCACAGGTTTGACTCACAGTCAGTTCCACCCCAGACCTCTGCGCGGGTGCGCGCGTCCCATGCACTCAGCATTGTAGTGCCGGGCGTACGATCCTGTCCAATTAGTGTTCTCGCGAGAAACGAGTTAAGTGGCCGGTTTAACTAGTGATGTACTTAAGTTTAGCGAAATGAACTAATGTGCGCTGCAGATGAGAGATGTTTGTGCGGCTTTAGTGCAAAATTATAACACAAAACTATGTAATAAATTGAAGTGAAGTTTAGTGAAAGCGAAACATAATGTGTTGTACGTGGTTCACAAGCGCCTTGTTGGTGCTAAGCGCCGTTTTAACAACATGGTGTGCGTCTCTGTCGGCTACCACGGGAGCGAGGTACCAAGCTCCCGATGAGTGCCGGTGGACGACCGACGACGACGGCTCCGGAGTGGCGCTTCAATGCAGATTGCGGACTATAAATAGCGAATTAGAAAACACCAACTTCAGCGCCATTCAACCGCATCTCACTGTGAGATTGCGCTTAGAATGCAGTGATGCACTTTTCTTTCAAAGTTCACTGTCTCCCGGAAGTTTCCGACAGTTGGTTGAATTGCGGGAACTGACTATCGAATACTGCAAAATTGGGAATCTTTCCGACGGCGCGTTTACGGGTCTTCGAGAACTAAGGAATCTAACGATCAGAACGCATAATACAGATTGGTCATCAATGTCACTTGAAATTACGCCCACCGCCTTCTCCCGAGATGTACAAAATTTGGAACGCTTAGATCTCAGCGAAAATAATATGTTAGTTTTCCCCGAAGGCGCACTCTGTACATTAAGGAACCTCGAATATTTGAATATGACTGGAAATCGAATGAGGGACATAAGTCACTTTCAATTTTCTTCTGCACATCGTCACCCAACAGAGAAATGCGGCGATAACATATTGGTATTGGATCTTTCAAGAAATGTTATTGATACGCTACCACCGAATCTTTTATCTGGATTAAAAAGACTACAAAAATTATATCTCCAAGGAAATGCATTAAATTCTGTGGCAGACAGAGCATTAGAAGGCCTTATTTCACTCACCACAATAAGATTCTCGGATAACCAACTTACGAGTTTGCCTCCTGAACTTTTCAGCGATACGAAAGAACTCAAGGAGATATATTTAAACAACAATACTATAACAGTTCTCGCCCCCGGACTTTTTAGCGACCTATTGCAACTCTTAGTATTGGATTTATCACATAACGAGTTGACTTCAGATTGGATAAATACTTCGACATTCACTGGGCTAAAACGACTAGTATTTTTAGATTTTTCTCACAACAGAGTATCGAAAATGGAGGTGGCACTATTTAGAGATCTGCACAACCTGCAAATACTAAAATTGCAAGACAATTTCATAGAACATATTCCAGAGAATGTTTTTAGTCCGTTGAACAACTTACACACATTGATTTTATCAAATAATAGACTTACTACAATTGAAAGTTACGCATTTTCTGGTCTGCACGGGCTATCTGTTCTATCAATCGATAGCAACCGCATTTCAAAAATTAATCCACACTCCCTTCGCAACTGTTCTGCATTACAAGATCTCCACATTAATGGAAATAGACTGGACGAGGTACCAATAGCACTCAAGGAAATTCCTCAGTTGAAAACGCTTGACCTGGGAGAAAATTTGATTGTCAGCATTGAAAACGCCTCATTCATGACCATGCAACAAATGTACGGATTGAGATTGACTGAAAACAATATCGGAAACATCAGCAAGGGTGTTTTTGATAAAATGACATCACTCAAAATATTAAACTTATCAAGAAATAAAATTCATAAAATCGAAGCTGGCGCATTTGATGGCAATATTAACCTGCAAGCTATTCGTTTAGATGGTAATTACCTGACCGACATTGGAGGCCTTTTTGCTAAGTTACCCAACCTAGTGTGGCTAAACATATCTGATAACCGATTAGAATGGTTCGACTATGCCATGATTCCAACAGGATTGCAGTGGCTTGATATTCATGCTAACAGGATTGCCGAACTTGGAAATTACTTTGAGATTGAATCCCAGTTATCACTGAGTACATTCGACGCCAGTTCTAACAGATTAACAGAAATTACTGGTAGTGCAATTCCCAACTCCGTGGAAATGCTGTATCTAAATGACAATTTAATTTCAAAAGTGCAATCGTATACATTTTTCAAAAAACCAAATCTAACAAGAGTGGATTTATATGGTAACAAAATAACCAATTTGGATCCGAATTCGCTAAGAATATCGGCTGTGCCGCAAGATAAATCAGTTCCCGAGTTCTTCATAGGCGGAAACCCATTAGAATGTGATTGTACAATGGAATGGTTGCAAAAAATAAATACTGGGAATAGAGCGCGAACTCAACCGAAGTTAATGGATTTAGACAGCATATATTGTAAACTGCTTTACAATCGTGGAAATGCGTATGTTGCGTTAGTGGAAGCTGCATCACACCAATTTTTGTGCAAATACGACTTTCATTGTTTTGCATTGTGTCACTGCTGTGATTTTGATGCTTGTGATTGCGAAATGACTTGCCCAAACAACTGCACCTGTTATCATGATCAGTCGTGGTCAGCAAATGTTGTGGAATGTTCAAATGCGGGATACATCAATACTCTACCTGAGCGAATTCCGATGGAGGCCACACAACTGTATCTCGACGGTAACGACATTAAAATGCTTCCCAGTCACGCGTTTATTGGCAGAAAACGACTAAAGATACTGTTTTTAAACTCGTCTAATATAGAATCTATACAAAACAGAACGTTCAATGGATTGAAAGAACTTGAAATTCTGCATTTAGACCACAACAACTTGAAAGCTATAGAAGGTCAAGAATTAGATGGCTTGGATAATTTACGGGAGTTATATATAAACAATAACCAGATACGCCATATTGGAAAAGAAATGTTTAATCATATGTCTCGTTTGAAAATACTTCATCTGCACAACAACAGGTTGACCATGTTATCAGTGTGGCAAATTAATTCTATTGTGACCGAGATAACACTTTCATACAATCCGTGGTCCTGCGACTGTGAATATACTGAAATGTTCCGAGAATGGACGAAACGCGTAAATTCAGTTACGGATATATCAAACGTCAAGTGCATTTATTCTCAAGGGAATAGTACTGAAATGGCTGTGTACAGTGAAAATGTGTTTAGCGATCCTAAATCTGGATTTATTATTGCAGACGAAAATGGAACAATTTGTACAGGGTTGCCTAGTATTAATAACAGTATCAATGGAAATCTAACCGGAACCAAAACTATTATTACCAATGAAGACGTACAAGATTATATTCCTCTGCTTGTGGCGACATTGGGTGCTTTCCTGTTGGTGTCATTTGTAAGCATGATTGTATTCATATTTAGACAAGAAATGAGAGTTTGGTTCCACTCAAGATTCGGTGTGCGTCTATTCTATAGAGCAAGTGACATTGACCGTGACGATCGAGAGAAAATGTTCGATGCGTTTGTGAGTTATAGTTCGAAGGACGAAGCTTGGGTCGCCGAGGAGCTCGCACCCATGCTCGAGCGCGGTGACCCGTCCTATAAACTTTGCCTACATTACCGTGACTTTCCTGTGGGCGGCTACGTTGCCGACAACATAATACAAGCCGTTGAGTCTTCGCGTCGTACAATCATGGTGCTCAGTGAAAACTTTATAAAATCAGAGTGGTGTCGTTTCGAGTTTAAATCGGCTCACCATCAAGTGCTAAGAGACAGACGGAGAAGACTGATAGTGGTGTTGTTAGGTGAAGTGCCTCAGAAAGATCTCGACCCCGATATAAGATTATATTTGAAAACAAACACTAATCTTCAGTGGGGTGATAGGTTGTTCTGGGAGAAGTTAAAGTTCGCGTTGCCCGATGTGCCTAATAACCGGTGTCGTGGGGGACCCAGTCCGGGAGCTGGTGGGGGTGTGGCTATGCACCGACACCACCACGCCAGGAGCCACCTGGGAGCGCTGCCGCCGCCGCCGGTGCACGGCGCGCACCCGGTGCTACCCCCGCACCCGAGCCACAACCCTCACCAAGCCCCACCGCGTGCCTCTCCCCGAACCATATCCGTCCACGTGTAGTGAATAATGAGACTGAACTATGTTCTAGTGAGTCGAGATTACAAAAAGTAAAGTGCAAATGACTGTTTACGCAAATATTATGTGATGGCTAGTCGGTTAGTGTAAAAATGCATGTGTAAAATCGGTGTACATAGTAGAATTTAAGTCCGGATGGTAACAATTGCCGTAGAAACGATCATAATACTGTGTCTTACAATGTATTTTACCAATTTAGAAATGCCATTATTTTTTTATTTTAGTAAAGATATTAGACTTCTAGAGTGTATATACTTTTTTAAATTGTACATATTAGCGATATGTAAATTTGTAAGGCCTATAATCAGGCTGTGTTTGTTAGGCAAATCTTGCCGAATACTATAAAAGTGACTTACATGGCATCTCTGCCACGATCTGTGATAACGTTAGATATAGTAAGTGGTAAGTTAGTAGTTCACGAATACATATTATGTAACTTAGTCATACCCAAAAGAAAATATTTATTGTAAAAAGAAATGAAAATTCAGCTGTATCAGGCAGTAATAAAAGACAAATAAATAAATTCAAATTTAATAACTTTGTTTAATTACCTATCTTAGATTCACATTTCACACCTACCTAGTATTAAGTGTAAAGAAAAGAACAAATAAGATGTTTAAGAAGTATTTTCTAATGGAGATAAAATAAATTATTATTCTTTTCTTAAATATTTACTAATCCACACCGTCATATTGAAAAATCAATTAATCGATTGGAATTAGAGTTAGTAAGGTCTTAAATAACACTATCAAAATTTAATTTTTTTACATCACGTGGATAGTAACATACAGTATCACATGCATATTAAAGTTTTGTTTAATAACTACTTGTGCTTATTTTGTTATTTGATGAGTTGAATTGACAACCATTCATATTTTTAAGTGCTACTTTTTATTGTATGGTTCGAAAGAATGGACCAATTAATGGTACACGTATTTTTTTTTATTTGCGTAACTCTCATATTTTTGTCTAAAAATCTATTTATATTGTTACTCGGGCAGGAAAGGCGTAAGTAACAAACGTCATGAGTCAGCCTTGTGACGTCATGATTGTGTTTCATACACTACAAAAATCATTGAAATAATTTTAATTTGATGCGGATATCGACGTTTAATTTTAAACCTTAAATAGTCTGAGCCAAACTGACATTCACGACAGACGCAGACGTCACGAACGTCAAAACATGTAAACAAACACTGAATTTTTTGTTGTTGGTTTATTAAAATGCCGTGAGTTAAATATTGCTTTATGAAAACATGCACAAATAAAACGGGTTTACCGCCTACCAAAATGTTACTTACTGTTGCAACGGAAAATAAAGCTGAGTGGTGTTCAGCAGCCGGTTTGGATCGTTTACCTACAAGCGCACTATTTATTTGCGACGATCACCTAAATAAATGTATTCAGCTAATCTTAAGCGTCGTTTAAGTCCATGAGAAGGTGGAGTTGCAGTGAAGATCAAAATCACACACGAAAAGTACAAGAAAATCACCAGTAAATATCCGAATAATTTGAACTGTGCGGTTAGTGCCAAGTGACACTGTCAGACTCAAGTGACAACCCAGCCGGAAGATTTTTTTTGGTTATAGTGGCAGCTCTGAATCAGCTGTGTGACGTCACTTACCTTTTAAACTATTTTTAAGGATTTTTACTAAAAATATTGCGAAAAAAAAATTGAAAAATATATTTATGTGATCTACAGGCGTATATCTCGAAATGGTTTTCGATTTAGGAACATTGAAAATTTTGAAATGTTGTCAATTGTAAACTCAAATTAAATTAGGTAATGATGGTGATGAGCATTGCTAATGAGTTTATCATGATTTTACAAAAAATCTTGGATATTCTTTTAATTAAATCTTATTGTGAGTTCCATATATATTCAGAAAGGCTAGACTGATGCAATTGTTGTAATTAATATAATCAATCAGCTTGATTGACCGGCTAACTCAGTCAGCCTTAATCCAATCGGTAAAGAATTTAGTACTTAGAAAAATAGACAAAAGATCTAATTACCGAATGCTTACCCACTTTGTCTACTTTAGTCGACATACATGGCTACTTTAGTAGGCATACAGGAAAATGCTTAGGATAAAGAAATATGTACCTACAATTTTTAACTTTAAACGTTCTCTGAGATTAGCAGCAGTATCTAAAGTAGATGGAAGCCATACTAGTACCTACCTATAGTCAACCAAGCGGAACCTTAGGCCACTGTAGATAAATATTTACTACTACTACTACTGTAGTCGATTTTGCTCCGACCGAATTAAATCACACACAAGTATGATTTAATTCGGCCGGAGCAAAATGGACTACTATTGTATTATCATAAACATTGTATGTATGTAATACGGTCATAAAATAATCTAAAAGTTTTCCAATATAACTGTAATGTTAGAATTTAACGTTACAGTTAGGTAATTGCAAAACTGTCAATCGTTATGAAAGAAAATATATTTCTCATGTCAGTGTATGATTAATTTTAACCAGTACTGTAAAAGTAACAAACATGGGTACCTTCATTCTTCTTCATTCTAATAACAAATTTACACGTCTTCATTGTTGTATACAAAAAGTAATAGGAGAAAAAGTAAAGGGTCAAGCTCAAAACATTAATGCTCAAAATACATAGAAGCTTGATAATTCAGTCAGCTAGTTCAACTGTCAAACTCGAGGACTCGATTTTTTTTAGCTTTTAGACCTGTAGGCCAAGAAAATTAGATCAATATTCAGGAATTCATTCCTAGCAAGCCGGCCGTATGTATTTGTGACACAATCTAATAAGTAGGTCTTTAAAAATTAATTTTAGGTTTCTTGAACACGAATTTAAAATTATAGCTCTGAATGTGTAAAATAGTGAGACGTGGTTTTGTTCTATTTTGGCTGTATCACTATACCGAATTTGAAGTTTAGGATACTAATTCAATGTAGAATTTAACCCTCTTTAATACCTGCCTGAATGACTTTTCCGTCCGATGTACCATTTACGAGCTAGACGCTTGAAAAATTATCGAAAATTTGGCAGTTACTAGGTTAAAAATGAAGCTCTGCTTCTGGAAATGTGCAATCTCGGTTGACACGCCTTTAGGACCTAATGAAGGTATTGAAACAATATCCAGCTTGCTGGGAATTAGTTCCTGGAAATTATCTAAATGTATTGGCCTACTTCTACAAATAAGAAATATTTATTTTAGATTTTGGTTTTTTGGCATAAAATCTAAAATAGGATGTAATAGATAGGAAATATTGATTGTTTTAATTTTAGGCGAATGTCAAACTGGTTGCAATTCACACCGCACGGCGCGTGCGAGGGAGATGGCGCTAAGCTCGTACGTAGTGTTGTCTCACTCAGAAACCGGAGTGCGGTGCGAATAGCATTCAGTGTGACATCCGCCTTAGTAATAAATATGCGATGATTACAAATATATTTCCGTCGAGAATAATTATGTAAATTATTAATATAAGTAATTCATGTATGTAATAGTCTACATTGTTAATGAACGTAAGTACTTATAGCATTTATAAATCATGGTTTTAAATATTGATTTACAACGAGGATTTTACGTAAGACAGCGTATAAACAAAAAAATAACAATGTTTTCCTATATGACATTTAAAATGGTATTTATCTTTATATTTTTTAACATTATTAAAGAACAGGGCACCGGACAAATACCAACGTATAAAAACAAATACTTAGTAATGCTTGTACTTAAAACCATTTAAAAATAAAATACTAACCTAAACTAAGTAGAAGGAGACATTTTGACTATTCCAAACAGGTATTTTTTAGTACGGTGGTCACTAAATATAAACTTTACGACAAACTGTAAAGCTGATGACTTACTTCCCCGTTGGCAAATTTCGATTACGCACTAACTTACTAGACCATTCGATCGACTACTAGTTAGTTGACTTATACTACTTCCGATCCCTTATTTTAAAGAAGTATGGACAAAACTGCATTTTACTCTCTGGAAATATTCTCATGCAAGATCAGCGGAGAGCTTCGGTCATCGACCGAGGCCCTTCAATCTGTGGTAACGAGCGCACTCCCCGCAGCCCTAAGTAGGTGTGAAACAAATGGAGCCGCGAACAAAAAGGGTATCCAGCCTCATTCCTGCCTATCGAGATTGCTTTTACAGATATAGACCGATACTCGACTGGCCGGCCCGTTGAGATATTGATGAAAAAGTTCACAAAGATCTCACCTTTTCACTACCACGGCTATATATAAAGCGGGATCGTGACTCTAATGTCCTTAAGGTTGCAGTTAGATGCTGCAGTGTTATTGTTCGGAGAAAGTCGAATTGGTTCGGAAAATGTTTTCAGCCGGAAACGAAGTAGCAAGTGGCACAAAGTAGTTTTCTTTGCTAAGTTTTATTTGACTTGTATTTGATTTGATTTAGTACATGTAATGCATTTTATTTAATCTTCTTGTTATGACAGTACTTGCTGGTGCCCGCGACTTCATCTGCGCAATATCTTTATAAATTGAAGCCTATGTGTTAAGAGTCAGTCTATGCTAAGTTTCCTAGTTTTTGATAGCACAGAATATGAAAGTGTTAAGTAAACGTCATAATTTCATAGAAGTTTAACGTTTAAAATAACACTTTCAAGTTTGACAGTTCATTTGCTGAGAAAAGTTAACGTGGTTTGACTCTATTCTGATGTATAAGCTATAGTATTGTGAAGTTTCATTAAAATCCATTCAGTAGTTTTTACGTGAAAGAGTAACAAACATCCATACTTACAAAATTTCGCGTTTATAATATTAGTAGGATTTGTTATTTTCTTTTAAGGAGTAGGTAACTTAACATAAGTAGGTACGTCAGAAAAATTAATATATCTAAGATTCAATACAACGAACGCGCTGAAGAATTACTGATGTAAATATCGTTTTTACCTAACATGTTTATTAATGCTGAATCTGATGCGAATTTCGTGTTCTATAGCACGTCAAGGAACTCCAAAGCATATCTAAGTGTTCCCAGTTTAATCTTCGGGGCTAACGCGAGCCAGCCGCAAGGGCTCCGCTGCGGTCGGCAACTCCGACCAGTTCCTACCGCTTCAAGTGTTCAAATTATGTGTTTGGAGGCCTATTCTACTCAGCTACTTCGCAAAGTCATTAATCTTGCGTATCTTTATAATATGTTTTACACGTTTATGTGTATTATATGTTACACCTTTTTCGTAATAAAATTAAGGCTGAGAGAAAATTTTATGACATTATTTTCGGTGGTTGGTATGAATTATTATAATTTGCGGACGTAACGAGCTGAAGTATCGGCTAAATTAAAATGTAATACTAAGTTTTAGTCCCAAAACTAAAATAAGCTTCTCAAAACATTCAGATCTTTGAGTTTCTATACAAACCGCATCCGTTAATAATCGGTAGACCTAACTATAACTTATAAGCTCTGGGTTTAATATTTTTCTAATAAGAACTGATCTAATTAAATGAATATTTGTTTATTCATTTAAACTTTATGGCACAATAAAGAAAATTACAAATGTGATGACTTAATGATATAATGCGTAATTTACTTATAAGACGACGAAATTATTACCGAATCACATACATATTGCACCCATTTATACTTTTTATGTACGCACATTTCATTAGTGCTCTAAAATGCCTTCAAAAACCATAATCAATGACCAACATTACCAACCAGCAGGAACTGACGGAACTGTAATTTTAACATTTTAGTACTTTCTGAAAACAGTAGGTTATGAGTTTAATTTGGAACAGCTGTCAATTCAAGTGGGTGTCTATTCTAGTTTCGGAACGCGGCTTTTCTGAACTCTCATTTGGTTGTTGGCTTTTTACTGTTAACGAGTGAAAAATTTGTTCATTTTATTTTTATTAACCCACACTCGTGTTGTAATGCCCTTCATTATATACAGTCACGTAAACTACAGTTGTAGTAGATTTTATTTTAAAGTGATTCATGACGATGATGTTGTCATATAAACATTTAACGCTCGACTGAGTTATTTCAGTTTTAATTAAAAATGTAATGAAAATAAAGACGAATTAACGCAAAATCGTGATTTCAGTATTTAAGTAGGTAATCAAGTGAAATATGCGTATGTGTCAGAATCAGATTACTTAATAACAAATACGACTGCCGCGTACAGTTAAATAAGTGCATGCGCAATGCACCGATAATCAGATGTACTTAAAATAAATTCGCATTGAACTGTTGTCACCGAATACAGGTCAAGCAATAAATAATGTTTAAAAACTTATCACGGACACAGCCGCCGGTGCCGGTGTACAGTGGAATAAATCCAATAAGTACTTGTTGAATACACATACAACGTGCATTGTTGTGTGTTTGCTGTAAATAGTCTCTAGTTTTATTTGCATTTTATTATTACCAACGGTTCTCTTACTTACGCAGTTGTTGTATTCAAATAAGCATAATATCGGTGACATTAACTCATTTTATAACATAGCTACACATGTAACGTCGAGATAAAATCAAATTAAATTAATCAAAATTTCAACGAAAAAAGCTTAAAGTATATGTACTATCAAACAAGCAAGCTGATCTTAATTCGACACAAATTAATTACGAATAGTTTTAAATTTATTTGCGTATTTCTGTCAAGTTACCTATCCAAACAAAGAAATCACGCCTTTTAGTAGTTACCTACGTCTTAGTTCCCGTGCCCCATAAATTAAAGTAGAGAATAACACGAAGGTGAAAAAATAAACGCGACGTCGGCCTGTGTAGAACATTAATCAGAGGCGCGGGAAGGCGTAGAGAATTTATTAAACGATTGTTACAGAACCGTCGAAACGTTAAAAATGCTGTCGGTGGTATATTGAAACGTTCGACGCATTGTTCAACCCGATCCGACCGATAGCGCGCCGTGGGTTCCGACCCGCACTGAGCGTCAGTGCACTGTTCATATGGTACTGATCTTATCATCCACCATAAGTTTATAGTGCACTTAGTGGTGGTACAAGGCCTGCTCAGCTAAAATTAACAAGCCGGACCAACCATGAACTGGGAACTCAGCCGCCTGTTCATCAGAATTTGTCAATCAAATTACCCCGAGAAAATACTTGCAGTTTAATAGAGAAGTGTCCAAATTCAAATTAAGTAGTAGTTTTACATTTACACTGACTGTGATAGAGACCTAAGTAATACACGTGCCTGCGTGCTTATTGGAGGAAGTAGCCAAACCCTGAACTAGCTGTCGTCATAATATCTAATATTTTACGATTCCTCCGACTTTTTGTGCGAATTCCAAGGAAATCAGGCCAATTCTTCACACCATCCAGCAAGAGTAATTGACTTCTCCCACTTCAGAGTCCGTAAGTAGGTACCTACGGTAATGTTAACGTTATGTCTCTCGATGGCTCGATATCTTAAGTAGTTCTCGAGATATTTAACGACGTGACAGACAGACATATAAGGGTCGCACCATAAGGGTTAATGTATTTCATATACTGAAAACTTTTTTCACCACTGTGGACTATCTAGCAGGGCCGCAGGGCTCGGCAAATTACGGCAACGGTACATTATTTCATGTACCTTGGCAATTTTCAAAAAATGTATACCATTTTGAAGAAAATGGATTCTCGATGCATACAAAAACAGAGTCAGTTTCGTAATGGAAAGTGATCAAATAAAAAGGACTCTTGATTAGGGATCAATAGTGATTCTGAAAACCAAAAACTTTCATATTTTCAAACAAAAGAAATGGTAAGTAGGTACGCTTGTTTCTGAAAATGCCCATTTTCATAATATAGAAATTAGAGGGTCATTAATACACATAAAAGAAATTATTTCTACTGCACTAGTGTGATTTTTTATAACATAAGAGGCATACAAGTTGACAGCAAATATGCTGCGTCAATGCGATTCATTGAAAACAAAATTTTATATATTTAAGTATATAAAGTATAACAATGAACTTGTTTTTTTATAAATTTAAAAGAAAACCGTGCACTTTCCTCATTTTCAGTTTTAACATAAACCAATTGAAATGGTTTGTATAAACATTATTCATTAATTTAGCGCTAGGTGTAATTAACCGTTCGCCTTCTACTACTTCTTTTCTATTACGTCCATAGAGAACAGATCGTGGGATTAGTGGCGTGAACCCAATCCGGCACCTTGTTGATTTTCAAAAGTAAACTGTCCACCGCTTACTGTCCATAACAAGTTTCTTTTTTATTGGTACTGGTTTAGAGCAGGACGCAACTTGGTATCGATTGTATGATTAGACTGCGAGATATCATAATCACCGGTCTGCGCGTTTATCGAACTCATAATCGGAGAGCGGCAATAAATTTGTCTCATTTTAATATGCTAGAGCGTGTAATGTTCTGCTATAACCGTCCGATGTTTGGACTAGTGATATCATTAGGAAAAAAAACGGGCAAGGCGCGCGGTACAAAAGAGTTCAACGAGCAAAGTTAATCTCTCTCGTTAACGGCGATATAAAAGACGCAACCTGTTATTTGTGCCGCTATTATGAAACCAAACAAAATCACGTGATGGATTTTATGTACTAACAGAATCAATCTAATGACCACTGGTGGACTGTATATCTGCGCAATAGGGATCACGAATAGTCTCAATTAGACTATGGTGGTTCGTCCGTACGGCGGTGACTCACGGTACTAACGATCTTCATTGAACGCGAAACGATTTTGACGCAAATTATACGCTGCTATAAACCACGATAATTAAGTTGCAGGCGGTAGATTAAAATTATAATCCAATTTTTATTTCAATAACATTAACAAGCCCGTTGTTAATTCAATGGGGCTATTTGTTTTCATAACCTACCTAAGTATAATAAAAAGTAGCAGTAAAGTTAATCACGCTATTGAGTTAGTGAAGCTAGCTACATTTCCCATTAAAGTCACGTAACTTTTTTAAGCAGGCTCTATAAATTGTGCCATAAATTGACGTCAAGATCGTGAGAGGAAAGTACAATTATTTAAACAAAATATAATATTAATATTTTTTTGTAAAATCAATAGTTTTTAAGTGTACCTAAGCCGAATTTTTCGGTACTATTTAAGTGTAGGCAAAATTTAAATAATTAAATTCCAGATTTGTGTAGTAGGCAAGTATGACTTTAGATCTTTTTTATTTGTCGTATGCTCTGTATTGATTTATTTTGAGGAAAAAATATTCGTATTGCATCCGCGTTATTCATAAAAAATTAACGGACCCATATTAGTTAAAATATGTTTAGTCCCTTTTTAACAAACGCAAGTGTCAAACTCACATATAAGGACAAACAACAAATTAGTTAACGGAGGTTTGATGGGCGTTTATGAATAACGGCATAAAGTATGTAGGTATAGTCGACATTGTAGATATTTTTGAAGTCGACTGTACCACGTGTAGGATAGGACACTAGTCGTCGGAAGATACACAACATCACATACAATATTTATGTCTAGTAAAGTAATACGTAAGTGCGTATGAGAACCGTTATCTTCAAAGATTACGGAATACCAGATTATAGTATAATTAGATTAATTTGCGCCAGAGACGTGGTCGTCTTTATGAAAGTACGGGTTTTTACGAGGCAGGATTAGCAAAGTAACGACTAAATTCAAATAATGAATACGCAGAAAGACCACACGGCATGTCTTGCAAGAAGCATGACCAATATGACGCATGATACCAATTATAGCATAAAATAAATAAAAACAAATGCGTAACCAAAATAAGATTATATCAAATAAAAAAAGAAAATAGTTGTAAATATCATCACATTCTAAATGTTAACGAGAGTTGATAGCCGCTGCAGGCGCGAGCGAGATGGCTGATAATCTACTATAGCTCATGGTTAGAAGTATTTAACGGCGAGATAAAATCTTAACAAAGGCGATTTGGTTAGCCGTCTCGTTTTGATACTTACGGGCATCACGTATGCATATATATATATATATAGCAATCTAGCGGGCACACATCCAGTTTAGACTGAGCTACGTAGCCCGTTGAGGTTCCAACCGAGGTCCGTGACGGGATATGAAGTATGCGGGAGGCGGAAGGGTTCCTTCTACTATGGTGGTGCGGTAAATGTATTGACCCCGACTGCGTGCCAGCGATCGTCGGTGCCTCGTCTATGATATGTTAATGATAATTGGTTTCCGAATAGAAAACGTTCTGTTTATGTTGCCGTGAACGATCAGAGGGCAAGCGAGTGGCGATAATTTTAATACGGTCCACGTTCGATCAGAGTAATCAAGCGATAAGATTGTGTCAATATTTCGATGAATATAGAATGCCGAATTTATTCATAATTTATTGTTACTACAATATTAGTTATACCGTTTGTTCGAAATAAGCATCAACTCGTTTGATTGGTATTGACTAGGCCATTTTGTTTTATAAATCCGTCGTTCTTTTGGGCACGAACCGTCTGCGAGCGAGACGTGGTGGGCAATGGAAGTCTTTGTCGCAAACGTCACTTGTTGAATAATGCGAGACGCTCACAAACGGGTATTTTACTTGTTAAGGGCGTATTTTATTTGCTCTTATTTAATTTAGCATTTATTCAATCTACCCCCGGCGTGATACGCGTCTGCGTCGGTGTTCTTATTTCGTTTGCACCTTTTGTGACAGGGCTCATTGAGCGGGAGGTGTTGGGATGTGTTCCCGGCTCGCGGCTCGGTTTACGCGCCTCAACTCCAGTGCTTTTCATCGAGCACAAAGCGTAATTGAATCCCACAGAATCCTACGCAGGCTGTAAGATTTAATAGGGCATTTAAACACTCGCATTGGCTATTGTGTGTCGGTATTGTACGAGATTATTCAACGTAAACCACAGTGCAGCTAACTTTCCGCGAACCGATCTACACATGTTAGGTAAAGTGCTAATGTTTCTCTACATTCATTAGCATAAAGCGGTAAAGTCTAGTTCTGCAGAATACTAAATAATAACACGTGTAATATTCAGTCGTAAGCGGCTATATTTTACGACCGTAAAGCTAAAGTTATCTTAATAAAAAGACGATAATGATTTTCCTTTTGCGATGTAATGTAGCCCGGCGTAAAGTTTTAAGCATTTTGTCTACATACTAGCTTGGTCTTTGCTTACTCATTCATTATTTATTACAAGACATTGCAAATTGCGTACAATTAAACAAAAATAAAAATAGTAATATGAAAACTGGTGTACCTACCGGTTTTTGAATTTATTTGTCATATCCTATCTTATGTAAAAATCAATAAAGGCTTTATTAAAATATATATATACAAACCTTCCAGTTCCGGTGCCACGAAGTGCAACACGTATCTCACTAGTGCTCCTTTACTAATTACGATTACTGTGGAAAAAACACACCAAAGACAGTGCTATCAATATACAGGGCGTCCCACGCTAATGCTACATGGAGGGAAGTACCTTAAATATCATAGATATCATATTTTCCTGAAAATGAGATTTGGGACCACTGATTGAAGTTCAGGTCAATGTTAATGACAGATGATAGAGTTATTTTGATGAAGTTGTAGAGTTTTTCCAAAAGTTCGGGATGCCCCCTAAGGTAACTTACTAGACCTAAGGCAATTAACAGCATAATGTGCATTTAGGGACGAACAGGCAGTATTTCATAATTGTGTATGCCGTATGAGCATTGATTTGGCGCTAGCGGTCTGAAAAGTGATTTTGTTAATCAAAATGATCATAACTTGAGATAATTTTGATTAACAAAGTCCGGAAAAGATTCATCTAAGACAGGTGAACCTAGGAGAGAAGTTTAATGTCAGGAGCTATAGTACGAAATCGTGATAATGCTTTGAACTGAATTGAACTCACGACCTATATGAGAAAATTTATCACTGAGAATTTGGAGATCGTTAAGCACTACGTTAACATCACCTCCCAAGGTACCGACATCCAAATACCAGACATTAAAAAATAATTTTGAATATTTGATGGATAGCTAAACTAAATAAAGCTGGGCCTTAGTGATACTGATATCCCTGTTGACAGCCGATAGAGGAGAACAGAGATTCGGTTTTATAAAGTAGTTTTGAAGGAGTGCTGTAACATTGAAAAACAAAATTATAAAATTCCGGTATAATTTGTTTTTTCACTTGGGCCAAATGGGTACCACGCTCGACAGAATTAAAAGCGTATCTTATGCTATTCTGCACTGCTAATGAAAACGCTACAAATTATTAGTATGAATGACTATGAAGTATTGCTACTTTTCTTTGTATAGGTGTCGCCAAAATAGTGCTTTATCAACTCATAGCACGATTTTTTAAATAATTACTTTGCCGCAATCCTTTAAAACGAAGGATTATCTTCCTCAAGTATGTCCCTAAAGTAGAAACCTTTTGTTCATTTGTATACACGTGGAATACTAAGACTTTGCTGTGGAAGACACCTAAGTTATTTTCTAGAAACGGGATTTAATTTAAGAGCACAGTTGTGCGTAAGTTGCGTCGGCGTTTGGCAGCCCCGGGGCTCCACAGTCTGTTCGTACTTAATGTAAATTTAACTGGACTTCAGAACTTCACCTAGCTGGAGCGACGAATAAGGTCTGGACTTAAAGGATCTATGCTGCGTAAGCCATTATAGCCTGACCAGCATTGTTACCGCGTGAAACACACATAAGGGTACCTGTGGAATTTGTGGGTTATTCCCAGTTATTACCATGAAGTAGGTTTTGATTTAAAATCAGACTATTAATTATATACTTATTAAAAACTTGTAAAAATATTTCAGGACAAATGTGAATCATATGTCGATGTATTAAAACAATTGTATTGAGCACATCTCTTCATTCTCACTATTGTCAATGATAACTACGAAATAAACAAAAACAGTGGCAATAACGTATTCAACACCAAATCACCAGTGGTATCAACTTTGAGATAACCTAGGGATTAGTCCAAATTTACCTAATTCATGATCAAATGGTAACCATTATGTCTTACCATAAAATAGTGAGTGATCCTTGATGACCCTTGGCAACATATAAATAAGCATAAACAGCAACTGCATCTTTTTGACATACCTATATTTGAATATTAAATATTTTCCGGTATTACATACACTTTTACTTTAAACTATTGCACTTACCAAAACACAAATAATATTACTGATTACTGATTATGTAAAAGTACTCACAACTTTTGGTTATTTATATAGTAAAAATAATACTGCAAAATCAGTTTATTTCAAAAACTTTATCAGTTAAAATTCTGTTGTTTTCTTATTAATAAAATTTTATTCAAACGTGCTATTAGTCGACGTCCGAATAATATTTTATATGAAACACGCATTGTAATGTAATACTCCTAGTAGAAGCTCGATGTGGGCGGTGTATAAATTAACCCGTAATAGGCTAATGTGTGGCCAGTAATGTAAAACACCTAACCTACTGTTTTTGAAGGGCGTCTCGTAAATCTATAAATAGGGAAGAGCGTTGACCATAAAAACGCAATATATCGGACATCGATCAGGTGGCACACGGGCACAACAATAGCCTGACCATTGTGCTCTGCTATCTAATCGTAATGAATATAAATTTTCAGATGACATTTACGATCGTTGCACGCCGTGATACTACATCTCTGTAAACGTGTTAGATATAGAAATTTTAATGCACGCACACATCGATGGATATAAGTACAAAAGGCGTGTGTGGCGCAATTATGTGCATTTACGTATTGCAGCACCCGCCAGTGTGAAAATGTTGCTATTGTCTCTGAACGAATCAATTTATTAATGGCAAGTTTACCTACATCCATATGGCTTGCTTATGCCAACCTGTAGTTTAAACAGCCATGGGACTGCAATTTTATTGTCATATATTTAACAATTTCAAAATCTAAAAGCATTTGCTTATAGTTGTTAAAATCAAAATAACTTCAAAATATATACATATGGCAGTGGCTACTTTTTTTCTTGGACCAGCCTTACATATAATTTATTGAACCATTGATTTCACTGCTGAACTAATATTTTATGAGAAGTGCGTGTTTCACAAACGAAATCAACAGAAAAGTCGTTAAATTTTCCAAGTCAAATTAAACAAGAAAAAGAAGAATAGAAGCTATTTAGATGGTTGGCAGTCCTCAACTGTGCGCTTTTCCCGAAACTTCCTGCCTCGCACAGCTAAACTGTGGAACGAACTGTCGCCAGCGGTGTTTCCGGACCGATACGACCTTCAAACCTTCAAGAAAAGAGCGTACTCCCACCTTAAAGGCCGGCAACGCACTTGCGACACCTCTGGTGTTGCGGGTGTCCATGGACGACGTTAATCGCTTACCATCAGGCGATTCGTTCGCTCGTTTGCCCCCTATAGCATAAAAAAAAGCTATGTAGGTTTAAGACGGAATAAGTTTTAATACCGAACCGAAGTTTAAGTATTTGGTTTATTTTTTCTTTCAAAAAGTACTAGATCGGTAATATCTGATTATTCTTTTTAAACTATTAAATATGAACTGTAATAGTAGGTATTCAAAGCCACAGCCATAACGGTCACTACTTTTATATTACATTGCATTTAAAAAATTAATCGACAGTGAAAAGATGTGATTAATTGTTGTTAAAACAGTGAACTATGACATACGTTGGGAGGAGGCTGACACGTGTACGTACAACATGCCAGCCCGAGCCTCGTTCCGCCGACTTTCTCGACAAAAACTGACGTCTCATTGATGTATTGGTTAAAAAGAAGGCTCCTAGACCGTTAGCTAGTTAACAAAACGAAATACCACTATTCATCATGCTACGATAGCTATCTTAATTATAGATATATGTATGTGTTTTAAACAAAATGTTCAGACTGCTATTAGACTGGCTAGATAACGCGAAGCTTTTTGACCTTCGGTTGAATAAAGAAGCTGCAAACGCGATAACTATACACGTTATATTTGCATGTAAATGGCCTAACATTATCAAGATAAAACCACGAGACTCTATAAATTAACGTTAACATGGTAAACTTTGAGAATTCATTCAAATGGGAAAGGTTGATGCCTCTATATGTCTGTTGTAATTAGAATCCGATTACATAAATAGCTATACGTCTAGTATAGAGCGAATTGATGAAAAAAATACAAGGAAGTAGGTGACGAAATTTAGTATGTTTCAGTCAGGCTTCGGTGCCATTAAGCCAATCCGCTAGCCAATAAGGTGGACACTTGATGTATGCCTTTCCATTAGGTCAGCGTGCAAGAAATACATCACAGCTGGCCTTAATCAAAGACGCAAAGAAACCCGCCGAGATTAATACGTGGACAAAGGGAGCGGTATTGCGGATATGCGAACCCGACTCGGCAAATAATGAAATCGACGATCGGAGATGTTATACTCTTACGGTGTGACGAATAAAAATATGTGTGTGAATATATTTTTATTCAGTGATAATAACGAATCATGTTACAAGCTTACAAGCAAAGAGCGCGAGATGTAAAAGCCCAGCACACAATATTGTGAAAGCCAGGTATGAAGTACACTTAACTGCCGCAAAATATCACCCCTCGTGACAGTGTTTTAAAAGTGGAGCAGGGGTTCTTACTTAAAAAGGAACTTTTCTTAATTTTTGTCTTCCGAAGTGAGGCGAGGCGGGCGAGTTTTAAAGTATCAACCGAGCGCGCCGTATAACTCCTACTTATAATTGATTTATCCCGTCGCCGCAGTCCTCTAAAAACCAAAAACTTTTCTAATAGCGAAGCAGATGAGACCCACTGAAGGGTTAATTAAAAAAAATGGACGGTCATCCGCGTACAAAATGACGAAGTTTAGCGGATCACCAATTTCAATGCTTTAATATTGTTACGAAACTCGGTTCCGCGTTTCTTTAATTAAAATTAACGACTCAAAACTCTGACAGTCAAACGAATTATTAGTACGAAAGCAAACTTTTAATTAGTTCGCCTCCTTCCAGCGATACTTTTGTGCATTTACTTGTTCGAAGTAATTTGAATTAATTTGAATTCTTTTACAGGAATAAAAGGTTCTCCAGTGCTGCTCATTTCAAATTACTCCTCGTATGAACGGAGTAAATTATTCCGTCTGTCATGGGATGCTACAAAAACTTCAATCAAATCAATTCAAAAAATATGTTTATAACATTAATTAATTTAAGTGGATGTTTATTGTAAAATACGGGTAGCTGATATCGAAATCAAAGAGATTGATACAATCAAAGCATTATCCACAGTATAGCTAATCGATTATGTAAGTTCTGGTCGCCATTCATGCATAATGGCGATAATTGGTTGGATTACTAATTTCACGGCGGTGGCGCGGGCGTCGGCCGCACGGTGTATGACAATCGACGTGATCTGACTCCGTTTCGAATCGCGGATGCCTCGATGCGTCCGCGCCTTCACAACCAACATATCACTACAATTAAGTTTTGTTCATATGTGAAGTTGACGTGTAAATTTTGATACACGTATGAAAGTTTTTGTGTAAGTATAATGATTCCATAATAAAGTTTTAATAAATATCAATCGTTTATTGATATGCAGAATTTGTAACGGTAGCTATCTTGGAATATCTTGCTAGACAAAAACTTGAGCTAAGTAGTAACAAAAGTTTTTTTCTAGCGTCTGTGCGGGAAGAGAAGTATTCGTGACAAACATGAGAACCTATCAACCCCGTGACTTTTCTCTTTTCGCACAAAGTCCAACACTTAACTTTAATTGTATACACCAATATAAGACAACATTTATTCGCATAATTTTGAAGAACATACATTCGTCAATTTCACTTCGTCAGAAAGCTTCATTAAAAAATAATTAGCTTTAAACTGTCCTAAAGATTTCCGAAGAAGAATAACGAATGTGCATCCGATTGGTCGGCGCATTCACACCTCATGAAGCAGCAGCGGCGTGAAACCGGTCGACCGGCCGCCGCGACTCGTTACGTGCCTTTTACGCATTTCCATCAGAACACCAAGCGGAAGCTATAAATATTTCATATTACAAAGCAAGCTTTTGAGGACGATCTCCAATCGGAACTAGAGCAGGTAAAGATAACTAAAAAACCGCAGTATACAATAAATAAAAAAAATTAAGCCTGCGCCGCTGTCTTCTTATGTTAAGGCCCTTCCAAAACCTTTGCCCGGGCGCCTACGCACATGGACGTAAACAAATCGTGAGTCGAGATCAATGAATACTAAGCGACCTCCGAAACAATTTCCAGCACCATGTACGAGATAAAATAAATAATTTTCTTTAAATAAACCGAGAAAGAAACACTGATTGCTTCATAAATTGTCAAAATGTAGCCATGTAACAATGAATTTCGCCAGTCGAAGCCGGATAAAATATTCAATGACGTCAGGCAAATTGGTTACTAAATAAGCAGAGGGTATTATTTGAACAACACGATCTCGAGTTGATTAATACACTTAGTTTATTATCCGAATTTTAAGGTGGGGCTTAACCTCACATTGCACAGAGGTATCAATTTCAGAATACAATTGGGTCTACATATAATTATAATAAAAGTGTATTATGCCTATTTATTTGTTTGTATCACATCAACATCACTTATAATTGCATTAGATTTTAATTTTGTCAATGTGTCACAACTATCTACTAATAATTTATCGACAAATAAGTAACTTAGTAACACTTTCAATTTACTTAGTTACACACTTTTTATAAGTTTCTCACTAAATTAAACTTTCAAAGAGACTCACAAAACAAAGAATCCCGCGAGACATTCAATTAGAAATAAAAAATAAAATTAGTAGCCCAGTGTCCGAAGCAACGTCACCGACCGCCACTGACACGATGGACATCGAACTTGACAAATTGCTTACGCTCCTAATATCCAGACACCTCGGCATCCGACCAGATAGTCGTATCTCCGCTTACATCTCGCTGTGTTTAGATTTAGAGATAACTTGATCAACTGGATGCGAGAAACGTGGAACGCTCGAATAGTGATGTACCAATGGCATTCTTTTCTTGAACAATTTAATTGAAAATATTCTCACATTATAACATACCAAACATAATAAGACCCAGTAAGTCACTATCCAATAATTTGCTTTAATGTCCTGGGTCCATGTTTGTGACCTTATACAGCCAGTGTCTAATGGTAAGAGTATCATAAAGGCATATTTACGGTGTTGTAATTTATTTTTATTGAACAAGCCAGAGCGCAGCCCTATTCGGTGTAAACTAGTTCACGTTACGAGCGCAAAGTGAAACTGGCGAGTCTGTCTCACGTCGCACATCTATACAGCAAGCACAATCAATATGTTAATATCTGAGATCCGAAAGCTTGATACGCACTAGTGCTCATTGTAGTTACTGATGTAAAACAAAATTAAAAAAAATGCACTGGTAAGTAAAAAAACCGACTAAGATATATTATTTCTGAAAGTATACAGAGTATAGTTACTTCTAAGAGAGCTGTGTCCTGATAAAAAAAATCACGAGACTTGATTGATTTAAATAGCGTAAAATGCAAAAAAAAACGACAGCTAAAATAGCGAATAAAGGAAAATCTTGAAAGGTGGAAGAATGTGGAATGGAACAAGTCGTATGCCCACTATAGAAATTACAAAAAAACAACAATGCTAATATATTGTATGAAAATCCATATTATTATCAGCAGTGTTCTTATTGTTATAATGTGTACTTTTTTAAATCGCTGTCAGTCATCTAATTGACAGATAGAAGTGCTGGAGTACAAAAATAACTTTTTTACTGTATTTAGTCTTTGCATGTACCTTTAAAATAAAAGCGGGATAATAAAACCAGTACCTCAATAATATTTTAGCTTGTTTTTATTAAAAATAATATTTTGATCAAGGCTGTTATTTTAAGTAATAAACGTACGGGACAAATTTAAAAAAGGCAATTTTGAATGTATATATAGATTAATTAAAGACTCGGGTGTGTACGCCGTAAAATCGTGATTGGCTCCAAGTGAAAACTCGTTATGTCGATCGTAAAAGTCGACAATAATTAGGCGGCCACAGCGAAGCACCGATATGAGCTGATTACGAAAGAAATACAGTCGTAGCCCACTGATTTATTGTGCACTGCCTTGGGTTTCATCGCCCTTACAAACGTCTACGAGAAACACATGTAGTTAATGTATACTTAATGAAAAGAAATTCTTCACATTTGTCTTCTGCCTACATGAGAAAGTCTAGTAAGACGTTAATTAAGATAATTGCTATACAAACTCTATTTGCGGCCAGCATTGTGCCGAGGACACAGTGCACCAAGGTTTCAATTGTACTGCATACTCGTATGTAAACAAATCGATGCATTTGCAAATTAACGTTTGTGGTAACGTTATTGTCAATCACACTCCACAGTGTATTTCACACATTATCTGGCAATAGCGATTAAACGAGTGACCACAATAGGCAATCGCGTAGGTAAAACATTAAAATGTAATTTGTAGATTGGTTCCTATGTCGAAAAATGTTTTGCAGCAAATGGTAAGTTCAAATGCAATGAACACAGCCTCAAAGCTATAATCCACTAATATGATAAACGATTCGTTCAAGAAGGCAATTACAACGGTCAGAAGGCAAGCAAGCTATTCAAACTGTTATATGTTTACCGTGAAATCTGGGAGCCATTAACAGTTCGCAATTCAATAAGCGTTGACGATTTCCCCTAAGGTAACCACGGCTTCATTTATGTTCGGCTTCCGCGGTTAATGAAATAATACTACAAAAACTTGCGTCTATAAATGTCTGGTTGCTGAAAATTTATTATGACAGTTAATGTAATAAACAAGTAAAATAACAACGATGAGATTGGCTTTGCAATTAGTACGTTCTCATCAGGCACCAGGCATAGAATTATAAACAATATTCTAACTGTGATATAATATAATACAAATAGTGCCGGAATGCCAAAAAGAGTCAAGTAATAATGGTTTATAATTGGTCTTAGATATAAAAGAACTAGCAGACTATATAGCTTGGGTAAACGCTTTTAATGAATATATAGAGAGACAAATCGTTACTCCAGAAGTACTATTATATATATTTTTATAACAATGCAACTTGCAAACATTAAAGAGTTTTCGCCTGGTGGAAATCTTGCTGTCAAATACCAATTTTTTTTTATCTACGAGACGTGTGCACGAATTCCGGGAGGCAATGTCGTCCAAAAGTTTCAGTCATGCGAATGAGGCGAGGCACGCGCTCGACCTGGGGTCACGTGGTTGTCCTGCGATAGGTTATTAACACACATTTCAATGGCACTTACAGTTCACGGTAAAATGAGATTACAACGATATCGATAGAACATTGCTAATGAGTAAATGACGGCCTGCCGTTTAATTGTCGATGAAGTGCACTTAAAATAGAGCAATGAATATGGCCACTTTTAATGAAGAATATTACCAATGGCAACAACATTAAAGTAAAAGGTAGAATGTAGTAATAAGTGGCTCATCGACCTCATCGTCGTATCAAAAGATTGACATCAACCACTGGAATAAGTGTTTACTGAGTTCTGACAAATAAAAAGGGACGACCCATTAATATTAAAGTTAAGGTGACATTTCCGATCACGTATAAATCCGGCACCTTAATCAAAGCGTTATGTTCCCATCAATTGAGTTATCGTGCAATATATAACGCCAATAATGACCTCTTCATTAAACATGTTAAAGAGACGAAGCGGAATAAAATCAGCCCAAATAAAATGCTAATTTGGAATGAAGCGTCTTTTATAAAATGACCGAAGAAGACAGTAAATCTTGCAACCATAAAATAAAAGTTTAAAATTATTACAGATATAAAACTTGTCTTATATATTTGATAGCTTTCCTATTTCTTTTATGCAGCTACTGAAGAAGTAACGTACGGTACTAATTTTACGGCCACCATAGATCAAGCAGGAGGCGGCCCACGTGGTAAATATTCGGAATTGTTGTGATATCGTTCAATTAAGTAGTAACAACTCGATTAAAACTGAGTAGGCAGTAACTAAAGAGGAGTAGGTAGAAAGAAACAAGTGCGGGTCACGTCGCTAGCCAGCGTATGGCAATAAAAACTGTAGCACAAATAGAGAGCCGCCCGCGATCTCCAGCGTGTGAAGTCACGCGCGCTTATCAGATGAGCTTCTAGCGAGTCGGCGTCTTTACAACACTTCCATTTAGTACAACTGTAAGCGATTGTTTCACACCTTACTTCATTAAATGATGTTATTAAATTTCTATGTTAAACGCCACGCATTCGGATTTAGTCCTAATCCTAATTTATAACTGTGAAATTCTATACTAAAAATCGTTCCAAGTCCGCATTAGTTCGCTAAACCCTATAGCTGCAAGTGGAACTCAATGAAAGGGAGCATGGCGATAATACAAATACAAATCATGTTTTTTTTTTACCTAGCAGGTGCTCCTTGCACTGAGCTTTGGAGCGTACGGACTGTGAAGTGGACGGTAGCCTGAGGAAAATCGAGGACTCTTCCGCGACATCACACGATATTTACTACTCTGGAAATTCTGTAATACTCCTTCTGAGTTTGCGCTCCAGAGAGATCGGGTGGACCGAGTCCAAACAATTCTGAGGTGTGTGTATGAAATCTAGCTACGGGGAGTTTTATTGCTGGTTCGCTACGCCTAACCTAGCCTTGAAGATTCCAGCAAGAAACTCAGCTAGGTCCGATCGATGTCGGATTGATGCTATCCGGTACGCGGCGGTACCGGGTCGATAATGGACTGAATACGTCTATGTCGCGGGGTGGGTGTCCCCGCCAGCGGAGCGCTGATGTGTACGCGGCGCGTCGGGCGGCGAAATCGCAGGGCGCCTTCTTTCGAAGTCGGCTGCGATTTCATCGTCCGGGTCCATGAGTGTGTGCCTAGGTCGCCGGACTGAGCAACCCGTAATCAGTGAATCGTGAGTGAGAAGTTCCGGAGGTGGTGGAGGAGTGGGCAAATAATTGGCAGCATTCCTGACTAGTGGATTCCTATGATGGAAGGCGTTATCAAAGTGCTTAAAGTATGATGTAAATCGTACATGGTAGCTTCATGTCGCGGTGCAAACTGAGGTTCGTCTGGTACCAACGGGGCACCAGGCACCCTACGGAGGAAACGTTTCATTAGGACCTGAAGCGGCTAAGGCGTGCCTTACTCATGTGGGAAAATACTGGACAGGCCTGTAGTCGACACTTATGTAATGTAAGCTACGTTTGTAGAATATGAGGGTGCCCCCTTTTTCCCTATTTTCGAGCCTATAATTTCTAACCTGCTCATAACCAGGGATGCGGAAACTTTTCATAAACGGTTCATAAAAGGTTTTCTGCACTAGAAAAACATCGACGGAATGATCGCGAAGGAAAAGTGTAATCTCATCCTTCATTCGGCTTATACCATTGGTATTATACACGCCAATGGTTAGCGGACTTGGTTTAAGCTTGAGGGTCGTACTATTCATACTGGTGAGAAGCGACGTGAAGGCCCGAATAATGAGCGAAGTAGCGAGCGCTAATGGACGCCATATAATTATCGTAATGTGTCCTCCACTCTGGATGTTGGAGGAGGCTTCTGAGGTCCGATATGGGCCCTGAGAGGGGAGCTTGAGCAGGCCGGCCTGCTTGAACGGCGGGACAAGTCATGTAACATAACGGGTAACACAATCAATGAATGAAAACTTAGTTATTTATAGTTATGTCATATAAACTCATTTCATCGGGTCGGCTTTGGCACAGTTCTCGGGGGAGATTAACAGTCGCTTAAATGAAGGTAAGCAGGTTCTCGCACTTTTTATTGATTATAAAAAGGCGTTCGATACCTTGGACCACGACGTGTTACTCCTGGAAATGGAAGAGTGTGGCATAGCCGGCCCGGTCAACGACTGGTTCCGCAGCTACCTGGCGGGCAGGACCATACGCACGAGCGTCGGCGGAACCACGGGCGCGGAGTGTGACGTCACGCTCGGGGTACCGACCGGCTCGGTGTACGGCCCTTTCGGCTATGTGATGCTGGTGAACAGTGTTGTCAACGTCATTCAAAGATGCCAGGTATATATGTATGCGGACGATATGTGTTTATTGTACTCGTCTACAGATATCTCGGAGGCTCACGGCTGTATTCAGTCTGATTTTGAGAACGTAGTGAAATGGTCCCACGACAACGGAATAATTATTAATTTATCCAAAACGAAGTGCATGCACATATACTCCCCTCCCCATACAATAGAAAGGCCAAAAGTGTTAATTATAACGAGCTCGGTGTGGTAGGGCACGATTACGATTGTTTACATAACGATAAAAATAACTGTAACTGCGAAAGGCTTGAGTATGTAGATAAGTATAAATACCTAGGTATGTATATAGGCAGTAACTTTAATTGGAAGACTTACGTGCTTGCAGTATGTTCTAAACTTAGGTCGGTGTTGAGTAAATTTTACCACTTGAATACAAGTAATTAGTAAGCGAACAATGCTCGTCGTGTATTATGCATTGGCGGATTCCGTAATTAACTATGGACTCAGTGTTTATGGCAGGACTTTCCATACATATTTAGATGAAATAAAGAAGTTGCAAACTAGATTTATAAAATACTTAGTAAATAAAAAAACTAAAAGCAAGTGTAAAGGAAACTATGAACATTTATATAAACTAAAAAAAATACTTCCTATACATATAAGGGTGCAGTACCAAATTGCTTTAGAAAATTATGATATAAGTGACTTCAAAGTGTTTAAGGCGCAGGTTCGCCCGCATATGGAATACTGCTCTCATCTTTGGGCAGGGGCACCAAAGTACCAGGTTCTTCCTCTAGACCGCATCCAACGGAGAGCAGCTCGAATTGTCAACTGCCAACGTATTTCTGATCGGCTTGATCCCTTGGCGCTGCGTAGAGATGTGGCCTCACTCTGCATTTTCTATCGCATATATTATGGGGAGTGTTCCGAGGAATTGTTCGGATTAATCCCTGCCGCTTCTTTCCGCCATCGCCCTACGCGACAATATTTCCACTCTCACCATTTAGATGGTTGGCAGTCCTCAACTGTGCGCTTTTCCCGAAACTTCCTGCCTCGCACAGCTAAACTGTGGAACGAACTGTCGCCAGCGGTGTTTCCGGACCGATACGACCTTCGAACCTTCAAGAAAAGAGCGTACTCCCACCTTAAAGGCCGGCAACGCACTTGCGACACCTCTGGTGTTGCGGGTGTCCATGGACAACGTTAATCGCTTCGTTTGCTCGTTTGCCACCTATAGCATAAAAAAAATAATAAGAAAAATAAATATAATACAAGGAGTACTAGATTAAAAAAGTTTGTACAAAGTTATTCAAACAATTATTATGGTAAAAGAACAATTAAGTTTTTAGTACCAAAGATTTGTAACACAATTGAGTGGTTGAGAGGAGAAAAAAAATATAGCAAAAAAGTAGTGAAAAGTTCTCTAAAAAGGATATTTTTGGAAAAATTGCCTTAGGTCAAGTTTTGCAAAAATAACCTTCCACGCCTCCTCAGTTTAAAATTAAAAAAGTTGTAGGTGAATTATTAACGCCAGGGTTTGCTTAACGTGTTAAGAACTTAACATTGAAGTTGTAGAAAGCTTGTTTCTTGTTTATGTTTTAGGATTAGTTATAAAGTGTTATAGTATAATAATTACTAGGTGCATATAGCTACCTATTGTTAGATAGCATGAGCGCGATCTCGCCAACAAACTGGTTTCTCAGTTTGGCGGGTTATAATACCAATTAATGTAACTATGTACACCTTTTGAATAATAATTAAAAAAAAATTGCGTGAGGCAGTAACTAAACTAAAAGCATTTGATCATTTCCTCAGTGTATTGAAGGCAGTAAATCAAAGTATCCGAGTCAACTCGCTTTAGTGCAACCGCTGTCCTGATACGTTAGGGCCTGGCCACATGTCCACGTTGCGGCGCCGCCAACGTAAAACGGCACGACGCACGACGGCCAACGTGCCGTCGCACGTTGTTTTTTACGTTGCCGCCGACGTGAAAATTAACGTCGACGTTGCCGTGGCACTGTGCCTTGTACGATGCCACTGCCGTGAGAATGAACGGTGACGGTGCCGCGGCACGGTGCCACCACATCGGCGGACGGCGCACGGCTCGGTAGTTTTATTTAGCTATTAACCTGGTCAACGAATGATTCTAGATGGAATGGTCAAACTTTAATATCGAATATATCTATCATATATCGTCCCTATCGACCTGCTCTAGCGACGGTCCATCGCCATGAATGGGCTTTGGTTTTGGCTGATTCTTTTAGCGCGTCCCTCATCCCTCTTGCATCAAAAGTTGACGGGAATCCAAATTGTTTTTTTTTTTTTCGTAAATATAAAATCACCACATTTATTTCGTGGGTGCTCAATTGGGCAATCATGAAGAGGACACTTACATAACATGTTTTGGCAGCATGTTACCCCTTTTTTTTCTTTGAGTCGTATCAAGCAGTGGCTGAGATAATCTTAAATTAAGTTCGATATCCAGCTCGAGCTCGAGTCCAGAATATATTTACTAGACGTCAATAAAAACATCAAAAAATCCTAAAATAAAAATAATAACATATAGCTTTGTATCAGATACGGCCTAAAATACTCTCAGATTCTCAGGAATCTCAAAAACAAAAGAATCTCAGACGAAATAATACACATGTCAACAATTAGGCCAGGTTCATTTTGTATTTATACTTAACGATACAAGCTTTAGTTTTATAATTTATCAATAAATTGGCTATGTTTTCATAATTTTTATTTAGTTCAAATCATTATCTAAGGGTGTCCCAAACTATACTTCTACAGCTGATAAGGTCATCCCTGAGTAAGAATCAAACCATTTATTATTTGTTATGAATGTGTTGATTTGGTTTAGTTTTAGGGTTCCGTACCACAAAAATGAAAACCCTTATAGGATCACTTTGTTGTCCGTACGTGTGTCCGTCCGTCCGTCCGTCCATCGTCTGACAAGACCCTTTATCTCGAAAATGCGTAGATGTATCAAGTTGAAATTAATACCACATACACAAGTCTGTAGTCCCTTGAAACTGAGAAAAAACTAAATCTCTACGTCAACGCCATCAAGATACCGCCGATTATATCGCATTTCTCATATATTTACAATGGGAATCAAAATGTATCAGGGTAATTCCCGTTAATCTAGAATCACGAAATTTGGCAAAAAGCAAGAGCTTGTAGTAGGTACAAGTACAGGAAAAAATCTGAAAACCGTATAGTTGCCGCATACTGAGAGTTCCGTGCCACCGGAATTTTAAGTAGGTACCTAAGGTCACAACTCACAAATGGGGGAGGGGTTGAGCATCCTTTGTGTGAAACCCTCGGTGGGTGAGTCCGACTCGCACTTGGCCGGTTTTTTAAGTAGACACATTACTATTTATTATAAATTGAAAGAGATGTTTCTAAATATGTAATTTTTTTTTAAGTTGTGCCTATAATTTTGCAACGGTAAATGATACATATATTTATGCATATGTAGGTAAAGGTATAGTTTAAAAATAAATTAACTATCTAAAAGTTTTCTCCAAGAAGAGTTCCCAACATGTATAGCACAGAATGAAAAGAAAAGTGTGGAGGGATAAAGATTTGATCAAAATCGAGCATTTTTCGGAACTCATATCTGGACACCATATAAAAATTATAGTATGTCATGCAACGCGACAACGCAACGTGAATTCACTCAATCCGGCATAACGTGTGTTTGCACGGCGCGCGGCGAGGCAACGTGCAACGTGCATCTGTACGTTGCGCGGCAACGTATATTTTCACGTCGTGCGACGTGCCGCGCAACGGCACCGCGCCGTTTTACGTTCACGACGCCGCAACGTGGTCATGTGGCCAGGCCCTTAGATAATAAGTATTAAAGCAATAGACCGGTAACAGGACGGCCGCGTGAAGATAGGTCTTTAGCCGGTAGCCAGGTTAATCGAGTCAGCGGTATCTGAATTATGTCATTAAAACTTCATCACACGCTCATCCAGGGGATAACTGGACTTCTAAGCACATAGTATCAGACTGTATACTGTGTTAATCAAGTTCCTAGCAAATTGAGCGATCTGTACGATTATCCGGATTATTTTATAGTTGAGGCGGAGACAGCGTGCGACTTGGGCGCGGCATGCCTTCCCATTACCGCTCGCGTTCCGAGCGAAACCCAAAAATCGGAAGACAATTTATAAATTAAAATTCCACTAATGGTATGCCACCTTTACCTTGTATTAACCGAAGCCGAATTTTAATATACCGACATTTATTGGGAATAAGTAATGAACGATATTGTACTAATACTCATACTTTGAGGACAAGAGTTTATGCCTGCTTTAATAATATCACACGTTTATGGTGATCGAAACAAAATGATAAGGAAATAAATAAGACATATCGACAATCTAAATAAAAAATACATTCAATCGGTCATACAAATGACCATCTTTATTTTTGATGGCGTGATCAAATTTATTGCAAGCGAAGTCGGACGATAATTTCACAAAGTAAAATAAATACGACACAGTGAGCAAGGCCATAATTAAGAATTAAAGTTGCTCTTCCCGAAAATGTCGCGGGAACCCAAAGCCGGGGGGACACTTCTGATTTATTGCACCGGAATAATTATTACAGAGAAATTGAAAATATCTGCAAGAGTTTTAACGTTAAAATTGATAAGAAATGCAATTTCGGCATTTAAATCGTGCAGTTTATTAAGACTATCGTGATCATTTAGTCGATTCCGCGTGTGTAATCATGGTACAGTATGCTCGCTCGTAAATGTCATATTTACGACGATTTGTATTTTAACAAGAACTGTCGATTTCGTTTTGTATTCGCAATTGAGGCTGCTACACGGAGGTCGAAAAAGTCAAACTGTCGCGGGCGACATATGTGCGGGACAAAAAGCGCTAGTGTAGCCGCGGCAACCGAAGCGGAGGGCAGTTTTTGTCGGAGCCGTCAAAGCTCGGTGTCGCGCGACGCGCCTCCACTCGAGTGCGGCTCCCACTAATTGGATGGCTACCTGTTGCTTCTCCTTACTATTTTTTCCAGCCTCCGAGACACTCGGAGATTAACCCTCTACGTGCAACGTTTCGTAAACGTTTACTGATGCTTCTTGACGACTTTTACGCTTTTTGCTTCACATTTTTATTACCAACACATATACGTGCTATTCTACTTAACTAAACATTATTACAATGAAATAAAGATTGTTTAAAATTCTAAGCTAACATGGTCATTTACACTATAATTACTATTTAAAACGAGATATTTACCATGTACATTTGTTTTCATGAGCTCCCGATATTTCGGCACTGTTACAAGTGCCATGTTCACGGTGTAACTGATTTGCTGCGAGTTTTTATTTTATTTGTGGTCTACCCACACCCCGTAGCGAAATATCGGGAGCTCATGAAAACAAATGTACATGGTAAATATCTCGTTTTAAATAGTAATTATAGTGTTTAAAATTCTCCTTCATTTAGAGAGGAAGCAAGTTAGTAGTGAAGTGTTTAAGTGGAGCAAGCAGTAGGTGGACATTTATATTTTTTGTTGTAAACATATCATTTGTACCTAGATTTGAAATTTTTATCTGTTTTTTATTCGGAATCGTAAGGTCTTTCAATACTAGTAAAAGAAATACTAAATTATTGAAAAATGTTTGCGAAATGGAAAACAAATCTTGGGATACTGGGATTAAAAGATCCCTAGAAGAAATGAAATATTTTCAATTTAGCAAAAAAAAATATAACAAACGCACAATACACCCAGGTTTATAGATTTCGAAATCAGGGATATTTATGTTGTCATAGCAGAATTTGGTACCATTTATTTAAAAAGTGGATTGTTCTGAAAATAACAGCAACACAAAAAATATCAAAGTTTCCTTTCCAGCCTTCTGCAGTCTATCATAATAAAGGTAGACATATATCATGGAGATGGAATTCGGAATGGCAATGGACGGTAAGACTGACGAAGCTGAGTGAGCTAAGGCACATGAAAGTCCTTCCGGGTTCCGTACCGCGAAAGGAGGGAAATAATTCTTTTATGTTCTTTTTTTTGGCACACAGGTCTTAGAATCCAAATATAAGTTGCCTATAAATTGAAAATTGAAAGAGATGACATATACTACAGAAAAACTGAGTAAGGTCTCCAGCTCCCAGGGCTGGAATAGAACCAGCGAGAGCTTTTTCCGTAGTATAGGTATGGCATCTCTTTCAATTTATAATAGTAGTGTGACTCCTTAAAAACATGAATCGAAACATTTATTAAAAACATTAAATGATTTGATTCGTACTTGTATTCGTAAAATTGTATAAATTGCTTCTTCATTAGTTTAATAGCCCTTGTTAAACAATTCAATAACCATAAATTTATTGTATTATATACTATATTATACGCTAGCAACCTAATATTTGCAGTAGCTAGGTGGCAATTATCAATGTATGTACCTATGTAGGAAAACATGCCTATGTGTAGATGTTACATGCATAATTCATGATGACTTAGTCGGTGAAATTTGTAAGTTGCAATAGAAATACCTGAACGAAGCCCCTCGGCACCATGACTCGTCTCCGTGACCGTAAACGCAGCGTCAGCGTCCAGCGGTCAGGTGCCAGAGTCCGACGCGTACGCCGATTCTCCACGGCGCCGTGCGACCGAGCCCGCCGGAAACGCAGCGACAAGTTAACAAAAACTTACATTCATTCATGTTTTTTTACCATTGTAACAGGTTCTCGATATCTAATGGTTCATTGGTTCGGATTGATAAGTTTGCCGGCACGGCAAGGCCAGTTAGAACCGTTGTATCTGGAAAAAGCTGTGAACGAAATCGAATAACTGTCATTAAACTATATATTTACTGCTTAGCCTAGTTGCAGATATAACACCAAGGTGCCAGAGTGATTTCCTTTTTTCTATGAAGTCTTATTCAAATTTATTTCCTTCTGCAAGTTATCACAATCATCGCATGCAATGCCATCGATATTTATTGCTGCTATAGATTTACCAAAACAATTTTACACCAGGAGAGCAACAATGGCTATAACTAAAGGTTATATTTAATATTATATTTTGGAGGAGTTCAATCATCTTAGGAGGAACACATAAATAAAATGCAGGAATCTAATCTGGTTTAATCATAACCTAGGTCTAAGTCATCACTTAAAGTGAAATGAGTGAAGATGAAGGTTAGACACAAGGTATAACTTATTGTTCCGCATGTGAAATGTGCGACCGAGATGAAATCAGCACCCGCCTATTAGACAAATGATTTTCACCGAAAGTGTATGTAAGTCCGTCGGTATAAACAAGTCGGTTTGACGATAACCGGCGGGTGGCTGCACGATCGCCCCCGCAGCTGTGGCCGCCATTGTTGTGACGTGCCGTTTGATTTGTGCGCGAGAGCAGAGATCGATCGGCGAGTGCCTATTTATTGCCTTTCCTAGGTTCCGCTCGCGATGGTTCGGGGCGTGTGTTCGTAATCTATGAATGAATTTATGCTAAGTTAATAAGAATGTTGTTTATAATTTAACATCGTAATAACAGCGCAGCAAAACGATGATCGTACGATATCGAATGTGTGCATACTGCAGAGTGGATGTTGTTCTGGATCAAACATTTAGGTAAATATTTCTGTTGGATGGTAGGTATACAAGAAATATCATTTTGTATTATAAAGTTTGTAGATCAGGATGTCAAACTTTAAGCTTATTTGTAGCTTTAAGCTGTGTGTAGCAACACAAAAATAAAACATAAAGATCTAAGTAATATACCTAATGTGCGAATTTTCAAGGAATGTTCTAAATTCTGAATTAAGAGTATTTCGACACTGAAGTTGAGATAACATACTTATTTTTGATGTATTTTTATCCTAAAAGAATAAAGATGATTTTGGAACCCTTCGTCACTAGGTAGGTATATGACATATAAACAGCGTGATTGCAGTGTATTTTCATCTTACAGATTCCCAGACCACTAGAAGCGCGTTAAATTAAATTTTAAAATTACAAAAATAATCCCTTTGACATCAATTTAAAATACTTTTAACTCGTCTTTGACTTTGCCCCGTACATTACTAGATAGTTGGCTTTAGATCGCGAGCGGCATTTCCTACAAATGAGAGAGAACGGTCGGCCCACTTACTGGTGTTGATACAATTAACTCGAGGTGTGTGACGCTTCCTGAGATCTATGATATCACCTGTTCGCGGTACCATCTAAGAATGTAATAAACAAAATGTAACGTGTAACGGTGAGAAAATGGCTATCGCACTTAATCAACTTAGAAGGGTTCTTTCGTGTTAACGACAGGTAGGAATATTTTTTATCTCTGAGTACTATACTGCAAACTTACAGTTTGTTTCCGGAGAAATCATTAGAATTATTTTTTGTTTTTTTTTAACATTTTTTTTCAAGTGGCGTATAATATAGGAACAAAGAACAATGATAAGGTATACAAACAGCAATGAGGTTAAACACGTAATCTCACATGACGCGATAAAGTCGCAGCTATAAACCTGGCACTCAAACAGTAATTAATGTAGCCAACATTCATTTAACGCAAAGCTGTTGGCGCTCGATACGAACGAATAAACGTGGTAAAGAATCATTCGATTAGTTAATCCGCTAAGCGACGCCGCTACGTTTCAATAACACTGCCAATAACGCCGGGCTCTGATTAAAAACAGTACAAAAGAGGAGAAAAAATTCATACTCGCGACAGATGCGATTGAAAATCGTAAATATCGAGAGAGCGGGCACGTGACACAGTGCGCTCGTATATAAACATACGACGTTGGGATCCAATTTCGGTGAAATTTAATGTAAATGCATGAATTTTCCCCGTGCCACTCGTACAATCAGTGTCGAGAGCTGACATTTGCATATGCGCTGAAATTTCAGAATAGCTATTCCGTCGAGCTTAACCGAGTTCAAAACTTGGCTAGCACACAACTCGGGGATGTGGAATGCTACAGAGATGTGGTAGGATGTATCCTCATGTCTGACATAGCAGAGGCGAACAATTCCAATGCGAAGCCGCAATATTAAAATGCTCGTCGCATTCTCAAAGTGCTCAAGGCACTTACAAAAATAGAACAGCAGACTCAAAACGCGAGTTATCTCTGCTCCAGATGCCACCTAAAAAACTTACAAAGATCGCACACTTCATGAAGTGCATACTTGAAGCCAATTTGTAAATAAAACAGCAAAAGCAGGTGTTTGGAACAGTTTTGAAGTAAATTGGATGGAAAATCTTGGCATCACCCGCTTGCATCCCGGTCGAATATGACACCACACATGTCAATACCGACTGGCGCACCGTTTGCACTCTATATTTGTAGGTAATCTCGACATTTTCGTGTTGTATCAGTGAATATATTTCTCTCCCATATAGAAAGATATATCATGTTGTTGTTTTCGTGATCAAATGAAAATTGCTAGAGCTCTAGTTAAATTATACAAGTATCTGTGTTTCAAAATGTACCTACACAATCGCACATATTAAAAAACACGGACATGTTGTGAGACTCGCATGACGTAAAAAGTCTCCGCATTATTTAACGGTGGTTCATAAAACGTGAAACCCTCGAGCGGCCCTCGTAAACGCTTCGGCCTATGTCAAGCGCGATTAAACCAGACAAATACCACGTCCGCAACAAACTTACTTTCTGTCTAATAAAAAAGTGAACATCGAAACTGTGTTTTTGTGGCTGAAATAGCTGGCGGTAGATTTAATATATACCATGATGTTGAGAACTATAATGTTAGATCCTCGCGATTGTAATACATCCATAACCAGCATCCAAAGCGAGGTTTAATACAAATCAAATTATTTATATTTATATGAGCCTAGAGTGTCCCACTGCTGGGCAAAGGCCTCCCTCCTCTCCTTCCACGTATCCCTGTCAATATATAATTCAATATACCTAAGTAACAGATATTTTTCTTAAGTAAGTATAAGACATATTTTTCTGAAAATCATTAAATTAGTTGCGTAACAGTTTCCAGTGTTTTATCGATACAAAAATTACCCAAGTAGGTACATAACCAAGCCAACCAACCATATTTATATTAAATGTTTCAATGAATATACTAATAATGATAGTTGGGAAACGGCGCTCTAAAACGCAGTTCACAGAATTTCTCATAACGAAAGCTATCAAAGAAGACGCGACATGAGTCTGAGATTCAAATTAAGCCCACGCCTCAGCACACGGCATACATTACAAGATGGGTAGAGCGCGAGGTCAATTTACAGTGGACTTTATTACAACCGCCAGTGTAGCAATGCATATGCATTGCCAAGAAAGCTCGCGTAAAGCCAGAAAGAGAAAATCTGCGTAAGTCGAAGTGCATTACGGTAAATATGTACAAAGCTTTAGCTGTGACCAGTTAAATAGGCATCTATAATGTCCGAAGTATTAGTGCGTAAGTAAACCAAACCGCACTATAACTTGGAATTAGATTGCCAATATCCAATATAATAAGAAACACTTTTTTTACCTGAATGAAAACTACGAACCACTTCGTTCTTCTATTTATCGCCATGTCGTTAGAATATGCAATTCGTTTTTGGATTTTCGCGATAGGCCCTCTGCAACGGTGGCTAAAATGTGCGTAAAGAGAGATAAATCGAAGTACTTGGCAACACTGAGCTACCCCGTTTGTAACCCGCATAAGTAACGTTTAAATTTCAAACGCGATCAGCATTAAAGCAATCAATAAGTATAAGTGGAAGGAACTATAATGGGTGCATTTATACTACTATTACCGGTTATCAGAGAGCAATTAAAGAAGCATCGCGCGAACTGAGGGCCGCCGCGTACGCTCGCATTTACTTTTGACTTTTATTAATCGTTCTTTTTGTTTGGCTCCAATCTCTTACATTTGCATAAGAATGTTAGCGTTGAGAATGTATTGGTCAGACAGGTTGTGTATAGTTGGGCTTTTTTGGCGTCTGGGTTATTATGACGCCGCATTTACATCGCAAATTGTATGCCCCATTTTTTTATTTCGTCATCACGTTTCAATTTGCCCTGTGTATTAAATAAAATCTGCCAATTATTGATAGGAACTTTTAATGTAAATCACATTAAGCGCAAAGATAAACATAGCGGGGAATGTAATGTATTTATACAAACGAGGCATTGACGTGTTGACTTGACACCGGTGATGAGTCATGACGATGTTGCGCGATCGAATCGCAGGCGGAATGACCAGCATCTTGTACTAGTTATCTAATATAACTTGAGCTTGGGATTCGGAAAAACTAAGGGTGCTTGGAGGTGTGGGTATAATGGCTAGTGGGTGGCAAAGTGATGTGTTGTGAATGCACAGTGGTTGCGCAACATAGTCTGCGGTCGCAGGCTCCGGCCGCGCGATCTCGGACTTGAACTTCTACAGGCGGTCAAGTGCAATGTTTTGGAGTTCAACGTCGTAGTGGTGGGAATTAGGTAACATTACACCACCAATAATTAACGATGCAAGATTAATGAATGCTAAGCTTCAGTCACATCTCTCGTAATATAATACGTGTTTTATAGGTTACATTATGTAGTAAGTATTGTTAATTTTTTGGTTGGTGTTTAAGGGTTTATTTGTGTTTCGATGACTATCCGTGAATGTTTTTATTTTATAGGTACTTAATATGTTAAGTAATGTTCAGTAGGTACTCATACGTTGTCTGGATCACTTTTAGCAAAGAACTTATTGTCTTTATTGTTTAGTGTCACTTTTTCCGTAAAAAATATCTATAAAAAAGCAGGAACTCAAATATCAAATCAGAAATACGAATACTACGAATAAATGTAATAAATAAAATATAAATTCAAATTCATTAATAAATTAACAATAGTGTTGTCTGAAATGTAACACGATCCATTGTATTATTTATACACAGATCATATTAAGTGATTATTTAAATTTAAACGCGCTATCATAGCTGACATTTACTTTTCGATGAAACATTCCTATGCCATTTTAGCACATCAATTTTATCTGATACGCAATATTTATAGCAAATCAATATATTTAAATATAAACATGTCTTGTGTAAGATTGTCTCCTTATATTTATTCGAATAATTAAAGACAAGTCTTAATGCGACTATTATTTATATTTATAAATACTTAAGTAACAAAATAGGAATGCTATGAGACGTATTGTTGCTAAAATCGAGCACGGCCAACTTAGCGTTAATAACCCTGAGACTACATAAGATGCGAATACAAACATATAATTCATCATTACCTAAACGACATGGAAGTTAATTAGATACTTAAGTGGTTTTGTATTTGCTGCATTTTTATGGTTGAAGTACAGCATTATAAGAAAACAATGGGAAACAAAACGTTCAAGGTGTTCAGAACTATCAAGGCACGCCCTTATTGTATGGACAATAAGAGTTTGTCAAGATCATTTTGAACACCCCACATGCTCAACTACTTCTACTGCTAGCTGTACTAGAGTGTCAATCATATTGTGTTCTCCTATTGGATAGTTTATTTTGTAACCAAAATTAGGTATGTAGTTTTATTTATATCCATTTCGGGGCATCCAAACATCCATAATGCTCGATTCCCGCCGCCTTGCCTTATTTTCAACCACTAGATACGTCACCATTAGTAACTTCACAATTAGCAGGTGGTGTATAATACGAATGAACCCATAAAGAGTCACATTATTGCCACCACAACATACCTATTGTCGCATCTAATTTCCCTATTAACATTTACCACATATTCAATATAAAATTTCTTCAATATAAGCATGTCATCGCATTTAGTTTCTCCCCTACTAGGTACTTACCAAACAGTAAATATGAACCTTTTCGTTTAATTCACCACTGGCGGTTTAAAAATGTCACTAAAAGACATTATGTGGCAACTAGCGAAAGGAGGTGGAAGTACCTGTAACAAGAAAGTATATGGATAAGAGAAATAAAGACTGCGCTCTACCCACCAACAATTATTATTTTCATAATTACTAGTGGTTGTAGTTGTTCATGTTGTTGGTATACACGTGTTATTAGAGTTTGTTACGCAAGGAGCTTACTCCAAGGACTAAAATAATGTAATTACAGTATAAAGTATACATTTTTGCCTGTATGCGCCAGTGTCAATCTAGATTACTGATTTGGATTTACTAACTCTAGTAATGATAGATATAAACTTCAAAAGTGTCCAAACTGATTGTGCGACTACTGTATTCGAGCCAAAACAAGTAAGTTAAAACTTAAAGCCGGTTACAGTGGAAAGAGATCCGCTGGTGAATCTTCAAGCAATACAGAGAGGGGAGTCTGCAAACGTAGCGTTTCTCCTCTGCCGAAATGCAAGCCCAAATGGGCATAAGCGGGTCTATTTTGTGACTAGTCCGTACACAAAAGCAGATCGAAGTATGCAAGATTTGTCAGTGTAGTTGTATCATTTCCTATGTCTTAGTGTCATCATTACAGATTTCTTTTTGTATGTAGTGCGTGACAAGTGCGTCTGTGTGCACGTTTCCCCCCGCAAAAGCCGCTGACAGAAAAAAATGTACGGTAAGATGTCGCTATGACGTCTCCCTCCCAACATGTTGGAAGCCTGTAACGTGTTGCTCGAAGTGGTTAATGTTTCATAAAACGCGATTTAAAAATGAAACATTATAATCTTTTTCCTCCAGAAATATTCATTGTTTACACAAATTCTACGCTTGCGAAGTTTTCGAGGGCCAAGAATGTTTTTTTTTGTACAAGTTTAAGACGGGACGGTCACGCGCATGTACAGGTCCATTCACGAGAGCTGGCACGAATGAATTGAACGAGTGAATGATAATGTCTATGTGTGCATTACATAATGATTAAATACAGGTTGATGTAAAAAGTGATTATGATAATTGTGTTTTAAGATAATCTAGCATACTCGCCAAAATATGAAACCTTTGGACGTCTAGAACACCTTAAGTATACTGCCATACCTACCACACCAAAGATCCCTGAAGATATCTAAGCTATGGTGTGCTATGATCATGACTAAAATGTACCTAAAATGAATATTTGACGACACGTAAAAAAAATGCCGTGAAAAGCAATAATAGCATTATAAACAAATACTTCAACATCCAAGCCCGCGAATGGCAATCTCACACTTTCCTCCTCACATAATACTTATGCGTAGGAGATATAAGGTTCACTTTAAAAAAATCCGATACCGTGAATTTTTTCTTGAATAACAAAAACGTATTAGGTGCGTGTTTACAAAATATTAGGAGGCCCCTGTATAAGAACGGCACTCACGCTGTCACAAATATTACAAGTGACATTACTTTCGGTCAATTAATTCATGCCAGCTCTCGTGAATCGACCTAACTAAACATAACGAACCTGGAGTTGCAGAAATTAAATTCGGTGACCACTTCCCATTAGTCGGCCCTTATACTTGTTTGCCACTGACGCGTTATAAATAAAACCGGCCAAGAGCATGTCGAGCCATGCTCAGTGTAGGGTTAAGTAGTTTACAGTCCGTTACAATAGGCCAAACGCAAAAATGGTTTTAATAAATAGTATGCTCATAACAATAAAAAAGGAGTATCTCCGCAGCTCTTTTGACTTACACGCCCTTTTAATTAACCGAGAGATGCCTTATTGTGCAAAAAACAAAAATGGCTAAACTGACTAACTTCAAAATAATTTTCCTTTAAAGTATTTATAAAGCTCTAATTTCATTAATTTTTTTATATTTTTTGGACTTGCGGTTCAAAAGTTAGAGGCCGGGGCCGCCGGGTGTCACACATTTTTTTAACTTTCGGAGCGATTATTTCCGAAAATGTTCACTTAATAAAAAACCGTTATTAGAAAATCCCTATTTTTTTTTCAAATACCTATTCATCGATACCTCACACTATAGGGTTAAATCGAAAAGAAAATGACCCCCACTTTACGTGGATGGGAGGTACCCTAAAAATAAAAGTTTTTCCACTTTTTATTCTACTACTTTGTCGGCATGATTGATTTGTAGTATTCAAACCAGTATTTAAACCAAATTACAGCTATCTAGTACTAACGGTTACTGAGCTAAGCCGCAGACGGACGGACGGACGGAGAGACAGACGTGGCGAGACTATTAATGGTTCGTAGTTGACAGTTGACTACGGAACCCTAAAAAGCTCAAAATGCTCGAACGCAATCGAGTGGAATGCCAGACGGATTGTCTTCTAGCGAGACAAAAAGTTAATTAAGGCTCGTTGCTGGTGACAGTGTGAAGAAGTGGAGATCCGCAGGTGGCTATGGGAAGATCGGCCGTGCGCGACCGAGCGGCACCGCGACCAATCGGCTCTAATTGTGAGCACGGCGGCGCGAGCATCGACACCGGCTTGACCATTGCTCATAGAATAACCCAGAGAGACTCCGCATTAGATTAGACGTAGTCCTAATTAGCTAACGACCAGTCAATAGAAGGAGCTACGGGTGAGGTGGTTGATATTATTTATACAACATCTTACGCGGTTAGCGAACTGACCCGGAGTTAGCTGTCAAATTCCATATGTTATTCCATTAGGTCCGGGTTAGTAAGGCTTAGGCCCACTTGGGCCGTTCTCCTTTTTTCCGACTATAAAACACAATTCTCGATTTTTCTGATGTTCGATCATGTAAGAGCATGTAAGATCATGGAAGACTCGCTGTTACCGCACAAAGATGCTCTCGTGTCATCTAAACCAGAAGCTGTCCCACATGGGTGCATCCTACACCACTTTGCACCAGTTTACAACAAATATACCTATGTGGTATTGAACCACATAGGTATATTTGTTGTAAACTTGGGACACAACAGAAGTGATTGGCTGGTCTCTCATACTTAATTAGTATGGTATCGCCAATGTCTGTTTAGCACCACAACGCTAGTTGTTTTACACAATCCATCTAGTAGTCAGGTGGTCTGCAATTGCCGCTAGAAACAGGATATTCTCATAGGTAAACGGTACCTATTGAAGCTAGCGCCAATACATTTACAAACTAGCTAAGTGGATAGTTTTTACTTGCAGCATTCTTGACTAACTGCAATGTTGCGTCTGAGCAGAGTGAGCCAAAACCATAAACATTTATGCGTTTGCTTTTTTTCGTTCAGATGGTTACAATTTTGTAACACTCTGGTGGATGATGAGGGAGAGTCGGTAAACCAGCTCTAAACTGTACAATTGTACTCGTAAAGTATGAATTAAATCATTTATTATTTCTATTAAATATTTTGATTTATGTTTTTAAGTAGTCACACTACTTTATATCAATTATAAATAGAAAGAGATGACATATAGTACAGAAAAAGTCACTTTTTCGGTAGTATACGAGTATGTCATCTCTTTCAATTTATAACAGCTCTAAACTATTTGGTGCTTTGATTACCGGAATAACAAGCAAGTATGTACATGTGCCAAGCTATATTTTTAACAAAATAGGCTTATTTCAAGTTTAATACCCGACACTAATTAATTCATCGTTAACATAAAAAAATAGATGAATAAAATAAAGAAAATTTGCTTTTTGTGTCGATAATGCCATCACCAACACCAGAAGTTCTAATCATCACAATACCCTTACATATTTTGCGTTTCTCTCAGGTTTAGTCGACCTAAAGAAAACGGTTACATCATTGCACCTTAATCCTTTGTAATTATGTGCAAATTGTGCAAAAGCCTACCCATATGCATTCCTTGATGTACAGACGCCTTCAAAAGTGCATGGCCAAACTATGAAGTCATTCATTTATAAATTGTCCATGCGCTTTTGAACGCGACTCTACCATCGCTAACATATTTAACTGGCCATTTTAGTCTCTATTGCAACAGCATACGGTCTATCGATGATCAGTTAAGGGTTCGTACGTAGTTCGTACATACAAGCATAATAAAGCAAATCAATAACTCGGCCGCACTGGCAGCAAACAATAGGCCGTATATCCACACTAGAGTGGTGACTAGTGATAAATAAACAACCATAAGTCGTTGTTTATCTCATCGGGCCCGGAATTGGGCGCATCTCGCTCGGGCCATCAATCGTCTCTGTGCACCGCATACCTAATTCACTCCTGGGAGTATACCGTCTAGAGCAAGACGGATTACGTATACAAGGCCTTACCGTATTGAGAGGATTTACATTTGTTTGCATGTGATACAAATCTTAACTTTGTTTAAGATGATATTTGAGATACAGATCTGTCTGTTTCTTACCACGGAATCAAGTTTTTATGTCATTTGGGCTGAAGATTCAAGATACGCTTATGATGCCTGACTAAACAACATCTATCTAGGTGTCCCTTTTTTTCACAAATGAATCTGCGGTAATTTAAAGTAACCTTTCCAGTTCTTGAAAGTTAAAAATCATGTAGGCTAATCAAATCAATACAATGATTTTTTTTATGGTAGGGTAAAACATTTATTTTCGAAATATATACAGTAAGTGTAACTTACCTACCTACCTCTACCTACCTTAAATCTAAAATATGTCCTTGAGGCATTGTACCTAGGATGCTGGCGGCATTTCCTCGTTGTATCGCAACGCTGATACGTTGTGCGAGGAAGCCACCAGCTCTTCGGTCACCAGTAACATCAACCAGACGTTTCGCGATTTCTACTTGCGTGCGCTGGGACCCCATGGACCAAGAGTTTCGACCCCGAATGGTACAAAAAGGTACTCTCTGCCCAGGCTCTTATATTTAATACGTTTTAAAATTTCGGCGCATTCAGCCGCTCCGCCCGCTTTAGATTAGTTCGTTGGAGATGGGACGGTGCCAGCGTGTCTACGCAGGTAGCATCCCACACTAACATCCGTCCCAAACTTCAAGGAACCAAGGACACTCCATCGGGTCTCTTGCCATCATCCCTGAAAATGCCTGTCGGCTCAAGGAGAGCAGGCATTTTGATGGTGGCAAGAGACCGACGGATTATGTCATTAAGAGACGCATATTATGTCTCGAAAAACGGCCTGCACTTTTTTTACAACACATCAAACCATAGTGTCCCAGTCGGTCCACGTCTGTATAGTATAGTGTGGCGCACACACCGAAACCCCCAGTCGCAAACCAGTCGCCAGTCTAAGGGAGGCCGGATCCAAGAAAGTACCAGTATTAGGCGAAGGATGGGCATGAAGCCAGTAACCAAAGCCCGCCAAAAGCCTCGCGAAATCTAGACCTGTAGAGTTATTAAAAAAAAAACTATTTTGTTAGAAATTACAAGATGTTTGATAGCCACTATTTTGTAAAAAAAAAAATAGAAATGCCTGTTTAAAGGACCGATTAGCATAATTATTATTTATAAACTGTTTTTCCGTAAAATCCACGGACATAAATATCGAATATTAATGCACAACGAAAATAACGTAAAGTAGCAAGGCATATCCGATTACAATCCACATTTATCTTTGCTGGAAATGCAGCTTGTAAAGGTATTTTAATGTGTATAAACTCGACGAGAACAGAGTTTTATAGACAATTTGCACATGCAAACCGGTAGTTAAAACATTTTCTCAATCAGTAAGTATACGTTAGAAAAAATACGTTAAAGCTAATAAATGAGCTTTAAGCCTTAGCCGAGGTACTTTATTAAAGAGCAAAACTAGAGTCTGGCAAGCTCTAGGCTATTTATAAGTTTGCTTTATAGATAGGGTATCAGTCCACTACAGACCAATAACAGTCATATACAGCCAGATAATGGACATATGTAGCTATCTGGACGCAGACCGTTTCACTTCCTACACTACATAAGGTAATCCCCCACTAAGTTATTAGTCTTGCTGTAAATCATGCTTACTCGAACATATGTATCTCAATAAATCAATGATATGTGAGCCCTCTTTGCGCGGTACGCGAAACAAAGCAAACGGTAGATATAAATCGTAATTATGTGAAACCTTAAAAAAAAAAAAATACTTTATCAGGAATGTATCGGAGAGCGAAACCGGCGTGTCGCACAACTCGTTCCGTCTTGATCAATGTCTTTATAACGAGTACTTATTTGAATATTCAGACGGTGATGTCTCGAAATGTTGTTATTTATGTGCCTTACCTATTCATCCTGACTAATTTACTGTTGGTAAGGTGCCGTTTATCTCATGTATCTCAACACTGTATTATAAATTCCAGATGAGAGGTGAGATCTCGCCTGTAACCGAGACTCGGTGAAGCGCTCTCCGATTATGATTATGTTTCATACGCGATGTTCACTGTATTATTTTACTTTACAACTCTCAGTTCTTAGTTCCGTTATAGAAGTGGGTACCGCTTTCGTGAATTATTTATTAATAAAGTGAAACTTGACACAGTGAGCTTTTAAGGTATTGCCTCAATTGTTTTATCGGATTCTTTTTTTATTATTCAGTGAACAATATGGCTCATATAAAGCGGAGTACACATTATGAAATTAGTGGCGTGAAATTAGTTTCATGATATTACCGTTACTACCAAAAATTTCACGTGTAATTTAATGCTTCGTAATTACATACATTCATTTTATGACGACAAATAAATTTCGTGCTATGAGCGATCTTTAGATAAGATTAGTTTCACGCCACTAATCTCGTAATGTAATACCGGCTTAGTAGCAAGACTTTTATAAAAACTTTAACCTACCCAATTTCAAATACAGTTTTAAAACACTACATAAGAGTATATTTTTATTCCTGCATCATAATCGACATCATGTATCAGATGAAAGCTAAACTGACCATAGGTAAGGTAATACGATACTATTTACCTACTTATGGCGTTATTCACAAACGTCCGTCAATCTTAAATGGCGTTAATAACCGTTTGTCCCAATCCCTAATTCCAACATCTATTTGTGTTAGAAAAAGGTAGAATTTAACAACCGTTTTATGAATAAGATGAGATTAAGGCTGTAAATTTATTAGATGTAACCTTTGATACGGAAGAGTTTACTTTCCCCTACAGCTGATTGTACCATCAACTTTTTTTACCCAAAAATGAAATAAAACGGTTCTCATTACGTGCGTGCATAGGTGCGCCTGCACATCTTTCGACGCGCCCGTTAACGCGCAAGATCAATGGGCTTTCGGCCCGTGGGCGGACCGTTTCATTAACTATTGTACTATAGGAGCGGTCAAAACTGATTAAGCTGACGTCTAACAATTTTTATACATCATTGGATATTTGTATAAGAATTAACAACAATGGCGTTGAAAAAATTATGTAAGAACAAAGACTAATAAATGACGAAGAAATGACGAGGTCTAACAATATCAATCCAGATTACGTTTTTTTTCAATAGGTAGTGTATTATGATGATGCAAAATCTGCAGTTTGATTTTGCCTTAGACTCTCCACGATGAGTAGTAATCTTTAACCGTAATAAGTTGATGACAATCTTATTAACATACTTTGCACTTACCTTCATTATAAAGCTGGGTCCACATTACGCGCGGCAACCCCTCGAACATTGGCTGGCGCGGCAGCCGGGGCGAGGGGGACGCGTCCCCCAACCAATCCAAAGCAAGCCTATGTTCAAGGGTTTGCCGCCCGTAATGTGGACCCGGCTTAAGAACAACATAAAAAAAGACATTGCTTAGAAATAAAGAAACTGTGGAAAATTCACTGCCTCGGGTAATACTGGACCCGCGGCGCGTCTCCGGGATACCAGCAACGTTTCACTTCTCCTATATTCTTAGCATTGGGATACACTGAGCAGGCGTTTCTACTTAATATAAAAAGTATTAATTTGTGTGTGTGTTTAATATAATTATGTGTAAAATGATTTGTACATCCAAATCACAGACCCACCACGCACAACTAACACAAGTCATATCGGACATTCCTAGAAACAAAACCGACACGATCGGAAAAAATAAATTAAGCGAATGCGTACATCCATAAATTGATAGCACACGACAGCACGTGAGTAATGCATAGGCGATGCACCGGTATTGCGCCATGCTTGTAAATATCACATGTGCTTTTAAAAAGGTGGTTTATATGACATTTCGATTTAAAAGGACTGTACTCGTATTATGGCCGGAGACACGAATTATCCAGTAGCACTCGCTTATCTGATAATAAATATTATAGTCCATTCTTTTAGGCGAGGTGGTCATTAATCCAGCGGTCGATCGCGCGCATATCGCCTTACAAGCCGCATTGTTGCTCAGTTGTTCCTATTTATCAAGACGCGAGTAATATTGTTCTGGCGCTCAAAGCGAGGCCTCGGCCGGCGCGGGAACAATGACGACGCTTTTGTCCTTTGACAAGCGACACTGCTATTAATGAAATATTAATTTAAGATAATCAGGGTTTTATGGAGTACCTCCTTACATTAGTTTAGTAGGTAGGTATTTATCACTAAAATCTTCAGCTGGAGTTGTGTCTCGAAAGTTGTAACACGGTTTAGATAAGTCGATCCGTAATTGTTCTTTATTACGTATACAAGGGGGCAATGTTGTTGCTTAACTATATTGAGACCTGAGCAGGCGAAACATTCCAAAATTGAGCCACGACCGTCTGGAACTGTTCAAAAACTGGAATTTTGAGCTTTACGGGGGTCCCAAAGCACGAGAGTTGAAACTTTGCCGAACACTAAGTAGGGGCATAAAAAATACACATAAAAAAACAATCATCTGTTAATTGGATGTCTGGGATCAAAATTAGGTGCGCTATTTTTGCAAACTAACATCTCATGGGAGCCTGCTATATTAGATAATGTCTCATTTTACTACATATGACTGTATTTACCTAGATGCAAGACAAATTAAAATAAATGCCGCTGGGATGCCGTGGTTCAAACTTAGGCTGTTTTAGAGTTTTGGCCCATATACGACTATCATCTTCAGACCCTGAAAACTCTCTTAAAATGTATGTTTACCGACTATACTGCATTAAGGGATTCGTAATTGTTATTTATATTAATTGCTTATGATTTTCTTAGCTGTTTTAGTATTTAACTGATTCAAGTCCCGTTTCACCATCTAAACATGTCCGGAATAGTTACTATCTAAATGTAAGGCTTTGTAGGTTTAGAGCATGTCAAGCGTATTAGAGTCAGGGATTCGTCAAAGTTAAAATGATTTGCATATAAATTACTTTCGTCCATGCGTAAATCCACGTGTTGCTCGGCGAGAATAGAGATTAATGTGGTAGGTGTTGTTACTAAACTATCGCAACCAGTACGTTGACTTCAGGCAGTTAATCATGCATAGTTTATCTAATGGTTTTCAAATCATCAAAAAATATTGGCAACTCACTAAACTCACGTATTTAGTGAGTTAACAATAATTTATGATAATCATTGCCTATCTGTACCGTGCTCGTACCGTGCTCGTGGCAAGATACCTCGGGACTCGTGAAGTAATGACATACTTTCCGCACTAGCATCGAAATGTATTTTCAACCTAGTCATCATCCCTATTACCCTGAAAAAGTAAAGAATACAGTTAAAAAGCACAGATGAATCCTAATCAGAACTAATGTTAAATCAATAAATGAGCAATAAATAAAATCATTTAACTAACTACTTAGGCTAAGCTTAGTTAATAGAATCTCCAAACTTTGAGATTGTAACTGAGTCTTGCATGTAAATAAGAAAAATAAATAGTTTAAATTAAAAAAAATACTTAATTACGAGGATAAATGAACGGAATTGGAGGCTTTTATTGTTTGATGTAGAAAAATACATTTTTGCTAAATTGGAAATTTTTATACGATTTCTATTTCCAATCGCGAGCTCTTTCAATCCTAGTAGGAGAAAAAAAAGTGTCCCAAAATTCCATACATTTTTCAAACTTTCAATTGCGCTACCGCTATACTAAATCTATGAAAAAATAAATGGTGGCGAAATGGAAAAAAAAATCTTAATGATAAAAATAATTGTAACTAATGCAATTAATTTATTTTTCACACCACCTATTCATAAAAGTTTTAAATACTTGGGGAGTATTATAACAAATATTTCTAGGTGTACTCCGGATATCATTACCCGTATCATAGCCAAGAAAGCATTTAATTTCAAAAAGAACATATTTAAATCTAAGATATCTCGCCATACCAGAAAGCGATTTATTAAAACTTACATTTGGAGTATAGCGTTATATGGAAGCAAGACGTGGACATTAACTCAGCGTGATAGAGAGAGATTGAGTGCTTTCGAAATGTGGACATGGAGAAGGATGGATGGAAGGTATAAGCTAAGACTTTGGTGGGAGAGAAAAAAAGGCAAGATTATTTTCGTCTTGGGCGTTAACGCTTGAATCCCTCATTACGCTCAGGATTTTACTTTAGAATCCCTTACTACGTTCGGGTTTCTATTGTAGAATCCATCGCTTCATTCGGAATTCAATGTACGCCCTCGCCGGAAATATATCATTTTGATCCCTTGGAACAGAATCTACTATAAGTGCTCTTAAAACCACCGTAGCAAACAAAGTGGCTAACGGATTCAATAAAAGAGTACGATAATGTTAACGTTACATGCCTTATTGTTCTTAGTCAAAATACTGTTTATCTGAGTTGTTCTGCGGGTGGTGCCAGCCGGAGCAGGGTGACGGACACGTTAAGCCGACATCCGTCAACGCCGCCGTCTGTAATCGCCGGATCGAAGATCGATGTTAAGCCCGGCTTATTGAACTCTTCATCGGACCCTGATCGGACTCGTTCTGTGTCTATAGCTCGCGTCACCAGGGTTTGCTAATCGGACGACGCCTGTTATTTTGGGTACGCAAACGAAAAAAGTACTTAAATTTACAGTCTGCTGCACGAAACAGGTATCTCCAAACAAACATCACTGCTGGCGGAAGGTCCCAAGAATTTTTAAATTATTTTTTATATTTTTGTATGTAGGTAGTTTGCACAAGTAACTTTTTGATTGACGGGGTGAATTCGCATTCTCTCAGTCATCATCTTAACCCTGTGAAAACGAGTGCTGTAAAGGGCTCGAAACGTAGGATCATGGTGTTAATAAACGCGATTAATCCGTTCTAAAGTGTTTAATTTCAAGGTCCCAAGAAGTTTTAGCGAACATAATTATGCGATCGCGATGGTGGGTGGTCAGTACCCCCTGCTTGGAAAACGGTTTTGTGTGCTGCGCCGGTGCTTAGTGTGGACGATACCTTAGAGTGTGACGTAGTAAGTGTCGTGTGCAATAGTGCAGTTGACAATAGAAGTGAAAGAGACGGTAGTATCTCGCCTATACCGGTGCCGCATGCGCCTGCGCCGACCGCGCCCCCCGCGCCGGTCTGCCGGCGTGCTCAACGGGCTGTCGCGCGCAGTGTGCGCAGAGCAATCGCGGCAAGCGCTTCTCACTCATGATTATGGGGCGCGGACCGTCCCGAAACATGTCGAGCTATTTTCGACTTTATAGACGTGAGTAACCCGGTCTAAGTATATTAATATGTCTAATACTCACGGGAGTTTTCTATTTAAAACATAATTACGATCACCGAGAGTGAAACCAACTCTTAACCCATTGAAGTTATAAAATTGTATTAAGGCTAGACATTATTCAAATGAAAGCATGTACAAAAGGTACCTACTACCTATCGAGATTGATATAAACAATTTCGAATAGAACATAATAAATAAAGATACACGTTATTTCAACGTTGTCACTATTTCATTAGAAGCGTCCGTCCCATCAAGTCATCAAGGAGGACAACTATTATACAAGTTTTTCAGGCGTTCTACGGGAACATATGATCGTAATTTGAACGGGATTTTTGACACAAGGATTTTTATATATTAAACACAAGTAAAACTTGGCACTATTAAGTAAAGTGGGTAGGTACAAGTCACTAAGTCGTTTCAAGAATTCCCAATCATGCTTTAAAAGGGTAGACATGTTCCTCAAACGAAATCACCAGGATCTCATCATCGGCATCGCGTTATCCGCATCAAAGCAAGCATTTCGCAATTGCACGTCTCCTAACCCTCGAGTCTAAATCCCTGAGGCCCTCTGTGGGAACAAGTGGTCGTGAAATTTTACGACAGCTACTGACCCGCGTAACACTGGCTGTAGTAGATGTCCGCAATTATAGTAAAATCGACGCACGTAATCGAGTCCGCCTGTGAGCAGCACCCCGCCGCCGGCTAACCACGCTGTCAACCTTTTATGGGAAGCTTAAAATGAGGCACCACGTCACGAAAAGGATTTGAGGCGAAAGTAAAAAGCTCTTGTCTAAACATCCATCAATTCAGTCGAATAGTCTTTTGTCTTGTTGACTATTCGACATAAATGATGAACTCACTATTGTTAAAAACTAAGCGGATTTTGCGCTGGCGATATCAAATGGTTAGTATCGTTACAAAATCTATGAAGTGATAGTACAATATCACTTCATAGATTAACAATATTAGACCAATAATTATTTCACCAGAATTATCCAAAAAAACATTCGTAATTCGTATAGAAGAGTGAAGCGAGTTAGTCGCGGTCAGTGCATGCTGCTGTAACAGCGTGCGGAGGCAACTAATCATTACGGCGCGAAGGCAGTAATCCTCTGTTGAAGCAACACGACGACAGCGCCGGTTGAGAATGGTAGCACATAAATAGGGGCAAATTGTGTTTGTAGTAGGGGTACGGTGGTAGGCGGGCTAGCGAGCGAGGAGCTTCGTATTTATTCTATTTGCCGAACGTGCCTCGCCGCCGCGGTCCCTGTTTGACGATGCAAATTTATTGCGACGCTTAATAAAACGCGCACCGACCTCATTGATCCGCAGATGCTGTTCATTATGAGCGACGAACCAACGCCACCGTCGGGACCGTGGCCCGACTACAAAACCTGTTAGCTACAACAAATTATTATGAATTGTCGCCGCGCCCCGACGTAGTATTTATCGACACTGGCACAGGCATCCTTAAGGACCAATTCAATAATGAACACAATGTATTCTTTGTCGGTAGGGAGCCTGTTAAGTTATTTTAATTACACTTTTTCTGCGGATCATGTACGAGTAAACGATCTGAGGAAAATGAACGCAAAGTGGGCATTAGAAGAAATCAAAATGCCCATAGCAAGCGGTCATAAACTCGTAGCAACAGTCGTTTGATCCGATAAAAGCTCACATCGGGGGCTCGAGCGGCTAGCAGTTACGGCCAATATCGACATATTCGAGCCCTTCCTCCTTCGAGAAACAATGAACCTCGTTTGAATTGATTACCACGTTGCGGCGCCGAGCTACACATTTTTTGCAGGGTAAAGAGAGCTTGTTTGTAAAAATAGCAATTTTCTTGCCGGTGTACCTCCTTATTCGAAGCCTGCCCGCTCGCTCACTTCTCATGCAAAAACGCGGTCGGGCGAGAAAAAATGCGATGAAGCCTCGCAGTTACCGCCCGCCGCGTGCGTCGCGCCTCCGCGCCGCGCCGCGCACCGTGCACCGGCCGCGCTGACGGCATGCAACAGTGCGCAATGCATGTCTTTGATAACTACAATTAGCGACAGTTTTGACGTACGGTGAACGAACAATTCCTGGGGCTTCTTTGAATAAAAACGAATTTAAATTTATGAATTATTCGTGCAGTTCGTACCAATGTTGTACTGCAATGCTAATTAAGTGCGTTTACGAGGCCAGTAGGTGCTTACAAACGTTAATTTATATGCGTAGTTTAGTTGTATACGAGTTAAATACTCGTAGATACTCGCGAGCCGAGTAGAGTGCTTGTTTCTAGTTCAACATGAGTTTACAAGGCAGCTCGCCGCCGCAGTACAAACCAGCACAAAGTGTAATCTAGCCCCACGAGTGAGGTTTCGCCGCCGTCTCCACTTCACTTTGCCTCTTACAACCAGATCGACGTAACACTTGCGCGGCTCGGCGCAAATTGATGGTTTCATCTCGTTCCATGCAAAACGATCATCGCATCCCGCTTGCGCCGCGCACTGCTTTCCAGACAACACGGTAATCATTGTTTTTGAAACGAGAACAAAACGACACCAGACCAAAGTAACTATATGCGGACGAGAAGAAAAACGAACACGCGGTGTCCGGATAAGTTTAAGATAAATAACTCGACGAGTCTTACCTTATATTTACTAGAATCAGTTCTTTTCAAAGTTTTGCAATGTTTCACTTTTGTTAATGTTAAAAATGTTCGAGGTTTGAAACACGCTTATCCTCGCTATTTGTGGAAGTTTATTGTAATAAAATTTACAAAAAATATATACTTACTTATTGTACATAATATATGCGATTTTGGTTGTCTTAACTTTTATTCACATCGTTTAAACCTATATCAAAGTAGTCAGCATAATGAAATAACTGATAATAGCGAGGCGGGCGTCGGTAGAGCGCACAAAGCGCATCTCATTTTCGGCAGCAAAGACAAAAGCAGCAATTACCCGATCTAACGGTCCTTCACTCAGTACAGCAATTGGCGTGGGACCAACTCCCTTCTTTAGCCGCCTTTCGGTCACTATTATATTAACCTCTCATTGCTAGCGATACAGCTTTATGATATCTTATTACCCATTCAACTATTAAGTTCTTTAATTAGTGCTTAGAGAAAATTAAATCTTGTATCATTGAAATATCAGATTAAATAAACGAGATGATGCTGAGAATTACGGTCGCTACTTATTCTGCTATAATTCTTATTAAAACACTTATTTACATTTCAGTCTGTTGGCGATAAACTGCGAATTGTGAAACTACACATGAATAAGAATTTCATTTTTATTTGTTATCTTGGAGGAGTAGGTATTATTAGAAGCCAAACAGTTGGAAATATTAGTGGCCGGCCAAGTGAGCAAACATGCATTCGTATATACATCTGTTCATATAGTCGCTAGTAATTTGGGATTAGTTTTGAATACACAAAACGTCACCCGGCATCGTTCCAGCACGGTGTATCCCTTACAGGAGCAGTAGCCAGAAACGTGTCGGACCCGCTTTATAATGCGGAGGTCATGTTCTCACGTCGTCAAGTGCTCGACGTCTTCCTTTTACACCATCCACAATACAAACAAGCCACCCCAGAATGACCACTATTACCGCGTGGTAAGGTTCAAGGGGATGAGCGGACAACACCATTAGTCTAGTGACAAGTGCGACGCGTGACTACGCCACGTGAGGCGCAGCGTTACAATGATGGATAATTTTGGAACGGGATCCGTCTCATACGCTCGCTATTGTATGAATACGTAATTCGTGTATGAAATGGTTGCAGCGCGTGTTAAATCTAATTTCGCACAAAAACCTTTACAGAAAAATAGGCTTGATGACATGACAACGGATCGAATATATAGCATAGCATATCGCCATTTGAGTAATGCAAACATTAGTCAAATGGCGATTTGATAGCAAAACAATCGCATAAAGCAATACAAAAATCAGAAACAAGAGTCATTCAGATTTAGCAAAATCAATAATGAATCAGTAAATCTCATTTTTTGTACTTACATATTTTGTAAGTTCACAAAAACGTTGAATTTGAGAAGGAAAGAAGAATAATTCCGAAAACCGTATCATTGCCGCACACTGACAGTTCCGTGCCAACCTAAGGTCATAAATGGCCCAGCATCCTTTGTGCAGAACCCTCGCTGGGCGAGTCCGACTCGCACTTGGCCGGTTTTTTAGAGTCGCGCGCGTCAGCAGTGTCAATATCGCTTATTTCTAAATTATTTATATAAAAATACAGACAGACTTTATTCTCCGTTATAAAACAAAAGTATTTACCGGTCTCTCAAAACAATTTAAGTTTACCTTTGTATATTACAAGTAAAAGCAGTATTGACATATACCTAACATGAAGACCCAGAACACACACATAAGTTGAATACAACGTCGATAACCCTTTATATCTATCATCAACCAACTTCCGAACAAACTGCGCATACTAGGAATGATTTTATATCACATACCCACCGCGAGACGTATAGCCAATAAAACTGTCGCTCGCTGTGAGTACTCACCAGAAGGCCTAGTATAAAAGTTGTACGACATTAACTCCTCGACCGCGTTAGCGTATCGAGGGGTCAAAATATGAAAGTTGCCGGATGATTTAAATAAACGGCAAACATAATTTGAACTCCCGATACGCTAACGCGGTCGAGGAGTTAATGTCGTACAGTTTTTATACTAGGCCTTCTGAAGCCAATCCTGCCCGAGGGAAAAGTTTCCAATGTATTCAATAGTTTCAATGTACGCAGTCTCGTTGTCATGTACCACTTAATAGGATTTCATTCCTGGCCCACAAGTGAATGCGAAGTTATAGTGAGCCTTTTAATGATGCCGGGGGTTGACACAGGGCTGTAAACTCGTTTTATGTATATGGTTTACTGGAAGCTGTGCAATTAGTTTTTTTCTTCATTTTGTTTCGCAATCAAGTTAATACCTAAAATTACATTTCAGATTGTGTTTTTTCGTCAATCTAATCAACTTTTAATTAAAGCCATGTGAGATTAAAAGGTTTTTAGGCGAATACCAAGGAAAGATGCTTTAACAATAAAACTGCCCTACCTATTATAAAGCCTTTTCAGATGTATTTTCAAACATTTTATAGTCATTTTTCAAAAACGGCTTTACATATGTCAATAGGTGCGTATGAAAACGACAATTCGATCAATTTATGTAGTAGATAGTTTTCATTCTGAAAATTTTCAATAATCAATTCATTATTTATAACGTACATTAATGGGTGTGTGAAGTCCCCAATCCGCATTGAGAAAAAGTGGCCTGCCGTACAGTAAGGCTTTAGTATTTATACCATGAATTATGTGGTCGTAATGATAGAATAACTCATTACATGATATAAAGTCTAATTTCACGATATAGAAATCGATAGATTTTTCGTCACTACTGTACATGAATTCCCACTTGGGTTTTTCAGGAAAAGTATCCCTCATTAACCTATGCATAATTTACGATACAATTTCAAATACTCAAATAAAATCTCTGTATTCCTCCGTGATGTCGATTTACTCAGACAAACAAAGTTAGCCCGTTTATATAAATGACCATGGTATAAATCAGGAATCCTATGAGGTCACGATTGCGCCGCGCCAGGCGTGTAACAAAAGGGTGTCGGTGTAAGGTAGTTCGCGTGACCACGAACCGAGTTCCTCCTAGGTCATTTAGAGCAACGCTCTTTTATACTGCACCGCTAGCGCAATTTATTTTCAGTAGGTAACCCAGTTTATACCGATTTATGGGTTTCTATTGAATATTCTGTTTCCTGTCTTCATGAGGTTTAGGCCAAAAACCTGTTCTATGTTTTGTCACTTTTGCCCAACGACGACAGACACCGAAAAGTTTATTACTTTTTCTTAAACGCGTGACATGTCTCAGAGATGTCAAAACAATCGAAATGAGTCCTACGTCTTTAGATATAGTACGAGTTATCAGTTACATATGTCATTGTAACTCATTTCAGTTTTACTACTATTTTATTGCAATTTTTGCAAAGATGTAAATATTCACACTGTACTAACAAAATATATAACTAAATATATAACCACAAAACAGAGTCTCTCTGTTTTGTGATCGGAACTAAACTGTGAGTCGTTAATCTAAGCGTCATGGGTGGTTTGAGGATTTCTGAAATTTTAGTTGCCTACTAACTTAACCAAACCTAATCTAGTTTCATCTTCAGATGAGGTGACAAACGCAATGTTTTGAAAATCATCAATGTTTTAGAAATAGGGGGTAAAGTGAATAATGGTGATATTAATAGTGATCGATAAACTAGAAAAAATATATTGTGTTATAAATACATATAAATTTTATTGTTTTTTGTTTTTATGTTTTAAATTTAATAAAAGTTTTGATTCATGTCTGCCGCGAAAGCAGGAGATCACTGGTCCTGATCCCAGCCCTGGGCGGCACTGGGGGCCCTTGCTCACTTTTTCTGTAGTATATGACATCTTATAAGTTGAAAGAGATGTCATATACTACGAAAAAAGTGACCAAGGCCCCCAATGCCCAGGGCTGGGATCGAACAAGCGACCTAAAAAAGCATGATTTAATTCATGCTTTACAATTGTATCTTTAAATCTCTTTTAATTTATATCCTGTTAAATCCTAGCCGTTGAAGTCAGCTCTAGCAGCTTCTATATTTGCGTAGAGAAGCAGCCATGTGGCCACCCTACCACCTGCGCAAAAAGACAATCATCGGATAGGAATAACTTCGGCATATCAGCTTACCAAAGCGTTGCGCGGAGCCACGGAGTAGTTTTATTAGACCACTCAAGTCCTAGGATCACACGACTATGCCGAGGCATTGTTTATCAATCACCTTCACAGTTTTCCGCCTTAGGCGTCAATTTAGCACATATTCAACTAAATAGGTTACTCCATCTAGTTGATATATGAATGTATTTATTTAATTTATATGGGAAAAAATACGAAAGTTTTGTTACTTATCTATCTAAGGTGTCTGTTTCTGTGCCAATTATTAGAGAAGGCTTATCAGTGGCAAAATATCAAAATGAATTGTAGCAATCTGGAGCTAATTTGCTTGTTAGAAGCTTTTATTTAACATGCAACGTTTGTGTATTTGTAAAAGGGCAAATCTTGCAAGCTGAATTTGACTAACATCCTATTATTATTAATAAGCTAAAACTTCACATGCTTATGAAGGTTGGATGACAATATAATGCCATGTTACCAAAGTACAGTCAGCTATAAAAGCTTGTATCAAAAATTGGATTTTTGACAATAGTTTTAATTTTTTATTTAGTTGTTAGGAATAGGCTCACGCAAGGCAAGCCGCCAGGAATCGAGTCCTAAGACCGCCCCGCGACTGAAGCCACTACATCATCCACTTTCAGTGCGACTTAATATATTGGATGCAACACATTTAATTATCAGTATCATAAGTATTATAATAACATTCCATACAAGGCTCAATTTCTATAAATTACAATACACCTACGATACAATCAGCTTACATCGTTTGGCTCAAATGAGGTGTAATAGCAATAACGGAAGGAATATTTAATTTAAACTGTCTCTTTTTATTGAAGGCGCCAGAAAGGAAAGAAACAATGTCTTAAAAAAACCGCAGTAAGATAAACAAAGCGTTCGAATGTTCATTGCTTACACTTCTTCAGTGGAGCATTCCGTCGAGTTCTATTAGAACGTTCGCAGACTCCCCGGATCACACAATACCGCGTTGCTATTGTGAATCATTCACTTTCACAGCTACCCGACCATTCAACCTTAGATAGAACCTTATTTAAAGCTAACTATCGCTGTCCGCAATTATTATTTAATTCTTGAAACTGGTATTATCTTCTTTTACCTGCCATCTGTCTGATGGAAGCTACTTAAGCCTGAAGTCTTTTAGTTCAATTAAATACAGGGTGGCCAAATAATATGTATACATTTTTTTTTTTTTAAATTTTAAAGTACTTATTTATTCAACAATATGTTATCGAGGGTTGCAATTTCACATGAAAGAATAAGTTTACTAAGTGATCATTTCTTGTAGATTTTCCCACAATTTCGACCTTGTCGCATTTGCTTTGACTCAGAAAACAGTTTTTAAGTGTTCCGAATGTATCGGTTGGTCGCGAAGACAAGTTCTATTCCCAAACAAAAAAAACTCCAAAGGCAAAAATTTTTTGTTAGCTGCGAAAATCTTTTCAAAATCGGCCGTGTTTTTTATTCTTGAGGCTTGAACATTGCAACAATTAGGTAGGTACTATGAATTTGGAATATTTTTCTTCTGAACTGGTGTTTCATGTAAAATTGCAATCTCTCAATAAGATGTTTTAAAAAATACCTTTTAATTTTAATGTTTCATAAATTAAAACTTTAAAAATAATATTTATTCCTCTTATTTGGTCAGCCTCTATTATGTGCTCATTAATGTCCACAAAAGAGATACTATTACGTAAAAAAAGGATTTTAAAGGATGTAATACCAAATTGACGCATAGAGCATGAATAACCTTAAGTTTAAGACGACGAAATAAACCACTGGGGTGTAATTGAAATGCAACTTTATCGACGTGACCATAGCTCTGATTCATCATGAAAATTGCATTAACCACGCACGACTTGACCACCACAATAAGCGAAAGCTTAACTCGATTTACAGGCGATCGCGCAAATTATAATCTGATCCAAGCCAGCGTGTTACGCAAGACAATACGCAAACATCTGGCCCGATATGCTGTAAGCCACCCCGCTCATAATGGTGACCGTCGATCATATCCCCGATAGCGCACCAACTAAGGCAAGCGAGCATGCTTAAACGGACTACGAGACCTATCGAAAGTGAATTGTCGTGCTGCAAATATGTCGCCCAACATACTACTGGCTTATGCTCGCGTGACTAGACTTTCGCGCAATCGAACATTAAATACATATCTTAGGCATTTTCAATAGAACGATTTGACATTTGAAGCTACTTGATTAGGGATCGGTAAATGTTGCCACATAACATTGAAAGAAGCTAAATTAAATATATGTTATGCTAAGTATGTAGTTATTTGTAAGATACATTCTAGTACATATTTCCATCGTACAATATTGTGCCGGGAAATCAAGACAAATGTGCGAAACAGATCGCTTGATTGTGCAGGCAATACTTCTACAATTATATTGTAATGTCAATTCTGGTGAGAAATTGCAAAATCTATTTAATGTCAAAACAAGGACAACCAGATAAAATTCCAATAAAACTAATCATATCTCGCCGGACAGGCGTGGCATGTAATGGTGCTAGGTGGTTAATAAATCTCTCCGAATGTAGGTATCGGCCATAAATATCGAATCATGATCGCATTATTCGGCCCGAGACCTAAATCTTAGTGAAAAGTGTTCGGGCACAGGTTAAGCGCAATATTTACATTATCAATTGTATGTCATCGGCGTCGCTGGAGTCGGAGCGATGTTTTCACTCGCGCGCAGCGTGTTACCTTTCGAAAGCGTCGAATCATAAACAAAGCGACCTCTGAACTTAATAACAATGTGAAATGGGCGTGCGAAACGGGAGATGCGCCAAGCGACTTGCTATAATTCTTTCCGAGCTCATCGAGCGTCGCTTCGCTAGGGCTTTATGGCGCGATGACGCGGCGGTCCATGCGGCGAAATACTTTGTGGTCTGTCCGCGCCGATTACTTACCCTGATAATACTTAAACACGCTTTTATCATTTCTTATTTTACGATCACAATACTGACCTACAACTTTTTATTTAAGTTTAAATAAGGAATAGTTTATTCGCATTTGGATTAAGTTTCCAAAGCGATTCCAGAACACAATCATGTGTTTTAGTATAGGTTGATAGCATTGAAGTGCAAGCATGCGCAATATTTATGTATATCGTTTATTTTATGATGATAACGAGACGAGGTCAACTAGTCATCCCTAATAACAAATATAATCCTGATATCTGATACGATCCTACATTTCGTGACTGAACTGAGGTCACTAGCAATTCGGTAGGAGGCATGGCTTTCTAAAAGCCTTGCCAAGACGTATTGTCTTAACCTTTAAAGATTATTAAATAATATGTACTTTAAAGGTAACTTCTAACCATAAGTCACACTAGCTACTGGTAATTGTGTAATGTAAATATCGATACGCTGTGAATGGATTCATAAAGATTAATACCGACCTAAGAAGTACGAGTAGTTGATCATAATCGACGAGCAACTTCTGGGCGGGTCACAGCCGCGACCCCGCTGTCGCATGATCTACCAGCACGCTTACTACAGGAATATTAAAATAAAAATATTCACGGGCAGATTTAATTGACACAATCGCTCAAACTGCACTGCAGAGGAGTGATTGATCTAGTTTATAACAACACAGTATTCGTTTCCCAACCAACAATCTTGATACACTTTGGACTCGGCAAAACGGCACAAATACGTGCAGCTATTGAGTAAGAGTTCGATGCTAGCGGCGCTCTCCTACCAAAGGGAAGATATTTGCTCACCGGGACACGATTTACTCGTTTGGTATTACCTGTATTGGGACACGCCATTATTTATAATTAAACGTTGATGGCTGTTGCGCAAAAACTGCAACAGCCACAATTTACAAATCTAAGTAAGCTGCAACTCTAAAACCGCATTAACTTTTAAACGCTGACTGTTTTTTTTATTTTCCACGATGATAGATGCATCGTATCCGCAATTCCTAGTCAGATTATTACAGGAAACAATATATTATATCAGAGGCACAGTAAAGGCGCGAAATCCTCACTTCATTAATTTGTTACTGGCGTTATAGATTGTTGGGTTCGCCGCTACCGTGTTCGACTTCTATAAGTTATTTATGGCCACGATACCAAATCCGACGCACACCCGCCGCATGGCTTTACTTGCCGCCCAGGCTTATCACTTTCCACAATTTATATCCTTACATATCGCATTTCATATGCATGCTTCAAATAACTAATCCAATTTTAGCATCTGGAACGTTTAGACAACGAGTTACCTAGTTTCACATAATCTAGATAAGTAAATCAAACCCATTAAAGATTGAAATTTAATTCGTGACCACGAATAATTTCAAATTAACAACATGATTGTTTGTGTTAACAAATAACAGAACAGTTTCCCACAATTCACTAGACGATAAAAAAAACCGCTGTAATGGTAACAAAACGGTTTAAAAATTTAATCAACACGCATAGGTGCGCCCTGTCGAGTTTGGTATAATTCGATAATTTACAAGAAGAGTTGGACCGGCGCGGGTGCCTTGGGCTTGTTAATCAGATTCTCATGAAATTCGGCGGCAGCCGGCGATCCTATCTCAAGCACGCTATCCATCACGCGGCGCTACTCACGCAACCAAACTTACTAATTATTTCCTCCTAACAGAGACAATTTGTCATCAATTGTAAAACAACCGAGATAAACTTACGTTCCAAAGACATGACGTGTCCCTTCCAAAGGGTTTGCCTAGTGTATTTAAATAATGTTAATTAAACACCGTTATTTAAGTATTAGGTACCTACTTAAATCTAATTTTTACAACCGCAAAATGTTATAATTAGCGTTTTCTTTGAGTACTTAAAGACCAGTTACTTAATTGTTTATCGTTAATACAGAATGGCCCAGATATTCGCTGACAAAGGTTTGTATAATTCTTTTTCTAGCGTTATATGAATACATAATACTGAATATGTGGCGTTTTGAGGCTAAAGGTACCACATTGACGGTTATTGATAAGGTTGATTTGTAAGTGATTATTATGACAGTAAAGCTTTAGCGATAACCGACAATTTTATCCTGAAAACAAACGTCACATATTATTACAATTTAAAACTGAAATCATTTATGACCACATAAATCGAACATTCTTCAAAATATCCGCGTTTGCCTTTGAAACACGAACGTAAATGTTTGTAAAATAAGACTAATTTTTAAGAAAAAAAAACCGACTTCATTTGGTTCCCGGTAAAAGTGAAATTAAGAATTTGTTTGAGTTAGCCAGTTTACTTCACAAATATCCAATACACCGCACGTGTACGATTGAAAATTGAGGAGCTTTCTTAATGTCCTAGGGCTTCCATCATTACATTTGAAGTATAATCAAACGGAACTCCCTTGTAGACCTTTAAACAAACAAAATAACAATGTGTTAAATTGGATGACAGACTGTAAATTAACGAGCATATTCATTATGCCATCCCTGATTATCAACATCAGGTCCACTCCAGCAAAATGATGGCCACAGTAAGAAAATGCCTAAGCTAATTATGAACACCCTCTAATCACAATTAACCTGCCGTTCAAATTTGAAGAGTTCTCTGAATTCTTCTAGAACTCCATCATCAGAATATAAATCAAATCAAAAAGATGAATGTCACAACTAGGATAATAAGTAGAGCTAGGTTTATTAACCAGTTCCACTTTGCGATCCCTGGTCTTCATCATCAGATCAAGTTCATCAAAATTTTGGCTCCGCCAAAACACTGTTTTAGTTACTTAAGGTAACCCTCAAATCAGAATGCATGTGCCGTTAAAATTTGAGGAGTTCTCTCAATCCCTCATGAAGCCCATCATCAAAATAGAACTATAATCAAATAGGACTATCTTGAAGGTATTTCTTTACAAAGAAAAGATGAATGTCTCAAATCGGATGATAGAGCTGGGAATTAACAAGCAGTTCCACTTTGCCATCCCTGGTCTTCATCATCAGGTCCACTCCACCAAATTGATGATGTTCGTAAAGAAATGCTCGAGTGTCTTAGGAAACTACCCAAATCATCATGCATGTGCCTTTCAAATTTGAGGAGTTCCCTCAGTTCCTCATGGATCCCATCATCAGAAATTGATTTTGAAAAAAACGGAACAAATCTGGAACCATCTATTTTCAGAAAAAAAAATATTTTTTAAAATCGGACGATAGTCCCGGGAATTACCAAGCAGTTCCACTTTGACATCCCTGGTCTTCATCATCAGGTCCACTCCACCAAATTGATGATTTTCGTAAAGAAATGCTCGAGTGTCTTAAGAAACTACCCAAATCATCATGCATGTGCCTTTCAAATTTGAGGAGTTCCCTCAGATCCTCATGGATCCCATCATCAGAAATTGATTTTGAAAAAAACGGGACCAACCAGGAACCGTCTACTTTTAGAAAACAAAAAAAAAATTCAAATCGGTTCAGTAATGACGGAGTTATGAGTGAACATCCATTAAAAAAAAAAAAATAAAAAAAAAAATTCAGTTGAATTGAGAACCTCCTCCTTTTGAAATATTGAAGTCGGTTGAAAATAACAGTTTGCCGCAGCACGTAGAGCTCTCAAAATGTATCGAATTTGTACATATAAGTAGAGTGGATTTAGTTGAGTAGGCAAAATATATCGACTATCGACCATATGATACTAGGAAAAAACCGGTCAATAGCATGTTGGGGCACGCTCAGTGTAGGGTTCCGTACATAATCCTCCGTCACAATTAGCGAACCCGGAAGGGGTTTTAGTAGGTACTATAACCATAACTAGCAAATAAGAGTATCTTCGTAGCACATACACTTTTTAACCTAGAAAATGTCACTTTTTGTAAAAGGCAAATATGTATGGCTAATTGACCATGTTAAAAATAATGTTCCTTAAAACTCTTTACAAAGCTCTACTTTCATGTTTTTTTTTTATAATTTTTAAACTTGCGGTTCAAAAGTTAGAGGGGAGGAGCACATCTTTTTTTAAATTCTAGATCAATTATTTCCGAAAATATTCACTGTGTCAAAACATTTTTTTAGCAAACTCCTATTATCTTTTAAATACCGACCTATCCAACGATGCTCCTTGCTCACACGTAAGAGTTAAAAAATGAAAAAAAAAATACCCCCCACTTTACGAGTATGGGAACCCAATTTTGTCCTGCCTTATATTTTACCTTTTTTACCTATATTCATACTAAGTTACAGCTTTCTACTACTTACAGTCACTGACTTGCCGCAGACGGACATATACAGACATGGCGAAACTATACAGCCACTATTCTTGCTGTTTCCCTCTGACCCCTCCCTTCGTCCAGCATCGTGAGGATTCTGATACATTCCACGGGAAAAGTGCCATTATGACTGCTTTAATAATAACTACTGGATATTTTAGACACTTTTTATTACTACATTTTATGACAAAACAAAAACAAAAAAAGGACAGTTGCGAAATTTAGAAGTTCTAAATTCCAAAAAAACCCTGTAGTTTTATATATTTTTTTCAACCCATTACTTCATGTAGATCAAGAAGTTTTTATACATAAAATTAACGACGATTAAATTCTCTTTAAGGATCAATTTATTTTAGCTCTATTCGTTTCCGAGATACTCAATTACATTCTAGTGACCCAAAACTTTTGCTCTCCCGTGTAGTTCCGCCTTTAACCTCCTGAGTCCTGCGTAGCGTTTAGCGTTTTTGTGATTTTTTAGATATTACCTAGGGTTTATTACTTTTTCTGGTATGTTTGGTATTAGTTACATGTTCCGAGGGCGTAAATTATTTGATATTTTTTGTACTACAGTATATACGTTAGGTTTTTATAAAGAGAAAAAATCTCAATTACATACATTTCCAACTTTCTGACATCATTTTGCAAATTCACCACACTCATTATTAATAGTCTCAAAAAATTAAACGGCACATAGTCACTCATCAATTCATAATAACATTATCGTATCACATCGTCATGTTTTATAGAGGTTAAATTTGTATTTTAATTAGAAAACTCCTGTGAGTTACATATTAAAATTCTCATAGCGGGTTACTCACGTCAATAACCCGCTACGACGTGACGTGACGTGACGTGAGTAACCCGCTATGAGGATTTTAATATGTTAAATTTGTATCTTATATCTTCCTACAGAGTTGTTGAAGCCAACCGCCCATACGATTCGCGGGGACTGGCTTCAAACACAAAAATTATTAATATGAATAAAATAAAAAAACAAAAAAACATTTCCAACTTTGGCTAGTAAGTTAAAAATTTATTATTTTTCTGAAGTGAACATAATAGGATTTACAAATACTATGTTATTTATAAAATACAATACTGTGACTCTATTTTTGTTGATAAAGAGCCCCTCAAACAGTTCAAATTTATTAAGAGTTCACATGCTCGAGCAAAAGAGAGCGGGATAGATCTAATTGCAAGAGCACGCGAAAAATTAAAAGGCGATAGTAGGCGGGCGCGTCAGAATAAAGCGCGTAATCAGATAATTGCTGTTTACAACTAAACTACAATTTTTGTAGACTAGAGCTTTTACCAGATTTAGGAACGAATTATCACTCAACTACTAAACTAAGAATCATGTTTATAAATTCAAGGGTAGCGACGTTCTGACCAAAAATATGTATAAAAGGACCTATGTTTGTAAAATTAAAGTATCGAGGCTTTTATTAAAAATCGTGTTTTCACGTTTACAAGTTTGAAGAAAATATGTTGAAGTTTTATGTATATGTATATCTGCAGGGCTATGATGTTCTATCAAATCTCACTATATGGTAATCTGATAATGCTATAAACTGATAAACACAGATTGCGTATGTGTTACACGAATAGTACTGCGGTTATTCTGATAAAAATGACCGGTTTACCATTTTACCGGCAAAAATGTCACCTTACCAGCAAATGACACATCAAAAATGTATCATCATAGGCCTGCAGGTACCTATCTGTTATCAATATTGAGATAAAGTCGTCTGAATGATAACAATCTGACCACATTTATGTTTCCAGTAATCGTAAACTTGTTCAGTGTATAATAGTACATTTTTATTACTGACTACACTTAAAACATGGTACTTAATAAAATAAATTATCGTATTTTGGGCATTATAGGTAAATAATGCTGTCAAACTAATAAGCTAGTAGGCTATCTGAGTTTAAAATTATACTAATTTCAATTTTACATTAATACTTTAGTTCGGAAATTGAACACGTTTTTTATGGATCATCATATTTATTGAGAATAAATTAACAAAATGATTGAAGCAATACCTATGTGCTTACAGTTTGATAATGCGCTAGATGCTTTCAGTGCATAAAAAATGTTTCTTTTCACATTCAATTTAACAAAAACTTGATTAACCTTCAAAATTCTACAGGCATTCCATTACAACTTATGTTTTTTTTGTGATAATACAACTGATTTTTACAAAATCTTGTTTTAGACGCCACTCAATAAGTTTTTTTTTAATTATACATCAGCTTTTCGCCTTTCAGCTATCAAAAAGATCTTAATTATAAGCTAAAAGAATTAAAATGCTAGTACAGTGTTAAGACCTAATGTACTATCACAAGTACACCCGAAACTTTTGCTCTCCATGTAGTTCCGCCTTTAAAGGGTCACTTCGGTGACCCCGGTATTTATAAAAAGAAGTAGCATTTTTTTTTTAGATGACATAGGCGGCAAACAAGTCGACAAATCGCCTTATGGCAAGCGATTATGTCGTCCATGGACACTCGCAACACCAGAGGTGTTTTAAGTGCGTTGCCGGACTTTGTGGCTGGATTACGCTCTTTTCTTCAAGGTTTGAAGGTCATACCGCAGGTGACAGTTCATTCCACAGCTTAACACAAGAGTTTCAGTATGATTAAGTAATTTGGCATAAATATGCCAACCAAAGTGCAGTAGTTTATATTCACATCTGCTTCTTCACGAAGTTGCTCTTTTGGCCTGTTTTGTGGCGGCGCGGCAGTATAAACGATTTATTTAGGCCACTACGGTCAGTTTATGCGCCGTAAGCTCCGATTTCTCCGAGTGATGAATCTTAGATAAAGTCAGTATAGCCATTAAGTTAATACTCTGTAGCATCCAGTCAAATCATAGGATGTTGTTTCTGTCAGCCTGTCTAAATAAACTTGCAGAAGAAAATCTAAACCCCTGACAGCAGTATTGTGGCTGTTCGGCAGCTTCTGAAAACTAGTTCGTTATCTCGACCAGAGGACGACCTTCAACTTCACACGACCTGAATACAAAACGGTATAATAACAAGAGACATTGGGAGGTAAACGCTGGTCGCTTTCGTATGCAAAAAGCGTTACTAAGTGTTAGCCGACGCGGTTGTACGGGCCGAACATTAAACAAGCGGTTGCGAGCTAAAATAGAAATGGGTTGTTTGAGTAGGGTTCTTTCGCGAACACAATTGTACTCGAACGTGTCTTGTTAGCGAATGCGCTATGCAAATGCCCCCAACAAAGGGTAAGTACAAAATCTGCATCGGTCGTACCATACCGAAGCCGTCTTTGAGATCGAGAGGTATCTCCGTTCTCATATTTCACGCGCTCGGAACGCTTACAACAACGGTTACCGCACTTATATTGCAACTTCATCACCTGAGAAAATTATGAACCTCTTCAAGCGAAAAGGTTATGTCAGGGCGAGATGACTTCAGTTGATTGAGTTACTTTCAAAGGTATTTTATTGCCCAAATATAGTGCGCGTTGAATGAAAAAAGTTACATAAGTATTTTTCGATTTTACGACAACCAGTACCTAACGAGCCAAAGGATTGGACAAGTTACAGCGCAGGGCATAAAACCAGATTAGTGTATAAATACAGATAGATAGGACGTAGGAGGGCTGTTTCAGCGCAAGGACAAGCCGCATTCTTGTCTATATCTGCCATAGTGCCGCGGGCCAGCTTAATCGTAATCTTGAGAACAAAAGTATAGGGACTTAGAAAATTGATGTTTCGATGTTCGACAGCCTCCCTAGCGTATTTGGTAGTAAACCTGCCTGAAGCTGGAGGTCCCAGGTTCAAACTCTGATAAGGGCATTTATTTGTATGTTTGTATGTTGGATGTATCTTATGTATAAATGTATGTATTTATCTATATAAGTGTGTATACCGTCTGCTAGTACAAGCCCATAGTACAAGCTTTGTTTAGTTTGGGGCTAGGTTGATCTGTGCGTGATTGTCCCCACATATTTATTTGTAATATTTAGTATTTAGTTAATTATTGCCGTAAACTAGCATGAGTGCTTAAAGCTAGGATTTTCTTTTTATAACCTCGTCATATATTTGATTTTTTAATGAAATTTTTGATTCACATTTATTGGATATGTTTAAAACTATTATTACATCTCGTAACATGAAAGGAAGTAATAATTTATATTCGAACTGGAAAGTGATAAAATAGCGATAAATAAGCCGCTATAAAACGAATTGAGGCATAAATTACTATTAAAACGCCTTTTCTCTAAAATAGGTAAGAAACAGACATGTCAAATATCGAATTAAGTGTGTAGTTTACATTGTTATTTATTTGTTTAAATTCACTACGATGTATTTATTGTAATTCGCTGTTGGCCAGTTGCTATTGCTAGTTCGGAATAATTAATTACTTAAACATTGAATCAGTTTGGTCACCGATTCGAATCAAACAAAGTAGGGTACCTCCGTATAATAATCAACTCTCATTTGGTATCAATTAATTGGCTCAAATTGAGTGATTAAATAGAGCGGGTATATTGAAACAGCAATCAGTCAATTCTGAACAACTAACTAGTCATGTTAATTTGATGATTGCTTTATATATAGACAATCAGAGTCATTTCACCTACTAGGTTTTTTATTGGTGCATTAATGTCATTATGGCTTGGTTGTTCTTCATATGTAGGTATCTATTCGGAACGAGTTTTCATAACCGTCTATATTCGAATACTCGTTAGTTAGTTAGTTTCTCTGGGCTTTTTTCCGCAACTCGACATCCATTGTGCCTTTTTTGCGTGTTAACGAGGTAGCCCTATTCCAACCACCCCAGCTCCTCAACGAAACCAAGCATCGGTTTTAGGTTGCTAAATGCCTCCTTGAGTGTTATTGGAGTCCCCAAATACTTACTCCTGTATTCTTCTACCTGTTTGCATTCTAGGAGAATATGTTTTGCTGTTTCCTCATTTTCCATGCAGGCTCTGCATATGGGGCTATCTGTTATACCCATATTATATAGGTGTTTGTTTAGTGTATTGTGTCCTGTGATTAGCCCTACTATTTTCCGGAGTTTGTGTCTGGGTGTCCTGAGTAGGGTTTTTGTGAACTTTTGGTTTAACTCTGGTAAAACTTCTTTGGTTTGTCTACATGTCACCAGGTTGTCCCAGTATTTGTTGTGAAGGTGTCTGTGATATTGATTTAGTTGATTTTGTATGTGCGATAAAGGTAGTGGTATGATAGGTTCCGGTCCGTATGTCGGTGTCTCTGACCCTCTCCTTGCCAGTTCATCCGCTGCATCGTTTCCTCTTGAGCCACTGTGTCCTTTTATCCATTGTACGGTTACCTTGTTTCCTTCCTCACTCACCTCCGTTAGGCTGTTGTGACATTCGAGTGTGAGTTGCGACGTATGTTTATCACTAAGTAGCGCTTGTAGTACCGATTTACTGTCTGACAGTATTAGTATATTTTCATTTTTCGTTTGCCGTCGCTTTACTGCTTTGCAAGCTTCTATTATTCCAACACATTCCGTTTGGAATACTGTGTTGTATTTTCCTAGGGGTTTTGAGATGTGTATGTTTAGGTCTTCTGAGAAGACACCACATCCGGTTCCTGTATTTGTTTTTGAGCCATCCGTGAATATTTAAACATAATTATTAAACGGGTCTAACGCGAATTAACTTGTTTACCTTATTAAAAAAGTTTTAAAGTTTTAAATGTTATATTGCAAGCCATCCGTGAATATTCTGAGGTTTGTTTGATTTAATCCTTCCTTTTGGTCCTCCATTAACGATATGGCATAGTCTTTCCAGAATATCATTGTTTTTGGTATTTTGTCAACCGGTGCTTCCAGCATTGGCATATTGGAGATCATGTTGTCATAGATTTTCTTGTGTGTCGAGCTGAGGTTTGACCACAAGTTTAGGTTTTTCAGTCTAAGCGCCGTGGCTGCCGCTTCCTTCTGTATGTAAATGTGTAATGGTAGGAGTCCTAGCATTATTTCTAGTGCTGGAGTCGGAGTGGTTCTCATGCAGCCTGTAGTTGCCACACATGCTAGTCTTTGTGTTTTGTTTAGTTTGTCTATTGCAGTAGTTTGTTGTGTGCGAGGCCACCACACAACCGCGCCATAACTGATCATTGGCATTATTACCATTTTGTATAGCCACAGTATGATATGAGGAGTTAGTCCCCACTTCTTGCCTACCATCCTTCGGCATTGCCAGAAAGTAACTGTTGCTTTGTTCAGTTTGTTAGAGAGATGTTTTCCCCAGTTTAGTTTGTCGTCTAGGGTTATTCCTAGGTATTTCACTTCCTTTGAGAGCGTTAGTTTTGTGCCGAAGAGCGTTGGCATTTCGTATCTCCCCAACTTCCGTTTATGAGTAAAGAGAATTGTGTCGGTCTTTTTTGGGTTTACCGATAGGTCATTCTCCTTGCACCATTTCTCTACTATACTTAGTGCAGATTGTGTGAGATCACATAGTGTGCTTATTACTAGGCCGCTGATTAGTATCACCAAGTCATCTGCGTATCCTATAGTCCTAAAGTTTTTGTTATTTAGTATGTATGTATGTGTGTATAAGCTTTATTGTACAATAACACAAGAAATACAAGAAACACAGTAACATAGACAATTTGATACAACAAAGGCGAACTTATCCCTATGAGGGATCTCTTCCAGTTAACCTTTGAGGAAATTAGATAAAAACAGGCAACGATGAAAGACAAACTAAGAGCCAAAATTGTACAGTAACAAAACTTCAAATAAAAAGTAAATATTGAATACACATTGTAACTACACTATAAATAAATACGCAATAAAAAATAAATATATAATATTTACATAAATAAATAAACACTAAACATCAATACATATATACACGTATTAAATAATAAATATATATATAAACTATTAAACAGGGCATAAAGGACAAACTCCAATCAAGGGTCGGAAAGCCACAACTTCTTTAGCCTCTCCTTGAGCGATGCTGCAGATTGCGATTGCCTCACAGACACCGGCAACTCATTCCACAACTTTACAGCATGGACAGTGAAAGATCTACTGTAAATACGCGTCTTGTTGGACGGAAAAGTGAGAGAAAGGTTGGTGCTAGAACGTAAACGGTGACCACTACCGGAAGCCAGGAAACTGAATTTCTCAGATAGATAAGAAGGAGAAGCAGGATTGAATAACACATTGAAAAGCAATGACAGGACATGCACATCTCTACGACGACGAATCGGAAGCCAGCCAAGTTGTTTTCGGAACTGGGATATATGATCATACTTACGCAGACCAAAGATATATCTGATACATACATTTTGCAAGCGTTCGAGTTTGTCAAGTAGCTCCTCTCTAAGATCTAGAAAAACAATATCGCCGTAGTCTAATAAAGGAAGCAGAAGGGACCGAGTAAGAGTGATTTTAGTATGAAGAGGAAGGAAATTTTGGAGACGTCTTAGTGAGTGCATAGATGCGAAAAGCTTTTTACTGATCTCCGCAACATGGGGAGTCCAACTTAAGGTTTGGTCCATGGTGATACCCAAGTTCTTGACTGTACAGGAGAAAGGGATAATTACTCCGTCAAAGCGTAAGTCGGGTACCACCAGCTCCGACAATTTGGACATAAAATAAGGACTACCAATAACAATAGCCTGCGATTTCCGAGCATTCACCTTTAACCCATAATTATACGCCCAGCTACGTATCGACTCGAGGTCGCAGTTGATTTTGCTAATCAGTGAAGGAAAATCATCGAAGTCACTCGCCGCGTAAATCTGTAAGTCGTCCGCGTAAAGATGATAACTTGAAGTTAAAGACTCAGTAATGCCATTAATAAATATTGAGAAAAGAAGGGGAGAGAGAATTCCTCCCTGGGGAACACCAGCGGAGAGGTTACACCACTCCGAAACCCGGTCATCCACCCTGACACGCTGGCGCCTCCCAAAGAGGTAGTCACGGAACCAAGACAGAGCAGTATTTGATAAATTAAGCGACCTCAGGTTTTCAAGAAGGATATCAAAATCTACAGTATTAAAAGCACTACTGAAATCTAAAAGAACTAACACTGTGAGCTTATTATTCTCAATATTAAGACGAATGTCATCGGTGACCTTAACCAAGGCTGTAACAGTGCTATGCCCAGGACGAAAACCAGATTGTAGCGGATTAAATAAATTATACTTATTAAGGTGCGAGAGAAGACGACGGTTCACGAAATGTTCAATAATTTTGGATAAAACTGGGAGAATAGAGATAGGACGATATTGTGAAAAGGTTGTAGGATTTGAGGTTTTAGGAAGTGGGATAACATGAGCAAATTTCCACGCAGAAGGGAACGTACCGGTAGTAAAGGAAACATTAATAATATCGGATAAGATAGGGGCGATGTTATCCGCCACGAGCATAAGCATGTCCAGTCCCAAGCTATCCTCACCGACAGCCTTCGTCTTAACATTTTTTAAAATAGTAAGCGTCTCTTGCGGCGTGATATTACCAAGCTCAAAGGAAGAAGAGACGGGAAAACGAAAATTGGCCAGCGTTGATAAAGTTGCAGTTTTAACGGCTGGATCCAAGGCCACGGGAGAAGTGCTAAAATGCTGATTTATAGAGTCTAAATCTAGTGCACCTGTGGAGCAATGTGGGGCTTTGCCCACCCCAAGCGACTTCAAGAAACTCCAAAGCTTTGATGGAGGACAATCCTCAATAGATTTATGAATGTACCGGCGCCTAGCGTCCCTACAAGATTTGTTACAGTGGTTACGCAACCGAATGTAATGGCGATGGTTCTTCTCAGAAGATTCCGTCCTAAACTTGACTCGAGCTCGGTTCCTTCTGGCCATGAGTAATTTGATATCCGACGTAAGCCACGGCGCAGGAAAATGCCTCACCTTCATCGGCCTCAGCGGAGCGTGTTTGTCAAAAATCGCAAGCAAAGTGGTATTAAAAGCCCCTAATTTCAAATTGACATCAGACATACCATCGATATTAGCCCAATCAGCACCATCTACATCTTCGCGAAGCGCCTGCAAATCAATGCTACGGAAGTCACGACGCATAACAATTTTATGTCTTTGTTTGGGTGGCCGAATTTTAAAGGAAGCAAAAATTAAATCGTGGCATGAGAAACCAGCTGCATTAAACTGACCATGCGAAGCAACTAAATCAAGAGAAGACGTAATAATGAGATCTAAAAGAGAAGGGGGACCGTTATGTGGGAAATGGGTTGGGGCAAGAGGCAAGATGTTAAGATTTACCGAAGAAGTAACCGACTTAAGTCTAAGAGCTCGGTGATCATCCTTGATTAGACAAGTGTTAAAGTCGCCCATTATTATGCGATGATCAAACTGTGCGCTAAGATCTTCTAAAGTTTTTTCTAAGGAATCAAAATAATTAACGTGAGATGAGGGGCTGTAGAATACGCCGAGGAGAACTTTAGAATGGCGCAACGAAACATTTAAAAAAAGATACTCGGCCGAGTTCGAGTAGTCCGGAGGAGATTGAGCAACCACTTGACAACTCAAATCACCTTTCAAGTAAATGGCAACCCCACCACCTCGCACTGTCCCCAATCCATCAGCTGCAGTACCAACCCTGTCATTGCGTATTAAGCGGTAACCAGGTAGAGGGTAAAGGACAGAGGGCAAAGACGGCTTGAGCCAACTTTCAGAAATAAGTATGGCGTCAACATTACACGAGGAAAAAGTGGAAAGTAGTTCTGGATAGTGAGCTGGCACACTTTGCGCATTTATATGTACAACATTGAAACATTTCTTGGAAGAAGCAAAAGTGCATTGAAGTCGCTCGCCCAAGTCAGGCATATCAGAAGCATCACTCAAGGAGTCATAATGACTAGAAGACGATAAAGAAAAAAACTCACTTTCTAGGCTTACGTTAAAAACGTCCGACATATAAAGTGGAGCACACTATAAATTTGATATATGTGTCTAAATATAATAATAAATTATAAATATGAATAAAGAGTATATAATAAATATTACTATATCAATGTGTATGCTAAATAATATGATAAAACTAAATTAATCTAACACTTGTGGTCAAAAACCTCATTTGCTCGCCACAGTTAATAATTAACAAAAACAGACAGTAAACAATAGTATAAATACGATTCTACAAAATGTTACGCAAAGAAAAATACACCTTCCTCTAAGCAGTATCGAAACGCAGTAGTATTTTGACAGATGAAATGTTGAATAAGAAATTTACATTGACATTTGATATTGTACTTGTAAACAGCTAAATTGAAGGTATTTAAGAAATACGAGTAAAATAAAAGACTTCAAAAATACATGCAAAGAAAACTAAAACTATCGAGAGCTAGATGCAGCCGGGGTCTTTTTAACATTTCGTGCTCGCCTGGTATCGACTGACCTCGCCTGCGCCGGCGCCGAAGGCTTGGCGGCCGCAGCGGGCGCTTTGCTAGAACCATCCTCAGAAGAAGCAGCAGGTTCCACAGAAGAAACAGCAGGTTCCACAAAAGAAGCAGCAGGTTCCTCAGAAGAAGCAGCAGGTTCCTCCGCAGACTGACCCTCAGCACTCGCTGAGGCCGCCAGAGACTTTAACTCCTCTAGAGAAGTAATCTTGTGCCTGGAGCCGTCGCCGCACTGCACCACAACCCTTCCGTCGCTCGTCCAGCTGTCCTGAATCCCGAAGATCCGTCTCGCCTCCAAGAAGACTGCATGCCGGGATGCAGTTAGGAACTCTGACACTGTCTTACCGGACCCTTTGAACTTCTTCTTTGCGGCCCATACAGCATCTCGGGTTCGTTGACAGGAGAACTTAATGAGAATGGGCCTCGGTTTGGACTTACGGGCTCTGCCAAGCCGATGACAGGCTATAAAGGATTCCGTTACAACACCCGGCACCTGCAAAGTGTCTTTGAATGCGGCAGCGGCTATGCCAGAGACATCTTCATTCTCTGACTCATTGACACCATGAAGCAGGAGTATTCCAGAGCGAGACCGAGATTCAAGCTCCTCCAGAGACGCCAACACAATTACCATCTGTTGCTGCAAGCCTTCCACTGTTTTCAATATAAAAGACTTGAAAGCTTGATATTCAGCGGGAACAAATGGGGTGTCAGTAGCTTGGGCAGAGACCGAGCTCTCGAAGGTGGCCATCTTGGATGTAAACATCTGACTCAGCTCATCCATCTTCTTCTGAAGCTTGTGAATGTGATCCATTTTGAGTTTAAAATCCAACAGAGCGCACACAAAGAAAAATGACCCTTGGACTTTACTAAAAGTATTGTGCAGAAAGTGACTAAGAGAGTTGAAAATAACTGTGGGCAGCAGTGAGGCTGCCCACAGTTAGGTTTAGTTTTGTTATCAAATCGTTTACTACCAGGTTCCAGAGTAGTGGTGATAGTACTCCTCCCTGGGGGCACCCTCTCATGACTAGTGCCAGTTGGTCTTTATTTTCAGAAAGTATTACTACTCTCTGTTTAAGCATGTTCATTATCCATTCTGTTATGAGTTCATTTGTTCCATGTCTTTGTAATGCTAGTTGAATGCTACTAAAGTTGGTTTTGTCGAATACTCGTAATAGGTGGATAAAAATAAATATTGATTAAGTTAAGATACAAGTTGAGAATACGGAATGATGGATTAAATGGGAATCCGGCAGTCTGATTAGACCGTCGGAATCATCGACCCCATGTGTTAACATTCATATTTATCATCCAAAACCAATTGACTGTTGCTGGGTTAAGTTCTTTGGCAAGATGGGCATTAGCCATTCAAGACGCAGTGCCTCCGCGGCGGGTATTGGCAAGGGCGACATCGACGGACACGGGTCAATACAAACATGCGCTCATTATGCGTTGGACGTGAGCGAGCCCGCCGCCCGCCGCCCTCGCCGCCGGCAAACACGCCGCGACCCCACGTCGCCGTTCACATACTTACATGCGGCACGTCTGCACTCACAACCACAAAGACTAAATGTCGTCTAAAACGCCCCTGGCAACCTCTTTCTCTAAAGGCAAAGAGGACCAGTTCCCGAAGAAAACCAAGAATGGGTTCGCTATTTGTATTTTCACTCCCAGACGACTACAGGGCGTGGCACACATCTTACTTTTTTGTTAATGTTTACCCGAAGGCCACGATGCGCGCGTGCATCTTGTGTACAAAGCGTCAAGTGACAATATGCATAATAGTTCGTTATTTATATCAGGAGATAATAAAGCAACTCACAGATCTATTCCACGTAGGAATATGAGTGGTTCATTTACCATGGCCGAGATATACGCGTGTTACCTCGACACAATGGTAAACCGCTGAAGCCGTGCTAAACGACACGCGTAAATCGTTGATTAAGACGATACACTTTCTGAGTGCACAAAAGCTGCACAATACGGCCGCCGGAGCTAGTGACCAGCGTCATAAATTTCATAATTAATTTTATTATCGAAGCCATAGCTTGCACGTCGACTTAAAAAGAGATTTGCGAGCTAAAGCCACCGCCGTCGAGCGAGTTATCATTAAATGTTCACGATACTTTGCTCGCGCTCCGATTTTATAATGTCTCTTAATGCGCTGTAATTGTTTGTGAATAAAAGATGGGCGTCTGAAAAGGTTCACCACCGGGTCCGAGGTTCGCCACGCCAAAAGTCATCACTGTAATAAAGTTGTCTTCGTTGGTCGCCGCTCGGTTATAAAAGCTAACTTTTCAAAGCGAAGTAAATGAGAATCTAACTTAGCGGAAAACGGTTGGCGAGGTTCTACTCCGTTGTGAAAGCATTAATGGAGAGAAAAATATTTTTTGCGTTACTCGCCAGCGCCGTGATAGTCCTTGTGGCAGCGCCTTATTTAGACTTTGATGCGGAATGGCAATGAGCTTAACGAAACTTTGTGCCAGTAAGGGTCAAAGATTCAAAGAAAATTATGGTGCGCGTTTACTTCCGTAATCACTGAGATTGAAATGGGCACGGGAGCGAAAACATTTTTCTGAAAGTAGTCTTTGAGGGCACGCTCTTTGAAAAGTTGCCGCCACACTTATTAAAAGAGGCCAGCATTTACAGTGGATAGTAAACGTGAAAAATATGTGTTAGTTGAGCAGCTAAGGAAGCGTATAATTAATTTAGACAAACCTAATAGGCGTTTCATTGTCAGGCCGCCGGTGTGGAGACCTTTGACTTCGTTAACACCATAAAGGATGACAGCATTGTATCCGCGAATGGTATATCAGGAAAAACGTGACTTTCTTTGTCCAATTATCTCCACTTATCGAATAAAGTAGCAGTCCTAAGCATATGGCCATATTGTTAGCAAGTAGGTAACCTTTTGAGGGCCATTAATGCCGAGTTACAAATATCAACTTTTTTGCGGCGCAACCAGTATAAATTAAGTATCGAGCTCCATAGTTTACAATTGGAAATCATTATGGGTATTCAAATAGGTATGCATACACCGAGTGCATCTGTGCAAAAACGTACAATCTTGAGTAGATAGGATAACAAGATAACAAGCGTAGAGCGGCGGACTGAGACGGATAAAAACAAGATGGAGCCTACGGTTGGACGTGTAGCTTGTTTACTTAAACGAGACCAACGTTAAGTGCCTCCGGACTATTGGTGGAGCACTCCGAATGGAAATTTCAGTTCACAGCATTTTTACTTGTGCTCAAAATGAATGGAAATTTCGGTTCACAGCATTTTTACTTGTGCTCAAAATGAAACGACACGAACACGACACATGGAAGACTAATGGATGCACAAATATTTTAGAAGGAAATCGCAAAAAAAAACAGTCTTAAAACTCTGTGATAATATAAGTACCTACTTTCAACCCAGACATTACCGTCTACATAAAACCAATGAACAGGGAGTAATTCGTTCCAAGGATAATATCATCACCAACCTGCTTAAAAGTAATGCTATTCCTTGTTTATTACGCTTTTAATAAAAAAATATACTTACTTATTACGCATTATTACTTGACATCAGCCTATCTGAATAATAACTAACTAGTTTGTACAGAACGCTGCAGTATTTGAATTAAAAACTCCAGGGATAAAGAGCCATGGCAGAACTGGTTCCGAGCTGCCTCTTCATAAAAGGACGACAAGAATGATGCAGGTAACAAGACGAGTACTAGTAACGGGTAATGACGCTATGTAAGACACTTTATGGTATGGGTATAATATTATGGGACAATCTTACATAAATGACCCAGTTCCTCAGTAAGCTCGACAGAGCTTGAGTTGTAGGTACTAGCCGACGATATATATATATATAATTTTTAGCTACTATTTCTTGTTTATGTAAATACGCCATACGATTAAATATATAAATAAAATTACAAAAAAAAATACAAATTGCGGATTTAATGGCATTGCAGCTACGATCAACCATTAAGTCAAAAAGAGACATTTAAGTTAGTGCAGGAAATGAATAATTATGGAGACAATTAACGGTCATAACAAAGCTAAATAATGTGGGTATAGACAATTATAAATATAGACGAATTTAATCCTACATAGAAAACCTACCTGAATTAAGTTCAGGAAATATAATATGATGAACACACAATTTACTCATTTAATCCTATGGCGTATATACAAATAGGTAGCAAAAATTTGCAAAACCACATAAGTGCCCTGACCGGGATTCAAACCCAGTAACTGCAACTTTATAGTCTAGGGGCACTACTAAATAGGGACACCGTCTATTCTGTATTACATAAAAATATATCCAAACAAAAAAGCACAACTATGTAAATAAGACTATCTAAAGAGCAAAATGTTGTCCGGATTCTCATTGTGGCAGTGCAGGTTTTATGGAGCGGCCGACAACGCCGACAACAGGCAAGATGAATCCTTTGTAATATTTAACGGCATTTGATTCAGCTTCTGAAGTTATATCGCCCACGCAATGTACTCGTACAAGTCATTTCCGTTTATACGATGGTAAGAAAGACGCCTTAGTGACAGTATAGGTATTTTTATATCAAGAATGAAAATGAAAGCGAGTCAGTTTAGGTTCTTAACTGTTTTCAGTTGTATGGCAGCGACTTAGTTTAGGTCCTAAACTGAATCACGTTAAGACGTCATGGTCATGGTAAGGCCCAAGGGCGTTCATCTGATAATTAACAAGATTCAAGTCTATATCATATATACCATGAAATAAGTTAAGAAAATTGCAGCCAAAATTGGTTTTACGTAATACTCCACTTTGCAACCATTGAAAAAAAAATGTGACTGTTTGGTTGAGGCTAAACAAACTAAAATAATAATCTTAAGCGTTACCTATTACGAACAATAATATTGATTTATTAATGCTTTTAAAACTTTATCAAATGATGTATGGCTTATAATATAAATGAGATAAAACAAATTTTAAAATATTTGAAGGTAATATTTTAAGCTGTTACACTTCACGCTTAGGAGCATTCTTAACATTGATATGTTAAGAATACTCCATAAGATACCAGAGCTGTGTAAGAATTTGACAATAAATGTTTAACCCCGTGCTGGCATGTAAGGATCTAAGAATTTATTCCAGTCAAGTCCCAAACGCTTATCTGTTGTTCAGAGTATCAAGAGATCGTGTCATCACACACGTAGTCTTCCCACAGCCACACGTTTGACGGCGACAATCTGTGTCACTGCCACAATGCCGTCAACGCGAGGCTTAAGCGACCAGCGTTGGACTGAAGCTTGCAAAATCATAGACAAAACTAGCTTAAACCGTATTTAAGCCCGAATACCTAGCCCACCTGTCGACATCCTAGTAGTGAACAAATTACAATGTTGTCTACACTACACTACCGACGATGTACGGGAAAGGAATTTCTGTACGTTATCGTATGTATGTTATCGAAATGACACGAACATCCGTGTCTCATGATTTGCTTTAGATTTCAAAGGATAGGTTTCGACACCGTATCTACAGTTGCATCCCGCTTCCACAAGTGTGCTTACAATGCACACTGCCAGAGTATTGGTAGGAGCGAGACGGACATACTTTCGAATGCCACAGTCGCAATCGAAAACAACTCATGGTGCTCATACTGCAAGTGCGAGGAAGATGCATTGACAGTGCGTTGACGTAGACGCTAGCGAAGTACCGACTGTAGATATCTACAGTAGATTTCAAAGTCGTGGTAAACACACAGATCCCTAACGGGTATAATATTGATTATCACTGTATTGATTGTCACTGTAAAATTAAAAATCAATAGAGAATTAATGCAGTAGCAGTATGTAGGTATGTAGGTACTTAGGTAGGTACTCATATGTTGCGAAGAGGTTATGTCGCAGAAGGAGGCAGCGGAAAGGGAGCGGGAAAACGCGATAGACGCTCTCCCGCTCCGTCGCAGGCGGCGGGGTCGAAGGCGTATGGCCTTCATTCGCCAAGACCCTTAATGGGGCCAGCGGGATCGGGTCCCGCATTGCACGGCCCCACGTCGTCGGGGGGGAGGTCAAAGCGTTTCTGACCTCCCCCTCCTTGTGCGGGTGCCCCGTGCTCAAAGCCGGGGCCGCCGGAGGGCACTGTTGTGGAATATTCGATCCCATGGTGCCCTCATCAACGGCCAGGAGGGAAACGCCGGAGTGGAGTTTAGTGGGTAGGGTCGCTCTGCTTCCTTCTCGCTAGGAGAAGAAGCACGGAGCGGCGAGTCCTACACACCCCCCAAATGACCTACCCGAGGTCGGGGGACGGTGCGTAACTGCATTCTCCACTCCGTCAAAAAAAAAAAGGTACTCATATGTTATTATTTTTAATAAAAAAAGAAGCATAAAACATAAATCGATTCGAATGTATTAATTAAATGAAAATTTGTAAATACCGCGGCCAAATAAGGAAATAACGAACAACATTAACAAATGTAATTTTATTAGCTTGCCTCTCTAGAAAGACATAAAAGGCAAGGTATTGTTGCTTTTATAAGCTTTAATTTTATCTGTAGTAGAAACATGTTTCGCCTTATATGACAACTCACTGACAGGTATTCGATAATTGACTATGCTGTTTTTTAATTAATTTAAATAGTTTGTCTGGGGCGTGTGTCACTTCATTGGATAGTACCTATTACGAGACCATAATATATGGAGTAATTGAATATTCTTTTTTTTTAATAAAGTAGGTACTAATATTGATTTTTTTCTTTATTTAGAAGAAAAAGAAGTCATTTTAGGTCATTTCCTCCGTATCAAAGGTTTAACACGATCTAGTTAAAATAATTCTTTAAATAATGAATTAATGTTTGAATGAATGAATAACTTTCATTCATTAATTCAAGGTATTCATCTTTTCAAGGTAGTTTTAAATAAAACTACCTTGAAATAACCCCTCTATAATATACCCTCTTCCAAAGGAACTCAATAAAATTTTCTTTCAATTAACAGATATTTCCAAAAAAACTTTTTCGTTTCACTCTCAAACTTTGTACCAACAGATAGAACCTTATCGGCCTCGTCTTGTGGCAATCAGATGCGTGCGTGAGAACTACGGTTTGAGTCGAGAAAAAATGCGTATGACTCAATATGGTGTGAACGCGTCATTTTTAGTTTTATTGTGGCAGCGGACCGTTGCTTCAACGAGACGACAATTACGTGCAGGTCGCAATTATCCGTAGAAATAAAAGGCAAAACTAATTAAGACCCGCTGTCTCCATCAATACACAAGTGTTCTACGTATTTTGGACGGATCAAGTCTAGTTAAACAACTGTTTTAACAAGCCTGACATCTTGTTTAACAACCTAAATATAGTAGTTAATAGGCTCGATTAAAATAACGTCAACAATGTTATACTCACGTGGTTTCGGAGTAGTTTTTTGTAATATAGACTACAGGTAGACTTCCTCTCAACGTCGAGAGCACTTCCAACCAACCGAAAAGATATACATCATAGAAGGCGTTAAAACACTCGTCACGCATTAACAAACCATGACATAATAGATTCGGCAAAGTGCAGTAATCAGCCCTTTAATAAGAAGGTGTTAGGGCGCAGCGTATTTATTACTTTAATGGAATATCAGCAATTAGGGCCAGAGATAGAATCGGCTGTGCTGACAAGGTGCAAACGAGAGTGGCTTGACCGGATGCAAGATAAAAAAAGTTTGAACAAGTCAGCCTCTACGACGGTTCTGTACAATAAAATAAAACAGTCCGCAGCACTTGCTTCCATTACTTTCTGACAAGCGCATTTACGATTTCCATTAACTCTTAAACGAAGACGGTTTAAACAGATTTGCCTATAGCGCATGTTGAGAATAAGTTAAAGGCACGGTTCGTTCTTTTCTTAACAAATGGAACCCTAATAAAACAATGCAACCGATGAATTACCATAGAAAATGAGCGGAACGGACGGATTAAGTGAAATACAATCAAACAAGGAGGTGCGAGCGTGCGGGGAATTCAAAATAAACTAGCGCGCCGCCCCGCGGCGGCACACGCGGTTTTTCTTTATGGTACAGCTTCCTGACATTAAATCATAATGCAGATAAGATAAAATTGCCTTTGCCTCCTTCGGCTTAACAATCTTCGCACTAGAGAAGCGAGGTTTTATAAAAAATGTGTGTTTATCTATTGTACAAGCCATATTCGCAGTAAAATAAATATACGAGAAAATGTTACATATAAACAATAGGGACGCTACTATACTTTCCATTCATAATAGAAAACTTTTCTGTCCTTTGAATATTTGTAACATTGCATGTGTTGTCTTATATTTTATGGCAATCTTTGACTTAATCTATTTTAGTAAAGTTTGCTATATAAATTGCAAAGCTCCTAATAGCCGGCCATATACGTTCGGGTATATCCACCGGATCTGCTAATGGTAGATTTATACGGCGGATATCCGGCGGACATACCCGCTATGCGGATCCAACGGATTGCCCGTACGTATATGCCCAGCTATAAGGTATTTTTCCTTAGCCCGGTTCGGTGTCCCACTGCTCACTCTTTCCCGAAATTCGATTCTGTCGAGTGCACAGTGTATATTGCCGCCACCCCCATTGAACGTGTCCTGGTCATACCGCCATCTCCTTTTTGTTCTGCCTCTGCCTCGACCATGTCGTGGGGTCCATTCGGTAATAAGTTTTGTACAACGTTCGGGATGCATTCGGTAGATGGGCGTTTTTATTTTACTTTTTATTCAGAAAAAAAAAAGTGTTTTAAGTTTTTTGTTTCCATTTGAAATGAAATGAAATGAAATGAAAAACATTTATTTGTGACATCACAGGAAACAACATAAGAAACAAAAGAAAAGACAAACAAGGATTAGGGTGTGTGTGCGTCACAAAATGGACCCAACTCAGCATATTGCCAGCCAATAAACCGGCGCTGGTCTTCCGTAGGGCCCAAATGGTGATTTCACCACCATTTTTCATAGATTTAGTATGGCGATAGCGCAATGGAAAGTTGGAAAAGTGTATGGAAATTTTAGGACACTTCTGTTTTCCCCTACCAGGATTGAAAGAGCTCGCAATTCCGGGTAGCTATAAAACTTTCCAATTTAGCAAAAATTCGTTTTCTACAAAACAAAAAATAAAAACGCCAAGATATGCCCTGCCCCCAGTCCCACTTCAGTTTATACTAGGTATATAATTCAATTTTAAATAACAATATTAAAGCATTATATATTGAAAGAGATGTCATATACTACAGAAAAAGTGACCAAGGTCCCCGGTGAGCAGGTTAATTGTACAATATTAAAGCAATTGTAATTCAATTAATCAATTAATTGCGTCCAGAGAAAAGTCATTTAATAAACTAAATAAGATTAATGAATGATCTTCAAATCATAAAAGTACAAAACTAAGTAACTCTTCATCTAGCACTCATAACCACAATCGCACTTCAATTTCAAACAACCTTTCATTTCTAAAGATAATAACTCACTAATCAAGACATAAAGAACAAGACAGCATCGTCAACGGCTACCTGAAGGCGTCGGCCGGCGTTCAAATAGCCTGACTCAGCAGCGGCACACTCCGACGCATCGTTGGCCGCCATTACTGCGCAAGTTATCATTAGGTCGCGCGCACTTCGCAGAACCAAAAACACCAGTCACTCCGAAACCAATTTTGATCAATTAACGAGCCGACAGCAATTTGTAGGAACAGATGAAACCGTGTAGAGATGTCGAAAACGTGTCCTTGTTAGTACGATTGTGGTTTGACGGGAAATTTTATTGCAATATTGATGTGTGAGTTAAGCTCTTAATGTTCATCTTTGTGATCAGACCAAAAGAATGAAGGCTCTCCCAACTACTATAAGTCTCGTAGGTACCTAAAATACATTTCATTTTGGTCGCGATATAGAATGCCTACATAATACAAGAAAATTTAAACACTTACGCTCACCTTTTTCGCTCTTGTCATTATGACATTTAGCCTAAAAAAAATATTTTCCCTTACAGTACAGAATTGCGTTAATAAATTTAGATACAAATAAAACAAGACACATGTGTCAGCTAATAAAAACAATACCTACCAGTAAAAATCATTTAAACCAGTGCCATAACCAATACGTCCAGTCAATATTGTATTTTAAACGTTTAAGTCGTTGCCAGCAGTCAACGCCGTCAAAGACTATTGGATTCGAAATAAAAAATGAATCACACATTCGTTACGCCGTTTTAGAGAATTCAATTAAACAGAAACCACTTTGCGGCTCGGCTGGCTGAATGCGTACCTATTAGTTACAGTTACCGTGTTTCTAGATAATCGGTCTTCTAAAAAATACACAACAATGAAGCTGATTATTCACAATTCGTGGAAATTCTGAAATATCGCAATTGCACGGTCGCTTTTATTGCGAGAAAATCTTGGTTTTTATTGCGAGAAAAACATGACGACATTAAGAGCGATAGGATATAGGATACTTGAGTTTTGCGAGCGAGTTTTGTATGGAGGCGAACACGTCGCGAGTTCGCCGCAACAAGTTTTTTATAGAAATCGCTTTCAAATCGCCCAAGTGTGATAAGGCCCTAAACAGGATGCAGATTATGCAGATGGGTAGTAGTTGAAGCTTCATGTAACGCAAAAGGAGATGTTTTTAATAATCCCGTTTTAATTAATTTCTGCTCTCCTACGGAGCAATAAAGGTTAGATACCTAACCTCGAATTTGTCCATAATACCTGAAACCTTTACCCAAAAACCTGATTTATCTGTTTAATCACCATTAAGGGTAATTTAAATAAACGAAAAGGATGTTAAAAAACTATTAATAACATTTGTATTTAGCGTCGTTTATCTCTTTAGCCCGACGCCCGATTAGTAGGGAATGCCTTGAGGCGTTCACTCCGCCATTTCGTTTCTTGTCTTGCGTTATTAATGGATTTACAATAGTAAAAAATTAATGAAAAATAAAACATTCCACATATCCGATTGGTATATCCGACCTGAAACGGAACGAACTTTTAAGCGGCATTTCCACCAAAGATTGCCAAAGATGCGTATGAAATAAAATCGAGTAGAATCCACCTGCGCTGAACGAGTTATATAAATGATGTCGGTGTGGAAATGAAATGATTCTTAAGATACAAAACTCTTGCTACAGAACTACACATGCCTTGCCCATCTCTGGTGGACAAACTGAGCCTCCTGAACTGAATTAAAGTAAAATCCCTAATTATTGACACTGAGGAGTACCAACCACTCACCAATAAAATAGTCTTATTCACTTTTGTCTTACAACACAGGACAGGGTACAGTCGACCACCGGTTTTGGTCCTTATCAAAATGTGACTAGATGTAAAATCTGTCAATGTATCATACATATCTTTGTAGTTGACTGTACCAGCCATTCGTGTGGTGCCGACAATATTGTAGTTTATAGCACTATTGAATATAAATGTTCCAGTCGAACAATAACCAACACTTCGCCCATTAGCAACATTTAAATTGAGACCCACTTCCTTTTTCGGAGCCTGGTTATAAAATATGTCTCGCAAATCATATCGCAAGTCCAATTCTCCAATGACCCAGAATTACGATGCCTGAGCTTAACTGCCTCGGTACTATAATGTCGTATCCACCGCTTAGCTGAATATAAGTATATAGCAGTACTTCTCTGAGGGCCAAAATTTACGCCGTTAATGTCAGGCCACAGTTCGTCGAATATTCCTTATTGTGCTGTCATAGTCCGGACTGACAGTGCGGACGTAATCCGCTATTCATTAAATATTCGTCCACAATTACTCGCGGAACGCCCGGCTGATAACTGCTGTCATGCTACATACTGTCAGAGGGAACTATCATTTAATTCGCCATCTTATCTGTTTAAGTGAACATTTAGTGGGTTATTAATGTCAAGTAATTAAATTACGATTTACGTCATAGCGGAGAACCTATTCGGTGTATTTAAAGTATGCAAACAAGAAATGCATGACTTTTCGCTGCAATAATTCATAAACTGCCCATGCAATTCTGAACGCGATAGTACATCCTCCATACAGCCCCGATAATAAATCCATCATATTCATGCAAAACATTAAAATACATTGGATCTAACAGAATTTTTGTAACGTAAATTAAAAAAAAAACCTTTTGAATTCGTGATTTCTGTAATTCAGCGTCTGTCACACTATCAATTGATTAAAAAAGTTGAATCTTTGTTTCCACCACTTGCAAAACTAATGGAATATCTAAGTACACCGGCAGTTAACTTGTAGTAAGAGACCCTGCTTTAGTGCCAATTGAGATGTAACATTACCTACATCTAATGTCGGCATCAAAACGGAAGAAATATTACAAAACGTTTTCTTCCCTCAGTAGGGCAAACTTTGGAGAATCGGTGACACGAAGTTACTCGGTGATTGTTATTTATACCCATATAGTCTAATAACAGAACTACTCGATATGTTTAAGACTTTGAACAATTTCCAGTTGACGAAACCTGCGTTGTGGATTGTTTAGGGTATGTGCATTTCCAGTCAAAGTCAAAGTCAAAGTATTTATTGTATGTAAGAATTAGGTTACATGTGATGGTGACATTATCTACATTTATATATTTGTCTCACTAAATCTTTACCTTTTCAGGTGTACATACATTTATTATTTATTATTTATATATCATTATTTATTATTTTCTACTACTTACTACATACAAAAAGACTTATAACACGTAATACAATAGGACTCATGAAAGTTATGTGTAGTCTAGATATTCATTAATGCTATAAAAACATTTTTCTATTAGCCATACCTTTATTTTTAACTTGAACAAATTAAGAGGCATATTTTTAAATAGGTCTGGCAACTTATTAAAAATTGTGATACACATAATGTATACGTTTTTAGCAGTAAGTGACAATCTAACATATGGCTTAGGTAATTTGCATTTATAACCAGATCTAATCAAACGTGAGCCCAATGAGTTGATGTCAATGAAAAGGTATTTATATTTTTGAACGAAAACGCAAACTTCATACATGTAAATACTGGGGAATGTGAGGATATTATTTAGTAAGAAGTACGGACGGCATGAATCATCTTGATTCATTGAAAATATGGCTTTAATGCATTGTTTCTGAAGTATGAATATGTTCTGTTTGTCAGTGCAGTTGCCCCATATTACCACACCATATCTTAAAATAGAGGTAACATAGCCATTATATGCTAATAACGCTGCATGAATGGAAACTGTTTGGCGTATTCTTCTGAGAGCAAAAACAAAGCTATTGATTTTGGAACATAGTTTTTCCACGTGTTCTTTCCAGTTGCATTCACTATCAATAAGTATGCCTAGAAATCTAGCGTGCTGTACTTCTTTTATTACTATATTATCATAACATATATTTAATTGTTAGGAGGTCGCTTTATTGGTATGGACCAGTAGATGGTGGCATTTTCATTCTACATGATAATGTGCACCAAGTATCCGAAAACACCAATATACCACAATATAAACAAGTGGGCTACATACTTCAATACAATTATGGTTTAAGCATTGTTCTTAGAATGTTTGCAACGGCACATTAAACACTAAACCTTATTTTAAGGGGATCCGTAGTCATAGTCAACTTGTACCCTTATAGCTTCGGCACGTCTGTCTGTCCATCCGTCTGCGGCTTAGCTCAATGACCATTAGTAGTAGAAAGCTGTAATTTGGTATGAAGTACATATCAATCTTTTTTTTTTATACTACGACGGTGACAAACAAGCATACGGCCCGCCTGATGGTAAGCGGTCACCGTAGCCTATGGACGCCTGCAATTCCAGGGGAGTTACACGCGCGTTGTCGACCCTTTAAAAAGGAGGATTCGCTGTGTGTGTGTGGCTGTGTGTGTGTGTGACAAAGTGAGCATAACAACATGATAGTAGAGCTTTATAAAGACTCAAGGAAAATTATTTGACAATATCATCATCATCATCATTTGAGCCGAAAGAGTCCACTGCTGGACATAGACCTCACCCAAAGATTTCCACAATTACCGGTCCTGCGCCACCCGCATCCAGCGGACTCCTGCGACCTTCACCAGGTCATCAGTCCACCTTGTGGGGGGCCTCTACCCACGCTGCGCCTTCCGGTACGCGGTCGCCACTCGAGAACCTTTCCGCCCCAACGGCTATCGGTTAAGTTTACCACTTAAGTTTAGCGATTCGGAGAGCTATATCGGTTACTTGGTTCTGCCGCATGGTCTCAATTCCGATACGATCTCGCAGAGAGACTCCTAGCATAGCCCTCTCCATTGGGTGACTTTTCTCTCGTGACTCTTGGGTGACTATATCATAGTATAACCAAATTCACACAAGTGTCACATATACAGGGTGGAAAGACACGACGATCCTTCTCGCAAAGGGGGGTTAGTTTAAGTGATGGAGAATCGATTAGTAATGTTTATATTTTTGTTACGAACAATCAGTAAAAATATTAAAATTAATTAATGTTCTTCTTAGTGACAACCCTGCTATTACTATGTACTATACCTACATGTAACTGTAATGTGACACTTTATGTTTACAAAAATTACTTCGATTTTGCTCGGCATACCGCAGCACTCGCTCTTCAAACCTTGGTGCAATGTGAACTACACCTCCCCGTTGGTCGTTTTGGCCCATTCGTGGTACTACGGGCTGATTATTTGCCACGCGACGCGATCAAAGGCCCGTAAAATTGACATACGGCTAGTTGGGTGTGGTGGAGGATATCTTTGTCGATAGCGTCGTAACTATAATTACACTCCCCGTATAACATAAGCAAATTTAGGTAATCGCGGGCTCCCAAGGGCATTTTGAAAATAGGTTTTATCACGTAATTTGCAATTTATTTACGTCACTGTTTTATCACGGGTAAGACTGGGTAGAAATTAATATTTTTCCCAATCAAAATAATACAATTGTGCAAACTACCCACTTACAAAAATCAAACTTAACCATAGAGAAATTGAGACTAAGGGCAGTTACAATAAATAGGTTCATAAAGCCCATAATACACCGCCAGAAGAGCATACTAGGCGGGGTGGAGGTGCGTGGAAGCTAGAAAATGCAGTTGGTTAACCGATTTGTATGGAAATACCTAAGAAATAAACCGATTGCATACCCTATCTGTAAAGCGGGCCGGGAGGCAACCGCCATATTGTAGCGGGTGGGTAGTATGTATGTAGTGTATGTACAAACATGTTGTTATTCTTGATAGAAGTATGCTATTAAGGCGGTAGGTATAGGATGGGCTTTATGAACCTAATGTGTTGTTAATTTATGTTAAGTAGGATTGGGTTTGGCAGGGTGGTACTGGCTGTCAGATGATGAAGTAAAGGAACGATCGAATTTGGTTTGATAGTTTAAATACTTTTCTTATGAAAGATTAGTTCACGTAGGTATGATTTAGTAGGAAATACGACTAACTTGGCAAAAGTAACATGTTTATTTGAATTATAAAAATAAAGGCTTCAGAAGATATTATTTTCAATTCTACGATTCTGCATGTATAACTGCCCTTAGTCTTAATTTATCTATGGTTAGTTAGATTATTGTAAGTGGGTAGTTCACACAATTGTAATAAATATTATGGGGTAGAAATGTTGTTTTGGTAAATGTCACTGACCTTTGTGTTATTGTTAAATGTTATTGAACCTAATGAGGGTTGTCACTTGCAGTATTTTGCATCAAAAGTTAACTGCCTATAACTTGAAAACGCTTACGAATATGAGCCTAGTTTCTTTAGAGGAAATACAGTACTAAATCTAAACAATCCCCCTTTTGCGGAAAGGATCGTCGTGCCGTTCCACCCTGTATATTAAGCTGAATTTCACTGAATTACCTTTTTTAATGAATAAAAATAAATTAGTAAGTATTATAAGGTCGCCGGGAGACGCTGGATGTAGGTCGCTTCCAACCGGTACATATGGAGGTCCAAAGAGGAGGCATATGTTCAGCAGTGGACATCTTATGGCTGATATGATGATGATGATTATTATTCTCTTTATTTATTTTTCTTCTTAGGTTAGAGTTTTTTTACACACATGATAAAAAAAAAACTAACCTAGGGTGCCGCCGGCAACGGAGCAGGGCCCAGGCTGCCGATGGTTAGGGCCGCAGAGAAAGGAACCGAACCGAAGCCGGACTATACGTGCCGTGTCCAGGAATAGCACCTTCTACATATTATTATTATATTAATTTGGTACAAATATAAGAAAGAAGTTTAGGGGTGGTACACAAATTCATTTATTTTTAGAATAGACAGGTAGATACTCGTATTATATCGACAATAAATAAACCTAACTATCACAGATTAACCAAGGTTTACCTATCCATATTAAAGATTATTGGCAGAGCAATTATATTTAAAGAAAAGATCTGCTTCAAACATCTGTCTAAATACGTGATTCAAAACGCGTAGAATTAAGAAAACAGCTAAAGTCAATGTTTTGACAAGTTTAAAGAGAAAAGACTTAGTTTAAAACACTCATTCTGTTATCTGCGTTCCAATCTGTAGGCAATTGGTTGTAAGAACAAGTTAATTTGCGGTCATGAAACGTTAAGTATTATAAGTTACCCAAATTACCAATCGGCTATGTTCATTAACCTTCATTAAGTGACTTTCGTAAAATACAATGTCAATCCTGGCCTAACGTATTGTTTTAGAGCACGCGATTAAAACTTTTCTCGTTAAACCAACGCACTGCTAAGTGATGAGCCCGAGCAATTTTAAAGTGCATTCTAGTTAATTGATAGGTGCGAGAGTGGATGAATGAGACGTCGACCGTCGGCTCCAAGCATTCAATTTGCCTTAAATCAGCGCACGTCCGAGCCGCAATTAAAACGAGCCGAATGCGCTGCGGGATATAATCTACGTCAACACTCCGCCAATATTCATCCAATTTCCAAATACCATCGCCGCGATGTGGTGAAATGTTAAAGTGCGCTGCGAGTGCAGTTTCAGAAAGTTTAGTGTAGTTTTGATTGAATAAGGATATGTGGTGTCTCAGCATTGGCATGGCGAAATATCGCCTTTGTCATAGTAAACTTTGCTTAAGTATTGAATATGAAACTAAATACACATTCAACGTAAGGTGATAACTACCGTACTACGTGTACAGTTATTTTATTGCTAATAACTCGTGTGTCCCCATTGTCAAAATGACACTTTTAAATGTCACCCACACTACGTGCCATAACCCAAACGTGTCATCATGACAATGTCGTTGGCGATAGGCTCTCCACGCGATAAGAAAATTAAATCATATTGAATTAAAACTTATGGTTAATATGGCACCAAAATCGTGAGTAAATGGCTGTTCTACAGAATGACATTTTTTAACCTGCCTATTCGTCTTCACATTTTTAGGGATCTACATTAAAGTAGCCTTATAACTGTTAAAATTTTAGTTTTAGTTTTAGTTCGTTCTCGTGCGGTTTAATTCTGTAGTGTATAAGTTAAATACTATGTTGCTACTTGTGAGTTCCTATAATTGGCTCTTTGTTTTCATTATCAATGTATAATTTATGATTACAGCTGTTGGTTCTCCGAATAAAATAAAATAAAATAAAATAAAACACAGTGTATCTATTCCTTTGGCACTTAAGCGGTTTACCACTTTACGACGCGTGAGTGACACTCGATGTGTGAGGTAAAGTTATAGTATAGTCATCGCAGTTGGGAGAATAACATGTATACCTATACATTGCCTGAAGGGCATTCTATATTTTAAAATTAAAAAGTATTTGATAATAATCTCTTGAAAATATCCGGAACCAGATTGAAGTTGAGTTTACTTCCATCAATAAATAACATAATACACAGAAACAATACGTTGGTGCATCGGATCCAATATTGCTGGTGTTAATAACGGAGCAGTGATAACTCTAGACAATGGATAGAGTCTGGGACTTAGACAATTGGACGCGTCGCAGCGTCAAATGAGATCTCCCGCGAGCCAATCTCCCGGTTCAATTTGCTCTAAATCAGAGGCACGCGCGCACCCGATCGCTGGGGTGCATTGTAATTAAATTACTGCAAGTACATATAGAGAGTAAGTAGATATTGAATACTAAGAAATGTAAGATACACTCGCTTACTGATGGTACAAGTTGCGGAAACTTTCCAAAATGCTTAAAAATGACTCGCTAAACGCGAATAAAAGAGCGCGGCCTATGTCGCACCTACAGACACCTGAAATAGTTCTTCCATTATGAAGGCCGCCAAATATCTTTTTTTTTCACTTTCAAATCGTGACCAGCCTCTTAAATTCGCTTAATTTTGAGCCATTTATGTCTATTTGTTTAAATATGACAACTGGTATTCGTTCTTTGAGTATCGAGGCACATCTAAATAAACAACTTCATTTCAATATTATTAATTACATGAAAGAAAAAACTTGAATAAAATCACAAGTCAAAAATTCTTCACCATAAGAGGCACTCACAAAAAACCCGAGTCAAATTAATTTAAAGTAGAGCAAAGTAAAAGATAGGGAATAAGCAATCTAGTTCATAGCTGAATTCACTAGCATCCTACAAACTTCACGTACCGTTAATTCATGAGATGGTTCATGAGAAGGGCTTCTTCGACGTACTTAGCACCATTAAGATAAATTCAAAAGGCGTCGGATGGGTTAGTCGAACGGATTGTGGAATAAACATCGGAAAGCGAAGGAGGTACGAATAAACGGACAGCATAATGCTTCCCGCAGACAATAAGCCATAAAACCGTTAATATACTTAGATAGTTACGTACGCGAGAAGGTACCTACTATTAGGAATTTAGTTAAATTACTTATACCACACCCCACACTTCTAAAAGCAAAATGGATAATTTCTTGGTATTTACTATTTTTCCATTGTCCGACCGACTCGTTCTCCCTAATTATGAAAACTGCCTGTTCCTCAAATAGATGGACGTTATACTATCCCAAATAAGTCTACCATTATATCGATTGTTATTCCAGTTTAAAGTAGACAGTGCAAATGTCAGTGTCTCAAGCACTAATGTTTACTCATTATATTTGTTTCATAAGTAGTAATAGTAAAAAAAAAATTCTCTTGGCCAGTATGTTCAACCAAGCAAAACCAGTATGATTTATATTATTACTAATATTTGCAATGAATGCTTGGTCTCACAGTAAATTATAGCGTTTAGAAAAAATACGTGAAAAGGAGACGTTTCAAAACTCCCTGCCGGCCACAAAATGCCGTTGTATAGCAAACTGCATCTGGAAGGGGAGCCTTGTGGTGGGGTAGTATTTAATTATCCCGTAGCGGAAACGCAAGGCGGGATCGGGTTGACCCCACCCGCAAACAAAATGGCTGCTGACGTTACAATTACACGCTTTTATCAACCTGCGGAAGTCTCTGCTCACTCCAGAATCGAATTCATACATAATCCTCTATGTAAGCGTTGCAACAACGTTGTTGTTGAATTCGTACGGAACATGTTGCAACTGCATGTTTTTTGTTACAATGTGAATTTAATACAATTCATTCCGTTAAAGATCTTTTGAAAATATATTTATTACTACAGCCAGAAACGTGTTGTAGAATACAAAGCGAATGCGCAAGACAGGAGAGATAACAGTAGGTACCTTTGGGTACTTTTATTGTGGTTACATACAAGTATCACGTTCGATAGGTGTTTTATTTTGTTCGGTAAATCCTTGTGACTGAAAAACAAGGTCAAAGGAGATAATTAAGTTTTTTATGCAAGGCTTTATACAGCAGATATTATACCTATTTAATTTAAGCTTTGAAAATGTAGGCAACAAATATATGTATAGAGGGAGTTTTTTTAACACCTGGCGAACCTCAGCGCGGTTTTTATTCGCAACTCGCGAAATTGTTGTTTAACATGCCCGCATAATAAGTGGGTAGTACAAAAGCATATAATATTCTGTCTAAAAGTAGCTACGTTATGCCAACTGTATTTTGCGTAAATATTCATATTACTGCTAGTATTTGTTAAGAGATTGAGAAGAAGATAAAAATATGATATTTTAATAGTTAAATATAAATGTTAAATTATCCTCCACTCTTACCACGTTAGACCTGGCCACTTGTCGTGCTCATTTATGCATATTTACATCCCGGAGTTAGTCCATAGCGTAAAAAACAACACCGACTTCGTTTTAATATTCTAAAGAGATGCCAACCAAATTAAACTTTGCAAATGTAATGGGATGAGACATGCCGTCGCGTGTAATTGGCTTTTGCTGACAAAGCAAAAAAACTGTCTGAATCACATTTTCACAAGCCTCACAGCTAGCCTAATTTAAGTTTTAACCCACAATTGTAGATGAGTTTTAAAAATTCATTTTACACCGAAGTAAATAAAAATCATAAGAGTATAAGTGTCAATAAAAGCAGCATTCTTTAAATTTATAAAATGCCATATTAATCATGGTAGATCATCATAAGAATAACACTGCGTGGAATTTGGATTAATTACACCTTTTTTCAAGCAGCAAGCACGCATGCCAAGCAAATAGAGCAACTGGCTCAATTATTTTAATAGCGTGCAAATGTAAGGTATTTATACGCGCTCATTTTCTAAAATAAACCAATCTCATTGCGATTAGGTAAATACATTTTACAATGCATTAGCTCGAAAAATTGGAAAGTCGCTACATTTTTCAGAATGAAAGGTCATATCTTTTCTTACCAGACTAAATATTACACGTAATATAACCACATTGACAAGCTTTTTATTATTTCAAAATTTCATTGAACTGCACCCAAAAGTGATATTTTTATAATTAAATGGTCATATCGGTTCATATCGTATCGTATCGGTATATAGTAACCGACACTAGTCGGGAAAAAGCCTACTTTCAACACTTGTATCATAAATAACTATTTCATAAATGGAGTAGGTAAATAGTAGTACTAGTAGGATTTAAACAAGAAAAGTATATGGGACCTAATAGCAGAAAATCTAGCTCAGTTTTAGTCTGAACTTAGTTTGAACAATAGTCATATTCTTTATTGTAATGTACAAATATATTATAATATAAATGTATTCTGCTAAATACTCCTGTTAAGACTGACAGCCAACGCACATCAGCCTCAATCGTCACCTACCGAGAGTCAAACCACGTTATCTCTTCTCAGCAAATGAACTGTCAAACTTGAAAGTGTTATTTTAAACGTCAAACTTGTATGACATTATGACGTTTACTTAACACTTTCAAAGTGTGTGCTATCAAAACCTAGGAAACTTAGCATAGACAAACTCCACCTATATACCTAACTACATGGAACATTCATTATTCAAATGTCGTTCAGCTTCACTAAGAAAGGATATTTTTAAATGATACCTTTAAAAGATTGAAACCGGGATCGAAAACGGTAACTACTTTTTTATTTTATTTTTCTATATAAGACGATAATACTATCGTCTTATATAGAAAAACGACGCCGACGACGCGGACATACGTCCGTCGCGCTCCTGCCAGAATAATGGTAGGAGCGAGGAGCACATACTTTAGAATAACGCAGTCGCTATCGACCACGGTTACGTACAATGTGCTTACCATGAGTTGTACGTAACTGTATTGGAATGCCGCAGTCGCTATCTCTGAACTCTCAAGCTTAACTCATGGTAAGCACACAACTCATGGTATACGCATCTTCTCAAGTGAGCTTCTCGTTTCGAGCTGTAATCCCTCAAACAATGCATGGTCTTTGTGTGTTTTGCAGTGTCTTCCTTTAACATGAGTTTGCCGTTGCCGTTAGTTGCTATATATTTCGAAGTATAGAATTTGCCGCGTTATCTACAGTTGCATCCCGCTTCCACCCGCAAGTGCGAGCAAGATGCACTGACAATGCGTTGATGTAGACGCTAGCGACCATAGATTTGTAAAGTTAATTTCAAACTTGTGGTAAGCACACACGATATCAGTACGAAGTCACTAGCGACGGCCCTGGTAAACTCATGGCAGTCCTTCAGTGCTGGAACATTGCGCGGGCAAGATTTACGTTTAAGTACATTTATAAATAAGTATGTGTTTTAGTTTATTATATCTTCGCGCAGTTATTCAGAGGCTCGGCTGACGTGCTCTTATTAAAACTTCAGCTCGGATCTCGCGCTGCCCGTTCACGCGTACTTGATGCCGTCTGCATAATAATGGACCAGTATTGAAATCAAACTGTTATAGTATTTATGACTACTGCTCAGTAGTAACTTAAGATAGTTATTTCGTGGAAATGGTTAGTTTGTGTTGAGTACTTTTAAATTTTTAATGGGCATATGAATCTCAGTTGATGGATGTGGCGTTGAATGCTAAGCACATTCAGTGCCAGGCTCCTTGCATTCCATACAAAATGAACCCGGCTAGCGGGTTCCTGGCAGCAAAAATTAAGGGAGTTAGGTGTTAACCTACACAGAAATAAAAATATTTTACTATATTGTCAGAATTTATAGCGATTGATGCTGGTGTAGAAATATTTCAGCTATGGGTAGTAGATTTTTTTAACGGCAAATATTGTCAAGAAGTAGAATTTTCTATGAATGAGTAAAAAATATAATTGTCACATATATGACAATAAATCTGTGAAAGGAAACTAGACATTTTTTTCCGTGTAAGGAGGTGGACTAACTATTTGAAAAATACCAATGAGAGCCGGTTGATAACAAAGGTGCACGTAGTTCTCTACATCACTCCTTCATGTTTACATGATGATGAATAACTAACTAACCAACTAACTACGCTGACTCAGCGACCCAAAATGAGTCTTGGCCTCCGACACAAGAGCACGCCACTCTACCCGATCCTGTGCAATCTCTCGCCAATTTTTGACTCCGAGATCACGCAGATCCCTCTCCACCAGATCTATCCAACGGTACTTGGGCCGACCGACCGGACGACGTCCAGTCGGTCGACCAAGGTGTGCTCTCTTCACCTGGCGATCCCCTCCCATTCGCTCAAGATGGCCGAGCCAGCGAAGACGATGGGCCTTAGTCTCACCAATGATATTTGGTTCGGCTACCAGTTCTTGTATTTCGGCATTTTTGAGGATCCTCCAATTACCATCGTCCGTTCTTACAGGTCCCAGGATTTTTTTGAGCACCTTACGCTTCGCTACTAAAAGGCTATGCTCCTCCTTAAGTGTTAGCGTCCAAGTCTCATAACCATACATTAAAATGGGACGGATAACCGTCTTATATATCTGGAGCTTAGTAGCCTTACTGAGAAGCTGCCTTGCTGAGATGATGAATATGATGATAAATTACATAGCCAGTTGGTTCAAAAATCTTTACTCTGTACCTTAGATATTTGAAAAAAAATGAGTTAGGAGCTCTTAGAATTGATAATAGAAAACATTTCAATGATTTTTAGACTTGTTGTCTGTTTGTCTGTCTGCCTGTTTAATTGTTCGAGCATCACGTGGGAACGGCTGAATGCATTTAGATGCAACCTTCACTGGCGCGTTAAGGAGATCTCCTGTCAGGTTATAGGCTAAAAAAATATTATTATTCCGGGACGCAGTCGCGGGCGTCAGCTAGTTAAAATAATTCACGAATGGCAGAAATTGAACTAACTTAGTTCGAATTTCAAAAACCAGTTTGCACTTCTTATCGGATTTGACCGCTCAGCCCTCGCATTGTTTTAAACTTCATGACAAATTTGATAATACCTACGAAAAGCTATGATTAGGTGTATCTATTACGTTTTCGAAAACAGGTGTCTCTTCTTTCTTCTCTTCTTTCGATATAAAGGCAGCAAAGTTATGTGACACGCTCTCATGGCTGTACAAATAAGATTCCTTCATAGCGGAAGATACTATTGCAAGTTCAGCTTTTTAATGGTTCAAAATGTGAAAAGTCACCCAAGGCTTGAGGACTTATTGAGAATCTCTAATTAGAATAGAATAGAATAGAATAGAAATATTTATTTGGAAACATGAACCAGTAGCTATTGACAAATACCTGATAGATCCGTAAAATTTAGTTTTTCTCACTGGTCGTTCTCCGTATTGTAAGTACTTTTAGAAAGATGACTAATCTCAAGTAAATAAGTTAGCGTGAATAATTGCGGCCACCGCAAACGCGCCTCCAATAGTGCTGGGCCGTATTTTGTGCAGAATATTCTTGATATTCCCGTTCCCCGGTCTCTAATAAACCGGTAATGTCCCGGTGGTGTCTAATAACTACTACCTATGTGTAATAATATAACTGTCCCTGTGCAAATTTTCTAAAACAATACGGACACAATTATTTTTATTTGGGGAATCAACAGCAATACATGAGAAACCAATAAAATATATTTAATAGTTAGTAGGCATGTAGTTAATTATTAAATAAAGTTTTTTTTTATGATTTTGAATTGAAGCACCCATTCATGACAAGATTTTAAAAAATAAGTTTTTTTACAAAAAACAAGTTTGTTTCAAGCTTTTATAGTCGACTGAATTATCATTCCATGGTCAATTTATACTCAGAGAGACAATTCTAAGCAACCCATACGCAATGAAGGTGCGTTGTTTCATCACAGAGTCCCTATCTACAGCCACCTCCGGTCTTCATCAGCACATCAGCTCTACATTATTAACATAACATTGACTTTGCCAGTTAAAAATAGGCTTGTAAAATAGGTTTTTGGTGGTGCTGTAGGCAATATTTAGAGTCGACGATAATTCCGAGCTTTTGTTTATAACACTTCGCAATTACTTGGCGATAATTGCGAGCTTTTTCGCAATTACTTGGCTTTTTACGACAGCGTGCAAAAACATGGGTACATATTCATAGGACCATAATTATCGATTTTACTTGTCACATATTTGTTCGTTTTAATTGATATTTTAGTTATATTATTACCATTATGATCCTTAGTCACATCACTGTTGCCATCGCCGTTTAAACAGCCCGGAAAATAAAACAAAATCCCACTCTAATTATACGACTCGTACACACGGTTCATTTATTTGTCATGGCTATGAGACTAGTACAGGCTCGTTAGCTTCAAGCAGGTGCGCTGATTGGATTGACGGGCAATTTTTAACACGCGAAGGGCAGCTGCTACCGAAATATCACAATTATTGGGTCAATTGGCTCAATAGGGATGACGACTGGGTTTAAAAACAATCATCCTAATTAGTCCGTTAGTTAGATTATCTAAAATGATTAGACACTTTTTTTGTTATCAATTTATCTAAAATTTACCAAGATAAAGAGCATCAAAGTGCCGGCTTAATCATAAGATGTATGGCTTATAAAATAAATGAGATTAAAAAAAGTGCATCAAAGTTCCGGGGTGGGGGCTTGTGACGTCACGTAAAACTTTAATGCATTGTACTTACGTCAATTTTTATTTAAAGAACAAAAGACAAAAGACGTGTACAATATTTTTGAATAACCTAAGCGCCCGGTTGTTTTGTGCGGCAATCACGGCAGCAGGTTAAGATGATGAATGGGAAGAATTCGCATTCTCTCAGCAAATTAAAATTCAAAGACCATGAACTTTTTTGGCAGTTATGTTCCCTTTTCATGATGGGATCTACCAAGCACGTCAGTAGAACATACTACAACGTTTCTTCTAACAAACTGTGCTGCATTTGTCTCCTGGCTGACGAGAGAGAATAACAACAAGAAATAGTTGATTCACCCATACCCTTATTGTTAGTTACGAAGGTTTTGTGAATGAAATAAATGATAACTACTATTTAAAACGAGATATTTACCATGTACATTTGTTTTAATGAGCTCCCGATATTTCGGCACTGTTACAAGTGCCATGTTCACGGTGTAACTGATTTGCTGCGAGTTTTTATTTTATTTGTGGTCTACCCACACCCCGTAGCGATCTACCCGCTTACGGGTTCGTTTAATTTGCGCGGTGTCACTACCGCTACTAGCGTCTACTTTCTCACTTAGAACTCGATCACGTTCACGACACACGACACTTACAGTATCGACTGGTGCATTTCTTACCGAACCAATAACTTTTGGATTTTTGAATTTCCGAATCACTGGATGCCAGACCCTCGACAGTTGAAACCCGTCCCGTTAAATAGTAATTATAGTGTAAATGACCATGTTAGCTTAAAATCTTATATTGAAATAAATGATTTACGACAGTTTGTAGTTCTGCGCGCATTTAATATAAATAAGCTATATCTGAACGATATTACACATATTATCATGTTTTTTAGTAAAAGGTACCAGTTTTTCGATCGTTGATATGATTCATTTCTAAATGAGTTTTTAAGGCATTAGCGCCTTAGCGGTTGGCCAGAAAGGGGTACATTTTACTAAAAACGATCACATTTTTCAAACTACATTAAACTAGCGTAACTAGCATGTCAAAATCGATACTCATGCATCAAGCATAGGAAAATATATACCACACGCGCGTTGATGTCTTTTGTACGGACGAAAGCGGCAACACAACAGCTGTAATACGAGTAGGTTACTTTAGTAATCATTTTTCACAGAATTTGTGCCCAAATTGGATTCAGAAAAAGGTACAGTAGAGTATTAATTCAGCAACTAATTATCCAGAAATTAAATTAAAATAAATATGGCAGTTGAAACGGGAGGATAAATAAAGTCAGATTCAACAGTCACGCAGTATGTTTTTTTCTAAAATTAACAAAACTAATATGTGACACATTTATCACATTAGAAGTATAACATATAACAAACTATTAGATCAGTGGTTCTTCCGTTCGCTCCTATAGTTTCATATCTCAACAAGTATAATAAAAGTATTTTTTTTTTAAAGTTTTGTGAAAATATAATGCTTTATTAAATATGTAGGTACGTACACATCGTAAGCGTGGCACTAAATAAATAAATAAATATTATAGGGCAATCTTACACAAATCGACCTAATCTTACAGTAAGCTCAATAAGGCTTGTGTCGTGGGTACTAGACGACGATATACGAGTATATGTATAATAGATAGATACGTATAAATACTTAACTACATAGAAAACATCCATAACTCAGGAACACATATTTATGATAAACACAGTAATTAGTGCCCTGACCAGGGTTCGAACCCGGGACCACCTGCTTCGTAGGCTGGGTCACTACCAACTAGGCTAGGAGGCCGTGATTTTACTCGCTAAACTTTGTACATTCTCATGAAACTGTAAAATTCAGTAACGTTATCATGAATCACGTAAAATGTATTCATATAATGTTTGCCATTTACATAAAAAAAACCCTAGAATCAAACTGATTTAGTACGAATGTCGCAATATAATAAATGCATATATGTATATGGCTTGCGGACCAGTCTTTTTTTACAACTGGCCTAAAAAAGTATTTCGTATCAATCTTAATTAATTCACGAGCAAGACGGCGAGTAAATAAATAGGGGTATTAAAGGGTGTATAAGATATTTAATTATGGTAGATTTGGATCTGAGTGGTAGCCTGTTGCGTGACACGGTTTAAAGACCTTTTATAAAACATTTTTCACTTCAGCGTACAAGCGCGTGCGAAAGTTACGGGGCGCTGTTAAAACTTTTTTTATTCAATTTGGAGCGGCGATAATAAAGCTTGGTCTACATATAACGATGCTGCATAATAGGGATGACGACTAGGTAAAAAAACTATTACTCTAATTAGTCCGTCAGTTAGATTATCTAAAATTATTAGACACGTATTTTTTCCTTTTTCAATTAAACTAAAATTGACGAAGATAAAGAGCATCAAAGTTCCGGGGTGAGGGCTTGTGACGTCACTCCTAGGTAAGAATTGTACCTAGGAGTGACATTACGCGAAACTTGAACGCACTGTATTTTTGTCATTTTTGATTTGACGAACAAAAGAAAAAATACGTGTACAATATTTTTTTATAATCTAAAAGACGGACTAAATAGATTTTTTCAGTCGTCTAGCCTATTGTCATAGGTTACAGTATACTTTTCACACCACCTATTCATAAAGGGGTTTTTTTCTGTTCAAGCAAGGAGGGATCAAAGTGGCACTGTTCTTCCCTGCTTGGAGGGATCACACGTTTTCGGGCATCAGCTATAGGCCTCATGGTGTTGGTATGATGCTGTTTTCGGTTTTGTTTATTTCGGTTTTCTTAGTTGGCGTGAAAAACAGTATGTGCCACACGGTATCAGAATTATTTTCATCTTGGGCGTTAACGCTTGAATCCCGAATTACAGTCATTACGCTCAGGATTCTATTGTAAAATCCATCGCTTCATTCGGAATTTAATATACGCCCTCGCAGGCAATACCTCTATATTATTTTGATCCCTTGTAACACGGTTTACTATGTATACATACAGGCTGTGAGCTCAAAATTAAAAAAAATATTCTAAAAGTAGGCCTCAAGGACACTTCTATAAGTCAATAAGCATTACATTAACGCATTTGAATGTACAAACATTTACAATATATAGTGACAGTAAGTAAAAGTATTAGGTATAATCTAAATACTGATAGTTCAACAGCCTGGGTAAACAATGTTAAAATAAATGTACTAAGTAATATGGTAAGAGATGTATAGTATCTATAGTTAATAATAAATTAAGCTTTAAGAAGAACCTTCCGGTATCGGGTAATATTGCTGTCCTGCTTTACCTTTGCGTGTTACCGCCGATACCTGAAGTCTCCTCTTCCTTGCGTTTTCCCGGCTTATGCCATGGCTCAGTTAGCCTGGGATCCGCTTTGGTAAGTAATCCCAAGATTTGGCGTAGGGGCTAGTTTTACGAAAGCGACTGTCATCTGACCTTCCAACCCAGAAGGTAAACTAGGCCTTGTTGGGATAAGTCCAGTTATCTCATGTTCTTTTCTTTCACCGAAAAGCGATTGGATAATATCAAATGAAGCTTCGTACATACATATTTACATAGCCGGGGTTTTAACCTGCGACCTTCAGATGAATGACGCAGGCTCTTACCGCTGGGCCACCAACACTTACCCGGTACCCGATGTATCGTTCTAAAATCCGAAGGTTCTTGAAACTCAGACAGACTTTTCTTAACACAGTTACACATATACTAGTATTTTCTGCTCACTATTTTACTATCATAGCGCTTACCAGAATATTTGAACTAATGTTTAATGAATATTCAGTCTGAAGTAACAACATAGACGTATTTTATAGCCAGCAATTATCCTCCAGTCAATATCGCAATAAAATAAAGCAGTTTGCAATATTTTCATTTAACCCTGTTTATCCAAAAGGATACCGTAATGTACACGAGCCTTATTCGGGATTTTGTTAAATTACAGGTAGCTTTTATTCCGACGGTATGTTCAATCAAACATTCTTGTAGAAGCTGCGTACTACATCATTCCACGATGTCATTTGTATAAAATCATCGCGATTAATTAAATTTATATTAAAAATGTCACTTGTCCTTTAAGTCGTGTGCACAATTTTACGTGGCCGTATTCGATAGCGACTGCGGCGTTCGGGGTATGTCTTTCTCGCTCCTGCCAGAGTACTGGTAGGAGCGAAAAGGACATACTTTCGAGCACCGCAGCCGCTATCAAATACAGCTGCGTGCAACTCATTGTAAGCACACATGAATTGCTATAAATTTCGACACGTTATCTACAGTTGCATACTGCAAGTGCGAGCAAGGTGCACTGACAGAGTGTTGATGTTAGACGCTAGCGACTGTAGATTCCTACAGTAGATTTCGAACTGGTGGTAAGCACACAGTTTCAAAAATTACGTCTCCTCATGTTTTGTCTTTGATTGTAGGCTTAATTTCAACGACCTTAAGTTTGAATATTCCAACAGCCAGAAATGACGGGTGCATTAGAGAGTACGTTAACATGAAAATAAATCATTATAGAATGCAATATTCTAGCAAAAATATCACATCCGGCAAACATAAACCATTCAGTCGTAAACTACGTTTTATATCTTCTAAGCAAGCAAAGACCGTTGGCTCTAAAGCCATGTTTAGGAAATTAGCAGTAATTCTGAATGGGTACTTACTGCTTCTTTACGAGACAAAATGTATTGGCATCCAGTCTACTGGATTCAGTTCGTTTTAATGAACCTTGTATAATTTGCACACCCAATAGTAATTGCTACGCAAAACTACTGCCCTACAGTATTCCTAGTTACTTTAATTCTAAAAGATTTATTGACACTTGAACGTTTTAAGACGATTGAGTTATTCAACGATACATTTTATTACTGGCAGGTGTTGGTACTGTTATTGAGAGCATATAGATACTAAAGCAGAGGACTACGCGAATATCTAGCAAGAACTATCTAACTTTTTCATAGAATTAACTTATAATAGCACATTACTATGAGTGGCGGTCAATTAAAACACGAACAAAGGAAGCGTTTTAAGTCGACACGAATTGCGATTTACTTATTCGCACATGTATCGTACAACGTTGTACACTACATGTGGTCCTTTGCATTTTTCACGTAAGCACATAAAGTACTCATTACCGAAGTAGTGCGGTAATATAGTAATGTAATGTAGGTACTGTATAATATATCACTTACTTAACTTTTAGATTTTATTATGATGAAATACTTGGTTAACCAGTTCGCAATTTAAAATTTTGTATAGTAGAGTATTTAGCATGAGCTTATTAAAATTGATGGACAACTCTCACAAACAGATAAAATATTTTTTTTTTATCAATGTTTAGGTAAGTAATATATTTTTTATTCAACCCTAAATTTTTTTTTTTCTAATGCTTATAAGTTTAATGTACCTACCTATTTATAGCTAAGCTGATCAGACGGCGATGTTTTCTATCGGAGTTAGTCCCTAAATAGGTCAGAATTTTTTCAGTATAATCTACTTTATCGGGCCATGCAATATACCTAAGTATAGAATTAACAGTCTGTATACCTATATAACATAGCATTTCTGCGAATGTTGAATCAAATTCTACGTCGAGTGATGTTATTGTAGGAATTCCATAGCACGTAGTTTTCATCCAGCAAAAACATTAAGTATTTGGCCTTAGTGCGTGCCCTATTGACTTAATAAACATGTTCTAAATGTTATTACAGTATAAGTGTGTTGGCTCACTGTTGCCGAGCGACTTGTTCAATGTGGTCCTAATTTAATTCAGTGCCAGTAAATTGTCGGTGAATATTGTACCTACGATCGTGTAGACATTGCTATTTCAATGCAGAATGCAGGCGATAAGGCTGATGCGTAACATATGTTACGTTCACGGCTCTGACAAGTAGAATATAATAAGTACTTATACGAGTACGCTTACCATTACTTTTGCTTTCATTTGACATTTAGAGACTGTTTTCAGCAATTAATTCATACCTGAAACAAAAAAAAATGTGGTCGTAATACGTCACTTACGTAATTCATTGGCTTTATTTATAAGTATACCTATTTCTAGCAAACAATATTCCTATGGATTACAGATATTTATAACAATATCCAAATATACCTGATCCATTTAGTACCTACCTACAAGGACGCCCCAGCTAAGTTCAACGATACTAAGTCTACGGTAAACAAGGATTCCAATTGACTCGAGAAAGTGACAGTGTGACGTGTTTACCACATAGTAGAGGTAAATACGAGTACGAGGTATATATATCAATAATTGTTTTTCAAAAAATTCAGCTATCTGTATATAGATATAATTAACGACATGATAAAGATGTTAAGTTATTCACAATTTCAAGTCAAATTGGATCCCATGCCGATATCCAAACAAAAGAGCTGATGATGGATCCTCAGAAAAGCCTAGGCATTCGCAAGGTCTTAACGCCTGTGTAGTCTCGTATTAGCCTTGTGCGATGGGACAGGCGTAGCGCCGGCTAATGCTCTATTGTCTCGGCACATTCGAGTGACTCAAGTGGGGCAGATTTGCATGCATCACAGCACAAACGAGCCCCGAATTTGCCTATGCATAAACAGTGTGATACTAAACTATTCCGTGTGTCAGGTAACAACGAGATCACAATGGCAACATAAACTTTGTGTTGGATGTTGTAACTTATACGTTCTACTGGCTACAATTATAACCAATGTTTTCCACCAGTCCGTTTAAATTTCTGATTTTATTAGGCATCTCACATTCTGAGGTCGGGGGCAAGAATCGAATAAATTATTAACCTCGGTGAAACATTAATCTCCATACAGATATCCTTAATTGACAATCCGTGTAATTACAATAATCTAATTGTTGATATAAATCCCAATGGGTAACAAATTTAAAAACGCAATTTACGATTTATCAGTAAGTATGTGGCCCTCCTACGTTTTAAGTAGAAACAATAAATTCATCGACACTAATTGGTGGTTTTCTCCCATTTATCAGCTCATTACATCACGGTAGCGAGAATAAAATAAAATATGTGTGCGGAGCGGTCCGTACGCCGTGGGCAGATCATTCGCATGCGATAAGCGTCGGTCGGGCACATCGTAAATTCAAAGGGCAGGCTCGGCTGAACTACAGACCTGATTGTGTGCCTTAATCAGTTGATGCTTACTCTGAGCACTCGGCCAAGTTAGTCGCCCTCGCCGTCATACGGCACTCCCACTCTCGCTCGCCACACGGACTGTGCCCTGCTCGTACTCGCCGCGCGCTCAGATAAGGAGCTCTTTTTGCATCGACTGCATATAAAAATATGATTAATAAGGAGAGTAATAAAACTAACGCATTCCTCGTTAGGCACAGGTTGGTTTTGATTTATTTCTCGAGATAACTAGCACGCAGTAAGTAAGTATGGTTGTACGAGAACGGAAAGGAATATTGCATAAATGTAAAAGATGTGCATTGGAGAAATTGTCCTGCATCTAGATGGTAATTCTCAATGAACTATATTTAATATAAAATGTCGAGGCATTAATTTAACATTTATGTAATGATAAATTCGGTTAACGTTTTGGCGTTAGCAATAGATGCTGTGTCAATAATAAAACACAAACAATGTAAGTAAAAAAACAATTTATTTAATAAAAGGATCACACTTATGTAAGTCATAGTCATAAAGTCGATGTTACAACAGAGTTTGTTACTTAAGCTGACAGAAATCGCCTATAACCCACAACTTTGTCGTGGTAGTGATGATTTTAATTTTCTTGTCTAAAGAAGTATTTACTTTTAGTAGGAAGACAGGTACTACCATTTTAGACAAACTTGCTTTTATTATAGACACTCATGAATAATGGAAAAGTCAACAAAAACAGATTTAGAACCCTTATTTCTACCTCTGGTCTTATTTCATACATCTTAGCAGTTAGCAGTTTATCATAGAAGCGGAAACTATTTAAAACGCAATCCAATATAAATTTAACGCTCGTATGTACAGTCAGTATCAGTAATTTTAGAGAGTAAGAAATACTTTTGAACCCAAACTGTAAACATAAATCACAATAAAAATAGAATATATAACAGATATTTTAGTGTATTTTTTATCCGTCACCAATGATGCTGACTGTACCAGTTACCGCCCCAGTAAACTTAATAATCAAACTCGTTACGAGACCTTAATCGATATCGAGTCACAGCAGCGTTTACGAGTATCGATATTGAGCGCGTGCCTTATTGTACAAATATAACCTCCTAATTTCATTACAGCGTGCAACAGTGCAACTGCATTACAAAATAAAAGGTCAGATTTACATAGCGCGAGAGGGGATTGAAAACAAACGAGCAAATGGGTCGTTCTTCTTTTTTATCGACAATGAAAAGCTATTCTTGATTTTCCAGATTTTTGATCGTGTATAAAAAGATCAAGGTAGAAAATATGTATGTACAAAAATACCTATGTGTTTGAAATTGTCTATTCGTTAGGTTTTTTTTTTAATGTAGTTAACGAATTTTCCTTTTTAGTGGTTTTCTATAAAATAGGTACAGTGACAGTGGCCCTTTTCGGTGAAGGCAACTTCTCAAACGAACACTTAGTCACGATGTTTTTCTTGGTAAATTCATATTCACTGCCCAGGGAAGTGACAAGTACTTAGTCAACACACACAACACACACAAGAAGTTAGTTAAACCAAAGTTATGGGCATTAACGTCCTATATCTGTAGTGGCTATATTAAACATGATGAAATTCTTAATCCGATATTTTTCAGAGCGGAGACAGATCATTGTCGTTAAAAAAGAAGAACGACCCTAATACCATGGCGTCTCTTTACAGCGAGCTATACTGGGTACTATCGAATGGAAACCGAATCGACCGTGATAGTCTAAGGCACGAGTAAATGTCATGCAGAACCAAACACAATTTCGTTTTCGACAAGGGGTCACGTGTTCGCATATGGTTAGCTACTTATGTTCTCGAGGCACTAAGATTGTATGTTGTCGGTATTATTTTATCATAATAATATCTTAAGTTGACCATTTTCAATATTTTTGTATATAAATAAATCATATTATAAACTAATATACCTAGTCTTAAAGTAAGCTCGAGGCTTATGCTACGGCTATTAGACAACGATGTATACCTACAATACATAGATGGATATACCATTGAGTAGGTATAGACCTATACTTAAATACGTAGAACACATCTACAAGTAAAGAACAAATGTCCACGATAAACTCCGATTCGAATCCAGGACCCAGACTATGCTAAGAGGACGTTAAACTTGTTTTTTTTGGTACCAGTATAATTATTTAAGAGGTGGCAAACCGATAGAATTTATTGACACATATTAAAAGGACATTAATATATTTAGTGGTTGTAAATAAACTATTTATTATTGCAAAATACATTGAACTTGTGTCAGTGGAAGTTAAACAGCAAATTCAGTCATACGTTAAACGAGCGCAATAAGAATAAATCTTATCAATATTCTATTAGTGGCAGTCGGATAACGATGTAATTTGGCGTGAAACCGCGCGCTATGCCAATAATAGTTCAGAATAAAGTACGATCAGCGTTAAATCGGAACATAGACGTGAATTGCACCGAAACGCATAAGCTAGACTAGTGTCGCAACTCAAATGCAGAATCTGGAGCAAACGTAATGGATATGTAAATTTTAGAGCTCGGACTAAGGGCATCAAGTAGGTTTTGACAGTAGCTATAGATTTGATACGGAACATGGGCGAACAATTCTACTACAAAGTACATTCTTCCTTTCCTTCCTTTACTTTTTTCCTTTCCTGTATTTGCGTGATTTTAACATGTTCCGTAATAATCCAAAGATTACCAGTGACGCAACACTTAACGCCCGTACTTAACGTCTTAAATCAAAAGCAAAGCGATATAATCTCTCACTTTCGTTTTCACGTTACATAAATCGACCTAAGTAAGCCTAATGATCATCGTTCGACATATAATAATTATCGCATTGTATCACAACTGTTCAAAGGGTATATGACAAGGCAGACAATGTTATCGTTGTGTCAATCTATAGATCACGTTATTACCTAAGTGTTGCGCAAATGCAGGCGATATTTTAGCGGCCATTAGCCGGTCCGCATAACACATAACCATGGCAATTAGTACTTAGTCCGGTGAGCGACAGCGTGCCTAACCCGATTATATCCAGCTTTATCGCCACATCGCTGCGCGGCTGTTTCGCCAACAATACTAGGGAACGGATTCCTATACCATGACAGACACCCAGAACAAACCAGATCAACAAACTGCACGACTCACTACGCCTATTCAGCGTTTTACCAGTTGCGAAAGGGTTTCTACTTCGAAGTTACTAGAAACCGGTAAGAGATACAGCTTAAATCATAACTCTTGTAAAACACGACACTAAAGTTACAGAATAAACAAGGGTAATTAAATTGTGATTGATATGTAAGACAGCGCTGAACAACAGGATACAAGATTAAATAGTATTATAAGGGGCCTGAAACGAGTAAACATGCCTGCCATAATGTTTCATGTAACCCTCGTGTAGGCAAAATGGGATTAAAATTTTTCGACAGTCACCAGTCGGCGCGATGACGGGGACGTTTGGTCTCTGCTCTGACAGTGAAAAATTACAACGCCCAGGTCGAGGCGCGATCGTTCGATAGTTCCTAATGTATTGCTGTCAATACCATGTTTTGACGTGCAGAATCACTATCTGCGTGCTCGCGCAGGCTCACGTAGAATGTTCGCTTAGTCACCACAAGTAATAGAAGCGTCACTCTGCCATCGCTGTTGCAATTTTAATTGCTTGTGAGCAATATCAAAGACTGCGAGGAATTCTAAAAGCATTTGCACTGATCCTTGCTCTTAGCGGCATCAATAATCGTACGTAGTGAATAATCGATTTCTAATTTCTAATGTGATAAAAAAGACAATTTTACTTAGATCTTTCGTAATATATGAGAAAGTTAAAAAACACATCTCAATCATCTTAAGTACGCACATAAGAGTCCCTTGGCGCCTACATATTGAATTATTATAACACGATTTTTTTATTGAAAACTCGTGATGGATCGTCGTAAAAATCTATGATTGATTTGTGCTGTATTACTCGAAGCTTTCATACATAACAGTCTTTTTCGCCGGTCTTGGCGTTCGCGACTTTCCGCGCCCCTTCAATCGTTATGATTGATTGCCTGTTGGCAAACTTCATATGTTTGGAAGATAATTTTGTATTTCAGCCGTAAACAGATTACGCTTGAAAAGAATTATCGCTTTTCTCGAGTTCCCCCGGTACACTTTAGTCCGGAACATTCACCGTGACGACGCATTTTCGCCGCTTGATTACACATGCGTGTACCTTAACGTTCTCGTTTTCACTCGCATTTTGCAAACAAGAATAAAACAATTCTGAATGCTTATCCGTTAAATAGCTATTACGATTTATGATTATGGTATCTATTCAATTAAATTCCGATATTAGCAAATCAAATTGAATAAACAATTCATAACGATTATTCAACAAAACCGAGTTGAGCTATTCACGCGAGAAATGAAAGTGGTTGGTGTTTGCTTGCAAATTGTATCAATGCTATTATTATATTCTAGTATCTGTTTATAGTATTTTCCAGCATGTTACCTCTTGGTGGGGCTTTATAAAACGTGCCGGAGCTTGGGCAGTCGGTAGCTCGTTAGAGATTGACTATCACAGATTCGAGATTGCTAGCAAATTGATTTGCGCACGCGCACCTCAACGTATCGCCCGACAACGCCGACGCTGATTGAATATAGGCTGAGTGCCTGATTGGCCGCGGAATGCTTTGAATTATTGAGAACTTTAGCTAGATTAATGTCGCCAAAGAGAGGAATGTTACCGACCCGACATTAATCACGCTTATAGAGTTGTGATTTACTACCCATATCTTACAACAATAGCTTTCACAATCAAAAGCGAGTTGACTCAGTGGCTTTGTACTAGCACGTATTACGCAGTGATAACCGACAGTTTCTCGGTTGCGTCACAAACTGTCGCATTGTTTAGGCACGAACTTAATTCAGAATATTCGATGTCATAGACCGCAATTACGGCCCGTAACGACTTCCCACGGCTAGGATGGCGTGTCCGCGAAACTGGAGCGTACGGTGACACACAGAGCGCTCTCGGGGACGTAATGCCGGCAATTTAACATCACGCGCCACCAGTGTCGGTGGCTTCTCGAGACTCCCGCCTAGAGAGCCGGCTGCTCGAGCCACGTCGAGTCTTAGGTGTCTATGACGCCTGGTTGTTGATCTCGTGCTTCTAAGGCCGTTGTGGTTTCATAACGCTGGCATTTACGCTGAAAAACCGATGTCCTCGGGTATGGTATGGTAAAGCACTCGAGTCTGTTTACGACAGAAACGTTCTGTCCTGTCTCTCATTATTAATATCAATAGATGTTCTTATGTTGTTGCACCTACCTTTCATCGACACGCGACATACATGGACATTGCCATTTATGAAGGTACTGACTCATAAGCTTGTGTTCGATATTTTAATAAATTTAGTATAATTGTATGCTTACAACGCACGTGATACGAATATAACGTTGTCTAATGGCTTAAATTTAGACACGTATAAAAGTAATTTGTGGGTATGTAATATGCATTAAAATTATATATTTCACAATGCCAAATTTGCTGAAGCACAGTCGCGGTAAATTGCATATTGCTTGCCATACCTACCCGCCAGATTGTGTGATTTGTCACTCTCATTATAATGGTAGTGTTTTTTAAAAACCGTTTTGACAGCGATTGCGACATAATATTTTGAGATGTTTGTACGGAGACTACTGTCTCTGTGCCAACGAGTCAATCACAACTAGAAGTAGCGGAGCACTAATTTAGGTCGAACCGTGACTTGATTTGCATGTAGGGCGGCCCAGCTAGGCTCAGAAACGGCTTGTTTTATGTGTCTATTCATCGATTTTACTTAAACTCTCCTGTCGTATGGATTAGATTTTCCAACTACTAAACGTCAAGAATATTGCCTAATTAAAGTTATATGTAAATTATTCAAAGAACTCCTCTAACCGTATAGTTGATATATACTTCAAAGAACAAGTATTTTTTTAAGTTAAGTAAAATCAGTTTCTAATGTTTGATTAGGTACCCTTATAGTAGAGTTATATACACGCTAAGGGTTGAAATCTCTCCAACAGTTTTGAAATTTAGTATGTACCTATGTTAATTGGGGGTCCTGTTTTCATGTCCATACCATTATACCATGTTTGGGGACCTCGAGGAGCCTTAGAGCAAACACTTGAAGAAGCGAAAAGTACCGTCAATGCCTTTCCAGGGGATATTCTCTGGATACCAACTCAACATTAATGTTATTTTATCAAGATTAATATGGTGACCATCGGAGAATTGTATCGCAAAATTGGGTAAAATATTAAAAATGTTGCTTGAATAAGAATGTTGCCCTACATCGTATTTTCATACAATTCGTAAATTTGGAGCAAAACGACAATATCTACAAAAAAATGCACATTTTCTAAGATGGCGGCGGTTCCTCGAGGTCCCCAAACGTCAATGAGAGATTGACCCTTGGCTTCATTAGACTCTATTATTTAATATACCATTCCTGTATGATAACTAATGCTACGTATAGCGTTTCCTAAGATGGATGGCACAACATCTTACAAGACTAATGCTAATAACCTGTTCGAGTTTCTATTGGAGTTTAACGGAAAATCTTAAATAATTGGCTTCTGTAATAGTGACAATAGGTGATCTCACAATAGATTGAACCTTGGCCGTGTCTTCGGCAATCAGGCTGGGTGGATCTCGCTTCCGCGCAGAGAGGCAGCTATTCTGAGGCAGACAAACGCACGACAAGTGCACAAAAGGCGTTGGAACGTGGCAGTGCAAAGCAGCTTTGAGAAGGTGGGCAAATCTTTTTATCCGTCGATGTAACGCTTTTACATTTATTTTATTTGCTTTATTGAACAAAAACAATCTCAAATCTTCTAGTACATAAATTGTAGAAAAGACACACTTGACAAGATCGAATTGGTGGTATGATATGTAAACTCATAAATCGTCTATAGAGTATTTAGGAAATATAAAATTTATAATCAATCCTAGTGAAACAGGGCTAACAAGCTGAGCTAATTTAACTCGGTTGGCTAATTTATCCGCTATTTAGTCGGTAAACGTGAGATCCATATCGCCTGCAGTCGGAGCGGGCCGCGCATCGAAATCGCGGCGGGCGGGCCACTTGCCTTACACCAACTAATAGAATTTACTTTAGTTCGCTGTAATTTCATATTGTTAATAATTACGTTAGGGGAGTTGCTGTCGTTTCAAGATTTAATTGAATATTGTTATTTACTGGTTTATGCATATTGTAAAAGATCAGGTTTAAAATATCCATGTAATTTTTTCTCAGACAAAAATATGTGAACAATATTTTTGGCGTCGACTTTACACTGTCTAATTGATATGGAACTCATGAAAAAGCTCTTTGTGTGACGTTTCATTTTCCATTACTTGAAAAAAAAAAACGAAGCACCTAATATCGCCCAATGTGGTCTAAACTCAATTTATAGTTTTCAATACAATCATTACTAATAATGCCTAAACGATGTTATTGTTTTAAGCTTTAACGAAGTTATTAACAGACATGTAAATAACTTCGTGAACCTATTTTCGTACATAGAATCCGGTTCATGACAAGCTAGAAAATTTCGATTAAGAGCAGACTAGGTTTCTCAGGAGGACAATAGCTATCATCACGCCACATTATGCATTCTCTTAGAAACTCCAGGCTCGAAGATTCACATTAGACTAAGAATTCCGTTTGGCACACACCTACATACATAAACTACCATGAAGTAGTTGCTTTTATGTATTAGGTTAGTCTCAAGTTTCGATCAAATTATGATAAGGAGGTATAGATAACACTAGTAAAACACAAACACGTCTAGGAACATGAGTAATCTACGAATTATGCATACGTACATAGATTACAAATTTAAAGCCAGTTCGCACAATGCTAGTAGTGTTTAATGAATAGCAAATGTAGGTTTATCTTTAAACGGATCGTATATTAGCAGGTATTGTTATCAAAGGTAAGGCAAGCCAATCAATTATACGGCTTAGGGCTATATGCTAAATTCTCATAGAAAGATAATACTATCTCACGCAAACGAACTTTGAGAAAAAGGAATGGCGCTTATATTTGTCATTAACGCAGGTTTACCACACCATATTAAACACAGAGATATATTATGAAAGCAAGCAACAACAGTGATATTTCACATGTATACACCGCCCATAATTCTATTCAAAATCGTTAGATATAAAGTCGCCATAAGAGGAAGTCGCGGGTGCAATCGCAGTCATCGCAGCGGGGCCGTGGTGTGCGAGAACATTTAAATTATCGCGGACTTAGATCCGCGCCCATAATCACACCGTTCATTTGTAAGTCCAGCTAACAGTAACAGTACCGACCGCCCGGCGAAAGTATCGCCATCAGATTAACTACGTTCATGCTCAATATTATTCAGAGCTGAGAAAAACAATCGTGCCTCGTTAAGTTGCGATAGCCGGGCCGTGATTGTGAGAATCTTGTTGTGTAGATAATATTCCAAAATTTATTGCTTTTTAACTAAATCCCCTTTTTTAACCGACCGTTAAGGTCAGGATTGGTTTCGGCCCCAATAATTATAGGTCCTGATTTAGAAACTTGTGTGATATGACGTCTATTGCTTTTGGCCTTGGCCATAAGCATGCCCACCAGTGAACACCTAATTTTGGCCGTGTAGCCTAGCATTTTCTCCTACAATAAATGAAGATAAGAACACTAATTGCACTGGCGTGCAGTAATTCGCGCACAGATTTTTCAACTAAAAGGGGTCACTACAGTGTTGCCCAATTAATTTAATTGAGCCGCGCTCGAATTTAATGTATCTAAGTACACTGTGATATCTAAATTAACTATTTCAACATTTTAAAGTACATGAAATATACCCAACAAAAATACCCACACTTACAAAACAAACGATTAAGCAACACTAAAATTCTTTCTAACCGAATATAAACTGCTCAATCTATCAAAGTTGAATGGTCATGTCAGTCGACCAGCCCTAATTACAGCCCGGTAGAAACTACTAAAGAGACCTTTACCGTCAATGTATCAATCCTACAAGGTAGATAGCAACGGGAGATCGGGGCCCATGCTAATGAGACCGACCGGTTAAAAGGGACAATTGGTTCCCTGCAACTGTGTAGATCTTTCAGACATTTAAAGGCTATATTTCTCGTAATCTTGCAAGGGATTAAGAATGTTGTTAGGCGTTGATTAATTGCTCTCTAACCCTGAATAGGGACAAGAATGTAGCTACTGTGTTGCGAATTATATGTATTAGACATAATTTAAATGAAGCTAGTTTGATATTTTAGTATTGTTTGTTTGACTCGACGGTTAGATAGTGAATGACATATGGCATTAAAATCGCCTTTTGTATACTTTTACTGTGCAATTAAGTTTAAGAAATAATTATAAGATATTAAGTATAAATTAAAAATAAATGGCGTAACACTCGGTCGGTACCCACAATTAAGATTCTACAATCAAACAATAGTAACACTTTTTTTTGCGGCACGATTTTTATTTTTATAAGTAATAAGATTCGTATTTCCTGTAAAATTCGAGGTAGGTTTAGTGTCTATAACGTGTGTTACAGATATCTTCTGCTTACATTTTAGGAAAACCCTGTGAATACAACTTTCCATAATATACTTGCTATAAAACGTGTGTTATTGAGTAAGATTCTTCTTACGTTTGACGCAATCTATTGACTGCACTATCGAAGCACAACACAAATAAGAAATTGATTGCGTCGTGTGGCTAGTGACATTTCAGTGCTGGAATGGCGGGGCAAGGGTTTCATCCGCTGCAAGCTTTCAAATGTAAAGTTGTTCCGTATGTACGTACATTAAATATCGTCGACTTGAAACTTAACTATTTGACCGAAGTAGTGAATCGGGAAATAATGATATGTTTTTAATGTTTTGACTCTATCTTCCCATTTCCTCAGGCTCTTCCATACTCTGGTCCATGTTCGCTGAAGTCTGCAATAATTGAAGCTTTTTACATATATTTTCTGGTATAAGTACATCATTACATAATAGAACGTCTTACTCACTGCCTTCGGACTCCTTGAGGGGACCCTAATCAAAATAGACAAACTTTGAACTGTAATATTATGTACTACAGATTTCAAAAAATTTCGTAATTGTGATATTTTAAACTAGTATCTTTAGTTGCACATATTTATTCTCATGGAATCATGACTGACGTTGACATAACTCAAATCAACAAGGAATCAATATCACTAAATTAACAATAAAGTAAACAAAATCACTATCATCCCCTCTAAAATAACTCAAAATACAAAACAATCTATAACCTAAACCTACTTTATTCCTACTTAAAACGGGGTTCTTTTTTCTCATGCTACGCGGCATGGGAAACAAGAACCCCGTTTATAAGTAGTAGGAATATTCTCTTCTGTTGTAATGGTGTGCAATGAAGATTTTTGTATTGTATCGTAAAAAGAATGGTAATTACAAATTACGTGTCGTACATTTAGTAGGAATTTGATATTGGCCACACCGTAGCTCTTATTTATATATTTGGCCGCGATCAATGAAACACTGAACCCTTATCTATCAGTTAGTATATTTAATAGATTAATAAATGAACTAATATTCGCAATCCAGTACGGGAACACAACACAGTCTCTGCCGATTTCGCGCTGACATTTGAATAGGGCCGTCCCGTGTACCGACACCCGACGTCGGCTAGAGCCGACATTGTTCCCATAGCACCGGACCACTGGCCCATTCACGAGGAAATTTACTTACAAGCATCAAATTTATCGAATCCTTCATATTGACAGACCTTGCATGTTTAACTAATATCTAGGTCAACATACACAAAAATATTAAATATCATAATGCAGAAACAGGGCAAAATGGGATTATTTCCAACAATTCTAACTACCAGGTATGACTGTGTATTTTAATTTTGATAATAAGTAATAAATGAGTACCAGGCAGAACAACAAAAATCTATTAAGATAAAAAACATGGTACGTAACAAAAATTTAAGAACGACGTTAGAGAATGTGTGGCTTTACACATATTTTGACCACCTAACAAGAACCCTTGTTGACAACGACGCTAGCAAAGGACTCGAAATGTCCAGATGTGTTTTAGAATCTGTACCTAAACGCGATATCCCTAATCCATTACAATGATAACAATTGACTTCAGTAGACTGTATTCAACAAATAAAAAGTTTATTTATAAAAAACATGTTTACTATCACCTTGCATTAATTAAAAGGGTACTTACATCTTAATTATAAACACCCCACAAAGTGCACTACTAGCTACGCCGGCCATTGTTTCAAGATATATATCTAATGCCCGTGGCCGTTGGATTTTACAGTCTTTACACAACGGAATCATAATATAAAGCTAGGATTACGTTACCTGGATAGAAGAAACTAATTTGATCCTTGTTTTACGATGGTCGTAAGCAACAAGTAAGAAAGTAAGTAGGCTGTAAATTCCATGGGAATAATAGTACGAAGAAGCTGCAGTCTCAAACTGACAAATACTGTTGCGTCGTAGTTGCGATAAACGCTGTGAACTAGTCTTTTGTACAAGTGCAAAAGGTAATTTGTTCTTATATAAGAAATATTTCTAATCAGATACAGATGCTCTTAACAAGAATATAAATAGCATTTTAGATACTAGAGATAGAGCTAACCTTAGAACTGGTTAACGCACTCCTGTACATATTCAAAACCCCTACCCTACATTGGGTTGGTTTTCGGTGTATTATCATTTTCATGTATCCTTTTTTTAAACTTAAAATCTAAAATTCAGTATTTCATATTTATTTGTATTGTTTATAAACATACTCGTATATACCTAGGTATATAAATAATTGCGTACTAATCGAGAGGGAATGTAGTGTGTTAGAATTTTTAAGAAGACTGCATGTGCGGTCGGTGTCAACAATTGACAAATGAATTCTGAAACTTATAACTATGTTTATTTGTGAGTATCTCTGCTCATAAAATAATGAATGATATGACTGAAGACAATCCTTTCGAGAGAGACTCTTAAGATATCTTAATAAAAACGTAATTTCGTTTACTGATATTGCAAACGTGACTACACACATTAAACATATCCCAAACAATAAATGCGTCATAACGCTTCTGCATTAGATTATCTGTACGCGATACGTGTCCTGAAATAATGTTATGGCCCGCGGCTCTGGGGAGCGTTCCAATAAAACTATTGAAATATCGCCGCACCACCGCCGCACGCTCCGTGTTTCAGAATCATAGTGCGCACTTAGCAGTAACTAATGTGCGTGAACGAATAAGTGCCAATTCGACCACCTTGAATAGAGTTTATCCTGAGATAGCCCCTCCACAACAGATTGAGCACTTATTCCCGTCCTAATAAACTAGACGTACGTTTGCAACCGTATAGTCATATTCTAAGAAGAAGGCAGAAGTAACTACGTTTGCCATGCACCTGCATTTCATACAATTCAACGAAATAAAATCCCATGACAACAGTGCCATTACCTACTATCTGTAGATCTACGAGCACACAAAACGGACATCTATCCGAAGAACATTATCGCAGGCAGCAGAGTGCAGTAACCTATGTAAATATTCAAGTAGCAACAGCATCCATTCTACTCACTCGCAGTTTCAAGATTCCTAGCGAGCTATGTGAGAACTTTGCCAAACAGACGGCGACTGAGAATTGTTTGTATATATTTGTATAAGAAATGAGCACCGAAGTGGGAAATGCGAAACTTTTTAGTATCGTTTTAAACTTTGTGTTTATTCAGCTTTATCAGAATTTTAATAGACAATGATATCTTCAGAGCGCCATTGTCACCATTTTAGTAATAATTATTTGAGGAAACTATTTCCCAGTCTGGCACTTTCCTAAATGATGCGTAACTCAATCTCACTGAGTACTTATGTATAAAGCGTGTTCGAGGCTGTCATTGTGTAAACAGGTGCCGGTTCTCATGAGTATTCTTTTTCCGGAGATAATAAATCAGGACCACTAATAGCCTCGTATCGATCACTATTGTATTAAATGGGTTGGAAGTTTTACCAGCCGTAAATATTATATTTTCCTCTTGATATATTTTTCTCCTTATACCTATAAGCCTAAATATCACACTACACCACCGAAACACCTCTAACTAAACCATAAAAACAATGAGATGTAATCTACTGTAAAGCTGTCACGAGTAGAAGAACAATTAATTAGCGTAAATAGTTGTCAACCCATTAACTCCTTAATAAAATGTAAAGAATAACTTCATTGTGGAAGTTTAATAAAACTAATCTAAATGTATTTTTTTTATTTTACCTAATATACCTATGTATTTTTAACTTTCAATTTTTGGTTGAGAACTAATTTAATTTATATAAGTAAAATTGTTATAAAATTGAACATATATCAACAACCCAATTTAATCGGCTTAACGGTACCGGTTACCCGAACAATTTACTCGAAATAAATGTGAGGTCTCGCTTTCTAATTGACAAGTTAAATCTTAATTCAGGTCAGGCAGACACGACAGATGCAATCCTTTTAAGGTTTGCTAACATGCTTGCCACTCGAAACCTAAGGTGGCAGCTGGGACCGATTAATCCGCTATATAGATCGCATGGCATGCTTTACCGTTTGCCATATTGCCACCGCACGTGTTCGAAAGAATGATATAAAAGTGTTTTTCTATAATCTAGACGCTTGGTACGCGACAGTTTGACGGTAGCAAGATGTCAATCGTTATACATGTGGCAAAGAAAAAATGCAATAAAAACAACAGAAAAAATGGAGATCACGTTCATTTTTTAAAACTATATTTATCGACACGCAGGAACAATGAAACTGTTAAGGTACGATTGCTGTCTACATTTTTATAGTGTCCAATTCTTCTTAGATTTTTAATGAGGATCGAGTGAATGATAATATGTAATATGGCATATAACATGAAAATACAATTATACTATAAAAAATACAAATAAGGACGTAACGCCTTAAGACATTCTCTATCAGTAACTCATCAGCCCAAACGGAAACAGATAGTTTGTTGCAGGATTGTAAAAAATAAGCAAGGTTTGCTGCAGAGCTTGTATTCTGTTAACAATTATCTGCAGAGACACGATAAACGACAAAGAAGCAACGCCCCAGACTCCGGCAGTTATATCGGACCGTAAAGGCACATACTTCAACATTCAACAGAGTATTGTCACATGTGACTATGAATACCATAGTCCCATACAACATTGCTCCACCAAGGCAGCAATTCGCGAGTGTATCGCGAAACATACCTGTTCCTTCCTGCAAAAGGCCAGAGGGTCGCATTCACCACCTGCACCGCTAATTGCCGCGCCTCCTCTATGCATTCAACAGTTATTCCTAACCCACAATAACATCATGCAATAATTATTTATACTGTTTTGATCTTCCTGATGCTATTGATGTTAGTTGCCTTGTAAAGTTAGCTTTCCACTTACACGAGATTAAAAGCAAGTTAACGTTTGAGCGTGACTTACGCAAAAGGATATGAGCCATTCGTGAGCGTTAAATCCTAGAAAGGTGACGCGGTTAATTGATTTAGAGTACACAAACATATTAAACGGTAGAGAAATATGAGTACTGGAACCTAAATGTGTATTTCTTAACTATACAAGGGTATAACTTAGATAAGGGCCTGATAACACTGAGATAGATCCTGATTAAAGTATTTCTGCTACGTTTTTATGTTATATTTAAGTACCTATATTCTTTTTATAATTTGTATTGGAACTACGGAATGCAGAAATCAAAAGCTAGAAGGTTTTAAGAGGTGATTTTCAACCTGTTATATTGCGAAGCATTAGGTAGGTCATACTGATCAAAAACGCATCGACATTGGATCATCGGAAATGTAAAAAGTTTGACCAAATCGCGACTCTGGGATTCACGGTCATCGGTCTGCCAATTGTGCTACCGATAGAACCGAGACTCAACCGTTGGCTTCGAATGTTGGCGTTGGTAGATGTCGCTAACCATTAGCCTCCCTAAGATGTATGTTACGAGTTCAAGTCTCGCCCGAGGCCGTGAATTTTTCCACTGTTCTTGTATGACTTATATTTACAGTATCGTTCGCAGACTCGCAAAACACGTTTATGACCTAAGGATGTAAAAATCTTCCTGTATACAACTTGACTAATTAGTTGACACTTCCCCAACTCAAGCTCTTGCGCATTGTACATAGCGGAGAGGTGCGATCTAGCATATAAAAGCAAATTACTTTTACTATTGTCTACGTACACTGGTCGGCGGGCTCGCTAACACTTGGATGAAACAATGGACGAGGAAGTTACTGCTCATCCTTTACACAAATTAGTGCCATATGTACAGAGTGTAACAAAAGTACCGAACGATACTTTAACAGCTGATAAGTTCAATGACCCTGAGTACGACGCAAATGGAAAAATTACGAAATCCGAAAAAAAAAAATTTTACTATGTATGAGATAGGTGCATTTCCGATCAGCTGTTCCATACAAAGTATTTTTTTTTCTAATTTCGAATTTTTTTCACTTTCATCGTATCGTACCTACTCAGGGTCATTGACCTTATCAGCTGTTGAAGTATCGTTCGGTACTTTTGTTACACTCTGTATAGCCAGTTCTGAGTTCAACTATGTAGGCGCATACATACTACGGACGGACTACATATATAATCGGAGATCTAACGCTAAATAAATACATATTTCGGGACAATCTCACACAGATCAACCTAGCTCCAAATTAGGCGGGGCCGTAAAACCTTATGACATTAGTTCATTTCTTAAAAGCCCATTAATAGGGCTTTTAAAAAGTGTACTCTTTTGGGAGTAATATATTTTTTCGTTAAGTATATCTACTTACTATCTGGCAAATACAGGCCAATTTGCACCTGCCTATAGAAAATATATGTGACGACATTTGCTCGCACGCACTCGTACAAAATTAAAATTAACTCGAGTCTTGTTCAGTAGCGTTGATACTTAATTAGAATTCCTCTACGCAGTACTCAATTTTAATAGACTAGTCACATCAAATATTTGTAATCAGGGAAAGAACGTATCATTTGAAACATACGCAAGTACTCATTAAAATTTACCTAACAATAATTATATACAGTTAGTTATGAAGCGTACTTCGGACACAAACTTTTTTTACTAAGTCTTTTTAGGTAGAGACCACTATGAATCTGAGAACTATGAATGACTCGTTAGCCAAGATTTTAATTACTAATGGTGCTATCCAATAGAATATATACGGTTATTTAACCGGAGTGACAAGGACAGTACCTATATAAGATCATTATCATGAAATAAATTGATTGCTAAATACAATTGTATAACTGTGTGTGTGGGGGCACAACGTAATCATAACGTGACAAAATTAGGTTTACCTGTTCTTGTGTACTTTACGTAACGATAGGTAAAAGAAAATTGTAAATTATAGTGGCCGACCGAAACATGTTTTTTGCCGAAACCGAAGATTCGGTACAGATTCTTGTTTCGGCCGAAACCGAACCTTTGATAAATGTGATTAAAACGATGAATAAAATGTCAGAGAGCCGTGTATATATATATATATATATAACGAAACATCTCCATGGCTCGATTGCACTTTTCTCGGATTGAAATTTTAGAATTATTATATGACGTCATATTGCCATTTGTGCCGAGCTCACCTAACGTCAGTCGAACGCGACCCGAAAGTACAATATTTGCAAAATTGTAAGTTTCGGCGCGGCTGAAAGGTTCGGCTGGTGTTTGGCCGAAACCGAAACCGAAACTTCGGTCGGACACTAGTACCTAAATGAGTAGGAACCGTCGAACGTCATTAATTTCTATCAGTTCACGACGTGACGATTTAGCTAGCAATAAACGTGCGTGCGTTCCTGTCACGGCACTACAAGGGATCGATTCCAAAAAGCCCTTCAAAAATCACGAAATCGACAAATTTATTTAAGCAGGATGTAAGCAGCTTGCATACAAATTTGTTACAATATGAAACGTTCACTCGGCGTGTGGTTAGTTCGGTGTTCGGTGCATCCATTACTTTCCTTGTGAGCGTGATTATCAAATTAGTAGGGCGGCTATCAATTACCGCATTGTGTGGCTTCACATCCCTTTTTGACGTGATTTACAAATTTAACAAGAGTACTCTTACGGTAATTGAAACCTTGCCAGTAGATGCAGTTGTCATACAACTGTAATAAATTGATTTTGACCTATTTTTTTCGCGGTTATTTCACTGTTAAACTTATCATATATACGAATCAAAAATAAAAGTATATATTTTACATTGATATCGCATGCTATATAATCCGCATACAGATCGCATTTAGCGTTCTACTATTACCAAAGTACAGCATACAACCACTACTACACTACAGACTATAGTCTGATAAGCCAGCGAGCGCAGTAACAGTAGCATAGAGAGAATCATACTGTCTTTATCTTACGCTAGTATTACCATCCCGAAAAAAGGAATGATATAGTTTTTTTGTCCTACTGTTACTGCGCTTGCTGGCTTCAACTGGCTTGTGATACTAAAGACAGACATCTGTTGTTTTATAAAGTTTATATAAGTACTTCAAGTGTATGTGAATATAAATTACCATAACTGCGTAACATCAACCAATATAAAATTGGCATATTCATATTCCTTCACATCAACGTGCGACTAGAGGTCCAAGAATAAATGCATAGCAAATATCCTTAATGACAATGAGTAAGTATCATGGGTTGACAATACTTGTTAACAAATATTGCGAAGTATTTAAGTATGAAATACTGAACAGCAATGAATTTAACTTATAGTTTGATTGATTAATTCCGCTAATAACTGCCAAAACTAAGGCCAAATCACAATAAATCCTTACAAAGCCCGCTGTCACCATAAACCTATGCACGTGGTCCGTGTTATTATTTAAATGTACCGATTAGAGCCGGACAATTACCATCCATATTGTGCGGTTTAGTGCGGGGCGGGGCAACCGACAATTTCTGCGTCGTCGCTCCGGGAGTTACGATGCGGCCAACTGATGCTTTATTATCTGGCACGTTTCTTCCGCTGTTGGTCTGTGACGCGATTGATTTCAGTAGGATAGTCTTACAGCAAATACTTCTTCCCGAAAAGTTTTCTCGGCTTATGCCGCCACTCAGGGATCCTGGGGCTTTGGCAACCCAATCCTAATCCTCACGGCAAATACTAATTACTACCTATAAATTATTCATAAACGTCGAACACTAAGTGCCCTTTATTACCGTTTGTCATAATCTGCTATTTAGACATTTATATATGTTAGCACCACTTGCACCGTTTAGGGTTAGCTAATTAATCCGGAGTTAACTGTCTCATCCCATACTAGAAAGCGCTGACTCTGGGTTGGCAGATTAACCCCAAATTGGTGCAAATGGCGCTTAGAATAATAAATCAACGAAGGTCTGTTACAATCAAGAAGTTTGTAATAATTAAGTTTAATGAAAAAGTCTTATCCATGTTTGAATAGGGAGGCTAACGGTCAGTCAGTGGTCGATTAAATCAATCAAGCTTGAAATGTAATTACTTAATTAAATTTATCACTCCAACACAACGACGTATATTATACTGGAGTTGAAAGCTTGTTACCTCTATACTCTATTGTTAATAATGTAAACTATATTTGATGGGGTCACTCTTAGAACTAGTAAGAAAAACTTAAAATAATAATGTTGAAATAACGATGCTAGATTATTCTTCAGTTGGACTGATAGTAGCAATTAAGTTATTTTAATGTGTTAAAAAGTTAATGCTAGGAATAACCACTACATTTTACATACAGGACCAGATTTTGGTTTATAATTTGTATTTGGTCCAAAATATACTACTAATACACTTTCCATAAGAAAGGTTATACTATACACACACATACACGTCACGTACACCGTTACGGATTCTTACATTTAAGCAACCAGCAACATGGAGGCTTCGACTACAAGTATCCAACGTTCAATGCATACTGTTTTTCACATTCCACTATGGCGTCAGATGATCCATGGCCACTCTTGTCCCGACTAACGGTCCTCGGCGATATGAGCATACAGTATTGTAAACAAACATGTCATAACATGTACACACGCTGATAACGCTAATGATATACCTCTCCAATGCAATCAATAACTTCAATTACAATCATCGGACATATGTTATCGGATATGTCATACAAATCCGTTGTTCGTGCTCACTATGTCGATTGGTCCAAAAAATAATGATGTAACTACAAAATAAATGTATTGAAACATTTATTTTCAAAATATACACAGTAACTTAAGTGTAACTTACCTAACTACCTACCTCTACCTACCTTAAATCTAAAATAGCTCCTTGAGGCATTGTACCTAGGATGCTGGCAGCATTTCCTCGTTGTATCGCAATGCTGATACGTTGTGCGATTAGTGGTAGGAGCGAGATGGACATACTTTAGAAACGCACAGTCGCTAACGGCTACGGCTAAGTACAACTCATAGAACGCACACTGAACCTTAGCTGTTCACTTCCCAAAACTGGCAAACCTCAATAGACAATATGCAATTATGGATCTTATGAATGAATATACATGTTGAAACTAAAATCCCTCCTAACGGTTTTTAAAGCGTTTAGCCTGTAAACTGGTTTGATAATGATTATTTTTTAATAGTATTACTTTGCACTATAAATTGTATTACATGGTACTATTGATAAACATTATTATATCAAAAAATATGAATATTTTCCATTGATTTTCTATTTCTACGGATATGGTAAGCACAACCAGATATGGTAAGGACTACCGGACCGGTCCCCGCTTATAACACTATAAAATTTTCCAAAGCAATTATCATGACATAATAAGGGCAAATTAAAGCTATTTTATATGTGACATAAAATAAAAGTAAGTGTCAACCATAACAACACATTTTAGCGCAAGATAAATTCCCGACGTAGAGCCTATTGAGCCTAATAAAGTTTAACCAACTTTTACACATACGTTTGCGGCATACATAAAATATTCATTAAAATGACCCAGTTATTCGAATGGGAAGCAACAAGGGCAAAGTGCGGGCAGGACGGGCTTAGCATTCACAAGTGAGCAGTCGTCGCGCGTCCACGCCCACCGCCATCTTCCAGACGGCTCGCACTGTTCACCTACCCTCACTCCAATTATGATAACCATCACTCACGGAGAGCGGAACGAAAGGGGGCAGACACCAGTTAAAACGTAAAATTACACTTCAATTTTTACTCGACGGCGGGCGCGCAACAAAAAACAAATATTCTCATGGCGAGTATCGACAAAACGTGACCGACCTTCGTCAAAATAGTCGGCCGTTGTCTTATTGGGCGGCGTTTTACATCGAGGTGCTAAAGTGTAAGGCGCTGCAGTGAAATTTATAAGCTTCACGTCACGATTATTGAATAATGACTTCACAAATTATCGCTGTCCACATGCTCATGGCAAAAACTGTTTGAAGAGCGCTTTGGGCAGTGTTTACCGGTGTGTGGATTTATTCTATCGATAAGCGTATCATAAAATTGCGTATTTGAATACAAATAACTAGAAAATTAGACGAAACTGTCGTAGATAAATGAGAGTAATAACTTAACCTTTAATCATTGGACAATATGAAAATGTGCCATATTTTCCAAGGGAAACAGTTGACTAGGGAATGTAACCAACCATTACCGTAGCTTATAGATAAATTAGCGAGCGCTTGGAATGGCATTATTATGTAGTGGTGGTACCGTTAGCATGAAAACGATTATATATCTTAAATGAAACTACAGACCCAAAAAAATTGAATAAGTGGCAATCCTTTTTGGTGTTAGTCACTTCTCATTCATCAGTCACTTCATTCTTCTTCTGAGCGGTCACAATTAAGTTTGGTATTGATAACAATCTTTTCTGAAATTCGATCGATTTCCCCTTCTTAACATTTATATTTATCTTCTTCACTTTCGACCTGGCGACAAATAATTTCCCATACCTCAGCATTAATAGTATCAATTCGTTTAGTTGCTAAACTCATAATGTGTATGTTGATTGTACGAGAATGAAAATCAAATTTAGAATGCCTACACAGACGCATTACCACTACATATAGTACATATGCCATTCCAAATTCTAGCTAATTTATCTATCTGAAACATCAAGTGTACCTAGTAGTAACTTATACCTATTTAACCAACGACCCCTCCTCTGCCTTTGTGTGAATTTAATTTTACCAGCTGAAAGACAAAATAAATACTCATTTTAGACGTAGCAATTTAATTTTATGATTGATATTTAATTTCATATTTAGCTGATTTCAATTAAATTCATACAATATAACATTAGCTTTTTCATTAAGTTGACGAGGCATTTCATAAAATTTATACGGTGCGAGGCCCGATCGTGGGACTTGATGAGGTGCGCCAATGCTGTAAAATATTAAAGTCAGCTTATTTATGTGTTGGCTCGTTAACTTAGATCGCCGAGGGGAGTGGCCATTTGTATCGAGTTGTCGAACCGAGTGTTTTTACACGGGCATCGGGTGTTACAACAAATTCAACAAACGGCCGGGCGTCATCTATCAAAAACGCTAACGAGCTATGCCGGCGCTTTACAGTCACAGCGGCCTAGTACGATGATAGTGGAGGAAATATTGAATACTATGTAATTATCTTTTATTAAAATTTCCCTTAGGAAATCGTAGCTTTTTTATATCCGTTTTAAATCGCACAACGTAAAATAAAATGTTACTGCATACTATCTCCAAGATAGGGCTGTCATAAATCAGGATTTGTGATCCTTTAAGGATTTGTGTAAGGACTGCGGACGGACCTAGCTTTTAGAATTTTTTTAAATAACCTATTTTTAAAGCGATTTTGTCTTAATCTTGTCATATTTAATTGACGGAAGTAAAAATTGAAAAGTAACATATTTTTTTTACAACTTTTTATTGAAACAAATCAATTGAAATTAAACACTTTAGAACGGATTAATCGCGTTTATTAACACCATGATCCTACGTTTCGAGCCCTTTACAGCACTCGTTTTCACAGGGTTAAAATGATGACTGAGAGAATGCGAATTCTCCCCGTCAATCAAAAGTTACTTGTGCAAATAGAAGAATAATTAAAAAATAAAAACAAAGGTTGGTCTACAATGGCCAGAGGGGCTTATAAAGCTAGTAATACCAACATAGAAGGCCTGAAGGGCATTCTATAATTAAAATTAAAAATATTTAAATTGTAAAAAACCCTGTGAGGATTAACATACATACAACTTACGAACGCTTCCCTAACTGGCTTATGGACGTTAACAATCGCGGTAACAGAAGACAATATTATGAAACAAATCAAATTATTTAATTTATTATTTTTGATTTGTTATGAAGACCCGAGTTCGATCCTCGGATTAGCCTTCGTCGGTGTTGGTCTTTTTCTTTAGTATGTCACATCTGTTCCAATTTATCTTTTTTTTACATTGCCTGCGTAAACAAAAACTTTATCCGTGCATTTTATTGCGATGATTTTACTAATAAAATATTTTTGTTATGTAGTCTTCTGCTTCCTAGCGTTATCACGGCTCATGTCACGGCTCAGCGAGCCTGGGGGCCGCTTTGGCAACTAATCCCAAGATTTGGCGTAGGCGCTAGTTTTACGAAAGCGACAGCCATCTGACCTTCCAACCCAGAGGGTAAACTAGGCCTTATTGGGATTAGTCCGGTTTCCTTACGATGTTTTTCTCCACAGAAAAGCGATTGGTAAATATCAAATGAAATTTCGTACGTAAGTTCCGAAAAACTCATTGCTACGAACCGATACGATTTGAACCCGAGGGCCGAGACCTTCGTATTGAAAGTCTCACGTCATCACTGTGCCACCAAAGCCTTTTATAAATTTTCTTCTTTTTGCCTACAAGATACAAGCATTTATTTGGTAAATATATAGTTTTACATGTAATTAGTTGCTTTACTATTTTATTTACATTTTGTATGTTACGTTACAATATAACATAATAATAATAAGTGACGTAAGCGATAAGGTACAATGAATTTTATTAGGTACTACAGCGTTGATTGACTCAATGACCTCACCGTGAACTAGTAAATTCATCTACGTTGTAGTAATCCTGATCTACTAAGAACAGAAGTTTCTTTTTCGCATCAGTTGAACAGTCCTGTATTTCATTATCTGCGCTTTGGGACAAGTAGTTGGGGTCGCCTGCCCATTGGAGAATCACGAGGATGAGCGCTGGATTTATAGTTGTCTATATTCAGTCTGGCATGCATGCACGCGTTTAATATGTATATTATTAAACGCGTATTATATGTAAATTTAATATGTGTATAACGGTAACGTAACGTAAGTATTTTGTGTTGTATGAATGTGTTTTTAGCTGGGTAGTCTTCGGATTTTCCATCGATTATACGCACGCTTTTGCATTCTAAATACTCTGTCACGATCGGTAGCTGTGCACCGAAGGTCCACACCCTGCAGTAGGATTGAATAAAAATAGCCGTAGTATGCAGGTTTTAGGTTTTCAACCGAAAAACTTGGTGCTATTCGAGACAATGCATAGCACACAGAGGCTAACTTGTCACATGTTGCCTGTGTTTGTGGGGCCCAAGTAAGTCTGGAATCAATTTGGAAACCAAGGAATTTTGCAGAATCCACTTTTGGAATTAAAGTGTCATTAAGAATAATATTTACTTTAGGTTTCTTAGATTTTTTTAGTTGAAAATGGACTATATTAGTTATTTCTAGATTAAGTAACAAGCCATTTGCGGAGAACGATTTATCTAATTGATTTATGACGTTACATACTCTAGATTTCAAACTTTCGAGATCGTTAGCGTTTACAATGATGCAGGTGTCGTCAGGAACTTATGGGTAAAATATTTCCATTTCCTTGCAACTTGTATTTTCAAACAGGCTTGAAAATGTATGCGTTAATGTCACGGAATGAAGACATGAAGTTTCTTGTTTATGGCTGCGTACATCTTGGCCATCATCATAAGCCAAGAAGTAAGTGAAGTATGAACAAAACATTATTGTCCACTGCTCTAACTTTTTAAATTTGCTTTTCCTAATAAACTATTATTTACGGAATAGTTATTTTATTTTTAATATTTCCTTACATTGATTCAGGAAATCACTATATAGGGCTAGCAGGGCTCGTTTTACCCGGAACTCGTCCAGCAATCGGCGGCCTCTGCAGTTATGTACCATTATGATACATTATTCTCTTTATTTCTTTTTATTATTTATTACAGAACAAACTCATCGCGCCGTTCAAGCTAATCCAAATCTATGTTACAAGAAACGACAGGTCTTTTAGGTGATGTCAGGATTTTTATCAGGACATTTCATATTTCCATATTAGACAATCGTACTCTAAGAGAATTTAGTGTTGTCTAATCTAGAAAAGAACTTAAAAAACAAACAAAACAAAGCCAATTCTCAACATGTCTGGAAAATATTTTACTTGTTAATTGTCCAGCAAAGCCTCTCCGGGCAGGAAAGCCCTAATAAACGTAGTGCAAGGGGTTGGCCAGGAATACCGCGGACATGCATAGTTAACGTAGTTGGAACGTAGGATTTCAGCAGGAATGTACAGCTTTTCCAACTACATGTTTTTGTAGCTTTTTTGTTAATTTTGCAGAGCTTCTAGGATAAGGCATAATGCGACCGAATTAGATTCTGTATCCGAAATAAAAATGTATAATACCTATACATATATAATGCAGTCATTCCAGTACACTTTCTTTTGAAAGTAATTGTGTGCTTTTCCAAAATTGCATAGTAAACACTGAAACATCAACCAAAAATGGACAATGTTGTTACCGAACAATTTAAAAATTAAATTTATATGTAATTTTTTTTTATTAATCATATAAAAACCACATTTAAAACGATCAATCACAGGCACTTAGCTTAAAAATGCCAATGTCTTGGTAAAATATAGTTTTATACGTGTCAATATTTGCTAACAGACAAACTCCACGAACTCTCATGTGGCCCGTAAGTCGAGTACATAGTTTAGTACTTCACAATTTTATAGGAGCTCTTTATAATGTCCCTTTACGACCCAAAACTTCAACAAGATATTTTGTTGCATAGTTAGTTGCCTCCCTGACTCAACCCGACGCGAGTGTTTCATGAAAACTAAACTTTTACGATCGCATTCTAGTCGTAAGGAATCGAAAATTTTATTTCAACACCACGATATAAATTTAAGCACATGTTATACGGGTCGAAGAACATTCATAAATAATTCTTAAAAAAAGATCCTCGAGTCTATTGAAAACACGCCATATGCCTTGGGTCATTACCGCATTTTGAATGGAACTTTCGTTTTTGTAAAGAAAATTCAATTATCTGGGTGTGTCTACAAAAGACGTTAACTTTATCCATATTTTTTACCCCACTGACTAAGGTAACTTGATGGTTTGATAGTTTTTACATTTGCTGTTTATTTAACGGTGCATTGGCAGACCCTCGATTTTTTGTCTGAATAGATACCGTGGGTTAAAAGCTAATAACGCAATTGTTATTAAAAACTTTAGTCACACTTTCAATTAAGCGTTAGAAGCGATACACTTGTAACAGGTGTATGAAAAGGAAATGATATTAAAACAAGTGTAAAAATGCTCACAACGGTTTTATAGTAATCATGAGTACCGCGCAAGCAAAATGTTTGAGTTACTTAATTACATAGGCCACACTGAATGTTTTGCACTTTCCACTACTGGCCGCTCGTAAACATTTGAATTACGAAATAGTTATTTATTATACAAGGGGGCAAAGTTGTTGTTTAACTCTCGGGCTTATATTGAGACCCGAGCAAGCGAAAGATTCCAAAATTGAGCTACGAGCGTAGCGAGTGGTTCAATAACTGGAATCTTGAGCTGTACGAGGGTCTCAAGGCACGAGAGTTGAACAAACTTTGCCGCCGAGTGCAATACAACATTTTTCACCACACTAAAACGAGGAAACAGGAAAAAAACTCAAACAAAACAAATCAGTAGGTATTTAATTACAATCAATCATCAAGTCAAGGTGGTAAAGGTAGTGGTGAATATCTGAACATGCACTCTACCACCAGGTAGAGTGCATGTTCAGATATTTCGAGCACCTTGGCAGCTCCAATATATCTAATGTATAGACAAATCATACAAAAAAGGCACATATCAAACTAAGATATCCCCAATCAAATCCTAAATCACAGGTCTAGATGACAATAGATTTGAGTATTATATTACTTAAGATAGTATTTAAATTATCACTGTAATGAAATTAAACAATAAAGATTAATGAAGTGATTGCTAATGATGAGAGTGTAATTAGGGAATTTCAAATGAATATTATATTCTGTATTTTATCTTTTAACTACTAACTAACTTAGCTAGGCATTTAATTTACTTATATTTTATCTGTGTGTCTACGAACGACAAAGTTTCTCTCACAATGGGTTTTGGTATTTGGCAATTTGCATAGAAGTAGATTTTCCGAATGTTTTTCAACATTATTTGTTGTCAGGAAGGTAATTTCGTTAGTGCGGCAAACTCCATTTATACCTATGATAAGGATTACCTGAAACATAAGCAGTTTGTATTACTTATAAAGACAGTATATATTTAGTTAACGAGATTTTTACCTGTTTTTAAATAATTTTACTTACTTTTGCTGCTAAATATTCTGAGTCAGGAGCACTGTTTAAAAATGTTTCTATTTGTTGGCCAGTAAATATCTTCGATTTTTTCGGCTTTTGGCCAGTTGCTGTTCTTTTTAAGAACGCTATCACCTTTAGATAGTGTTCAATGTGAACATCCTTCTTTAGTTTCAGTACCGACTTAATCATTGAATATATGCTCCAAAGCGAGCTCGGCATTTTAGTTTTTGATATTTCGATGAAATACGCCAGTAAAACCGTCTCTGAGAATGTTTTCGCGCCTTTGGTATGCCGCCAGGTATTAAATATATCAAAGGCTTTAATGTACTTCTTTCTTGACTTTTCTGGCAGCAAACGAAATTCGGCATCTTTCACCGTTTCTTGCAATTCCTCCGGCTCTGAATCACTATCACTCATCATTATTATTAACTTGTATTACGTTTGTACCTATATTACCTACATAAATTCGTCGAGAAAACTGTGAAAAGCCAGAGTGAAAGAAAACAAAACACGACCCGCCTCGTTTAAATTTTAAAAGAAAAAACTATTCGGATGCGTTCTGAAATTTGCGTAGTATCAACACTTTCATCTTTTAAAAATAAAATTAAATGTGGTATTTAATTTGGATTTAAGCATATTGAATATAATACTATGAACGGTTCATGTGTATGAAACTGTTTGAGACTATCACGTTTTCGAACGTACCCGTTCAGTTCAAAATTAATGTCAAAAAGTTTATTGCATTCTCATGCAGTATGGCTTTTTGCTTTAGTCTATCCAAAAGATTAAAAAAATTTTACTTTAACCTCTAGAGGATAAAACACAGTTTTGCGCTCTGAAATTAAATGACAAACAGCGTGTTTACGAGCAGTGTGGTGAAAAACATATTTAAAAAACAGACTTTATGTGGAATGTTTATGGAATGTGGCCAATATTGGCGCCAAATTGATCGTCATTTGTTTTGAATGGCTTGTCAAAGTAAACATTTTTCAGTAAACATGGATTTGACGTGCAAAAGATATCAGACCTATGATTTTTTATGCTTTTTATAAGCCACCAAAATGCTTTTGGGTTTGAAGCACCACACCTGAGCACTGAGAGGCGTTGGTATGCTGAATTAAATAGAGGCCGTTTTACTCTTGAGGATCACTTTCGAGAAGGCTAAAATGTGACTGCTGTGAGACGACTGATTGAAGGTAACCGAGTCACGTATGATAAAATTCAAGGACAATTGGGGATAGGTACGAGTCAAATACCCAAGATTTTACACGAATATTTAAAAGTCATGAAGTTTTGTTGCCAGTGGATTACCTACCTACCTTCTAGAGGGAATTGACGTTTCGGACCCCCGAAGGGGCAGTCACAACGTTTAATCACCACGTCGGAAACGTGCTTTCAAGTGAGTGGGCGTCATGCTTCCAAAAATGGTTCGAGCGAATGAATAAGTGCATAGAATATTTTGAGAAGCAGTAAATGTATTGTTACTGTTATAGTCGTAAATGGTTTTATTTAAAAGTTATGCAAAACTTTCAGTGTGCCCCTCGTATGATACTTAATGCAAAATAAAACATCAGCTATAAGCACGCGATCTAGTTTGCGTGGAATTTGTTAACCACACGTTGGAGTTAGATTTTTCATAATCTCTTAGTAGTAATTAATGTTATACGGGGTGTCCTTTACTATTGGAGAAAGCCGAAACATATATATGTAACGGTGTTTAGAACAAGAACACAAAGTATCATAACAATCGGTGCAGTACCAGTAGTTACGAAGAAATTAACAAATTACTATTTATCACTTTAGAGCAGTCTGTAAGAAACTAAAACTCATAACGTTATAAATCCTCATAGAATAGTATGAAACCTTCTCCGTTTTTCTTTAATAAGTATCGTTTTTATTTATGTGACTTATAACACTTAGATTGTTGACATATGTCATCATTGAGAAAAATGACAGCCAGGGGCACTATTATGCTACACGGCAGTGACAACTGATAATTACAGTATGTTCCTTTTTTCTGTCCGATTATTAGAAATAACTTACGTTTGGAATTTTTTATTTTATTTTTAGTTCTAATCAAAAAAATATTTACAAATATTACTAATATGTAGTCCCATCTGGGATTTCAATAACCTACTGTGAACAGCTAGCTTCTACGTTCAGCAGTTCTTCTCTGCGTTGGTTAAAAGTCTTTCAAGTATTAGCATAACTACATAAAAGATTATGATTTAGGTATATATATTTTTAAGCTTATTATCGAATCGAAGTCACTTAATTACAGACCATAGCGATAATTTTTCAACCGACGAAAAAAACGGAGGAGGTTCTCAAGTCGACGCGTATTTTTTTATGTATGACCACGCATAACTTTTTACAGAGTAGTTCGATTTTTCGCTCAGCAGTTCAAGTTCAAGTGTTTTACTTTGATAATTTCTAACCAACTTTATAATTATAATATAATCCACAATAGTAATGAATGTAATGATCCAAATCACAAAATATTATGCCAAAAACAAAACACCTCAATAAATCCTCATATAAATGTCAAAAATAATTCGCTGTCAAATCGTCATAAAATGGGGTACTTGGTGAAGAAACCTGCGTATAACTAAATCCCAACACAACCTGTTAAATAGTATATTATACCATTACTGAAAGACAATTTTTTGCGATTTCCCTGAAACCATAAGTTGAAGACGTGCCTCCAAATGCCTAGTGTACCAGCGATTTTATATCTATGTAGTGTTATTCGCCGAGCATTGGTTACTGTTCGGAAGATATTTTATTATCAACAATCTTTAAAAGAAACGGGTCACATATGTTTTTAAATAGTAGGAACTTAGCAGTAGGTAGACATATTTTTAAAATACGATTGCTCGATTTTCGACATTTAGGTACCTACACCCATTTAATTTCTTGAACTTAAAGGAGTACAAAAGCTGGACACCGAAAACGATTTATGTATAAATCGATACCGTATTCATTGAAAAGTGAATTTAATAGCAATCCAACAATATCCTAAAAGTGAATGTGCAGCGCATCAAATAGTGAATCTTATCTCCGTAACAAGCAGGCCTCCAGCCAGGAATCCTAGTTAATTACAGCGACAGGCGAATGGTTGGATATTCTTTCTCATTATCGTATCGGCTCATTAGGTACGAATCTGTCAGTGGCAGCGTGCGTGGCGTCGGTTGCCGCTCGTTTGTCCTGTCGCCGCGTGCGCAGGTATTTTTCACATTGGCGTAATTAATACGGGAGAACGCACCTGTTTAGTGCACTAGATGACAAATCGTTTGCATTCCCGGTACTTGATTGCAAATTGCTGAGTAGTTACTGTAACGATGCAAATTTAATCAAATTGTACAACATATCGCTAATACACCCAACTGCAATATTATCTAGAAAATTGAAATAAACGACAAGCAAATAATAAACTTCTTAATATATACGACAAGCTTTGATGGCTCTAAGCCCTAAATAGTTTGTGCCAGTAACTTCGTTCGTTCAGTTATGTAAATTTAAGGCATGCGTGTGAAGAAGATCAGAATTACGAAAGATACGATGAATATAATCGCACTTTTACATCGTATCCCTTCAATGAACATACAATTACTGGATTAAAGCAAAAGCCCAACGACCTTTAAATATCCCAAAACTGAAGAAAAGACACGTAATAAATTATTATAGGTAAACAGTAAATCAGTACTAAACAGTACAAAAATGACGATCAAACCAGATCTTACATGCGAATAAAAAAAAACAGGGCAGGACAGGACTAAACCTAATCCTAACCTCATTAACATTAAGTTGCTGTAACTGTTATCAATTACCCTTAACTTAATCGAACTGATAGCCGTAACTCTTAAGCTGTAAGCGCGGAAAGCGTATCAAATATCAATTTGCATAATGGTAAAGGGGCTCATAATGTACCGATACAAGCTGAAGCGCAGCCCCAAATTAACGAGATTAAGTCAACATTACGTGACGTATCAGCTGAGCGGTGTTTACTGCGCGTCACAACGCCCGCTGAGGATCATACAAGCTTAACCCTCTCTGCACGAGGAGTGTTGAACAGTGAACCAGTGTAAGCTGATCTCAAAAATCGTATGTGGATATTTATTTGCTATGTGGTTAGAGACAAAACTTGGCTTGCGCGGTTGTCACACCGATGCGAACACTACTACGATAGTGCCAGGTGCATACATAGGTGCATAGGTTGTGCAGTAAGATTTTACGACATCTGTCATGCATGGTACATCCGCGTGAACCTATGAAAGATAATGAAATACTTACAAACTAAATTAAAAGACTTAGTTTACTTACGTTTCCCGCTCTTTCAGGGGGATTCTGCTTCCACAAACATCGAAAACCTCTTTTTTTATTATTGCTCTATGAATATGACAGGTGATCATATCCTAGTTTCAAAATTTAAACATTTTCAATTAACAGCGACTGAGTGTTAGTTTTCTTGAAATACATTATTAAAAACGAAAAAGTATGAATTATGTAAGTGATATATCTGAAAAAAAGTCTGAAATCTTTTCAAAGACGTGATCGAGAATTATTCGTAGCTACAATTAATTTAATTTAATTTAGCCTTTTGTATGCTTAGGAGCAGATCTGCTCCCTAATACGTGAACCTTGATTTAAAGTGTCAAGGTCAATTATTTAAAAGCAAATATTTGACAGGCGCATCCGAAAGGTTAAAGTGTTTAGTCATAGAAAAAAAAACTGATCGTTGTATTAACGAGCATATTTTGACCTGCTTATAAGCAGGTCAAAATATGCTCGTCGCGGTTTTCTTAACAACATTCGTCTCAGGTTTCACCTACAACTCAAATTGTTACCCATGCCACTGGAATATTTTCCCTCCCCTCGAGGGGTCCCTCTTATAAGACTGTCGCATAAAATACTATTTTGGGGCCGAAGACTGCATGAAGGCCCATGATTTAACAGAGACTGACATACCTACAGAGACTGACAGAGAGTGACATGATTTAACATGACTTTGGAGAATGACCCTCCTCTTACACGCTGGTTCAGGAGACGTGAGCAGGACTAACCCTGCTCACGTGTTTTGGATCTCCCTATTAGATTCCCACTGGGATTGAGCCGCACTTGACAACTGAGTATATATAATCCCTCATGCATCATAGTCCCGTACGAGTAATCCAGTCACACAATAACTTGGGCGGTCACACCCGCGCAACGGACCCGGTTCCCCGGCGGTCGCAGCAGGCGTCCGGCAGTTCTGCTTTACAATGCCTATAATTCAGTGATTCGCGCCAATGTTAAGTGGTACCGCTTATCCGACGCGACATCTACTAATGCCCGGAGGAAGCATTAAAACAGTGCTTGTCTGCGTTATCTAGGAACTTGCTTGCTGTTGGTGTGTTCAAACGTCTGTATTGAATGTACGGTTATCCCTAACCATTACTTAAACAGTAGAAATGAAATATGTTCTGCGAGGACGTGTAGTGTTTGTTCGTGCGTTAGCGTGCGAAGCGGGTGGTAAGCAAGACATTTTTTTCGCCTATTGGACATAAACAATTAAGACACAACTAGGCTACCTTATTGGGAAAGGGCGATCTTTTCCTTACTTAGATAGATAATTGTCTTGGAAATTGTGCATTTACCAGACATAAAACGTGCCCACTTACCAAGCACCTGATTTAAAGTAGCTTCAGCATTCCTCCTGTCCGGTTTCACTATGCAGACCACTTTTGAGTAACAATTAGCATCATTTAAGATTAAATTTAGGTTACATAATCGACAGTCCGGAATTAACACAATATAACTTCGCTTTTCAGATATTATTTTATGAAATTAAGCAATATTTTAAAATTTGGTTCTATTTCATACAGCTACAAGTTACAATTTTGCAAGTCCAAAGCGGCATTCAGAATGAAACTCCAGCGGACAAACACGTGTCAAACGACATTTACACTTGTAAACTTGCAACGGTTATATAATGGTGTCCAAGTAATGCTAGTAAACGTTATCTCAAATAATTCCGCCGCCGCCGCTGAAACGTCCGCGACACCATCTCGAAAATTACCTATTCGCTACGACTATGAGTTAATGTAACAATAATGAGCATCCCGAGACATTGCGTGACGATGAATTAAATGACTCTGTGGTAGGTTTCAATTTGCGGTCACGTTCCTTGTTAGGAAGTTCCAAGAGAACTGTGAATAGAATAACGCCCACGAAATAACGTTAGAATGCAAATCCTTTATCATAACTTGCGCCTACATATTTTGCGAGCCGGTGTTAAATATAAATTGAAGATAAGATTTACACGTTAAAATAAACATTGGGTTATATAATGAGCATCTGCGGTCAAACGATTTGTACATCAAATTGACAATAGCAGTTTTACTTTACAAATATAACATTGCTATACAATATGTAAAAACTGGCACAATTGTAAGCCAATTGTAAGGCAATCCTATCACAACAAAAGGTTTTGTTTACAAGTTAGAAATTAAACTCTGTCCTCATATCACATCTCACATTGTTTTACTAGAGCGTTGCATCAAAACGTCACTCCAGTTCATCCCTCTGTAGATAGTGTAAATAAATGGTACACACGGTGGCACCGACCACCTACTGTGTGCACGGTTGACACTAGCTGTTAGCGTCCGCTCACAACTCCGTAGGTATGCAACGGAAGATAACATTGTTAAGACACGCTTGACAACCGTCTTTTAGATTGGATAGAGTCAATAACTGCCAAATAGGTTTATGACCAAATTCAATGTCAGGTCGAAGAGAAAGTGTTTTTCAACCGATTTCAATATTTCTAAAGGAGGAGGTTCTCAATTCGTCTGATTTTTTTTTTCTAATGGATGTTCACTCATAACTCCCTCAACTGAACCGATTTGAATTTTTTTTTCGTTTTCAAAATCCATTTCTGATGTTGGGATCCATGAGGAACTGCATAGTATAGTAATTTGGGTATTTTCTTGAGAAACTCGAGCATTTCTTTACAAAACCTTCCAGTTTGGTGGAGTAGACCTGATGATGACGATCAGGGATGTCAAAGAGGAACTGCTCTATAATTTGCGGGCCCCAGCTGTATCTTCTGATTTGAGACATTCATCTTTTGTTTGTTACGAAATGCCTTCGAGGTAGTCCTATTTGATTTTATGGTGATGGATATCACGAGGAATTAATGGAGCTGATGCTGAACCCTGGCAGTACCTAATGGAACTCAGGTTTGGTGCAACATAGGCGAGTGCTGTTTTCATGATTCGATTCATATTAACGAGCAATTATGAGAGTAATTCACAAGATGGAGCTGATGCTGAACCCTGGCAGTACCTAGTGGAACTCAGGTTTGGTGCAACATATGCGAGTGCTGTTCTCATGATTCGATTCGTGTTAGCGAGCAATTACGAGAGCAGTTCACAAGATGGAGCTGATGCTGAACCCTGGCAGTACCTAGTGGAACTCAGGTTTGGTGCAACATAGGCAAGTGCTGTTTTCATGATTCGATTCGCGTTAATGAGCAATTAGGAGAGCAGTTCACAAGATGGAGCTGATGCTAAACCCAGGTAGTACATAATGGAACTCAGGTTTGGTGAAACATACGCGTGTGGTGTTTTTTTTATGCTATAGGGGGCAAACGAGCAAACGAATCGCCTGATGGTAAGCGATTAACGTCGTCCATGGACACCCGCAACACCAGAGGTGTCGCAAGTGCGTTGCCGGCCTTTAAGGTGGGAGTACGCTCTTTTCATTAATCGACTCGTGTTAACGAGCAATTAGGAGAGCAGTTCACAAGATGGAGCTGATGCTGAACCCTGGTAGTAATATGTATGTATGTATGTAAGTTTTAAATACGGTGTAAGGAAAATTAACAAAATAAAAACATAAATTACATTTTTTACATAAAACTCCCGTAAGTATTTACTTCCGTCAATATTGTCTATTTTCGACAATATTGACGGGATTAAATATTGTCGAACGCTCGACATGTTTCGGATTTCACATTGCGCGCAGCAGCTCGCTCGTATTCTTCCTTTGTTTGTGAGAAGGTACCTCGAAGGTGGTCCCATTTAATTTTAGCTGTGATCTTATGATGCAATCCCTGATACATTTAGAGAGCTCCTTAACTTTTCACTCATATGGTGATTAATATGGTTGAAGTTAACTGCAATAATTCGCTTACTTTAACTTTTACCGGGAAGTCCAATTGAAGTCGGTTTTTTTTTTCTTTAAAATTATCTTATTGTGTATGCCTAGAACAAACAACACAAACTTGTTAAATAAACGTACTCTGTTAAACCAGGCCTTATTGGGATTTCACCGGTATCTGACATTGAACCCAAGGTCAGATGGCAGTCGCATTCGTAAAACAAGTGCCTACGCCAAATCTTGTGATGAGTTGCCAAAGCGGACCCCAGGGTCCCTAAGCCGAGTCATAAACCGGGAAAACGCTAAGAAGAAGAAAAAAGATACTAATTTTACGCGGGCCTTATGCGTTCATATCTTACTGGTATGTTTACACTTCAGTAATAGGCGTCAAACTCTACAAAAAGATGGGCTTTTAAGCATACTACAAGCAAGAAAGTAAACGCTTGTATAGATTGTTAAACTTCTAGTTAACTACTAAGCGAATATTGTAATTAATTCAAAGCTCAGCAATCTACTCGAAACAATAAAGGACTTAGGCTTAGTCGTCAATTAAGCGCATGCTATTACCCACTTAATGAAGGATACAAGACAAACTCGCACGGAGGAAGCCATCAAGAGAGCCATCCCCGCACGAAACCACTTTAACAGAGGCTGCCTACTCGCTAAGTAGTTGAACTCATTCCAATGTTTAGTGCTTAGTAATACACTTAGCAAGCGTTTGTTTGAAGGCAGATGCAGTTGTTGGGGCTTTTAGCGAGCGACTATAACGTGGGACTTTAAGTTTACGTGAACCTACATCGCGTAGCGTATGCGGATGAAGCCGCGCGTAATTGTAAGAAAGTCAATTTACCACGCTAACGAGATTGGCTGAAAGGCGGCAAGTTGATTAAGCTCTATAAGGAGAGTTGGTGCCGCCACATTCCATAACCGAAGCAGACCGCAACGTCACGCCAGCAAATCGGTGGCAACTAAATGAAGGCGCTGTTGGACATCAGGCTCTTGGTGAAATTTAACATCTGACCCGCGGTAGGAAGCATGTACGAACCAAACAACTTCGCAATAGATATAATATAACCTACCAGCGAACCATAATTGACCGTCCCATCTAAAACGGGTTTTAAGGACCTAAATACAGGACAAAAATTCTCGACTTACAGTTTATATACTAAGGCTGGATTTTACCAAACTTTTTAACCAAGAGTAACGCTTACTCTTTGATACTAACGTCAAAATCCCATGGTTATTTGACGTTACTATCTGAGAGGAGGCGTTATTCTCGGAATAAAAATTTGGTAAAACGCAGCCTAAGTAGTAGAAGTTTAAACAGTATTCTTTCTGTAACTAACCCGGATATAGCTGTGCAAGTGGCGCTTAGGTAAACGCTTAAAGACTAACAAAGTGAGCAAAAGAGATCCGATCTTTATATGAATATTTCACGAGTGCGAAAGAGACACAGCAATTGAAAAAGGTGACAATTTTAACGGCTATGCGCATCAACCCCACTGTACGAGAATATGATATCGGTCATGAAACTATGTACAGATATGTAAAGGTATGTACGTCTTGGATATAATGTTACAAAAGAAACGATATCAATTGTATCGCTGACAGTTGACATCTTTGCGATTTTGGTCACGTTTGCAATATTTGACAAGCATTCTTGTCTTATTAGTTCTGGGAGTGAACCTTACTACACGTCAATTAATTAAAACAAACTACATTTATATTACACATACAATATATATATATACATATATATATATATATATCGGGTATGTGTTTAATATTAATTATATATAAGAAAACTCACATCAGCTAGCTACTCCATGATTGGATATCGCCATTGTCAGAACAAACATAATAGTAGTTATGCAGAACAACTCTATGCAGAAATGGAGAACACAGAAAACAAATTAAAACATTCACCCGGAGTCTAACTTTAAACTTCCTGGATAAATTGTGACAGACAACACGTTTATGAATATACTCCTAGTGAACTTGACTATTAAACATTAAAGCCTATAAATAATTTCTGCGTTTAATTGCCAGTGTCATTATTCATGGACTATCAGACGGTACTTGGGTTTCATTGCTGACGCTTAGCGAATTAAAATTGCACACCCTAAAGCGATTTGCCGCTGGTGTGTAAGCAAGATAGCGCCATGGGCTTATATATAGATGTCCCGCTCGCACACCGGACCGGCGTCCGGACCCGGATCCGATTAAAAGAACGCCTACTTACGCATATTGGTTACGGGTCTTGAGGCGGCAGTTGGACTGGTTCACTAGGCCGTTTAGGTAAGCATCGGGAGTATAAAGCCTGCGCGAGTTAGATAAAGTACTAGGAATAAATAACGTATGCGCAGGGTTTGTGGTGGTCCTCGGCTCGGTGACCAAGGTCCTGTGGGCTGCGCAGCAACTTCTTTAATCACTGTAATTAGCTACGCGCCCATCCCTCCGATCTCTACGACTAGGGATGTGCGTGCGTATCTGATAATTATATCGATTGTGAAAAATTACCTCATTAAGCCATATTGAACGCGATTTTAATCGATAAGAACTCGAAAACGTATCAGATTTTTCTTGTAGTCCTAGCAGATTTTCCTGTGCTTATTTTTAAACGATTCAACTTAACGTCAGGATAGGTTTAACATTCAGTTGAATGATACTTAAGTTTGACAAGTCTGTCAGCTGAAGGTGACCCTCAACATTATGAGCAAGTTAAGAGTTTACGGTTTTCGAAATCTGTCAAAGAGGATTAAGGTTATTTTATTACATAATTTAAAGTCTGTCCTGTAACCTTTTATGAAACTCTTAATTAATCTTCTATATTTAATGATACCTGCCAAATAAACGATTTAATAAATTAAGCTTGAAAATGCAGCAATGTCTAATAGATAGCAGGGATTCATTGCTATTAAACAACGACCCGAAATAGTCGATAGTTTGAAATCGTCGACATGCACTGTTTAGACTGCGCATCCCTAAAAAGCATGTCGGTTGCATCGATTGCGTAGAATCAACTTGTCGTTGCCGCGCGAACTAGCTGATTGCTATCTTCGCTTGTTAGGCACCATTATGGATGCAAATTTAACAATTATGAACATGCTGATCCCGTATCCAGGCTCATCTTTGTTGGTAGACTGTTGCGTGACTCGCACTCCAACCCGTAAGGAAAAACGACGCCTCAAATTGCCGCGGACGTATTTTAATTTATGGTACGTGTTATAATAAATTGCTACTAGTTGATTAAGTTTCAGTAGCATGAATTTCTATAGACTAACAATAAAAAACTGGTTTTAAAATAAAATCCAACATTTTTTTATCCTACATACAGGCTGTCTAACAAAAATTAAAAGGGCATCTACACGATCGCCAACAAAGCTCCCGACGGCCCACAGCCAGGTCACCGTTACCTTGATCGGTGTTTCATATAATGTGGTTGCCAACTACCAGGACACTTACCATGAGTTGCGCGTAACCGTATTCGATAGCGATTGCGGCCTTCGAAAGTATATCCGTCTCGCTCCTACCAGAGAAGTGGTAGGACCGAGACGGACATGCTTTCGACTTACAACTCATGGTAAGTACACAGGTACACGGTCGGCAACACCTATTCCGGAGCATTGTCGCCGACCGTGTAGAAGATCTTTTATGCTCTTGTACCGAACAATATTTTTAATTTTCTTACTTAAAATGCTAGTTCTAACGTTCGTAAAATCGTTTGCTCCTATATTTTATCGAGTCATATAAATTCAATCGCATACTTACAACAAGCGCTTCAAAAAGTTTTATACATATACAAAAACCTCAATACATTTTCATTCTAATGCCAAAAGCCGGTAAATAAACATGTCAACTATAGAATTTGAATATCAAAAGGAATGTGAAATGTCATTCGTTGAGGAGATTGCATGTCTGCTGAGATAGTATTTCTTCAATACATTTTTATTCATTGTACGTTTCGGAGTATGGCTCCGTTGTAAAGTTTCAATCTAAGGCGGTTAACGGACTGGCGACGCGTCCGGATGCGACGACGAGTTGTGGCCAAGACTAAAATGCTATCTCGTCGTATACTGAAGCCACAACAGGCCTACATTCGAAAATCGAAATTTTGAATGCCGCTCTCGATTGCACATACGATTACAATATACGAGCGAAAGAGACGCAGATCGAAAATTGTGAACTGTTAGGCCCTCTAAATGACGTTAGCCTCTTATTGCCATCTCATAGAAAACTAGTTGCCATAATCATTCGTAACTTAAAACATTAATTAACAAAAAAACTTACAATAGGGTACGTAAACTATATTGCGTTCACTGATGTTAAATGATACAGTTTTAAGTAAAACAAAATCACGAGAAACAGACAATTTCACATGAACCAGATGTGTTTAATTACTGACCCGACAAATCTCGGAAAGAGTCCAGCTTCATTATGTACACACGGCTCAGTCGCCCCGCGACCGTTATAAAATATCAACGCGCTAACTCCCGCACATTATGATTGGACTCGTTCCTAAATATATTTCATGTAAATTTCACAAATGTTTTATAAAAATACACTGTAGTTAACTGTTCCGTGTGTTACCGTACAGACCCACACGCTTTGGTGGATATTTTTTACGCTGTTTTATATCGTACTTAAATGAGATCCCGAGCAAAGGGTTAAAATACGTAACACATGGCGACGTTAATTTTCAAATTAAAGGAAAAATATAGCGCTTACCCGTGGCAATAATTAACCCGAATAAATTGGACAGACTAATATCCTGACCCTGCGAGGCTGTGTCCATATGTAGCGAATTGAACCTTCCTTTTTATATGTTTTTTGATGTCTGGTTTTTATTGGCAAGTAACATATATGTGGTGATCTGTAAGAAATATGAATCAATTATAATAATATGTTCTGATATGGGCTCATTCAGAAATCATGTGACACATTAGGTTTAAATGATCACTACGGTTGGGTCAAAAAGAAGCCAAAATATGATGACATGATTTCTGGATGAGGCCTACCTATGTAATTCCGCTCTAGGAAATTTCAACATAAAAATATTTAATAAATCCCCAACGGAAAAAGAGTAATAAAATAAAATGTGTGTATCATTTTTGTGTTTGTTGTATTGTAATAGCACCAATTTGATAAACCAATCTGAGTGCAGGTTTAAGAGGTTCCAACTCACTAAATAAGTACTAAAAATAATTCCATTTTGTCGAGGGCTTATTACATTTATATTTAAATTCAATATCCTAAGTTTGCGTTTGTGCATAACTTTAACCGTGAAACCTACATTACAGCAAGCAAGGTGGTGCATGAAGTTTCGAGAGTCGTACGCAGTTTCGGCCTACGCAACACGGTAACGTGGGCGAGTACGAATATTGATGCTTCCCTATACCCGTCTCGCCGTGGCAAATGTAACACAATTGAATTAGTCATTCCATAAATAACTTACAATACTATTGAATTGATAGCGACTTGAATTGACGATTTACATATCATGATAAAGTATATCTAATTGAATTGAAACGTCAATAGAGCGCGAACGTAATGAGTCAGTGAATAATTTACTATTAATTAGGTCGGTATGTACACACGCGTTCAAAAGTGCATGGGCAATTTATGAATGAATTCATTCATAAACTGTCTATACGATAAAGTTGTATATTATTTATCACCTAAACGGAAAATGGTGTCCACTTTTCGCCGTTTAGGTGACAAAGCAAAAAATAAGAAAATATAAACCAAAAGTTGGGGAATTAGTTCATCGATTATACCATCGATTAAAGAGAAATGGAAAGGTTTATTAGAAAACACAATCTTCCAAATGAGGCTGCCAATGGACGCTTTGCGGACAATACAAAGCACCGTGTAACAGCCTGCACTCCTCATAAATAGCGGCAACTGGACCATATTCGTACCAGTGTCACATTTCATAAATGCATTATACACGCATATGGTAACCATACGGGATTTTATTTAAAATGCAATGACAATAAACAAGTCGAATTGGGGAAATTGAATGCCTTACTGAGGTTAGGCTTCAAAAGCACTATCTTGCCAGTTGTTGTAAACAAGACATCCACGCCAGGCCACTAAAGTATGTATGTAAGTCTCGGGTATAGTTACCAAATTACGGCGCCTGCGACTTATTTGCCACGTTTCATAAAAGCTCAATTCACGCTTATGGTAAACATAAAAGATTTTAATTTCAAACGCAATGACAATAAACAACCCGATTTCGGGAAATTAGAAGCCTTACTGTCAAAAAGTTCAAAGGCACTTCTTATACACAGACCCTATGTCAGTTGCACAACTTACATCTGACCGAGCCAAAGGAAATATATTTACATTCATTTACTTTAGTAGCGGCAATTAATTTATCATATTTTTTTTGGTTATTTTTTATACATTTTATAATAATTTCTCAAAAACGGCTATAGCGATTTAAATATTTTTACAATATAGGTCCGTATGGAAACGACAAGTCGACCCACTAGCTTTCATTTTTAAAATAATTATTTTGGCCAAGTTTTCGCATTAGACCGATGGGTATTAAATAGTGAAAAAATATGTAATTCAATTTTTAAAACACCGCCTGTGTTAGTTCTTATTAGAGTTAGAGAGCGAAAAATGGTTCCATCTAGGTTTTATTATCGGTAAGATTTGGTAATATTCAATTTTGAGCGTTTTCAATAATGAGTTTAGCATTTGGGCGTTTTTATTTTTTGTTAAAAAAAAATTGTTTAAATGGAAACTTGTATCTGTTTTCTACTCAAAATCGCGAGCTCTTTCAATCTAAGTAGGAGAAAAAGTGTCCAGAAATTTCCATTCTATTGCGCTAACGCAATCCTACTAGGATTGAAAGAGCTAAATAGAAGGACACATGAAAATTTCCAATTTAGCGAAGAAATATTTTTCTACAACAAAAAATAAAAACGCCGTGTGGATGAAGTCCCCAATCCGCATTGAGAAAACGTGGCCTGCCGTGCCAGGGCTTGAGTAGGCATTTATATCATAAATTAGGTACCTAGTCTTGACATTGCCAGTTATGTAATATTATGTTTTGTATAATTGTATTTGCATGCGTTTCATATCTTTTACTGCAAATAAATGAATTATTTGATTGATAGATACAATAATTGTTATCATTGTTTAATGTTTAATTTTACGAATTTTGGAATGAAATGCTTTCAATCAGCAATATGATAGATTCTATGCCCCTACTGTACATAAAAATCTTGCCCTTACCACTACCACTGCCCGTTAATATACCTAGTACATGATACAACAGGACACCATTTCAATTCTACTTTGTTCGTGTAGGTACACAAAGTAAGTGCAACACCGTTTTATAAAAAAAAAGAGGTAACAGTTGGCTCCCAAAAGAATTTAATCAATGATTATCTGATTTATGCTGCTGGAGTAACGAGATGAGTTGATTGAAGAGCCGTCTCGCGGTGATTGGTAAAGTCAACGGCGCCGAAGCAGTGTCATTGCAATAGCTTTCCGAGCACAGGAGACATGAAATATCAGCCTTCCCTCAGGATGGTCGAAAAATCGGCACATAGAAAATGTTAGAAAAGGCTACTCCAGTTGTCTACGCTTTATAACAAGACTTTGCAGAATATCATGCACATGTAAAGTCACCTACGATATCGCATCTGCCGCTGTCGTGCACGACACCTTTAGGATTGCGCGCCTGGTTTTCGTTCGGCTCACCTCATTGAAAGACTACAACAAAGTGGTCTTGTGCCCTTAACTCTACTAACTACTAGGGTACCTACTCTGCCCTACGCATGAATGATGACCGAATAAGATAATACGCTGGACTATAGAGAAGAAACATCGGTAAGTTAAGCGTTGTTTACTTGTTAAACTCGTGAACTGTGTTTCTACCATGAGCACAGAATAAATAATAGTACAACCATGAGTTGCTATAGATTTCGAAGGATAGATTTCGACACGTTATCTACAGTTGCATGCCGCTTCCACCCGCAAATCGAGCAAGATGCACTGACAGTGCGTTGACGTAGTGGCTAGCGGCTATAGATATCTACAGAAGATTTCAAACTCTTGGTAAGCACAGTGCACTCGCTGGCGCTCGCAACCCAACGAGAACCTTACGCTCCGAACGGAGCAGTTTCTACAGTGAAACGTCGATCACGTGAACGTTTATAGATCGCGATGTTTGCAATCACGTAAGCCGTTGATTAGACATTAATTGGTTAGCAACTTCATTAGAAGTTGGTTTGCGCATACCAATGCACCGAAAACAAATGCAAAATTCCTGTAGAACATACGAGTAGAAGAGACGCATCTATGCGTGTACATTTGGATATAGTATATAGAGCGTTCGAAATTCCATGGGCAGTTTATGAATGAATTCATTCATAAATTGCCTATGCACTTTTGAACGCGTATGTACTATCGCGTTGCATGCACAGTTTATTAATGAATTCATTCATAAACTGCCCATGCAATTCTGAACGCGTGTGTACCTACATAAAATACTAATGCGCTCAAATAGCGGAGAAACAGTAATAAAACATTTAAAGTATTCTAACCAAAAAAAAAAGAATTTCGTACAGTAAAATTACTTGAAATCTGACGTTTTGAAATAACACGTTCTTGTAAGGTACAATTTCCCATTTAGATAACAGACTCTTAAACTTTGTTATTGTAATCAACGACGTAAGATTAGACCGTTCCTTTATTAATATAAAAATAACAATTCTATCTGCTCGCATACGAACCACATAGCAATTCGTTTCTTATTTACACTATATTTACAAAAATAAATAAAAACCCGTCAAAAAGTCCCATTATTATGAATTTTGTGGCAAGAACCTAAATAGCTTAGTAGGAGTTCAAAAACTTTGTAAATTCAACTACAGTGCAGATTACCTAAACAAGCCAGTAAGATCATAACCCGTCGACAAAGATTTATTTCGGCCAAACCTAAAAAACGAAGTCCTGTCAATGCAACAGCGCAAGATTTACGATGCGCGTGCGCGCGCACCCGACACGCGAGCGAGTGCGTGCGCCGTTATCGCCGCTCGCCAAATTAACCCTTATGAAGACATACGGCGTACATGCGACAACCGGCGACATTTAAACGAATGAAGCCCTAGTTAATTACACTCAAGTGCATAGACGACATATTTCTGAGTACACCGACCGGTGTTATAGTAAGACCAGTTTTTTATTCAACTAAACTGCACTTATTCAGGATGCTGCGCGCAGTAAATAGAGCTCAGTTCGCAATCGGTGCTGAGCGATGCGCAAACTTGACAACCGTGCAACCCCAGCAATTCTGGCATATAGCCTGTCGATGGTGCAATGCAACCGTTACTCAGAGAAGCAAGGCATTGTTCTTGTAATTTTACTACCAAATGTCGGGAATTGTTGGACTATGACATTTCTATAATGTTCTGTGGTCTCTGTTATTTGAAACATATTATATTGGAACTTGCAAAGGTGCAAGCTTTTCAGAACAGGGACCGTTAGGAATGAAATTTTCAGAATGTTGCAGGGGTGCCCAAAATGAAATTTTATCAATCGACTCCTTGAAACAAGAAAAAAACAATTGGTCGATTTATCTCAAGACTCCATATAATCTTAAAATCTATATAAGAAATAAAACAATATGAAAAGTCCATTCGATCAATCAATCAATCGATATATTTTTATTTCGAAAATAGATGAGATATAAAAATAGATGATTGATATGCGAACGACATGTAATAATCCATTACCTACTCACTCTTAATGTAGCGATGATATAAATAATCATTAAGATCATCGATTTTTATCCCTAAATTATTCGCTCGTTAAAAAAACCACTCACCGTTTATACATCACACGTAGATACTGGGTTCGCGAGCCGTGTGATTTATTTCTACGCACAATGAATACCAAATAAGAAATCTACGTAACCGCACTTTCCCTAAACAATTTTCTATCATAGAAAATGCTTAAGCGTCGCTTCGTAGGAGGCGCCGCCTAAAATATGGAGCGACACGTTGTTAAATTTTTGTTTAGTGTGCAATTTTGAGACTCACGACGTATATCACGTTTTTCGGCTATTGGAACGCAACCAAAATGGTGCAATAAATCTAAAAGTCCATTTTCATATAAAAGAAAACCGATTAAGGAGCTTTTCCGATAGCGATCGCTCGAATGAAGCTATATATTTTCATGATCGAACGAATCCAAGATCACGGACGGCTGACGGCCGGTGCGTGAGGAAATTGAAAAGGAAAACGTTTTCTCTAATAGTATTGTCCTTGAGCAAAAGATCATTTACTTGCATTTCCTGTTCCGGTTTCCGACCGTGCTAACGCTCATTTTGGCACCTCGCTCCTACCCGACCTTATCTAAACGGTATCTATGTCACGTTTTGGAATGAAGTGACCTATTCCTTGAAAAACTTAACAACTTCATGCATCAAAAATAAAATATGCTATTGACATTTGTATAACTAACTTTGCCCAGCCCACGAAAACACGCAACATACCATCCTGGGGCAATGTTATTATAGGTTAGGTGTAAATAAAAATGTACTTACATTAAAACATATGTCAAATGTACATAAGTATGAAATAAGTCATTTCCTCAAGAGTTAGGGTCAGAAGTGGTTTGAGCCCGGAAACCCAGGCGAATTCAGCCTGAGGGACAGACAATTTGGTTGTCACTCAAATGTCAGGTAAAGTTATCACAACTGACGTGGTTAATAAGCGTGCCCTTTTTACCGCATGTGAGAATTTTCTAGGGACATGGTTGAACATTGAAATAAAAATGTCGCACACCAACGGCTCACTTCAGGTGGTGCCGCTGTCACAGCCATTTTAACTTCTCACACGCTGTACTTCACCGGGTTACGTTTGGTACACTTATGTAATTTGCATTCAATTGCGTGAGAAAACGCAAAGTGGCGAATATGTCATTATGTACATAATCTGGTGCATTTTGAATTGAAAAAATATTATATGATAGGTATAACGTGTGATACAAGTTTCACAAATCGTCAATTAGTCGATTGCGAAACGGGCGAGGGAAAAGAGGCTTTATTGAGTATTTATGGAAGTAAAATATTTCCGGAATCCCGTTTATTGGCTCACCGTCCGCTCGCTTGTCAATTTCATCGCCTTTTAATCTTCGTAATCAAAGTGTAACGAGTCACGAGATGTGAGTAAAGGGTGTCAGTGAATGCGGTCATTAACATAATCATGTTAAATCATCATAAGTTATTTTAGAAGTTGACAATTTGCTCTCGACTGCAGCACCGTTGCTGTTGCAGCAATTGTGATGCAACGCGAAACCGCTGTCAACTTCCTTGCTGACTGATGGTGATGAATAATAATCTTGCTGCAGTAGAGAGCCTAATGGTACGGTTGGCTGTATCTAAACGCAGCCTAGCAAAGCCAGAAGCCTACTCATCGGAGTCAGCTGTCATAAGGGCTACCGCGTAAACTTTAAATAGATATGCAAGACACATTTTTCTTACTACTAATAGGTATATAAATTCTTCGTTAATTACAATCTACACACCTCAACAGTCAACATTCCTGTTCCTACAAAACGGTAATTAAAATATGGGAGACCGCATGCACTGACACCCTTTAATCACATCTCGTGACTCGTTACCTACACTTTGATTACGAAGATTAAAAGGCGATGAAATTGACAAGCGAGCGTACGGTGAGCCAATATACGGGATTCCCGAAATATTTCACTTCCATAAATACTCAATAAAGCCTCTTTTCCCACGCCCGTTTCGCAATCGACTCCGGGAGCGTGGATCCGCGTTCCGCCACATTAAATTCTTCACGTTTAATCAATTCCGGGACGGTAGTAAAAAATATCAAAGTGAAGTGTTTCCTTCCGTATCGACGGCGCTCAGAGTAGAGCAGACAGCAAATAAATTGTTGGCGTCGTTTCAAAAAGCACGAAAATTGCCAGGGTAGCTTCGCGGACACGCCTTTTATCTGTTACGTCTATCAGGAGCCTTCACGTTCGCCGCCCGCACGTAAATAAGGGCAAAAAATAGTCCGGAATAAATAATAGCGGTGAAGAAACAGGAACGAATGCTAACACCAGACAGAGCCGCAGATCATGCCCCTGACCTACTTGTGGAAATACTATTATCCCACTTAATATCCCTTCCATTATTACCAAGCGCGAATAATCCGTAGTAACTCATGGCAAAATGCGTATAACTAGAACGAATAATGTCTTCTTATTTAAGACGTACGGCCTTTAAAGAAAGTCCTCTCAAACATAAATTGACGTCAACAAAATTTACTTACGAAATCCTTGCGAAAAAAATGTAATGGTTAGAAACTTTGATTAGAAGATTGATGCATACTGTAGACGCTATAAAGAGTAAATTGCAAAGTAATTTATAGGCACTGTGACATATAATTTATCAACCTCATACAAAGTAACGATCCTCAATTTTGCTGCATCAAAACGTAAACTTCATGCAGGACTTTAAAAGGCATGAAATCTGATGCACTGATACCTTCATACTAAATAGTGGTTATGGGATGCTGTAAACCGTAACCCGAGAAGCAGAAAAAAATATAGAGTAAATATGGTTCGGTCACGATGTTTACCGAAGTAGTTCGAGCGCTCGTTACACTGCTTTATGCAGTGGTGCGGCTATCGTCTCACAACAATGTGCCGACGAACTCATAAATTCGAAACAATTAGACGATAAATTCCCACTTGAATTAGTATTTTTATTTGCACGTCACGTGCGCGGGCCGCGCTTTCTAGCAATTTATGTAGGGAGGCGTCAATTTTAACAGCTCAAAGAAACTGATGGCGCTCTCCTAAGCTTCGGCGCGCCTCGTGATGCCCCGTAATTATGTTTACAATTTATTTGCAGCTGAACAATAGAGTAGATTCGCGATGCTGCTTTATGACGACGCAACGAGTACCTTTCTTTATACGTACATTACTCATACGGTTACCCATTCCCGTAGGGCATTAAAATTAATCAGTTCTCTCCTTTTCAGTGTGTTTTAATATTCTAAAATATTAAATATAAAACTGACGTAGAACTGCCACGCCAAAATGCCAATAGGTTGGAATTGATCTTAAGCAGAGTAAGCCACTCTGCATTGATCATTGGCATGATTAAGAAAAACGAATAAGAACGGAAGCGTGACACAAGAGCAGTGCGATAACAGAGAAAAACGAGCAGCGAATCGCCTCCGAGCAGACGGTATCTTCGCCCGACCGGGAGTTATTAAATATTAAAATAAAGTCGCATTCCGACGCAAGTCCTCCGTGATATTCCAGATTATACCAACACAATAAGAGCACTGCCGATCGCTCCCCACCCTTATCATATCAGAGCACGAGCTTACATAATTCAACTGCGGCCGATTTTCGCGCAAGTGATCCTTCATTGCTGATGTAAAGTTTTCGCCTGTTAAAATATAAGATAACTGGGAATTGTAAACCAATAGAACGTGGCTTGGAATACGGTTGATAATTGGGGACATTACAAAGGGTAAATTTAAATAGTCACGAGAGGAGCCGTGACTGATCGTTGAATGTTAATAATCGCATAACTCACGGGTATTGCTTCATCGCCTCATATGTGTATCGAACGTCTCATCGCTCGGTTGCTCAAGCGCCCGCCCACTTACCTGAAACAATGCATCATTACAATATCACTAACTGAGACCAAACGCACATTGTAAAATTCGACACCTACTACAGCTGGTAATGTCATATGATGCACGATCCACGTATACGTTACGTTTAGTTTTGTAATTATTCTACTCGTAAAATTTAGGACCTCAAATTGAATAGGGTTTTCGCTATTGAGTTCAGCTTTTCATTTGCCTTTTTACTGTTCCCGAAAGTTAAGGTTATTAAGTAATAACACGTCGGTGCAAGGCAAAGTAGTAGGTACATAAGCTCTAAGGAGTTTGTCGGCCCCCTGGTCGATCGTAGGAGTGGTTTGGTTGTTAAGTCACATAAAGGCTACATCGCCGCTTACGTATACAGTATCAGTGCTTGCAGCTACTTCAAAATCGAAAGATATGGACACGTGCGTAACTTTGCCCGTCACCATTTTCACGGAAGGAGCTACATGTGGTGACGTAAGCGGCGAGCGTATTCTTTAATTAGGCTCCAGAACTCCATTTGGAAACAGAAGAGTCGACTCTTATTTATTCCATGTTCATGAGCTGATATTTTTAAAGCCATGCTTAATTATTGTTATTCAAATAGTTGGGAAAGTAACATCAATTACAAATTCACAAAGCATCATCATAGGGTACGTGAGAACACGAAAATGGCCACATGTGATACATTATTCAATACCAAATCCAATTAGATATCATAAAAACATATATATTCGTCAACTTAGTGTTAAAATTTAAATTTTTCATACCAACTATAATCACATCTTCAAGCAACGAAGGGAGGGGATTCGGCATACGTACGGTTTCCCCTCTGCCAAAGTACAAGCCCAAATGGGCTATCACTCAAAATAAACATAATACGATATAATTACACAACGCTTTAGTGAACTACAATACATGACACCGCGGGTAAAAAAGCGGTAGAACAATGTTTGTCTTGTCTGTCCATGGCGATTTATATTTGGTCAAATTAATTACAGTTTACCAGAGGCGGGACGTTCATAGAACTCGATTCCTGTCGGCTTCCCTTACGTAAGCCAATCTAGCACATTTTCATTTAACGACACTAAGAAAAAGCAGGTTCAATCAGCTCCGGCTTGCCGAAAGAACATTCTGACGCTCCGCCACTGCAGTTTACTAAAGCATTGTGTAATATTTTATTTTCAATACAATTTAGTAGTGAGCACCATAGAAAAAAAGTATGCGATTATACATAGTTAGCTATTGGTAAGTACGAGGTCTTCATTCAAATATTGATATCGGCAAGTAGAAATATTTAGCGCCACTCGCAGTCGCACTAACCGGGGTTAGTCAACTAATCCGGAGTTAAGCGTTTTTAGTACCTGTGGAATTTGGCCCATACAAATTTTGCCCTCTGAGCTATTATTTTTTGGGTATAAGTACATAGAATTGCAAGCTATATCAAACACACTTCCCATTATTTGATTGAGGTGAAACCTCACGTAAGTACCAACCTATGTAAAAAGTTAAGTGAGAATACAATTTGTTCGTACCATTGAGCTGATTTGATAATAGAGACGGGAGTGACCATAGGAATTAGAATTTTCCCGATGAGAATTAGCTGACCTTTGAAAAAATAACAGTGAGCGATAAAAGCAAAATTGTATCTTACATTCAGTTACATTATAAAACCAATACTCGTAAATTGACCCACATCCTATTAAAGCAGCTAACAACAGCAGATGACATTGCATTTCAGTTTATCCTGCGATTAACTGCAATGAACTAAATTACTTTCCTCTAGTTTAATACTGTGTCGCCCCAGTTTCTGTACTTCAGCGGAGCTAAATTTATGTCACCATTAAGCAACTAATCAAATCGAGAAAGCTCTTAATTAAATGTTGGTGTTTACGTGTAGTTAAAATTGGAAAGACAGTTTGAAAGCTAAAGCAATAACAAGTAATAATATAGGAAAAGGCACATAAATACGCCGGCTATATACGTTCAGGCAATGCTTGTCTGTCAATCTGATCTGCCATTTGCATAGGGGGTGTGTCCGCCGGCCATCCGCCAGACAAACTTACCATGATTGTCAGATCCGGCGGATATGCCCGAACGTACATGGCCGGCTATTGATGTCATAAAGTCAGTAAAGAAAACGCGATGGCATCCAATGTCCAAGGCGAGGGGGGGCATGTAGTGGTTTTGGATTTGGAAAGACAGTGTGTAAGCTAAAACAGTAACGATTAATCATTTAAAAAACGACTTCAAAATCAATCTACAAGCAAGATCGTGACATTTCCACGTTTTTGAAAACTGTTCTACCGATTTACATGGAATTTGTACCCTGAGTTGAACTTAAATGTAAACCAATAAAGAAAGAACGGCCACAATCCGATTAACAGTTTCGGACAAAAACATATTTACAACTGTAAAACTCTGTATGAACATGAATTTCTTGCAGTTCCAATAATATTACATGCATACCTACGTATGGAATTAAGATCCACATCTTTGGATTCCGTTAAAAACACAACCGCATTTTAATTTAAAACAATCTCGAAGTTTTTTACTACGTACCTATAATCAGTATATATTATCAATAGATACCCGACCCTAAAAATTAACCAGAGCATTACGTAGGTAGACTAGGTACTAGTTAGCAATAATATGCCTGGGAGCCAGTGAAAATGACCACAATTCCTGCGCGAGCGATACGGGGCGCCGCAAACAGAGATATCGAGCACGGAGCCATGATAAAATATATTTACGCGCATATTAATATAGCCAATCGTTTATCAAGCCTCTGCAGCTATTTTTCGTTTAGTTTTATTTCATACAAATAACAGTACGAGAAACACCATTTTAATCTGTGCTGCTAAGAGACTAACCGCATTCATAAAAACTTAACAGACTCATATTAGTTAAAATATGTTTTGTCCCTTTTTAACAAACAAAAATTTTCTGTGTACTGTAGAAACTGCTTATAGTGACATCCAAGGCTCGGATACCGGTTAATTTTTCAAACCGGTATCATGTACTTGGCGCAAAACCTTTATATTTCGGTTACGTTCGTGAAACCGTTATTTTTAAACCGGTTTTTAGAGTAATATTTTTATAAAGTTCTTGTTCGTTTAACCGGTTTAGAACAATAAAAACCGGTTTTAGCGACGCAGGATAAACAAGTTACAGTCCAGTTAGCAAAGTTTAAAAAGCACGTCGTTTCGCATATTTAATCATTTTTAAGCGTGTTTTCTTCTGCCGCGAACTAAATATATTCAAAGAAATAATAATATCAAATATTGAAGAAATAATATTATAAATAATATAAATTCAGTATTTCCCACACTATTTTTACTTTTTAGTAGGTACGACTATAATATTCCAAAATAATCACAAATTATGTATTAACAGTTTACTCCAGGTTTGCAAATTATACACTATTGCGGTTTAAAAAAATGTAAGTAATTTATACAGAGTGATTTTTTTATGGGTCAGTGAGGACACCTACCAGATCCTGTGCTGCTACATAAAAACTATATTTTTAGACCTTCCCTTCCTTTTCGATTTACACCGAATGGAGATAGGCGTTTACAGATTCTAGAATAAAAACCTACATGGTAAGAGAATGTAAGGTAATTTCTAGACAGTATTTTTTTAATGGCGATGTATTCCACTCCTGCCTGAGATCAAAAGAAAATAAGTATGGAAAAAAAATCCGGCTATAAATCGAAGCCCACACAATAGTTTCTATAGGAATATTTTTTTTATTTTCATAGATTTTTTTTTCATACTAATCGTTTTAATTAGCACAAGCCTAGTGGTACTAAGCCCATATTTAAAACAACTTTTTCCTTACATTTACTATGGAGAAAGACTGAAGTTTTATTTATATATTCAATCACCGACGCGGCAGTCTAACATATGGGGAATACCTTGTTAAGTACCTCCCCCGAATATAGATTCGCGCGACCAGGGCATCATGATAAAAAATGGTATAAGAAAAATATTTTAATCTGTCATATTAAATAATAGTGGAATAAGTTACCTACTTACTTGTTAAAAGGTGTTCATGTAAAATCTGGCAATATCAGTGAAACTTTAAGGAGTAGCAGGGTTACAAAGTTCCGACAAACCAAACGTTATCTTGACTTACTGGAGCGCAATAGATTATTATTTATTTTTTAGGAAATGTTGCGCGATCTGTACATCAAAATCTGCCACGCGCGAGTATTTCCGCGTATTTTTGGCATTCAACTAATTGCATAGTTTCTTTTAAGCAACTAATACAACAACAACAAACAAGTTTAATTCCACAAAAATATGATAATAACAAAAAAAAAACAATTTAAAATATGTATAGATAAGATGCCATAAATCCTCCGCTTGAGGCATAGTTCCTAGGATGCCACGTAATTGCTTTATTTATATTTGTACCTGTAAGTGATTTTAAAATTGATAAAAACAAATAATTACATACATTTATACCTCTTAATTAGTATACTTTCATTTTTAGGGTTCCGTACCTAAATGATAAAAAGGGGGTTCCTTTTTATTATGGAGTGACTCAGTATGTCTGTCACATCATTAAAAAACGTCTCGAGAACTACTTAAGCTACCGATGTTATATTTGGAATAGTTACAAACGAGGTTACTCTAGACACAATTAGAGAGAATCTATCGCATATTTTAATTTACATACTATCAATGATGATTTGATGATGTTACTCGAGCAGATGGAGCGAAAGCGTACTCCACTAGTGGCGACGCGTAGAGAAACGGCCGCAGGGCCGTCCTCAACGAAAGTGGAATTAAGACATTGTGCTGTATGCAGGCTCTACCTGGACAAGAATGGCGGCTGATAGGTGTTTATGGAGCACGATGGAGTAGGCCTTTGCTCAATAACGGGTAGCAAAAAAAACAGAAATAAGTAATTTTGTAAAATGTATTATTTGGAAAATAAAGACTTATGTTAGGCATGTCTTTCCCGTCACGGAACAATGGTGTTCCGGACATTTGGGAGGCTTACGCGGAGCTAAAACCAACACGCAAGATCATGTCGAAAGGGGACAATGTAATGAAATGTAAGGGGTACACCGAGCGGATGTTGCACTTGCCCGAACCATGGGACGCACGCAGAGGCAGCACCCGCCAGGGTGTATGTACTATTGAGATTTAATGGAGTCCAAAATATACTGGACTATTAGGTGAAAGTGGTGCACTAAATACTGGGTTATGGAAAATAAAATCGGGCGTCTGTCTAAGAAAAAGGTAAGCAATTTGATTTACGGCAGACGGTGACTCGCCCACATAAGAGGGGCTCCCACAAAAGGTGACATCTAGGATGGCTCAAGGGGACAACACCGGTACGAGTATCAGGGATGAAGGTAAAGAGGTGTCACTGACACATAGCCAACTCGCCACTTAGCTTTCCACATCTACCATCTATTATTATTATATTCTTATAATATTATTATCAATGAAAAATTTATACAAGATGGTGCTAAAATTTTAATTTTAGTTGGTGCGTCATCACGTAATGTAGGGTGTGAAAGTGCCAAATTTGGACTAAAAAGAATGTGTTTTATTTCATCTATACTTAAACCAAAATGTAAAAAAAGACAATTTTCTTATTATGAATTTCATCCGTATGGGACTGATAATTATGTTTGTATTACATTTGAACGGCATCCTGCCTGTTGTTAGGACTAATAGGAAAATATGAAAATGCATTTAGAAAAAAAGTTTTTTTTTTGGTTCCATGTCTCATACAAACTTTTTATTCTGGATAGGAATTGAATAAATTAGCACAAATAAATGTTTGTAACAAATTACCTTTTTCTCGTAACCTGTATATATGTTTTTCTTCTGTAAAGGCCACTAACATTAATTTAAAATCGAGGAAAGGTCTGAAGATCATTTTCGTGTAACATTTCGGGATCTGTTAGTTGACCCCATTGGCCCGAAAAGAAAATACAACCTGTATGAACTTATATTTTGATTTCTTTTAAATAAATTATTGACACTGTTGGCTGTCACCTATAAATACCAGCTCACTGGTTTGCCTATATTTTTTGACCCGTCTCTAGATACATGTATGCAAAATCATAAAACTAAAATTGTTAAAGGAACCATCCGTTCGTACGTCTTGCGACTTGAACACGAAATCTGGCAACGTCGCGTTTAGACCGTCAAGTTGCTTTTCGGATAAACCGGTTAAATCCAGGTTTTTATTATGTTCTTAAAACGTTTGCGTTCTTGGAGAAAGTTCGGAGTAAAACCGAAATAAACCGGTATAAACCGCTATTTTTTAAACCGGTTCCGAGCCCTGGTGACATCGAAGGGAAATCAATGACAAATACGTCGTATTAACCGAACGTCATACAAAGTATAATAATAAATAATCGAATTCCTATCTGACGCAATCCATAACTACACCGACCCCTTAACTGATAGATATGCCATTTTTCTGACTACATATTTAATTACATCTTTCTTTTCAATGGTAAATGGCACATCACTGAGAATAAAAAACCAACCTCGGGTGCACCGAACGTCGTTGTAGGACAGGTAATCGACAATTATTATAAAAAAATAGTCTTAACATAGTCATTATAAACGGATTTTACTGTACATATTTTTTTTTATTGTGTTTTTGTAAATTGTATTTGTATGTTCAGTAATAATAAAAAATTTGACTTATTTTTTGTTTTAGGAAATCACGCCGTTTTAGTTAAAAAGGAATAGGATTGATCACGCCAAAACTAGTAGGGCACTTATCCAAATTTTAACCTAAATCCTCTAAATACCAATCTTACAAATGTAGCCGTACCCGGAAAATGACCATCCGCATAGTTACGAGTTAGCACTAACACATGATGTATCTACATGACCTATGACAGTATCACAGCATATGCTTGGTCGTAAATTTCCATGTGAGCCGTGGATACTAAAAGCTATTGAGTGGTTAACGGTTGAAATTCCGTATTTACATCCCTTTCACTGTTTCACTTGAGTAAGCAACTGCGATAGAAAGGGAGATACACATTTTCTGTTTTTAGATGTTGGTACTATAAGCTGTCAGTCGTTGTTGAGTAGACACTCAACTACTTAGTACCTCGCGGGTCATAAGGAAAAAAACCGGTCGAGTCGAACTCGCGCGCGAAAGGCTCCATACCATTAGCAAAAAAAAATTACGTTTTCATCACACTTGCTCGGTAATGGTGTTATAACGCGCAGGCGTATAGAGCGATTAGAGCCGATTTAGTCCCCTCGGGAGTTATGGATTTTAGTACAATATAACTCCCGAGGGAGTTATGAGTTTAGTTTTAAATTATCGTACCTACGTCATTTCACTTCAGACTAAGGTTTTGCATCAGCTAAGCCTTATTTCAAATCTTCAAACTTGGCTATAAACCATCTTTACTGTGTATTAACCAACTTCAACGGAATATTTATCTGCATTATATTTAATATTTTACTATTATTTCACAGATTATTTCAATTATTTCAAGATATTTAGTTTCGAATATCGGTACAATCTGGCAGCATGACAAAGCAAGTTCGAAAACTAAACGCAGTTCTTAGTAATTAGGTATCTGTGGAATGTAAAAAACTTTACAATGTCATTTGTTTTATTGTTTGTCGTCCATCGTTGATTTTTAAAGTCTTCGAAGTGGGTTTACATTCAACTTTAATAAATAGATTCATGTGTATATTAGTTTTTTCCCTTACAAGTGTGATGAAAAACATTGTATGCATCACGGTCAGTAAGAGGATTACAAACTCGAGTCATTAAAAGCCCTCCGCCTGCGGCGTCGGGCTTCTAACAGACTCTCGTTAATAATCCTGTACTTACCTCCCTTGATACACAATGTACGACATATTGTTTTATGGGAGCCCCCTTAAATTTTTGTTTTATTTTAATTTAATTATTATTTTTAAATTAAATATACAAGGTGTTCTTGGAAAAACTAGTCCTTTTAAAAAGACACTCCTCATTTGTTTCCCGCTCCTCTTCAAAAACGCTGCTAACGCCAACGCGCAAATGCTAAATGCAAAGGCTCTCACTGTCGCACACCCTACCCGATCACTGTAAATGAGAGTGTATGTTCCCAGGTATCGCAGATCTCTCGTCGTGTGGCGGCGGTGTATGGACTAATGTCGTTTAATTAACTCGTATTCATTATCGGGACGGCTAGTCGCTGGCTCGCAGTAACCTAGTACGCGGAAGCGGACCACCATGGACATAAGGAATATTATATTGAAATTCCAGTAGCTAGTTGTAAATATTATTGGCAGCAGTAATTTTGAAGCGATAGCTATGAATTTTAGACCAACATCGGATTAATTTTCAAGTCCGAACGGGTCCAAAGATATTGTATCTGTAATTAAATATAAGTATTAACGTTCTTTGTTGTATAAAATAAAAATAAAAAGTCAAGTAATTATTCAATCCCTTATAGTTTTAATTCACAGAGAATTAATAACAAAGCATTCTAGGTTGTAGCTTTTACCATAAAGTAACTTTTACCTATTTTTTTGGGAATAAAAAAGTGCGTAACGTAGACAATGCCTGTAAATAATGCCAATAATGTGTAATGCCAATGGCTTTAATTTGGACGGGTTAAAACTACAGCAGTCACTAAATAAATTGATAAAGAAAATGAAATAAAAAACAAAAGACAGCAAACACACACACTAAAAAGCTCTAATTCATAACTCGAATCGTTTGAATTCGAAACATGTTTCTCTTAATGGGTAGAGAAACAGCAAACTGTAATAAAATAACCTACTTCGCATATTAGGTAACTAGGACAAAGTTGCAACAGAACTCCACACAAACGGTATCAAATGGAATAGGGAGGAAAAATGATGCTTTTCCGCGTATGCGATGCGATATATGAAGTTGACGAAGTGAACACTTACAAAGGTTATCCATCAATTTCTTGTTAAATACGAACAAGTTATTTGATAGTTAACAAGCAGATGAGATGCACGGGAATACTTAGCAGTTGCAATAGTAAGTTTTAAACATCTATAAGTAGTAAAAATTTTTCACCAGTTTTGTAATTTTCAGCATTTTTTACCGACAATGGCTCCATCTGAAATGTCTACGTAGGTTCCTACTCTGTCAGGGATGTTATGAAAAAACATCAACACTTATTGATTCAATTTGAAGTCATTTAGAAAGTTTCCATTAAATATTATAACATTTACATTGAAATTAAACACTTTAGAACGGATTAATCGCGTTTATTAACACCATGACCCTACGTTTCGAGCCCTTTACAGCACTCGTTTTCAAGAGGATGATCATCTTAACTTTGTGAAAACTAGTGCTGTAAAGGGCTCGAGACGTAGGGTCATGGTGTTAATAAACGCGATTAACCCGTTCTAAAGTGTCTAATTTCAATGAATAATAATCGCAGTAATAGAAGACAATATTATTATAACAAATAACGTGGGACTAGGTCGATTTGTGTAAAATTGTCCCACAATATTTATTTATTATTAAATAGTTTAAAGTCATCAAGTAATTAACACGTCGTTAGAAGTAGAACGATCCTACTGAAGTTTTTGTAAGGTTCATTTATGATTAAAAATTAGACAGATTTTATATAATTTAAATTTCTGTAAATAGACTATATCCAAAATATATATTTAGGTTTTATCCCTAATATCAAGTGATGATAGAAGCGCCTGAACGCCTGCATGATAGATGAATCCAAGGAAAGGAGAGCACACATAAGTGTACCCCATAGAAACATTTGACATTTAGTGAGCGCTGAACTCATAGTTAAAGCGTCACGGCCTGTCTCCGCTGCACCGAGAGAAATATTAACGCTATTAATATTCGGTGGTTGCACATGCGAGATAGCTGGACTCTTGTTGCTATCGTGTCGCGACCTCGCGAGTCTCGCGACCACAGGCGAGCTGTCACCTGAAGAGAACAACAACGGTGATGCGCCCGCTCGCACTTATACGGAATCGGCTGCGGAATCCTACTTATTGGCTACGAAACGCAGTAGATACTTAGGGCTGTGGTCTCGCATTCACGCCGCGTACTAGGGCTGTGGTCTCGCATTCACGCCGCGTACCTACAGCATCAAATTGTATGGGCAAGCAACAACGGTTTTATATTTTATAGAAGTAAACTGATATCATGAATAATAATCGGTTTTCGCTCTTTTAACCATTTTTATTACAGATGCGTCAAGGACTGGGCTCAGACCTGACAAGGACCTTAGAAGCCTTATTTACTAGCGATTTACGAGCCAATTATCAGCGAAGGCGATCACGCAGCGAGTTCGCCGTGGCAAAATTGTATGGAGTTTCGGCGGTCGGTCGGTCATACATGACCTGATATTTACCGTCCTGAGAGTTAAAAAAAAATAGTTACACCACAGAACCTCAACTAGACAGAAAAATAAAACTGAAACACGCAAATTGGCTAGTAAGTGCATGCTAAAATGGATCTGAAAGTATTTAAAAAGCTAGAAACAGATGAAATGGTATACTGGTAAGCGTTAGTCGAATGTTCGTTAACACTCGTTCCCCGACGACAATACTGGTCCTGGTCGGGGTCAGGTGACGTAATGCATTGCTTAGTATCTCACATGAGCACTGATACATCGCCCGCAGGCTAAACTTTGATGTTTAGGACAATACTTCAAGTGTTGATTTATTCAACTGCTGAAATGATAGCGGTTTAATTGAGTGTCAATTTAAGTGGTCTATAGCAAATAAAAACTATGAATATTCAAGAAGCACGTTATTTATACCTATGTGCAAAAAATAGAATGCGTGGGAACGGGTGTGGAATGTGTTATTGCTGAAGGCAAAACAATTTAGAATAATATATTAAAAACATTTAGGCAATTTTTTGTCTAAATAAAGTAGGATTCCCCTAACGGTATGGTTATAATTTTCTGTAAGACAACGAAAAGGGATAATGGATTCTGCTGACTATAATTAGTGGCGTGCAGCGTATTCAGGTGGTTTCACGAATACGTAACTATTTACACACGAAATCTTATATTTCTCATGTTAGTTAACGTCGAACTTCAACTTTATTTTGTTGGCTGCAAGGATTAATTTCTCAGTATACGTGAGTATTTGATAGGGGTTGGTGGAAGTTACTGGAATGGATAGGTATCTAGTCGTCGCTGTAATGCCATCAGCTGTGTTTTGACGACCGGTTGGCGCAGTTGGTAGTGACCCTGCCTGCTAAGCCGATGGTCCTGGGTTCGAATCCCGGTATGGGCATTTATTTGTGTGATGAACACAAATATTTGTTCCTGAGTCATGGATGTTTTCTATGTATTTATGTATTTGTATATTATATATATGATTATATATCGTTGTCTGAGTACCCGTAACACAAGCCTTCTTGAGCTTACTGCGGGACTTAGTCAATTTGTGTAAGAATGTCCTATAATATTTATATTATATATATTTATATTATATATCCTGATCATGCAGAGAAAAAGTGAGTCGAGCATTGAGGCGATCCTGTATAAGTGAGCTCTCCGATTCCGAGTCATAATCATCCAGAATATCTGGAAAACGGCCGCCCTAAAGAACTTCCACAAGAGTTGGGCATAGGTACGCTACCCTTTCCTAAAGATTTCATGTAATCATGACCGGCTTGTCAGTTTTCGGGTTCGTGGTTATCAGGTTATCACTCAAGAGCCTTGCTGTTCCAACCGTTTTACCAGCAATATACCCTGCCCATTGCCCCACTCCAATCTGCAGTTTCTAAACAATGTTGACGACATTAATACTTCTATGTCTCAATTCTAATTTGGTTTCGCACGAAAACTAGACGTCACAAAAACTTACTCCATTCGGAGTTCCCGATTCCGATTACGCATGGTTGATTGGCCTCTTGATCTCTGGTAGACGTTGTGCACTATCACACTGGCGAAAAACGGCAAGGTTCAGCGTACGCAGCGGACAGCGCCTACCGGACTACCTATGACATTTACTACAGATCACGAGACAGATATACTGGCTGGTCTAAACCTTCCAACCGTCTAATCGATACGTAATCCACAGGAACATACGTCAAGTTCCCAAACGCCGCGAGCGGTCCCGGGGCGCACGGCACATGCGTGCTCGCCATAATTATGCAAAATACACACCGGATACGCGGATCACTTATTAATGGTTTGCCTGACGATTACGATATTGTGCGCCGTGATGATGTTTGTTTTTGTTTAAGAATAGCTTATGCGTATAGCTGAGGTATGAATTTTCAGGCTTAGGCACTCGTCCCACCAACTGCGAGTAAGCGATGGGCTATCGGCGCTTTTCTCGCATGAGAAACGAACAATAGATAAACGCTTCCGTGTACATAAAAAAGAGGGATATATATTTATAGTGCTTCGCTGGCTGTTCACACTGCTGGCGAGTACTGTTTCTTAGCGAATCACTCGCCCGCGGCGAAAAATCGCTACTCGCTGATCGCCGAATGCCGTTGGTGGGACCAGTGCCAAAAGGGTAAATTTTGTCGCTTTTTAATAAACATTAATAACACAGGTATATCTATGTCTAGTCTTAAAAAATAACTAATTTCTTACAATTACGTTTTGTCATTCTGTATCCGGATCCGACGTGCTTTCCATACATTTAAGCATTGCAAACTCCCCGACTACCCGATACCGACTATTCAGAGAATGATAAGTAAGTATGTACCTGATTCCAGAGAAGATAGGTACCTATATCAAAAAACATTAAAAACAATACATTTACATACTTTTTTTTCCTGACACTAATAACACAAACCAAAAAGATTATATGATTTGATTAAAGTAATAGTAAAACTACTATACTTTCCCATGCAATACATATAAATTAAAAACTGAAATACATGTCATATATTAAAGAAAAAGAAGATACTATAGAAAAATACCAACCATTTATTGTTCACAACTAAGACGGAAACCTGATAAAAACAACAGCTAAAATTGCAAATCCTTTACAAATCCACAAAGCGACTGAACTAAATACAAGAATCATGATCCGGAGCAGCTTGGCGTGCTTTATGAAATAGAGGCCAGATAAATTCTCATTACTACCTGCTTGGGGTACTAAAGATAGATTTCCCAACTCGTAATGAGATTACATTTGCCGTTATTGCCACTAACCGCCGATTTGCTAACCATAAATAGACACAATTGTAAACTTTTTGGAATGAATTGCACGAAAACCAGTAAAATAAACAATCATTTACGTAATATTACGTTCGGATAATGCTAAAAGACGAGCACTACAATTGCCCGTTTGCAGAAAACTACCGAATACCGGATCAGAGAACGCATTCAACGACAGCAGAATTAAATCGAATTTACTGAATGTTCATTAAAAATGGTCACGCTTTTACAAACTTCGTTATACTTTAAAGAGAACGAGCGCGTGGGACGTTTAAACATTTTCAATACGTAATACCTAATAAAATAAAAATCTGGCAAACCAATTTAGACAGTGGCAACAGAAGAAAAAAAAACACTAGAGGAAAAATACATAAGTCACTAGCTAAATTTGGCAATAGACAAACATGAAACAAAGAGATAGGGAGTGAGAGAGGGAGAGGGGGCGAGGGTTTTATAGGAGCATATGACATTGACGATATTTCAATAGACAGTGTTTAGCGGGCTAACATTTCCTTTTTTTATTTACTTACAAAAAAGGTCTAAAGTTTAAAATGCTTGGCGTGGTCCAGCTAGAGGGGACTTACGAATTAAAATTCGTTTGTGAGGTGCCTGTCAAATTACTATCTCATTGAAATGATATACATATGTATGTAGTTAAACAAAACTAACCGCGTCGTATAACTGATTATAATTTGTAATGTGAATTTAAACGTGAAAATGTTGAAATGTTTGATACACCAAGATCAGGACGGGACCTGTGACGTATGTACTCCATATAAACATAGTCAAAAGAGAAGAAATGACATGAGTTGAGCGTTCACAACGTTTTGAGCGAACTTCTCGGAGTAATAAAAATTTGCACTTTATAGATACATCGAACTGTACTGTCATACAAAAGAAATGTATATTTCTGATGATTGTTTTTTTCACAGGACTAAGTGTAGGTATTATCTTATCTATGACAGACATTCGTTTAAGCAATAGTGAAAATAAAGTTGTATTGCAAAACTTATCTAGTGCCCTTTGTTCAGAAGTTTCTCTCAGTCTATGCAGCAGTGACGACCCTTGTCCGACAATACTATTAATACGTACCTAGTTTACTGACTATTATGAAGCAGGTACAACCGCCACGGCAATATTATTAATCTACGATCTAGGTAACGTCACGTTTATGCGGTGAATGTCTATTAACATTCAATGGCCGTGCGAATAGAGCAATCCAATCAAAGTGGCAATGCTTGTTTTGTGTAAACAAGTCACTTTAAATCACTCGTAAATGGCAACGTGTACGTTAAAAATTAGTCTGATGACAATAACGGACCATCGTGGTCGTATTAGGCGTGGTTTAAGACTGAGATAAAGATCATCGATACGTTTTAGACAGAATTTACAAGAGCGCCCAATAATAAAACCGTATACATGTCAAGACGAGCGCCCGGCCGGTCTGTAGGGTTGTCATTAGAAGGATTTGTGCGGACTTTCAGGTATTTACTCGTACGCAATGCAATCTAAATGGAAATAAATATGTACTCCTAGAATTATTTTAACTTTTAATACGCACTCTACGGAAAAACTATTTTATTATGACATTGGAGTCAAACGACCGGACGCATGGGAAGCGATTACCGACGCCCATGGACACTCGTTACACCAGGATGATTGCAAGCGGGGAACCTATATATACATTTTCTTAATAAGTTAGGTAAGTAAAATAATTTCATCTTAAGTAGGTAAGTATTTTGATCTTAAACTATAAACATGCAAATGTTGGAAATAAATCAATTCAATAAATTACGAAAGAATTAAGCCACCAAAAGGCAAACCGTGCCGATTAACAAGACAAAAAAATATAAATCCGGAAATATTTCATAGCAAATAATATAAAATGTTTGTTATAAAATAGCACTTTAGGCATCAAAAGTTTACAAGCGTGACGACCAGAAATTAAAAAAACGTCTCTATGGTCAGTATTTTTAATTTTCACATATGACAACCCTAAGCCGGCCATCGAATAGAGGCTCGCTTACGACCCCACTAGTGTCCCGATTTATGATCGTACCCTCTAAGGACAAGGGTACGACATTTTACAACTTAATTTAAAACAGGTCACTTTTTACTGTGATTTTATCGACCAGACAGTAATTTCTAACGCCGATAAAACGACGCCAAGCTTTTAAAACGTAATTCGAAGGTCCAATAGGTGACATTTCGTGTATCAATAAATTTAACTAGGAGTTTCCTCCTCAATAAATAAGTCTTTTAAAGCGTCCAAACGAACTTTCGAACAAAGAATTTTAAAATACAAAGCAAAGTTGGTTTAAATTGAATGCGCATTAAACATCCAATGCAATGTCGCAACACTCAAATGTGACATAAACATCAATCGTGCTGTGAACGACTCAATCTCGCGATCTTTTCATACCGAAAAGCTCCATTGAATCAGCCGATAGAGCATTATAGTGACACGCAAAGGGTATTCGCCTTATCTTCATTTAATATTCATTGAATTATGTACCTTGTTGTAATGTGATAAGTTTGAAAATTGAATGATTTTTTTTAATGACAAGTGTCAGAGATGCTCTGTGTTGTGTATTGTGCGAGCGCAGCGCGTCAATCATTGGTTGTGCAACATCGCGCAACGGTTCAAGAGAAAGTCGCGCGTGCTCGCGCGAAATGTCGCGATTGTGACGTTATGGTTATGACAATAGATCTGGGTAATAAGGTGATCGCTCAAATTAAAAGCCCACGATTTGGCTCAAAACAGTTGGTTAGTTGCCAAAAAAGTAGTTTCAGCTTGAGCATTCTCTTTCAATTGCCTATGATTCAGACCCTCCAATCATTACGTATCAACGATTCGATATTCTGAATGTATTGCTGTGTTCTGATGCTAGATAATATTCGACGTTCTAGGGATTATTCTTGAGTCATATTCTTAGGATATTTCACTAAGCATTAAAATGGTTTAGATGTTGTTGATTTTTTTTTATTCCTCGCACTACATCTTTATTGAGGTACTATTTCTTGCCATAGTTTTTATTCCCGAAAACTTAAATCTCCTCAAGTACAAGGCAAAGTTAGTTCGACGTTAGTTCCCGCTGTTTTTGTTACTCTAACGTACTTTAAATTAGATTTCTATCCACCCAGCAAAGTGCTTGCCTAATGAGCTTTAAAAAATAACCAAGCCGAGAAGACTATCTCAGGTAAGTTGTTTTAATTAAGATAAACACAGATGCTTGAAACAGCCGTATCACAAAATCGGAATAATAATTTTACACAGTCCCGGTTTCACCAATAACAAGATACCAGGCCTACTAAAAGGTAATTCAAAGTGATAAGCATCAGATAGCAGTACCTCAGTAGGCATCGTAATATCGTGGTGTAAATATTCATTGGTTGAGATTGTCGTTCGTCTGCACAGACCGCGTAGGCAGTCCCGTCCTCTAGGGCACAGAGAAGATAACTTAGTCAGTAGTATAGTTGGTCATTGTTAAACTGTGAAATAAACATACACAACAAAAGTAATCCAGGTGGCCCTGGACGGTCGTCTATGTAATCGAGCAAATCAAAGTATACGAGAGTGACGCATAACACAATAGACGTTAATATGACAACAAACATATACAGGGCATATATTCGGCATTATCCGGCATCCTACACAATTTTGCAACCACGCGCAACCGCGTGCAACACGACTCGTGTCATGTTCTTACATGTTTAAGAAATGATTTTAAATTTAAGTACTTAGGTAAGTACTGATACTCAGAAATTATATTATTTACAAGTATTATGAATAAAATTCGAGACAATTTTTAAACCCTTTTTCATGTAACATCTAACCTAACCTAACCTAATATAATTCAGGTTCCTGTACTTTCTGTACAACCGTCACTACTAAACCACTTACTTCATCCTCATAATTGTTCATTTCTGTACGGATATGATGGTTGCACTTTTAGATTCCATCGTTTTACGTCGTAGTTACAGCCTTGTTAGAAAATGACAGCTCTGATCCTAGACGATAACAGTACTGCTTAAGGCCATATTTTGCAATTATTTTGTTGATACAAGAACGGGTTGGAAATTTATCTGTAAGAAAGTTATCTTAATAAATAATGTACCTAATAGAAGAAGTTTTCCCGTCACGTCCAAGCTATTTCTCCTGTATTTAAAACATTGATCCATGCTTAATACTTGTATGAAGTCAAATTACTGATAGTGTTGACTCGACTGTGCCCGAGGCGCGGTCGGGACACGTATTAGAGACAATGAGATTTGCATAGCTGGGCGTTCCTGTCAACCAGGGCATTCACATTAACTAATCTAAAGGGAACTAATGTATGCGAAATACCCACTTTCATTATTCACGCAGGATTTGCCTAATATATTCATTACAAAGGTTATGAAGACATCGTCTCAGTTAACAGCACATGTCTTTTCAATACGAAGCGAATATGATATAAATATCGTATTTCAAAGAGTTCCAATGTTCTATTCGCTATCGTGAGCTCCCTCCCTAGTAACAATGCCTAAGTAAAAGCTGGCAACATCAATGACAATCCTATACATTTGTTATCTATCGACATAAACAAACAGGAGTGTTAAGATAACTTTTATAGAACATCTCGCATATCATAGCATACTCGTACGTACGAACATACGCCAAGTATCGTGTAAAACGAGAGGGGAGTGTGCAAGCCAACCTACCTCTAATGGTAATTCCCATACAAGAAAGTGGGCCGCTTTTTCCAAATAAGGACCAAAAAGCGGTGTTCATTTCGAATAGTAAAGCACTTATTCGTGAATACGTCCGCCTGCGAGCTTAGCGCACATTGAATCGCCTAATTTGGCAAACTCGTACCTCTATTCCGTCGTATTCGAATATAAACTTTATGTAAAGCACATAACGGTCGCATTTAGTTTTAATATGATTGGAAAATACTATGTTGCGGAAATAAGTAGCCGGCATTGTACATTCGGGAGGCGTCGTTCCCTCGCCGCGACGCGTCCCGCCACCGCTTTCTGCAATAATGCGCTTACCGCACTCTCTGGTTACCCTTATAATTCCATTCTTCGCACAATGCGAGTTGAACCCTAAGTCGAAACCCGTGTTACCGCTGACAGACTTATAACAATAGGTTAAGAAGGCGACATTTTTCGCTACTTAATAAAATCTTGAGATAAAATAACGTTTTCTCGTTTTTTAACAGTAACTAAGCACCTTTCGGAGGTTAGCCGTAAATTGTTATAATAGCGCCGCATAACTTTTCAAATAAGATGTTACTTTTAATGATAAGTCGGAGAGGGTTCTCTAAGAATGAAACGCGACAATAAATCACTTTGAGAGCGGATAGTGTGGATGTGGATAGTTGGCAATTAAAGAAAGAATCCGATTGGACCTATCTATCCGGCAACTAATGAGAGAATCCAAGGAGCAGACGGAGCCGCATACACTCTTATCTCCTTGATAAACAAGTACAAATGGGTACACGCTTCCAACCCCTATTTCTCCTTTAATGTCTTAAGCAAGTCCGTACAACTTTTATCAGCCAGACAAAGAATTCCCGCCCAATCTTCATTAACTAAATGTGTTACCAATGAAATCGAAACACGTTTGCGGCTAGAGTTTGCGGAGTTGTTTGGAAATGATAACGGACTTAATACACCGCCGTGCTACAGTAAGTAAACTGAAACTTTATACAGTGAATTACTGATCTTATTTGGAGGTTTACACGGGTAAAAGTAACCGATGAACACTTAATTAGAAAATAAACTTTAAGATTTTAAATCTGGGCTTGATGAGCCAAAGTACCTTACCATCAAAATTATATGATAAAAAAACTCAAATGACAAAAAAGGCAATTAATCTCATAAAATATAATAAACTTTATAATTTAATTCCATGGCCAATTGCAAATAAAGGAATTACTTTTATTACCGTAATAGTGTGCGAGGCGCTCATAGAACTCGATTCCAGCAACCAGTCTAGCACATTTTTCCTTAACGACAAAGAAAAATCAGGCCAAATCAGCTCTTGCTTGCCCAAAGAACATTTTGACGCTCCGCCACGGGTCACGGCTGCCTAGTAAGACTTCAAGAATGTGTACGTGGTTAAAATCTGTCGCACATTATCACATTTTAGCCAGAGTCGTAGGCAAGTAGGAGGGGCATAACATTTTATTACACCTAATTGCATGAAGCCTCGAGAAGAACAAATTCCGAGGATGTTTATGAAGGTCCGCGACGGAGATTTGGTATAACAGAGCGGCCACAACACGCCGGCTGGTCTTTATTACCATCCTACCAAGCACGTTGCCTCAGGCGAACGGGGTATGTGTGACCTGCCGTTACACATGGCTGGTACGCAACACAAGTTCTTACTTACATTGGTTAGCATAGTACGATGAAAATAACAGCCCTGGCCTATAAACGGGCCTCGACATGTCCGGATATTGTCCGTAGCGCTTTTATTGGTACATATTTTAGAGAGACGCGTGAAACCGCCTCCAACCGATGGCACATTTACGATACATGGATATAGCATTTGATTTTTTCCTACGCTTCGAATCAATAAACTACCTATTGGATTAGGTTATTTAATAATATTTTGTATGGTATAAATTTTGTTTATTTTGCATAAACATGTAACGCATCAATTTATGATGGCATATTAGAAGTTGGACTTTATTGACATATGTCTCCAATGATTAACTAACGTTGGACGCCACAACAACAATATATGATTTAAATATCTACACACATTTTATTTTTGCTCTATCTAATATGCGTTCAGAAACCGTAGCAAATGACCAGCATTTCTACAACCAATATAACTATGACAGCAACAGGACCTCCGGCGGGCCCTGGAGCGCCGCCGCGGCGCCCACCTCGTATGAACCAATAGGTACTGTAATATCATAACCGCATCAATTTTAGCACTGTAGTGAGTTTCAAATTTGAAACAGCTGTCAAAACCAACACAATTTAAGTGGGGCTCTATTCTAGACTGTTGTTGATACAAGCGTTACTTCGGTATGCTTTTTTAAATATAATTAAACCGTATGACATTGAAACTCGAGCGATATGTAAATTTTCGTTTCGTTCGTTCATTCACTTGTTTGTAATTGTGTTCTATAATTTAAGAAAAAAACCTTTGTGGCAGATTGACGCGAGTCATAGTACCGTCGGCTTCTAAATCCATTTTAAGGCACTAATAATGAGTGTAGATAAAGTAGTGTATGCAACTGTACATAATTAGGTCTTTAAACACTCATATGATCCTATTAAGAAAGTTGCTGACGCTCGTTACATAAAACCGCACTCGTGTTTTAAGGCCTCTTATTACCTATGTAGCAGAACTAAGCATAAACTGCTACTCTAAACAAGTTCAGATACTTATTCTTTAGTTACTTCTGGCTTCAAAGCTTGTTCCCTTGTTTATTGTTGCTTTGACACTTGTTTTTAATTTACAGAATTTTTGTTCAAAAAGTATAATTTGAATTCAGCTAACAAAAAAAAATATTACCTAAGATTTTCATGGTGATGCAAGAAGTAAATGATATAAATACATGATAGTGTAAAATACAAATTACATCATGTTTTCGGTAATAACAGTGCAACGGGAAAAACCTACTTAGAATCAGACATTATGCTGATGGTTGACAAAAGAGGTTTTGGTCTGAGTATTCACAAATGTTCATTATTTACCATAGGCACTGTTTTCGCTTTAAAAATCTATGATCAAAAAACCTTTCAATAGACGGTTGCGCTTATTGATTTTCACAACAGAGCCTCATTATGTGAGGTGTTAAATGTAAAAACGCCAATGCCCCTGGGTGGCAGAAGTCCGCGTCGGAAGTCTGGGGCACTATTCAATGGCGCAGGAAAACCGCACCGCTGCGGTGCGAAATGAAAAACGCCCTTAATGAGAGTCTCATTAGATTTGCTGCAATATTTTATTTTCACAATTTTCACATGGAGCGGTTTGAAGTTGTGATATTTTATTTTTTACTCGTATACGATACTTTAGGTATTTTCATAAAACTGCAAAATTTATGATATGAGTTAATTTTTGGTTTTTCAGTCTGCCTGAACTTTCATATGTTATTTATACATTTTTGTTTTCATACTGTATCGCAATTGTCAAAAAACATTAAGAGTTATTAAGTAAGGGGTAAGATGTTTTATCCCAGAACGTCATAATCATAAATAACCCATCGAAATTTTTTAGAAGCACCGCAATTAAAATTGTTAATTGTTTTCGCTTGGTTATATAAAATTTAAACATTTTAACACCCTTTAATAAGCTTGAGCAAGTTGCACTAAGATATAATATTCTTAAAGTACGAATAGGTTTCGAGTGAGCACTATAAAGCGTGTAGTAGATTCATTCTGCTCACTAATTACAATTTTTTACTTCGTTAAATATGGTTATTAGACACTTTTATGCTCACCGTTACATCAATTCAAAACCCCCAAAATTTTCCCCGTAAATTTTAGCTACACGGATCGTTAACATCTACGCCTGACCCACTTTTATTACATTAATAAACCCGATATACTCCATGATACACATTACTCATACACTCGATAAACGAACCGGTGACACCGTAAGAATCATCGCGAAACTCTAACGTTTTCACGACCCATTAAAACTTGGAGTTTATTGACTTGAACATCGAGACGTTAACACCTCGACTCGAAAAACTGGTTAATAAGACACGGTTCAATAAGTTTTGAAAATAATGTTGATGTTATCGTGGACTGGCTGTGTAAGGTACGAGTAATAGGAATTTATGAGTTCTAGTGCGTACAAGGTTCTTACTTCGAACTACTTGAATGGTGACAACATACATTTGTGGTTTACGTTATGGGACCAGTCAACATTATATAGAAATAAAAAGTTTATTGAAAGCGACATAAAGGAACTTAAACGGTGGGTAAAAGGTGGGTAATATATATGATAGAAATAAATTGTATACAGACTATTATTATGAATCCATTTACATAGTCATCTAGGTGTTTATATGTTGTCATTTACTGTATAAAGGTCGAAAACATTGCTACAAAGAATATTCCAAAGAATATTATTAAAGAGTGTGCAATACAAAAATAAACAATAATAATTTTGTATTGTTACAAAAATAAGTTAACGCCACAGAGCACGGACCTCTTTAGTGTGACAATGACAACCTTACATATAGAGGAGCCTTTGGCTTTGATTCTAATAGAAATCGACCGTGTCAGGTAATTTTGACATGTTATTGTCAAAACTGCCATACGTGCTATTCATAGGGTTGTGATATGGGTCGATATTGTATTTCGATAGATTAGAAACAGTTATTAACATTTCACTAAAAATTACATGAAATAAAGTTATGCAAATATTTTTATTTCTTACCTTATTTTAACCTCTGTTTCAAAACCAGACACTCAAATTACTTCATTGATAGGTATTTCATTTTATTACTGCGTTATGGTTTAAGTGAATTGTTTCTTATATCAGTATTCTATAATGAAGCGATGCTAGTACTATCTTAGTACAACATAAGAAGAGGATATTTGATTATTAACACCAGAAGAATAAATAAAGAATTGACGCAATTTTAACTACCTACATATTTTATTTACAATAATTTAACTAAAGGCCTGTTTCACAATCTCCAGTTACAGCTATCTTTCAGATAAAACATAACGCGCTCTCTTTCTTTACAAGACTTTTATTTAAAGTAATGTGACATACACGAACAGTATAGAACAGTGTGTATTAAGGGCAGTAAACAAGATATTACGAACGAATGTGAATTTAAGTCACAGGTTGAGTCGAAGACGAGGTCGTAATTCTAGTACGGCTCGTGATACACACAATGTTTTTCCTCACATTTGCGAGGAAATAAATAAACTTACTGCAGATAAATATACAATCATTATTAGCGGTAGTTAGTAGAACATTCAAGCAACACAGGAAGTGGTGTCCACATACATAAGGTACCTCTACCTCTTCCGAAGTCCTACTAGAGAGACTAATCCGTATACAAAAATAGATCGAAGTATGCAAGATTTATTAGTGTAGTTGTATTCATTGTTTATGTGTCAGTTTCACCATTATTGATTGCTTTTTGTATGTATAAATGTGTGAGAAGTGCGCCTGTGTGCACGGTTTGTGCAAAGTTTGGACGGTATTAAGATGTTGCTGTGACGTCTCCCTTCCAACATGTTGAAAGCCTGTGTTGCTCGAAGAGCTCATTCTGTACAATGTACTAATTAATATTCGTCGTGACTCATCATCATTATCATCATCAGCCGAACGATGTCCACTACTGGACATAGGCCTTCCCCAGGGACTGCCACAGACACCCGCAACCTTTACCAGTCAGCCAGCCAGTCGCCAGCTTATCTTGTGGGGGCCTTCCCACGCTGCATCGTCTGGTGCGTGGTCGCCATTCGAGAACTCACCGACCACACCGACCATACCGTAAGCCCGTAAAATGGGCGTCTTTACAATGTATTCGAGTTCCCGTCAACCAATTTTAAGGTTTGCTCTTTGTTCTGATACACACTGTATATATTTATTAGTATTTCAATAATATTTAAATAAAAAATCATCTTATTATTTTAGTAAGGCATATGACATACACTATCGATAACAAATGCAGCGTCGTGTCTCTTCCCTATTTCTCTTGCCCATACTAATTTTATATTGAATTAATTACATATTATTTAATTACCTGGGATACGAAACGTTTGAATTTTGTTTATTTACAAATTTGCTTTGGTTGCGGCACCCGATTATTGAGCATGTGGCATTTTTGAAGTATTTTCATTTTATTATTACTCCATGAAGGCCCAAGGGGTACTAACTGCTCCTGACTGTCACGTGTGCGCGGGGCGCATATGCGACACACGAGTTTTGGCTCTCAAGCCGTCTCTCTATAGGCGCGCCGCCCTACGACTTCCAATCTCTTTGGTTAACGCCAACTTTATTGTTAAAGTACCTTTGAATATGTTTATTCCTTTTCCGACCTACAATACCTGTTACTTTTTTATTGAATATGGTCTTATGGTCATGTTATTATTATACTTTATTAAACATAAATATCAGTCAGCTGACGCTTAAACATTTACAAGGGGTTAAATCTACTACTAAACACATGGGCAGAAAATTATGCGTTTTAACTTTCGAGTGAAAATTAAGAAAATCGATTGTTTACACCAATTGGAACCCTAGGCCACTTTAGAACCATGTCAAAATGACAAGCAATAAGAAATATCTTACAATCTGATTTATAGCGTCACTATGACATAGTCCTACAGTGGCCTAGGGTTCCAACTGGTTGACTGTACCTGTACCTGTACTGTACCTACTTAGGTATTCTTACTTAGGTATTCTCTGTAACTTGAATTTTAATAAATAAGTATTAAACTTCTTAGTAAGAAAAGAAAAGTGGAAAAACTCATGGTATTGGGCGAGACTCGAACTCACACTACGCCCATCTCTCTACCAACTGAGCTACCGAGACACACCCGGTGGCCCCGAATTCCTCCACTATATCCCCGAGTTTTTCACTTTTCTTTCTAAGAAACTTGGTATCGTTTCAGATGTTTCTGCCTTAAAGTAAAAAAAAAATATGTATTAAAATTGTACATTTGTGTAAGCATAATATTCAAGTATTTTTATTACCTACTCCCTACTCGTAATGTTCTCAGTGCAAAATCATAACCTTACTGTTTGTATAAAGAATTTACTATTACTTTGTTTGAATTATTATTTGTTAAAGGAAACTTCAAATACCATATTACTTAAAGCTGTTTTTCCAAATAAACAAAAAGCAGAAGCGAGTGTATTTCTTACTTCATAGGCTTAATCACAAGACAATGCATTGTCGAGTTGCTTACTCCGTTGGTGTAATTCAGGCTTAACAACGCTAGCTAATTGTTCATTTGTCTTACTTAGTATCTCCTAGGCGTATACGGATACTTTTACGAGGCATCTGGTCAGAAATCGTATGGTCGTATAATTTACAAATTGTTATCAGAAGTAGAATCCTCAAAGAATCAAATGTAATGCTTTTCTTACAAACGGTGTAATAAAGTCTGGTAACTGGTACATAAGTTAAATGAAATTCCGTTTTTTTTATAAACAAACAACATACAAATTTATACGTTTTATCACAGAATATCCCGTAAAAACTGATAAAGTCAAAACTTCCATTTCAATATTCGCAGTAGGCACGCCGCCATTTTAATTTTAATAAATTAACAGAAGTGTATTTTTCTTCTTAAAATAACCACATCCTATGTGAGATAACTAAAAGCTTTCATTACCAATATAAATATTAGTTACAAATCTTCTTGTATTGGACGTTTCGGGCCAACGCATTCTTTTTATACCACTTTTTCGACTTTATAAAAGCATGCAGGACCTCAAAATAATGGAATACGTCGTATGCAACATTGTTGTCGCAAAATCGATACTGCGATTTCAATAACTGTTAAATTTTGACTGTCCATAAATCATGCACTTCGCTACCTTATTTGTAAACAACAAGATGAAATTTTCTTTTCTTTTTTGAGTAATAGTAGTTTATGCAACAGTGATATAATAAGGGTTCTTAAAACTTGAGGGTCGCCGTTACAAAACGAGGCGAAGCCGAGTTTTGTAATAATAGACCCGAGAGTTTTAAGAACCAATTATGAGCTGTTGCATACCCTAGTTTTTCTACGACAGCTAAAATAGCGTAAAAAGCAAAATATAGAAACGTGGCAGAATAGGGAAGATGTTGTGCCCACTATGGAAATTAAAAAAAAACAACAACAGTGCTAATATAAATGTATGAAAATTCATAGGAGCAGTGTTCTTATGGAATACCACAGACAACGTTATAATGGTTACTTTTTAAATATCGCTATCAGTCTGAAGTGCTGGAGTAGAAAAATATTTTTTCGGTTTGCTACATTATTTTACTGCGTTCCTATAGGTATTTTTTTTAAATTCTGACAATGCCACAAACTGTATTCTTTTGGGGTTAGTTACTATTGAACTAATCTGGCACCAATGTCAGGCCAGTAAGAGAAGGTGCTATAGAGGTAATTTAATGATAAGAAAGACACTTAGGAATGTATATGTCACCGTTAAATTGTGAACTCCCGACAGATTATAATTTGACTAGGGATATTATAAACTAACCTAACCTAACCTATCCGTTTGTTTACAATCTCGCGCGTTAGTGTATAACTAGCGGCCTCACAATTCTACGGATAATTTTTAAATGAATATCCGCTAGCGTAAATGTGGTACGTTTTACTAAAAAGATCAGATTTTAGCAAACACATTGTGTACATTTCATTAGATATTCTGACAAGGGTCCAATCGCTGCTCCGACCAGTACTCCAACTACTAATGAATGCGTATTAGCCGTAACATATGGTTTAGTAAGTTGCTTGCGTTTCATTAACTGCCAATACGGTTAATGAGCGCCAAAGTTTTTCGCTTAAATAAACATTAAGACGAGATGAAGAGAATGGACGGTGCGGCCGGGCCTTTTACCGGAATTACGCTTCGCCTAAGTGCTCGCTTTTAGGGGTCCATGGAAATGACGGTGCATACGCAGAGCCTGATGGTTCGACTCCTTCTTTTATAGATCCACATACTAAATTGGCAACATTTACCGCTTATGTGTGGGTCGGGAGCGCCTACAAATGCAGTCGTTTCCTTTTTGGTAAGGAATGTTGAAGACGCTTTGCTGCCTTCTATGCTTTTATCCTTTGTTCACCTGCTCATATGAACATTACTATTTTATAAGAATACTAGGAAAGGTAAAATGAATGAATAGAATGCGAAAATAAGGTATTGTTCTAAGATACTGTCTCCTGCGCTTTTTACGATATTTGCATAAATTTGTTAACTCCCGTGACCTACTTAGCGAAATAAATATATAAAATTTCAAATTCAATTATGTGCTCTAAACTTTGAGATCACAATTAGAATACTGTGGGTAATAAAAACTACAGGAAAAACCGGCCAAGAGCATGTCGGGCCACGCTCAGTGTAGGGTTCGGTAGTTAACCGTCCGTCACAATAGGCGAACCTAAAAGGAGTTTTAGTACTACGACAAGGGTACAACAAAAAAGGGAACAAGGGGGGGTAGGGGGTTTAGTAGTACAAGGATATCTACTCCTTTTTGCTAGTTATGATCATTGAATCATAACTAGCAAAAAGGAAGGAAGGGGATCCTCGCAACACTTACGACTAAGTGTTCTACTCACATCGCTAATAAGAGGATATGATCATATGACTTTTTGCAAAAAAAAACGGCTGAACTGACTGTGTTCAAAATAATTTTCCTTGAGTCTTTATAAAGCTGTACTGTACCTCTGTTTTTTTTTTGGTATTCAAAAGTTAGAGGGAGCGATTATTTCCGAAAATATTTACTTTGTCGGCGTGATTGATATATACGACTTATAACGAGTATTATCGTACCTACCAAATTACAGCTTTCTAGTATTAACGGTCATTGAGCTTACCCGCAGACGGACAGACAGACATGGCGAAATTATAAGGGGTCGTACCAGGCTACAGGACCCTAAAAAATTACAGAAAAGTTAGAAGCATCATCGTTTTAACTAGAGACAGAGGTTTGTCCGTTATACTGGGACGAGATTAAAACTTTCCCACTTGAAAGTGCAGTGGCCGCACTGAAGTGAAATTTACTCGGAGCAAAAGTTAATATGAGCGAAATTTGTCCTGCGGCGGGCGGTTTGCGGGACGTCTGTCCACCGTAAGTTGGATGGAACCTTCCCGGAACGCGGACTAACTCGGTCTTTCACGCGGCCACCTGTGCTCCTTTCTACATTAATTCCCACTTCAGCTCACTCGCACTGAAATTGCGGTCAACGTAGATAAAACTAAAAACACATTCATTATACCGCCCGCTTATCTATGACCAGCTTTTTCGACATATTTAAATGACTTCTAATTAGAGTTTGAGCATAAGATTTATTTGCTTTTTCGCGGCGCGCTTTATCTCGATGTTGTGATAAGGTTTTATTTAAATATCTCCGCAGTATATTTTTTCGTCTTTTTTTTGTTATCAGATGCGCGCTGACTCGGTGAGACAAGCATCCGATGTAATTGCATGAACCTAAACTAAGCTTTTAAGTGCCGCCTAACGGACGTGCACTTGTGCGTTTAAAAAAAACACATTAAACATGGCTGACCATAAAGGATGTAAATAATTAAAACTTGATAATTTGAGTTTCAAACTGAGACCTACAAATTGAACAAGTAATCGACAAAGCGCATGAATTGCATCCGCAAAGAACCGATTAGTAATGCAAAACGGTCCAGTACTACGAAACCATAAATGAAGCACCACAATAACGTGCACAGTCATTTAAAGTGCCGCAATGGAGAAAAGTTTGTTTTAAAATGCACTGAAAGCTTGCTGTATACTTCGCGTAAACAGTAACAAAGCTGTGGTTGCAAATGAGGTCGGAGATAGCAACGAGCTGGGAAGTTAGTGTAAGCATAAATTAAAACAAGCGTTTGCATAAAAAGTTGATAAATGGCCTTCCGGAGGCTTGACAAAAAAGGGAACTGACGTCAGCCGAAGCGCTAACGTGTTTCATTTCGCGTTTACCGCCGACATCTGGGCCGTTTGCAGCACGAGCGAACTGTGAACCCGCATATGGTACCTCTGCCCGTTGCTTTTTACCAAGCTAAAATCAACAATAAATTTTGCCGCCTATTGTTTTGCGCAGGATATTTTTCACGTCAGACAACACGCGCTTTATTAAAACGTAATAGTCAATTTACGTTGCCAGTTTCCGCAAATACAAAAGCAAGAAACTAAAAGTTATAGCTGTGACTCAAAGAGAGCGCATTTACTGAAAAAAACTGCACAGTTATTCTGTTCGGTATAATAAAACTGCAACTATCAAAGTGATGTCTTACGGAAAAGAGAAAAACCAGAAATAAGTTAATAAAGACAGACCGAAGTGGGAGCAGTTTTTAATAAAGCACTCTTAGCGACCAAAAAGATTGCCGAGAAATTGGTTTCTTTCAGCGGCACGTGTCGGAATAGGCATGTTATACGAACAAGGATTTATACAGATAATTATTTTTTGTTCTTACACTAACAGAAAACATGCGATAAGAAACGAACAAATTCACACACAAGTTTCTTTTATTTTATAAAGAATCTGGATCTTTGTCTTGATATAATAATTGTGTTATATTCCATTCACTTCGTTATTAAATCTCTGTCGTTATAATCTATAGGTACCTACCTACCTACCTACGCCAACTATACAGATTATGGAAACAAGCGTTAGCACATAACCAACTTTAAGATGACGCCTATGAAATCTTTTAAAAATATCACTTAACTCCATTTAATTATTTTTTTCCTTGAAAAAAACGTTTAAGTAATGTATTCCATTAGAAAAATTGGACATGGTAGATAAATCCCAAATCCACAGTTAGTACCAGAACTCACCAAAACTGTATTTCATTTTTGCAAAAAGGCAAATTAATCCTAACGTGTGGCAGCGGGAGTGGAACGAGCGTCCGCCATTCACGCTGCAACGCATTCCCTGGAGGCGGATTCACATTTTTTAATATTGTATTTTTCTGATATTTATTTTAATCTTAATCTCGATTCATCCTTATCGTACTATTAACGTCGCTATTGAACGTTAGATCTAGATGTGATATTGCGACTAATCTATAAGGTGGCATTGGGGTTATACTAACGCCCATTTGCAATAATTTGGCTAGGTTTGGGCTGGGTATAAGTTGGCTGGTTTTGAATTATCGTTTTCTTATGAAACCAGAAAAAAATACGTAGGTAATATTATCCCAATGAATGTAATTTTTTTTTTGGTTCCACAGGATTTGCTTTTTATAAAATTATAACGGATACTATAATTACTATTTAAAACGAGATATTTACCATGTACATTTGTTTAAAACAAATGTACATGGTAAATATCTCGTTTTAAATAGTAATTATAGTGTAAATGACCATGTTAGCTTAAAATCTTATATTATAACGGATAATTAAAAACTAAACTTAAAAATAAAAATAAACAACCTACTTATAAAATAAATTATGAACAAAATATGTATCGAAACATTATTTGTATTATAAGAACACGTTTTTATTTATCGTTTGTTAGTTAACGTAAAACGCGGAATACCAACGCCCTGGGAAGCTGGATTGTTTTATACATATTATAACGTAAACTAAGAAAAAGATTAGTAAGCTAGTATCAAATAAATGTCATATTCTTAAAGTCTGAATGATCTCTTCCTGCCGGACACTCGAAAGCATAAACGGCTATGTACAATTCTATATCATTTCTGTGGACACATCTACACATTCTACTCTGATAGATATAAAAAAAATCCTAAGGTTCCAGTGCTCCGAAAACGAAGTTCCGTTCGCAGTTCGCAGCACTAGGTATAACATTAAGTTGAAATGGTGAAAGTTAACATCAAGCACAGAAACATTTAAATAACTACTCCATTGTTTCTAAACTGAATTTCTCTGTAGTAAGTTCCAAATAAGTATGAAGTTTTCAGGTAATCCTATAGAAAATATTATTACGTATTAGGTGCAAAAAATAATATTTTCTGGGATCGCATAAAAACTTAGAAATATACTCAGAAGGGACGCTGTGAAACAAGTGGCGATGTGCCTAAATTTGCCACGACTTCCAAAGGACGCGTGGCGGTAGTCGTTTCGCAAAATGACAATTGATGTTCAAATGTTCGAAGATAGGTTACTGTATAATACTCTGCCAAGACGTTGCGGAATGTAATACAGGTCGAAACAAACGTTAATAAAACCGCAATTCCACCATTAGAGGACTGAGTCCACGGTTGGAATGCTAAGCCTTCTGAAATGCGCAATAAAGCGACGTACGCACCGCCACAAGCAAACATTTGTAGCAACTGTAACGATAGTAGGAATCTCTCATAATGTTGCAAACCATATCTCATATAGAGCTTTAGGAATTGCTTTATATTATTATACTCTGAGAAGTTTGACTTTAATAGTAATAGCTCGACAGCAAACCATGTGAGCACAAATATTGTTCAACCTAGGTCTACAATACATTCCGCCTATATAAAAATATTCCCAGTTCAATATGACTATATAAAAACAATAAGTTCAGTCAGCAATAGACAAAAGATACTTGAACGGCCTAAGTACTAAATTACCTGCACGCATCGCGATTTCTAAAACAATAACACGTTGTAAATATAGATTCTTCTTTTTCCTAGCGTTTTTCCCGGCTTATGCCACGGCTCAGGGAGCCTGGGGTCCGCTTTGGCAACTAATCCCAAGATAATTACGTAGGCGCTAGTTTTACGAAAGCAACTGCCATCTGACTTTCCAATCCAGGGGGTAATCAAGGCCTTATTGGGATGAGTCCGGTTTCCCCACCATGTTTTCCTTCACCGAAAAGCGATTAGCAAATATCAAATGATATTTCGTACATAAGTTCCGAAAAAGTCATTGGTACGAGCCGGCAAGATTTGAACCCGGGACCTGCGAATTGAAAGTCTCACGTACCGTTGGGCCACCAACGCTCTAGACGATAAAACGATATAGATTATTATGACTATTATATTTACTTATGACGATTGCGTAGCAGAAACTAGCAACTTTTGACGCTAACTATATTCCTACAACATGTCCCAAATAATTCCACTTTAATAATCACCGAGTCAGCTTGAAGCGGAATATTTCCATAAAGGATTAGACAAACGTTTAATTTCCCGTGTAGGCAAAGCCCACAAACTATCCGTGTACCGAAAGTTGAGTAATCCACAAACGTACCCTTTAATTGGTTTACCACAGACCTCTATTAACGAAATAAGATGGGAAATCAGAGTATTAGCATAACAGTGAATTCAATTAGGGTTCACAAAGAGGATTATAACTTTTACAATGAACAGAAAGTAAAAGCGGAGGCCCGAATCCAACTAACATGGAATAATCAAACTTTAAATGGGTGCGATTATTGAGATGAGATTAATTCATATTTAACCAGCGATCCTTTCGAGGGTCAGAGCCTCGGTGTTATGACTGTTATGACGAACAACGCACTATAGTATGAATATGAACTTTCGTAAATACAAACTTATTTTAAACTTTAAACTAATTCTAAAAGCTGCTAGCTGCTAGGAGTGAAGCATGAAATTAATGGAGTTTGGTGCAGGTTTTCGAGTTTAATTTACAATTGAATTCGCCTGTATCTAGCAGAAAGCTAAATACGTGACTTTTATATGTTTATGTGTAGACGTGTGGCCGTGAGAAAGTGTGGCGTGAGTTTTGCTTTTCATTTAACGAGGCGGTTCTACTCATGGATAACGAAGAACTTCTAATTATAAAAACGAAGTTCAGCGGCCGATTCCAAATACTAGGTATTGCGAAGGTGAAGCCATCATAGAGCATGACTTAAGTTATTCTTAAATAAGCATTGGGCCCGCCTGGTAGTATGTATATATCTCTCTGCAACTTCAAGGGTGTTATAATACATGCAAGTCTTGTAGGTACACATGTTTTTTGAAGAACCCCATATTTATTTTATGTATTTATTTATTTCAACAACAGTTTACAGCATAACAGTAAAAACCAAAGCACTGCAATAATCAAACACAAAAAAATATGTAAAACTTAACCGCTACTTATAATTTAATTTGGGCGACGTAGCTGCGTGGCTGCGTTGCATCGCCTGATCAGGCGTAGGATTCGGCAGGATTATGCGAATGTAGTCCATCGAGAATCACAGGTATATATGTTTTATCTTCTGCTGACGCTTTTAGTAGAAGAAAAATCATATGTAATCTAACATTAACCTTTCTCGACGTGATCCTGTAAAGCTCGAGCAATCCATAAATAACACTATCCCGGATTTCGAAAAAATCGAAGGTGTAAAAACACAGCGCGGGGTGATCTATGAAAATTGTAACTCTCAATAACCAAACGTTCCGGCAAATCTGTGTTTGCGCAGCCAGCAAGCGTGATAAGCGCATTGCGAAAATTAGTCATCGGGTAAACTCAGAGAAGCAATATATTAAACAATCTGACGGCTAAGCGTGCAAATGCGCCCCGGTAATGGTCAATTGTTGGCAATAAAACTACCGCTGTACACGATGCAAATTATATTATTGGACTTGCCCCGTGGGCCCTGTTCTGGGCTGGATTAACAAAATTATCAACGGCAGCTATCTCAGTTCGGTAAGATTCGTAGATACGGTGCTTATAGAAATATTTTTCTAGTACAGTAGCTAATATTTATTAAGTGGGGTTTATTATATGTGCTGTCAAATCTACACGATTACATTACGCAAAACAAGTTTGAAGATATTCATTAAATTGATGTTGCAATTACGTTGTTACCATTGCAGTAAACTACACGTAATTTAAAAATAAATTTTAGCATCAAATTACTCTCATACTGTACAAAAAAAATGCGTGCTTTACATACATCTCCTAAGATATGATCAAACTTTCACATTAGCGGATAATTCTTTATATTTCCGGTCACGCTATATTCGTATTACTACAAATTCGGGAGATTATCAAATCTCAAGATTTACTACTACGAATTATACATAATAAACGAATTAACTAGTAAGGTAACGTGTATGCTCGTTTTCAAATAAATGGCAAGCAATAAACAGGATGTTTGAGAATGTGAAAGTTTCCTTATACAAATATGATTCATAATATGAAGTACTTTATCTGATCCATCGTTATGGCTTAGGCACCTGAGAAACCAAATTGCAATACTTTAGACTCCTTATATTTTGTGTGGGCACATTGTATTCAAAAGAACATTGTTCATTTATGGGTAAACCAATAAAAAATTAGTTCAATTTGAATAATATGACATTAAGTTACGCAACAACATTGCAGGCAAAACAGTGTCGCTACTAGCGACACGCTAGTAGTTTTATTGTGCACAACGAAAATAGTGTTAGCGTTTTGTTGTGCTTATGAGCGCCACTTACATCTAATAGCCCCTTTAAATCTAAATACAATATAGCAAACAAATATATTAAATTGTATAAGCCAAATTCCATCGCGACGTGGAGCTCATTTTAAAACCTCCACTTTCGCCTCGTCCTTAACCCGAGTAAACTGGAGTCGTATTCGAGTGCACCGCGCACTCGTTAGGCGGGAGCCCAGGTGTGACGATCGCTTCCGGAGACTTGTCAATTAGATGGACAAAGTGCCGCCGCACCACATCGCACCATATAAATCCTCTCTGACGTCCGCCGGCGAAACACTCGACTATCACGATGAACCACTCCAACAATTTTCTTCCGCTATTGTTCTTTATTCCATTTTCGAAATTGTCTTTAGTTTCAAACCACAAACGAAACGTAATAGAAAACAGCGGTTGCAATGCAGTACGTGCAAGCAATTTTGCATTCACATTTTACACGCAATATTACATGCTCTTTATCATTGTCGTCTCGTGTCTTTTGGTTATATAAATGCGACAGATATATGTAAAAGTATTTTGGGTTGCTCGCCGAAATTCGTTCATATGTTTAACATGTTGTAACGACAGGAATAAATTGTTTACACTAATGCATTATGCGTGTCCGTGCAGTTGGTAAACCCAAATAAAATAAACATTGAAACGTGCCAATTAATACATACAATGGACTCGTAAATCTGCAAAGTAAATTCAAACCCGTTAATGTCCTATGTTTCATTATACCGTAATACGTTGAACAAAATACCGATGGGTTGCGTAAATTACATGGTATTCAAGAGTCGGTAAATGCAAATTCTAACGTTACATGAAAAGCACTTAGTGCTCTAGCGTGGTGACGTCATATTGTTCTAGTGAAAGCCACCGCGATGTGAACAATACGTGGTTGCGCAACGGCATTAGGGACAGGGTTACCAGATCAATGGATAACGTCGATGCTGACCTTAAATCCTCTATTAGCTATACAGCGCTGAAGGCACACTTGACAGTAGAGTATAATAGCGCCAATGGCGTTGGTAGTGGGAGTAATCAACAATTAATTTAAGGTCATTACTGTCATGAGTGTAATGGCAGATGGCCCACTTTTAACTGAAAATTTAAGTCTGAAATTGTCAAGAAGGAAGAAGTCGAGTTGCTCAAGTTGTCAATGACTAATGGCTGACTCTTTATACGTATAATATAATACGGAGCTGCTATGTGAACAGCATCAGATAAAAATTCAAGTCCCTGTCTGGGTCTGAGTAGAAAACCGCTACATTTATGACAATTGATAACCTTACTCACCACCACTAATTCTACTAAGTGACCACAGTGCATATACTCTGTGATTTCCTTTCAGAAATTCCTACAATATTCGATTGTGTAGCACTTGCATCCAAGGGTTTCCTATATCTCGCGTTTTGAACTTGATAAAAGAATAAAACAAGCACTTTTTAAATATTTGTTTTAACCAAAATCGCAAGAAGCAGAGTACCAACCCTACAGCATAAAATGCTAAACATGGTGTTTAAACCACCGCCGAAACAAAGGCAAACACAAGCGCGCTTTAGATTCCTTAGCAAAGCTAGGGCGATAACTTCTAAAGCTTATAACGAAGGAATCACGAGTCCTCTGCCAGATCAGGCAGATTCGATTAAGTATCTTACGAGGGCTTAATTTACACATGTAGTAACCCTTCAACAGAACAATGGTGGTTTAATAGAGCCATTCGTCGGCTCATCGCTTATTCATCCACGCCCCAGACGCCTCCGCGGGCGACGCCAACTCGCAATTGATGTCCTCGTGAGCCAACACGCATCATGCTTGACACTGCTGCATATGCGATTATTAATAGTGTGCCACACGCATTCTATCTGGGTCTCTGCAAGGCAAATGGGGATGGCTATTAGTGAGTTTTACCTGCAACATTTTTTGCCTTACTTCATATCACTTAGCTACAAGAGTCAACACTTAATTGATGTCCTAATGGACCTATACATGTCCCTTAACACTGCTGTATGTGCGATTATTAATAGTTCACTATTAATAGTTAGTACCTACTACACATATTCTATCTAGGTCTCTTCAAGAGCAACATCTTTTAGCACTTCCAACTTCCAATGTCTTCCATGTTTTTTAAATCTTCATTGACAATACTGATCGGCCTCTTGTGTATCCTTGGGAACATCAAATTATCAAGTTTGACAGTTCCGCATTCGCGATCATTGATAAACTACTAAATACTAAACACGCAATTATCCAGATCTGTGCAAGATCTCGCGCCTCAGCCCACATGGCTGGCTATTAGTAAGCTGGGTACAAATTGCAAGTCCTAATCGACAACCGCACATCTCTAATTGATCTCCGTGAGCCAACCCACACAACCTTGACACTGCTGGATGCTAAACTACTTATGCTATTATTTATTTATACCACACACGCTACCTAGGTCTATTGAAAAAGCGAACATATTCCTGAAACATGAGCAACTTCTTTGACCATTTCATAATTTTGCATCAGGTACCTAAAACTAAGATTACACTAAAATCGCCATCGATAGAACTTACAAACGATGTAAACAAAAGGTATCACATGTTTTGTCACTATTTCTCGTTATACCTATCCACATACCACATCGAAAACACTCTCAATCATTTTTCACTTTTTATTTGATTTAATATATATATATATATATATATATATATATATACTTATGCCAAATTCCATCTAGTGCCGTCTAGACCGTCAGGTCATTGAGCTTACCCGCGGACAGACAGACAGACGGACATGACAAATGTAATGCATGGCTGTAAGAGTTCATGGTTGACTACTGAACTCCTAAAAACTAAAGTTGATTTTCTAACTATAATATAACTATATAAACTAAACTAGTATTTCCGTAAGGAACTTAGATTAGACTGAAGTCTAGACTCCAGCTAGTAGACGCCTTCCACGTAGTTAAAGCCTGTGCCAAAAAAGTTGGCATTTGTTTCTCTAATCCCTAGTTAACAGTAACATAACTGTCATGGTAGTTCTTCCCCATTTTAGCGCTTACGACAACTAGAGAAATCACTTTTTTGTACAGAAGCGACTGTCATAGTTAGTGTCGTTACCATTTGATAATCAGTAAAATCTGGGAGAGACTCAAATTTAACCATTTAAAGCAATCACCCGTCTAGTGACAAAATACTGCGATCGTTATTAAACCTGCTCTCTCTAGACAAATGTACAAAAGCAACAAGAATACCTATAGCCACTTCAAATACTCGCTTCCAAAAAAAGGTACCTATACGCGCTTAGAAGTTGTACTATGTCCTATACTGCCTGTTTAAAATTTTTAGAAGAGCGTTATTTTCACAAAGCGGAAACAATGAAAAAACCCTACCAAGTGTTATACACTTGCTAACACGACGTTGTTAAAACGTTGGTACAAAGCGGTAGGTTTCCTTTTACAAGTACTATACCCCCTAGTGGCAAGTTTAGCTGCGTACAAGGTAAAACAAGGGCCGAGTGTGAATTTCTCCAGAGAGCGCGTACTATTACTGAGCCTTCAAGCGTCACTCCAAAGGTTCATCCAGTCAGAGGATCGTCAAACCAGTGTAAGTGTGCGACTGCGCTTAGTCGCTTCAGAATACGAGCAAGCGTTACGCTGGTTTTCCCTAAAGCTCGTCTCATCCGCAATCAGAACCAACAGGAACACACAGTCAGATTGTGATCGCTGCTGTGAGCTCTAAGCGCCCCAGCACGACTAGACACTATCCTAAAGGCGCTTCGAGATATTTTATTCATAGAGAGAGTGATAAATGAAGAACGCCGGAGCTGTATCACATTCATTATTGCCTCACGCATGCTCTTATCAAAAACTCGTTGCCGCTTGAGCAGATCCGTTGGCCTCAGTCTCTACGACCCGTTTCAGATGCCATTTGTCGTCAGTAAGCAACGCTGCATATAAATCTTGAACACTGCTTTGTTACTTGTATTTATGATATACGGATTACCTTCGTCGTAGGTCCGATGTCAATAAATTACACGAGCTGTTGGTAATTATTACCGGAATCGCCGGAATGTGAAGTTAGAGGTTGTTTAACTGCTTATGTTCCGAAGTTAATGGGTAAGTAAGATTGGAGTGATATTGGTTTAGAGATTATCAACGGTTAGTTATTTAACTATTATACCAGAATAGGGCAATACTTATAAATAAAAAACGAACTTCAATAAATTTATGAGAAACTGATAAACTGATTTTGATTAGGTACAGTAAATTCAAGGTTAAAAGGTTTCTTAATTATCACTCCAGACGTTATTTTTATATTAACGGTAGAGGTCCCTAGTCCCTACCTACTATATGTTCTTTGCATTGTACGATTTGTTGGCAAATTAAAAGAGCAATCAGTATGGATAGTTATAGCCGCATTATTATCTAGGTATATGTGTCACTCTCACTCTTACCCATTTTTAGGGTTCCGTACTAAAATGGTAAAAAAGGAACCCATATGGTGTGAATCAGTCTGTCTATGTCTGTCCATCACTTAAGTTGATGAAAAATGCCCGATAAAAGAGGGGGCAAAAATGGCAAGTTTAGTAACTGGGTATCATTTAAAAGGGCTTGATTTGCAGATTCAAAATTGTTTTTAGTGTCTTTTTACCGTGTTTTTTTTTTATAAACGTAAATTTAAAATAAAATATTATACCCATTTTAATATTTTTTCTAAAATAATAAAAACTTATAGAACAAATATTTTTAATTTAACCGCCTTAAAATCTTTTTCTTTTGTCTTTTAATTTATATGATATCACTCTGTAAGTACCGTCTTTTTATAAAAGTAAAATAACTGGTTATGTAATAAATAAATAAAAAGGAATAATTTAACAAACTCGCATACTAACTCTGTGCCCTGCAAACCAGTGACCCGGTCTTTGTCGATACATGGGACTGACTATGAAGTCAAATTTCTACTTCTAGGTGCATTTGCAACTCAAAGTTTTACCGGAACTCTCGTTGCGGGAGTCCGACTCGCACTTGGCCGGTTTTTTTTTAATATGTGGCAGCTCGGATCGATAACAATGCTACCAATTTACCACGGGAAGTGACAAATAGAATGTAACTTACTACCATTAAGATAACAACCGATAAAACGGTTATCTTATTTATACCTTTATATTTATTGAAATGGATCAAAAGGGCAACACAGGCAGAATAAACACAATAACCAACCATAAATTCAATCTCATTCAAATATTTAGGGGCTTAAAGATGCAAATGCGGGCAGTAAAGCATTCCGAACAAGAAAGCTCCGTAATAATATCTGCCAAACCAGCGCTTGCACAAAACGCCGTTATCTAACAAAATACGTTATCTCGGTAAATATAATAATTTCGTGACAAGTCACGATAGCAGCATTTCCGTGGAACGGTTAACAATCGTTCAATTTGTAGGGCCAGCGGCGAGGCTCAACAATGGCCGTACACGCGACCGAGACTCGACATTCTCATGAGTAGAATAACGCACAACAATCAAGATGTCATTTTTCAACTACCCACGCCGGGCAACACCGAGCGAACAGCGAGAAATATGGCCGACAACGCACGCACCGTACAAAAGAGGCTAGTGGTAGTGATACATATCTCCGCCGAACAACGGACGCGACAGATTCACCTCGTACCTTTTTATGCTTTATGCGTAATCGACGGACGTAAAATCAGGATTAATACACCAGAGACTTATTAGTGACAGCAACAGGCAAGTTGCTTATTAATTGTTGTGCGCGGCAATAAAGCACTCGATAATAATTCTGACAATACTGATAAGCGAATGAGAAAATTATGATTAGTCTTCAGAAAAGAATTATTTACCGTCTTGTTAAATGCGCGATGCGCTTCGATAATACAGAGAGGCATATTTCTGAATTGTAAATCGACGTAAAACTATTAAGGTATAATAATATGCGTTAACCTATGTATAAAGGATGTAATAACAATTTTGCTGGTGATCCGTTTCAGGACGTAATCAGATTTGTATTCGGATTAGAAATAAGTAAAAAAAAACATTTTTTAGACGCAAAAACAATTGGGAACACATTATTATAAACCGGGACCATGGCACATGTGTCGAAACGTCAGTCTATTAAGGTAAATTATTTAATTCGCGATAGACCAGTTGGTATGGAGGTTTGGCCTATTGGGACGGATCACCAGCATTTTTGTTGCACCCTTTAAAGGATTTCCAGCAGTTTTGTTACACCTTGCTACTTTAACGACCTAGGGCGCCTGTGCCTGCGTCGAATATTCAAAGGGCCATATGTACTGTAAAATGTAGTACGATACACGTGCGAAGAGATAATTCCTGTTTTTCGCACTTTTTTTTTTTTAATGCTATAGGGGGCAAACGAGCAAACGAATCACCTGATGGTAAGCGATTAACGTCGTCCATGGACACCCGCAACACCAGAGGTGTCGCAAGTGCGTTGCCGGCCTTTAAGGTGGGAGTACGCTCTTTTCTTGAAGGCTTGTAGCGTAATTAAATAACTTTAAGCGCTCAAAACAAATTGCAGCATTAAGCAGAAACGTCTGCTAAACTGCCTGTTTGTAAGCAAGGAGCTCAAAAGCCTGGCATTTCTACTAATAACTTGTAATAACGCAAGCTGCTTTTGGCTAAGCAGCTTTTGGTTTTTCGTTAGCAGTTGCAACACGAGTGTGAAGTAGCTAAGTGCAAGGTTTGAGTTTTGCAACGCTCATTATGACAATTCGCAGGAGTCAGTGCGTAATTTATCGACTCTGGAAGATGGAAACGCGGCACGAAATGATAGTAATTATTGACACGAACCAGCGCCCCGGGCAAAAGTCCACCGAGAAAGATCAACCGGCCACTAACTCGAAAATTCCACATTCATAACGGCGCGGGCCCTTGGGCGCGAACAGGGGTCCGGCGATCGCCAATTGATGTTATTTGCGAATTTTTATACGCACGATTCGATGAACATTACACATAAATAATCTAAATATCATACAAATTGTTGCTTTTAAACGTATGAAAAATCCCACCCATTCATAATATCGGTAGCTGTAAACTCAAACCCTCGAGGGATTTAAACGTGGTCGAGATCGAGCATAGCTACAAGGCGCAGAGATTTTCTTAAACGCCAGTTAGAGCGGGAACAAATAACAGCGCTCGCAAAGCAATCCTTTTAGGGACAAGTATTTCTATTCGGTGGCATCTTTTGTGTGTGATACAATGGAGCATCGATCGCGCTAGAATGCGCGGAAATGCACAGTAAACACTAACGAGAGCTTTAGACCTCAGCTAATTGAAGTTACTGCCGTCTAAAGGTAAATCCAGAAGTCGGTGACCTTTTATTATTGGTGGAAGCCAGCAAACGGCATGATGCATAAACATCGCCAGGTATAGCAATCCGAGGTACGGGGTGACATTAGCTTACGTCATTAGGTCATCGCCTCTTTAGGTAACCTGCGAACTCCCATGCAGCTTGTATGAATTTTATAAAACCGTAAGATTTTTGTTAATCGAACAAACGAACGAAGCGAATGAGTTCTCGCAGTCTACTTGGACAATCTGTCTATTATATGTAGGTATGATTGTATATTTTTATAATAACAATAATATAATAATATATTTGGTTTGGCGACAATCTCACACATATCGACCTAGTTTCAAACTAAGTAAAGCTTGTACTATGGATACTATAGGTTACGATATACATACTATCGCGTTCAGAATTGCATGGGCAGTTTATGAATGAATTAATTCATAAATTAGCCATGCACTTTTGAACGCGTGTGTACATACATACATAGAAAATGTCCATAACTCAGGCAGAAATATTCGTGATAAATACACAAATAAATGCTCTTACCAGGATTCGAACCCGAGACCTCCAGCTTTGTAGCAGCAAGATCACTAGTGTCACTCCGAACTACCAACTTGGCTAAGAAGGCCGTTTATATTTGTATGTACGAGTAGAAATGTTTGTTCGACGATAACTCGAGTATTGTTGGTCGGGTCTTTGTGAAATTTGGCAGGTAGTTAAGATGAGATAAAAACAATTTTATGTTCGAATTTGAGCCAAATCGGTCAAGGGGTTGACCAAGGGGTAGGGTCAAGGAGGAGATATAGGCTGTTGCGAGTTCAAGTTCACTAGTTATTTATTACAAATGAAGTTAATATGTCGTTGTCGTAAAAATAACTAGACGAACAAATATCAATTGTAATAGTTATTTTCGCGTCAAAAACCCGAAATGGCAAATCCGCTTGTTTTCTTGAATTGGCGCAAAATAGAAGGAATTAGGTCCTTAATTATGTACATACATATTACCTAATGTAACACTGATCTAGCGATGAAAATGCCATGTCGTAAGTCTCATTTGAAAGTGATTGATGATCATTTCGATTAGATACAAATGGGCTAAGGATACAAAAAACCTCATTAGACTTATAATTTGCAAATTCTGTTGGTTTATGAAGATTTCCCGTGGACTATCAGTGGAGGTCAATATTGTAACCAAAGGTTAATCAAATACTAATTTCGAAACAAAGCAAAGCACTATAGTACCTAGACTTAGTTTAGTATGCAATATCTACATTATTGTAGATTTTTTTTTACGACATAGATAGGTACCTTAATAAAATAACGTATTAGTGACACTTGCGCCAACCAGGGTTAGCCACCTAACCCCGAGTTCGCTGTCTAATTCCAAACTAAATACTAAAAAATGCTTATCCCCGGATTACTTACCTAACCCCGGATGGTGCAAGTGGAACAAAATAGTCAATTAATGCCAACCCGTTTTTACATAAATGCAGCTCTTACAAAATCGAGCTGCGTCTTTTCTCAATTTCATATGCATATGAGTCTCTCTACGCGCCTCGTTATGTTAGATAACCAGGGGCAGGGGCCTATTTCTTGATAGTTTGTAACTTGTAATACAAGGAAGTCCCTGTCTAAGAAAATAAGTTAAACTGGTGAACTGGTCCCTGCAAGCCGTGACGTACTGCATACGCAAGCGGAGTGACCTAGCCATAAATTAAATTAAAATTAAATTAAAATGTTTATTTCAGATCTCTAGAATCCATATAGTTGTTAGTAGCCGATACTTAAGAAATATGTTTGTAAAATAACCTATTAAAACCTGACCAGAGATAACAAGAACATGTGATTTATTGAAGAAAATTTTGTGGAATAGCTTCCTGATAGTAATTGTCGAAAGATGGCACAATCCTATCCTGTTTGTCTCGGTGAAAATGCATACATTTTGAAGTTGCAGAAAATGCATAACTCCTAAAATATCACTATAGTATTGACTGACTACCATTTGTTTGTATATTTAAATTTAACTTTTATGATATTGTTGCCTTTATTGACCAATGACCAATTTTAAATTGTGTACTTAGGTACTTACAAAATATTCATGTCAAACTCTGAAATAAAGTTATTCATTCGTTCGTTAGCCATTTCGACTATAAGTATTATTTGGATCTTTGGATTGAGATTTCACAATCTTCCTTTACGAGTATCATAAACCCTCTGTAAAGCGTTCAAAAACCGCATATTATGACCACCACAGTGGTAAACCTTTTTACTCGACAAACGCCTCATTTTGTAAAACCAAATTCGAGTTTTATTCGCGGATACTAACATATAGTATTATAATTAATACAATTATTTTATTTGAAGGCGTATATACTGTAATAATCGTGCAGCATTAGCTCATGCGTTAGCATGAGGAGAAGAATAATGTTACTATTGATTATTTACCTTTTTATTTAACTTATTACTAGAAAAATGTATCATGTCACAACGCGTTTCGAATCACACAATTTTTCTTGTAACTTTCAAATGTCAGCGCTTGGGCCAGTGACAACTAACAATATTGACGCTGCCGAATTATGTTTTATGCTATTTTATAATAGAAAACCGACTGTACATGCGCATATCGAATTTTTGCTTGGCTTTATGTAGACGATTTCTTGGAAGGTACTCTTCCATGTTTATTTCCATTCACTGGGGCGAACCTCAAACGTACGGCTAACGTAACGTAAAATCAGAGTCAGATAAACGTCAGTCTATCCATACAATGATCATGGTCATTAATCACATGCTTTTGGCAGATGGGCACCTGTCAATAGCCAGTCCGTTTGGTTTAATGGTCTAAGACCCGAGTAGATAAAGTCCTCGTGCTTATCCTGTTCTTAATGTAGTATTAATATCGTCAGCCTTAAGGTTCACGTCACTTACGCGACCTGTTAGCCTGTCTGGGCTACACTACTAAACCCCCGATATGCATAATTTATGCATAACTTTCTGGATCGGTTACACCGGCCAGATTGCTAGTAGTTATCAAGCACCATATCCATATTCTACCGACGCTATGTAGCATAACAATAGGTATTTATGCAACAAGTGTGGAAAGTAGCTGATTTCAATTTTCTCCCATTTCATCTTTACGCACGTGTTTCATACAGTGTTTTAGTATGCATTGTGCGGGTAAATCAGCGCAGTCCACAGTACACCGGCGTGAGCTGTGGCTGAGCTGAGCTGGCGGCGCGGCGGGGCCTCCGGGAAGCCCGGTCGTGCGAAAGAGTACTATGAAAATCAATTTCCGCAGTACAGTACCTACTACTGTCCGCGCGATTTGGCTCCATTACAAACACACGCTTTTCTAGCACGTGCATTGTAATAGTATATTACGATACAAGGGCGAAAAAGAAGAAATTCGCAACGGGTGGCGATAAATTAAAACACGACCGTAGGGAGTGTTTTATATCGATACGAGTTGCGAATTACCTCTTCGCACGTGTATTGTACGACGTTTCACAGTACATTATTGGACACAGGCACGTAAAGTGCTATTATCGCCCTAGAGGGGTAAAGTAGCACCATGTGTACTGTAAAAAATATTCCAACATAACACATTAAAATCGCTCTTTAGCGCTAAAGACAGAATTTTTTACACTAATTCTATGTATAGGTACTCAAGTTATATCTATTGTATTGTTTTGGTGTGTAATAAAATAAAGCATATTTTATTGTAAAAAATGATTATTGCCATGGTGCCAAGTGTTCATATAACCATTCACATTATTACTACACTTCCACTGGTTCCGTAAAACACAATATTTCAGCTATTACGCATCCGTTTTAACATGAAAAATTGCATTACTTCATGTCTACTTTGAACGTCGCTCGATAAAACCCGACAGTGTCATGGCGTCTAATCGTGACGTCACAACTCTGAAACAATGATGCAGAGAAGAAATCCAGAAGCGAAAGCACTAGCTGTTTACTGCTTTACGGTGACCAAAAAAAAGGAATCCATCGTCGGTTGACCTTTAATTGTAACATACCTGTTAGATGGTTGCCGGTGAACTCGAAGTCGTCGTCCTGGTCCCAGTGCTTCAGCGACAAGTTGCCCAGCGGCGTTGCGTTCGCGAATTCGAGGTTCGCGAAATGCCAGTCCAGGATCTGACGGTCCCTCACTGAGAGGTACACGGAGCTGGAACAATTGGGATGTCGAGTAGATTGAAAAACTATTACATATTTTATTCAGTTCGTCAGTTAATTTCCACAATTATTAGACACGTATTTTTTTTAAGATAACTAAAATTGATGAAGAGCGTCAAAGATCCGGTGTGGGGCTGGTTTGGTTAAGAATTTTACCTAATTGTGACATCACACAAACTTAAATGCACTGTATTTCCGTCATTATTCATTTGACGAACAAAAGAAAAAATAAGTGTCAAATATTTTTTAATAATCTAACAGACGGACTAATTAGATTTTTTTGTCGTCTAGTTTATTGGAACTGATAGTGGAACGAAGATTGCATAGACTCCGATCGGCCCTGTCATTTGTATTCTCATTCGTCTCATCTCATTAATGTTTATGTCTCCTTTTTATACCAGGTCGGTGGTCAACAAGCATACGGCCTGCCTGATGGAAAGCGATCACCGTAGCCTGTGAACACCTGCAACTCCAGGGGCGTTGCAGGTGTTCATAGGCCGCGGTGACCTACGGGGCGCGTTGCCGACCTATAGGAGTAAAGTTTCATAAATAGATAACATAGATTACACTGATATATCGTTTAGCCAGCAACAGACTTTATGACAGTGATAACTCGTAAGAATCCTCGTAAAGTCAACTGCGGCTCCGCTGGTGGACAGTGATATGGTACCTGCCTAAACAAGTATCAAAATTTTGTAGTAATTCCCTCCCACAGGTTTTAAAATTTATAACTACCTCGGCGGGTTGGTCTCAAGCTGCGTCAATTTATCCTCAATGGTCTGATTAGAAGTAACCAACGAGTCATATTCGTTGCACAACTGCTTCATCTCCCTGTTGAGTCGGCGAAGGTTGAACTCTTGCAAGATGCTAGCATCCCCTGCGGCCAATTTCGTTTTCTCTACGAGCAAAGCTTCCTTTTCTATCTTCATTGACTTCAGTAGCTCTTGAATGTCAGACATCCTGCACAAATAATTATTAAAAAATTACAATCAGTCAGTTTTTTTCATCAATCAGTCAACTTTTTGGCAGTAATAAGCTGATATTGCCAAGGTAAAGCAGGCGCCTGCGCACGTTACCCGAAGCCGATATTCGAAGTATCGTTTTAAAATCCGAAGATTCTTCTTTTAGCTCGCGGACTAGACGTCTATCTTATAAGAGAATAAGTTCTCTCGCATGAGTGGGTCCTATACCTATACAGTACTTTGATTGTTTGCACTACGTATTGGTCTAACGTATAACTGAGGCAACTGGCAAGTATATGGTAATTGTCAAGAGACAATTATCATATATTTCTATTTTTGCGCCCTCTTGAGCGCTATTATTCTCATTTATACGGCAAACAATTCAACGTATATATCATGTTATTGTCTGGCCTACTACCGCGAAAATCGAACGAACAAAAATTTGTATCTACCTCTACCGCACTTTTAATTCTTCGAGCGAAAGAGATGAATAACGAAACACGCTATAATAATTATGGTACAAATGTAGTGCACAATGGTATGGCTTCATATTTTTTCGGAAACGCTCGTATTTGTCATGCTACTTCAATCGACCTCGGTACTTTTCGTACACACTGACTGAAATAGAATGACACTTCGGACGTTTCTTCAACTTGTCATTAAAATTATTGCCAGTGTATTAGTTCTTCCCTTAGTTCATATATGTCATATATTTCTCGTACTTAGTTCATATATACCTATCTGGTCAGACTTTATTAAAGTCAACTGCGATCTTGTTGAACGAAACCGAAAACGTGCAATACTCAAGTAAGTTAACTTGAAATACTTAACTTTTTACTCGAACATCATTTGAAGCATTTACAAAATATGTATATCTTCGTCATATTGACTCAAACTCGTATTAGCAAAAATTGAGATACGAGTTAGACTAAGTAAGACGACGATATGCTTCATCCGAGATTGATAGCTTACTTGCCAGGTAATGGGATAAAAAAATGATAATGCTAAGCTCTGCCTATCTGACTTTTTGCAGATACGAGTTTGAGTAAATATGACGAAATGTCAAACGAATATTCATCATAATAAGTATGGTTTTCACTGAGGCCATAACTTTATGGTATTTTAAAAGAAAGAGTCCTTTTGTTTGTTTAATGCCAACACAAATATAGACCGTAATAATATATTACGGCCAATAATATCCCGGACGCAAAGTTAAAAATAAGTACGTTAATACAAATACTACTTACTTATTTATGTTAGCCTTAAGCTTTTCTTGTAGAGTAATGACCGCTTTCAGTTGTTGTATCTGTTAAAACAAAAATTATTATTTGATTGTTAAAATGTCCACGTATTAAAAATTTATTGAAAGTAGACCTTAAGTCTTGTCAATAAGATTTACATATAGTAAGTTAACTCTGGCAGCAGTGGTATGTTTTGATGAAATTTATAGAGACTACACAATGTAACATTAGAGGAGTACAGAGTATGTACTTAAAATTTTGCCATAAAATGAAGAATTATTGTAACCCTTTCTAACTTTACTGTTAATTTATGTTCCTTTGTTTGTGAGATGGCACGTCCGCACAAAATGTAAGTAGTTTTAGGAGATACTAAAATTAATATTCGTATTTCATCGCCAGTAGTCGAGCGGGGCTTCAAACCTGGGGTCGTAGGTTCATTCGAAGACAAGGATTACCTTCTTTATAATGTCTTGTCTAGCGGAGCTTCATTCGAGATTTATATATTTCTCTTAACACAACAAACAGTTGTTATTAGTGCACCATCAGTCAAAACTTTCATAAACATACATATTCTTGTTTAACTGAGCTTTAAAATATGCAAAATAAGTGCTGTGATATACACGCATCAGCTGCAAGACTTGCTAGTGTACAAAATAATAAATAAATAAACATGTTCGGAAATCAGGGAAAATAAGGATCAATAAGAAATAACACTTTCACGTTCTGTTATTTTTAAACAATTACTGAGTGTCTGCATAATATACTTCATGTGTTTTCAATTGCTGCGGTTTATGGATCTAAACGAGTCGTGTACGTCTGTCATGAGCACCACATGTAGCCAAAACACTTCAGCACATTCAGCGTCAATGACACGAATGACACGATATGTGTTTCTCTGTTCGTAGCGTTCGTTGAAATCATACCTCTATTTGATTTCACGCTAACGCTTAACCTTTCCCACTCCAAAGACGTATATATATTGGCACCGCAGGTTCAATGCCAAAGACTGATTAATCCGGTCACACACCACAGAGCAACATAGACCTTAATGAACTAAGTTCTACTTCAGTTTTGACACTTCAGTGACGTGGCGTCTGAGTGAAAGCGTTTGTATTTAACATGGCGTCGAAAAGGTTAATAAACGCGATTAATACGCGAATTACGCGACTAACGTTTAGAGCCCTTTAGGGAACTCGTTTTCGCAGGGTTTAGATGATGATCGAGAGAATGCGAATTCTTCAAAAAATAAACATCATGTTCATATCTCTTTTCGCTACATACGCATTTCCCCATATTATCAGCTACGCGCGTAGCACGTGCTGGCACTGGATGTGTCAGGTGAAATATGGCGGCTAAAGTATTAATCCACATATACTAATCCATACTCATATTATAAAGTAACTGTTAGGATAGTTTGACTTCTGAGAAAGGACATATGATACCCAAAATTCTTATGCTATGCAGACGAAGTCACGGGCAAAAGCTAGTGCCTAATATGCGTATGTTTACGTTACCTGCTTATGTTTGACGTTCTTCTGCTGCAGTTTAATGACCCACTCGAGTGCCTGCCCGAGCGACACCGGGGTGTCGTTGTAGTAGTTGAAGTCAACTTGGTGGGACAAGTAGGATGTAGCATCAAGAAGTCTGTTAAACTCGCGCTCAACCTGTGAATTACAAATGCACATTTTTGGTGTAGATATCGACAGGAGATTGAAAATGATTACACATACAGTTACATCGAGTATATTGACGTATATTGGTATTGCTCATCGCGCATATCATGATACCTATTGCATACTTTCAGACAATGCGCCTTAGTAACAGACGAGCGATACTTACCTACATCATATTATGTCCACTGCCTGTCTGCAGCGCATGATGCTTTACTTCAGCCACATTGCACGCAATCGTGCAGACAACTGGGCTGTTCGAGCGAGAAGACAGGTCATAGTCGCTAAAAAAAGGAGAACGACCCAACTCGGAACTCCTAATGGTCACCGGAAAATTTGAAGGGAAACGAGCTGGAGCCCGAAATGCTGGTCTGATTCTCATCAGATCTCAGAGCAGACCAAAGGACCAATTAACGCCGCACCCCGCCAGGCAGCTACCATAGCCGAATGAGGCAAGCAGTTGACAAGCTGAAGGGGAGTCACGATGCTCAGAGATGAGCATAACTCGGGGCATATTGCACGAAAGTGATGTAGCAAAATATTTTATCGACATAAATATATCAATGTTACTGCCAACATCTAAATGTTATTCGACATACTTTAATATTGAAATTAAACACTTTAGAACGGATTAATCGCGTTTATTAACACCATGATCCTACGTTTCGAGCCCTTTACAGCACTCGTTTTCACAGGGTTAAGATGATGACTCAATGATGATGATGATGATGATTCAATGAATAACAATCGCGGTAACAGAAGACAATATTATATACTTTAATACGTTATTTTGAATAATAAAAATAATAAAAGGTGTATTTAAGATACGAATAGTACTGACAGTAAATTGTCATTTTGATTTAAATGATATCCGCATACTTTTATTATCTTAGACGCTCGATATTAAATGTTACATTCATTAATTTAATTATATAGACATCTTTTTTATCGATATCAAATCCGTAGAACTTGCCCCGACTTAACCCAGGTAGGTAATAATTATGTCGTGCGGGATATTTTAACAAGACCTACTCGGAAAATACTTGCGGAGAGCGGTTTATGGTTAAGTATTTTATTTATTTATATAGCCCTTGGTATCTGAACTACCTATACATTGTTCTGTAGTATGTTGTTTGCTTAGCTGAAGTCTCTCAGTTCAGTGTGCCTGACGGCAAAGGCCTGCTCCAACTCTTTCCATGGTTAGATATATTGATTCTTCAAAACCAGAGTTGTCCTATTGTGAACCACTTTTTGGTGAACAATCTATTGGCTTTTGGTCTATTATCACTTTTATTACCTATGCATTAGAAAATATTGGTAAGTAAGGCCCATATTACACTAAACCATATATGATCATAATCTAAGATCATAGATTATAACTATACCGCCCTTTGTCTTCACGTTGGAGAAAAAGGGAGGCATATTATTTTGAACTTTCGTTTAAATAGATTCATAATTCATATTCATATTCATAAGAGGTTAATCGTCGAATCCGACTCGGTTGGGCAGCGTTCGGGAAGCTGCGACACATCTTTTCGTCCAATATTCCGCAGTGCCTGAAGACGAAAGTCTTCGATCAGTGTGTGTTGCCAGTGATGACATACGGTACTGAAACGTGGTCGCTTACAATGGGCCTCATAAGAAGGCTCAAAGTCACCCAAAGGGCAATGGAGAGAGCTATGCTAGAGTGGCGACCGCGTACCGGAAGGCGCAGCGTGGGTAGGCCCCCCGCAAGTTGGACTGATGACCTGGTGAAGGTCGCAGGAGTCCGCTGGATGCGGGTGGCGCAGGACCGGTCATTGTGGAAATCTTTGGGGGAGGCCTATGTCCAGCAGTGGACGTCTTTCGGCTGAAATGATGATGATGATGATGAGATTCATAATTACCATTTCATCTTTATGTTTAGGAACTTGGTTGCCAGAAGCTTCATATAGTGGGCACTTCTGCTTGATCTTATGAAGCTCCATGTTCATCTGGACTGACAATGTTGTCACTGGGTTTCCGCCCAGGCCTGTTACAACCATGGCACCTGTAAAATAAAAAGAATAAATAATAAAATGATATTTTAAATAGAAAACTCCCGTGAGTATTAGACATATTAATATACTTAGACCGGGTACTCACGTCTATAAAGTCGATAATAGCTCGACATGTTATGTGTTGTGATGTGTGTGTGTGTGTGTGTGTGTGTGTGTGTGTGTGTGTGTGTGTGTGTGTGTGTGTGTGTGTGTGTGTGTGTGTGTGTGTGTGTGTGTGTGTATGTGTGGACCGTCCCGAAACATGTCGAGCTATTATCGACTTTATAGAAGTGAGTAACCCGGTCTAAGTATATTAATAAAATGATATATTTGCAATAATATATACACCGCACGAAAACGCTTGGAATTCACTTCAACTAACTATTCTAAATCAGAAATTTTAAAACCCCCTAAAAATTGCTAACCCATTCAGCGCTAATCATGACACATTTTCGTTATCGATAAACCCATATGTTACCGGCTACATCGTAGCGATACGAGAATTTCTTAGCGGTGAACGAATGACGTTAATGTTTTATCTTGTGCTTTGAAAACTATCTCGAAAAAAAAAACGTTTCATAACCAATCCGAAAGGAATTCTCATTCTAATAAAAAATCTTGAAAAGAGACTTCCAGAGGGATTCATGGTATCAAAGGCATGCACGCTTTCGCAATCAGTATTGTATTCTGATTAGGAAAAAATATAAAAAAAAATTGGCGCGAAAAAATATAATTTTAGTACTAATTTTAAGGATTGGCCTTACTGCCCTATACAAGATTTATTTTTCGCGTCCAATAATTTTTTGTTGATACAGTCCCATCATAGACGTGACATCGTGGCCTCATTTTCTATCTCACTGTAGCTAGCAGGCAAATAAACACCAACACAGTTGACACCCTTACTGCATCCGCATGAGTTCTCACGATATATAGTCAGTTCAGGGTGATCTTTGTACTCACCCAAGTCGGCAACGTAAGGTCCCTTCCTATACGTGACCACACGGCCACCGACCCGGTCTCTACCTTCTAGTATGACCACCTCGCACCCGAACGACTGAAGCTGACGAGCGGCTGCCAAGCCTGACACGCCTGGAATCAATAAAAGTAAAAGTCCAGTTTTAGGTTGAGAGCTTTATGTTTGGTAATGGCATGGGTGATGTCTTATTTATAATTCACTGTTAATGTTATTTAATTTTTATGTCAAAATGATGTTGCTTTATGATGGAGAGCAGCCTTTTGTGTAAAAAATACCGATTTATTTAGAAATTTTCCTATATAAAATAGTATTTACAGCGAAAATGGTACAATTACCTTAAGACTTTTGTTTATTTGTTTAGTAAAAGAGAAGGTAGAAAAAAAATGTGTGGAAAAAGTGTTCCCAAGCTGTTCATCATTGGAGGTCAGAGTCAAGAATTGACGTCGAAAAGAGTGGAAGTCAAGAATACAAGAAAGTTCTGAGTTTGATATAGTATTGAAGAAAAATAAGTACTTAGTTCGAATATAATATTACCAGTTGTTTTGGTGTAATACTGGTGTCAGTTGATGTTGAATGTTATTTAATTTCAACATAACTTTTTAACACATTGGGTTTATGATTTCTAGATATTGTATAATGGGAGCTATTTAAGTAAAATCATAATAATATCTAGCTATCTTGGAGATTACCTGCGCCAATAATGATGACTTTGGGCCTCTGCTTTCCTTTGGGAGGTGACGGTATTGCTGTGAGCCGCTCATATATGCCATAGTTTATGAAACCATGTCTCTCTAAGAATGCATGGGTCCTTATAATCAAGGCTGGGTCTCCATTATATGGGGGCTGGAAATAAATTTTAAATCAGTATAAAATTATCTATATTAACTACTTAATTAGTTGAGTCAATTCAAACTCAACAAAGATAGGATAGCTTAGATAAGTTTTAGTTAAATAAAAATTGGGGGTCAGAATAACAGTAGCAAAACCATTTTGCATTGATGATGAATATGATGATATTGATGATACAAACATTAAATGTTTCATACGAGAAAGAGCTTACTGACATAAGGTAGGTATTAAGGAGTGTTCAATTCTACATTGAAGTTAGGTTAGTTTACATTTGAGGGGTAAGCGGTCAAACCCAATAAGTTGAGATCATTTTTCATTGAAATAAATATGTTGCGAAAATTGCACATAGTTTGAATTTCTAAAACCGGTTTGCTCAACTTATTGGGTTTGACCAATTCATTAAAGTTTAAAGTTAATTATTTAAAAAAAAAAAAAATAATAAAAAAAAAATTCATTCAAATTTGTCATCAGTTAATAAAAAACCAGTTTAAATCAAAACTTACTTCCATTTTAGATACAGCATGTTCCTGAATTAGTTGTTTCTTGGGGTCTTCAAACCACATCTTCAGGATTCTGTTACGGATCTGAACAAATGCATGGCTACAGGCACCCTGCAGATCGGAAAAGCACTCAGCTTCCAACGATGACATTTTGTCAAATGGCAGTCTTGATTGAAATGCTGCTCCTTCCAAGCTGAAACACATTATTGGTACATTTAAAGAGAGTGCTATGAAGTACTGCTTATACCTTCTTAAGAATAATGAGCAACATGTACACTTGTACAGTCACAAAGAGGCTTAGTTGTTGAGCCACTTGCCATTTTTCATAATTAAACTGTGTATAAATGACTGATGTTACCATTTGCTATACCAATTTGCATTACACTGCAATTTTGCAATTTTCTTGACTGTACATAATAACAAGCAGAGTATGAGCATTATAATTTTTTTAGTCAATTCATATTAATTTCATCCAAAACATAGCTTGATAAAATTTTCATACACACTCATAAAATAGGAATTGATTTTGTACTAAGCAGGCACAACTGCTAGTGAGAATGACCATTTCATAATTGAAAGAAAAATAGGTGAATTCTGTCCCATACATATTCATGGGTTTTATGACACAATGCATGAATACTATGAAAATAAATTGTTAACATAAAGTTCACATAAACAAAACGAAATATTATTATATTTAACTATGCTCTAGTAATTGTACTATAGTTTGGCGAAGATCTCTTACAATTTGTGCATAGTCAGAACTCTGAAAGAATAATACTGTTATTTTCCTTTACTAGTATCATCACCCCGAAAAGAGGGATGGTTGTGAAAGTAGGAGATCGCTGGTTCGATCCCAGCCCTGGGCACTGGGGGCCTTAGTTACTTTTTCTGAAGTATCTAACATCTCTTTCAATTTATAATTTATATATAGTAGTGAAACTACTTAAAAACATGAATCAAAACATTTATTATAAATAATGAATGATTGCTTCACAATTGTACGAGATGGATGGATGGTTTATTTTTTCTACTTTTACTGAGAATCAGGTTGACAAGACTATAGCCACAGCGTAGGGATGTATTCCATACAGTGAGGTAACTTCATACACAGCCAGCGCCTCGGCTCGGTGGTTGTGCTGAGGCTCAGGGTTGTCAAAAACTATGCGAAAGATATTACAGTCTGATTGCAAACTAATTTCCATTTTACACCCCTTTACGGCAAATTTTCATAGAAATTCGGCGGCATTTCTTCCCCGCCTCCCTCCCCGCGCGCCCATAGATTACCCAGAAATCGGCGGAGTTAACCCACTGTATAGTATACATCCTTACAATGTGCTATAGCTAAGCAGTCATTTATCATTTTAAAATACCACTTTTTTAGCAGAGGGGGTAGTACCAGAATAGTAAATTAGGTAATTATGTAACACAGTACCTGTTAAGCATTTCCTTGTAGTTAATCTCCTCGATATCTTCACTTTTAGTTTCATCCAAAATAATCGTCGGCTTCTCATCTTTCTTGGACTCCTTCCCTTCTGTATTGCGACTCGAAGTAGACTCTCTCCTACTGCTGACAGTTGTAGGACTGATTGACGTGATTTTGCTCTTTTCAGACTGATCAGACTCAGAATCATCTTGTTTTAACTTCTCATCCAAATCCCGATTGTCGACCTAAGATCAATAAACATAACCTCATTGATGATAAGCGTCCTAACTTCTTATAGCCAAAAAAGATACAATGTAAAATAACTAACCTTCACACGCTTGCGGCGACTCATCATAAAGATTATTGACGAAGAAATAAACGTAAAAACAGTTGAAATCAACTGGAAGCAGAATGCAAGAGTCACAAGAAACAAAACAAACGTTCAGAAATTGAATAACAACTAATGTCAATGTCAGATCGCTAAGTGATGCACCAATAATGTTTATACCGGTAAATGATCACGGAACCCATCCTTGTCTAAAAATACATAATTTAAATATATGGAAACTGTTAAAAATATTCTAAAAATGTTTTTAGCAAACCTCTATTATTTTTCAAATTCCTATCAAATTAATAACTCACACTTTAGGGTTGAAAAATCAACACCCACCTGACGTGCATGGGAGCTACCCTAAAAATAAAAGTTTTCTGGCTCTTTATTTTACCAATTTGTCAACATAATTAATATGTATATTTATACCAACTTACAGTTTTCTATTACCAACAGTCAGGTCTATTACCAACTGAGCTGAGCCGCAGACGAACCGACGGACGCACCGACAGAAATAGCTAAACTATAAGTGTAGTTGACTACGGAACCCTCAAAATAGGGAGGCCTATAAATAAATAAAAAACTGCTAAGGTCGGTGGTTGTCCGACTATAAATCTACTGTCAGACTTCAATTACGACTATAGGTACTACCTACTCGTTCCCACATTAAGTATTTTCTTCTTACGCAAGTACTACTACTTCAAAAAAAGAAATGAATATTATTATACTACTCCTGTCAAAAATCGTTTAGTAATAAAGCATTATCAACGAATTCAGCGCCATATGCCTGTTACATCTCTCTGCGCGTTCAACTTTATTACCATTTTTTTTCATTATGTCATAGTAAGGCGTAAATTGTGTAGTAAAAAGAGTAAATCCTGGTATTGGTTGACTCAGTAGGAAAGTTCGTCCACAGTAATTTTATAATTAAATTATATGTTTTGTCGTGAGACACATACAATTAGTTGCTTCAATTACAATGTTCTTCATTGGCAAATTTTCAAACAAATCAAATCAAGTAAATTTAAAAAACTGACCTCGGAAAAATTCTTGAAGCAGCAGTTTTAAGTTAGTATTACATGACACGTTTTTTAGGGGCCAATCGGTCGCTCCGCCCTGTATAATGACAGAAAGGGAACTTAGGGTGTCGAGGAAAGGTTAGAGACGGGCAAGTGCAGGCGAAAACCGGCCCCTAAAAAACGTGTCATGAAATATTAGCTTTAATGTTGTTGTTGCGACACTTTGTGACTCAATTTTAAATCATTATAGCCGCTCCACACCAATGGGCCATGATGGGCCATGATAAGGGACGCAGTTATGAGTAAGAGGACTTACGCAAAACTGCCTTCTCGTTCTGCTGTATAGCTAAGCTACATCCCGTATAATTGCCCATGATGGCCCATTGTGGAGAGCCCATTACAGTTTCTTAATGGCCATTCGATATAAAAATGCCGCAATTGCCACAAGCCGATTTTATTATGCAACTTTATGTTCGAACATGTTTTTAAGCTATTACATAGCTTCTATCGCGGGCCTTGAGCGCGGGGACCGAATCCAGAAATTCCGTAACGAAAAAACCTCACGCTCCCCACTCCGACGGACACGGAAATAAAATAAAATAAAATAAAATAAAATTTAATTTAATTAAATTTTATTACAATTAATACAATAATATTTAAAAAAAATGAAATAATGAAATGAAATGAAATAAAATAAAAAATTAAATTAAAAAAAAAAATTGAATAAGATGAATCGTAACATTTTAAATTTACAAGGCTTTTTATGCTTATACAACGTGCTCGCGAGGAACCCGCATAACTTTGCCACCGTGTTCCTGACCATGTTTAGAAAATAAAATGTCGTATAAAGTAAGCTGGATTCGGCTTAGTTTGCGAGTAATTAATATTTTTTGTTTTAAATAGAAACCAGTATAATGCACCTTTATGATAGCGACGTTGCCAGACCACGTCATATTATCTGACTGACGTAAACTGCAGAAGTTCGTTCCTGTCACTGTCATCACTGTTTATGTGTCATTGAAAAAAAATACGTAGAATATTAAAATTCTATTACGTAGAAAACAGTGTTATTTGTAAAATCGATTGATTTCTTATGACGATGCTTAGATTTCGCAAGGGGGGGAATTGGATATTCACTCAAATTCATGAAACTACACATGAAACTAAATAATTTGTTGTGTTTTATTACCCATAATTATGTTATTTGCATATTTTTATTGTATGATTGTATAAAATTTAAATAAATTAAATGACTTAAAACAAATTTTAATAGTACTATTCATTTATTACACGGCAAACAAACAAATTAAGTAGATCACTGTCAGGAATTGCAATTAGCTAGTTCGGCCACTTGCACTTCATTGAAATCCGTGTCTCCGTGACCACTAGTAGAAACTGCAACAGCATTAGTACTTCCAGTATTTCCTTTTACTGCATCCTTAATAATTTTCACAGTGTTATTTACATATTACAAAATTACAATGTGTGTGAAAAAAATAACTCAGCCCCACACAAACTCTCTCTCTTTTATTTAATGTTCTTTTTATCCCTTCTTCTCCCCGGTATCTTTTTGAGAACTTCCGGTATATGGCTGAGGGAAGTGGCCATAGGTTAAGATCCAGTGCTAATCTGACCCTTTCTATCCCGCCCCATAAATCTCATGCCTACGATAAATTGTTCGCAGTGCGCTCTGTGAAGTTGTGGAACCAGCTGCCCCCCGCTCTTAGAGGTTTGGCGTCGGCTGCTTCGTTCAAGAGCATGTTAAAGAGTATGTGGTTATGTGACTCCTGATCTGCATCTCACGTTCTCCTTTTTATCATTGTTATTTATTAATTATTATTATTAATTTCTCTCTCGCTTTATTCCTATATATTTACCTCTGTCTCTCCTATCCATTTTTCGTCTTGTCTCTTCGTTCCTCTTCGGTGTAATATATTTATTTATGTTCTTCTTATGATATGTATTGGTATTATGTATATATGTAGGTATATATATATATATATATATATATATATATATAGATATTGTTATTGTATAGTTATATAGATATTGTTTATATTGTACCTTGTTGTACATGTTGCTTGACTTGTCTGCCTTATCTGATCGCTTTTCTCAAATACTCAAAGGTTAACTGGAAGAAATCCCTTAAAGGGATAAGTTCGCTTTTGTACTTAATATCTCTGTGTTAACTGTTTTTTTTTTTCAACTGTGTTTCTGTACAATAAAGTGTTACTTACTTACTTACTTACTTACAAACAAAATGTTGGTAAACAAAAAACGAAAATTGGTCAAGGCTTTTAATAATCTTTTAACAATATAACAATGATAAGAAATGCATAGTCTATATCAGATTTGGTTTATACGATTTTCGTCTAAAAGCTCTTCCTGAAATGATTATGGAGCGGTCCTTCTTCAGAGTATCCAACTGTTTCTTGTGGAATAATAGCATTTGAATCAATAGTACCACAAGGACGACACATGCATTCAAGTGGTGCTTTTGTAACCACCTGAAATAAAAACGGAAATCATACATATCGTTTTTTCGATAAGTCTACCTTTTATGGATAAGTAATTGACAGTCAATTTTGTCACAAAAAATTCCTACGATATTTAAACGAACAAGATTATCGTTTTTTTTACTACAAGTCGATTTTTCAACAGTTTATCTGCTGTACTAAGTACCAAAGTTGTAATGTATATCATCACATGGATTTAATTAAGTTTAATTGCAAATTAGCAATGTAATTGTACATTATACAAAAATGTAACAAACCTACACACCTTCCTGTATCTATTTTCTTCCTTTTTTGCTTCTGGGCAGTATAAATCTACCGTGGCTTCCCGCTCTCCAGACTCTTGGCAACAATTACATGATCGTTCCATTTGCCAAATTTTACTTCCCGACACCTTAAAAATATTAATATGGAATTAGAAATAGTTTTAACAGCACTAAGGTCCATATTTATAGCACGACCATGAAATTTGCACTGATTTGGTGGGGACACTTGGCAGTAACATTGTATCAAGCTGCCATACTTCACTTAAAACTTAGAAGGAAAACTTAGCGTGGTCCAACTATATTGGTTTGTATTGTAGTGCAGGTTTAGTTTGTTTACCTGTAAATAGCTGGTGCATTTTCCAACGCAAGCATACGATGGAATCAGTTGTGGTTGGCATCCTGGATGTTTTAATACGTGTACCACTGGAGTCATAATACACTCCTGTCCTGTAGACAGGATACAAAATGATACAATTAATTGAATAGATTATACAGGCTGTAACGAAACACCCGAACGATACTTCCACAGCTGAATGGATCAATGACCCTGAGTGCAACGCAAGACACGCAAGTGGAGAAATTGCGGAGTACGGTTACGAGTGTTTCGGGTGGTTTGTTATAGCCTGTATAACAAAACAAAAAATAAACAAGGAAAAACAAGACCTAAGTCTTGACTGTATTAAACGATGACGATGACTACCAATAGGACTCTGAAAGCAGCACCCTTATTAAGACAATACTTCGAAGAGTTTTTGAAAATTATGGACGGAACGGAAGTATTTTAAGGTGTCAGCGCTTAGCTTAGCGTATTTTCCTCTCTGTCACACTTGCATGTTGAAGAGATAAAGAGGTTATTCCGTCAATGCCATTTTTCGATGTTCGCGGTAGGCCCTCAGGTTATAAAGTATATGTAGTCTGGCAAGCCAAAGTATTATAACTATATCTAATCTTAACTTCTATATCTCAGGTAATTAAAGGGGTCCTTCCTGTCCTCCGGCCTATATAAAAAAAATTAAAGGTAATGTTTTGCCGTTTTCGCGTATTTAAGATACAACATTTTATCATAACAACTACAACAACCACTTCACTAAAACTTAAAAGAAACCAATTTTTACTTACCGGGTGGTAGTTCAACTTCTTGAGTAATGAGACTTGATTTACTTTGTTTGATCTGACATGTAGACAAAAGTAAAAAACAAAACCATATTACATTGATATTAATCATGGTTATTAAATTAAATTGTATAATTTTCACAAGAGTGCACACCCGTTGTAGGATTAAGTAATAATGAAGAACTAGGACGAGAAATTCGCTTATAAAGGGGACTTATTCTATACGAATTATTTATTTAGCTACTCGAACTATAAAAGTCGTTCAAGAAAATATGTCCCCAACTGAGATTACACTGGTTTCCTGTTGGGCGAACACAGCTAACCGATTTCCTGACAAGCACTTTTATTCATTAAACGCATAGATTAAAGCGTATATCCTCTAATATTTATTCGTTATTTAAAAAAGGCAATTTGCTCTAAGAACGCATATAAAAACATATTCGTTTCTATGGCTAACTACTTTGAATTTTGTAGGAACTGTATAGAAAGTGCTTATTTTTACTCTAAAAGTGTAAGTTATATGTAAATGTAGTGTAGGTATATACAGCGTAGAAGATTAGCGTAGCGTCCGGTAGAAGATTTCATTTTAAATTTAAATTTATAATTTAAAATAAAACAAACTGGTTTTGACATTTAGCAGGCATACAATGTTTAATATTGCGGATTTTCTTATCATCATGTCTCAATGGCTAGATAGCCACCGTTTCTATTCATTTGAAGCATTTTTAAATTTGATTTGATCTTCTTCTTCTTCTTCAAACTTAAGAGCTGTGCTCTTGTCGGTGGAGCAATCTCCAACTCATCCGGTCCTCTGCCAACTCCTTAACCTTCTGGTACGACACAACCTGAACCTTCTCTTTCTTCTTCTTTTTTTTGATTTGATATGCGTATAATATTTTCGTGAAACTTGTTTGGCTCTAAATGTCCCGCGATTGCTGTAAAGGTTTCGAAACATCGGGAATAAAATTAACATACGTGATTAATCTGTTCTTATACGTGTTTCATTTCAATTAATGCTAATCGTGGTTATAGACGGAAATAATTTAGTTTTATTTTATTACATAGACGGCAGGAGACCCGATGGGGTGTCCTTGGTTCTAGGAGTTTAGGTCGGATGCTAGTGTGGAATGCTACCTGTGTATGCCTATACTGGTCCCACCTCCACTAAATTCCGCGGGTGGAGCGCCTGAAAGCGCCAAAATTTTTAAAACGTAGGTAATACATATAATAAGAGACTTGTTAGAACATTTGGCCAAAAGCATGTTTTTCCTATAGCGTTTTTTCCATGCGCACTTCTTCCCATTTTCAAGTTCTGCAACACGAATTTATTCTGGTTTGCCTTTTTTCAATCGCAGATTTTATCGAGAGCATAATTTTCTATGATTGTGTATTTCCAATAACGTATATTTCACGGACGCATTTTTTTAAAAATGTTTTATCTTCCCCTTCGACTTTATTTATCAACGCATGTTTTTCACTCTAGTGATAAGCTACGTGAGTAATTTCCATATTACGTTTTGTTACCTGCCTATAGTTTTGCCAGGCCTACTACCACGAAGATCGAACGACCAACATTTTATCTCCCTCTGTATCATACTTGTATAATGGTGCCTCTACAGTCTCGGCCGAATTTTCGTGGTATAGGCCCAGCATGCCTACCACGAACATCAAAAATTGGCATTGACAGGAAAACCTCTTTGTCACTCCAATATGCGAGTGTGACGGAGATGCAGATACAAATCCGCAATCGTTCGATTTTCGTGGTATATGCACAGGGGTTGCATTCGCCCGAGGCATTGTGAGGCAGAGTGTAGAGGCACCATAAGAGACGAAAAATTTTATTAATTAAACAAGACATTGAATTTTGTATGCTATTTAACTCATTCACGGCCAAGGATTTCTTGTAGCGCTACGCTACTACACAACGCTACTACGCTATGCTATTACGTACTACGCTAGTTTATTTAAGAATGAAAGCTAGATAGTACCTTTGGCACTGAAATTTAATGGAGTGTGAGTGCCACTAGCTCGAGTTAGAATGGGTGTTCGAATGCTGGTCAGGGCATTTACCTTTTTTTTTATGCCATAGGTGGCAAACGAGCAAACGAATCGCGTGATGGTAAGCGATTAACATCGTCCATGGACACCCGCAACACCAGAGGTGTCACAAGTGCGTTGCCGGCCTTTATGGTGGGAGTACGCTCTTTTCTTAAAGGTTTGAAGTCTTGAAGGCTTGAAGGTTTGGACCTAAATTATTTATTACAAATATTTGTTTGCGAGTTTTGGACGTTTTCTTTGTATGTAGTACTTTGTAGTAAGTGCTTATATATATATATTGTCGTCTAATAGGAATCGTAGAAATTATCCTAGAAATCGAGAAACGTCTCGTAGCTGGTGATCGATGAGCTGGTGGCTTCCTTACACTACGTTGTGATGCAACGAGGAAATTCCGCCGGCATCCTAGGTACAATGCCTCAAGGACCTATTTTAGATTTAAGGTAGGTAGAGTTAGGTACGTACGTACTTAAGTTAAACTTACAGTATATATTTTCTTAAATAAACAAACATCAAAAAAAAACAATATAGTTCAAATATATAGACAGGATTAATCTATGACCAACAAAAGTGTCGAAAATAATTTATTTATATGCAATAGTTTCGCTGACCTAGAAAGATTCAAAGCTTGGTCGCTTGACTTACAACACATTTAACTTAAGTACTTTAACCCCCGCTGATTGACATGCCCCGGTCTTATGTATGATCCTATAATAAAGAAAAGAAACTGCTATATAAAGCTGAAATCTTTGCTTAATATGAGTAGTTCCTTTGTAGCCACCCTTAAGGCATGATAATATACAAAAAGTAGAACACTATTGGGTACAAAGTTGTGAAAAGAGTTTCTTAAAATGCCTGTATATAAATCTAAATGCTTAGTCTTACTCTCTTTACAGTTTCTACTAGTTACAGTAGTTGTTACAGCAGATGAAAATTGTGAAACTTCTTTAAGTGAGATATTAGTCACAAAAGGTAAATGCATGTGTTAAATGTTGTAAATGTGTTCAAATAATGATTTGTCATATGTTCACTACACACGATATGAACTGTACTAGTTTTTAACACTATTTCGGTTGACTGTACTCGTAGGTATACAAATAAATTAGGTGTTTTTTTTTTGTCTACTTACAGAGGAATACGATGAAATGGGTAGGCTTGTGAGATCTTGTAACGGAGAAGTCACGGTCAACAAATGTGAAGGAATGTGTAGCAGTCAAGTGCACCCGTCTATTGCAACAGTTACAGGGTTTTTAAAGGTATTAATGAATAAAACATTACAGTTGCACCCGATTTATTTATTCATGTACTCCTATGTGATCCTAAATATTTATTATTAATTTCAGGAATGCACTTGCTGTAGAGAAAATTACTTAAAAGAACGAATAGTTACACTTTCACATTGTTACAACGCCGATGGAGTGAGACTGGAAGATCCTAAGCACGCTATCATGGAAGTACGGCTTCAGGAACCAGATCAATGTCAATGTTTTAAATGTGGAGACTACAGCCGATAAAAAACGTTAACACTGAACCTATGGAAGGAATAAATATTGAAACTGTAAAAGGGGCGATGAACAAATGTTATACGATATAATATAATAATATAAGTTATAGATGACTGTTTACGAAATGTTTCTGATTTGGTCAAGGCTTACAAATAAATGAGTATAAGGAAATACTTTTTTTAATCCCTTTGTAAGCATAAACTGTTGGTAAATTAAGTATGTATGAGTTGTTTAGATAGGTTATTTTTTATTTTCCACCACTATAACTCGCCAGAAAATTTGCTTCAAAGTCCGAAATGAGACGTATTTAAGTTAAAATATTTGTGGGTATTAACTTTAAAATTTCCAAAACGTTTTAGATCAATAAAATTGCAATCGCACTTACCTATAAAATTACATGGAATTTACAATAGTGCGGATAAAAAGTGCATTACCTTTTTGTTGCGACCATTATCATTCCGTACTTTCAGCAGTGACTTCTTCTTCCTAGCGTTTTCCCGGCTTTTGCTACGGCCTAGGAAGCCTGGGGTCCGCTTTGGCAACCAATTCCAAGTTTTGGCATAGGCGCTAGTTTTACTAAAGTAACTGCCATCTGACCTTCCAAGCCAGAGAGTAAATTAGAGACTGTATGTAGAAATATAAATATATTGCTAACCTATAATTTATACAATATCATTCACAGTACAACATAGTCAACATGATGGTTAACATGACACTTGATGGTATTATAAAATCTTACAACGACGTACCATTCTTAACTTTAATGGCCGCTCCACACAATGGGCCATGATGGGGGATGATAAGAAACGAAGTTATGAGTAAGAGGGGCTACGCATACTGCCATCCCGGTCTAATGGCCCATGACGGTCACATATCATAGGGCAACCAGCTACAACTTTCGAAAAAAATACTATTGTCTGGTAAACCAAGTCCGTACTGACTGAGTCTGCGTGGTTGCTTTTTTTTTCACTTAGAAAAAAAAGGGAGGCATATCGTTTAAAAAAAACTACTGTCAGACTTGGTTTGCCAGACTATAAAACTATCACAATGCACAGTAAGTGATTAATTACTGTGCATTCAGATGTTTCCGTAGCCAAGCATCTGAATGTTTGGCTACGGAACCCCAAGAACTATTATCGGTTTTTTTTATAACAACCACATCACTACGAAAAACGGCAAAATCACTAAGTTGATTGACATATGTCATTGAGCGATTTACAATACAAGCATTTTCTAATAATAATAATAATCGACTTTTGACTTGTATTTACACTGGTATTGCAATAGTTAACCCAAAACCATGGAACTCAATGAGGAATATATTGTTTGGTTAATACTGCTATTTTCATGGGCAGAATACTTCTGGGAGTTATACTTGTCATTCCGGCAGGTATGTATTAGGTTATATTTTGTTAATACCTCACTGTATACTGTACATTAATTTAGCCTTGTAGAGTTTATGCACCTAATTGGCTCTTAGAATATAACGACGAAATGTTTTTTGCAGTTGAAAATTTACCAAACTAACAACACTATTCCTGAAGACTTGAAGGAAATGTTAAATGAAGAATCATTCAAAAAGGCTCGCCTGTACGGTATTGACAAGTCACAGTTCAAGATAGTCAAGGAATTTTACAGTATAGTGCTCACATCTGTAATACTTCATCGCCGGTGGATTGCTGTGGCATGGTTTGACTCTGAGAGCATTTCTAAATCTCTCAATGTATCAACTGACAGAGAAATATTTGTAAGTTGTGTCTTCATGACTATTGTGACACTCTTTAACTATGTTATAATGTTGCCATTTAAAATTTATGGCACATTTGTTCTTGAAGAAAAGCATGGGTTCAATAAGCAAACAGTAGGATTCTTTATCAAAGACCAGATTAAATCCTTAGTTCTTAGTCTAATCATAACCATTCCAATAGTGTCAATTGCAATTTATATTATTATGGTTGGAGGAGATATGTTTGTTGCTTATCTTTGGTTGTTTACAACTGTAGTCACTTTACTACTGTTGATGTTGTACCCTACTGTCATTGCTCCTCTATTTGACAAATTTGTGCCACTGCCTGAGGGTTCTCTGAGGAAAGGCATTGAGGAACTAGCATCCAAACTTAAATTTCCACTTTCACAAGTGTATATAGTAGAAGGATCTAAACGTTCTGCACATAGCAATGCATATTTCAGTGGACTTTTTGGCGCAAAAAGAATTGTACTCTTTGACACATTGCTAGAAAAGTATGATGAAGAGAAGAAAACTATGATTGGATGTAACAACAATGAGATTTTAGGAATTCTAGCGCATGAATTGGGTCACTGGAGTTGCAACCATTTAACAAAGAACATAGCGTTAACTGAATTGAATTTATTATTGTTATTCAGTGCTTTTGGATGGTTGTTTAAGTATTCCATGTTGTATACTGCTATTGGGTTACCAGTGGGGCAAAAGCCTATCATTATTGGTTTGATTGTAGTTTTACAAATGATACTGGCACCATACAATTCAATTTTAGGTTTCTTTTTAACAGCATTGTCTAGAAAACATGAGTTTGAGGCTGATAACTTTGCTGTATCTTTGAATTATCCCCAAGAACTGAGGTCTGCACTCATAAAGCTTGGTAAGGATAATTTAGATTACCCTATCTATGATAAGCTATACTCTGCATGGTACCATTCTCACCCAACTTTGTTGCACAGAATAGAAAGAATTAAAAACCAAATTGAGGACAAGAAAACAAACTAATTCCAAATGCATTTACTAGAACCATATTTTGAATAAGTACATTTTTGTATGTATACTTTTTGTGTAATGTAAAATAAGTAAGCTAATCTAAACATGAGCTGGCACTTGGCAATTTTCATTAATGGGCCAAATAATTACAATGCATTTAATATTTTTTTTATCAAGAAAGCCATTATATAATAGGACTTTGACTATTATGTTGACCAATTGAAATGCCATAATAATATTCACATTATATCTTGTACCATAAATCACCAACCAGGGGTTGATTGACTCTTACTCCATTATCATTTATCAATGATACTTCATGACAGTAGGTTCATTTTGGATTTGTACTAGTTTAGAGTTTTTAAAAGTGTCTGGGTAGAACATTTACTATTTTGTTACCTCAACAAAAAAATTATTAAAAGAGAATAAACACGATTTTTTTAAGATGCAAGATGATGGTACTGCCTTACGGAAGCATTGAAGTCCATTAGTTTCTTTTTTAACAGAAAAGTAAACCAGCATTTACTACATGTATGTATCAATCACTCTAAAAAATGTTACTTACACTGCATTTAACATACTACATTCGGAAGTCTCTTTTCAACTCTTGTTGTTAGAGAGAGATATCTGCTTGTAACAGTTGTATGTATCGTTCCTCGGCCCTCTAATCCCTGTAATCGGCCCTCAAGGTTCACGATTCATACTTGGATGTAGTTTTACAAAAATTAACCAAGAGTTTGGAAAATAATTGAAGTGTATGGTAAATACATTATTATTTTTTTAATTTTGTAATACATTATAAAACTATGACCATGTACAAGAGTAGCATGATATACTGCTTGCATATAAAGCAGGTTGGCCCTGGGGCGACAGTGACATGACCGTTGTGAATCGCTCGTACTCGTATTTAGAACTTTCAATTACGGAATTACTTTGTATGGCCAGTTCCGGAATTTCGGAACTGCTCATATAAAACAATACTGAAATTGCAAGCCCTAGCCTGAAATTGATGTGATTCATGTGATCCTAATACAATACGAATAAGAGTAGTCGAGTACATAGCTTGACAGGACTTTTGGGCCATATTAAAAGGGATAGGAGAGCGAAAAAAGTTTCGGAAGCTCTGATACATGTAAAACATAATATGTATATTTTATAATATAAGCACGAAAACCTAAGGTCAAGTTACTACACGAGGCTACAGTAATATATTGATTGTAATATAATAAGTAATCGGATTACTTAAACTAGAGGGTGTCCAATTAAATGTTGCACTGACAGCAGCATTCTTACTAGACCATATGTGAACCTTAAGACTTTGATATAAGGTTCACGAATTGTCACTTAACAGTACCTACACTTAACAGGATGATATGTTGTGTACAGAGGTTGCAAATTTTTTACGAAATGGTAAAGCTATTTGTAATAGAATGTTTTCGGAAATAAATGTTTGAGCTCGCGTGGGACTCTGTATGAGTGCTCATTCCCAGAGATTACAAAAGTAAAGAAACTAGCCAGTTTTTTAAATGCTTAAATATCATCAAAATCGGTTTAAATATTTAACTGATTCTGACGAATTATCTTCTGCCAGGGCGGGCGCCCGTCATGCACGTCTTTAGTTGCTTGGATTAATGTCTTAAAATAATAATTGGTGTAACTGTACATATTATTTTAAATAAATGTTTCAATCCAAAGAAAACACTGTTTTAAGTTTTCTTTTACCTTCGCTAATTTAACCTTTTGATCACCAAGGGCATCAACCCTCGACCACTGAAAGTCGTAGTCCATTGCGCCATGCCATGACGTCATGGATTCTGGGGCAGTTTTTGGGCGAGGCTTGGTAGTCTGTTAATTTAGATTTTGCTCCGGTCCACCTGCACAGTTAAAAGAACTTGCGCAGGTCTTGCAATTCTGTATACACGCTCCGGTAGGCCTGCGCAGGTATACCTGTGCAGGACCGCTTCGGTAGACCGTAGCGTGAGTGGCCTAGTTTAATTTGCTCATGACGACACATATGCGTCATACATCCGAATGTCATTCCTTGTCAACAGAGGGTCATTCAAAACATGTTTTATATAGGTACCTAGGGACCTACATATCATTACCCCTCTATAATGCGTTCAAAATCCGCATATAAAGATACCTACTTAATAATAAACTTTTTGTTACAACAAATTTCTTATCTGTGAAAATATTATTATACCTAATAAAATTATATTATTGACTCTTAATTATATAAAATTTTCAAATTTCGAACATCTCTGACAAACAAGGAAATTTGATTTGACCTCTATTCTAATATCAGACGAGATGAACGTTTAGTTCGAAATGGCGCATATGCCATGGCCAGCAAGTCGGAATATCCGGTATGAACGCAGCATGGAGTTTATAAAGCAGTGTATTATTGTAAATAATTAGGCATTAGAACACTCGTGTGATGTTATTATAAGTTAAGCCCACAGCCCACACTCGAGTTTTAATGCCTTTCATTATATACAATCACTAACTACTATAACATAAGTAACTATATTGGTTTGTGTAAGAATTTGGTGAAACGTTTGAGGCAGTCTTTTTTCATTAAGAGCCATGTTTGTCGGGGTTGGGTATTAGCTAAGTAGGTTTTTATTTTTATGCTATAGGGGCAAACGAGCAAACGAATCGCCTGATGGTAAGCGATTAACGTCGTCCATGGACACCCGCAACACCAGAGGTGTCGCAAGTGCGTTGCCGGTCTTTAAGGTGGGAGTACGCTCTTTTCTTGAAGGTTTGAAGGTCGTATCGGTCCGGAAACACCGCTGGCGACAGTTCGTTCCACAGTTTAGCTGTGCGAGGCAGGAAGTTTCGGGAAAAGCGCACAGTTGAGGACTGCCAACCATCTAAATGGTGAGAGTGAAAATATTGTCGCGTAGGGCGATGGCGGAAAGTATATTCGTTGGATATAAGGGAGGTCGTCTCTAAAATATTTAGCTCAAATTGATATACTAGGGTGAAGTGAATCAACTATTTCTTTTTGTTATTCTGCCCCGTCAGCCAAGGGGACAAATGCAGCACAGTTTGTTAGAAGAAACGTAGTAGTATGTTCTACTGACATGCTTGATAGATGGCCCATCATGGCAAGGGAATAAAACTACAAAAAAAAACAAGTTTTGTGTATTTTAATGCCGTAAAACCGTGAATTTAAAAAAAGACCCGTGAGACCGTAACCATTGTAACTAGAAACAGTTGTTTATCCCACTATGTAAATGAGGCTAGTTTACTTGTTAATACTGCTAGTGACTATTTGACTAGTTCACTTGGCCCAAAGTAAATCCCTGAATAAATAATCTCTTTCTTCCCGGTGCTACCTCCTACCGGAGGTTATTGATCGTCATAGAAATGCGTACTTTGTCTTATGTACTTAAATAATACAAAAAATAAAATACATATTGGTACATACAAACATATTTCATAGAAAAATCTAAGAGAATCTATGCTATACCTACATATTGTTTTTCTTCTCTATGAAAAGCGGAAAACACGCTTGTTTTGCGATTCCGGATGCCCAAGTTGTTCAGCCTGTTCCAGAGTGTCAGGCAACGGACGGTCCTTGGTTTCAGGCAAGGGTATAAGCGCCAGTATTTGAAGAAATAATACAGTACCCGTTAAGTACAGGGGCAAATCTGGATGCAATTCATTAAGGCTGGAGACCACTGGTGCCACCATAGAGCCGATTCGGGCGAAGGTGGAAACGCCACTTACTCCCACATTCCGCCCTAATGTTGGATATAGTTCACCAGAATAAAGGTACAGAACCGGAACTGATCCCTGTAAGTATATAAAAACCGGTCAAGTGCTAGTCTGTTTCGCGCAGCGAGGGTTTGGACGAGTGTTCAAAAGCACTAGCGCTTTTGGTCTTTGTACAAAAACGCTGCTAAGACCAACGTGCAAACGCTAATTAGAGTGCAAAGGCTTTTTCTACAAATCGCAAACATTTTTATTTTTTTATAAAAAAAATATATTATATTTTATAAATATAATTTAAGTAACGTACCGCCATGCCTCCGAACCCAATCCCCGCAAAAGCAAGTCTTGGCCAGTCTCTCGCAAACTTATCTCTTGGTATCAACAATATGACCACAAAGCAGAGAGCTGTCAACCCTTCAAAAATCGCTAAAGTAAACTTTCGGCCCATCTTCATTATTACAAAAACACACATAATAGGGCCAATGGAAGAAATCAAACCGCTCAGCATTACAGACAAGAAAATGTCGTCTCCAATCCAGCCAAGATATTGGGCTAAAACATAAAATGCTAAACCAGTGCAGAACCTGAAAAATAAATAAAGCATTTACTAATTTACTACTCGTAGTTTGAATTTATACCAAATTCGTCAAAATTAACATGAAAAGAAATGGAGAAAGTTAGACGTTGAACTAGCAAAAGGATGTTGTAAATCTAATTTTTGCTATGTAAGTATTACAGTAATAAAGGATCCATTTAATTGGTAGATAACTGCGTGTGCACGGGATATAACTATCGGTAGGTACCATGAGTTGCTCTGGCTTTCGAATCGCTATCGACTGCGCGATTCGAAATTATATGCATCTTGCTCGAATTGAACTGATCGGAACGAGTTGAAAATACTTTAGAATCGCGCTATCGACTCATGGTTAAGTAAAACTCACTAAGCACAAACGAGTAAGACTAGTTAAACTGCGTGGCGTGAGGTGACTCTCTTTCGCAAATGGACGGGGAAACGTCCAGGGGATATGCGAAAGTCTCCGAAAGAAACTGAGGTCACCTAAAGAGTTCAGGAAAGAAATCCTCTTCGAGGAAATTCCCTTTCTTTATTATTTGAAAATGATATAGTTTCACTTTTCCTTCAAGTGCTTGTGCTGTCGGTGAGTATCAATACTATCAATACATATAATGGCACTATATTTGAGAGAGTTAGGTAATTAAAACCATTATAATACCAATTTATTGCAAGCATCATTGTTCTCAATCGCATGTTCTTCAGTTTTAGAAAAGTCATGAAACTTGGTACACCCCCTGGACGTCTTTTAGCATTTAGTAACATTGTTTTGACTTCTTCCTTGTTAAATTTTCTTTTATTTATACGAGCTGCTTTTTCCAGTACGTCTAAAACACCAGAAATACTACTATTTGTTTAACTTCATCATCATCATCATCATAATTTCAGCCGAAAGACGTCCACTGCTGGACATAGGCCTCCCCCAAAGATTTCCACAATGACAGGTCCTGCGCCACCGGCATCCAGCGGACTCCTGCGACCTTCACCAGGTCATCAGTCCACCTTGTGGGGGGCCTACCCACGCTGCGCCTTCCGGTACGCGGGTTCCGCTTTGTTTAACTAGTCAAATATAATTTTTTTGCTTGTCAGATTATCAGCACTCAAAAAAAATAAAACAGTAAGAGAAAATTCAAACTACCTATTCAAATTCATAAATTTTCCAGTAGCGCTATTGGCGCATATATGTCGTCAAAAGCCTTAAATGTGAACATTGTTAACTGAAAAAAAACAAATGCTCATACCTATTTATATTAAATTTGACTTAAGATTTTGCCTTCATAGGAGCCTGAACTGTCATGTTTGATTTCATAAGTTACCGTAAGCTTCCGCCATCCTCCCCGTTGCAAGTAACCACCTTGGTGATTCAGATATACAGAACCAGAACAATATAAATAATGCTGATAATGTTGACAACGCGGTCTGTAGTTTTCTCCAGTCTCTAAACCAGTATGCTAGTCCAGTCATCACAGGATTACCAAGCCCGAAGGGCAATTGATAGAGTACAGGAATTATTGTGCGCCATTTACCACCTACAACCTGGTGGATAAAATTGGCAAAAATCACACAAAAGGTAAACATTCCTTTCTGTAAAAGAATAACATTATGTTATGGGTGTTTCCTGTAACAGGAGCAATCAATTTAATCGTAGGCAGTATTCCTTAAACCTAACCACTTTTGTTCAACGACTTTTAAAAATTATGTATTCTGTAGGTTTTCACTTTTCATACAAACTAAATAGTATTTTCAATGTACGTCGACATCAGCATAATTGACGTCTCTTGTCATAGTTCAAAATTAACAAAATTTGCAGTACATTGCGTCTTCTAACAAACTTTAAAGTGTAATAAAAATCAAATAAAACGTTATTTTTAAAAGTCGCTAAACAAACGTTGTTCAGTTTAGGGAGTACTGCCTACGATTAAATTTATTGCTCACCTATTGCTATTGAAACACCTAGTATAACTTACTTCAATTACTATTACAAATGATATAATCCCTACTCCTCCAGAAGCTAGTGCCAAAACGAATCTGCAAACAAGGAACAGCCAATACGAGGGCACAGAACTCGCTGCGTAGCTCATCACTGTTTGTATTACTATACAAATCATGAGCGGAGTCTTTCTACCATATTTATCGGCTATATTTCCAAATATAATACTACCGATAAGAAATCCACACATTAGTACAACTTGCGTAAACTAAAACAAGAGACGAACGATTAATGTACTTACCTATCTATCACATAATTTCAGCGAGAATGACACGTACACACGCGTTCAGAATTGCATGGGCACTTTATGAATGAATTCATTCATAAATTGACCATGCAATTCTGAACGCTATAGTACCTATTTACTACGCATAATCTTCAAGTCAATGGTTCATAGTTCATACAGGAGCCATCAGACAAGTATTCTTACAACAAAGGCGTATTCAGACAGACATGTCAGCGCCTTGGCTGCTCTAACGGCGACTGTAGAAAGCTCAAAGATTACTTACATTGACCATCCACAGTCGATCACAAACTAAATCCCACTCAGAGATAATAGTTTTGGTAAATACAGACAAGTTGTATTCAAAGCTTTCACACTTTACTAATGGTATTAGTCTTCTGCTCAACGTAGGATCTATGTGCAAGATCTCTGGGTCAAAGATCAGACATGGATACTCCTCAACAAGCTGGTAAAAATAGGATACATAAAGCCCCTCATTCACGGCAGTCCGCCGGCACTCCGGCATGGCTGGATGTAGGGCACACACGGTGTGAAAGTGGCCCAGCCTGGCAGTCCAATTCGCACTTATTTGTTGAAAGATGCGCAGCGCTGCGTTGTAGCGCATACATTGTACTGGAATTTTAAAAATCGCCGCCATCTCGTATGTAATTTTTAATAATGAATAATTAATATTTTATGCATTGCCGCATTTCTCAATTGTTTATTACTGTAATTTAGTGCAATTCGGACTGCAAGGAGGTGGCCGGAGCTAGCAGGATGTTGCCGTACGGCACGCATCCGGCAACGACATTCACGATACTATATTACGTGCCGGAGGTGCCGGCGGACTGCCGTGAATGAGGGGCTTGTGGTTAACGGACGGTGACTTGTTGCCTTGGTCAACCAAACAGGGGAAAAACACCGAAAAAATCTGTTTGGTATAAATTCCTTAATACAATTTAAAGAAGACACTTTTTAAGCATGTTTTGTTGGTCTAAGTAGGTATCCACTCTGAAATTAATGTTCTTGGGCACTTAATACTTTATCCTTACATGCTAAAAAATTAAAGTTTAATTACTTCAAGATTATATTTTAAGAATATTAGTGTTCCAATATCTCGCTTTATATAAGCGTTTATCAACATTACATGATTTTCGTTATTGCAACCCGATATGTGGTGGTTGGATACATTTTAAATATCCCTTTATACCACACAAAGTCAAAAAAGGTGCGTGTATGATGGTGACTGGCGTTTATACGCATCACAGATAGATTCTACTAAAGTTATCAATATCACTAACCGGAGCAGACATCTGTCGCCACTTATCATCAGAATAATGAGAAAAGGCTTCTGGCTTTTTACACCAAAATTCTGTGGTAGGTGCTAAGAATACTATATCCAGTTGATACCAGCTAATTGGAAACTTAAGCAACGCCATCATTATGGCTAATCTCTTCTGCCATGTACCGAATTCACCAATAGTTTTTACAACTACATCTTCAGATGCCGGTTGAATGTTTTCCGTACGAGTTCCCTCTGACCGAGTCTCTTTCGGTCGAGTGCCTTCTGACTGATTCTGTGTCGGTCGAGTCCCGTTTGACCGGTTCTCTTTCGGTCGAACTCCTCCTGGTCGATTCTCTTTCGGTCGAGTCCCTTGTGACTGATTCTCTTTCGTTCGAGTCCATTTCGGCGACTTTATTTTCTCTGTTCATAAATAAATTCGTCTTAAGTTTAAAAGTATGTGTCTTATTTATCGAATTGACTATGCCAGTTAGTGGCGATTTATCCTACATAGTCAATTCGATAAATCGCCACTAACTGGCCACCGTCCAATAATTGACCACCGTACACTAAAATTTAAACTATGTTCATCTATTAACAGAATTCAAATTAACTGAAAGTTTTCAGGCCGCCCTCCAATAATTGGCCCCCTCATAAAAAAAAATTATAGGTTAACAGAAATCATTTTTTGTAAATGGTAGCCAAATCCTAAAGTCCCAGCGGTAGGAGCGCGCGACTTTCAATCCGAAGGTCGTGGGTTCAACAAATCTCGCATCGTGCCAATCAGTTTTTCAGAAGGAAAACATCGCGGGGAAACCGGACTAATCTAAGCCCGAATCGAAGTCAGATTGCAATCGCTTTCGTAAAACTAGCGCCTACGTCAACTTTTGGGATTACTTGCCAAATACGGACCCCAGGCTCCCCGAACTGTGGCATAAGTCATGATACACCATGTATTAATCAAGCTGAGAAAGACTAAGCTAGCAGCTGATGATCTATTCAAGGAAGCATGCCGAGTGCCCAGAGGAGCCAAGACCCTCACAAAGAAGAATATTTCAAGAAATTCATTTGGGTCCAAATTGGGCCGTATCCATATGGGCAAGCAGGACATCAACCCCCTGTAGACTCGCAAGATGAAGGGATTGAAGAAGACACCGGAGGAGAGGAAACAAAGGCTTATGAAGAAAGAGCAGGCCAAGAAAATGGCAAACAAAGGCTCCCTGAACATTAAGCCGGGATATCCCCGCAGCCGGCAGTGGTCAATGGGTCAGCAGCATTTTAAAGGGTGAGGCCAGATTGGCCTAGAAAAAGCTCAGTGTACTCAACAGATCGAGACAATATTTCACGCCGGCCCACCGAATCGAATTTCGTGATTCTAGGGGAGAGGGAGCATTTGAAGTCACGCTCTCTTTCTGATCTCTGCTTGGATAAATATACTTATCGCGAATTAATATTTTTAAAGCATTGGTAGTATTGGTACACCGCTGTAAATACTTAACTGGGATAGGATTTCACCGTTTATAAAAAAAAATCTGCAATAGTTAAGGGGAAATCATCCAAAGGTTCGTGACGCATACGTGGAGTCATGGGCATTGAACGGGTGGGAATAATAATCAACATTTGTACTTACTAGAAAGTACAATTATTGCTGAATAACAAAAACATGACGAAAACGATGTTTAAATTACCGTTGTTATCTTCTTCAGCAAATGTTACTTCTTCATAATGTTCATATGAAATACTTATGTTTGAAATACTTATGTTTGATCTGTCAGATAAATTTGACAGGTCAGATTCACCATAGTACGGATATTTGGGTTTCTTCTGTTCTTTACTCATTTCTAAATGTGGTTGATACGTATAAATAACATTTAATTTGCTTATTATCAGTTTATCTGGCAATTCATGAATACGAAGAATTCCAAAGAGAATATAATACCACGAATCTGCATCTTATCCGGATTGAGCAATTTGACTACGAAAGTGTGTCCACATGAAATAGAATTACTTGACCGTTGCGTTGCATTCTTTCTAATTAGGGTGACCATAGATTGGGAGCGGTTACACGAATGATCTGGATTCTGGATGGCCCATATGACGATAAAGATGATTTTTGATGTAATGAGGATTACCGCGAGTCGTTTTTCCGTTAGGGGCGCTAGTGGAACGTAGCTCCCATTGGCGTATTGTCGTTCACCAGGCGTCGCCACCCATGCATGGGTCCTGTGTCAGTATGAGAGAATTGTCAAAGTGACGTTTGAAATGTTCCTGCAGGACCCACGTTCCACTAGCTCCCCTAGCGGAAAATCGACTCGCGGTAATCCTCATTAAAGCACCTGTCAAAAAAAGGACGAATATACGAGTATGTACTTGTGCTGCTTAATTATTTATAATTTATTTTAAACTCTGGATATACGAAATACAGAATAAGAAAAAAATGCATACACTAACATACAATCAGGTAATTAAAGAGGTTCAGGTACCATTGTACCTTTTATTTTTTAATTTTGCCACAAAGTGTACCTTAAGTATTTCCAATCTTACGCCATTATTCCTAAATCGGTTAAATTTTTCGTTATCTCCTTTTTGTTTATTTTCACAGTGTGAGTCAATTTATAACTGAATTTACCAAAAAAAATATTTTTTATGGTCAGTTTAGCTTGCAAATCCATTGTTATGTCAGTTGGTACGTCGGTACGTCGGTAATACTCCTAGTCTGCTAGATATATTACAATATAATAATTAATGTAATTCTTGCGCATTGCGTATAAAGTGAAACTACCTTGAACATCAACTAAGCAAAAAACATATTACATATGACATATGTAATATGTTTTTCATTTCTCATGCTCTGAAAATGGGTTGTTGTTTATCTATGAAGCGGGTGGAAAACGATGCATCGCGGCCCTAGGGTCGCAAAAAAATATATTCCTCTTGGTTCTCGACTTGTAAGCACCAAGCAGAACAAAGTCTCAACAATATTCTTATTTATTAACGCCAGAAACAAATCCAAGGGTACAGTATTTTCTTTCAAATTATTGAAATTTATTGTAGCAATTATCATACGTAAAGATGTGAATTCGTTAAATTATTTCAATTTTTAGGATCAAATGTAAATGTCTCATTGGTTCTATATAGCGGTGACAAGAAGGAACAAACCTACAAAGTTGTTTTTTTTTTTAATTTAATATGTGCCGGTAAGCAATGGCAAAAAGTTATACAGCCACAAATTAATTCATACCTACTTATTTAAGCAAAATACAAAATATTAGTCATACACGATTAGAATTTTCTTTCCTGTATGAGATAAACAATCTTCAAACGCACAAGACATATTAGTATATTACACAAATAATATTTTGTTCGTTAATTTTTTTCTTGAATTGTATTTTTACAATTTTATTGCGTATTAACCACAGAATTTTAAAATTTGTGTGAAACCCCGCCAAAGTCGTTTAAATATTTTGACGTGACTACTATGCGAGTATGCGACGAAGTTACGTTGTAATGCGTTGACATCGACGAGTAAATTAGAATGGTGTATTTAATTTGGTTGCATTATGAAATTTATGAATTGCATCAATTTGACATTTCTGAGTTCAACCTGTTGTCAACCTACGAAATGGAAGAAATAACAAGCATACATACATCTCTTTTTGACACATTATTTAATTGGTAAGGAAGTAAAGTAAAGGGCGGTGGTATATGTTTTTCGAGGCTTGGTATCTCTATACATATAGTTTGTAATGTGGACCGACACCTGAAGTGCTACCATGAACCATTTCTTTCGTTCGTCTCTTTGCCTCTCTATCGCTCTTGCATATTCGAGTGATAGTTCAAAGGCGAGTGGACGAGCGGGCGGGGAAGGTGGTTCGCAATAAATACGCCTCCTCGACCATTGATTGCAATATGCCTACCACGAACATCGAAAACCTCTTTGTCACTCCAATGTGCAAGTGTGACAAAGATGGAAATACAAATCCGCAATCGGTTTTCCCGTCAATGCCAATTTTCGATGTTCGTGGTAGGCTTGCAGAAGGCAGAGAAGGACTCGCAAAATATCGAAAAGTTGAAATTGCTGCGAAATTTATTATCTGCGTCTCTGTCAATCATTTTCAACGTCGTCGCATATCCGTTTTTCTATTTCTCGATAAATCACTAACACTCGCCCCATAGTGTGTTGTGGTTCTTTTTTCTACGATACCCTAATAAATAAATTTTACACACAGATATCCCATTGGCTAAATTGTCCTCCATCTATTATTTTAGCCAATAGTGGACGGTAAGGGCACCTTGGCCTTGAATCATAGCCAATGATGCTGCTGAATTTACAGATTGGCCCTGCTTGTCAAGTCAAACTTGCTGGGAGTTGTAGAATTTGTAGACGAACAAAACGTTTCTGTACCACCACAACCCGCAATGCTTTGATTCGCCTGTCTCAGTCTGTTTATGAATGAAAAAACATGGTGGTCTAGTTTTAATCAAATTTGCAAAACCATTATTAGATTTTCCTTTGAAGGTTTATTTGTGATCAATAGTAATTATGCCACTAGCCAATTCCTCAGATCCTTGGCGCATGCAGAATGTTGGAGAGAACGTAAGTGATCGACTGTTTGCCTTGTGTTGGTTTTCAGTAAATTCTAAGTTTAATAATCGTGATTACTCACCGTTTTAAAACCACAAGTATATTTAATACAATGACGTCTGGCGCCAAATGGTTATCACGAATTACTTGCTTAGGCGGTTCACAATGCATATACGCCCACCCATTAGTTAGTAAATTTTACATTAATAATTCAGTATCTGAAATAGTAATTAGTTTGACTTAGCGAGTTGTTTGGAAATTGTAGAGAGGTATATCACAGACCAGTCTTCCAATGGTGGTGGAGAACTCAGAGTCACGTCAAGCGTCCACAGCAGAGAGCCTGGACTCCGCCGCCGATATCAGCTGTGAAAGGGAGGTTGAACTTCAGGATGTTGTCAAGGAGGGCCATGAGAAGGCAGACCCATCTCAATTTGAATTGCTCAAAGTTCTCGGAGAAGGTTCCTTTGGAAAAGTTTTCCTAGTCCGGAAAGTTACTGGTGCTGATGCTGGTACACTTTATGCAATGAAGGTAAGCTGTGATGAGATCAAATATATGTGTGAGATAATTTACTTAGGTATGTTTTTTTGTGTAAATTGGCATGGAAATGTAAATTTTTGAACAATTTTCCACATTAACGCCTTTTTTTTATAATAAGCCAAATTGGTGATTTCCCAACTAACATAAAGGCCCACAACTAGGGCTGCCATCCGTCCGGGTTTCCCCGGATTTGTCCTAGTTTGGAGCCCGTCCGTGGAGCGTCCGGCCCGGATTTTTAAAACTGTCCGGGGTAAACCCGGACATTTTTGGGTTCAGGTCAATCCCTAGCAAAAGCATATATTTTTAAAATTAACAATTGATTTCTTTAGTGTCCGGGGAGAGACCGCGAGTTTAATGAAACGTCTGGGTTTTTTAACTTTTTTGTCCGGTTTCGGCAATGTACGAGATGGCAGCCCTACCCACAACCAGTCAGGTATCTGACTAAAAACAACTTTCAAATAAAAGTTTTGATATTAATATATCATATAAAGGTTAATGGATATAAAGGTTCATCAAATTTAAGGCAGATCATTCAAATAAGAAAGAAGCCTAACTTAGACTTCATTTTAGAAGTCTTTAAGCCCAGCTCAAGGTCACAACATTAGTAAGATAATAAAATTTAATATATTTTTTTAATTACAGGTAATTTTGAATAATACCACAGCATTGTTTCTGCTATGTTTAAAAAAAGGCAGTTATCTGTTAAGAACTTATTGGAACGCCTTTAATTAAAATCCTTTAAATTTTTTTTAAACATTAGCTAACCATATCATTCATTACTTGATTTACGGTTTTTTGCCATACTCCTTTCGAATGCCAAGGACACGATTTTTGGAATTTTTGGTATAAAAAGTCATCCAACCAGGAGCACTCTCTAGTTTGGTTCTTTACATATACGCAATAAAATAATGTTTTAATTTCTTATAGGTACTTAAAAAGGCTACGCTAAAAGTTAGAGACAGAGAACGTACAAAAATGGAGAGAAATATACTAGTTGACATGGGCCATCCATTTATTGTAAAATTACACTATGCATTTCAAACTGCTGGAAAACTTTATTTAATACTAGATTTTTTACGTGGTGGTGACTTGTTCTCAAGACTTAGTAAAGAGGTATGTTATTAGACTTATTAGCTATTAATAGTAGGTATTAACATGTAGTTAAATATTTATGTGCATACATAATAGGGTGAATCAACTTTTAAATATCCACATGATGAAATTATGGACTTATATTTTTTTTTCTTATATTTCATATTTCATTATTTTATTTTAAAGATAATTTTCTATAATTTATGATTATGTATAGAGCAGAGCACTTTTTTTGCGAATTGAGTGATTTTTACTAAAAAAAGTTCACCAGCCCAAATCTGATGTCCCCTGGACAACCATTTAAAATTAATTTTTTAACATACCAGACATCAATTATTGTGAAAACAGTTATTTTACCTACATTGATTAAACAATATAGTTTCATGTTTTATCTATAAATATGGCAATATCGCCCTGAATTTCACAATATTTCCCCTTATCATGTCCCCAGGACAACTGTAACTTCACAGGATCGGAACTTTTCGATTAAAACGCTTTATAGTAATAGTAATGTAACAAAATTCCTCCGGCTACTTGGTTTTGTATTGTGCTATTGTATTTTTAAAACAATATGAACTATTCTGGGTGTTAAAACGAAAAAAATAATAATAAGTGGTTTTCAATTCAGGGACAACGTAGTTGTCCCAAGGACATATCTGGTTGTCCAAAGGACATTTTAGAGCCTACAATCTTAAGGAAGGTACTAAATAAAACAAATTTATTGAAGTATTAGCAAGCAGTTTTAATATTTCAGCACACCGAACAACAGAAATATTATTATAATTCTTAATAATCAACATTTTATAAAAAATATAAGATTTGCTTAAGCAGTTCCTGAGATAGCCAGCTTTGTGACAGACAGACGGACAGACAGACGGAGCCTCCTTAGCCTCCTTCCTCCAATTTGTGTACTTTCCCATTTTCCGTAAGTCTTCCTCTACGCAGTCTATCCACCGTTTTCTTGGCTTTCCTTTTGGTCTCTTTTGCTGCGGCTTCCATTTAGTTAATATCTTAGTTGCTCTAGAATCTGGCATTATTTCTAAATGGCCCGCACAACGCAGTCGCTGTAACTTACAGTATCTGACTATGGTCTCCTGTCGCATTAGCGCATCTGGCTCGTGATTCATTCGCAGGCGGTATGTTCCGTCTGTTTCTCTAATTGTACCGTAGATTTATCTCGACACTTTTCTCTCGAACACGGCTAGTTTTTGTTCAATTTTCTGCGTCATAGCCCAGGTTTCGCATGCGTATGTTACAACTGGCCTTATGATACTTAGGTAGATGACGACTTTTGATCTTAGACTTAAGTACTTAGATCCGAGAAGTTTCTGGCATGCGTAAAAACACTTGTTACCTGCCATTAAGCGAGCCCTTGTTTCCTCTTCAGTTTTGTTTTGGGAGGTAAGTATGGATCCTAGGTACCTGAAGCTGGCAACTTCCTCAACGGTGTTAGTTCCGAGAGAAATTTTTAGCAATGGGGCCGGTTGGCGCGTTGAGTACATGTATTTCGTTTTGTCTGCATTGACATGCAGACCAAACTTAATCGATTCTGCTTCAAGACCAACACCGTGATCGATTATTATGGTTTTGGACCTGCTGGTGATAACAATATCATCCGCATTTGCCGCTATTTGTGTGGTGTTATAATCGATCAGGCCTTTGATACCAAGTTGGCGAGTTGCAGCCTCCAATACCAAGTTGAATACTATAGACGAAAGTGCATCTCCCTGTTTGACTCCAGATTCCAGAATATACTTCAAAAGGCTCGGATACTTTATTTTGAATGGCAACTACAGATTTAGAGAAGTGTTTACCAGTCTTACCAATTTGCTTGGCACTCCGAGCAGTAACATGCCATACAGTATTTGAGATCGTTTGACACTATCGAAAGCCTGCTTGAAGTCGACAAACATATGGTGTTGATGCCTTCTCCAGCATTTGACGCATCAGATGAATATGGTCAGTTGTAGAGCGGTTCGGCCTGAAACCACACTGATAGTCTCCCAGTATTTACTCAGCGTATACACTAAGCCGCCTGTTCAGTTCCTTAGCGAAGACTTTATATGCAGTCGATAGTACGGTTATGCCTCTATAGTTGCTACATGTACCTTTATCGCCTTTTTTCTTATAAATAGGCAATATGATGCCCAAATCCCATTCCTGGGCCATCTTTTCTCCCTGCGCCATATTTTTGATACTAGCAACAGTCTGTTTTCCAGCATGGGGCCACCTTTTTTAGGAGTTCCGCGGAAATAGTATCCAGTCCTGGCGCCTTATTATTTTTAAGTCCTGTAACGGCTTCCTTGATTTCACTAAACGAAGGTGGTAAGAGATCTTCTTAGACGTCGTAATACGTTAAAGTGGGTTCAGGGCTGACTTGACCGATGTTTAACAGATCTGAAAAGTATTCACGCCACCGTTTGATCACTTTTCACGCTCACTGAGAAGTTTGCCTGTTTTGTCGTGGCACGCATTTACCATGAGGGGTGGTTGGCCCTTCGATGAACCCTTCGCCTTTTTTCGGGCTTGGGACTTGGGACCGGCAGCACTACGGTTAGCACAGGCGGAGCAAAGTGACACCATAAGGGTTCCTTTTTTACCATTTTGGTACGGAACCCTAAAAACAATTTAAACGAATTAATCGCGTATATTTTTCCTACATTGATCCCGACGTTTAGAACCCTTTGCAGCGTTCGTGGTCCCCAGGGTAGATTAAAAATAAAACATTAAAAATATATTTTTTCACGAAACCTGTTAAGGGTTCGAAATGTCGGGATGAATTTACAAAAAATATACGCGATTAATCTTTTTAAATCGTTTTATACAGACAGTTTTATTTTCATGAAATACGTGTAAGCAAGTTATTAATTAAGGTAAAGATCCCCGTGATTGAAATAAAATTGTTATTGTCGATATCTTAAAATTAACCTTTTGTCAAAGCGAAAGGTCCAAGACTGGGTATTTACCCTATTTAACATCTTATCACATGTATTTACCCTATTAAACATCTTATCACATCATTTTTGTCTAACGGACAACCAAAATGTCCTAAGGACAACCAAATCCGTTGCCCGAGTGACTAGTTGTCCGAGGGACTTTTCTTAAACTTTGAACCGTTCAGCAAAAATTAATGATTTGTTGTGTTTTATTTTATCCTTACCGTAACATATACATATAACAGAATCTAGTACGACATAATTTATTCAAATATATTAATTACTTACGAATTTGTGCCGGTGGTCCGATGGACAGACAATAAAACCACCCCGCACTCACCAATAGTACCCGACCGACTGACGCCGCGAGTGTCGTGTATTCCAAATGGCGGCTAGGCCTATCAGATTACCAGGAAATTAAGCTTGTTGTAAAGTGCCTTACTGGGCCAACAACATTTAGATTCCGTAACAAATTTATGGTTGTCCGATGGAACTGCATGACGCGGATAATTTCAAGGGACAAAATTAAATCGCAAGAAATTCATAAACGGTTTAGTAAAAATATAAGAAATCGGTGTTTTATTGATGATACTTATCCATAAAAATGATTATGTGTATGTATATCAATCCCACAATAGTATTTTTTTTCGTTATTCAAAGTTTTATGGTGCACCGTCGCAAAGGGACAATTTGACCTACTATGAAAAACCACCTTTTGGTCCTTCGGACAACCATTAAAAACCGGGTAAATTGTAAAAAACAATTCAATGTTTCGTGATGAAATGTTACGTAATATTACTGGGAACAGAATGGAATGCAAATAAAGCTCATTACCTTTATATAAATTTGTAATATCGATCAGGGACTCTGTACGTTTGATGTTGAACACTTAAAAGTTGATTCACCCAATAGTAAAAAATAATAAGTATGTTGATTGCTGTATGAAATAACTAATGTTATGCTAATTGAAATGCACTATTATAAAACAGTTAAACCAGTTTCATATGATTTCTTCTATTGAATGCAATTTTCAGCATAATTTAAGGACTGTTAACTGCTCAATATTTGTACACCTTATATTGCTAGATGACAACATTTAGTTCCGATCTATAATTTTATTGTATGGTGTATTTTATTTTGGGGTCCAAAATCATGCAAAGCAGGTTCAACTGTATGTAATCTGTAATCACTTTGCTTTGTGCTAATAAACTGCAATTTCAGGTAATGTTCACTGAGGAGGATGTAAAATTTTATTTAGCGGAGTTAGCTTTAGCATTAGAACATGTGCACAAATTGGGCATTATATACAGGGATCTTAAGCCAGAGAATATTTTGTTAGATGCAGATGGTCACATTGCACTTACTGACTTTGGCTTGTCTAAACTGCCACCAAGTAGTGACAAAGCTTACAGCTTCTGTGGTACCGTTGAGTACATGGCACCGGAAGTTGTTAATAGAAGAGGACATACATTTGCAGCAGATTGGTGGTCTTTCGGAGTACTTATGGTAAGTATTCTAGATTGCTTAGATTATTAGAAAATAAATTTAGAGATTGTTCTGACCAGTGTAACTAAAAATTTAAATACTGCCCATAATTTGCAATAATACTTGGAATTTCTAAAAACATATTTAGGTAAATGTTAAAGATAATAACAACCAAGATACAAAAACTAAATACTGCTTAATTTGTATGCAAATTATACCGGTATACGGTTTCTGGGCCTATCTCTTCAGATTATTAGTTATGCTCTCTTTTGATACCCAACTAGTTGACCAATGTTTATAAGCATTATGAATCATCTTTGGTTAAATTATTAGAAAGTCTTACATTAAGTTCACAATAAAAATATTTAAGAGTAAATCATTAGTAATTTATTTGATTTTCTACCTTAAGCCATTATCAATATGGTCTTAACTATAACACTATATATCGTGGTGGGTGGTAAGTATTGAATTAAATACTTTATGTTGTTAATATTAGGGTAGAGAATCAAATTGGCGTCAATTTTTGCAAATAAACATGTTTATGCTAATAAATACAGTTGAAATTAGTAATCCTGAATCCAATTACGTACGTATTATTAATCGTACGTATATACCTAAATGGCATAGGTACTTGCCTAACTTCTCTTCCTCAATATTTCCAAATCAAGGAAATTAGCATACTTACACAGATTACAATTGCCCTCAATAACGATTGCTTTACCTTATACATTACTATATTGTGTAATACAATTTTCCAATGCATTAATTTACCCGCAGTTTGAGATGTTGACTGGAAATTTGCCATTCCATGGATCTACGAGGCATGAGACGATGACGCAAATATTAAAAGCGAAGCTTGGTATGCCGTCTAATTTGAGTGAGGAAGCACAATCTTTGCTGAGAGCCTTGTTCAAACGGACTCCACAAAATAGGTGAGAGACAATAGATATAAAACCCTTGTGTACAGTAGCCATCAGATACATTGGAGCTGCCGATATTCTCACAAATATCTGAACACGCCTCTTGTCAAAGCGTTAGAGAGTGCATGTTCAATTTTTGTGAGCACCTCGGCAGTTCCGATATATCTGATGGTGACTGTACGAAAAGGAACACCCTGAACTGACTATCGGTAGATCTTAGGCCGTTGCACTAGGGCTCACAAATGGACAGTTAAGCTTCCGGTATATACTTTTTTTTCGATTTTGCCAAAATTTTTGATACACTATTGGAGCAACTAAAACAGGAATCTTGTTAGTTTTAAAGCATATTACGGAAGATAATTTTATTTCGAATGGAATATATGAACTACGTTTCTGTTTTTGATTTACGATTTTTAATAATGTAGCTACTTAAATCTGAGGTCTATTTCGCGATTTTTGCTCAGAGAGGTTAATACTTGAGGTTTTTGATAATCAAAATGATTATAAATTGAAAGAAATGTCATATACCTACTACAGAAAAAGTGACCAAGGTTCCCGGTGAGCAGGGCTGGGATCGAACCAGCGACCTCCTGCTTTCAAAATGATATCAAACTAGTATGTAAGTTGAAGTTGTACATATGTGTTGGAAAATGAGTCGTCTTAGGAATAAATGTAACACTTTTCTCCAGTTTCTCCACTTTCATATATTTTTTTTCGATTAAATGTACAACCTACATAGGTATAGCTAGAGCGAATTAAAAAAAATGACCCAAGTTTAGTAGATATATTTAGGTATGTATAAAATATATTTCATGAAAATAAAAATGCAAAAATAAACTTCAATTTATGCCTAATTAACGTGTTCGTAAATAAACTTGGTGGGATAATTTTTTTAATGAGAAATCAATATTATTATTTATTATTTATTTATTTATTTATGCACAGGCAGCTTATAGCTGATGCGTGCACAATCAATAAAGTCTTGTGTTTTCATCTTTGTTTTTCATAAATTCATCAAGTCTATTTTTGAAAGAGGTCTATTGTATGAATATTAGGGTGGTTCATTTTTCAAATGTTTGATTTATCTTTGACTTTGCTCGGCTTCCGGGTCCAGCTTATCTTAAACGCATATATACCAAAAATCAGGGAAATCGGTCAATATTTAGAGGTTGCGCACTGGAGGCAACTTTTGTATGAAGAAGTTAATATTACTTTAAAAAAATTCAAACAAAAGATGCCTCAGTGCGCAACCTCTAAATATTGTCAGATTTGCCTGATAGATAAGCTGGACCCGGAAGCCGAGCAAAGTCTGAAAAAATATCACAATTTTTTTTTACCATACAAATGTGAAACACCCTAATGAATATACCCACCTCGCAAAACTAGCTATGTAAGAATTGTGTTTTTGGATAAGTACTAAATAATAATATAAATATTTATCAATTATCCGCCTTAACCGGCCGTTCAGAGTGGGGTTGCAAGAGCTGTTTTCTTGAAGGTAGACGTGGAAACCTAAGTTGCCAGTTTTGGCTATATGTTTCAAGTCCAGTGACACCTCTCCACCCCAGCCCTCATACCGAGGTTGCCCTTCAGCCTCCTTAGATGTCGCTTTTTGCGGGGGCCCATTTTATGTGGGCGAGTCACCATCTGCCGGAAATAAAATTGCATACCATTTTATTAGGCAGGCGCCCGGTTTTATACTCCATAACCCACAAGTGTATTTTAGATCCCATTTAGGTACATCCTCTCAATAGTCATTACACTCGACTCGATGTACCAGTTAAATTTCATCAAATTATCGAAATGCGTGTTGACTCCGACTCCGCGTACGCCTCCTAAAGGTCCGGTACACCCTTGTTCCGTGATGGGAAAGACATAGATATTTATCAAAACTATTTTTTGCAATACCAATGCTATCTTAGCAATTGCAGTTTATTTGACTTGGTACATGGTAATTGATGGTCTCCAAACACGTCCAAACAATGTCTACACTATTAGTACCTATTCTTCTTTAGGCGTAAGCTCTTCGCAGACCCGTCGTGATCCCGTGCGGTTTAGCGGTAGCACGTTGCAAAATTCTTCTCCAATTCCCCCTGGCCTGAGCTTTGTGAGCACATTCATGAGTGCACTTGTGAGTGCCTTAATCTGATGCGCACATGCATTGACGAACGGCCTCGATAATCATTGACTCGGCTCTCCACGACCAGTCTCTCTACCGAGTCTGGTCCTCCGCAAGAATCATGTCCGAACATGTCTGATACTAAGTATCTATACCTTATTGAAAAAACACAACTAACACAAGGTGATGATGATGCTATCATAGTAAACCTCAGTTGTGTGTGTTACTGTCAGGTACCGGTTTATACGACAACAATAAGTGAGTCACTCGGTGTATAGATAATTTATTCACAACTACGCATTCCATCAATTTCAATTGATAAATCATCAATATCATCATAAGAACTTTTTCGGGTGTTTATTGCAATATCGGCTTTAATATACAAGCCAGAAGATTCTAATTGGAATGTCGGTTTTCGGATACTGTGCATCTTAAATAATTCCTAGTACTTACTTATTGATAATAATTTAAATACATTTTGCATGTAGATTTATACATGATGTTTTTACAAGTTTTGTTTCTAATCTTGCCCAGAATATTAGGCTAGGTTAGGTTGGTCAAGAACTTTTACTATAGGAGCAAATCGAAATACCTATTGAGCAACTAATGGTTTTTGAAAGATGGTTATACTTAATACTTATATGATATATACGACGCGCAATACGACGAAGGGTAGAAAATACACTCTATATCTATGTTTATGTTAGCAGAATTAGGATAAAACCAAGATTGTTGTTCTTGACTGCTTTCATGGTCAAGAAAACGACTCAATTGCGCAATTGTCTCAACACAATACAAAATTATGATGCTTAAAATGAATTGTAGACCTAGTAGCACTTGTGTATACTTATAGTAGACTGTATGTTGTTTAAGCGCTGGTATATTATTAAATTGCCTGGTAATCGCCTACACGTCAAACAGCTATGGCGGTGTATTGTATTTTAAACCTTGTTTTAAAATAAACTTAGTGTTTTTTAATAAGTACCTACTTGCTGCAATTACAAAGTCTGATATCGCATATACCGACATAAACACACTAAAAGTGACCATTTTAAGTAAAATCAATACTGAAATGGCAGTGCTTACTTTACTTAATTACTAATCAATTCAAATCATATAAAACAGCCTCGCTGTATAGTAGACAATGATGGGAGACATATGCTTAAATCGTCAAAAGTATGAAGATTGGTAACAATCATTATTTAGTATCATTACCTAATAATACCTAAGGAATAATTGACATTCTAACTCTGCCCGCTTAAGGGAAAAGGGCGTACATCTACAGTAAAATTAGATACCAGTAGATGCGTCTTTTTTCACTGACTTTGAAAATATCTGTAACTCTAATTTTGGAAAAATGACAGATATGTCCTTTTTTTCTTAAGGCGGTAGAACTAATGGATACGGGTTCTCCCGAAAACCGTGGTAAGAACCCGTATTCATTCGTTGGAATGTCAAATTTATAACCGCGATGGTTTAAAACATGTAGGTACCTATAAGGAATAATTGTTCCGATTTTAACAGTCTTGCATTGCTATTCCGCGATCTAATATAATAAATAAATAAATATTTCAGTCCTCCGGCCGGTAAGCGCCACTTTACGCAAAACTAAATTGCCGCCTGCCGGCTCCGTCGGGCTGAAAAATAGTATACAAACCTCGGCCGGTAAATAGGAAAGCCTCGGATCACATGTTAGTCGACCTCGGCTTCGCCTCGGCCGACAATTACATGGAATCCGAGGCATTTCCCACTTAAACGGCCTTGGTATGTAATGTACTATTATGCCACAATCTTACACAAATCGACCTAGTCCCACGTTAAGCTCGCCAGGCCATCAGTCTAGCTTTTCCTGACTAATCTTCGTAGAGATGTGAAACTCGTATTGAGTTTTGTACCTATTTGTATTATTGTGGTGGTTTGTTATATATTTCTTTGTGTATAACACTATTGACACTTATACGTTTATAACGCGAGATAATACGCAAGTGTAAAGGTTGGCTTGGCACTAACACATTATTATATCGCGGATTGGCAAAGCAATAATTATCTTAATTAAGTAGAACGGAATTCCGCAAAGTGATGCCTGATTCGTTAAATTAGAAATAATGGTATTTTGTAGAAGTAATTTCCTATTTATATGGCCACAGATGTATAGTTCTACACATGTGCCAATTTGGGGATGAATATTGTACATTTTTATCTAAAATTATTTTTAATAACAATTAATCTGTCCACAGGTTGGGAGCGGGCCCCAATGGCATAGAAGATGTAAAGAACCACGAATTCTTTGCAAGTATAGACTGGGAAGATCTCTTAAAGAAAGAGGTTAGTTTCTTGACTGTACTATAGGTAAGTAAGCGCTTAGAAGCAAAATATTGAGTGGTAACACGGCAAGTTACAAGTTTGAAGCGTGACTAGAAACTTTTGTCAAATTAAACTTAAATGCTTTTAATTCTTTATCTGACACTTTGAAAAAATTTTTAGAAAGGGTGAAACTCTAATTCATCTTAAAGTCGTGTTTTGGTTTATGAATTAAAAAAGTTGATTTTTGTCTGCTTCTGTCTTATAGTTTGTAGCTATTTGTTTGTCAGTCGAGCATGTCTATTTGCGTGAAATCATCACGATTGTTATCTTGTTTTACCGCACAGTTTCCTGTAAACACGTTGAAGTTGGGCTTACCTCAACACATTCACTACCAGATAAAAAACGGCGCACTATTCCGGAAACCAGTTCAATAAGTCTAACTTTTTTTTGAACTGAGCTTGTTTACTTACAATGGTATTATATTAATACAATAGTATTTTCCCCTCACTAGCTCGGAAAGCGCTGTTTTGTCCTTTAAAACTAGCGTGGAAAAACGCATATTATCCACATGTGGAGCAAAGTAATCTAATTCCTATCACTTACCACCAGTCCAGTATAAGTGAGTCCTATATGCCCATAGTAAATATGCGCAATCGGAGGTCACACCTTAAATTGGTCATGTGATCATGTCTTATCCCGCACTTGGTAAGCTGTTGGCAATATCTAAGTATCAGGAGCGTACCTACTCTATGACAAATTTTGAAATTGATTTTTGATGGTTTCTTCAAGATAACTTACATGTGGATAAGATTTATAATCGTATGTAGTCTGTATTTTCCTCGCAATAGTGAGGGGAAAAATGTTGTATTACACTCGGCGGCAAAGTTTGTTCAGCTCTCGTGCCTTGAGACCCTCGTAAAGCTCAAGATTCCAGTTATTGAACCACTCACTACGCTCGTGGCTCAATTTTGGAATCTTTCGCTTGCTCGGGTCTCAATATAAGCCCGAGAGTTAAACAACAACTTTGCCCCCTTGTATAATAAATAACTATTTCTACTTTTGTTTTCGTAAGCACTAAGTAGGTTTCATAAAGGTTATAAGTATATTACATGTATATTGCAATCTCAACTTTATCCCTTGTTGAAAAACAGAAAAAGGGTTTACAAAGGCATTGTATTAAATTGTATTTAATACAATGGCTTTGTAAGTAAACGAGCTCACTAATAAAAAATACTACGAGCGCCCGCTGTATAGCGACAACCGGCCCAGCGGGTTGTCCGGTATCTGAGCAATAGTCATAAGTTTATGGCACTGAATATGTTAATCGGATATTTAGCGTTTCTCTTCTTTTCTCGTTTTCACAGGTAATCCCACCCTTCAGGCCAGCCGTGTCGCGAGCCGACGACGCGTTCTACTTCGATTCGGAGTTCACCTGTCGCACGCCGAGGGACTCCCCCGGCGTGCCAGCGTCCGCCAACGCTCACGAACTATTCAGGTAAATCTAGATAGTCTGACAAGAATCTGTTCTCATTCGTGCATATTCAGAGAGAGACGTATAGCATATAGTTTTTTTTAATCTAGGTACCTATTGTCTGACTTGGTTGGACAGACTATAAGTACCTATGCTTTTTAACATTTATTACTATTAAGTTATTTTTATTTATTTATTTATTTATTTAGGTTCACCAACAATTGTTTACACTGAAATTACAATAATCAATTATAAGTATAACATACTTGCTAAGTGTAACAATCACTTAAAGGTAAACACCGCATGCATTATAAAAAATAAAACCTTAACATTATTTAAGAATTATGCTACACAATGAAATAAAATAAACAGATCTGTACTCATCACTTACTTTTATATTTTATGAGAATATTTTAAATTGAGAAACAAAAATCGTTATGGGCAAAGTTGTTGTTCAACTAGTTAGGTGAAATAATCGTTTTTTTTTTCTTTTTCGGTTCCACTATAACAAGGACAAGCAGTTACAAATTTGAAATTTAAATTTTACGAACGAATCACAAAAAACATCGGTTTCTCGACTGCAGCTGTTGATGGTTTTACATAGTCTTGATATAGGCGAGCTGCTGCCGAGTACAGTTCTTCTGAGCGGTGGGCAGAGAGGTGTGATAGGTTTGCGAGGTGTACGAGAAGGAGCTCGAAAATATAGAAGGGCTAAGAGTTGCGGACAGTCTACAACATTATTTATTAGTTTATATGAGAACATGGCATCCGCAACTTTCCTTCGCGTTTCGAGGGATAATAATCCGAATTTCTTCAAGCTTCTTGTATAAGAGTACGATTTTTTCGTTTTGTTAGTAGAAAAACTCAGATGTCTCACAAACCTTTTCTGCACACGCTCCAATCGCAGTGTGTGAGTCGCGTAGTGCGGCCGCCACATCGTACTACAGTACTCTAAAATACTTTTGACTAGGCTATTGTACAATAAAGTTTTTGTTAAAGCACTTTTGAATACCTTTGCGTTACGTATTACAAAGCCCAACATCCTAGATGCTCTTATGACTATGTTTTGTCAGGTTATGGAGTAGACCTTAATTTAGGGTCCCGTAGCTGCTACATACAAAGCAGCGGTAGGTACGGTGCGTAGCGTAGGTACGGTCAAGAAATTTCATTTAATTAGGCACTACTTCGTACCTTGTGTTAGTGACAATAATATCAGATCCCTAGCGGCTATAATATTGATTGTTATTGGGAGAAGGTACAAATATTCTCAACAGCCGTGCGCATCGTGGAACTTTACGCGCTCTTTACCGTGCATAATCTTGACCCGGAGCCCTGAGCCACGCGTTTAATTGAAGTAAAGGAGAGATTTTGATCCTTGTGTGAGGGATTAAGGATCATCCTTATATTGTTACTAGGGGTAGTTAATATGATGTTTATGGTATAGCTAGAAAGAAAAAGAAATACACAGAAAGAAAGTTCCTTTCATGGAACAGTTCTCAGTAGACGAATAAACTCTAAATAACCGTTTAATTTCGTTAAGTGTAGTACCTAGCTAATAAATACTTGCCATGACCATGAGTGGCACCTCACTATGGGCTTCTGCAGAATTTCCCATTATCGCCAACCGACTTGTCCAATTTCCAAATTCAGCAGTTTTCCCTACAGCTCGCAAAGAAAAGGAAACCCAAATAAGCTCTGGCTCTCCTACGAATATTTATGACGCGTCACTACACCTGGGTAGTAGGTACTACCGTGTTATTTTATTTGGAGACCCATATACAGTCGTGGCCAGATAATAGGGATGACGACTAGGTTGAAAAACTATTATTCTAATTAGTCCGTCAGTTAGATTATCTAAAATTATTTGACACGTATTTTTTCCTTTTTCAATTTAACTAAAATTGACGAAGATAAAGAGCATCAAAGTTCCGGGGTGGGGGCTTATGACGTCACTCCTAGGTAAGAATTGTACCTAGGAGTGACATTACGCGAAACTTGAACGCACTGTATTTTTGTCATTTTTGATTTGACGAACAAAAGAAATAATACGTGTACAATATTTTTTTATAATCTAAAAGACGGACTGAATAGATTTTTTCAGTCGTCGAGCCTATTAAGGACAATATTTTTCTCTACAGATGCTTACAAATAGGACTGTGCAATTTTTTTATTTTTTAAATACCTATTCAATGATATGTCACACTCTAGGGTTGAAACGATAAAAAAAAACTTACGTGTACAGAAGGTACCCTAAAAAATAATTATAACTACTTTTTATTTTACCTCTTTGGTGGCGTGACCGATATACATATTCGTACAAAATTACAGCTTTCTAGTACTGACAGTCACTGAGATTATCCGCGGACGGACGGACAGACAGACAGACTTGGCGAAACTATTAGGGTTCCTAGTTGACTACGGAACCCTAAAAATATGGATGATCCAATAAACACTTCAACTTAATTAGCAACTATGTATGAATATGTCCCTAATTGAGTTGAAGTTAAAAAAATTGGCCAATTACTTTGTAAATTATCATTAAATTTGTTATGTCCTATTTGTAGGTAAGTATTTGTATAGGAAAAAAATATCTAATTATCTGGCCATGACTGTATCAGGTACGCATCATTTATCATTCTTTCATCTGGTGGGTTTAAAGAGTTTCCGTCAAGAAAACGTTATCAGTTCAATCTTATCGGCGAGTTGGTTCAACGATAACCATATCGTTACCTAATATGCTGTGACGGTTTTGTTTATATCTTAGCCTCATCCTGTGCCATTCGGTGTATGAAAGTTACATTATTGAATTATATTTTTAACACATTGACATTCCTTGTATGTTGTATGGTATGTCTTTCATTTGTCATTTATGAATTATGAAAGTCATAAAATATTAAAATTTCAAAACTGTTTTAAAAACTCTCGTATTTTTATCACAATAGGCGTGACATGCTTCGACTGCGTCGGGCAGTCATCGTCGGGCAGACAAAGTGGTGTTGTTTACTCCGCGGCCCGGACATCACTATATAAAAGTAGTCATAAAATAGTAGAATTAAAAACTTTGTCCATTTAATTTTCCACGATAATTTCCAAAAACGTATGAAACTCGTATTTAAACCGAAATGTATAATTTAAAAATTTCTTCAATAATATCGTACAGTCTTACACAATGAAGCGCATAAACATATCCGACACGATCTTATTTAGCCATACCATAAGTGCGTATCAGATATTTTTAAAGTTTTTGTTGTGAGTATAATACATTCGAAATTGAAACTATTGTAATTTATCCATTTTTTTGTTACAGAGGTTTCAGCTTCGTCGCCCCGTGCCTACTCGACGATGACAATAATAAAACCGTTACAAATCAGACACAGAACAACGCCGTACAAAACAACAAAACATCCACGGAGGAGTTTTTGGCGGGCTTCGTTAATAGAAATAATTTCTTTGATGAATACCGGTAAATACTGAAATTGTCTTTCTGACTGTGTTGGGAAAATTTCGTCTCATTTGCTAATACATATCAGATCAAGAGTTTATTTTCGTGCCTCGCCGAAATTCCTGTAAAAAATATCTTCATGTAAAATGAAGAAAAATGTCAACAGAACAAAAATCATGAATAGAAACAAAAACCGTTTTAAAATGTGTAACATTTTTAACTTTCTGTACTGACGACTTGTATACTATTGACGCACACGATGCAAGAACAAATTGGTCAATTAATTATTATGATCAAATTTGCAAACTCCTATTTATATGAGGAAAAAAAACTTGTCCCTAATCATCTGGCTACGACTATATCTACTCCGTAGACGTCTCATATTGTAAACTGAATTAATGTAATTATTGTTAAAATTTAATAAATTATGTTTTCAGGTTAATGGGTGAACTGGGTACTGGGTCATTTTCAGTAGTTCGACTTTGTGAACACAAGGCGTCGAGAGTGCAATACGCTGTTAAAATTATGGACAAGATGCAATATGACCCGCGCGAAGAAATTGAAATTTTATTAAGGTTTGTATTAGAAAGAAGAGGATACTGTCTGTATATTTTTCATATATTTAAAATGTCGATTGTAATAATACTATGTAAGTACTTAAAATCCCAGCTTCATTACATGCTACCTGGTTGTGGGTGGATGACCACAATTATGGCCATGATTTCTGTATTTTAAAGACAGGTTACCCTTTGGACCGCCATAGTCTGCTGTGGCCGTCATCGGAAAGTCTTGCCACGGACGCCAATGACTGCTACAGCCGACAGCTTCGCCAATGCAATAAAGACTTACGCGGGATTCCGTAAAATTCAATTTCGCTTAAGTAATCGCAATCGCCTGGCGTGTGGGCCACGGTTCGCCGTCACTCCTTTAAGGGGTTAAAGCGCCAAAACCAACTAATATTTTTTTTATAGATACAGTCAGCACCCTCACATAATAACTCTGCGCGGCGTGTACGAGGAAGGGGCCCGCATCCTGGCCGTGACGGAGCTGTGCCGCGGCGGCGAGCTGCTGGAGCACATCACGCAGCGCCGCCGCCTGCGCGAGCACGAGTGCGCGCCCATCCTGCGCAACGTGCTGCACGCCGTCCACTACCTGCACAGGCACACCGTGGTGCATAGGTCGGTCTCGCTCTCGGTGCCACAGTACTAATAGGCCAGCCAAGAAACCGGTATAACTCGGGAGTACCAAACTTCCTTTCAAACACGGGTGCATTTGGGGAGGGAGTTGGCAGGGCGAGTTGACTCAGCGAGTTGCGGGTTTAGTTGATTCGCGTTTGTTCGGTCGGAGACAGTAGTGTCAGTACCTGATCGAGTTGTAAAGGAACTTGATTTGAGTTAACTTGTCTGTCTTGCTTGACACTGATTTGAGTTATTCGAATCAGTCAACTCGACTCGCCCATCGCTTAATTTTCTCTGTGCCTGACTGGCATAGCTTTGACTGATGGAGACCACATTAGTCAGAATACAGTAGTCAAATTGTATCACAATGTTATCCTCTGCTCGTGCGTTGTAGTAGGTAGTTTCTATTTCCCTCACTATGCATTTCACACATGGTCAATTTGCCTCCACGCTGTTCAAATCAGACGCAAACACATTAATCAGAATATTAAATCAACATGTAGTGCAAGCCGTATAGTGTCGAAAATGGTGCCAATCCGATGAACCTACTGTAATTCAAGTTCAAGGGCACACTTCAGTGAAGAAATATAGCATCGTCCTAAAAATATAAGTATGTAAAGAGATAGAAATAACTTTTTTAATGTGTCAGTGCACTCAGTGCCATTAGCGGAGTAACAACTTTCATGCTTATTCGTTTATAGCCTTCTAATCATCTTTATAATCATAATTATTATTCTTTATTTCTTACAGAGACATAAAACCATCAAACATCTTATTCGCGACGGCGGACAGAAGGCCCGAAGACATACGCCTGGTTGATTTCGGTCTAGCGAAACAGCTGCGCGCAGAAAACGGGTTGCTCATGACGCCGTGCTATACGGCCAACTTCGTCGCGCCTGAGGTGTTGAAACGGGCTGGATACGATGCTGCCTGCGATATCTGGAGTTTAGGTAATTCGATATACATATATAATATAACTGACTGTTAGTACAATGATATGGTGGACTTTTGACTAGCAAAACAGCTGAGTGATGACGACGTGTTGTACTACCAATTTTGTCGCACCGTAGGTGTTAAAACAGCGATAGCTGGAGTTTAGGTAATGCAATATAAATTACCTTTAGAGCTCTTATTAGGATTAGGTAAACAGCTACGCGCAGGTAACTGGTTACCGATGACGCCGTGTTCCCTCAGATTTTGATTAATATGGCCACTGCCCTTTTCTGTGGAAGCCTGCGAGGTCTACTCCAGAAACAGAGATTCCAGGTCCGAAAGAAAAATTGTGTGTAAAAATATTTTTCAATACTTTAGATTACGCTCTTAAACGGATCACCAGCATTTGTATCCTGTATATTGTGTATTGTGTTATGTCTGTATGTTCCTTTATAACAAAGGAAAATTGATTACAGGTGTACTAGCATACATCATGTTATCTGGCCGAACACCCTTCGCCTCGACCGGGGATGACAGTCCTGAAGCTATCCTTACAAGAATCGAGTCTGGAAAGGTATGTCTACCTAGTTTTACTATTTTAAAGTAAAAATACAGATTATTGTGAAAAGCCTTACAATGTAAGATTACTCAAGGCCTTATCTTATAAGATCTTATCGTGACGTAACGTGATTAGACGGATAAAAAATGTTCCGCTTTAGAATTTTTTGTAGTGATACAAAGTTGTATAGTAAATGGTGTGAATATAGGACATAGAATTAACAAGTTTTAATGCATTCTAAAATCGAGTTTCTTTTCTTGTATTTGTACCTTATTATTTTAATAAATCGGCTTGAAAGATGCTTAGGTTTTCAATTATATAAAAGGAAAATACAAAAATCATTGAAGTACAAATCATAATAACTTACAAAAGAATTTAGCTTAAAACATGTCAACTTTAAATGAATTACCTACTAACTGAAAATTAACAATTCACATGTACTCTATTTGGCAAAAGGAATAATGATGCAATGAGGACTACCGCGAGTGAAACCGCCGCTAGAGGCGCTAGTGGACCGTGGGTCCTACGAAAAGAGGTTATATAGTCTGACAACCCAACGAGCGCAGTAACAGTAGGATAGAGAGCATCATACTGTCTTTTTCTTACGCTAGTATTACCACCCCGAAAAAAGGGATGCATATAGTTTTTTTGTCCTACTGTTACTGCGCTCGCTCTCTTGTCAGACTATATGTCATTTTCAGTACATTTCTCATAGTTTTTAATTAAAGTCGTATTTATTTCGAAAAATATGCACTTTTGAGGAGTAATTATATAGAAATATATTAAATACCAGTAAATTATTATTTTGGCTCTAAATTAAGCTTTAAATTGAATGTATGAAATAACACGGCCGTAAATTACCGTAAATTTGAGGTTAGTTTAAACAAAAACGATTCTATTTGTCAAAAATATTATTGTTAACAAACCACAAATTACTAAAAATTAACTAATAAATAATAGAAATGCCAAAAGAAAACAGTCATACGTGTTTATTACAGAAATAAGTTCAAACCTTAGGTATAATTAATAATACTAAAAATATGTTGAATGATTATGATTTTCCGTTAGCATCCGTATTTTATAGGCATCTTTAGTGCCGATTTTAACATATACTTACCGAGATGTTGATTTTAATCAGGTTAAACTACCTATTACAGAAGTATATTTCTTTGTAAAAATAGCGCGACTTACTGTTTAACTGTTTTATCAAATATTATCATACAAAATCACGTAACCCCTATAATTTTCGAAAACACACACTCTACACAATACTGAAAAATAGTAATAAACGAATTTACCTATTTTAAGATCGAAATTAATGTAAAATTATCAATCCTAATATTGGTTTCGCGCCATACAAACTCATAATAATGGCGCTTGACAAGGACCCATGCATGAGTGGCGCCGCCTGGTGAGCGTCAATACGGTAGCTCCCATTAGAAGTCATCCTTGTGGACTACAGAGTGTGATTGTTGCTTAAATACTTTTCAGGATTTAGCAGTGTTACCTTTTCCTGCGACCGCGTAATGTCTTAGTTCTTGTAACTGAGATTTTAGAGAAAAGGATCGGTGATCGATGATAGAGTCCCTGTCTACATTATTAAGTAGTTATGGAATGAACATTCCGTCTCATCTCAGGTTGAACTATCATCTGGCGTATGGCGCTCCGTGTCGAACGAAGCCAAGGCGTGCGTGCGTCGCATGCTGCAGCTGGAGCCGGCGCACCGGCCGCGCGCGCACGAGCTGCTGCGGGAGGCGTGGCTCAGCACCGCGCGCGCGCCGGTCGACGCGCCGCCCCAACCCGACCTGGACGATCCTGTGCCTCCGGAGGACCTGCGTCGCGCTGTTGACCTCACCTTCCAGGTATAAATAATACATTACTGCAGAGGCCGTGAAGTAAGAGATTGCAGGACGAGTTTGTGGTAGACTAAACGGATTAAACAAGTCCTGCAATCTCTCTTCCGGCCGAGGCTTGTATAGTGCTTTTCTCAAACATTGTAAGGAAATATTAAATTTAAAACAACTACTAGGTAAATAGGTTAATAAGGAAAAAAATAATAATTTGACACCTTTTTTATTTTTTAAATATGCAATTTGAATTAGCTATTCGAGCACCATGTTTAACCGCACATAAATATACATAGAAACATAGAATTTGTTTTTTTTAATGTCGCAAGTATCTAGTGGTCGTTGGCTGTTTGTAATTTTTCCTTTGTCAGTTTAGTGTTAGTACGCAATTTTAAAAAGTTAGAGCAGCGGACAATAATGTTTCGTTCATACTTACGCCATACATTACTTCAGGGCCGCCGGCCAAGATGTAAATGGGGGGAGCCGTAAACAAGGAACTTCATGTCTTCATTTCCAACGGCCTCCTAGCCTAGTTGGTAGTGACCCTGCCTACGAAGCAGGAGGTCCCGGGTTCGAATCCTGGTCAGGGCATCTATTTGTGTGTTTATCACGAATATTTGTTCCTGAGTTATGGATGTTTTCTATGTATTTAAGTATTTATATGTATATATCTATTATATATATCGTCGTCTAGTACCCACAGCACAAGCCTTATTGAACTTACCGTGGGACTAGGTCGATTTGTGTAAAATTGTCCCACAAATATTTATTTATTTATTATTTATTTCGTGACATAAATGCATACATTTACGATCATGTTTGAGAAATAGTAGATTACATACCAAGGCCGTTTTAGTGGGAAATGTCTCGGATCCCATGTAATTGTCGGCCGAGGCGAAGCCGAGGACGACTAACATGTGATTCGAGGCTTTCCCATCTAACGGCCGAGGTTTGTATACTATTTTTCTGCCCGACGGAGCCGGCAGGCGGCAATTTAGTTTTGCGTAAAGTGGCGCTTACCGGTCGGAGGACTGAAAATAAATATTATGGGGCAATCTTACACAAATCGACCTAGTCCCTCAGTTTTATGGATACTAGACGACGATATATATAATTGATAGACACATAAATACTTCGTGATAAACACAAGTAAATGCTCAGACCAGAATTAGAACCTGGGACGTCCTGCTTCGTAGGCAGAGTCACTAGTCTATATAGGCTAGGAGGCCGATATACGAACGTCACTTTAACTATAACCCGCACACTGGCCTCGATCGCGGCGCTCGAACTACTATGTGATTTATAACGTTGTCTATAGTATTCCATAAGAACAGTGCTCCTATGGATTTTCATACAATATATGAGCACTGGGCTCTCGGGTCTATTATTACAAAACGAGACAGCGACCCTCAATTTTAAGAACCGTTATTATATCAATGTTGCATAAACTACTATTTCAGTCCTCCGGCCGGTAAGCGCCACTTTACGCAAAACTAAATTGCCGCCTGCCGGTTCCGTCGGACAGAAAAATAGTATACAAACCTCGGCCGGTAAATGGGAAAGCCTCGGATCACATGTTAGTCGACCTCGGCTTCGCCTCGGCCGACAATTACATGGGGTCCGAGGCATTTCCCACTTAAACGGCCTTGGTATGTAATCTACTATTTCAGCCCTCCGGTCGGTAAGCGGCATTTTACGCAAAACTAAATGGCCGCCTGCCGGCTCCGTCGGGCAGAAAAATAGTATACAAACCTCGGCCGTTAAATGGGAAAGCCTCGGATCCCATGTAATTGTCGGCCGAGGCGAAGCCGAGGTCGACTAACATGTGTCTATAGTATTCCATAAGAACAGTGCTCCTATGGATTTTCATACAATATATGAGCACTGGGCTCTCGGGTCTATTATTACAAAACGAGACAGCGACCCTCAATTTTAAGAACCGTTATTATATCAATGTTGCATAAACTACTATTACCCATCCCTGAGAACTTGACAGCTATCATTTTGCACCTCCGATAGCAGGGTTTATTCATAAGCAGCGCACGGGCACCCACTGAGGTGCAGCCAAAACACAAACTAGACGATCATGTACCCCTTGATTTGCGTTGCGCTGTGGACCTAACTTTCCTTACTATAACTGCGACGTCTTTACCAGGTCTCTAATTTTAGAGCTTAAATAGATAAAGAAAATGAGGATAGATCTTTCACCGTGTCGCCGCCATCGATACCACCACACCACTCACTGCCAGTAGCAGGATAGAGCGCTAGCCCGACTTGCGTCTGTTGGGGGAGGCCACTCCTGATGACGATCATCGTAAATTGATCGAAATATGTCTTGTGAAATATTATGACCTAAATTACGACACGGGTTATAAATATTATTTCATGAAATTAAACACTTCAGAGCCACCACACCATTAAGTTAACTAACGCGATATATACGTTCTAAAGTGTTTTATTTCAATGAATGACAATCGCGGAAACAGAAGACTATAATTTTGTCTTCTGCAAATTGAAAAATATAATATTATTATATTTTTCAATTTGATACTTTATAAATCCATGTGTGAGTAAGCTGATTCATAAGAGCAATCTTATACCTTGTAATCTTATATCTTGTTTCGACTTTATAGACGTGAGTAACCCGGTCTAAGTATATTAATATAGCAGTCTTATAGTTTGATTGTTTGTGTGATATTTGTGTTTGTTTCAGGCGATGACATCGGCGCCCATGACGCCGTCGGTGCTGGGCCCCGTGTCGGCGTCCACGCTGGCGCAGCGCCGCAGCAAGCCGCAGCGCCGCTTCCCGCCTACTCAGCTTTAAACGTGGTATACCAACTCATTATAGTCTGACAACCCAACGAACGCAGTAACAGTAGGATAGAGAGCATCATACTGTCTTTTTCTTACGCTAGTATTACCACCCTGAAAAAAGGGATGGATATAGTTATTTTGTCCTACTGTAACTGCGCTCGCTCGCTTGTCAGACTATATAACCAACGCGACACCATAATGTACATACATCAACAGGCTGGACTCGGGACTGCGGCTAGAATCAAAGGAATTGGAACCTTGTGTACAGTACTTACGGTTCACTTTTAAATGACAGCGTCACTGCTCGTGAATTGTCGCGATCGCGTGGAACAGTGTAGCGTTGTCACTTAAATAAGGACGAACTGCTGTATAGAAAGTGCAAAGTCGTTCAACTCTGTCATTACTCCAAGTTTCAGATTCCATAACGTCCCGAGTCCAATAATCGTACATAAAAAGATCTCGACGTGTTCATGCGTTCCCTAAATTGCATAATACACTGAAATACGTATATTAGCTCTATTTTCGACCCGATATCAACGGGCCATCAAGAGAGAACAAGCGTCCTTGCGGTTGTATCCCCGATAGTTTCGAATGGTATAATATGTTGTATTTTCGATGTTTCAGGATATGAGTCATGTGAATGTCATGTTATGTAAGTAGCTATTTGAACGCGAAGAAACTATTGTCACATAATGTTTAATTATAAAAAAGTTAGCCCAGAAAAATAGTACCTGTTAAATCTTGAGGGCAACAAAAGTCCTATAATAAAATAATACTGGACTGGAGTACCCTTAGATCATGTTAGATCCGAAAATTTGTCTGCCAAATTGTAGACCATCAAATAATTCCAAAAACAAATTGAAGGTGTGCAATTTATAGATCTCCAAACTCTGTGTTATATTTGACATGATTATAGCATTCATAAAGGAAAGATTTATAATTTTAGCCGTCTATACCTGCTGTAAATTTTTTATTACGATTAATATGAAAACATCTTTGATATCCTCCTATTCAGACCTACCTTGACCAGACTCATTGCTCTCGAAATTGTATACCTTTTTCAGGACTATCTCTCTGCCTAAGTTTTTGTAAATGCTTAGTATTGTGAGTAGAATCAATCTACTTAGATTGTATTACCTTGTAAGACACACAGCATTCCATCCGTTTCCGTTATAGTCCTTAGCAGTTTTATTATAGTAAAAGTAGTCTTCCTAAACTATATTTTGTAGTCATTTTACTTGCCCACCCGACAACATAACTTGTCCCTTTGTGCCATTAAAACTTTGATATTATCAATTAATAAATTAAACGCCTACATATTTAGTATAGTCCTATCCTCTGAACTCTTCAGTTCTATGTATCTCACAATTCTCACAAACAATGTACCTGTAGTACAACATTTATTACTGAAATAAAGTATAACACTTCTTGATCCATTCGCGATACTTCGTCCCTTCCTTTTATTTGACCTTTACTCTAATGAGATGTTGTTTATATTTTTGTAAGATTTTGAGTATTCAGTAGCTTTAAGATATTTAGATAAATAGGTATAAGTATATCGAAATACTTAAAAAAGGCTTTTATTAACATATATTAACTTTAGTATAGGGTCGTGTGTACAACACATCACATGCGTCAATCTAATTCATCGCATCATATCTCTTCTCTTTGTCATCAATTCACTCATATCAAGGCCTAACTTGCTCATTTATACATAATAATGCAGAAATCTTCCAAATTATTTACATCTCAAATATTTATTTTACGTTACATATATGTGTATCATTTAAATTAAGTCTTAAGACAATCATAAATATTTTTGTATTAAGATATATTTTTTGTTGGAAAATATTTCATTTATATGTATACACCCGCGTTCAAAAGTGCATGGGCAATTTATGAACGAATTCATTCATAAACTGCCCATGCAATTTTGAACGCGATAGTACCTATACTATTAAAAAGGCATAATAAGTTTGTGCCATTTCTTTACTTGCTTGGCCATGCTTTATCTTAGTAAGAACAAAATTAAAGTTATGAATAATAAAGACAGTCATTATTTCTTTAGTATATTTTCGTAAATTATTTATACATAGTAAATAAGATAATTGGATACTTGATGGATTAATTTGTAATTATCGTACTGGTGATGGATAAGTTTTAATCAGTGGAAGAATTGATATTGTCAGTAGTAAAATGGTATTATTTTTATAACTTAAGTGTTCTACTGTCTATCTATTATCGATGTTTTAGGGATTTTAATTGTATTGGATCTTTACCAAAGAAATGTAATAGTCAATGGGTTTTACAGATGTCTAACCACCCGAGTATTTATGAAATGCTATGAGGGTTGTAAAGTAACAAGGGCCCACTGGAACAAGTAAAGTAACTATATAAAACAATGCTATAAAATTGTTTTGGCCAATATAAACTTTAAATATATGTATTGTGTAGTGGTATTAAGAATTTTAATGAATGTAACTATGGTCAAAATCATAAAACATATGATTGTGAATCAAAACGAATAAGCGCAAAACTTATATTTTACATTGTTTGCTGTTTATACTGCAGCAAGTCATCATGTCAAAATATTTCGATATGTACACCAATTTAGATAATGCAAAATGAATTGAGTCATTATTTATCAACTCGAGGAATTGATTCAAATTTTTAATATTGTAAGTATTGTTAATAATAAGAAAGTTATAAAAAAAGCACTTAGAGATGCTACAATGTCACAAAGTATAATAAGTCATTTCTTACATATCTCAGAGCACATTTTACGGTTCTGTGTGATTATATAATATTGAAAACACAAATTACGAATAACATCACCTTTCATCGGATTTCATTACTGATCCTTTAAGATTAGCATGTGCAGTTTAATCAATCTTATGAATGTTACATAAAAAACAAAGTCGATTAAAGGACTAACACAACGTAAGAACAATTTCGTTTTAACGTCATGCCTCTAACCAGATTTTTTTTTCATATAATTTAAAAACCGTAGAATATTTCGAATTGTCATTTGCCAAAAATATACATCAACAATGGTGCTGGCATCGAGCATGCCAGCTTTTTGCAATCTGTGTAAATAATTGTTGAATAGAGTAAGTAGAAATATATTTGCTGAAATATTTATGAACATCACGATGTTCCACAGAAATGTTATTTACCTAAACATAACTGAGATGCACACTTGTTGAGTAATTCTAAATAAAATATTTTCTCACTGGACATGGTCTAAAGACTAAATTAGATATTTCTATCGTACCTACTTATAATATTTAAATCTACAACCACGTAAACTTTTGCTATTTACTTACCGTAGAAAGCTATTATGCACATATTTCTTAATATTAATTAAATAAAAAGAGAAGTCTATGTTTTATAAATGTAACTTGTGCAAAAAATACAGAAAATGTAAGATGAATATTTAAGGAGCTTATTTAATAAGTTGTTGCAGTCAAAAATGACAATACGAAGACCAGTCAGTTTTGGTAGTATAATGTGATGCTGATGGTTCCTTGAATTAAATATCTTATAAACTGATAGAACAATTGATTTCATTGCGTGTAAAAACCTTTATTGATTGGACTATAAAAAAAACTGGTGTATTAAATAATGCTATTTCTTTATGTATCCTAATGAAATGCCAATTTACATCTAGAAATGGGTTAGTTTTTTACATAATTACTATGGGTTAGTTTTTTACTTGATAACTACAGTTAAGGGTTAATTAACTCTGTAAGCAAAAATGATGAAGTCATTATGAGATCGTGTTGTTACATCACGTTACACCTTTATTGTATATTTTTTGACCGCTAGATAAACTGAAATGATCGTAAATTGTTACTTATAGGACAACTCATATTCAATTAGAGATGTAATATATTATTGTTGACATTGCTTACATCATGTTTTATTTTGTTTAACCCATCTGCGAACGAACGCTTACCGCCAGGCCGCCATACAAAGGATTTTTCGATGAAAGTGTTGACGAGACTCGTGCGTCATGGGCCCGGCTCGACCTGTAAATGGACCGCCGCTTACAGCACGGGTAGAAAGGGTGGGTTCATCCAACATTTTTAGGCAACCACGTCTTTTTACAAGCTATATAAAAAAAATGTCTTTCCCATCACGGAACAATGGTGTTCCGGACCGTTGGGAGGCGTACGCGGAGCCGAAGCCAACACGCAGAGCCCTTTCGACAATTTACTGAAATGTAAGGGGTACACTGAGCGGATGTTGCACCTGCCCGAGTCATGGGGCGCACGCAGAGGCAGCACCCGCCATTGAGACTATTGACTATGGACTATTGAGATTGAATGGAATCTAAAATATACTGCACTATTCGTCACATCCGTTTGTATTTATTATTGTTTATTCGTATGGCAAAATTAGGTACAATCGTTTGACAATTTACTATAAACAGGTGTTATTTTTATTTAGATACTTGATTAATATTAAAGCCACTAATTTCGAAATTGGCGTGGTTTATCTAAATATACACAAATTATTATACATTTTAATTTCTTTAGCACTCGAATTTTGTAAAAAAAAAATATTCAAACTGAGTGTCCATATGAACTGAAATTTTGTTTACCTAAATTTATTTCGATGATAAATAAGCACACATTTCTTGGTTTCTTTGATGGTTGTATAGAGCCATCCAGGTGTGACTTTTCCGCGTTTTGATACCCGGAAAAGTCACACCTTACACAAACATTTCAGGGTTTTGATAGGGACAACTATTGACAACCTTAAGCATCTCGGTTGCCAAGTGGGTTGCAATACCTTTTGCAAATAAGTAACAACTTCCTCATTCATAAATTATGAATCATAATGTATTTGAACATTTAACTTAAATATAAGCACACAATAAAATCAACAGCTATTTCACATATACATCTTGCAGACTGGCAGCAACAACCGGTCCTTTTCCCGGCACTACAAGAGGTGTTCCCTTATAACAGGCTACTTTTTCGGCATTTGTTTTAAGGTCCGGGGCACAGGTTTCAAAGATCTTCTTTTTTGGGTTCAACTGAGCTTCGGGATCTCTTGGGTAACCTTCACAGGAGACAAGGTCCCCAGGCACAGCTCCACTGGGTGGTATGAGCACTTCCACCTTGTCAGGTGATGAAGCACACATGACCATTGCTTCTGAAGTAACACCCCTCATCTAAAAACAAATAAGTTTACTTATTAATTTAAAAAAGATATTGTTGACTGGGGCCCATTTCTCAAACATTATTAGATTAATATTATTAGTCAATGAACTGTCAGATTGTATGGGTTTCTATGGTAACATTAGTCTTATACCATTCGAGAATTGTGCCCCTGTAGGTTCAATTAGGTAAACAGACAGGGATTTTCATGTATATAATTAATATAATACATAACATATACATGTCTTACCTTCACGGGTTTTAAATTGCATAAAACCATAACAATTCTGTCCTTCATTTCATTGATGGGAACATGGTTGACAAGACCAGACACAACAGTCCGGGGTTTCTCTTCCCCACAGTTGATTTGTTCAACATACAATGAATCTGCATCAGGGTGCTTGTTGATTTCCACAATTTTACCAATACGGAAGTCTAGCTTACTAACAGTAACTGGACCATCAGCAGCTGGAGGTGCACTTGGTTTCGCTTTTTTAGAAGTGTCTTTCTCCTTTTTCTCTTTTTTTGGTGCTGGTTGGTCTTTTTCAGGCTGGACGGGTATGATAATATCACCTTGAAGTGTAGAAGTTACTTTACATGGTAATGGAATTTGTTTTTTACCATTCAATGTTTCAAGTCTAATAAGTTCAGTTTTAGCTTTTTCTACCTTTGCTGAAAGAATGCTATTTTCTTGAGTAAGTTCCTTGATTTTTTCCTCAACTTTAATCTTCCTTACTTCTTCAAGCTAAAACAAATGTTTATAATACATAATAGTAGATTGTGTTACAAGGAATCAAAATTATATATTTCCGGCAGAATTCAATGTACGCCCGTACATTGAATTCCGAATGAAGCGATGGATTCTACAATAAGTAGAATCCTGAGCGTAATGAGGGATTCAAGCGTTAACGCCCAAGACGAAAATAATTTTAATACCGTGTGACACATACTGCTTTTCGCACCAACTAAGAGGAAATAAACAAAACGGAAACAACATCATACCAACACTGCAATGCCATTAGTTAATGTCCGAAAACGTAAAAATGTGTAGTCCTTGAACAGAAAAGTGCCACTTTGATTCCTTCTAGCTTTAAAAGAAAAACCCTTCTATGAATAGGTGGTGTGAAAACTTAGTTAGTTACAAATAAGTGAAATGTAAATAAATTGAGCCGGGTACTATGCAGTGTGGGTTGTTTTAGAGGTAGGTATTAGTTTTTTTTTTTTTTTTTTTTTTAATTTAAATGTATTTTCTTTGTTTATTTAATTTTATTTTTAGTCATTATTTTCTTGTTATTTAATTTGTATGTAAATAAATACATTAGTTGTAAATAAAGTACTGATAGATTTTACTTTTTCTACAAACCTTTGACTTCAGCTCTGCAAGACGCTTTTCTGCTGTTTCAGCATTATTGAGAATTTTAGAGACTACGTTCTGCGACATATTTCGTCGGAAAAATAAGTTTATCATGTATAAGTATTAAGTAAGTTCCTAAAAAGAAGCTTCTGAATTTATTTTCCTAACCTATAATTTTTTTACAATCACATCACGTCAATATGTCAATTGTCATTCACGTCGCGCAGATTAATAATGGTTTTGTAAGTGACTGACAGCGTGTTTAGCAGTGTCTGAAATAATAAATCCCAGTAAAACACGAGAGCAAGAGAGAGGGAAGTAGACGAAAGAACTAACGAAGCGAAGTGGCTCGTAGTAGGTCCTCTGATGACACTTGCAGAGTAGTGAATGAATAATGGAAAACTTTAAGTAATTTATGTAAGATTCCTTTAAATTGCCAAAATTCATCCAATAACGATTACATTATGAAAAATACGCAATGAAAGTTTGAAATTATTTAAAATTACTGTATTTATTTTCTCATAGCGAATATTGTATTTTCATGTTGTTTTTTTCCTGGCAACATTAGAAAAGGATCTATCATGGCCGTTTGTAGAACGGCGTCATAAATAGTATCTGTTTATTTGTGCGAAAAAGTCATTTCTAGTTAATATAGCGCTTTTCTGTGGCAAGTTTTGATATCATGTGATTAGTGATATATTACATAGTTGCGAATGTACGATAATGTATTAAGAATCATAACGCGTAACGATGTCAAACAATACAGTTGGCTCATCGGGGCCAGCTCCCGGCAAAATACGTGGACCTGGAAGACCACCGAAACGCACCTGTACTTGGTGCGCTGAAAGTAAGACGCCTCTCAAATACGTTTGGCCGACAGAAAACAGCAAAAAAGAGTTTTGTTCAGAAACGTGTCTATCAGAATTCAGGCAAGCGTATAGCAAAGGCGCCTGTCTTCACTGCGACACTGTTATCCGAGGGAATGCTCCTTCGAACAGCAAGAACTTTTGTTCTACATATTGTTTAAATAAATATCAAAAGAAAAATGAAAAACGCACGACCTCTCCTCACTCTGGTAACGGAGCTAACGGCTCCGAAAATCATTCTAATAACAACACTACCGGAACTTTCTACGATATTTATCAGACTTTCGACTGGACGGAATATATGAAAGAGACTAATAGTACGGCGGCGCCGCAGGAATGCTTCAAACAAGCACCAGTGCCACCTGTTAATGATTTCAAAATCAATATGAAGTTAGAGGCTCTGGATCCGCGCAACTTGACGTCTACGTGCATTGCTAGTGTAGTCGGCGTGCTCGGGCCGCGGTTGCGGCTGCGACTCGACGGCAGCGACAACAAGAACGACTTCTGGCGGCTCGTGGACGCGGGAGACATCCACCAAATAGGACATTGTGAGAAAAATGAAGGCATGCTCCAGCCTCCCCTAGGTTTTCGAATGAATGCAAGCAGCTGGCCTATGTTTTTGCTCAAAACTCTGAATGGGGCAGAGATGGCTCCAGCAAAGGTGTTCCAACCAGAGCCTCCAACTCCCAAGACCAATCTGTTTGTGGTTGGGCAGAAGCTAGAAGCAGTAGATAAAAAGAATCCTCAGCTGATATGCTGTGCAACCATTGGGGCAGTGAGAAATGATCAGATTCATGTTAACTTTGATGGTTGGAGGGGTGCATTTGACTACTGGTGTAAATATGATTCAAGAGATATTTTTCCTGTTGGCTGGTGTGCCAGAGCTGGCCATCCACTGCAGCCACCAGGGCAGAAAAGTGCTACTACACCATCCAGGTATTAATTTTTTGCATCTTATGCAAATTGAAGCTGATAACAAAAGTCTAATGAGATTTTTTTTAATTGACTTATTAAACCACCTATCACTAGGTATGGGTAAAAACAATAACCTGTGTACGGGAGTTGGTCATGATACAGAAAATCAATCTTATTTTTCAGGTTTAAGTTCCGATCAAGTGGGATACCAAATCCAGCCTTACCAGAAGGAGGTTCTACTGGGGCTGGTAATTCCACCACTATCACATCAACGCCTGCAGCAACTGTCAGGTTGCATATCCGCAGTAGCTGCTCAGGGGGCAGTAGCTCCCTGCCAAGTATGATCTCGGGCTCTGGGCCATCTGGAGCTGCAGAGGCTCTAGCTAAAGACTTGCTCAGTGTTCATCCTGACCCTCAGAGGTTGACTCGGGCTATACTTACGGCATCTAGTAGCTATTCTAATATAAATAATGTACAGGTAATTCTTCACATTCTTTTTTTGTTTCTTTAATATACCTACCACATCTTCAAAATGTTAAAACAGAACTGATTGTTCCAATTTTCCTGTTGTACCAGTGGTACAGGTCTTTGTAAGCTTAAAACACATCTCTCAATTCTGACCATTACCTTGCTCATATTTATGACTCAGCTCTCTCTCAACAGAGAACCACCATGAATTTAGTGCTGTGAGCTAATCAGAACACACTCAACACAAATTGAATCATCATACTTGAATCATTTTATTTTATTTATTACTTGAATCATAATTATGAACAAGTAATACAACAAAAAAATTATAACAATTAAAATTATAAGTAACTTTCATAAACTAAACTAATATGTAAGACCTATTTTTATAGAAGGTATTATGAATAATTTGCACAATAACGTAGAGAATGACATTATACAATTCATCTATGTTTAATTTGAAAATTAGTAGGTTTTTTTAAAAAAACCCACAAATAAGCATGACTTGGGTCAGATTATAACACGAAACATTGCTTCTCGCATTTTAGGTTTCAACAGGGAGTAAGAATTACACAGTGAAAGTGCCATCAGAACTAACAACTGATGACTTGAAGAATTGGCTGAAAGCTGTGTGCGAGGGACTGAACTGTTGCTTGGGGATGATAGAGATAGACTCTGGAGATGCTGCGGGCCGGTCCTGCCAGCTGTGTGGAGATTCACCTTCGGAGAGTGTGTCTACGGCTGTCAAGAGAACTAAAAGTGTAAGTTGTGTAAGTCGGTTAACAATAGTTACTTAATTGGAATGATTTATGTGAAAACAGAATAATTCCCATCAAACTGTATGTCGTGTCGGCACACAAAATACACCTCCGGCTGGAATATTATTATTATATGCTTTATCATTATTATTATATGTTTTACTCAGTAAAAAAGCTGACATTCAGACGGACTGGACGAAATTATAAGGGTTCCGTTTTTGCCATTTTGGCTACGGAACCCTAAAAATATGGGTCAGAATGACATTAGCGAACAATTTGTATTGATGATACAAACGATAAATGTTTCGTACGAAAAAGAGCATTAGCATAGTGTCAAATTCATACACGAGACTTACGAACACTGTTAAACTTAATAGGCTGTCGTCACTTAACGAAACGTCACGTTCCAATCATAAAATTGCTGCTGCAACTGCAGCACTTTTATGGTGTAATTTTTTTCGCCTAATTGGGTATCAGTTCTTTTATCCTCTATATCGATGTCAAAGGCACATTAATAAACTTAACACTCAGTGCCATAGAACAAACGAAATTTCTATGGTGGCAGGAATTTCAGCGGGCTGCTCTGATTTTATAAAATTTTATGGCAGGCCATGTGGGCCGCCGGGGTACCACAATTAAAAAGTAAAATTCACTTGCCATTTATTGGTCTTGACCCAGCAGGACAAAGTTTCGGACGATCTATTTTTAAAGTCAGGGCTTCAAAAATTGATAACGCGTGAATCAACGCTGCCGCCGTTATTGAGATGCTCAGCATTAAATGTATGCCCTTTTACGGTTGGGCCCGCCGGCCGCCCATGTGGCCTGCTACTAAAGTTCCAAAATATTCGTGTCTCTACTTGAAATCGTTAGGCCGCCGGCGGCCCACGCGGCGCTGAGAGTAATTAAAACCAATAACATAATTTGTGATATAGTGATGTGTTCCAGCTCCTGTTTAAATACCGTGTAATACTATTTGCCAGGTTAAACTATGGTAAGAATTCTAAACTCAACGAACTAGAAATACTCCGTTGCTGACTAAAGAAAATAAGTTTAAAAATGTGCTGTCACAATTATTTTTGTGGTTGTGTCTATGCTTCACTTGTCGGGCTTTGAATTAGTTGTGTGTAAATAGTGTTTTCTGTTCTCCGGCCGGTAAGCGCCACTTTACGCAAAACTAAATTGCCGCCTGCCGGCTCCGTCGGGCAGAAAAATAGTATACAAATCTCGGCCGTTAAATGGGAAAGATGGGATCCCATGTAATTGTCTTTTCCAATTGTCTCCGACTTTTCCCACTAAAACGGCCTTGGTATGTAATCTACTATTTCTCTTTTCCGGCCGGCAAGTAGCCACTTGCAGGCCGCTACGCCAAACAAATGCGCCGCTTGCCGACTGCGTCGAGCAGAAAAATAGTGTACTGACTTTGGCCAGTAAAATAAGAAAGCCTCAGATCACATGTTGTGTGTCGGCCGAAGCGAAGCTGAGGTCGACAATTAATATAATAAATTTATTTATTTATCAGCTCACAAAGGATACAATTGGTAACAAGTACACATGTAAATATAATAATGGGCAAGGTATTGTGATCCTTTGTGAGAGACTGGAGTCTGAACTAGGTGTAAACCTGTATTACAGATCACCAGGCTCTCACCCCGGAGAAAACAACAAGAATCTTATACTAAATATACAAGTTATCATCATAACTGATAATAATGAGAAAGTAGTATATAAATCAAATCAAAAATTACACGAGATCTGAGACATTTCTTACTTTACAGGCCTCGGTACGTAATGTACTATTGTACTCGTTTGCAGGAGGAGAGCTTAGCGGCGGGCAGCAGCGGCGGCAAGGTGGCGCGCGTGTCGGCGGAGCGCGAGGCGGCGTGCCCGGTGGCGTCGTCCACGACGGGCGCCCGCGCCCCGCCGCCGCCGCCGCCGGGCGCGGGCGCGGCGCCGCCGGACTGGTCGGTGGAGGACGTCATCGGCTTCATCGCCGCCGCCGACCCCGCGCTCGCCGCGCACGCCGATCTCTTCCGGAAACATGTGAGTTTATTACAGTTCCGTATTTCCGTTGAATTTTGAACTATAGCAGGTGGAGCACGTCCACAACTGAGGTAGTTAATTTTTGGGTTTCCCAAGTCAACTAGTTACGCCAAGTCTGTCTGTCCGTCCGCCCGTCTGCGGCTTAGCTCAGTGACCGTTGTTAGTACCAGAAAGCTGTAATTTGATACGAATATACGAGTAGATATCAATAATGCCTACAGAGTGGTAAAAAGTCGAAAAACATTTATTTTTAGGGTACCATACACGTAAAGTGGGGGATGATTTATTTTTTCATTTTAGCCATAAAGTATGAGATATCTTTAAATAGGTATTTGATAAAGAACAGGCTTTGCTATAAACATTTTTTCATTTAGTGAATATTTTCGGAAATAATTGCTCCAGAAGTTTAAAAAAGTTAGAGGGGGTCTAACTTTTGAACCGCAAGTTCAAAAAGTATTAAAAAATTCATGAAAATAAATAAATAAATAGTTTTTTTTTGCAAAGAACGTATCTTCTCTGTTAAAAAGGCGTATAAGTCGTAAGAGCTTTACTAGTTTAGTTATGATTTTCATCTATTCCTTCGCCTTTTTTAACCCCCACAAATAGTGGTAGGAAACAATGTGAGACCGTCCCGTGGTGTCCCCCAATAACGACGGCGTCCCCGATAGGAGCATCTAGATGCTGCTGTTGCTGCTGCACACGCCAAAATTAGATGTTTCTTACTGAGTCCAACCAAAAGTGATGTCTCCGATGACGTCATGACAGCCATGCCTTGTATTTTTTAAGTCCTCTAGCGGAAAATAAGAGTTGTTATGATTCAACCTGTTAAGTGATATAGAGATACAGAAATAAACCATTAATTTCTAAACTAATCTTTATGGCGTACCGCTTACGCGCCTTATCGTCAAGCGTGAGTTTAATAAAACTCATTTATGAAGATTTTCAAAAATATTGAAGAAAATGCTGTGCAGGATTAAGTATTAAATAAATAAACTTTCAAACAAATCTTTTAAGATAAGTTGACATCCTCTCGTATATTTGTTTGGTCGTAGCAAAAATACCACTAACAATACAATAAAAATATTCGTGTGATTTTGCGTTGGCATACGGTAAGTTAGTTAGGTTAGTTATATGGGTTTTTGTGTTCAAAAGTATAGAAATAACTCTTCTGCCATAAAAAGATTGATATGACGAAGACATTATAACTAATATTTGAAACGGGATAATTGACATGTATGTTTGTTTTATTGAGCACTCGATATTTCGACAGTGATGCAAGCGTCATGTTCAAATATTAGTTATATTGCAAATTACCATGTTAGCTTAAAATGAGAAGACAATAGAAATTACAATAAAAATTGCTTGACATCATAATTAGTTATCAACATCTTCCGATAATTGATGTAGAGTAACTGTAGAGAGTATAATGTTTGATAATAAGATGTAAAAACTTATTTGTTTCAGGAAATCGACGGCAAGGCATTGCTACTTCTCAATTCAGACATGATGATGAAATACATGGGTTTGAAACTCGGCCCTGCTCTAAAAATCTGTAATTTAGTAACGAAAATAAAGAATCGCCGGCATTATAGCACCTAGACTTACAATAAGCCACTCTTAGAGTATGAAACTATGAGTTTCCTAAGTTTTATTAGTATTAAGTACTTACATGCATTTAAATTACAAATGCTTCTCCTAAAGTTTCAGTTTTCCTGAATCTCAGCATTTTAAATTATCTTGTCTAGATGTAAAAGACATTGCTGCTACGAGATTAAAGCTACTGCATCTGTAGAGATGAAAATGTGTTATACTCCGATTTTTAATTTAAAATCAAATAACTTTACCCTTTCCCTTGGGAGTGACCCTTGTATTTATGTGAATTATTTTATTTACATCACTTCTATTATAGGATTAATAATACCAATAACTAAAAAAACTCACATGGCTTCTTTAATAAATACAAGTGGCAAGTGAGAGAGGTTCAGAGTTCGGTTTTAAATTAAGAATAATTTATGTTCCACTTAAAGCTAGACTTGATAAATTGTAACGACAACATCGCACTTATTTCGATAGGCGATTCAAAGCAATCTCTATATACTTGCTGGTCAAATAGTGTGTATAATTTTACCCAATATAAGTTATTTTACGAGTGAAAGATTATAATAAACATCATGTACCTATTACTTTGAAAAATGTAATTACTATCATTGGATACATTTATTTTGTGAATTTATTGATTTACATAGTCATGTATATAAATGAGTTAAATTAATGCATTTAATGTAGTTAGTACTCATCTTGCATAATCAAATGATGTACCTATTGCAATGTTTAATATTTCTGACTATTAGGTACTTGAAATTGTACACACGCGTTCAGAATTGCATGGGCAGTTTTTATTTTTTTATTTTATTTGAAAACATGTTTACATGACCTTACAGACAATTCCAATGCGCCATGAAACTTAACATTAACATATACCAAGCAGGTACATATAACTATTACAATTAACAATCAGGTACAAACAAAAAATTACAAATAATACAATTACAAATCACTATAATCCCTTATCACATCACAATTACACCTTAACGGATGTAGGCCTCGCATCCATCACCTCACAGAATCTCAGGCATTCATTTCTCACAGACACCCAACGCCACGCAAACAGGTCGCACTCGGGTGCTGATGCCAAGAGTGCATTCAACTGTGTGAGGGCACGGAGCAGCGGAGAGTTCAGTCGTGACACGGTGCGTCCCGCTGGCAAAGCCAACAGATCGCGTCGCCGCGGTCTGAGGGCTATCCTGGGGATGTCTGGCACATTTAGTCGCACAAGTCGACTCACCAATTCTGGACAGTCCGAATCACCGCGCAGGGTCCGACACGCCAACGTCAACAAGCTAAGGTTACGTCTCACCTCCAAAGAGTTGTAACCTAAGGTCCCAAGGAGATACTTTGTCGGATAAAGAAACGGGTAATATCCAAACATTTTCTTGTATAAAAACCGTAAAAAGGCTTTTTGTACCTTTTCAAGAAGCAAACTGTAGGTAGCTTATGAATGAATTGATTCATAAATTGCCTATGCAATTCTAAACGCTATAGTACATAATGACTGTTATGTTATTGGCTAGTCGGGCGTATGTTAATTGCCAAAGTACATTTATCATATTACACGCAGACTTTTAAATTCATTAAATACAGTGTACAGAAATTTTATCGTAGATTAGGGTCTTAGTGCCTTTCACCATTAAGGTGTGTTTAAAGAAATCCACAATTAATGATGGTTTTTAATCGCTAAAGGACACCAATAAAAGTAGCTGTGATGGAATGATACAAATGCAGAAAGTCTCAATAATCATGTTGTGTCAAATACATAGCTTCCATTTGACGTAGCGCCCAGTTTTACTGTATTACATTATGTTCCTTTCCAATGTCATTACTAGAATATAAATGACATATTAGTATTTTAAATTTAATCTGTCGTAAGTCATACTGGCACTATTTAACTACTATGGTTAACTTGAAAGCTACAACTACAACTACTAGTACTCAAACGAAGGAAGGCCTCCCGAGAAGTATGAAAGATAACACCATAGTAGTGAAATAGTGATTATCTAAACTAAAGCTATGCTTATGTATATCTATTATATTTAATTATAGTTTGCCATTTGAAGTTGTAATTAATATTAATATTTAAATATTTCACCATGTGATATTTCCGTGTTATCTGTTATCGTGATAAATGATTAATAATATTAGAATATGTTGATTTATTCATTACGTGATGTATACTTTTTAAGTTTTGTCATGACATGATAATGTTTAAGCGCGAAAATGTATATATGAAGCCTGCACTTTGTTGTTGTATATATATATATATTGGTAATATGTATAATGGTATTTCACCGGCATATTGGGACTGCAGGAGACATCCGCTTTATTTATAAGTACTTAGGTATTATCTTTATTATACTTTTGAATGGGCAACTGAAAGTATATGTTTGTGATATCCGCGTGATGTGTGACTGAAAACACATCCTATTTGGTTTATAAACAACATACATTAATGTAGGTAACTAGGAAAGCAATAAAATTATCCATAGCACTCAAGGTATTGAGTGTTTGCCTACGGCCGTGTGTATATATTAGGACACCATGAAACCATAGAAATTGATGAGGAAAATTCTTTTAAATATTTTATTACAGTAGATAATAAAATTATTTTATGTACATAAGCGAATAAATAAAAACGACATTGTAAAAATAAATAAATTTAAAATGCGAATATACTTTTCTTTTTTAAAAGCCATTCCCCTGCACCCTGCACCCTGCACGGAGAAAATGATATAGCTTTGCTAAAGATCTATTCAATTTGTTTTTTTTAAGCAGATGTGTCTGCGAAAATAAACCACAATTCTTAAAAATGAAGGGAAAGTGAAAATAAATGGGAATCTCGAGCTGATGCCGTGATTTTTTCTACTTTTCCTTAATAAATTGAACTGTAATGCTTAGACATAACTCTCTAAGCATTACAGTTCAATTTATTTACAAACCAAGACAAAGAAGTAATAAAGAAACAAAAAGTTGATTTTTTGAGTGTTATAAAAATATCCGACATACGGTATTCGGTATTATCCGAATATTCCGAATAAGTTTCAATCATCAGTGATCGTAAATTTTATACCAATTTCGGTGCGGTGTTGCGTTTAAAGCATCTGTATGCCTTATTCTGGCTGAGATAGCTAAGTAACAGTGATATGTAAGTACCTTAATAGATCATGTCCCTAGATTTTTTTTTTGAAATTATTCTATTTCTATGTATGTACTATGCTGCACCGAAATTGTTACAAAATTTACGATCACTGTTAAGATAAGATACGTCATTTCACTCATATTTTAAACAATATGAACCCAGTAAGGGCACAGCAAACAATTACAAACAAGTCTTAAAAACTAAACAAGTAAGTAAAATTTACTATAGCTAATTAATTAAGTAGGTACCTACTTGTAACTTATAGTAAATTACCTACAACATTCTATTAATACTTATTTTTGACAATACACTACAGATATTGGTACGAATTACAGGCCAAATTGATGAACCTAGGATTATTGATGTTAAAGGTTCGTATAGAAACATCTTCAAAAAACTCTTGCAAGGAGTAAGTAGTAACTTTTGTTCAATTTTGTTAATCATAGAGCCGCCTGAAATTGGTTACGGAAGTGACGGGGACAAGTCGATGCCGTAACAGATGGTCGTCACTCATCAGTCGTAATTTGGTCCAATTAAACCCGCAAAAAACATGCCCACTGAATTCATGTTGAATTGACGCGTGATTGCGTGTTGTTTGACATAGGAAGGTACCTATGCTTTACAAGCCAATTTAATGTAAACCTACCTACTTATATAGGTACCTCGTCGTACCTGCTTTCTATGATTTATTTTTATATGTATACAAGCTTCATTTACCGTTATCGAATTTTAACCCATCGTGAGACATTACGTATTTTTAGTCACTACGCGCGACATATTTCGGAGATATTAGGATTTCATTATCAAGCGGGCATACTGAAACATGGAACATGTCGAAAACAAAACAAACTGAAACATGTCGCGCGTAAGTGATTAAAAATACGCAAGTGTTAGGTATCTGTAATTTCATCATTTCAGCCGAAAGACGTCCACTGCTGGACATAGGCCTCCCCCAAAGATTTCCACAATGACCGGTCCTGCGCCACCCGCATCCAGCGGACTCCTGCGACCTTCACCAGGTCATCAGTCCACCTTGCGGGGGGCCTACCCACGCTGCGCCTTCCGGTACGCGGAAAGCCAAAGGGCGATGGAGAGAGCTATGCTAGGAGTCTCTCTGCGAGATCGTATCAGAAATGAGACCATCCGCAGCAGGACCAAAGTAACCGATATAGCTCTCCGAATCGCTAAACTTAAGTGGCAGTGGGCGCGGCACATTGCACGTAGAACCGATGGCCGTTGGGGCGGAAAGGTTCTCGAGTGGCGATCTGTAATTTATTCTAATAATTATTGGCCAAGCAAATTAGACCAGAAATAGTTATTTATTATACAAGGGGGCAAAGTTGTTGTTTAACTCTCGGGCTTATATTAAACACGGCACGAGGCACGAGAGTTGAACAAACTTTGCCGCCGAGTGTAATACAACATTTTTCCCCTCACTATTGCGAGGAAAATACAGACTACATACGATTATAAATCTTATCTACATGTAAGTTATCTTGAAGAACCCATCAAAATTCAATTTAAAAATTTGTCATAGAGTAGGTACGCTCCTGGTACTTAGATATTGCCAACAGCTTACCAATACCAAGTGCGGGATAAGATATGATCACATGACCAATTTAAGGTGTGACCTCCGATTGCGCATATTTAGTATGGGCATATAGGACTCACTTATACTGGACTGGTGGTAAGTGATAGGAATTAGATTACTTTGCCCCACATGTGGATAATGTAACCGATATAGCTCTCCGAATCGCTAAACTTAAGTGGCAGTGGGCGGGGCACATTGCACGTAGAACCGATGGCCGTTGGGGCGGAAAGGTTCTCGAGTGGCGACCGCGTACCGGAAGGCGCAGCGTGGGTAGGCCCCCCGCAAGGTGGACTGATGACCTGGTGAAGGTCTCAGGAGTCCGCTGGATGCGGGTGGCGCAGGACCGGTCATTGTGGAAATCTTTGGGGGAGGCCTATGTCCAGCAGTGGACGTCTTTCGGCTGAAATGATGATGATGATGTGGATAAAATGCGTTTTTCCACGCTAGTTTTAAACGACAAAACAGCGCTTTCTGAGCTAGTGAGGGGAAAAAACAATTTCCAGGAGTCGAGCTTGACTCTTGACTTTGAGAGCCAAGTAACTGCTAAATTATTTTTCTTTTTTTGCGTCTAGCTTCTAGCTCGAAAATGGTACGTCGGACGGAAAAGTAAGTATTAAAAAAAAAGAAAAAAAGAACGCTTAAAAACGAATAAAAGTACGCTTTGCCTTCTGGGATCTCCCATTTTCGAGGAAAGTTTTTCGGGGTATGTCCAAAATTCAATTTCAAAATTCCAACTACATTCACATCAATTACTTGAAATTAGTCCCCACTATGCACTCTCTATAATTAAATGTTGTCTTTTCATCCCAAAGTTGACATACGTGCTTCGCTGCTGCCCTCTGTGGAAGGTTCGGGATCTTTTATCTCATGTGGACGACTTAATTAAGATTAATTTAGAGTCGGTCCTTAATATTAAATTCTGTGAGCGGTCTTGGTGTCAGGGGTCCCTTCCCATTCGGCATGGTGGTTTAGGTGTACGCAGGATGTCTGATGTGGCTTTGCCAGCATTTTTGTCGTCAGTACATAGCTCTGTTGGTCTCGTAGGGAAAATCCTTCGTACAAACTGTGAGATCTCAGGCTTGGCAGACGCTAGGAATGTTTGGTTGAGTAGGTGTCCCGGTCAAGACATTCCTGATTTCCCAGAGTCACAAAGGAATTGGGACGACCCGGTATGCGAATCAGTTTTGGCTACGCTTCTTAGCCAATGCAGCGTAGTGGATAGAGCCAGGCTTTTGGCCGTAGGTACTAAGGAGGCAGGGCACTGGCTCCATGCGCACCCTTCTCCTAAAGTTGGAACTTTTTTAGACCCCAACTCCCTCCGGCTTTCGGTTTGTCTTCGTTTAGGGATCCCTGTTTGTGTCCCCCATCGGTGCCCTTGTGGTGCCGACGTAGACTCGTTGGGGCATCACGGTCTTTCGTGTCAGAGAAGTGCGGGCCGCTTCTCTAGGCATGCTGCCCTTAATGATATTATCCGTCGGTCTCTTGCATCGGTCAATGTGCCTGCTCTTCTGGAACCGACCGGCGTTTCGAGGAGTGACGGCAAAAGACCGGATGGGATGTCCTTGATTCCGTGGAGTATGGGGCGGGTGTTGGTGTGGGATGCAACCTGTGTGGACACGCTGGCCCCGTCCCATCTCCACCGAACATCGGTGAGGGCAGCAGCTGCGGCGGAGGCAGCTGAAAATGCAAAGGTGGGGAAATACAGTGGACTCGGTGCCCAATATACTTTCATTCCTTTTGGCGTCGAGACACTGGGTTCATGGGGCCCGGGCGCGTTGTCTCTTTTTGGGGTTTTATCTAAGAGACTGAGGGAGGTAACAGGTGACCGGAGAGCTGGCAGTTACCTCGCTCAACGTATTAGTTTTGCTATTCAGCGGGGGAATGCAGCCAGCATTTTCGGTACCATGCCTCAGGGGCCGTTTTTAGATTTAGGATAGTATGTTTTAGGCGATGTTGTTTTTTTCCTGTGTTTTTTCTAAGTATCGCAGGGTTTAGCATTTAGGTTAAGAGTATTTTTAAGTTGACTTTTGTGTATTGTTATTGACATTTGTGTATTTAATAAAATGTATTGATTTGTGGTTAATAAATAAAATAAATGATTTAGTATTAAAAAGAGCATTAAGTAAATAGAGAGCAAAGGAGCGTAGCTAGACTGTGCAGGTAGGTATGTAGGTCCCAAATGTCCCAATGCTAATTTTCAAGCTGGTCTAACACGAGGGAACTTTCCTCGTGGGTTCAAAACTAATTATAAAAGCTAATTGCTCACTGCAGATGGTGCTACCGCTAAAATTTACTTGTTTGCCGTTTGTTTGTTTTTTAAATGCCGTGTCGCTTGTTTATTATGGCTTTTTAATGTTAATTTACCATCATAATTGCGTGTTAAGTAGTACATAATTTGCAACGACGACAAAAAATATAAATAACAAGCACATTTTGTGGAAGACCAACACACGGAAACTAGAACCTAAACTATTGCAGCGCCATCTACGTTAACTATTGCACAAACAGTCAGTAGGTAGCTACTAAGTAATTAGTGATTGAGTGCTTTGTAATCGATTGAGAAACAATCGGTGTCGCATGTTACACAAATTAGGTTACCTGTTACAATAAGATTTACTTTAACCTCTATTCAAGTACTTGTATAAGTAATAATTAATAAATGTAGTCTAAAACACAAGATGTGCTAAGGCAGCTGTTTATCATAATAAAATTACCTGTCCTGTAGAAGTACGAAAGTTTACAAGTACCCAGCGCCTAGGTGTTTTGATGTAGATAAATCGCGCGCGTTTTTTAAGTAGATGACATAATAATAAACATTTGTTGCAAAAGACTGTACTTTAGTCAGACTGTAGGGAAAGTATGAACCTTTCGCACACTTATAAAACAACAGCTAAGTTCATCCTAAAACATTAATTTACCAAATTACATTCAGGAAATATTTATTTGCCTATGGGACTTTGGGACTATGTGAAGATACCCTAACCCAAAATAGAAAAAATACCTGAATACAAACAAAACAACTTTGAAATATACCTGCATCAAAGTTATGTAGGTATGTAAGTGATAAAACCCAATTCCAAGTTTTACTTTGACTTGCACCCTTTCTTGACTGGGTTGTGGTTGTGCTGAGAGCTCTTATAAATACAAAAGCGTTAGCAGTGTTAGCATGTTTAACACGTTCACCGACAGACAGTACGTCGACAGGCGTAAATAAAAACATTCATGATACGCCACTACGGCCGTGGCCAGTTACAGTGACACAACACGCCTGAGACGAGATTGAGACGTGTTACGGCTGTGGCTACTGCCACAATAGGAGGATTTTGTTTCAAAGCAATGGGAGATACCGTATTGTCGCTCACCAGGCGGCGCCACTCAGATGAGATGTCAATATTTGAGAGAATTGTCAAAGTGACGTTTGAAATGTTCCCGCAGGACCCACGTTCCACTAGTGCCCCTAGCGGCGAATCGACTCGCGGTACGAGCGCTCGCACTGTACGAATGATTCACACTTTCCCCTATCGTTATTTCCGAAGAATTTGTTATTGTTATCAATAAGCATTGGTGTCACGGGCAGTTATCTCCCGGCATAATATACCTACATTATCTCGCAATGCTTAGGTACGTATCCACATATGATATTGTTATGTAGGTATATATTTAAGTACAATAACCGTTTTGATACCGATTGAAGAGTGCACGCAACTGTATTCTATAGCGACTGCGGCGCTCGAAAGTATGTCCTACGGCCACGTACAACTCTTGGTAAGCACAAAGGACCTAAACTGCATCGCGTTAGGCGATCGTGGTAAGGCCCCAGTCTAGCCCTTATTGCAAATAATGTAAACAAACCGCCGTATTGATCGTAATATCGTCAGTTTTTAATGAAATCCCCAAGATTAAGTTATTCATCTTATGTTTTGTATGTTACGATAATACGACCGTTTCAGTAGTGAATCGTTTCAGTGGTGTCTAATGAGGTAGGTATTGTGAAAATACAAGGAGAAATAGTGACAAAACATATGATGCCTTTTGTTTACTCAAACGAATGTCCAGTATTTTTCCAGTAGGTATAATATAAGTGTGAATGTGTCTTGTGATATCTTTATTCCACTATCCTCGTTCTTCACTGCAAAAATGTTCGCAACTACACAAATCATTAATTTTTTATCGTAAAATGCCCTTCAGGCATTGTGTCACTTAAGTTTATAAGCCCATCTGGCATGTATAATAAAACAAACGTATGTTTTTATTTTACACATTTTGTATGTAATGTAGTCTGCACAATGTAACTTTTTTTATGACGCGGAGGATTCTCATTTTCCTAGTCATCATTCAACCCTATGATAACGAGTGCTGTAAAGGGCTCGAAACGTAGGGGAATTTTGTCAATGTACCTACGCGATTAATCCTTTTAATGTGTTTCGTTTCAATAACCACTAACCGAAGAAAATATAACTAATCTTTAGATTTAAGTACATAGTGTGTCTGTACCTCTATTTCAATTCTTATGCCAGAATAACCTACGTGCTCGCATTTCACATTTAGGTTTATCTCTCTGCCCTTGTTACAAACTCCCTTATTGACGTAAGAAACTTATGAGTGCATAAGATCGAATTCAATAATTAACATTATCGCATGTTTTCTCCGAGTGTAATGATCATACTATTCTTATTCATACTTTACATAGTTCATACATCATTATAACGGTGCATTCCTGATAATATTTAGAACCTAAAATATCATACATACTTTCCTGAATTAGGTCAAGTTTCAAAGAAAATTAAATGTTTTCAAAATGTTTTCTTTTTCGCCAGAAGCCGGTACAAAACACATTTTTTACTGCGGCATTGCTACTTTGTGGTCTAGCCTAGACAAGTGGAAATCAAGAGACTACCCCCAAATTAGGGCTTCCAATACCGGTATTTTTTGTATGGGAAATACCGGGATCCCGGGATCGCCCATACAAAAAATACCGGTATTGGAAGCCCTACCCCAAATACATTTTTTTAGTTTATTTTGTGTCATGGTTTTACCAATGAAATTTACGTTTTATGTAGGTATAGAAGTGGTAAAAACACAAAAAAAAGAAAACGAAAAATAATAATCTCTAGCTTAATTTCAGAAAAAGTCATGCCTGTTGACATCATCAATGCACCGTTTTAAAATTTCTCGATATGCTCACGGGCACCTTGTATAGCTAGTTCGCCTAGATGCAATGTGACAATACCACTGCTGTACTTTTATATTAATCTAAACTTTTAGGGTTCCGTACCTCAAAGGGAAAACACAGAACCGCACTGAGTTTTGTGCCTGTATGGGTGTTTTCCCATGCATTTGCAATGGGAATCAAAATTTATACGGGCTACGTTGACCTAGAATTACCAAGTTTGGCACTGCGAGTTCCGCGCGTGTATGGGTGTGGGGTAGCAATGGTAGCATCCTTAGTGCGGAACTCTCGGTGGTCGAGTCCAACCGACTCGCACTTGGCCGGTTGTTTTTAATTATAATATTGACAATTTTCATAGTATCGTAGATAACTATTACCTTATTTCCCGTTGATTCTTTTGATGATAGCCAAAATCAGTTAGTCCTAAGTTTGTAAGTAATCGAAAATGAAGTGTGTAACCTATTGGCATACCCTGGAGGGATGTTTCGGTGCCAAGTGTTGCAAGCATGGCGCTCTCATACATTATCAAATCAAGCCATACCGACTCTGTAGGTATTTGTATCGATGTCCGTGAAGTTAGCAGAGCATTTCCCAGCAGAGCATTTTTTTATCGAAGTTCTACAAGCATGCAACATAGTTCTAGGGTTCCTGATACTTTTTACACATAGTTCTATCAGTTTAAGGTAAAAAATTTAAACACACCGTGAAAATGCTCTGCCAACTTCACACACTTAGCAGAACAATTTCCTTAAAATTAAAAAATTAAACACATTTCAGAGTCATATAACAGAGTTCTATAGTTCTTTCAATGATTCGGGAGTTGTTTTAAACAATTACAAAAGAAAAATGGGGTTGAAATAAAATTGCTCTGCCACATTCACACTTGCTCTGCTAACGGTTTAAAATAACTTCTGGGCTTTCTTTTGATTTAAATCGATAATGTATATGCACTATACAATATATCAAAGGAGTTCTCGGATCTAAAGGACTTGTAATAAATTTTACGGCCATTATATGACAAAGTATTTTTTTTTTTCGGACGATGGTAAAATAATTAAAAATCCTAGTCATACACATGTGATCTGTTCGGTGTTTGGAGGGCGTTCTAGGCTTAGTTTTGGCCACATTTGATTGATTTACTTACCGCTATCATTAATGTGAGTAGTTTTAAGCCTAAATGAGTAAGTTTTTTTTTTGGATGGTTAGAAAAATAAAATATTTGTTTTACCCCAATGCTCTGCTAGGTGTTTAAAGGGCGTTTAAGGCCTAGTTTTTAACGCATTCCATGGCATTAAATACTAGTATCATGAATCCGAGGAGTTCTCAGGCCTACATGACTAAGTCATTTTTTTTCGGGCGATGGTTAAAAAAATAAAATATTTGCTTTACCCCTATGCTCTGCTAGTTGTTTGGAGAGCGTTTTAGGCCTAGTTTTTGCCACATTCGATGGTATTACCCCCTAGTATCATTAATCCGAGGAGTTCTCAGGCCTACATGACTAAGTAATTTTTTTACAGGCGATGGTTAAAAAAATAAAATGTTTGCTTTACCCCTATGCTCTGCTAGGTGTTTGGAGAGCGTTGTAGGCCTAGTTTTTGCCACATTCGATGGCATTACCCACTAGTATTATTAAACCGAGGAGTTCTCAGGCGTTGATGACTAAGTAATTTTTTTTCGGGCGATGGATAAAAAAATGAAATTTTTGCTTTACCCCTATGCTCTGCTAGGTGTTTGGAGAGCGTTTTAGGCCTAGTTTTTGCCACATTCGATGGCAATACTCACAAGTATCATTAATCCGAGGAGTTCTCAGGCCTACATGACTAAGTAATTTTTTTTCGGGCGATGGTTAAAAAAATAAAATATTTGCTTTACCCCTATGCTCTGCTAGGTGTTTGAAGAGCGTTTAAGGCCTAGTTTTTGTCGCATTTCATGGCATTACCTACTAGTATCATTAATCCGAGGAGTTCTCATGCGTTGATGACTAAGTAATTTTTTTTCGGGCGATGGTAAAAAAAATGAAATATTTGCTTTACCCCTATGCTCTGCTAGGTGTTTGAAGAGCGTTTAAGGCCTAGTTTTTGTCGCATTTCATGGCATTACCTACTAGTATCATTAATCCGAGGAGTTCTCATGCGTTGATGACTAAGTAATTTTTTTTCGGGCGATGGTAAAAAAAATGAAATATTTGCTTTACCCCTATGCTCTGCTAGGTGTTTGGAGGGTGTTTAAAGCCTAGTTTTTGCCACATTCGATGGAATTACTCATTAGTATCATAAATCCGAAGAGTTCTCAGGCCTGCATTACTAGATAATTCTTTTTCGGGCGATGGTTAAAAAAATAAAATATTTGCTTGACCCCTATGCTCTGCTAGGTGTTTGAAGAACGTTTAAGGCCTAGTTTTTGACGCATTCCATGGCAATATCTACTAGTATCATTAATCTGAGGAGTTCTCAGGCCTACTTAAAAATGTGATTTTTTTGCAGGCGATGGTTAAAAAAATAATATATTTGCTTGACCCCTATGCTCTGCTAGTTGTTTGGAGAGCGTTTTAAACCTAGTTTTTGCCACATTCGATGGCTATACCCACTAGTATCATTAATCCGAGGAGTTCTCAGGCGTTGATGAATAAGTAATTTTGTTTCGGGCGATGGTTAAAAAAATAAAATATTTGCTTTACCCCTATGCTCTGCTAGGTGTTTGAAGAGCGTTTAGGCCTAGTTTTTGCCACATTCGATGGTATTACCCCCTAGTATCATTAATCCGAGGAGTTCTCAGGCCTACATGACTAAGTAATTTTTTTACAGGCGATGGTTAAAAAAATAAAATGTTTGCTCTACCCCTATGCTCTGCTAGGTGTTTGGAGAGCGTTTTAGGCCTAGTTTTTGCCACATTCGATGGCATTACCCACTAGTATTATTAAACCGAGGAGTTCTCAGGCGTTGATGACTAAGTAATTTTTTTTCGGGCGATGGATAAAAAAATGAAATATTTGCTTTACCCCTATGCTCTGCTAGGTGTTTGGAGAGCGTTTTAGTCCTAGTTTTTGCCATATTCGATGGCATTACCCACAACTATTATTAATCCGAGGAGTTCTCAGGCCTACATGACTAATTAATTTTTTTTCGGGCCATGGTTAAAAAAATAAAATATTAGCTTGACCCCTATGCTCTGCTAGGTGTTTGGAGGGTGTTTAAGACCTACTTTTGGACACATTCGATGGCATTACCCACTAGTATCATTAATCGGAGGAGTTCTCAGGCCTGCATTACTAGGTAATTTTTTTTCGGGCGATGGTTAAAAAAATAAAATATTTGCTTGACCCCTATGCTCTGCTAGGTGTTTGGAGGGTGTTTAAGACCTACTTTTGGACACATTTGATGGCACTACCTACTAACATCATTAATCCGAAGAGTTCTCAGGCCTACATGACTAAGTAATTTTTTTACAGGCGATGGTTAAAAAAATAAAATGTTTGCTTGACCCCTATGCTCTGCTAGGTGTTTGGAGAGCGTTTTAGGCCTAGTTTTTGCCACATTCGATGGCATTACCCACGAGTAATATTAAACCGAGGAGTTCTCAGGCCTGCATGACGAAATAAATTTTTTTCGGGCGATGGTTAAAAAAATAAAATATTTGCTTTACCCCTATGCTCTGCTAGGTGTTTGGAGAGCGTTTTAGGCCTATTTTTTTTCACATTCGATGGCATTACCTACTAGTATCATTAATCCGAGGAGTTCTCAGGCGTTGATGACTAAGTAATTTTTTTTTACAGGCGATGGTTAAAAAAATAAAATATTTGCTTGACCCCTATGCTCTGCTAGGTGTTTGGAGGGTGTTTAAGACCTACTTTTGGACACATTTGATGGCACTACCTACTAACATCATTAATCCGAAGAGTTCTCAGGCCTACATGACTAAGTAATTTTTTTACAGGCGATGGTTAAAAAAATAAAATGTTTGCTTTACCTCTATGCTCTGCTAGGTGTTTGGAGAGCGTTTTAGACCTAGTTTTTGCCACATTCGATGGCATTACCCACTAGTATTATTAATCCGAGGAGTTCTTAGGCCTACATGACTAAGTAATTTTTTTTCGGGCGATGGTTAAAAAAATGAAATATTTGCTTTACCCCTATGCTCTGCTAGGTGTTTGGAGAGCGTTTTAGGCCTAGTTTTTGCCACATTCGATGGCATTACCCACAAGTATCATTAATCCGAGGAGTTCTTAGGCCTGCATGACTAAATATTTTTTTTTCGGGCGATGGTTAAAAAAATGAAATATTTGCTTTACCCCTATGCTCTGCTAGGTGTTTGGAGAGCGTTTTAGGCCTAGTTTTTGCCACATTCGATGGCATTACCCACAAGTATCATTAATCCGAGGAGTTCTCAGGCGTTGATGACTATGTAATTTTTTTTCAGGCGATGGTTAAAAAAATGAAATATTTGCTTTACCCCTATGCTCTGCTAGGTGTTTGGAGAGCGTTTTAGGCCTAGTTTTTGCCACATTCGATGGCATTACCCACAAGTATCATTAATCCGAGGAGTTCTTAGGCCTGCATGACTAAATATATTTTTTTCGGGCGATGGTTAAAAAAATGAAATATTTGCTTTACCCCTATGCTCTGCTAGGTGTTTGGAGAGCGTTTTAGGCCTAGTTTTTGCCACATTCGATGGCATTACCCACAAGTATCATTAATCCGAGGAGTTCTCAGGCCTACATGACTAAGTAATTTTTTTTCGGGCGATGGTTAAAAAAATAAAATATTTGCTTTACCCCTATGCTCTGCTAGGTGTTTGGAGAGCGTTTAAGACCTAGTTTTTGCCACATTCGATGGCAATACTCACAAGTATCATTAATCCGAGGAGTTCTCAGGCCTACATGACTAAGTAATTTTTTTTCGGGCGATGGTTAAAAAAATGAAATATTTGCTTTACCCCTATGCTCTGCTAGTTGTTTGGAGAGGGTTTTAGACCTAGTTTTTGCCACATTCGATGGCATTACCCACTAGTATTATTAATCCGAGGAGTTCTTAAGCCTGCATTACTAAATAATTTTTTTTCGGGCGATGGTTAAAAAAAATAAAATATTTGCTTTACCCCTATGCTCTGCTAGGTGTTTGGAGAGAGTTTTAGGCCTACTTTTGGACACATTTGATGGCACTACCTACTAACATCATTAATCCGAAGAGTTCTCAGGCCTACATGACTAAGTAATTTTTTTTCGGGCGATGGTTAAAAAAATGAAATATTTGCTTTACCCCTATGCTCTGCTAGGTGTTTGGAGAGCGTTTTAGACCTAGTTTTTGCCACATTCGATGGCATTACCCACTAGTATTATTAATCCGAGGAGTTCTTAGGCCTACATGACTAAGTAATTTTTTTTCGGGCGATGGTTAAAAAAATGAAATATTTGCTTTACCCCTATGCTCTGCTAGTTGTTTGGAGAGCGTTTTAAACCTAGTTTTTGCCACATTCGATGGAATTACCCACTAGTATTATTAATCCGAGGAGTTCTTAGGCCTGCATGACTAAATAATTTTATTTCGGGCGTCGGTTAAAAAAATGAAATATTTGCTTTACCCCTATGCTCTGCTAGGTGTTTGGAGAGCGTTTTAGACCTAGTTTTTGCCACATTCGATGGCAATACTCACAAGTATCATTAATCCGAGGAGTTCTCAGGCCTACATGACTAAGTAAATTTTTTTCGGGCGATGGTTAAAAAAATGAAATATTTGCTTTACCCCTATGCTCTGCTAGTTGTTTGGAGAGCGTTTTAGACCTAGTTTTTGCCACATTCGATGGCATTACCCACTAGTATTATTAATTCGAGGAGTTCTTAAGCCTGCATGACTAAATAATTTTTTTTCGGGCGATGGTTAAAAAAAAATATATTTGCTTTACCCCTATGCTCTGCTAGGTGTTTGGAGAGAGTTTTAGGCCTACTTTTGGACACATTTGATGGCACTACCTACTAACATCATTAATCCGAAGAGTTCTCAGGCCTACATGACTAAGTAATTTTTTTTCGGGCGATGGTTAAAAAAATGAAATATTTGCTTTACCCCTATGCTCTGCTAGGTGTTTGGAGAGCGTTTTAGACCTAGTTTTTGCCACATTCGATGGCATTACCCACTAGTATTATTAATCCGAGGAGTTCTTAGGCCTACATGACTAAGTAATTTTTTTTCGGGCGATGGTTAAAAAAATTAAATATTTGCTTTACCCCTATGCTCTGCTAGTTGTTTGGAGAGCGTTTTAAACCTAGTTTTTGCCACATTCGATGGCATTACCCACTAGTATTATTAATCCGAGGAGTTCTTAGGCCTGCATGACTAAATAATTTTATTTCGGGCGTCGGTTAAAAAAATGAAATATTTGCTTTACCCCTATGCTCTGCTAGGTGTTTGGAGAGCGTTTTAGGCCCAGTTTTTGCCACATTCGATGGCTTTACCCACTAGTATCATTAATCCGAGGAGTTCTCAGGCGTTGATGACTATGTAATTTTTTTTCAGGCGATGGTTAAAAAAATGAAATATTTGCTTTACCCCTATGCTCTGCTAGGTGTTTGGAGAGCGTTTTAGGCCTAGTTTTTGCCACATTCGATGGCATTACCCACAAGTATCATTAATCCGAGGAGTTCTTAGGCCTGCATGACTAAATATATTTTTTTCGGGCGATGGTTAAAAAAATGAAATATTTGCTTTACCCCTATGCTCTGCTAGGTGTTTGGAGAGCGTTTTAGGCCTAGTTTTTGCCACATTCGATGGCATTACCCACAAGTATCATTAATCCGAGGAGTTCTCAGGCCTACATGACTAAGTAATTTTTTTTCGGGCGATGGTTAAAAAAATAAAATATTTGCTTTACCCCTATGCTCTGCTAGGTGTTTGGAGAGCGTTTTAGGCCTAGTTTTTGCCACATTCGATGGCATTACCCAAAAGTATCATTAATCCGAGGAGTTCTCAGGCCTACATGACTAAGTAATTTTTTTTCGGGCGATGGTTAAAAAAATAAAATATTTGCTTTACCCCTATGCTCTGCTAGGTGTTTGGAGAGCGTTTTAGGCCTAGTTTTTGCCACATTCGATGGCATTACCCACAAGTATCATTAATCCGAGGAGTTCTCAGGCCTACATGACTAAGTAATTTTTTTTCAGGCGATGGTTAAAAAAATTAAATGTTTGCTTTACCCCTATGCTCTGCTAGTTGTTTGGAGAGCGTTTTAGACCTAGTTTTTGCCACATTCGATGGCAATACTCACAAGTATCATTAATCCGAGGAGTTCTCAGGCCTACATGACTAAGTAATTTTTTTTCGGGCGATGGTTAAAAAAATGAAATATTTGCTTTACCCCTATGCTCTGCTAGTTGTTTGGAGAGCGTTTTAGACCTAGTTTTTGCCACATTCGATGGCATTACCCACTAGTATTATTAATCCGAGGAGTTCTTAAGCCTGCATGACTAAATAATTTTTTTTCGGGCGATGGTTAAAAAAAATATATTTGCTTTACCCCTATGCTCTGCTAGGTGTTTGGAGAGAGTTTTAGGCCTACTTTTGGACACATTTGATGGCACTACCTACTAACATCATTAATCCGAAGAGTTCTCAGGCCTACATGACTAAGTAATTTTTTTTCGGGCGATGGTTAAAAAAATGAAATATTTGCTTTACCCCTATGCTCTGCTAGGTGTTTGGAGAGCGTTTTAGACCTAGTTTTTGCCACATTCGATGGCATTACCCACTAGTATTATTAATCCGAGGAGTTCTTAGGCCTACATGACTAAGTAATTTTTTTTCGGGCGATGGTTAAAAAAATGAAATATTTGCTTTACCCCTATGCTCTGCTAGTTGTTTGGAGAGCGTTTTAAACCTAGTTTTTGCCACATTCGATGGCATTACCCACTAGTATTATTAATCCGAGGAGTTCTTAGGCCTGCATGACTAAATAATTTTATTTCGGGCGTCGGTTAAAAAAATGAAATATTTGCTTTACCCCTATGCTCTGCTAGGTGTTTGGAGAGCGTTTTAGGCCCAGTTTTTGCCACATTCGATGGCATTACCCACTAGTATCATTAATCCGAGGAGTTCTCAGGCGTTGATGACTATGTAATTTTTTTTCAGGCGATGGTTAAAAAAATGAAATATTTGCTTTACCCCTATGCTCTGCTAGGTGTTTGGAGAGCGTTTTAGGCCTAGTTTTTGCCACATTCGATGGCATTACCCACAAGTATCATTAATCCGAGGAGTTCTTAGGCCTGCATGACTAAATATATTTTTTTCGGGCGATGGTTAAAAAAATGAAATATTTGCTTTACCCCTATGCTCTGCTAGGTGTTTGGAGAGCGTTTTAGGCCTAGTTTTTGCCACATTCGATGGCATTACCCACAAGTATCATTAATCCGAGGAGTTCTCAGGCCTACATGACTAAGTAATTTTTTTTCGGGCGATGGTTAAAAAAATAAAATATTTGCTTTACCCCTATGCTCTGCTAGGTGTTTGGAGAGCGTTTTAGGCCTAGTTTTTGCCACATTCGATGGCATTACCCAAAAGTATCATTAATCCGAGGAGTTCTCAGGCCTACATGACTAAGTAATTTTTTTTCGGGCGATGGTTAAAAAAATAAAATATTTGCTTTACCCCTATGCTCTGCTAGGTGTTTGGAGAGCGTTTTAGGCCTAGTTTTTGCCACATTCGATGGCATTACCCACAAGTATCATTAATCCGAGGAGTTCTCAGGCCTACATGACTGAGTAATTTTTTTTCGGGCGATGGTTAAAAAAATGAAATATTTGCTTTACCCCTATGCTCTGCTAGGTGTTTGGAGAGCGTTTTAGGCCTAGTTTTTGCCACATTCGATGGCATTACCCACAAGTATCATTAATCCGAGGAGTTCTCAGGCCTACATGACTGAGTAATTTTTTTTCGGGCGATGGTTAAAAAAATGAAATATTTGCTTTACCCCTATGCTCTGCTAGGTGTTTGGAGAGCGTTTTAGGCCTAGTTTTTGCCACATTCGATGGCATTACCCACTAGTAATATTAAACCGAGGAGTTCTCAGGCCTGCATGACTAAATATTTTTTTTCGGGCGATGGTTAAAAAAATAAAATATTTGCTTTACCCCTATGCTCTGCTAGGTGTTTGGAGAGCGTTTTAGGCCTAGTTTTTGCCACATTCGATGGCATTACCCACAAGTATCATTTATCCGAGGAGTTCTCAGGCCTACATGACTAAGTAATTTTTTTTCGGGCGATGGTTAAAAAAATGAAATATTTGCTTTACCCCTATGCTCTGCTAGGTGTTTGGAGAGCGTTTTAGGCCTAGTTTTTGCCACATTCGATGGCATTACCCACTAGTATTATTAATCCGAGGAGTTCTTAGGCCTGCATGACTAAATAATTTTTTTTCGGGCGATGGTTAAAAAAATAAAATATTTGCTTTACCCCTATGCTCTGCTAGGTGTTTGGAGAGCGTTTTAGGCCTAGTTTTTACCACATTCGATGGCATTACCCACAAGTTTTATTATTTCGAGGAGTTCTCAGGCCTGCATGACTAAGTTTTTTTTTTGGCGATGGTTAAAAAAATAAAATATTTGCTTTACCCCTATGCTCTGCTAGGTGTTTGAAGAGCGTTTAAGGCCTAGTTTTTGTCGCATTTCATGGCATTACCTACTAGTATCATTAATTCGAGGAGTTTTCAGGCGTTGATGACTAAGTAATTTTTTTTACAGGCGATGGTTAAAAAAATAAAATAGTTGCTTGACCCCTATGCTCTGCTAGGTGTTTGGAGGGTGTTTAAGAACTACTTTTTGACACATTTGATGGCACTACCTACTAACATCATTAATCCGAAGAGTTCTCAGGCCTACATGACTAAGTAATTTTTTTTCGGGCGATGGTTAAAAAAATGAAATATTTGCTTTACCCCTATGCTCTGCTAGGTGTTTGGAGAGCGTTTTAGACCTAGTTTTTGCCACATTCGATGGCATTACCCACTAGTATTATTAATCCGAGGAGTTCTTAGGCCTACATGACTAAGTAATTTTTTTTCGGGCGATGGTTAAAAAAATGAAATATTTGCTTTACCCCTATGCTCTGCTAGTTGTTTGGAGAGCGTTTTAAACCTAGTTTTTGCCACATTCGATGGCATTACCCACTAGTATTATTAATCCGAGGAGTTCTTAGGCCTGCATGACTAAATAATTTTATTTCGGGCGTCGGTTAAAAAAATGAAATATTTGCTTTACCCCTATGCTCTGCTAGGTGTTTGGAGAGCGTTTTAGGCCCAGTTTTTGCCACATTCGATGGCATTACCCACTAGTATCATTAATCCGAGGAGTTCTCAGGCGTTGATGACTATGTAAATTTTTTTCAGGCGATGGTTAAAAAAATGAAATATTTGCTTTACCCCTATGCTCTGCTAGGTGTTTGGAGAGCGTTTTAGGCCTAGTTTTTGCCACATTCGATGGCATTACCCACAAGTATCATTAATCCGAGGAGTTCTTAGGCCTGCATGACTAAATATATTTTTTTCGGGCGATGGTTAAAAAAATGAAATATTTGCTTTACCCCTATGCTCTGCTAGGTGTTTGGAGAGCGTTTTAGGCCTAGTTTTTGCCACATTCGATGGCATTACCCACAAGTATCATTAATCCGAGGAGTTCTCAGGCCTACATGACTGAGTAATTTTTTTTCGGGCGATGGTTAAAAAAATGAAATATTTGCTTTACCCCTATGCTCTGCTAGGTGTTTGGAGAGCGTTTTAGGCCTAGTTTTTGCCACATTCGATGGCATTACCCACTAGTAATATTAAACCGAGGAGTTCTCAGGCCTGCATGACTAAATATTTTTTTTCGGGCGATGGTTAAAAAAATAAAATATTTGCTTTACCCCTATGCTCTGCTAGGTGTTTGGAGAGCGTTTTAGGCCTAGTTTTTGCCACATTCGATGGCATTACCCACAAGTATCATTTATCCGAGGAGTTCTCAGGCCTACATGACTAAGTAATTTTTTTTCGGGCGATGGTTAAAAAAATGAAATATTTGCTTTACCCCTATGCTCTGCTAGGTGTTTGGAGAGCGTTTTAGGCCTAGTTTTTGCCACATTCGATGGCATTACCCACTAGTATTATTAATCCGAGGAGTTCTTAGGCCTGCATGACTAAATAATTTTTTTTCGGGCGATGGTTAAAAAAATAAAATATTTGCTTTACCCCTATGCTCTGCTAGGTGTTTGGAGAGCGTTTTAGGCCTAGTTTTTACCACATTCGATGGCATTACCCACAAGTTTTATTATTTCGAGGAGTTCTCAGGCCTGCATGACTAAGTTTTTTTTTTGGCGATGGTTAAAAAAATAAAATATTTGCTTTACCCCTATGCTCTGCTAGGTGTTTGAAGAGCGTTTAAGGCCTAGTTTTTGTCGCATTTCATGGCATTACCTACTAGTATCATTAATTCGAGGAGTTTTCAGGCGTTGATGACTAAGTAATTTTTTTTACAGGCGATGGTTAAAAAAATAAAATAGTTGCTTGACCCCTATGCTCTGCTAGGTGTTTGGAGGGTGTTTAAGAACTACTTTTTGACACATTTGATGGCACTACCTACTAACATCATTAATCCGAAGAGTTCTCAGGCCTACATGACTAAGTAATTTTTTTTCGGGCGATGGTTAAAAAAATGAAATATTTGCTTTACCCCTATGCTCTGCTAGGTGTTTGGAGAGCGTTTTAGACCTAGTTTTTGCCACATTCGATGGCATTACCCACTAGTATTATTAATCCGAGGAGTTCTTAGGCCTACATGACTAAGTAATTTTTTTTCGGGCGATGGTTAAAAAAATGAAATATTTGCTTTACCCCTATGCTCTGCTAGTTGTTTGGAGAGCGTTTTAAACCTAGTTTTTGCCACATTCGATGGCATTACCCACTAGTATTATTAATCCGAGGAGTTCTTAGGCCTGCATGACTAAATAATTTTATTTCGGGCGTCGGTTAAAAAAATGAAATATTTGCTTTACCCCTATGCTCTGCTAGGTGTTTGGAGAGCGTTTTAGGCCCAGTTTTTGCCACATTCGATGGCATTACCCACTAGTATCATTAATCCGAGGAGTTCTCAGGCGTTGATGACTATGTAAATTTTTTTCAGGCGATGGTTAAAAAAATGAAATATTTGCTTTACCCCTATGCTCTGCTAGGTGTTTGGAGAGCGTTTTAGGCCTAGTTTTTGCCACATTCGATGGCATTACCCACAAGTATCATTAATCCGAGGAGTTCTTAGGCCTGCATGACTAAATATATTTTTTTCGGGCGATGGTTAAAAAAATGAAATATTTGCTTTACCCCTATGCTCTGCTAGGTGTTTGGAGAGCGTTTTAGGCCTAGTTTTTGCCACATTCGATGGCATTACCCACTAGTATCATTAATCGGAGGAGTTCTCAGGCCTGCATTACTAGGTAATTTTTTTTCGGGCGATGGTTAAAAAAATAAAATATTTGCTTGACCCCTATGCTCTGCTAGGTGTTTGGAGGGTGTTTAAGACCTACTTTTGGACACATTTGATGGCACTACCTACTAACATCATTAATCCGAAGAGTTCTCAGGCCTACATGACTAAGTAATTTTTTTTCGGGCGATGGTTAAAAAAATGAAATATTTGCTTTACCCCTATGCTCTGCTAGGTGTTTGGAGAGCGTTTTAGACCTAGTTTTTGCCACATTCGATGGCATTACCCACTAGTATTATTAATCCGAGGAGTTCTTAGGCCTACATGACTAAGTAATTTTTTTTCGGGCGATGGTTAAAAAAATGAAATATTTGCTTTACCCCTATGCTCTGCTAGTTGTTTGGAGAGCGTTTTAAACCTAGTTTTTGCCACATTCGATGGAATTACCCACTAGTATTATTAATCCGAGGAGTTCTTAGGCCTGCATGACTAAATAATTTTATTTCGGGCGTCGGTTAAAAAAATGAAATATTTGCTTTACCCCTATGCTCTGCTAGGTGTTTGGAGAGCGTTTTAGACCTAGTTTTTGCCACATTCGATGGCAATACTCACAAGTATCATTAATCCGAGGAGTTCTCAGGCCTACATGACTAAGTAAATTTTTTTCGGGCGATGGTTAAAAAAATGAAATATTTGCTTTACCCCTATGCTCTGCTAGTTGTTTGGAGAGCGTTTTAGACCTAGTTTTTGCCACATTCGATGGCATTACCCACTAGTATTATTAATTCGAGGAGTTCTTAAGCCTGCATGACTAAATAATTTTTTTTCGGGCGATGGTTAAAAAAAAATATATTTGCTTTACCCCTATGCTCTGCTAGGTGTTTGGAGAGAGTTTTAGGCCTACTTTTGGACACATTTGATGGCACTACCTACTAACATCATTAATCCGAAGAGTTCTCAGGCCTACATGACTAAGTAATTTTTTTTCGGGCGATGGTTAAAAAAATGAAATATTTGCTTTACCCCTATGCTCTGCTAGGTGTTTGGAGAGCGTTTTAGACCTAGTTTTTGCCACATTCGATGGCATTACCCACTAGTATTATTAATCCGAGGAGTTCTTAGGCCTACATGACTAAGTAATTTTTTTTCGGGCGATGGTTAAAAAAATTAAATATTTGCTTTACCCCTATGCTCTGCTAGTTGTTTGGAGAGCGTTTTAAACCTAGTTTTTGCCACATTCGATGGCATTACCCACTAGTATTATTAATCCGAGGAGTTCTTAGGCCTGCATGACTAAATAATTTTATTTCGGGCGTCGGTTAAAAAAATGAAATATTTGCTTTACCCCTATGCTCTGCTAGGTGTTTGGAGAGCGTTTTAGGCCCAGTTTTTGCCACATTCGATGGCTTTACCCACTAGTATCATTAATCCGAGGAGTTCTCAGGCGTTGATGACTATGTAATTTTTTTTCAGGCGATGGTTAAAAAAATGAAATATTTGCTTTACCCCTATGCTCTGCTAGGTGTTTGGAGAGCGTTTTAGGCCTAGTTTTTGCCACATTCGATGGCATTACCCACAAGTATCATTAATCCGAGGAGTTCTTAGGCCTGCATGACTAAATATATTTTTTTCGGGCGATGGTTAAAAAAATGAAATATTTGCTTTACCCCTATGCTCTGCTAGGTGTTTGGAGAGCGTTTTAGGCCTAGTTTTTGCCACATTCGATGGCATTACCCACAAGTATCATTAATCCGAGGAGTTCTCAGGCCTACATGACTAAGTAATTTTTTTTCGGGCGATGGTTAAAAAAATAAAATATTTGCTTTACCCCTATGCTCTGCTAGGTGTTTGGAGAGCGTTTTAGGCCTAGTTTTTGCCACATTCGATGGCATTACCCAAAAGTATCATTAATCCGAGGAGTTCTCAGGCCTACATGACTAAGTAATTTTTTTTCGGGCGATGGTTAAAAAAATAAAATATTTGCTTTACCCCTATGCTCTGCTAGGTGTTTGGAGAGCGTTTTAGGCCTAGTTTTTGCCACATTCGATGGCATTACCCACAAGTATCATTAATCCGAGGAGTTCTCAGGCCTACATGACTAAGTAATTTTTTTTCAGGCGATGGTTAAAAAAATTAAATGTTTGCTTTACCCCTATGCTCTGCTAGTTGTTTGGAGAGCGTTTTAGACCTAGTTTTTGCCACATTCGATGGCAATACTCACAAGTATCATTAATCCGAGGAGTTCTCAGGCCTACATGACTAAGTAATTTTTTTTCGGGCGATGGTTAAAAAAATGAAATATTTGCTTTACCCCTATGCTCTGCTAGTTGTTTGGAGAGCGTTTTAGACCTAGTTTTTGCCACATTCGATGGCATTACCCACTAGTATTATTAATCCGAGGAGTTCTTAAGCCTGCATGACTAAATAATTTTTTTTCGGGCGATGGTTAAAAAAAATATATTTGCTTTACCCCTATGCTCTGCTAGGTGTTTGGAGAGAGTTTTAGGCCTACTTTTGGACACATTTGATGGCACTACCTACTAACATCATTAATCCGAAGAGTTCTCAGGCCTACATGACTAAGTAATTTTTTTTCGGGCGATGGTTAAAAAAATGAAATATTTGCTTTACCCCTATGCTCTGCTAGGTGTTTGGAGAGCGTTTTAGACCTAGTTTTTGCCACATTCGATGGCATTACCCACTAGTATTATTAATCCGAGGAGTTCTTAGGCCTACATGACTAAGTAATTTTTTTTCGGGCGATGGTTAAAAAAATGAAATATTTGCTTTACCCCTATGCTCTGCTAGTTGTTTGGAGAGCGTTTTAAACCTAGTTTTTGCCACATTCGATGGCATTACCCACTAGTATTATTAATCCGAGGAGTTCTTAGGCCTGCATGACTAAATAATTTTATTTCGGGCGTCGGTTAAAAAAATGAAATATTTGCTTTACCCCTATGCTCTGCTAGGTGTTTGGAGAGCGTTTTAGGCCCAGTTTTTGCCACATTCGATGGCATTACCCACTAGTATCATTAATCCGAGGAGTTCTCAGGCGTTGATGACTATGTAATTTTTTTTCAGGCGATGGTTAAAAAAATGAAATATTTGCTTTACCCCTATGCTCTGCTAGGTGTTTGGAGAGCGTTTTAGGCCTAGTTTTTGCCACATTCGATGGCATTACCCACAAGTATCATTAATCCGAGGAGTTCTTAGGCCTGCATGACTAAATATATTTTTTTCGGGCGATGGTTAAAAAAATGAAATATTTGCTTTACCCCTATGCTCTGCTAGGTGTTTGGAGAGCGTTTTAGGCCTAGTTTTTGCCACATTCGATGGCATTACCCACAAGTATCATTAATCCGAGGAGTTCTCAGGCCTACATGACTAAGTAATTTTTTTTCGGGCGATGGTTAAAAAAATAAAATATTTGCTTTACCCCTATGCTCTGCTAGGTGTTTGGAGAGCGTTTTAGGCCTAGTTTTTGCCACATTCGATGGCATTACCCAAAAGTATCATTAATCCGAGGAGTTCTCAGGCCTACATGACTAAGTAATTTTTTTTCGGGCGATGGTTAAAAAAATAAAATATTTGCTTTACCCCTATGCTCTGCTAGGTGTTTGGAGAGCGTTTTAGGCCTAGTTTTTGCCACATTCGATGGCATTACCCACAAGTATCATTAATCCGAGGAGTTCTCAGGCCTACATGACTGAGTAATTTTTTTTCGGGCGATGGTTAAAAAAATGAAATATTTGCTTTACCCCTATGCTCTGCTAGGTGTTTGGAGAGCGTTTTAGGCCTAGTTTTTGCCACATTCGATGGCATTACCCACAAGTATCATTAATCCGAGGAGTTCTCAGGCCTACATGACTGAGTAATTTTTTTTCGGGCGATGGTTAAAAAAATGAAATATTTGCTTTACCCCTATGCTCTGCTAGGTGTTTGGAGAGCGTTTTAGGCCTAGTTTTTGCCACATTCGATGGCATTACCCACTAGTAATATTAAACCGAGGAGTTCTCAGGCCTGCATGACTAAATATTTTTTTTCGGGCGATGGTTAAAAAAATAAAATATTTGCTTTACCCCTATGCTCTGCTAGGTGTTTGGAGAGCGTTTTAGGCCTAGTTTTTGCCACATTCGATGGCATTACCCACAAGTATCATTTATCCGAGGAGTTCTCAGGCCTACATGACTAAGTAATTTTTTTTCGGGCGATGGTTAAAAAAATGAAATATTTGCTTTACCCCTATGCTCTGCTAGGTGTTTGGAGAGCGTTTTAGGCCTAGTTTTTGCCACATTCGATGGCATTACCCACTAGTATTATTAATCCGAGGAGTTCTTAGGCCTGCATGACTAAATAATTTTTTTTCGGGCGATGGTTAAAAAAATAAAATATTTGCTTTACCCCTATGCTCTGCTAGGTGTTTGGAGAGCGTTTTAGGCCTAGTTTTTACCACATTCGATGGCATTACCCACAAGTTTTATTATTTCGAGGAGTTCTCAGGCCTGCATGACTAAGTTTTTTTTTTGGCGATGGTTAAAAAAATAAAATATTTGCTTTACCCCTATGCTCTGCTAGGTGTTTGAAGAGCGTTTAAGGCCTAGTTTTTGTCGCATTTCATGGCATTACCTACTAGTATCATTAATTCGAGGAGTTTTCAGGCGTTGATGACTAAGTAATTTTTTTTACAGGCGATGGTTAAAAAAATAAAATAGTTGCTTGACCCCTATGCTCTGCTAGGTGTTTGGAGGGTGTTTAAGAACTACTTTTTGACACATTTGATGGCACTACCTACTAACATCATTAATCCGAAGAGTTCTCAGGCCTACATGACTAAGTAATTTTTTTTCGGGCGATGGTTAAAAAAATGAAATATTTGCTTTACCCCTATGCTCTGCTAGGTGTTTGGAGAGCGTTTTAGACCTAGTTTTTGCCACATTCGATGGCATTACCCACTAGTATTATTAATCCGAGGAGTTCTTAGGCCTACATGACTAAGTAATTTTTTTTCGGGCGATGGTTAAAAAAATGAAATATTTGCTTTACCCCTATGCTCTGCTAGTTGTTTGGAGAGCGTTTTAAACCTAGTTTTTGCCACATTCGATGGCATTACCCACTAGTATTATTAATCCGAGGAGTTCTTAGGCCTGCATGACTAAATAATTTTATTTCGGGCGTCGGTTAAAAAAATGAAATATTTGCTTTACCCCTATGCTCTGCTAGGTGTTTGGAGAGCGTTTTAGGCCCAGTTTTTGCCACATTCGATGGCATTACCCACTAGTATCATTAATCCGAGGAGTTCTCAGGCGTTGATGACTATGTAAATTTTTTTCAGGCGATGGTTAAAAAAATGAAATATTTGCTTTACCCCTATGCTCTGCTAGGTGTTTGGAGAGCGTTTTAGGCCTAGTTTTTGCCACATTCGATGGCATTACCCACAAGTATCATTAATCCGAGGAGTTCTTAGGCCTGCATGACTAAATATATTTTTTCGGGCGATGGTTAAAAAAATGAAATATTTGCTTTACCCCTATGCTCTGCTAGGTGTTTGGAGAGCGTTTTAGGCCTAGTTTTTGCCACATTCGATGGCATTACCCACAAGTATCATTAATCTGAGGAGTTCTCAGGCCTACATGACTAAGTAATTTTTTTTCGGGCGATGGTTAAAAAAATGAAATATTTGCTTTACCCCTATGCTCTGCTAGTTGTTTGGAGAGCGTTTTAGACCTAGTTTTTGCCACATTCGATGGCATTACCCACTAGTATTATTAATCCGAGGAGTTCTTAAGCCTGCATGACTAAATAATTTTTTTTCGGGCGATGGTTAAAAAAAATATATTTGCTTTACCCCTATGCTCTGCTAGGTGTTTGGAGAGCGTTTTAGGCCTACTTTTGGACACATTTGATGGCACTACCTACTAACATCATTAATCCGAAGAGTTCTCAGGCCTACATGACTAAGTAATTTTTTTTCGGGCGATGGTTAAAAAAATGAAATATTTGCTTTACCCCTATGCTCTGCTAGGTGTTTGGAGAGCGTTTTAGGCATAGTTTTTGCCACATTCGATGGCATTACCCACTAGTATCATTAATCCGAGGAGTTCTCAGGCCTGCATGACTAAATAATTTTTTTTCGGGCGATGGTTAAAAAAATAAAATATTTGCTTTACCCCTATGCTCTGCTAGGTGTTTGGAGAGCGTTTTAGGCCTAGTTTTTGCCACATTCGATGGCATTACCCACTAGTAATATTAAACCGAGGAGTTCTCAGGCCTGCATGACTAAATATTTTTTTTCGGGCGATGGTTAAAAAAATAAAATATTTGCTTTACCCCTATGCTCTGCTAGGTGTTTGGAGAGCGTTTTAGGCCTAGTTTTTGCCACATTCGATGGCATTACCCACAAGTATCATTTATCCGAGGAGTTCTTAGGCCTACATGACTAAGTAATTTTTTTTCGGGCGATGGTAAAAAAAAAAATATTAGCTTGACCCCTATGCTCTGCTAGTTGTTTGGAAAGCGTTTTAGACCTAGTTTTTGCCACATTCAATGGTATTACCCACTAGTATTATTAATCCGAGGAGTTCTTAGGCCTGCATGACTAAATATATTTTTTTCGGGCGATGGTTAAAAAAATAAAATGTTTGCTTGACCCCTTTGCTCTGCTAGGTGTTTGGAGGGTGTTTAAGACCTACTTTTGGATAAATTCGATGGCATTACCCACTAGTATCATTATTCCGAGGAGTTCTCAGGCCTGCATGACTAAGTTGTTTTTTTTTGGCGATGGTTAAAAAAATAAAATATTTGCTTTACACCTATGCTTTTATTATCCTTGTTTTTCTTCCTTACGTTTAGCGATAACTTCACGATAGCATTGGAAACTTTTTTTTAATGTTTTGTTTCCTGATACACAATTTAATACAAGTTGGATAATCAAATCAAAGGCACATGTTGGTAACATTTATATTACATGATGCTTACCGCACCGGTCTCAGCAGACTTTCATGTTGAAGTACTGGTATAAGACCGTACTTCACACCTTTGATCGTCCAAATATGTCGGCTTAGCACGTTTCTTTAATGGAATCGCTTCAATTATGTCCTTCGACTTGACATTTTTAATCAGTCTTCTCTATTCCTCCTGGACACTAGATTCATTATCAGCTGACATTGGTATGGGCAACTCTATCACATTTGTGTCTCCTTGACAGCCGATTAAATCTGCCAAGCGTCCTCTTTGAAAAATCGGCTGATAGACTGACTGCGGTGCGCAGAACTTTATCGAGGACCTCATTTCGCAACAGATCCGTTTTTCCATCCATGCGTACATAGAGAAAAAAAATACGCTTCAATGACATATCTCCACCAATTATCCACTGTGACACCATTGCTGATAGATGGCAAATTTCTAAGCGCATAAACATTGCTGGCAATACCGACGGATTCCTCATGACAGCATCGTAGGACTTTTGTAAGTAGTCCACGATACTAGAACATTTGCCGAATATTTCGGCCACAGCAATCAACAGTGCCCATCCAAAATCAGTCACGACAATGGGCGGGATCGGCGCGTTTGTTGCTAATAATAATTAAAATAATGGCGTAGGGATGTGACGACCCCATCGCCCACTGGATTTGAGCGGTGCAATCAGTCAGCGCAGGGCAGCGTACCTGAGAGCTCCTGGGGGACTCCGTCGTCCAATCAAGTCCTCCGCCTCTGGCTTGCCTTAACCGGCCGTCCAGAGTGGGGTCGCGAGAGCTGTGTTCTCGAGGGTAGATGTGGTAACCTAAGTGGCGAGTTAGCTATATGTTTAAAGTCCAGTGACACCTCTCTACCCCCAGCCTTCATACCGGTGTTGCCCTCGAGCCATCTTAGATGTCGCTTTTTGTGGGGGCCCATCTTATGTGGGCGAGTCACCGTTTGCCGGAAATAAAATTGATTATCATTTTGTTAGGCAGACGTCCGATTTTATTCTCTATAATCCAGTACTTTCAGTCCACCACCTTCACCTAATAGTCCAGTATATCTTAGATTCCATTAAATCTCAATAGTTTATACACCCTGGCGGGTGCTGCCTCTGCGTGCGTCCCATGACTCGGGCAGGTGCAACATCCACTCGGGTACCCCTTACATTTCATTAAATTGTCGAAAGGGTCTCTGCTTGTTGACTTCGGCTCCGCGTACGCTTCCCAAAAGTCCGGAACGCCATTGTTCCGTGATGGGAAAGACATACAAATATTAAAATAACATAAAATAAATGGCGTAAAAAGGTCGGTACACTGCTCCCTTTTTGTCACGAGGAATCACTGAGAGAGAAAGATATACTGTGCCCCTGTATCTTCACGTCGAGCAACACTTCCCATGGCGTCGATAGTGAGAACAGTATTCGTTTTTTTTTGTATGCGGGTTTTATACATTTGTACTTTTTCGAGATGCCAATAAATACAGTTCAATTTATGAATAGCAATGTGATGGGTGTATACCCTACAATCTACCCATATTTTTAATTTCTTAACAAATTTAATGATGGGTTTTCGATCTGCAAATTGTAGTATTTCTCCACAAAACGTTGTTCTTTGGCCTTTCGTAACACTGCGGTTGAGGGTGAAATTGCGCCCGGCTTCCGTGCGCCGTCATACTGGCAAGCGTCAATCAGATTGTCCGCGACATTTCGACGACGCACCCCTCGTAATTGGCGCCTTTTTGCCCCTGTGTGAGCCGCCGGGTATATGCCTTCGAAGAAGTATTTTATAATGACATCGACGTCATTGGGCGGTTCTCGCATCAATTTGCCACATAATATGTAAATAAATAATTATCTGCTCCTAATATTTTGATATAAAAATATCTACCCATATCACAACACTATGAGCAGCATACACTTATTTAAACTTTCACGATTTTCACACATTATAAATTTACTAAAACGGGGCTTAATCGTGTATAAACTTAGAAAACAAACCTCCGACGTTTCAAGGGCGACATTGCCCCCGTGGTCCCGGAGAAAGACTGGCTGAGGTTGACATCAACATCTTCTAGCTGCGCGGGTTTTACGAACTACCCGCACTTGGTCTTGATTATCAACTTGAACATTTTGCGCACTAGGGATGTGACTCTGTCGACACACTACACTCACGATGTCCGATTTTTGAGCAGGTGATATTCGATTACGCTTACATTTATCAATGACTGGATTCCATGTAGACGAGATTCTAAAACCGTCATCCCGATTGAAATTGGGGTATTTCTTGATTTCAATGGCTTCCCGTACTTTCCTACTATGGAAACGACGATCCGTTGAAAGGATTTTAGGGTTATGCAATTCAATCCAATGGTTTGGTCCAGAATCTAACAAATGTTCGGCAACCGCAGACTTGTGTACCTGGCGATTTCTGACAGCTGCGATATGTTCCTTCACTCTTTCCGCCATGGTACGCTTCGTTTGGCCGATGTAGGAACTACCACAACTGCAATCAATCTTATAAACACCAGGTGACTGGTACGGGATAACATCCTTCGGCGATCTTAGATTGCCCGAAATCTTGGATAAAGGGGTAAACACAATTTTTATGGAGTACTTCGCTAGCACTGTGCCAATCTTGTCTGTCACCCCTTTCACATAAGGCAAAAATGCCGGTTGTCTCGAAACATCAGGACGCTTCTCTCTTGCTTTTCGTCTGGGCTGCCACTTCTTCACCTTATACCCATTCCATCTGAGTACCTCCTGAATATGTGTCATCTCACTCTGAATATGTGTCTGTCGGAGGTTTGTTTTCTAAGTTTATACACGATTAAGCCCCGTTTTAGTAAATTTATAACTATGAGCAGCATGTTTGGTAGTTTTGACAATAACATGCCAAAACTACCTGTTTGATTTCTATGAATATATATTACAGGACATTCTTACACAAATTGATGAGTCCCGCAGTAAGCTCAAGAAGGCTTGTGTTACGGGTACTCAGACAACGATAGGTATATATAATATACAAATACATAGAAAACATCCATGACTCAGGAACAAATATCTGTGTCCGTCACACAAATCAATACCCTTACCGGGATTCGAACCCAGGACCATCGGCATAGCAGGCATGGTTGCTACGAAATCAAAGTTAATGGCGCTTCTACATGTAAGGTTGTCACACTAAAGAGGTCCGTGCTCTGTACGTACCTTCACATATTATGTTGAAATTGAGCCAGTCATTATCTGTTATATATTTAAAGTAAGAAATAAACAATACACTATTTTGTTTAACTCATTGCTTTATAAGCATTATAAGTATTTTAGATAGGTATTTGTTGTTTTACTGAGGACACCTATCACCATCTAGTGGTAAATGTAATGAAATATCAACAGGAAAAAACTAATATTTAAGTAACTAACGAAAAGCCAATCATTATCTCTCATGTTTTAAAAGAAATAAACGATACCTACATATTTATTTAGACCTTGTCTTTTTAACCTATTTGTCTTTTTAATGAGGACACCCATTGCCATCTAGTGGTGAGTAGAATCAAGTATTACTTGATATAAGTTTTTTCTTCTTAATATTTGATTATGTGTGCCACTAGATGGCTGTAGTAGTCCTCTTTAAAATGACAAAAAGTTCAAAATACCTATAATGCAAACAACCAATGAGTTCTAAAAAATAATGTATCCTTTATTTCTTACTATTTTAAATTTATAACAGATAATGACTGGCTCAATTCCAACATAATCTATGTAGGTACCTAATGAATATCTATTGAACCTTAGTACTTTTACTATGTACCTAAATTCTTCAAATTTTGAAAACTGAATCAAAATCCTGATTTTAAAATTAAATATGCAAAAAATATATCGTAATAAAAACAATTTTTATTTATTCAATTCTGTAGTTTCACCTGAGTGCACTAGATGGCGGTGAGATCGAAATAGATGGCGCTATCGTTAGTTTTTATTTTCCATCGCCAAAGTTTACCTAAGTGCACGTTTATACCAACGAGTAAGTTCTCTAAATTGTCTAGTACTTTGAGTTGTGGTGTTGTTTGACTGTGCTGTCGCGTCTTATGGTAATTAGAGGTATTTTGAAGAATAATAAGTGGAAAAAAACATTATTTTTGGTAGATATGGCGTCAAAACCATATGATAAAATTGCCCTACAGCAATTGTTGTTATCGGACAATTATAGGTCCGTAGATGATAATGGTGCAGTTTTCCCGCCCTCTAATGAGGTTTTCAATCAAATATCGTTATGTATGGAAAATCAAGGCTCCAAAATTACACCTAAACATGTGCATACGATTGTAAATAATAATCGTAATGGTCTTAAAGATGCCATTTTAAAGCAATTTAATATAACTGAATTGTCGACTTCGACTTCCGCGTCCAATATTAGCGGCGAGTGTTCATTGACGTTGCCACCGTCGGAGTCGGATCAAAGTATCGATCCTTCTGCCTGTAATCCTTCTGCGTCTTATGACAAATGTGTTAACATTGTTGTAACCCCTGAAAAGTGGCAACTGATGCGCCCCCAACAGAAAACATACGGTACGCGCATTTGCTACAAGATGCAAAGTGGCTGGACTGACATCATAGCGGAAGCTATGTGGGTCCAGCACAAACTAGACTGCGTTTTTGCCTTCAAAAACAATAATGTGTATACCAGCCCTATTGCCGCAAACTTTTTAACTTTTGAAGGGCATTGCCAAGAGTGCAAAGCCAAATTATGTGGTAAATTGTTGCGCGAGCCGGCCAATGACGTCGACATCATTATAAAATGCTTCATCGAAGGCATACACCCGGCGGCTCACACAGGGGCAAAAAGGCGCCAATTACGAGGTGTGCGTCGTCGAAATGTCGCGGACAATCTGATTGATGCACGCCAGGATGGCGTAACTTGGCGGCGCAAGGAAGCCGGGCGACTCAAGGAGTTCGGTGGTAAGAACCCGCCTATTTTACCCTCAACCGCAGTGTTACGAAAGGCCAAAGAACAAAGGTTAGTGGAGAAATACGATTTGCAGTTCGCAAACCCATCGTTAAATTTGTTAAAAAATGCCAAATATGGACAGTTTGTAGGGTGTATCCATCATATCGCTATTCATAAATTTAACTGTATATATTGGCGCCCAGAACAACTACAAATGTATAAAGCCCGCATACAAAAAAACGAAAATGCTGTTCTCACTATCGACGCCACGGGAAGTGTTGCTCGACGTGAAGATACAGGGACACCGTATATGTTCCTCTATCAGTGTGTCCTCGTGACGGAAGAGGGCAGTGTGCCCACCTTTCAGATGGTTTCAGCTGACCAGCGATCGCTAATAGTGGCTCATTTTTTACGCCTGATATTAGCAGCAAACGCGCCGATCCCGCCCATTGTCGTGACTGATTTTGGATGGGCACTGTTGATTGCTGTGGCCGAAATATTCGGCAAATGTTCTAGTCTCGCGGACTACTTACAAAGGTGCTACGATGCTGTTATGAGGAATCCGTCGGTATTGCCAGCGACGTTTATGCGCTTAGACATTTGCCATCTTTCGGCAATGGTGTCACAGTGGCTATCTGGTGGAGATAAGTCGTTGGAGCGTCGTTTTTTTTCTCGGTGCATTGAAAAAGCCAGTAAACTGCAAAATATCAGTGACTTGAGTTTCTTCATAGAGTCGATGTTGATCATCTCTATGAGCAAATATATTGGGGAAGATGTCGACAACGAGCCCCTTCCGTCTGCTCTCCGACTTAAGTTTTTAAATGACGCAATCAAGGGTGAGGATACAAAGGAAGCGGAGGAGGATTGTCGTTCGGTGGATCGTAATTGGCAGGATCACGTAGGGGAAGATGTTTCGCAAACCTGTGGGTCGGGCTGGAAGACATGGGCCGATGATATATTCAATAGGGCGCTCGGCATAGTCCGTCAGTCACGCCTAGGCGACACTATAAATGCGTGCTATGACGAGGCATTTGCTGGTAGATTAAAAAAACAGCTGATGCCATACGTGCCACTGTGGACATGTGTCATGATTCTGATTCTGATTCTGATTCTGATTCTTGTGGTAACTCCAGCCAGCAGTTCTGCAGCAAGGACTCGGAAGCAGTGACTACGAGAGAGAAGAGGTGTTGAGGGTAATAATAACTTTAGGGGTTCGTATGATCCTCTGATTTAGCATGATCGGTAAAATCGGCGGAGTATGTCAGAATCACGCCGCACCGACCACACCTTAAATGCTAGATCAAACTGGATATGCGAGCCCTCATGCCTAATAAGCCTCATCAGCTTCCGCCGCCCCACCGCAGGCAGCAGTGCCACTGTGGACATGTGTCATGGTACCAATTTTTGGAAGAGGTGATTTCACTGCCACTTCAGCTGCAGTCGAATCGGAATTCGCAGATTTAAAAAAACGGGATTTTAAAGGAGAAATCCCGATGCGAGTTGACAGATTTGTCTTGCAACATATGGAAAGGATAGATGAGAAAATTAAGGAGCGTTGCGTGGTGACGGATCTGTTGCGAAACGAGGTCCTCGATAAAGTTCCGCGCACCGCAGTCAGTCCTTCAGCCGATTTTTGTAAAGAGGACGTTGAGCACATTTCAATCGGCTGTCAAGGAGACACAAATGTGACAGAGTTGCCCATACCAATATCAGCTGATAATGAATGGAGTGTCCAGGAGGAATGGAGAGGGCTCATTAAAAATGTCAAGTCGGAAGACATAATTGAAGAGATTCCACAAAAGAAACGTTACAAGCCGACATATTTAGACGATTGTCCTGAATGGGATTACGTCAAAGGTGCGAAGTACGGTCTTATACCCGTACTTCAAAATGGAAGTCTGCTGGGACCAGTGCGGTTAGGCTCACTTAATATAAATGTTACCGAGACATGCGCCTTTGATTCGATTTTCCAACTTGTGTTAAATTGTGTATCTGGAAACAAAACATACAAAGAAAGTGTTTCCACCACCGAATGTGCCTTAATTAAGTTATCGCTAAACGTTGGGCAGAAAAACAAGATCAATAAAGATCACTATGTGCAGCGGGCAGAAATATTGAGGAATACGACCATACTGGAAGGAGCTCTAGTAGCCATTTCCCAAAAAATATACCGCCTTGTGGCAAAATGTAACGTCGCCCACCTAGTACAGTCTCTCTTTGAGCTAGACCCAGTGTCACGTCCAGACTAACATGTTCCTGTGGATATGCTAATGAGAGACGTTACGTTTTGCTTGACGTCAATGTGAATATTCTAATAAGTGGTGGTTTGCATTTAATGCAAAATGCAATCGACGATTGCGATTGCATTACGAGGAAATGCAAGAATTGTTCATTGCCAGTTGGCGTTGTCAGGGAGTACGGTCCGCATATTATAGTCGACACGTCAGTTGTGACCGATCGTGGCTATTTAGCCATGAATTATCCTGACATAGATGTAGTTAAACAAACTTTGCAGTCCATTCAAAGAACCATCACCGTCGGGGGCAAGTCGTATTTGCTAACAGGCGTTGTAGACTACAGCGTAGATCAGAGCCACTACGTCGCATACGCTCTGTCTGGCCTGTATTGGTACAGATACGACGACCTCGTGAAAAAGCGCACTACAGCGAATATCCGGACCAAAATTACCCCGCACCTCATATATTATGCCTTATGCAATATCACATAATATTGTTACCATTGCCTTGTGTTTAACCATAACCATATCCCTTTTCATTAAAATTGCAACGGTTAACACTCACGTATTTTTATCACAATAGACGTGACATGTTTCGTCTGCATCGGGCAGACATCGTCGGACAGACAGAGTGGTGTTGTGACCGATACAGACAAAACATGTCACGCCTATTGTGATAAAAATACGTGAGTGTTAACCGTTGCAATTTTAATGTCAGTATGACTCACGTAAGTTTAAATTATATATCCCTTCTTATTGCATATAGGTACCTAAATCCGTTCCATAACATGTCTGTAATCTAAATGATTTTAACCATCAATTCCTAATTATAAACGGAAAGGTTAACATTAAACCACTACAAAATATAATAAAAACGGCACAGCTTTCGAGATTTGCCGTGAAAAATAAATAAGTTATGCTTTGTCAATTTGCCTAAAAACGATCTTCTTACGGTAGTTTTTCTACTCCAGCACTTCTATTTGTCAATTAGATGACTAACAGCGATATTAAAGAAGAATACATTATAACGTTGCCTATAGTATTCCATAAGAACACTGTTCCTATGGATTTTCATACAATATATGAGTACTGTTGTTGTTGTTTTTTTAATTAATATAGTGGGTACAACGCACAACATATTCCTATAGGCCTTAAAATATACGTGCGATCCTATTCTGAAACTTGCTGACGCTAGTTTCATAAAAACTTCCCTTCTAAGCAAAACCGCCATATTCTATCGAAGTAGCGGAGTACCTTTTCTTCAAATCCAACTACATGCTGAATAACGCATCCACCGCGATGGTCGTGCTGACCGGTTCGTGGTACGATGGGACGATTGTTTGTCACCCGATAAACCGCACGTAAACTTGTCATGTGGCCGATTGGATGGGGTTGTGGGTACCTGCACGTCTAGCATAGGTAACTTACACCCGCGAGTGTAACCGCGAGTAGACAAATCCTACCCGCGTCTGTTACTCTCGCGTTTCACAGCACAACTTACACCCGCGACAGCAATTGACAGGAAGAGAACTCAAAGTCGCGGCTCTAACGCGGCCTAAAACGCTCTCCAAACACCTAGCAGAGCATAGGGGTCAAGCAAACATTTTATTTTTTTAACCATCGCCCGAAAAAAAATTACTTAGTCATGTAGGCCTGAGAACTCCTCGGATTAATGATACTTGTGGGTAATTCCATCGAATGTGGCAAAAACTAGGCCTAAAACGCTCTCCAAACACCTAGCAGAGCATAGGGGTAAAGCAAATATTTCATTTTTTTAACCATCGCCCGAAAAAAAATTACTCAGTCATGTAGGCCTGAGAACTCCTCGGATTAATGATACTTGTGGGTAATGCCATCGAATGTGGCAAAAACTAGGCCTAAAACGCTCTCCAAACACCTAGCAGAGCATAGGGGTAAAGCAAATATTTTATTTTTTTAACCATCGCCCGAAAAAAAATTACTTAGTCATGTAGGCCTGAGAACTCCTCGGATTAATGATACTTTTGGGTAATGCCATCGAATGTGGCAAAAACTAGGCCTAAAACGCTCTCCAAACACCTAGCAGAGCATAGGGGTAAAGCAAATATTTCATTTTTTTAACCATCGCCCGAAAAAAAATTACTTAGTCATGTAGGCCTGAGAACTCCTCGGATTAATAATACTAGTGGGTAATGCCATCGAATGTGGCAAAAACTAGGTTTAAAACGCTCTCCAAACAACTAGCAGAGCATAGGGGTAAAGCAAACATTTTATTTTTTTAACCATCGCCCGAAAAAAAATTACTTAGTCATGTAGGCCTGAGAACTCCTCGGATTAATGATACTTGTGGGTAATGCCATCGAATGTGGCAAAAACTAGGCCTAAAACGCTCTCCAAACACCTAGCAGAGCATAGGGGTAAAGCAAATATTTCATTTTTTTAACCATCGCCCGAAAAAAAATTACTCAGTCATGTAGGCCTGAGAACTCCTCGGATTAATGATACTTGTGGGTAATGCCATCGAATGTGGCAAAAACTAGGCCTAAAACGCTCTCCAAACACCTAGCAGAGCATAGGGGTAAAGCAAATATTTCATTTTTTTAACCATCGCCCGAAAAAAAATTACTCAGTCATGTAGGCCTGAGAACTCCTCGGATTAATGATACTTGTGGGTAATGCCATCGAATGTGGCAAAAACTAGGCCTAAAACGCTCTCCAAACACCTAGCAGAGCATAGGGGTAAAGCAAATATTTTATTTTTTTAACCATCGCCCGAAAAAAAATTACTTAGTCATGTAGGCCTGAGAACTCCTCGGATTAATGATACTTTTGGGTAATGCCATCGAATGTGGCAAAAACTAGGCCTAAAACGCTCTCCAAACACCTAGCAGAGCATAGGGGTAAAGCAAATATTTTATTTTTTTAACCATCGCCCGAAAAAAAATTACTTAGTCATGTAGGCCTGAGAACTCCTCGGATTAATGATACTTTTGGGTAATGCCATCGAATGTGGCAAAAACTAGGCCTAAAACGCTCTCCAAACACCTAGCAGAGCATAGGGGTAAAGCAAATATTTTATTTTTTTAACCATCGCCCGAAAAAAAATTACTTAGTCATGTAGGCCTGAGAACTCCTCGGATTAATGATACTTGTGGGTAATGCCATCGAATGTGGCAAAAACTAGGCCTAAAACGCTTTAGTCTCAGTTTTTAACCATAACCATATCCCTTTTCATTAAAATTGCAACGGTTAACACTCACGTATTTTTATCACAATAGACGTGACATGTTTCGTCTGCATCGGGCAGACATCGTCGGACAGACAGAGTGGTGTTGTGACCGATACAGACAAAACATGTCACGCCTATTGTGATAAAAATACGTGAGTGTTAACCGTTGCAATTTTAATGTCAGTATGACTCACGTAAGTTTAAATTATATATCCCTTCTTATTGCATATAGGTACCTAAATCCGTTCCATAACATGTCTGTAATCTAAATGATTTTAACCATCAATTCCTAATTATAAACGGAAAGGTTAACATTAAACCACTACAAAATATAATAAAAACGGCACAGCTTTCGAGATTTGCCGTGAAAAATAAATAAGTTATGCTTTGTCAATTTGCCTAAAAACGATCTTCTTACGGTAGTTTTTCTACTCCAGCACTTCTATTTGTCAATTAGATGACTAACAGCGATATTAAAGAAGAATACATTATAACGTTGCCTATAGTATTCCATAAGAACACTGTTCCTATGGATTTTCATACAATATATGAGTACTGTTGTTGTTGTTTTTTTAATTAATATAGTGGGTACAACGCACAACATATTCCTATAGGCCTTAAAATATACGTGCGATCCTATTCTGAAACTTGCTGACGCTAGTTTCATAAAAACTTCCCTTCTAAGCAAAACCGCCATATTCTATCGAAGTAGCGGAGTACCTTTTCTTCAAATCCAACTACATGCTGAATAACGCATCCACCGCGATGGTCGTGCTGACCGGTTCGTGGTACGATGGGACGATTGTTTGTCACCCGATAAACCGCACGTAAACTTGTCATGTGGCCGATTGGATGGGGTTGTGGGTACCTGCACGTCTAGCATAGGTAACTTACACCCGCGAGTGTAACCGCGAGTAGACAAATCCTACCCGCGTCTGTTACTCTCGCGTTTCACAGCACAACTTACACCCGCGACAGCAATTGACAGGAAGAGAACTCAAAGTCGCGGCTCTAACGCGGCCTAAAACGCTCTCCAAACACCTAGCAGAGCATAGGGGTCAAGCAAACATTTTATTTTTTTAACCATCGCCCGAAAAAAAATTACTTAGTCATGTAGGCCTGAGAACTCCTCGGATTAATGATACTTGTGGGTAATGCCATCGAATGTGGCAAAAACTAGGCCTAAAACGCTCTCCAAACACCTAGCAGAGCATAGGGGTAAAGCAAATATTTCATTTTTTTAACCATCGCCCGAAAAAAAATTACTCAGTCATGTAGGCCTGAGAACTCCTCGGATTAATGATACTTGTGGGTAATGCCATCGAATGTGGCAAAAACTAGGCCTAAAACGCTCTCCAAACACCTAGCAGAGTATAGGGGTAAAGCAAATATTTTATTTTTTTAACCATCGCCCGAAAAAAAATTACTTAGTCATGTAGGCCTGAGAACTCCTCGGATTAATGATACTTTTGGGTAATGCCATCGAATGTGGCAAAAACTAGGCCTAAAACGCTCTCCAAACACCTAGCAGAGCATAGGGGTAAAGCAAATATTTTATTTTTTTAACCATCGCCCGAAAAAAATTACTTAGTCATGTAGGCCTGAGAACTCCTCGGATTAATGATACTTGTGGGTAATGCCATCGAATGTGGCAAAAACTAGGCGTAAAACGCTCTCCAAACACCTAGCAGAGCATAGGGGTAAAGCAAACATTTTATTTTTTTAACCATCGCCCGAAAAAAAATTACTTAGTCATGTAGGCCTGAGAACTCCTCGGATTAATGATACTTGTGGGTAATGCCATCGAATGTGGCAAAAACTAGGCCTAAAACGCTCTCCAAACACCTAGCAGAGCATAGGGGTAAAGCAAATATTTCATTTTTTTAACCATCGCCCGAAAAAAAATTACTCAGTCATGTAGGCCTGAGAACTCCTCGGATTAATGATACTTGTGGGTAATGCCATCGAATGTGGCAAAAACTAGGCCTAAAACGCTCTCCAAACACCTAGCAGAGCACAGGGGTAAAGCAAATATTTTATTTTTTTAACCATCGCCCGAAAAAAATATATTTAGTCATGCAGGCCTAAGAACTCCTCGGATTAATGATACTTGTGGGTAATGCCATCGAATGTGGCAAAAACTAGGCCTAAAACGCTCTCCAAACACCTAGCAGAGCATAGGGGTAAAGCAAATATTTTATTTTTTTAACCATCGCCCGAAAAAAATATATTTAGTCATGTAGGCCTAAGAACTCCTCGGATTAATAATACTAGTGGGTAATGCCATCGAATGTGGCAAAAACTAGGTCTAAAACGCTCTCCACACAACTAGCAGAGCATAGGGGTAAAGCAAATATTTCATTTTTTTAACCATCGCCCGAAAAAAAATTACAAAGTCATGTAGGCCTGAGAACTCCTCGGATTAATGATACTTGTGGGTAATGCCATCGAATGTGGCAAAAACTAGGCCTAAAACGCTCTCCAAACACCTAGCAGAGCATAGGGGTAAAGCAAATATTTTATTTTTTTAACCATCGCCCGAAAAAAAATTACTTAGTCATGTAGGCCTGAGAACTCCTCGGATTAATGATACTTTTGGGTAATGCCATCGAATGTGGCAAAAACTAGGCTTTAAACACCCTCCAAACACCTAGCAGAGCATAGGGGTAAAGCAAATATTTTATTTTTTTAACCATCGCCCGAAAAAAAATTACTTAGTCATGTAGGCCTGAGAACTCCTCGGATTAATGATACTTGTGGGTAATGCCATCGAATGTGGCAAAAACTAGGTCTAAAACGCTCTCCAAACACCTAGCAGAGCATAGGGGTAAAGCAAATATTTCATTTTTTTAACCATCGCCCGAAAAAAAATTACTTAGTCATGTAGGCCTAAGAACTCCTCGGATAAATAATACTAGTGGGTAATGCCATCGAATGTGGCAAAAACTAGGCTTTAAACACCCTCCAAACACCTAGCAGAGCATAGGGGTAAAGCAAATATTTCATTTTTTTAACCATCGCCCGAAAAAAAATTACTTAGTCATGTAGGCCTAAGAACTCCTCGGATTAATAATACTAGTGGGTAATGCCATCGAATGTGGCAAAAACTAGGTCTAAAACGCTCTCCAAACACCTAGCAGAGCATAGGGGTAAAGCAAATATTTTATTTTTTTAACCATCGCCCGAAAAAAAATTACTTAGTCATGTAGGCCTGAGAACTCCTCGGATTAATGATACTTTTGGGTAATGCCATCGAATGTGGCAAAAACTAGGCCTAAAACGCTCTCCAAACACCTAGCAGAGCATAGGGGTAAAGCAAATATTTTATTTTTTTAACCATCGCCCGAAAAAAAATTACTTAGTCATGTAGGCCTAAGAACTCCTCGGATAAATAATACTAGTGGGTAATGCCATCGAATGTGGCAAAAACTAGGCTTTAAACACCCTCCAAACACCTAGCAGAGCATAGGGGTAAAGCAAATATTTCATTTTTTTAACCATCGCCCGAAAAAAAATTACTTAGTCATGTAGGCCTGAGAACTCCTCGGATTAATGATACTTGTGGGTAATGCCATCGAATGTGGCAAAAACTAGGCCTAAAACGCTCTCCAAACACCTAGCAGAGCATAGGGGTAAAGCAAATATTTAATTTTTTTAAACATCGCCCGAAAAAAAATTACTTAGTCACGTAGGCCTGAGAACTCTTCGGATTAATGATACATGTGGGTAATGCCATCGAATGTGGCAAAAACTAGGCCTAAAACGCTCTCCAAACACCTAGCAGAGCATAGGGGTAAAGCAAATATTTTATTTTTTTAACCATCGCCCGAAAAAAAATTAGTTAGTCATTTAGGCCTGAGAACTCCTCGGATTTATGATACTAGTGAGTAATGCCATCGAATGTGGTAAAAACTAGGCCTAAAACGCTCTCCAAAGACCTAGCAGAGCATAGGGGTAAAGCATGGGTAAAGCAAACATTTTATTTTTTTAACCATCGCCCGAAAAAAAATTACTTAGTCATGTAGGCCTGAGAACTCCTCGGATTAATGATACTTTTGGGTAATGCCATCGAATGTGGCAAAAACTAGGCCTAAAACGCTCTCCAAACACCTAGCAGAGCATAGGGGTAAAGCAAATATTTTATTTTTTTAACCATCGCCCGAAAAAAAATTACTTAGTCATGTAGGCCTGAGAACTCCTCGGATTAATGATACTTGTGGGTAATGCCATCGAATGTGGCAAAAACTAGGCCTAAAACGCTCTCCAAACACCTAGCAGAGCATAGGGGTAAAGCAAATATTTTATTTTTTTAACCATCGCCCGAAAAAAAATTAGTTAGTCATTTAGGCCTGAGAACTCCTCGGATTTATGATACTAGTGAGTAATGCCATCGAATGTGGTAAAAACTAGGCCTAAAACGCTCTCCAAAGACCTAGCAGAGCATAGGGGTAAAGCATGGGTAAAGCAAACATTTTATTTTTTTAACCATCGCCCGAAAAAAAATTACTTAGTCATGTAGGCCTGAGAACTCCTCGGATTAATGATACTTTTGGGTAATGCCATCGAATGTGGCAAAAACTAGGCCTAAAACGCTCTCCAAACACCTAGCAGAGCATAGGGGTAAAGCAAATATTTTATTTTTTTAACCATCGCCCGAAAAAAAATTAGTTAGTCATTTAGGCCTGAGAACTCCTCGGATTTATGATACTAGTGAGTAATGCCATCGAATGTGGTAAAAACTAGGCCTAAAACGCTCTCCAAAGACCTAGCAGAGCATAGGGGTAAAGCATGGGTAAAGCAAATATTTCATTTTTTTAACCATCGCCCGAAAAAAAATTACTTAGTCATGTAGGCCTGAGAACTCCTCGGATTATGGATACTTGTGGGTAATGCCATCGAATGTGGCAAAAACAAGGCCTAATACGCTCTCCAAACACCTAGCAGAGCATAGGGGTAAAGCAAATATTTTATTTTTTTAACCATCGCCCGAAAAAAAAATATTTAGTCATGCAGGCCTAAGAACTCCTCGGATTAATAATACAAGTGGGTAATGCCATCGAATGTGGCAAAACTAGGCCTAAAACGCTCTCCAAACACCTAGCAGAGCATAGGGGTAAAGCAAATATTTTATTTTTTTAACCATCGCCCGAAAAAAAATTACTTAGTCATGTAGGCCTGAGAACTCCTCGGATTAATGATACTTGTGGGTAATGCCATCGAATGTGGCAAAAACTAGGCCTAAAACGCTCTCCAAACACCTAGCAGAGCATAGGGGTAAAGCAAATATTTCATTTTTTTAACCATCGCCCGAAAAAAATTACTTAGTCATGTAGGCCTGAGAACTCTTCGGATTAATGATACTTGTGGGTAATGCCATCGAATGTGGCAAAAACTAGGCCTAAAACGCTCTCCAAACACCTAGCAGAGCATAGGGGTAAAGCAAATATTTTATTTTTTTAACCATCGCCCGAAAAAAATATATTTAGTCATGCAGGCCTAAGAACTCCTCGGATTAATGATACTTGTGGGTAATGCCATCGAATGTGGCAAAAACTAGGCCTAAAACGCTCTCCAAACACCTAGCAGAGCATAGGGGTAAAGCAAATATTTCATTTTTTTAACCATCGCCCGAAAAAAAATTACTTAGTCATGTAGGCCTGAGAACTCCTCGGATTAATGATACTTTTGGGTAATGCCATCGAATGTGGCAAAAACTAGGCCTAAAACGCTCTCCAAAGACCTAGCAGAGCATAGGGGTAAAGCATGGGTAAAGCAAACATTTTAATTTTTTAACCATCGCCCGAAAAAAAATTACTTAGTGAGGTAGGCCTGAGAACTCCTCGGTTTAATAATACTAGTAGGCGATGCCATCTTATGTGGCAAAAACTAGGCCTAAAACGCTCTCCAAACACCTAGCAGAGCATAGGGGTAAAGCAAATATTTCATTTTTTTAACCGACGCCCGAAATAAAATTATTTAGTCATGCAGGCCTAAGAACTCCTCGGATTAATAATACTAGTGGGTAATGCCATCGAATGTGGCAAAAACTAGGTTTAAAACGCTCTCCAAACAACTAGCAGAGCATAGGGGTAAAGCAAATATTTCATTTTTTTAACCATCGCCCGAAAAAAAATTACTTAGTCATGTAGGCCTAAGAACTCCTCGGATTAATAATACTAGTGGGTAATGCCATCGAATGTGGCAAAAACTAGGTCTAAAACGCTCTCCAAACACCTAGCAGAGCATAGGGGTAAAGCAAATATTTCATTTTTTTAACCATCGCCCGAAAAAAAATTACTTAGTCATGTAGGCCTGAGAACTCTTCGGATTAATGATGTTAGTAGGTAGTGCCATCAAATGTGTCCAAAAGTAGGCCTAAAACGCTCTCCAAACACCTAGCAGAGCATAGGGGTAAAGCAAATATATTTTTTTTTAACCATCGCCCGAAAAAAAATTATTTAGTCATGCAGGCTTAAGAACTCCTCGGATTAATAATACTAGTGGGTAATGCCATCGAATGTGGCAAAAACTAGGTCTAAAACGCTCTCCAAACAACTAGCAGAGCATAGGGGTAAAGCAAATATTTCATTTTTTTAACCATCGCCCGAAAAAAAATTATTTAGTCATGTAGGCCTGAGAACTCCTCGGATTAATGATACTTGTGAGTATTGCCATCGAATGTGGCAAAAACTAGGTCTAAAACGCTCTCCAAACAACTAGCAGAGCATAGGGGTAAAGCAAACATTTAATTTTTTTAACCATCGCCTGAAAAAAATTTACTTAGTCATGTAGGCCTGAGAACTCCTCGGATTAATGATACTTGTGGGTAATGCCATCGAATGTGGCAAAAACTAGGCCTAAAACGCTCTCCAAACACCTAGCAGAGCATAGGGGTAAAGCAAATATTTTATTTTTTTAACCATCGCCCGAAAAAAAATTACTTAGTCATGTAGGCCTGAGAACTCCTCGGATTAATGATACTTTTGGGTAATGCCATCGAATGTGGCAAAAACTAGGCCTAAAACGCTCTCCAAACACCTAGCAGAGCATAGGGGTAAAGCAAATATTTTATTTTTTTAACCATCGCCCGAAAAAAAATTACTTAGTCATGTAGGCCTGAGAACTCCTCGGATTAATGATACTTGTGGGTAATGCCATCGAATGTGGCAAAAACTAGGCCTAAAACGCTCTCCAAACACCTAGCAGAGCATAGGGGTAAAGCAAATATTTCATTTTTTTAACCATCGCCTGAAAAAAAATTACATAGTCATCAACGCCTGAGAACTCCTCGGATTAATGATACTAGTGGGTATAGCCATCGAATGTGGCAAAAACTGGGCCTAAAACGCTCTCCAAACACCTAGCAGAGCATAGGGGTAAAGCAAATATTTCATTTTTTTAACCGTCGCCCGAAATAAAATTATTTAGTCATGCAGGCCTAAGAACTCCTCGGATTAATAATACTAGTGGGTAATGCCATCGAATGTGGCAAAAACTAGGTTTAAAACGCTCTCCAAACAACTAGCAGAGCATAGGGGTAAAGCAAATATTTCATTTTTTTAACCATCGCCCGAAAAAAAATTACTTAGTCATGTAGGCCTAAGAACTCCTCGGATTAATAATACTAGTGGGTAATGCCATCGAATGTGGCAAAAACTAGGTCTAAAACGCTCCCCAAACACCTAGCAGAGCATAGAGGTAAAGCAAACATTTTATTTTTTTAACCATCGCCTGTAAAAAAATTACTTAGTCATGTAGGCCTGAGAACTCTTCGGATTAATGATGTTAGTAGGTAGTGCCATCAAATGTGTCCAAAAGTAGGTCTTAAACACCCTCCAAACACCTAGCAGAGCATAGGGGTCAAGCAAATATTTTATTTTTTTAACCATCGCCCGAAAAAAAATTACCTAGTAATGCAGGCCTGAGAACTCCTCCGATTAATGATACTAGTGGGTAATGCCATCGAATGTGTCCAAAAGTAGGTCTTAAACACCCTCCAAACACCTAGCAGAGCATAGGGGTCAAGCTAATATTTTATTTTTTTAACCATGGCCCGAAAAAAAATTAATTAGTCATGTAGGCCTGAGAACTCCTCGGATTAATAATAGTTGTGGGTAATGCCATCGAATGTGGCAAAAACTAGGCCTACAACGCTCTCCAAACACCTAGCAGAGCATAGGGGTAGAGCAAACATTTTATTTTTTTAACCATCGCCTGTAAAAAAATTACTTAGTCATGTAGGCCTGAGAACTCCTCGGATTAATGATACTAGGGGGTAATACCATCGAATGTGGCAAAAACTAGGCCTAAACGCTCTTCAAACACCTAGCAGAGCATAGGGGTAAAGCAAATATTTTATTTTTTTAACCATCGCCCGAAACAAAATTACTTATTCATCAACGCCTGAGAACTCCTCGGATTAATGATACTAGTGGGTATAGCCATCGAATGTGGCAAAAACTAGGCCTAAAACGCTCTCCAAACACCTAGCAGAGCATAGGGGTAAAGCAAATATTTCATTTTTTTAACCGACGCCCGAAAAAAAATTATTTAGTCATGCAGGCCTAAGAACTCCTTGGATTAATAATACTAGTGGGTAATGCCATCGAATGTGGCAAAAACTAGGTTTAAAACGCTCTCCAAACAACTAGCAGAGCATAGGGGTCAAGCAAATATATTATTTTTTTAACCATCGCCTGCAAAAAAATCACATTTTTAAGTAGGCCTGAGAACTCCTCAGATTAATGATACTAGTAGATATTGCCATGGAATGCGTCAAAAACTAGGCCTTAAACGTTCTTCAAACACCTAGCAGAGCATAGGGGTCAAGCAAATATTTTATTTTTTTAACCATCGCCCGAAAAAGAATTATCTAGTAATGCAGGCCTGAGAACTCTTCGGATTTATGATACTAATGAGTAATTTCATCGAATGTGGCAAAAACTAGGCTTTAAACACCCTCCAAACACCTAGCAGAGCATAGGGGTAAAGCAAATATTTCATTTTTTTTACCATCGCCCGAAAAAAAATTACTTAGTCATCAACGCATGAGAACTCCTCGGATTAATGATACTAGTAGGTAATGCCATGAAATGCGACAAAAACTAGGCCTTAAACGCTCTTCAAACACCTAGCAGAGCATAGGGGTAAAGCAAATATTTTATTTTTTTAACCATCGCCCGAAAAAAAATTACTTAGTCATGTAGGCCTGAGAACTCCTCGGATTAATGATACTTGTGAGTATTGCCATCGAATGTGGCAAAAACTAGGCCTAAAACGCTCTCCAAACACCTAGCAGAGCATAGGGGTAAAGCAAAAATTTCATTTTTTTATCCATCGCCCGAAAAAAAATTACTTAGTCATCAACGCCTGAGAACTCCTCGGTTTAATAATACTAGTGGGTAATGCCATCGAATGTGGCAAAAACTAGGCCTACAACGCTCTCCAAACACCTAGCAGAGCATAGGGGTAAAGCAAACATTTTATTTTTTTAACCATCGCCTGTAAAAAAATTACTTAGTCATGTAGGCCTGAGAACTCCTCGGATTAATGATACTAGGGGGTAATACCATCGAATGTGGCAAAAACTAGGCCTAAAACGCTCTCCAAACACCTAGCAGAGCATAGGGGTAAAGCAAATATTTCATTTTTTTAACCGACGCCCGAAAAAAAATTATTTAGTCATGCAGGCCTAAGAACTCCTTGGATTAATAATACTAGTGGGTAATGCCATCGAATGTGGCAAAAACTAGGTTTAAAACGCTCTCCAAACAACTAGCAGAGCATAGGGGTCAAGCAAATATATTATTTTTTTAACCATCGCCTGCAAAAAAATCACATTTTTAAGTAGGCCTGAGAACTCCTCAGATTAATGATACTAGTAGATATTGCCATGGAATGCGTCAAAAACTAGGCCTTAAACGTTCTTCAAACACCTAGCAGAGCATAGGGGTCAAGCAAATATTTTATTTTTTTAACCATCGCCCGAAAAAGAATTATCTAGTAATGCAGGCCTGAGAACTCTTCGGATTTATGATACTAATGAGTAATTTCATCGAATGTGGCAAAAACTAGGCTTTAAACACCCTCCAAACACCTAGCAGAGCATAGGGGTAAAGCAAATATTTCATTTTTTTTACCATCGCCCGAAAAAAAATTACTTAGTCATCAACGCATGAGAACTCCTCGGATTAATGATACTAGTAGGTAATGCCATGAAATGCGACAAAAACTAGGCCTTAAACGCTCTTCAAACACCTAGCAGAGCATAGGGGTAAAGCAAATATTTTATTTTTTTAACCATCGCCCGAAAAAAAATGACTTAGTCATGTAGGCCTGAGAACTCCTCGGATTCATGATACTAGTATTTAATGCCATGGAATGCGTTAAAAACTAGGCCTTAAACGCCCTTTAAACACCTAGCAGAGCATTGGGGTAAAACAAATATTTTATTTTTCTAACCATCCAAAAAAAAAACTTACTCATTTAGGCTTAAAACTACTCACATTAATGATAGCGGTAAGTAAATCAATCAAATGTGGCCAAAACTAAGCCTAGAACGCCCTCCAAACACCGAACAGATCACATGTGTATGACTAGGATTTTTAATTATTTTACCATCGTCCGAAAAAAAAAAATACTTTGTCATATAATGGCCGTAAAATTTATTACAAGTCCTTTAGATCCGAGAACTCCTTTGATATATTGTATAGTGCATATACATTATCGATTTAAATCAAAAGAAAGCCCAGAAGTTATTTTAAACCGTTAGCAGAGCAAGTGTGAATGTGGCAGAGCAATTTTATTTCAACCCCATTTTTCTTTTGTAATTGTTTAAAACAACTCCCGAATCATTGAAAGAACTATAGAACTCTGTTATATGACTCTGAAATGTGTTTAATTTTTTAATTTTAAGGAAATTGTTCTGCTAAGTGTGTGAAGTTGGCAGAGCATTTTCACGAAATGGTGTGTTTAAATTTTTTACCTTAAACTGATAGAACTATGTGTAAAAAGTATCAGGAACCCTAGAACTATGTTGCATGCTTGTAGAACTTCGATAAAAAAATGCTCTGCTGGGAAATGCTCTGCTAACTTCACGGACATTTTGTATCGTGCAGTGTACTTGTATCGTGCAGTTGATATCGTGACAGTGCTAGTGACAGGTTGATAACCAGCATCTCTTGCAAGCGCACAGTGCGCCGTGTGTAATGCGAATACGCCGTTCGTTTCGGCGCGAGCGCCGCTCAAGCCAGTTCCATTGTAACCTCCGGCGGCTCGCCTGTATGACTCGTTACGTTAACGGTGCAACAACCTAGTGTTTATTGTGCATGGTGACTTAAATAAATACTTCACAATGGATAAACAGGACCCAATCACAGAAAACGGTACGTAAGTTGAAGGAGAAAGTTGCGCGAGCTAATGACCCCGTTATTGCAAATTGCTATCTTATAGATAAACCTTGGAAAGTTGGCATTAACATTAGTGAAGGTCCATAGGCATTTTGATAAAATACAAGTACGTGCTTCTTTTGTTAATTCATTGTGGAATTTATTTAATATTGCCGTTTATCACGTCCGTTCTAACATTTTTATTACTAGGTAGGTATACTAGCAGGTACAATTAGTTTAATGTCAACAGACCGTACCATAATACTTAATAGGCGTTGAAATATTTATTTTTGTAATTTTCTTGTAAATACCTACATAATTTCAGTGAGCTATTTTTTCCACTATCTAACGAGGATCCAATCATATTCATAGGTATTATTGTGAATCTAAATTTTATCTTGATAAATTGAAAGATGACCAGAAAACTACTTGTGATTGTAAATATTTATATATTTCCAGTTCTTCTAAAAATATTGTTAACCAACATTATTAATAAATATTGGTATTATAAAACTATACTATATAGTAATTACCCAATTAGTATTTGGTTGTGCATTTGCAACCGACCACGAAGCACGAAGGAATCTGTGACCGCAGTTGCAGTTCTTGCTTCTAAACCTCGTGACATTTCACGGTCGTCACGGATAGGGTGTTCGAATGGGATTTCTTTTAAAACTTACTTTTTTATTATTTTCGTAATCAGTAAGTGCCACTTTCGCCACCCAGGGTTAGTCAACTAGAGTTAGTTCTCAAATTCCTTATTTAAAACGATTAACTCTGGATTAAGTTGACTAGCCCCGGCTGGTGTTCGCGGCGCTAAGAGTAATATTTATTAATGTTGATCTGAGCAATAGAAAATATCCAACATTGTCGTACGATTCGAGTTTCTGGTGCGTCACGTCACGACGTACAAAGTTGACACTTACTTATTTTAAACACTGTATTTCGCGATATCTCATTAGAGTATTCCATTTCAGGTGCCTTGGTTAAATAATATCCATAACAACTCCGACGAGTCAGTGTTAAGTAATTGAATAATTTGTCGGTCCAAAATTTGCCAGTTTACCAATATTCAAATACACAAAACGTTTATTGCACACATACTTATTACAAGGTTAATAGGCATTTTATTACATTTATAGGTATTTATACAGGGTGTCCCCTAAATGACACGTCACAGTGACACTGGACTGGAGGTAGACCAGGTCAAGAGGTACCAAACCAACCTAACATGGCCCCAGTAAAAGTGGCACGGTTTTTGAGTTATTGTTGAATTAAAGTTTTTCATACATTTTGACCGTTTTTGACAATATTAGTGCCATTGTGCACTCGGCAGGAAGGTACATGTATCACACAATTTTTAAATTCGATTAAAATTTTCAATACTTTCACGATATTTTCTCATTAGTTTTCAAGATTTTTTTTTCACGACTGGTGATTTTTTTTTTTATGCTATAGGGGGCAAACGAGCAAACGAATCACCTGATGGTAAGCGATTAACGTCGTCCATGGACACCCGCAACACCAGAGGTGTCGCAAGTGCGTTGCCGGCCTTTAAGGTGGGAGTACGCTCTTTTATTGAAGGTTTGAAGGTCGTATCGGTCCGGAAACACCGCTGGCGACAGTTCGTTCCACAGTTTAGCTGTGCGAGGCAGGAAGTTTCGGGAAAAGCGCACAGTTGAGGACTGCCAACCATCTAAATGGTGAGAGTGGAAATATTGTCGCGTAGGGCGATGGCGGAAAGAAGCGGCAGGGATTAATCCGAACAATTCCTCGGAACACTCCCCATAATACATGCGATAGAAAATACAGAGTGAGGCCACATCTCTACGCAGCGCCAAGGGATCAAGCCGATCAGAAATACGTTGGCAGTTGACAATTCGAGCTGCTCTCCGTTGGATGCGGTCTAGAGGAAGAAGCTATTTAAGTCGAAATTAATGTTTCGCTGTGAATTAATTCAAGATCAAACTAGTTATTTTTTAAATTTCTTAGTTTTTGGATAAAATACCATTTCTGTAACCTTAATTAACAATTCATGGTACCGTACACATAAAAAAAAAAACTAACCATGAAACCTTTCCGAGTGCACACTGGCACTAACAATGTTAAAAACGGTCAAAATTTATGAAAAACTTTAATTCGACAATAACTCAAAAACCGTGCCACTTTTACTGGGGTCATGTTAAGTTGGTTTGGTAGCTCTTGACCTGGTCTACCTCCAGTGTCACTGTGACGTGTCATTTATGGGACACCCTGTATAAGTATCTTAAAATCGAGAAGATAAAGTTCTCGGATTTTTTGTTCAGAAATTAATAGAAAAATATGTAGGTACGTAGTACCTAGATATTTTTATATTAATTTCTAAACATGTCATCAAAACAGCTGGACTTAATAATAGCTTTTCTCTATCAAATATTTCTTCAAAGTACGTTTGAATAATTTGGGTTTTTAGAAAGAAAGAATGAAAGATAGATTCATTCGTGGCATTATTTTGAAATAATAATAAAAAATATGTACCTAATAAAAACTTGAGCCTCAGCATGGTGCCGGCCTTTTGGACAGCGTTGATCCGTCCCGCGTCCGGACAATAAAAAAATCGAAAAACTTTTATGTTTAGGGTACCTCCCATCCACAGGTGACAGTAGGTATTTAAAAAAGGATAGGGGTTTACTTAAAAACATTTCTCTTAAAATGATTTTTTCGGAAATTATCACTGGAAGTTAAAAATGATGTGCCCCCCTCTCTTACTTTTGAACCGCAACTCCTAAAATATGAATTAATTCATGAAAATAGAGCTTTATATAGACTTTCAGCGAAAATTATTTTGAACTTGGTCAGTTGACCTTTCGAGATCCGTATGTCCAAAATCTACACGCAATTTTTAATTGTGACACTAATTAATTGAGGTCTCATTTAAATTGTTAAGCTGGCTCCCCAGGGAGCCGACGGGGCTTGAAAGGTTAAGCTATTTTAGATTTTTTGCAAAAAAAAATATTATATTATATAGTGTTAATCTAGATGTAAGATCATTTATTCAAATTTAAAGCATGAGTTTTGCGGCGCATATTAAGATTTTATTTAAAATTAGTAAAATGTGTGTGTTTTAGAGTATATTTAATGAATAGGCACTTCTAGAGGTGCGTCCTATTGCCTTTTAATTATTATGGGTCCCATGCATGAACTTATTCGAACATGGGTCGAAATTTTTTAACACGCAAATAAATAAATAAATATTATGGGACAATATTACACAAATCGACTTAGTCCCACAGTAAGCTCAATGAGGCTTGTGTTGTGGGTACTACACTACGAGACTTACTAGACGTCGATATAATATAATAGAGAAATACTAAAATACATAGAAGACATCCATAACTCAGGAACGTGACGTGATAAGCACACAAATAAATGCCCTGATCAGGATTCGAACCCGGGACCTCCTGCGTCGTATGCAGGGTCACCTACCAACTAGGCTAGGAGGCCGTTAAAATAGCCACATTTATTTCATTCTGTAGTTACGTCATCTTAAGTGTATTTAATGGATATACCCACTTATCATTAGCGCTCTATAATGCGTTCAAAAACTGCATATTAAAAGACCCCCATAATGGCAAACTTTTTCGTTACAACTAATTTCTTATCTGCGAAAGTGAAATTATAGCTATGTATATGTACCTAATATCATCGACTTTTGGAAGTTATGTACGAAATATCATTTGATATTTACCAATCACTTTTCGGTGTAGGAAAACATCGCGAGGAAACCGGCCTAATCCCAAAAGGCTTAGTTTACCCTCTGGGTTGGAAGGTCAGATGGCAGTCCCTTTCGTTAAACTAGCGTCTACGTCAAATCTTCGGATTAGTTGCCAAAGCGGATCCCAAGCTCCTTGAGCCGGGGCATATGCCGGGAAAAACGCTAGGAAGAAGGAAGAAGAATATCATGGACTTCCAATTTCAAACGTCTCTGAAAAACAAGAAAATTTGGTTTGACATCTGCCAACACTAATTGGACTCTAAAAAAAAATTACTAAGATTTTACGTGAGAAAAGACTTCATTCGTCAAAGCTGTAATGGCGGATAAACAAAATATGCGGCTTAAACGCATATTTTACATGGAGTCAAAATTTACATAAAATTATATTATAATACAGTATTTCGGCTCAAACACGAGCCTTTTCGTACTTATTAGCATAAGATATAGCCATATATTGCATTTATATATGTAGCTATTGTTTTTAACAAACACTTTGTCTGTTTATTATGGTCATAAAATCACCCAGCGCTTATTGCAAAGGTTGCAAAAAAATAAATAATACCTACATATATTGATCCGTTTGCCTAATCAATAGATTCAAAAAGAGAGGATTACTTTATACTTAATAGGTACTTGTGATAAATATGTGCCAAATGGAAAAATTGGTATACTTTATAATTTTTATCGTTTGTCTACGGGATATGGATATGATATAATGAACTTCCATGTCTTAATAATGGACATAAACCCGCCGCTTGCGACACTAGTGTCACCACATACTTACAGCGCCTACCAGTTTTTGTAGGAGCTATATGTAATGTAGGGATATGCCGACATAAGCAGCATGGTCTAGACTCAAACAGCTAGGTATTCTCTATTTGTTTACGTATAAATAACTATTGTTCCGTGCCCGGCTAGCTGACTCATCATAATGACCTTTTCTGATACACGGCATTCAATGGCATTAAAAAACAACATTTATACAATTTTGTGAACCTTTCACGACATTAAAGTATGTAGTCTATAAATTATAAAAACCGGCCAAGTGCGAGACGAACTCGCGCACCGAGGGTTCCGTATAGACTTTGTTGTAACTTCACCTAGAAGTAGAAATTTGACGTCAGCCACGTGTGTCGACAGACTGGATAACTAGTTTGCACGGCATGGAATTAGTATGCGAGTTTGTTTATTGCTTGATATTTTACTATCACGTAAACGTTTTTTACTTTATTTATAAGACGGTACTTACTGTATGGTATCATATAAATTTAATGAAAAAAAAAACTTTTAAAAGTCGCTTAAATTACAAATTTAGTTCAGAAAAGTTTCTTTTTAATAAAAATAATAATAATGAAGTTAGGGTCATTGTTATATTTTTTCTGTATTATTTTATTTAGGATAATCAGGTTGTGTACAAAAATCATATTTTTTCCTTCATAAACTTCGGAGATAAAAGGGGGGGAATGGTATTATTTCAACATTTTCATTTCTAAACAAAAAATTTCATTGTAAAAAAAAAAATTGTTTTAGAATGTGCAAATCTAGCCCTTTCAAATTATGCCCCACATGACCCAGTATGAAAGACATTTAATTTTTGCCCCCTCTTTTATCGGGCATTTTTCAATGAAAATAAATAAATATATTTATTTTCATTTTGGTACGGAAACCTAAATATAAAATAATCACACAAAGGTTATCTAAGCAAAAAAAGCAAAACCAAATAAGTTATAGGGATCGCGATCGGTCAAATCTGCCGCTTAAAGTAAAGGGTCGCATTCAGATTTTTTTAATATGATACCTAGTGATCAACTTTCTTAAGTCGATTTCTTCTTTTTCATGTTTAAGTTTCAGCATCAATACTCTTCCTCTAAAGTCTAAAGTAAAAGTGACAATTCAAGTGTGTAAATTCAATACGAAACGACGAAATACTTTTTACTAAATGATAGTGACAACTATCGATTCGTCCTTAATCAATTATGAATATTGTGATTGGCATTAAATAGACACATTCCTCAAAATGGACACAAGAAACGCGGTTAATGTGTAATTACTTACTCTAAAAACGATTAAATAGGTATGCTTACCTACATCTCTAAATATTTCATTTTGCACGGAGAAAATAATCTAGTTCTCGTTAAGAGATTTATTGTACTATATGTGACAGCAAAAAAATACAGTTGTCAAACTATTTTGTCCGTGTGTAGAGGGGCGTTCACTTTACTTTACTCTATTTTATGTTTATTACCTAACTTATCTACTCAAGGTTGCTTCCGATTATCTATTTGCTTTCATACGCTTTTTATTATAGGTATTAAATATATTAACTGAGAGTTTATTCATCTAAATACGTGCAACTGCTTTGAATACTGAAAGCGTAATTTCAAATCTTCCTAGATACACTAGATGGGCATATTTTTATTTTGTTGTCGTTTTTTTTTTCGCGTCAGATTTGAATGAAATTTGGTGGGTAGGTAGAGTTCCTTATTCTCTTCAAGATAGACCCAATTTCAAAGTATGTCCCACATTTTTTTCCACTGAGTTAAAATTTCATACAATTTTTTTGTCGCACATTGAGATTTTGTATCTATCTAGCGTAGAATAAGGAACTCTACCTACCCACCAAATTTCATTTAAATCTGACGAGAAAAAAAAAACGACAACAAAATAAAAATATGCCCAGATAACCTTTTGACGTCAGAAGTTAAGTGGCAAAATTGGTCGCGTGACCGGTAATAAATAGCAAATTAAACTGGCTTATGACTGGTCGTCAGGTATTTATTTACATTGAAGCAGGGATTGGTATTGTCACCACTTCAGCTAAGTAGGGACAGACTTATTTACATTTATTACATATTTCATGTGACCAATGACAGAAACTGGCCGTAGACCGATCCATGTGGTGACATGCTATTCATGACCATGACAGTCAATCCAAGCACATCGATGACAGTGTGCTTACCATGAGTTGTAAGTAGCTGGAGGCGTGAGAGACTGACCGTTTCTAAAGTATGCCAGTAGTGTCTCGCTCCTGCCAGAATAGTGGTAGGAGCTAGAAGGACATACTTTAGAAACGCGCAGTCTCTAACGCCTGCTAAGAGGTTCGCCCGTATACCTATTAGATTTACATGTCATACGCTTTCGGTATTTACCATAAGGAAAAAGTCATTGGACAAACCCCCTGACCTAAAGTAAAGGTAAAATATTAACAAACATTAAAAAAGACGACCAAGTGCGATTCGGACTCGCGCACCAAGGGATCTATGTAAACTCTATGTTGCAACTACACCTAGAAATATAAATTTGACGTCAGCCACATGTATCGACAGATTGGGTCAGCCAGGCAGGTGGAGTACGGCATGGAGTTAGTATGCGAGTTTGTTTTTTCTTGATATTTTTTTATGACGTAAACCAATTAACTTTAGTTATAAGACAGTACTCGTACTTTCAGAATGATATCATCATTTAAAGAAAAATATACAATTTAAGTTGGTTCAATTTCAACTTGTGGTCCGAAAAGAAAATATTAACGTTGTAAACAAAAATTCAATAAAGATTTAAGAATGTACAAATCTAGCCCTTTCAAATGATACCTCACATGACCCAGTAACTACAATTTTTATCGGGTATTTTTCATCAAAAAATTTATTAAAATATGTGATAAATCTTCTCTCAATGTGTATGAGCAAAACATTGTTTATAACTACTTATTCGAAATTTCAAATCGGTAGCTTAAGTAGTTCTCGAGATATTTAACGATGTGACAGACAGACTGAGTCGCACCATAAGGGTTCCTTTTTACCATTTTGGTACGGAACCCTAAAAACTGAGAAATTAGCTAACACAAGCAAGTCAGGCACGCAGCCACACCACACCACACCACACCACCACCACCACACCTACCACACTACCTACCACAAACTTCGAAAATTTGAATTGACGGAAAAACCTCTTTGTCACTCTAATATGCAAGTGTGACAGAGATGGAAATACAAATCCGCAATCGTTCGATTTTCGTGGTATCCTGTATTCTTAGAATGCGACTAATGTTTTATTTAGAGGTTTAGAGTAATGAAAATAATCGATTAATTGCGACCACGGACCACCATGCAGGTTGCGAAGTTGCGATTACCTAGGTATTGTATGATTGTAATAGATCCATAAGAGATCGACACAACACGACACAATAGGCTAGAAGACTAAAAAAAACTATTTAGTCCGTCTTTTAGATTGTAAAAAAATATTGTACAAGTATTTTTTCTTTTGTTCTTCAAGTCAAAAATGACTAAATTACAGTGCGTTCTAGTTTCGCGTAACGTCACTATTAGGTACAATTCTTACCTAGGAGTGACGTCACAAGCCCCCAACCCGGAACTTTGATGCTCTCTATCTTCGTCAATTTTAGTTAGGTAAATTAAAAAAGGAAAAAATACGTGTAGAATCATTTTAGATAATCTAACTGAGACACTAATTCCTAGTCGTCATCCCTATTATCGAATGTAGAAATGTGATTTTGTCTCTTTTAATAGGTGTAATGTATAAAACCGATGCTACAATTTTATATAATTTTTCTTTTGTTCAGGGGCCAAGCTGCAAGGAAAACCTCAGATCGATTTAATTCAACGAATAACAGGCTCATTCGGAAGATATCAACTGTTATTATGTCTCCTTATTTTCTTGACAAAGTTTCCCGTCGCTTTCCACCAAATGGCCATTTTGTTTCTGGCTCCGAAACTCAGCTACACATGTCCAGACACCGGAGAGGAAACGTGTCCTTGCCCCAACCCCGACTATGACACATCAATATTCACCCGGAGTATAATAATGGAGTGGGACTTGATATGTGAAAGAAAATGGCTGACCAGTTTCACGCAGACGCTGTTTCAATTGGGTACGCTGCTCGGCAGTGTACTGTTTGGAATGGCATCCGACAGGTGACATTGAACTTGTTGATTATAATAATATATGTGTGTAAATATTTCATTGTTTTCACAAGTACTCACCTATTTATATTTATGCGTTTGTGTGACTTAGAAAAAAAAACCTTATATTCTTCATTAAATGTTTTATGAGTAGCTAAAAATATAGTGTGCCAATGCATGATTGTTAATAATGATTTTAAATATTAATCACATTAGATTACATTAGCATTTGCCCCCTCAGTCACTTGCGTCGTGGTCAAAGACGGCACGTGACTATGTGTACACTGACTTAATTACTTTTCTCCATTTTCAGATTCGGGAGAAAGTATCCCCTGCTGGTAGCAGTAGTAATACAAGTCACCATGGGCATATCAGCCGCATTCGTGCCCGGCTACTGGGAATTCACATTCCTTAGATTCCTAGTAGGCATGTCTGTGGGGGGCACCATGGTCACAGGGTTTGTCATAGTGATGGAGTTCGTTGGTACCCAATACCGTGACGTCATTTCGGCTTTGTATCAAGTACCCTTCAACATGGGTCACATGCTGCTACCGGTTTTCGGATATTTCTGCAGGGATTACTCGAACTTCCAACTGGCCATTTCCATACCAACGGTAGTCTTACTGTCGTACTTTTTCCTGCTACCTGAAACCCCACGCTGGTTGATAGCGGTTAAAAGAACTGAAGAGGCTGTCAAGATTTTAGAGTCCGTAGCAAAAGTGTGAGTAAGATAAGATATAATATTTAAGAATGTCGGATAACGTTGGCCACAATGAGTTAACGCTTGTTTTCTTTTCAGAAATAAACGTCCAACAGAAACAATTCGAACAGACATTGAAAATTATCAAGCAGCACTCGAAAAGACTCAGCTTAAAAAGGGGAACATTGTTGATCTTTTTAGAACTCCAAACATACGAAAAAACATATTAGCGATGGCGTTTAACTGGCTGACTTGCAGTTACTGCTTCTATGGCGTGTCTCAGTACGTGGGGCAGCTCAGTGGAAATGCCTTCATCAACGTCGCAGCCAGCGCGAGTGTTACTCTCCTCGGCTCGCTCTGTTCTATACCGCTTATGAAAGTAATGGGAAGGAAAACCATAGTGATTACCTTTAACTTTATTTGCGCGTTTTGTCTGCTCGTTCTGGCTGTGCTTCCAGAGGGGCCGGGAACTGTGGTCTGCGCAAGTGTTGGAGTGGTTTCTAGCTTCATTTGTTTTGTTGTAGTGTACTTGTACTGCACGGAGTTGTTCCCGACGGTGGTGAGGAACGCCGCGCTAGGCTTTTCGTCCATGATGGCACGCGTGGGTTCTATGATAGCCCCTTTCGTGATAGAGTCGAGCAGCCTCGGCACGTGGGTGCCGCCCGTGCTGTTTGCCGTCTTGCCTCTCGTAGCGGGCTTCGTAGCTTTCTTACTTCCTGAAACCAAAGGCTGTGAATTAATGTCAACTATAGAAGAAGGTGAACAATTTGGTAAAAAAGAAAGTAAGAAATAAGTAGGATTTTTTTATTAGAATAATATTTTACAGTGGTATATAAGTGATAAAAGACAAGTGTAAGAATAAATGTTACTTAGTTGTAAATATTATACATATGTACATAATAGAGGTATAATACAATAAAAACCGGCCAAGAGCATTGTGGGCCATGCTCACTCAATGTAGGGTTCCGTAGTTAACCGTCTGTCACTATAAGCGAATATACAGGTAGGAAAATAACTTATACCGACCCTGGTCGTCAGTCAGTGATCATCAGTAGTGTCTGTAAATTATTTTCCTAGGATGCAAAATGTCATAATTAAATTAAATCACAATTATATATAAAATAAATAATGATATTACGAGTGTCTAACCGATTGAATTTTCCACTCGTGTGGAGTTTAATAACAAAATCTAGTTAGTTTGGCCTTAAAAAAATCGTGATCATGAATCTACTGATCTTCCTCAAAGATCCTCCCTAATTTTATGTTTTATATGTTATTATAATATAATCTAAACAAATTGTACAACATTAAAATGTCAAAACAGAAACATTCTTATTTTCCATTCTTTAAATGTCTGAATAAATTATCAGCTGACGTCATTTTTTTCAGTACTTTAGTAAGAACCGTGTCGAACGCTGATTTAGTAATGGAGCATAGCAAACTAATTTGCTCTCAAATCGTATATAAGTAGTCAAGTTAAGTAAGTGAAGCTTTTATTTTCCAGGATTTTATGGAAACAGTAGCTTAGTAAATCTCATACCTACTTACAATTATTTTTCTTGTCCCGGTGTTTGTTGGGAGGTTAGCAAACCCCGTTAGTTACATTTTTCTAGCTCTTCGTTCATGGGGTTCCTTATAATCTTATAATCTTATAATCTACATTACTTTTATTTCTAGAGTAGATAGGTGTCGCTGCTCCGAATACTCGTACTTACTCATCTTCCTGTCAGATAGCGAAGTACAAGTTCATTAACGGTTAAGTGCAATTATTTAGACCACTGCCTGGCTATTTATTGAATATAAGCAAAACTAAAGGTTAGAGATAATGGAGCTTACGCGTGGCCGGTACAACGCGATACGTTAATTTTCATGGTCGTTGTGAGCCACCTTGTCAATACTCGCTCGCAAAAACAGTTGTCTTTCAAATTGTAGGCATTCAAATAATAAGCATGTTAAATTGAAATGACGTAGATAGGTATTCGCATTTAGGAGTTGGAGTGGCGCGATTGTTGGGAATGTTGCTGGGTAGAGATGATTTTGGTCTCACTTCGGACCAAACGCTTTCTTAGCACTAATAGCGTAACGTGTACCCAGCTGTAGTCTTCCGACGAATCAAGTGAATAGCACATTAATTTTGAAGTGGTATATATTTGCACCGAAGTCATCATCGTCAAGCAAATCAGACTCATGATTGAGTCTGATTTGCTTCTTTCTGTTCTTCGTGTGATTGTCTATTCAAAATACAGATCAAGCAAGTCTAATGATATAGGAAGCAAAAAAACTTGAAAGACGACAAAGATATCGAAGGGGAGCATTACCAGTAAGAGGTATCATGCAACATGCTCGCTTGCAAGTTTTGCAGATGCTCGGTCGAGGTCAATCAAGGTGTTGGTGTTTAGAGCATAGGTACTGTCAGAGCTTCTATACAGGCCAGTTCTGGATCGACTTCATCAGGAAAGCAATTAACAACAATGCCTTCAGAATCCTGATGATGATGAAGGTTTTGTAGTGCGTCGAGTATAAATAAATAATAAATAAATATTATAGGACATTCTTACACAAATTGACTAAGTCCCGTAGTAAGCTTAAGAACGCTTGTGTTACGGGTACTTAGGCAACGATATACCTATATATGCAATCCATGACTCAGGAACAAATATCCGTGTTCATCACACAAATAAATGAAATGAAATGAAAAATATTTATTTCGAGTATCAGATGACTCATAGGTGGTTAGATTACAAACTAAATAACTTAATACCTAATGTTATTCCTTAAAATTATTAATTAGCCTAAATTTCATAGACACTGCTGGAAATGTGTTTATCGCAGCAGTGTCTCATGTACGGGCAGTCTAGTCTGCCCGCTATCAGTTGCAGGATGGGGTTGGGGCATAAATGCCCTTACCGGGATTCGAACCCAGAACCATCGGCTTAGCAGGCAGGGTCACTACCAACTACGCCAACCGGTCGTCAAGTATGTTTGCGGAGGCTCGTGTCCTCGATTTCTTTGCCGTCATCAGGTCTGGAGTGGCGTCCTTCTGGAGTAGACTGCGCCGCTCTGAAAGCTCAACCCTCGCTGCAATTACACCATGACCTAAACAGGTTTTGGGTATCTTTGCAACAAGATGCGAACCGAAAATATATTGTAATATTATATACACTTAATTATATTTTAGTTACTCAGATTTGTATTATTTTAGTGTTGTATGTGTTTTTAAATATGGGTACTTGCCTAAAATAAACGTTATTTATTATTATTTATTTTATTTTATTCGACAGTCGCAATACCTAGTTGTGGTACGCTTTTTCGTCGTCGTATCGGTCCGGAAATATCGTTTATACAGTTTATCTCCCTAAAAATAAGTTGAGAGCAGTAAGTAAGAACTTGCAGATACTAATACATAAATTGTAGGTACTACTACTTATTATCATATAGGTATTTTTATCATAAGATTGATACTTGTGTCTCGATTGTAGAACATAATTTTTGACCAATTCCTGGTTCTTAATTATTTTTGTCAAATTAATTAGTTGACTCATCGCGCTGTAGAATAACGATGCACCGTGCCTATTTGCGTATTTATATTTGTTAGCACTGTTCTATTTTTTTATTAATTGCTACAAAAAATATAGGTAACTAAAAACCAAAACAGAGGGAAGTGACGAGGAAAAAAATCGACCAAGTGCGAGTCGGACTGCATGCATCGAGGGTTCCGTACGAATCAGCCCCATGTAAGCGAAAACACTGCTTTAATCCGAATTGTCGCACTCACAAAATTATGCCGTGAAAAAAGTCAGAAGACTTAGATAAGATACTTTAGTTTTATATTCAGTTCTATAGATAATATTTAGGTATTTACTGGCCACCAACGATCTCGAACGCTAGACTGTGGCAGATGACTGACCAAAAGCCCTTAAGCCAGGAAATCCGGGAGAGGAAGTGGCGTTGGATTGGACATGCGCTTCGAAGGCCAGACAACCACCTGTCCAAGCAGAGTCTACGCTGGCAACCTACCGGGACCGGCAGTAGACGGCCGGGACGTCCCCGCACTACGGAGGCGTTCAGTTGAGAAGGAGGCTAGCTCAATTGGTCTCAGCTGGAAAGAGCTGGAGGAAGCCGCTGAAGATCGAGCATCGAGCGAAAGCTTCTTAGAGCCCTATGTCTATGTCCCTAATGAGGGATAATATGAACACATCATCATCATAGATACAAAACATATTTATATTGTATTGTTATGTACTATTAGATTTGATTTTAATTTAATTTCGTTAAGAAATGTTAATACCCAATTTATCTCTAATGTTATGTATCGACTCGATTTTTCATAGAAAATAAAAATATATATTTTATCATTTTACTTTCTACGCGTCTGGGTTAGCCTTCTTTGTAACTATTTTAATTTTTACATCGAGAGCTTAAGTAAGTCGTTACCGGGTTATTTAACGACGTGAAAGACGGACAGCCAGAGCGGCGCCATAATGGTTACTTTTTTACCATTTTCGTGCGGAACTCTACAAGTGGAAAAGGAAGTCTTAATAATTAACACTCTTCATTGTAGAATTATTACCTGGGTAATACTGAATGTTCTAATATCATTTTTTTTTTCTAACCAGTATGCGGATGAATTGAAGTATTAATTAAGTAGAGTTAATAGCAAAAACGCTAAAAACCTGGTCGGTGGAGATCTCACACTAGAACGTGCCGGGACGTCACCGGGCCGGGCCAATCTGTATGTTTCAATAGAAAACGTCACGTGACCTCCGAGCTATCACGATTCTCAAATCTGGAGCAGAGCCCATCTGGAGTGGGGAAGTACCTCCACCTAACAGAAAACCGCAGTTAAATAACACTAGACCCTACTCATAGTGCTGTGTTTCTGTTGGTGAGTAAGGTCGCCAGAGCTCCAAGAGGATTCGCTGTGTTGACAGCTGAGGACCCACGGAGCAAAGCCCTTGGCCCGTTTGGCTGTCAACACAGCGAATCCTCCTTTTTTTTAAGGGTCGGCAACGCGCATGTAACGGCCCTGGTGTTGCAGGCGTCCATTAGCTACGGTGGCCGCTTACCATCAGGCGGGCCGTACGCTTGTTTGTCACCGTCGTAGTATTAAAAAAAAAACCGATTCTTTCTATAGAAATTGACAGATCGTCCCGTCACGCCCCGTCCCGCTCCGTTCTAGTGCGAGTCATCCTTAGGTAGCACGTTTCCCACGTATTGCATTGTTTATATTATAAGTTAGTACTAGTAGTTTAATGAAATGATGGGCCATTTAAGAGTCTGGTATACGTTTTCAAGTGAAAATCGTTAATAATGAAATAACGCATATCAATTGCAATTGCTAAGGTAGTATAACGTATTGGTATTGCACAAAATAGTTTTAATAAATATATACTATTATTTAGTAACCAAAAACATAATTCTCACACAGCTTGTTTTGCGAGGTGGTTGATTCATACAATTAGGCATAAAATGAAGTTTATTTTTGCATCTTAATTTTTATGACATTGTATTTCATTCATACCCAAATAAATCTGCTAAAATTTGCTTTAGCTAAATGTACCTTTGAAAGTGGAAAACAGCGCTTCATTTATTCCTTAGATGACTAATTTTCCAACACATACCTATGTTGTATACCTAACTTACATACCGGTTTGATATCATTTTGATTATCAAAAAGCCTCAAGTTACCTCTTCGAGCAAAAATCGCGAAACAGCCCTCGGAACTAGGTACTACATTATATAATGTAGTATAAATATCGTATTAAAAATTGAAAAACAAAAACAGGAAAGTAGTTCGTACATTCCATTTGAATTAAAATGATCTTTCGTAATATGCTAAAAAAGTAACAGGATTCATGTTAGTTGCTCCAATATCGTATCAAAAATTTCCGGAAAATCGTAAAAAAGTACCTATACCGGACTACGTCTACAAATTCTCCGTGCGCATTAGAGTAATGTAGCAAGTTTATAGATAAGTGCAGTTTTGCATAATTTCATAGAGAATTACTTATTTCCCGTTCGTGCACGCGATCGCATTCTTCCTACCTAGGTATTCACTATTTCACTACAATAATAATGTAGTTCCTGTTGCAGATAAACAAATAGTATAGATTTATTTGAAAGAAAGAAAGAAAAACGTTTATTCGGGACGCTTCAGTGTACAAAAATATAAAAGACAATACGGTTAGAATAATAGCGTCACCGAATTGACCGAATAGGTTTCTACTCAGCTTTTTTGCGTACCTTGATACTGGTCTTCCGCAGAAACCTTTTCAATAAAACGTGACAAGTTGCACAAACACACAAACATGCATGTAAGATGAGGTCTATTCTATTCTATTCTATTCTATTCTATGAGGATGAATAGAACCTACATATATATTTACTTTATATAAGTCTGAGGTCAAGATCAACAGCCTCAAAAGCTTATTGCTTATTGTATTTAGTGGTTGGCCACATTGCAACAAAGTTAAATAAAGGGGTGGAGAAGCCAAGAAAGACGCCCGTAGAACCCAAAGTCAAAAATGTAAGATGAATGAAAGATGAAAAACTGGTTAGTCGACAATTTTCAAATTTTCTGTAAGGTAATAAAATGCTTTTTGTATTTAAATTGAAAGGAATGTATAGATAACGAGTTACGAACAGGTGGCGGTTACATATTTTTCCAGTCCAGCATTTAGTGGCCGAATATCGAAGTGCAGTGAACGTCGGGACTCCATGTTCATTAACCCACTATTATTTAGAAACGGCGTTACATGGGTTCTGGGTATTTAAGATTAGTTTATTTTTAAATATATCTAATTATTTCAATAATAAAAATATGATCAATAATTTAGCGACGATTACAGTGGACTTTCACTTTTTGACTTAGTTTTGAAATCAACTGTTTAATTTTGACCCGTACCCAAAGGGTAAAAACGGGACCCTATATTGTGTTAATTTTAAGAGTGCTATCACAAAATCCGCCCGCTCGCATTTCAATATTATTACCGCCAGTTGCGCTCCGAACGCGCATCTGTGTGCGGACACACACTACAATCAGGTATACAAACTTATTATCGCCATGCTCTTCGAACGGCATAGCAGGTGCGGTTAGTGCGAACGGGAGCGAGCATTCATTGAGTGTAAGCACCGTCGCGAGGCTAATGGCCTCGCGACGCTTGACGCGCGGACCAAACATTATTGATACTTGCGCCAGAACATCAACTATTACTTGGCGTACGTGGTGTTAGAAAATGTACGAGTAATTTGTATATTTGTTTTGTGTTTATCATAAGATTAAAAATAGTTTTATTCAAACGTCAAATGTCTCTAAATAGTATCCGAAGTTATTTTGGAATAGGATTTTGTTTTCTGCCTCCGGATCCAATTCATTGTTTTCATATTCATACATATATTGGTACATTTAAGCATACCTAACTACTAAAAAGTTTTTTTTTTTTTTCAAAATTTTAACTCAAACTGAATTCTATTTTGGGGTGGTGATATTATATTGAAGGTTACAAAGCCGATAAGATGAAAAAAGGGACGTGTAATTAAATAATTTTATTTAAACGTTTTGTAATTTTAACTGAAATCCGGAGGCATATTTTGGGCGTTTTTATTATTTGTTGTAAAAAAATAATTTTTTGAAAATATGAAAAGTTTTAACTGTTTTCTATTCAGAATCGCGAGCTCTTTCAATCGCATTAGGAGAAAAAAAGTGTTCCAAGATTTGTTTTCCATTTCGCCACCATCATTTCATAGATTCAGTATGGCGGTAGCACATTAGAAAGTTTGAAAAATGTATGGAAAATTTAGGACACTTTTTTTCTACTAGGATTGAAAGAGCAGCGATTCTGAGTAGAATAAATATAAAAATTTCTAATTTAGCAAAAAGTGATTTTTGTACAACAAAAAATAAAAATGCCGTTTTTTGAGTTCTATTTTTTTGTCAAATATCTACTTGTGTTATGGCACATCATCTGATAGGTCCTTAGAAATAAGTTAAAGGTCTCTTGAACAAAAAATTGGTTGATCCAGTATCGGGAGGTCCAAAAAACCGGCCAAGATCGAGTCGGACTTGCCCACCGAGGGCTCCGCACAAAAGTGGCATGGAACTCTCAGTGTACGGCAGTTTCAGATTTGGATTGCGTTGATGTAGAAGTTTGGTTTTTTTGCAGCTTCAAGGGACCGCAGACCTGTGTATATTATGGTATTAATTTTAACTTGCAACCTTTACTCGTTCCCGAGATAAAGGGTCTGAACAGACAGACGGGCGGACGGACGGACGGACGGACGGATGACAAAGTGATCCTATAAGGGTTCCGTTTTTTCCTTTTGAAGTACGGAGCCCTAAAAATGTGAAAGCTTTAGGAAGTTAGGATATAAGACAACCTTACCACGAAACTTATTTTGAACGAATTTGTTCAAAATAAGTTTCGTGGTAAGGTTGTCTACCCGTTTTTGCCAAAAACTATTAATTGCTAACATACAGTTAAGTCCCTTGATATTTTGAAGACACTTGTGCCTTTTTGCTTGCACAATATTTATGTCGTATAACGCTACAAAACCCTCAATTATGCTTGGTCCGACACGCTTTTGGCCGGTTTTATTCCGGATTTTGCTCATATAGCAATATGATTATCCCTGACTAGGGCGGTGGCACCAGTAATGGACAAGGAACCAGTAACGTACAGTCACTTTTATTATGAGGAAATAAGTTTCATGCATTTATTTTGTGTCAACCAATTGACAATCATATGACATTTGAATTAAGAATATAGTGTCCATCACTCCTGTCTGTCAGCTTAAAGTGTTCATAATGGGTACCGTCACCCTAATACACCTAAAATTTCTCCATACTGTCCGTCTTAATAAACACTCTGTATTACTGAAAGTATCTAGAAGGGTTGGTTGCGGTACAATCACATTCGATAAAATCATTTCAAATTTTTATTTCAAACAGGTCTATAATATAGTCAAAAATGTAAAATGCTTATCTCAGTGGTTGGTCGCGGTCTATTCACTTTTCCAAACGCTTCCAGCACTTACTCGTGCAACAAAACAAGCAAATTGTATAGTCCACAGAGAACAACACAGGTCCTACCTCTACGAGCGCGAGCGCGGTACTGAGGACTAGGCTAGCGCGGATTGGATTTTATACACCATTTGAATATTTAAAAAAAAATACGGAATTTAAACAAAAAGTGTTTTTTTCGATTTCAGCATGTTCTTAAAAGAATAAACTTTAATGTTGTATACAAATCATCCCAATATTTTGTCAAAATTACTGCGAAAATCCCTGCGTTTGCAGTGTATTTTTATCGAAAAAAGTGCATATTCAAAGTCGAACTAGATAGGTATCTGTGTAAATTATTGGAAATATGAGGCCTATAAGTTAAATAAAACCATGTTGCAATATTATATCAACCTAGAAATACATGTGTTTTCATGTATCATGTTAACAATAAATGAAGTCAAACTTCTGTCTCCGTGCGCTTTTCAGAAAACAACTGCCAATAATTGTATAGTAAAAGTTAAAACATTGAGTTTTACTCAAATTAGAAGCTTACAAGTTAAACACTAGGAAATAAGCTATCAAACATAGTTAACAACTTTAACAAACAGCTCACAGTTTCTTTGTATTACAACGTCAAAAAACAGCTTTTGTTGCTTTTCCGTACAAACCGTATTGATGGCCTCTTAAGATATGTTTCATTACTTTCATTGCTATTATCAAGCCATGTGTTTTGAAGTAAATAAATATTATTATTTTCAGGGGGTTTTTATTTCTCATCCTAAGCTGGTAATTAATCAATAAAATTGCTGGTAAATAATTAGGTAATCAGTTTATTTTAGTTAGGTAGGTACTTGATGCATTATTCTTTTAAGACCATAAATTATTCAGACCGGAATGGTAAGTCGAGTAAAATTAATAATTACCTATATCAGAAAAAAAATTACTTCAAGCTAAAATTACTGAAAAAAATATTCATTGGCATTTAAGGCAAGAGAGTCGGAGGGCGTTCACCAACCAGATGGTCTGACCAAGTCAAAGAAGCAACCTCCTCAAGAAAATTCCACTAGGCGGCTCACCGCCTGTGCAGCGATAGAGCTGCGATGGACCGGGACTGATGGAGACGGATCATCAAGTCAAAACCACCTCTAAATCACGATACTCAGTAATGAATGAGGGACTGATTTAATTTACGAGAGAAAAGCAATAGGGAACTTAAGCTCTAAAACTTAATAAAATGAAAAAAGTACATATATACTTAATACAATGAAAACATATTTATTTTAGGTTATTCTTCCACTTTATTGTTTAGATCAGATTTTTAGTTAAACTGTTGGTGCGCAATTTTTTTTAGATTTTTTAAATTATGGTTCAAAGAAAAAAGGTATTCTTGGTGTCTGGGCAAAACGTGCCTTATGTTAGCGACAGGACAGTTTTTGTTGCATTCGACGTAAATTTGTAATTTTACGAGTATCTTAAAATATCATTTAGTTTGCGAATAACCTGTTTTTCCGATCCGTCATAATTTTTCCATTGGTATTGTAGTGACGATCCCGATACGGTCATCAAAGCCCACCCGATTAAGTTGTTTGGCGTATAAAATTATAAAATTGATTTATTACTTTCTACATTTACAAATGTTTTATTTAGCTCTCGCTATTATTTTTTATAGAAACCCGACATAATGGTGCTTGTTAACGATATAATTGGCACGTTTAGAAAGTATCAGTGGTGGATATGTTTTATAATTTATATCAACAAGTTTGGCATAGCGTGGCATCAGATGGCCATCATATTTCTGGCACCTCCGGTGGCGTATAGGTGTTCAGGAAATGTCACTTGCTGTGAAAACCCTATTTACGACACTTCGACTTTTAAGAACACTATTGTAATGGAGTGGGACCTTATCTGTGAGAACTCTTGGCTGAAAGACTTCACTCAAACTCTTTTCCAGTTTGGTGTGCTGGTGGGAAGTTTGTTGTTTGGTATGGCATCTGATAAGTAAGTATCTGTTTGTTTGGATTGTAGATTTGGATAGATAGTTCGTCGCAGGGCAAAGATACTTTTTTTATCGAAAAAGAAAAAAAGCGAATAGAAATAATCAAATCCTTGAAAGAAAACGTCGATATTGAATTATGACTTTGAAATAACACTGCATAAAGGGTAACTAATACTTGACATATGGGCTTCTCGTTTGTTTGTTACAGATATGGACGAAAAAAAGCCATGATTGCCTCTGTGATACTGGAAGTGTTTACAGGGGTGGCAGCATCGTTTGTCCCCGACTATTGGAGTTTCACAATAATCCGAATGCTCCTTGGGTTTTCTATCGGAGGAGTGATGGTAGTCGGTTTCGTGATAATCATGGAATTCATAGGAAATGAGAAACGATATATTGTGTCAGCGCTCTACCAAGTTCCGTTCACCGTTGGACATATGCTTTTGTCGGCTTTTGGTTATTACTTGCGTGATTACACGCGTTTTCAGCTGGCTATATCATTAACAAATGTATATCTATTATTTTATATATGCTTGTTACCTGAAACACCTCGATGGTTAATGGCCAAAAATAAGACGGAAGAAGCCGTTACATTACTGACGAACGTTGCTAAGATGTAAGTTCAACTTACTCGTCTAGGTTATTGATATTACAAAATTATTAGTAGATCTCTACCTCTATCCTCATTTGAATAGAATAGATATGATATCTTAAAGTACAATTTGATACTTGAAACTTCTCTAATTTAAGAATTAAAGCATGAGATTTTTTTACCGTTTATTATACTAAAGAAGTTTGGGAGCCATTGAAATTATGCATTTTCTATTCACGTTATCAGCTTCTTTTTAACTTCACTTGTTTTTTCAGCAATAACATGCCTACAGAAAACATTAAGGATAAGGTCGAAACGTACGAAATGGAACACAGAACTAACTTACCGAAGAGTGGATCTACTATTGATCTGTTTCGTACGCCAAATCTGCGAAGGAATATACTCGTAATGTCGTTCGCCTGGTTCACCTGCAGTTATTGCTTTTACGGCATCGCACAGTACATCAGCCAGCTCACCGAAGATATTTTTGTGAACGTGGCCCTCAGTGGCTTCTTTTGTTTTATCAGCTGTTTTCTTTCAATTCCAATGATGCGGTACATGAAGCGGAGGACGACTGTAGTGATAAGTAACGCTATAAGCGGCATTAGTCTACTGCTGCTGGCCGGTATACCCGAAGGTATAATAAGCGTGGTGCTTGCATGTATCGGAGTTCTATTCAGCTTCGTTGTATTTATCGTGGTCTATTTGTACTGCACTGAGATGTTCCCTACAGTTGTGCGTAATGCTGCACTGGGTATTTCATCGATGATGGCTCGTCTTGGAGCAATGATTGCGCCGTTTGTGTGTAACCTTAGAATGGTCGACAAGTGGGCTGCCCCAGTGGCTTTCGGGCTACTACCACTAATAGCTGCAGTGCTGTGCCTTTTACTGCCAGAAACGAAAGATTGCGAGTTACTCACAACGATAGAAGAAGGAGAAGCACTGGGCACGCGGCCTAGTCCAACACCTGCAGATCGAATTTAGTAACAATGATATAAATTTAGATGATCATTAAGTTATTGTACTAAATTATCAAACATTCAGATTCAGATTTATTTATTTCATTCAAATTTATTTATTACGGTAAGTTTTTATACCTAAGTTACGTGTACCGTACGCGGCAATACGAGCTATCACGATCCTCAACATTGAAATTATAAAGAAGACTACGAAACCTACTGGGTATTCTAGCTAAATTGTAGTAAAAAAGACGAAATCGAAGGTACCAACTAGATATTTTACAGCTAAGGAAGTTACGTGGGGCTGATAGTGAATAAAGTTTTAAGAGGTGTTGTCTAATAAGGTTTAGTGGGTCATATAGGGGTTCTAATACGTGCACCAGCAGGGCTTCAGGGTTGTTATTAACGCTTACTCCAGATATCTACAAGCTGACCAGTAGTCATTTGATCCCTTAGTACATTTCGTCGTAACGAATTTTGGGTTTAAGTTATACTGGGTATAAGGTTATAGGTGACACAATATGGGGTATGAATGAATGTGCTCGAGGCTGCCAGTCCACGGCGCTATGGCGCCCGGGCTGCTTCTCTGTGCTGCATGGTATTACACCATATTAGCCGGTAAGTTGGTTTTACTATTACGAAAAATATAATATAATTTTATAGGCACAGTTTCCTAAAAGTCACGATGCCGTTAGTAATTGATCACGCCGTGGAAAAAATATCTGGGTCGGGTTTCATAAAGCTATCCCTACCACATAGTTACAAGTTCGCTGCTTTCCTTTTTCTGTAATAAATATTGCTATTAGAAGGATAGGGCAACAGTGAAATAGCAACTTGTAGTTTTATAAAACGCACGTAGGTATGGTGGAAAGTGATGGCAACCAGATTTATCTGCAGCTTAGATCTGTAGTGTAGCCAGACACCGTAGGTACTTGGAGGTAATAAGTAAAGTGATTAAAATGGGCTATATCGATTCAAAATTTATCTACTGTTGGTAAAAACCTGCAAATGTATAGGTATGTGAGGCTCCAAAGATGATCGTGGTAGATAATAGAGACATGACATCGCTCATGATTTTTTAAAGGCTGCTTAGTACGTCTCCCCTTTTGTGTTTCAGGATTTTACACTTTGTACTGTCCAGTAATGTATCTAATGTTCTTCAACCACAAACTGTACAGGAAAATAGTTGATGTTATTTTTGCGTTATGGGAACTGTATCCAGTGGTAAGGTAGTTATTCTTTTGTTTTTGAGAATCATCTTTAGGTTTAAGGCAGTTTTAATGATTTATAATTGTATTTTCAGGCGCTTTTCCAATGGTGCTCTGACGCCCAGTTGCATCATTATGGCGATTATGTGAATCCGGATGAAAAGACTGTTATTGTGATGAACCATCGCACACGTGTGGATTGGAATTATGTGTGGATAGCTTTGTATCACGCTACGCAAAGTGGTATTGAGTGTTCATGTAAAAAGAAGCCTAATGAAGATGCTACAGAGATGCATCTACTGGATGTCGGTGGACAATCTAAGATCAAGTTCGTTTTAAAGGACGAGTTGAAGGCTGTTCCAGGAATGGGTAGGTTTGATACCTACATACGTTATTTTAGCATTGGATCTCCATTTGAAGGAGAAAACATTATTGTATGTGCAATTGTGCACGTTGTTATTAATCATTGCTTTATGTTTTGATCGAGGCGTTGGTACATTATTAAAACACTAATGAATTAATCTTGATCTGAATGACACAATGGGTTAACGCTTTCATAAAGTTGTGTCGATTAAAATTATATGCATTTTTTAAATTGGTTCATTTAGGTATTTGTTCTGTATGTATACTATTCCATCGGTAATCGGTAGTGCGGAAATTAAAATTTCACTTGATAAGTATCGGTGATGGTAAACAGCAATAATTACCTAAGCTATTTTTAAAATTGACCTTTTCCTTAAATTTATATGTAGAAGTATTATGTGAACTGGCTATAATTATTGACTTCTGTTACTGCGATTGATATTCATTGAAATTAAACACTTTAGAACGGATTAATCGCGTTTATTAACACCATCGCCCTACGTTTCGAGCCCTTTACAGCACTCGTTTTCATGTTTAATTTCAATATAGGTAATTATTGAGTTGCAATTTAAAAAAATATAATATAAGTACCTATTGTTTTAGGGTGGATAATGCAGCTGAACTTCTTTCTATATGTGAAGAGGAATTGGCGCGAGGATCAGCTGAGCCTGGCACAGTTCGTAGACTACTACAAGAGACTGAGCTGTCCCTGCCGTATCGTGCTGTTCCCGGAGGGAACGGACTTGAGCGAGGAGAACAAACGTCGCAGCGAGAGATACGCCACTGCACATAACTTACTAGTGAGTCATCTGTAGGTAATTGGCGCAAGGACTAGATGAGGTTAGCTCAATTCCTAGACTACTACAAGAGACTGAGCTGTCCCTGCCGTATCGTGCTGTTCCCGGAGGGAACGGACTTGAGCGAGGAGAACAAACGTCGCAGCGAGAGATACGCCACTGCACATAACTTACTAGTGAGTCATCTGTAGGTAATTGGCGCAAGGACTAGATGAGGTTAGCTCAATTCCTAGACTACTACAAGAGACTGAGCTGCACCTGCCGCATCGTGCTGTTCGTGGAACGGACTTGAGCGAGGAGAACAAACGTCGCAGCGAGAGATACGCCACTGCACATAACTTACTAGTGAGTCATCTGTAGGTAATTGGCGCAAGGACTAGATGAGGTTAGCTCAATTCCTAGACTACTACAAGAGACTGAGCTGTCCCTGCCGTATCGTGCTGTTCCCGGAGGGAACGGACTTAAGCGAGGAGAACAAACGTCGCAGCGAGAGATACGCCACTGCACATAACTTACTAGTGAGTCATCTGTAGGTAATTGGCGCAAGGACTAGATGAGGTTAGCTCAATTCCTAGACTACTACAAGAGACTGAGCTGCACCTGCCGCATCGTGCTGTTCCCGGAGGGAACGGACTTGAGCGAGGAGAACAAACGTCGCAGCGAGAGATACGCCACTGCACATAACTTACTAGTGAGTCATCTGGTCATCTGTAGGTAATTGGCGCAAGGACAAGATGAGGCTGGCTCAGTTCATAGAATACTAGAAGAGACTGAGCTGAGGAGAACAAACGTCGCAGCGAGAGATACATACGCCGCTGCACATAACTTAAGTACCTATATATAAAACCGCTTGTATTCAAAATCTTTGGGACATTTATAACTATGGTCCAAAATGAGCTGTAATGTATTTGTTTAAGTCGAATCAGACTCACGTAAAAGTCACATTACAGTAAATATATGAATGTATGATTATAAATTGAAGAAATACCAAAAATGTCTTATTGGTATTGGGTATTATATTATAACTTATACCTAGTTATATCCTCGACCGTAGGTTCAATTAGGGTAAGGGACGTCGAAGTCCCTGTCCATTACCATAATCAAACCTATGATCGACGTTATTACTGATAGAAATATTGTCTTCTGTTACCGCGATTGTTATTAATTGAAATTAAACACTTTAGAACTCACTTTTCACTTCACTTTTTGTGAATGTGGTCTATCATACGTTGGGCAAACAAAACGTAGCATATCAACCAGGGTGAAGGAACATATAGCCGATGTCAAGCATCGTCGACCAAGGTCTGCAGTCTGGGAACATGTCTCTGATAAGCCTAATCATTCAATTAAATTTGACAAACCTCTGGTCCTCGCCAAGGAGAAGCGTTACATTCCCAGGATGCTGCGCGAGGCTATTGAAATCAAGAAGGTCCCTAATTTCAATAGAGAGGATGGCTTTTCGGTACCACCAGCTTGGGATCCTGTTTTACATCTCATCAAGGATCAAGCACGACACAGAATTGGAAGACCTTAGTGTGGACTTTGTTTGAAAATATTGAAAACGGATAAAAGAGGCAAAATGGGGTAGTTTTCTTGTCGCTTCTTTCTGCTCCATAAGCCAGTTAGGGAAGCGATCGTAAGTTGTATGTATGTTAATCCTCACAGGGTTTAAACATTTTTTATTTTAATTATAGAATGCCCTTCAGGCTATGTATTACTAGCTTTATAAGCCCCTCTGGGCATTGTAGACCAACCTTTGTTTTTATTTTTAAATTATTTTTATATTTTTGTATGTCGGTAGTTTGCACTTACTTTTTTGATTGACGGGGAGAATTCGCATTCTCTCAGTCATCATCTTAACCCTGTGAAAACGAGTGCTGTAAAGGGCTCGAAACGTAGGATCATGGTGTTAATAAACGCGATTAATCCGTTCTAAAGTGTTTAATTTTACTGATAGAAACATTTATTTTCGAAATATATACAGTAAGTGTAACTTACCTAACTACCTACCTCTACCTACCTTAAATCTAAAGTAGGTCCTTGTCGTATTGTAGTTGTAACAAGTGTGTTTCTTTATCTATAATATTGTCGAAATCAGAATCAACCAAATCCGAACTGTGGTAACTTACACATCAAAAATGTTCCCCAGGTTTATTGAAATTGCTCCGTGTTGAAAGCGATGCACCTGTTTATACTTACTAGGTATCCGTTACGTTGATGAATATATTGCCTGTGTTACGTACGAGTAAATAGTAATTATATACAGGTGCAACTTGATCGTTTTCATTGCTGTGGTTCATGTGGTTATACTAGTATGTACATCTCGATGATCAAGCATGCCATAGACTTATTTTTAGATTGTAACTTTTTGTTTTTCGTCTACTACACGCGTACTTTAGGTAATTTCAATTTGGTTGCAGTTGTACGAATACGTGCTCCACCCTCGCACCACAGGGTTCGCAGCTTTGTGTACACGACTCCGCGGCGCTGGGCTGGCATCAGTGTACGATGCCACCGTCGCCTACGACGTGCCTGCTCAGACCGAGGCCGACCTGCTGCGAGGCCGAGTACCAAAACACATCTACTTCCATTTCAAGCGGTATGTCAGGATAAAACCTCTACGCGCGTAACAATAAGGGGTATAGCAGCGCTGTGTATACTACCATGTTACGTTCCTGCTCAGACTGAGGCCGACCTACTGCAAGGCCGAGTTCCTACCCAAACACTACTTCCATTTCAAGCGGTGTACGTCAGGATACAGGGTATTGCAGCATTTGCAGCGCTGTGTACAGTCGCCGTCAACAATATGTTTACACTTTGACTCCTTAATTCATTGTAATAAACGACGTAACAAAAGTGTAAACATATTTTTGACGACCGAGGTCGACATGGTGGTACTTCTACTGCAAACGCTATGCCAGGACAATGTCTATACAAAATTGCGTTGCCTTAAAATATTCACTTGCTGAGGCTATCGCTACTAGTAAGTTTTCTGGGGGAAGTGACTTTGTATAAACTATCAGCTCTCTAGATTCATCTGACCAGGTCAGGTCAGGATGCGGGCTTCACTTGCGTATTTACCAAGGCGCTGGACTGGTTACACGCCACTGTAGCGCAGATAGATAGCGCCACGAAAATCGAACGATTGCTGATTTGTATCTCCATATCTGTCACACTTGCATATAAGAGTGACAAATAGGTTTTTTCGTGGTAGGCGTGAAGTACAGCGGCTTGGCAATATGCTTCACCAGCACACAACTAGTCCCTTAAAAATGTTTATTAATTGTTTGCAGCTACCCCATTGCGGATCTTCCACTTGAAGACGATTTGCTCAAATCATGGCTTAACGACCGTTGGCGCGAAAAGGAAACAAGCTTACGAAAATTCCATAAAAACGGTAGGAATCTTGTTTAATCTTGAACAGTTTGAATTACGATTTCAATGATGAAGTGGCTTATGCCGTGACACCGTGTGTAAAGATATGACAGTAATCTTTATTGGTCTATCGAAGGAGTCTGGTTTATTATCGTAAATTAAATACAACTTATCAGTATGGTGGTATTAGTTGACAGTATACTTTCACGTTTTTTATTCATGATCATGATTCATGACTTAAGATGACTATTTAATTTATAATATTTAGGCTTACAGGTACAGGTACAGGTACACCGTGTACGTTTCGTTTTTGTAAGAGTTGCAGGCGCAAGCGCTGTTGCCATAATGCCTTGAGCTTGCATTAGACGTCTGAAATCCTTACATATATATATGTATTTGTATATATATCGATTTAAAAAATGAGTATCAATTATTAAATATTTTTTTAGTCTTTTAGTCAGATAGTAATGCCATTAGGTATATTTATTCCTTTAATTAATCAGATTTGACCAAAAATCAACATGGGAAAAATAAGTACAGTCAAGTGCAAAAATATGGTTCGACATAATCGACTCATAAATATGGTACTACGCTCTTATTACACCGGCATAAGGTGCTATGGGACATATTTTTGAGTAAGATGTGCACCACCATATTTTTACACTTGACTGTACTAGTACCTATGTAGTACTATGTACCCTTGTGTAATATGACCGATGTACAACACATCATAAAATTATAATAATACAATAAAATTACGGATAACACTCACGTATTTTTAGTCACTATGCGCGACATTTAAATTCAGTAGGTACATCATAAAATACTTGTAAAAATAAGCTGTCGATTTGACTCCGGAGGGAGACACAAGTGTGCAAACTGAGTGTGGAAGGCCTGCGCTTATACCACGAAAATTCAACGATTACGGATTTGTATCTCCATCTCTGTCACACTTGCATATTGGAGTGACAAAGAGGTTTTCCCGTCAATACCAATTTTCATGGCAATGGCATTGCGTGCGAGACGAGTGCACTCAGGTTAGGAGTCTCAGACCCCAAATTCACCACCCTGACAAGTGTGACAATTCCTAAAAGGCATTTTCACACGCGTTTCTCGGAAAATATTGATCCTATATGTATGAGTATGGCCTCATTCGATTCAGCGCACAAAATTACATCGAAAATTATAGTTCACTTCACTTGCCTAGTTTGTAAAATGTGCATTTATAAAATGCTATCCCCTGCCCTGGAGCCCTTGGGAGGGCTTTAACGCCTACATTTTCCTAGGACTCGGTAGATCCTTATTTCTAGGGCCAATTATAATTATAGTAACAAAGTCCGCCAAAATGACATATTTAGTCTTATTTTACATGCTGTATTAGGCGTTAGACTACATGAACTGAATGCTCAGCAGCACTTATGTAATACTCGTTATTAAGAACTGCTCTGGACATTCAGTTTTAAAATGCGTTGAACGCGTGCTTTGCAACGAAGGTCGATCATTAGAATCATCATTATTTATAGTAAAGTTCAGAGTCCGATTATCCGTTATTACCATAATCTAAGTCTGCTCGCTGTCACAGGGGTAATTTTAATATTTAAACGATGCCAGCAAGTTCACATTTGTAGAAATATTGTCTATTTCAGGGATCAAAACTTTATCGGTTTTCAATAGAGCAGTAATTGCATAATTTCCTAAAATTTGATAGTTTTCTAGGGCTCCGTACCTCCAAAGAAAAAAACGTAACCCTATAGGATGACATTGGTGTCCGTCCGTCCGTCTGTCTGTCAAGACCCTTTATCTCGGGAACGCGTAGGGGTAGCATACACAAGTCTGCGGTCCCTTGAAGCTGTGAAAAAACCAAACCTCTGCGTCAACGCAATAAAAAATAGGGATGACGACTAGGTTAAAAAAAACTATCATTCTAATTAGTCCGTTAGTTAGATTATCGAAAATGATTAGACACGTATTTTTTGACGAAGATAAAGAGCATCAAAGTTCCAGGGTGGGAGCTGGTGACGTCACTACTAGGTAAGAATTACCTAATAGTGACGTTACGCGAAACTTGAACGCACTGTATTTTTGTCATTTTTGATTTGACGAACAAAAGAGAAAAAATACGTGTTCTATATTTGTTAATATTCTAAAAGACGGACTAAATAGTTTTTTTTGTCGTCTAGCCCATTGCAGCCGTTTATGTCGCATTTCCCATACATTTGCAAAGGCAATCAAAATGTTTATCGAAACTCCCGTTGAGCTAGAATCACGAAATTTGGCAAAAAGCAAGATCTTGTAGCACAAGTAGGTACCTACAGGAAAAAAAACTAAAACCGTATAATTGCCTCTATGGGTGTGGCTGTGGGGCAGCATCCTTTGTGCGAATCCCTCTGTAAGCGAGTCCGACTCGCCAGTCGAACCAGTTTTTTTTATAAATAAGTACTTGCATTAAGACAAGCGAGTCAAAGTCTGACAATCATTACGTACCTATTCGAACATCAAAACATTATTAAAACGATATTATAAATAACGTGACGTTACGCCGTAATAACACCCGTCTTTTTTGCCCGACTGTCGAAGGAGGGTTAGGTATGTTTTTATGTGTGTATGTCTATTTCTTTGGCTCTACAGCCTAATGGCTTGACTGGTATCAACGTATGAGGTGTCATTAGATTTGACTCAGTCGTGTATTTAAAAATTATTACAACAGAAAAAGTTGTACCAAAATATCACATCGGTTTTTTTTTCGTAACCGATATGTTGACCGTGAAATGTTGCAATTATGCATAAAGCTGACACACAAATTGATTATCAATGAATTATATTACATATATTTTAAGTTAGTGGTATTTAAAGACTGGTAGTTTAAGTTTTAGGTTTTTATTTGTCGTCTTTCCTTAATTGTTGCTCAACAAAGTAAATTAGGTATCAATGCAAAGTAATCAGTCGAATGTTACCTATATTTTTTCACTTCAGAAACTAACTTTATATTTTGAAACGTACTTACCTATCAATGTATTTATAAATCGCTATGTGTTTTTTTTTCTATCTGTACATATCGACACAAGTGGATCTTTTTAATGTGACCATGTAGAGGGATTGATTTTAAAATTATTTTAACTACCTACTTACCTAGTCCCGTCAGGAGACCAAACTGCTTTTCTCGTATTTCAAATCGCTTAATCGCATACTTCTAGCAATAGTAGTTTAAAGGATGGCATACCTATCCGATCCGATCCGGGACGATCTGTCAGTTTCTATAGAAAACGTCACGTGACCTCAGAGGGCTCCGAGCTATCACGTGATTCTTTCTATACAAGCTGACAGATCGTCCCGGATCTGGGTGCGTAGCCAAGATGCCAATCGCTCACACTCAGTCGCTAACGAAACGCAACTGTCATTGTCACACTAATAAGGAAAAGTGATAGAGAGAGGTAGCTACGCTACGTTATTAAGCGTGAGCGATTGGCATCTTGGCTACACACGCTGATCGGATCGGATCGGATCGGTGTGAGTCATCCTTTATACAAAGTACCTGGGCAACAGAGCGAAGCTCAGAGAAGTTATGTTACTGAATACAGGGATAACTTAGTGGCAGATTGACCTTTCGTCCCGAAAAACACACAAATACGAATTTCCTTTAAAATCGTTAGAGCCGTTTCCGAGATCGTCAAAAATTAATCTATAGTTATTTATATATATCAAAAGACCGTATCGTTAAGTACCTATACATATATTATTATATTGGACAAAACTAACCTGGCCTAATTGTTGACATGTATTTTATTTTGTATTACTTAATTTGTTCTGAGGGTATGATCTGAGAGTTTTTGTAAGCCAAAACTATTTCCGCCATATTTAGGTAAGCCATATAATATTCTACACATTTTAGGATTTTTAGATTTTTTTAATGACGTCTAGCATGTATGTTCTCGACAACCTATCGAGCTTAATTTAAGATTATTTCAGCGACTACTTGGCACGATTTAAAGAAAAAAAAATGGTAATATGCTGCCAAAACATATTTATCTAAAGTATCTTCACGATTGCCCAATTGAGCATCCACGAAATAAATGTGGTGGTTTTATATTTATGCAAAAAACGAGTTTTTGAGCAACATTTTGGATTCCCGTCAACTTTTGATGCGAGAGGGATGAGGGACGGACGCACATAAAAGAATCAGCCAAAAGGCAAATCCTAACCTAACGGACATTCATGGCGATGAACCGTCGCAAAAGCAGGTCGATAGAAACGCTATGTGATAGATATATTCGTTAGTCAGAGTTGTCGTAAGTGACATGCCATATTCTCTAAACGGCCACCATACACAGATTCACATTCTTATATTTTTAACAAAAATAGTATGATTAGACTATGCCCAGATGTTTCGCTTTACAAATCAAGTGTCATTGCGCACCAAAATGGTAAAAAAAGTACCCTTACGGTGCCATTCCGTCTGTCTGTCTGTCTGTCTGTCACATCGTTAAATATCTCGAGAATTACTTAAGATACCGCTTTGAAATTTGTAATAGTTATAAACAAAGTTAATCCAGACATTGAGAGAATATTATTTTATATTTTTTATTTATTTTCAATGAAAAATGCCCGATGAAAGAGTGGGGAAAAATTAAAAGTTTAGTTACTGGGTCATGTGGTGTATCATTTGAAAGGGCTAGATTTGCACATACTAAAACAATTTTTTTTTACAATGAAAAATTTTGATTTATAAACGAAAATGTTGAAAATATACCATTGCCTTTATCGCCGAAGTTTATGAAGAAAAAAATATGATTTTTTTATACAACCTTGATATTATTCTAAATATTACAGGAAAAAAATATAACATTGACCCTAACTTATTAATCTTTATTTTTATTTTATTAAAAAAAACTTTTCTGAACTTTTGTAATTAAATCTAATTAAACTTATATGATATCATGCAGTAAGTACAGTCTTATAAATAAAGTAAAAAAAAATGGTTTACGTGATAAAAAAATATCAAGCAAAAACAAACTCGCCTGCAACTCCATGGCGTGCAAACGAGTTTACCCAGTCTGTCGACACATGTGGCTGACGTCAAATTTCGACTTCTAGGTGACTTTGTACGGAACCCTCGGTGCGAGGGTCCGACTCGCACTTGGCCGGTTTTTTTGTATAACATTGTCTTGTTCGCAAATCCAAAAATTTCTTGTAGTACCAATTGTCCACATTTGTTTTTGTTACTCAGGACGATTGAGTAAATATTGTCGAAACCATATTCTTTACATGGAATTCCCAGGAATAAATGTGTACCTTTAATTAGCACATAAAACATAAATACCTTTCTTTTATTTAGTTTTGGTGTCAAACTGGGAGCCCGATTATTTCTCAGACTTCACGCCTCTATTTACCGCTTACTCTATTTTTTGTGAATTTAATTCAATCTAACGACAGATTCGTACCGTAAACAAATGTGACGGACAGATGTGAGGGGAATGTTTGTGAATATGTAGGTACGTACATATAACATGTCCTAGCTAATACCTACCTACTTATTTGTTGCCTTCGACATGTTTTCAGGCCAATTCGTAGACAGCACAACTAAGAGGCCGCCCCCGGAGAGACCACCGCGCTCCCTCCACGCGGCGGTGGTCGGGTTCCTCTTCTGGCTGCTAGTCGACGCTGCCTTCTCCTACGGGCTGCTCACCAACCTCCTGTTCCGCTTCTGGGTCCTCTACCATACGCTACTATTCATATTCGTCACCTGGTATTTCGGAGGGTTTCAAAACATTCAGTACAAACTATCCGAAAGTCTGAAGGTGTAGAGTAAATTAATTGATTAGGTAAGAAAATGTAAATTAAGAAAAGTCGTATACGTAAATTATATTCTGTGAATTCTCATTATATGCCAAAGATTATACTACCTAAATAATTAGGAATTATACATTACATTATCTCACATACATACCTACTTTAAGATTACAAATGCACTAAAAATTAAATATCACATTGAATATGTGTGCGTATGTTCTTTTGTTCCTCTGTCTATGTCAAAGAAAGGCTTACTCAGTTTGTAACCATACATTCTGAGATTGCGCTTTAGATAACAAAGCATCGCGTCGGCGGCGTCGGCGCACAGAGAAGTCAGAGAACCGTCAGTCAAACATTCCAGTTCTCGGTAATCCTGCCGTGATAACAATCGCCTCATTCTTTTCGATTGATTTCAATCGCTTGTAAAGGAATATGCGGGTATCCGTGTACCTAATTCTGGTTTCAGTAACACACAAAACGGTGTTAAAAGCTTAATTTAAATCTTAACTTAATAATAACTATGTTAATTGTGAATAATGAATGTATTACGAAATTGGTGATGATGGTGCAAGATACATTTTTTCTGACCTTTTCGCTTTATCTTCTACCTGGTCTATTGCGTTCGACAGAACAATCCCCTTCGTTTCTGGGAAGAAACAGCACAAAATTGCTGCCCCAAATGCCGCTGCACTGAATATTAAAATGGACGCCCATTCTATACCAATATTGACCACATACGGCGCTATGAACCCACCAAGCCTGGCGAACACTGAAGAGAAACCCAGGGCAGAGTTTCTTACTACTGTTGGGAACATTTCTGATGAATACATGTATATTTGCATGAACGCAGTATAAATGCCCATTTGTCCGATAATGGCGAACATTAGGGTGACCCACTGCAGGTGGCTAGGGACTAATATGAAAACTACAAACGACGCCCCGGCGATAGCGAAACTTGCTATGAGAGTCGCTCTTCTCTTGAAATGCAAGGTAGCAACCACAACTATGATCACTCCAGGGGCGTTACTTGCTGCCGTCACTATTACGTTCACGTACAGGTTACCCTGAAGAAGACCTACGTATTGGTTTATGCCGAAAAAGGTATGGGAACAGCACATCCAAACTAGCGCAGAAATAATTGTGTATTTTCTGATCTTTGGCGTTTTAAACAGATCGAGATAGCTTCCATGCTTGTTCTCATTTGCCGACATCGATTCTTTTTCAACTTCATTTACAATTGTTTCGATATTGTCAGTGGGGCGATTGTTTCTGAAATAGAAAGATTACTCATTAACTCCAGCGTTCTAATACCTAATGATCAAAAACAATGCTAAAGTTCATAATTCCGGATGCTTACTTTTTGGCTATATACGTCAGAAGCTCTATGGCCTGCCTTTTCCTTCCGACGGTAATCAGCCACCGGGGAGACTCCGGTAGCAACCAGTAGAAGGCGAGCGTAAGCAGCCAGGGCGCGCCCGTCACTAGCTGCAGGGGTCTCCATTCCCTCACAAAGTATGCTATTATAGGCAGCGCCACGTAGCCCGACACGTAGGGGACCTCACACAAACCCATGATATAGGGTCTCATCGTACGCCCACTCAGCTCGACCAAGAGCACGAAACAGCAGAGCATGGTGCCGCCGAGCGCTGTGCCGATCAAAAACCGACTGACCATGAACATCCAGAAATCAGTCACAAACGCTGAAAGTGTGACAAATACTGCTTCAAGAAACAGCGCTAGCACGACAGCGATTTTACGTCCATATCTAAAAAACAGTTGTTAACATGTTATGGCCACCACGGTGTATTAATTAAACATAAATAAAAACTACTTTCTCCACAGTCGTTTTAAACATACTGATACTACATACCTACCTACTTTAACAAGTCCGTTTGTTAGGTAACCGTTAAGTTAGATTTGTAGATCAACGGAGATTTAAAATAAGGTAAGTATAGGTACCAAACCAACAAATTATATACGTGATTGTCAAAACATCAGCTTAAGGTAAATTGTTTTTTTAATGCTATGAAACCTTGAAATAGAGTCAACCTTCAACAAAATTGAGGGTTTTATGAATATACATTTTGTGTGGTTAGGTGGCCAGGTTATGTAATTAACCCCGGGTGGTGCGAGTGACCCTTAGAGACTGCGTTACTTATTGTTATTGTTATTGAAAATGTCAAACTTCTACGAAATAATGACGTTTACTTCGTATTTAATTAGTTTGGAAATGATTCATCATAAAATTGGCATAAGTACCTACCTAAAATCTACAAAATTAATGGTCCAATGGGCGAGCAAGCTTGTTAAAATGATGACCCTAGGCGTTGAATGATGACCCTAGGCGTTGAATGATGACCCAAACATAGTAAACAGTATAGTGGAATATAGATTGGAATAGTATACTTTTTTTCTTCTTTTACCCTTCATGAGTCAAGTTACCTTATTACCGATAGTGGCGATAGTGATTGCAGATTATTGATTGAGATTGTAGGTACCTATAGGGTTAGTTCATGACCGTGACAAAGTGTTTTTATGCAAGGCCGGACATAATAATCGATACGTGTTGTCTTGCAGTACAACTAATTGCAGTACTAGCAAAATTAACTATTTTTAATGTTTATAAAAATTAAAACAAAGAACGGAAACATTGACATGTTTTCGATGATATCAAATTATCGTTTTATATAAATAAATGACGAACAATCACAATAGTAAAAGTGTTTTGAAAGGTTTTTCAACTCACCTGTCTGAAATATGTCCAAATGCTAAGCTTCCGGCGAGAATGCCGATCTGAAGTATAGACTGCGCTAAGCTAGCCAGGTGACTCCTGTTGCATATAAGGTTCCATTCGGTCGTCACCGAGCTCACGATGGTGCTTTGGTCATACTCCGGTTGCTGGCAGGGGCAATGGTTGGTCACGTTAGAAGCGTCTACATCTCTACACACGAACTCGACACTCGGAACTATAAACACCACATTCACGAGCTGGAATTCGGCGGGATACCGTCCGAGAGTCACCAGAAATAATATCCACACTTGATATCTGCCGAATCTGCCTATTATTTGCTCAATGCGGTCTTCATTAAACGACATTTTTCAGCTGAAACTTAAATAATCATTATAATAAGTACTTACGTAAATTTAAATGCCAAAGGTGTAGGTAATTAAAGGCAACAAAAACAAATATTTTGGTAGTCGCACGACTCACATGTTCTTTTGATATGTATATTAGACAGAGTTCGATATCGAACAAAATATGAATGCGAACTGAAACACGCTTGATATATTTTACGTTTTATAAGTTTTATAACTACGTTTTTCCAGGTCCCATTACACAAAATTAACATTGACGCAAAAACACTTTGCCTTCACAATAACAACACTTGCGATACACGTTAAAAAACACATGGTAGATAACTTACTGAAGCCGAGTATTAAAGTATGATTTATTTTTAATGTTTGCGTGATCTGAAGGGCGTTGAGCTTCTAAAACACGTGCGATTCAAACACCCAGGAAGATTAAACGAAACCGGCTACTTTTATTCTTGGATCGTACTAAATAGCGAAACGAAGCGAGCTAACAACCGTCTTCGCCCGACTCACTGTTATCGAGCACCGGGACGGAATGGACGGAATGTATCGTTATACTACGGCTCAGGTATACATATGCTTACCACGAATTGTTGTGGGATAGTCCCCCACCATGTAACCAAGGAGAATTGCGGCGCATCGCGCACCCTTTACTGACCACTACGGAGCGACGGAAAAGAATTACGGATTATTTATAGTATTAAAAATATAAGTTACGAGTATATGCAATTAAATTAGGTTGCTACCTTAAAATAATAAATAAATGTTTTTTTGTAAGTACCACACATCATTTCTTAGAGATGCACCTGGTACACTGTTGATGAAATCATTATTTTGGTCAAATAATTGTAACTAAATTATCTGTCAAGTACCTATTTCATGCGCCATACTTCAGTACCTGCACTGATTGCACTGAAGGACTTAGAGATATTAGATATCATTGTATACCAACTACTTAAATATAATCCATGAAAACTATAAAAACGTTGTGTTTATTGTATGCAAGTGGTACACTACTCAAAGACTAGGTATTCGTATTGTGTAATGAAGTAGATAGGAAGTAGTACTTAACTCACGTGTTTGCTTCATAGGTGTAAATTGTAAATTGAGAGAGCAAAGCGACGACGTCTCATTATTGACGTAGAATTTAATCGATCTCTCGGTTTAGCTCAAATAATGCGTGAATTTAAATATATAAGTATGTAATATTGTCTTCTGTTACCGCGATTGTTATTCATTGAAATTAAACACTTTAGAACGTATTAATCGCGTTTATTAACACTATGACCCTACGTTTCGAGCCCTTTACAGCACTCGTTTTCACAGGCTTAAAATGATGACTGAGAGAATGCGAATTCTCCCCGTCGTATTTTGCTTATATTTTGCTGTTAATACGATAAGCTTCAAAAACCAGTACAAACCTAAAGGATTCAGACCGAAACTCGTTGGGTAACAGTCGAGTATTCCAGTCCAACACATCAAAACGCCTGCGCTGCCCTTTTGGGCCGTCAAACCGCATAAACTGCTGATGATTCTGCTTTCTTTAGAACTCAAAAAATATCTTTAGGCGAGTTGAAGAAAAAGGAAAAATGGGAACCACGGCCTTTCATCTTAAGAAAGCATATACTTATATTTAAATTCCCTCATCATATATATTTAAAGTCCTAAAAAGAGATGTACACATACCTATAAATGTTTCTTATTTCTCCGATTCCTTAGGTAATTGTCACAGTTTTGCTGACTTCTCTCGGACTAAATTAATTTAAGCAGCCAAATTAAATACTTCGTTGTAATTTGGTAGTCGGTATCAACTATCAATGCTACAACTTAATTGAGTCGTATATTTTGACAGCCTATTTTACAAATCTCTTAAGAGGCATGTTAAAAGGTTAGACTTACGACATTTTAAAAATCTACTGCCAATTTCCAGGCTATGTGACATTTTTGACAGTTGTTGTACTACTTCCATGCTTTAGTTATTCTTCCGTGAGTTTGACGGTTAAAATAAAACTTTTAAGTGTGACAGTTAATTTGCTTGGAAGAGATAAGAATTTATAACGTTTAGACTTTATGCTCGTTTGGTATGAAATGAAAGATGGGATTGTGATGTAAAGCTTTGAGTAGCGCTATTAATCAAGAGTCGTACTCGTAAATTATTTTTTAATTAGCCTGATACGCGAACAGTAACAATTTATAAAATGTATATGCAATTAATCCAATAAATAATATTACTTAACGGCCTCCTAGCCTACGATGCAGGAGGTCCCGGGTTCGAATCCTGGTTAGGGCATTAATTTGTGGGTTTATCACGAATATTTGTTCCTGAGTTATGGATGTTTTCTACGTATTACCTCATGCGGCGGCAACTTCGCTGGTGCGGACATGTGGCGCGTATGTCGGGTCAACGTACGGCAAAGTGCATCTTCTTTTCGGAAGTGGAGGAGGGCAAGCGTAAGCGTGGCGGACAACTCCTCAGTTACAAATATGTACTGAAGCGCCACATGATAAAAGTGCGACATTGAGCCCTCAGAGTGGAAACGGATGGCCACGCAACGACCGGAATGGAGGTCTCTGGTTAAATCCAGACTAAAAGTTTTTGAGGAGAATCGCTGCTCTGAATTAGATGCTCGATGCGATGAGGTGAACTTTCACCTTGTGCTATGGTGTGCTCACTTCTTGCCCGCTCTGTGCGCGAACATTTATCAAGAAGATCGGATACATTAGCCACACACGAGAACACCAACGCCAACTGAAACGAGCTGAAGAGGTCGGCGTGGCCGAAATCGGTCGAGGAAGGAATATTATGTATTTAAGTATTTATATATATCTATCTATTATATATATCGTCGTCTAGTACCCACAACACAGCCATTATTGAGATTAGCTACATCAAGGAAAGAGTACCTACGTAAAGCGTACTTAGTTGTTCGGTACCTATTTTTTTTGTCACCAAACTACACCTACACACGCACACACAGGCAAATATACACGTACACACACACACACACACACACACACAAACTATCACACATTGATTGATGACACATTGATGATTTCACTATGAAAACGGGCTCCCATTTAAAAAAAATTATAGTTAGCCTCTTTAGACGTTTGTAGATTCTGGAATAAAGTTTATTAATGTTTTAATTAGGATTTAAGTGTGGTGTCAGTATCTAGGTACTACAAAACTTATAAAATCAGAGGTAATGTTGAAATATAGGTACGATAGGCTGGTGGAGGAAAAGACGATTACTGGTTTCGCTAACAAATAAGTAAACTGAATTAAACCAATAAAAAGCTGATCTACTTCTTACCCTCTTAACGAAATCACCAGAAGACGTAGTAACGCGTTCAAAACTGCATGGGCGGTTTATGAATGAATTAATTCATAAATTGCCCATGCACTTTTGAACGCGTGTGTAGGTACCTACTTATCTTGCATGATGTTTTAACCCATACTTAACACTTGACTGTATCTATCACGCCGACTTATAAGTAAACAATAGTGTTACAATGTGGGATATTATCTAAGAATATTAGCTATTATAATAGGCTTTCTACAATCCCTGATAAGAAATGGATTTGTAAGTATCTGATGCGCTTCCTATTTTATCTGTGATTCGCGTCATTATGTGGGTTAAATTAAACAGGTATGAGTTTTGTAACACTCAAAAGAAACACAAACATTCCCAGTAAGTACATAAACGATAAAAAACACTGTGCCCTAATTTTTGCGTGTAATGCCGTCGTAGTTTTTGGTCGTAGTCGTAGTTACTGATAAAAATTTTGGGGACGTATTTATTTACATCACATCAGGGATGGTTTACTTTTGAGAACAGAAAAATAACCAAATATTTATGCAAACGGGAGGCAAAGCAATTCGCGCTAGTCACGTGTACGTTAAAATAATGATATTGGACGTTTATTTTACCAAGCAGGAGGTCCCGTATCCCGAATATTTGTTCCTGAGCAATGGATGTTTCCTATGTGTTTAAGTATCTCTCTTTTTAGCTTACTATGGGAGTAAGTAGGTCGATTTGTGTACATAGGAGGGCCTAATGCCCCTGCAGGCGACTGTACGCCGGGGTCGTCCGCAGCATGGCGCTCTACGGAGCGCCAATTTGGGCCGAACGGCTCAAGGAGGGAACGAGGGCGTTGCTCCGAAGGCCGCAGAGGGTAGTGGCCCAGCGGATCACCAGGGCCTATCGTAACACCTCCCACGCAGCGGCCTGCATCCTCGCTGGCACCCCGCCCTGGGAACTGGATGCTGAAGTCCTTGTGGACAGGTACCAGAGGCGGGCGGAGGCAAGAGGGAGAGGGGAGGCCCCAGACCCCGAGGAGGCGGAAAGGGCCGAGAGGGCAGCAGCGGAGCGCCTTCACGCCCGATGGAGGGATACCCTGGAGGATGCCCACTACGGACTCCGCACTGTAGGGGGCATCCTCCCAATAATGGAGGACTGGCTCAAAAGGAAGGGAGGGACCCTAACTTACAGGGTCACGCAGGTGGTGTCCGGACACGGCTGCTTCGGACACTACCTGCATAGGATAGGGCGGGAGCCAGGTCCCGAATGCCTGGAATGTGGGGCAGATGATGACACGGCCCAGCACACTCTAGAGGAGTGTAATCGCTGGGCCGTGGAAAGGGCGGAAATGGTGGCAGTCACGGGACTGAGGGACCTCTCGCTGCACAGCGTCTTAGAGGCGATGCTGGGCAGCGAGAGGAAATGGAAGGCGGTGACCTCCTTCTGCGAACAAGTCATGTTGCAGAAGGAGGCAGCAGAGAGAGAGCGCGAAGAAGCGGCTGACGCACTTCCGCTCCGACGTAGGCGGCAGGGCCGACGGCGACGCAATTTTGCTCGCCGAGACCTGTAGTGGGGCTTGCGGGTTCGGGACCCGCAATGCACGGCCCTACTCGAGTCGTCGGGGGGGAGACTAAGCGTTTCTAATCTCCCCCCTCCAGTAGTGCGGATGCCCAAGCGCTAAGCTGGGCAGTTCGGGGGGCGCTGTGGTAGAATGTCCAATGACAAATCCCATTGCGCCCCCAAATAAACGACAACGAGGGTGAAACGCCGGAGTGGGGTTTAGTGGGTAGTCCTCTTCCCCCCCTCTCGTTAGGAGAGGGGGCCGAAAGAGGGAGTCCCACATACCCCCCCATTATGGCCTTCCCGCGGCCGGGGGGGGGCGATGCGTAAATGCATTCCCCACTTCGACAAAAAAAAAGGTCGATTTGTGTAAGATATAGAATAGAATAGAATAGAATACTCTTTATTGCACACCTCAGTACATGAGAAAGAAAAAAACATTTACAAGGTACAAACATTTGATTAACACAAAGATACTGTACAAAGATATTGTAGGAAATATTGATTTATTTTGTGATACTATTAATTTGGATCGATGTACACGCCTGCACGCGAAGATCACCATTGCAAGGGAAAATTAAAACAGAAAAAGATATATGAACACTTTTTGTTTATTCTTTATTTAATACACATGTATTCACAAACTATCACAGCCTATAACAGAATAGACCTTTATTCCTGTAACGGACTACTGCCAGTAGTGCCAGTACAGTACCGTCAAGTTAAAAATGCCCCCTTAGCATACCTTTCGTTAATTGTCGCGTGCGACTCTAGGTCTAGGTATGTTAAGTGAGACAATATAAGACATACAGTTGTAAATTTTCGATTTAATGATCATAATCACAATCACTTTTACAAATACATTTCAGGTGTCATTTCTGTCGTCTCAAAACATCTTTATTAATACAACCATGTATTTCTTACGCAAAAAACAATAATAAAAAAGCCTCTTATTTATGAGTACGTCACTAAACGACTAAGGCCCACTTGCACCACATCCACATAATGGGGTTATCCACATAAGCTAGAGTTAAACGTTTTTTTGTACGGAATATGACAGCTTAACTATGGCTAAGCGGCTAACCCTGGGTGGTGCAGTGGGCCTAACAACAATAATATAATAAATAAAAGGCGCGAATGAATAAAATACTCATCGATATTAGGTTAACTATTACTGTTCTCCTCACGCTTCGCCTTCTTCTATCGTGTCAGGCAATTTTCGCCCTCTAGTATCAGGTAAAAGTATGCAAAGTACAGCCCCAATAAGCGGCGTGATGCCAAAAACTAGAGGCGGCAACCACGGGCTGGTTGATGACAGGGTCGCTACAAATGGGGCGACCATGGAACCTACTCTAGCCACAGTCGAAGACAACCCTACACCGGAGTTTCTGACGACAGTGGGAAATATTTCTCCAGCGTATAAGTATACGGTGGAGAAGGATATGCTCATGCCCCAAAGGCCCACGCAGCCCAGCGCGAGGCGGACAGCATCGGAGTGCTTTGGCATCACAGTGATGAGCAGGCAGCTGAGCCCGGTGACACAGTTGGAACTGATAAGCGTTATCTTCCGGCCGAGAATTCTGTTCGCGAAGATAGAGATCAAAGTGCCTGGCACCTGGAAACAAAAAAACGACGTTATTATTACTAAACGCTTCCGCCGAGTTACCTTTCTGCGAGTTAATGATGTAAAATCGCAATGGTATTGTTTGGTAAAGCATTTGATTCTATCACGTGATAACATTATACCTAAGCATCTTGTTACAAAAAATGTTGAGAAATAGTGTTTGAGATACGATGGTCAAACAAGGAATTAATGGAATCAAGTTGCTACGTTACCGACGCGCTCGTGAACTACTGAGCTAAAACATTTGACACATGTATTGTATTTGAAAACGAAAACAGATGTAAGTATTGTGATTGTTGTAACTGCTGCCATTACTAAATAGGTACAAGAGCTCTCGAGACAATCTAAAATGCCTAAAGTGGTGCAGTAGCGTAGCGCAATACTTGTTGAATTATCCCGACACATCACGGTTCTCAGACGAACGATATTTGTTTGATATCGATTACAGATAAGATCCGATAAAATGGGTATGGGTGTGTATGTGGTTTCTTTTTTGGTACTTACCTACCTAAGATAAACGTCCCACCGCTCGCTTGCACTTTCCCAATACTCCTTAATACCTACTAAGATTGTGGTGAGAATGTATGATTGGTTACCTATTATAATATTTATACATTAATATCACGCGACGATGAAGGCGTCAGTAATAAGCTACCTACATATATGTTTATAAATGCCTGTAAAACGTAGCAAGAAAATATAATTTACAACCTCGAAGTCTACCTGTAACGTCTACTCGATAATTATACCTTTACATAATTTTTAAGAAAAAAAAACCGACTTCATTTGGTTCCCGGTAAAAGTGAAATTTTGAATTTGTTTGAGTTAGCCAGTTTACTTCACAAATATCCAATACACCGCACGTGTACGATTGAAAGGAGCTTTCTTAATGTCCCAGGGCTTCCATCATTACATGTGAAGTATAATCAAACGGAACTCCCTTGTAGACCTTTAAAACAAACAAAATAACAATGTGTTAAATTGGATGACAGACTGTAAATTATCGAGCAGTTTCATTATGCCATCCCTGATTATCAACATCAGGTTCACTCCAGCAAAATGATGGCCACAGTAAGAAAATACGTAAGTTAATAATTAGCTGCATAATTATTATGAACACCCTCTAATCACAATGAACGTGCCGTTCAAATTTGAGTTCTCTGAATTCTTCTAGAACTCCATCATCAGAATATAAATCAAATCAAAAAGATGAATGTCACACTCACAACTAGGATAATAAGTAGAGCTAGGTTTATTGACCAGTTCCACTTTGCCATCCCTGGTCTTGATCATCTGGTCCACTTCATCAAAATGTTGGCTCCCCCAAAACCAATGTTTTAGTTACTTAAGGAAACCCTCAAATCAGAATGCATGTGCCGTTAAAATTTGAGGAGTTCTCTCAATCTCTCATGAAGTACATCATCAAAATAGAACTATAATCAAATAGGACTATCTTGAAGGTATTTCTTTACAAAGAAAAGATGAATGTCTCAAATCGGATGATAGAGCTGGGAATTACCAAGCAGTTCCACTTTGCCATCCCTGGTCTTCATCATCAGGTCCACTCCACCAAATTGATGATGTTCGTAAAAAAATGCTCGAGTGTCTTAAGAAACTACCCAAATCATCATGCATGTGCCTTTCAAATTTGAGGAGTTCCCTCAGTTCCTCATGAATCCCATCATCAGAAATTGATTTTGAAAAAAACGGGACAAACCTGGAACCATCTATTTTCAGACAAAAAAATATATTTTTTAATCGGATGATAGTCTTAAGAATTACCAAGCAGTTCCACTTTGACATCCCTGGTCTTCATTATCAGATCCACTCGACCAAATTGATGATTTTCGTAAAGAAATGCTCAAGTTTCTTAAGAAATCACCCAAATCAGCATGCATGTGCCTTTCAAATTTGAGGAGTTCCCTCAGTTCCTCATGGATCCCATCATCAAAAATTGATTTAAAAAAAAAACGGGACAAACCTAGAACCATCTTTTTTCAGACAAAAAAAATATTTTTTTAAATCGGATGATAGTCCTGGGAATTACAAAAACATTCAGACGAATTGAGAACCTCCTCCTTTAGAAATATTGAAGTCGGTTGAAAATAGAGCCATTTGTCAGTAGCATTAGAACGTATTACCGTATTTTTTGCATGCAATGAATGCATTAAAAATACGCTAGAAGGTATAGCATAACGGTTAGCGCTATTTGACTAGCACGTTTGGCGGAATAGCAAAGTAACATTATTGTCGTCTTTCCCATCACGGAACAATGGTGTTCCGGACCTTTGGAAGGCGTACGCGGAGCAGGAGCCAACACGCAGAGCCCTTTCGACAATTTAATGAAATTTAAGGGGTACACCGAGCGGATGTTGCACCTGCCCGAGTAATGCCCAGTTACTGCCTAGGGTGTAAGGACTATTGTGAGTTAATGGAATCTAAAATACACTAGGCTATTACGTGAAAGTGATGGATAACTACTGGGTCATGGAGTATAAAACCGGGCGCTTGCCTAATAAAATGGTATGCAATTTTATTTCGGGCAGACGGTGACTCGTCCACATAAGATGGGCCCCCACGAAAAGCGACATCTAAGATGGCTGAAGGGCAACATCGGTAGGGCTGGGCGTAGAGAGATGTCACTGGACTTTAAACATATAGCCAACTCGCCACTTAGGTTTACACATCTATCCTCGAGAACACAGCTCTCGCGAGTCGCGATATAACTCGGGACGGCCGGTGAAGGCAAGCCAGAGGCGGAGGACTCGGTCGGATGACGGAGGCCCCCAGGAGAAAATTACTAAAAACTTTGTGGTTTTAAAAATACCTAATAAAATATATTTTCAATCTCAGTCAATTATGTATGAATTATGTGTGTAAATTATGTATGAGTCTTGTTACTTGAAATAAACAGATTTTAATTTAATTTAATTTAATAAGGATGTAGGAATTAGACAGTCGGTGAAGGAGCGTTTCTTTAGTCAGCAGACAAAAAATAAGCACCGAGGATCGCAAGGCGGTATGGACGAGTAAGGAGCTACACGGGCGGTTCTACAGGAAGGGTCCTGTAGAACCGCCCGTGTAGCTCCTTACTCCGCGCGAGGGCGCGGGCCCTGACGTAGACTTGCTGCGAGCTGCGTCGGTGAACTGGCTACGATTCGCAGAGCTCTCTGGAGAAACTAAGGGTTATGCCTGTACAATTGCGGACGAAGTTATAACTGCCGGAAACATATCCCAAAGGACGGTACGGTCGACATTTCTCGACGGTGCCGCCCTGCCGCCGTCCCGGGGAGTCAATCAGGCATATTATTTCCGGTTGTTCTCGTCTTGTTAACGGCGAGTACTTGCACAGATATAATCTCGTAGCCAGAATTATACACCAGGAACTTGCTCTTATGTACCGTCTTGTGGACCACGAAGTGCCATACTACAAGTAGGTATGCACCCGTGCCAGTTCTCGAAAAGTCGTACCACGCTCTATTGGGATCGATGTATCATCAGGGACAAGAGAGGATTGTATTGTAGCCAATAGGGCTGATATCGTTGTGATAGATCAATCGCAGTGTCGGGCCATGCTCCTCGACATCACCATCCCTCCTGATGAGAACCTCTTGAAGGCCGAGAAGGTAAAGTCAAATAATCCAAAATTAATACCAAACGACCTACTAGGTATATGGGGACAATTATAATTTTAAGAATGAAGCCGGGTGGAGCGTCGCTCTGTAACTTCTACCGTAAGAAAGTACTCCTTAGTAGGCAGGTGTAGTCTTAAGTTATATTGAGAATTCACCACTAACAATGTGCTGCCCCATACTTAAATATTATTTTTAAGCAGAAACGTATGCGAACGATACCAAGTGGTCTCGGTAGCTCAGTTAGAAGAGCGATGAGCTGGTATCTCAGAGTCGCGGGTTCGAGTCTCGCCTGAGGTTATGAATTTTTCCACTTTTCCTTTCTTTATGAGAAAATTGGGTATCGTTCGCAGACGTTTCTGCTAAAAAATAATAGTTGTTGTCTTGTGTCATAAATATAATCTACAATTGTTATTTCAATGCGCACCTGAATAGCAGCAGAAATGGCGACATTAGTGAATATGTTCCCGCCCTCGTGCCCGACGTACTGCGACACGCCGAAGAAGCAGAGCCCGCACACGAACCAGTTGAAGCAGATGGCCAGCGTGCGTACGCGCAGGTGCGGGTGGGCGAACAGCGCCAAGAACGACACGTGTTCCGGCTTGCTCACGTCCACGCTCAGCTTTTGGGTGGTTGAGGCGATGTTTTCTGTTGGTCGCCCATTTCTGGAAATTGGGACAAGTTTAGCTATAAATAAAAGGATAATACAGCGCAATAATGGCGGTAGCGGAAGTAATCGAGAATTAATCCGGAATTTTTAGCTTACTAGGTCAGGGATCGGTCTTAGTAGCTGTGACGTTGCCTTGTTGGCATTTTACGAAAATAGAATTGTGTCATCTGAAGACGGAAAATCGTAGAGTTTATGTTTCGTATTTACATTGCGTGCTATTTTTTTCTTGCAGGATATTTTAATAAATACAGTAGAATCAATCAACTCAAAAAACTTAATTGACCGAGGGTAAGCAAAAGCCTCGGTTTCATTCAGCTTGAAATAAAAATGCTTTCGAATGTCCGGTTGTTCACGTCTACAATGTCGCATTTTTCAACCGAATCTCGTGAAATTTTGTGAACTAAATTACTAAATTGGCAAAAAGGCTCTTAAGACCATATGCTTGGCCAGGTCAGAGTCACTAGTATAACTATGTACCAAAATGAAAAGTCCAGGGCAAAACTACAGTTCATTATCCGACAGTAAGTGAAAGGTGTAGAATTTTTTACATGAATAGTTTTTAACTAACAGCAGACAAAAATGAGTTTGCTATTAAGACTAGTAAAATAATGCAAATAATTTAAGACAAATAATTTAAGACATGGATAGAGATTGTTTTACCTGGACTCCTCAAATATATTAAAAGGTTATTAATTACCTCTTAGCTGCAACTGTCATAATCTTGACTGCATCATCGGTCCTTCCAGCAGTAATAAGCCATCTCGGTGACTCAGGCAGCAAATAGTAGTAGCTTAGGAAGATCAACGAAGGCAGCGAAATAGCCAGTTGGAACTTGTCCCAATCTCTGAGGTAGAAGCCGAACGCCACGAGCGACAAATGGCCGAGGTTGAAAGGTATCTGGTAGAGGATGCCCACGGTGTCTCTGTACTTGGCGCCGATGAGCTCCATGGTGAGGACGAAGCTGGTGACCATGGTGCCGCCCGTGGCCACGGCCAGCATGAACCGGAGCGCGGTGAACATGTACCAGTTCACGGAATATGCGGTGGCTACGCCGGATATCAGCTGCAGGAACACGGCTGCGAGGAACGGCATTCGACGACCGAACCTGGAAAATGAAAATATGCAAGTTTGACACATACCCCAATGCCAGTTATTAATATCGTTTTGTATGGGTCTTGGCTGGTCATTCAAAATTCAATTTCAATTTAGGAAATGATTGCTACTATAGCACAATGGGAATTCTAGCTCGGATGCGGGGCAGGGTGAGAACAGGGGTTAGTCTTTTATGTGGTGTTGCATTCAAATTACATTTGAATTGGACATATTTGGTAGTTTGTCAAAGTAAGTTTTGTTTATTTCACTGTAACAAAGTAGTTTTTACTCGTATAATTGCAATATATATATATATATATATAGGTACACAAATACCTTTACCGTATGACATGATCTAAAGCAACTAGTAGTTGGATGTATTTGAAGAAATACACGTGACCATGCAGTGTGCTTACCAAGTTTACCAACACACTTACCATGAGTTGCATTCGATTGCGACTGCGGCAACAGTATGTGCGTCTCGCTCCTGCCAGAGTAGTGGAAGGAGCGAGACGGACATACTTTCGAGCACTGCAGTCGCTATCGAATACAGTTGCGTGCAACTCATGGTAATAGCTATGATCACGTTTAGATCGAGCCGATTCGCACTTAGTCTCTTCGTGTAAGAAGCCACAAAAGCGAATATTATGGGCTAGTTAGCATACATATTTTATTTTATTTTATTGTATTAATGAAGTCATCTCATGCCAATATGACTTATACCTTATGACTATATGACACTAGCGACCCGCTCCAGCTTTGCACGGTTTATTATTATACATATAAACCTTCCTCTTCAATCATTCTATCTATTAAAAAAAACCGCATCAAAATCCGTTGCGTAGTTTTAAAGATTTAAGCATACATAGGGATAAAGGGACAGAGAAAGCGACTTTGTTTTATACTATGTATTGATAATATGTACACGTTATCCTTACATTACATATTTAGGTAATTACCGACTATTTTCATGTACCGAGGTGTGCAATAAAGAGTATTCTATTCTATTCTATTCTATTTTCCATTTCTACAAAAGAGCATACATATGCTCTTTTATATGCAAATGCATTAATTATGCTATTCTATTCATGCCAACGACGTTGATGAATAGACACATACTCGTAAGTATCGAATTAAATGAATGATCTTATTCTATTCTATGCATCCTATCATTCACATCTTAGTCAATGAATGAAGAGTTTATATCTACCACGTCGTATTTCTCACTTACAAATTTAGTAGGTCAATGGCTGGTAATCAGCAGACTGTCAAAGTAATGGTTTCCGGAGCCCAACTCCAGGCAGGATGTGCCAATTCATGCAAAACGACGAGCATAAGTTCTTGTTAAGATATCACAGGTACCCACGTGAAACTTACCTATCAGATAAATGGCCGAAGACCATGTTGCCAACGAGAATGCCGAGCATGAAGATGGTTTGGGTGAGATCCTTTAGCCATTTCCGACCGCAGACGAGATCCCACTGCGAGATGATGGTCTCCTGAAAGACGCTGTGGTCGTATTTGTAGCTGGTGCAGTTAGCGTGGCAGACACTGTCAAAGGTACTTGATTCTTCTGCACATGTGAAGTTCATCGGAGGTGCGAGGAAGATGATGCTCATCTGGTGCCAGGCCACGGGGAACTTTACGAGGAACACTACGAAGCAGACCCATATCTGCCACTTGCCGATAGCGCCGATTGCTCGCTCCAGCGGGTCTTGGCCCTTTTTCTGGATTTCGGCATCTTTAGTTTCGTTCTCTAACACTGAAATTAAAGAAAAAGAGTTTTAAAGGTAAAAATATGGAAAAAGATAAAGAGAGAAGAAGAACTAAGGGGTTAAGCGTTTATTTCATATGGAATATGACAGAACTTAACGATGGGTTAGCGGCTAATTCCGGTTGGCGCAACTTGCGTTAAGAATATTAATTCCTTGATATTAATCTGATATTATTTATAGCACATTGCATTTGATATAACGCTAATTAACTACGAGTCTATGATTTGTTAATTAGTGTGGGCACAACAATGGTACCTACACTTATTTTAACAATATTATGATATTTATGATCATCTGGCAATAGGTAAGTAAGTATCTGGCTAAAGAAACCAGCCAAGAGCCTAACAGGCAAGCAGTCAAGAACCTCTTGATAGATATTGATACATCGAACTAAATTACAGAGAATATACGCGGACGGGCAGACATGGCGAAACTATTAATTAAGGTTTCTAGTTGACCAAGGAAGCGGAACCATAAAAAATAATGTAAGTATGAGTTTTGCTGTCGCCAACGAGCACGAAAAATTGCTATCATGAATTTATTGAAATATTAGCTTTCTCCCGTGGTTTTGCCCGCGTACTAAATGGACATTAAAATACAGTAAGTTAATTTTGATGTCAGCGTCACATAACACGTTAGTTGTTATACCTATGTGCTGTATATATTAAGCCACTCTAGCTGTCATTACTATTTATTATGACGCTTGAATTGGACAATAGGTAATTAAAATCGAGTTGTCTCCTACTCTGTTACAAAAGTAGGTACTTTCCGCTTCGGCCTTCGCAGGTCACAAATGACCGACAAAACTGGGCTCGGAAAACTCATAAAAACTAAAAAAACTGCGTTTTATCAGATTTACAACCAAGCTAGAGTCGTTTCCGAAAACGCCGAAATACAACGTTTTCGTATACTCGTACGTTTATAAGTATATAACGTTTTACGTCAGCTTTTAAATTATTAGTATTAAGATTTACCAAACCTCATTTAAAAACTCCATACATTTAAAGGTTACTTATTAAATAACAAGTAAGAACCGGCTTGCATGAAGTTAGTACCCTCTGACATAACAGGAAATAAAGTTCACTTACTCATTTCACCTATCTTTTCGGGCTCTGTTTTAGATGACATGATGTTCCTTTACTTCAAAACAATATTTAGTTCTGACGTCTCAGTCAGTTACCGAGCCCGACTGTTCGGGACGGAGTTCCGTCTCGGAGTACCCGAATGGGACATCTCTGTGCTCTGTGCCAAGGGTGCCTCTAACACACTATATTGAATAATTTTATAAAAATTGGATAATAACCACTTGGTGCTACTGAGCGCGTGGGTTAAATATAGCGCGATAACATAAAATAATACTGCTATATTTGGCCCAAAAGAATTGATTGTTTACCAAGGGATGCAATCATCCAAGTTATACCAGTTATACCTGTAACAGGATCAATAAATTTCCAATCTCAAAAAACTTTTTTCAACGCGCAATCACCGCAACAAACGAAATTAAGAACCTACCTACTTTTAGAACAGAACTACTTTTCATTTTCACGTAGATGACCTTATGAGACTTCATGGAAGCGGAGAATCGTCATTTAGTGGAATGTTTTGTTAGGAAACTATTATTGCAATTAGTTTGCTATCAGTCAACCGACGTTTATAGGTCAGTGGGGCAGAGAGCACGTTAACACGGTGGAGATGTTCCGCGGAATATTTACAAACAGGGTGCAATGCCATTTGTTGCTCATTCGTCAATATAATTATTGAGTTGTAGAGGGCATTCTTAATGTAAGTGATAGTTGTTCGTGCATTAAAACTTACTTGAACATAAAACCTTTGTCTTCTTGAAAAGGAGCATGAAATTAAAGTGATAGTTTATCTGTAATTCATTATTAAGAATAGATACCTCGGTTTCCGATTCAATGTCTTTTTTGACTGAGGAGATGCATGCAATGGGGTCTAGTCGAGTAACAAGTTGCTGACTGTGATGTTATATCTACTTAGGATAATATTGTATTTTCTTCGATAAGGAACTAAAACCATATAATTTCTTGAGCTCAAGTTCAAGTTGTTTATTTACGTTCATGTTGTATAAGGTGTTACATTGTTGTGTAATGTTACAAACATGAGCCTTGTAAGGGCATATCTTATAAATAAATAAATAAATAATAAATAAATAAATATTATAGGACAATCTTACACAAATCGACCTAGACCCACAGTAAGCTCAATAAGGCTTGTGTTGTGGGTACTAGACGACGATATATATAATAGATAGATACATATAAATACTTAAATACATAGAAAACATCCATAACTCAGGAACAAATATTTGTGATAAACACACAAATAAATGCCCTGACCAGGATTCGAACCCGGGACCTCCTGCTTCGTAGGCAGAGGGTCACTACCGACTAGGCTAGCAGGCCGTTAGATATCAAGTTAATACTTACAAAATGAGATAAATAATTTAATCTAACTACATACTAAGTAACACATACTTATATGTTAATATTAAAAATTATGTTCTAAATATTTACGTACAGAGTAATTACGTTTAAGATATGAGCATTTGTTTTAGGTTGACCAGCCGTTACCTACATGTATATTAAGTATAAGGTTAATCAAATTGGGCGATGGCTGGTAGATACGTCTTATCTTATGAACTTTGCTCTTAAAATAATTGTCGAGTAGCTTGAAATAAAGAAAAGGGTCATGACCTTTTGATAAAGTCGTCAAGGCATCCAGTCAGAACGTCGGTGCGGCGTCCGAGATAGCGGGCCGAGCCTCCACGGCCCTTGAAAACCCAACGTTGTTGTATGTATGACAGACAGTGCAATCTCTCAAGGTATCTTAACTGGTAGATACCTAAGAATGCAAAAACCGGTGAAAATAGAAAACCGATTATTAACCGTTTCGACATGACCTCAACGAAAATAACAACGACGCTATTACTATTCTAGTCGAAGCCCTAACATTATGTTTGATAATTGATTTGATTTGATTCAAGTTCTTCATCCGATCCGATAGATCGAGGTCATCGGAAAAAAGTCTTTTGCAACAGTAAAATTGTTTAAAAACAATAAATAATACGTTACGATAATATTATATTCTACATACACTTAACTTTGACGCCATTATATGCCAAGTAAGGTTGTTTCAGGAAACAAATATGAATTCGCTTCTTCACGGGATATTTGAGCCAAAAAAAGGTTTTCAACCAAACCTTAAATGTCTCGGTTAACTAGTTCGTACACCCTACTTAAACCATGCTTAAACCTAACGCGTTACTGCCAAAACGTAACGTCAGGACTTGTCAGGCCCTAAATTTATTCCTAGGCTTTATGCTTGGGAATAAATAGACATGACGTAAATATGTGACGGAGCATTATGCTTAATTAGAATGATCTAGTGATTCCTATTTATGTTTATTAGATGTTTGTTTAGTACGATGAATACGTAAATTTTATCAATGGCTTCAGAGATCACGCCAGGGTTTCATGAACCGCAACACGAGGCGATGTGACAGTATGTTATCGCTTCTTCTTGCTTGTGTTAGAATCCCAGATTTGGCTGGTTATTTCTAGGTACGTGCGTGTAGCCGTGTAGTAGGTACGTAAGGGCCTTTTGTATTCAAAAAGAATAAAAAAAGATTTTTTCCTATCGTAAGGCGGTCGTCCCGCGAGCCCCGACTCCCGCGTCTCTTCCGTCTCGCGTTCACTTCACATTCGAACGTTAAGGTGAAAGCAGTTCCTCTTTGTCGATAAAATGGAAACGGAACTTATTCAGAACACTGCGGTGATACTTTCAGTTTGGTTTTTGTACAATCGTGTCATTAAACGCAGAAGACACTGGGTACATTCCTATACAAAATCACGATTATACATACAAAGTTAAAAAACGCATCAACGGACGCCGCTGCGAGATGCGGAACAGTGTGACGACCGCCTACGAGTAAGACGAAAAACGATTTTTGTTGATTTATTGCAGCAAGCAGCTGATTAGGATTATAGATGTGCATTGTGCATTTTCCGGAACGTTTCAAAATTGTTGGAGAAGTCCTAGGACATTTCTTAAAAATTTCATATGAATTCAAAAATTCCCATTTTACATTTCGAAAAGTTTCAATCCCCATTATAAGTACTTGTACAAAAAAGGGTAGTCGTTTCCTAAAATATACTCATCTGCAGTAATTAAGATTATGTTTAGTAGGTACTTAGGTAACAAAGTGTAAATTAAATAATCCCTAATCTAACTTCACTTCAGTCCCAACTCTAAGCTACCTTTCTCCTAAAATCGCTGTGCAATTTCTTCATTCGCCTCGTTAAAGATCGTATAAAAAAGAACGCACATATAATCCAGTCATTGAACTGACAGCTTGTATTGTATGGAAATTTTGATTATTTGGGTAATAATTAATAATAGCTGTTTTTTTTAGCGTAACGGATAATTCTAGTTATCTAGTATCATGTAGGCACCAACATCCAACAAAATATCGTTTCATGCAAATCGTCACAAATATGTACACACATGTTTCAATCGTTTTTCTTGTAAGATTTTTCTGTATTTATGTTTTTTTTAGTTGTTTAAAATTTTATTTTTATTTTATTTTATTTTATTAAGGTTTACCAACAATTGTTGACATCAATACATTCAAAATTATTCTAGATAGTACATGCGAGGAGAGATGTCACAATCACTTAAAGGTAAACACCGCATCAACCGCATGCAAAACAAAGTGGATATAAACAACTTATTATAGGGACTATTAACTTATTGTACTAGGGAATATTATTTCGAACACATGAAATACTATTCTTAGGCGCAGAATACCTACCAATTCAGATAACCTGGTCTATTGTGTCAAAACATATTTTCGCACAGATGTTATAAATTTATGAAGTGAGTCATAGTGCATATCCGACCTGTCACTGCAACTATTTGCAATTTTACAAAGCCTGCATATAGGAGAGTTACTGCCAGATATTGTTCTTCTTAGTGGGGCGGATAAGGGGGTTATAGGATTTCGTGGATGACGAGACGGAGCGCGAAAGTTTAACAACGAAAGTAATGTAGGAGAGTCTATTTTGTGGTTTGTTAATTTGTATAAGAAAGTTGCATCTAGGACCATCCGTCTATTTTCCAATGTGTCTATTTTAAAATACTGCAATCTTCTTTTATAGGATATTGATCTTTTTGATAAAACCCGTGCTTGAAAGGTAAGTGACTAATAAACCTTTTTTGCACACGCTCCAGTCGTAAAGAATGTGTAGCATAATGTGGTCGCCAGACTACGCTACAGTATTCTAGAACGCTCCTCACAAAACTATTATACAGTAATATTTTAGTTTTATTACGTCTAAATGATTTACTACTTCTAATTACAAAGCCTAGTGTTTTAGATGCCCTTTTGATAATATTTTCTATATGCGGTATAAACGTTAACTTATTGTCGAATATTACTCCAAGATCACGGATGGTTTCAACTTCCTCTAAGCAATGGCCATTTATGTGGTATTCAGATTTGGTTATATTGTGATTTCGAGTAAATTTCATGTGCATGCATTTTTGAATGTTTATATGCATGTGATTCTGCCTACACCAAATAATAAGGCTGTCAATATCATGTTGAAGTAAAGCAATATCCTCAGAAGAATTAATAACGCGTGCGAACTTCAAATCATCTGCGTACATGAAAACGGAGGAGTTGTTGAAGCATTCGGTGACGTCATTAATGAAAAGATTAAATAGGATCGGGCCTAAATGCGAGCCCTGTGGTACGCCGGACGTGATAACACGGTTAGATGATTGGTAGTCATTTATCACAACACAGAAAACTCTTTCACTTAGATAAGACTGTAACCACTGTAACAGAGACCCTGATATTCCGTATGCTGCTAGCTTGTACATTAGTACAGAATGTGAGACTTTATCAAAAGCTTTACTGAAATCGGTATATATCACGTCCGTTTGTTTACCAGAGTCCATAGCACTCGTTAGAAGCTCAGTAAAGGATGTTAAATTCGTGCACGTTGACCTGGAACTAATGAAGCCGTGCTGATGGTCAGCTAAATACGGTTTAAGGTGTTTGATTATGTGCGGACACACAAGAGATTCGAAGATTTTTGCACAACAGGATAAAATTGATATTGGTCGATAGTTCGAAATTAAGCCATCGTCCCCTGATTTAGGAATTGGTACCACTTTAGCGATCCTCCAAGCTGAGGGAAAGACACCTGAGGCCAGAGACTTATTAAAAATGAGCCATAGCGGATGAACCAACTCAGGTGCACTAGAAACAATAAAAATAGGTGGGACTTCGTCAGGACCGGCTCCTTTGCTACAATCTAAACCTTTCAGCTTAACCAGCAATGCATCTTTGTTTAATGACGATGGACGACAAGCACTGGCTATTGTTAACAAGGGACTGTAAAAACGGCGAGTTGTGCGCGATTACGTCGGTATGGTTTAGGACCATTTTTTACTTATTACCATTTGTTTCTAGCAAAATAACACATCTATCACCCACGACGCCGTACATTTTGTAAACTTTACCGTTTTACGTGCATAAGTTTTCTTCGGTTTGGCTTTTAACACATTGAAATGAAGACAAATATGTCGTCATGTTCACAAACAAGAAAGATATTTACTACCGTAAATTTCAAAAATCGACTTAAGTATACTTAAGTTTTTTTTTACTTTTCACTTAAGTAGGTACTTCCGGAAGAAAAGTTTGTGGGATTTTTGCATACATTATCTATAAATATCGCATTCGAACGTAATTTGAGAAAATCAGGTTATTATAATTTAATGTCTGTCAAAACCGTATCTTTCCTGGGTTAATAGCAATATTAGCAATGCCCACCTAGCTATAAGTAGTAATAATTACTTACCCTAGTAATAATAATGACAATTTGTCAAATTGACATTTGACAGTTAATAACCTATTTATTTGGTTTCCACTTGCGATAATAAAATATATGAAATAGCATGATTCCTTTAGTTATGTTATCAGTAATAATGCCGTCTGGAAAGAATTCATACTTAATAATACTGATGGCAGTGATGTGATGACCTTTGGTGATTAGGGAACCCAATTAAACCATTTTTAGCAGTAGGTACCTAAAAGTAAATAGGTACTCACCTACTATATCTTCTCTGACTGAGTTTTGTCGTAAACTGTCGATTGTTGTCTTTGTATTTTAGAGAATTCGGTCACTTCAGTATAAAACATTGCTAGGTTAATTACTTATTAATATATTATTTTAATGCATGAAACTAGCAAAACATTGAGGAGATATACATATAGCGGGGAGATCCCTTCGCCTACTGTACGTAGCACAATATATGTGTAATAAAAGTGGCTAGGGAAAAATACCTACTTCATTAGGGATTCACGGAAATAATTTTATGAGATATGAATGTTTTTTTATTTGGATAAATATGAGACAAAAGATGGGACGCCTGGATGAAAAAGAAATCTGTCCGGTAAAGCTTAGATGGAATTTGTATTTTAGGATAAATTATGGCAATAATAAATGTAAAACAAAATGAGGCCAATATTTTTACCTAACCAAATTTCTAGCCATGAAACCGCCCCAAGGCGCCAACCACTCCACTACCACCTCAATAAAATAACCGCAATAAATATCAATAGTATCAATCAATAGGTGTGAATTACAAAATTACTCAACTCAGGCATAAAGCCTTTTGTGGATTGTTTTAATGCTGAATACCTACTATAAAAGCCGACAATACATTGCATTGCATTATATTGTATTATTATTGTACCTATTCATTGTTAATTTAGCGATAAATTACTGTTCGATGTTATACAGGATTGTGAGTACCTAGTGTAGTAGTGTACCTATATACCTACCTACTTATAGTATACTACGGTAAACATCAATAATGTTGTTACATTTACATTTGATGCCAAGGTATGTGAGTTAAATGAATCGGTAAAGCCCATCGCAAAAAATGATTTTTAAAGAACCTGTTTAATATTCAGGTAGGTACGAGTACAACAAGTAGGTATTTTATTAACCAAAAACATTAACAAAGAACAGACACACACAAGGAATAGATATAAAAATAATGAAAAACTGACCTAAAACCTGTTCTGCGCCATGCCTCGTCCAAAAATCCCCATTAGGTACGCTCTCTGCATTACCATTACCAAGCTGTAGGTACCTACAGCGATGGAGACCTGTTGCACAATTCAAGACCCAGAACGGGGGTCGTTAACTCGTTACCCGTCTGCCTCAACCGCCGACCCAAATCTCTAGAGAGGTAGGTAGATAGCATATTGCATTTTCTTCTTCGAAATAAACAGTAGACAACGCACAGTTTGGAGTTGCTATTGATAAAATGTCGTGAAGCTTGACTAAGAAAGAATCTTATGAAATTTAAGAGAAAACCGCGAGTTTTAACGCCTTATGCACGGGCAAAGAATTAGTATTTAATGTGGCCACTTTTGTCTAGTTGGTATATTTCAATTAAGTACATATAGGTATATTAATGTACCGAAATCGACGTGCATAAAATACTTAGGTAACTAAAGAAGGTAAACCACACCATTATATAAGAATAATTAATTAGCAAATACAGTTTTAACGTACAACTTACTTGGGGTAAAGTACCTACCCACTTAACAACGTCATAAGCATTTAAACCAAAGTAACACACTGATCCTCACGTGTTTGTATGTCGTTAATACGAGTCCAAAATTATTTTTTGGCGGCATTTTCCCTATTCGCAGTTTTGCTTCAATAACAAAGTTGTTACCAACTTTGACGTAAGTTAAGTTTAACAGCTTCTTGAATGAATTGTTTATCGAAAGCTCTACTTAATGTCTTCGCAGCGACGTCACAAGTCGGTAAGAGGTCAGACTGATGGAAAAGTACATCAAGAGTTCTTTCACCCACGCGATGCATGGAAACGATGCTTATATTGGTAGGCCTATATTGTACACTATCATATAACTATGATCATAGGAGTCAAATAGGACGAGTACATGTCGGTATAATGTATAATATCTGGATAATATATGATCATGATATAATCATAGATGCAGATCAATCATGTAGTAGTTATATGTATGAACTATGATAGTGTAGTTAATATCAGCCGTAGACTAGAGCGCCAATTCTGAATAAAAGTAATTATTTATTTTATTTTCAATAAATATTTTATCAGTAACTTAATATTTCATGTAATTTTTAAACTTTATTGCATATAACAAAAGTACAAATGGCGGATTTAATGCCTTAAGGCAAACTCTACCAATCAACTAAAGGGCCAAACAGAGAGTTTCCAAAAGTTGGCTCAGCGGGATAGTTTGAGATTATTATAATATATTTATTTAATTATCAATCTCACTATACAATTAGATTACAGGCAGATAGATAAATAAACTACAAAATAAATGTCTGCAGACGCAGCAGATTAAAGATGGATAGAAGATCAACAAGATGCATTTTTTCAACTGTATCATAGTTTTGGTGTCGGTGGGAATCGAGTTCTATGGATGCTTCATTCCATTACTGAGGCATGCACATGACAATGTCGTAGATATCATGGAAATATTTGAGACCCATTAATTGACATTGTGTGGTCATAATTAAGGATCATAATAGGAAGCGACAGACGTACTTGTGCGCATGCTATTAATTAACGCGTCTTGTTCTAATGGCTATTGTATTACATACTTAATATTTTACTATGGAACTATCTCATAAGTTAATAATGGTAATCGGTTACAAATATAAAAAGTCATTACAAACCTATTATGTAGAAATACTCTATTGCCGTTATTCATAAACGCGCATCAAACCTCCTTTAACTAATTTATTGTTTGTACGTTTGTTAAAAAGGGACTAAATGTATTTTGCTATGGTGCTACTGTACTGTAGGCGATAATAAGCGCTTTATGTCGAATATTCAAACGGGCATATGTATTGTAAAATGTCGTACATTACACGAGCGAAGAGGTACTTAATTTGCAACTCGTGTCGACTGAAAACACCCCCTACGGTCGTGTTTTAATGTATCGCCACTCATTGCGAATTTCCTCTTTTTCGCACTAATATAGGTCCCGGTACCTATCTATTTAATGGTGGTGAAGAAGTGAATGTAAAGATCCGGAAAATGTTTAAGTAAAACAAACTTTTGATAACCTTAGGTCCACCAAATGATGAAATCTTGTATAATTATTACAATACTTCGATAGTTGATTAGTTTGAGTATCAGAAGATATATATTTTGCTTGTCCTTTTGCTATTACTTATCTTTTTTTCAAACCTAGAAAATGTCATTTAAAAAAAACGTGACTCAATTTAGGCCCAATAGCATAATTATACCTAATTACAAAATTGCCCAAATGACCAGGTCGTGTCGTTTTGTTTGTTTACGGATATAAAAGCCTATGCGTAGTACTATAATAACAATATTAATCATTGTAGACATACCGGTTATAGCGACATAATATAAGGAGTTTCTCCTTAAAAAGGCCTGACATAGCAGACAGTCGGTAACATTGCACATAACAGGCCGAGGGCGGAAACTCGCGGGCACGGGTGCAAGGCGACAGCCAAGGGTGCCATCTGATAAGGAGTTTTGTTGATTAGCTGGAAGTAGCGGTTATCATTTCAAATGGGTACCTAAAATCGCGTTCAAAATATCTGAACAAGCACTATCGCCTTGGCCATATAGTCGTGTTCCAGCGTGTTATTTGACCCTAGAACATGTTTTTGCTACAACACCCATACAACACCTATACTTTTTACAAATAGTATAGAATGAACGACGTGGGATAACGTTGAATTATGAAAGCGGTAGGTATGGTTCATGGCCTGGTATCTTGTGCTCAATTATAATCATATTCATAAGCATATATTTATAGCTTGCGTCTAGACATGAGTGTTGTAGGTATTTTACTCTTTCATAAAAACTTGCACGTTTTGGAAAGTATAAATCGTAGCAGCATAGTAGATGCAGGATTCACAATTCTGTGAGCATGTAATGCAACATTCAGCACTGGCAGCCGAGCCGCTGCGTGGCTAACATTGCGGGAAATATACCTAACTGATGTTGTGATGTTATATGTGACAGGAAAATGGAAGTAAAATTCAAAATATTGGTACCTGTACCTGCAAACTATCCTCAGGCTGTTTCTTATGTAAGTTAAGACACGATAACTTGTTTCTTGAGGCCATTTCGTAATTGTCTCGGTCTCTTAGCATAGTCGGTAGTACTCGGTAGTGACACTGCCTACGAAGCAGGTCCCGGGTTCAAATCTTGGTCAGAGCATTTTTCTGTATCTGTTCCTGAACGTTCACGAATATCTGTTCCTGAGTTATGGATGTTTTCTATGTATTTAAGTATTTATATGTATCTATCTATTATATATATCGTCGTCTAAGTACCCACATCACAAGCCTTATTGAGCTTACCGCCGTGGGACTAGGTCGATTTGTGTAAGATTGCGGCACATTATATATATATATATTTTTTTTTTTAATGTACTTACTTAAATGTTTCCTGTACAACCTTCTTCAAAATATTAAAAAAGAGGAAGTTCTCAATTCGTGTGATTTTTTTGTACCTACTGTCTATTTAAAAATTATATAGGTACTTATCCAAGATTTTTTCTTTTATTTTTCTTTCTATTTCCGGGTTTTCGTATCCCTCTAAATTAGAAGCACGCCAAGTCTTGTGGTTGTTTCCGGATAGGACTGGCGATACTTTATATTATTTTAAACATGCTTTATAGATTATAATTCCTTCCTATGTACAGTCGGTGCCCTCACATAAGTATCCACCCGCGCTACGCGCTTGCATATGTGGGGTGGATACTTATGTGAGGGCACCGACTGTACTATCGCGTTCAAAATTGCATGGGCAGTTTATAAATGAATTCATTCATAAATTGCGTAAACTACTTTTACAAAGACCCGCTTTCATATTTACGTTTTCGTTAATTAACAACTAGGCCAACTTAATTTAATACAAATAGTACCTTAGTTAACGTAAATTTAGAGCACTTACTTTTTGAAAATGGTCACTTCACTTTCAGTTATAAAATGGGTCACAAATGCAAAAATACACTCCAACCGGACAGTTCGTGGTCGCGCAAGCCGTCCGCTCGGCGTGTCTATACGCATTGAGGATCCGGCGGCGGCGGCGGCGTATATATCCTCTGGTGAATTTGCCAAAAACCCGTCTTATAAAACAACATGGTTCGTATTTATGTACGTAAATACGCAGTTGTAATAAATTGCGGTGTTCGGGAATTTAGAGTTGACTGTCAGTGATATTACTGATTATATCTGTTGTTAGCTTTATGGGTTAGGATTAGGATCGCGTATCCAAAACATGCGTCCAATACATGAAAGTTTACGTTAATAAAGAGTCGATTTATCAGTACATCAGTAGGTACAGATCCTAATGTACAATCATTTTCCATCGTTTTTTCTCGGAGACGCTCGTATTGCTACTTCAATTGCCCGCGGTACTTTTAGAACTAACATTGATTAAAATAGCATGATATATTCGGATGTTTCCGTGAAATTACGAGGGAAAATCATTTTTCATCACACTTGCTCGTAAATGGTGATATTATATGCAAGCATACTTAGACTTAATGAGCTGTATAAAGCTCATGGCCGTAATGGATCCTTATACTACTTTACCGCCCGCCCGGGCCTCCCGGAGGACCTCTGCGCTCCACGCGTACGCCGCACGTAACCACCCCACCCCGGTGAACTGTGGACTGTGCTACTACACTACCGCTTATCATTATTGTTTATTTATCTGCCCAGTAATTTTATTTATTTCCTCCCAAATGTGAGAAAAACCTTGTATGTTCCACGGGCAGTATAAGAATTACATCAAAAAATATTTTTAGATGTTTTAGCAAAACCCCTATTCTTTTTTAAATACCTATCCAATGATACTTAACATTTTAGGGCTGAAACAAAAAAAAAATGTTTACCCTAAAAATAAGTTTTTGGATTTTGTCACAGAATAAATAATAGTACAAGTACAGAAGACCCTCTGTTTTGATGTTCACGAATGCCGCCTTTTTACGTGCCTATTAATTATTATTAGCACGGACCGCACGCGAGCCGCGCTGTCATTGAGTTCTATTGCCCGGCGCGAAGGTCGATATTACTCCGCACCTCGCCGAAGATAGGGTTGTCATTTTTTTGAACGACGTCGATAGCAAACAAGCATACGGTCCGCCTCGGCGACAATAAGATATTTCAATGTACATATCACCTACGCATCTTGTACCTACCCTTGATCCAATAATATACACACACAGAATACGCGAATTATAAATATTAAATAGCACGCGTGGTATATCTACATGCATAAATTATTACACTTAGCAGCTACTTAGGTAAATAACACCGAAAACATAACAGGCGTGTGACCGCAAACCGTAACGAAGATCGTAAAGTCTATCTCCATCTCTGTCACACTTACTATTCGAGTGACAGAGACGGAGATAGACTTTACGATCTTCGTTACGGCACAGAATACATATTAGTACAAGTACAAAAATCCCTCTCCAACAACTCGTTTAAAGAAATAACGACTCATGTTACGATAATACTAATTTAAAATTCCCACCGCGCAACGCTGAATGCCTACAATTATATTCACGTAAAGTGCGCTCTCTTTCTATCGCGTAACTCGTTCCTTTTATGATAATATCAATGTTGTCTTCTTTTAATATAATCTTAATACTTAGTTACTACCTTTTTATATTGCTCTACTTTAGCTCGAATAAACCTAAGATATGTCTAAGTGGTATGTAGGTTTAATTTTAATAAAGGTCATTGGGCATTTTGTTCGGGCATTTGACCCACGGCGTACACAGACGAAATAGAGCTAGATGTGTAGATAAATGTATCTGCAAGTCAGTGGTATAGGGCGCATTCCTGCAGGGCATGGGAGAATTGAGGAATAAGGGTTTGTTTTAGTTAATTAATTGCGATTAGCGTTAATTAACTACGCTTTGATTTTTCTACTTGTCTCTAGATGGAGCCATGGTAGCAAAATGAGCATTTTATTTTATACAGTAGACAATTGAAAGATAATTTATTTATAAGGTTTAATCATAGATTTTATTTATTATATAACACTGGAGGCCGAATGTGTGCAGAAATATTTTTATTTTGCATTTTGATGTCACGCCACAATAGCGACATCTTGTATTTAGTAGATGAACCGAGTTACCGGCGAGTAGGTGAAGTAAATGCTGGCTCCATATAGGTGCTTTTAAACGATCAAAAATACTTTTGAAATGTAAGGATTGTAAACATAGTTAATTTCTGAACGTTGACTATCAAACAAAATGTTCTGTCTAAGAAGTTTTGTCTATTTCTAGGGCTGATGGAAATTAATTCAAGCAATAGAGAAAAATATATATAATATAATTATTTGTTAGAATCAACTCTGTGCAATTACTGGCCTTAATAGTTACATAGAAATGTGAATCACGTTTTTATGAAATACAGTAAGGTAAAATCGAATTACATGATTATTTGCTGAACTCGATATCCTTCTTTCTTGTCCAATGTCTCTCTCACAATACTCGTACCTCACTGTCACTCGATTTCACTACGGAAAAAACAATACCGAATGAATATTTTCCACCAATTATATTAAACTATGCAAACTGGTTTGGGACCACTAAACAAAATGTACCTAGAGTATCTACCTAAAATACCTTTAGGTATGGTAGGTATATTAAATTTTAATAATATAATCAATATTTATCTACTACTAACAGAATTATTGTTTAATAAAACATTTTTAATACTTTTTAAAAACTTTATTTCAATGCACAATAAATATCAATATAAGAGGGCGCCGACCGTCCAGTGGCGCCCTTATTGGGGGATAGCTTTATCTATCACCTAAAAAGAAAATATGTAGTGGCCACTTTTCGCCGTTTAGGGGATAAAGCAATAAATAAGTAAAATAAACCTTAGTAGAGCTTAGCCACCGTGCTAAATGAGTGGCGTTGTTGTTGTTGTATATAGATCCTGGGACACCCTGGAGGTGCATAGGGTATCCGCAAGATCCTCTCATGCCAATATATTTTGAGCAAACTTCTCGCCTTCGGTCCAGCTCAGGGCCTATAACACGAAAATAGATCGATTGCGGATTTGTATCTCCATCTCTGTCGCACTTGCATATTGGAGTCACAAAGAGGTTTTCCCGTCAATGCCAATTTTCGATGTTCGTGGTAAGCATGCAGTCCTAACGGCTCGCAACTCGCTCTACAGGCTCCGCTGCCACGTGTGAACAGGGCGTCTACGACCACGCTTTCCGCTTTGAGGCTTCCACTCTAATGCGAGACTGGCACTGGCATGCGGAGATGAATCGATGATATTGTATGCCCAAAGCATCTCGTATTCGGCAGCGCTACCCCTTGGGCGATTGGAGACTGACTGCATTATACTCCATAAAAATCTTATACCTATACCTTGTTAATGTAAAAGAGTCTTTATACTCCTTACATTACGATTTCCCACGGTATTATAACGTGGCGATAAATTCTTGACGCGTCGTGGAACCCCTGATACTCGTATACTACAAAAGCGGTCAGAAAAGATCTCCATCGCAATTAAACAAATACTCAACCTACTGTTACACATGCTCATAGCATGCTTTGTGTTTGGGTTGGGAGCGGGGCCCCTCCCACTTCCCCGCTTGCTAATAAGCATGCTATTAATGTGTACGAGTATCAGTACCTTCGTACTCATCATATCAAGTATGAGTTAGACTGTTGTCTGTGTTTATTTGTTGGTTGTCGATGGTGGCACTTTACTTTATTTAACCTTATGCTAGTACTACACGACACGATTTTAGGGTCCAATTCCTGGCTTCGTTCCGCGTGTAGGGAACTTAGAGAGTCGTGAGACGTTAGGGGACAGGGCCTATACCACGAAAATCGAACGTTTTGTGAACGGTTTGTGTCCATCTGTGTCACACTTGCATATTGGAGTGACAAAGAAGTATTCCTCTCAATGCCAGTTTTCGATGTTCGTGGTAGGTATGCAGGGACGGATAAGTATTAACCTTTTCCACGCCAAAGGCGTATATATTGCCACCGCAGATTCAACGCCAATGGCCGATATATCGGTCACAAACCACTGAGTAAAATAAACCTACACTGGTAAAACATAAAGATCAACTTCAGTTTTGACATTCCGATGACGTGGCGTGTGAGTGAAAGCTTGTGCGTTGGACATGGCGTCGAAAAGGTTAATATAAAGGATCCTAGCTATTCAATGGTCCATATTACACTATCATATATCTATGATCATAGATTTATATGCTTCTATTTTTATTTACGCAGGTTTACTTCAGAAAAAGTTAGGCATATAGATTTATGATCACTGATCAGAGATATGATCATAGATATAACTTTTGACAGAAAGATGAGTTGACCTTATTGATAGCGATGAAAATGGCGAAAGATTCATGTTGTTTCTTTCGAAACTTTGTATCTTTCTTGTAAATTACATGTAACTTTCGAAAAAAACAAAACTGACGTTTATCTGACAAATACAATCATACACGTATTATACGTATAATACCTGTTTTATACTGTGTATTTTACATGTTAATTTCATAATTAATTGACTTAATAATAAAATAACCCCATGGTCCCGTGAAAAGGTAAAACATACAAATAATAATAATATTAAGAGTGTCTCGCTAGGTGACGTCACATAGAGCATAGATTAACGATTCCAATTTGTAAGTATTTAGTCATAATTGATAACTTCAACCTCTTTAGGTAACTGATATCGAGATATAGTCTGAGCGAAATGAAAAGTCACCTGTTTATATGAGAGCCAATACATTCCGAGTAACTATTCATAATATAATATAATAATGCGAAAAATACAATGTATTTTACACGTAAAAAACTAAAACTTGCGAAAGATTCAATCGAAGATCCGCAACGAAAGATACTGTATTTTATTGAAAAATACAGGGGCCTTTGTAGGATACATGTATCTTTCATGTAATTTTCATCGCTACTTATTGAGCCATATCAAACATCAAGCACCGCGAATTGTCAAACTGAAATTAAACTATATGCTTGTGCATACATGTAGGTTTGTTGCCCTGGTATCTGACGGATAAATACGGCGTTTGGACGTTCGGACCTTTGCTGTGGATATATCAGTAATTGGCGGCGTCGAAAAGGTTAAATAAACCTAAGCCTTACAGTTAGTATTACTTTATTAAACCTTTTTGACGCCAACGAAGGATATATCTGCGGCGTAGGTACAATGCCAGGGATAGATATATCTATCACAGACTACAGAGAAACAATCCTACATGTATATGCGAACGCATTTACTAGTCACCCTACTGACTTTGCGTGAGTGCAAGACCTAGTACAGTCAACCCTTTGGATTCCAATTGGTTAACTGTGCCTACGCTTGCTCCATGCAACCGCGCCAGTATGCGGAGGCCCTCGAGCGGGACGTACAGCGAGGCGGGCAGCGTGACGTTAACACTTTGGCTGTCCTCCATATCAACGAAAGTGCATTTTATGTAATGCATGGACGTCAGATGTATATATACCAACACATACTTGCCATAAGTCCCAATAGTGAATTACATGTAATGCACGGACAGTCAACGTGTTAATGTTAATCACAAGTAAGTAAATGTACAGAGCACTCGTACATACATGAGCATCCTGAGTGCGCACACTACACAAAACGCAACTAAGACACTGCACGCCACGCTATGACAAATAATTACGCAAAAACAATTAACGTGCATTGGAATACAGAACACAATTACTATATTGGAAGTAATGAATAAGAAAATATTAATGAAATGAAATGCAAACCACGCAAAAAAAATATATACCCACCATTATCCCACCAAATATTCCCACCATTTGTTCTGTATTCTTAAGCACATAAGCATTTATTTTTTACAATTCAAAAAATACAATTCTTATATATTGTATAAAAAATCCTTTGCAGCTTTTCTTATTGCTTGGATATTGATCCTTTGTCTGATGTTTCGTCTTTCGAATACGACTTACTTTCGTCTTACTGAAGTCGGACTTGGACTTTCTGGAAGTATAAATAACAATATTATTAATTGAAAGAGATGTCAACATGTACTTAACATTACATTACATTAACTTAACGGCCAATTGCCAACCTCACCTGCCCGTGGTGCACCCTGCTGATTAACAGACGAGGCTTTGGCGACCGACCGATGGCGGTATATCCATCTTAAATAGGCGAAGCTAAATCCAACAGGCTGGTGACGGGCAGCAGCGTCAACAGTGCAAGAAGCTACGCCCTGCGATCGCCAACCCGCTTGCCCAGCGTGGCGACAGACAGACAGAGAGACAGACAGACGGACAGACAGAGAGACAGACAGACGGATAGACAGGCGGACCGGACGAAACTATAAGGTTGCCGTTTTTGCCATTCTGGGTACGGAACCTTAAAAATCTGCAAAGAGCGTGTTGAGCCACGCTCAGAGTAGGATTCCGTGTATCGTCTTGAAAGTCTTTTAATCAAATGTGCACTTATTTAAAGCAACCTTTAAGTTATTTTTAAAGACCTATCAGGTGATGTGCCACAAGCACATGGTTGCTAAAAAATGTTTTTTTTTAGCAACATGTTAAAGGGAGGCCCCTTAAACATTTTTTTTTCCACAATGAATACGCAAAACTTAATACACAAAATACACTGTGAAATACGGACGGACAGACAGAGAGACAGACAGACGGATAGACAGGCGGACCGGACGAAACAATAAGGTTACCGTTTTTGCCATTCTGGGTACGGAACCTTAAAAATCTGCAAAGAGCGTGTTGACCCACGCTCAGAGTAGGATTCCGTAGGTATACCGTCTTGAAAGTCTTTTAATCAAATGTGCACCTATTTAAAGCAACCTTTAAGTTATTTCTAAAGACCTATCAGGTGATGTACATTTAGTTCCATAATGTATTGGTTCGGGTGCCTCCCTTAAACATTTTTTTTTTCACAATGAATACGCAAAACTAAATAGCGGCACACAAAATACACTGTGACATACGGACGGACAGACATAGAGACAGACAGACGGATAGACAGGCGGACCGGACAAAACTATAAGGTTACCGTTTTTGCCATTCTGGGTACGGAACCTTAAAAATCTGCAAAGAACGTGTTGAGCCACGCTCAGGATTCCGTAGGTATAACGTCTTGAAAGTTTATATAAAGCTCTACTTTAATTACCAGGTGACGACACAGCTTCCTGAGAAAGCTTTTACCCTCTGCAAACCTGCAACCTGAAGTCTACTTTATGATTTTTTAAATATTGTTTGACTTGGGGTTCAAAACTTGGAGGAAAGGGAGTTTTTTTTAATTATTCTTTTTAAATACCTGTCCAACGGCACCTCGCACTTTAGCGTTAAAAATATATATACAAGGAACTAGAAACGGATTTCATCACTCCTTAGAAATAAAACGAACAGTGGAAAAAGTCTCGGGCGAGATTCGAACTCGCGATTTTGGTATACACGCCCATGGCTCTAGCGGTACGTAGCTTGTCCGTAATGTTTGCCGATGGTACCTGTATTATAGTTTAACTCATCGGTGTACATAGCCGAAAACGCAAGTTATGTCAGGCAGTTGAAAACATCTCATCGTGGTTTAACACTTATGGGTTGGTCCTAAATATCGAAAAGATATGCTGATCCACTTTCAGCTGCGTGCTTAACACAAATATCGACATATTCAACATGATTTCGAATAATGAAGCTGTATTCCATGTGGACTAGGTAACATATCTCAGATTCATAATAAACGCAAATCTCATGTGGTCCTACTGGTATTATGGCCCTTTCATAATACTAAAGTTTATTTGTACAGTTTTACCAATAAATGTCTTGAATAGTGAGTGTAAATATACTTAACTTGAAATAATAACGTAACGTCTTGCGCGTGCAACTCACTTTGCCTTTCGATGCCAGGAGGATTTCGGCGCATGAAAAAGAGATAAAACATATTGTGAATTATTAATACTATAAATTATTTTATAATATAACTATAGCAAAAATGTTTAATGGCAGAATTGTATCCTCTCCGATACCAAAGTGGGGTTCTGATGTTGAGCTTAAGCTTGTCAGTGTGTTGTGTGGTTTTGTCAGAACAAAATGCAGGTTTTTTTTTGTTTTCTGATCTAGGAAGAAGAAGATGGCAATCCTTAATTATTATAATCGAATAAGTAGTAGGATTCGACCCTACGCGAAATCTAAGTTAGGATTTCCTTCAATCCTGTCACAAGAAAATTGAAGAGTTCCCTCATTTTTAATGGAATCCATCATCAGATCAGAATGAAATGTATGCTATGTGCTATACATATTTACATATACCCTTAAAAAAGACGGAATTCGTTCTTGAATTGAAGTTTGATAAAAAATCGTGAACGGCTGCGCCTTCTGCATTCACATTCACAAAGGGTAGGCAGAAAACATATACTGCTCCGTTTCAGCGCCAACATAGCAATTGAGGGTTTTTAAGATAATGAATTCGTGATATTGCAGTGGTAGTTTAGTTATTGCTACCTAAAATACTAAAATCACCATACATGGGCAGTTGTGCATTTGAGAAGTTCCATCTAATTCTTATGGATCTCATCATCAGATAATCCCTCATACATGCCTCATAAGTACCTGGGCGACCTAGTGAAGATCCAAAAACTCCAAAAGGCTCAAAAGTCTGTATTTTCTCAAAGCTAGTATATTTTCTCTTCGTATATTTATCATACATGAGAATTCATTAACGTCGATGGCTGCAAACGCCAATGGAACGGAAGCTGCTACAAGTCGAAACCTGTGCCTATACACACCGCGCGCATAACACTGATTGTGAAAACAGCAGGAATGGAGGGACTGGTACGAGTATGGGACCTTTTTTCATGAGATGTTTTCTTATTTGTGTTCATGATGCTCTCGTAGTGAAATAGATCCCATGTATATACAATGTTTATTACGAACACCTTACCTGTATGTGACCATTAATCATAATGTTCTTCTTGTGAAAGTGCATAAGGTGATAATCTTTAGGTCTTCAAAATGTGCAATACGTTAAGAGCGATTCAGCTTAAATTAGTATTTGATGGGTCTTTTTTTGGCACAGACGACAACTAGCCTGAAACCAAAAAAAGGACAAAGTAAATGGCAATGCAGTTATCAAAGCCCCAGAGTTATAGCTAAGGTGAATTTTGTAAAACGTACTTACATCGCTGCAACAACGCTTAGGCACATATTCAGGCGCCTTGGTGGAAAAGCTACACTCCAAAAACTTCTATTCAACCCAGAGCGGCATGTACCAATATTTTCGTACATATTTACCAATATTTTATGAAAAACAGACAGAAATATATTTTATTATCCGCCTTACAATTTATAAAACGATTTATTATTTTGAAGAATGACAACTGTCAATTTTTTTTTTCAGTATTTCATAGACTATTGATTGTCATGTGCAGGTAAATACGTTTTTATGACGGAGCTAGACCGATGTGACGAAACGCGCTAATATTAATGTTTGTCACTCCATCTAGCGATAAGTAGCACTTTGAATGCTTAATTAATAACTACAATTAGTTAATTGTTAACTAAAAAAGTGGCTTTATGTTGGCTCCTGCAGGTGCTGAAGCACTGATATATGTTACGAAAAATAAGCAATAAGAATATCTGTATCATGTTATATACGAGTTGTGTGTACAATGTAGTTTCGCTAAAATATTAATAATATTCATTGCAAAAATATTTTGTAATTACTAATTCTAGCACTCTGCGTACTTTCGGAATGAAGTTGATACATTGACATGAATATTTCCTCATTTTCTTTTAAAGAATGTATGTAAATACTGTTTCCGTAACAAAAATTTTGAAAAATTATAGGTAAATTCTCAGTCTATTTTTTTGAATAACTTTTTTCCTCCGGCCGATAAATTGAAAATTTTAATATATTTTGAGAAGCGGGACTAAGCTCTTTAATTTAAAATTGGTTTGGTCTCTGTACGCGAACTTTCATAAAGCGGGTCAAAAACGCCCAATGACCTTTGCGTGCAACTAGTTAAGCATAGGTACTTACTTACTTAGATAGGACATAGGTACCTTAATTGAAACAGGCCTGATGAACCTACCCAAAGGCCTTGAATAATTCCGCCCGTTAGTTATTTTAATATAAATAAAATTCTGTGACGGCGTTCGAATCAGTACGTAGGTATGCGACGAACAACTCTCGCGCGTGCGTCACCGCTCGCCCGTGAGTCCCTACTGATTTGGCCCCTAGCAAGGGGTACTTACAGTTCGATACCTACACGCGCGAGTGGGACAGGCCTCATTAGAGCATGGAATATCGGAGCCTTTTTGCAATACCGGTATTTTTTCGATATTGAAATTTCTAGTACCGGTTTTTCGATAATTTCGATATTTTTTCGATATTGGAGGAGAAAAAGTAAATAACTTTAAAAAAACCAGCATATTCATACAAAATTTACATTTATTATGATGGGTTACTTATATAACTTATATTATACACCATTATTAATTATTTCAACTTAATTTTCAAATTAACTAATAAATCATAATTAAATGCTAAAAAAGTTAAGTACATAAAACAAAAAGGTAACGCAGTATTAACATGTAATACTGCTATATTTATTTGAGAATTGATAAAAACATTACCAACAATAACCTTCAGTTCAAGCTGGTTTCCGCCCCGCATTTTCCACTACCGACACATCTTCACATACTCGACCAGATCATTGAAAAAATTACCGTGTACATTCAATATAAGCTAAAAATATAAGCTTCAAAGTTGGACTAAGGTGATGACCAACAGCACGAAACGTAGGGTCGATGTAGACGAGTAGACTATACACCTCCTCCTCGAGTCGGTGTCCTCATTACTGAGGGTCGTGATTCCCCCGTTGCTGGGTTATCATGCGTCTGACAGTATTTCGCCACTTTATTCTCTTCTTGGCTGCATGGAGAGCGTTGTGAAGGTTGGTGTCCAGAGTTCAGCGGATTTGGTCAGACCATCTCAGTGGTGATCGGCCCCTGGGGCGCTTCCCGTCGACCTTTCCAGTAACCATGAGCTGTTCCAGGTTATGCCCATCTTTTTGGCAATATGACCGAAAAATTCCAATGTTCTTCGCAGGCATATGGTGGAGAGACGGGTCTTTATTTGCAGTTCGCGAAGAATCGACTCGTTGGTGCGGAATGCTGTCCACGGAATCTGCAACATTTGTCTCCAGCACCACATCTCGAAGGCATCAATTCGATTCCTATCTGCTATCTTCAGCGTCCATGTTTCCGCTCCGTAACCGAATATGGAGAAGACGAGGGTGTTCACCAGGTTGACCTTAGACCTGTGTCTGATATTACGCTCCTTCCATATTTTATGGAGCTGCGACATCGCCGCTTTAGCCATCCCTATCCGTCTCCTTATTTCTTTTTCACTCGAGCCAGAATCGCTAATGTTTGGGAGCTAACAAATGAAATCTTTCACTGTTTCGAGACCGAGAACACCGAGGAATTGAAGCTTCCTAGCACGGTCTACCACCATCAGCTTCGTTTTAGCGTGGTTTATTTTGAGTCCCAACTCCAAACTAATCGTCTCCATCCTACCCAGGAGTGTATGCATTTCGGCTTCGGTGGTAGCTAGGAGCGTTGTGTTTGTGTCGTCTGCATAACGAAGGTTGGTCAACTTGGTGCCGCCTATCGAGACTATACACAGTATACACTATATTAACGAGCATATCTTATTGCGCCAGCTAGTCTCTTTTAGCAACAGGCAAGACTAAGAAGTCGAACGATGGGTCGATAACGCCTGAAAAAGCTACTGGTCCATGAAAGAGCTAATGAAGGGTAACCTTCCATTGTCACTTAACCGAAAACTCGTCGACAAGTGTATTCTGCATGTCCTAACCTACGGTGCAAAAACATAGTCGCTCACAGAGATTCAGAAGTCCAAATTGAAGACTTGCTAGCGGGCTATGGAGCGCAGCATTTTAGGTATCAAGAGAACCGATCGCATTCTCCACTCAAAAACCCGCATTGCTGACGTTGGCGAAAAAGTTGCTAGGCTCAAATGGGAGTGGGCAGGCCACGTCTACCGCATGAATCCGGACAGGTGGGCTACTTGGGCAAGTATTGCCACCAAGTGGATCCAGCAAAATAAACGTGGACGGGCAGGCCTAGACGGAGATGGTGGGACGACATGGATACATTTTTTAAGAACTGGCCAGGGGAAGCACAAAATCGGGAGCGGTGGAGATCAAGGGGACAGGTATTTCGGTCTTTGCCCAGCAGTAGGACACATAAAGTGACGCTAAGAAAAAAACCAAATCAGTAACACTAAGAGTCCACATGATTGAGCAAAAGAGAGCGGGATAGATCTAATTGCAGGATCAAGTGAAAAATTTAAAGGCGATAGTATGCGGGCGCGGCAAAATAAACCGCGTAATCAGATAATTGCTGTTTACAACTAAACAACATTTTTGTAGATATTTTTTTTACCAGATTTAGGATTTACTATTTAACTGAGAACCATGTTTATAAATTCAAGGGTTACGATTACGACGTTCTTATCGAGGCTTTGGTTAAAAATCATGTTTTCATGTTTACCAGTTTGAAGGAAATATGTTGAAATTGTATGTACCTATGTGAATATCAGATACCTAGTTGTATATATTGAGATGTAGATGTCTGAATAATAACAATTTTACCACTGTAGCCTTTTAAAAACGTAATTTTTTAAGCATAATGTTAATATCGAAAATATCGAAAATACCGGTATTTAAGAAATTCAATACCGGTAAAAAAATATCGGAAAATAGTCCGATATTATCGAAATTTCGATATTATCGAAAACCGGTATCCATGCTCTAGGCCTGATTTTGTATATTACCACTGTTGGCGTGATTAATGTTTATATTTAATATTTATACCAAATGTATATTCATATCATAACGGTCACTGAGCCAAGCCGCAGACAGACAGACAGACATGGCGAAACTATAAGCTTCCTAGTTGACTACGGAACCGTAAAAACGCTGTATCCTATACTACTGTAGCCGCTTCCAGCCACCACGCCGCTTCGCTCATGCCCCGCCGCCGCGCCGCTCCGGGCCTGGTCCGCTCATGCTCCGCCGCCGCGCCGCTCCGGGCGGGCCGAAAGCGGCGCGGGCGCGGCGCGAACGCGGCGCCGGTGTGAGTCACCGTACGTATTTAAATCAGTGCTATACAACGCGCCGCTTCCGTCGCGCCGCGCCGCCGTTTCGGTGTGCAGAGGGCTTTACACTAGCCACGGCGACGCGGATCGCACGTGCACATTATACCTACGACTTGTTAACAGTGTATCTCTGAATTAGTAATATTAGTGGACTCTGTTTGGTTAACCGTGTTGTTGAAAACAATAAGCCTTTTATGTCCTTTATGGTGTTATAATTTAACAAGCCCGCTATATGTATATACGGAAATTTAACATTTCTTAAATTTTATTGGTATAGGCAATAAAATATTCTAAAGCACCTCATTCACGGCAGTCCGCCCGGCACTCCGGCGTGGCTGGATGTAGCGGACAGTGGTGAGTGGACACTGGTGGACACACGGTGTGCAAGTGGCCCAGCCTGGCAGTCCAATTCGCACTTATTCGTTGAAAGATGCGCAGCGCTGCGTTGTAGCGCGTACACTGTACTCGAATTTAAAAAATGCCGCCATCTTTTATGTCATTTTTAATAATGAATAATTAATATTTTATGTATAGCCGCATTTCTCAATTGTTTATTACTGTAAATTAGTGCAATTCGGACTGCAAGGAGGTGGGCGGAGCTAGCAGGATGATGCCGTAAAGGTACTGGGACACATGCTCATTAATAGCACGCTAGAGAGCGTGCTTATGAGTATGCTTAATATAAGCATGCTCATGGACTGTCTACATTTGCTGGAAATAAGCATGCGAGTTTTAAGCACTCTACTAAATAAGCATGCTCAAAGCACGTCTCCTGATACACATGCCATTTGATAGCATGCTCACTTCAAATTCTTGAAATGCTTGAACAAATGTGTTGACTTTGACTCATGCTTTTTTTGTTTTCTACGTAGTCTTGGTCACACACCGGGGCCTTGATCTACAGAAAATGTGAATGTACCATGGCATCTCTTTTAACTTATAATTGGGATTAAATAAATTAAAAATACGATTCTAATATCTTTTATTCAAGTAGGCCTAGCGACAAGCACTTTAGTGGGAGATAAGACTCACATTAGAACATCCGACATGTGAATTAGCGAGGGGGGGAACAGTATGTAGTATTGTTTTCCATTCCAGCATGACGTGTGTCATGTCATTGCAGGGAAGAGCTAATAATTAGAGCAATTTATTGATATACTTAATCCTTATTACACAATATGCTATTGTTTTTAGTCAAAGATACCACTTTTGGGGTTGCGATATAGTGCTAATGCCATAAAGATTCATGTAGAAATTACCCTTACCTATTAAAAAGCGAAAAAGTGTTAACTTTTAATAAAAACATTGTATGTACGGCCAGAATGTTATATGACTTATATGTTACCAAGAAAAGTTGCACTATCGACTAGTTACAACTCCTCATCTCTCAGAATGAAAGAAATGAAAGAAATCCACGGCATCTCCGGGCACAAAACTTAAATGAAGATATGCTGCGCCGATCCCGAGAATTGGACATTGAGGATCTAGACACCCCTGGCAACGCCTACATCCGCCACAGGCAGTATAATCCACTTCTAACTAACACTAGGTTAGGAGAAATTGATTATGTACTAAAAAAAGACAGGAGTCGGCAGCTCAGCAAACGAGCGACCGCTCCACGTCCCCATAGATTGTAGGTAATTAGTTGTATGTAGTTATAGTTGTATAAGATAGGGTAACATGAAACAACTTTTAAATTTATATAAATTTATTCTGTACGCATCAAGTAACAAACTAACAGCACACACACCATGACACTTATACAGATCTTTGAGACAAACATAGGTAGATTGTAAATTGTAAGTAGCTGACACACCCACAGGCCGAATACACCACCGACGATGAGAGAGATGTTTATTTCTCTAGTTTATATGTTACATATATAATGTAACATATAAACTAGAGAAATAAACATCTTTCTATTCTATTTCTATTCTATTCTCTCAGAATGACACTTGCTAGCACGTGCTTTAAGTAATTCGTGACAAACTTAATAACTAAGTAGGTACTTCTTCCTAGCATTTTTCGCGGCTTAATTATGTAGGGAGCCTGGGGTCCGCTTTGGCAACTAATCCCAAGATTTGGTGTAGGCACTAGTTTTACGAAAGCGACTGCCATCTGACCTTCCAACCCAGAGGGTAAACTAGGCCTTATTGGAATTAGTCCGTCCTTACGATGTTTTCCTTCATCGAAAAGCGATTGGTAAAATATCAAATGATAATTATTTCGTTCGCAAGTTCCGAAAAACTCATTATTAGTACCTACGAGCAACCAGGATTTGAATAGAAAGAATTCGGATAGAAAGTCGCACTGGTGGGCCATCAACGCTCTTCTACTTAAACTTTATATCTTTAGTATTTTTCTCATTCAATAACAAATTATGAACATTAAACCAATTTACTATTTTAGAAATAGCATTGTTTACATCATTACATTTAGTTGCTGTCGGTTGCATTTGAAGATGAGTGAAGTAAGCTCTATCATGGTGGGTCTTTACAAGGTATGGCTAGTCATTTATGCAGATAAGGAAAAAAGTCCCAATCCCAATATTAATCCCAGCCGTACACCTAGAGATAAATGACCTTGATGTACACCCAAATGACAGTAATATATGGTATACTCGTAAGTATACAGGTTTCCAAATACTTGTAAGTGTAAAAGCTACACTATTGAAAGAAAGAAAGAAAAACGTTTGTTCGGGACGCTTCAGTGTACAAAAATATAAAAGACTATTGCTGTCCATGAATTATTTTTTAGTCATATAACACCTGTTTCCCATAAGAATAAGCAATGTTGTCTCAGAATGAATATTTCTTGAAAGTTTTTGAGTAGTTTCACATAGTCCAGGAAATCCTCACTTTTGCTGAGCTCTCTCTCTTTATAAAGTTCATAAAGCCTCTTCTTTTATTAATGCCTACAGTAGCCCACTCACTAAGCTTTGTTTTAGTTTTTGACACATTAATAGTTCTCGTTTTGAAGTGTTTATTAAATTGCTTAAGAAGTACACCAAACAAATCTTCATACAAACCATTTGAGTCATAATAATGCAAGTAAGGTAAAGTACTAAGATTATTTTTTAATTCACTTTTGAATGGGTCTGTATGTTATTGTTTGTGGAGTTTCCTGAGTTAGGTTTAAGAAAGATGCACTTTGACCACTATGATCTGAATTAAAACAGTTAAATCTAAGCATTCACAGTTACAAAAAATATCATCCAGGCATATTTAAACATAATTATTAAACGGGTCTAACGCGAATTTACTTATTTACCTTATTTACCGACGTATAAATGTGTTAAATATGCGTTAAATATGTGTTCAAATCGCGAAAGTTTTAAATGTTTTATCCAGGCATGTTGCACTACTGACACCTACCCGGGTAGGTTCAAGGAATAAAATAAATAAATAAAATGATTTGAACAAACAAAGAAATTTAATAGTAGTACTAGATGGCTGGAGCAAGTTTACATTGAAATCTCCAAAAACTATAACATGCTTTTGTTTATTACATACCAATTTCAGAACATTTTCCATTGCTGAAATCTGCTGAAGGTGGCCTATATACACATACAATAATATATTTTTCTAATTCTACACAAGCTATTTGTACAATTCTTTCTATGGAACAGTTTACAATATCCTTTTGCTCTTTACATTTCGTACCATTATTAACAATAATAAGAGAACCACCATGTATGGCAGATTTTCTAGCAAAAACACTGACTAATTTGAAGTTCACAGTCAAAGATCAATTGTTCTTGTTTAAGCCAATGTATGTTCGGTTACACACATAACATGAACATTTTTACTATCGAAGAATAAACCTATTTCTAATTCTTTGCTGGAAAAACCCTGAATATTTTGGTGAACAATGTTCATGGTGTTCATACTCAGATGTTTTTCCGCTGTCTGACGATCTAGTTTAAATTTGTCAAAATTTCTTTAGTACTGCCTGTTTGCTGAGACCAACTTACAACACTATTACATTTGTTTGGTTCAATATTATACGCCAATAGGTCCACTAGGTACAGTCAAGTGTAAAAATATGGTGGTGCACATCTTACTAAAAAATATGTCCCATAGCACCTTATGCCGATGTAATAAGAGCGTAGTACTATATTTATGAGTTGATTATGTCGAACCATATTTTTGCCCTGTACACAAAATCTTTCCTTGGCACAAATATTTTCCCTGAAGCTACCCAAAAGCGCTGTATGAATTTATTTATGTCAAAGAAATGATATTATTATTGTTATTGAGAGATATGGCGTTGTACATAAGAGAATTATAATGTGCTATGTTACTATTGTACTCATATGGCATATTCTCTAAATATGGCAGCGCACATAAAATAATTTTGCCCATACCTGATTTCTCAACAATATTTAAAGTTGACATCAACTTATCTATGCTAGGCTTATCTACACTAAAACTATTTCCTATTACAATTATTTAGGGTAGTACTGCTATCTCATAACAACCCTGGGGAATGCGGTCACATAAATGGGACAAGGGTATGTTTAGGTAACAGTAATTAGTCACATTTTGTTGCAGTCTATAATTCAATAATGGACCCATTCCTAGTCCTATCTTATCAGAGTAGATCACAGTCTTGTTGCCTATTTTACTACTTACTGGCGCAGCCAGCCTAGAGGTGTTGAGGGCCACACCGGCTTGCTCACCCACTGTTGGTGGCATTTGGCCGCAATTAACAGCATTACCGTTAAGAAGTGCATTGCAGCACTCTACCAAGTTATGATTTTCTTGCAATAGGTTGGAAAAAGCTTTGATGTGCTCTTCAACATGTTTTTTTGTTGTATCATACATACTTGATACTGCCAGAAGCTCATCCTTTAACCTGTTTATTTTAGAATGCAATTCTTTCAAATTGGATTCCTTGATTTCAAGCTCTAAATGACAATTCTGTACCCTATTTTTCATGACCGATATGGCTAGTTTTAATTTACTATATTTTTTAATGCATGACTGGCTTTTGATAAGCTTCTGGGTTCCCCTAATATATCTATTTATCTTAATATATTTTTTTAACTTATTACTACTATTAAAAAATACTAAGTTTTGATAGTCTTTACTAACTTGGTTTTCATCGCCGGCAAGCTCTTGGTACACATTTTGAAGCACCAATGTATCATACTGCTCCCTCTCACTCCGGAGGTAATTGAGTTCATCACAAGCAGCACCCAGTTCCTGCTCCAGATGTGCGATGCACTGTACTTCATGAGTCAAGGCACACTGGTTGAAGGAGTCCACTGAGTCTTGTAACCGGTCCACCTGACACCGGGCAGCTGTTAGTTCCACATCCTTGCCTGCCAGATCTCTTCTCACAGATGAATTTATATCCAAGATTTTCTGGAGTTCGACTTTACTATCCTCTCTCCTGCACCAGCTGGTCAGATAAGGCCCTTGATGCTTGCAGGTCTTGTGTAGCAGCCTTCAACTGCAACTCCAACTGTTTAATGGTGAGTTTGCGAGGCTTAACACCCATCTTCGGGGCCATTTCAATTTCTCAGGTTTTCTGAAAGATGTAAAATAATAATAATTGAGTAGGTATCACTTTTGATAGTGAAAATGTGCTCCAAGGTTAGATTACAGCAAGAAGGGACTTAAGATTGATGTGTGCAGTGTGTCAGTAGTGGGCAGTGTCTGTGGCGACTGTGACTTGTCTCAACTTATGCTTCCACAAGTTCGTCAAGCAAAGAGAAAGGGCACTGTGCCAATGTAGTAAAGTTGACGCTGCTCACGGCGGTAACAATGAGCTTTGTAAATATGTAATGAATTTAATATATTACATGGTCTACGAGGTAATTTGCTTGTGTTGTTGAGTTGATGTCCAAGGCCTGCTCATATGCATATCAATATTTCCAATAATCTACTAACATCAAGGTTTGAGCAGCAGGCCTTCAAATGGTGAAAGGGATTTCCAATGGTGAAACGGTGTAGATCACTCAGAACGGAATCTAATCCAAACGATAAAATCACCTTGTATGATTAAACAAGCAAAACAAATTATGTTTTAATTAATTTAGTGAGGACTTGGACAACGGAGTAGCAAACCAGGGTAAGGAGAAAGTTGATATTGACAGGGTGGGGGATTTTAGTAGGAAGGATATCATACAAACGAGTCACATGAAGATTACAATACTTACCAAAATAAGTGTTCTAGAGTATACCCTCCAAACCAACTACACACTCCAAAACACAATTGCACAAAAAGTGGTCACATACACGTAACTTTCAGCCAAACGGGTGAACAAACGTGGTCCAAACGTAAGCGAATCGTTCATTTTTCGCCATCGTCTTCCATGTACAAAACCACTTTCTAGACGGTAAATCGGGTTGGATTTCGCCAAAGTTTTGTCCGTCGAGTGTTCCAGGAATATCAGTTCTTATGGTTCCTTTAGCTCAAAGATCGGCGGGCTCATTCCACTGTGCCGTGAAATCCAGTTCATTACCAATTTACCACTCGGATATTTTTCTATGTGACATATATACAGGGCGTCCCAAACTTATGGGACATGAAGGGGAAGTACCTTAAATATCGTAGATAGTGAATTTTGCTCAAAGAAGACTTTATGTTATTTTTAAAAGTTAGTAATTCTGCATTCATAGATTTTCTAAAAATTACTTGCTTCGTCTGGGAATCGAACCGACTAAAATGTGAAAAAAAAAATCACCCTTTTTTTATGATGCCAATCGAAAGAACAGCTAAAAAATAATAACTCTGCTTAAGTAACATAGTATTTTAAAAGAAAGGAACAACGTGAAATTAATCATTTTAATCAAATAAAAAACATACATGAAACTGCCGTAGTCAATTAGTTAAGTAGGTATTTTTTTGTAAATTAATTAATTAAATGCTCAAAATGTGATCCCTCTTGTCTTACGCAAATCGCCAATCTTGTAATAAGCCCGCTGCCTGTTGATTTTCTTATCATTTTATGGTGAACACTCGATGTGATATGGCACAATTCTGTTTGCAACTCGCCTACGTTCTCGTATCGCTTTTTGTATAGCATATCTTTCACGTATCCCCAAAAGAAGAAATTTGACTCAATCATTTTATGGTGTTCCTTTCTTTTAAAATACTATGTTACTTAAGCAGAGTTACTATTTTTTAGCTGTTCTTTCGATTGGCATCATAAAAAAAGGGTGATTTTTTTTCACATTTTAGTCGGTTCGATTCCCAGACGAAGCAAGTAATTTTTAGAAAATCTATGAATGCAGAATTACTAACTTTTAAAAATAACATAAAGTCTTCTTTGAGCAAAATTCACTATCTACGATATTTAAGGTACTTCCCCTTCATGTCCCATAAGTTTGGGACGCCCTGTATAGAAACTCTTTGATCTTCAAAGTAATTGGAAACATTTCTTTAGCATGGAATGACCTTTTAACTGTATCTTCGTTTTCTTTTAAACAAATTAAAAACACAACCATCAAAGTAACATCGACATTTTGACAAGTCGAACGAAGTAAGTAGATGTTTTATTAAAATGGTGGTTTTGACGAGATGACTTCACACTGGCATGCTTATTTATTAAGCAAACGCGGTCACACATGCTCTTTACTACTTCCCCCTCCGTCCCCGCCTCAGTTAGCACGCTCAAAAATAGCAGGGCCTGCTATTAATCAGCATACCATTAAAAAGCATGCTTATAACTAGCACGTCGTGGACACACTTGCTAGTAGGTAGCATTTGCTCAATAATAGCATGCTTCCGTGCTAGTAATGAGCATGTGTATCAGTACCTTAAGCCCCTCATTCACGGCAGTCCGCCGGCACTCCGGTATGGCTGGATGTAGCGGACACACGGTGTGCAAGTGGCCCAGCCTGGCAGTCCAATTCGCACTAATTCGTCGAAAGATGCGCAGCGCTGCGGTTTAGCGCATAAACTGTACTCGAATAAAAAAAATGCCGCCATCTCTTATGTCATTTTTAATAATGAATAATTAATATTTTTTGCATTGCCGCATTTCTCAATTGTTTATTACCGTAATTTAGTGCAATTCGGACTGCGAGGAGGTGGGCGGAGCTAGCAGGATGTTGCCGTACGGCACGCATCCGGCAACGACATTCACGATACTTTATTACGTGCCGGAGGTGCCGGCGGACTGCCGTGAATGAGGGGCTGTACGGCACGCATCCACCTGCCACCACGTTTGCCACACAATAATATCATTACAAAACAATTTATATTAAACATGTATACTAAAATAATAATTATATTTCTTGGATAGTAAAACATAAATTTACCTTTTTGTACATGATCAATATGTTTGAACGTGTATAGTTGTATACATTAGTGATTTCTGAACGTGCTCACTTAGCAATCGCTAAATGAGTTATGTCAATGTCAATGTCATTTCTTAGTTTCTAACATTCCCACGTGTGTATTTGTGGTGGATGAAATCAAATTATATTTTTCATTAAAATGGCTGTTATGCAAAGAATCAAGTAAGTGCGACAAACTTTGTTCATTTAAATGGCAGTCGTAACTATTTTGCAGTTGTTTTATTGTTTATATATATATTTTTGTTTAAGAAAACCCACGACTCGAAAAGGCAAGAAGGTTTTACAGTCAAAGGAACCGAAACCGACTGAAGGTCCCAAACAATGTATTTTCCTGCAGGGGAGGAATCCCTCGGAGCGTACCAAACAGTTATTGAAAGATATATACGATTTGAAGAAACCAGATGGTGCTTATCTTCGTCGCAAGAATGATTTCGTTCCTTTTGAAGATGCAACTCTCATTGAAAAGTAAGTAATGTTCATTTTTATATTTTTCGTTTGATTTTTATAAACACCGAATATGTAGTCTCATAATTCCTACTTCCAAAATGTATGGCTGATTTTTACTAATTGTGTAAGTATATGGGTAAAATCATTCTATTATTATGTTGTGTTATTATCAATGAAATAGATCAAAAATTAATTATTGTGGTGTTTACTAAGATTTCATGCAGTGGTTCGTTAGTGAAACACAGATTTTGATGATTAATACTAGTGATAATATTTCTAAATCTTCTTACAGAATGTGCTATAAGAAAGAAGCATCATTATTTGGCGTGGGCTCGCACAATAAAAAGCGTCCTCACAACATCATTCTGGGCAGAACATTTGACTATGGAATATTGGACATGATAGAACTTGGTGCGGAGAACTTTAAGGCCATGACGGAGTTCCAAAACATGAAAGTACTGGCGGGGCTCAAGCCTTGTCTGCTGTTTAATGGCCCAGCGTGGGAACTTAATAATGACCTTAAAAGATTGAAGTCTTTGTTGACAGACTTCTTTCACAGGGAAAAGGTAATTCTTAAAAAAAAATGTTTAGCTAAAAGAAGAAACATTGTAGTATGTTCTTCTCTCATGCTTGGTAGGTATGTCCGTCATAAAATAAAAAGTGTCCCAAAACTCAACGATAAGCCGGCACCACAGGATGAAGCTGCATATGATTAGTTGAGAAAAAAAAAATATCTTAAATATTTTAGAAATCACAGAAGAAAAATGAAATTTATTGAAAATCAACATCCCTAATAGTAATTTTAATGACCATGTCTACAAATATTTCTGTTTTTAGTTTTTTTGTTTTGGAAACTTAAGCAGCCCTTGGAATCTTGGTTAGTTGCGTCAACTTTTGAAAATGATTGCCATAGTGGTGTCAATACCATGATGATTGAAAGTAGACTGAAAGAAAAAATCTTTCAAAATTGTAGGGACAAAATGAATATTGATTATTTTTTATGCAGAAACTACATGTATTATGGTATTTTTAAGTGCTGTGTTAGATAGCAGGGCTTCTTAAGTTTCCAAAAACAAAAAAAAATAGAAATATTTGAATATTTGTAGACATGGTCGTTAAAAATACCATTAGAGATGTAGATTTGGATGTTTTTTTTTCTGTAATTTCTTAAATAATTGAGATATAAATTTTTTCTTATTTTTTCTCGACTAATCATAAGCAGCTCCATCCTGTGGTGCCGGCTTATCATTGAGTTTTGGGACACTTTGTATATACCATATTATATTCTCTTTAACTACCACAAAAAACCACGTTTTGTGAATTTTAATGCCATGAAACTATAAAGTGACCCAGGAGACTGAAACTATGACAACCAGTGGCTCAAAATAGTTGATTAGATGTAGATGTAGATGTAGATATAGAAATAGTTGATTAACCCATGAACGAAAATGAAATTGATCAAGTTGAATAATTAATGGATGACAAAATAATTACAGATGTTAAATACAGTGATAATGATTCCGGTTTTATTTGTGTTCTTTAGGTCGAATCCATAAGGCTGCAGGGCTTGGAACACACCCTCAGCTTCACCGCCACAGATGAGGGCAACATCTACATGCGCTCATACAGGATACTGCTCAAGAAGAGTGGCCAGCGCACACCCAGGATTGAGCTGGAAGAAATTGGTATGTCCTTTTTTTTTGTAAGAAAATGGTAAAAAACCAATTACTTCGTTGAGGTCACCAAGATCCCTTAAGGAAGGGTTCCCGTAATGCTGGGTGCATTCCCCTTTAGATGGCTATACCTATGAGTTTTGCAAGGAAGCTCTATGATCCCCAGTGACATCTAACAAGTTTTTCGTATTATTTTTGGCATGTTGTGCAAAATATTGAAGGTGGCTGACTGTATCCTGTCAAGTTTATGGTATTCATTTATGGTTTGGTATTTTCATTTCATTTTCAGGCAATGTGTCTGCTTGTCTGCCTCCTATTGCATAAAATAAACTTTGCACACAGCCAAGTTGTTTATAAGTACATATTTATAACACCCACCTATATATTTATAGTCTTATATCAGAATCATCATCAGCTGTTCCCTTAATGCTGAGGATCATGACATCATGTCATTCTCTCAAAGACCAGATTCCGTCATAGGTTTCTGTACCTCATCAAATGCATTGTTTTATAGGTCCCTCGCCAATCGCATATATCAGAATTAGAGATGGGCCGAACACGGAGTTTGCCGAATACGAGTATTCGGCCCAACATTCGGTTTAACTCTTACGGAACAGAATATTGGCCTCAGCATAATGTTGACCTGAAAGTCAACGCTGATCATCCGGCCAGACCGTTAGTCGGCCACGATCGCATCGTGTAAGCATGGCCTAATAATAAAAAAAATAAGAAATAAAATGTGCCCTTCGGCTCCGCATACCCCTCCCAAAGATCCGGAACACCATTGTTTCGTGATTGGAAAGACGTACAAAAGAAAAATAATATTGAATGCATCTATGACGCAGTGAGTGAAACAGCGCCATCTAGACAAAGGCATAGTACAAAATAATGTGTACTAGATGTCTAGAAAATCTATTACTCACACATATGTGTGTCTAAATCTAATTATACATGTCTTTAAGTTGGCTGCAAATTGTGCAATCAAGAACAACCATATCTGGCTTACTCAGGGCGCTTTTACCAGATCAGGATGCACATTTAGGGACTGATTGACCTTTTCTTTTCGGTCTCCAATACTCTCATCATCATCATCATCATCATCATTTCAGCCGAAAGACGTCCACTGCTGGACATAGGCCTCCCCCAAAGATTTCCACAATGACCGGTCCTGCGCCACCCGCATCCAGCGGACTCCTGCGACCTTCACCAGGTCATCAGTCAGGTCACCAATACTCTCACTCTATTAAATATATTGTCTCAGATGGTTAAGTAAAGATAATGAAGGTGTTGGTGGCCCAGCAGTTAGAGCATGTGACGAAGGTTGCGGGTTCAAACCGAAAACGAATGCTGAAATTTATCGGACCTTATTTACGAAATATCATTTGATGCTTACCAATCGCTTTTCGGTGAGGGAAAACATCGCGAGGAAACCGGACTAATCTCAATAAGGCCTAGTTTACCCTCTGGGTTGGAAGGTCAGATGGTAGATGGTAGTCGCTTTCGTAAAACTAGCGCCTACTCCTAAGTCTTGGGATTAGTTGCCAAAGCGGACCCCAGGCTCCCTGAGCCGTGGCATAAGTGATAAGTGTATCTCTTACACCATGTAATAATATATCATGTTTGGATTTCAGGTCCTTCTATAGACTTCAAGCTGAGAAGGACTAAGCTAGCAGCTGATGATTTATTCAAGGAAGCATGCAGAGTGCCCAGAGAAGCCAAGACCCTCACAAAGAAAAATATTTCAAGAGATGCATTTGGTTCCAAATTGGGCCGTATCCACATGGGCAAGCAGGATATCAACCGCCTGCAGACTCGCAAGATGAAGGGATTGAAGAAGACGCCGGAGGAGAGGAAACAAAGGCTTATAAAGAAAAAGCAGGCCAAGAAAATGGCGAACCAACCCCAGCCTATGGAAGTATGATTATTAAAGTAGTTGAATGTTTATTTGATTTGTTTTATTTAATGTTGTAAATACAGTTGATTCACCCTCATAACAAACTATAGTTTACTAGAAAACTCACTGAGCTAAGCCGCAGACGAACGAACAGACAGACAGAAATGGCGACACTATAAGGGTTCCTAGTTGACTACGGAACCCTAAAATTTGAAGTAATGTCCGCCCCTTCCCGACTAGCAGCGCCATAATCATGCACGCAGTCAATAAATACTAAAAACCAACACAATAACAAACTTACATAGGTTCCTATAACAATTTATGAAAAGTATTTTGGCTTACTTACATTTGCCACATTTTACTATGAGGAATAGTCAAAGAGCGAGTATGATGATATTGATGATTCATAAATTCTGGTTTCTTCAAAAAGAAGAGGTTGATTTGAGCTCTATCAGTTCTATCACAGTGACGATTTGCGGGCAAGTGGAAAGCGAAGGCGATCGCGCAGTAAGTTCGCCGCGTTTTTCAATACCGTAGGTAGGTAAGGTTACACTTATATTCATATTCATATTCATTTATTCGTATAACTTACACTTGGCAACGCTTTCAGTGTGCTTACCATGAGTTGTACAGTCGGTGCCCTCACATAAGTATCCACCCCGCATATGCAACCGCGTAGCGCGCGTGGATACTTATGTGAGGGCACCGAATGTACGTGGCCGTATCCGATAGCGACTGTGGCATTGGAAAGTATGTCCGTCTCGCTCCTGCCAGTGTGTTTACGATGAGTTGTACGTAACAGAGTAGTGGTAGACGCGAGACGGACATACTTTAGAAACGCGCAGTCGCAAACGCCTACGGTTACTTACAACTCACGGTAAGCACAATGAGCAGGATTCGTCGTCCAATTGTAATATTAATAAAATAAAATTTAGTAGGTATAGAATTTACCAATTATGCCAGGTGACCTATTCGAACGTGTTTAAGTGACATTTCGATGCGAACTTCCGTGGAAATGATTAATAATTCAATATGACATGGAGACCTCAGCGATTTATACGACTTCACTGCGGACGCCAGGGTTTGGCTGTCTAACCTAGATTTAAAACTGTAATTGTTTTTTAATATTTTTATGATGACTTTTTTGTAATATTTGTGTTTTTTAACTAAATAAAGCTATACGATAATAATAATAATTAAATTTTTGGTAAGATGCCTTAAAGTTATATTCTCTTAGTCTACTGGAGCAATCCGGCCTTTGTAAGTATGTTTGCCGATGTATAGAGCATTTTAATTAAAACAAGTAGGGTACCTACTACGTCACGAGTTTGCGTTAAGACCGAACCACTAGTTTGTTAGAAATTGACGTAGACGAACATGAGTAGGTAAGTATAAAGATTCCGTTTTGGCCATATTTTTTACTACGAATGTTTCCCTTCAGTTTTAAGGTACCCCATAGAGGGCCGACAAATACTTCACCTGTATGGCATAGGGTAGGGGAACCAATAAATGAACGATTAAGCGACTTAACTCACTTTGGTATTTTTTTTACGTATGTTGTAACCAATTTTCACTAAGATTTATTTTTTTATACTATACTACATATAGTCTAGTTTAGATTAAACTATTCCAAACCCTCTTTAAACCATCCAATATTTTTATAAAAATGATTATGTTCCGAAATGGCCCATTTTCCCCAGAACATGAACAAAGTGCCCTAACTCTGAACATTTTTACCCCGAAAGATGAACCAGTAAAAATGCAAAAGGGAGTACCCTAATTATGAACAGCTGGGCACCAATAGATGAACAGTAGTATAGAAAGACGAATAAATTTAGTTCGTTCAATTTTTGGGCACGATGTTGATGAAATGAACTAAGTAAGTTCATGAATGAATGAAGTAAGTTCATGTATTGGAATGCAGCCCAATAGATGAACTAGTAAATTCTCTTAGTTCATGTTTTAGGTATAGTTTAATCCAGGAAACGGGACTGGTTTCCATACTAAAATATGCCCCGTAATAATTGAGTAAAACAAAGAAAGTTCCGTTCATCTTTTAGTCAAAAAATCAAGGAACAGCAAACTAGAAATTTAAGATATAAATGGAGTATCTACCGTTACCGTTAGGATTTATATAAGTATTTCAAAAAACTAACATTTACCCAAAAGTTGAACGCTGTTCAGCTATTGGATAAATCACACAATATTGGAACCATAACTTGAACAGTTAATATTTAATAAAATAAGATAAATTATGACTTTATTAATAACGTAAAGGGTAGCGGGATTAGTCTAGAATCGTTACCAAGCAAAAGCATGTCAGTAGAAACATTATTCAATTTTATACGAATTTATTTCCTTAAATTTTGAAGCGCCATTCTTAATAAGAATTCCATACAAACGGCGATTTCGGCGCGAGGCATATTTTCGGTGAGCTCTCACAACCACATACACTGATCTATTATTTAAAAGTTTAAAGTTATATGAAGGGAAAATGTTAAAGTTTTAGTAAAAAATATTCCTAAGGTTGTAAAGTACGTCAGGATTTAATTATTGGGATTTTTAGGAACAACGTTCATCTATTGGGGGTTGTTCATCTTTTGGATCCTCTACCCTAAGTGCTATACAGCGGGTGTGTACCTATTATTAGGGTACGTAACGCAACCTTAAAATTCCATTGACGCAATTTAGCGAAAACCTTCTTCGTATTTGACGTTACTCTTTATTCGTAGAAATATTCTGCTGGTAGGTACCTATTTCGGGAAACCCCGTGCACAAGAGCCTACCGGAAAGCCAAAAGTGATTCCCATACTGGTATCATTACGATTTACATATAAGATAACTATGCAAATATTTGTGTATTTGCATAAACGTATTATGATGTCAAATATATTTTAAATGTGTGATTCATTTAGTTTAGGTAGATCTGGTGCGATGGATCAAATGGTCAACAAATATGTGAATGTGAGTAAGTAGTGTAGACACTGTAGACCTACGTGTGAACACGAATATAAGAAATAGGTACCCGCTCAGACCATTGTAAAATTGTATTTGAAATGTTTTAATTTTACGACTACCTACTTAAATAACTAATGGTTTTGAAATACCTACTTAAGAAATATAGTAGAGGGCGAAGAGCGTCCTCTGGCACCCTTATAGGGGGATAGTGTTTTCTCATAAAAAAACACCACGGGGCCTCTTCATTGACGTGAACATGAAAGTGTGATGCTCGGCGCTCGTGACTGAGCCCATACTCTTATTTTCTATCAAGCAGACCATTACCGCCAGACCAGTAGGTATATCGAGTCCATGCTTAGAATTAAAGAAAAAATCATCCCCCAAAATCACGCCCCTGAATAAGTCCGTGGCGCTTGAGGTAGTGAATTTTTCCTTTAACACAGCTTATTTATTTCGCCCTTAAGTCACAAGAGCGTTTAGTTCATAATCATAATCAAGCATTTATTTCTTAGAATATGGTACAATGTTGGTTAGTAAAGAATGTTAGGTCAACATATTCTGCCGGCATGCATCGGCGTAGAAATATTTATACATATATTTACAATAGCCTACAGGTCAAAATTATACAATTACAATATTAATTAATTACAATATTACAATTTACAACATCATAATCATTTTTTAAAAAATTCAGACACGGAATAAAAACATTTGTCCAGCAACCATAGAAAAACTTTCTTTTGGAATTGATTTGTTGGCAGCATTTTAAGATCATCTGGTAATCTATTAAATAATTTTATAGCCATAGCATATGCGTTCGAATTAGCAACTCCAAGTTTTTGGGCAGGTTGAAACAGCTGAAGTGGATTCCTGCTAGGTCTTTGTTTATTAATAACTTCATCATGAAGCGGAAAGAGCTGTGGATTTTTTTTCACGAACTTATAAGTAGCTTAAAGAACTTATAAGTAGCTTAGAACGAAGTTTATAAGTAGCTTCGATTTTTGTAAGCTAAATAGGCACTTATTTTATATATCCGTAAAATTCTTAATTAAACACATCTTTGTGAGTTGTAGAAAGAATTCATGTGTGTAAATAGTTGCAATGCAAACCGGTGTAGGTATAAAAGGTTCGCTATTAATAAAACAAGTCATCTACCTCTGGGTCGGCAAGTAGTCACCTACCTTTTCAAAGGCTAAGCTCAGGGATGGGGTTACTGACCGCACTCAGGATCAGGAGTCAACTTCTTGAACGATTAGCAGGTAGGTAGGTACATGTTGTAAGGATTCCGAAATGGGTAAATACTTATGTTTTTTTTGTTTGATGTTTTCAGCTAAAGGTAATTAGCCTATGTACCATTTGTCGGTTGCCTATAACACGTGTAATGACATAAATAATTATTTGGAAATGGGCCGAAGGCCGTAGGTACAGATTACCGACAGGTTGTTACCTAGCTTATAACTAAGCACATAATTATCATTAGCCTTACCTACTTGTATGATTACAAATGACTGAGATGGCTTTAGGTAGGTGCCAAGTTGATACTTGGCACCTACCTAAAGCCATCTAAGTAGCTACCTGGCGCTGCTGTAATAAAAGCAAGCCAGCAAGTAAATTTGAACTTTCATATTATTGCAGAACTTTACTTACTTCTTGGGTAAAGAACCGGCCAAGAGCATGTCGGGTCATGCTCAGTGTAGGGTTCCGTATAGTTTACCGTCCGTCACAATAGGTGCACTTAAAAAGGGTTAGATACCATGCTTATAACTAGGGTCCGACCGAGACTACTTTGTTTGTTTTGGCCGAGACCGAGACTCAGACTGAGATTGTGTAAATATATACGAAAAAACACGCATTTTCCATTAAAAATATATAATAATCAAAATGAAACTATTGTTTAATATAGCCAATACTGAAACATTACATTTACAGCCAAAGTTTGAGAAAAAAAGGTCCTAACTTGCATTACGATGACACGACACGATACACTGTTGTTGAGTATAGGCGACCGGTTGGCTAAGTTGGTAGTGACCCTAACTGCTATGCCGCTGGTCCTGGGTTCGAATCCCAGTAAGGGCATTTATTTTTGTGATGAACACAGGTATTTGTTCCTGAGTCATAGATGTTTTCTATGTATTTGTGTATTTGTATTTTATGTATATCGTTGTCTAAGTACCCGTAACACAAGCCTTATTGAGCTTATTGCGGGACTTAGTCAATTTGTGTAAGAATGTCCTGTAATATTTATTTATTTATTTATTATAGTTGGCTTAAAATACTGGTGGTGAGTAAGTACCCACCAAAAACGCTAAAAGTGTCAAGACCGAAGTTTCGGCCAGGGCTGAGAATCTCGGCCCTGTTTGGCCGAGAGCCGAGACCGAGATCTCGGTCGTACCTTACTTATTATAACAATAAAAAAGGCGTATCTGCAGCTCTTACGACTTATACGTTTGACCGAGGAGATACGTTTTTTTTTTTTAATCGAAAATCAAAATTTAATGAGCAAATGCAAAATAATTTTCCTAGGAAGGCTTCATAAAGCTTTCATGATTTGTTTCAATTTTTTTGGACTCGTGGTTCATAAGTTAGTGGGGGGGACGGACGAGAACATATTTTTTTAACTTCCGGAGCGATTTTATCCGAAATTATCTACTTTATCAGAAAATGTTTGTACCTATCGAACGATACTTCACACGCTAAGGATCACACGAATAAAAAATCATCCCACATTTACACCTTAAAAAAGTTTTTTCCACTTTTTATTTCACCACTTTGTTGGCGTGACTGATTCATACCAAATTTCAGCACTCTAGCACCTCACTCACCCACCCCTCACTCACTCACTGAGCTTACCCGCGGACAAACTGACAGACATGGCGAAATTATAAGGGTTCCTAGTTGACTACGGCACCCTAAAAATGGAACCATATTACTAAGCCTCAACTGTCAATTTTTTAGCTAGCTCTTATCTTAAGAGCTCTAGGTAGATAGGTAAGTATGTAGATAGTTGACGTGTTCACGAATTTAATTCCACTGCTGCCATAACACTAAATTAAATAATAAAAAAATGTCTGTCAGCGACATCTCATGACCTGTTGCGGGTAGACATTCAGTTAAAACTTGCCCAAAATGTGTAGGTATTTCTGCTGCAATTAAATTAGGAAAGCGTGAATTAAATAAAAAATAATTGTTCTCGTATAAAATAAGTGTTTTTTGTTGATATAGCATTTTTTAACGATAACAGTTTTTTTAAACTCATTCATCAATAAAAGAGGGGAATATCCTTGAATACTAAGATCCGATTCACGGAGTATTTTTCTGTTCTGTGTTCCGATTGGTCTCTCTAATCCGTATTCCCCATTTTTATCCGACTTCGAGAATTCAAATAGAATATCAGTTGGTAGTGCTATGTGGCGTCACCTCCATTTGTTGTAAACGACACCTCTTGCTCTAAGTTTAGCATGTATGGGAACCAACGGACAGGAATCGATGGAGGCAAATCATTCACGCCAACTGCAAGGTATCAAATGATGGCCACAAACCTCAGTCCTGAGGAAACGACAAGAGAGAGAGTCTCATAAAAATTAGATGAGAGAAGATGTACTATCATTATTGCATAAGTAAGTAGTACCTATCTAATAAGAACCGGTCGGCGGTCAAGAGCTAGTGTTAGGAAAGAAAAAAAAAACCGGCTTGACTTTACTAAAATGTTTTTTTTTTTCATTTATGTTGTAATTAAAATATGTTGGACAAATATAAATGCTTTGTAACCAAGGGAAAAAATTAAATAAAATGTCTGATGGCTCAACGCGCGAGACCGACTCGCACTTGGTCAGTTTTCTTAAACCATTTCTATCCGAATCTGATATTGCTGATGATATTTTCGCGTGAATGAAATGGAATGATATTCTCGCGTTTTCTAAATTTCATAGACTATATAACTTAAAGGTACTTTTATTTACGTCACTGCCTCATTTATATTTTGTAAAAGTAATAAATATGCTAAAATAAAAAAGAAAACAAACTGCACCAGCTTATTCTTGACAACAGCATACCTACACTAAATCAATTTAATGAGCAATTGTTTTTTTATTTGACAACTAAAATCGACGTTCGTATAATATTCATATGCTTTAATGGGAGTGGCATTTGATAAATATCTATCTGCCGTGGTATGGTAGTAAACGACATTGAAAATATAATTTATCTCGCACGATAAATAAAATATACTTATACCAATATAGTACGTACGTTTCTGCTGTAGGTATCTTAGTACAAAGACTGTATAGTTGTCCGATCAATTAATACCTTACACCGTGTTATTAAGTTATTAACCAGATCTCAGGCAATACCTATTTGTTCACAATGAAAACAACATAGGTACGCATGCTTGTAAGAAGGTACCTAGGCATCATGGAATAGATGCTCAGCCGATAGTTGACAAATTGCTAGGTTATTATCATCAAGGTTACCTAGGAATTGTCTCAGGCTATCTAGAACGAGTCTAATCCCTGTTTACGCATAGATGTTATTGTATGTATAAATAAATATGAATATTGTGGGATCATCTTACACAAATCGACCTAGTCCCACAGTAAGCTCAATAAGGCTTGTGTTGTGGGTACTAGACGACGATATATATATATATATATATATATTATAATAGATAGATAGTTAAATACATAGAAAAAATCCATAGCTCAGGAACAAATATTCATGATAAACACACAAATAACTGCCCTGACCAGGATTCGAACACGGGACCTCATGCTTCGTAGGCAAGGCTCGGATACCGGTTAATTTTTCAAACCGGTATCATGTACTTGGCGCAAAACCTTTATATTTCGGTTACGTTCGTGAAACCGTTATTTTTAAACCGGTTTTTAGAGTAATATTTTAATAAAGTTCTTGTTCGTTTAACCGGTTTAGAACAATAAAAACCGGTTTTTGCGACGCAGGATAAACAAGTTACAGTCCAGTTAGCAAAGTTTAAAAAGCACGTCGTTTCGCATATTTAATCATTTTTAAGCGTGTTTTCTTCTGCCGCGAACTAAATATATTCAAAGAAATAATAATATCAAATATTGAAGAAATAATATTATAAATAATATAAATTCAGTATTTCCCACACTATTTTTACTTTTTAGTAGGTACGACTATAATATTCCAAAATAATCACAAATTATGTATTAACAGTTTACTCCAGGTTTGCAAATTATACACTATTGCGGTTTAAAAAAATGTAAGTAATTTATACAGAGTGAATTTTTTATGGGTCAGTGAGGGCACCTACCAGATCCTGTGCTGCTACATAAAAACTATATTTTTAGACCTTCCCTTCCTTTTCGATTTACACCGAATGGAGATAGGCGTTTACAGATTCTAGAATAAAAACCTACATGGTAAGAGAATGTAAGGTAATTTCTAGACAGTATTTTTTTAATGGCGATGTATTCCACTCCTGCCTGAGATCAAAAGAAAATAAGTATGGAAAAAAATCCGGCTATAAATCGAAGCCCACACAATAGTTTCTATAGGAATATTTTTTTTATTTTCATAGATTTTTTTTTCATACTAATCGTTTTAATTAGCACAAGCCTAGTGGTACTAGGCCCATATTTAAAACAACTTTTTCCTTACATTTACTATGGAGAAAGACTGAAGTTTTATTTATATATTCAATCACCGACGCGGCAGTCTAACATATGGGGAATACCTTGTTAAGTACCTCCCCCGAATATAGATTCGCGCGACCAGGGCATCATGATAAAAAATGGTATAAGAAAAATATTTTAATCTGTCATATTAAATAATAGTGGAATAAGTTACCTACTTACTTGTTAAAAGGTGTTCATATAAAATCTGGCAATATCAGTGAAACTTTAAGGAGTAGCAGGGTTACAAAGTTCCGACAAACCAAACGTTATCTTGACTTACTGGAGCACAATAGATTATTATTTATTTTTTAGGAAATGTTGCGCGATCTGTACATCAAAATCTGCCACGCGCGAGTATTTCCGCGTATTTTTGGCATTCAACTAATTGCATAGTTTCTTTTAAGCAACTAATACAACAACAACAAACAAGTTTAATTCCACAAAAATATGATAATAACAAAAAAAAACAATTTAAAATATGTATAGATAAGATGCCATAAATCCTCCGCTTGAGGCATAGTTCCTAGGATGCCACGTAATTGCTTTATTTATATTTGTACCTGTAAGTGATTTTAAAATTGATAAAAACAAATAATTACATACATTTATACCTCTTAATTAGTATACTTTCATTTTTAGGGTTCCGTACCTAAATGATAAAAAGGGGGTTCCTTTTTATTATGGAGTGACTCAGTATGTCTGTCACATCATTAAAAAACGTCTCGAGAACTAAATAAGCTACCGATGTTATATTTGGAATAGTTACAAACGAGGTTACTCTAGACACAATTAGAGAGAATCTATCGCATATTTTAATTTACATACTATCAATGATGATTTGATGATGTTACTCGAGCAGATGGAGCGAAAGCGTACTCCACTAGTGGCGACGCGTAGAGAAACGGCCGCAGGGCCGTCCTCAACGAAAGTGGAATTAAGACATTGTGCTGTATGCAGGCTCTACCTGGACAAGAATGGCGGCTGATAGGTGTTTATGGAGCACGATGGAGTAGGCCTTTGCTCAATAACGGGTAGCAAAAAAAACAGAAATAAGTAATTTTGTAAAATGTATTATTTGGAAAATAAAGACTTATGTTAGGCATGTCTTTCCCATCACGGAACAATGGTGTTCCGGACATTTGGGAGGCTTACGCGGAGCTAAAACCAACACGCAAGATCATGTCGAAAGGGGACAATGTAATGAAATGTAAGGGGTACACCGAGCGGATGTTGCACTTGCCCGAACCATGGGACGCACGCAGAGGCAGCACCCGCCAGGGTGTATGTACTATTGAGATTTAATGGAGTCCAAAATATACTGGACTATTAGGTGAAAGTGGTGCACTAAATACTGGGTTATGGAAAATAAAATCGGGCGTCTGTCTAAGAAAAAGGTAAGCAATTTGATTTACGGCAGACGGTGACTCGCCCACATAAGAGGGGCTCCCACAAAAGGTGACATCTAGGATGGCTCAAGGGGGCAACACCGGTACGAGTATCAGGGATGAAGGTAAAGAGGTGTCACTGACACATAGCCAACTCGCCACTTAGCTTTCCACATCTACCATCTATTATTATTATATTCTTATAATATTATTATCAATGAAAAATTTATACAAGATGGTGCTAAAATTTTTAATTTTAGTGCCAAATTTGGACTAAAAAGAATGTGTTTTATTTCATCTATACTTAAACCAAAATGTAAAAAAAGATAATTTTCTTATTATGAATTTCATCCGTATGGGACTGATAATTATGTTTGTATTACATTTGAACGGCATCCTGCCTGTTGTTAGGACTAATAGGAAAATATGAAAATGCATTTAGAAAAAAAGTTTTTTTTTTGGTTCCATGTCTCATACAAACTTTTTATTCTGGATAGGAATTGAATAAATAAGCACAAATAAATGTTTGTAACAAATTACCTTTTTCTCGTAACCTGTATATATGTTTTTCTTCTGTAAAGGCCACTAACATTAATTTAAAATCGAGGAAAGGTCTTAAGATCATTTTCGTGTAACATTTCGGGATCTGTTAGTTGACCCCATTGGCCCGAAAAGAAAATACACCCTGTATGAACTTATATTTTGATTTCTTTTAAATAAATTATTGACACTGTTGGCTGTCACCTATAAATACCAGCTCACTGGTTTGCCTATATTTTTTGACCCGTCTCTAGATACATGTATGCAAAATCATAAAACTAAAATTGTTAAAGGAACCATCCGTTCGTACGTCTTGCGACTTGAACACGAAATCTGGCAACGTCGCGTTTAGACCGTCAAGTTGCTTTTCGGATAAACCGGTTAAATCCAGGTTTTTATTATGTTCTTAAAACGTTTGCGTTCTTGGAGAAAGTTCGGAGTAAAACCGAAATAAACCGGTATAAACCGCTATTTTTTAAACCGGTTCCGAGCCCTGTTCGTAGGCAGGGTCACTTCCAACTAGGCTAGGAGGACGTTAGATTAGGAGGATGTGTACTGTATAGATGTCGCTATTGAGTGCGTAAACTGAGTCCGTATAAAAGGCAGCCAAATAATCGACAGCCCAATAATTCGTGTCCATTTTTTTGGTTGCGGATTATTGGGTTGCTGATTATTGTACTGCAAAAACTGTGGCTTCGGATTATTGGCCCGCTACCGAGCTTGTCCGACCCGATAAAAGGCAGCCCAATAATCGGCGACCCAATAATTGGCGACCACGATGTACATGGATTATTGGGCTGCCGATTATTGGCCTGCTGCGAGATTGCTCGACCCAAGAAAAGGCAACCCAATAATCGGCGACCCAATAATCCATGTACATCGTGGTCGCCAAATATTGGGGCGCCGATTATTGGGCTGCCTTTTCGCGGGATGCGAAAAAAGTCGGTTCTTGCTGTTAGGTCGCAGTTCTACCTAACACTCCTCCTCGCTTCGCTCGTCGTCGTACCTAAACCGACCTGCCTTAACATTCGATCTAAGGAGTCTGTATAAAAAGCAGACAAATAATCGGCAGCCCAATAATTCGTGTCCATTTTTTTGGTTGCGGATTATTGGGTTGCCGATTATTGTATTGCAAAAACTGTGGCTTCGGATTATTGGCCCGCTACCGAGCTTGTCCGACCCGATAAAAGGCAGCCCAATAATCGGCGACCCAATAATTGGCGACCACGATGTACATGGATTATTGGGCTGCCGATTATTGGCCCGCTTCGAGATTGCTCGACCCAAGAAAAAGCAGCCCAATAATCGGCGACCCAATAATCCATGTACATCGTGGTCGCCAATTATTGGGTCGCCGATTATTGGGCTGCCTTTTCGCGGGATGCGGATTAGTGGCACCCCGTAAACTCACCCGCAGCAATGCATCTCGCCTCGCCTATAAACGAAATTAGTGATGGGAAATTGCAGAGAATATTTCCGACTGAGAGAATATTCTCGGAAAGATTACGGTAATATTACCAAAAGTAGCAATTTACTTTGTAACCATTTTTATCGATATGAGAATCAAATTTTTTATAATAACGAAATATTTACATATTTTCATGTGCTTCATTCTCGCGGTTAGATACATTACATAAAACTTGTTAGAATGGTATATAACCGTAAGTTACCGTAAGTTTTCTTAAATTTCATGGAAATTTCTTAGTAAATGTATTTTTTACTAACGAAATATAGTCGGTTACTATTAAAAATTAAAGAACATTGCATTATTACTTCATTGCAATTTGTTGCATTTCAAATAAGAAAAAATATTAATTGAAAAAAATTAAGAAATACCAAGTTTGCATTGTACTCTTGTTCTCGGCGTACCCATATTCTATGATATTATTATGTTATGTACATATACGAGTATGTGTAGTCAAGGGCCTTTCTAAGTGTAGTAGTTAAAAAAGTAAACAAAATGTTTCTTTAGTTCAGTTTTAAATATATTCAGTTCAGTTTTATATTTATTTATTTATTATAATGGCAAAGATAAAGAGAGGCACAATATGGAATGATATGAATCACTTAACTATTTTATCCTACAGTATGAAAAGTGCCTGTAATTATTTATAATTTTTTTGCATGTCTATAACCCTGCATATAAATTTTGTACAACAATTTCGTGAGATATTAATACTTGTAAAGTCGACGTCAAATATATATTCACACTTTTGAGCCTAGCTTAATGAAATAAGGTTGTAAAATGTAATAGTTCACTCGCTGACATCTTTTGTCATATTTTTTTTCGGAAATAGTCATGAACTAACAACTTTGGCTTCATGGCGAACCATGCGTTTTACACTAACACAAATCACAAAACCACGACTACAAATTTACTATTGTTTAACTATATATGTTTTTGCCACGACTGTTAAAACAGGACAAAATTACAATTAAAATTAACCCCTTTCATTTCGTCTTACCCTTATCTGTCTTTACCGCGTAGGCAGTTGGTAGTTTCCCTCCCTCCTCCCCCCATTTACTTCTTGGCCGGAGGCCGTGAAGTAATGTATGGCGTAACTGGCAGGAGTGAGACGGACATACTTTCGAATGGCGCAGTCGTTATAGAATACGGTTACGGTCATTGTAAGCATACTTAAGAGGGCGTACTACCCTCCAGTGGCGCTCATTAGGCCGATTGTGTTTTCTAATAAACCATTCCATTTCTCTATACACTACTACCATAAGATCGTTGTAGTCCTACTAATTCCCCAACTTTTGGTCATTGGCACATTTTATTTTACATATTTTTTGCTTTATCACCTAAATGGCAAAAAGTGTCCACATTTTTCCGATTAAGTGATAAAGCTAAAAATAAGTAACATAAAACTGTACCATATACGTCAAAAGTTGGGAAATTAGTAATACTCGTAAATTAATTAGTACTTACGGTAAAGAGAAATGGAATGGTTTATTAGATAACACAATCGGCCCAAATGAGGGCGCCACTGGAGGGTCGGCCCCCTTTTAAATTATACTGGGGACTACACCTGTATTATAGTCATCGAGATATTTATGAATAAGGTGGATGAGTATGTTTGTAGCCATTAAATGCAGCTTCCGTCTGTTTTACTTTGTATATAAATATAATCGTTTTTAGTAAAAGGTACCACTTTGGCGTTAGTCGATAAGGCACTGATGTCATAAAGATTCATTTAGAAATAAATCTAACATACAATCGACAAAGTGGTCCCTTTTCAACCGACTTCAATATTTCTCAAGGAGGAGGTTCTCAATTCGTCTGAATTTTTTTTATTTTTATTTTTATTTTTTTTTTTTTTTTTTTTTTTTTTTTTAATGTATGTTACCTCAGAACTCCGTCATTGCTGAACCGATTTGAATTTTTTTTTTGGTTTCTTTAAGTAGATGGTTCCAGGTTGGTCCCGTTTTTTTCAAAATCCTGTTCTGATGATGGGATCCATGAGGAACTGAGGGAACTCCTCAAATTTGAAAGGCACATGCATAGTAATTTGGGTATTTTCATGAGAAACTCGAGCATTTCTTTACAAAACCCACCAGTTTGGTGGAGCACACCTGATGATGACGACCAGGGATGTCAAAGAGGAACTGCTCTATAATTCGCGGGCCCCAGCTGTATCTTCTGATTTGAGACATTCATCTTTTGTTTGTTACGAAATGCCTTCGAGGTAGTCCAATTTGATTTTAATTAAATTGTGATGATGGATATCATGAGGAATTAATGGAGCTGATGCTGAATCCTGGCAGTACTTTATGGAACTCAGGTTTGGTATGACTTACGAGAGTTCTGTTTTCGTCATTCAACTCGTGTTAACGAGCAATTAGAGGAACAGTTCTCAAGATGGAGCTGATAACTATGCGGAAGATATTTACTACTTTTTTAATATTTTGGGGATTTGACACGGGGTCACAAAAGGAAACGTGGGAACTGATTTAAACATAATTATGTATTTTTACTGTTTATGTCAGAAAAGGCCGCCATCTTGAATTTCTTTATTTTTGATCCGACCCTAACAAAAATCGATACCTGGGGATCCAAGAGGTTCTTTATAACGAATCTGAGGTCAAAATTGCGTTAAAGGGCCGCCATCTTGAATTTCTTCAGTTTTCATCATATCATGGTAAAAATTGATATCTGAGGGTCCGAGAGGTTCATTATAACAAATATGAGGTGAAAATTGCAAGAAATGTTAATTTATGCGCTGGTTCATAATTTTGAATTTATTGTCCACGCCTCGGGCACATGGTGAACAAACAAAAAGAAAACAATATATATAATAAGCCCTACACTCACCCGTGGATATATTTGTCCCGACTTCGCTGGCCAGCTTAATTCTTCTTGATATTCAAACAATTTGATCCGCTTTTTTCCCCTGACTTGACTCGACTGTCTGTCAAGACTATATTTTTCTTTTTCCCCAACCGAATATATACTTTTAAATGAGATGAATGAACCGAAAAGGATGGATGATAAATAAAAACTTAACATACCCCCGCCCGAGAAAGGCAAAAGCCTTTATCAACAAAAAAAATGTCAACTATGTAACAAAGGTACTAACTTAAACTTAACTAAAACAGTTTGGTATCACCATAACCACCTAGTCATCTAGGGGTAGTCTGCATATTTTAACAACAGGCCGCGTAAGACTACCTGTTGTAGTTTTCAGCCTCACAACCCTGATAACTCCGTCCTTACCGGGTAACAACTCTTCTATCCTACCTAATTTCCATCTTAAGGAGGGTAAATTTTCTTCTTTTAATAAAACAAGGTCACCCAGCCTAGGCGGATCAGTCGGAGACGTCCATTTCCTACGCATTTGGAGAGAGTGTAGATACTGTTCACTCCATTTTCTCCAAAGACGCTGCGACATAGCCTGTATCAAGCTAAAACGACTCAACCGAGAGTTGGGAACGTCTTCCAGATTGTACTCCGGAACTGAAAGCAACGGTCTACCGATAAGTAAATGTGCAGGCGTCAGCACCTCCAGTTCTTGAGGGTCTTGAGACAACGGACATAAGGGACGACAGTTTAACACTGCTTCCACTCTAGTAAATATCGTTACGAGTTCCTCGAACATTAAAATTTGTTCGCCTATAACGCGCCGCAATAAAGTTTTAGCCGACTTTACGGTCGCCTCAAACAGACCGCCAAAATGAGGGGCCGCTGGGGAGTTAAATCGCCAAGTAATAGAGTGTTTAGCTGCGCCGTCGCTAAGTCCTTGCTGGACTTCCTGAGAAGCCAAGTATTTCCGCACATCATCCAAATACCTATTCGCTCCCGTATAATTAGTTCCGCAATCTGAGCGTATCATGCTTGGCATACCACGTCTAGACGTGAAGCGCGTCAAGGCAGCTAAAAATCCTTCCGTTGAGAGATCAGTGACGCACTCTAAATGAACCCCTTTAGACGCAGAGCAAATAAATACGCAAAGGTACGCCTTCAAAATCTTTGCGTTCCGCAAACGAGAATGTTTAATGCTAAACGGACCGGCAAAATCCGTTTGTACAGTGTGAAATACACCAGTCGCATTGACCCGATCCCAGGGCAACGCTGACATAATTGGCGCTGTGGGCCTGGCCTTAGTTCTGAAGCATTTTATACACTTATAAATTCGTGTCCGAATCACTTGCCCAGCTGATATAATCCAAAATTGCCGTTGTAAAACTCCTGTCAGGACAGTAGCCCCTGCATGGCAATAAAGTATGTGGAAATGATCCACGATCAGGCCTGTTAAGGTGTGTGACTTTGGCAAGATTGCAGGATGTTTTCTATCCATCGATAAGTTGGAATGCTGCAGACGGCCACCAACGCGCAGTAAACCATCATCTGCAATAAAAGGCCCGAGCCGCCGTAACCGCGTAGAGCACTCTTTGTTCCGGGATAAGCAGTGGATGTCCTCCGCAAACTCCACTTGCTGAACCAATTTAATTAACCGCTGCAGAGCAAACCGTCGCTCTGGCACTGTTAACACTCCCACCACTCTATCCGATGGACTCCTGGCATTTCTTATAAACCTAAAACAATATGCTACGACCGCCAGTAGCATATTCAAACTACTAAACCGGGTATAAATACTGTCATCGGTAGTAATTCCTACTAGAGCCCGAACATTTATCTTATTTTTCCGCAACCCGGGTAATTCCTCTTGAGCTTTGTCCATAATATTCTTCGGCCAGGTGTTTTCATCACCTTTCAGCCAAACCGGTCCCCACCATAATGGATGCTCAAGCAATTCCGATGCGCGACAACCACGACTTGCGACATCAGCTGGGTTCATTTCTGAAGGTAAATGTCTCCATACCATATCTAAACCGCAATTTACAATTTGTGAAACTCGATTTCCCTCAAAAACCTGCAATAAATGTGGTGACACCTTTAGCCACGAAAGCACAATAGTGCTGTCGCACCATCCGACGATGCCATCGATTTTCATGTCATCACTGATAGCAGCAACAACGTATTTCAAAAGTCGGACAAGCAACATAGCCCCGCTAAGCTCGAGTTTTGGTATAGTTAGCTTCGATTTGATCGGCGCAACGCGAGATTTTGCCATCATCAAACTAACTTTTATTTGGCCATCTTGTCCCACAGTCCTCAGATATACCGCTGCACCATATCCAAGTTCCGATGCATCTGAGAATCCGTGCAAGGAACAATGCTTAACGTCTAATAAGACGAAACGCTCCAGACGGAGATGCGAAATTAATGGTAAATCTCCCAGAATGCCTTTCCATTCTACCGCCACATCATCGGGGGCTTTTGAGTCCCACGATAGATTCTTCGACCACATCTTCTGCATAAGGACTTTGCCTTGAAATATTACTGGAGAAATCCACCCCAAAGGATCAAAAGCTCTAGCCAGTGTAGACAAAATTGATCGCTTAGTGCACCCGCTAGTGTCGTCTAGCCTTGTACGATATGAGAAACTGTCACTTTTTGAATCCCACTGAATGCCTAGAAGTTTAAAGAAACTAGGCCCATCCGCACTATCAAATATTTTTTTAGGCTTTTCCAAATGCTCCGCTTCTATGCCTTGTAAGACTTCCCCGCTGTTTGAAGTCCACTTGCTCAATTCAAAACCGCCAGAGCGTAACAAGTCCGTCAGCTCCTGTTTCAATTTGCATGCTTCTTCTATAGAATCTGCTCCGCCTAAAATGTCATCCATATACACTGAAGAGCGAAGAAGGTGCGCCGCTGCAGGATATCTTGTTCCCTCGTCATCTGCTAACTGTCGTAGCGTCCGGATTGCTAGATATGGACTCGATTTCATTCCATAAGTTACCGTATTGAGCCGATAAACCAGCAAAGGTAAGTCAGGAGACTCCCTCCAGAAGATGAGTTGGAACCGCCGATCCTCCTCAGCAATCAAAATCTGTCGAAACATCATTCTAATGTCTGTTGTAAACACATAAGGATGTAATCGAAACCTGCACATTATATCTGCGATATCACGCTGTAACTTCGGTCCCGCGTGTAAACAGTCGTTAAGAGCGACTCCATTACTCGAAATACAGCTAGCATCGAAAACAACTCGAATTTTGTCAGAATCCGCCTTAAATATTCCATGATGTGGAATCACATAACTGCCGCGTGTATAGTCCAGTGGATCTCCATCACAAAGAGACATATGCCCCGTCTCTAGGTACTCCCGCATAAATCCAATATACTTTTCTCTAAACGTTTCATTTCCGTTCGCAAGGAGCCGCCTCTCCATAGCGAAGAACCGCTTCATGGCTATTGGTACCGTGTTTCCAAGATCTGGAGCGTCCGATAAAAAAGGCAACCATGCCATATATCTGCCCTCTTCAACCCGTCGATGAGTATCCTTAAAAATCATTTCACATTCCAGATCCTTAGGGCATTCCACCTTAGTTGGAATATCCTCAACTTCCCAGAATCGTTCCAAAATCTTATCCGTGCTTGAACTACAGAAAAAGTTCTGAGAGCAAGTCGCTTGAGGACCAGACGCCGCAATGGTAACCGGACCTGACAATACGTCACCGAACACCGTCTTCGATACCCGTGGAATGTGATCTTTAATCTTAAGACGTCCAGTGAGTACAACGTCACAAAGCAAATCTTCACCGATCACAATGTCGATTTCACGACTAACATAAAACTTTTCATCCGCAAGATTATATCCCCGATAATTATGCACCAATTCAGCTGGGAGTGAACATCCTGGTAGGTCATTAGTGAGTTTGTTTAAAACTGTAGCTGTAGTCACCAAAACAGGCTGATCCGTCAGCCTAGGTGTCATGGTCAGATTAACTACACCTCTGCCTCCTTGAACAGGTGTGCAGCCCAATCCTGTGAGTGTAGCCGTATCAGATTTAAACCGCTTTAAACCCAATCTTTGCACACATGCTTCCGAAATAAATGTGCTCTCGGCTCCTCCATCCAGCATGGCCCGCGCCTCTTGGTAGCAGCCACTACCGTCCAATACTCTTATTATAGCCGTCGCGAGGAGCACCTGCCGCTTAAACTGCGGTTTACTGGCATGCAGAGCCATTAGTCCAGTCACTCCAGGGACCGCACTTCCTGGAACACTGGCCACAGGTGTACTCACACCAGAAGTGCTTGGGAAAGGCGATGCAGAGTTGTGACCCCTTCCACTTGCAGCAACATTATTTGATGTCGAACGGTGTTCACGATCTGTACCAGCTGTCGGAAGATCAAAATGTAACAAATAGTGATGTTTCGCCGAATCACACTTGTAACAGTTTTTATTATAAGTGCATTGATCAATATTGTGACCATTTAAACACTTGAAGCACAATCTGAGCGACACAACCTGCCGTTTTCTAGCCGTAGGTTTCATCTCTAAGAACTTTTCACACTTGGCAATGAAGTGCCCGCTTTTTCCGCACATTCTGCAAGACGATTTTGACCCCGCGCTCTGAAAAGCCGCATGAGCCCTAACCGTATGATTCTGTCCTCCGTCACCACGCCTAACCGCTGACGACGTACTGACATGTGAGTCCGCACTGGACTCCAGAATCCGTATTTCCGTTTCCAAAAATTTTAGTAGGTCCGCAAATGTAGGCATCTCTTTCTCAGCGTGCTTATCTTCAAAGTGTTTCTTCAAATTGTTGTCTAACTTTTGAAAATTAATGTAGAACAGCAAATAGCACCATGAATCAACTGGAAATTTCATTTTTTCCAAAGCCTTTGTGTTCTCGATTAAAGTGTTAAGGAATGTTTTTAGCCCACTTATTCCTTTCGAGGTGACATTAGAAACACCCAATAAGTTATGCAACAACCGATCCGCCAGCAATCTTTTATTGTTGTACCGCGCATTTAACAACTCGATCGCAACGGAATAATTGTCCCCAGTTACCGATAAATGCTGGACTAAAGTCTTTGGTTCCCCCAAGAGTGATCCTGCCAAATAATACATTTTTTCCGTGTCTGATAAAGAAGAGTCATTGCCCACCAATGACTGAAACAGTTCCATAAAAGGAACAAACTCCTCTACCTGTCCCGCAAAAGTAGGAAGTTTCACTTTAGGAAGGTATGCTCTTTTCCGCCCGTTAGAATTGTCATTGCCGCTTGTGTTGCAACAGCTATTGTCCGAATTAGCTGCAGTCAACCTTAAATGCCGATGTTTTATAAAATAATATTTTTTATTATACGCATCGTACTCTTGTTTGTGACCTTCCCGATCAAAATTCTCAATATCCGCAGCAGATAGCTGGAGTTCATAAAACATTTCCGTATATGCCTCATAAACCTTCTCAAGATCCTGACACCGCACCATAAAATCATTTTCTTGTTCCGAAAACAATTCTGGATTACCAGCCAACCCATACATTACATCAAGACTACGACAAGCTGTTTGATACTTCATCTGCAACAACTGTATCCGCCTAGCTGCTGCCATGTTTACACTTTTATTCGAGTGCGTAGTCCAAACAAATAAAATCAACAGTAACCCTAATAGGAATAACACAACCAAGAAAAACACCATGGAAGCTACAAATAATAATTATACATATCCTCATTAATTATAATAGTTATAATTTTATAACGCACCGAAAACCGCATTTTTTTAAAATATAATACTTAAACCGCACCGCTAACTTTAATACAAGTTTATTTTACCTTTCAAATAAATGTTCCGAACCTCTGGAATAAGTACCGAAATAGCATTAAGTACCGATAAATAATGCTTTACACCGCATTAACGATAAATACAATACTTGGAAAAATACAAAAAGTGTGCATTTCCTAAGGCTCGAACCGTCGACCTCACGCTTGCAAAGCAAACAATGTAACCGCTAGGCCAATGAAGCAATTAACCTACACTATCGCAATATGGTAACCTGGCAACCAAACTGTTTTAATTTGAGACGTCAAAATTAATAAAATAATTTTAGATAAATTGAAATCGCAATTGAATTTCCCGCATGAAATTCAATCCCAATTTAATATTCCCCAAAAATTGCTACCGCAATTCAATCCGATAAACCGCAACGGATAAAATAAGTATGTAGGTTTTTTTAGTAAGCATGAAATTTAATATGAAAATGAATTGTGACAAAATAAAAAACGTCCCCTCAAATATTAAACAATGAGAACTAAAACATAAATATTTCCCCAAAAAATGAACCGAATGTGCCGAGGCGTCGACAATAAAACTAAGTCCGAAAATGCATCAATCCGCTCGATTGACCAAAATGTTAATTTATGCGCTGGTTCATAATTTTGAATTTATTGTCCACGCCTCGGGCACATGGTGAACAAACAAAAAGAAAACAATATATATAATAAGCCCTACACTCACCCGTGGATATATTTGTCCCGACTTCGCTGGCCAGCTTAATTCTTCTTGATATTCAAACAATTTGATCCGCTTTTTTCCCCTGACTTGACTCGACTGTCTGTCAAGACTATATTTTTCTTTTTCCCCAACCGAATATATACTTTTAAATGAGATGAATGAACCGAAAAGGATGGATGATAAATAAAAACTTAACAGCCGCCATCTTTAATTTCTTCATTTTTGATCAGATCCTAACAAAAATCGATATCTGGGGATCTAAGAGGTTCTTTATAACGAATCCGAGGTCATAATTGCGTAAAATGGCCGCCATCTTGAATTTCTTCAGTTTTCATTCTATCATGATAAAAATTGATATCTGAGGGTCCGAGAGGTTCATTATAACAAATATGAGGTGAAAATTGCAAGAAATGGCCGCCATCTTTAATTTCTTCATTTTTGATCTGATCCTAACAAAAATCGATATCTGGGGATCCAAGAGGTTCTTTATAACGAATCTGAGGTAATAATTGCGTAAAATGGCCGCCATCTTTAATTTCTTCAGTTTTCATCCTATCTTGATAAAAGTTGATATCTGAGGGTCCGAGAGGTTCAATATAACAAATATGAGATGAAAATTACGAGAAATGGCCGCCATCTTGAATTTCTTGATTTTTGATCCGATCCTAACAAAAATCGATATCTGGGGACCCAAGGGGTTCTTTATAACGAATCTGAGGTCATAATTGTGTAAAATGGCCGCCATCTTAAATTTCTTCAGTTTTCATCCTATCATGATAAAAATTGATATCTGAGGGTCCGAGAGGTTCATTATAACAAATATGAGGTGAAAATTGCAAGAAATGGCCGCCATCTTTAATTTCTTCATTTTTAATCAGATCCTAACAAAAATCGATATCTGGGGATCCAAGAGATTCTTTATAATAAATCTGAGGTAAAAATTGCGTAAAATGGCCGCCATATTGAATTTCTTCAGTTTTCATCCTATCTTCATAAAAATTGATATCTGAGGGTCCGAGAGGTTCATTATAACAAATATGCGGTGAAAATGGCGAGAAATGGCCACCATCTTGAATTTCTTCATTTTTGGTCCTATGCTAACAAATATCGATATCATGGGGATCTAAGAGGTTCGATATAACGAATCTGAGGTCATAATTGCGTTAAATGTATATCAAATTGATTGTTTTGATTTCCGTTTTCGTCATTCAACTCGTTTTAACGAGCTATTAGGAGAGCGGTTCTCAAGATGGAGCTGATGCTGAACCCTGGCAGTGACTAGTGAAACTCAAATTTGGTCCAACATACGCGACTTCTATTCACGTCATTCGACTCGTGTTAACGAGCAATTAGGAGAGAAATTCACAAGATCGAGCTGGTGCTGAACCCCAGTACCTAGTGGAACTCAGGTTTGGTGAAAGATACGCGTGTGCTGTTTTCGTTAATCGACTCATGTTAACGAGCAATTAGGAGAGCAGTTCACAAGATGGAGCTGATGCTGAACCCTGGTAGTAATATGTATGTACCTAAGTTTTAAATACGATGTAAGGAAAATTAACAAAATAAAAACATAAATTAGCAATAATTCGCTTACTTTAACTTATACCGGAAAGTCCAATTGAAGTCGGTTTTTTTTTCTTTAAAATTATACTAAAAACCAACAAAAATATAGGTACTTACGTATAGGTTCGAGTATTTTATTGCTAATTAAACTGGCGTAACACGTTGTATGTTCGGTCAACTAGGTAGGTTAGGTATTTAATTACTTGACAAAATGTCAGACAATGTTTAACAACGTAAAATCAGGCAGATTTGCAAACACTTAGTAGGTATATTTGTTTTAGGTATCTTGAAGTTGTGGTTTATAGTCTTAGCCGGAAAGTTTAGTACCTAACTAAATCAACGACGATATCATAAATCAACAAGCATACGCCTGTTCTCCATCTATCTGCTTAAATGGAATTCTACTTTGAATTGAATTAAGGAAATTAATTTCTTAATAAAAACATTTAGGTACCTACTACATTTGCAACATAGCCGAGGTGCTGAGGAATGTGCAATCCTTGCGTATGAAAAAGCATGCGCTGAGAGTGGAGCATCAAAAAGGCGAAGGGCGAATGGAAAGATTTGAATTGATCCAGATTTATGTTAATGTGGCAATCACGCACTGTGCGGTTTCAGAGGAATTTCCTCCCGCGTACGCTCCGGCTGTGGATTGCCGAGGTTTTCCCGAAGGACTACAGAATGGGGCTCTTCAAAAAAAGAGTGTATAAGTTTTTAAGGGTCGGCAACGTGCATGTCCTGCAACGGTAGTTGCAGGCATCCATAGCCACGCTGACCGCTTTCCATCAAGCGGGCCGTATGCTTGTTTGCCACTTACGTGGTATTCAGGAAAAAAAACCGGACAAGTGCAAGTCAGACTCGCGCACCGAGGGTTCCGTATAAACTTGATGTTGCAACTACACCTAGAAGTAGAAATATCACGTCAGCCATATAATTATATCGACAGATTGGGTCAGTCGTTAGTAGGTACGGAATGGAGTTAGTATGAGAGTTTGTTTTTCCTTCATATTTTTTAATGACGTAAACCAATGTTTTTACTTGAGCTAATAGGACAGTACTTTTAGCATGATATCACATGAATTTAAAGAAAAAAGAAACAATCGAAGTTGATTAAATTTCAAGATTTGTTCCGGAAAGTTTTTTTTTATTGAAGTAAATTTAATGAAGTTACGGTCAATGATTTATTTTTCCTGTAATGATTATTTGTGTAATAAAATCATTGATTTCCTTCATAAATTTCGGAGATAAAGGGGGTGGATGGTATTTTTTTACATTTTCGTTCATAAATATAAAAAAAAACATTAGGGCTTTATAAGCCCCTCTGGGCATTGTAGACCAACCTTTGTTTTTATTTTTAAATTGTTTTTATATTTTTGTATGTAGGTAGTTTGCACAAGTAACTTTTTTGATTGACGGGGAGAATTCGCATTCTCTCAGTCATCATCTTAACCCTGTGAAAACGAGTGCTGTAAAGGGCTCGAAACGTAGGATCATGGTGTTAATAAACGCGATTAATCCGTTCTAAAGTGTTTAATTTCAATTAGGGAAAAAATTATAAAAAATGTTTGAATCTGTGCAAATCTAGCTTTTTCAAATGATACCCCCTGATGACCCAGTAACTAAACTTAAAATTATTGCCCCTTCTTTTATGGGACATTTTTCATTGAAAATAAAATGAAATGTATCATAAATCTTCTCTCAATGTATCTGCGTTAACTTTGTTTATAACTATTCCAAACTTCAAATCGGTAGCTTAAGTAGTTCTCGAGATATTTAACGATGTGACAGACAGACAGACATACAGACTGAGTTGCACCATATTTTTACCATTTTGGTACGGAGCCCTAAAAAGATGAAAAGACTTTTTCACGGGGTTAGCAAAAGATTTTTGACATCTTGTTATTTATTGGTAGTAGGTAGGTACTAGGTCATGTTAAATAATTTATGAGGAATTGTAGATAGGTTTCCTTCCACTTATGCGGCGGTGACTTGGGCCGTACGGGCCCGGGAATTCACCTGAGAATGAATCTATAAGGAAAAAAAATCTGTAAGTATGCAAATTACCTACGGCTACGACTGAGTACTCAAGTAAGGTCCTATCGTAGTGTTTATGTATTTACCTTAATCGTTGTAGAATTATTATTAAAGCATGACTGATGGGCCGAACCGGGCCGGGTCGATGTGCCATTTTATATATTGATAATAGAAAGCAATACTTACGTCACAGCTCACATTTAGGTATTTAAATACTTTATTAAGTAGAACAACTCCAGAAACATTTAAAGTTCAATAGCTAACAAGTATGGTTTAACTATAGGCTGTGTTTCGATGCTGCTAAATAGGAAGCATTCATCATAACTAAAATTACGTAGCAACAGGTTTATTTTTCGCCTTTTTGGTGCGGAAATAATTCTGAAAAGCTGAGATATCTTTTCCTATGCCAAACAAAATTTTACCTAAATTGTATCTGAACACAATGAACGCGTCATAACTCATAATAAACAAACAAAGTAGCATGATCTGATGTTTCCAAGGCGAGGGAAGCCGGTAATGGCAGTTTTTCAGGTTCGCCTGCCGTGACGCATGATGGGCGGCTACAGCAAAAGTGCTTTGTGCTTGCCTGTGTTGGCGAATGCGCATTTCTAAAGTATGTCCGTCTCGATCCTGATCAGTGGCTCCAGAGTAGTGGTACAACTCATGGTAAACTAAACACACAACTCATGGTAAGCACCGACTATTCAATTCCAACGAAATTCAATTCCATTAATGACCTAGCAACAAGCATTTTCGAATCTTCAACAAATTATAAATTATTATTTAGAGCAATTTATTGATGCTGCACACACAGATATCCGAATTAAGAATAATAATTTCACAATAGGATAGTCATCTTAAAAGTAAAAGTTGTTAAAAAATACTTGTCTAGAAGTTTCTAGAATGAAATCTTAATGTGATAAAATAATAATAATACAATATTAAGACTAAAATTAAAATTACAGTTAATAATCACTCTTTTTTTTCAAAAAAGTCATTAATCGCATGGTGTTGTATCATCTTGTGTACCTACTGTAATAAGCTTTACATTAGTTTATGCTTTACAAAATTATTAAATTTATTAAAAATACTGGTGGCACGGAACTCGTGTGCGGCAATTATACGGTTTTCGGATTTTCTGCTGTACCTGCGCTAGCTACTAAAGCTCTAACTTTTTGCCAAATTCCGTGATTCTACGTGAACGGGAAGTACCCTATACTCTACTTCTTGATTCCCATTGCAAATTTATGGAAATTGCGACATAAACGGTTTTGTTTTTTCACAGCTTCAAGGGACTGCAGACTTGTGTATGTGATATTAATTTCAACTTGCTACCTCTACGCGTTCCCAAGATTAACTCTTGACAGACAGACGGACGGACGGACGTACGGACAACAAAGTGATCCTATAAGGGTTCCGTTTTTTCCTTTTTGAGGTAGGTACGGAACCCTAAAAAAGAGATGTTTGGAATAAATTGTATATCTGCAATTTTGTACGTTTAGTTCAACGAATTCTAGAAACATCTCAACATATAATTATGAATGCATAATGCTTCTCTTCACACATAGAAGTCATAGAACATGTTAGCATATCAGATAAAGGCTATATGCATGTCGAAATGGGCATTTAAGAGATACGATCGAAGTGCCGCGTGCATGGCAAGGTAAGGTAATTCAACGAATTGTGGAATGTCCTCCCGAGGGCCATTCTCAGTTATTGTCTTCTTAGACAGATTTCGCAATCGTTGGAGATTCAGGCGCGAACTGTTGGAAAGTAATGATTGGTTTGTTTTAATTGGAACGTTGAATTTTGTATTTACCACGACCACTGCTACCACTGCAACGTATAGGTCAAGTTCAAGTTCAACATCTTCCCACGATTCAAGTTTAAAAATTGTCCCACGGCTGGGCCTCCTCTCAGGCACTTGAGGAATAATTGGGTCTTCATGCTAACCCGAGGAGGTTTCCTGATGATTGTATTTAAGTTCCGAGAAACTCATTGGCACGAATACGAACCCTGGGTTTGGATCCGCGACCTCAAGATTGACAATCGGACGTCTTATCGCTAGGACGCAAGTGCATTTTTATGTACTCGCGTACCTAAATTGCCGTTTGGAAAATCAAATGGGAAACAGGAAAATTTTGTATGGAGAAAGTGGAGTCGAGCAACTGCCCGTCACCTTACAAATTTTCCCGGTAGTAAAACCCATGTTATAGACAATTATTATAATTTTGCACATTCGAAAACTTTGGAATGCTTTTAACGTATCCCACTTTAAGGATGACTCACACTAGAACGGGACGGGACGGGGCGGGACGGGAAAAATCTGTCAATTTTCATAGAAAGCATCACGTGACATCCGAGAGCTCCGACCTATCACGTGATTTTTTCTATAGAAATTGACAGATTTTCCCGTCCCGCCCCGTCCCGTCCCGTCATCCTTTATTGGTATAATTTAACTAGTTTACCTTATTTAAAAAAATATTAATCAGGTCCACGTATCTCTATTGTGGAGGATTAGCCCGTAAGTAGATAGGTATGTTAAGCTAAGTTATGCTATGTTGTTTATGTTTTTTTAGGTAGGTACCTATTTAGCAGAAATCATTAAAAAACCATGTTACCCATGGGCACACGATTCAGTACGTGCCTCTAACATATAAACGCAGGTATGTAAATGACACATCTACATCTACCTACCTCAAAAGGCATCATTTGGTAAAAACCTACCACTGATTGATAACAATTTATATATAGCGGCAAATCTTTAAATAAAAAAGTGAGAATCTTTAAATAAAAAATACTTTAAATATTTACGTAAATTAGATAGGTGGGTACTTATTTGCAAAGCATGCTATGCATAACATATGCCATGTCAAAATAGGATTAAGTACCTACTACATACGTAAATAAACTTACATAATGCATGATATACATTTACTTAATAATACTACATATTCATACATAAGCAATGTACAGAAAGTTTAATTTTCCGTAACTTTATAAATGTATAATGAACTTAATCCTTGTATTCTTTTCAATAATCGATTTAATTATGGACCTTGATTTGTAACAATACTTACCGCTATTAAAACGGTTGCAGCGAAACGCGAAGGCGACTTCTGTTGAGGCTGCGTCCGTGTTAGAGGTGTCGAACATACCCTTGACCGGCCGTCAGTCGCCGCGCGACTCTCGCCCAGCATCCTCGTGTCTAGGCCCACCCAGCCAGCTATAAGGCCGGTTCACCCCGCAACCACCACAGTCCAGCCATGCGCCTCCCCCTAAACGCGGTCGCTGATGCTCGCCGAAACGCGACTTTTACGCATATCCCGGTCGCACTTCTGCGCTTTATACTATACACAGACATCTTTGAATAATTGACTATCAGTGAAACTAGTGCTAGTGAGAGACTGCGAGATGAAGCGCCGGAGCGAGGACCTGGTGCCCCAGCCTGAGCTGCAGGAGCTCCTGCAAAAGCCCAGCAGCCTGCCTCTCCTGCCCGATCGGATATGCGCGACAAGTACGACATATTTTTTTAGACTTTTCTTCAAATCCGTTGACCGTGTTTGTAAATATTCTAAGAGAAACGTATGTAAAGAACTCCGTCACGCCGGATTAGATTTGGACGTAAGACGTAAAGCGTGCATAACTAAACAGAATCTCTATTATTTGTCAAAATTATTATTGAGCAGGTACGAGTAACATAGCCGTTAATTATTCAAAATCCTTGATTTGATAATGTCCAGTGACTTCTCTTGCCTTTTAGAACTGGTATTTATTAATTCGAAATTATCTAATAGTTTTTGTAGTTATTCATTTAGATGTAAATACCTGTTTGCTTCTAAGTTCAGGTATGCACTAAAGAAAACATAAATATAGCGGAATGTATCCACGCGCGGGTCCTAAATATGCGGTGTTGGGACTGTTGGTAGTTGGTACAGTTCGGATACTACATTTATAATACTTTTAATGAAGTAAACCAGTAGAACCAGTATTTTGAGAATAACTAAAACGTGAACTAAACCCATAAGATCAAGTACTTTCAATCTTACTTTGTCGGTATCATACTGCACGTGCTTAGTCGTTTATAAATAGTGTTTTGTGTGATATACATAGGTACGATAGATATACAATTTAACAATCTATAAATTATTAGTTAGTAGAATATCCGTTACCGTCAGTGGCGTCAGTGTTAGTGGTCGTCATATGATATAATCTTACATAACTATATATACATACATACCAACAAAATAAAATGCAGGTGATCAGTTTAGAACCATAATTAAAGGAATGTTAATGATCTAACAATGAGCTCTAAACTTATATGAAAAACTTATTGTCCAATAAGAGTAACTCCATTTGTCAAAATGTATCCTTAATTAATAGTGTAATGATATAAAATAAAATATTTTGTGTTTTTGTAAACATCCCTAAAACTGATAGTTTAGTTTAGTTTAGTTTATTTATCACATTAAACAAATCTCATACAGTTAAATATACATTTAAATATCCTAAATATAGGAAAAATATTATCATTACATAAAAACATTTTAAGGAATTGTTTATTTACACGATGGTTATTAATCGGTGAGCACGTACCATTTTTCTAATTCAGTAATTGATAATGGAGTTATGTTTTTACGATACTTTATTTAGGGTGTCTGTGTATAAGTACTCGTACTGGATATGGGCGCCTTAAATAAGATGATAAAAAGTAACTCCGTTATATGTTAGTGCTATATAAATGTGATCGCCACCGATTACTGAATTAGAAAAATTGTACCTGTTCACCGATTAAAAATCATTAGACAACTGTTCCAAGCCTATACCATACATGTCAATAATTTTATTTTTTGTAGTCTGAATATTTATAACATCGATTGCGCTTGTAAAGAAGAAAAAGGTTCTGCTGTTGTTGTTATTTGAAAATAGATTTTTATTTTTATAAAGCATCGATTCTTTGATGAATCTAACAAAAATATCTTATATAGCTTTCTAAGGTAAGTCTAATTTATTATATTATCGTAAATAATTCCTGCGTAGGCCTCAGGAATTATTTAGTAAAAAGAGCAATATTGTATTAGTGACGAGTTGAAAGAACTTGATGAATAGCTAGGACTCAAAAGAAAGATACGTTGACAAAAGCCATGCTCAAGATCCATGGACGGATATGGTGTGAAAGGAATATACGAATGCATAGATTTTTAAAACGTTTTTTAATGGTGCCTCTACTTTTAATGACGTTTAAAGTTGCATAAAAAATATAATTGCGATTCAATTAATCCACTCGCACCTTCGTCCACGTAGAGACCAATCAAATTGTCAACGTAGTATATTTAAAAAAATAATCGCTCTGAAAGTCTAAAACAGTACGCGGTTTTGCTAAACAGAACCGCGGTCGCTGTACCACTAAACTAAATTTGAAGTTTAAGTTACTCATTCGACGTAAAATTTAACCCTCTTTAATACCTATCTGATTGACTTTTCCGTCCGACGTATTATTTTCGAGCTAGACGCAAAAAACTGAAAAATTACCGTAAATTTGGCTCTCAAAAATCAAGCTCGATTCCTGGAATTGTACTTGGTTCTTGAACTTGGTTTCACGTCTTAGAACCTAATGAAGGTAATAAAACGATATCTAGCTTGCTGGGAATTAGTTTCTAAAAATTATCTAATTTTCTTGCCTTATACTCTAGGGGTCGAATAACGAAAAATCACAATATTAGAAGAATAATTTATGCAGTGAAATACTTAAAAACTTGAAAAAACTCGTGATTTCGTCTTTCGAGAGTACTTTTTTCATATACTTACATAATTTTTCTTGTGCAATTTCTTAGGAAAACATTCTAATCGGAAGGGATTTTTTTGTCCAAAATTTCATGTCGATTACAGTACAGTCGAAACCAGAATTAGGTCGAGCATATTGGCAGCCCACTTATTTACGTGTAATAACAAATAAGTACCAGATTTATTGTTGCAGTTTTTGTCCAGTTCCATTCATGTATGACTGAACATAAATCAAAGTTTTTTAAGTCGTTAAATTATGCACAGAAATATATTTGATTACTTTTAAAGCCGTCATGATTTATTAAATTTGTTTTGTCTTTTTTTAATAAGATCTGGAATGTAATTGAGTGAAGATGCACAAATGTTGTAAGTAGTTAGTGAAGAATTTTATGAATACAAATAATTCTAGTTTTTCCTGACTCTCTGAAAAAAGCAATTGTCACTCCAGTGTACAAGGGTGGGAATAAAAGCTTAGTATCAAACTATAGGCCCATATCTGTTCTCCCAGTTTTATCAAAAATTTTAGAAAAACTAATTAATAACCGTTTAATTATTTACCTAAACAAATTTAAAATTCTATCGTCACATCAATTTGGATTTAGAAAAGGTATTTCTACTGAAGATGCAATTCAAGCTCTCTCCTCTCTAATAATTAAAAAAGTTCATAAAAAACAAAGGTGCTTAACTGTTTTCCTTGACTTAAAGAAAGCTTTCGATACGGTTTCTATTCCCACTCTTATACACACTCTAGAATCCATAGGAATTAGAGGCATACCACTCTCTTTACTTAGCTCTTACCTTAATAATCGGAAGCAGAGAGTTAAGATCGGGAAATATATAAGCGACGAGTGTGACGTAAGTTTTGGAGTCCCGCAAGGGAGTGTACTAGGCCCCACTCTATTTTTGATCTATATAAACCAGCTCTGTAATATGCCTATTGAAAATGGCTCTATTTTTTCGTATGCTGACGATACAGCTGTTGTGTTCTACGGAGATACTTGGGAAGCAGTACGTGCTTCTGCGGAAATTGGACTTGCTAGAATTGCATGCTGGTTGCAAAAAAACCTCCTTACTTTAAACAAAGATAAGACTAATTTCATCTGCTTCACTACTGACTGTAGAACTCAACCAGACTCCACCTTTTCTCTTAAAATCCATAGCTGTGATGACATAAACCAGTCGATTTGCTCTTGCTACGCTATAGAAAAAGTGGAATGCGGAAAATACTTGGGAGTTATGATTGACCAGAGACTAACATGGCACTCTCACACAGAGCTAATGATGTCTAGAACCCGGAAACTTATATGGACCTTTAAATGTTTAAGACACTCTGCATGTTCACAACTTCTAAATCAAATTTATACTTCTTTAGCACAATCGATCCTCTCTTATTGTATTTCGATATGGGGTGGAGCCACTAAAACAAAATTTTTACAACTAGAAAGAGCTCAAAGAGCACTGCTAAAGGTCATGTACTTTAAGCCTCATAGGTTTCCAACCGGAGAACTTTATGATCTATGCGGCCTTCTATCAGTTAGAAAATTGTATGTTTTAAATGCTGTGTTAAGACAACATAAATCCACACCGTATTATCCTATCTCTCAAACAACTAGAAGAAAAAAAACGAAAGTAATCCCTATGCCACAATCAAAGACGTCCTATGCTAGAAGACAATACGGTGCTCAATCTGCTAACTTGTACAATCTTATAAATAAAGAAATTGAAATATATCCCTACACATATAGAGAATGTAAAATAAAAATATTAAACTGGATTAAAAAGAAAACCTACCTTGAAATAGAAAATCTACTGAAAAAATGAATATTGTATTGATCATATGTAAGTGTTCTCTATTTCACACACACACACACATACACACACACACACACACACACACACACACACACACACTTTCACACGAAGTGGCCTTTTGAAATCGTTATCCTTAAATATAAGTAATATATGTTAATCATCTGACCTGTTTCTCATAGGTCATATGTTATATTAGTCTAAGTTTGTTTACCAATAAGTACCTCTTAGAAAGTTTATATAAGTAAGTTAATCACTAAGGAAGAGCGGTGTTCCTTAACACAGGTATTTTCATACTTAAAAAGGGACACCAACCTGTACTATGTTTAATTTGTTTGCTACTGAATAAATCATTTTTCATTTTCATTTTCATTTTTTCATATGAATTCTATATGGGCCTGAGAACGTTAAAATTAATTGGGTTTAACATAAATAGAATACAAGTCTCACTAAAAAAATTGCACGATCTCCGTATAATTCTTGGAGAAGGAATCAAAACACGTTGAAATTGTTTTCTTGATATTTTGAAAAATGTCTATGCTAGAAATATCATGATGTCGCTCACGTCAAATATTACACCGTTCTTGTAGAAGAGTTAACTATTTTTTTACTAACCCAATCTCGTGTATAGGTTTTAATTATATTAAGAAACAGGAAAAAAAATTACACAATTTTTTTTTGTATGTACATTGTACCTAGGAATGGTAAGATTGGGACGCCCTACCCAAACAACTTCTTCTGTTTTTTTTTTCAATTTTATTGTAATTATGCCACGATACTGATTACTCCCTTAAACGGATGACCAGCATTTTTGATACAGCCTGTAGCGTGCTAACATAAATATGTACTCCATAACCTGCTCTACATTATATTCAAAGTTAGGTAGGTACTTACAATATTTAAGTGGCCTTACGCTCTTTGAAAAATACCTCAATTCAAATCATGACGAAAGTAGGAAGTAATTTTAACCAACTATCAAATATTATATTATACCCTGAACTCTGATCTTAACGCCAAAACTTGAATTTATTTTGTGTAAAGATGTATACGCAGATAAAACGATTATTACTTCCAAAAAATTGTTCGATTCCTAAATTGACATTGCTAAATAAGAATAGTCACTAAACCACATATAAATGATATATAATAATATAATCATAAAGTTTGTAGATCATATAGGTAATTTGATAAAATATGAATGTGACCCGTTCATCCTGCAAATTAAAACCACTCTAAACGCATATAATAATAGGTAAGTAGCAATTTAGTTACATATTTTTTTTATGTCAAGCTATGCCAATAAGTACCATCTCTTCCATGTTGAATCAATTTTGCGCGATAATTAATTTTGACTAGTTGATTATTTTTGCGATTCCAATTTAAGCGGGTAGGTATGTTTTGTATTTGCGTATGATTAGTAAAATCAGATTAAAATATCTTGTACCATCTCATACCTTGTGACAGTAACAATAACATCAGATCCCTAGCGGCTCTCATTTTTCAGAAAGATAATCATCGCTCTAAAAGTGAACATATATCTTTAAAATTAATAATTGAAGGAAAATTTAAATGGAAGCGTGGCCGCGGTAGAAGGCGTACATCATGGACTAAAAATATAAGAGACTGGTTGCAAGTGAAGAACATAGATAAACTATTTCACATGACTGAAGATAGAGAAACGTATATACATATGGTCGTCGACCTCCTGGATGGAGATGGCACGTGAAGAAGAAGAAAGTGAAGCCAAAGGCGATTTGTTAAAGAAGTAAAATTTTGAAAAGTAAAAAATTGGATTAAGTATTTTAAACTTTATAATACCCTTCAAGACAATCCTTCAATTCAAGATAACAATCAAGGCGTCAGAAGCATTTGTTGCTATCGCTTCACACGGTTACATAATAAGGTATTCAAGTTTAACTTCAGTGACTTTCCCAGTCTAACCGTGGTTATTTAAACCAATCAAGGCTGCGTTTGATAGCAGTTCATTTAGTTTAATAGGTCAATACTTTGCGGAGACATTCCTGTCAGATGATTATTAAGCAATTAACTACATGTAAAGGAATTTGCGTGATGGTCGATTCATCACGCAAATTCCTTTTTCCCGCAAAAGAAAAAATTACGTAAATTTTACATTATTCTCTTAAGAAATACTAGTGGTATTATTAGGGATGTAGCCACGATATTCGGTTATCAGTTTTAATATTTTCGGCAGTATAATTTGACACTTTGCTGGTTGGTCAAAAGGCCTCTCATGAACTCTCATATGAGTATGTATTCTAATTTTATATGAGAACAAATAATGCGCACCATTATGGTGGACTTTTTCCGAATAAAATCCCAAAAACCTGATTCTTCCAGATCTGGACTTGCTTGAGCTCATTCTATTCAGAATCGTGAGCTGATTCGATCCTGAAGATAAAACAAACTGTCCCAAAATTACCATACAGACTATGTTTCCTCATAGACACTCATACTAAGTTCATACTAAAACGTGATGTAGTACCTAATAGTTTTTTTTTGAGACATTTTTTATTATTATCAGTATCGAATCAGCTCGTGATTCTAAGTACAATGAGCCCAAGCAAGTCTAGATCAGGAAAAATCAGGTTTTCAGGATTTTTTTTGAAAAACGCTCAGGTTTGAGTAATACGAAACTCATTGACCACATCTAGGGTACTACCACTACTACCTATATTAATATAAATTTTAACATTTTATAATCTATCAACTAATTATTGTTAGAAACATAATGCGAAATCATTTAAATATGGGTTTATATTTAATGAGACCCTGAACTTTTGTCTCAAGATATTGTTGATACAGTTTGGGTCATAGGTCACTATCACTATTTCGATTTGCCTTCGGCACTCTACTTTCGAAAAAAATTTTATTACATTACTAGCCAATACTCAAGGATAACCATACAGTTTCGGTGTTTCATCTAATACCTTATAGTGTTCACTATTGTTGGACGATTTATTATTTATTTAGGCGTAGGAAACGAATATATCTATTTCATTTTTTAAAAACAACACACAATTTTGAGATTTTATGTTTTAATTATTCTGTGATATTTTATCCGGGTCTTATTCTTTTAATAATCATGTGTAAAGACAATCATTTTTAATCATATACGCACTAACTGACGGTCTAAATTAAAAGCCGCTATGTGCTATGTATTGGTGCTAGGTTACGGGTAGGTATACGTATATGTATCAGCGATATTCTATTAAACCTGTTTACTTTATGGAATTGTTGTGTTCATAAACAATATGATAAACGGAGATGAGATTGAAGATGCATTTAACAATGATCGCGATTTAAGCAAGTAATGTTTTCTCTTCATTATATGGTTACAACAAAAATTGTGAAATAAACAATTTAATAGATAGATCCTACATAGCTACTCGTAACAAAAACTATTTGTACGATTATAAGGGCGCGAAAAATTCTGCCGCTCACATCATAAAGTTTTAGAGCGTTATCACAATTGCGATTTGCGAGCGAGTTTTGTATGGATGCGAACACGTCGTGAGTTCGCCGCGTACAAGTTTTGTATAGAAATCGCTTTCAAATCGTCAAAGTGTAATAAGGCCCTTACGCTCGTCTGGTGGTACCCTAAGCTAACGACGTAGGTAATCGCAAGCAGTGGTTGCGGTTCAGTCGCTCATATCACTGCGGCAATCGATAGTATGTTCGTCTCGCTCCTGCCAGAGTAGTGGTAGGAGTGAGACGGACATACTTTCGAATGCCGCAGTCGCAATTGAAAACAACTCATAGTACAGATACCTACTACTATTCCTCTGGCGGGATCGACACAGACACACCTCCGAACGCCGTAGTCGCTATCGAATACGGTTACGTACAACTCATGGTAAGCACAAAGGTTGTTCTACAGTTTCGATGAAATAAAGGAGCCGTACCTAATTAAATGTCGCCAATTATAACACCCGGAAACCAAATATCGTGAAAAGAACAGAGTTCCTACGTTTACCAAAAGATTTAATGCCACACGCATTAATACTGTATACAGTGAAGGTTAATAACAAATAAGTCACGAGCGCGTTGGAAAAACATGTCCATCAGCTCCGGGTGCCAGCAATGGGACCTTAATTATTATGCAAAAGTATTAGGATATTTTTGATGAATGGGCCAGCATATAAATCATATAATAACATCACTTTTTTATGATAAACGTATTAATATCTCAGATATTATTCATAAGGTGTGGTTTTATTTTAAGGCTGACACAGGCACGGCGTGAGAATATTGATTATCTACGCACCTTTTTGCACTTCTTTAAGTACATCGGTAAGCGCGTCTGGTACCCACCCATTTAAACTTAATTAAATGTCGGTCATCAATCGCTATATTTTAAGGGCCATAAGACATAAAAAGGGCACACGGACCTATCAGAATTGCTTGATTTGTAAACAACTTGAAATAGACAGAATACCCGCATAGTTAAATTGCATAAAAAATTGCATCTATAACTAGTTAGTTTATCCGGGCTTTTTCCGCAACTCGACATCTATTGTGCCTTTTTTGCAAGGTAACGAGGTATCCCTCGTTACCACGTTAAAATTGTACCTAAATAATCGTACAAATGCGTACATCTAGGGGTAGGTATCTTATAGCACAACAGCTTCAATTCCGTTGAATGAGAAAAGTTTTTTAGCAGAACCTCTAGGACTTGTACTATTATTTATTCTGTGCTCTAGGCGGGAGGCTGCTGGCGGGAGGGAGCGAGCCTTTACCAAATCGATCAGAAATTTAAATAAGTTTGGTGTCAATAATTAAATTTTTTATACAAGCTTTTATCGCTGAGTTAGCAGCATGACACTGTATTGTCATTCAACCTACAAAAGCATGTGGACCACCGTCCACCAAACAAACATACATTGCAAGTTAAATTAAAGTTTTTATATAATAGAAAACTCCCGTGAGATTAAGACATGTATGTGGACACCCTGGCGCCGTCCCATGTCTCCGCAACATCACTGAGAGCACTAGAGCAGAGCAGGCGAGGCTGCAGTGGCAGAATCAGCGAAACGCCGCAAATATAGCGCTCCTACGAATCAGCATATATTTGTGGCTTTCGCTGTCGAGACCCTGGGACCATGGTGCTTAGGTGCCCGTTAATTGGTGGGTGTTTTATCAAAAAAATTGTTCTAGGTCACCGGGAACCGTAAAGCTGGCTCGTTGCTCGAACAACGGTATTGGTATATAGCTATTCAAAGGGGTAACGCAGCCCAGCAGGATGACTCGGTGACCTCAATGAAGTAGTTAGTTTTTAACTTCATATATTTCTGTGTTTTTTCTAATAAATTACAAAAAAAGACATATTAATTACATTTTCAGTACCTAATGAAAATTATATGTCACTTTTACGGAATTATTATGGATTTCCATAGGTAAATTAAACTCATGATGATCATACGATATGTTAAAGTAGGTTTATGGTCGGAAGTATGGACGATAAATTAGACATTTCATTATAATACACCTACTTCCGGTTAACCTATTTTTATACACCATCATATACTGTATAATATTATTTAATCATTATAATTAGAGTAGAGGTACCTAAGCCTTGGTGGCCCAGCGGCGGTAAGGAAGAGTCGCGTTGGTGGCCTAAGCTAGCGAGCGGTCAGGCGTGCGACTTTCAATCCGTAGGTTGCGGGTTCAAATCCTATTAACACAAGTAAATGGAGACTATATATGGCATTTTGGCGGCAAAATATGTACAGCTTTGAATCTTTGTTTATACTATATCTTGGCACTAGGAATAAGGATCTACCGAGTCCTAGGAAAAATTCCTAGGCAACAAAACAAGTAGTTTAACTTGAAAAATGTTTTAACTAGCGCTATTATTTTAATGTCAACTTTTAAAGAATACTCTGAGCTATCATTACAGTTAAAAAGCTACAGGTTAATGACCTGGATTTTGAAAATAGTCGTAATAATTTAAAAAAGGAGTTTTTTATCAATTTTTATTTTTGTCATTGATTTTCGAGAGACGGCACAAAAATCTCTGTTATATTTATGCACTAATTCATAAGCTATCTTGATTTTTTACAATAGCTTAAAAAACCGGACTAATCCCAATTAGGTCTAATTTACCCTTCGGGTTGGAAGGTCAGATGGCAGACGCTTTCGTAAAACTAGCGCTTACACCAAATCTAGGTATTAGTTGCCAAAGCGTATCCTAGCCTACCTGAGCCATGGCATTAGCAGGAAAAACGCTAGGAAGAAGCAGAAGAATTATAATTACAGTGTATGAGTGGATTTTAACAATATACCGGCGACATAAATGCTATCCACTTTAAATAGTAAAATTTTATAAGACTTCACTGAAATCTAACTACATACTTTAAAATATAATTTATTGAGCATTAAAATAACATCCGGAAAAAAAAACATTGATCATGAAATCACTCATCCATGGTAAATGTTTCACCAGTGGTTAGTACAAGTAAGAAGGTACACACTCACAAACATTGACAGTGCTAGATCATCCATCCGTATGATTATAATATGATTGATACGTAAAACATTTTCAACATGTAATAATAATCATACATACATTAGGTATACTGGTATCGAGTGGTGTAATATTTAATTTAAAAAAAGTGATTTATACGAGCCGGTCAAAACAATTAAGACTGTAAAGTTGTAAACACCGCTTGATGTCGTTTATTTTGCCATCCAAATTCCACCCATGAAATTAATTTATTCAACACAATTAAGTGATAATAACAATTTGTATAAAACTCAAGATAATATATCTTCGCTACAACTATTTAGGTCCTTTTTCCTTGTTAGATGTTATTGATATCGTTATATTTTAGAACGACTTAGAAAATACGTTTTAATTTAATTACATCACGTAGGTACCTAGAGTTTTCGGTTTCACAAGACAATTCTAGGGAAACGAGAGTAACGAGACCTTTTGACCTTTACGCGATGGTGATACATGGTCTACACGGAGGTCATTGTTATTCATAACTTAAATAGGTATTGTACTAGTGTGACGCCCCATTACGCAAAAACGGTAACCTAAAACGCAATAGTATCTTGTTTATAGCAAAATAATAGGTGAGCGTTTTCAAACAAGAATAATGTGATATTTATAAAATTGTGATTCGATGCGGTCAATAATGTGAACCGCTCAGGCATTTAAATCTGCGTAAATCCAATGTCACACGCGCGTAGTATCTAATGCTAATCGCGTGATTGTGCAACACTGCGTATGAGCGCAGAGTTGAGCTGAGTATACCTTGAATCGATGTAATTTCAAATTGTAGTAACTGTATATGTAGTAGGTAAACAAATATATAGAATGAGAATTTTTACTGAGATATGTATAATTACGGGTTCGCCCCGAACGACCGATTTGAATCATTGAGTCATAATAAAATTATTATTAGACCAGCCAAATTGCATGAAGACCAACAATACTCGAGTTATCGACGAACAAACATACATACCGACGCCAATTGTTCCAGTAAATCGAGAGAACTCACTTGCTTCACTCGCTCGTTCGATTTTATTATTATTATATGTCTTTCCCATCACGGAACAATGGTGTTCCGGACCTTTGGGAGGCGTACGCGGAGCCGAAGCCAACACGCAGAGCCCCTTTCGACAATTTAATGAAATGTAAGGGGTACAACCGAGCGGATGCTGCACCTGCCCGGGTCATGGGACACACGCAGAGGCAGCACCCGCCAGGGTGTATAGACTATTGAGATTTAATGGAATCTAAAATATACTGGACTATTAGGTGAAAGTGGTGGACTAAATAGGAGAATAAAATCGGACGTCTACCTAACAAAACGGTAATCAATTTTATTTCCGGTAGACGGTGACTCGCCCACATAAGATGGGCCCCCACAAAAAGCGACATCTACGATGGCTCGAGGGCAACACCGGAATGAGGGCTGGGGGTAGAGAGGTGTCACTGGACTTTAAACATATAGCCAACTCGCCACTTAGGTTTCCACATCTACCCTCGAGAACACAGCTCTCGCGACCCCACTCTGGACGGCCGGTTAAGGCAAGCCAGAGGCGGAGGACTTGGTCGGACGACGGAGTCCCCCAGGAGCGCTCAGATACGTGGGGTCGCTACTCCCCAACAGCTCGCCACAAGCTCGACCCGACTCCGTATTGACCTTTTGTCTCGCCATAGGAGCAGAAAATATGTTCATCGTCTTCTTCGATCATATAGCCCGTCCTTCTTATTTCTGATAAGCCAATTATGTCGTAATTTAGTGTCGAAATTGCTAGTTTAAAGTCGAGTAACCTTTCTTCTGATAGTAGGGATCTTGCGTTGTACGTGCATATGTAGATTTGTTGATGTGGAGGGTTGTGGTCTCTCGTTCGATTTACAGATGTCTTAAAGATAAATAAATGTACAAATTCTCCCAATCACATCTGCAAAACGTATTGACGGACGTGACGGAAATGAGGTTTTCACTCGATTTTTCCTTGAAAATATCTTTCTTTGCAAATAATTTTTAACTTTCTTCAGTAAACTTTAAATGAGATATAATGATTTTCAAAATTACATTTTCACAAGAGTGCGACTGCGACAGTGTCATGGGAGATTTGGGAGACAGTGTCCAGGATAACACATTTTCCGAGAAGTCGGCAGTTCCAGGTCCCATCAATCTGAACATGCAAACACCTACACTCTAACCGACATATTTAATTACCCAATTACATACAGCATTGTTCTTGAGATTCAACCCTTTGTCCTAATCAGCCGTGTAACCAGTGGTGGTTCATTATACGGCACACCATCAGCAAAATTAATAAAAAATACTTACCTCAAAAACAGCTTACTTATCTAATAAATGTTCAAAGTACTTCTTCTTCTTCTTCTTTCTTTCTCCGTGCCTCTTCCCAGTTCATTTGGGGTCGGCCCTCTGAATATGTTTGCGCCATGTGGCTCTGTCATTTACGTCAGCTGTGATAATACTTGACATTTTTTCTAGGTTTCTCCACCAAGTAGCTTTTGGGCGTCCTCGGGGTTGTTTTCCTACGTCGATTTTTAGGGCGATTTTAACTGGGTGGTCTTCTTCGCGGCGCATCACGTGCCCGTACCATCGGAACTGGCTTTCCTGAAGTTTGTCTGGTATAGCTCTGACTTTGAAACTCCCTCTAACATGTTCATTTTTAATCCTATCCAGCTTGGTCACACCACCGGCCCATCGAAGCATTTTCATTTCTGCGGCGTGGAGTTTGGATTCATGCTCTTTTTTTGATGTCCAGCACTCTGCACCATACAGCATAACGGGTCTAACGCAAGTTTTATACACCTTCCCTTTGGTTTTAATGGGCATCCTACGATCACAGAGTACTCCGGACAGCGATCGCCATTTCATCCAGCCCGCGTTTACTCTTTATTTATTTATTTTAAACTTTATTGCACATTAACAGAAGTACAAAAGGCGGACTTAATGCCTTAAGGCATTCTCTACCTTTGTGTTATGTCGGAGTCGCAGTAGGCACTTTCGTCGAAGATTGAGCCGAGGTACTTGAATTTGTTCACCAGGGGTACGGGGGCATGACTTATATGTAGAGTTGCGGTACAAGGTTGTCCGAACAAGAACCTCATATACTCCGATTTCGTTCTGCTGATTTTTAGACCATTGCTTTCCAGTGCATATTGCCACTTATTCAGAGTTTGCTGCAGATCCTCTATTGAATCCGCGACTAATGCTATGTCATCGGCATACAAGAGGCACCCTGGCAGCTCACTCTGAATGTCGCGTGTGAGATAGTCCAGCACGATGATAAATATTAGAGGACTTAGAGCTGATCCCTGCTGGACTCCTACTTTTACAGGAATGGGATGGCTGGTCCCTGCCGGGCTACGAACTGAGGTACTAACGTCAGTGTACATATCTTGAAGAAGCCCTATGTAGGGTTCGGGCACATTTTGGCGTCTTAGGGCTTGCCATACTAGTCGCCGGGGTACACGGTCGAATGCCTTTTCTAGGTCGAGGAAGACCATAAACAAATTTTTCCTCATTGCTCTGTACTTTTCGGTCAGTATTCTCAGCGTTTGTATGGCATCTGTAGTTCCTCTCCCTTTGGTGAAACCAAACTGGTTTGGTGTTACGGTAGTTAGATCGGATAGCTTGAGTTTCAAGACCTGTTCCCATATTTTTAATGTGTGTGAGGTAAGGGTTATTCCTCTATAATTTGAACAGGACTGAACATCTCCTTTGTTTTTATAAATTGGGACGAGAAAGCTTTGTCTCCAGGAGTCAGGGATCTTGCTTGATTCAATGATGTCATTGAAAAGGTTGGTAAGCCAGACTAATCCAGTGTCACCGAGCTTCTTCCAGAGATCCGCAGGCACTCCATCAGGCCCGGGTGATTTATTATTTTTCATTTTATGGATGGCAGATTTAACTTCAGTAGGCGTGACAACATTTATAGGTCCCGCTGTGGGTGGCAAGGGGGAAAAATCCTGGCTGGGGAACTCTTCATTCAATAATGTATTAAAGTAAGAGTGCCATCTATTGTTTATTTCTGTATTTGTAAGTAACAGTTTGTTTTGCTCATCCTTAATATATTTATTGTTTTTGAAATCTTGGGTGGCGGCTAGTCTACGCTTTGCTAATCTGTAGATTTCGTGGTCATGGTCTGCATTTTCCAGGTTGTCGTACATGTTTTGGTTTACTTTGGCTTTGGCTTGGGCGACTGCTCGTTTTGATACTTTCTTTGCTTTATAGTACAGTTCTTTATCAGTATCTAACCGCGTGTTTTGCCAAGTTTTGAATAGTACCCTTTTTTGTGCGATTAGTTCATTAACTTCGTTATCCCACCAGTTAGAGTTCTCTTTATCCTTGTATCCGCCTTTTGCTACTCCAAGTAACGCCGATGCTTTAGATTTACAGTTGGTTTCAAAATCATTCCATCGATCATTTACTGATTTGTTATTGCAGTTTATATCTTCTTGGAGGCAGTCAGCTATAGATTCTATGAGCTCATTTCCTTTTGGCGTGTTAAGTTTGCACCATTTAATTTTTGGGGTACGATCTTGCTCGATGCGTTGACGTTTTGAAAGTTTATAGCATGATACGAGGAGTCTGTGTTGACTTGTGAGGGCTTCTCCCGGTATAACTTTGCAGTCGCGAAAATACTGAAGTGTATCTTTTTTGGCTAAAAAGTAATCAATTTGTGTGGTGTGGTTTCCGGATTTGTACGTGATGAGGTGCTCTGGCTTTTTTTGGAAGTGGGTATTAATGATGGCCATGTTGTTTGAACTAGCAAATCTCAAGATGGACAGTCCTCGGCGATTTGTCGACCCGAATCCATAACCACCGTGTTGTTCAGAATATTCTGTGTTGGTAGTGCCTACATGTCCGTTTAGATCGGCACCTAAAATGGTTTGCTCTTGGATTGGAATTTCCTGCATCAAACTGTCGAGTTCATCCCAGAATTGCTCGTGTTCAGATTCCTGACAGCCGTCCTGTGGGGCGTAGGCAGAAATAATATTCAATGGAGACTGTCCATCTATTGCAAGTTTTAACGACATGATGCGGTCTGTGCGTCGATCTACTTTGACCACCCTTGGCTTAAAATGTTTGTCTACTACTATGGCTACTCCGTTTCTTTGTGTTGAGGTTCCGTGATAGAAGAGTTTATAGTCGTTTCCTATATTTCTCGCTTTAGAACCCTTCCACCTCGTTTCCTGTAGACAGCAGATGTTAATGTCTCTTCTCCTTAGCGTTTCTGCTAGCTCGGAGGTTCTACCCGTTAGTGTTCCGACATTCCAGGTTGCCAGTCGTAGTTTATTACATGCTGTTTGCGAGTTGCGACTCTTGTCTCTGTCGTCGCTTGGGGAGTACGCCCTAACATTATTCTTCTTTTTCTTCTTTTTATTCGCCTTCAGCCGCGCATCGTGTGCATTTAAAAGTAGATCGTCGCTTCCGGGGGACGCCCTAGTATTTAATCGATATCTGTTATTTGTCGTTTTCATATTCAGAGGTTTTAGGTTTGGCTTAAAGTTTTACAGCCGGCTGCCGCCTGACGCTAAGACAGTTTACCCTCTACCGGGTGTGAGCGCCACCGTTGACCTTTAATACTATGTTAGGTTCATCCGCTGCCATCTCTTCTGCAACTGCTGCCTCAGATGCAGCATCGGTGGGACCATTTCTTTGATTGCATCAATGCAGCTCCACACCGAGGGTTTTGTGACGGAGTCTCCTTCTCCGGCCTTGTTGGTCCGCGGGGGGTATTTAATTTCCCCCCAGCCCTTCATATATCTGTGAAGATACATGGCGAGCCTCCCCTATCCGCCACCTGGGGACGCGCCCTCTAGGGAGTTAGGCTACCCCGAGGTAAACAAAAATTCATAACTTTAGCATTGAAATGAATCGTGCGGTGATTTTTTAAGGAGTTCTTTGATATACACAATTGTTTCTAGAAAATCATTTTTTAGACGATTTCTGTATTATATGTTTAAACTTCCAAAAAGGAGAAGGTTCGCAATTCGTCGCGTTTGAATGTTTCAGTGTTTTTTTTAATAAACATTGTTCTATTTCCATGTATTTGCCAAATTTACAAATAAAAACAATTATTTACCAAGTTCTATGAAAATCAATTATAGTATCTTCACATAAAACTGTACTTGTGAAGTAGTCCTTATAATTTCCATTGTGATATTTTCTGCATTTTGTGTCACATTTTTATGAATATTCCATTGTACACTTTTTTGAAATCCACCCTTATGTCGTCGGAAAAACTTCTCACGTGCTAACCTGCTATCCAAACTTCGCATGGGTGGTTTTTTTTTCATTTTTTAAATCAATTTACTACATAAAAGTATGCTTTTTCTATCCGAATATCATTACATTGAACAAATACCACATCGCCCACATCCAATTGGGCTATTCAATTTTAATTCTAATTATGTAATTTTTTATTCTAATCTCCACGGTGAAATTTAATCTAAATAGAAGGTCAGGCAAGGTCAGGGTTGAAAAATATTAGGTAATTATTAACCTAAATAGAATTCAATACGTGAGATCTCATGGAATTTACTTCACCATCTAATTAATAACAGTTAATGATATCCTTGAAATTAATAACCACTGGATACATGGACAGTTGGACACCCTACTTTTATTATAATATACCTAAGGAATTAGTGTAGGTACGTCAAGTGCCATCGCGATGGAGGGGAAATTGACAGACCATTGACAGACAGTGGGCGTCAATCGTTGTTCCCGCTTTTTTTTAGCTATGGAGTTATGAAAGAGGTTTTAAGCTATTTAAACTACACCGCTGGTAGGGTGACAATACATTTAAATTTAATTTTGCCCTTAAATTAGGTATGGTAAAAAGAACTTAGTTCCATGTAAGTGCCACATAAATGTGATCAACATCGATCACGGAATTAGAAAAATTGGTTCCTATATTTAACCGTGTATAGGTTCATATAATAAAGCAGAATAGGGTTAAGAATCTGTTCAAGGAATATATTTGAAAATAAAAAAAATGTGTTAGGCGCTCTTAGAAATGATAACAGAACACATTTCAATGATTTTTTGAATTTTTGTCTGTTTGTCTGTCTGCCTGTTTATTTGTTCGAGCATTACGTGAAAACGACTGAATGGATTTAGATTTAGATCCAAATTCACTGGCACGTTAAGGGGATCTCCTGTCAGGTGATGCGGATGATGTCGCGGGCATCAGCTAGTTTTACTATAATTTGCACCTGACATATTCATATTTTATATATAATATACTATAATTTACATGGGTTTTTTATAACTTTAAATGATGTCTAAGAAAATTTAGGTTGGTTAAAAATGTTATATGAATAAAGATATGCTGAGAAAATACGCCAAGAAAGTACGTTATCACAAGGACAGACGACCCTTTAACTGTAGGTAACATACTGAGTATTTTCACAGTTTCCATAGGTTACAATACAATATGCTGGTTATCTGGCTTACGTCAAATTACACATCTTTTTATACCGAATTCTATTTTACAGAATATCAAAAAGGTTACACGAAAAAACTATTAATTTAAAGTACATTGGAATGTTTCGAAAGGTTTGCTTACGCAGCAAACCGCTTAAAATTACTTTGGTTTGTAAGGCCCTGCTTGGATCATATAATACCCGCTCAACAAAGCCCATACAAAGGTAGCTCTGAATACGTTTCATTAATTATTGTAGTCCATTATTAATTTACTTGCCAGCCTTCTTGTTTAGGTTAAACGCCAGGTACGACGCCCGTATAATATCTGTATAGGCAATCTATATAATTCATATTGATAATGAACGTTCAGCTCTAGGTGAAAATAATCACCTTCCTTCATAAAAATATGTGTCAAGAACTCACTTCTTGGTTTGTTACTACACTGTACCTATGTACCTACTACGTACCTAAGTAAGTACGTAAGGTCAATGTGACTAATTTCATCATAGGGACAATAGACCCCTTATGCACAAACCCTTAGGCGTTGGGCGGTGGGGTGTCCAAAGAGACCTCACGTGTATTTTTCTACATTGGCCGAAATCTAAACCATCACAATATCTTCGAACCTCATCGAAGATCACCAAGGGGGGGCAAAAATAGTCGAAAAAAACTCACGTGATTTGTGCACGAGCCCTAATGCTCGCTTGAATATCATATGCTGTATACTGTATTTTGAATTAAATAAATACTTACATAAATATACCTAAGTAATAATATATAAGCACAGTACGCAGCGATAAGAAGCAGACTATCCTATGTATCCTAAGCAACTAAACAAACTTGAGCGTATTCAAAATCTTTGCATAAGGTTCATTTTTGGGTTACGCAAATATGACCATGTTTCTTGTTTTCGTTCTCAACTCAAGTGGCTCCCTATCCGCTATCGTCGTAATTCCCATATTCTTTCACTTCTCTATAGCATTCTTTTCAACCCTGCAACCCCCTCCTATCTCAAGCAGCGTTTTAGTTATCTCAATTCTCTTCGTTCCTCTCAAAACTTGCTTCTGACTGTGCCATCCTCCTCTTCCAAATTTTATAATACTTCTTTCACTTTTCAAGCAACCCGGCTGTGGAACTCTCTCCCTCTTGATATAAGGCGTGCTGAATCTGTTGCTTCTTTCAAATCTCTCCTTAAAAAGCACTATTTATCACTTCCTTAGTTCCTGTTCATGTAACTATTGTTTTCCTTTAATTTGACTGTGTAAAATCAGTAATCTGCTATCATCATTTCGCTTAATTAGTTTGTATTTGTATATATGTATTTATATATTTATGTATTTTGGTATGAACATATAATATGTATGTATATGTAATTGTGTGTGTGTTTGTTTTTTTCTTTTTTTGTAGATTTGTTTTTTCTGTTTATGTCATATATTTTGGTTCTCACATAATACTTTTTCCAGTTTTGCACCACCTACTGTATGTATACTTTTCTTAGTGTAGTGTCTCCTCTACCCAAAGGTTGTCTGGAAGAGATCGCTCTTTAGCGATAAGACCGCCTGTTGTTTGCCTCTTTTTCATGTGTAATCTATACCAGTTTGTGTTATTTTTGTTGTTTTGAGGTGCAATAAAGAGTTATTGTATTGTATTGTATTGTATTCCTAAGCATCAACTTAGTCGGCCACTGCGTACCTACTGCTGGTACCACGAAAATCGAATGATTTAAAATTTGTATCTCAATACAGCAATAATCCTTATCCAATTAACTAAGTAGGTACCTTATTATACAAGGGGGCAAGTTATTTATTATACAAGGGGACAAAGTTGTTGTTTAACTCTCGGGCTTATATTGAGACCCGAGCAAGCGAAAGATTCCAAAATTAAGCCACGAGCGTAGCGAGTGGTTCTAAAACTGGGATCTTGAGCTTTACGAGGGTCTCAAGGCACGAGAGTTGAACAAACTTTGCCGCCGAGTGTAATACAACATTTTTCCCCTCACTATTGCGAGGAAAATACAGACTAAATACGATTATAAATCTTATCCACATGTAAGTTAATTTTATCTTGAAGAAACCATCAAAAATCAATAAAAAATTGGTCATAGAGTAGGTACGCTCCTGATACTTAGATATTGCCAACAGCTTACCAAGTGCGGGATAAGACATGATCACATGACAAATTTAAGGTGTGACCTCCGATTGCGCATATTTACTATGGGCATAAAGGACTCACTTATACTGGACTGGTGGTAAGTGATAGGAATTAGATTACTTTGCCCCACATGTGGCTAAAATGCGTTTTTCCACGCTTGTTTTAAAGGACAAAACAGCGCTTTCCGAGCTAGTGAGGGGAAAAATATATTGCACCCGTGCGAAGCCGGGGCGGGTCGCTACTCGCTAGTCAGTCGCTTCCCGAAACAAAATCCGCAAAATAAAACGTCACTAGTTTTATGAAAGCGTAGGTAGGTCCACATGGGAGAAGACCTATGTAATAAGCCTAGGTAGCACTTTAATACAAAGTTGCGACTCTTCGTTGGCCTTACTTGCGCAATATTAGTATTGCGGATGCGCATGCAGTTTTTAAAAGTGCTGGTTTTAGGACTTTTAGGAACAGAAAAAAGCTTAGCCCGTTGTAAACACAATTATTAAGGATTTGTACACAAAACATATGAGGTTATTTTTGCTACTTTACGACCCCTTTCTCATCTTCTTCCTCCCTAAGGTAGATAAGTGTCTGTTTGTTTTATAAAGACTTTTTGATAGAAATGAATCTCGATTCTCGAACGGCCCACCGATGGGGCTTTTTTAGTATTCTGTCATGTTACCTTATAGCAGAATTATTAAACATTACAGAATAATATACAGCCTTGATTGAATCCTTTCCATTCTTTTGTTTTGTTTTTAAATTTATGCATATATCAACATATTAATTTAAACCTGATAAATAAAAAGAATACTTCAGCTATGTTTTTATAGGTTTTATATCTTGTAAGAACTTAATAAGCGCGCAATTTTATTTTACCTACATCATTCTATTAAATTACTTTTCTATTACTCTACTTCATCAAAATAATGTAATTACTTAACAAATAAAATTGATCTCCGATAAAAATATTATACAGGCTGATTTATGAGTCGTGAGCAGGATTAACCTTACGGTTTCAGTGAATAATAAGCTAATATTTCATACTGGATTTAACGAAATTAACGTTAAATTTAATTTAATTAAATCTCCTAACTATGAGTTAATTGATACTTAACTATCAATTAAGTATCAATTACCTCATCATTAGGAGTTTTTAATTAATTTAATTTAACGTTAATTTCGTTAAGTGTAGTATGAAATAATAGCTTATCATTCACTGAAACCGTAAGGTTAATCATGCTCACGACTCATGAATCAGCCTGTATATTGAATAAAAAACACTTTATAAGTTTAATAAGAAAAAATAAGTAAGTATAACAGTTTATATTTCATATATTTTATAGTGATTTACTGCACTAACTCAGAAACTATAATCACCTTACAACACCGAAATTTGAAAATTACCTACAATGATCCTGTTTGGCAGTTACGACGAAAAAAAACAAGACATACTCGTAGTTGTCCCTTACACCTACAATGGTCTAATCTTTTATATTTATTTTGTTAGATAGAATATCATAAAGGAACCTCATTTGTTATTTGTACCTTACAACATAGGAACTTATTCAATTTATACCTTATAACCTAAAATTTTACCGTTACAAGATATTTTTTTAAGTTTTAGGAAGTTACGACAAAATTATATCATCACCTAACTTCTTCATTTGGAGTAAATAGATACGACAAAGTTATTTACACAGATCAATAGAGATTTTTTTCTGAGTTTTATGTAATATTTATTGTAATATATATTTATTTATACTTCCGACAAAATGTCCCTTACGACATTTGAAATTTCCTGTGTACGCGACTCATGGTAGAGAAACAGGTGAAAATACTTACTCGTAATATGGAGAAAGAGAGAACTGTTATTATAATTAGAAACATATATGTAGTATTGCACACAACGTGGTATTTCTTAATAAGTAGGTTCCTATACTGACTATATACTTAAACACATACCTATATTATGCTTATGCACAAATAAAACGATCGTCGTTCTGTAGAGTTCACCTTCAAAACTTAATCTTTCTCAGCTAAAAACATTACCATAATTTGATACTAAATGTTGCCTTTATGCCTTAATTTGTATTAAATTTAAATACCTGGAAATGCACTTTAAAAGTCGGCCGCCTTGTGTACTCGTAGGTTGAGTGTATGGGGTCCTTAGAGAATCGACTAAAACCTAAAATATAAATTATACCTACCTAAAAATCACTTCGTTGTTTGCTTTTCTGCATCGTTTCCGTGAGATACAGATACCTATTCTTATTTAGATATAGATAAGATGCCAATAGCGCTAATCGATTCACACAAACATCGAACAAACAATTTCACACACCCATGAAAACCTTTCAAATACTTCCCGATATCCTAGTTTTACAGAAAAATAAGCAACAGAAATTTTTTGTAATTTGAAAGAGGTCTTTTGTCGTTCCACTCCTACGAGTATAAGTCCTATAACGTACTTCCCAAGTAGGTAAAGCCTAGTCCGAGTCTTCAATATTGTGCCGATGAATTATCTTAATTTTTACCGTATCATCCAGACGGTCCGATGGACTTGTTGAACACCGGATAGAATAGGTATTGAAGCAATACCTCAAGCTTTTTTTATATTCTTGATAGAGTTGTGTTTTAGAGACTAGATAAATAGAGGTTTTCATCTAGGTAAGTATTAGAAAGTGGAGTAGAAAATATTACTAAAACTAAATTATAAACAAAACATGGGCGGCTTAGTTTCAATGTTGGTTGAAATCTTGTGACTACTTATTTAGTTAGAGTTTAAGCTGAATATCTGAAGGCCTAGTATAAAAGTGGTACGACACTTACTTCTCGATCGCGTTAGCGTATCGAGGGTTCAAATTATGTTTGCCGTTTATTTTAATCATCCGGCAACTTTCATATTTTGACCCCTCGATACGCTAACGCGGTCGAGAAGTTAATGTCGTACAATTTTTATACTAGGCCTTCTGGGAGTCGACTGAGAGACTGTTCTACTGAGTTTTTTTATTAAGTACTTTAAGGAGTCTTTTTGAACGAGATAGGCATAAACAGGTATTTCAATTGACGACTTAAAAAGTGAGAAAATTAGATAGAGTTTAGTTTTTCCCATTCTCAACTCTAGTTCTTAACAGCTTTGTGACCCACATCGCTGTGTCGAAAACTCTACGCTATGTAGGTAAAACTTATTTTCTACAGTTGCGTTCTTTGTTCTTTAACAGGTAATATTGCCGTCATGAATGCCATTAAGAACGGGTCAAATTATCTTTAGTTAATTATGTGGGATAATCCGTTAAAATTGTTTGATTTAACGAATAAATATCGTAGGTAATCAAATCGAATTAGTTTACTGAAATGAGTTTGTAATAATATGATACTAATTTGTATTTTATACAACACGCCTGTGCCTTGTTGTTTGAAACCTCTTCGATATATGTTTCATCTATAGCTGGCCATATACGTTCGGTCATATCTTTCGGATGTGCCAATAAATGTATAGGAAATTTGTCCGGCGGATGCCCGGCGGACATACCCACTATGGAGATCTGACGGATTTCCCGAACGTATATGGCTGGCATATCATTAGTAAATGAATCAAATCAAACCGTTGTTAACCTAGCAAAATAAAATAATAAAATTGAGATTGGTAAGTATGTTTTAGCCTAGTCTCCTCTATTTGTCCATAATTTAACCAGACTAGGTGCGTTAGCGTTCTAATTACATGCTAAATAAAGTTGTTTACATGTCAATTTACAATTATTTAAATTAAATATTCTTAGTTGTCATTTAAACTTAATTTAAATATTCATCGTTATACTAATACAAATCCAAGTCGCCTGAACCATATCGAGGGCACCTAATTTTTAATTTGTGAAGGCTATCTAAATTGCATGAAGCTTACCTTGATTGGTGAGTAATGACAATTTAGCTGATTTATTTCAGCTGGTTGACAACAGCAGAATTTAAGGCAGTTTTACATCTTATTATAAAAAACATGCCGACGGATTCAGAACCTCCACCTTTTTTTAAGTCGGTTAAAAGTTAAAGGTGCAAAAGTTTTTGGAACGAATATTTCATAAATAACGGTAAGTAAGCATTATTTTAGTTTTTGAAGGGATTGATAGGGACTTGAATGATAAACTACTAATATAATTATGATTTTACGTACATAGTTAATAGACATAGCACGCCTCCTGGCTATGTCATTAAGATATACGTATATAAGTAGATCACCAACAAGCGGCTAATTTTAACTCATAAAGATTACGCACTAGATATTAGTAATTGTATTGTATTTACATGAGAAATCGCTCGTTAGAAAAGCTGAAAGCTTGCGCGGACTATTGCGTGCGCATCTGATACTAACGAGCGATTTCTCATCTAGGTACCTACTCGTATCTACCTAAATGTGGCTCAATGCTATTAGATGTGATTCCATCTTTAGATTTTACAACGTTCGTTTTCAAGGGTCTCAGTTGTATTCTTAAAATCGATCGTTATATTATATACTAACTTTAATTATTTAACCAGGCCTGTACCTGACGGCTGCCGGCTCTGCTGTTCTATTATCATACAGCTTGTTACTTATATTTAAGTTCGTTATTATAAGTAAGTATGTACTTTGTCCACAACAACTCCAATAATTGGCCGAGATTAGATTTGTGGGCGTCTGATTGCTACAAATGTAAATTAAAAGATAAAGGCTATTAAAATAAATGTTTAAATAGACTCTAAACTGGGACGGACGACATAGATGCGGTTTTGGTTTTGGTTTTGTAAGTATTAAGTTAGATTAGTTTATGTTAATGTACGAGTACCTACTATGGCGTTCAGAATTGCATGGGCAGTTTATGAATGAATTAATTTATAAATTGCCCATGCACTTTTGAACGCGTGTGTACATTGTACACTTTTGTGTTTCGGTTCCTTTGTTCCTTAAATAAATAGTAGAACGAATGTATGTTTAAACACTTATTTTCAAAGTGCAGTTTTCAAGCTCTTGAACGAGGAATGTACTCGGATCGGAGCATGGTATTCTCATTGCATCAATTGCATGTACGAGTAACAGTACAGCAAGTGCCTCGTTATCCTACTGCCACTATTTAGTTCAATTATATTGATATGGTATATTGATACGGTATATTGATACGGACATATCTAGTTATTTACTGTACAATGGAACAAAGTTCGTCTTTACAAACATACTCTGATGACGAGTGTATACTTCACTCACGTTAGGTTAGGAAACGCAATTCAGTACATCAGTACGTACACATGCGTATAAAATGCAACAGAAATAATATCAGGCCCCGAACACTTCCTTGACGAACTACGTTTTTGTTGAGCCTCAATAAATCGGACGATTAGTAATAAGCGTACGTACCTAAATCGTACAAATTTAATAATCTGAACTTCAGGCTATTGCCTAGATACGAAATTTCAATATTCCAGGATTGCACTCTAGGGGGCTACCGCAAACAACTTCGTTCGTCTATTTACCTTACACTCGCTCTTGCAAATTCGAGCGACAAAGAAAAGAGACAAATAGACGAACGAACGACCGAAGCGATTCACGATAAGCCTCCGGATCGAACCTTAGGTTATCTTACCTCCTCCGGTTTCTTCCCGTCTTTGTATCATCCCGTCGGTGTCGCGTTGATTGCAATCTATGCAGCCGTGCAGTTACGATTACGTAAGGTGACTGGGGGTGATAGCTTTGCACACGTTTTCCTGAAAGTTAATAAACAAAAAAAACTTATAATTCGGTGACCCGTCTAGTGCATCAACGTCAAACACTGCGTCGGTCTACGTTGACGCCGGAGGTTAGGTACTTATGCGTACCGCTGCGTCTAAATATTTCATTTTTTTTTCTATAAGACTATTCATTGTATACAGAGATATTCAATCAGATATCATGGCAAACTGATGTTTTTAATCTGTAGCTTTATTTCAATCATTACTTCTTGTTTGACAACATAACCCCATTTATCAAAACTAGAACGTGCGTATTATGAACGGCATAACTGTTGAGTACTGACAATGATAAATAAGTACAGGTAGCTAATACTGTTCCATTACATACCTACGTCAAGAGGCAAGTTTGCCGCGGTAATTGTTATCATACATTACCAAGTATTACCTGGATCGCAAAAATATTATTCTGCCTGTGGGTATGTACCCACTAAGTATTTATAAATACAATTTCCGCGTGCAATAATTAATAATGTACCTACCTACCACCGCAGTAAGTTTTATACCATAGAAGCAAAGAAGCGTGCAGCCAGCATAGCACCCATATTGCGGAGGGCGTTGGTAGCTGCGAATATCCCGTGTGTGCTGGAGCCACCGGGCCTTAACCGGTCTGCCGGTAAGAGGCCAGATGGGTTAACTTTAATCCCGTGGGAGAGGAGCCGGTGTCTACTGTGGGATGCCACGTGCGTCAGCACGTTCGCGGATCGCACCTTGGCCGAACTATGCGGTCTGCGGGAGCGGCGGCTGAGTTGGCTACGTCACGGAAGCGGGAGAAGTCTTGGCGAACTCCCTGTTTGTCCCTTTCGCGGTGGAGACCACTGGGTGCTGGTGTGCCGAAGCCCTAACATTTATTAAGGAGGTGGGAAGACGCCTGAGGGAGAGTGGTCACGATCCTCGCTCCGGGTCTTTCCTGTTGCAGAGGTTGTCTGTTGCGGTTCAACGTAGAAACGCGGCGAGCGTAATGGGCACCTTTGCGTCCGGAGGGGCGCGGAGTGGTTTTAATGGGTTGTAGATTTTAATTTAATTTTAATTTCATGACATTTTGTAATTAATTTAATGTGTATTTTGTTAATAAATTTAACAGTTTTATTCTTTAAAACGAGATATTTACCATATGTATTTGTTTTTATATTTATATATTATTTTTGTTTTAGCTCCCGATAATTCGGCACTGTTACAAGCGCCATGTCCACGGTGTAGCTCACAAAAACAAATATACATGGCAAATATCTCAATAATACCATATATGTTAGCTTAAAATCGTATAGAGTTCTAATTGTCAAATTCGAGCGTTCAACTCTCAAAAATCTCCTCCCAGGCCCTTTACAACCGGACACGTGCACGTGCATTGCAGTATTTAATTGTGTTTGTGATCTTCTGTAATACCGTGTGGTGTCATGATTTGAACACGGCAAGTTTTTCATGGGAGTACACGCTCTTATCTCGCTAGGGGTAAGGACGTGATGGGAGTGCGTCGTTGTTATAGGTATTAGGTTTTATATTCGAAGATTTGGCGTGCTTGTTAACAAACTCAACGCACCCTGAAGTTAAAGTAGCGATAATCAAAACAAGCGGACTGGTTGTTATCTTGCTATCTTAAAGGAACGCAGCTTTGTACGTACGAATATTGTAAGTCTCTAGATTTTTTCTTCATCTAGCGATAACGATAATATCTTGCGGCTCCTATCCTTTTGTAATAGCAACATGTTGGCTTCCAACTTACATTAGTTACTTTTCTTGTGGGCGCGCACTTCGCACCTTCGTATTTTACTACATACCTTTTTTATAAACCTTTCGTTTATATTTTATAAAACTCGTTACCGAAAACCTTACCGTTCTAAACATAATAATATTACATATAATGTGGGCGAGTCACCGTCTGCCTAAAATAAAATTGCTTACCATTTTGTTATGCAGACGTCCGATTTTATTCTCCATAACCCAATATTTACTTATTTAGTCAACCACATTCACCTAATAGTCCAGTATATTTTTGATTCCATTAAATCTCAATAGTCTATACACCCTGGCGGGTGCTGCCTCTGCGTGCGCCCCATGACTCGGGCAGGTGCAACACCCGCTCGGTATACCCCTTACATTTCATTAAATTGTCGAAAGGGCCTCTGTGTGTTGGCTTCGGATCCGCGTACGCCTCCCAAAGATCCGGAACACCATTGTTTCCTGATGGGAAAGACTTACATATAATATTTCAATGTAATTACAACTTAAATGTAGTTTTTACTATCCGATTGCTCGTAGCCTTGTAGTGAAATATGACCTTTGCTGACTAAGTTAGTAGGATCTACTTTATTATTTAACCTGTACCTAAGTATTTAAATAAAAAAATAAAAAATAAAACTGGGCATTTTTACACAAATCAATCTAACCCCGAGCTAATCAAAGCTTGTACTGTAGGTACTTAGGTACAATTTTTTTTGTAGACGACTACATACATACTTTAATATACTTATAAATATGTACATACTTATATACATAGACAATACCCATTATTCAGGAACCAATATTTGCGATGAACACATAAATAGAGCAACGGCCTCCTAGCCTAGTTGGTAGTGACCCTGCCTACGAAGCAGGAGGTCCCGGGTTCGAATCCTGGTCAGGGCATTTATTTGTGTGTTTATCACGAATATTTGTTCCTGAGTTATGGATGTTTTCTATGTATTTAAGTATTTATACGTATATATCTATTATATATATATATATATGCCCTTACCAGGGTTCGAACCCGGGACCTCCAGCATCTACTTAAATCAATAAATAACGTTAATCTTGTACAATTGTAAAGCACGAATCAAATAATTCATTAAATGTAATAAATGTTTTGATTTATGTTTTTTTTTTGTTTTTGAGTAGTCATACATATATAAATTATAAATCATCCCGATCGGAGCCTAGTGGTTGGGGCGTCTGCCGCGAAAGCAGGAGGTCGCTGGTTCGATCCCAGCAATCTTGGTCACTGAGGGCCTTGGTCTCTTTTTCTGTAGTATATGACATATCTTTTAATTTATAACATTACTTAATCATATAATGTAACGTTTCCTATTTATACTAGAACATTATAATTGTGTCTTGTCTTTTATAAATAACGTATGTAATTTGAACCAACTGCTTCCTTTAAATATTTAATTTGATCTGTACTTACCTACTTATAAAAAATACTTTATTCAATCGTCATATACCTATAATTTGTACCTAGTAATAAGAACCCGTTATACTTATACTAATTTTACTTAGTGTATAAATACAAATTAAGTAGGATTATTTTTTTGCACATAATTGAGCAATAATTTAGGGCAGTAGTAAACTAATTAATTTCCATTGTTTAACAACAGTTAACAACCGAATGTACAATACCGACTGTTTATTGATTAGTAACCTTTACTCCAATAGTATAAGATCCACCGACGTTCAGTTAAAAATGTTGCGTTTAAAAAGAACCTCTTCTGTCAACTGTTGTGATAGACAGGTTATCAAAAATGGCCATCGCACGAAAAAGTTTGGAATTACTGGTAAATATGGCACACCTTATGGCCGCTCCACACAATGAGCCATCATGGGCCATTATACACGACGTAGCTATGCAGCAGAACGGAATGGCAGTATTGCGTAACTCCTCTTACTCATAACTGCGCCCCTTATCATTGCCCATCATGGCCCATTGTGTGGAGCGGCCATTGTGGTACCTCCTTTCGTAAGATAGACCAGAAGATGGAAGTTACACGGCACGCCAAATACACTTGCTCCTCCTTTGGAAAGCATGCCATCAAGCGTTCCCGAGAAGGATCGTAGCCAGCGGTTCCTGGGTGTTCTCCACCACTGCCTCCTCTTGCAGATCTGCTGTGCGAAGATAGCGTGAAGTCAACCATACATATACTAGCATAAGCCAATTAAATGACTTGACCGTCACTGGAAGCTTTATAATTGAGAGAACATATCCGGTTCCGTCCAATTTTCATACGAATTTGACCACAATATCCAACTCAGTGGCGACACCTGGCGGTAGCGCGCTATCGTTTTCTTGAACGATGTCGCGTCAGCTACCATTCCTCATTGGCGTTTTCGTTTCCGTCGAAGTAACTTCACTGCACGGGGTCTGCTCCTGCGGAGTTTACGCGTACATTACAAGTTACAAGTGAATAATAAAATTAGTCAACATAATTTTAACGGTTTTTGCCGTTCGCTTCACTAATAAATATTCAAATTAATAAGAATCAGTTTTTATACGATACGTTAGCTCAGTAATGAATAGTAATCAAGACGCAGCCGCCCAGCCGGGGGCTGTGGCTGGCCCCAGCGGGATGGCTCGCAAAAACAAGCGACGCCGCAGCAACAGCACGAGTAGCAGCAGCAGCTCCACAAGCAACGACTCGTCGAGGGCGTGTTCAAGTAAGAGCCGCTGTCGCTACCACCGCAATAAGAAAAGTAAGCGCAAACATACTAACCATGTAATGAACACATAATTTAAGGAAATGGCTGAGCTGAACAACGCCAACAAGTGAATTCAAATTGTGGTGTAGTTCAATCCGAGTATCCGGATAATGTGTCTATAGGCTCTGGGGTTAGTGGCGATTTATATGAACACCTGAATGCTTGTGAAACAGAACCTCTTGCAAATAATGCTTTACCCGACCCACCATTTACGTTTGATATTGAAACTAAACCAAAAGAACCGTCTGTGCCCAAAACACCAAATAGTTTTCTTAAAATGCTTGACGAGGTGCAGCATTTGAGCAGCAAGGCTTGGTCAGATGTAAGATATGCTGACACACAAAAATTGTATAATCATACTCCAGGATTCATCGATATAGAAACGAACGAGAAGGTACAAAATTATGAATCCTTGCGTCACCTATCTTACGCTGACACACCGCTGACAAGTCTTATGCTGAACTGACGTTTTGTATTCTAAAACAAAAAGAGACATTGAAAGAGGCTATTCGTTCCTGTCTTGGGCTAAGACTAGAGTCAAACTACGTTAACTTTTCTCAGTAAATGAACTGTCAGACGTGAAAAAGTTATTTTAAACGTCAAACTTCGATGAAATTATGGCGTTTACTTAACACTTTCACAGTCTGTGCTATCAAAATCTAGGAAACTTAGCATAGACTGACTCTACAAATGTAGATTTTGAAAATTTGAGTGAAAAAGTTGACGAAGTATTTCAGAAGGGTAACTTTGCAAAAATTACCCCTGATTTATTACAATTACCTTGCGGTCACAGAGCCGAGGCGATTGAAATGCGTCGAGAGGCAATTTCGAGCCAAATAAGAGATCCATTAATAAAGGCTAACAAAGCAAAGGATAAAATACCTCCTTCAACAACCTATGTTTTTGATTTAGAGCCATTTACTAAAGCCTTAGAAAAAGCTGGAGGGGTTCATAAGGCGTTTTGGCCTCCTAAGTCAGAACAGATAAAACCCAAGCAATTGAATAGCGGCCCCTCGCGGGGGCAAAACATTCGAAGGCCAACAGTTCCATCGCGTGGAACTCAAAACTACCCACAGTATTATGAACAATTCGTGCCAATACAGAATTATGGCAATTATTACAACCCACCCTCGCGGGGTGGACACCATCACCTAGCCCATGCCCAGGTATATAAAAATCAACCGGTAAATGGTCAATCTGATTACAGTGATTACCATAGCATCGGTAGGGTTTCCTTTTATAACCGAGGCTCGGGGCCTGAACGTGGAGGTGCCCGAGGTCGCCCATACTTCCCAAATTTAAAGGAAACCAAAAAATATATAAAAGATGACTCGAAACTGTTTCGAGCCGGTCGATTAGCGCAGTTCCACCATGCTTGGCAGAAATTAGGGGCGCCAAAATAATTCTCAGATTAATCAAGGGTTACCGCATACCATTCTTTCTGAAACCGCCACTTTTGTGCCCAAATCTAACCAAGGGCCCGTTCCGTACACCCGTGTCGGAGGAAATGACATCAATAATTCAAAACATGAAGGCACAAATATCCTACGGGCAGTTCAAAGGTCACCAAGTTTTATATCCCCCCTGTTTCTCATTCCAAAATCCGACGGGACAGTCCGACCAATATTCAACCTCAAAGCCTTAAAGGAATATATAATTACGGAGCCCTTTCACCTCGTAAACATGCACCGTGCAAAATCAACTTGTCCCAGGCGTACTTCCACGTGAATGTAATGAAATCACACCGATGCTTTCTAAGAATCGTTTATAATCAGGAGTTGCTAAAAATGACTGCCCTCCCGTTCGGGCTGAGCACAGCACCAAAAACATTCTTTATTCTCACAAATTTTGTAGCACAAATACTACGCGATCGATGGAATGTGAGGATTTTGGTTTATCTGGACGATTTCTTGATAGTCAATCAATTTTCAATTACTCCGCGACCATGTCCACCTCACGGTCACACTAAAAAGTTTAGGATGGTCTTATGAATTTTTCCAGCTATTTAGTCCCACGCGGTCGGCTCAACCACCGACAGTTGTTAATGTTCATGAACACATTACCAAATCCTTCGACAAGGCAATTCATAATTCCAACCAAAGTTGTAACAGAACTAAATTGGTGGATACAGAATTGCCCGTTATCAACCCCGTTGCACTATCCACCACCTACCCATTTCTGGGCGACGGATGCGTCAGACATGGCTTGGGGCGCCCAGGTAGACGACCTAGCTCTCTCGGGTCCTTAGTCACAACAAGAGCAAAGTCTCCATTGCAACCAAAAAGATATGTTAGCAATTCTTTATGTTGTTCAGGCTCACGTTCACCTAATGAGTCACAACACGATCCTAATACAGTGCGACAACAGGACAGCAGTGGCCTATCTACGAAAAGAAGGGGTTTCAAAATCTCCAGCCCTGGTAAATATTACCTACCAAATTCTCGATTTACTGGACAAACATCGCATTCACTTCAGTATACAGTATCTCCCAGGCAAGTACAACAATCAAGCAGATCACTTATCACGCCACCGCCGACCTCCGGAGTGGCATTTTCTACCGGCCTGTGTGGAGAGGGTGTTTGTGAAATGGGGTATTCCAATGATAGACTTGTTCGCATCGGCGACAGCCCACGTGGTGAGCAATTATGTTTCACGAGACCTGACAGACCCTCAAGGACTTGAGGGTCACGACGCGTTCAGTGTTCCCTGGAATTACCCCTTAGCATGGATGTTTCTCCCACCGTTTCTAGTCCCAAAAATATTGACCCATCTCAATCAATCGACGGGTATATTCCTAATAGTAGTACCACGATGGGAGAGGGTTTTTTGGCGCGCCGATCTCAAAGCTAGGGCACTCGCAGCACCCATAACCCTGAAACGTTTACAACGTCACCTAGTCGGCCTCCTAGCCTAGTTGGTAGTGACCCTGCCTACGAAGCAGGAGGTCCCGGGTTCGAATCCTGGTCAGGGCATTTATTTGTGTGTTTATCACGAATATTTGTTCCTGAGTTATGGATGTTTTCTATATATTTAAGTATTCATATGTAACTATCTATTATATATATCGTCGCCTAGTACCCACAACACAAGCCTTATTGAGCTTACCGTGGGACTAGGTCGATTTGTGTAAGATTGTCCCACAATATTTATTTATTTATTTATTTATTTATTTAGTCGACACGTCAACGGGTCTACCGCCTTCGAAAGTCGAGAAAATCACCCTCGAGGTATGGAAATATGGGATTGGAGTGAGACGTTAGTAGTAGGGATGTGTGCGTTCTGTATCAGAGGAGGCCTGGACAGCATTACGATAGTAAAAATTTCAAGTGTACAATAGGCGATGGGGCAACGTGCAAGAGACGTTCTGCTCAAATTTTAACGCATGACGTTTTTTTAGAGGTATATTTTCTTAAACAAAAGCGTGTATCTAGAAACACGTTTGCATTTATGTTTCAAATAACGCCTCAGCAAATGAAATCTTTTGTCCCTTTCATTAGCATGAACCTTCACTATAGCTATTCCCTTCTCTCATGAATCTTTTGTCCCTTTCATTCGCATAAACATTCGCTATAGCTATTCCCTTCTCTCATGAGAAATTCATGTCTATTTAAAACTCATTACCTCATCGTATCCTAATGCTAATCACTATGAAATGCTATTTAGTAGTGTTTGGGGTTCGTGATAGATGGCACTACTTGTATAGGCGATGTGATTATTTCTGACGTTTGCCGGTATGATTTGGCACTATTATTGTAAAGTTAGGTTATTTTTCACTGGTTTCACTATTCGATAGTTATATAGTCATTTAAATGTCACTAAAATAGTTCACTGGATCTTGCTGCCACCAAATAAGTCAATTTTTTTTCTTCTAAACACCATAATAAACACAAATTATGACTGTTCTTGCACAGTCGTTTTTCGGTCCAAAAACATAGCCACTGTTGCAGAATAATGTTTTCCACATTTTTCACCTTTAGTCACTACTCAATTAGTATTATTTTACACAATTACGGCCTATTCACGTATTATTTGTATATATTTAGCAATATTTTTTACGGAGCTGATGTCAACGGTTGCACAGTAGCGCCCTCCTAGCGAGGAAAACATGATGGCCTTTAATTAATTAGTGGGCATTTCTTTATATTTTGTGACACTAACATTTACTAGATTATCTGGCTTTTACACTCGAGATTGCGTTTAAAGAGAGAAAAATTTATAAATAATGAAGCAGTCTTAATCTACATTTTGTTTATATTGGTTTTTTTTTCTGCGTAGTTTATTATATAACTTTATTGCATATTTTGTATTATTTTAATGTTACGTTACTTTGAATTCATTTTGTTTTAAAATAGAGAAACTGAACAACAAATAAAAGTACACCAAGTTAAATTTATATACAGCCATATAAACATAATACCTGTCTAATACAGTTGGGTTTGCCGCACAGCTTTAAACGACAGTTTTGTGCTTTAGTTAGGAAACTTAAAAAGTGTAAGTAGAAGAAATGTTACCCTGTAGCAGACTACACAAATTTTTGAGATGACACAGTAACTAAACTTTTAATTTTTGCCCCCATTTTTATCAGGTATTTTTCATTGAAAATAAATTTATATGATGAATCCTCTTTCAATGTCTTTGAGTTAACCTTGTTTATAACTATTTCAAATCGTCAGCTTAAGTAGTTCTCCAGATGTAACAGGCAGACAGACATACTGAGTCACACCATAAGGGTTTGTTTTAACCATTTTTGTACGGAACCCTAAAAATTGAGTTTCAAAGAAAATTGCATATAAGTTAAATGGGTAATAGGCGCAGGTATAAAATTTGACGCTCACCGTAGCATTTTAAGATATGCATTTTATAAGCATACCGATCAATTTCCCATAAAAATTATTTAACATTAACGAAGCCTATTGAGTGCTAATCTGCATGAATGAAACAAATAGCTCGCAATTCATTAGTTTTTGCTAGGGAAGAGCAGGAAGAAGTCGCATCATACCAACGTGTGAAGCAAATGAAAGCTAATTTTGTTTAGAACTCACTTACTTGATCTAGCAATTTCTAAATGGTTAATGAAATCAAAATATTTATTTTTCAAGTAGGCATGTTACAGTGCACTTTTGAACGTCGAATTAAAAATAAATAAAGCTACACCGGCTCTAACATGCATTAATTTGAAAAAATACAGTTCAGTTCAATTTTAAATTCAATGCAATTCCATTAATGACCTAGCAACAAGCACTTATGAATCTTCAACAAATTATAAATTATTACATAGAGCAATTTATTGATGCTGTACACACAGATATCCGAATTAAAAATAATAATTTCAGAATAGGATCACAATAGGAGGAGGAGGAGGAGAGAATTAAAAGTAAAAGTTGTATAAAAAAATACTTGTTATTGTTATTTTATTAATAGTTTTCAGCGCAACTTTTGAGTACACATGCGGTGATAGGCGCCATTTTTGAATTCTAATACTAGAGTTTACAATTATTCTAATATCGATCTATTGACGGTGTCAAATAACTATTTCTGTAGTACGGCAAGTATTCAACAAACCCTTAATTCTTAGCAAAACCTTCTGCAATAAATGTGTAATTTGAATAGTTACCCTTATTTTGTCACGTTGTGTAACTATTGAGATAAGTTGGTAGGTAACCAAATTCACTTACCGGTTATGTAATTTTGGTTTTTGACGAAGTTAATTAATTAAGGTAAGGGTGTTATATGTACTATAGCGTTCAGAATTGCATGTACTATAGCGTTTAGAATTGCATGGTCAATTTATGAATGAATTCATTGTGCCCATGCAATTCTGAACACGTGTGTACCTATTATTAATTTCTAATTAAAAAAATACTGTATCCAAATATTTTTATGGGTCGGAATTAGGTTTTACAATACTCCAAATTAATATCCTTTTACCGATAGAACGGTTACATATCCCTTGGTAATTGAATGTATGTAAAACGATTACTGAGTTTACTGACGCATTCAATAATTGTTTGAGGTGGTAATAAGTTCAAAGAAGTATCTTATCTATTATCTACCGATTGAGACGTTAGTCTAGTTATTTCTCAATTTCATAGTTGTGAAAAGAAATTAACAGGTATTACAGCGAAATTAGCAAATAAAATGTACATTTACATCTCCCATCCCTCCCCCATACAATTTTAAAGCCTCAGTATTAAGTTCTGAAAGTAAGGTCAATGACCCCGAGTCCGGTTTCTATTACCAATGGTAGAAAATTGCTGTTTTTTATAGCCTCGATAATAGATGTTCAACTCGGAAATAGAATCGCCACCTACTGGATACGTGGTAGTATACATACTGCAACGGTAAAAAAAGACTTGAGTATAATATGGCTTCATTTATTAATTTATCAAATAAAATAAACTAAAATAAGTCCGAATAGATAATACGCTGAATGTTAATTTAGCACTGTTTAATAAAATACCTAAATATTCTTGGTCGTTAAGGAGCTTTGATACCCTTCATTTTTTGAAGTTATTTGAAATGCTTTTCATTACGGTAATAGGCATAATACCTACGCAGCATCTTAATAATAACTGTATTCAGATTGGATCCGATTCCGTCCGTCGCCTTATAATACCCTACTTAAAGCCTGCTAAACTTAAAAGTTGCCATAATTAGTAGTAGATATTAAGCTAGAGTTTGTAAGATACTGTAATGACAAAACTGGGTCCTGTAACACAGGGTTTCCTAGCTCAGGGCACAGGGTCATTATTTACTCGGTAATGTTTCATTTATTCAATAAACTTTTTTAAAATTTTTATTGCACTTTCAATTTCATTGCTTTGTAAGAATATAGGTATACATAATTTTGTATGTATGTACACTATGTATACATAGATATAAATTCTATTCTACAGAAACACTCTGTATAGATAAAAAATCTACACGTGCATAGACATAAACTATTTTAAATATAACAATTCAACTCTACAATATTTTCGTAAGTCAATTGGTAAACATTTCGCACAACATAAACGTTTAAAATGTCGTACAACTTCAGTAAAATAAAAACAGACCAAATAAAGCTGAAAAACAAAGGGATTTGCAAAAGATCAAGCCCGAAGATCAAAGACAAACAGGCAACTACTAGTGTCTTCATGCAAGCAAGTGCCGCCACTTGCTTCCACAGACTTGGCGTAAAGCCTCAAATATTTGTTTCTTTGAGGAACCTCAATTTTACCTTAAATAGGGTTGGGATTCCAAATATTTTCCTCTTTCATGTGGTTTTAATAGATGATGTTGCTAAGTATGAATATTACATTTTAGGAGATTTTATAGTTCGCCTGTTTGTTACACGCTATATAAGTAACTAACTATACTTTGACCAGGATCGACTCGTTCATGTACTATAGTCCAAGATAATTTTATTGTATTTTTGCAATGCGTTGTTTTTGCGGTAACGCGGCCAGTGTGATGGGTACATTTGGGCCGGGTACGATTCGGGGGGTTGTAATTAGTTAAGTATTAGTAAGTAAGAATGACAAAGCCTGTTTTTAATGTGACGATGTTAGTTAAGTTTTTGCAATTATCACTTAAAATATATATTTTTTGTAATTGTTATTGTTAAACTCGTTTGCAAAACCATATAACGCTTTGCTCTTAAAAAAATATAGAAGGTTACTTTTGATATTACGTATTTTTATTTTCAATCACCAGAAATGCAGATACATGAACTTACATGAAAGAGCTATGCCAAAATAAGCAAGAAACATTTTTCTGCACAAATGCTTGCAGTGAGTGTGACGCTAAGCGTTTTGAGAGCAATCGATCACGGAGTGGTCGCCCGGAGCAAAGGCGGCTGCGCCAATACTCCAGCAGGTTGTTAACTTTAGCATTCTGAGTCGTTTAAACGACATATTATTCTATAATCACATATTTATCTCGAAAATGCAATTCGACTTCTTCAATCACAAATTAGCAATTATTATAATAATTGTACAGTCAACCAATTGGAACCCTAGGCCACTGTAGGACTATGTCATTGTGACGCTATAAATCAGATTGTAAGAAATATCTTACTTCTTGTCATTTTATCTATTCGGACTTATTTTAGTTTATTTTATTTGATAAATTAATAAATGAAGCCATATTATACTCAAGTCTTTTTTTACCGTTGCAGTATGTATACTACCACGTATCCAGTAGGTGGCGATTCTATTTCCGAGTTGAACATCTATTATCGAGGCTATAAAAAACAGCAATTTTCTACCATTGGTAATAGAAACCGGACTCGGGGTCATTGACCTTACTTTCAGAACTTAATACTGAGGCTTTAAAATTGTATGGGGGAGGGATGGGGGATGTAAATGTACATTTTATTTGCTAATTTCGCTGTAATACCTGTTAATTTCTTTTCACAACTATGAAATTGAGAAATAACTAGACTAACGTCTCAATCGGTAGATAATAGATAAGATACTTCTTTGAACTTATTACCACCTCAAACAATTATTGAATGCGTCAGTAAACTCAGTAATCGTTTTACATACATTCAATTACCAAGGGATATGTAACCGTTCTATCGGTAAAAGGATATTAATTTGGAGTATTGTAAAACCTAATTCCGACCCATAAAAATATTTGGATACAGTATTTTTTTAATTAGAAATTAATAATAGGTACACACGTGTTCAGAATTGCATGGGCACAATGAATTCATTCATAAATTGACCATGCAATTCTAAACGCTATAGTACATGCAATTCTGAACGCTATAGTACATATAACACCCTTACCTTAATTAATTAACTTCGTCAAAAACCAAAATTACATAACCGGTAAGTGAATTTGGTTACCTACCAACTTATCTCAATAGTTACACAACGTGACAAAATAAGGGTAACTATTCAAATTACACATTTATTGCAGAAGGTTTTGCTAAGAATTAAGGGTTTGTTGAATACTTGCCGTACTACAGAAATAGTTATTTGACACCGTCAATAGATCGATATTAGAATAATTGTAAACTCTAGTATTAGAATTCAAAAATGGCGCCTATCACCGCATGTGTACTCAAAAGTTGCGCTGAAAACTATTAATAAAATAACAATAACAAGTATTTTTTTATACAACTTTTACTTTTAATTCTCTCCTCCTCCTCCTCCTATTGTGATCCTATTCTGAAATTATTATTTTTAATTCGGATATCTGTGTGTACAGCATCAATAAATTGCTCTATGTAATAATTTATAATTTGTTGAAGATTCATAAGTGCTTGTTGCTAGGTCATTAATGGAATTGCATTGAATTTAAAATTGAACTGAACTGTATTTTTTCAAATTAATGCATGTTAGAGCCGGTGTAGCTTTATTTATTTTTAATTCGACGTTCAAAAGTGCACTGTAACATGCCTACTTGAAAAATAAATATTTTGATTTCATTAACCATTTAGAAATTGCTAGATCAAGTAAGTGAGTTCTAAACAAAATTAGCTTTCATTTGCTTCACACGTTGGTATGATGCGACTTCTTCCTGCTCTTCCCTAGCAAAAACTAATGAATTGCGAGCTATTTGTTTCATTCATGCAGATTAGCACTCAATAGGCTTCGTTAATGTTAAATAATTTTTATGGGAAATTGATCGGTATGCTTATAAAATGCATATCTTAAAATGCTACGGTGAGCGTCAAATTTTATACCTGCGCCTATTACCCATTTAACTTATATGCAATTTTCTTTGAAACTCAATTTTTAGGGTTCCGTACAAAAATGGTTAAAACAAACCCTTATGGTGTGACTCAGTATGTCTGTCTGCCTGTTACATCTGGAGAACTACTTAAGCTGACGATTTGAAATAGTTATAAACAAGGTTAACTCAAAGACATTGAAAGAGGATTCATCATATAAATTTATTTTCAATGAAAAATACCTGATAAAAATGGGGGCAAAAATTAAAAGTTTAGTTACTGTGTCATCTCAAAAATTTGTGTAGTCTGCTACAGGGTAACATTTCTTCTACTTACACTTTTTAAGTTTCCTAACTAAAGCACAAAACTGTCGTTTAAAGCTGTGCGGCAAACCCAACTGTATTAGACAGGTATTATGTTTATATGGCTGTATATAAATTTAACTTGGTGTACTTTTATTTGTTGTTCAGTTTCTCTATTTTAAAACAAAATGAATTCAAAGTAACGTAACATTAAAATAATACAAAATATGCAATAAAGTTATATAATAAACTACGCAGAAAAAAAAACCAATATAAACAAAATGTAGATTAAGACTGCTTCATTATTTATAAATTTTTCTCTCTTTAAACGCAATCTCGAGTGTAAAAGCCAGATAATCTAGTAAATGTTAGTGTCACAAAATATAAAGAAATGCCCACTAATTAATTAAAGGCCATCATGTTTTCCTCGCTAGGAGGGCGCTACTGTGCAACCGTTGACATCAGCTCCGTAAAAAATATTGCTAAATATATACAAATAATACGTGAATAGGCCGTAATTGTGTAAAATAATACTAATTGAGTAGTGACTAAAGGTGAAAAATGTGGAAAACATTATTCTGCAACAGTGGCTATGTTTTTGGACCGAAAAACGACTGTGCAAGAACAGTCATAATTTGTGTTTATTATGGTGTTTAGAAGAAAAAAAATTGACTTATTTGGTGGCAGCAAGATCCAGTGAACTATTTTAGTGACATTTAAATGACTATATAACTATCGAATAGTGAAACCAGTGAAAAATAACCTAACTTTACAATAATAGTGCCAAATCATACCGGCAAACGTCAGAAATAATCACATCGCCTATACAAGTAGTGCCATCTATCACGAACCCCAAACACTACTAAATAGCATTTCATAGTGATTAGCATTAGGATACGATGAGGTAATGAGTTTTAAATAGACATGAATTTCTCATGAGAGAAGGGAATAGCTATAGCGAATGTTTATGCGAATGAAAGGGACAAAAGATTCATGAGAGAAGGGAATAGCTATAGTGAAGGTTCATGCTAATGAAAGGGACAAAAGATTTCATTTGCTGAGGCGTTATTTGAAACATAAATGCAAACGTGTTTCTAGATACACGCTTTTGTTTAAGAAAATATACCTCTAAAAAAACGTCATGCGTTAAAATTTGAGCAGAACGTCTCTTGCACGTTGCCCCATCGCCTATTGTACACTTGAAATTTTTACTATCGTAATGCTGTCCAGGCCTCCTCTGATACAGAACGCACACATCCCTACTACTGACGTTAGCGCCGTGGAGTGATGAACAGCAAAAATTACTTAAGAATTCTTGGCGTAAATCCACTTTTAAAACATATGAAGGGGCTTGGAAACGTTGGAATTAGTTAAATTTTTGTCCGATTTATACCTAGTTAATAACTAATGTTACAACACGATCCTATTGCACAAATCGGTTGTGACTACTTTATGTAACACTGAATAGAATAGTCAAGCCAACTAAGTTCGCATGTGTTAGTAAAGCATATTTTAAAGTCGATTGCTATTAAAAACCCAAAGCCATTATCATCAAAACCACCTATTTGGGATGTTAATAAACTAACATCATTCCCAAAGAGATTGGAAGTCGTAGGGCGACGCGCCTAAGGTTGTCACACTAAAGAGGTCCGTGCTCTGTGATCAGTCCTGTCATAGATGACAACAATGTCTTTCAAACATCGCAATATACCGCAATATTATTGTTACTTTGCTCAGGACGACGCATTCATGATTTGGCGCTTCTTACCACAGATCCTAGCCATTGCATTAGCTCGGAAAATAGCATAATTTTTTGGCCCCAATTCGGGTCAAAAGCTGATACTAGCAAATATAGACAGTCAGGATGGAAATTATTGCCAAACACTAATGTCCATAATTTAGATACATACTATGTTTTTATTAGGTAAGTGAAAGACGTAACGCAGCAAAGACGGCTAATTTATTTGTTACAATTAGGGGCGAGGCGCGAGCCGCATCCCGTATAGTAATCAGGTGAAAATCTACCATATTATTGGGTGAAAACCTTATTCAAAGAGGCTGGCATTGAAGGGACAGGAAGCACCCGATCAGCGGTAGCTTAAAAAAGTTGGCTAAACAACCATTCATTAGAAGACATTTTAGCTCAGGGAAATTGGCAATCCTGTAATACCTTCCAAAGGTTTTATAGGCGGGTAATGAGTGAAATTGATTCAAATAACATTACACGATTATTTAATCCAATTTAATAACATGATCATACTGTTACGCTGGACATGTGAACAAAACTTCAAATGTGATTTTTCATGCCTCAGAAGCGTTTTCAGCAGGCTGAAAAGTGATTTCAGGCCGTTTTAGAGGTCACATACTAGAAGATTGAAAATTTACCCCAGTTGCCGTTGTTTTCAGGCGCCTGAAACATGTTTTCAGTTCGTTTCAGGCCACCCTCTACCAGATGGCACAATAACCTGAAAACCCGTTTTCAGGCGTTTTCAGGACCCCTTATGGGCCCCTGAAGTACAATTCAGTATATGGCGAAATTTCTCGAAGGAGTGAAAGAGACAGCACTCTTAGAAAGAGATAGCTATACGGAACATTCGAGAACTGTGTGAAAGAGACCACTCTTAGAAAGAGATAGCTATACGGAACATTCGAGAAGGGTGTGAAAGAGAAGTATAGAAAGAGACGGTAAGAGTCGAGAACGTTCTCGAATACTCGCGGACACACCTGCCTAGTACCCAGCCGCATCTAGAAGCATCGCGAGAAGTACTTAGGTACCTACTCGCGAACTTACTAGAATCGAAGCCGACCTGTCGAGGCAAGATTTGGCTGGAACATTCTGGAACCATCAGGAGTACCGCTAACGGGTATATATAGCGGCAGCCTGCGGCCACGGGGGTAGTTCAATTCTGAATGCGATACAGTGCGGATCAAGAGCGAATCGGAGTGAAGTATAAGTGACGAGTGCGTTAAATTAGTGTGTGATAATTGTGTTCAAGTACTGTGTTTAGTGTCTTGTAAGTAGCAATAAAGCCTCAGTTTTAATTAGTGGTTAATTAGTGCATTTTTTATAAAGTACCCACCCCTAAAACGTAACAATACTGTTATAATTAATGATAAATTGATAATGTATACCTAAGTAGCATTACATGAATAATTGATTATCACCTTGTTGATTTACAATAATTGTTCTTAAGAATATTAAAAACCCAGTGTTTACAATATTTATAATTATGATATTTTTTTTTATAAATAACCAGAATTAAAAATTATGTATATCTAAGTGACATGATTAACACCTTGTTGATTTGTTTACAATGAATTTGTTTGCTATGATTATGATTAAAGTGAACTCCAATAATTATGACATAATTAGAATGTGAAAATAATATTATGTTCTTAATTGCCTGATAACTTCAATAAAATTACCTATACAATTTTAAAGATGTGTTCTTATTACATATATCACATTGGCGAAAATTTCCTATGATTTCATCTCGAGTGGCACCACCAGGCGATAACAAACAGGTCTCAATTATAAAGCTGCAAGCATGCCTACCACGAACATCGAAAATTGGCATTGACGGGAAAACCTCTTTGTCACTCCAATCCAATATCGTTCGATTTTCGTGGTATAGGCCCAGTGACGATCAAGTCATTGAATAGCAGCGTTTTACCTGAAATAAAACGCATATTATTAAATACTTTTCAATACAGTTGCTCAAAAAGTGCCCTTTTTTTGGCTGTTTTGCGTGCGCAAAGTTTGTTTTTGCGAACTAGTGCTTTTTACTTTTCCAATCTTTTTAAATTTAGTTGTGTTCCAATTCATGACTGCTTACCAAAGAGTATTATTGTTCGTTAGCTTTACCGAGCCGTAATAAAACTAAATACCTACTATTAACGCAATAATATTAAAGATATTGATATTTCATATTTCAATAATTACTTCTTCATCATACTAATGATCATTCATTAAAAATATTAACATTGAAAACAGTTCTTATAAATCTGTGTGTATGAAACGGAACAGAGCCTACGAAACGTCAGTCAAAGTAGAGGCGTTTTTCAATTAGGTAAACATGTTCGAAGGGCCTCTAAGACATGACGATACGATTTGTCACATGCGATTTATTATTTTGTTAATGAGAAATAATGGTTATGATATTGAAAATGAGTAAGTAAGTAAAGAAGATAAGATAAATATTTTGAAGATGTTCTTGATAGTTTAGTTACAATAGTGTTACGGAAGTAATAAAAAACTTTCAAATTCGTTCTTATGTATTTAATTTTTTTTCGCATCTGTATTGAAAAACGTCGTTCGATACACGTGCGGACATGTCATTTTTCACTCATCCCGAGTAATGCCACTTGCCTACGGCTCGTGTCAAGATACCTCGGGACTCGTTAAGTAATGACATACTTTCCGCACTAGCATCGAAATGTACTATTCTTCACTGGAAGCTTTCATTTTATTTCTGCCAATTGAGCCAATGAGGAATGGTAGCTCGACATCGTTCAAGAAAACGATAGCGCGCTACCGCCAGGTGTCGCCACTGAGTTGGATATTGTGGTCAATTTCGTATGAAAATTGTTGAAAGTTGGACGCAACCAGATATGCTCTCTCAATTATAAAGCTTTCAGTGAGGTAAGTATTTAATATGCGTTTTATTCCAGGTAAAACGCTGCTCTTAAGAAAATCTAATTTGACTAATTGTCGTAACACAATGCAAACAAATCATTTAACTACGCCCTCAATTAAAGCTAAATATATAAAAAAAATACCCATATGTTTTTTTTTGGTTACGAGCATCTTTGACTGAAGGTTTTTTAACGTTCAACAAAAACCTACTCATCGGGATGATTCTAACAAGAACAAAAATAACTGGATTGCGTTGGTTTATCGCAGAGTTCCGATGCCCACCTCCTCCGGTCTCCATTATCAGATCAGGTCGATGGTAACATGACATTGCCATGTCACCCGACTTAGGTACATTAAGTGTAAAGTTTCAACGTTACTATCTGAGAGTAAGCGTTATTCTCAGAATAAAAATTTGGTAAAACGCAGCCTTAGGCCTTAGTTCTTGGTTAAAAAGTTTGGTCAAGTCCAGCCTTAATCGAATAAGTACTTAATGTTTTCCTTAATATAATTTAACTGTCGTAAGTCATACTGACATTAATTTGAAACGGTTAAAACTCACGTATTTTCATTTCTACCAACTTAAAATTTTCAAAAGGAGAGGTGCTCAATTCGTGTGATTTTTTTTTATCTTCTCACAATAGGGATGACATGTTTCAACGGCATCGGGCAGTAAGGTCCGGCCGAGACTTCTTTTTTTATCTCGGCCGAGATCGAGACCCAGACCGAGATTAAATTGAGTTCTCGGCCGAGACCGAGACCGAGACCGAGATTTTATAATAAATACGAAAAACGCGCATTTTCCCCAAAAAATATGTAATAGACTAATAGTCAAGAATTAAACTGTTGTTTAATATAGCCATCACTAAAACACAACATTTACAGTAAAAGCTTGAGAAAAAAGTTATAATTTGCGATACGTACGATAACACGGTACACTTTAATTGCTTAAAATACCCACCAAAATCGCAAAACGCGTCAAAATGGAAAGTTCGGCCAAGGCCGAGAGCCGAGACCGAGATCTCGGCTCAAATTTTGGCCGAGACTGCCGAGACCGAGACCAAGACCGAGATCTCGGTCGGACCTTATCGGGCAGTCATCGTCGGACAGACAAATTGGTGTTGTCACCTTCGCGTTAATGTTTCCCATTATTCTAATTCTCTCTAATTTAGCGTACTCTAATTTAGCTTACAAGATTTGACCCAAACAAACAAGTTAAATAAACGTTTGTACCTACCTAAATAAAAAAAAACCAAGTTAAATAAAAGCTTGTAAATGTAAATACGACTAAGCAAGTGTTTGTTTTTATGATTCGTTTAGTGAAAATTTTCATTTTTTATTGTATTTAAGGCAAAGTTAGCAATGGTAAAGCATTTGATTTTAATACATAACTACAGTTTCAATTAATTTGCTTAATTGATAACGGGGTCTCAAGTGTTAAGGTATGTTTGTTTGTTCGACGATAACTCGAGTATCGTTGATCGGATCGTCTTGAAATTTATAGCAGGTGGTTAGATGAGATAAAGAGAATTTTGAAGTTCGAATATGAGATAAATCGTTCAAGGGGTTGCCGAGATATAGGAGTCGCGAGTTCAAGTTCGGGGCGAACCACTAGCTTCAATTAACAATCTCTTCCGGTTTTTAAGAACACTTTTTTTTTTGGAGATTTTTTATTTATTTATGTATCAACCACTTTGCTAATCTCTGTAAATAATTACAACTTGCCTGCAACAATATCCATAGCAATGTTTCTTTAGAGAATTTATGAATGCAATGAATTCATTGATAAATTGCCCATGCACTTTTGAACGCATGTGTACTTAAGTAAACCACATACCTACTTAAGTAAATCGCAAGTATCGCAACACAAATGTAAGTTACAGATTTTTGTAGTTACGTAATTCTGTAAATCATTTCTCCTCCACCAACGAGTACTATTACAGACTACACAGACACCGCATAAAGCGTTTATAAAGAGAATTCACAGTTACTAAGCACAGTTACCTATTTGTAAATTTCTACGATTCTACGAGTAACCGACTACCACCTACTCCATTACAACTGATATTCCATGCTCACCCCTAAAACACAGTCATTGTAAATTGTTTTTCATGACACCTGCTCGTAAATGGTGATATTATATGCAAGCATACTAAAACTTAATGAGCTGTATTAAGCCCATGGTCTTAAAGGATTCTCATACTACTTTATCGCCCGCCCGGAGCTCCATGAGGGCCTGCGCTCCACGCGCTCGCCGCACGTAGTCGTATTGAACTAACTCGTGTTACAATTAAATTCACACTCGTTCGCAATTTCTTGTTTATCGCCCATAATACACAATGTACTATTAATCTTTAAGAGAACAGATAGTAAACATTAGGTGCAACGTGCAACTGAAATAAGCGCTCGCGCCTCCATACTAAATTAGTACGAGACTGCATAATTATATGCGGTAACCGCGAGTCTTGTATGCTGTCTAGGAGTTGAGGTACTATCATAATTATCATAATTACTTAACACCTATATCATATTATAATGGTTAGACTTTACAGTGCCAGCATGCCAAAAAACCGATTTAATACCTAGGTACTTAATTAACTTACAAAGGGTGTTTCAGAAAAACCAGTCCAACCGGTTAAGGCATGATAAAGAAAATTACTTCAATACGAATGCATTCAAAAACATTGCCCTTCTTGCGGCAGTAAGGTAAAAAATGGAAGTCAATTTATTTGTATGACTCGATATATTTTTTCTAATTTAAGTTTAAGTTGTGCTGTGCGCCCTGAACATACCCAACACATTAACTACATAATATACAACAGTGGAACCTCGATAACTCCAACCTCTATAAGACAAAACCCCCTTTAACACTAATTAAAATGCTATTTTCTTCCTTCCTTTATTTATTTATAACCAGAAATAAAACGATTCGCTTCATGGGTATTCAGTACAAACAATCAATACCTACAAATTTGACCTCCATAACTCGAAAAATTTAATTCGGCCTCTATAACTCGAAAAAACCGATTTATTATTTTGTTTACCTCTTTATCTCGAATTTATTTAGCTAACAGATATATCAGTATAACTTGAGTTAATTGTAAGGTTGTGCTTTACGTGATTGTATTAGTGATGACCTTTCTAAAACAATATTTTGATTGGTTTTACCTCTGTAACTTGGAACCTCTTTAAACCAAGCTAACCCCTATAAAAACCTCTGTAAGTCGAGACCTTTGCCTGAATGAAAACTCGATAACACGAACTTTTTGGCGTTTCCCTTGAAGTTCGTGCTCTCGAGGCTCCACTGTACTCATTCAAATTAGATTAGATGATACTGATGATAGTAATTCATTGTAATTGAAAGGCGTATTATTTTGGCAAATTTTCCGCAAATTACATGATTTGTTATTAAGAATGTCTTGTTTTTTGGCACGTTTTGCAGCTTAAAGAATTGTGACATGAGTTGGTACCACGTACTAACTTGGACTTTGCAAGTAAGAAGATTTTAGCATTTCTATGAGGTTTGTTCACGTTTTAACAGAAATAATTAAACACTAGTTAGAAAGAATAGGCTGGTTGACTTTTTTATTATTATTTTATTAATGAGGATCAATTGTCAGTAACGCGACTCTAGTGAGAACCCACTAGAGTATTTGTTCAGATATTTTTGAACACCTCGGGCGTTCTGATATATCTGATGGCGACTTTACGCGTCACAGTCGTGGTTACAGCTGGGGCCCTATTCGAACGTGTTTAAGTGACATTTTGATGCGAACTTCCGTGGAAAAGTGATCAATATCTTAATAACATGAAATAAAAAGTTCCTTTTAAAAAGGATAAGGGTGCGTTTTTAATGAGCGTGGAATCTAAGGCCCACAAAACATGTCGAGCACCCGAGTCGGGGTACGATAATCATATTGTTTTTATACAAAATGTCATCAACATATGTGTGCGGTGTACCGATTTTCAGTATGACACCTAATCAATGTCAAAAATTTCAAGATGACAACCGTAGTCGTAGAGAAACATTCTAGCGACGAGCGATCACTGGTAAAAATATCGCAGATTTTTACGGACACATGATACGTATCATAAATATCATGATGCTAGACTTTCTTGTTTCTGGAAGACGAGTAGGTACCTATATTTTGTTATAGGCTGGGACAAAGATATAATTGGTATAATAAGTATTGATATGGCCATGGTACCTACTAAAACTACACTGAACGTGGCCCGACATGCTTTTGGCTGGTATATTTTAATGATTGCTTGGATGAGGCAATGACGATATCTTCGGGGCGTTTTAAATTATGCTAAGCGTGATGTACGAATACCTACGACGAATACATTCAGGGCTTGGGGTTTCTTGAAACATCCAATAACCTAAATCTACGTTTACGTATAAAATTCTAATTTCGAAATATTAAGAAAATCTGTATCTGTATTCCTATACTGAACTTAGTTATCGTTTTTTGGCTGAGGGGAAATTAACCGGCGATATAGGGTTCTACGTTCCTACGTTTGGGCAATCCGTCGGATCTCCATAGGGTGGTGAATATAACATGACCAAACGTAGGTATATAGCCGGCTATAGTATAGAAAGGAAACGCCCTGCAATTGCAGAGATGCAAATTTAAATTCGTCATAAAACAGCGCTGCCTGTGTCACATTACACTCCATATCCAGGTTATTTACAAGACGATAATAAATTTAATGACATAATAACTAAGTCGCCTCTGTCTGTACTGTATTATGCGCTTGCTTTGGCCGCGAAAGTGTTGACAGATTGACCGTGCGTACCTGTAACAACTTCTGTATTGTGTGTTTACTGTTTACCATGAGTTCTACGACTTCTACATAACCGTAGTATATAGCGACTGCGTGATTCGATAGTATTTCCATCTACCAGTCAATAACGAGTGAGATGCACTGACAGAGCGTTGACTTAGACGCTAGCGACTATACTCGTATATTTCTACAGTAAATTTCAAAGTCGTGGTAAGCACCCTGAACTGCTGTGCCATATTTCGCCACATAGGTACGCTTAAGATGCCTGAGATGATTGCATGGTCTGCATACCAGCAGCCATCCTTCTTCTCCACCGATTGACAATTTCCAGACACTTGGATTACGAGATCCCCAGATCCTTATCCACTCTCTTCCTCACTTATCTTACTAAATGAGAACAGTACTGCTAACTAGAGAGCTTTCATTGTTTTTCAAATAGCAAACCATTTTCCCGGGTTAACTCTTAGTTTATCAATTGTTTCAGTGGGTAATAGTACCCATATGTACGAGTAATTAATACTTCTTGTAAATCAATTATACCTATTTCTAGAACTTCATAATTTTCATAATATTTCGCCAGAAGATGCCAAAATTTGATTTCAAAATGGGATGATGACGTTCAGGATGACAAGTTGCAGCAACGCGGGTTCTTAATTGAGTAAGGGATTTTTCAATCATTTAACTTTGAGATCAGGAGGCAGCTAGCGACCTTAATCGGGAGAGTGGCGTATGTATTTTTGATGATACATTAGGAGAGGCCAAGAAGAAGAAATAAGGCCAAAAAAAGCTGTCCAACTGAGAGACTCCCCAGAGCACCTCGTTTTTATTGCTCCGTACGAAACTTTGTTTACGGAGCATTTATCAAAATATGAAAAAGCAATAAAGAAAGACAGATGCAGAAAGCCATGTTTATAATTGACACACTTATTTTAACAATAAATATTTCGATTCCAAAATGAGAACTCGTTACTTACATTTTATTTTCTTTTACCTGAATTTGACCGCATAGCATACGGATTATGAAAGTATGGATAATGTCCATAGTCATAGCTGGGCCTGTCGTGTTCCTCCTCGACCTCCAGGGGCAAGTCTACAGAGGTATTTTGCACAAAATTTGTTACCCCGTCAAACGTAGCGTGGAACAAATCGGAAAGCGTATATGTTCCTAGTCTTTTCAGCACTCTAACCTTAAGATCATCAAAAATGGATCGTAGATATGATAACGCCTGCAACGCGAGCTCTTCTATTGCTTCTCTGAACTGGTGTCTTAAAGCATAAGCGAGTGATCCTAGTTGTTCTAGATCTTTAGTGTGGAGATCGTCAGCCGCCTCGCCGATTATGTCTTTGTAGTCATCGGAGTCGATTCTCAGGAACCTGCTGACTACGGAAGGGCCTACGCCTGGTTTCAAAGTGGAAGCAGCGTAGGACTGAAGGACTACGCTTGCTAAAGCAAGTGCAATGAAGGTTAGGCGGTACATCTGAAAATTATACATAGGTTTTTTTTTGTTTGTTTTGAATACACTGCCTACAATCTCTTCTGTTTTGCCTCAAGGTTGACAGGTAGAGAATACCGCATGGCGTTAAATCCGCTTTTAGTATATTAAGCTTTCTTTTCTGCAAAAGAGTTTAGATAAATAGGTACTTTAACAAGAGTTAAACGAGAAGACATAGCTTAGTACCGATTTACTGTTGGATGGTTATGATTAGATACGTGATTAGCGAATCAAATGAATCTTTATGCGGGATCATGAAGAAAAACTTGGTATGTGGCGAAATATGCACGCGCGTCCAAAAGTGCATGGGCAATTTATGAATTCATTCATTCATAAACTGCCCATAGAAATTTGAACGCGATAGTAGACTGTAAAAGTGAAATACTATACATTTCAGGAAAAATGATTGGCGTTAGCAATATGAAAACGGATAAAAGCATACTCACATTTGTCTGAATAATTTTATTCTCCTCCTTAAATTATACCACTGCAGCACTGGCGCACAAGGCACAAGCTACACTGGTGGGTCAAAAACGCATTAATCGTATTTTATACTATCACCACATTATTTAGCTGTCCACATTAACGTAATGATATAGGGATATGAATCATAAAATAAATTGCGTTTGTTGACTAATTCATAATTTTGGTTATCCATCATTTCATGGACTATTATTTAAATACTTACTTTACTAATAACTTAAAATTATGGGTTTAAGTAATTAATTCGATCGTCATCATGTACATAGGTATAATCCTATTAATATGGAAATATCTGATACCTACCTGTCTACGTACTTACTTCGCTGTAAAGTACTAAGTCATTAAGCATTTTGTAGAATTTTGTTGGAAGAGTCATACCGACTCGACTCGACTTCGGTACCGTGTGTGTGCGTGTACTTAATGCTAAATGCTGAGCCTATACCACGAAAATCGAACGATTGCGGATTTGTATCTCCATCTCTGCCACACTTGCTTATTGGAGTGACAAAGAGGTTTTCCCGTCAATGCCAATTTTCGATGTTCGTGGTAGGCATGCTGAACTGTCTTTGCTCTTCCGGTCGCAAAGCTATTCGGCTTCTGTTCAACTGTATTATCTAGCTGTATTTTCCGTAGAGTTCACAACTTTTTGCAGTAGTGTTATGATCTTGTAGTACCTATACTACCCTGAGTTTCAGAGAACTGTTCATCTTCTCATGGGAGAAGAAACCAAAAAATAATCTTATTCGATTTTCTTTAGTTCCTTGAAAGATTCTTTGCGAGTGAGTATAAGTCGTGACAAAATATTTACTTAATCCTCAATGACACAGGAAATGTAATTTCATTGCAATTTTTGTTTGTTTATTTTTTTATCTTGCCTGGCAATTGTTAAGCTTACTGATATGCGAGATATGGAGAGATGTGACAATGAGCGTAATGAGATAATCTGTTCTCCTTGTATGTGATTTCCACGGCGTGTGGCAATGGTTCGGCGGAGCGCGGGCACAGCCGCCGGCGCGCGCGCCGTCCGGCTGTCAGTCTAATCTATCAGCTCCAAGCGGTTCGGTGCTATACTGGCTAAATTACTACCGATTCGCGCGGGATTAAAAAAAAAACACTTTTTATTTTTAATAATGTGTCATTAAAATTTTCCTAAAACTACAGTGAAAACTAAAACACAACGTTAACGTGTAGGTAACGCTGTCAAAAAATAAAATACATTTTGTAAATACCGTGAAAAACTGAAACTTACCTATGGGCGAAGTAAAATATAACAGTTTTCCAGACATTATGAGAAAGTGTTTCAAAATGGGCCTCTTTAAAAGTAAGTACCTGAGCGCAAATTTATCCAATATCCATGTTTTCGGGTTTGAGATGTTGATCGACATTTTTAAATTAACTTTTTTATTGCGAGTTTTCGTAATGAGTAAGGAATAAGTACATATGGATAACATTCATACAATAATATTATCGTATACCTAATTTAAAAATGAGATCCGTAAATCTACTCAAGCCAGATTCTTATTACGGAAAATCGGAAGCAGGATATAACGAAAATGTTACTAAGAAATGCTGTAATGCTATAAGTACCTATTACTTATAGCATTTTTGAAACAATCAAATTAAACCAGTTCAGTGCGTGTAATAAATGTCTGCTTATGCATTACAATACAACTAAATCTGTCAATCCCGAGGAAAAAAATATTTGGTGCAATAGATACATCTCCGTTTAAGATTAGTTCATCATTATGTAATTAACTTACTAAGTACTCTTACTAGTCCCATCAGAGGTCTCTGAGCAGTGTTATAAGCCGGGAAAACTCGAGGAAGAAGAAGAAGAATTAACTAGCCGTAGTGACAAAGTACTAGACAAAGATTAAAATATTTATTTATTCATTCACCGAAAATAATTAAACACTATTGGCAATGAAGTACAAAGTATGAAGTTAAATTTCACAAAATTAATTCTTTCATTCGGTAAATTCAGCGCTTCCGAAATAGCACGTCTTTATTTGTGTCTAAAATATCCGTTTTAATGATATTTGAAGAAAGTTCACAAATAAACCTACTATTTAATTTGACTTAAATTAATTTGGAAACAGTAATAAATATATAACAGTAATAAATGACACCGCCATTACATATTCGAAACAAATTTATTACGTCTTTGTGTTGTGATGCCGATAACACCTGCTTATTGCCTAATATAGGCTTATGTGACTGTTTCTAGTAAAAGGTACGAGTTTGTCGCTAGCTGATAAGGCGCTAATGCCATAAACATTCATTTAGAAATGAACCTTATCAACAAGCGACAAGGTGGTACCTTTTACTACAAATAAGCACATAGGTATGTAAATGTATGTTCATTGTATATGCACGAGTGGGTAATTAAGAAAAATATTAACAGTGGCATTGAAATTTAAACACGTTTTTACATAATCTTAACAATGAAGTATGAAATTACAGAAAAAGCATATTACTCCGTCACTGATCGTCTGACTGATAGTTTTGATAAGTAAGTACTGATCTCATAATTTTACGTCTAGATTATATTATATAGCTTTTATGTTTAGATATATATACATTACGGATTTTTAAACGTATATACTTTACGTTACGTTTAAAAATCTGTAATATATGTGCTTATAATTTTAGCCATTAGGTACCCTACTGAGGGTCTATATGATACTCATACTATTTATAAAAACTTTTTTATACAACCATGGTGCAATTAAGTGATTGGAGGATTAAGTGTAACCTGCATGCCCGATAATAACATAATAACACCGTGTTTACAAAGTTTTTTATAAAAAATATAAAGAAGGCATTACGTACTTTTTTATCATCTATGCTAAAACTGTACTGTAATAGCATTGTCCGAAAAAAAACGTGTTGATAATAAATTGATAACACGTGAAGTTGTAGGAAATTCGAGAGATAGGACATCGCATACATATATGACTCATGTCATATTAAAATCCCTTCAGACCGCAGAATGTACACTGTAAAGTCTTATACGAAAAACTCTCATTTTTTCTTCTACGTCAGTCAGCGAAAAAAATTGCGGGTTTTCAACATAACATTCCGGAATTAAAAAATTTAACTTTGACTAAACCAAATATCCGTCCAATTTAATCTTTGTCTCTCTAATCTAATGCAAAAATATTTCAAATATTTTCGCGCAACGAATGAAACAAATTGAAAATTTCAATTCGCTGGTCGAGCGGGCCCCGCCGCCGCGCGGGGGCCGGGGAACAATCTGTGCGTCGCATGCATCGGTGCAGCACCACAATGATCCTCCTACCTTTCATCTCATGTTTGTTTTCAGCTCCGAATAGCCAACATAAATAACGAATTTGCGAATAGTTGAGTTTCATAAACCTTAGATTAAATAGAATATGCTGAAACTAAGCAAAATGATTTTGTAACTATGTACCTATACCGATTGTACCGAACCTTTTTTTATCGTTTGCTTGATGTGTTTTTTTTTTATAAAAGTTTACGCACAATAAACTCGTGCTTAATTTACTAAAAAGGTAGGAAAGTAAAATATGACAAGAAAATTACAAAATGACGTTAAATAAATAAAATAAAAAACGTTTGTACATATAGTTTCGGCCCCAATAGTTTGTAAGGTAGGTTAAGATAGTGTTTTTTTTATTGTTTACTTTTATGTCAGTTATTTGAAATAATTATTTTTTATTCTAGAAATAAACGGTACTTAAACTGAAAATTTAAAAATTCGTATAGTATCTGACTATATTCGTATTGTATGCATGTTCATCGCAAAATTTAAGCGACTGCACCTAATGTTTCAATACATGGGTTGTAAAATACAGAGCACGCGTATAAATACGTACCCATTTACCTACCCACGCTAGAAGATCATTAATCCTAAGACATTAGTAGTAATATCGTAAGTAACCGCTTATCATCAGTTCATCACGTTAAGATACGTGTTAATGACTCCCCAGGTTACCCAACCAAATTATCAAAACAATAAAACTCGAGCAATTTTCTACTTCGGTGTCATAGAACGCATTGCAACATTTGCAATTACCATCGTCCTCCGTTTGTGGGAAATTATGACTGAGCGGACTGGCGATGCATTTTGGTGTGCAATCAGTGCTTGCACAATATGCTTGTTGTCGCTAAGGGATGGCAACACCAGGTGACGACTGCTGACGTCACATCCGAGCGAGCAAAGTGGTTACGACGGGTTTCTCGTGCCACCTACCTGTGGTGGAAGGGAGAAGACCGGCGCGCCACACTTTTGTACTTGACTCCGAGCAAGAACGTTGTCTTGAGATTATTTATTAGTGTTCCTTGTTGAAATATATATTTACCTTGATTATAATAATATTCTTGATATCTTGGTTTTATTTATATCAGAAGTGTTTGAAACCACACGCTATGGCGCCAAAAAGAAAAAGTAAAGATATAAGCCGTAAAAGTAGAAGTAAAGATAAACGTAAAAGTAGAAGTAAAGATAAACGTAAAAATTCACACAAGAAGCGTAAAAATAAAGACCGCTCACCCTCGGAGTCAGGCACGTCTCGAAGCAGTTCGTCATCAAGTAGTAGCTCCTACAGTAGTAGTAGCTCCGAAAACAGGAGGAAACATCGCAAGAGGAACAAGAGAAGTCGTAAGCGCTCCGAAACCGTGAGTCAGAATGTGTTATTATCTTCGGTAATTCCTGAGTTTGATCCTTTGATTGACGACGTATCGATGTGGCTTAATGTAGTGGATGCTAACGCTCGGGCTTTCGGATGGTCAGATAAAGTAATTAAATATCAGGCGTTACAAAAGTTACGAAATACTGCGAAAACGTGGTACGATTCGTTGCAAAAAAATCGTACTTGCTGGACTGCTTGGGATTGGAAAGACTGGCGCAATGAAATGTTAGACACGTTTCAAATTAATAGAAATATGTATTCGTTGCTATCGGAAATGATGACGGCTAAGCCCAATGAAGGACAATCTTTGTACGAGTTCTATTTTACGCAGAAAAGTAAGATCGACCGGTTGCGGCTATCGTTCAAAGAGAAAGATGTGATTTCGATTATAGTAGGAACTATTGGGGATAAAAACATTTGTACAGCGGCGGAAGCTGGTAATTTCCAGTATTTAGATGAGTTAGCTTCATTTTTACATGGCAAAACATATACGACGGTAGAAACAAAACAGTTAAATAAAAATAATGCAACCAGTGTACAACCTAGGCAGCACACTTCTCGATCTTATGTTAGTGGGTCGGGTTTGAGGAAATCAGAGCCCAATAATGAAGGCATTGCTAATGAACATTCACAAACGAAAATTACTTGCTATTCGTGCGGTGAAATTGGACACAAAAAAATTAATTGTAATCAAAAAGATTCCCTTAAATGTAACTTTTGTCAGAAACCTGGACATTCAGAGGCGGCCTGTAGATCTAAACCGAAAACTAAGACTGAGAAGTCGGCTGAAGTAAAGTTCATTAGTACATCAAACTCCCATGAAAAATTTTATAAGGAAGTGTATTTAAATGATTGTAAACATCGAGCTTTCATTGATCCGGGCAGCGGTTGCTCATTGATGATACCATCTTTAGTTGCTGAATTAAATTTAGTTCCGCGGCAGTTAGACATACCGGTTAGGCTCACCGGATTTTCGAAAGGTACATGCGAGGAGGTGACGGAAGTAGTTTCAGTGATGGTTAAACTGGATAACGCGGAATTAAACGTGGAATTCTATGTTTTTAATGGGCTATCGGGAAGTGACATTCTTATAGGTAGAAACTTCACCGAAAGTAAAGATATTATGTATACGCGGATAGGTGACACATTGATGTTCCAACCGGTAACAAAAGAGCAAATACATTTTATTGAAACATCAATGTACAATACTAGTAGTGCGGAGCATGTTCAAATTTTACGCGATCTGTTTGCAAAGTATCCGAAGTGTGTAGCAAACGACTTATCCAATTTAGGGGAAACATCATGCGTTGAACTTGACATTGAAGTTACCACTAATAAACCCGTGTGTCAACGACCATATCGCATGTCGGAGTCAGAAAAAGAAACTACGAGGGAAATCATTGATGATCTATTGAAAAACAATATAATACGTGAGAGTAATTCACCTTACGCGAGTCCGGTTTTATTAGTGGATAAACCCAATGGCCAAAAACGCTTATGTGTTGACTATAGACAACTGAATAAGATAACTGTCAAGGAAAAATACCCGATGCCGATTGTAGAAGATTTAATAGATAGGATGCGCGGTTGTAAATATTTCACGTCATTAGATTTGAAGTCTGGATACTATCAAATTAAAATTAAGGAGGATTCTGTCCCTAAATTTGCTTTTATAACTAGTGAGTCAAAATATGAATTTTTGAGAATGCCATTCGGAATATGCAACGGACCTCCGGTGTTTCAGAGATTGATGGATACGGTATTGGGTAAACTTAGATTTGGCCGTGTTGTATGTTTTATGGACGATTTATTAATAGCGACTGAGACAATGGAGGAAAATATTCAATGTCTTGAATCAGTTTTGAGTCTATTGCAAGAAAACGGGTTGACGATAAATTTAGAAAAATGTAATTTTTTCCAGAACAAGATTAGCTTTCTTGGATATGAAATCTCGGGAGAAGGTGTAAGACCAGGAACAAAAAAGTTGTCTGCAATCAAAGATTACCCAATACCAGAAAATGTGCATCAAGTTAGGCAGTTTCTGGGGTTAGTCAATTTTTTTCGGAAATTTGTGAAAAACTGTGCGATTTTATGTAGCCCTTTGACGAAACTATTAAAAAAAGGTATTGCGTGGGAATGGGGTGAAGAACAAAATAAAGCTGTTAATGCATTGAAAGATGAACTATTAACGAACGCGTTACTAACTATATATGACCCCAAATCACCTACAATATTATATACAGACGCGTCACGCGATGGGATTGGATGTATTGTCGTACAGGTTACTAAAGATGGTGAAAAACCTATTTATTTTTATAGTCGACAAACAACAGCGGAAGAAAAAAAATACCATTCGTACGAACTTGAGTTTTTAGCCATTGTAGTCAGTTTAAAAAAGTTCAGGCATTATCTGTTAGGCAATAAATTTAAAATCGTGACTGATTGCAATGCGGTGAGGTATACTATAATGAAACAGGAAATAAATTCGCGTATAGGTAGGTGGGTATTACAAACACAGGAATTCGATTTTGAAATTATACATAGGCCGGGAGCTCAAATGCAACACGTGGATGCGTTGAGCAGAAATCCAGTCGGGTACTCCGCAGCCCTTGTCAATAAAAGCGTGATGTCAATATCGGTTATGGAATCTGATTGGCTCTTAGCAGTACAGTTGCAAGACCCTGGTATATGTTCAATTAAAGATATTTTATCATCAGGTGAGGCCGAGTCGCATAAGCAGATATTTAAAAATTATGAATTATTGGGTAATAAAGTGTATCGTAGAACTGAATATGGTAGGAGATGGCTAGTTCCAAAACAGTGTATATGGCAGGTCATAAGGGCTAATCACGATGATTTAGGACATTTTGCGGTAGACAAGACAATTGAAAGAATAAAGAGCAAGTATTGGTTTCCTCATATGAAAAAAGTTATAACAAAATATGTCAATAATTGCATAAACTGTATTTATTGTAAAAATGCTAATGGGAAAAAGGCAGGTAAATTATATCCGATCCCTAAATACGCCAGACCCTTCCATACGTTACATATAGATCACTTGGGCCCGTTTGTGAAGACAACGCAAAAGAATACACACCTTTTAGTTATTGTAGATTCATTTACAAAATTTGTGTTTATAGCCCCGGTCCAAAATACTAAAAGTAAAGGGGTACTAAACGAGTTAAAGAAAATATTTAAAGTATTCGGGAACCCCAAGAGAATTATATGTGATGCTGGAAGTGCCTTTACCTCTAAGATGTTTCGCGATTTTTGTGTCGAGGGGAGGATTAGGCAACATGTTATAGCCACGGCGATGCCGCGTTCTAACGGACAAGTAGAACGTTACAATCGTACAATTTTGGAAGCGTTGCGTAGCAAAGGAGCAGATACTGATAATAATAAATGGGACACGCATATTACTGATATTCAACAAGGCATCAACTCAACAATTAATAAATCTACAGCCGCTGTCCCAAGTGAAGTATTTTTTGGATACCGTTTGCAAACAGAGTTTGATAACCTTATTGATGAAAATATCGAGCAAGCAGTAGATGTAACGGCCTTGAGAAAAACAGTAGATGAGAACATTAAAAGAGCTGCGGAAAAGCAAAAACAGTTATTTGACGCGAAAAGAAAAGAAGCCCGAGTGTATAATGTAGGGGAGCTAGTTGTCATGAAGATACCGAGTCAAAGCAACGACGGTCAGAGTACAAAATTACTACCGGTTTATAAAGGACCGTTTCAAGTTGTAGAGGTACTAGGACATGACCGCTACAAAGTGGCGGACATGCGAGGCGCTGTGAGGACTGCGAGGCGATACGAGGGTGTCACATGTGCAGAAAACATGAAGCCCTGGGTCCGCATCGCGGACATACAGGATGAGTAAACCTCGCCTATGTAAACCGGATGTTGTCAGGTATTTATCGAGGACATATTGTTGTTAAAAAAAAAATACATATAGCTGTTTTTGTTCAAAATATTTTATTCACTAAAATTTACAATGAATGGTATCAATCATAATTAAAGTTTTTGTAGTAAATATTTCTTGAAGTAAACAAAGATAAAAACATGACTTGTGTCTAATGCATAATGCTACGAATTGGTGTATGTTACAGTAAGATTTAGTGAAGGACTGGCCGTTGATGGAACAATAAAACTAATGAGAACTGTAAATATACTATCGTTCATGATGCATAAATGATACAGGTTATTTTGGTATATGTGCGCTTGAGAATATTGACCGGTGAAGGAACAATGGACTCTAGAGCACAAAACTTAGGCATTCATTATAATGCGTTGGTATGTAGATGTCAAAGCTAGCCGCTGATGGAATAGCAAGGACATGGACAAGCATATCGAACACATTATGAGGTTGAACCTAATAGCTACTAAGTACTAATGCAATAAACTTATATGTGATGTTTTGTTCGCAGCATATGCATCAGACTTGAACGCATACGGGGACGTTATGCGTACGTAGGACGGCCGGATGTTGTCGCTAAGGGATGGCAACACCAGGTGACGACTGCTGACGTCACATCCGAGCGAGCAAAGTGGTTACGACGGGTTTCTCGTGCCACCTACCTGTGGTGGAAGGGAGAAGACCGGCGCGCCACACTTTTGTACTTGACTCCGAGCAAGAACGTTGTCTTGAGATTATTTATTAGTGTTCCTTGTTGAAATATATATTTACCTTGATTATAATAATATTCTTGATATCTTGGTTTTATTTATATGCTATAAAGGCATAGAAAGGCGATTAGACATAGACATAGACATAGAAAAGTTTTATTCAACACCAAAAAAAAAGCAAAATGTACAAAATTGAAATAATGTTACAAATACAAACTAAAAATATACATTAAAACTACCTGGCTTAATAGCAAAGAATACATTTTGATGTTAAACAGGATCCCGCCTCAGCATAAAGTTGCAGTGCATTAGACCATAGATCTATTCAATATTACGCAATTTAAAGAAGAAATGAATGTTTTATTACAAATTAAATAACCCACACTCAGTCCACGGTTAAAACTGTCCGTTTTTAGTCCGTGTACATAACAGATATGAGCATTTTCAGAAAAAATTGGACCGAATGAGCGTGTACTCGTATTGTTAAAGAAATTTAACTGCGGTCAGTTTTGTGACGACAATTAAGCATAAAGTCTTAACTAAAATCAATTTTTTTCACGTTTTTTTACGTAATAGCGATATTACGATACAAATTTGGTTGTGTAGTTCATTCAAAACCAAATTTTAATTTAATTTTAAAGCTTTATTTACACAACTGACCTGAAGTTTTTTTACAACGCACGCTAATTGGGTACAGTCGAGTCGATCAGTAATAGTCAAATATTTGTATACCTACCATACCCTTAGGGCATTGATTGATAACAAGGTGTCTGTACATATTGTGCATTCAGCTGCATCCAATTTCAGAAAAGTAGAGCTAGAAAAGTAGAGACTGGAGTTCATAAATAGAGTTAGATTCAGATTCAGATTTATTTATTTCATAATACAGATTACATTATAAATTGCAGGCATGTCAATCTACAAGTATTCATATTATGATCGTCAGAATAGGTATAAGAGAATAATCAATAGAGTGATCATTTCAAAAAATTAAATCAAATCATTACAAGATATAAAATTTCATACAATGTCACAATAGTATCTCCTGTAGTGGATCGTCAAAATCTATGCATGATTTATATAGTCATTCATAGAATATAATGGATTATCCAACTAAAAATTTCTTAATCGGCGTTTGAATGTTTGATCATATTGAATGTTTGGTTATAAAGTATTACCTATAATATTAATTACTATTAATTAACCGTTCACAAAATCCCTCTTTACTCTTTATAAATGTTTGATGAGTGATGCATTATTTTTGCTAAAGCATTCAAAGAAACAACGGTAACAGTTTATGACCCGTGTGACTATTATTAGTAATTTACCATTACCTTACATAACTTTGTGTTTAAAATTTATATAGCTCGTTTTCATACAGTTATCGTTTCCTACAGTTTTAAGCGACAGAGTACTGGCGGCTACACAGTACTGGCAGTCATTATTAACACGAACTTTGCCATTGATAATAAAATTAATAAGTAAATGCTTGAGTTGCCCAGAATTAAATCTCATACACCTAGGTTACGTTATCGACGGTCGGTGGTATTGTACACATGAATGTTTATATGTGTACAATACCACCGACCGTCGATAACACATTTATAAATCAAGCCCGAAATTTCTAAACTTGCATTTTGCATCACTTGCATCGCATATCATAGAATATCGCTGCATATAAATAACCTATTAGCTCAATAACAAAAGACGCTAATCTCAGGTCACCGGCTCGGGCAAGCGGTCTGAGCCAATCTGCGCCTGCTATGCGCCCGGCGCTTCCGACTGCGCGATAAGGCACGCCTAACTGTCCGGCTAACTCATACGTAGCAGACACGTTTGGTTTGTTTGTGTTCTATTAAGTAGCTTGAAACAGTAAACAAACACGATACAGTAAAATACAGTAAAACCTTAACGAGAATCTCACGAAAAACTCAAAAAATCGTAATAACGCTTAGAGACAGAGATACTTACAAAGGTTTCGATTTAGATAATACTAGATTTCAGTTATGTTTGATGTTTGTTAGTTACAATTGAAATATAGAAAAAGATAATTAGGCTTATACACAGGATAACTGGAGGACAGGATAATTATGTCTGCGGTTATGCGGCCTGCTAATGGAAAACTTATGGTAGATCCCACACCGTGGGTATATTATGCAAATGGACCATTTAGTTGCTACTACTGCCCTGATGATGATGACAAAGGTTCTGAATCTGCTTGTCTACCTAAATACATTACAATTTAAATGGAAAATTCATATAATTAGAGTGCTATTTCTGACTTTTCCCAAAATAAATAACAATATTATATTTATATTTATTTTAAAATATAAAGAACGGGTTAAAAGAAAAAGATAATCGTGCAAGTAGTAGCACCATCTTTCTTAGTTCTTAAAATTTTCAAGATTTTCGAGATGTTTCAAGCAAACAAAATCGTCACGTGTAAAAATCCCGAAAGAACAAAAGATAATGCTACTGCCCTTGAGCCGTTAACCTTTATAGGGTTCCTTAGTCAACTATATAGTCCTTATAGTTTCGCCATGTCTGTCTGTCCGTCCATCCGTCCGTCCGTCTGCAGCTTAGCTCAATGACCGTTAGTATTAGAAAGCTGTAATTTGGTATGAATATACATATCAATCATGTCGACAAAGTGGTAAAATAAAAATGATAATTTTAAATAGGATTTTTTTACCTACCTCCCAACTCCATACACGTAAGGTGGGGAGTGCTTTTTTTCGTTTCAACCCTAAAGTGTGAGTTATATATTTATATTGGATAGGTATTTGAAAAATAATATGGGTTTCCAAAAAACGATTTTTGATAAAGAAAATATTTTCCGAGATAATCGCTCCAGAAGTTAAAAAAATGTGCCCCTCCCCTCCCGAAAAATAATATGATATTAGAGCTTTATAAAGACTTTCATGGTCAATTAAGCCACTTTTGTTTTATTTTTTACAAAAAGTCATATTTTCTTAGTAAAACAGAGTATGTGTCGTACATAGTGCCTTGTACTATTATTTATTCTGTGATAGTGCTATGAAGATACTCCTTTTTTTGCTAGTTATGGTCATAGTTCCAAAACCCCTTCTAGGTTCGCTAATTGTGACGGACAGTTAACGCACGCACGCACACTGAGTGTGGCCCGGCATGCTCTTGGGCAGTTTTTATTTTACTTGCTACCGATTGCTGCACCGATAGGCTGCTTATCTTTTATCGTCTATTTACTCTACTGTATACTGTATGTCTATTGTACATACTTGTTAAAACATGACTAAATACGATGTTAAAGTGCGACCTGCGGCCACCTGGAACCTAATCTTAGTAATCTTTAAACAGGAACGGCAATTCAAACAGGATCGTTTTTGAACATTGAAGAATTAAAAAATACCCCTAGTCGCAAAGTCATTCTAACATCAACATAAAACGGTTGCAAATAGACTTTTCAAAGACCTACTCGTATGCTGCACACACTTTTCCTTTAAAGACATGATCCACGTTATATTGTTGTATAATTCCAAGTAATTGATGAATCACCTAAAAAGATCAAAATTCTACACATCTTCAGTCGTCTTTAGACTCATTTATCGACTTTATCGTTAATATATTAATTATTCTACAAATTAATTGCATAGGTATTCAAATAACGTTTAAAGCTACACACGTTGATCGTGGAAAACAAAGACAACACTTCATACTTATCTACTCGTTGAAGTGGATTTATCAGTCAATGAGGTTACAAGATTTTATCATACATAAATTTAGTAATAAATGATGAAATGTAATCTTCCATAATTTAGAACAGGCTGATATAGGATTACCCCGCATTAGTCTTAGCTCGCATTACTGAGACACAAGACGCATCTATTATTCAACGGAGTTAGTAGAATGAATCAGAGTAAAACCACTAATGGATAAATATTCCAAAGTTGATTTGATTTGTATTGGTAATGAGTTAATGACTTTGTTTGGTTAAATGATACCTATCGGCCTGATGATGACCCAGAACCCAGAAGGTAGCACCAGTATTGAGGTTGTAGTAATAATCTATACCGGTTTTACTACTATGAGTAGATACCGATTCACGAAAGCTGGCGCATAAAGTTTTATTAAATTATTGACAGTTTCATACATTTTCCGCGCCAGCTTTCGAATCTATCAGTAGTAACCTGTACAGCTCTACAGTACAGCATAGACAGCTCTTATCATAGCCAAGGAAAGGAATCTCTATTCAATCGCTCATAGTTCTACCAACTGAGCAACCGAAACTTATTATTTTGCAATTCAGCAATCTTTATTTTGTCTAAGTAGACAGTCACGTTTAAATGTTGAAGTTCGAAACAAATTATCAGCACGGTCTGTGTAGATTGAAGGAAAAAGTGTTTGTAATCCAAAATAGTTTATTTGTTAGTGTACTTACTGATTAGACTGTTCATAAGTTGTTAAAGGATAAAGACCATACTCATAATTGCAGTTAAACAATTAAACAGCTAATCCACGTTCTTGCTAAGGTTATCAGATTCGCGTCGAATTGCAAGATAACTTCTCATCAAAAAAAAACTTGTTTATCTCGCATGCAACAGAGACAAGATAGATTAGCTTAAACTATTTCCTCAAACTTCATTTGTTTATCAGAGCACGTAGGTCAATTTCTCGTGGACAATTCAATGGCGACCAGTATGTAGGAAGAACCGGTCGGCGTTAGCAGGGCCGCGGCCGCAGGACAGCGGAAGTCGGGCACTTCCTCGCTTCCGGGGAGATTTTGTAAAGTCAGGGCCACTTTGACAGATTTTAATGGATCAATCGAACTGTCGCGACCTGTGCGCCCTTGAATTTGAGGCTGTTTGTGCGCTAATTGATACCTTAGTTAGGTTACGTATGTGCGAAGACTCGGTTTCCGGGGAGAGTTGAAATGTCAAGGTTGAAGGAACTTTACTGGTTTAATTAGTTCATTTCTACTTGACCCCGCTTCGGTACGGGTTTTTATTGCTTTTAAAGGTTCTGCTAATGGCGTCAGAGCGAGTAGGTACCACACAAATACGATAACTTCAGTTTTATGTCGAGTAATCACTGAAACCGTAAACATCCCACTAACAAAATGTATGATCCAGTTTTATATTGGAAAGAAAGATAAAAGGCTAGTATATATCCATAAGAATTAGTATAAGTATAAGTTACACGGCTTAAGTAAAAAGCGTGCATATGAAGCGTGCATATTCTATATACCTTCATATTCGCGTTCAAAGTCACACAGCTTAAGTAAATGAATGAGTCAAATGACGTTGTTCCAATTGGTCTATCTATCGCGAAACATAACACTAAACCCGCAGTTTAATAACACTAGACCCTACTCTTAGTGTTGTGTTTCTGTCGGTGAGTAAGGTTGCCAGAGCTCCAAGAGGATTCACTGTGTTGACAGCTGGGGAGTGGGGACCCACGGAGCAAAGTTTACCCCTTTAGCTGTCAACACAGCGAATCCTCCTTTTTTTAAAGGGTCGGCAACGCGCATGTAACTCCCCTGGAGTTGCAGGCGTCCATAGGCTACGGTGACCGCTTACCATCAGGCGGGCCGTATGCTTGTTTATCACTGTCGTAGTATATAAAAAAAAAACATTACACCATCACTTATTTGGTGACAATGCTTTTAGATTTAATGTACTTAGGTACTTGTACTATTATTTATTCTGTGCTTAGGTTTAGGTTGATCACGCGCGCGTATCAGACTTAGAGTTTTCACAAGCCTGTCGTAAGATCCGCGTGCAACCTGCAATATTCGTGCGCCCTTCACTCGCCCATCGTCCAAGCTATACGTAATTCCTACTATAACCATATGAAATGAATGGGTATATGTAAATAATACTTAGTTACCTATACGACTGATTTAATTATTTGACGGCCCCCTAGCCTATTTAGTTTGGTAGTTAGTGAACCTGCCTACGAAGCTGGAGGTCTCGGGTTCGAATCCTGGTCAGGTCATTTGTGTGTTTATCACGAATGTTTGTTTCTGGGTTATGGATGTTTTTACCTTATCGATCTTAATAGAGAGCTGTTTAAGACTCTCCCATCATATAATATTATTGTATATCTTGGCCCTGCCAAAACGCGATGTACCGCAGCGCAGCTCGGTTGTTTTATGCGGCATGTTTTATATGGCGTTAAACGCATGCGATCAACGAGATACATTTACCCCGCATAAAACAAAGTGTGGTAATTAGATTGCCTGATGTAAAACAACTGTTTTACATAATTTTACAAAGTAAGGACAAACTTTACAAAGTAAGGGGGTTGTTCCTTATAAGTTTAATGATTTTGAGTGGGTATCAGTTTAAACCATAAAGATTTTTTTATTAATTTTTAGTTTAGTATGTTTAGAGCATGCTCCCATGAGGTGTTCGTTTGCAAAATAGCGCACCTCATTTATACTTCTGATATGTATTGCATAGATCCCAGATATTCATTTAACAGATGTTGCCAACCAGTTTTGTGGTATCCCACAAATATTTTTAGTAAATTACAAACATGATATTATAACCAGAGATGTATTTTGTATGCCGTTACTTAACGATAGGACCGTGAGACTCACTGTCTATACTCAATGTACTCATACATAAGAAGTGATAAATCAAATAAATAATAATAATAATTTAAGTAATAAAAACTCGGACATGATCGTAAATTATTTAATACTTAGTTAATACCACTATCTCTTGTGGCACATTTAAAGAAAGTATAAATTACTTGACATTTGACACTAGAAACTATATTATGCATCAGCCTATCAATTTGATCGATGATGTTTATGTTACAATAATATTACTTAATAAACATAAACGGTTATTTTTATCAATACCAGGAAATATTTAGCGGGGGAAGTAAATCCATTTAAATAAACTATGTGCTTTGAAATTCATGCATGCCCTATCAGCCTGCCAACAGGCCGATAGAGCTATTTTGATCATATTTATATCGGTTTTTTTAGGTTTTTATAACAATGTAAACAATAAGAACTATGTAGCTCAATTATTCCACTAATGTTTTAAATAATAGCAGAAACACGAAAGGTTTAAAACGAGGTTCAAGGTTCTAATCGACGTAAAAATGCAAAAACTTTAATCAATCGAACTAAAGATGTTGCTGACACCTTTTCGTGACATTTTTTAAGGGCTCTATAGACCCGATGACTCATGTCATATTTCCTACTTATACAGGGTGAGCTGAGCCATTGGACAAACCCTGAAATCCCACATAGGGTTACATTTTAGTAATATCGTATATGTAGTATTGTATGTGTAGTATTTTTCCATTACTTGTACTATTATTTATTCTGTGCATTAGCACAAAAAATAAAAATAAATATTGTTCAAACTAAAGTTACCAATAATCAAGAACAATAATAAACATACTGTATTTATCATCGGCAGTGTTTTGCCGATAGCATATTAGTGACACTGTCAATTCTTATAAGTGACATAAATAAAAACGATAATCAAAAAAGACGCAGAAGGTATACATACCTAGGTACTATTCTATGAGGATTTATTACCTCATGAGTAGTTGCATGCATACAGACTGCTCCAAAGTAAGAATAAGAATAAATTAAATTAATTAATTAATTAATTCTTTCTCTGCGGCCCTAACCACCGGCAGCCTGGGCCCTGCCCCGTTGCCGGCGGCACTCTGGGTTAGGTTTTTTTATAATATGTTTATATGTATTTTGTATTGTTTTTGTATGTGTTTTTTTTAATTTTACTTTTATAATCATATTATAAATAACCTAGCCTAAGAATTGAAGTAAATAAAGAGAAAAATTTATTATCAATAATATACACACACAAATTACACCATAGATGTCCGGCGAGCTCCAAACTAGGCTAAGCCTGTATCTTGGAGCTCGGAATGAATTTACAATGAAAAATGAGAAAAGAAAGAAATAATTAAAATTAGTATTGAAGGTGCTATTATTATGAGTGCGTGAGTGTAAGTGTTGTGTGTTTGTGTGTGTGTGTGCTTATATGTTTGTGTGTGTGTGTTAGTATTAATGAGTGCGAATAATAAATAACAACCATAGTTGACCACAAGACTAACTATAAGTGCCGAGTACATGTAATAAATAAGTCTTCCGTGTCATTGTATGAAAGGGCAGCAAACCATTTTTTTAGTTTTGATTTGACTAATGATAAGATTGATAAGGTACAAGCTTTTAAATCAATAATTTTGCAAACAGCATTGTTTAAAAAAGGGTGAATGTAAAAGGGGAGTCGTTGAGCGTGTGTAGTCTGGACAGGAGGTACAGGGACTCTGTATGTGCGTCTATTCATTATGAGATCTCTTATTGGTGACTTGGCAATCCCTTTGTGAACTCTAGTAACTGCGTTGAGAATAAATAATTGCCGAACTCTGAGGAACCCTGTTTCATTATAAAGCAAGTCAGTACCGTAACGCATAATACAGGTACGTTTCAGCTTTGTCCAATGGCTAAGTAGTATATTTTTATAAATAATGATTTTGAATGTAAAAACTGGATGTCTTGCGCCCGATTACAGCCAAAACTTGGTTTAACGACATTGATTACAGAGATGCTGTACTGTAAAGTGTAAACACAGCTCAAAATACAAAATGCATCTGCCATGGTTAATAATTGATTGTGATTAATTGTGACGATTTACGACCAAAGGTACCTTATGATGGGTATGTATGTAGTTAAGCATGCCCTAATAAATAACAGTTGATAAGCTATCGATAACAAAAAAGATCAGCTTTCTATAAGATCCGTAGTTACCGAGATATGTTTTTTTTTATATGTATTTCCTAAATCAGCCATTTTAAGAAATTGGGTATTTAATTTAGCAGTTTCAAAACATAGGTTCCTGTTCTAAGTAATTTTTCGTAATGAATGATTTTCCGGAGCCCTATAGGTATGTAAAAATCATTCTTTGGGCTTCTGTCTGTCAGAAAATATTGATATAAGTTATGTAATAGGTACACGTCCAAACATTTTAAATTGACCAATTAATATGCTTTCTAGCCCATTTCTAGGAAATCGTGTTTAACTTAAATTTTCCTTTTTTTTTGGCAAACAGAATGTAAGATTTTTATATCTGGCTATTGGAAACTAACGTTTTAATAAATGTAAAATCAAAGATAAGAAATACATCCAGAAGGAAAGGAAAATAAACACTTTAACAAACAATATATATTTTTACATATTTCAAGAAAAATCATTGAAACCATCAAATAAAACTATTAAAAACGTTATTAGACACAAATTTTTCCCTTTTTAACTGACTTAAAGTTACTTACATCAAAAACACAGTCTTTGTTTCATACATTTAGGAAAAGGTACATTATGGGGATTAATGCTACTTACATCGATACAAATGGCAAAATACAATTATATACCGTAAACCGGGGTTACTTTGATCAATTTTGAAGTTTGACACTTATTTCTGACGATCCCATTATACATAAAAATATGAAATTAAAATATAATTATCGGTTTTTTCTCTTCTTTCAATACACAAAATAAAAAAAATTATGGACTTATAGTTTTGTCAAAAAAAAAAAAACGACACGATCAAAGTTATATTGAGAATGGAATTGGGGTTACTTTAAAACTACCACTTTTTTACCTTTTTTACAATGAAAGTACAAACTAACTCCGTTTAAAAGCTCGTAAAAAATAAAAAAAACAAGATCGGTTAAGGACTTTTTGCGTTATTTATATTCATAATATATGGGGACTTTGATATGTGGGGTTACTTTGATAACAACTTCCGGTTTACGGTATTGTATTACAAAAACGCTATTTTGATTATTACGTTAATACTTAATTAAATATTACCTAAAAATATAATCAGTTATTTCTTAATATACTTAGATCAAGTTACTCACGTCTATAAAGTCGAAAATAGCTCGACATATTCCAGTGTGCGCAGAGCAATCGCCGCGAGCGCTTCTCACTCATGATTATGGGGCGCGGACCGTCCCGAAACATGTCGAGCTATATTCGACTTTATAGACGTGAGTAACCCGATCTAAGTATATTAATATGTCTAATACTCACGGGAGTTTTCCAGTTACTTCTTATAATCTAATTAATAAACAACAATTACTATATGTATAGGTATGTAAAGAAAAGGTGCCTTATGGCTAAGTTACATGACTTTATCTACATCCATGTCATAACGTCCTTACAATATGTTCAGAAACGACAAACTAATCTTCTTATCTTCATCTTTAAATTAAAGTATCAATATCGATAAGTAAACTAAGTACTTTAATTTAAAACATATTTTTAAACGAAAATAATCATAATTATTTAGCTGCGATTATCAAAGTAGTCGATGACTACGATAATGTTTTAATAGAAATTGACACGAGTCTACTGTATATGAATTAAAAAAATATAAACAGCATGAAGATAATGACCTTGAAATGGGTTCAAAAACCAAAAAAAAATGTTCGTTCCGTTTCTGAACCCATTTTAGAGAACTTTAAACTTTACTTTTTACTTTATGATAACGGCATCGGCATCAGCTGGGCAAGTTGCGAGAAGTAATTTTTAACATTTTTTAATTACATCGCCATATGTACTAAACTTTAGAAGCATATAATAAACCTATAATAAAAATACAAACATGTAAAGATGTGTTATAATGTATAGTTTACGAAATCCTAAAAAAATCGCCATTTATCGCCGACTTTTACTAAACATGGAATATCTCGGTAACTAGAAACCCTCATAAGGTGCCCTTTCCCGTAAAACGTCAAAATTGTTAACTTCATGTTTACGACTGTGAACAGCGTTTGTCATTTACGAGTCTTGTTTATTTTGCAATGAATACAAGGCAAGTTCGTTTTCATTCCCTTTACGAGGCATAGTTTTATGGGGTTATGATTACTCCGTTTTCCACACTTATGTTTTCTGTAAAATATTTAGGTATATTTAATAAATTTATGGATAAGTGCGCTATCATAAAACAATAATATGGTAATATTTAATAATTTTAAAGGGAATAAAATATTTTAGGATGATGCCTAGAAAAATAAGTTTCAAAAACGTATAATCTCACCCATTACCCAATAACATTAGCTGTAATAAGATTATCAAATCAATGCACTATTATTACCGTGACTAACAAACAATATGGAAACAGCAAATAAATAATAATAGTGCATTAGTAGTAAACGATAGTAGCACGTGGCAACGACCTTCAGGCAACAATTCCAAGCCCAAGGGACGCTCCTGAATACTTCTGAATAAGTAACGGGTGTGCTCGGCGGGCTCTTTCACGGGCTGCTCTCGTATGCAGAGAGGGCTTTAGCCGCGCCGCTCTCAGCGCGGACTCTGTAGAGACCGCCATGTTCTCATATTTACACATAAGTCCCTTAGTTTACTACGTATAGGTATATTATTATATGTTAAATACTATTTTCTACATATAAGTAAACACTTTAGAGCAGGAAGCTGTGGAAGGCTCAAACTAAGTAGATCAACTTGGCTCCTATATCTGTAAAACCTATACCGCCCGCGGTAATTGCGAAACATATTCAATAATAATAGTTCTTCTTAGCCTTCTTAGATAAACTAGGCAGATTACAATTACGTTTCATTTATCAATAACATGAAATCTCCTAATATACCGGGTGGAACGGCTCGACGATCCTTTCCGCAAAAGGGGGATTGTTTAGATTTAGTACTGTATTTCCTCTAAAGAAACTAGGCTCATATTCGTAAGCGTTTTTAAGTTATAGGCAGTTAACTTTTGATGCAAAATACTGCAAGTGACAACCCTCATTAGGTTCAATAACACAAAGGTCAGTGACATTTACCAAAACAACATTTCTACCCCATAATATTTCCCAGTCAATATTACAATTGTGTGAACTACCCACTTACAATAATCTAACTAACCATAGATAAATTAAGACTAAGGGCAGTTATACATGCAGAATCGTAGAATTGAAAATAATATCTTCTGAAGCCTTTATTTTTATAATTCAAATAAACATGTTACTTTTGCATTTATTTCCATACAAATCGGTTAACCAACAGCATTTTCTAGCTTCCACGCACCCCGCCTAGTATGCTCTTCTGGCGGTGTATTATGGGCTTTATGAACCTATTTATTGTAACTGCCCTTAGTCTCAATTTCTCTATGGTTAAGTTAGATTTTTGTAAGTGGGTAGTTTGCACAATTGTATTATTTTGTTTGGGAAAAATATTAATTTTTACTCAGTCTTACCCGTGATAAAACAGTGACTCAAATAAATTGCAAATTACGTGATAAAACCTATTTTCAAAATGCCCTTGGGAGCCCGCGATTACCTAAATTTGCTTATGTTATACGGGGAGTGTAATTATAATGCCGCCGAGACGTTACGACGCTATCGACAAAGATATCCTCCACCACACCCAACTAGCCGTATGTCAATTTTACGGGCCTTTGATCGCGTGGCAAATAATCAGCCCATAGTACCACAAACGGGCCAAAACGACCAACGGGGAGGAGGTGTAGTTCACATTGCACCAAGGTTTGAAGAGCGAGTGCTGCGGTATGTCGAGCAAATTTTTGTAAACATAAAGTGTCACATTACAGTTACATGTAGGTATAGTACATAGTAATAGCAGGGTTGTCACTAAGAAGAACATTAATTAATTTTAATATTTTTACTGATTGTTCGTAACAAAAATATAAACATTACTAATCGATTCTCCTTCACTTAAACTAACCCCCCTTTGCGAGAAGGATCGTCGTGTCTTTCCACCCTGTATAGTTGGACTTTAACACAATTCCAAGTTATTTCAAGGATTAGACGGGTATTATTTTCGCAATTAGTCAGCGTTTCTGATGTAAAAGGCGTTATTTACTCATATACTTTAATTTCAGATTCGCACAAGGCTGATTTAGCTGGATGATAAAAGGATATCCTACTTTACAAATGGACAACTTTAAATTTGCTATATATTAGTCATTTGCCTTGTCACTATTCGCAATAAACTCCCAGAACTACTTAACCCAACAATAAGTTCCTCAACAAGCAGAACGTTTGCGGTTTCGCGTAGATTGAGTGAAATAATTCATATTCTATACAGCCAACTGATGTTTTCCTTCCAATTGTTGTTGTTGTTTATTATTTATATGTTTTGTGATTTCCTATTTTAAACCGACTTCGACAATTCGACGGAGGCGGTTATATACTTATTCGTCTGTGTGTATTTTTTTAAAAGTATGTTCACCGATTACTCTGAGCTCCGTCGTCCAATTTAGGTGGTTTTATTTTTGTTCGCAACGAGTTATCTCCAATTTGGTCCCGTAAAAATGTGGTGCTGATCTGATGATACAATCCATGAGGAATTAAGGGAACTCCCTAATTTTCAACGGCACAAATTAATGGCGATTTTGTTGTTTTCTTCAAGTGATCTAAGCATTTTCTTCCGGGAAACCACATATTTGGTGAAATATAACTGATTATAAAGACCATTTTTGTATTTTTTTTTATTAATCTAAAATGAATTATTTATTTTCACAAAATCAATTTACAAAAAATTACAAATGTACAATCAATATCCGCAACGTAGGCTTCGTCAAGGGGGTACAATCATAAATCAGCAACAGGCGTCGTCATCACACAAACAATAAAGCAATCCGCAACAGGCTTCGTCATTTTTCGCTTACTCTACCTAGTGATCTAAAAGAGACCACTCCGAGTCGCCTCCGGTGCAAAGGTTCCCATCACACCAGCAGCGTTTCCGCGCTGTATAGCTAACGAAATCCTCTGCACCAGATACGACCCGGATCGCGGATCCCAGCCCCTCTCCCTAAGCCGGCGACCAAGTTCTCTTACAAAATCCTTAGCTGTTCCCCAGGGCCCCGCAGTCTCCACCGCAACCGGCACGAAATCGTACATTGGCTCCAGGGCACTATACTTGGCGTGCTTAAGTTTGGCCGCATGTTCCGCGGCCGATCCAGCCGCCTTAAGCGTGAGGCCACGGTGGGACGGTGCAAACGTACTGACGCACGTGGCATCCCACAAAAGGCACCGTCCCTTTTGCCAAGGAACCAATGTGAGTCTGTCCGGCCTCTTCCCGTCGGTGCGAGACAATCCTGGAGGCTCTAGGAGGACGCAAGGGATGTTGGCCGACACTAGAGCCCGGCGAACCACATCATTGATTGAATGATGCCTTGCAAAACGCCCAGCGCATCTCTGACAACTAAGTCCATGGTAGCCATCCTCCTCAACCATGACTCCACAAACACACCTGTGCGGCTCACAGACTTTACATCCCAAACGCAAGGCAACTGCTATCCTCAACGAGTCATTATCGAGGAAAGTGCCGAGCTGAGGGGAAGGTAAAGCCTGGAGCCACGCCCCTGACTCTGGTCTAGTTGCGGCCTTGAGACGCGCTAAGTCAGACCCAGCAGCGCTGCCCACCAAAGTCGCGCAAATATCATCCCACCCCCTCTGGGAACCAGGGTTATTAGGACGCTCGTTGCTTCGGCAAATCGTGGACCACCTTGCAAGAGCCTCGGCCACAAACGGTATCTGGGCACTGTCACCATTACATGACAAGATGCGAGCAACCAGCCCCAAAGTCCCGTGAGCCGAAGCAAGGAATGCCACCACACCCACTTCCCGACAGCGCCGTATCCCTAGCCCACCGTGACGAACAGGGAGGGAAGCCTGACACCATTGTGAATCGTCAAGGTGCACGTTGAGGATTGATGATAATGAAGACCTAATCGTATCGTCCAACTTCACCACATCCTCCTCATACAGCCAAGTAGGAGATGTTCTCAGGATGTACAACATACGCGGCATCCCCAAACAGCTCCGCAGAAGGATAAGTGACACGTGTGCGGACAAATTTTTCAAATGGTCCTGAGCTCTAACAAATGCTAACCTTTTTTCTTCAAGGGCAGAGCTCACCCCTTCCGGGAAAATAGAGGCACCCAGCAAGGATAAAGATGACCTATCCAGATGTCGTAAGCCCGGCAGTAACCCCTCGAACTCCGCCAAAAAATCACTATCCCTGTTACCACAGCACAAGAGCTCGCATTTGCTTGGGTTTACCTCCAAGCCAATTGCCTTCAGGCTAGGCACAAGCTGCTTTAAATCATCCAGCACCACTTGTGGACTACCCCTATCGTCCCGTCGTCAAGATACCACACATTCAGAGTAGAACTCAATGAGGCAATAGCCTTTTGTATGGCCAAACAAAATATTAAGGGCCCCAAAGGATCCCCCTGTTGAGCCCCGACCTGTGACGTTATCGAAACGTCACTGAAAAATAAATTGCTAGATGTGTGGTAGCATTGACGAAGAAAAGGATACAGTGATGGCACGCGGTCCAATACCTCCTCGAGAATCGTATCCCTCTCTATACTGTTGAAGGCATTCTTTAAATCAACTTTTAGAATAACCGCATCCTTGCCCTCATTTTGAAGCGCATAAGCTCTAGTGGCATGTATGGCCGCCTCACACCCTTGGACGGTACCGAACCCCACCTGTATCGGCTGCAAATAACGCGCCATTGCATCCCTAACTGCTCGACAACCCAGTTTAGCAGTTGTTAATTAGTAGTACTGCGTTACTCATATTTTTAGTTTGTAGTACTAGTTACCAACTTAAAAAAGAAAAATAAAAACTTTTTGTCAAAAAATAAAAGTGACTTCAATAAGTTAAAAAAATGCATTCTTTTTTATATACTGTAAGGTTCGGAAAGGATGAGTAATCAAACAAATGGGGGTGCCACCACATAGCGCTACCAACTGATAAGTTTGAAGTCGGTGCCAAGCCAAGTAGACACATTACCAGTCAATAATAAACCTCACAGTTCTTTCTGAAAAATTGTAAATATGATATGGCGATGTTAATGCCATGCAGCGTGCATCAAATGCAGTTATCACTACTTATCACACTAAAGATGTAAAAATTGCTGGCCGTATACATATGTCCGTTCGGGCATATCCGTCGGATCTGCCAATCAATCGTAAATTTGTCTGGCGGATGCCCTCAGTACATACCTCCTATGGAGATCCACGGATTGCCCGAACGTACATATTATTTGCTCTGTCAGCGATTTTTTACTGTGGCGATTGTCATCTGACCTTCCAACCCTAAGGGGAAAATAGGCCTTATTGGGATTAGCCCGGTTTCCTTGTGATGTTTTCCTTACCGAAAAAGCACTGGTAAATATTAAATGTTATTTAGCAGGTTCTTAAATTCTGAAAAACTCAATGATTCGCAACGTAATGCAACCACTTCGGGCTTGAAAATCGTGCGCCATGTGCCTGGGGACTCTGGGTACTAAACTGAACTTTTAATTGTGCAATAATAGATATGTGCACAATATTGTTTAATACTACTCGTACTAGTGCACAACAATACCACAGAACGCTGTAAATGGGTACGGAACGAATACCGTAAAGTTACAATTAAATTTCAATAAAATTACAATGAACTTTGTAATCAATAATTGCTTATAAGGCAAAGAAATTTCTGGGTGAAGGCCCGTTTGCGGTTTCTAGGTTAGCACTTGAGAACTAGTTGTCCTTTTATGATTTGTCGTATCAGTAGTATTCAGTAAACAATGCCGTTAACCGGACTCTGTTCGTAAACGAAGGGACCATTCCCTTTACTATCGATCTACCTACAATACAAGTACCTATACCTGAGTATGCGCAGGACAACCATCGCGTGCGCATCTCATGATTGACACGGATTGTTTCGAAATATTTCGATTGTTTCGAGCTTCTTTTGACTTTAATGACGTGATTAACCCCATATAAGCATTTTAATATACCTGATTGGTACCATCAATTACTCTTTATACCAACGAACTTCAAATTTAACCAGAATAAATCAAGATTGTTACAATGTGTAACAATTTCAAACAATAGGTACATATTATATTTTGACACAAAGCGGTTCAATATCAAACGCATGACGTGACAGGTAAGAGCATAACATTTTTTTGGAAATTACCTACACCCCGGCGGCACTTTCCCAAAAACAAAAATAAGTTAACATCAAATTAATGCCCGAATGTTTACGGAGTTTATTTTTCCCTGATTTCAAGGAGTGTAGTTCAAAATTTGCATATAGACTCATAGAGTCAAACCACTTTATCTCTTGCAAGCAATTATAGGACATTCTTACACAAATTGACTAAGTCTCGCAGTAAGCTCAAGAAGGCTTGTGTTACGGGTACTCACACAACGATATATATAATATACAAATACATAGAAAACATCCATGACTCAGGAACAAGTGCATCTGTGTTCATCACACAAATAAATGCCCTTATCGGGACTAACTTTAAAGTGTTATTTTAAACATCAAACTTCTATGAAAATCAATGTTTACTTCCATAGCCTGTGCTATCAAAATCTAGAAAAGATAACATAGACGTACTCTATATGATCAATGCTGACAAAGCAATAGGTAAACATGAAAACGTTATAGGCTTCGTGCTAGTGCAGCCATTTGTAGTTGATTGTGTTATTTTAGTATATGACATATAACACAGTTGCAAGCGTAGACAATAGGCCCTACAGTGGCAAGGCAAGACAAGACATCTAAAATTGAACTATTAGGGCCAATAGTAAATGTCTACGACCTGCGCTCGCGCTTGCGCGGAGTCGCCGTAATCCCAGCCTCCTCTCGGACCCTCAACATTAAATTGGTGGACGGAAGCTAATACGCCTCTATTGTATTAACCAGCTTCCATTATCTCGAGTTGACGCTAAAAGACATGCTTAGCCTTCACCTCTTTCCGCCCGTATGTTTACCGTTTACCGTTCAGTTAAACGACGATATTATAAATCGCATGTATTGTAATATGTTCAACTTGTAATTTTGTTGAATGTGTATGATTGTTCAAAGAAAATGTTCAATTACTAACCCCACTTTGCTAAATCGTAAACCTCGAACTACTGCGAATTGTTATTGCCGGCAATTGTGCTTACTGCACGTTATTTGCATCGACATCCGTAAGTAGTAGTGTTTAATCAAGGATAGGCGGTTATTAACGCATAATTGGAATTGATTTCTTATCGCTTGCTTTATTGCTCACCTTAATTTGAATGAAGGTGTTATTAATTAAGAGGTTGAAATGAACTTGTTAAATGCCCTTAGTTGGTTACCAAAGGAAGAGTTTCTTTTCATAAATCACCCGCACATTAAATTCAGACAATTATACCTTACCGATTCTAGAAAACGTTAAATAACCGGCCGCATCTAGTAAACAATGACGAATAAAGAATTGAATGGTAGGTACTCTACATGTGTCAACTGGAATGGGCTTAATAACATGATCATAAATGCAATGATATCACGTGCATCTCCAAGAATAGGGTCTGGGACAATATTAACAGATTGATTATAATTGTAGGGGATACGCGATACGAGTCATTTACACGTCGGCACGTAGGTACGCAGAACAGTGACCGAGCGGTGCGGTGGGATCATGTCGAATCAGTTTCATTGAGCGCGTTTGCTTCCTGACGCGTCCCCCTACGAGCGTCGCCCGCATCGCTCCCCGACATCGCTCTATGACACCAAATAAGAGACAGAAACATTGCTACTAATTTAATTCTGAGCAATGTAGCGAGCCATAAAGATCCTTCCGTCTCGGCGCTTCAGCATTTTGAGACAGAAATTTATGAGTGGCGTTAAGCACTCATTTCTCAGAGCGACTTTGATAAGTTTCACGACATTTTGTTTAAAATTTTCTCTCTTTATTATGTAGATACCTTCATATTTTTAATCTTTACTTATGTCGGTACATTAAGTGTACATATTCGCAAAGAACACTGAAAACATTTGGTCGGTTCGCTATCAGTGTATAATTTTGTGGGAAGTAATTTAAAAAAACTTCTAGCCTATGGTTAATTGTAGGGTTTTTTCTGTGAAGGTATTTGGCAGGAAACTATTAACTTTACTGCATTCCTCGAGGGTCTTAAGAAGCGATTGATTAGGTTTTTTTCCAAGATGACATGAAGTGGCCTGCCCGGCACCGTGACGGTTACAGTTTGGTATTACTTAAATTGCAGCATCGACCAAACGTTTTTATTTACCTGAGACAACTTTGCTTACGTTACTCAAATTGCAATAATTTACGGACTTGTTATTTAGAAAGCCGGTCATGGTCATAATCGAGAAAAAATAATCGAATAATTCTTAATAATTTTAAAAGTGTGGTTTGATTTCATTTCTGAGCCCAAAGGTGCATCGTCCTCTATTACAAGCGGACGAAACATTTTCGTTAATGAAACGCGCGGGTTCATTGGTCTACGCCGTCATACTCATGTTAATTTTGTAAACAAAATCAATTTTAAATAATTCGAACTTCCAAATATTAATATATTAAGTACTTATCAAGCAAATGCGACCTAGAAACGAAAGCAAAATTTTAGATATGTAACTAAGCTACTACATTTCATCTGCGATGTGTCTTATTTCTAAATATGATTCTTGCCATTATGTTTGCGAAAATATCTGCCGGAGTTTTAACGTCTGCTGCTCCATATCTTCATAATTTCATGGTTGAGTTAGAAATCGGCCATTGTGATTGTGAATCATGATTTTTGAATTGCATGTTCACGTATGTACGTTTTATTATAAAAATTATCAGCTCAGTTTTGTCGTGCCAGGTCAGCCATGCAAATCGCGATCCCTGTAATCGATATACCCCTCAGCCTTGGCCCCAAATGCAGAACGCTGTCTACTAGATGAAGAATAATGTCTCGACGGATGACGCCTGCTCTCTAGTACATTTGTTTGTAAAACGGCGACGCATATAATCCAGCCGAGCCTATCTGGAATTATCATATCTCGCATATCCGCTTGCGTAGTTGTTATATGCAAAGCGGGATAATAGATTATAAAATTGTGGGTGGTCTACAAAAAGGCAAATTGAAAATTTGTTTTCTTTTCGTGTTTCCCATCTTTGAATGTTATTTGGAAGTCCTTTAAACCGTATAGCGCCAATTCGCTACGTTTAACGTTAACGTAGCATGGAAACATGTCGATTTTGATTTTAGCAAAGTTTGAGTTTAACATTGAAAGTTTTACAGATAAAGAGACACGCTTACAACTTTGAAAACTAACCTCTGACGTTTCAAGGCGACATTGCCTCCCGTGGTCCCGGAAAAAGACTAGCTGAAGTTGACGTCAACATCTTCTAGCTTCTACCGCTTTCATCCGCGCGGGGTTAAAGAACTACTTACATTACATTTGGTCTTAGGCGATAAAGCCCCGTCTTCAGAAATTTATAATGTGTTCATTCCATTGATACCCTTTGCATCACCTCAGCTATACAGGTTCGACACGACACGACGACAGTTAAAAAGCATTTTTACTCATGAGACACACTTTACACAATTGTTTAACGGTATTTTTTTAACCTCGGCTTATGCCATGGCTCCACGAGCTTGGGGTCCGCTTTGGCAACTTAATTTGAAGAAAAGTTTTACTATAACGACTGCTAAGTGTTATCCATCCAACCCAGAGGGTAAACCTTATTCTTGGGATTAACTCGGTTTTCTCACGATCTTTTCCTTCACCAAAAAGCGATTGACAAATATGAAATGATATTCGTACATAAGTTCCGCAAAACTCATTCGCAGCTTTTCAACTAAGAGTCATACGCCATACCGCTGGGCCTCCAACGTTCTCAATAAATTATAACAGTTATAGCAACATATTCGATTTTGATCTAAAATTTCTTATGACTATGCCAAAGAAGAAAATTAATAAACCTATTTACCAAGAGTCAACAAACAAGTTAAAGACAAACCAGAAAAGCCATGACATTGCAATCACACGTCTGTGTCGTAACTAGCGTTTCGTTATGGGCCGAACCTCGATAAGCCGAAGATCATGGCCAAGGCGCCGCCGCGCCGCGGGCGCACGCTCGATAATTGTCGAGCGCGCGCGAAATGCTCTCGCACCGCGCGCGCCGCCGTGGGAACCACACGCGACACGATAATGAACGTCTGGCCTAAACGAAAAACGAACGATTGAAAATTTGTATCTTCATCTCTATCACACTTGCTTATTGGAGTGATAAAGAGGTTTTTCCGTTAACGCCACTTTAGATTTTTATTTCACGAAAGACAATTACATTATAAGTTTGCATTATTTTCCAATTTATAAGTTTACGTTGCATTTTTAACTATGTAAAGGTATCGCCTAACAATCCCCAAAAGGAACTCTTAGTATGATGGAATTGGTGTTTCTCCTTTGATTTTCGAATTTTATTTTAAACGTTTTCCGACACTTAGAATTACCCGAATGATGATGATGATGATGTCCGACACCCCGACAATTATAAAGAAACCTATACATTATCTGTTTCTTTGCGTGTATGGGCTCGAACGTGACTCGCAAAAACAAGTTTTGTCCTGAAAGTTCGGCAGCAAGATGCGCAATAGAGCTTACCATTTTGGTTGTAGGTAGGTATGGTTTGGTTTGGTTTGGCTTGGGCTGAGATTTACTTTCGTAGTCCACCAGGGTCAATTTCAACAGTACTAGTTTTTTGTGTCATTCCGGTGTAATTCTTTATTTACGTTTCTTCGATGTTTCTTTTAATGTCAATCGACACCTCAGACTGTTCTTTGATAAGCCTCTTACAGAGCACTTGATATCTTAAGCCTTTTGAGAATTATCGGAGATTAAAAAAATTGACTCGCACGTGAATGATAAGTATACACAGGAATGATATAACACTCCACCTGAATGACATTTTTCCCAACAGAATGAAAAAAATAAACACAGGAATGATATCTATACACTAAAATGAGAAAAATGCTAAGAAGTGCCAAAAAATCAGCCAAGTTCAATAATTAACCGAAAATTTATTTCGAATGGCCATGTTCAATCTAGCATATCGAGTATTTCTTTCAAAAGTGCCACTTTTACTAAATTATAAGGACAATTTATGGTACTTCTACTCGAGATAACAAGCAGCAAGCTCTTTCAATTTAAAAACGAAAAAATTGTCCCACAAATTTAATAGGTAAAATTTTAGAATTTCCATTTGAGTTACCGCAATACAAAGCCTATAGAAATAAGCAATACAGTAGAAAAGAACTAAGGACATTTTTGTTGGAAATTAAAAAAAGCTCGGTATTTCGATTTGAAATACATAACATAAAAATTATGTGCCCAAAATGTATATTTCATAAAAGTGAAATTTTATTAAGAATATTAATACAAGCTGTGCCTGAGCTACTCAAAGCTTAACCGTCGAGCCTGACGGACGCTAGTAATTTAAAGAGTTACCCTTAAATACTAAGCTTGAGTTGGTAGTCTAGCTTGGTATTTAAGGGTAACTCTTTAAATCACTAGCGTCCGCCCGTTGACCACCTACACGTCATCAGGAAGTGTCACCTCCACACCCTCTAAGCATGTATTTGTAATAAAAGAATCGGAACAGAATGAAAGGAAAAAAGGGCAGGAATAAGCTTCATTAATAAACATTAAGAGGCAAAACAATCAAATAGGGCTTCTTCTCATTAAGCGTTTTAAAAAAAAGTCGATGTCTTCATGGCTTCTTCAACCATATGGCTGTACGATGCACGATGCAACGTCGACGCAATGGCGACACAACGCTTTTTAAAGTAAGTTGAAGACCCCGAAAAGACGTCGACGATCGATCTCGAAAAACGCTAAATATGAGAGAGCCCATAGAGCCGTGACAAAAGCGAGTTGAGTTAAAAAGAGGATATTTACCAATTTAAGAACAGCATTGTATGTCCGTAACAACAAAATCAACAACGCGTACAAATAAAAATATTTTTAACTTATAAAAAATATAACTCAACAGTCACTTATTATTTTTATAATATTTACCCAATTTAAGAACAGTTAACAACAAAATCAATAACGCGTACAAATAAAAAATATATCAAACAACTACTAACTAGTACCTACTACTAGTTATCACTTATTTACCATGTTTAAATGAAGTAACATTTGAAGGCTGGGGGGAGCAAGGGTATTGACGTTGGTGGAAGGCGATTAACAAATCTCCGTTTCACCGACGACATAGTCTCTTTCTCGTCCTCACCTGCGGAGCTCGGCATCATGCTAGAAGACCTGAGCAGGGCAATCCTTGAGGTAGGATTAATGATGAACATGTCAAAAGCTTATGAAGTCATGACTAACTCCTCGAAAACAACAGAGTGGTAGTAGATGGTGAAGCAATGTTATATGTCGATGAGTATATATACCTGGGCCTGGGAAAATGCCTGGAGGAGCTATTGGTCTATGAATGATCAGATGAAGGGTGACCTTCCCATATATTTAAAAAAGAAACTCTTGGACATATGCATTCTTCCCATCATGACCTACGGAACACAGACTTGATCTTTGACAAAAGTTAAGAAATCCACCCTAAAGGTTTGCCAGCGAGCCATGGAGCGAAGTATTCTTGGCGTGAAGTTAACTGATCGCATCAGATGTACGGTACTACGCTCCAAGACCCGAATAGCCGACGCAGGAGAAACAGCCGCCAAACTGAAATGGGACTGGGCTGGACATGTTTGCCGTATGCCCGATGAGTTGTGGGCTAAAACAGTAACCAAGTGGGTACCACATAATAGAACACGGGACTGCGGCAAACCTCAGCGGCGATGCCGAGACGACCTGGATGCTTTTAGTAGGAACTGGTGGGAGATGGGGCAAGACAGAGATACGTGGAAGGAGAGGAGGGAGGCCTTTGCCCAGCAGTGGGACACTCTAGGCTCATATAAATAAATATAAAAACATTTGAAAAAAAAAATGGTACTATAAACATCACTGAAGTGTTTTCGAAAAATAGTTTTGATTAATAATTACCTACTTGGAGTAATTTTGTCAAAATTTGCCAAATACAGGTGTTTACCAGTTTACCGAGAAACACCCAATTGATGTCAATGCCTATTTTTTAACCACAAATTCAGGGGTCTAGCTTTACCCATCATAAAACGACATGAGGTTTAATGGCTTGTAGAAAAATATGATACAGCCGGAATCTTATTTTGTCGGACTTGGCGGGGGCATGGCAGTGCCCCCAAATAAAACTAAACACAAAAGTGAAGCTACTTTTGATATCATTCCGGTGTTATTTTCATTCTGGTGGGTATTAAAGCCATTTTACTACACCGAAATCACCGGAATGAAATTGGTGGAATGATAAACCGAGGTGAAATAAAATTATAAAAAAATAACTAAATCCTACATTCTTTAACTATCGCGACATTTAAACTCACAAGTACAAAATACACGATCTGTAAATATTTGAAAAATAACAAATATGAAACAAAAAACATATAGCAAACTCCGGAATGATATTTTTTTTGTCCCCGTTAATCGAAATGACATGACTCGCGTGTGTAGCGGATCTATTCAGCATCACGTCGACATCTTCTTGCGGTGAGAGCCACGGCACAACTGACTCCTCAAACTGCTCAGGAGACGGGGGGTGTACGAAGTCAAACTTAGCCAATAAACGTCGATGAAATTTGTCCGCGGTAATAAGGATTATTTTGCCGGACAAATTTCTTTACGCATAATAAGGGGGTTTATTAAAGAGTTAGTAAGCAAGTAATGTTTTAAAGGGTTCTTTATTGATATGGTATTATAATGAACTAAAAACTAATTTGATATCTTGAATAGTTTTCGAGTTATGCGGCATTAAACAAGAATAACTGGGTCCCGGACAACCCACCTGAATGAAAAAATGGGCCTTTATTATTTTTTTTCAACTATTAAATTATTTAATATTTTAATATTAGTTATTGCCCGAGGTCGATAGCTAATAGATGTTTCCAAAAAAAAATAGTATATGACTATTTTGACTTTCTGCACCAGCGTTTTCAGTCTTGCCATCAAATTTTATTGCTTGGGATATTCACCCCAGTGTTTATCGCAGCTCACCAGCCCAATCTCCTGGAAGCAAGCTCCTCCCACATCTCACATGATATGCCGGTTGAAGTTAGGTAATGTTTTAGGACGTCTTTTTACCGTAGATATTGCGTTTGCCCAAAGCCAGTTTGGACTTCGGAGTAAAACACAACTTTGGGCAATCTTGATGGTGACATGCAAAGAAAGTGTTCACATCAACGCAGCTAACCCTTCATGTCATGAGCATGCATTCCATGCCTGTCATGTCAGTCCGGCGCAAAACCACCCGAGTTCGGAACACGATCCTGCCACCTTAGCCGAATAATTGCCTGGAGACACCTTAGGTGGAAGGTGTCAAGACGCTTGATGTCTCCCTTGTATAGACACCAAGTCTCCGAAGCGTAGAGCAATATAGGTAGAACTATTGCCTTATAAACGGCGAGTTTAGTATGTAATGAAAGGTCATGGGATTTCCAAACCCGTAGGCAAAGTCAACCAAAGGCAGCTGCAACTTTTGCAATCATTGCAGATATCTCAGATTCGTCGCTCCACAATGGGCTCCCAAGGTAACGAATAGTTCCGACTTCATCTAAAGCGTTACCTCTTAAATAAACAGCATCACCGGTCGCAGATTTACCTCGTGCAGGTTGTTTGAGATTCTGGATTTACGACGCACCTGTAGTAAATTATCTAAATAATCCTGCAAGACCTCCAAGCTATTAGCCATGAGATAGACATCGTCCGCATAAAGGACCTCTATGATTGAAACCGAGTGTAGTTTTTGCACCACTAAGAAGTCGCGCAAGCAAATCTCTTTTGACCGCTCGAGAATTCACCATGTTCTTATGGTTATATTTCTCAGGCGCATCGTTCATTACTGCGGAGAAGTAGATAGCAAATAGGACCAGAGCCATGACACACTCCTGCTTAACGCCACTAGTGACTAGTATGTAGTTAAGTGAATCATTTAAAAAAAACTTTAAAAATGTTATTATTTAAAATCTTCAAAAAACAAATTAAAACGTAAAAAATAATTTATACATTCAATATATTGTACCAAGTTCCACTTGATCAGTAACAACTTAGTCTGATTTTCTTTTTATTACTTTTCATTAAAAATAATTTAATTTATTTTTCCCCTCACTCGCTCGGAAAGCGCTGTTTTGTCCTTTAAAACTAGCGTGGAAAAACGCATTTTATCCACATGTGGGGCAAAGTAATCTAATTCCTATCACTTACCACCAGTCCAGTATAAGTGAGTCCTATATGCCCAATCGGAGGTCACACCTTAAATTTTATTGGTCATGTGATCATGTCTTATCCCGTACTTGGTAAGCTGTTGGCTGTTGGCTGTTGTGTGGTACCTGGAGCGTACCTACTCTATGACAAATTTTAAAATTGATTTTTGATGGTTTCTTCAAGATAACTTACATGTGGATAAGACTTATAATCGTATTTAGCCTTTTTTTTCTCGCAACAGTGAGGGGAAAAATGTGGTATTACACTCGGCGGCAAAGTTTGTTCAACTAGTGCCTTGAGAGCTTGAGACCCTCGTAAAGCTCAAGATTCCAGTTATTGAACCACTCGCTCCGCTCGTGGCTCAATTTTGGAATCTTTAAATAAAAGCCCGAGAGTTAAACAACAACTTTGCCCCGTTGTATAATAAATAACTATTAACTTATATCCATATTTAGTACACACACACACAACAAGATAGTAAAAGACTATCCATATTTATGTTTCTCTATGTAGGTATAATGTGAAACGGTTTACCAAAACCACATTTATTCTCCTATTGGTTCCTTGTAATCAGTTTTTTTAATTCTGAGCTGCATTCTTTCTCCAACAAGTAGAATTGATACTAATTAGGAAGTTAAGATGTATATGCACTATATGCAGTTCTAGCCAGCACATATTACGCAGGCTATGGCAAGATGTAGCCAGTTTATACCGAACTGAGCAGAGTTAAAGAAAAAATATAGTTAACTCTTATTCGCCGACTTTCAAAAATATGTCGGTAGCGGCACGTGCAAAAAATTCTTAGGAAGTGGGAACTGGGAGCTAAGTAAGGATCCTATTTCTTCTTGAATTTTAGGAAAACCGCGGAAATATTCGATATGATGATTAGGCAAGCTAGTGGTAATCGTGTTTTATAAACGGCCCGTCACTGCAACATATGGGTAGATACAATCACAGTATTTTTTGTCCTGCACGTTTTAGAAGTTCTAAAGGACCTTTTAGAATGGATTGACGGATCCAAAGGTAGTTATATAGCTTCGATTTCATTAGAGTTCACGATACATTATTTAGAAAGGAAATCGACATGAATATATTCTAATACAAAACATCAAACCATGCACATAATTAGGTTACGGAAATGCTTGTATCAAAAACATTGCTTTAAAATTGAGATACAATTTCGCAAGGATATCATGTTTTAAATAAGAGGAAACATAAGTAATTTTACTTAACGCTCGTATCTATTTACCTACTTAACGGTTGGTTTATTATTATTTGCGAATAGTGGGATATTATATTACGTATTGTATAGTAGTAGATAATTATTATTTTTGACCTTGTCATAGGAAATACACTTCGACAAGAAAACTGTGCGTTCAAGCGGGCTATGTGATACTGATATATCGCAGTATTGGGTTTTTTTTTGTCAACCTATGTTGTTTTCTTATTGTTATATATGTAATGGTTTACGGTGACCAGACACAAGAGTGACCCGATTATTTAACTATAAGACGTTTTCCGGTGAATGAAAGCAAACTTAATTTGCCAATTCACAGTTTCAACAATAAACTGTAGCAGAAAATCTGAACTTTAGAAAATAGTTGTGTACCAAAATAATGTAGGTAATTGCATCAATCCCAAACTCAAAATTATATTTCCGTTAATCTAATTCTTGGGCGAACGAATTTTATTGGGCGAGCAGTGTTCAATCTTGCAATTATTACGCAAATAAGTATGCAATTTGTAGAGCCACAAAACCCCTCTAGTTAGTGTGCTATACTTCCCATACTATAATTACTAATTAATCCGGGCGCCTGGCAGCTGTTCAGCGGTGGGTGGGTGTGACAGTGGATGGCCATCAAAGGGGTTTCAAAATCAATTTAAGGGGTGCAATTTATAGAGCTGAGTTTGGTGTGATATAATAGCCAATTATGTACTATCGCGTTCAAAATTGCATGGGCAATTTATGAATGAAGTCATTCATTAATTGCCCATGCAGTTTTGAACGCATATGTACCTATTTAATTCAAATATAACATTGCCAGGCGTTTTGATTGGGGTATGAGTAGTGTCAACTGCCAGGTGACGTCCAAGGTGCGGTAAAAACTGCCTCATCTATAGAAGCCGTCTCATGTCTAGAGGTTTGGGCTTATAGTTTTTCATTAGAGTGGACCTTTAAAATCGTGTGTGCAAATCACCTCGCCAGGCGATGACAAGGAGCAACTATCTCACCCACCGCTGAACAGCTGCCAGGCTCCCAGATTAATTAATAATGCTACTATGACACACTAACTAGAGAAATGTCGTCGCTCTACTAATTGCAAACCTATTTCCGTAGCCAGCTCTAGTCTGTTTAAGACTAATAGAGTATCTGGTATATTTCAGTAATTCCGAGCGGGACAGCGAGCAAGGAGAAATGCCCGGAGGAGACAGACGTCGTGTCACAGGCCATCGGCAACTACGGGCGCTGGCAGCTGCTCATGACGTTCCTGCTGTCGCTGTTCTCGTTCCCCTGCACCTTCCACATCTACCTGCCCACGTTCACGGTAATTAAAATCACTTGTATAACGACGTGGTTTCACTGATCATCGGCAACTACTGGTGTTGTGATACCGTCGGCAACTACGGGTTCTGGCAGCTGCTCTTGACGTTCCTGCTGTCGCTGTTTTCATTCCCTGCGCCTTCCACATACATCTGCCCACGGTCACGGTAATAACATTACTTGTATAACTTACAGACCATCGGCATCTACAGAAGCTGGCAGCTGCTCATGACGTTCCTGTTGCCGCAGTTCTCTTTCTCCTGTACATGCCCACGTTGAAGGTAAGAACGTTGCTTAGTTGTATATCGACGTGTTCACTCGCGCCGTTTGTAACTGCAGCCGCTGCCAACAGTACAAATCACTGAATGGCCTATACCAATCTGGGCGGGCGCCGTGGCAAGTACATAGGGGCGCCGCGATCCCCTATCTTTTTCTACTATTGTAGATATCGTAGATCATAGCTAGGTTGGGGCGCCGTGACAAAATTTCAAAGCAGCAGGAGCGCCGCGGACTGAAGAAGATTGGGAACCCCTGACCTATACCTTTCATCCCTCGTTCACAGTAATTACGAGCTTTACTTCCATAACGAAATGATCTCACTGACCATAATAAACTAAGTAAGAGGAAGAAAACTCCCGTGAGTATTAGACATATTAATATACTTAGACCGGGTTACTCACGTCTATAAAGTCGAAATCTCCTCTCACTCATGATTATGGGGCGCGGACCGTCCCGAAACAGGTCGAGCTATTTTCGACTTTATAGACGTGAGTAACCCGGTCTAAGTATATTAATAAGTAAGAGGAGATTACCGTTGGGCTTTCTCACGAGAAGAATCAAATATATATTTTTCTAACATATATAAATTTAATGTTTTTCCTAATCACAAACTCTTTCGATCGTGTAGAAACATTTTCAGACATTTTACTACTCTCCGTTTTGTTATCGCCGTGCAAAGTTTTTGAAAAATGGCAACGGATTGGAAAGATTAAATTCAGGACGCTTTTTTTCCAAGTAGGAGAAATTTACCTATTTTCAATTTAAAAAAGTATTGGTTTCTTCTCGCGAAAATGCCCGATTCACGAATGATTAAGGGCCACTTGCACCACACGGGGTTAGCCACATAATCCGGAGCTAAGCGTATTTTTGTAAGGAATTTGACCGCTTATCTCCGGGTTAGCGGCTAACCCAGGGTGGTGCAAATGGGCCCAAGACGATTAAGTAAGTGTACGTACAATCTACATTCTTAGTTATAAACAAAACACATGACACATATTTATTACTTACATGTCGCTTTGCTCATGGTTAGATACTATTTTATGTGGATACAGATTAACATATGTATTGAAAATATTTAAAGACGTACATCATTCAATAACAAGCGCGCCCGAAACACGTGCGTATTCATTTACGGCATTGTAATAATAAAATAAGCTATATGGATTAATTTTTTATTTGAGCACACTGTTTTTTTTTTTCAAAATATGTACCTACTCGTATGATATTGATAAGTAATGATTATTGTTGTTATTGTATTTTATTGGTATGGCACAAACCTAACTGATCTGACTGAGGTACTATAATGAATGACCACATAATATTCTCTCATCATAAGTATAATGGTTGAGTGATTTATCTCTTCTAGTAATAGTTACCAAAGACAACCACTTGAATAAACCTGCTCGTAGTAGTCGGAATACTGTGTGACGTAGTGGCAACCTGATAATTTATAATTATACCAGCCAATTTCCAGAAGGGATTCGTAGAGACTTGTATGTTTATTATGACACTGTTTACTATGACACTACCCAACGTCCGGCATGTACATAATTCACAGATTGTACTAAAAGACGAAACTCTTAAGTTCGAGGATGTAACTGTATTTCTTGGCATTACTTTAGATTCCAAATTGCAATGGAGCTCACATATATCCACTTTGGCAAGTAAGCTTAGTTCAGCTGCTTATGCGGTCAAACGAATTCGTCAGCTTACTGACGCCCAGACGGCAAAGCTTGTATATTTTAGTTATTTCCATAGCGTCATGAGTTACGGCATTTTATTGTGGGGCAAAGCCGCTGATATTAATTCTGTTTTAGTTTTACAAAAACGAGCTATACGCAATATTTTCAATTTAGGTAGACGTGCCCCAGTAAAACATTTGTTTAAAGACGTAAATATTCTCACAGTTGCCTCACAGTATATATATGAAAAAATAATGTACACTCGTAAGAATCTGCATTTATTCAGAATAAATAGTGATATTCATAGTTTTAACACAAGAAATAAAAATAAATTAGCTATTACAGGATACCGGCTCCGTAAAGTTAGCACGTCATTTATGGGAAACTGCGTACGGTTTTACAATAAGTTACCGACTAGTATTCAAGAACTGTCAATGAATCAATTTAAATGTACTATTAAACGACATTTGGTAAAGAAAGCTTACTATACAATTAATGAATTTATAGATGATAATGATGTTTTTTGTAATTTATAATTTATATAGATTGGATGTATATTTTTAAGCATATTTGTACAGGTTTAATATGTAATTTAAAAACTGACTTGTAAAAGTGCTATCATAAGCCTATTTACAAATAAACAATTTGAATTTGAAATTTGAATTTGAATTTGAATTTGACAATTATAAATCGATTTTGAAGATTATTTTACTATGCGAAAGTAAGTAACTTAGAGGTGGATTGGATTTTTATCTACCACCATTGAAACCGTTTTTTAATTTTTAATAATTTCCATTTTCTATTTTTCAGGCAAGAGAAACAAAATACTGGTGTAGGATGCCTGACAACTTAACGGGACTTCCGATAGAAACCTGGATCAACTACAGCCAGCCAAATGAAAACTATTGCCAAGTTGGGATCATACCTGCGGGAGTCACTGTGGCAGGCATTTTGAACGGCTCTGCACCTCCGTTGACTATATTCCAAAAATGTCAAGAATGGGACTTTGACCGGTCAGAGGTGGGGGACACCATTATATCAGAGTGGAACTTGGTGTGTGACAGAGCTGGGTTGACCAGTTTGGCCGAAGTTGTGTTTTTGGTCGGTGTGGGCATGGGAGGAGTGGTAGGCGGCTGGATTTCAGACAGGTATGTCTGGTTGTCTCATTGTTTAAATTAAAAAAAAACGTGATTAAGATTTGGGTGGGGTAGGTAGGTATTGAGGGGTTTTTACATTACTGTACTGTGAAAATTTGTAGCTATTTAGTCAGAAATATGGGAGCTATCTTTGAAAACATGTCGCATCGAACGCCATAATTTGTAGGTCTCTTGCCACAATCAGAATACCTGCCACAAAGAGAATAAAATATGGCGGCCAAAGTAGGTGGATACAAACAAACTTGCGAACGAATGAGATCACAAAAGTTGGAATCAGGACTGAACCCGACACAAAAATTACCCATTGATCTGACACTAAACAGGCTGAGTCTGAATGGTTTTACCCGACTATAACCAATACAATTATATAACCAAACCACTATATTCGGGAATGTGTAACACTTTACAATTTACATACGTGCCTTTTTACGGTTGTAAATATTTCTTGTACCTAGATATTAATCTAGATTAACTATAGGTACATTGTACAGTCGTGGCCAGATAATTAACCTTTTGGCCGCCGGACCCTGTTCGCCAAGACGCTCACTCACACGCCAGAGCAAATTTTAAGTAAACAACTAATAAAAAGTTTAGGGATTGCAAATAGTGATATCGATATTCATAATTAAAGGTGGAATTCTTCTCAATTTGCCTTTTTTTATTTCCAAACTTAGATTTCTCTCAAAATTTCTAAACTAAACAGATTTACTATACAAGAAAATGTTGAAAATAAAGGACTTTATCATGAAAAACAACAACTAAACATTATCGAATCATGAAGTAATATCACCGCACTAGTCTGTACGAGTAGTCTTCTATACATGTCAACGGCGCGCAGGGCACGTCTTTAGTTCCGACTGACAAATACTGTTTACGCGCGAGTTAAGTAATAATAGCGTCTGAGTCAACGGCATAAGCGCTTGTCGGTACGTAAACTTTATAAACCATAAGATTAGGGACGCGCATCGTGTCTCGATAAATTTACATACTTACCGGAGGGTTTTCGGAGAAAACTAACAGGTGGATTTAATAATATATATATATATACAGTATGTATCAGAATGAAAGGCAAAACAAGAAACCCGTTAATGTTTAGATCATAAATATGAGCATGGTACTTACCTAATTCATCAAAAATACGACAGGTTTTACGTGAGGTATAAAAATATACATTTATTATTATTGTGTTGCACCTCCCCTGTATTATTTGTTTACAATCTTATAAATGACATTTCTTAAATTACCAACTGACAGACAGGCGTCAAACCTTGTTGAAGTTTGGATTTTTACCTAGTTACAAACAAATAGTTAACAAAGCGCTTGCGCGTTGCCTATGACTACAGCCATTATTAAAATAATTACCTAGGTTACTTATAAACAGAACTCAAAGCGCATGTGTATTGACATAACAACGTTAATGTTAATTAGTTGCCCCTAGCTACATATCAACAGTACGCAATACGCATGCACTGTCAAAAATCAAAAACGTAAACAAACCCTATAGGATGTTACAAAAACCATTAACCAACTGCAAAAATATGGTCTTCGAGTAATTCATTTAGTAATTTTATGCCATAAAACATGTATTTAGGCACGTGAAATGCACGTCATTACATTGTACTCGAGTTCCCCGTCAACCAGTTTTAAGGTTTGCTCTTCGTTGTGATACATACTGTATATATCGGTTATATATATATATATATATATATATATATATATATATATCGAGTTAAAATGTAGACCTCCGCTGTCACTGCGGTCAATAATTTATTCGGCAAATAAACCGCAATGGACAATTTACTGAAGAAGCTGCCTAAACTTTATCCATTATTATGCCTTTTTTTTTCTACATATACCTACTTACTACGAGTAGTTACCAACAATGACAATAATTGGCAATTAAATGTTTGAACGCTTAAATAAAACCAGATTCGTGAAAACATATTCATTTTAAAAACTTGCACATCAATTGAACTTTCCCATCCCTAGCTGTCTTTTATACATGCCAACGGCGACAGTGACACGGAAAAATGTAGAAATTATAAGCATATTTTTTAAATCCTTTATTATGAAACAATGGATTCATATACCTGCTTAAAAAGTAAATGTATGAAAAAACAAAGGGTCAACAAGTTGACACGAGTACAAAATAATTTTTAAATTCTATTATTTTACCATTTAGTAAGCGGTTGAAACTTTGTCTTGTATACAAGACGACGGCGTTAGTGTATCGTACTATCGTTGTCTTGTATAGGTGACAACGGCGGTCAAAGGGTTAAGAACAAGATTTTTTTTCCCTATACAAATGCCTACAACTAGGACTTTACTGATGACAATTTAAAAATTGTACTAGTAACTTACCATTTTTTTTAATAATAAGGTAAGGCATATGGTAAACTCAAATGTATTCAAAGTTCCGTAAAACACCTTATTTAAAAAATATGGACGTTCCCCTAAACGCTTCAACTCAATTAGGAACATATTCATACTTTATATGTACCTATGCAGTATGTACGTATGTTCGTCATCATATGCTAAACCGAACCTTACCGAACCAAACCTTATTTAGTAAGTAGTATTGAAGTAAGCATCCATAACTTGAGGCTCTAATTTATTGTTAAAATATTAAAATTAGAGTAGCTAACTAATCCTTATTGACGCCTATTGACTGTATTTTTTATTCAATTAGTTTTTGGAGATGTAGGTATGTGCATAGAGGAATTTAGAAGAGGAAAACGACATCTCGTCGGCGCAATGAACAAATACAATCCTTACAAGTTACAAATCTTATAAGGTTTTCAAACAACAAAAAAGATTTCAACCGTCGTCGTAATTTGAATTCCAGATTCGGTCGCAAGCGTATCCTGATGGGCATGATAGTAGCACAAAGCGCGCTCGCCATCCTGTCCCTCCTCGTCCGCTCGTACCTCCAATACGTGATCGTCCGCCTCGTCATGGGGCTGGTATCCGTGTCCGTCGTGTACGCTGCCTTCGTGCTGTCCGTGGAGCTGGTTGGCGGGAAGTGGGTGACAATCGCCGGCGTGTGCAACTTCTTCCCACTGCCGTTATCGTACATTATCGTAACACTCATCTCGTATGTGTTACCGAACTGGAGGAGCTTGCAGCTGTCGTTGTCGCTGCCGGGATGCTTGTTGATGGTTTTGTGGTAAGTGGACTAACTAATAGTGTTTGGTTATTACGTGACTATAGCAAACTGAGAAATACACAAACGCCTATGTTTTGGGTAAATATCCCATGCACATTAAATAAATACGCTTAATAGGTTTCAAATCCATGATCACCAGGTCAAGTCACGACAGTCTCGATGTGACATATTATACTGATACCAAGTTACTGAGTTTACCCGCAGACAGACAGGCAGACGGACTTATTATTTGTGATACATTATATTAATATCAAGTTTAATTAGGCCTAACATAAATGAAAGTATAAGTTTCCATTCAGGTGTTGACTAGCTATCCAAATCGTATAGGTACTTTTTAAGTAGGTACTTAAATTGAAGTTGTGTGTTCTATCAAACTTTGTTAAATATTTATCTTAATACCTATTGTTATTATAATATATTATTCATAATACCTAGATGACGTCATGTGAAAGAAAATGATACGTCCCTTTATTTATGAACCACCAAAATGTATGCTAGACAATGAATTCTATATAATAATAAGTAGAATAACTTATATTACTCATTAAAGTATTCTGTTACAGGTTTTTCTTACCCGAATCTCCAAGATGGTTATTGAGCATGGGTCGCACTCAAGAAGCGAAAGCAATTCTGCAGAAAGCAGCCAAATTCAATAAACGAGAGTTGCCAGCTGATCTTGATAAATTATTGATCATACACAGAGCAGAGAACCCCGAGGAAACACCAAGCGTGCTTATGCTGTTCTCCGGGCACCTACTGAAAAGAACCATATGTTTGTTCCTATCGTGGTTCTCGATGACTATTGCCTATTACGGCTTGTTGCTGAACATTGGCAATTTCCAGTTGGGCAATCTTCATGTGACATCAATTATACTGGCTGTCGTAGAAATTCCTGCTATAGCTATGAGCATACCTATTCTGTTGAAGGCAGGACGTCGGGCGCCGATATTCATCAGCATGTTAGTGTGTGGTCTTGCGTGTGTCACCAGCGAATTGGTATCGATGTCATCAGAGGAGAAATGGGTGGTGATTCTTTGCCTTATGATCGGGAAGTTTGCGATAGGCGCGACCAACATGATGCTGCCGATATTCACCGCTGAATTGTATCCTACTGTGATAAGAAATTTAGGAGTTGGAGGCAGCCAGATATCTGCGGGTATAGCGCTCATCTGTATACCCTATTTATGGAAACTGGTAAACAACATATTTTACTTGCTTAAACCGATAAATAAGTTTCTTTACACTTCACTTATACTTGTTGTAAGTATCTGCTGCAAATGCTAATTGCATTGAAAAACGCTCAATAGTCTGACCTGGTTTACCATTTTTAATGTATTTAAGTGTATTTATTTATACGGAGAAACATCAAAACTGTCACAAAACATTGTGAATCACCTTTCAAAGTGGAGCACAATAAACTTACCTAATTATATCTGTTGCAAAGTTAACTAGGTTCATGCAAGTCAACAGTCATTTGCATGTCGTCTATTTGTAACAGTTCGTAGGTTATTGGGTTAGTTAACTGAACCCGAACAAGCCTACTAGAGTCTAACCACGTTATCTCCTCAAACAAATAAAAAATAATTTGGACATCAGAAAAGGTACTCTAAGTGGTGCTCTTCCATATTCAAAATACTTAGTGGCCCTTTTTTCTTTTGCAAATTCCGTTCAGTAGGTACCTCCTACTTACCTATATCTACATGGAGACGTATAATTCCAGAAAGCCCTGAATGACCACCTGCCGATGGTGACGATTGCGGCGCTGAGCGCGTTCGGCGGCGCCATCGTGCTACTGCTGCCAGACTCCTCCAGCAAGGACGAGAAGCGGCCCAAGGACAAAAAGTAACCATCTATTTCTACCTCCTAATCTATATAAGAGATCTAAGCAACGAAAATAGCTCTAAGCTAATAATAACTATAAGAGGGAAACCTAATTTAAAACCCAAATAAGCCAATTTTATCATAACACAATGTCTTTGTAGTCGAGTCTAGGTCCTTCCAAATTCCATTGTGAAAATGAGCTTGATCCAGTCTGTGGACATGAGAGTTAAAAACTGAAGCACGTGAATAAATTGCCTCTTGAGTCTTGGCCCACGCGCGCATGTGGGTATCTTTTGCTGGCCATATACGTTCGGGCATATCCGCCAGATCTGCCAATAAATGTATGGGAATTTTGTCTGGCGGATGCCCGGCGGACATACCCACAATGGAGATCTGACGGATTGGCCGAACGTATATGGCCAGCATTGGAACATTTGTAAGTATATACCTAGTATGAGAGCTTAACAAAAGTTAAATATTCGTCACCGCCATGTCACGAGCTCCAATAAAAACTAGTCGAATTTGAAAGTGACTACACAATACAGTCATAAATACCTGGCCCCAATTTCACCACGCTGACAAGTGTCTAAAATCCCTGAATTACTGACGTTTCAGGCTTCCATAGGTTGCGGAAACCGCTTGCTTGTTTGCACCATTTCGATAATTTAAGTAAAATCGTAATGTATCGTCGATAAATAGATAATTTCTTGATGAACACTTTTGAAAGACGGAAACGTGAAATTCGGGCCTGCAACCGAACAGTGCTACTCACGCCATCTATACTCACTGTTACAAAGTATTAAACCTATATCTGTTCACAGGCCGTCGTTCGACAATGCTTCGCCGTGCAACGGTACATTTACAGTCACAGACGATAGAGGGCACTAGTTGCTGCCACCAGTGAAAAGTTTAAGATAGAAAAGTGATGAACTAGTATGACATTTGAATTTTGTTTTAGAAACAAAATTTTCGTCAGTGACAAAAACTAGAGTGAATAGTGAGATTAAAATCGAATTTAATACAAGGTAAGAAAAGCAAATATTGCTGTTTCAAAGAACGTGAACGAAAATATTGTAAATATATGATAAAATAGTATAGTATTGTTACATGTATAGATACTATAAGTGTCAATTGGATTATATAAGTTAAGTAATAACCTTATGTCATGTTAATTGCAAATAGAGTAGACAGAACAATATGATAATTAGATAAAGTATAAACGTTACTGTAGATTTACAATAGTGCAATAACCACTTTACAAGTTATTAAAATGTGATTTGATAAACATTAATTTGTACTAGGGACTGTCAGTCAATAAATTAAGTGCTAAGGTTTTTTTTTATTACATAGTGTTACCGTTTTTTAAAAGAGGTTACCTTATAATGATTACGGGAGTGTCTACGATGAAAAAATGTCCAACATAAAAGGGTTTTAGGTATTGTTAGTTACTTATCCTTGTGTGTAGAGTTTGGTTTAAAGCGAAACAAATATTTAATGGCGATGCAAAAAAAATTGATCACGTCCGTCCACCACTAATGGCAATTCTGCCCAACGTCCTGTATGCCTCTGAAATATTATTCGCACATTAGATAGGTTTTACCTTAAATGCCTGCGCGACATTATGAACGTCTTCTGGTCGGATCGTGTCAGAAACACGGAGGTTCTGCGTCGCGTGAATGTCAGCGGCATTGAAGCCTATTTAATGCGGCGTCAGCTGCGATGGTGTGGTCATGGCTCCCGTATGTCCAACGACAGAGTGGCTAAGCGCATCTTCTGCTCTGAGCTGCAAAATGGGAAGCGGATAAATGGCGGCTAGATTTTGCGCTATAAAGAAGCGCCACAGGCGGAGATGTGACACCAACCTATCGCACTTGGAGTCTTCGCCGCAAGATCGGTCGAAGTGGAGGCATGCAGTAAACAAGCGTGCAAGATTTCGAGAACCAGAGGCAATTAGAATTCGATGCAAAACGCGATGAGTTAAAGGCTCAACCGTTTGCGGCCATTAAGTACAATTTTGTCAGAGAGGTGCTGACATGCAGTAAGTGTAATGTAGTCGCACATTTACTGCCAAAATAGGCTACGGCTGCCACCTGAGAGGCCACGGTCGTCGTTTTCACTAACCAACAACTATCAAGTCGCCATGGTCGAAACCGGCCAGGAAAGGATTGGGGAGAATGAGACAAATCTCTAATTGCCCTTTTTATCAAATTTTAATTTTAATAATTTAAATTTGAATACTTAAGTCAAAATTATAGCGGTGCATGCTGTGGAAACTTTGAACAAAAATGTAATTAAAGTAAGTAATTTTGTACTACACTTACCTCGTTTTTTTACGGTACACGTAAAATGGGGGGTGTTTTTTTTTCGTTTCAAACCCAGAATGTGACATATCATTGGATAGGTATTTGAAAAATAATGAGGGTTTTCTAAAAACAGTTTGATAAAGTTAATATTTTCGGAAATAATCGCTATAGAAGTTTAAAAAAATGTCTAACTTTTGAACTATGAGTTCAAAAAATATGAAAAAAAATCACAAATGTAAAACCATAAATTGAAAGAGATGTCATATACTAAAGAAAAAGTGACCAAAACCAAAGTCAAAAATTGCACAAATGTAAAACTTAATAAGAAATTAAATGTTTTTTGAAAAATTGTACAAAATAATTTCTGAAATCAAAATCATTTTGAATAGTAATAATAATACCAATATTTTTGAATAGTACTTAGTCTGTCAATTCAATATAACAATACCATTAACAAATAGCTCATTTGTAACCCTTAAGTGGGGACATTAGGAAACTGCGGAACCCTACACTGAGCGTGGCCCGACATGCTCTTGGTCGGTTTATTTAAGATTAGTAAAATAACGATTTAATTTTGCCTACATTTCATCAATTATTTCAGTCATCTATAAATATTAAGTAAAGCTAAGTACCTGCTTATTTCCATTGTTAAATGTATGGTGAAGAAAATAAGAGGCAAATACTTATGCCAGATTTTTAATTGTTTTCTTAAAACTCACACGACGACAATTTCACCATTTTTGTAACCCTAATAAAACGAGGTATAGGAAGTTTCAATATAAGTAGTGAGACCTTACACACAATCATACTTACGAGAAGTTTTATATGTTTTTATACATGTGGAAAAATCAATGTATTTTTTAACACGTTCCGCGCCCCACATTAGTAATCAAAATAAATCTATCATTTGGTAATAATCCACTTTGCGTAAAAGTTAAATATGCAATTATTTCTGTAATTAACGATAATTATTTTTATCATTACCAATACTAAGAACTTTCATATTAAAATTCTATTATTTTGCCAATAAAGTTCGTACTAATTCTACCACGCCGATAGACATATCAATGTACCTGTTTGTGTTTGTTACCCTGTAGTTAATTATATTTATTGATATAGAATAATATATGAATAAGTAAATTAAGAAACTCTTCTAGTTTTTATCGCGAACTTTATCTTATACTAATGCAACGTATAGATAATCATAGATATAGAATAAAAGAACTGGATGCCAATCTGCCGAAAAAATGACGCCATAAGAGTACCGCAGTTGCGGTACTTTTTCATATAGTTTTGTTTGGAACGTGACATTTCGTTAAGTGGGCGTTTTTGTTTGTTTGTTGTCCAAAAACCATTTTTGGAAAATTTAAGAATTTTTAATTGTTTTCTATTCAGAATCGCGAGCTCTTTCAATCCTAGTAGGAGAAAAAAAGTGTCCCAAGATTTGTTTTCCATTTCGCCACCATCATTTGATTGATTTAGTATGGCGGTAGCGTCAATGGAAAGTTTGAAATTAGTATGGAAAATTTAGGACACGTTTTTTCGCCTACTAGGATTGAAAGAGCTCGCGATTCTGAATAGAAAACACTTAAAAAAAATTAAAATTTCCAAAAATGGTTTTTGTACAACAAAAAATAAAAACGCCCGTGTGCCAACAGCCTATAAAGTTTTAACAGTGTTAGTAGTTTTGTCAATGAATTTGACACTTTATACTTACGTCAGTAAGCTCTTTTTCGTACGAAAAATTCATCGTTTGTATCATCATCAATACAAAAATTTCCGCTAATGTCATTCTGATTTGAATCTGACCCACATTCTTTGACGTTTTTGTTCTGCGTTGTGTGTCTATTTCTTTTAATAAGTCAATGTAGATATGGCTTAAAGTAGGATCATTGAAATTATTCATTAGGGTTAACAAATTATATACGTACGGTCAGCTGCACACATATGTTTTTCTTCGGTTCATCCTGTTCTGACTTTTGATAGTACCCGTGACATCAAACCCGGGGTTATAAAAACGTCAAGGTGTTTTGGGTTTAGACTGTTTTAATCTACCTAAGACCGGATAACTGAATGATCCACACATACTTCAACACCCATTTTCTAATCTTCCACTCACTCACTCTTCTTGACACTCAGTCATATGAATACTAAACATATGTTACGCACACCTACACTGTGTGCGTAATTTTAAAATAAGTTTTTAAAGATAGATCCGATTTTTCCAGTGTATGCTGATTTCCAAAACTAAGCAATTATTCCCGATTCTATGTATTATTGTTATAAAATGTGTTCCTTAACGCACCTTTTTTTGTATTACTGACATTATCAGGACCGTGTTAAACAACCTGCAGTCTTTGTTAAACCTCTCATGATGGAGAGGCAGGCTCATGTACTTATAACAAACTGCTTCTGTCAGCCAAGCTGGTTTATTTTTTGACTAAACCGAAGAGCGACTCCTGTGGAGCGTTGTCTATCATTGTTATTTTGTAAAATGACCATTTTTAATAAAGTTAATGATTTTATTATTGCTTGTTTTAATACAATCAACAGCATTGACATTGGGAAGAGATATACCTACCCACTTGATTGACCTCGGCGACCAGAGCCCGTCTCGCTCCTACCACTGCTCTGGCAGGAGCGAGACGGACATACTGTCGAATGCCGCAGTCGCAATAGAATGCAACTCATGGTAAGCACACATAAAGCGTGCGTGAACCAAAATTCCGCGAAACGGAGCTCTTCGTCGAAGTCGTAAGGGAGAGGGTATATGAAGCGCAGCTCAAAGTTGTATTCGGATGTTTTCTACGTGCTTAGTAAACTTTGTTTCGATATCTTTTTTATTATTCATATTATTTTTGTAATATAAGCTCATCATTTATCATTTAATTTTTATTATCAATATTTGTATTACCACTTGGTTTTGTGGTACTTACATTTTATAATATCTATGCATACAAACCCCCACCCTATTCAACATTTATGGGTATCATAATAATATAATGCGCAAAACCTTTTAAGGATGGGAAGGTGGCGTAAAAATGGGTGGACGTATCATATCTAATTTACGATACGCGGATGACACTACCTTGTTTGCCTCTTCAGAGACTGAGATGGCAGAGCTACTTAACCGACTAGAGACAACAAGTCGAGAACTAGGGCCTTACAAATAATAAAACTAAGATCAAACTGATGGTGATTGACAGATTTGCAGCCATCCAACGGACCAATATGTTGAATGAGTATGAAACCGTGGAAGAGTTTCAGTACCTCGGTTCTGTCATCAACAACAGAGGCAGCTGTGAACCCGAGATACGTTGTCGCAACGGTATGGCTAAGACGGCAATGACCATGCAATGACTCTCGATCCTCAGCAGTGAGGGACCGATTGAGGAGGATGCATTCAAAAGATATAGAATAAAAGAACTGGATACCCAATCAGCCGAAAAAAATACGCCATAAAAGTGCTGCAGTTCCAGCACTTTTTTAATAGTCTTCTTTGGAACGCGACGTTTCGTTAAGTGCCAAGGCCAACCAAGTGCCAACAGTCTGTACAGTTAGAGCCTATTATATACTAGAGTATTTTTAACAGTGTTGGTAATTCTGTGCATGAATTTGACTTTTTTATATAGATCGTGTAGATTAAAAGGAAACGCGTAAACGTTTTGCGAATATTCGCTTAAATGGTTTTCAAAATATAATTTTCCGAAGTTTTCATATAAATCCTACTTGTCCATTAAATATGGGAAAGCAGATTGATAATTGATAAAATCTCAATTTATTATCCGTAAGTGTATCATTTCCACTAAACTGTATCAACTGTATGTCACGCATATATGTAACATATCAATATTTATTTGATCTTGGCACAGTTATTTAGTTCACGTTGACCGCAGCAGCCGCGGTTTTATTCAAGGTGGATATGCAATGTAATGCTGCAGCTCTATTTATTTTTTTTAACTATTCGAAAACCTTCGACGACCTTCAAATCAATAAACCGAGACTAAGGAAACTTTTTTATTTAGAGGATATTCGGGTACCTAATTCCAAAGATCTGATAATTCCGAAAATCACTCAGCTGAAAATAACTCTCTAGAAAAAAAGAACTCGGTAGAAAAGCTCTCTAGAAAGTCTCTCTCATCACTGAGATCAGAGTTTTCCACTGCTGGGCAAAGATTTCCTCTCTTCCGCCACTCATCACAGTGACAGTCACCACAAAAGGCATCTAGGTTGTCCCGACCTCTTTTTTTATCTGCGTCTAGCTGGCCACCCTGTGTAGTCTGAATAATTTTCCCTATAATCTCTTTGGGGCAATTTTAGATAGATTCGAATAATCCGATAGAAAGCCGAGGGTGGCACTGGGAATTCTGGGTAAAAACAACGCAACTTTATTGAGTTAGGGTAAATATATTAGATTCGATTCGGTGAGCAGTATGAGGTACTTGATTGAAGCCTCAATGATTAAATAGTCTGTTTTTTTTTTTAAATATAGACCAACAAACTGCCACAAAAGGAAATATGTGACATGACATTCAAATGAGGAACGCAGTACATTGACTCGTCTAGGGCGGTGCATTCTCTTGGTCGCCATTACAAAATGTCGGTAACGGTGACGGCTGCGCCGGCGTCACGAGACGTGACGCGCATGCGTACACGCATACAAAGGCGGTGATTCCGACGGACCTACTTCTTAATTGAAACAGTGACAGAGGTGATAAAACCTCAAGAGAATAAGTCGATAATTTTTCTGGGTTAGTCAACTATTTCTTGGCACTAGTTGCCATGGTTAAGGTCTACTGGGTCACTTTTATAATCACAGTTCAATGGCATTAACATTTTCAAAACATGTTTTTTTTGTTGTTCCCTTTCCGTGATTGGCGATGGCACAAGTATTTTGGTATGATGGCACCAAGCATGACAGTAGAACATACTACAACGGTGCTGCATTTGTCCCCTGGCTGACGGTGACGGACGGGACAGAATAACGACAATAAATAGTTGATTCATTCAGAAATTGTAAAACTATTATCGGAGGCAAAATAATTTTGTAATCTGAACATAAATAATTTTCAGATCACTATGAGGCACCTAAAATGTGCGTTTTTCTACTCGCCGACTTTAATCTGTCAATTACGAGTACATAGACAAAACTATAAGCTCATACTTTTCGATATTAGACAGTCCAACTCAACTATAATATCTCATTTCGATACGCTGTAGGCAACTATAATAGAACTTCATACAAATTTTATACTTATGTGCGATGCCGCCTGAGACTTTGCCGAGCGCGCGCCCCGTGCATTTGTGGGTATATAATAATATGCGCAGGAGTGTTAGTTAAGTATCGGCCAATATATTCTCAGTTTAATATTTTAGAGATCATGAAATAAATATTAAACCATAAGTAGAGTAGGCATTTTATCTCCAAACACATCTGTAAAATCGCCGTCAATGACTTACTAACGATGTAAACAAAAGGCATCACATGTTTTGTCACTGTTCCTCTTTGTATTTTCATACTACCTCATCAAACACTACTGAAACATATAAAACATATGATAAATTAATTAATCTTGGAGATTTCATTAAAAACTTAAAAGTGAGGTTATTATAAGAATAAAGAATAAGAATAAGAATAAATTTATTATCAATAATATACACATACATATTACACCATAGATGTCCGGCGAGCTCCAAACTAGGCTAAGCCTGTATCTTGGAGCTCGGAATGAATTTACAATGAAACATGAGAAAATAAAGAAATAATTAAAATTATTATTGAAGGTGCTATTATTATGAGTGTGTGAGTGTAAGTGTTGTGTGTTTGTGTGTGTGTGTTGTGACGGTACAGAATTCTACTACAAATTACCTATCCTAATAAAATACAGTTCCTGAATTTTACCTTGTAATATCAATTTGGCCAGTGATCGTGTAAGGGGAAACGTTGTGTCGCGTAGTAAAGCTAGGTTCTTTTCATTCAATAAAGTTGCCATTATTTATTTACTCTGCCTTCTGCAATGTTGTCTACCACCTGTATTTTTAAAGAAGCTATGAGCTACTATCACTAAGTACTTTCATCTAAATTTGGAAGCTAACATGAAGGGATTGAACTGTTGAAGATGTACGTGTTGTCATGTCAGGTAAAGTCAAGTGAGGCCTAGCTGTACGAGTAGGAAGGGTCAGTCAGTGTAGAATCGTTCATGTTACTCTAATGTTGTTTATCTCATCTACTCTCAGTCTCAACTCGAACTCCTTAACTGTCTTGCCTGCATAATGTATATCATTGAGAGTCTAGTCAGAGTTCTCGTAAAACGATAAATGTAGTAGATAAATGTAACATACTATTTAGGGATACTTTTGAGTTAGAGGGGAGATCTTAATTAATTTCATTTAATATGTTAAAGATAGGGGAAGTAAAGGAAGATTATTGTACAATAAAGAGTAAGAATTTAGAATTTAGATGTGCAATACTTAGCTTTAGATTTCGGTTTCCTTATTGCGATAAAATTATATCCTTTGTCTTATTTTGAATCCTTGTATCCTTCCAAGAATGTAAATTAGTATAACTTCTCGTCGCTGGTATCAAACATCATTTAATTCCTTTTTATTTAACTTATTAAAACGGAAATAGTATATAATGTGAAATTTGTGTTTTCTTAGAGGCTTTGTTTGTCATTGACAGATGATAATTCCAAATAATTCAAATTACGCTGATTTCAGATTTAAAAAGCATAGAGCATTAAAACTTTTGGAGCATAGACGAAATTAGAGATTTAAGGCAAGCTATACATTACTCGTCAAATACACGCGTTTCTAATAAAGAATATGAAATAAGTTAAGGGGAATTGTAACAAATTAATATGTAATAATCATTTATGTAAACGGGAATTGCATCCCGTTACAGTGTGCGTATGTATTTGTGTGTATGTGTTAGTATGAATGAGTGCGAGTAATAAATAACAACCATAGTTGACCACAAGATCAACTATAAGTGCCGAGTAAATGTAATAAGAATAAGAATAAAGAATAAATTTATTATCAATAATATACTCTGTATGTGCGTCTATTCATTATGAGATCTCTTATTGGTGACTTGGCAATCCCTTTGTGAACTCTAGTAACTGCGTTGAGAATAAATAATTGCCGAACTCTGAGGAACCCTGTTTCATTATAAAGCAAGTCAGTAGGGAATCTAAAAGGTTTTTTAAGCATTACTTTAATAACCGAACGCTGAGCGCGCTCGATTTCGAGTATAATTGTCTTACCTGCGCTGCCCCAAACAGCAATGCAATATTGAATAACTGATTGGCATAATGCATGGTAGACTACACGGAGGACATCCGGCGATGAACAGTCCCGGAGCCGTTTAACTAAATAGATCAGTTTTCTAACTTTCTTTGATAGACCATGTATGTGCTGTTTAAATGATAAGTTTTCATCTACGATAAGGCCTAAATACCTTATGCTGCTGCATCTACTTATAGTAGCACAGGAACAGCTTGCATAATTTAGATCGCAGGAATGAATTTTAAGGTGGAATATTATGATCAATATGGCGGTTTGCTTACATTATTTTCAAGTTGGATTGACGGCGATTTTAGCAGCATCTGTAACAGTTGTAGCTTTAAGCTATACAGGTACCTGAGCCCTTACATCAGGTCCCGTACCATGACGTCTTAACGTGATTCAGTTTAGGACGTAAACTGAATCGCTGCCATACAACTGAGCACAGTTAAGAACCTAAGCTGAATCGCGATAAAACGTCATGGTAAGGGCTCTGAGCTGGTGAGCTGGTAGTTGGAGCCGTAGAATAGGTTTTTAGACTAGTGAAGACAGGGCCCCGCATCCCTACATGCATATGTATGAAGATAAGTCGTTAGTTATAACCAGAAAACAAATAGTCGTCTGGATTATAATGCGAAAATAAAATACTTTTTGTTAAAAATCCTAAAATCGATGCTTCAGGATATCACGTTTAGCTTGCATTAACCTTTAATAGCGTATGTGGAAGTTAAAAATTTAGTCGATTTTGAAATTTGTCAAAGAAAGATAATGATTAAAATACGATGAGAAATACACCCATGTCTAATTATTAACGGTTGAAATGTGAGAAAGTAAACTGATTCATTTGAATCCTTCGGTTGATTGACTAATGGTGAAACAATAGTTTTCCCAAGGTTCTCCATAATAGCCCATTATATTTTTTCTACTTATAGAAAACTATCTTACTAATTCCTGCGCAATGTTTGGTCGGTCAATCACCTTTAAAACTCCTGACACAAATTCATTAAACAGTAGTATTTAGACACTGAATGACCCCGAAACATGTCCTATTGTGGGCAGCAATAGAGGACGTCTCGTGTCGAATCAGAAACGAGGCACCATCGTGGAACAGTCGATTGACTATTAGTCAGCCTTATTAAAGAGCAATAAGGTCCATTAATAGTAAATTGTATTGGTGTTACGGTTCTAAAAAGGCGAAACAGGGCGGGTAACGGAATTCTTCGGCGGTCCTAAAGGGTATCACTGTCAGTAGTGTGGGGAATTGGAATGCATTGTTTGCATATAAATTAATTACACGAACTCTAAGTAGCTACTATAAATATATATATATAGCTACTCCGGGCATTAGTAGTTAAATGTATTTTAGATTAATTTTAATGTCATCTTCTTATATTTATGTTAGTTTATTTTCTGGTTTTACCTGTACTATGTTAAAATACTACTACAGCTACTGAATAAATATATTTTATTTTATATACGCCACAGATTTTTGCAAGTAACTGAGTATTCAAAGAGATACCGAATTCAAAGAGAGGAGAAGGTTTTAAAGACGATTGGAGGTCCTCGTAGGGTTCGCCATCTTAAACGGGGGTGTGCGTCCACTAGTTTTTCGCTAGTCTGTTCGTCTGTCAACCGGCGTTATGTACACACGCATTCAAAACTGCATGCGGAATTTATGAATGAATTAATTCGTAAACTTTTTAGTCATAAACTTAACCCAAACCTTCCGGACTAATTAAATCCCGATATAGCATATTTTGCCCTCTGGGTTGGAAGGCCAGATGGCAGTCGCTCTCGTAAAAGTCGCGCCTACGCCTAATCTTGAGATTAGCTAACGCGGATCCCAAGTTTTCTAAGCCGTGACATACTCTGAGAAACGCTAGAAAGAAGACGCCTGAATGTGGAATTGTATAAGCTTGACATACTCTAGCTCTTGGCCGGATTTATTTTTGGTCTTATTTACGATGTGACTAATTTAATTACAGATCGTAACATAGCGATTGCAGGTACACACGCTTTTGTAAAATTCTCGGCATAACGACCATGGCATCCATGAGATAGCAAAAACATAAAACCATAATAATTGCTCTTCAACATATTGTCATAAAAAACTGAAGAAAAATCTTACACTTACAAATTTAATCCAAGGTGTACCGCAAAACAGGGTGACTTTAAAATACTACTACAAATCTTTCGGCTTCGCTCGCGTTAGAAAGAGACGAAAAGTAGCCTATGTCATTCTCCATCACTTAAAAAAATCACGTCAATTAGTCGCTCCGTTTTGCCGTGAAAGACGGATAAACAAACAAACTTTCCCATTTATAATATTAGTATTAATAATATTAGATTAGATTTATTAATATTAGATTAGATTTATTAATATTAGATTAAGAAACATTTTCTAAATAACTAGAAAATTAAGAGACGTCCGTACCGCAGGGTAGCAACGCCAGTACGGCGCGGGGAATGAACTATTATGGCTACTAACTCTCACTCGTTTAGTACTGCACTTGTGATGCTGCCGAGCAATGCCGATGCCGCCGAAACACTTTCCTGTGCGTGATCGGACTGCGATTCACCGACCCGATGATATAATACCCTAAATGCATTATCCTGTTTATGCAGCAAACGATCAGGTTATCCGCTATTTTGGGTAATGCTTGAAACTTCCATCTACGCAACCGAATACTATTCTGGCCGTAATTTTTTTTAATTTTGCTATGGAAAAATGACAGGAAAGGGAAATTGCTAATAATGTTGATATTAGGAACATTACTCAACTAAGTCTGGTTTTCGTGTCTCTATTTTTTGGGACAGGAGAAACAAGTTTCATTTCTCTTACGATAATTAAAGTCAATTATTCTGTAATAGACATTATTTGAAGAAACAATGAAGGTACAGTAATAAAACACGTTATTTATTACCTGTTTAAAATGACACTCATAATTGATTAGTAACTTTCTAAGTCTAGTAAATATGTTAACTATCCATCTTATCTTTGTAAAATTTTAGCAAAAACGGAATGAGTGTACCTATAGTATAAAGCTTAATTAGATCCCTAGTTAAAAGTAATTGAGTTTGCAACATATTCGAACGAATGAAGAGAGTGAATCCACTGGAACAATCCGTCGTTTGTACATATGTATGTTTGTATGTTTTTCGACGATAAAAATAAGTATCTTTAATTGGATATCCTTGAAATTTGGCAGATGGTTAGATATAAGACGTAATGATTTTAAATTTAAATGTGAGCCAAATCGGTCAAGAGGACACCGAGATATAAGATATAAGGGTCGCGAGTACTTAATGTTAATGTACCTACCTATTTAACACTGAACTAATGTAGATTATAAAGCTGCTTTGGTACTATTGCCTCACCTGACATATAGCATGCTGCGAGCATTTCGATTGAATTACAAATTGAAAAAGAACAATACCAAACTCCACCTGACATCGCCGAGTTACATCACGCCCTTTGTATCGTAATGGGATCTATTCTGGAGGATCTTATCGATGGTCCTTGCTACGAAAATGCTCTTGGACCTAGGTATGAAGAAACCTGAGTAGTAAGTAGGTAGAGAGTATTGTCTAGGATTGGATTTAGCTGTCTAAAAGTATAAAAAAGTATAACAATTTGTACTACTTACAAGAGAAACGGAAACTTATAATTCCAGTTTCATAGATTTTTTGACGAATGACTTAATCATGGCAACCCGACTAAGTACAAGAAAGCTTAGCTTCCACTTTAAGTTAGATTGGACGGCAACTGCCTTTATAAAAATAGAAGCCTGCGCAAATTATTGAGTTTATGCGCCTGGCGGATCATGAACATTTTAAAAGTAAATTCGATACGAATTATTTCAACCACATTTCAACCAAATAAAATATTCTATTATAGAAATATTAGAACAAATAAGGCCACATAATCCGGAGTTAAGCGTTTTTGTATGCAATTTGAGACCTTAACTCCTGGTTGGCGGCAGGGTGGTGAAAATGGGGCCTAAAAAACCAATCATAAACAATTGAATGCCCGTACACTACTCGCTAGAGACGGGCGAGTCAAGTTACACTGAGAACGCGCCTGCCTAAAAACACAAATGAATTCATTACAACACCTAGCGGTATCAATGGCAGTGCAATTTGCATGGCATGTTAAGGTGGTGCATTTGGGCGGCTTGGCGCGTGCCTGTGCCGGGCGCCGTATGGTGGTCGCGGCCGCGTCGCAGGCGCAGCAGGGCGAGAGTGGGCGACCTCTTATAGCCGCCGCGGGAAACAGCTCCTTTATTTGTCGGTTGTGCGTTGCGTGCGAAGGACGTGCAGGGACAATATGCGGACGATACTGGTGAGCCACCCCTTTAACACTTCTTTTGTTTTGTGATCTTCTTGGACTTTCTTCTATCCAATCATAAAAATTATCAGTTATCAATTAATTTGATTTTGAAAAAGTGTTTTTTAATTAAATATGAATTTTAAAATACAGTAACATATTATAAATATTTTTTGATAATTATAATTATTATGTGCAACAATTATGATTATATTTATATGTGTAAATTATTTAGTAAAATTACGACACATTGAAAACAAAATAAGTAGATCATTTTAACATAAATATTATAATTATTATAAACAGTAAGTAATCAGAGCATGTAGGTGCCCGAATTTATGGATGAATTTGAATAATAATCAAATTTCATTAGAGTATAGTTATAGACGTAGCTAGACGCTTTTTATTATGAAATTGCCTTAACTTTTTTGTTTTTGATTGTTTATATTTAGGTATAGTGAGCTTATACGGTTTTAGGTTGTGCACAATAGGTATAGGTAACTAATACCTCAATTCCCTACACCTACCTATATTTTTGTTACTCATATAAATCAATATTTACAATTTACAACGCATGCTTTGTGTGGCAAAATTATCAATTTATTTAAACTTTACTTACAATCTACCTCTCAATCTATCTCTTAAGGTTGTCTGGAAGAGATCGCTCTTTAGCGATAAGACCGCCTGTTGTTTGCCTCTTTTTCATGTGTAATCTATACCAGTTTGTGTTATTTTTGTTGTTTTGAGGTGCAATAAAGAGTTATTGTATTGTATTGTATTGTAATCTACATTGCATTAACTAAACAATTGAAAGTCGAATAGAAAGCATAAGTTCTTGCAACTAAATTGAGTCACCTCGAAGGCAAATTCAAATCACAGCTATATGGCGCCATGTCACAACCATAGGCCTGCATACAATAAAGTTCTTTGATCAATACACGAACCCCGAGATAAGCACTCGATTGCGTTTCAATCGATCGTTTAAACGATTTGAGTGACAGTAACCGGAGCAAGTACGGCAACCTTGAGGAGGCTGGCAGGTCACTTTAAACGTGCTATAAATCTGAAGTAACCTTTCGGCAAAACAAAAATGTTGCTCTTCTTAATAATAAGGCGGAACTAATTGTCGAGTTCGAACGTATTATTTGGCAAGTGCGTTGTCATATTAACCACTCAATTACGTAAAGTTACGCTTGTTACGTTTACACTGGGCCACCGCTATTACCTGTACCAGTCCAGGCTCGGCCGGTGGGCGTAGATACACTAGATACTAGATAATACACTGATATCACTTGCAATGTTGTAAGATTTGATATAAAGTCAACCCGCGCACTGGAACTTTGATACATTTTTAGATAGAATATGTCAAGATTTAGTAAGTGACACATGCAAGCTCTTTTTGTTTCACTATCTCCGTGTTGTCATAACGCACCTTGAACTATTTTTGTAACAATGCAAGACGACGGAGACCTTTTCGGACGCGTGATCTTGAATATTAAAAGTGCAGTATGGTATTAAAAGTACCGGTACAAATATGTGTAGATGATGGATTATATGTACCTACCTATATACAAGGTAGGTAGGTGAAGTGCCTTCTATGAGCTGTGTCTCACAATGCAATATTTGTATTGAGTTACAATTTTCATTACAACACTGACTGTGTTCACTTGTCCCCAAGATTCTTGGCACCCACTGAACCAGAAATAATGAGGTTCGCCTTGCTTATAAGGAACGACGTCCCTGACACCGAGCTTGCAAGAATCGTAATTCTTACGTACTTGTTTTTACATAATTACTATTTATATATGGTTTATATACTATGTAAAGTAGCGTTAATGTTTTGAAATATACTCGCTCGGTTATAGTAATCTTAAGCAATATTCCGGGCAGTATGTGATGGAACTTCCTCCCGTGTAGAGTCTAGTCTGAAGCATCTGATAGTCTCAAACTGGTCAAAAAATCTTAGAGTCACTTGGGCCAAGCAGGGTTAGTCGCTAACCCGATGTTAACTGTCAAATTCTTCACACTGTCTGAAATGACTCACACTAGAACGGGACGGGACGATCAGTGAATTTCTATAGAAATAATCACGTGATAGCTCGGAGCGCTTGGACGATAAACTGATAGATCGGCCCGGGCCGGTCACGCCCCTGCTCGTTCTAGTGTGAGTCATCCTTAAGTCCGGGTCAGTTGGCTAGCCCTGGTTCGTGAAGTGGTCCTTAGTGGTTACCTACTTCAGGTGTAGGTATTCGTTTTATCGAAGGATTTCCCCTGTTATTACATCCCTCTGTACCTACTCGCCCTACCCAGTGTAACAAATCCGTGTTCACTTTATTTGAATGTTTAAATTAGTTTAAATGTCCAAATCGTCGACGTCGCGTGCGGTCCGTGCTATCAGCACTTAGTAACCGCAAACAAACAACGCATAAATATTTCAAACGTTCGTTTTCTGCATAAATCAGACGGGGTACCACTTTGCTGTAATCGAAGCACGAAATGTGATCCGAGGTGATAACCGATTAACTAGTTACCAATATCCTGTATTACCTTTTTGGATCTTTGATTGCAACGTAAAAGTTTCATAGTAAAAGTTATCACAGAAATTCTCTCAACCGATAAGTGTCACATAAACCGTGTGCGTTATTGTTTTACGTCTAATGAGAACAAAATGCTACCATTCAATCGTAGAAAAGGTGATGGTATGATTTGCGATTTACTCGTATTTCTATGATCGAGTTTTCATAGATTACCAGTAGATAATTACCTAATTCTCATATTATAGGATTATGGCGTGATTTGTATAATATGTATATAAGGCGCTAATAAAGTAGCTACCGATATTTTTACACATGATAGTAGGTACTCGGTTCCTGGAATTTATTTAAATTTATTTAATGTATCAAATATTTAGGTTTTGCGACTATCGGTTACAGTTACGGATATATATACATAGGTAGTTTAACTATCTAAAGGTATTTAATATACACTTAATAATATTATGGGATACCTACCTACGACTACTGGCTCAAATTTCAATCACGGAATGTTAGCTATTTAAGAAGCTTGAACTAAAAAGTTTCATTAGAAAATATAATGGGAACAGAAAAAAATACAGGACCACAAAATAAACTACTGGACACCTTTCGATTATATCAAGGCGATTAATGATTACTAGACGCCTGACGACTAAGTTTCATATTTAATCTGATACATAGCACACAGTATATATCACAGGTACAGCGTAATATATGATATCATACCTAATTATACTCACATAATTCACTTATATCTGCAGTGCTTTCACTTCCAACGCTACGTTAGTCGATTTTCTATTGGAAAGACGCAGTTTCCAGCAAATCAGAGATAAAGTTAACAATTGAAAGAGAAACCCTAGATTGTTTTGTCTGAAGCTTTTTTATATACTGCAGCAGCAATGAAAATAAACACAGCATTAATATGATCAATCTCATATCTTTTATATAAGTATCTACCGGATTTATTTAATAAGTCGTTATGAATAAGTATAACAGGTTGTTTATTTACAGACAAGATTTGCCGGCGTGAGTGTAGGTATCTATTATTTAGTGAGCACATTACAATAACATTGTTCGTAAAAGCTAACGCAAAATCACTTAAAGGATGACTCACACTAGCACGGGACGGGACGGGACGGGACGGGACGGGACGGGACGGGGCTTCCGATCTTTCTAAGCTGTCACCGATTACCCACCGACACGGGACGGGCCTATCCGAGGTGTCCGGGCTATCCGGGCTAGACGATTTTTTCAAATGTCACTTTTGTCAAGCCTTGCGCGCGCATCGATGTTATGCAGGTTTGCTAGCTGTCATCGACTTTAAATGTCAATGTTTTTTGCTTCACCGTTTTAATAATATTTAATCTTAGCGATTGCTATTAAACTATTAATACATAATAATACCTTATATTTTTATGTTCCTGCATCGTGTGTAATAGTAATATGCGTCGGAATATACTTGTGGAGTTTGTCTTATGTACATTATCGCTCGGCGCTTCATTCCAAGAAAAATAGTCAGTCTGTTTGCTGCTTCAGGTAAAATATAGATATTAGGTATCATCATAAGCAATATTTAAATACAAAACACTATATAATTATTAATTATGTGGGTTTGTTGTGTAGTGTATTCTACTGCAACATCATAGATACATACAAAACTATACTGAGCCGATTAGCTTTTGTGACGAGGGTGAAATGATGATGAGGATACATTTGATGAGTATTTGTGATGAGGGTACATTATTGGCGAGGCGAGAAAGTAAGGGATTGACTGACGAGGTGGTTGCTGGGGCGAGGCAACCCTTGTTTCCGCCACGGCACCTTATCTAGTGCTTTTTTTCGAACATTTACGTCCAGGCGCGGCCTGCGGGGCGGGGCCCCCGGGGCCAGGAGGTTTTTTTTTCCACTAGGAGTGGAATTAACCCTACAAAATCCATTATTATCCGCTGCGTCCGCGCCCTGCTAGAGGTGGTTAAATGATTACTTAGATACTTTACGTCTTTTATTTGGGAATGAAATGAGACTGACTTTCTGAGCATGTTTGTGAAATATTTATTTAGGTACCTACTTACAACTGACTTTAAAAGTGGAGGAAGGATTAATCCTTCGTCTACCATGCCCGGTAATTCGCGGGCTATCATGTACTTTGATACATAATAAATAAGTACCTCCTTCCCTCACCCTGCCTACATTAGAGCCCGCGAATTAAGGGGCTTGGTAACGAAGTGTTACAATTTTTCTGACGAGGGAGTAGCAAGAACGTACCTAAGCAATATTTCCCGAAAGTATAATTTTAAAGATAAGTAATTATTAAAAAAAAGTATTATTCGCAGGTTTTTGACTACTGAAGATTCGTTCAAAACCAGCTCCCTCTATTTTAGGATGGAGAGCTCGGGCATTTTGGTATCGTCAAAAAAGATATTTGGTCATTGTAATCAATACAAGTAAACGAAGATAGTTAATGTCACAGTTCGACTAGGATACGTGGAAGTTTAAGAAGCTATGGCTCTTTCCATATTGTATTGAAGATTTGGTCAGCAAACACTTTTTTGCAAGTGCTTCTTAAAAAAGGTTTGGTATGGTTATATCTCTTCTATGGACATCGCAATTTTTACGCGGCACCCTTACAGGCGGGTAACACCTTAATGTTCAGGCAATAAAGTCCTGTATACATATTTCTGGCACAATGGCTTTATTCATATCTTAGTAGTTGACTGTACAATTAATAGAACAATATATTATTTTTGGTTTGTGTCTAAGAATTCATTGTCAATGTTTATGATCGTGTACCAAAGACAAGTTTCTGTTTGACTGGTAGAGAGTGCCTCAAGATATTAAGTCCGTCATTTGCACTTTTTGAAATTAAGTACACATAATTATGGGTTGATAAATATTATAGTAAAATTGTGCAAGCAAAAAGGCGTAATTGCCTTCAAAATATCTCGTGTTACGGGTACTCAGACAACGATATATATAATATACAAATACATAGAAGACATCCATGATTCAGAAACAAATATCCGTGTTCATCACACAAATAAATGCCCTTTTTTATGCTATAGGTGGCAAACGAGCAAACGAATCGCCTGATGGTAAGCGATTAACGTCGTCCATGGGTGTCCAGAGGTGTCGCAAGTGCGTTGCCGGCCTTTAAGGTGGGAGTACGCTCTTTTCTTGAAGGTTTGAAGGTCGTATCGGTCCGGAAACACTGCTGGCGACGGTTCGTTCCACAGTTTAGCTGTGCGAGGCAGGAAGTTCCGGGAAAAGCGCACAGTTGAGGACTGCCAACCATCTAAATGGTGAGAGTGGAAATATTGTCGCGTAGGGCGATGGCGGAAAGAAGCGGCAGGGATTAATCCGAACAATTCCTCGGAACCCCCTTACCGAGATTCGAACCCAGGACCATCGGCATAGCAGGCAGGATCACCACCAACTACGCCAACCGGTGGTCTAATCATCTATAGAACGATTCGACACAGTTCACAATTTTCCCATACATTAGAATCTCCCTAGTTAGATTATAAGCCGGTTAAGTTAAGTTAAGTTCATTTATTTCACGAAGAAAATTATATATACAATTTAGTGGTTTTCACAATCTTACTGTGACGTATACATATATAGAAAAAAACAAGACAAGTAATATCAGGGTTTAAGGAAACGGTTGAAAGATTGTATTGTAAGTGCGTAGTGAAAGTTTTGTTTTTAGGGTTCCCACTAAAGGAAAAAAAAACAGGACCCTTATAGAATCACTTTGTAGTTCGTTCGTCCATTTGTCTGTCTGTCTGTCAAGGCCTTTTATAGTAAGAGTCTGCCTTACTAAGTAATAACGTAACACGCTTAGTGACAGCTCCTGCCTATGAGGGAGAGATTTACAATGGTGCCAATGTATATATAGACTTCTTACTAAAACCGAGAAAGTTTTATTGTAAGTATGTGTGTAATGGAGGTTTTTTAGGGTTCCGTTAAAAGAAAATAACAGAACGCTTGTTTCCGGAGTGTAATATTTGAAGAACAAAGCTTGTCAGAAAACTAAAGTTGATTACGAAGTACGCTTTATAATAGTAGTAGAAATCCTACTCACATCTTATGAATCAGCCTGTATAAACGCTGATTTGGACTCCCTTTCGTGAAACTATTATTTTCAAAAATGGGCTGCGTTCTAAGTTTACAAGAATGGGCAACTGACCACCTAGTAAGAAGTTTAATTTTCTTGTATTTTAATAAGTAGGTACCTAAGTTTATTAAAATACAAAAAAGTATTTTTAAGTAGTCAGGGTTTTCGAACCCCACTAAGACACAAGTTTGCGCGTTCACCGCTAAAAAAAACCCATTTACTGTGGTCCCACAATTCCAAGACACAGTCCTTACCATGTCAGAGAGTATTGGGATCCTGGGTGTTGACATTTCCAGTGACGTCCAATTCCGTAGCTACCTGGAAGGGAAGGCCAAGCTGGCATCCAAAAAGCTCGGTGTGCTCAATAGAGCTAAGCAATACTTCTCTCCGGGGCAAAGACTGTTATTATACAAGTCCCAAGTCAGGCCCCATATGCAGTATTGCTGCCATCTTTGGGCGGGAGCACCTGGATACCAGCTGGGCCCCTTTGACTCGATCCAAAGACGTGCTGTCCGAATTGTCAACGATCCCAAACTCACGAGCGATATCGAACCCTTAAGTCTAAGGAGAGACTTCGCCTCCTTATGTGTATTCTATCGCTTGTACAATGGATTGTGCTCTGAGGAATTGTTTGATATGATGCCAACGGCTGCATTCTACCACCGCACCGCTCGCCGTCGGCAGGGTGTTCACCCGCATACCCTGGAGCCTAAATGGTCTCGTACCGTTCGGTTTATGAGGAACTTCCTCCCGCGGACGCTCCGGCTGTGGAATGAGCTCCCTGTCACTGTTTTCCCAAAGGACTACAATATGGGGTTCTTCAAAAAAGGAGTGTTAAAGTTTTTAAAGGGTCGGCAACGCGCATGTAACACCCCTGGAGTTGCAGGCGTCCATAGGCTACGGTGACCGCTTACCATCAGGCGGGCCGTATGCTTGTTTGTCACCGTCGTAGTATAAAAAAAAAAAAACTCTACATCTAAAAATATAAAACAGGGATATTTAACTTATATGTTTTTTTAATGAAGTACAATAAGTTCATAATAGTAGTACTCATTCTTGGGCGACATCTAATACTGAAACAGGTTCTCAATTCAACGGAATACCTTATAAACCAAGTGACTTTATTTCTAAATATTCTACGATTTATTATTATTATTATTGAAAAACAGAACCCTTATAGAATCACTTTGTTGTCCGTCCGTCCGTCGGTCTGTCCGTCTGTCTGTCCGTCTGTTCACCTGTCAATCCGTCCGTCCGTCTGTCTGTTCGTTGACCATCTGTTCACCTGTGTGTCTGGCTATCTGTCTTTCTATCTGTCTGCAGGCTGGGCGGATTTGCACATTCTTAAACAAATTTTTCAGCAGATCAGTGGCATAGCTAATCCTTATACTTATTTACTCCTACTCCACAACATACCACTCAGTCAATGTTCTTGATAACATACTTAGTTAAATGATGTAGTATTATTTTAAAAACTTTTAGTCCTTTGCTAAACCTAGTTTTATATAATAAATCGTAATATATAGATGTGTGTCAAAATTGCGTTGTCATGCAAAAATAGTTTTTAACTTGTATAGTCATTGTTAGGGCTTCGTAGCCAAAATGGGTAAAACGGAACCCTTTTAGTTTCGTCCAGTCCGTTTGTCCGTCCGTCCGTTTGTCACAGCTATTTGACTCAGTAGTTATAAAGCATATGATACATAATATATTATAGCTATAAGTGTATTTTGTATGCCGCTACTTAGTTTTACCTATAAATTGCGAACAGAAATATGCTTAGGGGGGCTTTTGGCACATCATCGGATAGGCCTTTGAAAATAATTTAGATGTTTTTATAACTATTATTAATCTAATATTTTCTGAAAAAGTGTGTCCCCCTCTTACTTTTTTTTGAACGCGAGCTCAAAATTTTTTTGAATAAATCTGGAAGATAGGATATAAAACGTTATTACAAAAGGACATAAGTGCCTTAATATTATAAAGACACTTACGCCTTTTTGCTTGCACAACTTTTTCATTGTGTGACGGACCCTTAATAATACGTGGCCCGATACACACTAGGCCGGTTTTTCTTTAACATATCACTGTCGCATTATACATTTGGATAATTAATTCTCTATCAGTTGGTAGTGAGAGAAAGTGCACACATTTTATGACATTTCTTAAATTATCGTGCGTTTTCTAGCTGCCTCAATAGAAATTCTTCCGTTTGACAACAAGAAAAAAAAGTGTGTGTTCAGCTGAACTGTACAGCCAATCTTTCCCGTGGCCAACAGTTACCAGCTTTTAGATATATAGACATGATTTTTATTATACAGTTCAAAAAAAAGGAGTACTTTTTTATGTGGCTAGGTTCAATAAGAAAATCAAACTTTCGAAAAGTGCACCGGAAAGACTCCGAACATCGTTTTGTGTTTGACCCTGTTGCAGGATACCTGGAGCCAAAGGAATTCAGAGCACTACCCCTGAGCTCCATATTCCCTCACATGGAGATGGAGCTCAGGGGTGGATGTGGATGGATCCCAATGGGTCGAAGTATATTCGTTAGGGCCTCTTGACTTTAAATAAGATAAGAAAACGGTTGAAAGTATGTATTGTACTGAAGGTCTTGTTTTTATGGTTCCGTAAAAAGGAAAAAACGGAACCCTTATACTTTGCTGTACGTCTGTCCGTCTGTCTATCTATCCGACCGTCCATCCGTCCGTCTTTCCGCCTAGACCCGTTATAGTTAGGGCTGCCCTAGTACTAGTAAGGCACTACCTATTGGTGGTACCGTAGAACGCTTAGTGACACACCGCTGCCTCTACATCATCGCAATCAGAGAATACATCGATACATTCCCATACATTTGTTTAGATAATCAAAATGTACGTATAGGATACCTCCCGTTGACCTATAATCATGAATTTAGTCGGGTCATTCTGTCACAAAGGTTTTTACAGTTAAAATATGAATAGGCAGCGATTTAACCTTTTTTTTATTATTGTATTTTAATTTCATATACCATGGACAATACGGGACACCAAGCTACAGTTCTGCATCAAGAACTTGGCATGCGGCAATCGGAAGATGATTGTATCTGAAGATTTTGTACCTATACTCTTGTTAAATACGTATTCAACCTTTTACTAAGAATTTTTAGCACCTAAGTCTTAGAAGTATTTATTCCTACCAATAAATTGAAATTAGTTGTTGTTTGATTTCCAAATACAAGTGATGTATAGGTACCGGAAAACTCAGGTTACTTGAAATGGTGCGTTCATCGATTGTTAATCCAACAACTAGTAATTTATCGTGCAATAGCATGAGCATTAGAAATATAATAGTATGATGAATCCATGAAGCTATTCATTAATTTATCATGTTTTTCTGTTAAAATTATAAAATTCTAAAACCTGTGCTCAAAAATCCGGTTCTTTTGTACATTATATACCTAAGTGAATTGTTGACCACAAAAGTCAAAGTAGTCCTAGTTTACGGTACCTATAAAAATACGACTATTTCACCTATCCCTACATTTCGTGCCTCACACGCCATGACTTCATATCAAATATACGTTTAGCTATGATTATTTTGTTACTTGGTGATGGTGGCACTTTATAATGTCATGATCCCCGGCTGGATCACCTCGTCTTTAATGAAAATAAATGCATCAGAATGTATCTATAGTGTATATATATATATATATATATATATATATATATATATATTTCTAACATCTGTAAGCAATTTACCATCTTTCTTACCACATATACTTCTTACACTTCACATATACACAGTTCTACATTATACATGTTAAATTGATGTAAAGTTATTTGATTGCATTTATGTGTAAATAGTATGTGTGGTATGAAATAAATTATGGTGGTTTTCTTCAAGACTCAAGACTTCTTTACAACAAGGTTTACAAGGACCCCAGGCATGTATATTTGTTACAGATGGTCAAAGAATTATGTAGATACTTGTATACTTTGTATACATTCTGATGCTTCTATTTTCATTAATAACGAGGTGGTTCTGCCGGGAGCATGACGTACTTTATTATCTATTTACCGTGGCAGCGAAAAGGTTAACCCTTTAAACGCCAAAAACCTAAAAATGGCGTGTGCTGTCGTGCCTACAGAACTAATATGTAATAGCGTTAGCGCGCAATCATACCTCTATGGTCTTGCCTACCACGCCAGCAACATATTTAGGTTTTATGACGTTTTCTGTCAAAATTAGTTCGCACGCTGTATATATTATGTTACTTCAATAGAAGCTTTACGTACTTCCATACCTTGAAGAACATTTTATGAATTCGTCATATTTTGCGATCAAACTGATGTGATCAAACTATACCGCAAAAAGTCAAAAAGTTACTTACCTACATTAAGGCAAAATAACTGCTATCAGGCAAGCATGTAGGTATTCTTTTGTGCATAAATGTAATTTTCTATTAGAAATAAATAAATTTGATGAAACACCACACTTTTTGTATTATTACAAGGGCGCTTGTCGAATCGCACCATACTTCGAAATACCTACTTGCGACTAGTGAACGCTTATATATGTTGCTATTTTTTGCTCGCGACTACGTTTCCGTAGAAGTTGACCAAAACTGCCCTATGTCCTTTTCTAGGAGTAAAACTATCCCCATACCTACTAATTCCATCTTGATCCGTTCAGCGATATTAGCGTGAAGAGGTAACAGACAGACAGAGAGTTACTTTAGCATTTATTATATTAGTATGGAGTACAGTGGCAGTACACAAATGGCACGATAGCTTTTATACTTACATATACATATACAGTTAAAGCGGTTTTTGGCATGTATGAAATTACAAAAAACTTTTTTCTTCCTACCTAAGCGATTAAAAAAAACGTAATTGTTAATAGTATGTACCATGTGCAAATACCAGCACTTGATTTTAAAAACCCGTGCTCATTTTATCTATTATAAATTATTTTTTCTATAGCAGCAATACCACGTGCTTGATTAACCCGACTAAATAAAATATTATCTTTACGCCCGTATTTCACGCAGCAATTTATGACATTTAGCAATATACCTCTTTTTGACGTATATTCTGAGACACTCGAGCCGTCTGTGGTAACATAAGTTCCAATCAGTAGCAGAATAGTAAATAATGAAGACTGTTAACCGTAATATTTAAGACGTTCTTCGGGAAACCGTTAATACCAGTATACGTATAAATTAATTTGTATGTTTTGTTTGTATTTGTTAATACATAATCCAATATTGTATAATACTCTGATAAACCAACCGGCCGTACAGATCTTGAGTTTATTTTCTACTTTAATATCACCTTGATATTTTGTATGGTGACTTAGCCTCACACTGTGTAGCATAGTTTTCCGCAACTCGACATCCATCGTGCCTTTTTTGCGTGCTACGAGGTAGCCCTATTCCAACCACCCCAGCTCCTCAACGAAACCAAGCATCGGTTTTAGGTTGCTAAATGCCTCCTTGAGTGTTATTGGAGTCCCCAGTGAGTGTTATAGGCGTATAATTATCTACAATAAATATTTTTAACACTTCCTGACTTTCTCTAAACGGGTGCTGGCTGTGCTGCGAAGGTGACATCACCCTATCCGATGTCCTATCCTAAACATGTCACGCCAATTGTGATTAAAATACGAGAGATTCAACCGTTTTTTTTTCCATATTCATGTCAGTATGGGTCACGGAAGATTAAATTGTACTATGTAAATGCGTGAAAATTTGTCAGTGAATCAAATATAAGAATCATTTGGTATTACAAGTTATAAATATATTATTGCATTCAATTAGATCACGTTGCCTTGGATATCGTAGGTAAAAGTTATTTATAATATTTTACATACGATCAAAATCAACTCTTTCTTAAGAATAAGTTATCTATAGCATTTCCATGCTGTAAATATATTTTAATTAAATTGATTTATAACGCTTTAAATAATTTCATTCCGGCAATCATCACCAGAAAGGCGACTTTATTTAGAAATTGACAGTCTTTGTAAGTAACTCCTCCTTGTCCGAAGTAATATAAACCGACTAAGCAGAAAGCAGCTGCGCCCTCATATTTCACATACAAGTTTATGACATTTGGTAACTTACTTATTTTAGCTTATTGTTTCCGTGCTCTCCGATCCGATCAAATTTCATACCAAAAAAGCGTGGCCGGCGCTGGACGGGGCCTTCCGATGCTTCCGATCTGTCAGAGTTTTGGGCTCTGTGAACACGTGACGCCTTCCATACTAAAAAAAGCCCCGTCCCGTCCCGTCCCGTCCCGTCCCGTCCTAGTGTGAGTCATCCTTAAATCTCTCTCTAGGGATTGGAACATTAGCTATTGTAAGTATTTGCTTATAGTATTATTATATGAGATAATTTAAACCGAATCCAAAAAGATTTTAATGTGACACGTAGCATTACGCACATAGGAAACTAAGCAACGGATATACAATTAAAACAAAACAACATTAAAAAAAAAGCCACGATATGGGTTCCCTAGACTCAACGCTCACCTCTATAGTGATAGCCTAGGTGGTCAATCTAATGAACGATAGAGCCGTCACCATTGTACTTACAACCAGCGTTACATATGCGCTGACTTCTTCAGACAGGCTTCAGTAACATTTTTGTCGTTACATATTAGGTAGGTTAAAACAAAACAATTTTGTCAAACGGGTTACAAATGTTGATGTCAAGAAATGGTCCCGACTCAGCAGGTGCTAGCCTAATATCTCCATTCTGGATCATCAATTTCATCATTAACTAACACTAGAGCCAATGCATTATACAACCAGCATTCATACTATTATCCTTGAATTGTATTATATTTTTCTTATTGCACCCTCCCTTATACCCATAATTTTGTGCAATAAAGTGTTTAACACTTACTTATTTATTACTAATTATTTATTACATCCCGGGCTATTACCACGAAAATCGAACGATTGCGGAATTTGCGGATTTGTATCTCCATCTCTGCCACACTTGCCTCTTAGAATGACAAAGATATTTTACCGTTAATGCCAATTTTCGATGTTCGTGGTAGGCGTGCAGGCTTGAGTAGCTGTTACCCCGGTCTGGGATAAGCCGCACGCTCATATGAATATCGTTACATTTGTCTAATTAGCCATGACTGCAGCGCAACGTCATGCGGAAGCGTTCGCTATTGTATCGTAACTTACTAGTATTGTTACATTTGTTAGTTTGTTACCCTGTACTAGTCGAATGAGTTCTCAAATTGGTTCATTAAAACGTAAGGTCGGGAGTATTCCGAGTTACATATAATAGTAAAATTATTTCCGACGAGGACTTAACGGCGAGTAATGAAATTAGGTAGTTATTTATACAAAAAAATTCACCTTTCTATCGCAAGGAAAATAAAAAGTACATATGATTACACATCCCATCCAAATTGAACTATTCGATATTAAAACTTAAAACTATCGTTTAAAAGTCAATGCTACCACCACACTCAAGGTCAAATTACTTTGCCTCACTAGTGGATAAAGTACGTTTTTCCCCGCTAGTATTAAAGGATAAACGAGCGCTTTCCGGTGAAATTATTTCTTGGTTTCTCAATGCGAATCCCATGGTCTGAGGAATAAAACCGCTGTCGTGGCTGGGAAGAGAAAAAGGCTGACCAGCTACAGTGGCTTTGACACCCTTTGGCTATTCAATTGATTCAACCGGACTGGCAATGTCTGCCATTTTCTATCCAAAAAAGTCTGTCAATTTTTATAGGGGAGCACCTTAAATGTTGTACGTAATGTACAAACAAATAGCTATGTTAGATGAACGTCAGTCACAGTCGATACAATTAACGTGATCGTTTGTCATATAGGATAGGCCTTATTGCTACTCTGGCTGGATTACTACTCAAAGGTTATCGAATAGTCTCAAATTAGCAATAAATAACGACTTTATTTCCTGGGTTGACCTTTCTAGGAAAAAACCGAGAAATGCTAGAATGAGAAAATGTTTACATGCAGTGCATGTTGTTCTTACAGTACATAATCTAAATAATGTATTCAAATAACACGTAAGTTACTGATAAGTAATTGCACCAAAACACTTGCAAGTTAAATACTCATACCCTATGGCCTACCTACATTAACATAAGTAAGACATTAACTAACACAGTCGGTGTCAAAGGCATGTTTATCTTGGACGCTGAATGCACAATAATTCAATAGAGTAATCGAAATTATAGTTTTAGGCTTAGGTGCTTCGTTACTTACTGGCTGGCGGTGTTCCATGAGCTCGAGGCTCTGATCTTTCTTGTCAGTGCATTTAAGGCTGTTGGGAAGTAGGTACCTAGTCCCCATAACTAGTAATCTTTAGGTATTAGGAATATTGAGACTAGGGAGTGCAATCGGATTTCTATACGATTTTTTTCCGGTTTGCAGTATTTTTTTTAAATCTTAATTTAATTCTTCGAATAAATAGAGGTTACACCCCATGGAACATACAATAGGTTTTAACTGACAGGAACCAGTTGAAACTCTACATTTTACTGTCTGTAGGATTTAGTAATATTCTTACATACTTACAGGTAAACCCAAATCGCCACTTGCGTAGTACGAGTAACAAGAACGCAGGCTGCTTCGAGTCTGTGCCACCTAAACTAGTTATAAGTGGCAACATACACGAATATTTTTCAACATCATGGATGTCCCTAAATTAATATTGTTAATAAATAATAATAATAATTGAAATATTCATTACTCAAAAATAAAATAAAATTAAGGTGTACAGACTGTTCAGATAAGGTTAGTATTATTAAGTGGAAAGCTTAAGTTTTATTACTATCACAAAAACAGTTTAAAGATAACAAATAAGTACATACAACTAATAACATATTAACATAACTAAATATTATATATAGGCGTAACGCTATTTAATAATAGGCTGTTCGAAAATTACAGCCCGGAATGTCCGGGTGACTAACTCCTTGCAAAAGACTTCAACGAGCGCGATCGCTCCACACACAGTAGTGTGCTTACCATGAGTTGTATGTGGCCGTATTCGATAGTGACGCCGCGTTGGGGGATAATATCCGTCTCGCTCCTGCCAGAATAACGGTAGGAGCGAGACGGAGATACTTTCGAACGCCGCAGTAGCTATCGAATACAGTTGAGTGCAACTCATGGTGAGCATAAGCACAGAGTTGTACGTAACCGTAGGCATTAGCGACAGCGCGTTCCTAAACTATGTCCGTCTCGCTCCTGCCAGGGTAGTGGTAACACAGGTAGGTACACTAAGGCTTACTTGCACCACCCAGGGTAAGCCGCTAACCTGGAGTTAATGCCTCAAATTCCATACAAAAAAACGCTTAAGTCCGGGTTATATGGCTAATCCGTGGTGGCGTAAGTGGCCCTTACTATATAGTAGGTACACTACACACCCACGGCCCGCGTTGCGCCGGCGCATCTTCCCCATAAACCAAACAATTGAAACAATGCCTCATTACAAACTACATTCATTAGAATAATCCACAGTTCAATTATAAACTCATTCAGAAAACAACATTATAACATGCATTGCAAAATGTCTAAGGGCCACTTGCACCACCCAGGGTTAACGACATAACCCGGAGTTAAGCATTTATTTGTATGGAATTAGACAGCTTAAGTCCGGGTTAGTGACAAAAGTGGGCCTAAGTATATTTTCTCAACAATTACAGATTTCCCTTGCGCATTGAAGCGAACTTAACTATCAACACAAATTGCAAATTGCAAACTTATTAGAATAATTTGAGTGCTAAACACCACTATCCGAAAAGAATAAAATTGATGCAATATTCTTAATTATTGCTAGCCCGTTAAACTACCGGTTGTCCTCGAATTAAACTTTTAAACAGTACTTGAATGTAAATTTATTTCGAGATAAATGCTTGCAATTTTTTGCAACTTTTCCATACATGATCGGTTATTTTTAATCGGCGACAAGTATCGTTGGTCACCTTGGGTGACGGAAGCGGTACGCTTACACCGTAGTACTATAACAACGCCCTTATAATTCCTTTGTTTTAAATCTGCCAGTTTACTGAGTGTAATTAATGGTGCAATGGTGGTCATGCAATTTTCTCGGAATGCTAACACTTTGTTAGGTATTCCGGACTTGTCTATTTCACGCACAAATTAAGATGACTATGATATGCCACATATGAATATAACAAAAACAAAATTAATGACGAACGGCGACAAGAAGATTATAAAAATACAAGGCCAAGAAATCTCATACGTGGAGGAGTATATATACCTAGGCCGTCTCATCACATTCAATAATTCTGTAGAAGAAGAAATTGATAGGCGAATATCTATTGGTTGGAAAAAATACTGGGCCCAAAAGGCAGTATTTAAAAGTAAAATGCCAATACAACTTAAGAAAAAAGTTATGGACAACACGATCACGCCAGCAGTAACCTACGGATGTCAATGCTGGCCTCTCACGTCAAAGATTGTACATAAACTACGCACGTTCCAAAGAGCAGTAGAAAGGTCTATGCTAGGTATAAAGCTCATAGACCGAGTAAGAAGCACAGAAATAAGAAAGATAACGAAAATAACGGATATAATACACACAGTCTGTAGACTCAAATGGAGATGGGCAGGACATGTCGCCAGGGCAAACGACGGGCGTTGGAGTGAACGAATACTACAGTGGTACCCCATAAATATAACAAAGAAAAGTACAAGGAATAGAGGCCAACAGAAGACGAGATGGAAAGACGATATCGTAGAAATGGCAGGCAAAACATGGCAAAGAACAGCGAGAGACCGACACAAATGGCGGGAAATGGAGGAGGCCTTTGCCCAAAAATGGGCGTCCAAACGAACTTAGGATAACAACTAACACATTAAATAAATAAACACTACACTAACATAGGATAATTACTTACAATATAATAACATTACAAATAAGATGTACAAACGTTTGGAATAAAGAGCTATAATATTATTATTATTTTTATGATATGCCTGCTGTCTAAACTGAGCAGTGTAGGCCATCATAAAAATTCAGACTTCGGAAACGGGTATTTTTCTCAAAACTCAATGCAAGACTCAAGCAAATGTGAACTAGTCTCTATAGCAGCTAATTGTATGAAAAACTTTGAAATTTAGAAACATTTTTTTTTTATGTCATGAATCTTCACTCAAAAACCAACTAAGTGTGTATCGGACCACGCGTAATTGAAGGTTCTCCAGACCGTCCGTCTGTGTATCCGAAGCAAAAATTGTGCAAGAAAAAAGTCCTTAAAAATATCAAAGCACGTACTTTACGTATTTTTGTAATAAATTGTTTTTTGGCAAAAACTCACAAACGGCTTGACCAAATATGTCCAAAATAATTTTCATGATAATATCATCTTACCTATGTCCTAACTTCCAGAATTTTTTCATATTTTTAAGACCTCCCGTTCAGAAGTTAGAAGGGGGACACATTTTTTCAGACTTTCAGAGCGATCATTTATGAAAATATTTTAATTCAAATGTCACTTCATTCTTAATTCAAATATCATATAGGTGTCAATTGATTGACACAAAATAAATGCATGAACCTTATTTCCTCGTCATCATATCAACCATAAGACGTCCACTGCTGGACATAGGCCTCTCCCTTGGACCTCCATATGTACCGGTTGGAAGCGACCCGCATCCAGCGTCTCCCGTCGACCTTCATAAGGTCATCTGTCCATCTTGTGGGTGGATCCTACGCTGCGTTTGGCAATCCGTGGTCTCCACCCGAGCACTTTCCGATCCCATTTTCCTCATAAGAAGAGTGAATGAACATTACTATACTAGCAAATTATTTTATTTATTTTACCTTAAAAACTGTATTTTACCTTACCTCCTACACCTTACGCTGTAAAATCATGAACGTATGTTTTGTTTTATAAATAATTATTGAGTAAAACCGCTGTGATAATACGGACACACAGACGGACTAGATAAAACAATAAGGGTTCCGTTTTTGCCATTTTGGCTACGGAACCCTAAAGGATCTTTTGTAGTTCAACCCCTAAGGCGATGAACATAGGCTTAAAAGTTTTACGACGAGCTCGCATTCACAGACTATAGTATATCTGGCCAAATTAAAACTCGCATGCTGCATAATATATGTGGACGCAAAGTATAAACAAACCTCGCTCATAAACACAACTCAAGGTTAAACTGTCACTTAATGCAACATATATCATACACACTTCCGCATAAAACCGCCTCCATTGCATAATAAGTTTAGTCAGTCAATATCGCCAAATAGAACCAACAGGTGATTGAAGTGAAGTGATAAAGGTCGGATTGCATCACGCACGAATACGGTCTCATTCAGATCGATTTCTGAAAGCGGCCATTTGTATGGCTTACGACAGCTGCACTGCCCTTAGAGCTAATTCTTAGGTTTCCCAATCAATAATGAATTGTTCTTTGGCGCCTTAATTGTTTTAACAGTTAATCGTCGGTCACGCATTCATCAGATTTAAAGTAACTGGCACTTTAAAAATCAATGTCGTGTTATCGAGTAATATTAGAGCAGCTTTTCTTGTTTTGCCACAGACTAATTTTAAATAAGGAAGAGGTGGTATAATATAACGACTGCTTATGCTTGTTACCGTCGTCAATGATAAATCAATTTTGGTGGTTCACAAGTATATACCCACATACATCTGAGTTAGAGTCAATTAATTTTGGTTCTGATCTGATGATGACATTTTGTAACACAAGCATTTACTTACAGATAACACCTACTCGTATTCCCAAATGATGTTTTCCTTCCATAAACTTCTACTTTGTAACCAAACAACCTATTCTGGTGAAATGCTTGAATATGAATTTAAAAGTCTCTCTTTACATGGTTGTGTTAACGGTTCAATTACTAGCATCAATTATAAACTATAGACAATCATTTCCTAATGTTATCGGTAAATAATGAGTTGTGCTACAATTGTTACATCAATGTTCGTTATTCAGATTTCCCGCATAGTAACTAGTTGAATGTTGATACGCTTTCCATTTTTACTTTGTAATCATAATATTCAAAAGAAAACCTTATAACCCCTTTTAAAAATGTCTCTCATTATTCCAACCTAATTTCTTTATTACATAAATTACATGCCTGTTAAGCAAGCGCGGATAACAATCCTGAAATGCAAGTATAACTCGAACATTGCCGAACTAGTTTACATAAAGATTTCTAGTTATGGCCAGTGTTGCGGTATTTGATCTAGCTTTCGTACCGGTCCTGGTGCAATCTTGCGTAGTACGTATGATATCATTGGTACTTTTATATTGAGCATAACAGAATCCGAGTAAGGCGCGGACAGTTACTTACTGTCTGTACCTACCTACTGGGAGACAAAGTAAGATCGTATATTAGACAGTCAATCTCCACAAGACTTATTCAAAACCGTGCGTCTCAGTTAGTCTCGTTAGTCTTTGCGGATGTCGTGGATTGAGCAAGAGAGTCGATCGAGGTCACAAATAGCCTACAGCATAAAACCAACACTAATTACTAAGTTCTCTATTCAATATTGTAAGACCGCCATCGCCATCTAGCGAGCAAGCATCAATGGCGCTGATTTGCCCGCTTTATATTTGAGTCGTGTACATTGAGTGTGTTACATCGTCTCAAACGAGGTAAGCCGGCAGGAATCGAGATCGAAATACTATGAACGCCTCGGCACTGATCCACTGAACTTAGCTTTGAGTTTTAAACCCGACGGAGTAGGTAGTAATTGACAGGCCTTCCCCTCTGCCAAATGGGTATAACATAGTGTCATACTCATTGTATGGACTGACGTTTATTTGACATAGCTTTTTGTACCTCACGTACGAAATAGCAGACTTTTTTTGTATAGGAAATGAAAGACGTTGCTACTCCGTCTAGTTTAAAACTGAAAGTAACCTAAATATTCTCAAAGCGCCCTAGACCACCGGTGGCACCGGTCCTAGCCCATGATATGATGAATGAGTTTACCTTGATAGTTTACATTGACAGTCTTTTCATCTTACTAGTCTTTGCTTCTCTGTACTGCGGTAGGTCACTCGGCAAGGTCCACTACTTCCACAACACTTGAAAGTGGCTGGTTGCATGCCGGCATTCCAGCGACGAAATTGAGTTTTACTATAGCAAATTCCAACTATGCAACGAACTAACGGAGAAAATGCATGGTTTGGTAGCATCACTTATTTAGTATTTTATTAGTAGGGATTACCTAAGACTAAACTAAAAACGTATACGAAATAGGGTTGTACTCAAGTCTGTTTTAATTTATATGCCTACCAACTCATCAAAATTTAGGTACAACGCTTGGTACTATATACGTTTTAGTACCTCATGGGTAAGGTAGCTTAATGTTTTTAAGTAACTACCAAAATCAGTAATTTTGTAAGGTTTTTTTATCTGAAGTACATACCTACAATATATATACGAATTAAAAAGTCATTCAACTTTTAAATTGCTCGGAACCCATTGTCCTTCATGTAACAGGCTTCCTCTTTCGGTGTCCGGTAGGTCAGGACCTACCGGACACCGAAAGAGGAAGAGAGAAGTATAAACTGCTACTAATTGTACCTATATGAGAATGATTCTGGGTCTCTCGTAAACGCATATTGCAACGACCACGGAATACAATAATAATTTATATGGCAATAGGTACACATTGTACACAACAAGCGCTTAGAGAGCTTAGAATTGAAATGTTGTTTTTACATGAAACTAAAATTGGTTAGGCACATAAAAAGTATAATTAACGTGTATCAACTTAGAACGCGAACACGGCATTTTTTTTTTGTAACTACGACGGTGACAAACAAGCATACGGCCCGCCTGATGGTAAGCGGTCACCGTAGCCTATGGACACCTGCAACTCCAGGGGTGTTGCCGAACCTTTAAAAACTCTAACACTCCTTTTTTGAAGTACCCCATACTGTGTATTTACCCACTTACACCTATTTTTGTTAGAGCCTGTAGTGAAATGTTTGATTTAGGCACTTAGGTATAGTTTAGTAGGTACATTCACTCACCTCTAGTTCCATGTTCGTGGTTATGCCAGGGCTTCGGCCAGGCTCCCGAACCAAAGTATCACTCATGTCATGTACCATGTCATGTATCAGTGCGACCATGCTCCTCATCTACCGAGAATAATTCGTGGTCACATGGGTCTGGACTTGAGTTCAGGGAATCGATTTCTCGTTTTTCACGTGTCGGCGACATTGCAGCGACGCGCGACGCCAGTCCAATGTGCGTTTGATCCGGACACATGTTTGCGATATTCAATATGTTTTTCCCCTCACTAGCTCGGGATGCGCTGTTTTGTCCTTTAAAACTAGCGTGGAAAAACGCATTTTATCCACATGTGGGGCAAAGTAATCTAATTCCTATCACTTACCACCAGTCCAGTATAAGCGAGTCCTATATGCCCATTGTAAATATGCGCAATCGGAGGTCACACCTTAAATTGGTCATTGATCATGTCTTATCCCGTACTTGGTAAGCTGTTGGCAATATCTAAGTATCAGGAGCGTACCTACTCTATGACAAATTTTGAAATTGATTTTTGATGGTTTCTTCAAGATAACTTACATGTGGATAAGATTTATAATCGTATGTAGTCTGTATTTTCCTCGCAATAGTGAGGGGAAAAATGTTGTATTACACTCGCCGGCAAAGTTTGTTCAACTCTCGTGCCTTGAGACCCTCGTAAAGCTCAAGATTCTAGTTATTGAACCACTCGCTACGCTCGTGGCTCAATTTTGGAATCTTTAGCTTGCTCGGGTCTCAATATAAGCTCGAGAGTTAAACAACAACTTTGCCCCCTTGTATAATAAATAACTATTTCGTGTCGCAGAAAATTCTGTGAAATCTAGTCACACACACATTACTCGGAAAACTTTTTTCACATAATAAATTTCCAATAGGTAAATATATAGTAAATAATATTTATTTTAAGTAACCAGTAATAGAGAAAAATATTATTCATAAAAATATAGATAACCACTATTGTCTAAGTATTCTGATATCCACCGAAGTCCTCGTAATGTTTGAACTCATCATTAATCATATATTTCTGTCTGTTTCAGATATTAGCGCTTTGCGCAGTCACAGTGTATGGTCAATACAATGACTCACCACCTCCTCGGAGAATACAAATTCCCGGCGCCATTTCCTTGGGCCCCGCGCCCGGCGGGTTCCGTCAGGGACGGCTGCAGAGCGGCCCCCCGGCTGGTGCACCGCGCTTAAGGAGGCCCGGCCAAGGAAGACCCTCCTTCAAGTCCGTGGACGCCTCTCCAAGACCCAGTCTGCAGTCACTCGAAGAGCACTCCAAACCGGTTACTGAAGAACCCGAAGACGAAGTCGAAATTAACACCCCCACCGCCTTTGTTCCGAGCATTTTCACGACACCGGAACCACAGAACGATTTCTTCGATTTCACCACCACATCTCAGCCAAAACCGCCGATAGCGTTCAACCCGCCACCCTTCACGCCTTCCTCTACTCCATCTATCGCGAGACCCGAGCCGATCAGACCTACTCAGTACAGACCCTTATTGCAGCCACAATCGTTCGCTCCGATCAGGAACGAACCACCATTTAAGCCTCAACCGGTGCGTCTCCAGCCTCTATCGAGCAGGCCTCAGCGGCCGTCGTTCAGACCAGAGCCGAAACCCTTGGTAGAAGATGATGAAGCCCCCATCCAACCGGTCAGGCACAGGCCTCAGCCGCAGGAGCCCATCAACCGAGCGCCGGCGAAAACATACGTTCAGCAAAACTACAAACCCTCCAACCCGAGGGAAAAGAAACCGGTTGCTCAAATCATTCGCAAATACAGGGACGAGAATCCCGATGGAAGCATCACGTGGGGCTTTGAAAATGATGATGGTTCATTCAAAGAGGAAACTATAGGCATTGATTGTGTTACGCGTGGAAAATATGGGTATGTTGATCCTGATGGTTTGAAACGGGAGTACAACTACGAGACCGGTATCCTCTGCGACAAGAGCAAGGAGCAGCAAGAGGAGAAAGGATTCATAGACTACCAAGAAAACAAAGCAGTCCTACCGAATGGTATCACAATTGATCTCAACCAAATGGGTAAAAAATCAAAAAGGCCATTCAGGTCACCTGGTAACCACTAGGTTTTAGGAATATATTTATTAGTAGTGAAATGTAATTGATGTAAGGACATTAAATGTGTTACCTTGTCATTGCAAGTGTAACTAACATGAGGACATTTCATTGAGGTGACTTAAGTTTACTTTTTAATTGCTTGTGTTTTGACATGAAAAAGTGGAGAGTGCAATTAAAAACATTTTTTTAATGGAGTTTTTTTATTGATAAACTTTAGTACATTTTTACAGTCCACTTAATTTAGCATTTTAGCCACTATAGCAGAAAAAATTACAGTAGTTAACTGAAATTATGAAATACTATAGAGTATAAAGACATCACCATTGTTACCACCAGTCATAAACACCACCAGTACCTATTACACCATGAAATTACTAGTGATAGTTAAAACATTAACTAATGAATTATTTATCTCCCCTGATAAAACCTTGGTTAGTGGTGGTTTTTTTTACTAAAATATACATTTTATTGAGTATACTTACATCAGAAATATTATTACTTTTTAGAAAAAAAACTATTTTGCAATTCAGCCTTGAGTGAGGTTTTAACATATTCAGTGCCAAACTCCTTGAATTCTATGCAAAATGATCCCTACTAGCAAGTTCCTTGCCACATGTTAACAATGAAAAAATTAAACAACATATATAAATTGTTGTCATTCTAATAAAATTCTTGAATACACACATCATCAAAGGTTGGCCGGGGTGAGCTATATATCTTATAATTTGATATGCATGACATATTTCATATTATCTTCCTGCCACCCACCATACAACAAAACTTGCCAGTGAATTTTAAACCTGTTGTTTATGAAATAAAGTTGAACTTTTTGTTGACACTAATCAAATTATTTTATTTAATATTTTTTGATTTGTTATTAAAGTAGTAACACTACTAAATATAAATTATAAATTGAAATAGATGTCATATACTAAAGAAAAAGACCAACACCGACAAAGGCCAATATAAATAAATATAATATATAAATATTGTGGGACAATCTTACACAAATCGACCTAGTCCCACGGTAAGCTCAATAAGGCTTGTGGTGTGGGTACTAGACGACGATATATATAATATATAGATACATATAAATACTTAAATACATAGAAAACATCCATAACTCAGAAACAAATATTCGTGATAAACACACAAATAAATGCCCTGACCAGGATTCGAACCCGGGACCTCCTGCTTCGTAGGCAGGGTTACTACCAACTAGGCTAGGAGGCCGTTAAATCGAACCATTGCCGGGGCCAGTCCGTTCATTCTGAGGATCGAACTCGGGTCTTCAGCTTACGCGGCTAACTCCATAAACACTAGGCCAACTGGTCTTATTGAAATGCCGGTGAATTTTTCGAGTATATGCAATCTTAGTAACAGGCAAGACGCCAGTGGCCATTTTCTAAGTACAAGCAAGTTTGATCGTTGGATTGGCCTTCATCGGTGTTGGACTTTTTCTTTAGTATATGACATCTATTTAAATTTATAAGTAAAGTTCAATTTCGTTTGTTTTAAAATCGTAAGAAACAAAAAAAACAATTCTATTCAAGTTGAATTTTAAATCCATTAGACTGGAGCATACCTTTTTATAGGCCACTGGGTGGCCAGAGGTATAAGGAGAACAGCTAATCCTTGCCAACTGCTGAACACTACACAGTTATTTAAAAAGAAGAAAGACATGTTTACATAAAACTGATTAATTCTTGTCATTCACATACTTTTTATTAATATGGTCGATTATTGAGATATGGTTGTGGCCGCCTCATTGGAGGTGGCATTCTATTTGGTGGAGTTATAGAAATGTCCAAGTAGCTGCCAATTTGGAATTTGACACTACTCAATGTTTTATTGTCGTCCCCACCGCGTTGGCCGGAACATGTCACACCAATCTCCCTCATTCTGTATGTAGGTGATCTCATGTCTGGATACACAATGGCAAAATCGAAATACGTCCCTTTACGTCGAGTCTCGGGATTGACTTCCTTGACGAGACCCGTGAGCTCACGCAGTGTTGCATCCATCCAGGTGTAGATTTGTAATTCATTTTGGGGAACGTTGCCCCTAGCATAATCACCTGGTGAATTATGACGGCCAGTAGAACAAAACACACGTAGAAGCAGGGGGCACGTCTGAAATAAAATTCTTGTTAATATAAACTAAAATGATCTGAAGATAACACCGCATTTCTGGATTAACAAAATATAAATTGAATATAACCTACCTTTTCTCTATCAACCGGCTTAACCTCTTCAACAATCATGGACTCCAGTCCAGCCATTTTCATAATATGTGTAAAGAACACACTAGTAATTACCGATATCTTGTATTTAGATAAATTCTCTAATTGTATTTAGATAAATTCACACATAAACTAAAATGTCTAAAATCGCCAGCAAGTAAACAATGCTGTCAATAAATTTATGTTGGTTTGGTTGTCAACTTGTAATGGTGCCTCTACATGCTCGGACTCTCGGTCGAATGATTCGGCCGCGGGCGAATGCACCCTAGTATACGCTCATTCGAGACAGACTATACATATAGTCTGTCTCGAATGATCGTGTACTAACATGGCCGAAACATTCGGCCGAGAGCCCGAGCATGTAGAGGCACGGTAACACTTTCACAGTCTGTGCTATCAAAATCTAGTGGTGCTTTTACATGCTCGGGCTCTCGGCCGAATGATTCGGCCCACCCTAGTACACGCTCATTCGAGACAGACTATATAGATTAAGTTTAAGCCAGACCATAGACAATTTAAGCTTTTTCAGGTAGTTTCAGTGAGTCAAACTGTGTTTTAAATAGCTTTGGTTATTGAAACCATTTAAGACACTTTTTAAATAGCTTCACCCGAAGTGAAATTATTTAAGACACCTATAACTCAACCAAACTACCTGAAAAAGTACTTAAATTGTCTCTGGTCTGGCTTAAATTTTTTCTATATAGTCTGTCTCGAATGATCGTGTACTAACATGGCCGAAACATTCGGCCGAGAGCCCGAGCATGTAAAAGCACCACAGTTTGTTTAACAGGTTAAAAGGTATTATGGATATAATTCCCATTTATTTAGGGTAGCTTTTAATTTATAAGTAAAAAATGTGTCAGTAGAATCCTTCGTGAATCAACAAAGTTTTATGATGAATCATTTTTATCGTAAAAATATGTTAGACTATGTGAAGTGAGTGATAATATTTATTTTTTGTCCAGAATCTATTATAATTTGTGTCTAAACAGACTGTCCTTTTCTTTTACTTCCATCACGTCGCAAGCAGGGAGTTATACAGTTTATTATTTCTATTGTTACTGACAATCTGCATATCTACCACGAACATCGAAAACTGGCATTGACGGGAAAACCTCTTTGTCACTCCAATATGCAAGTGTGACAGAGATGGAGATACAAATCAGCAATCGTTCGATTTTCGTGGTAAAGGCCCTGGTCAGCCAGATATATCGATATATTTAAACCTTTGAACGGACAACACTAGCAGGAGTACATACGCCATTTTATCTGCCAAGTCGACCAAAAGTCAGCACGCTTAATTTGTAGGTATTTCTAGTCCATATTGTTACGCCAGTGATGTGAACAAAACTTTAAATGTGATTTCACATACTAGAAAATTCAAAATTTACCCCAGTTGCCGTTGTTTTCAGGCGCCTGAAACATTTTTTCAGTTCGTTACAGGTCACCTTCTACATTTTCAGGTCAGGACCCCTTATGGGCCCCTGAAGTACAATACCTAATTCAGTATATAGTGAGATTTCTCGAAGAAGTGAAAGAGACAGCGCTCTAAATGATAATTTATTTGTAAGTGAACAGACCATGTTCACTTACAAATAAATTTATCGATAACAAGCAAACACTGCTACAAGCATCACTTAAGTTCCATGAGTGCGAGCGAGAACGCCTATAGCAGAGTTTTATTACCCGCGCTCAGATGCTAATGCTAATAACGGCTCTACGTCTGGAAGGATCGCGAGAAGTACTTAGGTACCTACTCGCGAAAAGATTTGGCTGGAACATTCTGGAACCATAATGAGTGCCGCCAGCGGGTATATAAGCCTTCGGCCACGGTAGTAGTTAGAATGCGATACAGTGCGGATCAAGAGCGAATCGGAACGAAGTTAAAGTGACAAGTGCGTTGAATTAGTGTGTTCAAGTACTGTGTTTAGTGTCTTGTAATTAGCAATAAAGCCTCAGTTTTTAACTAGTGGTTAATTAGTGCATTTTTTATGAAGTACCCACCCCTTAAACGTAACAATATTATATATAATACGTCAGTGATAGAAGACCATTTTTTTTCTAGATATAGAAAATTATTACATTGGGCAACTCCAGTAACGAGGTGTCATGTCAGCTGTCTATAATCGAATCGATTATTTTCACGTAATTGTTTTTTATTATGAAGATGTTATATACGTGAAAAATCCATGAATATGGTATTTATGCATCGCACGCACCAGTGAAATCAGTGGACTGGAGTAATCTGTAGTGCATTAGTTCATTCGTGGCACGTACACTATGGCCAACAAGGAGGATGATGAGCCTTTTCAAGAAGAGGACGTTTATATTAACCCCGAAGATGGTATGCCTAATATTCACCCTAATATAGCTAATTTAGAACATGAAAGTGATTCACAAGATAAAGTTAACGATTTGGACGACATACCAAAGTCCGTTATTGTCACAAACATTCACAGTCACGTTTTCGCAAACGCTAAACTAAAAGCCGAATTGGAGGATCTTTTCCGAACCTTCTCGGATAACGTTGCATTTCAGTGGCTCCGCAGTTTTAAGCGGTTGCGTGTGAACTATGACAGCCCATTGGCAGCCGCGAATGCCCGTGTCCAGCTACACCAGTATCAGTTTTATAATTCGTGTATAAACTGCTACTTTGCGCAACCGGTGACACCCGTTTCCTTCAAGAATTTAAGGCCGCCTGCTCCCGTAAAACAATTTTTGATTTCTCCGCCATCAAGCCCGCCTGTGGGGTGGGAACCGCGAGAGGAGGGCGAGCCGCTGGTGAACCACGACCTGCTGGCGGCGCTGGCAACCCTGGCGCCGGGTGAAAGCCATGAATTACACGCGCCCACGCCCACACAGCCGGCCATCGTCGTGCACACGGCGCTCGCCCCCGAGGGAGCACCACGCCCCTGCCACATCCAACACACCCGCTGTCCTAATTATTGATATATTTTTTAATCTAATTACTTATTACTGTAGAAGTTTGAATGCTTTTTATTCATTCACAAGCAACACGGGTCTCATGGAACACCAGAGATTGCATTATGATTAAACAGCATCTAACTATTTTAATTGTTACATGCCATATCGGCTTGTATTATGTTAGGCTGAGTATAGAATATTAATTGCTTTATGTAGATTATTATTAATTTAACACCTAAAAGTTGTATTGGTGCTATTCTTATTGAAAAAGGAATTTAACAATGTTTATTTACATACTAATTTTTTTATACTGGATAGTATATGTCAGTAAAAGTATAGTATTATTTTGGGAATTATACTTAAGAGGGTAATCTTGCGTATAATAATATACGTTATTATAATTTTCTTGAAGAACATTATTTTCTTATATTGGTCCAGTATTACTGTTATCACAATTTCGACCAAAAACAGTAGCAAACCAGTGTGCACAAAATAATTCAGTGTAGTATATGAGACAGAGGTTCCCAACCTCCTTCAACCCATGGCACAGTTGCAACTTTAAATTTTGTCATGGCACCCCAGCCTGGCTACGCTATTAGAAATAAATAGGAATTGCGGCTTGCACTTGGCGGGGCACCTTGAACGCCGCGGCGCACAGATTGGAAACCTCTGTATTAAGATGTTTAATACATCTTGTCTTGTTTTGGTCTCAGCCAGCTATATAGTCAGGATAGCTGCTGAATCTTACCTTAAATATTGTGTTTGTTTTATTAGCCAACTTTTAAACTAAGTTCTTTTTGTGTCGTTTTTAGCAAAATATACTGCAATGTTGTCCAATAAGGATATTTTGTAATTACATCTTATGGATATCTTATCATCAACAACAGATTTTGGTGAGTGGCTTGGTATTTTGCCTGAAAATGGCACATCTGTTTATTAAGCCTTGGGATTACCTTCTTGAGTATCTTAACTTGTTTATGTTACTAATATAGTTTTTTATATGTGGCTTTGTTATATGTAGGCAATAGGACACATATCAGCCAGGCTAGACTAATCGGTTACGTTTCTTGAGTATAATTAAAGTGATAGAACTAATGGATGCATGTTCCTATTTCATTACTTTAATTTTATTATCTGGAATTCTGAATTTAAATGATTGTTATTGCATTTGTAGACTCATAGATTGTTGTGATATACTGTAAATTTTAAATTTGTGATGTCATATTACAAATGATGTGTAAATAATAAATTATTTTTGCAACAAGCAAAATTATCTAAGGAATCAAAGTGACACCAACATATTGCTTTATTACCATTAAAAATACAGTTTTAAAATTTTTAAATTCAGATCTTAAATATGTTTCCCACTTGTTATTTATTCTGTGTTAGGCTTCTACTAGTTTCGGTGGTTCTTATCCAGTTTTTATTTATTTGCAATTTCAAAATATACCTTGTATTGTTGTACTGTACCTCTTATGACTCGCTCAACTGCTATGTTATCTTTAAGGATCAAATTGTTACCTACATAATTTTGTTTCGTCCTAAATTTTAGGGAATTTTGTAGTTAATTATAATTGATTCTAGTGTTTTAGCAGCTCTTGATTCAACTGTATACAATGCCTTCCAATGGTGGAATATGAAGGGGGTACTGTCTTTATCAGAAACTATATAGGTAACAGGGATTTGTTTACTATTGTTCACAATATATTTTCAGCATCTATTTACAAATTTTACTTGTTAATATAACTTATTGTAAACACGGTAATATGCCAAAAATAGAGGATCCAAACACAAGTTTTATAATACATTTCTAGAATGTTTCCTTTCAATACTGAGGCAATATTTTTTTTATCAAGAAGTCATTTGCTGAGACAAAAACTGCTTATTATTGATACATGTTGTTTATTAGATACCTGTACTATATTTATTTCTCTATACCTATTCAATTTAATGGATATAAATGTATTGTCACATAATCCAATCAAGTATTGTCAACGTTTTGCAACATCTAAGTGGGGTGTTTCCTGTTAGTGAAAGTTATATGCCCAATGCCCAATGTCCAATGCCCAATATGTATTTGTGTCACCCCCTAAGATAGGAAGTAGTTATGTAATGTTGAGGACTTATCTATCGGTCTCAGCCTAATGCTTCTTTTTTATAAAATGTCTGTGTTCACTGTATTCAAATCAATGTTTCGTCTATCGATGTTTTTATCTCACTGTGATTTCAATATTATTGTTTGTTGTAAATATTAAATTGTATTGAGTTTTAATATTCGTTTTTACTGTATAATTATCTGAAACTAGTTGCCGGGGTTCCGGTTTCTCTAGTTTCTCTAGTTAGCCGGTAATCCCAGCTAGCGTAGCTGACCCTTTTTTCCAAAGTTGTCCCTCCTCTTTTTTTGTATCATGCGTATTTTTATGTGATTTCTACCCAGAATTGCGATCTCTTCCAATTCTAATAAAAAAAATCGATCACACTTTCGATCACTACGATGTTGCCATTTTTTGAATTTCCATCTTTTTCTGTCACACTGTAAATTCGTAATTTCTTAATTTTTATCGTTCGTAATTTTGTGTTTCGGATGTGTCGGTATCACCGCGGTGACAAGTTAATCTTCATGGGTACATACAATTAACCGAGTAATGCTTATATATAGATATACTTAGGTAAATATTTCGGCAATTTCGAAAACGGCTCTATCTGTTTCAACAAAAGTTGGTAGGTAAGGTGAGTTCTTGGAGGCGAAAAATCAATCTAATTACTTACCTTGTAACATTTTATTATATCTGAAAAAGGGCGGATTTTCAAGGATTAATAATTAATGGACATCTTTTCGCAAATTTGCGTTCCCTATTTCCTATTATGTATATTGATATAGATTTTCACTTTAAGTAGTATTCGTTACAAGTTCATCAAGACCATCGGCATAGAAATAAATAGACTGATAACGCGGAACGCCGAGCAAAAGTCATTAATAATGATTTCCACTTTTTTCGACCTTACAACCATATTTTTTTCTACTAGAGTAAGTTCTAAAACCATAGTAAGTGTAGTATTTTAAGTTTTATTTTTTTGTTTTGAATGGTTAAAATCAGTTCTACACGTTTTGAGCGGTAATTACCTACGTTTCCATACCTATTAATATTATTCTTCCAAAATCCAGACAGACTCGAAACGTAGGTAATGTAACGGCACTGTATGAGCTCGTTAAAACAAACCATTGTATTGTTGCAAAGCACATTTATTCTTCGTCTTCGTTTCCGTCGGATGAAGAAATACTTAAAATGTTATAATTTAATGCATGAACTTAAAATTATGTTGATAGGTCTTTACTATACGTAGAATGGTTGCGTTCTTGTTATTCAATTCCGTTGTGTAAAAAATCTCAAAGTGTGAGACACTTTTATTCAGTAGGTAATCATAATAAAATAAATCGTATATTTTGGATTGGATTAACGTACCCAAGGCTCGGATACCGGTTAAATTTTCAAACCGGTATCATGTACTTGGCGCAAAACCTTTATATTTCGTGAAACCGTTATTTTTAAACCGGTTTTTAGAGTAATATTTTTATAAAGTTCTTGTTCGTTTAACCGGTTTAGAACAATAAAAACCGGTTTTTGCGACGCAGGATAAACAAGTCACAGTCCAGTTAGCAAAGTTTAAAAAGCACGTTGTTTCGCATATTTAATCATTTTTAAGCGTGTTTTCTTCTGCCGCGAACAACAAAAATTCAAAGAAATAATAATATCAAATATTGAAGAAATAATATTATAAATAATATAAATTCAGTATTTCCCACACAATTTTTACTTTTTAGTACGAGTATAATATTCCAAAATAATCACAGTTTTAACAGTTTACTCCAGGTTTGCAACCTTTACACTATTGCGGTTTAAAAAAATGTTAGCCATTTATACAGAGTGAATTTTGTATGGGTCAGTGAGGGCACCTACCAGATCCTGTGCTGCTACATAAAAAGTATATTTTTAGACCTTCCCTTCCTTTTCGATTTACACCGAATGGACATAGGCGTTTACAGATTCTAGAATAAAAACCTACATGGTAAGAGAATGTAAGCTAATTTCCAGACAGTATTTTTTTTAATGGCGATGTATTCTACTCCTGTCTGAGATGAAAAGAAAATAAGTATGGAAAAAAATCCGGCTATAAATCGAAGCTCAAATCGAGGAAGACTTCCCACACAATAGTTTCTATAAGAATATTTTTTTTATTTTCATAGATTTTTTTTTTTCATATTAATCGTTTCAATTAAGCAATTACAAATAAGTTTAATTCCACAAAAATATGATAATAACAAAAAAAAAATTAAAATATGTATAGATAAGATGCCATAAATCCTCCGCCTGAGGCATAGTTCCTGGATGCCACGATTGCCACGTAATTGCTTTATTTATAGTTGTACCTATAAGTGATTTTAAAATTGATAAAAACAAATAATTACATACATTTATATCTGTTAATAATTCAACGTTCACGAAATTTTATTTATAATATTAAAGATAACATTTAGAAAAAATACAATTAATACTAAAATTAAAACTAGTATAAATATAAATCTGTTAATTAGTATACTTTCATTTTTAGGGTTCCGTACCTAAATGATAAAAAGGGGGTTCCTTTTTATTACTTTTTTTTGTCACCATTAAAAAACGTCTCGAGAACTACTTAAGGCCGTCCCCTATGCCAATGACCTGGGCGATTTGAGCTTTCTTTCCCTCCCGCTTCCATTCCTCACCGGTTATACAATACGTCAATAAGCATAAAGCATAAGTTCCCACCTAGGAAGAGCTCCTTGTACTAGGACGCAACCCTATAAACTACTAGTGCCATCTTACACGACTGGCCCCCGTCGCCCGCGCAGGCATCTCGAGCCGGCGTTTTCGGAAAAATGCGAGTAATAGCTTTTTCTCGAAAAGTACAAAACCTATCCAAAAATCAGTAGATGCGTTTAAAGTTAACATAAATATATACTGCTTGTCTTAGTTTCTTGTACTTACGACGCATAATAAAGGAGTAGATACAGATTTAAGGTAGAAAAAAGGGTTTACGGTTTTTTTTTTCTCTTGATGTATTATGTTTTTCGACAATTCAGTAGAACCAAATGTAGACCAAATACCTTGCTACATTATATATTTTCTTCATGCGTTGTGCTTGGAGCTGAACAAAGCCTATTCACTTTAAAAACAGTGAAATATCAGTGAAACAGCCGGGTAGCCCCTTAAGCTACCGATTTTATATTTGGAATAGTTACAAACAAGGTTACTCTAGACACAATAAGAGAGAATCTATCTCATATTTTAATTTACATACTATCAATGATGATTCGATGATGTTACTCGAGCTAAAGACGGCAGATGGAGCGAACGCGTACTCCACTGGTGACGACGCGTGGAGAAACGGTCGCAGGGCCGTCCTCAACAAAAGTGAAATTACGACATTGTGCTGTATGCAGGCTCTACCTGGACAAGAATGGCGGCTGATAGGGGTTTATGGAGCACGATGGAGTAGGCCTTTGCTCAATAACGGGCAGCAAAAAAAAAACAGAAATAAGTAATTTTGTAAAATGTATTATTTGGAAAATAATGACTTATGTCAGGCATGTCTTTCCCATCACGGAACAATGGTGTTCCGGACATTTGGGAGGCGTACGCGGAGCTAAAACTAACACGCAGAGGCCCTTTCGACAATGTAATGAAATGCAAGGGATACACCGAGCGGATGTTGCACTTGCCCGAACCATGGGACGCACGCAGATGCAGCACCCGCCAGGGTGTATGTACTATTGAGATTTAATGGAGTCTAAAATATACTGGACTTTTAGTTTAGGTGAAAGTGGTGCACTAAATACTGGGTTATGGAAAATAAAATCAGGCGTCTGCCTAGGAAAAAGGTAAGCAATTTGATTTACGGCAGACGGTGACTTGCCCACATAAAATGGGGCCCCACAAAAGCAACACTGTGTACGAGTATCAGGGATGAAGGTTGAGAGGTGTCACTGACACATAGCCAACTCGCCACTTAGCTTTCCACATCTACCATCCATTAGGTATATTCTTATAATATTATTTATTATCAATGAAAAATACCCGATACAAGATGGTGCTAAAATTTTAAGTTTAATTGGTGCGTCATCACGTCATGTGGGGTGTGAAAGTGCCAAATTTAGACTAAAAATATGTGTTTTATTTCATCTATACTTAAACCAAAACGTAAAAAAAGATAATTTTCTTATTTTGAATTTCATCCGTATGGGACTGATAATTATGTTTGTATTACATTTAACGGCATCCTGCCTGTTGTTAGGACTAATAGGAAAATATATGAAAATGCATTTAAAAAAAAGTTGTGCTTCCTGCGTAGTAGGTACTTAAAAGAAATGCGAAGATTTCGGACTTTTTTGCCAAAGATGCCTACGGTTCTTAAACATAACATGACAAGACTGATAGGCGTGATAGTAAAATGTTAAGTTAATACAGTTTTTTCTCCATATTCAATGAATAAGTTTTCTTTAATAAACCAGAAATTGGGCCCTGTAGAACTTTCTAGCTCGGGACACGGTGTCATTATTTACTCTGTACCTAATATTTACTTTAAAAAAATAAAAAAAGTTTTTTTTTTGGTTCCATGTCTCATACAAACTTTTTATTCTGGATAGGAATTGAATAAATAAGCACAAATAAATGTTTGTAAAAAAATACCGTTTTTTTCTGTAGAGGCCACTAACATTAATTTAAAATCGAGGAAAGGTCTGAAAATCATTTTCGTGTAACAGTTCGGGATCTGGTAGTTGACCTCATTGGCCCGAAAAGAAAATACACCCTGTAAGAACTTATATTTTGATTTCTTTTAAATAAATTATTGACACTGTTGGCTGTCACCTATAAATACAAGCTCACTGGTTTGCCTATTTTTTTTACCTGTCTCTACTATATACAATTATACATGTATGCAAAATCATAAAACTAAAATTGTTAAAGGAACCATCCGTTCGTACGTCTTGCGACTTGAACACGAAATCTGGCAACGTAGCGTTTAGACCGTCAAGTTGCTTTTCGGATAAACCGGTTAAATCCAGGATTTTATTATGTTCTTAAAACGTTCGCGTTCTTTTGAAAGTTCGGAGTAAAACCGAAATAAACCGGTATTAACCGCTATTTTTTAAACCGGTTCCGAGCCCTGAACGTACCTACATATAAAAGAAAGAAGAGTTATACCTACATACATCCATTTGAGGCAACTACTTTTTACAGTTTAAATTACTTATGTTTATACTTTTTGAGATATCATGAAATGGAAACACTTAGATGTAAGTTAGTACCTACTTAAACTAGATTGGAAATAACTATCCAACCTTAACTATACAGGGCGTCCCAAACTTATGGGACATGAAGGGGAAGTACCTTAAATATCGTAGATAGTGAATTTTGCTCAAAGAAGACTTTATGTTATTTTTAAAAGTTAGTAATTCTGCATTCATAGATTTTCTAAAAATTACTTGCTTCGTCTGGGAATCGAACCGACTAAAATGTGAAAAAAAATCACCCTTTTTTTATGATGCCAATCGAAAGAACAGCTAAAAAATAGTAACTCTGCTTAAGTAACATAGTATTTTAAAAGAAAGGAACACCATAAAATGATTGAGTCAAATTTCAAGAAAGTTATTTATTGCCGAAGACGACGTTCGAAAAGTAGCGATATTATCATTCTAAAGATAGCATTGATTATTCGTAAATAAGTACCCACTTCATAAAATAGGTACTGGCATAAGTTTTCCTTATTATAAGTGCACGTGTGGATAAAATGATAATTTGATAAAACTTAGTATTTCAATACGTCCTCTGTAAGCTAGACAGAAGGCAAATTTAAAACAAAAATAAATAATTGTTAAATTTGAAAATGGAACAGTTTATGACAGCGTTTGTTTGAATGCATACTTTTTAAGATATTTTAAAAAGAAGTGATATTTTTAAATGTTGTTCTTAAATTTGAAAATGGAACAGTCTGTGCAAGCGTTAGTTTTTCGGATATTGATCTGTTTAGTCTTAATTCACTTACACAAGTGTTATTGTGTTAATTTATTGCGAACATGGCATATCAAGTAAGTTTTGATCTAATAGAAGCATATTTTTTGAACGATAAAGATATCTCTAGAAGTTTGCGGTGGTATGGCGTAAAATATCCTGATAGACAAATACCGTCTCGTAAAGTTTTGAAAAGGCTTGTGAACAATTTGAAAACTCTGGGACGTTTCGATAAACGCCCAAGAGAACCACAGCAAGAAAACCATACGATCAACGACGAAGAACTTGGTATTTTAATTTACTTTTCGGCTTTTCCGAAAGCATCGGTGAGAGAAGGAGAACAGGAAATTGGAGTTTCAAAAAGTAAAATACACCGTGTATTAAAAAAACACGGTTTTAAGAGTTATGTTGAAGGACGATTGGTTCAAAAGTTACTTCCGGGCGATACAGAAAGGAGAAAAAATTTCTGTCTTGATATCCAGGCACGCTTGCTCGAAGATCCAAATTTTTTGGATAATATTATTTGGACAGACGAATCTAACTTTAGCAATAACGGTATGTATAACCGCAACAATAATCGTATTTGGTCTAAAGAAAATCCCCTACGAGTCACTGAAACTAATAACCAAGTGCGTTTTTCACTTAACTGTTGGTGCGGACTTTTAAAAAACCGGGTTTTCTTAATCCATTTTTACCAAGGAACCTTGAACACAGAAAAGTATTTAGGAATACTTCAAATTTTAAGGGATAAGATAAGAAACCTTTCCGCGGCGGAGCAAGAAAACTTAATTTTCCAACAAGATGGAGCTCCGGCTCATAATAGTCGGAGAGCAGCAGATTTTCTAAATGAATGTTTTCCTACATGGATTGGTACAAATGGACCGATTAGATGGCCGGCCAGATCCCCGGACCTCACACCATTAGATTTCTTCTTTTGGGGATACGTGAAAGATATGCTATACAAAAAGCGATACGAGAACGTAGGCGAGTTGCAAACAGAATTGTGCCATATCACATCGAGTGTTCACCATAAAATGATAAGAAAATCAACAGGCAGCGGGCTTATTACAAGATTGGCGATTTGCGTAAGACAAGAGGGATCACATTTTGAGCATTTAATTAATTAATTTACAAAAAAATACCTACTTAACTAATTGACTACGGCAGTTTCATGTATGTTTTTTATTTGATTAAAATGATTAATTTCACGTTGTTCCTTTCTTTTAAAATACTATGTTACTTAAGCAGAGTTATTATTTTTTAGCTGTTCTTTCGATTGGCATCATAAAAAAAGGGTGATTTTTTTTTTCACATTTTAGTCGGTTCGATTCCCAGACGAAGCAAGTAATTTTTAGAAAATCTATGAATGCAGAATTACTAACTTTTAAAAATAACATAAAGTCTTCTTTGAGCAAAATTCACTATCTACGATATTTAAGGTACTTCCCCTTCATGTCCCATAAGTTTGGGACGCCCTGTATAACTAAGCCATCCGTATTGATATTTCAGATTGTCTTATCTTAATGATCCACCTGCATATAGGTGGATGGATCTCGCTAATATAATATCGATTCCTCTTGGCAATATCTTTTTTGCATCCCCAAAATTAATTTTAAAATTAATTATTTTCGTTTTAAATACTTAATTCTTATGTGAAGGTGTTGTAACCGAAAAACATATTAAATATTGAGTATTACCTATTTTTAATAAATACATTTTCATTTATAGCTTCGCACATGAACTGCTCACTAGTATCTAGGACCTATACAGTCAGCAGCCAAAGTAAGGTATTAGCTGGGCGAGTTGGGTAGGTATTCATTTCAAAATGATACAGTAGGTGGGTACTCTTAATTTCTTAATATCACAATAAGCTCGTGCTTAGATAATTTTTAACACCTTGCCCGCTTAGCTACTTTTGTTCTGACTGTAAAAAGCAAAAGCCTTGCAATGCAGTCTCTATAAAAACATTTGACAGTTTTCTTAGGATTCCGTGGCCAAAATGGCAAAAATATAACTCTTAAGGCTTCGTCAGATTAGCGCGTGGCGTGAGCGGGGCGCGAAGCGAGCGCGACCCGCGCTTGGACGCAGCGCGGCGCTAGCGCCGCGCTCCTATCGCGCCCCGCTCACGCCACGCTTTCAACGCGCGCGCGGCGCGCGGCGCGACCGCCGCGCAGTCACCTCACAGCGCAAAGAAAACTGCTCGGTGAATTGAGCGCGCGGCGCTAGCGGCGCGCTCGCGCGACGCGCGCGTGACCCGCGCGCGATGCGCGCCTGACACGCGCGCGATGTAAGCGCGCCGCGCTCCCCGCTTCTATCGCGCCCCGCTCACGCCACGCGCTAGTCTGACGAAGCCTTTATAGTTTCGTCCAGTCCCTCCGTCTATCCATCCGTATTTAATTACTTACCTGTTTCGATATGTACCTACGTAATAAAAGAGGTTCACTTACCTACTGTCTTGTAGATTTTTTTTTGTCATAAATTCGATTCGCAGAATTATGGCAGAGGTAACATTTGGCAGAATCACCTTCCGCATAATGCTTTCCGCATACTATTGATTTGCAGAATTAATCTTTTCGCAGATTTTTTTGGCAAAAAAACCCTAACTTATTTATTTATTTATTCAATAAGTTAACACGACATTACAGCACCCACTTTCTGCATTTTGCCAAATTAATATGCCAAATAACTATTATGGCAAGTATATATTTCTAACTAACTAATTTGGCTCAGGGACCCAAGAGAGTCTTGGCCTCCGAAACGAGAGCACGCCACCTGCTCCGATCATGTGCAACTTCTTGCCAGTTACTGACTTGAAGACTGCACAGATCTGCCTGCACAGTGTCTTCCCAGCGGTACCTGGGTCGCCAAAATGAGCAGTTTCGCTGCTATTGGGTGTAAGTACGTGTTATGCGAAGTGTATTTCTGCCAATATATATTCTGCCAGATGAGGGTAACCCAAAAAAAGAAGCCAAAGAAGGGTATTGAAACTACAAAAATGTTCTTTATAAATATCTATTATACACGATTTTGTACAACATGTTGTTCTGAATATACATACAATATACCTACATATATTTTAACATGTATACACCTACTATTTACATGGTTTTTAGGGTTCCGTAGCCAAAATGGCAAAAACGGAACCCTTATAGTTTCGTCCAGTCCGTCTGTCCGTCCGTCCGTCCGTATGTCACAGTGGTTTTTTATAATTACATTTTTACACACTCATTCTTACATAACCCGCTTAAAAATGTAGGTTAGGAACAACATAAATTATTAAAACCCTCTTTTTGCATTTATTTCTTAAACACAACGTCGAACGAATGGGCTTGAACTTACCGCTCATTTTTTTTGTGTTAAAGGTTAAATATAGGTAGAGTGCAGTTCCTATTTCTATTACCTAAACGTCATTTGATTAATGTTACCTATTGAAATCCTGATAGGTTCGTCTACTAATTTACATTTGAATTCGTACAAAAGCCTTTTAATCCTTCCATCACCTCTGCAGCCTAAATCGGTTCTACTGCTGAGCACAGACCTCCCCTCATGCACGATGTATAGTCCCCCCCCACGCCAAAAGGGCAAAAGCGGGTTGAAGACTTCACGTACACCTTTACGTTTCTTCGCGAATGTACACAGAATACCTATTAACTGAATTTTTGGCTTAATAGGTTGACAAATTAAGCTAGGTCTCGTTATTTGCACAGATATGTACCTAGGTTATATACAAAGATATTAAGAGTCGTCCAGCCGTCCGTTTTTAATTGAGATGATAATACGACTAGATCCTGTGATTACAAGTATTTTACGCTTTACTCATATCTTTGAGAGGCACCATCGATTCTCCTCCCTTGTCATCTTCGTCTGCAACTCGCCGCTTCATTCCTAAACAACTTGTGAAACATGTGTCGCCTAAGCCAAACTTTTCGCCGTCCGATAAAGATTGTGGCATGGGTTGATCCATAGTTTCAGGCAAAAATAAGGTTAGAAATCCAGATATTAGAGCTATAACTCCAAATATAACAGCAGGAATTTTCGGATCAAAGGAGTCAAGTAAAGTGATAAGAGGTGTTAGTGCCCCTGATAGCCTAGCACACATAGATCCCAGTCCTATAGCTGAATTGCGGACAACAGTGGGGAATAGTTCTGCTGAATAGTTATAAACAATCGCAAAAGATCCTGCAATGAATAGCTTGCCCACAATAACAATTACTGTTGAAATTATGCTGCCCGCTGGTATAAATGTGGCAACAATACACGCAGCGCCACCTATCACCATCATAGAGCTAATTAACGGCCTTCGACCCCAAATATCAAGGAAATATATGACCGCGCCATAACTCGGGAATTCCACGAAACCCAAAACAGCTAAAATCAGATAAGGGTTGCCTTCTAGTTTACCGCAGCTCAATGAAAGTCCGTAATAAACTAAAGAATTGGCAAACCAACAAAGACAAACATTTAGTGTCTTCTTTCTTAAATTTGGCGACTTAAACAGGTCTATCGTTCGAGCAGATGGTACATCAGTACCCTTAGACGATTCGGCTTTTCCTCTCGACACAAGTTGAGCTTTATCTAGTCTCTCGTTAGATTTGTTACACTTTAAAGCCTTTTCTACGATATCCACCGCTTCTTTGGCTCTGCCTTGAGCCCACAGCCATCTCGGAGATTCATCCATAATCCAAATATGCGGTATAAGTAAAAGTCCATGCAACCCATAAACTACTTGCAAAATTTGTCGGTCGTCAATAATTGCCCCCCACATTGCTACTAACATTATACCGGCAGCAAATGCAGCTTGGAAAGCTACTCCGCAAGCTGTTCGTTTGCTAGGTCCTACAATCTCCATGGACAATACAAACCCAGTTATGTACGCACCAGCAGAACCAAAAATTCCGTACAAAAATGAAATTACTAAAAAGGACCAATATTCTGGTATAAACGCTACCAAAACACCAAGAATTAATTGTAGAACAGAGGACCAGCAAAATATCGTTTTTCTTCCGAATTTGTCAGCCATGCCTCCTAGGACGATTGCTCCAGTGAACACGCCCAGCATGTAAGATGTTTGTGCCAGCGCGCCCATCCACCTTTTGTCACAAACCAGTTCCCACTCGATAGCTCTGGACGAGGATCTGTATCTCGTGTCGAACACCCATTTCTCGCATTTTCCCGTATTATTTAGTTCATCAGTAAACATAAGGCAGTTATGTAGCCTGTTGTCGATTGACGGAATAGCGCTCGTCACATTTGTAGAGGTCCATAATGCTGTTGTTTCATTTGTATCAACGCCATCAATCCAGCACCTGAAATGTATCAAAATAGTACATTACCTAACTAGTGCGGTAAAACAAAGAAAGGCCGAGATCGCAGATGTTTGCGACCCGAGGGACGTATTTACTTCCCTCGTCGTTACTCGTATGCGATCAAGGGCTTTATTTTATTTATTACCTCACGTGTTAGGTACATCATTTTATGCTTACACTTGGGCAGAAATCGGCTTTTTCCGTACGCGTAGCGTGCGGAAAAAGGCACTTTATGGCCAGGTGTGGCATTAAGTTTATTTATATCGGTCAGACATAAAATTTGTAATGAATTAGTAATCGATAGCTTATTTTCAGTTTATGGTTGACTTGTCGGTACCAAAATTGACACGTAATAATAATTTTAAAGATGGATTGATATACCGGATATTACATAGAGGCTCTATTTTCTAGAAATAAGGAAGAGTTATAGAGAGAGATACGGAACGTGAGCGACTGGCATCTTTTCTACGTACCCTAAGTACCGCTATTTATAGAGTAGGGTAAAGGAACCAATAGTCGGCCTTTTAACGAATGTTTTGAGTTCAAACCGTTCCCATTTGTGCTTGCGGGAACCAATTGACAAAATACAACTCTTCATTAAATCACAATTTATTAAACTTTTAAAATTTAAAAGAAAAACACTGAATCATTTATTTACTTTTGAGATAATTAACAAAAAACAAAGAAGGGGACTTTTGCCCAGTAGTCAGCCCCAAACGACCTTAAGTCGGCCATTGGGTCCCCAGTGCTCAGCCGTCACAAGGGCATGAAATCATTATTAAAAGAGGCGGCCGAGTTTTGGAACCTCAGCACCCAATAGTCGGCCACACCAATAAAAAACACATTTAAATGCGGCCGACTACTGGGTTTTTGTTGTATTCGAGTTATACAAGTATTGACAAAATTGATTGATAAAAAATTACGCAACCAAGACTGTGAATTACATTCATAAATAAAAAATAAACAACCAATATCCAAAGGTCAGCCCCCTACGGCTGACTACTGGACTTTATGATAAAAAGGTAGGACCCAATAGTCGGCCGTCTCAAAGTACTACTTTCGTGGGTAAAAACATCCATAACAGTAGGAAAATATTATTTTCAAAAGAAAACAATTGCAATATAGTATCAAAGATAGCTGCTTACCAAGTTACCACTAATTACTACGACTCGGAAAATTAGCGAAAAAATGGCGAACATTATACAATAGCACAGGCTCGCAGACTACGCTGGTATGAACTTGTCTTACGCTCGCCACTTACCCCTCCCTGCACAGATCACCCGATTTTTCAACAAATATGGAGTTGGAGAATGAGAATACATTTATGTATCCAATAACATAATTTAAAAACTGGCGCTATTTGTGGCGAAAAAAAGACCGAAAAGGCCGACTACAGGTTCCTGGCCGAGTACTGGGTACTTACCTACGCATGACTTTTCGGATGCCCGGAGCAGCCCTGGGTGCGTAGCCAAGATGCCAATCGCTCACGCTCAGTCGCTAACGAAACGCAACTGTCATTGTCACACTAATAAGGAAGAGTGATAGAGAGAGGGAGCTACGATACGTTATCAAGCGTGAGCGATTGGCATCTTGGCTACTCACGCTGTTATAGACAATCACTGTAGTTCTTACGATTGTCTAGTTACGACTATTATGGAACGAACGGCAAAGAATCGGTAGAGTTTATTTATTCCAAGACAAATCACTGCCAGCGACCTTGGGCCTTATCATGACGTCTTAACGCGATTTGCCTTCGCCGATGCCACGATTGCCTCTTATGACGTATACATTTTTACATCTTCCATAAGGTGAAACCTAAGGAAAATGTACCTACACACATAGGAGCCTCAACCCCCAACTCCTTAATCCTATCGTGTTGTTCTTCCCCACTTCTTCTCTTTTCGCAGATGACTTTTGGTATAAAACAGTACCTACTATTAATCCCTAATTGCATAATACTCGATAGTACAGTTGTATTAATTGCTTTAAGACATGGCTTACCAATCGGTTTTAGTTTATCTCTATTTTAACCCTTTGACCGCCGTTGTCACCTATACTAGACAACGATAGTACGATACACTAACGCCGTCGTCTTGTATACAAGACAAAGTTTCAACCGCTTACTAAATGGTAAAATAATAGAATTTAAAAATTATTTTGTACTCGTGTCAACGTGTTGACCCTTTGTTTTTTCATACATTTACTTTTTAAGCAGGTATATGAATCCATTGTTTCATAATAAAGGATTTAAAAAATATGCTTATAATTTCTACATTTTCCCGTGTCACTGTCGCCGTAGGCATGTATAAAAGACAGCTAGGGATGGGAAAGTTCAATCGATGTGCAAGTTTTTAAAATGAATATGTTTTCACGAATCTGGTTTTATTTAAGCGTTCAAACATTTAATTGCCAATTATTGTCATTGTTGGTAACTACTCGTAGTAAGTAGGTATATGTCGAAAAAAAAGGCATAATAATGGATAAAGTTTAGGCAGCTTCTTCAGTAAATTGACCATTGCGGTTTATTTGCCGAATAAATTATTGACCGCAGTGACAGCGGAGGTCTACATTTTAAATCGATATATATATATATATATATATATATATATATATATATATATATATAACCGATATATACAGTATGTATCACAACGAAGAGCAAACCTTAAAACTGGTTGACGGGGAACTCGAGTACAATGTAATGACGTCCATTTCACGTGCCTAAATACATGTTTTATGGCATAAAATTACTAAATGAATTACTCGAAGACCATATTTTTGCAGTCAGTTAATGGTTTTTGTAACATCATATAGGGTTTGTTTACGTTTTTGATTTTTGACAGTGCATGCGTATTGCGTACTGTTGATATGTAGCTAGGGGCAACTAATCAACATTAACGTTGTTATGTCAATGCACATGCGCTTTGAGTTCTGTTTATAAGTAACCTAGGTAATATTTTAATAATGGCTGTAGTCATAGGCAACGCGCAAGCGCTTTGTTAACTATTTGTTTGTAACTAGGTAAAAATCCAAACTTCAACAAGGTTTGACGCCTGTCTGTCAGTTGGTAATTTAAGAAATGTCATTTATAAGATTGTAAACAAATAATACAGGGGAGGTGCAAAACAATAATAATAAATGTATATTTTTATACCTCACGTAAAACCTGTCGTATTTTTGATGAATTAGGTAAGAGTCTTCCTCGATTTGAGCTTCGATTTATAGCCGGATTTTTTTTCCATACTTATTTTCTTTTCATCTCAGACAGGAGTGGAATACATCGCCATTAAAAAAAAATACTGTCTGGAAATTACCTTACATTCTCTTACCATGTAGGTTTTTATTCTAGAATCTGTAAACGCCTATCTCCATTCGGTGTAAATCGAAAAGGAAGGGAAGGTCTAAAAATATACTTTTTATGTAGCAGCACAGGATCTGGTAGGTGCCCTCACTGACCCATACAAAATTCACTCTGTATAAATTACTAAAAAATTTTTAAACCGCAATAGTGTAAAGGTTACAAACCTGGAGTAAACTGTTAATACATAATTTGTGATTATTTTGGAATATTGTACTAAAAAGTAAAAATATTGTGGGAAATACTGAATTTATATTATTTATAATATTATTTCTTCAATATTTGATATTATTATTTCTTTGAATTTATGTAGTTCGCGGCAGAAGAAAACATGCTTACGCAACGTGCTTTTTAAACTTTGCTAACTGGACTGTAACTTGTTTATCCTGCGTCGTAAAAACCGGTTTTTATTGTTCTAAACCGGTTAAACGAACAAGAACTTTATAAAAATATTACTCTAAAAACCGGTTTAAAAATAACGGTTTCACGAACGTAACCGAAATATAAAGGTTTTGCGCCAAGTACATGATACCGGTTTGAAAATTTAACGGTATCCGAGCCTTGAGTACCATGCTCATATTTATGATACAATACAATACAATACAATAACTCTTTATTGCACACCTTACAAAACATTACAGAAAAAATAATATAAATTAAAATAAAAACACACACAAAAAGTAGAGGTAAACAACAGGCGGTCTTATAGCTAACAAGCGATCTCTTCCAGACAACCTTAGGGTAGCGGAGCAAATAAAACAGGAAATAAAGAAACAGTAGGAGGTGCAGAAACAAAAAGAACTAAAGCAAAAAAACTTATACACAATTATAAAATACATATATATTTATACATTTATATATACTAATAAATACTTATATATACTCAGATAAAGCAAATAAAACCATACATATATACATATATATATATATATACCGGGTGGAACGGCTCGACGATCCTTTCCGCAAAAGGGGGATTGTTTAGATTTAGTACTGTATTTCCTCTAAAGAAACTAGGCTCATATTCGTAAGCGTTTTTAAGTTATAGGCAGTTAACTTTTGATGCAAAATACTGCAAGTGACAACCCTCATTAGGTTCAATAACATTTAACAATAACACAAAGGTCAGTGACATTTACCAAAACAACATTTCTACCCCATAATATTTCCCAGTCAATATTACAATTGTGTGAACTACCCACTTACAATAATCTAACTAACCATAGATAAATTAAGACTAAGGGCAGTTATACATGCAGAATCGTAGAATTGAAAATAATATCTTCTGAAGCCTTTATTTTTATAATTCAAATAAACATGTTACTTTTGCATTTATTTCCATACAAATCGGTTAACCAACAGCATTTTCTAGCTTCCACGCACCCCGCCTAGTATGCTCTTCTGGCGGTGTATTATGGGCTTTATGAACCTATTTATTGTAACTGCCCTTAGTCTCAATTTCTCTATGGTTAAGTTAGATTTTTGTAAGTGGGTAGTTTGCACAATTGTATTATTTTGTTTGGGAAAAATATTAATTTTTACTCAGTCTTACCCGTGATAAAACAGTGACGCAAATAAATTGCAAATTACGTGATAAAACCTATTTTCAAAATGCCCTTGGGAGCCCGCGATTACCTAAATTTGCTTATGTTATACGGGGAGTGTAATTATAATGCCGCCGAGACGTTACGACGCTATCGACAAAGATATCCTCCACCACACCCAACTAGCCGTATGTCAATTTTACGGGCCTTTGATCGCGTGGCAAATAATCAGCCCATAGTACCACAAACGGGCCAAAACGACCAACGGGGAGGAGGTGTAGTTCACATTGCACCAAGGTTTGAAGAGCGAGTGCTGCGGTATGTCGAGCAAATTTTTGTAAACATAAAGTGTCACATTACAGTTACATGTAGGTATAGTACATAGTAATAGCAGGGTTGTCACTAAGAAGAACATTAATTAATTTTAATATTTTTACTGATTGTTCGTAACAAAAATATAAACATTACTAATCGATTCTCCTTCACTTAAACTAACCCCCCTTTGCGAGAAGGATCGTCGTGTCTTTCCACCCTGTATATATATATATATATATATAATATATAAGCAGCCTAATTAATAAAAGTAAAATTGAAATGGATTCCAGTGAAAGCCAGCATAACACTAAGGAAGTGACAAATAATAATCCTTGACTTTGTTTTTGAAAGAAGCAAGTGACGCAGCACGTCTTAATCTATGATCTAAACATCAACGGGTTTCTTTTTTTGCCTTTCGTTCTGATACATACTGTATATATATATATATTATTAAATCCACCTGTTAGTTTTCTCCGAAAACCCTCCGGTAAGTAAGTATGTAAATTTAACGAGACACGATGCGCGTCCCTAATCTTATGGTTTATAAAGTTTACGTACCGACAAGCGCTTATGCCGTTGACTCAGACGCTATTATTACTTAACTCGGGCGTAAACAGTATTTGTCAGTCGGAACTAAAGACGAGCCATGCGCGCCGTTGACATGTATAGAAGACTACTCGTACAGACTAGTGCGGTGATATTACTTCATGATTCGATAATGTTTAGTTGTTGTTTTTCATGATAAAGTCCTTTATTTTCAACATTTTCTTGTATAGTAAATCTGTTTAGTTTAGAAATTTTGAGAGAAATCTAAGTTTGGAAATAAAAAAAGCCAAATTGAGAAGAATTCCACCTTTAATTATGAATATCGATATCACTATTTGCAATCCCTAAACTTTTTATTAGTTGTTTACTTAAAATTTGCTCTGGCGTGTGAGTGAGCGTCTTGGCGGACAGGGTCCGGCGGCCAAAAGGTATGTACGAGTAGTAGTCAACGTTGTTCTGTCTGTTCTCTGACCAACAAAAAACTTGCGCGAAAAAATTGTTTGGTTCCGTAGTGTGCCTAACCTAATTGAGGTCGAAATCAGACACTACACTGTTACAATTAATTTTTCTGATTTTAAATCGGTTTTGTGTCTAGTGGCTAGTCCACTAGATGAAGTTAACCCTTTGACCGCCGTTGTCACCTATACAAGACAACGATAGTACGATACACTAACGCCGTCGTCTTGTATACAAGACAAAGTTTCAACCGCTTACTAAATGGTAAAATAATAGAATTTAAAAATTATTTTGTACTCGTGTCAACTTGTTGACCCTTTGTTTTTTCATACATTTACTTTTTAAGCAGGTATATGAATCCATTGTTTCATAATAAAGGATTTAAAAAATATGCTTATAATTTCTACATTTTCCCGTGTCACTGTCGCCGTAGGCATGTATAAAAGACAGCTAGGGATGGGAAAGTTCAATCGATGTGCAAGTTTTTAAAATGAATATGTTTTCACGAATCTGGTTTTATTTAAGCGTTCAAACATTTAATTGCCAATTATTGTCATTGTTGGTAACTACTCGTAGTAAGTAGGTATATGTCGAAAAAAAAGGCATAATAATGGATAAAGTTTAGGCAGCTTCTTCAGTAAATTGACCATTGCGGTTTATTTGCCGAATAAATTATTGACCGCAGTGACAGCGGAGGTCTACATTTTAAATCGATATATATATATATATATATATATATATATATATAACCGATATATACAGTATGTATCACAACGAAGAGCAAACCTTAAAACTGGTTGACGGGGAACTCGAGTACAATGTAATGACGTGCATTTCACGTGCCTAAATACATGTTTTATGGCATAAAATTACTAAATGAATTACTCGAAGACCATATTTTTGCAGTCGGTTAATGGTTTTTGTAACAACCTATAGGGTTTGTTTACGTTTTTGATTTTTGACAGTGCATGCGTATTGCGTACTGTTGATATGTAGCTAGGGGCAACTAATTAACATTAACGTTGTTATGTCAATACACATGCGCTTTGAGTTCCGTTTATAAGTAACCTAGGTAATTATTTTAATAATGGCTGTAGTCATAGGCAACGCGCAAGCGCTTTGTTAACTATTTGTTTGTAACTAGGTAAAAATCCAAACTTCAACAAGGTTTGACGCCTGTCTGTCAGTTGGTAATTTAAGAAATGTCATTTATAAGATTGTAAACAAATAATACAGGGGAGGTGCAACACAATAATAATAAATGTATATTTTTATACCTCACGTAAAACCTGTCGTATTTTTGATGAATTAGGTAAGTACCATGCTCATATTTATGATCTAAACATTAACGGGTTTCTTGTTTTGCCTTTCATTCTGATACATACTGTATATATATATACCGGGTGTGGCCTACAATAGGAGCAATAAATTTAATCGTAGGTTGTACTCCTCATACTGAACAACATTTGTTCAGCGACTTTTAAAAATAACGTGGATTTAGATTTTTATTTAACTTTAAAGTTTTTTAGAAGACGCAATGTACTGCAAAGTTTGACCTATTTGTACTATGACAAGAGACGTCAATTAGACTGATGTTAACGTCCATTGAAAATACGATTTAATTTGTATGAAAAAGTAAGTATCTACAAATTACACAATTTTTAAAAGTTGTTGAATAAAAGTTGTTCAGATTGAGGAGTGGAACCTACGATTAAATTTATTGCTCCTATTGTAGGCCACACCCGGTATTATTAAATCCACCTGTTAGTTTTCTCCGAAAACCCTCCGGTAAGTATGTAAATTTATCGAGACACGATGCGCGTCCCTAATCTTATGGTTTATAAAGTTTACGTACCGACAAGCGCTTATGCCGTTGACTCAGACGCTATTATTACTTAACTCGCGCGTAAACAGTATTTGTCAGTCGGAGCTAAAGACGAGCCATGCGCGCCGTTGACATGTATAGAAGACTACTCGTACAGACTAGTGCGGTGATATTACTTCATGATTCGATAATGTTTAGTTGTTGTTTTTCATGATAAAGTCCTTTATTTTCAACATTTTCTTGTATAGTAAATCTGTTTAGTTTAGAAATTTTGAGAGAAATCTAAGTTTGGAAATAAAAAAAGCCAAATTGAGAAGAATTCCACCTTTAATTATGAATATCGATATCACTATTTGCAATCCCTAAACTTTTTATTAGTTGTTTACTTAAAATTTGCTCTGGCGTGTGAGTGAGCGTCTTGGCGAACAGGGTCCGGCGGCCAAAAGGTTTATATCACATGGGTTGCGGAAACAATGAAATGATCGTTTTCTCTCATCTTCATGGTATGTTTAAGAATCCGGCATACTTTTTTTATGATTTTGCTCCACTTCTTGATACTATATATATTCGAGCAACTTCTAGCAACTGTGGTTGCCAGCTGTCGTCCTTATTTTACTAGGCAAAAGAGTCCACCAATAAATATGAAGCAGCTGAGTGGTAACAAGAATTTTGTTAGTTTTTTTTATATACTTAATACGGAAGATAATTTCTATTCGAATGGAATGTATGAAATACTTTTTTGTTTTTGTTTTTCCATTTTTAATAATGTACCTAAATCTGAGGACTGTTTCGCGATTATCAATTCGATGGCGTTGTACTTACAATGGTAAGGCGGTAGGCGAAGTACTCGATGGCCGTGTTGTAGTGCCAGTTCATCATTTTGAGCTTCTCGTTAAAAATAGTCCCAAATTCGTAGGACAAGCTCAAGAGACTGAGTCTTCAGAACAAACTTCTTCGATCGTTTCGGCATTTTAAGTAGTATAAATATATGCTTTTAGACCATATTTTTGGTTAAATAAATTTATACATGTATCGATAGATTGTCTATGGTATTATTACTCTTTACTATTCTGCCACCCTCAACAAGTATAGTTATTTTCTCCTATGACACTCATTGTCTATATAAACTTCATAGGATTTTCGTTTGTTTCTCAAGATGATGATGGCGTCTCTGGAATATTTTTTTGTATTTTGTTTGCAAAATGTTGTTTAATGTGTAATGTTGATAGCTAATTATGCAGTAAACTAACGAAGCAGTATACAGCAATACAGCTAATGAAGAATTAATCCTGAAACGAGTTCAGTCACTCCTTTAGTCACCAAGCGGCAATCCAGGGATCTTGGCTCCCTGAAAAGCTATATTTTAATGGCGTTATTCATAAACGCACTTCGACACTATCAGTTTAGCTAAATGATTGTTTATCCTTATCTGTCACTTTGACAATCGCGTTTGTCAGAATGGGAGAAAACATAATTTAACTAAAGCTTCTGTTAACTTTTTTTATGAATAAGGCGGGTCTTTTAGCTTTAAACTTAACATATAGCGAGGTCAATTACCGAACAACGTCACCCAAGCGGCAATATACTATTCTATGTATATAATATTCTAAAATAATAATAATAATACGTGACACTGGCAAAATTGTCCAACTCTCGGACAAAAGCCATTGTTTAACCGTGCGTTTACATGCTCGGGCTCTCGGCCGAATGTTTCGGCCATGTTAGTACACGATGATTCGAGACAGACTATATAGAGAAAACTTAAGCCAGACCAGAGACAATTTAAGTACTTTTTCAGGTAGTTTGGTTGAGTTAAAAGGTGTCTTAAATAATTTCACTTCGGGTAAAGCTATTTAAAAAGTGTCTTAAATAGTTTCAATAACCAAAGCTATTTAAAACACCGTTTAACTCACCGAAACTACCTGAAAAAGCTTAAATTGTCTATGGTCTGGCTTAAATTTTATCTATATTGTCTGTCTCGAATGAGCGTGTACTAGGGTGGGCCGAATCATTCGGCCGAGAGCCCGAGCATGTAAAAGCACCATAAAAAGGGAAGAGAAGAAGAAGAAACTTCATAGTGGGGAAATGTGCTGACACATAAACAATTGTGTCAGGATTAACGGCGGGGAACTGTAGTAGTTGTAGCAGTAGATGGTTTAGTAACCTTTTACACTGTTTCAGCTAATAAATTTATTTCTTAAATACCTCAAAAACTATAATACATAGTTAATACACTAGTCTCTTAAATAAATTAACTCGATTTAACCTGAAGAAGCTCCCCTTAATGTTAACGGAAATCAATAAAAAACAGGGTGTACGAGTATATAGCAATGAATGAATTTACATTATTCACTATAAAAAACAACAGATCTAGGCCATGATACTTTTATAACAGAATAAATTAATAATAGTTGCTTTTATATAGATTAAGTACTTATTCAATGTATATGTCACCGTTAAATTGTGATCTCCCGGCAGTTTATTATTTGACTAGGGATATTATAAACTAACCTAACCCAACCTATCCGTTTGTTTATAATCTCGCGCGTTAGTTTATCAACTAACGGTGCTTACAATTCTACGGTGACATATACACACTTATGGTCGTTTTAATTGTTACAGTTAATTATTACTTGTAACAGTTGTATCCGTTGCAAATGAATAAAACAATAGTAAAGCGGTAGAAAATTTTATTGATATTAATTACTTTGACAAAATAAACTTTCGAATTTTAAATGAAGCAGTTAATATTGGTGATTTTCAAGTTATAACAAGACTGGAGACTGTTATGTGATGATCTTAATGACATAAAAACACAGCAGGTATAAGGAAAATGTTTCTTAACCCAGTAGTACGACTTCGAACACATTTTTATCCTTCGTTGGAAATTCAAAATATCGGCCGCAGGGCTGTGCCAAGGCATTTCTTTCATTATAAACTTCCTTGATTGTATTAATTTATGTATAAATACTTCTAATACATAATGTGTTAGGTACATATTGGTCATTACACAATGTGTTACAAAAATACTGACAATATTTATATAAGAGTTTAATTGGGCCGTTCTCCTGTTTTACCTACCTACAATGAAACGCGATTTTCTCGGATTTTTGATCGTGAGTAAAATTATTAAAAAAAAAACAACATATTATTATGTCTTTGAAGTAGACAATTTGATAGTCCTTTAATGTAGGTAACGTACCTATATTTCTTTTCAGTAAATTTCTAGAAAATACCGTGACAGCGTACCCCCTTTCCAGTGAAGACAGCCTTCCCATTGACCACTCTGTCACGGTGTTTTGAGTTAAACAATGTAGATAAGTTTACAGTTACTGACCGGGGAAGTAACAAGTAAACTGTACTGAAGAGGTAAACTAAAATTTTGGACATTTACCTCCTACAACAATTATTATTGATAAATTCTAAATCATGCATTTTTCAGCGAGTAGGCAGGTCATTGTCGCTGAAAAAGGAGAACGGTCCAATTGTTTTTTTTCATAGCTGGTTTAAAATCGGCCAGCAGCCTAGCACAAAATGGGTTACATGCAAAATTGTATAAAATAATTATTGAATATCCGACTATATCCCAACTGCCTACATATCTAAACGTAGTATTTGTCAGACAAAATAAATAATTGACTTGATTTTTCATCTATTCAGTGCTTAACGAGGTTCAAGGTAAGTATTTACTAAAATAACAAAACGTGTTCTATTCAAAACACGCGCCACCTACCGACTTTAATAATAAAAAATATATTCAGTAATAAAAATATCTGTAACTGATAACTGGCACCCCTTAGCTTAGTAAATTGAAACCAGCTGAAAATTGACGCGTCGTCACTTGTTTTTTCCCGAGATCAGCTCAATTATTTTGTTCGAAGATGGACTACACGTTAGGTATAGTTCGGTGTATACTGATAAAAATCACTCGATCAGAAAAAGTACGCGTAACAAAAACAACAGTTACTATCAGTAATCGTCGATTTTATAGCGATTTCGGTGCAGCATAGTTGAAATAAAAGAATTTTCACAAAAATAATCTAGGGAGATGATAAATTGACGTAAATATTACTGTTATTAACTCTAATTAGCTATCCCAGCTAGAATATGGCATACAGATGCTTTTAACGCAACAAGGCTGCAACGAAGTTCCTACAAATTTTACGATCACTGGTTGGTATTTCCTACAGCATATTTCTTACTATTTTATAAAAAATAAATTTGCACAATTTAATTGTATAAACCTTCTAATTTGAAGCTCGTAAATGTGTTTAGCGATGTTAGCCTACCAGAGGGCCTACCACGATTACCACGAATATCGAAAATTGGCATTGTCGGAATTCGGAATAACCTCTTTCTCTTCTCGCTCGAATATGCAAGTGTGACAGAGAGGACGATAGAAATTTTCCATCGTTCGATTTTCGTAATAGTAGGCCAGAAATCAAATCCTGCGTAACCATATATTAAATACATAGTAGGTACGATATTCATTCACATACTTGTGATCGTAAGGTAAAGTGAAGTAAATGTCTGGAATGTTCATTACATTATTTAATAGGGTAAATAGCTTTTAAAAAGCTAGTTGCAATAAAAAATATGTATAAAAGATTTATTTCAGATTAGCAATAACTCTAACTATTTAATAATTCAATATTATTTAGACTGTAAATTATTTCATGCGAACTTGCCCATCAACCCAATGAGTAAGGAAATATATGGAGGAGCCCTATTATACACACTTCAGGTTATGCAAATATATATGAAATCGACATAGAAATCCAAAACCATACTCGTACTCTGTTTTTTTCTTTTTAAAAGCCGATAGCGTAAGGTGAAAGAGATGACATGCCATTTCACTGTTCTCAATTCCGATACAGTTTAACATTTATACCACAGGTTGGCTTCCGGCTGCCAGTCGCCATTTTATCTGCCCAGTTGTTTACAAACAATCAGCCATTTTATCTGCCAAGTCGACCAAAAGTCGGCAGGCACGCTTAATTTGTATGTATTTATTTCTAGTCCATATTATTTACGTCAGTGCATCAACCCTGTATGACTTTACACTTACATCTAATTCTAAAGACTACGTTTTATGGAAAGTCTCAAGTCGGTTCTCTAAATTATCGCTGAAAATATTTTTGCCGAATATCACTTCCCAACCAACTTATCTCAGAAGGCCTAGTATAAAAGTTGTACGACATTAACTCCTCGACCGCGTTAGCGTATCGAGGGGTCAAAATATGAAAGTTGCCGGATGATTTAAATAAACGGCAAACATAATTTGAACTCTCGATACGCTAACGCGGTCGAGAAGTTAATGTCGTACAATTTTTATACTAGGCCTTCAGAATTTAATTTTGTCTAAAGATCTGTTGCCAACTCTAACGTTTTGCATAAATTGTTAATTTGCATTTTTTGTTTTTACGTATCTTTCGCATATTATCATAATCCAACCTAACCTAATTGGCAAATGAAAATTCGTCAAATAAAATAAAATTTAGAATAAAAATATTATTTATCAAATGTATACATTGTATACTGAGTCTTATCAATATATAAACATTTGCCTGTGGACTGTGGTCTTACTTAATCACAATATTCACAATTACTGTCTTATGGGTACACCCCGTTATCTAACGCTCACTTTCGGGGCAAGGGATGGGGCAGTTTCGATAATCTGAATTAATAAAATTATGAAGTTGACTATAAAAACTTAAACTGCTCGTTATTATTAACAAAACGGGACCTGATAGTGTACTAAATAATTCAAATTTACCCCCGACATTGAAACTGCTTGAACTAAATTACCTAGTAAGTCGTCTCTATACTGTTTAATAATTGTCGTCCTCCTATCCGATCAAATAGATACGGAACATCTAATGACATCAAATATAACTCATTACTTGCATCTGCAATGAATTAATTATCTCAAGATTATTCATACAAAAATAATTTTATTTTGACTGATTAATAAATATGAATCGACTAAGCAACATCACTATTTTAACTTGCCCCCAAAGTGAGCGTTAGATAACGGGGTGTACTTATGGGTCAACTTTAGCTAACTTTGTATTACTTCCAACGTCGTATGAGTACTACTAGTTATTTATCTCCATCTCTGCATCCATTGTAAAAAGCACAGTTTCTTTTAACAGTTCGTAAGACTTTTAACAAAATATCACTTCAAAATCAAGGTAATATAATAATAGTAATCCCAATACCTTGCAAACCTTTGTACAAAATACTTAAAATTTAAATATTATTGGGCAAAAAAGTTAATAGGTGTATTAGGTACCCCTGGTGGTAAAGTAGATCGCATATACATATGCGTAGCGTAACCGTATGTGAATAGTTCGTTCGGCACCTACTCGTACTTACTACTGAAGTACTGTATTGGATAATACCATATCACATTTTTTTTGTTATAATGTATTGACTACATTTTACATGTTGGTACGAGTAGCTGTTAATGCAATGTGCATGTTAGAATAAAATATTATAGGATATAAAGACATACAGATACATAGTTTTAAAGAAATATAAAATGCACAAAATAATTTCTTTACAATTCCAAATAGGTTCCTAAACAGTTTGTAGGTGATGTGTCTATAATTATAAGACACTGATTAGTTAACATCATAGGTGTCTAAATTAAAAACTAAAATAATAGAAATAAACAGAACATAAAAAAAATTAACAAATAACAAAAGACGAACGATTACAACAATAAAAAAGTGTAAGTAATGTAGGTACTTACGTAGGACAAGTAGGTACACAATACATATTAGCGATGTAAGTAACCAAAATTTGATTTTGGAATATTCGCGAATACGAATATTTGCTAATAATATTTGCGAATGGTTTTCGCCACATTTCGCCATTATATTATACACCAAATTTCGTTTAGAATCCAAAAATATTACACAGACGTAATGGAGCGCAGACCATGTGCTTTAGCGTCGATTTCTTTGGTTAAACAAGTATATGGCAGTGAAAGGTAGTGATAGTTTCGCTACCTAGGTATTTAGGGAAACAGAATTAATTTCTACTAAAAATGTATGAAATAAATATTCGCAATATACGCATTTAATTTTGCGAATGCGAATATTTAAGAACATGCGAATATTCGCGAAACCGAATGCGAATATTCGTTACATCGCTAATACATATTATTTAAAGAGCACATTTTTAAAACGTTTAAAACCTACGTAAGAAATGTTGCGAAACATTTCAAACTCCGCATATAATAAGTAGATAAAATAGAATCTAGTTCTAAAAGATATTACTTAAAAGTAACTACCTGCACTGGGTTGTTAAACTGCTAATTGGTCTTTAAATCAGTAATTCAGTAATAATAAATGCACTGAAATAGTATTGTATACCATTGCCATATGAACTGATTTCACAAACATGATTTAATCGTTGTTTATGTCAGATACGTGAGTGACAATATTAGTAGCTTAACATTGACTAGATAATATTAATAATATCTAATTATCATGTAAATGACTACAATGAAGTAAACGTAAAGAAATACTCCGCTCATAGTCTTTGATACTGTAAAGTCTGTCAGTTGCTTATAAAATATGCATTTACTGTTATGCCTAACAAAAACATACGTTACGAGATAAAAACCAAGACTATAAAAACTATAAATCTTACAACTAAAACTAAGCCTATTTTAGACAGCGTTGTGGCAAGGTCAGTGATGTATTCGAAAAGCGTTACTTTCTATAACTATTAGTTCTTCTCCATAGTTTCAAGAGGAACCATGGTCTCTGGTAGATCGACAGAAGCTTCACTCATTCGTTTGCCGCTGCAGTTAGTGAAGCACGTGTCGCCAACACCGAATTTCTCACCGTCCTCCAGGGACTGCGGCAGATTCCGTCCCACAGTTTCAGGCAAAAAGAACGTCGAAACTCCAGAAAGCAAGGCCAAGAAGCCAAATATAATCGTTGGTATCTTCGGGTTCAGAGTGTCCAGCAAAGAAATTAAAGGTGTCAAAGCGCCTGAAATACTCGCACACATACTGCCGAGTCCCACGCCGGAGCTCCGAACTACAGTAGGGAAAAGCTCAGCTGAGTATTTATAAATTATGGAGTAAGAACCAGAAATAAACAGTTTCCCCACCATAACGATACCGGTCGTCGATGTAGATCCGTGAGGCAGCGCGGCGACGACGAGGCACGATATTCCACCTAACAACATCATAGTGCTAATGAGCGCTCTGTGCCCCACTCTATCTAAAAAGTACACAATGATGACATAACTGGGCAACTCTACTACTCCCATTAAGAACGTGATAAAATATGGGTTGCCTTCCAATTTGCCAGCGTTAAGAGAAAGACCATAATATACAACGGAATTAGCGAACCAGCAACCACAAATGATTAAAGATTTTTTTAGCATGTTTGGAGTTTTGAACAAGCCAGATGTACCAGCTGAGTGTTCGTCAGTGTATTTAGCACACGTCGCTTTGCAGTGGGAGACTAGCTGAGGTGTGTCTACAGTTTCTATAGACCTGTTCATTTTAAGCGCCTTCTCTATGATAGCAACTGACTCGCGAGCGCGGCCTTGAGCCCAGAGCCACCTAGGAGATTCATCCATCAAGAACCAGTGCGGGAGTAAAATTGCCGCATGTAAGGCGTACACGATTTGCAAATAAAATCTGTTATCTATAAGATATCCCCAAGCTGCCAGTAGCATTATTCCAACAGCAAACATTATCTGGAAAGTCACACCGCAGATTGTGCGTTTAGACGGTCCAACTAACTCCATGGTCAGCACAAATCCGGCAATATAAGACCCTGACCCAAAGATACCGTATAGAAATCTCACCACCACGAAAGTGTAATATTCTGTTGTAAATGCTACTGCGGTGCCGAAGACTAGTTGCAATATTCCCGCAGACACGAACACTGTTTTCCTTCCGAATCTATCGCAAAGCCTGCCCAGGACCAGGGAGCCCGCGACTACTCCGAACATGTAGGCGGTCTGCGCAGACGCTCCCATCCACCGCTGATTGCACACAAAATCCCATTCAATGCCTCGGGATGAAGTGTAATACTTTGTGCTGTATACCCAAGATTCGCATTCCACAATGGTGTCATTCTCGTACATTCTGCATGATTCCGGTTTGTTGGTCTGGTTGTTCAGCAATAACAGTGTGGAATTCGGCAGCTTAAAGAAATTTGTGTCTCCATCTTGCAGTGCACACCTGAAATTGTTAGAATATCTATATTTTTATATGTTCGGATAATTATTGACATTGTGCAAACGTTAACTGTGCTTTGCGCTGGCGCAACATTATAAATTGATGTTGATTATAAGTTTTAGGTAAATGCCATGAAGCTTCATGTATTGTATTAATGCTCGTCATCTCGTTGTTATTAGGGAAGTGCTAGGAGCTCATTTTTGTGCATTTTAGGATCATATCAAGGACAGTGACTCTTGTTAAGTCGCTGTTATCTTTGTTATAATTATCTGCTTTATTAATAGCATGCCCTCCGTTAATATGTACCTGCACCGAAGATAATGTATTATGTACTTCATATACCTGTGGTTATCTAAAAGTGTTAGTTTTCATGCGTCAATGTTAGATTAGAACCAAACTTTACTTCTACACCACTGCACACTGATTGATATTGAAGCTTATACTTTAGATAGCCGGTAAACAATATAGGTACTTATTACTTATATGTATTTAAATAGTGTTCATGCCAATTAACCTAAATAAATGTGTTAGTTAGTATATAATAGTTTAGTATATGCAAAAAAATATGTATGATACAAAAGTCTGTACTTACGTTGAATAGTTGAAAAAAACAGCACCGATAGTAACACTCCGGGGTAGAAGAATACCCAATTCCATACTAATGCCTCGCACCAAAATCAAGCAAACTTATATAATATAAAATAGAATAGAATTTTAAGCATATGGTTATATGCCCGATCCCGTACCAAAAAATATCATAATCCAATATTTACAAGATTTACATATTTTATATCATATCACAATTGGAATTACCACTAGTCAACCATAACCTTTTATACATTCCAATAATGCTTGCAAATAATATCAAGAATACTTTACTTAAATTATGATAAGCTACTACAAGGAAAATTAAATTGTAAATTTACAGTAGGTGTATAGTAATTTAAATAACCCGTAAGCCATTTATTGCATCAGAATTGAGATTGAAGGATGTAATCTAAATTGATTATGTTCATGCTCATGCCTTATTATAACCTATGTACCAGGTGCACTTTATCCTTGTTGTAACTGCGTAAAAGTTACATTTGCTTTTTGCTCTAAAGAGAAAAGAACAACTATTTAGAATGGACAGTAATAGTTATTTATGATACAAGTGTGGAAAGTAGGTAGGTAGGTATCTTAAAACACGAAGTGAACCTGCGCGATTTCGAAAGAAGCCCACATTTCTACACGTGTATCATACAATGTATATACTCAGAAAGAACTCTTTTTAGGGTAATGTATACGTAATGCATAGAAAATGATTTTATTCCGCACTAGTGCGCAAATGTGTCACTTCAATTGATTAGATAATAATTTATTTTACAACCCTAATAATTGAAATGTTTTGTTGAAATTAATGACAATTTTAATTTAAGTACATTATTATTTAATTGTTCTATTATTTGTATTATTTATACTTAATTGAAACAAAATATTATAATCGATATACTATTATAATTACTAGTTAGTATTAAGTTTATGTTCAACACAATATGTTTTTGTTATGAATGAATTTAAAAAAAATGACTTCCTATGCATAGCATAACATTACCCTTATAAAGAGCACTTTCGGAGCACACGCAAATTATTTATTTCTACTGCTTATTCACACCGCATTAGTTTTTGCGACAGCCTATCCGAGCTATAAGTACTTATGTAAGTTTATAAAGATAGATGTGTGATCGCTAACTTTATTGTACATTGAGTTATAAAAATAAATGTTATCCGTTTTAGGGGAGAGAGAAAATCTTGATAACTAGCGATTTTATTGGATGTAGAGGGGTTGGATTTTTGAAATACATACACAGTTAATTAAATTAATGCAATAAATCATTTGCCTTTTTTACTACTTTTTCGGGTTTTCCGTTATCAGAATGCGTTATCGATTACGCCTTTAAGCGTGTTATAACTATTTTTACTACAGCCTGTACATATTTTAGACCTTCACTACTACAAGTTACTAATTCTAATAATTAATTGACTTGATACTCTAAGGTGCAAATTTAATTACGTATTAATTAATTCATTGTAGGTACCTAATTCATTGTTAACGATAGCTAACTAACTAATAAAAAAATAACTGTTCTTGTTGGGGTCGATGTCATTGAATTTGTTGTTTAATTATCCAGACAATGAAAATACGTAAAGTTTATGTTTATACTGTGAACAAATAAACCAAATGGACTGACATTATCCATTCAAAGTTGAGCTCTCCCGAAATTTGTCGCTTGTTCAAGCTGACACTACATCAGTTACGCAGCAGCTATCGAGAGTAGGTAAATTGAGTTATTTAGAGAAGCGAAAATAACTAAACTTGTCCTAAATTATACGGAGCTTTAAAAACACGTAAACAGTGCAGACGCCTAAAACGATTCGCGCTATCCATTAATAGAGGATTTAATGCAATATCTCGGAGGAACGAAACTTCGTGTAAACAATTATCAGTCCTTTAGACGTTTTGTTCGTGATAGAAAGTACTTTACTTTGCCGTGATCGAGGTCGAAATAATTAATATAATTATCAAGAGAGAATGATCGAAGGTAAAGTAGGTTAAGTTAAGTAGTATTCCATACCTATGCTCCGGCACTGCTGCAACGGTGACGAGGGAGAGCATGTGCATGCCAGCTGTCATGGCCGCCAGGATGTGGAGTATGAACTGGAAGCACTGGTACCGCCCGAAATCTCCTGAAATATATAAGTGGTATGCTGTGAAAAGAACATTTTAACAATAATGCAGGAATTTCCAGAAAATTACTATGACCCTTTTTCTGGGATAGAACAGTGTAATATGAGTTCATTAGGGAGTAGACGGGCATGGATAGGCAAGATACAGTCAGCTGCAGAGTTAAGTGTCCCCCTGCATAGAAAGTTTGTATGCAGTGGAAGTCACTTAACTCTGCAGCTGACTCTACACAAAAATAAGGCCTGAGAAATGGCGTAGCCTAATACTGATACATTTTTCCTAATTTCTCATTTAATAGTATGATTTTGTAATTAAACCTTAAACATAACGATTTTTATTAAATGATAACCAAACGGTAACTGTTCTGGAAAGTCAGTGTGATTGGGATATCGTTAATTTATAAATTGGTTATTGTTGCAACGAACCCAAAGTTGCAGGCCTAGCCAAGTAGGTAATGCGATCAATATTTAAAAATGCCCACTATTTGAAGCACACTTTTTTTGCTGTGAAGGAGGTACGTATATAACCACCGAAATTTTAGTCTTTAACAAGCTACTTAAGCGCAGGCATTTATTAGTAGGTATATTATCTAATTTTCGGGTATCAGGATCTTTGGGTAGAAATCCTTGTTTTCTAACGTTATTGTCTTTTTTTTGTGACGGTGTAAGTATGTCTATGACGGTAATGGGTACAAATGGAACAGAAAATAGGCAATTATCTTGTGTCCGGTCGCGTCGCGAGCTGTCAAGGACTTGAGCATAAACGCAAAATTGTTTCACTGTTCTTTTCTCACGCAAAGTTGAAATACCAGACAGGACCGCATTGTCACAGCATTCATACCAATGTAAATGCTAGGTTTGTTCTATAATGAATAACCTATTTATAATATTAAATTTATCGTGTCAATGAATACGATAAACTGTTTGTATTGAGTTTATTGTATGAAGAACAATAGAAGGGCTGAACTTAATTGACCTTTTTCCACCAGTAACATACATGACTACAATGCAAAGAATTTCTTCGTAGTTAAACGATTCTAAACATTTTTCTCCTAGTCGTGTTAAAGCGCTATTCCACTTCGTGTTTTAGGAGCCGTGTGTCACATTTTTTGAGATGCTACATAGGTATATATAGTAACTGTACCGATCATGGAACATTTAAGAGCGAATTCGGAGTATTTATGATATTTCTCTGATACCTGTAAAACTTGTACTGTTAAAGGAGTTAAAAGTTGAAAGTCCTACTCTTATTTTATATTTATAAAGTGTTTCATGTAAGATATCTTTATCGGGTTCGAGGTGAACAAAGTGTACTTTTAGTTAACTCTGTGCACCCAGGTGAAATCACCTGGGTGCACAGTATCAATGTTAAAATGGTCCCAAAAAGTATAAACTACTTAAGGTTGACTCACACTAGAACGGGACAGGACGGGGCCATCTGTCAGTTTCTATAGAAAACGTCACGTGATATCCAAGAAATCTTTTTATAGAAATTGACAGATCTAATCGTCTTGATCTAATGGTGGTATTAGGTGAAGATATTCAGAATCATAATATTATAATGATTTATTTAAAAACAAAATATAATTTAATTAGTATAATGTAATTATGCTTATGATATTGGCATCAAATTGAGTGCCATAATATTTGCTATGACCGGATAGTTAGAAACAGTTCGGTAGAAGATATTGTAAAACGAACTATAGATGAATCATGAAGGTCAAGGGTGCGTTGCCGTTTAACTTAGTGACCTGCGCGTACGCTTTTCTCTTCATTATCATCGAGTAATGTCGTCATGCAATCGGGCAGCCGGGCTTGTTTTGTTTAAGTAAATGTATGCTAACCGTGAAATGGAATGCAAGCCATTTCGAAATGACTTATGAAATATGTACTTACTTTGTAAATACAAATTAACATAAATAGGTACAAATTTTGGCGGTGAATGTCTCTGAGAATATGTTAAGAGTAGGTAGTACAAAACTGAGTTAAGGATGACTCATACTAGAACGGGACGGGACGGGTTGGGACGGGACGATCTCTCAATTTATATAGAAATAATCACGTGATAGCTCGGAGCCCTCGGAGGACCGGTGACGTTTTCTATAGAAACTGACAGATCGTCCCGTCCCGGCCTGTTCTAATGTGAGTCATCCTTTAATGTGTGTGTAGCAGGATATGAATTCACTTCGAGACATAAACCGAAGTCGTAAAATGATTAAAAGGACCTACCTACCTACTTTACATGCAGAAAAATTTAGATAAATTGATAAGCACGCAAACGTAGGTCGCATAATCTGTAGTCTATCTCTATAGTACCTACCCAAGTTTGAGTTTGAACAAGAACGCATCATGAAATTAAATATTTCCTTAATTAAGGGCCACTTGCATCAACCTATATAGCCAACTCACCCGGAGTTAAGCGTATATATAATATAGAATTTGACTCCTGCGGCCTTACCATGACGTCTTAACGCGATTCAGTTGACGACCTAAACTAAGTCGCTTTCATACAACTGAGCCTAAACTGAACCTAAACTGAATCGTGTTAAGACCTCATGGTAAGGCCCCGGGTTAGTTGGTTAACCCTGATTGGTGCAAGTGGCGCTAAAGATGTCCTTATCACTTATTAAGTTATTACTTTAAATCTATTATAATTTAAATTATAACTAGTGCAACATCAAAAGATTATTAAACATAAATATTGTAAAATGGTCAAAATTCACGTATTTTTATCACAATAGCCGTGACATGTTATTCAATATTTATGTCAATATGATTTACGATGTTACGAAAGGTTTAATTGTATGGAAGCTTATTAAAGCTATGTTTTGCATTGTTATACAAATCAGAGTAAAGTATATCGCAGTTGTGAATTAGACTTTATTGTTTTATACCTATCGCATCAATCGTATGTTTACGGCTTTACGCTATAAATTTTTGAGCGCGATAAGAATAGATTTATTAATTTATCGATACTGTCGTCAGGCGACAATGTCCTAAGTTCCTAACCGATAAAACAATGACCTACATTATTTAACTTGTACTCAATGTACTAAAGCACATATTATTATTAACTTTTTTGCGCGCACTTCTCAACTTTACCCCAGTTGAGATAAGCCAACCACAGTGACAGCTAAGAATTAATTATGTGCGACGCTAAACTTTAAAAACTGTAAAAACCCTTGTATTTTCATCACAATGGCCTGACATGTTTCGATGGCATTTGGCCATCATCATCGGACGGAGGGTTTGCTACTACCTATACCTATGTCAGTGCAGTAAGTGTCGACTGCGACGCGAGAGTAGCAAACATGGTGTGATACAAATAGGGTGAGTTTTTACCGTTGTTTTAAGAGAGATATGTTCAGATATACGCGAAATACGACTTTTGCTCTATCCTAATAAATAGGCATACCAAAGTATCCCAACTATACAAGGGGCTACTCAGCCACCCAATATCTCGATATCCACTACTTACACGTTTCTCTGTACTCTCAGTCTCTCATTTTTGTAAATATTGTCCAAGCGCGGAGCGACATGACCTCTCTCTACGAGCTCTCGAGCTGGACTGCCGCTATATTTATTACGTGACGTAATTTACGTCGTATATTTTATAGCGATATTGAGAGCAATTTGAAGTGCTGTTTAAGAAAAAAAACACTAGAGATAGGTATACATTATTTATAGTTTTTGGATAGAGTATGAGCTAAACTTTATAATTCAATAGCGATAAGGTCGAAAACTAGACAAATGTTTTGAGCTCGCTCATCAATAAATTGTAAAACAGCTGTTAGAAAATGGTGGATTTTTCAAAAACTGACAAAAATTTTGAAAACATTTTCATTTATTCCATTCAAATTGAAATTATCTAACATTTTTTGTATTAAAACATGTAAAAATGTTTTTGTAACTGTGAAAACTCATGGCAACAAGTTCAGTTGAATCGGCCAAATTTATATACTCAGTGGCTCAGTAGGTCTTGGTGGTATTGAGTCAGATTACGTAATCTCTTCCAACCAAATTAATTGTCAAACATTTAAAGTTTTAATACGTTAAACTTCTATGAAATTGTTATGAAAATCTGTGCTATCAAAATGTATGCAAACTTAGCTTAGCCGCGGACTCTGTTAATTGCTCATTCAACGAAATTTGACCAAATAATAATTTGGGGTCTAAAGGTAAGCGGTAAAGGTCACGTAAATGCTCATTCCGCAAATTTTAACTGAATATCCAATCGGGGTATCTATAAATTGGCATATAAAATGCGTATGTAATATGCAGCGCATGTATGCCGTATCAAGCGTTTGTCAGAATAAGACAAAGGAGGTGAATGCTTTGAATAATATAAATACATTGACCCTCAAGCGTGAACAGACATTTTATCAATCTTAATATAGACCAAGTGGAAACTTTGGCAAAGTTTGTTGCAAATATACTGTCTGTTTCACGTGACTTCTTCATTACTGTAAGTAAATATAAGTAACTATCTCAGAAAGAAATGAAAAGTGGAAAAATGTATGACCTCGGGTGAGAATTGAACCCGCGACTATAGGATACCAGCCCACCTCTCTGCCAACTGAGCTACTGAGACCACCTCAGTTGCAGGCTGAGGGTCTCAGTAGCTCAGTACCCTTGCACAAAGCACCCTTGGCCTCATATTTCTCCACCATAGTCTCATCGGAAGATCAGCGCTAGCATACGCTAGCTAGGCCATTTTCGTGACACATGAGTTGTTCGTCATATCTGTTTTTTATTTGTAATTCTTTTTTTATTTTTGTGTCATGAATAAATAAATTCAGTATGAGTATGAGTATATCCCTCGTATGCGCCTTAGGTTAGGGGGGCGCTTAGCAACGTCGGTTAATTTTCAAATTCAGTTCAGAAAAGTTTTTTTTATTAAGAAAAAAGGAATGATGAGGTATGGACCCTATAGGTACCTATATGTAATATTTTTCCTGAAATAATGTATGATATTTATTTCTCCGTAAACTTCGGAGATAAGTGGGAGGAATGGTATTTTCTTACATTACCGTCACATATCAAAAAAATCACTATCAAAAGCACTTTCAAATGATACCCCACATGGTTCTTTTATCGGGAATTTTTCATTGAAAATAAATTGATATATATGATAAATCCTCTTTTAATGAGTCTGGGTTAATCTTGTTTATAACTATTCCAAATTTAAAATCGGTACCTTAAGTAGTTCTCGAGATACCCACTAACGATGTGACTGACAGACAGACATACAGTCACAGCATAAGGGTTCCTTTTTTTAACATTTTGGTACGGAACCCTAAAAATCAAACTTTCTTCATTCAGTTGTAGTTGACTCTGTCTTGATGAGTCACGGCACAAGCATTTACTTACATATAATAAGTAGGTATGTATCTAGAACAAAAATAAATTCCATGTGCGGTTGAAGTAAAGAATTGATGTTAATCCTACTATTTGCGGTTGGTAAAAATGTGTATTAATAGCTACTCATTGTCAATGACTACGACATTAACTATTTATTTACTTGGCATGCAATAAAGATGTCTTACCTTATCTTAAATACAAATCTTGGTGCCTGGGGTTTTCGTGTCGTTGGTCTTCAAAAAATAGCTATGATCACTTGAGATTACACTCCAAAAACGAAAAGCACTGATGATTTTTAGGTATCTTAGTCGTATGTTGTGTATCTTCTAAAATCCTCTAGTATGTAAGATAAAGAAAATTGGAATGTAGACAAGAGTTAACCACAACAACAAAATTGTTTAATCGTTTAACGCCATTATGTCCCTGTGGGGGATACCGTCATCGTGGTACCCCTCACGTATGCGTGAGGCATCCACAGGATAGTGTAATAGATATACCTATTTATCTATCCTGTGGATGCCTTTATGACAATTATCATACGGTATTTCAAGAGAATTTGACGGTTCAGGTTCTTTAATAACCGCATAGTATGACGATAACACTTCAAACGAGTACATCACGCAAACACTATTGACACAAATGGTATCAAAATAAATATTTGATTACTATACTGCTATACAATTATTACCATTACTCCTAGTCGTAGTCTTCAACTGTGAAGACATTTTAGTCTACTAGTTATAAAACCAATGTCCACCTGTCACCTGATTATAAAAAAAACTTGTCTAAAACGAATTGCGTAAACATGCCCAATTACGGAACTTACTTTACTTTCATAATCATACCACAGAAATAAGACTAGATTTCAGTGCATTTGTTTCACATAAATTAGTCATAGGTAATTACAATCTAGATTGATTCTAGATTGTAATTACCTATGCAGAATGTCAAAAATATATTTATGGTCTAAAAAGTGTGACATAAACTTGAATTGTTGCGCGCAATGTAAGTTAGTTAGCTAAGTGTCCCCGTAAGTTTATAATATATAGATAGAAACATCTTGAAGCCAATCGAATTTTTATTTGTACTTAATCAATGAAATAAATTTAATAGAATCGCTGTATTTTTCGTATCATAAAAGTCGAAATCGAAAGATAAAAATAGATCGGTATTAAAAATAATGTAAATTGCGAGTATAACGGTACAAACTCAATTAAGTAAATAAACTACGTCTAATAATATCGAAAAAGATAAACTGAACAATTCGCTTTTCAAACAAAAAACATTGTTTTACAGTAGAAAAAAAATTGACATAGGGTAAAACCACCAGTGAATGAACACTTAAGCATTTTTTCAATTTAGAAAAATAATTTCTCAGTATCTATTAATTATTTTTATAATATTATGTTTTTGAATCAATCGTCATTTACTAAACTAGAATATAATTTCTGCGATTTTTTATCGTATTTATACTTTTAGAGTTATAGAATATTTTATTAAAAAGTACCGAAAACCCCAATGATTGAACAGAAAATTCAATGAATGAATAGTGTAAAACCCAGTGAATGAACACTATCCAGCTTTATTAAATCAGTATTATAAATCATTTTAAAAACATAATGACTAAATTTTCTGTAGTAATCATCTAAAATAGAGTAAAATAGAATATAATTAATACTATTCAACAATATGATAGAAACACATTGGCCACAAAATAGAAGCAATAAATGCAATAAAAAAAAAATTATCTTTCAACAAGAAACAACGAGTGAAGGAAAAAACGAGTCCAAACGCTGGTAGTAAAATAATACACTTTTTATTAAGATTTGTACACATGTATATTGTGTATGTGTATGTTCATACATAGAATTAGAAGAAATCTAGTCAATGAACAATCCATATATCTATATGTTCATACATAGGCATGAAAAATCCAGTAAATGGACTATAGTAATATGGATTTTTATCCATGTTCCTATATTGGCTGAATACATCAGAAACGTTTTCTATACAGAATCGCAAAAACACAAGCTAATACCATGACGTTAACGTTTAAATTTGGAATAAAAATTAAATTGTGCTAACACCAGTAAATGAACACACCGTACATTAACTGGTTTCAGAACATTTGATAAGCTAGTAATGGAACAGTAAAAATTAAATACTTCTAGGTACACAAAATAAGTTAGCAAAGTGTACATTCATGAAAAGTTTCACTCTTACTCTACCCAAACACATACAAAAACGTCACGGAGGACGTTGTAGGAAAAAGAATGGGATATTTTTCGGGACATTTTTGGGGATCGAATATACCTACTCGTGACGTGATTCTGAGTAGAATGAGCCCAAACACGACCAGATTTATCAGAATCAGATTTTCGGTTAATTTTTTGAAAAAGCTTAATGGCTTACACCTAAAACGTCTTTGGTTAGGCAATTTACGATAATTTCCACCTGTTGAGAAACTAATATACCTACTGGGACCACGCTAAGTCATCCTGCCAAATTTTACGTGAGATACGGCATTTTCATTAAATGTTACTATCAAGTGCGCCAAATCAGTGCAAAGTCAGCGTAGTTGCACTGTACGCTACATTTGCTAAGTTAAGATCCAATCCAAAGGGCAGTGAGCATTTACGCCAATTGTTGCAAAGTCTCGTGACTCCTGCCCGGTACCCGGCAGTTGAACTCGTCTCGTTACCCAATCAACATAATTATTTTACTTTTACAGTCCACAAATTACGCAGACATTCTTGGCGACATACTTGGCTTTGTCACTGCCAAGTTTTTAGTAAAGTCGTTCCGTTTGTGTAGGTACTGATTCACGCCTATTTCTATTTTGAACTAAAGGTAACTCCATTTATAATTAGAGCCGGTCCCTACTTGTCGGAAGTCGGATCCGGATTTTTGTCGGACGGTCCAGTAGCAGAACATTTTATATGAAGCTGTTCACAACTTGCACGACAGCAATTTCCCTACTAATTCAACGACCCATTAAAGTCCGCTCTTACGCGCTATAATTTTCTAATCTAGCAGAATAAATTAAATTAGATTTTATACAATTTACTTTCTACCAATTGGTAGAATATATAAGTAAGTACTATCACATTATGAATCCTACATTTCCTCTTGAGTCATAGAAGTAGGATATGCTCCACAAAATGTATGGTCCAGAATTCAGGAAAATTACAGTTGCTTCATTATACAAAATCAGAATCGCAGACCTGTCGTTAAGCGTAGATATAACGATCGTACCAAACGTAGAAATCACGTCTAATCATAGCAGGACATAAATGCGATTTATAGTGTCCTATCATTTCGTTAGCTCCATTCAATTATGTAAGTGCAACACGTGCAATCATAAAACCCTGTCTAAGGCAACAGCATATGACAAAACCGTAAGTCAGGAAACAAATACAGATGTCAAAAATGCAAATGGATAAAGTGTAATAGTTTATATAAGTACTTGAACATTTGATGAAGATAATGCAAAATTATTATTATTATTATTTTTACCAAAATATGAAAAAAGTATACCTCGATATTCTTATAGAGAGTTATTCATTCTTAAGCTCAATTGTGAACTTTTATGTCGTTCACAATAGGTACTACTAAAAGCAACCAGTGGCACACACCCAAATCTTTCATAATCCACTGTGGACTTCGCTGCGGCAAAAATATTATTGAAATCAGATTGTAGGTAATCAAGTTGCGCAAGATTGGTTTTATTGTTACATTGTCGGCGTGAGCAAATGTGTTGCTTGTATTAAGCGTAATCCTTTTAATTAGACATAATCATTTTAATATATCGCAAATATATAGCGGTAAACGTTACTGACAAAGTGTGTAAAAAATCAAATCTTCGCTATGGATTAGATACCATAATTATTATGTTTTTCAGTAGACTAAAAGCTAGGCTACTCTCCTATGCGTTTATCTTCCCTCCAAAATAGATATTTTAATTGGATGCAACAATTTTAATAATTATCAATACATAATTTAAACGTAACTTTAGTTTAATGTCATCATGTAATAAAATCTCTAATCATTGATGGCATGATCGTCCCCTAGAGCTTTTGACTGGAAACTATACGACTCTCTCTCTATGTCTGTACCAAACAGATGTTTTGCTGGTTCCTCCTTCTGCATTGATCAGATTTCGCGCCTCCTATGGAAGGCAACTTCATTGGCTCTGAAGAGTTTTCATATTTAAAACCGTAAGATTAATAAAAAATAAAAATAGCAATTACACGAACTGGAATTATCTAGACACATTCAGTAAATCTACGCATACATACGTCATCGGCCATCACTCGTCACAGTGTCGTTAAAAATAATATGGTCCACGTAATCCTTCAGTTTACTCTGCTTATCTACAAGCCACACCTCCAAAATATCAATACACTCCGTCCTGGTTGCCAAAGCCACTTAGACTATTAATATATACACAAACTAGCAAACACGCGCGTCATCCAAGGTTTTGCAATACATGTACAAGTTACAACTAGTGCAAGGGGTTTGGACACACATACCTATTTAAAAATTATTTCCATTTTAAATAAATTAGGCACCTTGTCTCAGTTCCTTTGATATAGAAAAGCAGTGGCGAATAACGGCTGAACTCACTGGTGAAACTAACCCTTATTTTTGAGATATCTAACTATTACCTATTAAGATTTTTATTAAAATACTGAAAAAAAATGTTCTATCTCGAAATGGTTTTCGATTTAGGGATATTGAAAAATGAAACTTGTCAATTGTTTTCTGTGACTTTGACAAACAGAATTGATTATCTAGGTATGTACTCGTATATGATGCCAAAGACAAATTAGTTTTTAATTTTATCCTCCATATCTATTTTAAAAGAGTAACATCCAATATTTACTTTTTAGTTCGGGGCAGTTTAAAAGTTAAAGCTTAAAAAAAAAAAATCGCCATGAATAGCAAATTATTATTTTCTTGTTATTATTGTGTGTTTGGAAATATTATATTTACAACATAGTTCTACAGTATTTGGGTTATTTAATTGGTAAGACTTATTTTAAAAAAGTATTTAAAAAATATTTTAATTAAAATTAGAAAAACTAATGTTATACGTACTCATTTAAAACAAAAGAAAGATATTTAATTAGGTTGGAAAGTAGGATATAGAATTAGATTCAGGTCACCTTGTTCTAGCAGTTAAGATTATTTTAGGTCTCGGTATACCATACCGCGTTAAAGTTTTAACATGGCCAACAACATAAATAATAAACGCGTTTCATCTTCGGAATGACCGGTAAAATATGACACCGCTAATTCACATGCAGCACGAACAAGGTTAAGTCTAAATATACCTTCGAAATGAAAATAGCATATTTCTTTCACGTGCATTCTGTTGGTCCGCATCACTCGTGACAATTCATCATCAACCGCCAGTTCAGTCCTACGTATTTCCAACAGCGCTCTAGTTTTCATTTTCAATGTCACACTCACAACTCATATTTGTCTTAAACCTAGTGGGAATTACTTTGCACGTGCCAGGTGAAATGAAAACTTGTCAGAATACCATTAATATTTTTACATAGGAAAGCTCTCAAACTTTCTTGCCATTTTACAACCATTCCATTACGTCACCTCCATACAAAATGTATGAAAAAATGGTACTGGATTGGAAAAAAATATAAGGCACTTTTTTCTCGTACAGTCACGTCTATAAATATCTTGACACTTCGGAACTTATTACAGGGGAAGAAGGGTCAAAATTCATTACAGATGCATTAGTACATTTCGATGCTAGTGCGGAAAGTATGTCATTACTTCACGAGTCCCGAGGTATCTTGCCACGAGCCGTAGGCGAGTGGCAATACTCGGGACAAGTGAAATATGACATATCCGCACGTGAATCGAACGACGTTTTTCAATACAGATGCGAAAAAAATTAAAATACATAAGAACGAGTTGAAAGTTTTTTTATTATTTCCTGGACACGGTTGTAATACAGTTGATATATTAAAAACATTTTCAAAATGTTTCTTCTTTACTTTCTCATTTTCAATCTCATAATAATTATTTCTCATAAACAAAATAATAAATCGCATGTGAACAAATCGTATCGTCATGTCTTATAGGCCCTTCGAACATGTTTACCTGATTGAAAAACGCCTCTACTTAGACTGACGTTTCGTAGGCTCTGTTCCGTTTCATACACACAGATTTATAAGAACTGTTTTCACTGTTAATATTTTTAATGAATGATCATTAGTATGATGAAGAAGTAATTATTGAAATATGAAATATGAATATCTTTAATAGTATTGCGTTAATAGTTGGTATTTAGTTTTATTGCGGCTCGGTAAAGTTAACGAACAACAATACTCTTCGGTAAGCAGTCATGAATTGGAACACAACTAAATTTAAAAAGATTGGAAAAGTAAAAAGCACTAGTTCGCAAAAACAAACTTTGCGCACGCAAAACAGCCAAAAAAAGGGCACTTTTTGAGCAACTGTATTGAAAATATATTTTTATCATATGGAAAGATATATATTCAGATGGAAAGTATTTTTCTTAAGAAATACGCAGGAATATTAAACCTACATTATTCACTATTACTTATTACATTCCATCATATTGTTACCTACATATTTAAGTAGGTGTGTTAACTTAACACACCTACTTAATTGAAAGAAATATAACCAGTTTATGAAACAGTTGATCAATGTCATCAAAAATGAGTAAAGTTAATCACAGGGCAACAAAATAAATATGTGAAAGCAATGACAACGAGAAACAAGTGGCTACTTACAATTTAAAAAAAAACTCCCTTTTGGGACATTTATGTAATTGACGAAACCAAAGCCTTTTGCTACGTGACTTTAAAATGTATGATTGATGATTGATTGATTTGTTCCTGTTATCCCTCATTAGGGACATAGGGCTCTAAGAAGATTTCTCCAATTAGCTCGATCTTCAGCGGCTTCCTCCAGCTCTTTCCAGCCGAGACCAATTGAGCTAGCCTCCTTCTCAACTGAACGCCTCCAGGTAGTGCGGGGACGTCCCGGCCGTCTACTGCCGGTAGGTTGCCAGCGTAGACTTTGCTTGGACAGGTGGTTGTCTGGCCTTCGAAGCGCATGTCCAATCCAACGCCACTTCCTCTCCCGGATTTCCTGGCTTAAGGGTTTTTGGTCAGTCAACTGCCACAGTCTAGCGTTCGAGATCGTTCGTGGCCAGTAAATCCCCAAGATGCGCCGCAGGCATTTGTTGATAAACACCTGGAGGCGATTGGTGATGTCAACCCTTACGAACCATGTCTCGCATCCATACAGTAGAACTGACTTCACGTTGGAGTTGAACATCCTGATTTTTGTGCGTCGAGTTATCGTGGTGGACGACCATACAGGCTTTAGCTGTGCGTATGCTGCGCGCGCCTTGTTGATGCGCGCCTCAACATCACCGTCCGCTCCCCCTGTCGCGTCAACCACGCTCCCCAGGTAAGTAAACTGGCTGACTTGTCCAACTGCCTCACCGTTGATGTATATAGGCGCTGCATCCGAGGTATTAAGGCGCATCTCCTTCGTTTTAGAGCAGTTTATACGCAAGCCTTCTGCTGCAGCGACTTCGGCGAGATCGTTGGCTTTGGACTGAAGCTGCTCTCGTGACACCGCGAATAAGCAGAGATCATCTGCGAAGTCTATGTCCTCGAGGATCTTCCCATTTACCCACGGTACTCCTCTACTTCCTTGACTTGTCACTCTGCGCATCACTTCGTCCAAGACAATGAGGAACAACAGCGGCGACAGCAGGCATCCCTGTTTCACACCAGTTGTGACAAGTATAGGCTCCGACATCTGCCCTTGATGCATAACTCTGCAAGAGGAACCCCTATAAAGATTCTGTATAATTTGGATTATCTTGCCAGGTATACCTCTCTTCTTCAGTATGCGCCATATACTTGTCCACTTGACCCTGTCGAACGCCTTTTCGAAGTCCACAAACAAAGTGAAGAGCTCGCTACGCATTTCATTGCACTGTTCCAAAATCATACGCAAAACATTGATTTGGTCAATGCAAGACCGCCCTGCTCTAAACCCACTCTGCTCGTCCCTCAGCGTGTTGTCGACAGCACTCGTCATTCTGTATAACAGGACCTTGCAGAGCACTTTGGAGCACACCGGTAGTAGGTTTATTCCTCTCCAGTTGGAACATTGGGACAGGTCTCCTTTCTTGGGCAGCTTTATTATTAACCCCTCTTTCCAGTCTTCCGGTACTGTTTCGGTTTCCCAAATCGCCCTCACCAAGGGATGCATAATATCAGCCGCAACCTCCGCATTTGCTTTCAAAGCTTCCACTGGGATACCGTCGTTGCCTGGTGATTTCCCACTCTTAAGCGCTCTTATTGCCCTGGATATTTCGGCTTTGCTGGGGGGTTCGACACTAATGTCCAAAGTAATTGTAGCTTCCTCCTCTGTCGCTATGCCACCATCGTCAGCAACTCCACTACTAAAAACCTCGGCAAAGTGTTCATGCCACCGGCGCATTTGGTCTTCCTGTGATGCAAGAATCTTGCCCGCTTTGTCCACTATGGGTCGATTTAAAGGCAGTTTATTGCAAAGCTCTTTGCCAGCTCGGTAGAGCTCTTTTGTGTTCCCAGTATGCGCTGCTTGTTCTGCTCGCCGGGCTATATCCGCGGCTCTTACACGTCGGTCTCTCCTAGCACTGCGCTTCACAGTGCTCTCACAGACAAAGTACTGGTACGCTAGAGATTCCTTCGTGCTTTGGTCTTGGGCGCAATTTAGTTCTTCTTTGATTGCTTTCCTATGTAGGATCTTATCCCAAGTGTCGGCTGAGATCCACTCTTTGCGGTCTTTGTTCTTGTAGCCCAACAGGTTTTCACAGCAAAATTGGAATGCACCCTTCACAACACTCCACTCCTCCTCGACAGATCCTACTTGCTTTCTGTATGAGTGATATTGTTTGTGTAGCTCCACGCCAAACTCCTGTCTCTTGGCTTGAGTACGCAGTCCTCCAACATCAAACCGTCGAGATAATGTGGTTGTCTTTTTTTGAACCTTTGCTATCTTCAGACTGATTTTGGCAACGATGAGATGATGGTCGCTGTTAACATCCGCTCCCCTTTTATTTCGTACATCAAGTAGTGAGTGTCTCCATGTCCTGCTGATCATGATATGGTCGATTTGATTTTCAGTCCGCCTATCCGGAGACACCCATGAGACCTTGTGGCAGTTTTTGTGTGGAAAAATTGAACCGCCAATTATCAAATCCTGCTCGCAGCAGAGGTCGACGAGCATATTGCCATTCTCACTTCTATTTCCCATTGCATGCTTCCCTACCCATGGTTCTATGCCTTCATTGTTACTTCCTATTTGGGCGTTGTAGTCACCCATGCAAATGAGTATATCCCCCTTCGGTATGTCACTCAGTGTCCCCGTAAGTTGGTTATAAAAGGTGTCTTTCACAACTAGGTCTGCCGCATTTGTGGGCGCGTAGCATTGCACTACTGTGATATTTCTCACTCTGGACATGAAACGAGCTGTAATTATTCTCTCGGAGATCGGTTTCCACTCGAGGAGACTATTACGAGCGTTCTTGCTGAGCAGAATTCCTACGCCATATGCATGTTTCTGTGCCTGTCCCGAGTACAGTAGTGTGTGGTCTTCAATTAGCTGCTCTCCAAAGTCTTTCCAGCGCGTTTCAGAAATACCAAGTATATCCAGTCGGTAGTCTCTCATGTATTTGAGAACCTGGTATGCTCTACTTTCTTCCCGCATAGTACGAACATTCCAACATCCAATCAGTGTCCTTATTTTCGCGCCAAAGGTCATTTTGTTTTTATCGGTCCGTTTTCTTCTTTGAGTTTCAGTAATAAATGATTAGTTTCAAGCATACAGGTTATTAGCCCATAGTGCTCTAGACGGATAGTAGGGCTGCTACTTCAAAGCGCGCCGTCTCGCTTGATTTGCTCTCAGAGTTCCTTCTCCTAACGGTCGTTAAGAAAGTATTTTTCTTCCCAGGCCGCCGTGTGCCTCCTCCAGCAGATGCCAGGTGTGTGGATATCCCGCCAAAATCGGTTACCATGCTTTTTAGAGGTGATTTAAGCCCCAGGGTCGATGAAGCCCCTTCTAGTCAGTTGCCCGAGCTAGGTGTATGGATATCCCGCCATAGGCTCGGTCGCCAGAGCCTCGTCCGTTGTCTAGCAGGGAGCACCGCGGCACGGTATACGCCATGCCGCCGCCGTCCGGCGCGTGCAGGTGAGGTTGACAATAGGGCAAGCTAGATGTTGTACGCTATTCTCCCCTTACTCCCCAATTTAAAATGTATAGTCAACGCTTTTCTTAAAATCACAAATCAAAACCTTTATATAACAGAATGAATATCCTATTCTTGTAAAGGAATGTAGAGAACGAACAATAACTTTTTGTGATCATTATATTACAAGAAATTACCTATGTCAAATTAGGGTCTTTCGCGTTCCGGTAAAAATTGGTTAATTGTTTTATACGGTAATTCGATTTTTTTACAATGAAATATGAGTTCAATTGCTTACTTATTAACCTTTATACCTATAATTACACTAAATAACTACATATTTAATGAAGGTCAAGCTAATATAATTGCTATACCTATAACGTTTTAAATTTTACAATAGTCACCACGGAAACAAATCTGTTCATTGCTATAATAATGATATCATATCAAGCGATAAACATTATTAAAATTACTCGATTATCTGATTTAGGTATTCCAACAAGTTCACAATACAGAAGGAGTCACCTTCGTATCGTAGTACCTACTATCTCCCGTCAGCCAAAATAATTATCTTAAGAGGTGTTTATGTCAGTAACAAATAAAAATATAAAATTAAATTAAACAAATCAGTATTCAGCGTTACCTCCGCCTCTGTGGTATGGTATATTGTGTGTCCACTTATAGTGCTGATAGCGCGGCATAAATTATTTATTGTAATCACTCAATTCCCGAGGTGATAACTGGTTATGTAGCACGTAATTAGTAATCTTCCAGTTCATTGAACATATTTTTTGTTCTTGTAACAAAATTATCATTCCGTATGTTTCGTCACCGCGCTTCATAGTTCAGAGCATTTTTTCAGCGCCATACGAGTATGTCTCGTGTCAAACTTTGTTTTGGAAAAAGGTCAACGGTTATTACGGATATGAATCGTTTTATCATAATATTGATTATGTTGTTTAATAAATAACTCGTTATCTTATAATATTAACGCGTATGACGCAAATTTTCTGTATAATTTTCTCGTAACTTTATGATGACAAACTACCGACAATCCACCTAATGTTAAGCAGCTGTGGCGCGTTTGTAGGTAATCTAGACTAGAGCCGATTTGGCTTTCCATTTCTTCATGATGGTTACCCAACTGGTTGAAAATTAAACAAGCCGGTGAAAACTCTATGTACCTACGCTTCACCACTGATCTATTAATTATCAGGTGAACTTTATACGCTCTACCAGTCTAAGCAAAAAAGTTCACCAGCTCGATTACCAGCGGCCACTAATTACGTGACCTGTTTTTTTAAAAGTTAACCGCATGTCGAACTTGCGCTTTAACGCTAAAGCTATACATTAACATGAACCGTTTACGACACGCGTACACGCATCAAATTGCTCAGACCACAGACATACGACCAGTTTCACACACGACCACAGTGATCCACGATATCCTACACATATATCAAATATATTACCAGTCATTTATAAATTCATGAAACTTTTCCCGCGGCGGACTTTGGAGAGTTAAATGAAAATGAAGTCCCATATGTTTAGTGTACTTACCCAGTTTTCCCATCATTTCCTCTAAAGCGTGATCCTTGTCCATCTTGAAATATCTTTGTAGCGTTTCCTTCTATTATTGATTTATTTTGTACGTATTGTCAGTGGTCCTGCAACGATTTTCACATAAAAACATTTGTAATTATAATATCGCGTGGCGACGTGAGGCGACCGCCGGGCGCGCGAGCCGGCGAGGAGCGAATGGATGGATGGCTACGTCGTGGCGCCGACACTCCGTTCGTTGCCGCACTCGCGCAAAAAAAACATGCACAACCTCTTATCTCCGTTAACCCAATACCTGCCGGTCGAGTGGTCACCTCGCGAACTGGCGCGCGCGCAGCACTGCACCACGCGGCCAGTGGCGAGCCAGCGGCTCTCACCACGTGCTTATTGCGTATCGTTATCATCCGTATCTAATCTTCTAATTTCGAATACCTACTATGTACAAACCCATTGATTTTGCTGCATGCACTGATAAGAATGCTGTAATATTCGATGGGGCTGATAGTCACAGCGGCGTGCTCGTAATGCACACATTAACTTCAAGGTAAACGTAAATCAATTCGAGTATGTAAATCTTACACAACAAAATGATAATTACAAGTAAGTACGTACTAAATTGTAACACCGTTATCGTATCCAAGCTCTATCTGTTTACTTTGCTGAAAATGTGGGTCATGCGAGTATCTAAAGAATTGGACCAGCTGGGGAATTTATTAGTCATTTTACTCAAGAGGAACTAGAGCACGCCTCAGGTTGCGTTGCCCTGCAAGCCTAAATACTCGTCTTTACGATAGGCGATGATGAAAAAAGTGGCCATCACCACCGCGATCATCGGTTACTCTCTTCACAATCGTGACGACGTGTCCACACATTGGCCAATTATGGGCGATCAAATCCGCGACCAAATATATGGATCATTTTGGTACAATTTTATAAATTTAAACGTTTCTGCATTCGACTAATTAACCATTTTCCTCGTCTAACTAAACACAAATCTCCTTAAGTATTTCAATATACTCGACTACCTCGACGTCTACCGCGCGACGATTGTTGGCGATTGTGTGGGCGAGTGCACGATCATCGGCACGAATTCCTTTGATGTACCGACAACTCCCCGATTATCCACGATTATTAGCAATGATGGCCACTCATGGACGATTATGCCCTCTTCACAATGGCGCATGCCTGTAATCGCTCATAATCGGCGACTATGAAGACGGCCCATAAGATGGTACACGAATGTCATCTGATAATGCTATAAGTTGATAAACAGACAAACTGCACGGATAGCGCGACGCGACCGTGATTGCTGTCAAATGTGAAAAAATATCAGAAATTGATATAAAATGCTGACAGACTGTTGTCTTATCCAGCAAGTATCATGCTATCCGCCTGGCATCTTAGCCCTACTGGAGCCCTATTCGAACGTGCTTATCGTGCGTATCTTACTTTCGTGGACATGATCAATATCATTTTACATGATGGGATAAAATAGTAAATTACGATACAAGTGCGAAAAGGAGGAAATTCGTAATGAGTGGCGATAGAATAAAACACGACTGAAGGGAGTGTTTTAAATCGACACGAGTTGCGAATTACATATGGCTGCTGTTATCTAATTGACAGATAAAGTGCTGGAGTAGAAAAACAGGTTAGCCTATCAGTCAAACATAAATGAGAGTATAATGCCACTTGTAGCCACGTTTTCAGCTTTGAAATCTAATAGGTAGGTACAATTCGTATGAGATTACAAAGCTTCCCGTGTAAATAACGGCTAGTTCTATAGTGGATCAGTTTTATTTATAATGTGTACAAGTAATAAAAAGCGATTTTGAAAAAATCAACTCCTAAAGGGTTAAAAAGGGTGTTGAAAGTTTGTTAGCGATGACGTAAAATTTTTAGTGAGGGACTTGAAACTTTGTGGGTAGATTTATTATCAAAATGCAAGAAAACTAATTTCAGGGTTTTACAAAATTCATTTCCTGAATGGGTTAAAAATGGCTTGATAGAGAGTGTATGAAGGTTATGTAATTTTTCAAGTGAGGGTCTTCAAATTTCGTCCATAAAATTAATTTCAGCTATTTTGAATATTCCTCTCCAGCGGGGATAAAAGAATGTTGAAAATTTATATTAACGTAGAGTCAAAACTACTGAAGCGAAGAAGAAAGTTGGAATTTGCACAGCGGGGTACTTATACAACGTGTACAAAAATAAGAAGGGATTTTGAAAAATTCAACCCTTAGCGGGTTAAAAGGGGTGTGGAAAATAGCTTCAGGGTTTTTTTTCATTAATTTAAAAACGTATAAACGGACTACTCAATTCTTTGACTGGAAGACTGGAACTGAACATTTGTAAATCAGTAAAAAAAAACTACGCGTATTAAAGTCGTGAGGAACAGCTAGTTACGTATAGGCTAATGAGTTTATGTTTTTAGAGACTAGCGAATATGCATTATGTTATTGCGGTCAACGCTCTACCAATTTTTCTATGTACCTATAGAAGAAGGCAAGTTGAGTTATTAGGTATACGTCTTTCATCTAGCTCTTAGTAATATTTTTCGTGCTTTAAATTTCATTTGCAGAGTAAATACAATGAATTTACTACATTCTCTGTCTGCATAGCGTGTTGCCATATATTTATGGTTGGCCGTATCATCGTCTTCTCGTAATGACGGTATGGGTCTGGTACCATGTAAAAAAAAAAATACTGACATAATTTTAACGCCCCAGAATTTTAAAAATATAAGGATTTATTAAATATAAGGAAGATGTGTTTTAAAATTGTGTATGGATTAATGATATGTGTAATTTCTTGATGAAATTACGGCAATACGAGGTCAGGTGTTCAATAATTATTTAATTACATTATCAAGGTAATTTTAAAGTATGCTTTTTTTATGTTTGTGACCTCAGAACTCCGTCAAGACAGAACCGATTAAAAAAAATATTTCTTTATCGGAAAGCAGATGGTCTCAGATTGGTCAATTTTTTTTTCAAAATTCAATTTCCATGATGGCATCCATGATAAATGGAGAGAACTCCTCAGATTTGAAAGGCGCATGCATGGTGATTTGGGTGTTTTCTTAAGAAACTTGAGCATTTTATGGCGAAAACTATCAATTTGGTGAAGTAGAGCTGATGATGATGACCAGGGATGGCATACATGTACTGTTTGGTAATTCCCAGCTTTATCATCCCATTTGGAGACTTTCAGCTTGTGTTTGTGTTCATGATAGTTTTGTTGATTATACATCTATTCTGATAAAGAAGTTCATGAGGAATTGAGAGAACTCCTCAAATTGTAACGGCATTTTTCTTTTGAGCGTTTCCTTAAGTAACTTGAACATCTATATCTTACGTAAGCCATCATTTTGATGGAGTGGACCTGATGATGAAGACCAGGAATGACAAAGTGGAGCTTCTCGATAAACCTAGCTCTAGGTATTATTCGATTTGTGACATTCATCTTTATTAATATGATTTTTATTCGGATGATTGATTTTTTAGGATGTTTATTTATTTATTTAAACTTTATTGCACAAAATACAAAAACAAATGTTCAAATGGCGGACTTAATGCCCAATGGCATTCTCTACCAGTCAACCATAGGGCCAAACAGAGACTTGAATAAAATGGTGCAAAGGGAGAATTAAGGTAATAATATCGAAATAATTGCAAAGCAAACTGAAGAACATTATATATATTATTATATGTAATTACTGGTTACAATTAAATTTGGCTTATAGGTACAAGTCGCGGCGCGATCGGTGTAGCGCGGTTCGCGAGCGTTAGTAGAATCCGCGGACGGTTCCCCGCGGACCGCCCCCGCTGACGTTACAGCGGCTGACCGGTCCGGCTAACGGTAAACTCGTCGTCGCTGATGCCGTGGAGTTAACTGGAAGCGGCGGCGGGATTGTCGCCAACATGTACTCCCGGCGTTGAAGAGCTTAGATCTTCAAGATCTTGAGTGGGCAGAGGACAGATTGTATTGAAGGCCCGACGAATAACTCCCTTCCTTGTCCTTATGTCGGCTACTCTCGCGATGCCATCTCTGCCAGGCAGCACTTGGATGATACGACCAAGAAGCCACAGAAGCGGTGGCGAACCCTTGTCCTTGATGACCACCATCGTACCGACGTCCAGGTTGCCCTTCGAGGTACGCCACTTGGTTCGTTGTTGGAGGCTAGAAACGTACTCTTCGGAGAATCTGTTCCAGAAGTGCTGTTTCAGGAGTTCGATGCGCTGGAACCTTTGAAGGGAGCTAATCTTGCGGTCGGTCAGTTGAGGATAAGGCAAAGACGTGAGAGACCTTCCAATTAGGAAGCGAGCTGGGCTTAAAAAGGTAAGATCAGATGGATCATTCGAAAGAGGCGTAAGGGGTCGGGAGTTTAAAATCGCTTCAATTTTAATTAAGCACGTCGACATCTCTTCATAAGTGAGATGTGTAAGACCTAGAGTACGTCGAAGGTGATACTTCACCGACTTCACTGCAGACTCCCAGAGCCCTCCGAAGTGAGGTGTATATGCTGGGATAAAAGAGAAATTAATTTGTGCGTCGGCCATATCTACGGCAAAATCTTGTTGTAGCAGATTGGAAAGTTCATTGAAGGTGCCTACAAAGGTGGTGCCGTTATCAGAGAATATGACCTTTGGTTTTTCACGACGACCTATGAATCGGTTAAGAGCTGCTATAAACGCCTCCTTGGTTAAATCCGAAACAAGCTCCAAGTGAAGTGTCTTTGATGCTAAACACACAAATATGCAGATGTAAGCCTTTATGAGCTTGCACCCTCTAACTTTGCGGTCGGCTATGAGAATTGGACCGGCATAATCGGTGCCTGTTTCAAGAAACGGGTATTCAAGGTGCAATCTTTCCTTCGGCAAGTTACCCATTACTGGTTGCACTGTTTCACCCTTCACCCTAACACATTTGAGACAAGTATGGACAACATTTTTTGCCAGGTTTCTACCTCCTAGCGGCCATTGTGGTTATATGGTTTTCATAATTATCTTGGGCATTTTCTTACTGAAGCCATCATTTCGCTGAAGTGGACCTGATGTTGAAGACCAGGTATGGCATAGTGGAACTGCTCGATAATTTCCAGCTCTTTCATCCGATTAGAGACATTTTTATTTTGTTTTTTGTGACATGTGTGAGGATTTTGTGTGTATCAATGTTTGAGGCACCTCAAACTCCGCAAAGGTAGTTTCATCTATGTTTACTTGAGATCTAATGATGAAGTGGATGTCAATGAGACATTAAAGAGCTTCTGATTCTGAAAATTTTATTTTAGTAAAAATGGTGATTTAGATAATTATTTATAAAGTATGTAAACTGATTAACTGAAACTAACTCAAACTTTAATTTTTACCGGAAAGCGCCGCGTACAGGTGTACCTAGTGCATAGGATTTCCCCCTGGCATTTTCACGGAAACGCCCGAACGCGTCATGCTAATACTATGTCAGTACTAATAGTAAGGAGACCGATTGATGTAACATGACAAATACGAGCATTTCCGAAAAAATACGAGCGGAAATCGTTATGCACTACATCTGTAGACCATCTTTGAACTAAAAAAATAAGCGGATCTCGGGGAAAAACCAGTGACGACGCGGCAGATTTCAGCTGCAGGCCTAAGATGGATATCCACGAATGTTATCTGATAATGCAGTCGATAAATAGACGACAAGTGGCACGGATAGCGTGATGGTGATTACTATCCAGAAATTGTCATAAAATGCTGACAATCTGTTGTCTTCAGAGATGGGCATTATTCGAATAAAACATCATCGGAATAATGATTCGAATATTTAAACAATAATTCGGAACTTTTTTATTCGCGGATGATTTATCCGTTGAGTAATTCATTCGAATAATAATGATAATCCAATAATTTTATTTGTCATTCGAGAATAATTTAGGTATTTTTATTCGTCATTCGTCGTTTGAATAAATTTTGCTCATCTTAGCCATGCTGCAGACGATTATCAGTTGGCTACAGCCCCCTAGTATATTATGGTGGGGTTTTTATCGACTATGTACCCCCATGGCTGTCGCGCTCTAACAAGTATGTATGTGGGAAAGTGACGCACGGCGTGATATTCGATAAAATGGTAACCATTCCCTTATCAAATTAGCGCCTAAGCCGCAGTATTTGACCTAGACAAGTTAACCTCCGAAGCTATTCCGCTGATGGGCTAGATACATAGATACCTATATCAACTTCATAAAGGTGTTAAACGGCTTCATGTGTTCTCAATATATTGTTTGTTTATGAATGATACAATAAGACTATACGTGGAATGATCAGTGCAAAGGACCTTGTCGCGCTATTGCGTAATGGCATGGATATAATTCTTAGAAGAATCTTATTATTTTCTGAGAAATGTTAAGAGAATTATTAATGATTTAGGTATTTTGCGATCTGCTATGGCATAAAGGGTCATGGTGTTAAAAACCACGATAATCCGTTCTAAATTATTTAATTTCAATGAATACCTATCGCGGAAACGGAATACAATATTATGTTATCCAGTACTGACTAGATGTGGCAACGAAGATAACGGGGAGAATTCGCATTCTCTCAGTCATCATCTTAACCCTGTGAAAACGAGTACTGTAAAGGGCTCTAGACGTGGGGTCATGGGTGTTAATAAACGGGATTAATCCGTTCTAAAGTGTTTAATTTCATATTTCATAATTCGATCAAGTCGAGTAGCGTAGCGTTTTCTTCAGCGGACACTCCTGCCGTGGCAATTCATAATATTGTATCGAGGTTCACTCGAGGTACCTACTACAATATGGCCGGGGTACTCGAATAAGAGAGTGTAAAGGCTTATAAAGAGTAGGTAACGCACATTTGACACTCTTGAGATGCAATCATGCATTTTGGGTACCTTTACTGAAGAGGGAACAATGTATTTGCCACCGACGAAGTTAACGTCCGTTGAAGATGGCGTGTAGGGCTTGAATCCGGATAGACGAGTATTCGTTTTTTCCAATATCCGCTAAATTGACTATCCGGATTTACACTATGTTTATATTCGGATAATACGAATAATCCACATACATTATAAATATAGAAAAGTAGAAGAAAGTATAGGAGACACACAATTCGGTTTTAGAGCAGGCCTAGGTACACGCGACGCGATAGTCGCAGTTTCAGTTTTAGTTCAAAGGTGTTTGGTTATGCAAATAAAAGTAGACATGTGCTTCACCGACTTTGAAAAAGCCTTTCACAATGTGAATCATGATACATTATTAGATATTTTAAAATATATTGATCTGGATGGAAAGTACATTAAATTTATTGGCAATTTATATTGAAATCAAAAAGCAACCGTTAAAATTAATAATAGGATGACAAAGGAAATACAAGAGGCATCAAGCTATTGCGGACGGATATTGCGAGCTCTAATGGCGGGTTTCAGGGGGTTTCAGGTTACCAAAGAGGCAAGCTGACGAGTAAATATCATTCAAAAAATTTCACCTCACCACCGCTAAAATAGCTAGTAGGTAGCTGTAACATTAGGCAGAATTCTAATGCAAATCATTGCGTGTAATAGTACATTACTGCAGACGCCGGGAAAGAAGGGCTTAACGGGTGAGTATGTATATACACGACCCGAGCGTTAGCGAGGCCGGGTAACCATACGAAGCCGTTAAAGCTCTTTTCATGGCAAGGCATGTATAGTGCTTTTCTCAAACATGCAATGAAATAAATAAAAAAATCTCCAAAAATATGTTTTATTTCTAGAAAAACTAAAAGTTGACTTGACGAATTAATATATCGAACACAAATATTGCTATTTAGTTCGTGGTGATTCCAACATGAATTTAGTCTATAACGATAAAACAGATGATCCATAAATATTTCATGATGTATCATTTGTATAAATATGTCGCAATGTAAAATGTACCAAACACGAACAGCACTTGTTATTCTGTGACAATGAAAATTATAACCTCTTTACAAATTTTTGTAATTCCTACTTATCCTTAGATAGACAGACACAGTTCTCACTTAAACAAGAAACCAATTTAGTCTAAACAGTTATTATATTAACTAAACACGCATGCATTTTGGGTAGCCATATGCCTTCCGACATCTCGTTTGTCATTTGCGCCATCAATTAATTTGGAGCCCATTCAATATTACTTTCGCATTTCGCACTTAATTCTGGTGGGGCTCAATGAATAGTCATTTCTGCTTCAAAACTCGACGACAACATTATTATAATAAATAACAATGAACAATAAAACCATTGAAATAGATTAAAAGAATCAAAGTTATTTAACTTAACCTCCAAAATTATTAAAAAACTACATAGGCGTTTTTTCACACGCGGTTTGAGTAGACGCTTTTACGTTTAAATTTATTTTAATATTTGGAATGTATCTAAATTTGTGTGAGTAAATTTGCAATAACGTGTTGTTACTTATGAAATGAAATGAAATGAAATGAAATGATTTTTATTGCGTATCACATTACATCAATTAAGGTGGTAAATTATATAAGGTTTACATGTGACGCCCTGCAAGGGCACAGCAATATTAGCCTTAAGTTACATATAGTAACTTAAGGTTAGGTACTTAAGTCTAATTTACTTAAAACTAGATTTTTTAACTAATATTGAGTTTCTAGCAGCAGACGAGTTTCGCCTAGCTTTTAACGGTAATCATCGGACTTATCATCCTCAACTATATTTTTCGTTAAAAAAATCGTCTATACTATAAAAGCATTTATTTATAAGGAATGTTCTTAATTTATTTTTAAATATGTAAGGGTTTGTAATATCTTTAAGTGAATTCGGTAGGTGATTATATATTTTAATGGTCATATAATGAGGACTAGAAGTAACAAGCTTTAATGTAGAAAGGGGAATCTTAAATTTATTTAAGTTTCGGTCATTTCGTCTATTGTTTTTTTTTTATGTTCATGTCGATGTCTATTTTATATAACTAAAACTTCAAAATATCATTACTTATTTTTATTTTTAATAGGCACTGTGGCAGAATATTATCATTAAACAAAACGGCACGGTTTGAGTAGACACTTTTACCGCTAATGTTTAAATTTATAATGTGTTATTTGTTATGTTCATGTCCATATCGATTAAGTATCGACTTAATATATTCGAATATATAATTTATTGTTTTTTTTAATAGGCGTACTGGCATAACTGGCAGAATGTCATCATGAACCATAGTAATGAAACTGTTATAATGGCTAAAAACCATGTTGCTGTGTCACACATTTATGTGGAATAAAATTAAAAAAATATTACTTCCCGGCCTAGGCCTTCAATTTTGTATGAAATTTCATTACGTGTCTCTCCAGTTGCCCCGCCTGAAACGTGGTACTTTGAAGCCTATTATAACGAACGTTATAACAACATTTCATTGCATGTTTGAGAAAATATATTATTTTAAAATTTCTCGCTATAATGTAAATTTAACTGGGTCAAGTGAAGAAACTACTTAAAACGGTTCAAAAGAAGTAGTACGGTACGTAAAGGAAATAAAATTTTACAACTCCCAAGAGCGATATTATTTGTCGACGGTTAGAATACTCTTAGAACAAAGCGTAAAAAAAAAAGATAACAGATTTTGATATTGCTTTAGGAATTAAAAAAAAATTCGTTACCAACCTTTTAAATCTAAGGAAAAAATATACAAGAGGAAAATTTTTTCTTCAGATAATCGTATTTAACTATTTGAACGTCGCCTATCATTTAATAACATATTTGACCAGAGCTTATTTTAATATAATATGAAAACTTAAAAAAAAATATTACTCTTCGAAAACATTACGCAAGTGCTTTATGGTAACTGAAATGCATTTAATATTATTAAAGATAACTATTAGAGCCCATTTCTAACACATTCATCAATAGCTTAAATTTATGTAGACACTAGAATTTAAAAAAAATTCTCCTAGCCATAACATAAATCTCATAATTTTCAAGTCAAGGTCATTAGTTCAAAATCATTTAAATAGTATGTATACGGAAAATCTAAGGATTTCATCGAAAGATTCAACTTTTATTATCTTATCAATTCTAGGCGTAATTCAAATGCTCGAAGCTACGCGCGGGAATTAATATCGCGTGTGTTTCGCGCGGAACGGGGGCGGTTTGACCAATCACATCACAGCCGGCGCGCCAGGCGCCTTTGCCTCTCGGTGAATCGGTACGTACATCGGTAGATCGTTGTATTTGCACCTTGTCTCACTTGTCTGTCAATAACAACAAATAACATAACAATGATGTCGATAATATGACTACAACTGAGTGTTTACGCAATATAGTTATATCAAAATGTCAATGTCGTGTGATAAAGTCTGGGTCGATGTCAGTGAAAAAGACTTAGATGTTTTTTTGCCGAAAGTGCAAAAAACATGGAGTTGTAAAAGACTTAAAATTTTGTGACGAAAAGTGCGATATTCATACATAGGTAAATTTAACAAAAACTTCGTTTTTTTACCAGAATTAGTGCGCTGGACTTAGTCAAATTTTCGATGGTTGTTGTGCTATAATGACACTTACTTTATATGGAGGAATCGTGTAGAACACGCTAAAATAAGCATGTTTTGTACGGACAGTTTTTATCTAAAATAAAAAATGGCCGACTTATTTGACCCCAAAGATGAACAATTTTAGATCTTAGTTAAATTTTCGATGGTTGGTGTGCTATGATAACACCTACTTTTTATCTTAGTATCGTGTAGAGCACGCTAAAATAAGCATGTTTTGTATGGACAGTTTTTTTCTAAAATAAAAAATGGCCGACTTATTTGACCCCAAAGATGAACAGTTTTAGATCTTAGTAAAATTTTCGATGGTTGTTGTGCTATGATGACACCTACTTTTTATGTTACGTAGACGTGTGTACGTAGAGCACGCTAAAATAAATATGTTTTGTATAGACAGTTTTTTTTCTAGAATAAAAAATGGCCGACTTATTTGACCCCAAAGATGAACAATTTTAGATCTTAGTTAAATTTTCGATGGTTGGTTTGCTATGATAACACCTACTTTTTATGTTAGTATCGTGTAGAACACGCTAAAATAAGCATGTTTTGTTTGAAGTTTTTTTTCTAAAATCAAAAATGGCCGATTTAGGGTAGAAAGGGGACAATTGAAACACGTTATAATTGAAACTATTCAAATTTTTCGAAAACTATAATATCTACGCGTCTGACGCATCACTCTGAAAACATGGCCAGCCATGTTTGAATACTTGGCCAGTACCACTCGAGCGCCGGTGCGTTACGGGAGTATCCACGAGCCAAAACAGGTTTACGCGGTGTAAAATAAGTATTTGTGTTTTCGTATATTTTCTTATAACTTCGTTCACTCTTGTATTTTGACTAATTAAATTATGTAGGTGTTATATTTAAGAATAAACGAATGTTTTTAACAGCCGTTGATCAGCGTTCGAGTCTTTTTATATAAAATATTTGACTTTGAACTGAAAAATGTGGTGTGTGGACGACAGAAACAAATTGAAACGTTTCAATCGTCCTCGCGTTTTAATCGTCCCCAAAAGTAACGAACTTCGAAATATAAATAAATAAATAAATAATAAATAAATAAATATTACAGGACATTCTTAAACAAATTGTCTAAGTCCCGCAGTAAGCTCAATAAGGCTTGTGTTACGGGTACTCAGACAACGATATAAATGGTGATATTATATGTAAGCATACTTACACTTAAAGAGCTGTATTATTCCCATGGTTTTAAAGGATTCTCATACTACTTTACCGCCCGCCCGGAGCTCGCGGAGGACCTGCCCCCCACGCGCTCGCAGCACGTAGTCACTCCGGAGTACTGTGGACTGTGCAACTACACTACCGCTTATCATTATTGTTTCTTTACCTGTATAGAGTTTATTTTTTTCCTCGCAAATGTGATGAAAAACATTGTGTGTACCACGGGCAGTAAGGGCATTACTAACACATGGCAGACTAACCATGAAGTTTTTGTGCGGACATCTTTCAACTCATAAAAATATGACGGTCACAGACGGTTAAAGGCAAATTGTTTTAATCGTCCCCACTCTACCCTATTTGACTCGAAAGATAGAAGATATTTTACGACAGTCAAATTTTCTAGCTGGCATCCCCGGTATAGTCGTGGCAGAGGCAGACCGAGAAAGAGATGGCGGAACGACTTGGATGCGTTTCAGCGGTATTGGTGGGATCTTGCCCAGCACAGGGAGGATTGGATAAGGAGAGGGGAGGCCTTTGCCCAGCAGTAGGACACAAAAACAGGCTATAAAAAAAAACAACAACGATGGGTATCGTGCTATGATGACACCTACATTTTATGGTAGAATCTTGTAGAACACGCTAAAATAAACATGTTTTGTAAGGACAGTTTCTTTCTAAAATAAAAAATGACCGACTGATTTGACCCAAAAGATGAGCAATTTTATGTCTTGGTAATATTTTTGATGGTATGATTTTGACAGCGAGCGAGCAAGACCTTCTTGGGCAGAGCTTCGCTCCCGCCTTAGACTTCCAGGTTATTTATTTTTAATAAGGGAAGCGAAGCTCTCGCCTTAGTCTTCTAACCTAACCAAATCCGTGTCGATTCTGCCCCGGAGGATTTGCTCGCTCGCTTTGCTCGCTCGCTGTCTAAAGTGACAACCAACAGCCAGCTGTGAAGTTATCTTATTTGGACGGATAAAAAAAACCATCGTAGACTAAGGCGGGAGCTGCTCCTGCCGGGTGCAAGACCTAAACCACCAAACACCATGTGTCCCCCTAATTAGACAATGGCATATTTTGCCATTACCGTGTTTGTACATAAGGGATATATGCATTTTTGTAAACAACCACCAAACTTCATTCAAAACGCGAGGTGCAATTATGAATAACAGACAGACCCGACAAAACATAATGGATTTATTATACAAGCCACGTGCTCATAAAATGATTTATGATAAGAATGCTTTTAATATGTGTATAATTATTTATAATAAATTACCTGTTGACATAAAATTCCTGCAAGGCAATAGATTTAAGAATAAATTGACTTCTTGGCTTTTAGACCATTGCTTCTACAGTGTTAAAGAATATTTAGAATATAGCTGACATATTTATTTTAATTATTATTAATATTGAATTTTTATTGACATTTGCATTCATTACCTACCACAATTGTTTTTTGTTTTTATTTTTGGGTTTTGTTCATAATTTACACATTGTTTCATGCATTTTTATCTATCTTGACATATTTTTTATAATTTTAGATATAATTATTAAGACATAAAAGGTTAATATATTTGTATATAGTACTGTAAATACTGCACGCTATTCGAAATATTTGCACGCCTGCATGCAGGTTGAATGCACTGGACTTAACAATTCTAACTGTAAGACCCACTATACTGTGTTCGATGCAAATAAATACTTTGAATCTTTGAATTAAAATTGTTTATCTTTCAGGTCAAATAAGTCAGCCATTTTTGATTTTAGAAAAAAATTTTCATACAAAACATGCTTATTTTAGCGTGTTCTACACGATACTAACATAAAAAATAGGTGTCATCATAGCACAACAACCATCGCAAAATTTTACTAAGATCTAAAATTGTTCATCTTTGGGGTCAAATAAGTTGGCCATTTTTTATTTTAGAAAAAAACTGTCCATACAAAACATGCTTATTTTAGCGTGTTCTATACGATACTAACATAAAAAGTAGGTGTCATTATAGCACAACAACCATCGAAAATTTTACTAAGATCTAAAATTGTTCATCTTTGGGGTCAAATAAGTCGGCCATTTTTTATTTTAGAAAAAAACTGTCCATACAAAACATGCTTCTTTTAGCGTGTTCTATACGATACTAACATAAAAAGTAGGTGTCATCATAGCACAACAACCATCGAAAATTTTACTAAGATCTAAAATTGTTCATCTTTGGGGTCAAATAAGTCGGCCATTTTTTATTTTAGAAAAAAACTGTCCATACAAAACATGCTTATTTTAGCGTGTTCTATACGATACTAACATAAAAAGTAGGTGTCATCATAGCACAACAACCATCGAAAATTTTACTAAGATCTAAAATTGTTCATCTTTGGGGTCAAATAAGTCGGCCATTTTTTATTTTAGAAAAAAACTGTCCATACAAAACATGCTTATTTTAGCGTGTTCTATACGATACTAACATAAAAAGTAGGTGTCATCATAGCACAACAACCATTGAAAATTTTACTAAGATCTAAAATTGTTCATCTTTGGGGTCAAATAAGTCGGCCATTTTTTATTTTAGAAAAAAACTGTCCATACAAAACATGCTTATTTTAGCGTGTTCTATACGATACTAACATAAAAAGTAGGTGTCATCATAGCACAACAACCATCGAAAATTTTAGTAAGATCTAAAATTGTTCATCTTTGGGGTCAAATAAGTCGGCCATTTTTTATTTTAGAAAAAAGCTGTTCATACAGAACATGCTTATTTTAGCGTGCTCTACACGATTCTAACATAAAAAGTAGGTGTCATCATAGCACAACAACCATCGAAAATTTTAGTAAGATCTAAAATTGTTCATCTTTGGGGTCAAATAAGTCGGCCATTTTTGATTTTAGATAAAAACTGTCCGTACAAAACATGCTTATTTTAGCGTGTTCTACACGATTCCTCCATATAAAGTAAGTGTCATTATAGCACAACAACCATCGAAAATTTGACCAAGTAGTTACTTCTGGTAGAAAAACTAAGTTTTTTAAATTTACTTATGAATATCTCACTTTTTGTCAAAATAAAATCGAAGTCTTTTACGACTCCTATGTTTAAAAAAAATCTAAGTCTTTCACTGCGTACCCTTTGAAAGGGCACATCGTCTGTCTAATATCGGTCTAAATGAGGTTTCTTTAGAAATAGTGATTAAACAGTATTTGAATAAATAATTTTATACATGCACGCGGCATTTAATATTTTATTTAAAGAAGAAAACAATTTTGCTTTAGGTACCAATATGGATTACAATTTAAAATTAACAAATTAATATTTACATTACAGATCATAATTTAATACGTAGCACAAACGAAATGTAAGAAACGCGTTGCGTAATCGTGATCTGATTGGTCGCACAGCACGGGCCGTAGCGCGATAGACTATCCCGCTCAAATCTCTTCGAGTTCGAATTATGATGCGAACTGATAAGATCATAACATTTAGAGCTATTGATGTATTTCTTATAATTTCGGTGTATGCATTTCTATAATACTAATGAACAAAATGTACCAACTTGAAAATTTCTAGATTTTTATTGAAGTTAACAGAAGACCTTAAAAGTTGAATTCTTCATATAAATTGAAACTATTGATGAATACGTTAGACATGGAACCTATTCGTTATCTACATAATTTTTTAACACATTTCAGGTACTTGGATGTACTTAAGTATTTTTTTGGAGAAAATATGTAGGTTTTTCTCGCTTCAAGAAAGCTTTCGACAAATTTGTTATAAAATGACAGGTGACATTCAAATAGTTTAATCCAATAATATAAAGATAGAAAATATGACTTGCATAATCTTTCCTTGATTTTACACGCGTCGGTAACAAATACCTATATTTTACCCAAAGCTTTATCTAAAACAGTTAGACAATATTTTTCTCGATTAGTCTAAAGTGTACTCTAATAGGTAATTAAAAAAAAATCGACTTGTGAGTTATGTTGTGTTTAGGGGTCATTATAGTCTTCGCGTATTCGCCTAAAGCCTTTTCGAGTAGTTGTGGTTTTATGATTGAAAATCAATGTACTTACATGTAAATGTCATAGATTCTTGTGTATTATAAATACATACTTATCTATAACGAAAACGATTCTAGCGATTTCGACGAAAATTGGTTTACTTACGGGGGTTTTAGGAATGAAAATCCATCTCACCATCTCATCTTTGGGAAAACGCATGTTTTCGTGTATTTTCCGGTCACCCTACGGGTTTTAAGAATGATATCGAGCACAGTCACGTTAGCATCACACATGTATAGTTTTATGTCATTTGGCTATTGTTACGAATGCTGAAGTCACGGCAGGTATATAAGTAAGTCACGCATCTTTTCAGGCAACCAACAAGGTGCATATATACGTAAAATAGTGAAACGTCATCTGCTACTATAACGAGTGCCTAACATTATACATATACTTAAATATAATGGAATAAAGAAGGTATACAATCATTTACACATAATGCGTTGAGTTGGTGGTCCAGCGGTATGACGTGAGACTTTCAATCGATTCCAATCGATACCAATCGCTTTTCGGTGAAGGAAAAGATCGTGAGGAAACCGGACTAATCAAAATAAGGCCTAGTTTACCCTCTGGGTTGAAAGGTCAGATGGCAGTCGCTTTCGTAAAACTAGCGCCTACGCCAAATCTTGGGATTAGTTTTCCAAGCGGATTCCAGGCTCCGTGAGCCGTTGCTTAAGCCGGGATAACGCTAGGGAGAAGATACATTTATTTACACTTAAACTAATCTACCTAACTTTTATTAAGTGCACGTCAATAATGCTAAATAAGGGGGCAATTTCAAGATCAATGTCCAGTTAATTAGTCCTAATGACGAGGCCTGCAAGGTAGAGGAGGGTAGACAAATCACGGGTAATGCCGGGGCGGGTAATGCCGGACACACTAGTTTAAGTAAGTATGTGAGAAAAGGATAGGAGACATTTTTTCGAAACATGCAAACGTGAAACGATAGTTAAGCCTGAACCCAGTGCCAAACAGATATAGTCAACGGACTCTCCCGCTGTTCAAAGTAAGTAAAGTTGATTTCTTTTTAATAGTCAATTATTTTTGTGTAAATGTCTGTGACGTATTGTAAAATGACATAGATATTTCGTGTTTTTTTTTTTGTGAAATAAAGACTAATTAAACAACGTTTCGATGCGCTCGAATCATGTATGTCATGATTCTAATCTCAATTAAAATATTAGATTTGCATTTTTAGACAACTCGGCGGCGGATGATTTGGGTGGGATAATCTCGAACATACCTACTTAGTTATCCCAAATATATTTTTCGCACCAAAACATTTTTTTTTTCGTTCTTTTTCATAATCAAAATACGATCCTGAAATCCTGATAACGCCCTTGAACAGACAACCTGTTTTTATATAATTTCTGTATAATATTAATTATCTTTACCCACACATACATTTTTAATGATATACACACATTACATACATATACGGATATATACGCGTATGGATTATGTATTGTAAAAGGAGAAAACAGTTCAAAGAGCTTTGTGTGCCAATTAAACAAAACTGTTATCCCATCCCACTCAGCCTCCGTAATTATCCCATGTCGAGGGCAAATGCCGGACACCTGATGTTTTGATTTTTGGTTATACCTTTATTTTTTCTAAAATGTATCTCTCTTTAATATAAAATCATAAAGCTGATTAGTTAAACTAAAGAATAAATTATATATAGCTTGAGTAACTTAATTTTGTATTTGCAATTATCCCACTCTCCCCTACTGTACCTACATTAAGTACACCTACTAGGTACTTACAATACGTTTACCGTACAATTATGAAAAATTTCGCTCAATGTTTGCGTAAACGGTTCTCTCGTGCTTATTTCATATGTAATTCCAAGGGCAAAAACGCCAACGAAAGGGCACTAGTCAAGACCATGCATGTTATACGAAATCTGATTATAACTGAAGTCGGTTATTGTACAGACCGAATTTAGACTTTAATTGAAGACAACGAGTAGGTATGTAACGCCCTGAAAAAATATTTAGTTATTTATCATGGCCCTAACAGCCTACAGTTGCCATCTGGCATTTAATTAGAATTTTTAAAAAATCTAATGAGAGTTTACATTGGTCACATCGCACATAGCCAAAACGTGCTACATACTTGCGTGTGTTTAACTAATAACACTACCGTGGGACTAGGTCGATTTGTGTAAAATTGTCCCACAATATTTATTATTATTATTTATTTATTAATAACAAAATGATAATATAAAATCATTTATTCTCGAAATATATACAGTAAGTGTAAATTACCTAACTACCTACCTCTAACAAAATGAAGTCAAAGTTTCAACAGGAGCCCATTTCTCGAACGGTATTAGTCTAATATTATAAGTGTGCTGCCATGGAAACCCATACGATTTGACAGTTTGCGGACTAATAATATTAGTCTAATATCGTTCGAGGAATAGGCCCCGGGCCCTTGGCGGATATTAGTAAATAAACATAAATGTGTTGAGAGAGTTGCTATTGCTAATCAGTTCTCGCGCCAATTTATTATAGGGCAATAAAAGAGGTAACACGGAAGCGATGCATTTAACAGATAAATGTACGAATGGGAATTAAACCGTATAATTTTGGCGCAGTAGAGTAATATATTATCTCTTACTTTGTAACGTCATATCATAAAACAAAAGATTCACGCCATTAAGCGCCATTCAGAACGCCAACTGTTCAAGGTTACAGGAATATATTCACAACAAACAATATACATACAAAGACAATCTCACCGTTGAACCAGCGTAGTTTGATCTTCGTTAAGAACACTAAAGTTGTCGTGAGTAGACATACCTACCCAGTGCCAAGTTAATATACCTGCTATCAATGTAACCACAGAAGGCACAGAACTATATTCAACTATATCGTGATAGAATAATTTTTAAGAAAAAAAACCGACTTCATTTGGTTCCCGGTAAAAGTGAAATTTTGAATTTGTTTGAGTTAGCCAGTTTACTTCACAAATATCCAATACACCGCACGTGTACGATCGAAAATTGAGGAGCTTTCTTAATGTCCCAGGGCTTCCATCATTACATGTGAAGTATAATCAAACGGAACTCCCTTGTAGACCTTTAAAACAAACAAAATAACAATGTGTTAAATTGGATGACAGACTGTAAATTATCGAGCAGTTTCATTATGCCATCCCTGATTATCAACATCAGGTCCACTCCAGCAAAATGATGACCACAGTAAGAAAATGCCTAAGCTAATTATGAACACCCTCTAATCACAATGAACGTGCCGTTCAAATTTGAGGAGTTCTCTGAATTCTTCTAGAACTCCATCATAAGAATATAAATCAAATCAAAAAGATGAATGTCACAACTAGGATAATAAGTAGAGCTAGGTTTATTGACCAGTTCCACTTTGCCATCCCTGGTCTTCATCATCAGGTCCACTTCATCAAAATGTTGGCTCCCCCAAAACAATGTTTTAGTTACTTAAGGAAACCCTCAAATCAGAATGCATGTGCCGTTAAAATTTGAGGAGTTCTCTCAATCCCTCATGAAGTCCATCATCAAAATAGAACTATAATCAAATAGGACTATCTTGAAGGTACTTCTTTACAAAGAAAAGATGAATGTCTCAAATCGAATGATAGAGCTGGGAATTACCAAGCAGTTCCACTTTGCCATCCCTGGTCTTCATCATCAGGTCCACTCCACCAAATTGATGATGTTCGTAAAGAAATGCTCGAGTGTCTTAAGAAACTACCCAAATCATCATGCATGTGCCTTTCAAATTTGAGGAGTTCTCTCAGTTCCTCATGGATCCCATCATCAGAAATTAATTTTGAAAAAAACGGGACAAACCTGGAACCATCTATTTTTAGACAATTTTTTTTTAATCGGATGATAGTCCTGGGAATTACCAAGCAGTTCCACTTTGACATCCCTGGTCTTCATTATCAGATCCACTCCACCAAATTGATGATTTTCGTAAAGAAATGCTCAAGTTTCTTAAGAAATCACCCAAATCAGCATGCATGTGCCTTTCAAATTTGAGGAGTTCCCTCAGTTCCTCATGGATCCCATCATCAGAAATAAATTTTGAAAAAAACGGGACCAACCTGGAACCATCTACTTTCAGAAAACAAAAAAAAATTCAAATCGGTTCAGTAATGACGGAGTTATGAGTGAACATCCATAAAAAAAAAAAATCTGACGAATTGAGAACCTCCTCCTTTAGAAATATTGAAGTCGGTTGACAAGACAGTACCTACATTGTATAGTAAGGGCCCAAACAATTTAATGTTAACACGAGTTCGTAATTCTTGTACCGCCCGTGATACATACAATGTTTTTCATCACATTCTCGCTCGTTTTTACCCAGAACATGTAAAATGTGGAACGACCTACCTCCTGAGAACGACCTACCTTTGCGATATGATATGGGGTTCTTCAAGAAACGAGTGTTCAGGGCTTTAAAAGGCTCAAAGGTCAACAACGCATGAGTGGCTCTTCCGATGTTGCTTATGTCCATGGGCGGCGATGACCGTTTCCCATCAGGCGGCTCGACTGCTCGTTTGTTACCTTTCGCATAAAAAAAAAATGCGAGGAAATAAATAAACAGCCTTCCTAGCCTAGTTGGTGTGACCCTGCCTACGAAGCTGGAGGTCCCGGGCTCAAATTCTGGTAAGGGCATTTATTTGTGTGTTTATGACTTATGATTATGACGAATATTTGTTCCAGGGTTATGGGCGTTTCCTATGTATATATGTATGTATTTATGTATATCGTCGTCTAGTACACCATAGTACCTACAAGCTTTGCTTTGTTTGGGGCTAGGTTGATGATCGGTGTGAGATTGTCCACAAATATTGATTTATTTGTTTATTTTATTTATATACTAAGCAGATAAATAAACAATAATTATTAGTGGTAATGTAGTAACACAGTCCACAGTACACCGAGGTGAGCGGCGGCTACGTGCGGCCTGTGCGTGCGGCGTACGCGTGGGGCGGGGGTCCTCCGCGGAGCCCGGCCGGGCGGTAAAGTACCTAATATGAAAATCCATAACGACTATGGGCTTAATACAGCTTATTAAGTCTAAGTATGCTTGCTTAATTATAATAGGTAGGGAAAAACTAGGATGTGCATGATGTATTTATGTATGACGCTCAATTGGGTTACCTAAACCTACGAACTAGCAATATGTTCTTCGATTAGTACTCATTAAAAAGAAATACTTCGGAACGAATCTTTTAATCACCATCCCTCTACGTTTCGAGTGTTTTACAGCACTCGTTATCAGACGGTTGAATAATAGCTGACTTCTAATATAAATCATAGATGCTATTTGGTCATGTCCCTGCCCAAAAACCATACATTTTCCGACTAAATGCTTACCTCAATGGTGTTCCCAAAGTACCTTGGCACGTTTTCAGATACGAAAGTAAATTTACTTTTGCATAATGTAAACGATATAAACGTACGTCTGTTGCAACACTGAAATAAAAGCAAATAGCGTACTTAATTTAATTATCCTTATTCTAACAAGTTATCACTTATGTAAAATCCTTCAATTATATTCACGATTTCATATCAAATTTATCCTTCACTTGAAATGTCTTTTTTACAATTTATCTAGTAGGCGCAGGAAGGGCGAGAAATCATTGTCAACGAAATGTCTATGTAAAATCTTGAAACTAATTAAGTTAACTGTAAATATTACGATTGCACTCTACTTTTCTTATCTCATTTTAGAATCGGGTCCATATACGAAGATGTGACGACTGACGTCCTTGGTCAAATAGGGGCATGGCAGTGGATAGTGACCATCGTGTCTACTACGCTCATGGCTTCCAACATGTTCAACCAGTATGAAGACATGTTCCTCCTGAAGCATTCAGCCAACATAATCTGCTCGCCGCCTCAAGGCTTTTACACGACTAACGACTCCAGCCAGTGTCATGTAATGGCTAAAAATAGTAGCGAAGAAATGCGCTGCCAGTTGTGGCATGTTAAAGTGTTGGGGTTATTTTGGTTGAAGAAAAACGTAAGTGACAATGATTTTTATTCGCATTAGGCGTGGCTGTGACTCTGCGCTGGCGGAAAGAGGACGCATGTCCAAGCACACGGAGCAAAGGAGTCTTAAAGTTTTTAAAGGGTCGGCAACGCGCATATAACACCCCTGGAGTTGCAGGTGGCCATAGGCTACGGTGACCGCTTACCATCAGGCGGGCCGTGTGCTTGTTTGTCACCGTCGTAGTATATAAAAAAAACACGGACTAATCACCCCAGGTCCGTTCTGCCGTCATGGCGGTGGAACACTTTTCCTGAAAATACATATATTCCCAGCCCACTATAATTTAAAATCTTTTTAAATCGCTGTGAATTGGCATATTTTAGGTAAGCATGCTTCATCCTAGACTGCATCGGCACTTACCATCATCTGAGATTGTTTGTCAAATGCTTACCTTTCCTCAATAAAAAGTAAACATGATCAATCGTATGAAAATGTTGAACTACTTACTATAATTTTCATTTTTCTCATAACTTCCGCTGTTGCATCTTTCCCCCCCGCCGCGCACGTATAATGTAGAAAGGTAGTAGAGAGAGTAGAAGAGATACCAAACTCTTTTACGCAGAATTTCATCTTAACATTCTTAGCAGATTCTTCTTTCGCCCGAAGATGTGATTTTTTCCACTGATGCTTTAAGAATTTGAATAACAAACGAGTCTGGCATAAACACAACAACTATAGAAGACTTATAAATTTTAGCGCTTATTTATAGTACTTATATGACTTTAATTTTAAAGTTAGCCTGCTTACTTCTCAGTGGATAATGGTTTGCGATCAAGACTGGAAGTTTCTATCTGCAGCGATGATTTGTCGTTTAGGAGTCATGTTTGGATATGTTGTATTCGGTCTTATATCAGACAGGTAAAATCTGTTAACTTAAATTACTAACTGTAAAGGGTTGACAAGCTGTGCATAAGTATAATTATGCCCATATATATCGTAATGTTCCTAGTTTATATACCGGGTGTTGCCTGTAACAGGAGCAATAAATTAAATCGCCGGTAAATAATTAAATTAATCTCCTTAAACCTAACAATTGACTTTTAAGTAATTTATTGAATCAGGCGTTACTTTGCGGAATTCCATATTAACAACGAAAATAATGCTACTGAACAACTGTTAAGTCAACTTAACTAAGTAACATTATTTTCATTGCTAACAACCTTTGTTCAACAACTTTTAAAAATGATGTACTCTGTAGGTTCTCACTTTTTTATACAAACTAAAAAGTATTTTCAATTAATGTTAACATTAGCCTAATTGACGTCTCTTGTCAAAAGTAGTACAAAAAAGACAAAATTCGCAGTACATTGCGTCTCCTAACAAACTTTAAAGTGGTAATAAAAATCAAGACACACGTTATTTTTAAAAGTAGCTGAACAAACGTTGTTCAGTTTAGCGAGGACTACCTACGATTAGCTCCTGTTACAGGCAACACCCGGTATATGTAAGTAGTTTAAATTCCTTACTTTGGGAGTAATACTTCCTCTATCTTGCTTTGCTACAAGAGTGTAGGTGAAATTATACAACTAAAACTACGTAAGTACTAAGAGTAGTACTTACGTAGTTTTAGTTGTATAATTTCACCTAATAATAATTAATTATTATTAGTTGTATAATTTCACCTACTTTGCTATACTTATCTATGATATATGGTATGCAAATAAAGATCTCTCTTAATTATGTCTCTCTTTAAGGACCATATTACACTATCATATATCATATATCTATGATCATAAGTGGAAAAACAGGGAAGAAAATATAGATATATGATAGCGTAATATGGGCCTAAGCAAAGCTCCGATTACCTCATAAGTGCCTAAGATTAAGTGTTTTTTTCAGCTTCGGACGAAAGAAAGCAATGATCGTGGATGTGTACACAAACTTAGTATTGAGAATATCTATCATAGTTTGCGACTCTGAAAGTTGGTTCAGATTATTAGTCTTCATAAGATCTCTTCTCGGCAGTGCAAATAATTATATGGGCCTAATTTTAAGTAAGTATTTAGAGAAAATATTCATAATAGCTTACAAAGATGTAAATTTTATTAAAGGTAGGTACAGTCAAGGGCATAAATATATGTACAACTTTTTCATTACTTTATATGGAATCATATGGCTGAAAAGACAAAAAGTGTATATATATTTATGCCCTTGACTGTACTTATTAGGTATTGCGTTTTGTAATTAAAATGTACCTACGTAATTTTGATATGCGACATAGTAAGTTAATAATTCTTAAAAAAAAAAAATAGTAAACCTCAATGGGGAAAGTGGTCAATTCCGAATTTTCTGAAAGTCAAAAGTTCCAAATGCTTTTCTTACTTAGGATTATACCACAATTAAGATTTAGGTACTCCCACCTGGTACCAGTGGTGACAATTAAGTATTCTCACCTTTTTATCATTGGGAACGATTGAGAAGATCAATTCGGGAATAATAGAAAAAAACCGGCCATGTGCGAGTCGGACTCGCCCACCGAGGGTTCCGCACAAAGGATGCCCTCCCCATTCATGACCTTAGGTACTTAAAAATACTGGTGGCACGAAACTCTCAGTGTGCGGCAACGTTTCTGCTGTACTTGTGCTACAAGTTCTTGCTTTTTGCGAAATTCCGTGATTCAAGGTCAACAGGAAGTACATTATGATTCCCATTACAAATGTATGGGAAATGCGACCTAAACGGCCGTATCTTATGATTGCGTTTTGCGTTGATGTAGATGTTTGGTTTTTTCACATCTTCGAGGGACTGCAGACTAGTGTATGTGGTCATTCCAACTTGCTACCTCTACGCGTTCAGGAGATAAAGGGTCTTGACAGACAGACGGACGGACGGACAACAAATGAAGTGCATGATCCTGATCCTATAAGGGTTCCATTTTTTCCTTTTGAGGAACCCTTACAATACCTTGGCAATATTCTTTCTTGAAACCTGCTGAAAATGTATGCCACGGCTCAGTGAGCCTTGGGTCCGCTTTGATAACTACCCCAAGATTTGACATAGACGCTAGTTTTACCTTCTGACCTTCCAACCCAGAGGGTAAACTAGACCTTATTAGGATTAGTCCGGTTTCCTACGTACCTACTTACTTGTGTTTTTTTGCAGTTTGCGAGATCGCGAGCAACAGATGGCGCTCTTGGTTAAGTATGGTGGTGGTTACACCACGCCTGTTCGCGGCCGTCTGCATGGTTCCATTGGCCCGCGCCATCGGAAACTCCGAATCTTTTACTTTCGTCGCCTGCTTCTATGACCTGTTGCTAATAGTCATCCTTAGGTATGACTATACTACTTTATCTCTTGTTGATAAGGTTCATTTCGAAACGTTTCCTTATGGCATTATAGTGCCTCGGCTACCGACAAAGTGGTACCTTTTACCGCGAGAGCAATCGAGAACTCTGAATAAATATTTTAACTTCAACTATTTATATATTTTAGTATCGTCAAAAGTAAAGATATCGACGGTGGAAAGGGAAATCCTTCATAAATAGATAAAAACCATTAAAGCTACTTTTTGGGAATTTTTTCAGGGGGTATTTATCACTCTTTTGCAGATGGACACCAGAATCCCCTCAATGGCTACTATTCAATAACAAAATTATAAAAGCAGAGACCATCATAGGCAAAGCTGCAAAACAAAACCGCGTTACACTTTGCAGTGACTTCAAAATAAGGCCCGTAAATCAAAGAGTACGTCTGTAAGTCTATTAAACACGTCATATTTATGCTTCAATATTTATTCGATGTTGTTTTCAGCTAAGAAAATTGTAACATTCAAATGTTTCAGGCTTATTTCTGCCTAGACGAGGATCAAACTTGTATCCCCATACTTAGCACGCATAACACGCGAGTTTTGGTCATGGTATCCTTATTTTTTTGGACTCTGAACTGTTTCACATGGAGCATCATTTACTCAACCATGTATAGTGGCGATCAGACCAACTATTATCTGCTGAAAATATTGAGTTTGGTTGGGATAATCGGGTGCCTGACTGTACTTTTGTCGCTAAAGTGCAAGTTGCGACATTTGCTCATGTCACACATATTTGTAGCAGGCGCTTGCGGCGTAGCCGCTCTTATTTGTAAGGAATTCAGTGTAAGTAATAATGATTTAATCTGTATGGTTCAGTATGGGTGTACAGCTTCTTATTCGACCAGGGTGCGTAGCCAAGATGCCAATCGCTCACGCTCAGTCGCTAACGAAACGCAACTATCATTGTCACACTAATAAGGAAGAGCGATAGAGAGAGGTAGCTACGATACGTTATTAAGCGTGAGCGATTGGCATCTTGGCTACGCACGCTGAGACTCTACCTATTTATGCTTTTCGAAAGCTACTGATATTGCAACCTCCAGGCTTCAATATTACGAAATTATTCATTTTAAATAGGAAACCTCAACTATAGTAGTCTATTTGTATTATTAGATGCTGGTAAAAAAGAGGTTTCAATCCTACTCATACTACTCAGCTCTAAGTATTTCTAAATGGTGATGGGGACGCCAAATTTCTAAGTGTAAAAACCAATACAACAGATACATTTTATTATTCCTTTCAGGAGCCCATACGCTGTATATTATACTCATTCGCCCTAGCAAGCAGCCTAAACGGGCACGCCATGACATTAACTATCACGCCTCGTCTCTTCGCCATCAAGATCCGCGCTACTTTACTCGGCTGCTGTCACGCCGCCGGGCAACTCGGCGCGATTGTTGGCTACCTCATTACCATCCTCAAACTGGTAGATGAGGTCACGTTAGCGCTGCTGGAGGCCGCTGCTGTCGTGTCTATGCTGGTTCTGTGCTTGGTGTTGCCTGACGTTGACGGTAGAGAGATGCCTGATGTTCTTGAAGACATGGATTATTTTTCAGAGTGAGTATTAAGTAACGTTATGTCGCGCCGCCGGGCAACTCGGCGCGATTGTTGGCTACCTCATTACCATCCTCAAACTGGTAGATGAGGTCACGTTAGCGCTGCTGGAGGCCGCTGCTGTCGTGTCTATGCTGGTTCTGTGCTTGGTGTTGCCTGACGTTGACGGTAGAGAGATGCCTGATGTTCTTGAGACATGGATTATTTTTCAGAGTGAGTCGCCTCACGTTGTTAATTATTATAAGCATATTGAGCATGGTATCTATTAAAACACTTTTTAAGGTTGCCTATTGTGACGGACGGTAAACTACGGAACCCTACACGATCATGGCCCGACATAATGCTCTTGGCCGGTTTTTGTATAGTGTAGGAACCCAGATTTGTTACTGACAGATAGTTGCACCTCATCGATTTAACAAATGTTCAATATACATATATATGTATGTAGGACACCCAGAAATTGATCTTCCGCATCCGTAGGTAGTATCCGTACATCTGGCAGTGAAGTGACCATACCACGCTTCAAACTAAACAGGGTGCGTAGACCAGATGCTAATCGTTAACGCTCAGTAACGAGCGAACGCAACTGTCTTTGTCGCACTAATAAGGAAGAGTAATAAAAGAGATAACTACGCTACGGAGTTTTAACGATTGGCATCTTGTCTACGCACCCAAGAGGTACCTACCTATTGTCAATTTGACATACCTACACAAGTATACAAGTAATTTCACATTTCAAATTTAAACGTTTATCTTCTTATTTTGGCCCAATTTAAAATGTGGTTGAGCTTCCAGAGCAGCCTGTTGTCAGCAATGGAATAAACTTTCAGTGTCAATGCAGCGTCTGTGCGCTCAATATGAACCTGCTCAAGTGTTCATCCTCCTCAGATTATCGAAGCCCCTGCGCTGGGCGACGCAGAAGACGCACTCGCCGTCCCGCGAAGAGATCGAGCTCAGGAACCTGTCGTTTGGCAGCGCCCGCGCCCGCGCAGCGTCGAGCACCGAGTCCCAGCTCGCGCCGGCGCGGCCCATCGGCTGTGCGGCACTTTGGCGCAATCTCTGCTGCTTGTTTCATAGAAATAAAGAATAGAAAAATTGTTGGTGTATTTTTCGCATACTAAACTAATTCCCAATGTCAGCAACATGCCCACCTTGGCCACCTTGTTATGGAGCTCCATGCGTATCGTTTCCCAGTCCTTAGATGCAAATCCAGAACTTTGAGGCCCCCTTTATTGTTTTTATTATTTATTCAATAATTACAATACAATACAATACAATACAAATACTCTTTATCGCACACCTCAAATGAAGCAAATACAGACAATACAGCGAACAAAAGAAGAGGCAAACAACAGGCGGTACAGTACAGCCAACGACCACTAGATACTTGCGACATTAAAAAAAAACAAATTCTATGTTTCTATGTATATTTTTATGTGCGGTTAAACATGGTGCTCGAATAGCTAATTCAAATTGCATATTTAAAAAATAAAAAAGGTGGACCTTATTAACCTATTTACCTAGTAGTTGTTTTAAATTTAATATTTCCTTACAATGTTTGAGAAAAGCACTATACAAGCCTCGGCCGGAAGAGAGATTGCAGGACTTGTTTAATTCGGCCTCGTCTACGCCTCGGCCGTCTACCACAAACTCGTCCTGCAATCTCTTACTTCACGGCCTCTGCAGTAAGTAATGTACTATTCTACTTACCGTTTTATTTCTTAGCCAATACCAATCTTAAAATAGTTATTTTTCAATACAGTTGCTCAAAAAGTGACCTTTTTTGGCTGTTTTGCGAGCGCAAAGTTTGTTTTTGCGAACTAGTGCTTTTTACTTTTCCAATCTTTTTAAACTTAGTTGTGTTCCAATTCATGACTGCTTATCGAAGAGTACTATTGTTCGTTAACTTTACCGAGCCGTAATAAAACTAAATACCCTTATTAACGCAATAATATTAAAGATATTGATATTTCATATTTCAATAACTACTTCTTCATCATACTAATGATCATTCATTAAAAATATTAACATTGAAAACAGTTAATATAAATGTGTGTGTTTGAAACGGAACAGAGCCTACGAAACGTCAGTCAAAGTAGAGGCGTTTTTCAATCAGGTAAACATGTTTGAAGGGCCTATAAGACATGACGATACGATTTGTCACATGCGGTTTATTATTTTGTTTGTGAGAAATAATTATTATGAGATTGAAAATGAGAAAGTAAAGAAGATAAGATAAACATTTTGAAGATGTTTTTAATATATCAACTGTATTACAATCGTGTCACGGAAATAATAAAAAACTTTCAATTCGTTCTTATGTATTTTAATTTTTTTCGCATCTGTATTGAAAAACGTCGTTCGATTCACGTGCGGATATGTCATTTTTCACTTGTCCCGAGTATTGCCACTCGCCTACGGCTCGTGGCAAGATACCTCGGGACTCATGAAGTAATGACATACTTTCCGCACTAGCATCGAAATGTACTATATTATACAAGGGGCAAAGTTGTTGTTTAAGGGCCTGGCCACATGTCCACGTTGCGGCGCCGCCAACGTAAAACGGCACGACGCACGACGGCCAACGTGCCGTCGCACGTTGTTTTTTACGTTGCCGCCGACGTGAAAATTAACGTCGACGTTGCCGTGGCACTGTGCCTTGTACGATGCCGCTGCCGTGAGAATGAACGGTGACGGTGCCGCGGCACGGTGCCACCACATCGGCGGACGGCGCACGGCTCGGTAGTTTTATTTAGCTATTAGCCTGGTCAACGAATGATTCTAGATGGAATGGTCAAACTTTAATATCGAATATATCTATCATATATCGTCCCTATCGACCTGCTCTAGCGACGGTCCATCGCCATGAATGGGCTTTGGTTTTGGCTGATTCTTTTAGCGCGTCCCTCATCCCTCTTGCATCAAAAGTTGACGGGAATCCAAATTGTTATTTTTTTTTCGTAAATATAAAATCACCACATTTATTTCGTGGGTGCTCAATTGGGCAATCATGAAGAGGACACTTACATAACATGTTTTGGCAGCATGTTACCCCTTTTTTTTCTTTGAGTCGTATCAAGCAGTGGCTGAGATAATCTTAAATTAAGTTCGATATCCAGCTCGAGCTCGAGTCCAGAATATATTTACTAGACGTCAATAAAAACATCAAAAAATCCTAAAATAAAAATAATAACATATAGCTTTGTATCAGATACGGCCTAAAATACTCTCAGATTCTCAGGAATCTCAAAAACAAAAGAATCTCAGACGAAATAATACACATGTCAACAATTAGGCCAGGTTCATTTTGTATTTATACTTAACGATACAAGCTTTAGTTTTATAATTTATCAATAAATTGGCTATGTTTTCATAATTTTTATTTAGTTCAAATCATTATCTACAGGGTGTCCCAAACTATACTTCTACAGCTGATAAGGTCAATGACCCTGAGTAAGAATCAAACCATTTATTATTTGTTATGAATGTGTTGATTTGGTTTAGTTTTAGGGTTCCGTACCACAAAAATGAAAACCCTTATAGGATCACTTTGTTGTCCGTACGTGTGTCCGTCCGTCCGTCCGTCCATCGTCTGACAAGACCCTTTATCTCGAAAATGCGTAGATGTATCAAGTTGAAATTAATACCACATACACAAGTCTGTAGTCCCTTGAAACTGAGAAAAAACTAAACCTCTACGTCAACGCCATCAAGATACCGCCGATTATATCGCATTTCTCATATATTTACAATGGGAATCAAAATGTATCAGGGTAATTCCCGTTAATCTAGAATCACGAAATTTGGCAAAAAGCAAGAGCTTGTAGTAGGTACAAGTACAGGAAAAAATCTGAAAACCGTATAGTTGCCGCATACTGAGAGTTCCGTGCCACCGGAATTTTAAGTAGGTACCTAAGGTCACAACTCACAAATGGGGGAGGGGTTGAGCATCCTTTGTGTGAAACCCTCGGTGGGTGAGTCCGACTCGCACTTGGCCGGTTTTTTAAGTAGACACATTACTATTTATTATAAATTGAAAGAGATGTTTCTAAATATGTAATTTTTTTTTAAGTTGTGCCTATAATTTTGCAACGGTAAATGATACATATATTTATGCATATGTAGGTAAAGGTATAGTTTAAAAATAAATTAACTATCTAAAAGTTTTCTCCAAGAAGAGTTCCCAACATGTATAGCACAGAATGAAAAGAAAAGTGTGGAGGGATAAAGATTTGATCAAAATCGAGCATTTTTCGGAACTCATATCTGGACACCATATAAAAATTATAGTATGTCATGCAACGCGACAACGCAACGTGAATTCACTCAATCCGGCATAACGTGTGTTTGCACGGCGCGCGGCGAGGCAACGTGCAACGTGCATCTGTACGTTGCGCGGCAACGTATATTTTCACGTCGTGCGACGTGCCGCGCAACGGCACCGCGCCGTTTTACGTTCACGACGCCGCAACGTGGTCATGTGGCCAGGCCCTAACTCTCGGGCTTATATTGAGACCCGAGCAAGCGAAAGATTCCAAAATTGAGACACGAGCTTAGCGAGTGGTTCAATAACTGGAATCTTGAGTTTTACGAGGGTCTCAACGCACGAGAGTTGAAAAAACTTTGCCGCCGAGTGTAATACAACATTTTTCCCCTCACTATCGCGAGGAAAGTAAGGACTACATACGATTACAAATGTTATCCACATGTAAGTTATCTTGTAGAAATCAAGAAACCATTCAATTTCAAAATTTGTCATAGGGAGAGTAAGAGTACGCTCCTGGTACTTACGTAAATATTGCCACCAGCTCACCAAGTGCGGGATAAGACTTGACTAATTTAAGGTGTGACCTCCGATTGCGCATATTTACTATGGCCATATAGGACTCACTTATAGACGGGTAGTAAGTGATAGGAATTACAGCAAGTCCAAATAACTTTCCCCACATGTGGATAAAATGCGTTTTTCCACGCTAGTTTTAAAGGACAAAACAGTGCTTTCCGAGCTAGTGAGGGGAAAAGCTAAGTGTCAAACGGAATCGCCAAACATGTATGAGGTGTTTGTCCGATTTTCCATCTTACTCGTAGTTTCAGTTTACCTCTGCCTTTGCTTTGTCAATTTAAACGCTTGGTTTTTTTAATGAGATTATATAGAACAATATTAACAATCGAGAAATGAATCCCGCTCCCTGCAGAAATAAAGTACCTTCTCTCCCTGTATACTATAGAGTAGGTATGCAAGGGGGTGGTAATATAATCTGTGCAACATTATAATATGTATCTACAACTCAGACCAATGATTCTATAGACTAGACAGTAGCGTACACCCGTAAGGGACAGAGATAAAGTAGATCAAAAATAAGTGTTGCCATGTTGACAGAAATTACCCTTATATTTCTGAAATTCCAATTTTGTACCTTGATGGCTACGTAAATTATAGGTTATCTTAAAATTCGAAAAGAGGGTGTCTATATAAGATGAAAATTAAAACAAAAATGTTGCTAATCATTTATTTTTATATAAAAATAACACAGTAGCGTTGTTAACGTAAATACGGCTTTCGAAATACGACTGTACTTAGTTGACTGCCAATTTTGTCGTCCAGTAGCCGCTAACCAAGAATTGCGTATAGCCTCGTCTTGCGGAAACCTAGAAAATAGACAGTTTACATACACATGTCGAATAACATTATTTGTTTACACATAAATTTATCATCTAATTGTACAAACATTTATAATATCAAAATACCTATTACTGTTAAACATTCCGGTTCTGGAACAGGCATCTTCATAGTTATAGTAATAGTCATAGTTTATTACATCCATGGTATACATTGGTCTTACATACTATTCAGTAGCACATAGGCCCTGACAGGGCTATCTTCATTAATTTCTTGTTTAAATATTTTGCTTTTTTATAAATAAAAGACATTTGTGACTCAAACAAAAGTTACACATTTCAATTTTAAGCTTTTGTGAATTGGATCAATTTCCCTAAACTAAGTCACATTTTTCCCCTAAATTATGCCTGTTTTGATCTGGTATCCCTAACAGGATTGCTATGCAGCCAAATTGAAAACCCGTTTTAAGATGGCTGACAGCTGACAATACATGATCTACTGTATTTGGTCGGATATTTCTACATATAATGTTGATTAAATTTTTGTTAATTATCGTATTATCTTCGTTGAAATCGTTTAAATTTACAAGGTCCATAATGTAAATTAATTGTACAATGCTATCATTACATATTAAGTTAAGAGAAAATTGAAAAACATGATACTTACGTGTGAAAGGTTATGTTCTCATTTCCTTGCTCACTGCGGCTTTTACAGCCCAATATAGAACAATTTACCATTGTGTACTCGAAATTCAAACACTAAACACTCCGATTTTCACTATTAATCCAGGAAAGTTACGACTATGCGAAACATTAATTTATAATAGCCTAATTTTTTTTTATCCTGTTATTTGGGATATTCTAAGATACTATATTCTTTAATCCATCTAACTTTACCACCGGAAGGAGGTTTAAAAAAAAAGTGCCACAAAAGGGCCGTTTTTTCTTACCTTAAATAATAATAATATTTTTGATTAGTAAGCTTAGTATTAAAATTCTGTATTAAACACAAAACGTGAAATCACACAAAAAATATACACGGAAGGAACCTATTTCACCCAAATACATGAATTCAGTGATGTGTCGTCTAAGATGAAAGAAAAAAATAGTAATAAGCTGGACCTTCATTAAATCATCATAAAACTGTCTCGTGAAGATATTAATCTGAAAGTATTACTGGATAAACGTTTGTATAACTTATGCCTTCGTTAAGGACATTTGAATCGCAAGAAAAAATACTTATAGAAATAATTTTCGATAGACTTTTTTCTAATAACGGAATAAGTCATATTAATAAGGTAATCACACAAATTAATGCATATGGTACAGAATTAAACTAAGTTTTATAAATTCATTAAATTACACTTTCGACATTGGACCCTTTTCCCTACCGTTAAGGATCTCTTTGCTTTGCGGCACGTGACAAGTGAATATACGCGGACGGGCGACGTGCGCGCCGGGAAGACGCAGTCAAGGTCACACCGTTTCGCAAGTGAATCTTTGTCGCTGTTTTGGCGAATTCGGACTGTGAAAGCTTTTCTAATTTATTTGTATATACGTTAGGTACTTTCTGTGTTGTAAATTGGAAAACTGTAAACAGAGCAGGGATGGGTTGAAGCACTGTTCTGAGCTTAAATCCATTCATGCTAAGTAAATTTCTACTTAACCCGTCGTATGCGTCCTTAGTACTTTGTACGGGAAAGTTACGACTATGCGAAACATTAATTTATAATAGCCTTATTTTTTTATTTGTATACTTATAACTAAGTGATTATTTTGTACTCTTAAGTTGTAAGTAGTACCTAACGAGTCATCGAATATAATAGAAATCAATAATTTGACTAGTAACCACCACCTGACCAAACACTTTTTATTGCATATTCGGAATCAGCGATTTTTTTCCGCGTTGAATGGCCTGGGTCTCGTTGCTCTACGATGATTAGAAAAAACTGGACAGTAAGTATAGCAAAACGAATGCATTTTTTTATCACACCTCAAACTAAAATACCAAAAAAATGGTATTTGTTTAACCAAGTCCAATTACGTCATTTCCGTTATTGCTAAATTACCCCACCATGGTGGTTACAGCGCTCTCAATATGATGTCTGTTGCGGATACTGCGTTTTTGCGTATAGTAATAAAATAATACTTTCACTTATAGCTTTAATCGCAAAATGTATAATCTACGGACGGTGATTACGACATTTTAAACGTTAACATTTTTAGAAATTAACAAGCCTTACGCCAATTTACAAACATCTACAGAGAGGCACAACTGTAGGTTACCGCCATTTAAACATGCATAGACATCGGTATCGCTAGTAAACAGTCGGTTAGCGATCGTGGAGTGATAGGCAAGTACGTAGTGTGAGTTTTTTCGTGTGGAGTGCAAATAACTACATATTCGTTAAAGACAAATGAGTAGAGGCAGGCAAAGAATATGCGGATAATTCTGATGACAAAGAGAAATTCCTTCAAAATTATATATTTTTCTCAAACATGTTAATATAATATTGAGTGTCGGTTAACACAATATCTTGACATTATGTTTACACGATTTCAAGATCTGGGACTAAGAGTTTACCCACGAAAATGTGAATAATTTCCCTGCAGAGGTAAATCCCGTGTTTCTTTCCCAATATTTAGCAGATTGCTTTCGGGACTCAAAGAGGTCTCAGCAAAGAGTTTACTTTCTTGAGTTCTCCTATTTGTTCGGAGGAGATCCCTAAAGCCTTCGAAATGTGGAGACAGCTCAATACAACCCAATGAGCTTAAGATCCTCAGCGAAATCAGAGTGATGGTTTACACTCTGCGCATCCATTGTTAGATGGAGTTGTGTGGTCACTACATTTTTATTTTTGGGTGTTAGGGCAACTATTTTATATGGTTCTGATGCTTTAGTAGTAGTTAGAGAAGTCTCAACCCGCTCAATGCATAGGATGACAATTGACATAATTATGAACCGAGCTTTTACCGGGTAGGTGGGATATGCTATAGACATGCACACTTGCACAGGCCAGGCTGTTGGCTGTCGCTAGGACAGTTACTGGAGCGGGTCTGCATACACTTTCGTCGCCACATTAAAGAAACCTTTTCAAAAGTGGTTACGATGTCTTGCCGCTATCTGAGGAAGTTTTCATGCCAGCGTGCCTTGAGTTATATTGTTAAGCGGCCACTAGCAATATGCACCTTTGCATCCGTAGGAGCTCAGGGGTAGTCGTTTGGATTAGTCATCGTTATTGTAGTTTTTATTTTATATTTTAAGTAACACCATTATCCATATTAACACAATAATCATAATAACATAATTAAATAAAAAGTAAAATAAAGAAACAGTCATAATGTGAGTAACTTAAAAATTTATTGAATACGAAAATAAATAAAAACTAAAACTATCTTAACCTAACATATATGAACCTACATTTGTAGTTTAGTTGAAATATTTAGATTATCTTAGTTTCAAAGGTTTTTAAAATTGTCTTTTTTCATAATAGATGTTTATGTAGAAACTTTTTTTTACCAGAAATATGAAGCTTAAGTTAATTATTATTTGCATGTGATATTTTATAGTGGGAACAGAGCAGTGAGATGTATAAGAGATAAGAACCCTAATTTAAATACGAAGTAAGATACAAAAATTACTAAGATAATTTTGTTTTATAACATTTTCATTGTGAGAATTTGACAATTAGTCATCTAATCAAGTTTAGTACTTTCATTGACTGTTAATGAAGTCAATTATTCATAAAAAACCATCATGAAAATTCAAAGCACGTTTTTAAAATACACGTCAATAAAAGTCAATCTACATTTAAAGCGTTTAAACTAAGCGGCAAACCGGATTACCGGTTTACCGGTAATTTGACCGGATTTGGGGTCGGTATAAAACCGATAAATCAATAGTGAAACCGGGTTTTTACCGAAACTTGAATGAACTGGAAATTATTTGATAAAATTCACTTTCAGGACAAATTGAACTACAGGACTATTATTTTAATGAAGATACCTGTAACATTTAATGATTTTGTTCATTGATTGAATGATAGAAATACAAATAAATATAAAATTGAATTCGATTAGAACTATGCTATACCTACGTTCTACAAAAACTTAAGAGACAATGGTGTCACCTGCTCTGATTTAAGGTAACTTTTGAAATAGTGATTTGGTTTTATTCATCTATTTGAATATTTTGAAGTGACTCGTACAAAGCCGGCAAATTGTAAACTGTCATAGACTAAAGTTCATAATATATTTTAACAAATATATATATATATATATAAATATATTGATGTAAAATATTGGAAAATATTGGTGGTAATGAATTATTCATAAAAAAACCATCATGAAAATTAAAGGCACGTTTTTAAATACACGTCAATAAAAGTCAATCTACATTTAAAGCTTTTTAATTTCACTGATTATTTTCCTTGTTTGGCGGTTAACACATTTAAGTTTTATGGAAAATCTACTATAATTATAGTTTGGCGGTTTCCATACATTTATCTGCTTCGTTTACTTACAGCGTTTCCGCGTAACGAAAATAAAAGTGCCATTACATACCCACTAGCCACTAAAAACGGAATGGAAAATGAGTATGAGATAATATCAAATCGTAAAAGGTTTATACGTATTCCGAATCTGAAGTACTTAATTCGATTAATAAACGAAGATGTTATGATTTTCTTTTTCAAAAACCGGAAAGTTTTTTGGCTCTCCTGTACCTAGTTTGCGTTTTGACGGTTACTACGTTTCCGCTTTTTGCCATCGATATAAAGTTGATCAAAATACGCATTACTGAATTATATAAATTCACCATAAGCACACAAACTTTGTGAAAACATGTAAATGGGTATACTACCACACCCGTGGCCCCGAATTTCTCCTCGATATGCGCCTTTAATCCAGGAAAGTTACGACTATGCGAAACATAAATTTATAATAGGTATATTAATTAATTTATAATGGGTATCCTGAAAACCAGCGCCATGGCTAAGTATCTCGTATCTATCTGCATAATATAATATATGCTGAGTGGCATCCATTTTGGTTCTTTCTGATATTTTGTACAAGATGTAAATAGATAAAGTAATTTTTTCTGTGGTTCAAATAAATAATTTCTATTTCTATTAAAGGCAATTTATTTTTTATTTTTTGTCCCAAATTTTATATTCTGTATCGCGAGCTCTTTCGATCCTGGAAGGAGAAAAAAAATGTCTCAGGATTTGTTTTCCACTTCGAAACTATTTTTCACAGATTTAGTATAGCGGTAGCGCAATGGAAAGTTTGAAAAATGTATGGAAATTTTAGGACACTTTTTTTCTCCTATTAGGATTGAAAGAGCTCTCGATTTTGAGTAGAAAACATATAAAAACTTCCAATGTATTCAAATTGTTTTTTCTCAAACATGCAATGAAATGTTGTTATAACGTTCGTTATAATAGGCTTCAAAGTACCACGTTTCAGGCGGGGCAACTGGAGAGACACGTAATGGAATTTCATACAAAATTGAAGGCCTAGGCCGGGAAGTAATATTTTTTAATTTTATTCCACATAAATGTGTGACACAGCAACATGGTTTTTAGCCATTATAACAGTTTCATTACTATGGTTCATGATGACATTCTGCCAGTACGCCTATTAAAAAAAAACATGAACATAACAAATATCACATTTTAAATTTAAACATTAGCGATAAAAGTGTCTACTCAAACTGTGCCGTTTTGTTTCATGATAACATTCTGCCACAATGCCTATTAAAAATAAAAATAAGAAATGATATTTTGAAGTTTTATTTATATAAAATGGACATCCACATGAACATAAGTAAAAACACGTTATTGTAAATTTACACGCACAAATATAGGTACATTTCAAAGATTAAATTTAAACGTAAAAGCGTCTACTCAAACCACGTGTGAAAAAACGCCTAAGTAGGTAGTTTTTTAATAATTTTGGAGGTTAAGTTAAATAAATAACTTTGATTATTTTATTCTATTTCAATGGTTTTATTGTTCATTGTTATTTTTATGTTGTCGTCGAGTTTTGACGAAGAAATTACTATTCATTGAGCCCCACCAAAATTAAGTGCGAAATTCGAAAGTAAAATTGAATGGGCTCTAAATTAATTGATGGCGCAAATGACAAACGAGATGTCGGAAGGCATATGGCTACCCAAAATGCATGCGTGTTTATTTAATAAAACGATAACTGTTTAGACTAAATTGGTTTCTTGTTTGAGTGAAAACTGTGTCTGTCTATCTAAGGATATCTAAGTAGGAGTTACAAAAAATTGTAAAGAGGTTATAATTGTCATTGTCACAGAATAACAAGTGCTGTTCGTGTTTGGTACATTTTAGAGTGCGACATATTTATACATCATGAAATATTTATGGATCATCTTGTTTTCGTTATAGACTAAATTCGTGTTGGAATCACCACGAACTAAATAGCAATATTTGTGTTAGATATATTAATTCGTCAAGTTAACTTTTAGTTTCTCTAGAAATAAAAGTAGGTATCATATTTTTGGAGATTTTTTTATTTATTTCATTGCATGTTTGAGAAAAGCACTATACATGCCTTGCCGTGAAAAGGGCTTTAACGGCGTCGTATGGTTATCCGGCCTCACTAACGCTCGGCTCGTCTATATACATACTCGCCCGTTAAGCCCTTCTTTCCCGGCGTCTGCAGTAATGTACCTACTATTTCTACAACAAAAAATAAAAACGCCTATTATTCGCCGCTTTAACTTTAAACCAAACGTGTCAGATCTTGCCTTAAATCACCGCGCCGTATGCGCCATTACCGGTGTTGCCTCACGTTGAACCAAAAAAACCTCATCGCAATGTGACAAAATCTTTACATGAAATTCTTAACGCAAACTTTATACAGGAATGAACAAATTTCGTGTTAGCTAATGGCACTGAATTATTATAAAATATAACAATTTTACTTAACCTAATTAAATGTCTTAAATTGACGACATAATACGCTTTTTACTACATAAATTACAGTGTATAGTGATGAAATATTCCATGAATTTTAAAATAAATCGATACATATTGGTGAACATAAGTAGTAATTTGCAAATTGTACCTATCGATGTCTCAAGAATTGTATAAATATAAGATAAACCAGCTTTGGCAACACTGGCCCCTGCGGCGCCGGCGAGCCAAAATTCTTTCGCCGCGGTCGGCCATTGCTCGCGACTAGTGCGCGGCAAATTTAAAGTAAGGTTATGAGGTGTTTGTAATAATATTAATACCAATCCATTTAATAAGGCGATTTTAACCTACTTTAACTTAAAAGTGCTCATAGTGAAAATCCCAAAACACATTTTTCTATTAGCATTTTTTTACTGACTAAGATTTAACAACCCCATAAAACCCCCCTCCCAGAATACTTACGAGTGTGATTTTCTTGCAATAGATGTCCGAATTGAAATATATAAATACTGAAAAAAATTATAAGTAATTACGATATTTGGTTATGGAAATATGCACAATAAAATAATGACTCGGGATTCATTTACTATAAACAAGGGATACGTAATTATTTTATGACCGATTCGTGTCATATAATATAAAGGAAATATAATTTTACTAGTGTGAAGAAAAAAAATTTTATAATTATTTTTAACACAATGTCCTTGATTTTTTTAATTTAGAAATATTTTTAAATAATTGTAAATGAGTTAAATATATTTGGATTATATGTCGACGTAATAACGACGAGTAAAAACGACGTAATAATATAGGGGCGCTAGGGTCGGGTAACCTCCACGAGGGTCTGGGGCATTCAGATCGTTGTTGATTCGCGAGGATCGGCAGGGATGGGAATGTTCCATGGCTGGTGCGCCCTGGGGGCAATGGTAAACGAACCCTTTTGGGGCTTGTTTACTATTGCTGCCAATAACCCGACACCCGGGATATTCCCGGGGGGAGGGGGGGAAGGCCTCTGGGCCAGGTGCTGCTCCCAGCATGCCTCAGCTCATCTGAGGTGGCAAGGGATGCAGGCCCTTCATGGTGGCGAAGCGGCCTACTGGGTCGTGACGACGTGTTCGTGGAGTAAACCACTATAAAAATCCCTAATCCCAAGGTGAGCGGACCGTGCCGACGGGATGCATGGCTGGAAGGAGTCCAGTCGTTAGCGTGCAAAAAGGCGGTGAAGTTTCGCAAGAAACTCTAGGGAAGTGCACGCCAGCTTCCCTTGAATCCCGTAACCCGCAGCATCTTCCCAACGACCCCCATTGGTGGCGTTATGGGGTACGGGTTGTGCTTGCGGAGCGGAAGACTTGCCTTAATTGGCCGGCCTACGAGACGGAAAACTCTTTAACACCCGACAGCGAAGTCGTAAAAACCTCCAGATACCGGGCGACCTCTGGAGTATTAGCCACACCTTTCGGAATGGGCGTCACCCGAGGTGTAGTTTATATATCGTCCCATACTCGTGGGAACAACAACAAATGTCAATGTCAAATCAAAAAACAGACGTAAAAGGCCCTTCTCAGGGCCAAAGTGGAAACGGCCTTTTTCAAGGCCAAGTAGTGGAGCCTCCACTGCAAGATGTCAGGTTCGAGGAGGAAGCAGCGGTAGCTGAGAGCACCCCAGTGGCATCCACTAAAGCCCGAACTGCTGCAGAGAAGGTATCGGATGGCACCGTGCGTGAGCCGCGGAGTGCCGATAAAAATAAAGCGACGCTGAAGAGCCGAATCCCGCTACCCGAGGCGCGGGTGGTTCTCAGCCGGGCCGCGCATCTCTCAGAGGTGAATCCACGCGAAGGCGTCCGCATTAAGAAGACGACCCGAATGTCGTATTTGACAGACGAGAAGATGATAGTCAATACGCTTTCGGGTTCAGACTCTGACGCAGGTCTGCCGACCGTAGGGACGAAGCCGCGACCCGGTCTCGGAGCAGGCACTTCCTTCTCCGCCCCTTTCCGCGCTGCGGAGAGCGCTGGTAACAAAAGGAGGCGGGTGGAGCTCTCGGAGCCTAGCGAAGAAGAGCAAGAGCCAGGAGCCTCTCGGACGGCCCACGCCACCGCTCATCGGACAAAGGGGCGGCCCCAGACTCCGGGAAAGTGCCAACGGAGCCAAACCCTGAGCCTGCACAGGGCAGATGCCCAGGCCGAGACTGGCGGCGACACGCAGAGGCCCAATCCAGAGGAGGGGGGCGAGCGCGCTAAGAATAAAGACATGATCTCGGAGGAGGACGATCAATCGTCAGTCGACACGCTCGTCACGGTTCGATCACGATCGAACTCGAGCACATCGGGGGCCTCCTACCTGGGAGGGCGCTTCTGGGCTGATGCTCAGTCGGTCAGCGCCAGCCACGACTCAGAAATTGAGTCGGATCACTCCGGATCGCCTGGCAAGGTGGCTAAGCGGTCAAGAGGCCGTCCACCCACGACAGGACAATACGTTGGCCTAGCAGCGGCGCAAAGGGCCCTCAACGAGGCGAAACGAGTGGCTCTTGAAATGGAGGCGGAGGCCGACATTGCGAACCAGGCGAAGACGGCGAGGCAGCTGCGGAATATGTGCGCCGCTGTTGAACTTTCCGCATCCTCGTCAAACAGCGAAGCTCAGCACAAAACAGCAGCTGACCTTACAAAATCGGTGGCATCCCAGGTTGCGATCATTGTCGACGTGGCGACAAAATCTAAGCACCTGAAAGGGACGTTCGTGCGTGCGCTCAAGGAGGCATCGGAAGTCATCCTGGAAGCGGTCCAGAAACTGAGCGCACGCCTAATCACGGATGAGACTCGCCAACTGCAGGCGGCAAATCAAAATCTGCAGGCAGAGGTAGCCAGCCTTCGGGAGGAATTGGCCAAGCTAAAGGCGGAGGTAGAGGAGGACCGGAATCAGCGGAGATGGAGCTCTGTCCGCGAGACTCGGCCAGATCCCGTACCACAGGACGCAGATATGCCGAACATGCCACTTCCTCCCAGGGGAGTAATGTCGTCACCACGCACTGGTGGGCTAGCCAATCCTCCTGCCCACCCCGCTATTAGGGACGATGACCTCATGCGTGCAGTGGCGATTCAAGCGGGTGCCATAGTGAGCGCACGGCTGGATGGGCTCGAGGCTGAGGGTCGTCTGCTGCCGGCCCAACAACTGCGACCGACACTATCAGCCGACAAAAAGAAGCGGGCAGCGAAAACTACAGCCCCCTTGGCGGAAGTAGGGACTGTTGGCTCTAAGACGGTAAGAGTCATAGATGCCACTAAGAAGCCACAGTCCACTACAGCTCCTGGAGTCGCTGAAAGCGCCACCGGGAAGAGGAACAAGAAGAGGATAAAGGGTGCGACTCAAGCGCTGAAAGAACCATCATCCCGCCCGCTACCACCTGCACCCAGCTCCATGTCTCAGGGATGGAATAAGGTGACGGGGGGCAAGAGGGGCAAGGGCAAGGGCCAACAGAGCCAAGCTCCGTCTCCTACCCAGCAACAGACGGAGAAGGCTAAAGCCAAGAAGCTCAAAGCTCCACGGTCAGCGGCAGTCGTGCTGACCTTACAACCGGGAGCTGTGGAGAGGGGCGTCACTTATAAGGACGTCATCTCGGAGGCCCGGACCAAAGTCCAACTTACGGACCTAGACATACCCGGTGGTCTGCGTTTTCGGCGCGCAGCAACTGGGGCATGCATCCTGGAGATCCCCGGAACATCTAGCGGGGACAAAGCTGACAAACTCGCGGAGGCGCTCAGAGCAAAAATCAGCAACGAGACCGTACGAGTGTCTAGGCCCTCAAAAACTGCTGAGATTCGCGTTACCGGCCTAGATGATTCTGTCTGCGCGGAAGAAGTGGTCGCTGCGGTGGCACTTGCCGGAGAATGCTCCGTTGGGGAGGTGAAGGCCGGAGAAATCCGTCGAGGATTTTCGGGGTTCGGCACGGCGTGGGTTCGGTGCCCTATTCTTGCAGCAAAGAGAGTGGTAGCAGGTGGCCGTCTCCTGGTGGGCTGGGTCTCTGCGCAGGTAAAGCTGCTAGAGCAAAGGCCCCTGCAATGCTACCGGTGCTTTAAGAACGGGCACGTGAGGGCGCAGTGTAAAGCGGAATCGGACAGGTCCCAGGACTGCTTCCAGTGTGGTAAGGGCGGTCACAAGGCAGCGCAATGCACTTCTCCACCGCACTGTGCTGAGTGTGAGGCTGCTGGGAAGCCAACAGGGCACAGGATAGGCAGCAAGACGTGCACTGCGCCAAAAGCTGCCAAAAGCAATAAAGGGAGTAAAGCTGCCGATGGCCTCCTGGCCCCCTCGCAGCCGGTCGAATCGCCTGCCACGGTACAGGCTGCGACTGAGGAGGCTCGAACAATGGCCGTCGATTAAATGGCCACAGTTGAGTTCCTTCAGGCGAACCTCAACCACTGTGCCAGAGCTCAGGATCTCTTCTACCAGAGCATGGCACAGTGGTCGATCCACATTGCGGTCGTAGCAGAGCCGTATAGGGTTCCTGCTCAGGACGAGTGGGTCGCTGATTTGGACGAAACCGTGGCCATTACAACGCGGAGCGCTGCCGGCTCCAGCCCGTTTAAAAGCGTCAAAAAAGGCCACGGTCACATCGCGGTTGTCTGTGGGGAATTGGCAGTGGTTGGAGTCTATTTTTCCCCCAACAAAAGCCTCGCAGATTTTGAGGGTTTCCTTGCCGAGGTCGATGCCGTAGTCGGTCGCCTGCATCCTTTCCCGGTCATAGTGGCAGGCGACTTCAACGCGAAATGTGTGGCGTGGGGAAGCCCAAGAACAGAGCCGCGAGGGCAGGCTCTCTTTGAGTGGGCCATTGCTTCCAATCTTACCGTCATTAACACCGGAACGGTGAACACGTGCGTGCGGCAACAGGGCGGCTCCATTGTGGACATCACGTTCGCCAGCGCCGCCCTGGCGCGCCGTGTCCAGGGATGGGAGGTAATGGCAGACACTGAGACGCTATCGGACCACCGATACATCCGGTTTGGAGTTACAGCACGCTCTGCACCCCCTCCCCCAAGGCGGAACGACCCGGCCGAAAATAGCCCGCGCTGGGTTCTCAGAAAACTCGACCGGGAGTCTCTGGAACTGGCGGCCTTGGTGCAGACCTGGAGTGCGGAACCAGAAGGCGCGGTAGACGTCGAGTCTGAAGCGGACTGGTTCCGCAAGTGCATGACAGAGGTATGCGACGCCGCCATGCCCAGAGCTAAGGCCTTCTCTCCTCGACGCTCCGTGTACTGGTGGTCTGCAAACCTTGCGCAGTTGCGCGAGGAGTGCGTGGCTGCCAGACGCCGGTACACGAGGCACCGCAGCGGACAGCGACGGGACGCAGCGACCGAAGCGGCTTTGTACGCCAGGTACAAGGACGCGAAAGTGGCTCTAAAAACCGCCATGGCAGCAGCCATTGATCGGTCACGGGAGGAGTTCCTGGAGATTCTTAACAACGATCCGTGGGGGAGGCCATACAAGCTTGTTCGGAAAAAGCTTCGACCCTGGGCCCCCCCACTCAGCCTCAGCTGCTTGATGACGTGGTCTCGGCCCTGTTCCCACACAGGCCGCTGCAGCGTCCTCCGCCCATGGCTCCGCCTAGAGCAGCCCAAGGGCAGCAAGAAGTCGAAGCGGAAACGCCACCTGTCACCGAGAGGGAGTTAGGAGCGGCGATACTCAGGCTTCGAGCCAAAAACACGGCTCCTGGGTTGGATGGAATACCAGGCAGGGCGTGGGTGCTCGCCATGGAAGCTGTGGCGCCGAGACTATGTCGGCTGTTCAGTGCATGCCTGGATCAGGGCTGCCTTCCTGGCACATGGAAGGTTGGGCGGCTGGTCTTAATTAAAAAGGAGGGTCGTCCTGCGGAGTCCCCATCGGCGTACCGGCCCATCGTGTTGCTTGATGAGGTTAGCAAGCTCTTTGAGCGGATTATTGCGAACCGCCTCATCAGGCACCTAGGGACGGACGGGCCGGACTTGGCGGAGTGCCAATACGGTTTTCGGTGCGGTCGCTCTACCGTGCACGCGATCCTGCGGGTAAAGGAGCTCGCGGCGGATGCAGTGTCCCAGGGAGAGGTCGTATTGGCAGTGTCGCTCGACATTGCCAATGCCTTTAATACCCTCCCCTGGGAATGCATTAACGAGGCACTGCTCTACCACCAAGTGCCCCACCATATCAGCCGTATTGTGAGGGCCTACCTCCATCAGAGGTACGTGGCCTTCCCCGGGCAACATGCGTGGGGCAGACGGGAGATGGTGTGCGGTGTTCCACAGGGGTCGGTGCTAGGACCACTCCTGTGGAACATTGGGTATGATTGGGTCCTGCGGGGAGCTCTCCTGCGTGGGGTCACCCTGATATGTTACGCGGACGACACACTGGTGACGGCGCGGGGGGCCTCGTTTAAGGAAGCCGCTATCCTCACCACGGCGGCAGTTGCGCACACAGTGGGCAAAATTAAACGGCTGGGCCTAGAGGTCGCCCTGAACAAATCGGAGGCCATTTGCTTCCACGGACCTCGCAGGGCGCCCCCGGTGGGGGCTCAGATCATCGTGGGTGGTGTCCAGATAGCCGTCAGACCAACTATGCGGTATCTGGGCATGACGTTGGATAGCCGCTGGAACTTCCAAGCCCACTTTGAGCAACTGACACCAAAGCTACTTGGTGCGGCGGGTGCGCTTAGTCGCCTGCTGCCGAACATTGGAGGGCCGAAGTCGTCCTGCCGGCGTCTCTATGCGGGAGTAGTCCGTTCGATGGCCCTGTACGGAGCCCCAGTGTGGGCTGAGGACCTTAATAGCCGGAGCTCCACCCAACTGCGCCAAGCGCAACGGGTAATGGCGATAAGGTCCATACGGGGCTATCGAACGATTTCTGGCGAGGCTGCATGTGTGCTGGCAGGGTCTCTTCCATGGGACCTGGACGCAAAAACCCTCGCATCTGCCTTTTTCTGGCGTGAGGAGGCGCGAGCCCGAGACTTCTGGCCAGCGCCGGCAGAGGTGAGAGCAAAACGGGAGGAGCTCTACCGTGAGGCAGTCGCCACGTGGATGGAACGTCTGGAGAGACCAAGTGCTGGTGTCCGGACGATAGCGGCGATCCGGCCGGTGTTACCACAGTGGCTGGAGCGCTCACATGGTGCTCTCACCTTCCGGCTTGTGCAGGTTCTCTCGGGGCACGGCTGCTTTGGGAGATACCTGCACAAAATTGCCGGCAGAGAGCCCACAGAAGAGTGCCACGAGTGTGGTGCCGCATCGGACACCGCACATCACACGCTAGAGGCATGCCCAGCGTGGGGGCCGGAGCGTGACGACCTAATTGCGACAGTGGGACAGGACTTGTCGTTACCGGCCGTGGTTAAGGCCATGGTAGAAGACGAGAAGTCCTGGGAAGCAGCTAAAACCTTCTGCGAATATGTCATGCTGCAGAAGGAGCAAGCGGAACGGGCCAGGGAGGTCGAACCAATGGCCGACCAACGGCGCCGCAGACGCACCGGGCGCAGGCGAGTCGCCAACGACCGCTGCCTGCCCCCGTAAGGGAACTTGGGATGACAGGCACGGGGACGTCTGTCATCCAAACACCTCCAAGTCCCGGCGAGGGTGGCCATTATATATGGCAAACGGCGATAGAGGACAACATGGGCTTCCGGAGGTGGTCCGGCTAACGGACAAGTGCTGGTGGTGCTGTAGAAGTTAAGCGCAAGCGTTCCTGCAGCCCACCGCTATAGCACACTGGCGGCAGACAGAGGGGTTTTTAGTGGGTATACCTGGGGTCTCATCAGCCCAACAGGGAGTCCCACATAACCGTTCCGGGTCCGTCCCCGCACCCGGACGGTATGCGTAACGCATTTTCCCCTCTCAAAAAAAAAAAAAAAAAAAAAAATATGTCGACGTAATAACTATATTTATGTTACGTCCGTTACGCCGAAAAAATCAGCTATTATGAATTATTTCCTGACTGCCATACTAGCGGTTCGTAAAATGACTGGATTATATGTTTCACAGGAGAAAGGATATTTGTGATAAAATCAGGATAATTTGATATGCGCACTAATGAGTTTGACATATCAACTACTTCTTTGTTTGCCACAAACTCGATTGTGGCAGTGGTGAAAAAGTGAAACTATGACAAAGACAAAAAATATGTATCTTTTTCTTTGTCACTCTTATTTAAATTAGCATAATTTCATCTCTTTCGGTAGTGGTATTATTACTTGGTTGTCTAGTCTATAGAATCATTGGTCTGAGATCTACAAGTACCTACACGATTTACAACCATAACCTCTCTCCTACTTACATTAGCTTCCCAATCTAGTCTTTTATTATTTTTTCTCAAACATGATCGGAAATGTATGCATTTATGTCACGAAATGAAGACATGAAGTTTCTTGTTTACGGCTCCCCCCATTTACTCTTGGCCGGCGGCCGTGAAGTAATGTATGGCGTAAGTATGAACGAAACATTATGGTGCTTTTACATGCTCGGGCTCTCGGCCGAATGATTCGGCCCACCCTAGTACACGCTCATTCGAGACAGACTATATAGATAAAATTTAAGCCAGACCATAGACAATTTAAACTTTTTCAGGTAGTTTCGGTGAGTTAAACGGTGTTTTAAATAGCTTTGGTTATTGAAACTATTTAAGACACTTTTTAAATAGCTTTACCCGAAGTGAAATTATTTAAGACACCTTTTAACTCAACCAAACTACCTGAAAAAGTACTTAAATTGTCTCTGGTCTGGCTTAAGTTTTCTCTATATAGTCTGTCTCGAATCATCGAGTACTAACATGGCCGAAACATTCGGCCGAGAGCCCGAGCATGTAAACGCACGGTTATTGTCCGCTGCTCGAACTTTTTTAATTTGCGTACTAACACTAAACTGACAAAGGAAAAATTACATACAGCCATTGACCACTAGATACTTTCGACATTAAAAAAACAAATTCTATGGTTTTATGTATATTTATGTGCGCTTAAACATGGCGGTTGAATAGCTCATTCAAATGGAATCTTAAAAAAATAAAAAAGGTGGCAAATTAAACAATTTTTTTCCTTATTAACTATTTACCTAGTAGTTATTTTAATTTTAATATTTCCTCACAATGTTTGAGAAAAGCACTATACCAGCCTCGGCCGGAAGAGAGATTGCAGGACTTGTTTAATCTTTTTTAATTTGCGTACTAACACTAAACTGACAAAGGAAAAATTACATACAGCCAATGACCACTAGATACTTTCGACATTAAAAAAACAAATTCTATGGTTTTATGTATATTTATGTGCGGTTAAACATGGTGGTCGAACAGCTCATTCAAATGGAATCTTTAAAAAATTAAAAAGGTGGCAAATTAAACAATTTTTTTCCTTATTAACTATTTACCTAGTAGTTATTTTAATTTTAATATTTCCTCACAATGTTTGAGAAAAGCGTTAGGTATACCAGCCTCGGCCGGAAGAGAGATTGCAGGTTTAATCCGGCCTCGTCCTGCAATCTCTTACTTCACGGCCTCTGCAGTAATGTACTATTAGAAAAACATTTGAAGACAACAAAAATGCCATGAAAAAGCTCTCCTTCAAATAATTTTCAAGCTGATGTGAGAAGGTACTTTACGTCTGATTTAGCCCATACTTGTATTGTTCGGTACCGACAAATATAAATAAAATATCTATATGTATTCAATTATTATATCAGTATCAGTACTTTGGTGTCAAAGGTATTTGAACCAGACTATCTAACACATGTACACTTCGATAAGCGTTTATAATATGACACGAGTTAGGTAGTAATTAAAGTTCAGGTCATCCACTTACTGTGTTAGGTACTCTATGTAAGTACATCATGTGTCAGTTTATTTTAATCGTGTTAGATAATTATTGTAGCTATGTACAATGTACATGGTTAGTAACAAAGTATGAGAACATGCATTGATTTTAATATCAACGTCTTAATTAAGTAATTCATTTATTTGATCGTGAACAAATTACCTATTTACTTTAATATGTTCGTTTAAAATTATTCACATTCTAGATCGAAATGAAATACTTTAACATATTTACAGCCTTTCAATTTACAGCAGCCTTTTATTTTATTTTTTTAATTACTTACAGCCTGAGGTTTCGAGTCCTTATTAGCACTCGTTAATGGGTTGAGTGAAGAGTATTGAAGACCGAATGAAGCCTGTGGAACGTGAGTTGGCGAGGACTCGAAACGTCAGGATGTGCCTAGTCAACATATGTACGCGATTCAATCTGTTTTAAAATGTTTGATTTAAATAAGTCCCTAGTTCACTACCAATCGCGGCAACCGAAGAAAATTTTTGAAATTCAATAATTAATTCTGCTAGGCGTCAGAGGCACTTTCACAAATCAATGAAGTATTTGAATTTAACAGTGATATAATTGTAGTTTAAAATACTCATCAACATTTCTATAGGTACCTATGCCTACAACAGCTAGTACAGTAGGTAGTCCAGGTGACAAAAACAGAATCCTTATAGTTTCGTCATGTTAGGGGCACCCCATTCGATCGATACACGTAATTATCGTAAACGTATGATGATGATTTCGAGGTTTTAATGATAAAAATTTGATAAGGTCGATTTTTTCTAATTATTTCTAACATATTATTCTGTCTAGCAGTTTTTGTTACTTATTATAACAATAAAACGAAATGCGGTGTGACAAAAAGGTTAAATAATACAAACGAACTTTTACCGTATAGTTTAGGGTAGGAATAAGATAAGATAAGATACGTTTATTGCACTCATATTTTAAACAATATGAACCCAGTAAGGGCACAGCAAACAATTACAAGTTTACTTATAGTAAATTACCTACAATATTCAATTAATATTTATTTTTGGCAAGACACTTCAGATATTGTTACAAATTACAGGTCAAATATTGATAGCTCTAGGTAATATTATAGATATTAAAGGTTCGTATAGAAACATCTTCAAAAAACTCTTGCAAGGAGTAGTAACTTTTGTTCAACAAGTATTTATATAAGGTAGCTTTAAATATTTTGGGGTTTTCAATTGATTGTATTGCTATTGGTATTTTATTGTATATTTTAATACACGAATAAATAGGTATAGACGAAATAAAGATGATTTTACAAAACAATCAGTTGTCAAATGTGCAGTTTGTCGAAGTTTGTCGGTTTTACTGTGCGCTTATCCCGTAATTAGGTATGTATATAGTAACAATTTTATGACTACGGATAATATATGCAAAAATCGGCTGGCAAAATGCACTAGTATACGGAAAATGGGTCCTCGATATTCAATACAAAAAAAATGTCAGTTCCGTAACGGCCCATACAAAATGTATGAAAAATGCGTACCAAAAATAAGGGACACTCTTTTTTTTTTAAATCAATACTAGTTACTCGTGATTCTGGTTATAAAACACCCCAAACTTCCTATATTAAAAAAAAAGAAAATCCTACACTTTTCTTGTAAATGCCCTAATAATCAGTAGTTTGACAAACCATACACACCTTCTTAGCCTCATTTCTACAAACTTCAATAGACAAATGTCAAAAGGTGGTTCTTATTCTTAGAGCTCTTCCGTGCTTAAAGCTCACAAAGTATAAGTTTTTGATTGAATGATTTTCTTATCGTATGACTTTATAAAGGTACGAAACGGTCCATAATGCGTAGTCCGACACGCACTTGGCCGGGTTTTTTAATACAACAGCCGTAAAGACACTTTTGACGTCTCACCTAATTCTAATGGAGCACCTAATTCGTTTTCCTTGTCTTTAAGCAATGCTTGTGGCTTCCGCCATGGATTAAGGAAGAACTGAAATAGCGCAGCTAACCAACGCGCAACGAATAACGATAGATTAGTCGACCTACTTAAGTGAACCACTGTCTTCGTCGCCTACGTAGGTGGAGGTAACGAACTGTCCTCTTTTCCCGGTCCGGGTGTCTATTGTTATAAGCTTTCGCGAATTTTAAGCTAGCGTTTGTTTGGACCGGTAATTTCTGACCCTATTACTCTTTACCCTAAAAAGATAACCTACCTACACAATTTTTTTTTAAATCTACCCACGGTGACTAGGTTTTGGTGGGGTGGCCCTCTACATCCCTAACAATTTTTGTCCTAAAATCACTTGCCCTAACCGTTTTGTCCTAATGGGCATTAGCTCTAACGATCTATTGCCATAACAATTATTTTCCATAACGTAATGGTTGCCCTAAACCTCATTTGGCCGAAGCATTTTTGGCATAACATCAATAACCCTAATGTGTTTTGGCATATTCATCGCGATCCCTAATAACGTTTGTCCTCATATCTCTTGCCATAACTATTTTATCCTAACCGGCATTAGTCCTAACAATCAATTGTCATAATAATTATTATCCATAATGTAATGATAAGTAGTCCTAAAACTCATCTGTTCGAAGCATGTTATCATATACATACGCAGTCTTGTACCAGTTTTAACCATATTTTAGTTGGACTGTACCAAAGGTGGGTCTTATAAAATTTGGTCGAAAGTGGAGTAATTATGACATATATTTGAAATGATTGTAATAAACGTATATAACAAGTCACAATAAGCAGCTTTTAATTGAAAAACTTTTTTTTTAAATTAAAATGGCTGAGATCGAGCGCTTCAAAGATCGAAGTTTAAGGCACGTCGGTTTAGGTACGACGACGAGCGAAGCGAGGAGGAGTGTTAGGTAGAACTGCGACCTAACAGCGCGCGAGCCGAGCGAGCGAAGCGAGCGTGCCGCGGCAGCGGCCGGCGAAGCGCCAGAACCGACTTCTTTACATAACACTCTTTACAAAGTACAAGTTTGTATTAATTAATTAATTAATTTGGGCTAAGAATCTTTAGGATAAATAATATTAGTTGTAACGTATATAACACATCACAATAAGCAGCTTTTAATTGAAAAACTTTTTTCTAAAATTGAAAATGGCTGAGATCGAGCGCTTCAAAGATCGAAGTTTAAGGCAGGTCGGTTTAGGTACGACGACGAGCGAAGCGAGGAGGAGTGTTAGGTAGAACTGCGACCTAACAGCGCGCGAGTCGAGCGAGCGAAGCGAGCGTGCCGCGGCAGCGGCCGGCGAAGCGCCAGAACCGACTTTTTTCCATAACACTGTTTACAAACTACAATTTTGTATCAATGAATTAATTAATTTGGGCTAAGAATCGTTAGGACAAATAATATTATGTAGCTATTACAATAATAGGGAAAAACGTCATTAGGCCATATAAAATTAGGAAAAATAATGATTAGGACATATGATCAATAGGACAAATAGTCATTATGGAACATAACATTAGGATATGTAATCAATATGTCAGGTAACATTAGGACATCAAACATTAGGGCAAACTAAAATCATCCATTCAATGAGAGGGCAATCAAAAATAGGGCAAATGAGTGTTAGGACAAATGATTATTATGGCAAAAAAGTATTAGGGAACGCAAAAATAGGATAAAAAACTTTAGGGATCCCAATATAGATCCTTTTGGTGACTATCCAATGTTTGGCAATGGCAATTGGCTCATCTGGTTTACTAATGTTTAACCAAAACAATATTGGCAAATTTTCATTTTACAAAAAACATTTCACCAAAGCATTATTTGGCAAATATGTTATTCCGCAAATGTATCGTTTGACAAAAATTAATTTGACAAATAATCATTTAGTAATTAATACATTAGTACAATGTGTTAAAATACCAAGTATCAATAAAAGTTATTTATTAAATCACACGAAGTTGGTCACAATTACAATAATAAGCCTAAAAATAAAATTAAAACTAAAACACATAATCAAAATAACAATACAAAAAAAAGTCATGTGTTAACATCCACAACGCAGGCTAAGTATCAATTGTATATTTTTATAATATAAAAAATAATATTTTATTAATAATATATTTGGTAAATTTATGCATTCACCAAATGTCATTTAACAAATTGTTATATGATAAAACGTTATTGTTGAAGGTACGTACGTGTCGCGCCATAAAAGTATATTTCAAAAGTCGGTTCTAGCCTAGCTGTATGGTCGCCGTTCAACCTAACACTTCTCCTCGCTTCGCTCGTCGTCGTACCTACACTGGCTTGCCTTAGATTACGATAAGTAGGGAAATTTCTAAGGATATATGTCTTAAAAAGTAAGATTTTAAAATTCATACAATTGTGCTTGTGTAAAATATATTTCATTGAAGTAAATAGGCGTTGAAACAATAGTTTGAAACATGTACTTAATTTAATCATATATAGAAAATAGTTATCAACGATTATTGAGAAACGATTATTCAGATGTAAAACTATTAAAATCTCTGTCAGTTCGTTTAAAATTACGATAATGATGATTGAAATATATGATTTGTGTCAAAATAAAGTGTATCAATTCGACCCATAACATAATAGGTATAAACTATTACCGAAACACATGGCAAACAATACATTAAGTATAGCAAACATTTTTTGGCCAATGGTAGATTTATTATTTATTAACTTTGTTGTTAAATAATCATTTGTCAAAAAGATATATTATAAAATGAAATTTTATTAGTTAATTATTTTGTAACTAATAAGAACAATTTGTCAAAAATGTTGTTGTAAAAAAAAGATATTTTGCCAGTAGTTGGTCGCCAAGTGTCAATTTGCTAAACAACTTTTGGTCAAACGACAGGACACCGGCTCACGGGCTCAGCTACTATTAAATCTAGTTTTCCTCACACAAACTTTCGCGTTTGTATTTGTACACATTATAAACATAGAACAGGTATATCGCGAATTTAGTTAATTTACCTTAATATACCGACCATGTAGCACCAACTCCAGTGACAATCGGAGACTTTACACTCGAAGTTGTAGACGATTATATATACCTTGGACAAACTGTCCAGTTAGGTAGGTCCAATTTCGAGAAAGAGGTTAATCGTCGAATCCGACTCGGTTGGGCAGCGTTCGGGAAGCTGCGACACATCTTTTCGTCCAATATTCCGCAGTGCCTGAAGACGAAAGTCTTCGATCAGTGTGTGTTGCCAGTGATGACATACGGTACTGAAACGTGGTCGCTTACAATGGGCCTCATAAGAAGGCTCAAAGTCACCCAAAGGGCAATGGAGAGAGCTATGCTAGGAGTCTCTCTGCGAGATCGTATCAGAAATGAGACCATCCGCAGCAGAACCAAAGTAACCGATATAGCTCTCCGAATCGCTAAACTTAAGTGGCAGTGAGCGGGGCACATTGCACGTAGAACCGATGGCCGTTGGGGCGGAAAGGTTCTCGAGTGGCGACCGCGTACCGGAAGGCGCAGCGTGGGTAGGCCCCCCGCAAGGTGGACTGATGACCTGGTGAAGGTCGCAGGAGTCCGCTGGATGCGGGTGGCGCAGGACCGGTCATTGTGGAAATCTTTGGGGGAGGCCTATGTCCAGCAGTGGACGTCTTTCGGCTGAAATGATGATGATGATGATGAATATACCGACGTTTTGACAGTTTCAACTATCATGGTTGACACATAATAAAACTGTGACGAAGCGTCGGTACATGAAGGTAGGTAAATTAACTAAAATCGCGATAGACCTGGTTTATGTTTATAATAATTCATCACACTTGCTCGTAAATGGTGATATCATATGCAGCATACTTAGACCTAATGGCCTATATTATGCCCCCGGTCGTAATGGATTTTCATACTACTTTTCCGCCCGTGCGGCCCCCCGGGGGCCCCGCGCCGTTCACCCCGGTGTGCTGTGGATTGACTGTGCTACTACACTACCGCAAATAATTATTGTTTATTTGTTTGCCTAGTAAATTTATATATTTCCTCGATAATATGATGAAAAACATTGTATGTATCATGGAATTCATGAGTCGTGTTCTAATGAAGAAATTAAGAAGTTCGATAAATTGACACTCGTTTGCAATATCTTGTTTACCGCCCATAACCACAGAATAAATAATTAACTTCATACACAATTTAGGTACTATTTTCTACTCCAGCACTTCTGTCAATTATAACATTTATTTATAGTGAAGTATGAATATCTTTTTTTTTTTTTAATTTAAGGTTAACCAACAATTGTTGACATCAATACATACACTTACTTACAAAGCTCAAACATATTTAAGGAGTGGTGTCACAATTACTTATAGGTAAAACACCGCATGCACAACATTCTGGATAGGTATTAACAACTATAAAAATCTATAGATTAAAAAAAAAAACTTTAACCATACACATTTTAGATTATAAATAGAATACACTTTAAGTTAAATTAAAGTTAAATTCTGCTTAAAAATAATACATTTATTTAAATATTTTCAGCGCCAGTGTAAGGAAACTTGACTTAATTTTGTAAAAAGCACTTTCGTACACTTTTTATAAATGTTTTAAGCGAATCAAAGTGCATATCCGCCATGTCACTGCAACCATTGGCAATTTTACAAAGTCTGCGTATCGGGGAGTTAGCACCTGATTCTGATCCTCTGAGAGGCGGGTATAAAGGGGTGATAGGATTTCTGGGATAACGAGAAGGAGCGCGGAAATTTAGCAGTAATAGTAGTTGTGGACAATCTATAACATGGTTTACTAATTTGTGCAGGAATGTTGCATCTAAGATCACCCGTCGGTGTTCCAGTGAATCCATTTTAAAATGTCGCAGTTTTTTTTGTATATCGATCTTTTGGCTACAACACGTGCCTGAAAAGTCAAATGACGAGTAAACCTCTTTTGTATCCACTCTAACCGTAAGGAGTGAGAAGCATAATGTGGCCGCCAGACGACGCTGCAATATTCTAAAATACTTCTTACCAAACTGTTATAGAGTAGTATTTTGGTTGTTTATTTTAACTATAAAACTGAATTCAACTAGCGTGTATATTGCGTAAGTGTGTGATTACGAAGCAATCAAAGTACTTAAATCTGTTTGTATACATTTCACATTTCTATTGAACACCACTGTAGGTAGTGTAGGTACCTACAAAATTATTGTACATTTGAGCTCAAACAATTTGACTGACTCGATTGGCGATTGACTGTGTTCGCTGAACATGTGAACACACTGCACCTTAAAGTGGACGATAGTGATCAGTGTAAGAGTCACACTGGCGCCGTCTCCTCTGTAACGACTGTAACACTAATAGACTCCTATCTTATCGCCGTAATTTTTGAGTTAGATATCATTACCTACCTACAGGGGCTACAGGGCACATTTATTTATTCTGTGGTGATGTACAGAATTGATACCTTGAATTTAAAACAGTTTTTCATATAGGTACTTAAAAAAAATTGAGGCACTTAAGTACAACCTATTAGGCGCAACTTTTGCTATTCCAATATCATATTGTTACGAAAACATGGGAATTTCAAAGAACAAAAAAAAAACAATACCCACGAAATTTTTTATTTGTATTACCTACTTGTGTTTCTAGTATAAATATAAATCTCAATGATCAAGGAAAATGATGGCAATCCTCTTTTTGCGTCGAAGATAAAATATGAAACCATGGCCTTTCAGAGCGGCCGACTCCAACTTGACTGGTTTTAGAACTGCTAAGAACTTATTATTTTTTTTTTTTAAATGGCATCGCGCTCCTGGCGCATTCAGCCAGACAAGTAGTAAAAGCAGGGAAACGGAATTAAAGGTATAAAATACGGATTGGACAGAATTTGGAAAAAAGGATCAGATCAGGAAAGGATTAGGTCATAATATTATAACTTGATATCGTTACGTGAAAGGAATGAACATAATATTTTATAAATAGGTATGGATATAGATAAATCATAAATATGAAGGAGTGATGAAATGGATGTGGGAAACGGAATATTGAGAATTGACAGCTGACTAAATAATGCGGACCGGTCATAAAGGTTACAATTATTTGAAAGGAATATATGATTGAGGTCCGCGGGATCAGCTCCGCAAATACATGCTGAACTGGCCACACGTCCTAGACGTGCCAGATGTTCTGGCGTACATGTGTGACCTAACCTCATTCGAATCAACATGCTGGTGAAAGGTTTTGATAATGATACTTTGGCAAACCAAGGTTTGGCAGGAATGCACGGTTGTATACGTCGATAGTGTGGAGCCACAGTCTCTGCACCAGATGACCACAGTTCCATCCAAGCCCTACGCAGATGGAACTTTGGTAATACTAAAAGATCTTCAACAACATTTTTGTATGGGGACATGTCCCCACAACTAATGGCATCTCGAGCTATCTTATCCACCTTTTCATTACCCTTAATCCCTCTATGTCCTGGGATCCAGGCAATGGAAACAGAATACCCTTTTAGATGGCATTTCAATAATAGGCTACGTATTTGATAAATTAGTGGATTGTTACATTTTGATTTAAATGGATATCTTGAAATTGCTTGAAGTGAGCTTAAGGAGTCAGAAAATATAATGGATTTTTTAAGATGCATTATAATAATGAATTCAATTGCTTTCAGGATTCCAAGGCACTCACCACTGTACACGGAGGATTCGGGAGGCAACTTAATCTTTTGATATATATTAGACTGAGTATGAAGTACACCAATGCCAACACAGCCACTAACTGACAGCTTGGAAGCGTCTGTGTACAAGTGATGAGTACCCTGGCCATGTGTTCCAATAAAACCTAAAAATTGTTGACAATGCTCCACATCATATTTAAAAATACCTATATCAAGGAGAACTGGAGGATCCTGAATTAGAGATTCATATTCATACTGATATATGGGATGTGTTGAAAAGCTAAAGGTAGGGGCTGGGAAAGACATGAGTTCTTGAAAGCTGTTTATTAAACAAGGAGGGTGTTTATGTGTCCAATAATTGGAGTTAGATATCTGGAATAAAAGGTTTGGTAAAATAGACCACAGTGGATGATTTGAAAATTGAGAGCATCGGAAAATGTACCTATCACAAAGATATTGACGTCGTAAATGAAGTGGCGGTTCAACACACTCAACTTGCATAGCTTTTATTGGACTGGAATTCATAGCTCCACAAATTACTCTTAGAGCTTTGGACTGAATACCATCTAGCTTTTTAAAACCTGCAACACTTCCCGGCTCAAGCAGAAATGTTCCATAATCCAAGATACTCCTTATCAGGGCATTATACATAAGTTTCAAGCAATATGGGTGAGCTCCCCACCAAACTCCTGATACACACCTGAGAATATTCATATTTCTCTCACACTTAGAAACTATATAATTACAGTGTGGCAGGCCAGATAATTTTTTATCAAGAACAACTCCTAGGAATTTAGTTTCGTCTTTAATGGGAAGGGTGCAGTTATCAAATTTGACATGGAATGGAGGAGGAAGCAATTTTCTCGTGAATAAAACTACTACACTTTTTGTAACGGAAAGTTCTAACCCATTAGTATCAAGCCACATCTTCAATAAACCTAAAGAGTTTGTGATGGTCCTGCTGGCCTGCTCTATAGAAAGATTTGGTGTATATAACAATAAATCATCAGCATACTGCAAGGTCCTTACCAAACCATTTAGGGATGATTCTAAGTCAAAAGTATAAATATTGTACAACAAAGGGCTTAGTACTGATCCTTGAGGAAGTCCTCTCCACACAGTGCGAGAAATTTTATTGTTATCATCCACAAGAAGGTTAATTGATCTCTGAGACAACATATTTACTATGAAGTTAGTTAACATTGTTGGTATACCCAAAATATGCAGTTTTGTTTGAAGTATGGAGACTAAAACATTATCATAGGCAGCACTGATGTCTAGAAAAGCAGCTACTACTGATTCTTTTTGAGAAAAGGCTAATTGGATATCAGAAATTAGTATTGCTAGACTATCATATGTAGACTTACCTTTGCGAAAGCCAAATTGACTATTGGACAGTAATTTATTCTTTTCAACATAATATTCCAAACGATTTTTAATTAAATGTTCAGCAACTTTAGCAAATACAGAAGAAAGGGCTATTGGTCGATAAGAAGAGATATCTGTTGTTGGCTTACTGGGCTTTAAAATTGGAATAACTACTTGGGATCTCCATGAATCCGGAACTATGCCAGTTTGAATAACTGCATTAATTATGTGCAGATAGTAAGATAAAATGCTATCACTTGCATTAGCCAAGAAAGAATAGGGAACACCATCTTCCCCAGGTGCAGTATCTTTCATATTTTTTAAAACACCTTTTAATTCATCAAATTTAAATGGGCTATTAAAAGTATTGCAATTAGAGGGGTAGAATACAAAGGGAAGAGGTTGAAAAACATACTGTTCAGGGACTGAGGCGGGTGCTAGTTTATTCATATATTGCTGAGCGAGATTAAGGGGCAGCGGGGGACTAGAAGGCTTATTGTATGCATTTTTAAACCTCTTTATATTGTTCCACACTATGGAGGGCTTAACATTAGGGTTAAGGGATGCACAGAACCGTTTCCACCCTTCAAATTTTTTCTTCCGTAATAATTTTTTTGTATCACGTGCAATCTGCATGTATAATTCAAAATTCTCATTAGTCATGAAGTGACGGTATTTTCTTTCTGCCTCTAAACGTTTCTTAATGGCTTTAGAACAATCTCCATCCCACCAAGGAGGAGAGGGAATTTTACCGATTGCACTATTTTTCAGAGGGAATGTCGTATCAGCAACTTCAATCATTACCCGTGCTAAAGCAACTGAGCAACTGACTACATCATTTACATCATTTACATTGGGCAACTCAGACATTTTCTCTTCAACTCGGCTTATAAAGAGTTTCCAGTCCGGGTTACATAAGTTATATTTCAGCATTGGGCTACGTTTTGAAGATGGAGGGATAGATGAAGGAAATGAGACTACAATGGGATAATGATCACTACCAAATGAAGATTCTAAAGTATGCCAGGTGAAGGTAGATGCAAGTTCAGCAGAGCAAATGGATAAATCAACAGCACTGACCGATTCTGAGGGAGCTGTTTGGCGTGTAGGAGAACCAGTATTTAGTACACAGAGATTGAATTCATCTAATATCCGTAAGACGCGTTCTCCGTTATAATTGGATATTGAACTCCCCCAAAACTGGTGATTAGAGTTTAAGTCTCCTAAAATTAAAAAAGGTCTAGGAAGAGAGGAAATTATATTTTCTAATTGATCAAAAATGAATGATGATTGAGATGGAATATATACAGAAACAATGCATATGTTATTTACAATGGCAGCAATGATGGAAAGATCATCACTGTGAGATGGAAGATGAAGAGGGGTAAATGATGAAGAATTCCTGACGAGCAAAGCTACTCCACCACCAGCCCGCCCGTCAGGACGGTCCTCTCTGAGGCATGAGTAACCTGAAGCACTAAGAAAAGCCCCAGGTTTAAGCCATGTCTCCGAGAGGGCAACAATGAAAGGATTATATTTATTTAACAAATGAATTAAATCTTGTTTTTTATTAATTATACTTCGACAATTCCATTGAAGAATTTGGTCCATTATTAATAGTAAAAGCTAGATTTTCGAGTAAAGGGGCAACGTGGGACGATATAATAACATTAGGCTTGGAAAGGTGATTAATTAAGGACTGAATAGAGTCAGCTATATCTTCTTCTTTATCAGGCTCCTGCTGTCTAAGTGCACACCCATTAGAGGGGGAGGGAATAGAGAATTCCCTAATAACTGCCTGATGAGCAGCCACGTCATAACCTTTGACAGTCTTTTTAATAGCAGAGCGAGGTTTCATAAATATAGGCTTCCTATTACTATTATTTTGACTACTATTTTGACTAATAACTGGTCTATTGCCTGGATGACTGCTTGCATTTGGAACTGAATGCTGAACTCTACGGGGTGAATCTGTTTGAGGAGTGTTTGTGGGTTGAAACTTAAGAACATCTGCAAATGAGATTGAGGCGGCCGGATGTAATTTAACAGCTTCACTATAGGATATGCAGTTATTAGCCATAGTGATTTTAATTTCCCTCTGTCTTTTGTGCTCTGGGCATGACTTATTTGTGGCGAAATGAAAGCCATTGCACAAACAGCAAATGGCCTCATCCTCCTCCACAGAACAAGCATGACCGAGATGCATCTGCCCACACTTGAAACATTTTGGTTTTGATCTGCAATTGGTCTTGGTATGACCAAACTTAGTACAAGAAAAACACTGTATAGTAGGGAAAATATACAATTCAACAGGAATTGCATTGTAGCAAGAAAAAATTCTTTTCGGTAAAATTTGACCGTCAAAGGTTAAGACAACTGTCTCAGAAGGTTGCCAGGAAACAGAGCCATTAACAACCACTCTGTGGTTTAGACGTCGCACTTTGAGAACCTTTCCACACCCAATGGGTACAGAAATATTTAGGACAATTTCCTCATCCGTCCATTGTTTTGGAATGCCTCGAACCAGACCCATACGAGTCACTGAAAAAGTTGGTATATATGCTGTATAATTCTCTTGCTCCAGACAAGAATCAGTGACAAACAAATTTGCATCTATGTGGGATGAAAAAGCCATTGCTATTCTGGTCCTACCTATGCGCTTCACACTTCCATTTATAATATTCTTGAAGCCCTTTTTAACTAGAAATTTACCAAAGGAGACCGGGTGCAGAGACGAGTTAGGCTCTGTCTGTTTAAGTTGAACGTGCACCGTAAAAGGCGCAACGTCTGAGGATGAAAATAAATTTCTGCCTACCTTTGTGTTGCTACTGTCGGATTCAGACTTACTTGTCGAGTTTGATTTGTTTAAAGTGTCGGAATTTAATTGATTTGAATGAGATTGGGTCTCTAGTGGTTTTTCTGGTTGTACAGTTTCGCAATCGCATGTATACTCCCCACCGCTATTCTTTCTCCTTTTTTTATTGCAATTTTTGCATCTTTTAAACATTTTTGGTCTTTTAAGATCACTTCTGCTGCATACAGAAGTGTCCGTGTCCATGTTGCTTGATTCAACCTCAATGTTCATCGCAACCTGGAGGCTACCGCCTCCAGGATCGGGGGGATCCTCCCCCATCAGATTATAAACAAAATAACTTACCTAATATGTAATATTTACACTATTTATATAGAAAAAACAATAATTACAAAAAATGCTAACTAAATTATATACAAACTACCACTATCCTGATCTTAATCCTATTATAAATTAAATTAAAAGAAAGAGAAACACCAAAACACAACCGCCACGTTTCACGTTTCCCGCGCTTTTTTTTTTCTAAGAACTTATTCCATTCTTCAGTAGATACACCACTTTATAGCCACTCCACACAATGGGCCATCAAGGGCAATTATACGGGACGTAACTATACAGCAGAACGGGATGTCAGTATTGCGTAACCCCTCTCACTCATAATTGCGTCCCTTTATCATCGCCCATCATGGCTCATTATGTGGAGCGGCCATTAAGTTTTAATACCTACGCTGAAATTCGTATTGCTCACACTTTGTTCATATTGTTTCTCTCAAAAATAAAAGGATTTGGTTCTGAGATCGAAGTTGGCATCGATATATGTAGAGACTGTAAATACTTACGTGTACTTAACACTTTCACAGCCTGCGCTATCAACTTAGCTTAGTCGGACTCTAATGGCTTGGGTACGGACATTGAAATGAAACATAAATATTATATTCTTGAAAATATTTTATTGCATTTGGTAGTTCTAAAAATATAAGGTTTAATTGACATTTCGATATAATTCTCTACTCAAATATTTTTTTGCTACCTAACTTACATAGATAATGTAAGTGATAAATGTACCTAACAATAATAAAGTATGGTTTATCACACAGCTGGTATTCAACATATAATATATCTGCCTGATAAACTTTGCATATGTACCTAAGTTAATTTTTAAACACTGCATTCTCTTGATAGATACTATTTCATGTCATGATAAAATTAAACGCGTGCAAAATTGCCGTATCATTATATCCAAAATTTGAAAACAACAATGTTACAGAGGTAAAACTAAGATTTATAATTAATATACCTATCGATTTACATCCGTAGAACGTAGGGAGAGTCAAACATAATAAACAACATGCCATTGACATGATTCAGATATGAAAATTGAATAACAATTCAATGTCAGTATTACTTCGCTACGCTTACACATATCATATGTAGTTTGCTAAGTGTAAGCGCTCGCGCCCAATGTAGTTTCAATATAATTTTGATACCTAAGTCAATTGCACGCTCGAGAACACTGGCCAGTAAATTTGTTAGAGAACGATAACCTTTGTATACCGTTATAACATCAACGATGACATAGCATAATATATAGCTTCGATATATATTATATTATAACATTTATAACCGTCTGCGCAGAGTACTTATAATTAACTTAACTAATTAAGTAAAACAAAACAATATAATATCATGAGGTAGGAACCCTAATTACATTTTCACTAATATTGCAAAACGTAATAGTTATAGGGTTTTAATAACTTTGTGATTTGACATGGACTGGAATAATAAATTCCAGTATTTCCGTTACGTTACAGTATTATATATATAGGAACTTATCAAAATTAACGTTACTCACACATTACTCATAACTGGTGTGATATTTGCAAATGTTATTTGTACCTAAACGACACGTGAAGTAAATACAATTAATTTCGATTGCACACATTTATGTCCAAAGGTCAATTAACTAAATTGTGTGTAATAGGGGGAATCTTTTACTTGCATTTTATGCTTCATTATTTACATATACCTATATAAAATGCAAAATCTCTTTGTTATATTTTTCTGTATCTCACTGAAGTAATAGTCTCAAAGTATAAAGAAAATATCTTTGGAGAATAGACCACGATAGGGCCCGTAGCAAAGTTCGCTGCCGTAGCACAATTTCTAGAACCAAATATCCTAAGTACGAAATTTCTAAAGACATAACCTCGAAAGTCAAGATTGCTAACGTACGAAATTCCTAAAGATGCATGTCCTTATACACTTTTAATCGAAAGATTTCATTCTCGAAAGTCAATATTCCTTTTTTCAAAATGCCTAATGTAAATATTTCGAAACTCAATAATTCTAGTGTTCTAAATAACTACGTATATGTACAAAACTTTTCTTCCAAGAGGTTTACCATACCCTATGTCATAAAAATGCGGTCAATAGCATGTTCGGCCTATGGATGAATTACCCAATATTAATTTTCCCAAAGAGTTTGATTCTTATATGGTTACACAAATGCTTAGGGAAATAGAAAAGTAGGGAAAAACACGACTAGGAATAAAACGCTTAGGGAAAATTAATATTGGGTACTTAATACATCTACACACTCATACATTTTAAACTTAGGTCAACTAAACGAAGGAAAAATGTCGTTGGTATTTTCGTACATTAGCAGTATTGTACTTTAGAAGTATAAAAATTGGTCAATTAGCCGTAGGACGTGCATCTTTAGGAATTAAGTAGGTACGTTAGCAATCTTGGTTTTTAATATCATGTCTTCAGAAATTTCGTACTGAAGATATTTGATTTTAGAAATTATGCTACGGACGTACGGACCCGATAATGGCGATAATAGGTTATGTTTTATTTATTATCATCACGCATAATACATATGTAAATACTTACCTACCTATATTTTAATCTCGATTTTAGTATTGACGGTGTACAGGCGGTGGTACCTACTTATACTGATAAACAGTGGCCAAATCATATGAACAGGATCTTTTTTTTACATTTTTAGTTTTTTTAATGTTTATTAAGAATATGTCAATAATATCAATGAGGAAAAGTTTTACTCAGTTTTCATGAAATTTTCAAAAAATTTAAAAAAAATCATTTCTATTCGCCGCCGTTAATATTGTAGCTTGTAAAACTTACGCGGCCTTTTTATTTGAGGATGTCAAATTTCATTCAGTACTTTTATATTTTTTTTCCCTCCATTTACCCTCTAGATAATATAGTGACATTTCATACGCGTTAAAAACATAAAACGAATCCGTATTTCGGATAAGTCGCTTTATGAAGGTAAATAAATACGTAATGAAAGATTGACATGATAAATTACGTAACCACATTAATTACTGAGTTCAAACTTTCAACTACTTCAGGCCTTATTGCAAGGAAAGTCCCACCAGATTTCGATGACCTTGATGTGTCGACGCCCGATAGCCTCGGACGAAGACCAAGCCAGAAGACCAGCCAAATTTATTAACTGTTATTACAGTTATTAAATATCATTCGCACCTGCGCATTTTTCTGGTATTCATTTGTTTGGCAACACTATCCGTTTAACGGCCCGACGATCGAAAGCCACTAAATAAATTATTGATTTAATTTCTAAATATTGAAATATTATAAATGTAATTTTTATTTTTAAGCTAACGCTTTTTCTAGTTTCAATTACAGCTTACGATGGATCGACATTTTCGTGAAACGAAAGCTGTCTTTTCATCAAGGTCATCGAAATACGGTGGGACTTTCCGTGTACCTAATAAGGCCTTTAGGGAATATAGATTTTTTTGTAGTAGATAAGTCAAAACCAGTATTGTTTATAGATACAATTCTCAATATCTAATAAAGCGATTTCATGTCTGTATTGTTAATGTTCGGTTAATAGATTGCAAAATAACGATCAATCATGTTGTATGAAAGGTACCTAACCTCTTGATTTATGCCTTATTGAAGAACTTGAAAACTGCTACCAAAATTCTAAAATATGAAGATTCTACATTGTTTAAAATATTTAATGTCAATTGAATTATGTATATCAATTGGTACACCTATACTTAATTAACAAATAACATTGTACACACGCGTTCAAAAGTGCATGGGCAATTTATGATTGAATTCATTCATAAACTGCCTATGCAATTTTGAACGCGTGTGTACAATACGAATGAAGCGCAATTTTGAATCGAACTTGGTGATTCTAACCTGCTTTCCGATGGCTTATTTGATTCTTTGATCGGATTTGATTCTGGCCGAACCACACCCAGTGACCAGCGAGTAACAAGGTCCAATGAGGCATAATATATCTTACTTACAGTCTAAATATAACGGTTAATATATAAATTATTAGGTACTTAAGATGACAACTTAACAGGCAACGCATAACCAACAAGTTAACGTAATGATTTCTGCTTGAAACAACATCACATGAAAATTGTGTGCATTCTAACTCTGTAACATACATGTACATACACATGTATTGTACATTAATTATATGTAATCATTGATTATGGTTCAATATCATAGACTAAACTTTTGCCTGTTAATTTAAACGTCACAGTTAGTACGTACCTACTCTAAATGTATGCTAGAAGTTTCAGGATATCTCCTACACTGAGTGTCGAAAATTGACGTTCGCTGTTACAATTTCGAAGTTAAACTAGACGGCCCAATCATCCTATTATAAAGTCTAATATTAGCATAGTAGCATCCTGTTGCTATGCCACTTTCTGGAACGTGCTACTGAAGTTTAGTCACGGTCATTGTCGTTGCTGTGGTTGCTCTTATGTCATTAGAATATGATGAAACTGTAGTGTGAACGGTAACATAATATACATTTAGATATGTAGCTCGTAGACACAGTTTAGGATATGAATTTAATTAATCCGTATTCAAAAATGGAGAGTACTCATAAAATACCATTTATGTAACTTGGAACAACCGTGGCAAATTGGCAATCCTCCTTTAGCGATATACAAATGCGTGGTTTAATAGTAGTTAATGTGATTGTTTATAGTGAAAGGCATTAAAACTCGAGTGTGGGTTTATGAAACGAGGCGGCAGCCCAGTTTCATAATAACATCACACGAGTGTTTTAATGTCTAATTATTTACAATTACATACACTGCTTTATATATTACACACATATCATGAGCGCATCTCCATGATGCGTTCAAACCGCATATATATCGAATTATCGACCGCAATTACGACTTATGGATGAAAAGTTTTCACAAGTTTTCAGACATTCAATTTATGACATTTATATTTTTAAAATTCAGGGACAAACTAGAGTTGCCCCAATTTTCATATCGTTCAATATCAAATAACATGCGACTTGCGTGCAACATTGTTTACAATGAGGATTATCGCAAGTCGATTTTCCGCTAGGGGCGCTAGTGGAACGTGGGTCCTGCGGGAACATTTCAAACGTCACTTTGACAATTCTTTTAATACTGACGCAGGACCCACGCATGAGTGGCGCCGCCTGGTGAGTGACAATACGGTAGCTCCCATTGACACTTCGTTTCGAACAAAAAGTCATGTCGACTGATATTAGAACAGAATCAAATCAAGTTTCCTTGTTTGTCAGCGATGTTCGAAATTTAAAAGATATATTATCGAATATGAGATAATATAAATTAGCTATAGTCTGACAAGCCAAGGCTGCAGTATTTTTTTTAATTATAAGTATGTGCGTCCCTTTTTTCGGTATAAAAAAATACATTTTAAAAATTCTACTTCAGCCTTGGCTTGTCAGACTATAGGTACATATAATAACATTTTCACAGATAAGAAATTTGTTGTAACAAAAAAGTTTATTATTATGGGGGTGTTTATATGCAGGTTTTGCACGCATTATAGAGGGCTAATCATAATGATATGTGGGTATATATAAAAAAGTTATGACTCTCAACTTTACACATACCTATTACATTATTGTTTGGATGTTGACCTTCATTTAGTAGTAAACCTACCTATTGGATACCCATTAGTTCACAAGAGCACGAATTAGATAGAATGCGCATAAGCCGTTAATGAGGAAACATTGAATATTTCTTTAAACTTTTAGCACGGGAAATCGTAATCGCACCTACCTTCTATAACGTGCTATACAGTGTGTAAATCTAATACGGGCGAACCTCTTAACGGTGGTTAGTATAGGACATAAGAAATGTAATTAAGTAACTTTTAAAAGGAATTGCAATTAAAATTTTATCCATAGAAAATAATTCGGCCCGCAATGTAATGCAAACACACTCGCGTTAAACATTCGTTGACAACTGTCAGCGTCAAATATTTTACAGTTATAATATTAAAAAAATATTATAAAAAAATTAATTATGGGGTCATAATTAACTGTAACTTAAAAATATGTATTAATTATTGATAACACTAATGAATTCTATGTTTGGTTAAATTTATCGCCCGTATTAGACTTACACACTGTATATTATAGTCCACGATGGGCTTTTTCCGCAAATTGACATCTATTGTGCCTTTTTTGTTTCCAGTAAAGTAAGTATATGCTTTAACTGTTAATAATTTAATAAACTGGAAATATTTTAGCAGCGAAAACAAATATAGCAAAACTGGCATTACAACTAGAAACAGAAATATATTACCCATGTAAAATAATTACATAAAATTTTCCGAGATTCTATAACATTAACAATTTTGTTAAAATATACTCTTCAGTATCCAATCATTTAAATGTACTGTAAAACTGTACTATCCTTAACTAAATATTTATATCATCTACTTTGTTATAAAATTATGGTATTTTAGGTGTTGTACATAATTGCAATTGCACTGTTCCTAAAGTATTAAAAATAATTATATGTTATTGTCATTATTAACTTATATCTATGGTGTTATTCTATAAATTATGACAAAAATATAATAATAACAAATCTATTCATATTCATATTCTATCTAGGAACATTTAAAATAGTCAATGTTTTAAAATCAGAATAAAATTAAAAATGCATATTAAACATACGGTCGAAATCATAAACACGTAAGTATATTCGATTGCACATATTCTAACAATTTGTAAAACATAATAAATGGGAGATATGACTCTTGTGACCTCGACCGTATACCAATGTTAAATGTTAACAATAAACAAAGTCTTTTTACATAAAATTAGATGATGTAAGAATAGTTAAAATGCTAACTTACAGCGTGGAAAATATTGAAGTAAGTGAGGTGTTGACTAATCTGCCGCGTAGCATATTCTGCAGGAACAACATTTGAGAATTGTGTACCTTCTTATCATAAAGGAAAGGTACAAAATCGAATAAGATTTCTCTAATTTAAATGTGGCATATGCACATTTAAGCGCGGCAGAAATGTGTTGCCTCGGGCCGTACTGTTGCGGCACGCCGGCGCCCGCGCCGGTTTCACACGGACATAAGTACTTAAGTTCAATGAACATATAGATTTTTTCTGTAAACGCTTAAAGCAACGACTGCTCCACTACAAAAGGCATTTTTAAAACCTAACTTCTATTGTTTTTCATTTTTATCACTGTCTTCCTACAAATCTTTAGTTTGTACTTATTAAAAATGGTATTACATACCCACTTATGCATTTAAATTTTACTTAACAGCTACGTACCTCACATTAACTCTTTCTGAAATGTTTTCGGCAGTTGCGTTGAAACGGCTACTCAAAGCTAAACTTTGATCTTATTATAAAGTAGTATTACTGACCATCCGATCATGGTAATTATCGCCATTCTGAAGTTGGCCAGAACCCGAAAGCTTTTCTGGAATGAAAAAACACGAATTAGATCATATAACTCTAAATTGATAGATTTTCAGCCGGCTTTCTAATGTTGATTAATAAATGTTGATTTCTAAACATCATATATGAATGTTATATGTAGCTAAGGATAATATTTAAAAAATGAAACAACCATTACTTGCCAACAGCTAGTTTCGTTAAATTATGAATAAAACTAACAAATGAAATTAATTAAATATACACGTAAAAGTATGTAATGCAGTTTTCTATCAAAAAAGTGGCTTCGAAATTTAGTACATACTTTTAACATGTTTTTTTATGAATAGTGATCTAGGGTACCACATTATTGCTGTTCAAAACTTTAGAGAAAAAACAATTCTACTTGCATTATTTAACATAAATATATACAAATATTATTATGTAACAATGACAACTAATTTTATAAAAAATAACAGACTTTTCGCCAGCTTAACTGATTTAATATCTGTTAATTTGAATACCCTTAGGGCACCACATTGTCGCCCTATGAGATCAAAAGTGCATTATAACATAATACTTACAAAAATAATAATTTACATTTTACATCGTTCTCAAATTGATTTTACCGTGCGTATGGTGCAGTGGTGCTACATTATGTCAAAAATTCAAAGGGCCATATGTACTGTAAAACGTCGTACGATACACGTGCGAATAGGTAATCTACTACCCCCTTCGGTCGGGTTTTATTCCATCGCCACTCATTGCGAATTTCCTCTTTTTTTTTAACGCTATAGGTGGCAAACGAGCAAACGAATCGCCTGATGGTAAGCGATAAAGTCATCCATGGACACCCGCAACACCAGAGGTGTCGCAAGTGCGTTGCCGGCCTTTAAGGTGGGAGTACGAAGGTTTGAAGGTCGTATCGGTCCGGAAACACCGCTGGCGACAGTTCGTTCCACAGTTTAGCTGTGCGAGGCAGGAAGTTTCGGGAAAAGCGCACAGTTGAGGACTGCCAACCATGCACTTGTATCGTACTGTACTATTACAGTGCATATGGTGCTATGTTACTACACTAGTGCGATAATGAGCACTTTATGTGCTTATTCAAAGGACGTGCAAATAGGTCATTCGCAACTTGTGTCGATTAGACACAGAGAGCGCTGCGCGTGGCGAAGTGAAACTCAGTAAACCGCCTGCGTTGTCACGCATCGCATGGTACTCGCTTGATAATAGCATCCGAAAATATCTGAAACATGTCGCGCGTAGTAACTAATACTTGGGTAAAATATACTTGAGTATTATCCCTAATTTATTATAATATTAATATGTCTCACGATAGTTTAAATTTGATATATTTTTCATTCTCCAAACTAAAAAGCTTAATGACTCTGGTTCTTGATTATCGCTCATCAGCTTGAGCGACAATGAAGTATCGTAGTCGTTAAACTTTGAGTACGATTTTTTCCTAATTATAGTTGAAATTTGTAACTTTTATAATACACTTACACAATATAATTTCAAGTAAGTATATAGAACTTATTTATAAACAAAACAAAAAATTGTCATATTCGACTAACTTAACAAAATCAGCAATATCCCAGAATCCATAAGCGACAATGTGGTACCTTCAGTATGAAACAAACTCGTATAATGTTTCCTTCTTAATACTTACAATATAATTTTCAAAGTGGTTCTCAAGTAACACCAAATTTAAAATCGTCAGAATCGTCAGATGCGTTATCATTAGGAAGGTCATACGTTGAATGTTGCTTACCAATATCGTTTGAAGATAATCTCCCGTTAGCGCTAGACCTCTTATTCTCATTTCGGCATGTTTGACCCCCTCGCTTACTATAAAGACGAATGGTGAACATCAGAGTGGCGCCAAGCAGCGGAGAAATGCCGGCAAGAACGAACGGCAACACGTAGGAATCGGTTACAACGTGCAGGTGGGCTGCAACCGGCGGCCCGATGGACATGGGAACTGCGGCCAGACCCAACATACAACCTATAGCTTGCGCCGCGTGAGCACCGCCAACTAGTTCAAATGCTATCGGCCCAATTAGGGCAATAAATGCACCGTCGAATATGCCCATCCCCAAAGAAAGAACAACGATGCCAGGAAATGAATGAACAAATGGCAAAATAATCGTAAGAGTTCCTATGACATAAAACGAAATCTGCTGCAACAGAATTCTGTCGACACCAGGCTTATCTGCAAGGAATCCGAAAACTAGCCTTCCTATCCCAGAAGTGGCCGCTATGCATTGTATAGGTACATTGAAGTATACTTTTTCGTATAGTCCTACGAATTTTGACATTTCCGCATAAGGTACAAAATATCCAAAAAGTGCCACGGGCATCAACAGCGCCCATAATCTGTACTTCATATTTTTCCAAATTTCAACACTTACTATAGTTTTAACAAGTGATGTACAATTATCTTCCTTCGGTGGTTTTTCTATAACCAACACAGGAATCGGTTTAAATAGAAGACCACAAAGCGCAATTCCAATTGTAAATATAGCTAGTACTCTGAACATCCATGGGAGTCCGTAGACTTCAATGAGATGATGCATAAGAGGTGTCATTATGACCGTGAAAATAGAACTGCCTATGGTGACAACACCATTGGCGCGTCCTAGATATTTTTTGAAATAGTGGCCTAGAATGGCAAGGGAGGGCGTGTAGGCAAGAGAGGCGCCTAGGCCGTATAGGATTCCGTAGGTAAAATAGAGAATATCAACGTGATTAGTGGCAAAGGAGGATAGGAGTAGCCCGCAGGAGGCGATGGTGCCGCCGAGCACAGCCGTGCAGCGCAGGCCCATCAGTGCCGTCAGTACGCCTGACACCGGGGACAACAGGAACGTTGTACCCATCGACAGGCCGCCCACCAGAGCTGAAACAAAATCATTTAATGTTAAACTTAAGACAATATGAATGGGTTATGGGGCATCTTTATTTATTCCAAGGGAGGAAAAGTTTGAAGCATTTTTACATAAGTAAGTAAATTAAATTTAATATTTTTGTTTATAACTACCTATTGTGTTACATTTAAAGAATAATTAAACTAAAACTATATAAAACTAGATAAAAACAAAATAATAGTATTTATATTAAGCATAATACCTAAGACAAAATTAAAGTCTGACCACCGAATAACGAATGCAGTAACAGTAGTTTAAAGAGCATCATACTGGCTTTTTCTTACGCTAGTATTACCACCCCGAGAAAAGGGATGGATATCGTTTTTTTGTCCTACTTTTACTGCGTTCGTTCGGTGGTCAGTCTATATATCTATAAATATCTCGTTATAGTATCTGTTGAGAAAATCGGCCAACCTATTATAATTTAACGTTTCGCAATACTGTATTTTTCTTGGATTGGAGGTGTTCATAAAAACGAAAGGATAATTGTCGGCCACATGGCCGATAACGAACGTCCGAATGTATATACGTTCGGGCAATCCGTCAGATCTCTATAGTAGGTATGTCCACTGGACATCCGCCAGACAAATTTCCATTTCAAATACATGAATTGGTAGATCCGGCAGATATGCTCGAACGTGTATGGCCGGCAAATTGTAAGAAAAACAAAAGAGATCATATGTTATCAACGTTAAGAATAATTATACATATATTATGATATGATATGAATAATAATAATATAAACAATAATATTTACTGCAAAACTTAAATTGATGTTCTGTGTTTATAATATTATCATGATATATTGCTGAAGCTGAGATAAAAAAATACGCACATGACAAAGGAAATAAAAACAATCGCGGTGATGTTGGAATTAGGTCGTCACTCCTCACTATACAGTATACTGTATAAATGTAGGTAATTAGTAATTACACGAATACACGTAGGAGTCATTTTACATTACCTACCTACATATATGGACAAGATTGGATAGCTACTTACTACGTAAACGTTTAATAGAAAATATTAGTCAAGTCATCGTCAAATAAAACTAACCCAGTGGAGAAGGTATCAATATCTGTCGCCTATGCACTCGGTTAAGTTGCCAAGTGCCACACAATGTCTCTTAATCTAATCGGGTCACCAGACATGAGATACCTATCTACCTAAAACCATTAAGATATATGTAGGTATGTTTTCTACATGTCAATTGAGTCTGAGACGCGACCGGCCATCTGAAGATAGATATACTGAGGGTAAAGATGTACAAATCGCATAAAAAAAACATGTTTCAATACAGTTGCTCAAAAAGTTTTGCCCTTTTTTTGGCTGTTTTGCGTGCGCAAAGTTTGTTTTTGCGAACTAGTGCTTTTTACTTTTCCAATTTTTTTAAATGTAGGTGCGTTCCAATTCATGACTGCTTACCGAAGAGTATTATTGTTCGTTAACTTTACCGAGGCGTAATAAAACTAAATACCTACTATTAACGCCAAAATATTAAAGATATTGATATTTCATATTTGAATATTTACTTCTTCATCATAATAATGATGAATTCTTATGTATTTTAATTTTTTTCGCATCTGTATTGAAAAACGTCGTTCGATTCACTTGCGGATATGTCAATTTTGGTGTAATGACATACTTTCCGCACTAGCATCGAAATGTACTATTTTTTCATGGCATAAGGTCGTTAGTATGACGTTTATGTTAAAAAAATCAATAGCTCTCTACAACACAAAAACGCGCGAGAAAGAAATTATGCCAAGAGGTCTTTCATTCTTTCAAAATTCAAAATTCTTGAACTGGAGTTATTCTATGACGTTAAATATACCTATAAAATACTCTGATTTTAATTTTAGCTAGTAAAAGAGCCAAAGCTTGAATTAATTACGTGTAATAATATATACGCAGAAAAGAACGAGGTTTTGCTTAAACTTTGTCTTTTTAAGTGAGTTTTCTGAATAAAAATTCACTAAAATACATAAGTATAAATTGTATGCTATTAGATCACAATAGCCCTGTTTAAGATAATAAAAGAATGAAAATATTATAGTTTATGTTAAAACACACCGAAAAACTATTAAATTCGTGAGCGTTTTTAAAGGAATAAGGACTGTTAAATTATTTTTGTAATGCAGGTGGTACCTAACTACCTATACAAATCGTCAAATAGTTGTGAATGTTATGATGTATATTACCATATTAGCTTAATATCCTTAAACATTCCTGTATCAAAAGAGAATTTCCGTACACAGTTATTTTATTGGGTAGGTAGTTTTTAATCGTAAGCAATAGGGTAATTATTTCTAACTACGAACTTATTTTAGATAAAATAAAATGAACAAAGTCAGGTAAGTCCGATAGCGGTACAGACTCAATGCGCTATTAACCTGAATTAATGGGAAGGAACCTTGAGAAACTTATTATCTTTACTTCTTAATGAGGAAGTTAATTCTTCTCGACGTACCGATGATAGATCAAAACCGTTTATGGGTACCCATTTACAGGTAAGGTAAGTACTGCAATAATAGACGGTCCGGTAAAAACTAGGCAGCAATTAAATGTGTCAATTCTTTCCTATACAATTACTTTCAATTCGAAATTTATTCCGTTTTTTATGTTAAAATTATACCTACGATTCTCAAACTCAACCTTCGTCGACAACTATTTGCGATTTGATGTTTGCGGACTTCTGTCTTAAGGAAACAAAATGGAACTTATTTTGTAACTATATATTTTCTAATCTAAAATACCTAAAGGCATCATAAATCTGCGTGCAATTTTACTGCAACATACAGCAACGTGCGACATTACAATATCGCGCGGAATATTTAATTAGAAACGCGTTATGTGGTGAAACATGAGAACGAAAGTAGGTATTTTGATCAGCTCAATGGTCGGGAATTGGATCCGATTATGGCCTTCAACGAGGGCGCCACGCCGCCGGCACGCGCACCGTTTCGAGTGCCATCGGCGCCAATTGTGATAAAACTACTTAAGTAGGTAACTGTAAAACAATGCCTCTTGTAATGCAATCGTAAATCTCTAAATCGCGTCACATCGCATTTTTTTATGTGAACATTATTTGAACAATGCATAGTGAATTTAAATTGTGTAAGTACTTAGCTTTGGTTTTACAAATATAAATCTCGAAATTACGTTATAATATTTTTTATCCCTACTTGAATTGAACGAGCGAGCGAAGCGAGCGAGGTTCCTCGAATCTACTGGAGAAATCCATTTGTATGTATAATCTTATGTTATTCTACAATAACTCTAGTACCGTTCATCGGATCGTCGTGAAATTTATCAGGTGGTTAAATGAGTAACAAACATATCTTTTTTAAGTTCGAATATGAGCTAAATCGGTCAAGGGGAGTTCTTGTCTTAGCAACCTGCAACCCCTTAAAATCTTCTTCTACGTTGCAACCTCATGACTGAGGATTCTGACCACCATAAGTCGCTTTCCGTTGAAGTGCACTCCAGGCTGGTCAGTCTTCTGCCTTCCTTAGAGATCCTTGGAAGGAGTCTTTTGTGACTTCCAGAATCGCGTCTGACCATCTCACCCTTGAAATATGAACAGATTTTTTTCTTATATTTATTAGGTGGGTACTCAACTACACATGAATTAAAATGTTACATTTATTAAATTTTATAGGGAAGAGGTAGGTACACAGGACAATCATAAATTTTAAAAGTATGAAACACACATTTAAATTACATTTTTTTATAGGTAGGTATTTGTTATTCATCAATTACTTTTGTAGCAATTAGTTTTTTAAATCATTTTAGCATTGTTGTTTACACAAAATTAACATATTTTTTATGTTATTTATATAGTCAAGGACATTTTGATTTTCTATAGGAAATGCAAACCAGATAACTTATATAAAATAACCAGTAAACCAGCTGACAACTGGTTAATTTCATACTAATTATTATCGGGTTCCAATCCAAACATTGTTTTTTGGTCAATTTAAATGTAATGTAATTGTGCAGGTTTAATGAAGACAATAGTTTGGAGTAATTATATGGCATATTTATAGTAAAACATTACCAAAAAATATAATAAAGAAACTTTGATATGGCTTATGCAGTCTCTATAAGGATTGATAGCAATTATTTACTATTTATGACTAAGCTCCTCAAAATAAAGATTAGGTTAAAGTTGAATATGTACAAACCTTCACTAACTAGTTCAAGTACAGCTCCTATATCTGTGCAATTCCTAAACACATTACATCATCCACATCATCTTGGAAATTACAAACATACCTACATTGCCCTCAAAAATTTGTCTACTAAATAATAGATAAAAATCCTAGTACCTACTTATGCTACATAATTCCACAAAAACTGTATAAATAAATCCCTAATACCATCAACATTTTGTAAAATAGGTGCCTACTCTTACATGATTTGACTCCAAAATAAATTGCACTCCTTGTTTCTGTAACTACTTTGTCAATGCCTTGCCTTATAAATCAATAAAATTAATATTTTGTAAACTAGGTACTTACATGCTCTGCTCTCAAAGTTTGGTACATCTTGTGCCTTCAATTGTTCAGCCAAAACCTTATTAATCACACTGAAAGAATTCATCACACCAAAGAGAAGGCCGTTTGTGAGGAATGAGCCCACCAGCACAGAATATGCTCTAAATCCCCCATCAGGGGGATCTCTTGCTTCACCAATGTTTCCATTCAGAATGCCATTTGTTTCTGGCTTCTGTGCCTCAGCACTTCGCACCTCTACATTCTGTACTTTAGCCAGTAGTTCAGAATATTCCTTTGGTTCCGAATCCATTTTCCAAAATTATAAACGACTAGTTAATGCGATAAAGTTCCGATGAATAGGTTTTGCATATAAATTTATTAAAATCACTAATTCTATTAAAACTGTAATTTGATCTCGACTATCTACGTATAAAATAAAATTGTTACCCAAAGCAAACTTTTATCACTTTAACAGAGATTGCTTTCATCATAACTCATATCCCTCGTCAAACTCATTGTTCATTTTTTGATTTATTAGCACAATACGACACGCACTAACCAGACACGCGGTCGACATTAATACTTTTCGTTATAATATTTCCTGACTCCTAGCGGACTAATAGCGGAGTGAACTACTGAAGTTGAAGTGCTGACTGACTGACTGACTGACTTCACTAAATAAATGGGATGGGATTGGATGACGGTTCGCGGGATGGCACCAAAGAGTAAAGTAAGTATATAGATGGCACTTGACATTTGACAATAAGGAATATAATATTGCCAGAAACAAAAACATCATGCCACTTCTGCGTGCATGGATAGATGATTGAACGAAGATGCTTAAACTGCACTACTTAGTACTTAGTACTCGGTATGTGCTCGTACTACATCGTCCATGTAATTGGGATGGACTAGACTTTCTACATGCGTATTAATAATAAATATTTACTGCATCTCAACATGCGCAAGTTACTTGCACCATGTGCATGCGCAAACCTTCAAATCCTCTGACATGTGTGTGTATGTAGGAACGTGCTCTACGTGTCAATGACCATAAAAAATTACAACTCAGCTGTCAATGACTGCTGTCATGTCATTCAGCTTTCAAGTCAGCAGGGCAACTACTACTCTATTTTTGTGAATAAATTGCGTGGTGCGTACTATATATGTAAAAAATTGTGATAATGAAACAATCAAATTGCTAATCAACATATTTGTTATACATAGGATAGAAGGTAATTGAATATATTGACCTTTTCAGAACTTATGTACTAAACATGGTACCATCATCAGATTGGGATGAAATAAAGCGCCTGGCTGCCGATTTCCAAAAAGCTCAGCTTAGTTCTACTGCGCAAAGGTAAGGTGACATCCCTTCTCAATCTGCCATAGTTTCCTACAATAAACACCAAATTTGTAATACCTAGCCCAAGTTACAAACAGATGCTGACTGCATGTTTTTTTACAGACTTTCAGAAAGAAATTGCATTGAAATTGTCACAAAATTGATAGAATTAAAATTGATTGACGTAATTTTTACTACTGATGGCAAGGAGTATTTAACTACCCAGCAGCTAGTAAGGGAAATCAAGGATGAACTGTATGTACATGGTGGTAGAATTAACACTGTTGAGTTGGCTAAGGAGCTAAATGTTGATCTCAGCCAGATAAATTCCAGTATTACTGAGATTGTCAAAGGAAAGGAAGTTCAACTGGTTTCTGGCTATTTGATAGCATCATACTATTTGGAGAAAATTGCAAGAGAGATCAATGAAAAACTCCAACTTCAGGGACAATTATCAGTTGGAGAGCTTACTCTGCAGTATGACTTGCCAGCTGAATTATTACTGCACAGTGTACTTGAGAAATATTTGGGAAAACTCATTTTTGGTAAACAAGATGCTTCTGACCCCAGAACTTTTTATACTGAAGAGTATATCTTGAGGACAAAAGCAAAAATTAAAGGTGCACTGATGGGGCTTTTGAAACCGACTCCGATCGCAGTGATAGTGAATCACTGCAATGTTGCTGAGCGGCTGTTTCTGTCCTTATTTGACCAGGTAAATGCCCCTGGAATGCTGACAGGCAGACAAACAGGAGCTCTTTATGTACCTTCTTGCTATACAAAGTCTCAAAATGACTGGGTGATGAGTTTCTACAAACAAAATAACTACCTGGAGTATGATGCATTGTCCCGCTTGGGTATCTCGGACCCTAAAGGCTATATGAAGAGAACTCTACCAAATGAAGACATTACATTTCTTAGCAGCTGTGCTCTTGGGTCACAAATTAAGCAACAGCTGGAAACAGCTCTTGAAGAGTGTGTAGCATCTAAAAGTTATTTGGATGTTGTTGCTTTGTTGCCGTCAGTATTATCAGATACTGATATAGAAAATGTTCTAGATGAATTGTTAAAAAACAACTCAAAGGCAACAGTTGTCTTCGAAAATACCGGTAATAACTATTTCATTGCACTATTTCATATATTATTTTCAGTAATGTAAGTATTATTAAAATTTTTGCTTTTAGTTTTCAGTAACCACTACATTGACACTTTAAAACAAGCATGCACACCAATGATGCAGAGCAAAGCAGATGCTGTTGTTAAATCAGGAAAATATCAGCAGTTTTATTTGGAGAAGCAGCTGAAGGCTAATGACTTAACACAGAGCCATGTTGACCACAAAGCTGAAAGGCGAGATGAAAGAAGAAGGAAGGCAGCTTCCGGTAAAGGAGGTGGAGGCACCCAAGGCCGTGAAACGAAAACAAAGGCTGTCAAGAAACACCCAAGGGGAAAACAGGCCGTCCATGACTCCGACTCTGATGATGCCTCCACTGTCAATAAGAAAAATCCAACTCAATTAGAAATTGTAAACATTGATGATGTAAAGAAAATCATCAAAGATGTTCTTGAAAATGAGGGACTCGAAGATCTATTGACACAAATTGCTGAATATCTGCATGGGTATGAAACTTTTTTGTTTTACGTGTATTATTGTGTTCAAAAGCAAGTGGTAAATAAATAGTTACTGGCCACCTTATAGTAAAAATGAATTCTGTTCACCTGTAAATAAAAATAATCTTAATTAAGATGTCAATTATTGGCTACCTTTCAATAATTGGCCACATTATACTAAAATGAATTCTGTACACCTATAAACAAAGTAAATTTTTGGTATAAGGTGGCCAGTTACTAGCAATAGTAGCAATTTACCCTACTTTACTTTACAAGAATTGCCCAAACTATTTACAATTTATAATACAATATTATTTTTTTCCAGGGGCTTGAACCAAGCCGCATTGGTACTGGCCAAGGAAACGGCGGAAAAATTGATGCAAGATGCCACACAGAGCAGGAAACAAACCCACTCCTCCACACAAGACAAGATTAATATTCTGATCAATGATATTAAACTCTATGAAAAAGGTCTTAAATCATTCCCAGCTGATAAGCAGCCACAGTTCACCAAATACCTTCTCAAGTCGTTAGGAGGCGATGTCTTATCCGAATTCTGCAAATATGCAGCAAACCAATGCAATATTTCTGTTCAGATGGATGTATTGACTCCCGAACAGAGAAACAAGATTATTAATGACTTGACAGAAGAATACACTAAACCATTTAAGGCTCTGAATGCAACACTCTCTGATCAGAATTTGGAACTGTTTTATCAAGCTGTTGATTTATGTCTAGCAGAGTGTGGTATGATTCTGAAGAAGATTGATAAGAAGAAAGACAAGTATGATTTTATTGTTCATGAGTTTCATGACTTATCAGCATGCCTACCACGAACATCGAAAATTAGCATTGACGGAAAATCCTCTTTGTCACTCTAATATGCAAGTGTGACGGAGATGGAAATACAAATTCGCAATCGTTCGATTTTCTTGATACTAGCCCAGGGGCGGCCAGTGATTCACCGCTAAGGATTTCTAGTAGCGCTACTCGGTAGCCAATAACATGCATTTCCCGGTTTGTAGCGAACTTGGCGCGTATTTTCGTAACGACCTAACGACCACATGTCGTGATTAGCGCTGGATGGTTTAAGGCCGCCTCAGTGAGTGCATATTGTATTTGTACTTGCTAATAATCAGTGCTAATTTATTTTGTTTCAGGCTTGTGATTACAAATCACAGAGAGAAGTTGATATCTGAATTGGAAAATTGTGATGACCCGGCCTTGTCACTACATCTGGCAGTGTTGGCAATATTCACTATCTTCACACAGAATATGTTGCACGCATCCGGAAGACTGGTGCCTGTTATTATCGAGTTTCTGAAAACTCGGCTTAAAGAGGAACAATTTGTGGAACTGCAACAGTACCATGGTAATTTATTTTTACTACATAAAATACGGCGACTAGGAAAAACGATCAAAAAACTAAAAATTACTTTATCTTTATGAGGTGATGTGAAAAAAATACATTACTTACGGTAAACCGGTCAAACCGGAGCCCCACTGCTGCGTCATTTCGTGTGCAGCATTAGTACGTTAATTTTCATACGAAGCGTGTTTGTACTCACAAAAATGTCAGACACATACCAGGGGTTAGGCGCCGTGTGCAAGCACCTTTTGACCACCACTATCGGATGTGGGCGTGATCGGAAAGTCTTGCCAAGAACGCTCACGACGGCTACGGCCGACATCTTCGCCAACGCAATAGGGATTTACGCGGGACTCCGTAAAGTTTATTACATTTTTAACTCAACATTTTTTTTGCAGAGTTAGTTACAAAGTACCTGACTACACCCGAAGAAGAGAAACAAGAACTTGAAGATAAGCTTAAGGAGGAAATGTCTACTATTAAGAATATTGTGTATGATGTAAAGAAAAACAAATGAATTGTTTTTAATTTTTCAGTTTCAATGCATTGAGATAATATATACCGTTTTATTAATCATGTTTTCGATTGTGAACCTTATTACTTTGTAATAAAGCTCTCTATACAAAATCTCCTGTTTTTAAAAGACTATTATTTAACTTAAAGCTAATTTTAAAATTGGGACGAAACAAAAGAAAACTTCTAGAAATCCAAGCCAAATCATGTTCAAGCAAATGAACTGTCAGACTTTAAAATGTGTTTTCTTCTATGAAATTATGACGTTTACTTAACCCTTTCACAGTCTGTTCTATCAAAATCTACGAAACTTAGCATAAATGGACTCTACTCTATTTAGTTCATGAAAAGTTAAAAATTAGGTTGTAGCGAATATATGTACACATTCAGCCTTACGAGGATAAAGGTGTCTAATAACCCGAAAGACGGTGTATTCCTTACCGCATTTAGAGACTATCCGCCTTATTCATAAAAAAGTTAACAGAAGCTTTAGTTAAATAATGTTTTCTCCCATTCTGACAAACGCGATTGTCAAAGTGACAGATAAGGACAAGCAATCATTTAGCTAAACTGTTGTTGAAGTGCGTTTATGAATAACGCCATATAATGTCTGTAAGTAACTATAATTATCTGGATTTGCTTAGTTTCAGAGATAATTACATCTTTCTTCATACCGCATTCTTGGCTGCAGTGTTACCATTTTGAGTTTTAGTTTCGACTTAATTATTGACTGACTAGCATTGTCACACATTTTCCTCTTTTACTTATATCAATGGGGAAGCGACTTTGTTTTATACTATGACTGTAGTGAAGTGATATTCGAAAAAACTTCGCGAAAAACCTCTACCTCAAAAAATAGATTTAATAGTAGATTACATACAAGGCGGTTTTAGTGGGAAATGCCTCGGATCCCATGTAATTGTCGGCCGAGGCGAAGCCGAGGTCGACTAACATGTGATCCGAGGCTTTCCCATTTAACGGCCGAGGTTTGTATACTATATTTCAGCCCGACGGAGTCGGCAGGCGGCAATTTAGTTTTGCGTAAAGTGGCGCTTACCGGCCGGAGGACTGAAAAAAGCTTTAATACTTACTCTTTTTTGGGTTATAACTTTTTACAGCCCATGTATTGAAAAAACATAAGTAACAATTTTTTTGTCTAAAAATGACAAAAGCAATATAACGGTTTTTGCTTCTTTTAACTTCAAAAATAACATGGTTAAAATCTTTCGGGTTAGTAACGGCCAAGATATGACAGACACACTTCAGCTACCCTTAGGACTGTTGAGAATATCAACTATAACAAAAAGTGGAATGAAATTCAAAATGAAAGCAAGCATTTATTACATAATCCTGTGAACAACACAAAAGACAACAATGTTAATTGTAAATAGTGTACACATTCAAAATGCTTTGTAGTCTCAGTAGAGTAGAAAGCAATTTGAGTTTGCCAATGTACATAGTACAAGTCCAGATTTATTTGACAATGCTATTTGATAATACTTCAACAAAAGCTAGCTTACATTAGTAAATTAAAAGCACCAGGGTATCATTTATTATTGGAGAAAACAAAATATGTTAGATCATTTAGATCAGCAATGTCTCTTTGTGCTCCATTAAATGTCGAGACAGGTCTTCAAATAGTTTAAACTGAGGACCATCTATCTCCTCCAATTCCTTTTTGTGAGTCAAATGAGCAGGCTTATTAGCCAAAGTTTGAGAAATAACTGGGTTTAGAAGAAACATAAAACAGCACTTTAATTTTTCAGGTATTTGAACATTCCAAAGAACAGACTTTTTGGTGCATCAACTAGGACAGATTTATGTTCTGCTAAAACTGTATGAATCTGTAAGTGCACCGAGTGCATAATACCAATAAAATGCAATCTCTGGCAGCTTGTGACATTAAAACACTGGTAAATATTAAATAAACATTTAAACTTGCCAAAGATACTTTGTTCCATTAGTTCATATAAAATATTATAACTACATCTATCTCTTCTCTGATAGGTCCTAGGGCTATGGTTAGAAGATTACGAGTTAGCTTTAGCGGCTTGACGTTTTTTCACATCCCAGTTGTACACTCTTGCCATGTTCACTTCAGTAGTTGTCCATTGATCACTGAAATAACAAAATAATAATATTAATCAATGCTGCACAATTAACCCTTCCCACAGGTTAAGAATTTCACCACCCCCTTTACTCTCGTGGGTGTTATAGAAGTCAACTGTGGGATATGAGTTCAAGTGTGTTGTATGGGTTAGCAATCTGTGACTGCAATTTCATTATTTTTCAAACCTTCAATTGCTGGAAGCGGCACTGAAACTTGAACAGTTTTTGACACATAGTTTATGTATAAAAGTGATGAAAATGGTTCAAACAGTAACTATACAATAAAATATTGGTATTAAATCTTTCAAGTCAGTTTTCACCCCTTCCGTGTTAAATGAGAAAAAAAAACCTTTGTTAGTGGAACTTCACAACATTTTTATTATTATTATTATTATTTATAATGCACAGGCAGCTTGTAGCTGATACGTGCATATCAATGTCCACTTGTGTTTGGTCCATTATTGATATGTTTGTCGAGTCTATTTTTAAAAGAGACACATTGTTCCTTCAATAGCTCTAGCTAGCATGTTTTTAATTTATACAATTAGATAAGGACATATTAGGAAAGTATTGAACTTTACTTCAAATTAGTAGAAGACCTTTTTTTATTAAAAAAAGAAAATAATAATTACCGCAAGAAATCCAAATCATGTTCCACGCAAGCCAAGTTTTTCTTGGCAGTAGCCATGCTAGATGATATTAATTTCTCAGCATCTTCTAATGAGTACTCCAGCATCACATTAGCTCCGAGCCACAGATAAACCTTCTCAGTTGGTGGTACATTTGCCTGTAACACAATATGATTTTCAATAACTCTAGAACAGTGTTTTTCAAAGTGTGGATCACATCCTCCCAGGGGATCGCAAGGCTTCTGTTAAGAGATTGTGACAGCTCACAAGCCTTAGTGAAACCCAACACGGGGAACAATTAGCAGCAGGTAAGGGGTTTCTTAGGGAAATGGGTATTCCTGAACATCTTTCTTTTTTGGTGCAAAATCTATACCTGGATGGCAAATCACGTGTCCGGCTAGAAGACATTGAGTCCGAACCCTTTAAGTCAGAGCGAGGCGTTAGGCAGGGATGCATTCTATCCCCGCAAATTTCAACTTGGTCGGCGAACACATAATGCGCAGAGTGCTGAATCACTGGTAATTAGCAATTTGCGATTCGCTGACGATACGACCATAATAGGTGCAAACGAAGCAGAGCTGAGCTGAGTTGAGCTGGTCAGTGCGGAATACGGTCTCCATATCAACCGAAGGAAGACAAAACTCATGTATATCGACAGAGCTGGGCAGATGCAAAAGACTGGGGAGCTGCGAGACCTTTTTTTTTTTGTCGAAGTGGGGAATGCATTTACGCATCGTCCCCCCCCGGCCGCGGGAAGGCCATAATGGGGGGGGTATGTGGGACTCCCTCTTTCGGCCCCCTTTCCTAACGAGAGGGGGGGAAGAGGACTACCCACTAAACCCCACTCCGGCGTTTCACCCTCGCTGTCATTGGACATTCTACCACAGCGCCCCCCGAACTGCCCAGCTTACCGCTTGGGCATCCGCACTACTGGAGGGGGGGAGATTAGAAACGTTTAGTCTCCCCCCCGAAGACTCGAGTAGGGCCGTGCATTGCGGGTCCCGATCCCGCAAGCCCCACTACAGGTCTCGGCGAGCAAAATTGCGTCGCCGTCGGCCCTGCCGCCTGCGTCGGAGCGGAAGCGCGTCAGGCGCTTCTTCGCGCTCTCTCTCTGCTGCCTCCTTCTGCAACATGACTTGTTCGCAGAAGGAGGTCACCGCCTTCCATTTCCTCTCGCTGCCCAGCATCGCCTCTAAGACGCTGTGCAGCGAGAGGTCCCTCAGACCCGTGACTGCCACCATTTCCGCCCTTTCCACGGCCCAGCGATTACACTCCTCTAGAGTGTGCTGGGCCGTGTCATCATCTGCCCCACATTCCAGGCATTCGGGACCTGGCTCCCGCCCTATCCTATGCAGGTAGTGTCCGAAGCAGTCGTGTCCGGACACCACCTGCGTGACCCTGTAAGATAGGGTCCCTCCCTTCCTCTTGAGCCAGTCCTCCATTATTGGGAGGATGCCCCCTACAGTGCGGACTCCGTATTGGGCATCCTCCAGGGCATCCCTCCATCGGGCGTGAAGGCGCTCCGCTGCTGCCCTCTCGGCCTTTTCCGCCTCCTCGGGGTCTGGGGCCTCCCCTCTCCCTCTTGCCTCCGCCCGCCTCTGGTACCTGTCCGCAAGGACTTCAGCGTCCAGTTCCCAGGGCGGGGTGCCAGCGAGGATGCAGGCCGCTGCGTGGGAGGTGGTGCGATAGGCCCTGGTGATCCGCTGGGCCACTACCCTCTGCGGTCTTCGGAGCAACGCCCTCGTTCCCTCCTTGAGCCGTTCGGCCCAAATTGGCGCTCCGTAGAGCGCCATGCTGCGGACGACCCCGGCGTACAGTCGCCTGCAGGGGGCATTAGGCCCTCCTATGTTTGGCAGCAAGCGGCCCAACACCATTGCGGCGCCCACTAGGCGAGGAGCTAGCCTTCTCAGGTGCTCCTCAAAGGTCCACTTTCTGTCCAGGACGAGGCCCAAGTATTTTAAGTGCGCCCCGACCCGGACAGACTCGCCGCTCACCCGCAGTGCAGTGTCCGCCCTCACCCTCCAACCCCTCGGGCCCCCCAGGACCATGGCTTCGGTCTTGGTGATGGACACCTCGAGTCCGAGCAGCCTGATTCGGTGGACCGTCAACTCTGTTGCCACCTCTGCCCTCCTCATCACCTCCTCCATCTCCCTCCCCCGCACGGCCACCAGTGTGTCATCCGCATAACACACGGTGACCATGCGCGGGAGTTGTACCCCCCGGATTACCCAGTCGTAACCGAGGTTCCACAGGAGGGGGCCCAGGACGGACCCCTGTGGAACCCCGCACGACATGGCCCTCTCGAGCTGCGAGACCTAGATCTCAAATTGCTAAAACAGCAGTAAAGCGCTTGGAGAAGATATGGAGGAACAGGAACATATACCACAGCACCAAAGTTCGACTTATGCGCACTCTTATCTTCTCCATATTTCTCTACACCTCTGAAACTTATTGATTGATTGATTATGCTTTATTGATTGTGCACGCATCAGCTATACGCTGCCTGTGCATAAATAAATAAATAATAAATAATAATAATAAACATGGACCTGGAGGCCATGCGTGAGAGCAAAAAATTGATGCATTCGAGATGTGGTGCTGGCGCAGAATGTTGGGCGTCTCTTGGACACAACGCCGCACTAATGTATCAATTCTCAGTGAACTCCATATCACCACCCGGCTTTCAACTACATGTCTTCAGAGAACTATGACATTCTTTGGTCATGTGGCACGTCAAGATGCTAGTAGCTTTGAAAAGCTTGTTATGGTTGGCTGCGTCGAAGGAAAGAGAAGCAGGGGGAGGGCACCTGCACGATGGTCAGATGCCATCCGCGACGTCACAGGCATCAACATCCAGGGAGCTATTCAGTTAGCCCAAGACCGAGGGGCTTGGAAAGCAGTGGTGAGAAACTGGGCTCTTGATGGTCACGACCCTCAGCCCTGAGGAACCGACGAAGAAGAAGGGGTTGTGAAGTTTTTTTTCGTACCTAAGGGGGTCATGACAAAGTTTTACATGCAAAGGGGTTTCCACTAGATAAAAGTTTGAAAAACACTGCTCTAGAGAAGTTTGAAATCTATACTAACATTTGTAAACAAATTACAAACTTGTAGGTTTTATTAAATTAATTATTTCTGTGGTGAAGCTGTAGCATTTCTTCACTACTTTGATAAAAACTCATATTTTGTGAAAAAAATCTGGTAACTATATGTAAATTGTAAGTAGCATGTATAATAATTGTATTTCAACTGTAAATAGAAGTAAGTGATTGTAGAATTACTACCTGTAGTAAAAAATGTACCTTTACAAAAACTTGGTCACTTAATAGAAACTGAGTATCCATGTCTTCTATCTGTGCCTTCAATTTCTCTATCATTTCAAGTGATCTAGCTAAATCCGGAATTTGTTGCCTCAAGCGCCTCCTTTTGGTTGCTAAGGTGTATTCCATAAACTTGTACTTGCCATGCTGTTCGTCAAGTTTCCGTAATACTTTATCTACACCTTCAGAGTTATCAGGTAAACTCATAAATTCATCAACATTATCCTGAAATGACAAAAAAAAATAAGTTTTTGGTTCTAATAACAAATGCAATAAGTTTATTTTAAGATCAAAGTATACATTTATGTCTCAGATACAATAAAAAGGCACCTAAAGCACAAGAAAATGTAAGTTTTACAAACAGGTGCCAGTGCATTCATATGACTAACCTACAAAATTTTCATTAATGTAAATGTATGAATTTTAAATTAATATATTACTTATGGAGTCTGATTTTAATGAATTGTCAATAAACATGTAATAATTGCGATTAATAATTCACTTACTACAAATACAGCTTCAGGAATTCCCGAATAAGATTTTGCATTTGTGGACTCCCCTGCATCACCTTCCATTTTGTTTATTTATAAATGCGTTAACTTTTCTAATAAATATGTGATTCGATATCACTAGTATCGACTGTTTATATTACGATGTATTACTATAAAACACCGTAATCATTTTCCAACTAGCCGAGACAATTTTAAGTTCCGGAGCGAGCGACGAAGACAAGAGAAAATCAACGTCAGTGGAGTGGAGAACATAAAATTGACTTGCTTGACATTTGAGTTTTGACAGGAGTCCATATAAAAGGCAGCCAAATAATCGGCAGCCCAATAATTCGTGTCCATTTTTTTGGTTGTGGATTATTGGGTTGCTGATTATTGTACTGCAAAAACTATGGCTTCGGATTATTGGCCCGCTACCGAGCTTGTCCGACCCGATAAAAGGCAGCCCAATAATCGGCGACCCAATAATCGGCGACCCAATAATTGGCGACCACGATGTACATGGATTATTGGGCTGCCGATTATTGGCCCGCTTCGAGATTGCTCGACCCAAGAAAAGGCAACCCAATAATCGGCGACCTAATAATCCATGTACATCGTGGTCGCCAATTATTGGGTCGCCGATTATTGGGCTGCCTTTTCGCGGGATGCGGATTAGTGGCACCCTTTGACAGTATATTTTTTTAATTCCATAGGGAAACGATAGGCGAAAGGGCGGGAAACTTCGTGCATGGAGGACGCGGTTTTCTTAACTAATTTAAATTGTAATTTGTTATAAGGATTGGAGTTGGTATTTTGTGTATATATTAGTAGTTTTAGTTTCACTTTTTCATTTTATTTCTTAGTTACGTGTATATACATATTGGTAAGTGGTAGTTTTTAAGTACGGGGGATAAACAGCCCCCTGACGACCCTGGGGGAATTTTTCCCCCAGGGTCCACGCCCACTACGACTTCCACAAATATGGACGTCTTAATAAGAGCCATGGAGTCATCTATGGACACCGATGCTGATTCGGTATCCAATAATCCAGATATGAATTTAAAAAGAAGACTTCTTTCAAAGGTCTGTAGTACATGCAATAAACGCAAAAGAAAAACAGGTACAGGGAAGGCAAGACATTCCGATTGTATGTGTGCGCAATTAGAAAATGAAAAAACAACAAATCTTTCACTACACAATACAACATTTCAGGCTCCTACCCTTATCCCAGCCACGAATAATGTAAATAATAACCCGAATAATGTAAATAATAACCCGAATAATGTAAATAATAACCCGAATAATGCAAATACTAACCCATCAAATAGTAACCTCAGCAATCCTGAGCCTGCCCCTGCACGGGTTCCAGTAGGTCGTGTACGATATCAAGAGTCAGATATTTCACCATTCATCGTTCATGTGCAAAGAGAGGGCAACAGTGATGGTACTGGTACTGATGCTACCACCTTACATCCCATTTCATTCGGACGATTCATGAGGCAAAATAACATACAAGGTGTGGTAAATGGTAGCTTAAAACGAGTAGGTAGAAATAGAGTGAGTATGGCATTTATTGAATATTTAAGTATATAACAAAACGCTATACTGTGACAGTGACAGATGTCAACCATGCATGATATAAATTATCTATGCATTTTTGCACTCTAGAGATGGGACAAATGTATCACTTAAAAGAAAAGATTGATATATATCTTTTGGTCGCTGGGATATGAATCACTCTTTTATATCTTTATATCCGCATATATCAGTAGCTCCCGCAATATAGAAGGTTTCTTGATCGGATAGCTCAGTAGCTCAGCTCAGACAAATAGATCAGTAATTCACTCCGATATATAATAAATAGAGTAAGAGAGTGATATGTTGATTGGTTGTTATTTGAGTGAGTGAGCGCAAAGATTTTAAAAATAAGATGGGATTTAGTATGAGCATGTGTTTCAAAAATGTTATTAGTATTTGAGTAACGTTTAAGATAGGCACCTACTTAGTACTTATAATTAGTTTGTTTATTATTAATATATTATAACAAAATCCGAAATAGCTAACTGATTTCCCTTCATACTTTTACAGGCTTAGGACTGTCAACCTAATTCATATACTATTATTATTGTTTAACTAAATTTAAATTTTACTGTACAAAACTAATTAGTAATTAGGCATTCACTTAAATTATTCCGTAATTATTACCGAAAAATATTTTCAAAATATTAGTCCCGAAACGCAACGCACGATGTTCAAGGTCTAACTAGCTAGCCATTCGATTATTTCGAAGAATTTTGGAATAATAGAAATGTATTTTACTTTTTTAAACTAATTTATTTTTTAATCTCTAATTCGATGCAAATATGACTCATATTTGTTTGCATAACTTTCAAAACAAAGTAAGATAATGAAGTATAATGCGGAAATTTTATGCAAGGTTAGGCAACTATAAACTTAATACCCGTGCAGTAGAGTGCTCAACTTACAAAAGATGTGTTTAGTTATATTGGTAATGCCAATTCGCGCGCTGTTCTCGCTAAGCACGATGCGGGAGCGAGAAAGAACGTGCCAGAAATAACATGAGTGTAAGTGAGATAACTATAGCTCTGCACGAGCCCGAACTCACCCGAGCACCGCCGGCTGTTGGAGCTTCGGGTATTCTCGCCGCGCGTTGATGCAGCCGTACTGTACTATACAGACGACTCCGGGAGTGAGATATTTGTACGGATATAGTGGATATACTGATACATCCGTATCTGGTCGGATATAAAGAGTGATTCATGAAAACGGATTGATATATATCTTTTATATCTATCACTCCTGAGTTACCCATCTCTATTGCACTCTCTCTTCTCAAATGTCATCTCCCGTGTCAAGACGTGGTTCTGTGTACTCCATAAACTCCATTTTTATATCTAAGTGTTAGAAACTCATCTTAAGTGCAAATGTCGTATTTATTATGATAATAAACGTCGATACTTGTGCCCAACATTATTTGGAGTTTATTTCATCTTCAACGCTAACCTTCGTATGCCTTAACCGGTATCCACGCGGACGCTGTGTCGGTGTCCCTGACCTCACAATAGGTTAATTGGCCCAGGATTACGGGTTGCATCGAAGAGGAGACTCACGACGTACGTACATCACTCTTCAAATCTTCAAATGGCTCAAAACAATCCCGTCGATGGTGGAAACGCATCTCAATCAGGAAATGAAGCCGGCGCGGCCAACATGGCGCCGCCCGCTATTCCTGCTATCAGTGGCGGCACGTCTGCATCGTATCTCTCCAACAACAATATAGAAAAATTAGAAGGCGCATCCAACTTCTATAGTTGGAAATTCAGTATAAGGATGATACTGGTTCTAGAAGGACTTTGGGAATGCGTGACCGGTGCGTGTTCGGACGCTGCGCGCGATCAGCGTGCGCTGGCGCGAATTGCACTTAGTCTGCGCCCATCTCTATACCAATATGTGATTACGTGCACAAGCGCACGGACCGCCTGGGAGAGGCTGCAGGACGTATTTGAAGACAAAGGTTTATATAGAAGGATAATTTTACTGCGTGAGCTGCACAAGGCAAGTTATACGGATCACAACAGCATGAGTACCTACATAGACCATGTTATGAGGCTGGTACAGCAGTTGGCCGACATAGGAAAAACAATGGAGGATAGTGAGATCGCTGAATTACTGTTAAGCGGATTACCACAGGAGTTTGACTCACTTGTCTCAAACATGTCGACTGCTTGCCTAACATCTACTGTGACTAGTGAATTTGTTAGAGCAAGGCTCATGCAGGAGGAGTCCCGGAAGCTAGCGATGTGCCAACCTGACACTGCTTTTGTCTCGAAAGGCCAGTTCTCAAAAGCAAAGAAGCGGTTCACATGTAGCTACTGTAACAAGGAAGGTCATGTGAAATCTAAGTGCTTTAAACTTAAACGAGACAAGAAGACAAAAGAAGATGGTGTCAACCAGTGCATGTCAGCCGCGTTCCTGGTGTCTCATCAAGATATTTATATAGACTCGGGCTCGACATCCCACATCTTCAACAACAATAATAGCTTCAGTTCAATTAAAAAGGCGAACTCCTCAGTGACTGTTGCAAATAGTAATCAAGTGAAATGTGAGGGGATTGGTGATGTCAACATAGAGACTTTAGATCAGGTACTTACTTTGAATAATGTACTTTATGTGCCCTTTATGTCTTGTAACCTTATATCGGTTAGTAAACTAGTTAAAGAGTATAATATGAGAGTGATGTTCGATTCGGGAGGTTGTTTTGTCATTGATAAAGATAATAAAATAGTTTGTTCTGCCAAAGAGGTCAATGGAATGTATAAGATAGAAGGGCTTTGTTTTAAAGGAATGCACAAACAGGAGCACTCTTTGTTCCTGCATGATAGGCAGGAGTCATCGAGTGCCGCAGTCGTTGCTCAGGTGCCAGCTATACAGCTTTGGCATCAACGCTTGGGTCACCTTGGCTCAGGAGGTATGTACACCCTTAGGGATAGAATAGCATGTGGTGGTTGTATGTTTCAGGATGGCGAAACTCTAAAAGAGTGCGTACCATGCCTTGAGGGGAAGATGGCTTCCATTCCATATCCCAAAGGCGGTGGAACACGTGCAACCAGGCCCCTGGAGCTTGTACACTCCGACGTTGCCGGCCCCTTGCCTGTGAGCAGCTTGGGTGGTGCAAACTTTGTTGTCACCTTCACAGATGACTACTCACGAAGATCCTTCTGCTATCTGATGAAGCATAAATCAGAGGTATGTGACCGCTTTATTGAATTTAAAAATTTTGTTGAAAGGCAGACTGGTTTTAAAATTCTTTGTATCCGTTCTGACAATGGGAAAGAGTATGTAAATAATAGACTTTCTAGCTTTTTAAAAAAGGAGGGTATTGCTCACCAGTTAACTGTTCCTTACTGTAGTCCGCAAAACGCCGTCTCGGAACGTCTCAACAGGACACTCTTTGACAAAGTTAGGTGTATGTTGCGACAGGCAGGTCTTGATCAATGTTTTTGGGGAGAAGCGCTAATGGTAGCAAATTATTTAAAAAATAGATCCCCTACTAGTGCATTGAATGGTAAAATACCGGAGGAGGTTTGGACCGGGTCCAAACTGGACCTTAGTCACCTCAGGGTTTTTGGTTGCAAGGCTTATGCTCTGGTTCCTAGTGTAAAGCGTAAAAAGCTCGACCCTAGGTGTAAGGAATACATTTTTGTGGGATACTCAGAGACCACTAAAGGTTATAGACTGGCAGACCCCTCAGATCCTAAGAAAGTAATTTTATCTCGTGATGTCAAATTTATGGAGAATAAGTTTTTCACTCCTCATTCAAATCACAATGTACCTGATAACTGTGATAGTAATGATATTATTTATTTTAACAATAATGAATTGAATAATAATAATATGAATGATGGAATAGATAATTTTAGTAAGAATAATTCTTCAAATGAAATCACTGAGATTAACGAATTTAATCTTGAATTAAATAACTGTGATAATGATGATGATGAAAACAATAGGGAAGATCGCAATAGTCATATTTTGAGCGATACAATTAACAGTTCTGTTTTGACAGATGAAGGGAACACCGGCAGTGACCAGGAGTACTCCGATGACTCGTCGGCGGGTGCAGCGGGCGCTGAGCCTGTGACGTCACCTCGCGCGGCGTCATCTCGAGGCGACGGGTTAGCTTCGGTATCTAGGCCCGTACGTAGTACTAGGGCAATTCCTCCAAAACGGTATGACGACTACGATTTGTCTATGCTCACTCAAAATGAACTCATTGATGAACCACAGTCTTACGATGAGGCGATGGCCAGCCGTCATAGTGAGGAGTGGTTAAACTCAATGAAAAGTGAGTATAAGTCTTTAATTGATAACAATGTATGGAAACTTGTTCAACGACCAAAGAACACAAACGTCATCAAATGTAAGTGGGTATACAGGGTTAAATGTGACTCTTCAGGCAATTTTCAAAAATATAAAGCTCGCTTAGTAGCAAGAGGGTTCACACAAAAGTATGGTGTTGACTACACTGATACTTTCTCCCCAGTTGTACGTCACTCGACTATGCGTCTCTTGTTTTCATTAGCTAACGAGTATGATCTCAACATAGATCATATAGATGTAAACACTGCTTTCTTAAATGGTGAACTTGACCAAATTATATATATGGAGCAACCGGAAGGATTTCATGATGAACAAAATAAAGATAAAGTTTGCCTATTACAAAGGAGCATCTACGGGCTTAAACAAGCTAGTAGAATGTGGTATTGTAAAGTTCACAATTTATTAACTAAAAATGAATTTAAACAAAGCAAATGTGAGCCGTGTGTTTATTATTTTAAGTCTGGCAAGGAGTTCTTAGTCATTTCTCTTTATGTAGATGACTTTTACATTATGTATAGAAAGGATAACTCAAAAATTGAATCTGTATTAAATTTATTAGAGCATGAATTCAGCATTAAAAATTTGGGCCCTATACATAACTATTTAGGTATTAGAGTAACTCGAGACAGACAGAAAGGCATACTTAAGTTGGATCAGTCTACTTATATTAAAAAGGTACTTCAAAGGTTTGGTATGTCAGATTGCAAACCGGTTGCAACTCCTATGCAAACTGGGTTAAAGTTATGTAATTCTGCTGAACCCTTGAATGATGAAACTTATAATTATAGACAATTATTAGGATGTCTAATGTACCTTTCTGTCTGCACTAGACCTGATATTGCCTATGCATGTAGTCAGTTAAGCCAATATAACAACTGTTTTGGTTCCAGTCATTGGTTAGCTGCTAAGAGAATTTTAAGGTATCTAGCGGGGACAATTGATTATTGTTTACTATTCGTAAAAAGTAGCCAATTGGATTTAAGTGCTTATGCCGATGCCGATTTTGCCAATGATCATAATGACCGCAGGTCATACACTGGCTTTGCTATCAAGTTAGGCAGTAACATTGTTAATTGGGAATCTAGGAAACAAAAGAGTATAGCTTTATCGAGTTGTGAAAGTGAATATCTGGCTATATGTGATGTATCTAAAGATCTGTGTTTTATAAGGAACTTTTTATCTGAAATATTTGCGGATCTAAAGCTACATTCTATTTTGGTGTACAATGACAATCAAAGTGCGCATAGATTATTATCAAGTAAGGAATATTGTCATAAACGCACTAAACACATAGATATTAGGTATCATTTTATTAAAAACCTTGTAGAGTCAAATATTATTACTGTAAAATATTTAAATACTGAAAGTATGTTTGCAGATGTACTAACTAAGCCACTGAGTAAATGTAAACATACTGAATTCATGTACGAACTTCATGTCAGAAGGTAGAGCATGTATAGTTTTAAGTTTGTTTCTATGTAACTCTATCTAGAACTGTTGTGTTATATACTTAAGGGGAAGTATTGAATATTTAAGTATATAACAAAACGCTATACTGTGACAGTGACAGATGTCAACCATGCATGATATAAATTATCTATGCATTTTTGCACTCTCTCTTCTCAAATGTCATCTCCCGTGTCAAGACGTGGTTCTGTGTACTCCATAAACTCCATTTTTATATCTAAGTGTTAGAAACTCATCTTAAGTGCAAATGTCGTATTTATTATGATAATAAACGTCGATACTTGTGCCCAACATTATTTGGAGTTTATTTCATCTTCAACGCTAACCTTCGTATGCCTTAACCGGTATCCACGCGGACGCTGTGTCGGTGTCCCTGACCTCACAATAGCATTTGCTACATGTAAAGATGCCAACATCTTTTTAAATAATCAAAATCTCGGGAATAACAAATATAAAGCTTTTATCCCAACATTCAATGTCACTCGTATGGGGGTGATTAAGGGTGTCCCTACAGACCTGAATGATGAAGAGGTTAAGGCTTCAATTAACTTGCCTGTTGGTTGTGGACCAATTTTAACCCTTTGACCGCCGTTGTCACCTATACAAGACAACGATAGTACGATACACTAACGCCGTCGTCTTGTATACAAGACAAAGTTTCAACCGCTTACTAAATGGTAAAATAATAGAATTTAAAAATTATTTTGTACTCGTGTCAACTTGTTGACCCTTTGTTTTTTCATACATTTACTTTTTAAGCAGGTATATGAATCCATTGTTTCATAATAAAGGATTTAAAAAATATGCTTATAATTTCTACATTTTTCCGTGTCACTGTCGCCGTTGGCATGTATAAAAGACAGCTAGGGATGGGAAAGTTCAATTGATGTGCAAGTTTTTAAAATGAATATGTTTTCACGAATCTGGTTTTATTTAAGCGTTCAAACATTTAATTGCCAATTATTGTCATTGTTGGTAACTACTCGTAGTAAGTAGGTATATGTAGAAAAAAAAGGCATAATAATGGATAAAGTTTAGGCAGCTTCTTATATATATATATAAGGTTATATATATATATATATATATATATATATATATAACCGATATATACTTGATTTTTGACAGTGCATGCGTATTGCGTACTGTTGATATGTAGCTAGGGGCAACTAATTAACATTAACGTTGTTATGTCAATACACATGCGCTTTGAGTTCTGTTTATAAGTAACCTAGGTAATTATTTTAATAATGGCTGTAGTCATAGGCAACGCGCAAGCGCTTTGTTAACTATTTGTTTGTAACTAGGTAAAAATCCAAACTTCAACAAGGTTTGACGCCTGTCTGTCAGTTGGTAATTTAAGAAATGTCATTTATAAGATTGTAAACAAATAATACAGGGGAGGTGCAACACAATAATAATAAATGTATATTTTTATACCTCACGTAAAACCTGTCGTATTTTTGATGAATTAGGTAAGTACCATGCTCATATTTATGATCTAAACATTAACGGGTTTCTTGTTTTGCCTTTCATTCTGATACATACTGTATATATATATATATTATTAAATCCACCTGTTAGTTTTCTCCGAAAACCCTCCGGTAAGTATGTAAATTTATCGAGACACGATGCGCGTCCCTAATCTTATGGTTTATAAAGTTTACGTACCGACAAGCGCTTATGCCGTTGACTCAGACGCTATTATTACTTAACTCGCGCGTAAACAGTATTTGTCAGTCGGAACTAAAGACGTGCCCTGCGCGCCGTTGACATGTATAGAAGACTACTCGTACAGACTAGTGCGGTGATATTACTTCATGATTCGATAATGTTTAGTTGTTGTTTTTCATGATAAAGTCCTTTATTTTCAACATTTTCTTGTATAGTAAATCTGTTTAGTTTAGAAATTTTGAGAGAAATCTAAGTTTGGAAATAAAAAAAGGCAAATTGAGAAGAATTCCACCTTTAATTATGAATATCGATATCACTATTTGCAATCCCTAAACTTTTTATTAGTTGTTTACTTAAAATTTGCTCTGGCGTGTGAGTGAGCGTCTTGGCGAACAGGGTCCGGCGGCCAAAAGGTTAAAGATCAGGAGAATAAGGAGGAAAGTTTTCGTCAACAACAGTAGCCAATTTATTGATACAGGTACTGTAATAATTACTTTTGATGGTCAAGTATTACCCACTCGAGTATACATGTGCTATATGGCCTTGCCTGTAGAACTCTATATATATCCCACAGTCCAGTGTTATCTTTGCTGCCGCTACGGCCACGTTAAAAATCAATGCCGGTCACCTCCTAAATGCTATAAGTGTGGCCAAGGTCACTCTGGTGACTCTTGTAGTGTTGAGGAGGATGACTATTGGTGTTGCTTGTGTAAAGGCTCACATCAAGCAACCAGTAAGAAATGCCTAGAATTTAGTCGACAAAAAGCAATTAAAGATACCATGAGTAAAAGCTGCATTTCTTACATGGAAGCTGTTAAAATTCACCCTCCGGTTTCACAGATCTCGTATGCTGACGCACTACTTACTGCACCAACACCATCAACTCCCTCCTCACCATCCTTGCAAAATCTACAATCAGATATGGTCCCTCCTATGATGAAAACACAGTCACATAGAAAGACAATAACTATTAAGCCAAAGAGTCATGCAAAGTTAGATAAAGGTTATGATAGGTTAGCACATTATGACATAATACGACAACCGGTAATACACAGAGAAAAACCTGTATTTAATAATAGTGATAATGAAACAAAACAAAGCATTGAAGATATAATAAAATCAATCATTAAATTAATGTCACAATCTGACATTTCACCGTCCTACGTTGCAGCCGTCATTAATGAATTATATTTATTAAAAAATAACAATAATGGATCACAGAGCCGTAGTGGTTCAGTGGAACTGTCGCAGTCTTATCAATAAGAAACAAGACCTTATACATATAATTAACAAACAAGATCCCTTTCTCATCTGTGTTCAAGAGACATGGTTGAGAAAGGAGTCAGTGTTTAAAATCCCTGGTTATGTCTGTCTGAGAGAAGACAGACCTGATGGGTATGGTGGTGGAGTGGCCATACTTATCAAAAACTCCTTATCTTATAAGACCATCACACTCCCTGTACATAGCAATGATTTATATTTGATTGCAGTTGATGTAAATAGTATTTGTTATGTGTCTTTGTATTATAGCAAACCAAATAATAGTATTTTTAATGAGATCAAACAATTATTTGAGTTTCTCCCCAAGCCATTTCTATGTCTTGGGGATTTCAATGCCCATCATGAGTTCTGGGGTTGTTCTCAAACTTCTTACTATGGAGAACAATTATTAGAGTTAATTACATCCTGTAATTTGTGCATTTTAAATACTGGATCTCCAACTCGGCTCGCTCGAAATCCCAGTGCAATCGATTTGTCCATATGTACCCCAGATCTTGCTTCATCACTTTTGTGGTCCCCTGCTGAGTCGACATATGGAAGTGACCATTACCCTATTATTATTACTTTTCCATTCTTGAAATGTCCAAAGCAGAGAAGACAACCTCGTATTAAACATAAGCTTATAGATAGTAAATGGAATCTGTTCAGAGAGGCAGTGGAACAAAAAATTAGTATTTTACCAGAAATTAATAATTTAAATATAATAGACTGTTCTCAGGCCTTGACCACTGCTTTAATTGATGCTGCTAATGAAACATTCCCGTTGAAAAGTACTGGTCCAGAATACATCCCTTCCCCACCTTGGTGGGATTCAGAGTGTACAGTTGCAGTAAAACAAAGAAAGGCAGCTGAAAAACTATATTGTCAGGAAATGACGGATATCAATTTTGACAACTATTTAAAAATTGCTAAGGAAACTAAAGATTTACTAAGGACCAAAAAGTTTGAAGGATGGCATAGATTCTGTAAGTCCCTGAGCCCCAACGTGTCACCATCAATAGTATGGCAAAACATTCGCAGGTTTAGATCAGCATTCAGAGAGTCAGATAGCAAAATTTCTCCAGCTTTAGCAGAGCAAGTCATGGATCGCTTAGGGCCACCATACGTCCCAGAAGAACCTGTCATTCCAAGACCATTAACTATAACAAATAATAATGATACTGTTGAAATAACCTCACTTTTTTCACTTTTTGAACTGAAAGGTGTTCTTTCATCCACTAAAGATTCTGCCCCTGGTGAAGACGGTATCCCTTATTCTTTCCTATCACACCTCGATGATAACAGTCTGCACTACTTTCTTTCACTAATTAACAGCATTATCAGTTCAGGCTCTGTTCCTCAAGAATGGAGAACTCAAACATTAATTTTAATACAAAAGCCAGAAAAACCGAATTCAGATCCCACTTCTTATAGACCTATAGCGTTGTCAACTGTATTAGCAAAAACTGCTGAACACTTAGTGAAAATTCGGTTGGAGTGGTTTTTAGAACATAATAACCTTTTATCTTCAAGTCAGTTTGGTTTCAGGAAAGGCAGATGTACTCTTGACAGCTTAAGCATTTTAACCACAGATATCAGATTAAGTCTATCTAGAAATGATTCTTTAGTTGCTGCCTTCTTAGACATTAATGCTGCATATGACAATGTCAACATAACAATTCTAAAAAAAAAGTTAGATGCTCTTAATGTCCCCAATTTATTGGTCAACTTTATCATAAACATGTTGTATGAAAGATATTTGAAATATCCATTAGACCCATCTAAAAATGAATTTATTAAAAGGACAGTTTGGAAAGGTCTTCCACAAGGATCTGTCTTAAGTCCTTTATTATATAACATCTACACTTATGATTTAGAACTCGCAATTGAAAGAGAGATCAATGTTCTCCAATACGCAGATGATTTGCTCTTATATGTGTCCGGTCCATCTCTAGACAACATAAGTAATGTATTATCAGTATCATTGTGTGGCTTAAAGACTTGGCTGGATGGTAACGGGTTAGATCTCTCGCCTTCCAAAAGTTCTGTAGTAGTATTCTCACGAAAGAGAAATATCCCGCCAATTAATGTTAATTATAATGGAGCTCGGTTAACTATAAAAAAGGAAGTAAAATTTTTAGGAGTAATATTAGACAGCAAACTTACGGGCGTTTCACATTTTGAATATATTGCTCTGAGATGTGAGCGTAACTTAAACATATTAAGGTGCTTAACAGGAGTCTGGTGGGGGGCTCACCCCTTTACTATGAGACTGCTTTACAACGCTCTGATCAGAAGCGTTTTAGACTATGGTTCCTTCCTTCTTCATCCTGGTAATGTGGACAAAATAAAAAAGCTAGATATGATTCAGTCCAAGGCTTTAAGACTAGTTACAGGTGCAATGAAATCGAGTCCTATAAGCTGCTTACAAGTAGAATGCTGTGATCCGCCTTTAGCTCTTAGACGACAGTTTCTTTGTGATAAGTTCTTTTTCCGATCTCTACAGTTCAGTAATCACCCAATTATCTCAAAAATAAAAGAATTAGTTGATCTGGTTGAAACAAATAATTACTGGTCCCATAAGGATTCCCCTTGTCTTGTAAAGAGTTATAAAAAATTTGAATCTTTGGAAGCCCCTACTTATAGAAGCTCAATTCTTCCGTTATATATACATAAATATAGCAGCCTTATTATAGAGCCCGATATAAGGTTGGACTTTGGGATATCGAAAAGTGATGTCAACCCAAAACAGGAATTTATTAGCAAGATAAATTCTGAATGGGCGGACTGGCACTGTCTGTATTCAGACGCCTCGAGACACTCTGGTGGGAGTTGCGTTGGAGTTGGGATTTATCATGCTCAATATAAAGGAATACAACTCATTAAATTGCCTCCTGAAACGTCTGTATACACTGGTGAATGTTATGGTATACTAAAAAGTATAGAGTACGTACTTATGCTCAAGATTCCAAAAACCATAATTTTCTGTGATTCACGTAGTGCTTTAGAAGCAATAATGAGATTCCCTTTTAAAGCCCACAAACAGTCTCCTGTTATTTTTAACATAAGAAATCTTTTGCATAAGTGCGCACTGGTCCCATGTTCTGTGGTACTGGCTTGGGTTCCTAGCCATGTTGGCATTCATGGAAATGAAAGAGCTGACCAATTAGCAAATGAGGCCACTCGTGTGGGGGATACTGTTCCGTTTGTAAATTATTGTCTGGATCTAGTAAACTTGTCTAAAATGTATTTATTCCGAGATTGGAATAGGGCTTGGCAGGTTGATACTGTTATAGGTGCACATTACAGACGCATCCAACCGTCAATTCCATGCAAACCATGGTTCAGTAAAGTAGTATTTTCGAAAACCGTCACTTCCATTTTGTGTAGAATGCGCCTGGGTCATGTTTGTACTCCTGCACACCTATACAAGATAAAAATAAAACAGGATCCTCTGTGCTCTTGTGGAGATCATGGGGATCTTAACCATATCTTTTTTTCATGCGCACTGTATGATCGGTCTGACTTTCTTTCTAATCTAGTAGTTCTTCATATTCCATTCCCGACATCTATAAGTTGCTTATTATTTCATAATTCTTATGATATTTATAAAGTTATCTGTGTATACCTGGAAAAAAATGATATAAAAATTTAGTATAAGTATAACATAACCCTCAACCCAATCCTTATTTTTTCCTAATTTTCCAAATTCCTTTTCCGTCTTAATTTCCTAATTCCTTGTTTCCCTAACTTTTGCATTTCATAACTTGTCGTTGGCTAACCTAACCAATAGCCATAAAAGAGAAAAAAAAAAAAAAAAAAAACGATAGGCAGACCCAGGGGTAAGACACTGCCTTGTAGTTGACATTTGTCACACATGGGGTCGACATCTATATTTTGCCCCCGAAAACCTGCTTTTGCGCAAAGGTGATACACTGTTATCCTAACTAAGTCAATAGATGTCGTTATAAAATCAATATACATAAAGTTAAATAAAAATAAATAAAAATATGTTTATATTATATATTTTATGTAAATACATTTTATTCGCTTATGTAGAAATACGATAATTAAGCATTACTTAACGCATTGTTATTTTCCACTGGTAACACTTACGCAGATGTCAAAGTGAAAAAATATGTGATGTAGGAGTACATACTTTCAAGTTCTTTGGTCCGTTTCGGATTGTTTGATTAGTGTTTTTCGCTAATAAGGATAAAAGAGACCTGTTGTGAAACTTCCAGAAAGTGCGTTGGGTTGTAGCTCTGCGCTCCTCCGCCTTTCTGTTCAGAAGTAGTAACTTCGTCTCCAGTTCCCGGTACTTATTCGCCGTGTTTATTTTGTGTGATATGGACGATTGGTTTGTGCAAATTACATATATTCGTTTTCTATAGTGAAAATAATACTGCCACAATGCCTAGACTATGTGCTTTGGGCTGTAAGTCGAGCGGTAAGTACTTACATGTTTTAGAAATTTGTTTCAGATATACGTTGTTAAATTTGAATTCCTCTACCCTGCCGTCCTTTGGCGCTGGCAGTATGTGCCTCTATTATCTAAATAAGGCGCCCATAATGCAAAAAGCATTAGATTTGGTTCAAAATTTGTAAACCATAACCATAAATTTTATAATTTCTTTGGTTATGAATTTATATCCTTTTTTTTCAGAAACAATAACCCACCGTTTTCCAAATCCTGACAAGTTTCCTGAGCACTTCAAAATCTTGGGTTACTCTTGTTTGTGGCAAGTTAGAAAAACCATCTGATTATGAAAACTACAGAAAAAGGGTAATTTGTGATAAACATTTCACGGATGCTGATAAAAACCGTAACAGGCGGTTGAACAGATTAGCAGTGCCAACGCTTCATTTACCACCTGGTAAGATTTCATTAAATTCATTTTTAGGATAATATGAAGGTACCTAAAGGTCTCTTACAGGCTTTGCACACTAAGTTTGCACGTTGGTAGAATTTGTTTTTAATGTATATGCCTCCATACTTTTTGCATTCCGAAAGAAAGGAAGGCATATAAAAATGAATATAAATATTATTGGACAATCATACACAAATCAACCTAGTACCACGGTAAGCTCAATAAGGATTGTGTTGTGGGTACTAGACGACGATATATATAATAGATATATACATAAATACATAGAAAACATCCATAACTCAGGAACAAATATTCGTGATAAACACAAATGAATGCCCTAACCAGGATTCAAACCCGGGACCTCCTGATTCGTAGGCAGGGTCACTACCGACTAGGCTAGGAGGCTGTTAATATATTTAAAAAAAAGCTTTTATTTTCAGATAGCGAAAACATAGGTTTTGGAAACAATTTTTTTTATTACAATTTCTTTTTATGATCTCCCACCTCTTGTACTCTTTATCTGCTTGCCCTTCGGCAAAGGCCTCCTCCAACCTTCTCCATTCTCTGCGGTTTAGTACCACTCTGTTCCAGGTGGCTCCTGCTACCTGAGCAATGTCGTTAATATAATATGAATAAAAAAATCTACACCCATTTATTCATTATTTTTATTCATTTATTCACTTGGCTGCACTAGTGTAAGAGGGGACAATCAATAAAAACAGTTGCCTTATCTTAATAAGAGAAAATAATATAATATGCATTATAATATAATATTTGTATTTTACAGGCAAACTGGACTGCTTGCAAACCAGTCAAGCAAACATAAGTGAAGAAACATGTTTCTCAAACTTGGAACAGATTTTAAATCAATTACCACCACAGCCTGCATTACCACCCGCCAATATGGGTAAGAGTACCTACATATAATTACTACTACTAGCAACTACGGGGATCCAAAACTGGTTTTAATTGTTTGAGAAAACCGGGTATAAACCGGCTGTGGATCCCTGATATACCTATATATAAGTGAAAGTGACATACTACGTAGTATAAGACGTGATTTTTCAAAATAGTGACTATATATGTATACATATATATATTGTGTATATGTTTGTATATTGGTCGGATTGTTGTGAAATTTGGCAGGTTGTTAAATGTGATGAATATAATTTTTAAGTTTGAATATGAGCCGAGATAAAGAGGTCGCAAGTTCACGTTCGGGGCGAACCACTACTTAATTTAAAACTTGATACAAATTCAATAACCTTCCAGATATAACTCGAGATACTGCTGCTCGAACTCGTACCAGTCTCACTATGGAGCACAATTACAGCGTGATAAGCAAATCTAAATGGACAGGTGGCATTTACGGCGGCCAAGGTATGTCTTGCTATTGTGCTATATTCAATATTACCTAATCGATCGAGCGAGCGAAGCGAGTGAGTTCTCCCAATCTACTTAAACAATCCGTCGATTGTATGTGTATGTATGTATGATGTTTGTATGTTTGTTCGACGATAACTCGAGTATCGTTGATCGGATCGTCGTCTTACAGTCCACTTTTCGATTGAGATAACAGGGCTTTGATTGGGGTATAGCAATGTGCAATTTGATATATAGGTACATAAAGAGGAAGCTTAAAATGGTGTATATATAATTAATAATACTAATAATAATAGGATAAGATAGTTGCGTTTTTACTAATACTCTATGGATGCATATGTTTGTCCGAAATAAAGAATTTTCATTTCATTTCATTCATTTCATAGCAAAGGGGGCGCGGAACTTAAAAATTTTTTGATAGAGGTGGTGTCATTATAACACCTGTTTTTTATGATGCTATCGTACAGAAGACGCTAAAATAAGCATGTTTTGTATTGGCAACTTTTCTCTAAAGTGGATAATTACCAAGATATTGGCTCCGAATGGACACAAGAGGCGCGAGACTTAATTTTTTTTGATGGGGGTGGTGTCATTATAACATCTATTTTTTATGATGCTATCGTAAAGAGGACGCTAAAATAAGCATGTTTTGTATGGGCAACTTTTCTCTAAACTTGATAATTATCAAGATAAATGACGGATTGTAAAATGTAAAATTTTTCAATGATGAAATAGGTATTATGTGTACGATATTAGGCTGCGAAAGTCCGAATCTAGGGCTCTCGCCGGTTAGGACGCGTGCCGACACTGCGCGCCCTAGAGTGTTTTTGTAGAGCCGGAGGCGTGGAGGGAGAGCAGCCCTCGCCCGCCGTGACAAAGCTCGGGAGCCGTAGTCCGCTCCCGAGCTTTGCCACGCAAGGGCGGAAGGGCTGCACTTCCCGAAGCGCCGGAGCTAGTCCCAAAATGTTGCGCCCCCTTTGCTATACTCTGACCTAGGCTTTCAATATTATGTCTATGTTTAATGTTGCTATTGCACATTAACCGCCTTATTCATAAAAACTTAACAGACCCATATTAGTTAAAATACGTTTTGTCCCTTTTTAACAAACGCAAATGTCAATCTGGCAGATAAGGACAAACAACAAATTAGTTAACGGAGGTTTGCTGAGCGTTTATGAATAACGGCATAAATGTCTGAACTCTCGTCAGTGTGTCAACTTGTGTTTACTAAATTGTAACAATGCATTCCACATTACTTTGCAATTTAAATCTTGTTCTTTTTAAGTTAAAAAGACTAAAAACTGAAAATATTTTTTTATTGCAGACGGGCTGAAAACGAAATCGGCTTGCACCAGCTTACAAGAAAAAATCTCATTACGTACAAAAATCAAACGCCTACGTACCGAAATTTCCAAGTGACGCAAAAGAGGAAACAGCGCGACTGGCAAATGCCGAAGACTTGGCAACTAATCTTAGATTTCAAGACATCGTCAGAAATATGACTAAACCAGCACGCCTTTTTCTGAACATGTAGCAGCAGGCATCAAAAAAAGCGAAAGGACATCGATTTACCATTGAAGAGAAGGTGCTATCGTTATTGGTGTTTAAAAAGAGTCCAAAGTGCTATGCACTGTTGCATAAATATTTTACGTTGCCATCTGTAAAGGGCATGAAACGGTTACTGAGCCAAGTTCAGCTTCGCGAAGGAATTAACCCTATAATTTTTTTTTTTAATACGCCAAACAGTCTCGAACAAAAATGTATCGACATGTTCATGCATGTTCGACGAAATTTCATTAACCCCGCACCTGATTTATAATACGCAAAAAGATACCATGGAAGGCTTTGCCTACAGCAGGGAGGAGACGTTTGCGGACCATGCGTTAGTGTTTATGGTGACATGGATAAAGCACAATTTTAAGCAACCTATCGCATATAATTTCACTTCATGTCTAAAGAAAAATGAGCCGAAAAACATCATAGTCCATGTAATAAAGCACGCACAAAAATCGAGGCTAATAATAGTTAACACCGTCTGCGACCAACGCAGCGTGAACGTTGGTGTGGTAAAGGATCTCGTCAACGAAACTGAAATACAAATTACAAGCAGCTGAAACAAGAATGGCGGTATGAACATTTCAATGTGGGTGGAAGGAGCATCATACCTAAGAGTATTTTCGACACTTCCCATTTGATAAAGGGAATACGAAATAATTTATTGACAAAAGATTTGCAATACGTGGCGAACGATACTGAAAAAATTTTAAAATGGAATTTCTTCCAAACGCTGTATGCCGCTGACAAATCATACGGAGAGCTACGTACGACGGGTGGACAAATTAACAGAAGCAACGTCAATCCCCAGAAAATTAAAAAAAAACAGAGTCAAATTGGCGACTCAACTTTTTAGCTACGGCGTAGCTGTCGCCGCAGAACACCTTGTGGCCAGCGACTCTCTCCCGGCAGAATGTCGTCAGCTGGTTGACATCACGATGATACTCGACAATCTGTTTGATAGTTTAAATGGAAATACTATAAGTATTCCAAATAGAAAGAATATAAAGGGTGCGTCAAGCGGAATTTGCCTCACCATAAATTATGGAAAGAATGTGAAACTATTTTAAAAATGTGTGAGTTTTTATTAAAACAAAAAAAGGGTGAAGGGGCTAAAAGGGGGGAAAATTGATGACACTGCAAGTACCACCCCATCTGTGAAAAACTTCATCAAAACTATAGAAGGCATGGAAGCTATACCGGCAGTTTTATCTGATAGGTACGGCTTAGATATATTGTTGACAAGAAACCTAAATCAGGATCCTTTGGAAAACTTCTTCGGGAACATAAGAAGCTATGGGGCAAGAAATAATGAACCCAATACAGTGGCGTTAGAAGCCGCCTATAAAGCACTTTTATTGAATAATTATAACTCGCCCCATTCTTCAGGAGCAGACTGCGAGGACGACTCCAATGTGTGTCTTCAAACATTTGATTTATTTCTGAAAGAAAAAAACGTTGATGCTTCTCTCGATCCCGAAGAGGAGAGTGATAACGCTGACGTGTATTTCTCACTTAACCTACAAGAAACCGATGCGGGTCAGCCTAATTTCGTATGTGGCTGGGTTCTTACAAAATGTTTAAAACATGTTGTAAAAAGGTGTGAGACTTGCAGGATAAACTTAATCGATGGAAAGGACATAAATAAAAAGAATTCCTTCATAAAAGTAAAAGAATACACGCGGCGGTGGCTATGCTATCCTAACGAGGATTTTGTAAAATGTTTTTATGACATCCAAATTGTAACGATATCATTTTTAAAGGGAAATGAGCCCAAACAAACCATTAAAAAATACATTACTGTAATCACAAATACGTTGGTTGATTACCCCTTCGGATGTACTGAACACAAGGAGAAATTAAGGCAGTATTTAACAAATACCTCAATAAATGTGTTATTACATAGTTGGTGCAGATCTGTCAACCGCATATTAAGTGGGAAATTAAGTTATAATGGTGACGACAAAGTAAAAACCGCAGCACAGGTATATTTTGATAAACGTAAATATTACAAAAATAACAAATGATATAATTGTCTTGTCTGTCTGCTACTGCCATTATTATTTATTGATATTAAACACTTTGAAACCTCTCAACCCTATCAAATCTTAACGCTGTTAAAATGACTGCTGTAAAGGACTCGAAATGTAGGCTCATAGTGTTAATAAACGCGATTAATCCGTTTTAAAGTGTTTAATTTCAATAAAAATTTAAAACAACAACGTTTAATTTACTTTTCGTTTGCAATTTGTTTATTATTCAACCGAAATGAGAATGGGATTTGAGAGTACCATTAACAAAACAGTACTTAAACAGCCGTGTTACACCGGTGGTGTGATCAAAACTTTATATATGTGATGTTGTACACCTAGATGCGTTTTCAGCGGGAAAAGTGATTATAGGCCGTTCTTGAGGTGGCTCTTCCACATACTACAAGATTCTAAATTTACCCCAGTTGCCGTTGTTTTAGACATGTTTTCAGTTCATTTCAGGCCACCCTTTACCCGATGGTACAATAAACTGAAAACCCTTTATTTATTATTTATGGGCTCCTGAAGTACAATTCAGAAACTACCTATATGGCAAAATTTCTTGAAGGAGTGAAACGGATGATTAATTAGTTAATCAATTGTGTATTCATGTTTTGAGTGCAGATACTTCCATTCGCCATTTACCAATCGGTTATCGGTGAAGGAAAACATCGTGAGGAAACCGGACTAATCCCTCTCTGAGCCGTTGCTTAGCTAGGAAAATGCTATGAAGAAAAAGACTTTCACTCGTAGGTTATGATTCGCTCAACGTAATTTAATAAGACGTTTATTCAAGAAGTTTGCATAACATGATAAAAAGATACATGGATACACTTGACATATACAACACAAACCATACCACAATTTACCATAAAATAACCACCCAGTCTCATCGCGGTTTGATAATAAGTGGTATAAATATATAAATCTTCTTGTAAGTATTTATGTCGGAATAAATAAGTTTTATACTCTATTATATCTTTTATTACTTCATTCACTGATATTTTGGCGCATTGCAAGACAATGTTTGAATTTCTTGTGTCCAGAAAATGCTTTTTTGGTCACATGAAATTCAAAAATCTCTTGCAACGCGCCAAAATATACATAATAATACGAAAGTATATGTATAGATGCATATGTAGGCGTATACACACACATAGACAGTTAGTTTCGGAAGCAAAATAGAGATGGCGCTGTCAAATGGGTTTCCATAAAATGCGCCAAGAGGGCTCTCTTTACCTATATACTTACTTTACTCTTTGGGCAGACCCCATACTGTGGAATAGTGGAAGCCGATCAGATAAACCCAAAGAGTAAAGTAAGTATATAGGTAAAGAGAGCCCTCTTGGCGCATTTTATGGAAACCCATTTGACAGCGCCATCTCTATTTTGCTTCCGAAACTAACTGTCTATGTGTGTGTATACGCCTACATATGCATCTATACATATACTTTCGTATTATTATGTATATTTTGGCGCGTTGCAAGAGATTTTTGAATTTCATGTGACCAAAAAAGCATTTTCTGGACACAAGAAATTCAAACATTGTCTTGCAATGCGCCAAAATATCAGTGAATGAAGTAATAAAAGATATAATAGAGTATAAAACTTATTTATTCCGACATAAATACTTACAAGAAGATTTATATATTTATACCACTTATTATCAAACCGCGATGAGACTGGGTGGTTATTTTATGGTAAATTGTGGTATGGTTTGTGTTGTATATGTCAAGTGTATCCATGTATCTTTTTATCATGTTATGCAAACTTCTTGAATAAACGTCTTATTAAATTACGTTGAGCGAATCATAACCTACGAGTGAAAGTCTTTTTCTTCATAGCATTTTCCTAGCTAAGCAACGGCTCAGAGAGGGATTAGTCCGGTTTCCTCACGATGTTTTCCTTCACCGATAACCGATTGGTAAATGGCGAATGGAAGTATCTGCACTCAAAACATGAATACACAATTGATTAACTAATTAATCATCCGTTTCACTCCTTCAAGAAATTTTGCCATATAGGTAGTTTCTGAATTGTACTTCAGGAGCCCATAAATAATAAATAAAGGGTTTTCAGTTTATTGTACCATCGGGTAAAGGGTGGCCTGAAATGAACTGAAAACATGTCTAAAACAACGGCAACTGGGGTAAATTTAGAATCTTGTAGTATGTGGAAGAGCCACCTCAAGAACGGCCTATAATCACTTTTCCCGCTGAAAACGCATCTAGGTGTACAACATCACATATATAAAGTTTTGATCACACCACCGGTGTAACACGGCTGTTTAAGTACTGTTTTGTTAATGGTACTCTCAAATCCCATTCTCATTTCGGTTGAATAATAAACAAATTGCAAACGAAAAGTAAATTAAACGTTGTTGTTTTAAATTTTTATTGAAATTAAACACTTTAAAACGGATTAATCGCGTTTATTAACACTATGAGCCTACATTTCGAGTCCTTTACAGCAGTCATTTTAACAGCGTTAAGATTTGATAGGGTTGAGAGGTTTCAAAGTGTTTAATATCAATAAATAATAATGGCAGTAGCAGACAGACAAGACAATTATATCATTTGTTATTTTTGTAATATTTACGTTTATCAAAATATACCTGTGCTGCGGTTTTTACTTTGTCGTCACCATTATAACTTAATTTCCCACTTAATATGCGGTTGACAGATCTGCACCAACTATGTAATAACACATTTATTGAGGTATTTGTTAAATACTGCCTTAATTTCTCCTTGTGTTCAGTACATCCGAAGGGGTAATCAACCAACGTATTTGTGATTACAGTAATGTATTTTTTAATGGTTTGTTTGGGCTCATTTCCCTTTAAAAATGATATCGTTACAATTTGGATGTCATAAAAACATTTTACAAAATCCTCGTTAGGATAGCATAGCCACCGCCGCGTGTATTCTTTTACTTTTATGAAGGAATTCTTTTTATTTATGTCCTTTCCATCGATTAAGTTTATCCTGCAAGTCTCACACCTTTTTACAACATGTTTTAAACATTTTGTAAGAACCCAGCCACATACGAAATTAGGCTGACCCGCATCGGTTTCTTGTAGGTTAAGTGAGAAATACACGTCAGCGTTATCACTCTCCTCTTCGGGATCGAGAGAAGCATCAACGTTTTTTTCTTTCAGAAATAAATCAAATGTTTGAAGACACACATTGGAGTCGTCCTCGCAGTCTGCTCCTGAAGAATGGGGCGAGTTATAATTATTCAATAAAAGTGCTTTATAGGCGGCTTCTAACGCCACTGTATTGGGTTCATTATTTCTTGCCCCATAGCTTCTTATGTTCCCGAAGAAGTTTTCCAAAGGATCCTGATTTAGGTTTCTTGTCAACAATATATCTAAGCCGTACCTATCAGATAAAACTGCCGGTATAGCTTCCATGCCTTCTATAGTTTTGATGAAGTTTTTCACAGATGGGGTGGTACTTGCAGTGTCATCAATTTTCCCCCCTTTTAGCCCCTTCACCCTTTTTTTGTTTTAATAAAAACTCACACATTTTTAAAATAGTTTCACATTCTTTCCATAATTTATGGTGAGGCAAATTCCGCTTGACGCACCCTTTATATTCTTTCTATTTGGAATACTTATAGTATTTCCATTTAAACTATCAAACAGATTGTCGAGTATCATCGTGATGTCAACCAGCTGACGACATTCTGCCGGGAGAGAGTCGCTGGCCACAAGGTGTTCTGCGGCGACAGCTACGCCGTAGCTAAAAAGTTGAGTCGCCAATTTGACTCTGTTTTTTTTTAATTTTCTGGGGATTGACGTTGCTTCTGTTAATTTGTCCACCCGTCGTACGTAGCTCTCCGTATGATTTGTCAGCGGCATACAGCGTTTGGAAGAAATTCCATTTTAAAATTTTTTCAGTATCGTTCGCCACGTATTGCAAATCTTTTGTCAATAAATTATTTCGTATTCCCTTTATCAAATGGGAAGTGTCGAAAATACTCTTAGGTATGATGCTCCTTCCACCCACATTGAAATGTTCATACCGCCATTCTTGTTTCAGCTGCTTGTAATTTGTATTTCAGTTTCGTTGACGAGATCCTTTACCACACCAACGTTCACGCTGCGTTGGTCGCAGACGGTGTTAACTATTATTAGCCTCGATTTTTGTGCGTGCTTTATTACATGGACTATGATGTTTTTCGGCTCATTTTTCTTTAGACATGAAGTGAAATTATATGCGATAGGTTGCTTAAAATTGTGCTTTATCCATGTCACCATAAACACTAACGCATGGTCCGCAAACGTCTCCTCCCTGCTGTAGGCAAAGCCTTCCATGGTATCTTTTTGCGTATTATAAATCAGGTGCGGGGTTAATGAAATTTCGTCGAACATGCATGAACATGTCGATACATTTTTGTTCGAGACTGTTTGGCGTATTAAAAAAAAAAATTATAGGGTTAATTCCTTCGCGAAGCTGAACTTGGCTCAGTAACCGTTTCATGCCCTTTACAGATGGCAACGTAAAATATTTATGCAACAGTGCATAGCACTTTGGACTCTTTTTAAACACCAATAACGATAGCACCTTCTCTTCAATGGTAAATCGATGTCCTTTCGCTTTTTTTGATGCCTGCTGCTACATGTTCAGAAAAAGGCGTGCTGGTTTAGTCATATTTCTGACGATGTCTTGAAATCTAAGATTAGTTGCCAAGTCTTCGGCATTTGCCAGTCGCGCTGTTTCCTCTTTTGCGTCACTTGGAAATTTCGGTACGTAGGCGTTTGATTTTTGTACGTAATGAGATTTTTTCTTGTAAGCTGGTGCAAGCCGATTTCGTTTTCAGCCCGTCTGCAATAAAAAAATATTTTCAGTTTTTAGTCTTTTTAACTTAAAAAGAACAAGATTTAAATTGCAAAGTAATGTGGAATGCATTGTTACAATTTAGTAAACACAAGTTGACACACTGACGAGAGTTCAGACATTTATGCCGTTATTCATAAACGCTCAGCAAACCTCCGTTAACTAATTTGTTGTTTGTCCTTATCTGCCAGATTGACATTTGCGTTTGTTAAAAAGGGACAAAACGTATTTTAACTAATATGGGTCTGTTAAGTTTTTATGAATAAGGCGGTTAATGTGCAATAGCAACATTAAACATAGACATAATATTGAAAGCCTAGGTCAGAGTATAGCAAAGGGGGCGCAACATTTTGGGACTAGCTCCGGCGCTTCGGGAAGTGCAGCCCTTCCGCCCTTGCGTGGCAAAGCTCGGGAGCGGACTACGGCTCCCGAGCTTTGTCACGGCGGGCGAGGGCTGCTCTCCCTCCACGCCTCCGGCTCTACAAAAACACTCTAGGGCGCGCAGTGTCGGCACGCGTCCTAACCGGCGAGAGCCCTAGATTCGGACTTTCGCAGCCTAATATCGTACACATAATACCTATTTCATCATTGAAAAATTTTACATTTTACAATCCGTCATTTATCTTGATAATTATCAAGTTTAGAGAAAAGTTGCCCATACAAAACATGCTTATTTTAGCGTCCTCTTTACGATAGCATCATAAAAAATAGATGTTATAATGACACCACCCCCATCAAAAAAAATTAAGTCTCGCGCCTCTTGTGTCCATTCGGAGCCAATATCTTGGTAATTATCCACTTTAGAGAAAAGTTGCCAATACAAAACATGCTTATTTTAGCGTCTTCTGTACGATAGCATCATAAAAAACAGGTGTTATAATGACACCACCTCTATCAAAAAATTTTTAAGTTCCGCGCCCCCTTTGCTATGAAATGAATGAAATGAAATGAAAATTCTTTATTTCGGACAAACATATGCATCCATAGAGTATTAGTAAAAACGCAACTATCTTATCCTATTATTATTAGTATTATTAATTATATATACACCATTTTAAGCTTCCTCTTTATGTACCTATATATCAAATTGCACATTGCTATACCCCAATCAAAGCCCTGTTATCTCAATCGAAAAGTGGACTGTAAGACGACGATCCGATCAACGATACTCGAGTTATCGTCGAACAAACATACAAACATCATACATACATACACATACAATCGACGGATTGTTTAAGTAGATTGGGAGAACTCACTCGCTTCGCTCGCTCGATCGATTAGGTAATATTGAATATAGCACAATAGCAAGACATACCTTGGCCGCCGTAAATGCCACCTGTCCATTTAGATTTGCTTATCACGCTGTAATTGTGCTCCATAGTGAGACTGGTACGAGTTCGAGCAGCAGTATCTCGAGTTATATCTGGAAGGTTATTGAATTTGTATCAAGTTTTAAATTAAGTAGTGGTTCGCCCCGAACGTGAACTTGCGACCTCTTTATCTCGGCTCATATTCAAACTTAAAAATTATATTCATCACATTTAACAACCTGCCAAATTTCACAACAATCCGACCAATATACAAACATATACACAATATATATATGTATACATATATAGTCACTATTTTGAAAAATCACGTCTTATACTACGTAGTATGTCACTTTCACTTATATATAGGTATATCAGGGATCCACAGCCGGTTTATACCCGGTTTTCTCAAACAATTAAAACCAGTTTTGGATCCCCGTAGTTGCTAGTAGTAGTAATTATATGTAGGTACTCTTACCCATATTGGCGGGTGGTAATGCAGGCTGTGGTGGTAATTGATTTAAAATCTGTTCCAAGTTTGAGAAACATGTTTCTTCACTTATGTTTGCTTGACTGGTTTGCAAGCAGTCCAGTTTGCCTGTAAAATACAAATATTATATTATAATGCATATTATATTATTTTCTCTTATTAAGATAAGGCAACTGTTTTTATTGATTGTCCCCTCTTACACTAGTGCAGCCAAGTGAATAAATGAATAAAAATAATGAATAAATGGGTGTAGATTTTTTTATTCATATTATATTAACGACATTGCTCAGGTAGCAGGAGCCACCTGGAACAGAGTGGTACTAAACCGCAGAGAATGGAGAAGGTTGGAGGAGGCCTTTGCCGAAGGGCAAGCAGATAAAGAGTACAAGAGGTGGGAGATCATAAAAAGAAATTGTAATAAAAAAAATTGTTTCCAAAACCTATGTTTTCGCTATCTGAAAATAAAAGCTTTTTTTTAAATATATTAACAGCCTCCTAGCCTAGTCGGTAGTGACCCTGCCTACGAATCAGGAGGTCCCGGGTTTGAATCCTGGTTAGGGCATTCATTTGTGTTTATCACGAATATTTGTTCCTGAGTTATGGATGTTTTCTATGTATTTATGTATATATCTATTATATATATCGTCGTCTAGTACCCACAACACAATCCTTATTGAGCTTACCGTGGTACTAGGTTGATTTGTGTATGATTGTCCAATAATATTTATATTCATTTTTATATGCCTTCCTTTCTTTCGGAATGCAAAAAGTATGGAGGCATATACATTAAAAACAAATTCTACCAACGTGCAAACTTAGTGTGCAAAGCCTGTAAGAGACCTTTAGGTACCTTCATATTATCCTAAAAATGAATTTAATGAAATCTTACCAGGTGGTAAATGAAGCGTTGGCACTGCTAATCTGTTCAACCGCCTGTTACGGTTTTTATCAGCATCCGTGAAATGTTTATCACAAATTACCCTTTTTCTGTAGTTTTCATAATCAGATGGTTTTTCTAACTTGCCACAAACAAGAGTAACCCAAGATTTTGAAGTGCTCAGGAAACTTGTCAGGATTTGGAAAACGGTGGGTTATTGTTTCTGAAAAAAAAGGATATAAATTCATAACCAAAGAAATTATAAAATTTATGGTTATGGTTTACAAATTTTGAACCAAATCTAATGCTTTTTGCATTATGGGCGCCTTATTTAGATAATAGAGGCACATACTGCCAGCGCCAAAGGACGGCAGGGTAGAGGAATTCAAATTTAACAACGTATATCTGAAACAAATTTCTAAAACATGTAAGTACTTACCGCTCGACTTACAGCCCAAAGCACATAGTCTAGGCATTGTGGCAGTATTATTTTCACTATAGAAAACGAATATATGTAATTTGCACAAACCAATCGTCCATATCACACAAAATAAACACGGCGAATAAGTACCGGGAACTGGAGACGAAGTTACTACTTCTGAACAGAAAGGCGGAGGAGCGCAGAGCTACAACCCAACGCACTTTCTGGAAGTTTCACAACAGGTCTCTTTTATCCTTATTAGCGAAAAACACTAATCAAACAATCCGAAACGGACCAAAGAACTTGAAAGTATGTACTCCTACATCACATATTTTTTCACTTTGACATCTGCGTAAGTGTTACCAGTGGAAAATAACAATGCGTTAAGTAATGCTTAATTATCGTATTTCTACATAAGCGAATAAAATGTATTTACATAAAATATATAATATAAACATATTTTTATTTATTTTTATTTAACTTTATGTATATTGATTTTATAACGACATCTATTGACTTAGTTAGGATAACAGTGTATCACCTTTGCGCAAAAGCAGGTTTTCGGGGGCAAAATATAGATGTCGACCCCATGTGTGACAAATGTCAACTACAAGGCAGTGTCTTACCCCTGGATAAACCACGTGCGAAGCTTGCGTACCGTTGGTGTAAGTAAATCAATGAGTGTATAGGGTCTTTAATTTCTTTTCTTCCGGCACGTAATATAGCATCGTGAATGTCGTTGCCGGATGCGTGCCGTACGGCAACATCCTGCTAGCTCCGCCCACCTCCTTGCAGTCCGAATTGCACTAAATTACGGTAATAAACAATTGAGAATTGTGGCAATGCATAAAATATTAATTATTATTATTATAAATTACATACGAGATGGCGGCGATTTTTAAAATTCGAGTACAGCGTATGCGCTACAACGCAGCGCTGCGCATCTTTCAAAGAATAAGTGCGAATTGGACTGCCAGGCTGGGCCACTTGCACACCGTGTGTCCGCTACATCCAGCCATGCCGGAGTGCCGGCGGACTGCCGTGAATGAGGGGCTTTATGTTGCTTATATTGTCCATTCAGTTTTGCCAACATGATAACAAAACACTGTCATACAAAACGTCAAAACTCAACAAAATGGTGGTTGTTTTCATTTTCTTCATATAAGTTTGGTTAGATACTAAAAAATGACGAGTTTGATTGACAAAATAGAGCTACTAATTAAGAGGGAAAAGACCACGCCGGAGCGAAAGAAAAAAGAAGAAGCTTCTAAATCATCTAGTGAGATCCTTTCAGAGCTATTCAGTGCCTTCAACGCCGATCCTCCTAAAATCGATGAAGCTTCTCTGAAGAAATCGAAGAAAAGCAAAAAGAAACACAAGAAAGAGAAGAAGAAACGGAGTCGAAGCAGTAGTACCAGTAATTCTGATGACAGCGACTACTCTCCCAAGCACAAGAAACGGAAAAAGAGCAAGTCTAAGAAAAAGCGCGATAAGGCCGACAGGTCGCGCTCTAGCACACCTAGTAAAAATAATATACCGCCTAAAATTAAAGCCGATTTGGAGGCAATAAGAATTAAAAATGAATCCGGCCGTAGTCATGATGAATTTCGGCATGAATTAAAGCTTAAAACAGAACCAAAAGATGTAAAGCAACGAAGAATCTCTATCAAAACAGAAGAGCCATATAACTACAGCGTGGACGTTTCAAACTTTGATGCTAGTCTCATTCCTATGCCAGATTCACCTAAACACGAAGACCTACATCAGAAGTTAGACAGTAAAAAACAAGAGTCCGAGGACAAGTCAAAAAGTAAGATTCAAATTAAGAATTTGAAATTTAGTGCAGTGTTTGAGGAGACTGTTAAGAAAGCCGAAGAAGAAGCTAGGAAGAAAGCAGAGAAGTTTGAAGAAGGGGAATACACAGACTCTTCAAGCAGCAGTGAGAAACCAGAGGTCCCTAATGCGGAGTTCCCCAAGTCTTCAGACCCTGGAGGTATACTTAAGAAGCAGGCAGCAGAAGAGATTAAAGTGTAAGTTATTTATATAGACACTTATAATTATAATTTATCATTGCAATAACTTGTTACTAGCACATACCCATTATTGGCAACAATTTTTATTCATTATAATGCCTTAGTAGCCTTTTTAGGAATTCCTTCTTTTTAAGATCCACATGTCAAAAGCAAGTGTACCTGTGAAGTCTAAAAGAGACCTAAATATTTATAAGAAATATAGATGTATAGAAATTTGCATGCATGGTGTTCAGTTTTTTCATAGTTTATATTTTACAACAGGTCAGATGAAGACAGGAGCCAATCTAAGAGATCTAAGGAGAGCTCCCACAAATCTTCAAGAAGGGACAGGAGTCGATCCCGAAGAAGGTATTATCTATGTTGTTGTGCTGTTGTAGATCCTAGGGCACCCGGGAGGTGCATAGGGCCTCCACAATATCCTTCCACGCCTTTCCATCTTTCTTATCTTTTTGGCTTTGCTCCAGCTCAGACCTACGGCTCGCAACTCGCTCTCCACGCAATAATGGTGAAACGTTTAATTTAGAAAATATAGTTACTGAAATTATAATAAAATGACGGATAACACTTACATACTTTTAGTTTTGGACATCTTAGGATGCCATTATCAAACGTCAACAACCGTGCGTGACGACGCGTGCCGAGGTACCAGGACAGACCGGATCATCCTCAACCGGTACTATCATCAAGGGTGCTGCGCGCGGCTAGAAGCAGCTCAGTCCGCCCGCACGTGTGTTTGCGCACGTTTTTTGACGCTTGATAATGGCTGTAACACCCCTGGAGTTGCAGGCGTCCATAGGCTACGGTGACCGCTTACCATCAGGCGGGCCGTATGCTTGTTTGTCACCGTCGTAGTATTAAAAAAAAAAAAAAATGGCATCCTATGATGTCCGAAACATGTCGCGCATAGTGACTAAAAATACGTGAGTGTTATCCGTAATTTTATTATAATATTATTATCTCACGATAGTTTAAATTCGATAAATATACTGAAATAACATCCCTTCAAATTCCATGCTCGCGGGCAATTTCGTACTCATCTCTTATTTCCCACTGGAGTTTATATCCCTTGAGAGTTTATGTGTAGATTAATCTACACACACACACACACAACTCCCCCAACTACAAATGGCTTGCTAGAGGTGACCATAAAATTTTATTTTAATAAAGAATTAGAAAAGAAAAAGATGTATTCAAATGTAAAACCCTGGTTCCAAACTAATTCAATCAATACATGTTGATCATCATTCAGCTTGAACCCTAGGCTGCGCGAAGTAGCTTGGTCTGTGCAGTGTAGCCACGTCTGGCCCGCAATAAACGCACGCATACAGTTGTGGCCAGATAATTAGAGACAAGATTTTTTTCCCATACAAATCTTAATGCCTACAAACATTTACACTTTCGCTATATATTCGCGAGGCACCTCAATCCGTCTGATCAAACTGGCCTAATAGACGGGCCCGCACAGAACAACCTGCTTAATTAATTGAATGCTTTGTATGGATCCTGATCAGTTAATTACGTGTCTCGTCTCCCAAAAGGTCAGCCAGCAAGTCCCGCCGCTCTCGCTCCCGGTCGGCCTCGCGGCGCCGTCGGCGCTCGCGATCGCGTGGGCACGCCGAGCGCTCCCGTCGCCGCTCTCGCTCTCGCTCACGTGATCGGGACAGACACGAGCGAGACAGACATAGACCCAGGCATGTGTCACCAAGGCACAGGGCGAGGAGGTCCAGGTAAAAGAGAATTTTATAAAAAAACTTCGCGGTGTGGTTTTTAATCCTTTTAATCATTCTTTCACAAGTCTCACAACTGAGATAAATTTAAATCTGACTTGCCTCAGGTCACCAACTGGGGTGAAGTTAGCAGACAGCGAGAAGAAGCGTCTTCTAGAAGTGGCGAGAAGGAACGCCATCAATATGCTCAAGAACGGCGCCGTGCCGGCCGGCGCGGCCGCGCTCCCACCGCACACTAGGAACCAAGTTATGGCCGCCATACAGTCGGGGGGTGAGTACAGTACATTAGCTTCTAGAAATTGCGAGAAGACACTCCATCAACATGCTCTAGAACAGCACCGTACTGGCCGACGCGGCTGCTGCACTACAAAGTTCTGTTTGGTAACCAAATTGTCCACATTTTTAATGCTTATTCCTTGTTCCTTTCAATTACAGCCGTGAAAAAGGAAAAACATCACAAACAATCATAATCAGGCCAAAAAAACCAGGGACCGGACAACCCTTTCCTCGCTAAAAGCCTTTCAAACGGCGTCCCTTTAAAACGACTTACCCAAAATAAGACTTAGCCGTTCGAACAGCTAGCCCATACATTTGACTAGCCCTTACCAAAATACTGACCGAACAATAAAGCTAGCCCTTTGCAATTGCTTACCGCTAACCTATACGTCTTGTTACCCTTATATAAGGGTTACCCTTATAATTAAGCGCTTTTTATAAAGCTTTCCCTTTGGCAATTTTATTCTTTATGACGATGCCGCCAAACAGCGGCAGCCAATCAGCATCAGTTATTGAGTATGTGCTCTAAGTACGTAACTATTTCGTTCGGTGTAGCACATTTTTGGTTTACATTTAAATTCGCTGTTTTTCTTCCAACTCCTGTCGTCCGTCGCGCTACTCGCGCTGTTTGAATGTTTTTAATCGACTTCGAGAATTCGACGGAGACGGTTATGTACCTATTCAGCTGTTTGTATTTTCAACCGACTTCAATATTCCTAAAGGAGGAGGTTCTCAATTCGGCTGAATTATTATTTTTATTATATTATTATATTTTTTTTTTAATGGATGTTACCTCAGAACTCCTTCATTACTAAACCGATTTAATTATTTTTTTTGGTTTCTTAAAGTAGATGGCTCCAGGTTGGTCCCGTTTTTTTCAAAATCCATTTCTGATGATGGGATCCATGAGGAACTGAGGGAACTCCTCAAATTTGAAAGGCACATGCATAGTCATTTGGGTATTTTCTTGAGAACCTCGAGCATTTCTTTACAAAACCTACCAGTTTGGTGGAGCAGACCTGATGATGACGACCAGGGATGTCAAAGAGTACTGCTCTATAATTCGCGGGCCCCAGCTGTATCATTCATCTTTTGTTTGTTACGAAATGCCTTCGAGGTAGTCCTATTTGATTTTAATTATATTTCGATGATCCATCATCATGAGGAATTAATGGAGCTGATGCTGAACCCTGGCAGTACCTCATGGAACTCAGGTTTGGTAAAACTTACGAGAGTTCTGTTTTCGTCATTCAACTCGTATTAACGATCAATTAGGGGAACAGTTCTCAAGATGGAGCTGATGCTGAACCCTGGCAGTACCTAGTGGAACTCAGGTTTGGTGCAACATAGGCGAGTGCTGTTTTCATGATTCGATTCATATTAACGAGCAATTCAGAGGGCAGTTCACAAGATGGAGCTGATGCTGAACCCTGGCAGTACCAAGTGGAACACAGGTTTGGTGCAACATAGGCGAGTGCTGTTTTCATGATTCGATTCGTGTTAGCGAGCAATTAGGAGAGCAGTTCACAAGATGGAGCTGATGCTAAACCCAGGTAGTACCTAATGGAACTCAGGTTTGGTGCAACATAGGTGAGTGCTGTTTTCATGATTCGATTCATGTTAACGAGCAATTAGGAGAACAGTTAACAAGATCGAGCTGGTGCTGAACCCTGGCAGTACCTAGTGGAACTCAGGTTTGGTGCAACATAAGCGACTGCTGTTCTCATGATTTGATACGTGTTAACGAGCAATTAGGAGAGCAGTTCACAAGATGGAGCTGATGCTAAACCCTGGCAGTACCTAATGGAACTCAGGTTTGGTGAAATATACGCGTGTGCTGTTTTCGTTAATCGACTCATGTTAACGAGCAATTAGGAGAGCAGTTCACAAGATGGAGCTGATGCTGAACCCTGGTAGTAATAAGTTTTAAATACGATTTGAGAAAAATTTAACAAAATAAAAACATAAATTAGCAATAATTCGCTTACTTTAACTTATACCGGGAAGTCCAATTGAAGTCGGTTTTTTTTTCTTTAAAATTATTTTTTAAATGTGTGTTCACCGATTACTCCTAGCTCCATCATCCGATTTAGGTGTTTTTTTTTACGAAAGATTACCTCCGATTTCAAATCAGATCCGTGAGGAATTAAGGGAACTCCTCAATTTTCAAATGCACATGTATGATGATTTCGGTGTTTTCTTAAATAAATGAAGGAATTTCATGCGAAAACCATAAATTGGTAAGGTAGACCTGATGATGGAAACCAGGGATGACAAGTGGAACTTAGGATACATTAGCCGATAATTCCGAGCTCCGTCGTCCAATTTGAGCAATTATTTTTATGTGAGAAAAGAGTCACCTCCAAATTGGTCTGGTAGCAATTCGGTGCTGATCTGATAATGAGGTTAATGAGGAATTAAGGGAACTCCTTAACTTTCAAAGGCACATTTATGGTAATTTCGGTATTTTCTTAAGTAAATGAAGCAATTTCTTGCGAAAACCTTAAATTTGGCCAGGTAGACCTGATGATGGAGACCAGGGATGACATGTGGAACTTCAGATACATCCATCAGATACGTCCAATTTGAGCAGTCTTTTTTTAGTCGAAAAGAGTTGCCTCCAAGATATAGGATGTAGGATATGGTGCTGATCTGATAATGGGATCCGCGAGGAATTAAGGAAACTCCTCAATTTTAAAGGCACATGTTTAGTGATTGCGGTCTTTTCTTAAGGAAATTAAGCAATTTCTTCCGAAAATCATAAATTTGGGACGATAGACCTCATGATGCAGACCAGCGATGGCATGTTGAACTTTAGATACATAAGCCGATAACTCCGAGCTCCGTCATCCAATTTGAACAATTATTTTTTTGTTAGATAAAAGTTACCTCCAAGTTGGTTCCATAAGAGCTTGGTTCTAAAAAAAGTACTTTATTAGTGAGATATTTCTTCTGCACTCTAGCGAAGTATAATTTACCATTCCTAGTATAAATAGAGAAGGATAAAGATGTGGATAGTACCCATAGAGTTTACGGAAAAGGAAGCGTATAAATTATTTTTGAACTTTCTCTAACATAAGTGTGTATCGCTGTTCATGGGGGCTCCATATCAACGCGTTAGACTCAAGTCGGCTCCGAACATATGCGTTGTACAATACACTAAGAGCATTTTGAGCGTGAAGAGGTTTGCATAGACGGATTACGAAGCCCAAGGATTTTCTTGCGGCATTACACGTTTTGACTATGTGATCGTTAAAAGTAAGATACGGATCGAACCATGTGCCTAGATCACGAACAGATGAAATTCGTTCGAGGGGCTTGCTTTGGAGCGTGTAAATATAATAATAAAACTCGGCATTCTCTCTGAAAAATAATAAATATGATATGATGACGTTAATGCCATGCATGCCTACATAAAATGTTGTCAATGTGAAAAATAAATGTGAAAATTGCTAGCGATATACGTTCGGGCATATCCGCCGGATCTGCCAATCAATGTATGGGTAGTTTGTCTGGCGGATGCCCGGCGGACATAGCCACTATGGATATCCGACAGATTGTCCGAATGTAGGTATGTAAATTTCTTGACTATCTATTTTAGAATAGATAGCCTGTATCCGGCCGGGCGTCCCTACACCTACTATACATCTACATCTATTTTATTTCTTACATATTATTAGGGTTAATCAACTATTTCTTCTCACTAGTTGCCATGGTTATGGTCTCCTGGGCCACTTTTAAAATCACGGTTATGTGGCATTGAAATTCACAAAACATGTTTTTTTTTGGGAGCTATATTCCCTTTCCATGATAGGCCATCCACCAAGCATGTCAGCAGAACATACTACAACGTTTCTTCTAATAAACGGCGCTGCATTCGTCCTTTGGCTGACGGAACAAAATAACAACAATAAATAGTTGATTTACCCATTTGACCAACTAAATTGTTAAGAGCGTCATCTATGAAGTTTAGGAGACTTCGTAGCGTAGTATGATTCCCAAGAACGAAAGAGTTAGACACATCTATTAAGTAGTTCTGAATGAAATATAAAGATGGCAGTGTAATAAACACAATATAAACGGTAAAATGTAGTTTAAACGTCTGTATTCATTTGTCCTATTAAGTTATTAAATTAAATGAGTGCACAATTTAATCCAAATACTGTCAGCCGATTTGTGTTTGAAAATAGATGACGCCAGTGTACCAATTTCATAACATAAACCATATACTTAAGCCCATAAAACGCTCATAATATATGTATATACTCCTGTTGCCCGTCAACCCGTTTTAAATTTTGCTCTTCGTTTGGATACATACTGTAGGTATAGTGACTATGTCAAATTTTAAAATGAACACACGGGAAAAAGCCGGGCATAGCAGCCAGGTAGAACCGGCGGACATGCCCGTACTTATAATTATGGCCTGCTAAACAAATATCAATCAATCAATTTCCGTCAATTATTGAAACACACTACCTACTCTATCAATATTTGTACATTCTATTAAAATAAATCAATGATAATTTTTAAGAAAAACAAAAACCGACTTCAAGTGGCCTTCCCGGTAAAAGTTAAAATTTGAGTTAGTTTAAGTTACCCAGTTTCTTTCAACAATATCCAATTCAACATTCGAGTATACCTTTGAAAATTGAGGAGCTTTCTTAAACCTTTCTGAAAAATTCAATTTTGAGTTATTTTAAGTTAACCAGTTTCTTTCAAAAATATCCAATTCACCATACGAGTACCTTTGAAAATTGAGGAGCTTTCTTAATACTATAATTACTATTTAAAACGAGATATTTACCATGTACATTTGTCGTTTTAAATAGTAATTATAGTGTAAATGACCATGTTAGCTTAAAATCTTAGCTTTCTTAATGTTTCATGGCTTCCATCATTAGATCTCAAAAAATGAAATGGAACTACTTACCTTGGTCTTCAACATCAGGTCCGCTGCAGCAAAATGATGGCTTCAGTAAGAATATGCCCCAACTAATTATGAATCACGATGGACGTGGCGTTCAAATTTGAGGGTTATCTGAATTCCTCAAGAATAGGAGTTCTTCATCAGAATAGTAATCAAATGAAAAAGATGAATGGTACGACAACTCGGATGATACGTAGAGCGAGGTTTACCGACCAGTTCCACTTTGCCATCCCTGGTCTTCATCATCAGGTCCACTCCGCCAAATTGATGGTTTTCGTAAACATATGCTCGAGTGTCTTAATAAAACAGCCAAATAATCATGCATGTGCCTTTCAAATTTGAGGAGTTCCATCAGTTCCTCATGGATCCCATCATCAGAAATTAATTTTGGCCAAGCTGGAACTATCTACATTCAGATAAAATAAGAATTTTTAAAATCGGTTCAGTATTGACGGAGTTCTGAGGTAACAAACATCTAAAAATAACACACAAGAATTGAGAAACACCTCTTTATTGAAATTTAAAAGTCGGTTGAAAATTAAACCTTATTTCATCTATTGCGGCTTCTATCACTCGGAAGCGGGCGAACATCAAAGAGTGCCGCCGCTGACGACGATCGCTTGCTATCATGTACGAATAAATGTGCGTTTTATGCACAAGGTAGACGGTTTAAATTAGCACGCCTTTACTATAAGGGTAGCCCTTTATAAGGCTAACCAATATGCAAGGTATTGGTGAGCGAGTCATAAGGGTTTCATAAGGGTATTGGGATATTGATTACTCATAAGGGCTACCGCTAAGATAAGGGCTTTAAAAGCAATATGAAAGGGTTTTGTCGCGTAAGGGTATGGTGAGTTAAGCCTTATTAAAAACCCATACAAAACCCTTTATAAGGGATAGCGGGCCGGTCCCTGAAAAAAACTACCATAAAGGTCCCCATATTGGTGTCAAAAATCTGACTAATATGATTTTTTAATGAGCCCTAGGAAGAATCAGTTTATCATATCTGACCTAAATATCACAAACACTTTCATAAAATGACTCAATTATTATTCTCTCTGTTCTAAAGGTAAATCAGTGGACGAGCTAACAGATTTTTGCAAACACTTGTCTAAGAAAGAGGCCCTCGGGGAACTGTCTTCTGTCTCATCTCACGATGAGGATATGAGCGAGAACGAAGACACGCTCGCCTTCCATCATCCATTCCTAGTCAAAGAGAAGGCTCCTATTGTCATGAATATAAGGGTGAGTTTTGAATAAATTAAGCTTATGATACTTTTATGCAATGGGCCTGATTGTTTTCCTAGTACTTACTTATAGCTCAGTTCTCAAAATTTAAGTCACGTTTATTATCTCACTCAATCATCTTTTTCTAATTATTATATGTATAGCGATATGTGTAGGAAATCGGCTAAGGTCTTTTATTAGTAAGTACTATACTTGTTAACATTTGATTACATTTAACTGTTCAACACAGGGTGGAGCCCCACTCCCAATCAAGACCAACCCGCTGCCGATAGCTAACAAGGAAGAGTTGCGACTACAGTTCCCAGTATCTTCAGGGTCACAGCACAGAGAGAAAGCGTCCGAATGGGTACCAGTTTCGCCGCCAAAGAAGGATATGGTAAGATTATTAAACAAATACCATCCAACACCAATCCGCTGCCGATAGCCAACTAGAAGAGTTGCGACTACAGTTCTCAGTGTCGTCAGGGTCACAGGCTTTACAGCACATGGAGAAGGCGTCCGGATGGGTACTGATTTCGCTGCCAAAGAAGGATATAGTAAGAGGTAAGGAAATCCCAATCAAGACCCAACCACTGCCGATAGCCAACACCAGGCGATTGTTCCCAGTGTTGTCAGGGTCACGGCATAGGGAATCGGCATCGGAATGGGTATAAGTTTCGCCGCCAAAGAGAGCTATGATAAGATTGTTAATGAATTCATAATGTTGGCTTCCTGGGTAAGTACTTTATATGGGCGTTTCTTTCGAATCTTACTTTATAAGTGGCTCTAATTTTTAATGGAAATTAGACTTTTAAGCTGGAGCATTCCTTGTATACTTTTAAGCAGGATTCCTTAGAATGTTTATTATCCAATACTCCCTATTTGCTATATAACGTTTTAAAGTATACTTTGAATAATAATGTACACTTATCCAGAGTAGATTTTTATTTAAATAAATGTATAATTGGGCCGTTCTCCTTTTTTACCGACAATGAAACGTGATTTTCTCGATTTCGCGGATTAAATGATAACAGTAGAAATGATTTAAAAAACGACATATGTACTTAAAATAGACAATTTGATAGTCCTTTTCATGTATGTAACGTATATTTCTTTTCGGTCGTTTCCTAGAAAACATGACAGTCTCCTTTTCAGTGGAGACAGCTTTCCGATTGACCACTCTGTCACGCTGTTTTGAGTTAAATAATATAGGTAAGTTTACAGTTACTGACCGAAGAAGTAACAAGTAAACTGTACTGAAAAGGTAAACTAAAATTTTTACCTTCTAGAAAAATGATAATAATTAAATTCTAAATAAGGCGTTTTTCAGCGAGGAGACAGTTCATTGTCGCTAAAATTGGCCCAATTATCAACTAACTCAAATATAATACATGTTTATATGTATTAGATATTAATTTTTTATTAATTTAATTTTACAGCAAGTTGCAAAACTGAACTCGAAAACAACAGCTGCCAAATCTGCTGCAGTCGCTCCAGCAGAAACTCCTGCAATTAAGTAAGGCCAAATCTCATTTCCTTTTATGTTACGTTTTTTGTGAGTTCTTAGGATTTAGTAAAATATATGTGGTCATTTTTAGTAAAACGTACCACTTTGTCGCTAGTCGATAATGCGCTAATACCATAAAGATTAATTTAGAAATGAACCTTATCAACGATTCACAAAGTGGTACCTTTTACTAAAAACGGTCTCATATGACCCTGAATTTTGTTTACAAATGCGGGTTTTTTTATGGTTAATTTAGATGTATACACAGACTCCACATTATGAAGCGTTTACAAAGAGAATGAGGTCACTGGCGTCACCGCACATATGCACAGAAATTTCTATGATTCTATGAGCATAACCGACTACCACCCTAAACCATTTTATACTACAATATTCCAGGTTCACCTCTAAAAGACAATAATTGTAAATAATTTAAATTTTCAAGAGAACAGATCATATACGTGGGTGCAACTGCTCTGTCTAGTAGTTGAGGTGGTCTATACTGTTTATAGTATAAAAGTTATATTGTGTGTTTGTATACTTTGTATTGTAGAGCGGCGCCTCTAGCGCTCCCGGCACCGCCCGCAGTGCCCGCGCCCGCGCCCATGCCTTTGCCCCTGCCGGTGCCGGCGCCGGCACCCGCGGCTCCGGCTCCGGCTCCGGCTCCGGCTCTGCCAGCCATCGCGCCGCCACCCTACATGAAGGGTTTCACCACTGGCACGCGTGAGTACTATCTGTTTCATCTTTCCGAGTTTACTCAATTAGTCGATAGATGGCGCTGGACCGACCGTGGTGATTGCTAAATCGCGGTTACGACTCTTTTAAAATAGATGAACTTTATTTTGTCCGTGTAAAAGATGGATTTAGGACTACGGCTATACGCAATCTTACTTTTTTTTTCAGAACTTGCTTCTGTACCAACGGTACCGGCGTTGCCAGCACCGGGACCACAAGCTTATCCTCCAGGAATTGAACCTCCGAAAGTTATCGTAAGTACCTACCCATCAACCAGAAGTCTTACTCAGAAATCAGAATTGCCACTATTGCAAGCTTTTTCAATCTGAAGATATAAACGATCCCAAAATGTTTGTCCAGTTATGTTACGACTTCGGATATAATTCGTATTGCAGTAACAGAAAGGAAAGTTTAAAAAATGTTTGCAACTTTTAGGACACAATTTTATCAATAGGACTTCATAAAAATAACACATGTTTCAAAAAGTCATATAACAAAAGTCCTTTATTTATGCGACTATGCTAACTTTGCACTGATTTGGCACACTTGGCTGTGATTGTATATGAAAATGCCATATTTAATGTAAAACTTGGTAGAACGACTTAGCGTGGCCCAATATATCTCAGTTGCAACACAAAACGTAAACATGTGTGTTTTTTTTTAATTGTATAGAAGTCCTTTATATTTATTAACTGTATTTGTCACAGGACGTCGCATCGATCGTCTCGCAGAAGCTGCTAATGATTAGAAAGGAACAAGAACAGAACGAGTTGTCTACCACTCGCGGCGTAAGTAGAGATTATTTCCCTTATCTTTGCACTTTCAAGCTAATCCATAACACAAAAATAACTTTGTCAATTTTTTTTATGGAGGGTTGGCCATACAGACATAAAAATTATATGCAAGAAACTTTCATTCTACTTTTACTGAATATACTACGATACTGATAAAACCCTTAAATGGATCACCAGCATTTTTCTTACACTACGAAAATTCTTGTTTCTTTTATTCATGAAACACTCCTTTGGTTTTTCCGCATTCGTATTTTATGTCTATGTTGTTTTCATGCAAAAAGTACTTTTTTGTCATAACTAAACTACCTAATTGTAATAAGAATTTAACACATTGAGTGCCAATGAGTGCTACGCGCTACGCTCGTGATTCCGTGATTTTCCCGCTTTGTAGCGGAAAGCGACCACCCACAGAGAACTCATCTAGCATATTCCCGGCGCTCAGTGTGTTAAGATTCCTTTACCAGGGCTCAAACAAATCATGCGGACGACGTCAAACCACTCATATAGGAGGATTTCAAATAGTATTTTTATTTTTCATAAACAATTACCACTTATCATTTATCAACCTCTTTATTAAACGATGTCGTCACTTTTAAAAATTTATTTTGTTCACGACATCATTCTGTCACATGCATTATTAATTCCAGGGATTTATTTACTATTATTTTGTTACTTCTTACTGAAGTTTAAATACAAAATCATCCTGCGTGCGAAATTACGTCACTTTTACGTCATCCACATGACTTTTTCGAGCCCTGTTTATTTCCAATCAAAAATCGACCTTTTGCACTAAAACTCCCACATTTTTTAAGTTATTTCTATTCGTTTGTTATTTTTTGTTTAATAATGCCAATGACCACGACTTGAACAGTCGTCTCTCCACCAGTTCGGCTGGTCAACCAAGGCGGGTCAGTTCACCGGGTCCACCGGAGCACATATTCTCACCCCGAAGGAACTCGCCAGTGGCACGCAGGCCTGGGCCAAGAAGGTACGCTCCCGTTTTATCCCCACCTACCCTCTGTGTTTAACCTTCACAAATGTTCTACTGACGAAGGAACTCTGCGTATACATATGTATATGTATGGCAGGAAGGTTACTTGACTTTATTATCACAAATTTTATTGTATTTTATTGAAATATTGTATGACAAAACTATTCGTATACACTGACCATACTATTTATAGGGCATGATATTTTATACTGTTGGCGGTAAAATACGTATTTTTTCTGGCCATCTGCTGTTTAAATTTTCGCGTTTTGTTTCGCTAGGCTGTATTAATATGTTATTACATACTTATTAGGTAACTGATTATTCGTTAAATGTATAATATATAATAGATATACAGTGTGTTACCGGGACCCAGGCTTTTTTTTAAACTGCTAATAGTATGTTCAATTAGCAATAGTTTGCACGTATTCGCAAATCATAATTATGATAGTTAACTGCACAATTCGATTTTCTAAATTCGTACTTTACATGTAGTAGGCGTACTGCGTAATTGTCGTAATTCATATCGTTGATGACTTGGTACGGGGTCACGCCGTGGTACGAGGGTACACAGATGAGACAACGAAGCCCAGAATTATTGTTGTCTTTATCATTTATTTCATTTCATTTATTTATTTGCTAGAAATGTGGTACATAGATAAGGTGGTCACAAACATAAAGAACATCACATCTCGCCATGGACATAGGCATGCAAATTACTTACAATCTAGCTATGTTATAATTAAATTATTTACAAAATATTTACAATTAAAATTATTTACAATTACAATCAATACAATTAAAATACTATTTTTAGTTCATGAATAAGTTTTTAATAGTCATGACAATTTCAAAAGCCGTTGACGTTGACATGTCAAATAAGTAAACAAGCCAAATTTTTCCAAAACTGATTTTAGTTTTATAATAAATATTGAAGTAAAGAAAGAGTGAAATTGCTTACGATGCACGAAAACTATCAGATTTGATTTTATTATACGGCGAGACGCATGGATCATGCCTTATCAAGAAACGCTTCCCAAATCTACGGCATCCACACATTCCTCGCTTCATACTCGTAACAACGGCTCTCCAGTGAGTTCGGAAGAATACCTAGGCCAATCTTACTTGGTCAGCCTGAAAGGGCCATGACCGAAATCGTGATCGTACAAATTGAAGAAAGAGTTCTCGAAAGTATGTGCAAACAAAGTGTTCTAACCGACATTGATACAGTAGGTGTAGATAGTTATTATGAAAAACAACATTGTAGCAGCTGTTCGTAGTTCGTAAGCTGGGTAATGCGGATTTTGTGCGTTGCGGGGGACGGCCGATGAATTTTAATAAGGTTGGTAATAAAATGTGTTTATTCCTGAAAAATGCATTTAATTTGCGGTAGTTATCTTAGGGTTCACATCTGTATGTGTGTAACTATAAAAATAGGTAGGTATCTAAATGCAAAACATTTATTTTGACGACGCATCGTACGTAGTAAATAAAGTTGCTGTCATTTACACTTACTTGTCAATCAATCACTTTGCTGTACATTGCTGGCAATTAAAATTTTGTTAGAAAATTATGCATTTCGGAATTTTAGTAGTTTTATTAAATTAAAGTCCCAGTTAAGTTAAGGAACTACGTTACTTTTACCTCCTTAATTAAAGGCCCAGGTGCTGGTAACACACTGTATATATATATACATATTTTTAATTGAAACACGTACCGGATGTACCACATGCATAATTTGTATTATATTTTCTGAACAAGTGTATTTTTTATTATTTTTATTTTTAATTCAGTGGAAATCGTTTAAAGTTCCGAAAATCTACTATGAACATTTGTGGCGATTAAACACATTACATCATTGAATATTTTGTATTTAAAGTATCAAACAAAACCTGGCTAAATGCTATATTTCATATACATATCTAAAATAATCTCAGTTACTGTTTTTGTATCTTACCCAAAATGCTACTCTATACCTTGGTGAAGTTGTTAAATAAATTAATTGTGTGTGAGAATATGTATAAGTGTAAAACGGTTTAGTTTGATACTTTAAACCTGAGGACTAATCTTCTTTCAGTTCCGTCGCCGCCGCTGCCCGCTGCTGTGGTCAGAACTTATAATACGAGTGTATTATTCTTTCCGACCAAATTGTTTACATGATGGTTGCAATAACATACTCTAAGTATTTCATTGTGGGTATTAAATACTTTTCTGACAATCAGGGAGAACATATAGGCTAAATTTGATCAACGAAGAATTTTCTATATTCGAATTTAAACCTTGTCACTTTGATATAAATTTGCCCGTGTCGAAGAGCACTGGTAAGTATACGTTTGATGTGATAAGCAAATATCCACCTATATTAGAAATAAAATCAATGACTTGAACTAGTGCATATATTTATTGATTGCGATGATGATCATACAATGTATCAAATATCAAATTATTTCTTGACTTGTATTGTATGCGACCTTCAATTGTTTTACTGGCCATGGCTATGTGTCTTATACATAGGTATAGGTTAAATGAAATGTTGTTGCAACCATCACTTTCGAAATATGCATCTTTTTGTCAAGTGTAAAGAGAGAACTGGTCAGTTCGCTCCTTACACCACGATTGTGGGTCCAACGCAATGATAATTCTTATGCCATCGCCGATGGCATGCTTACTATCATTGCCAATCATTTGCAAACAAATATTCAGTTTTCCCCGCTGCAGAGACTGACACTAACGTTGTATTGTTGTTTATTTTATTTTATTATGTTACTTTTTCTGTATTCTTTCATATTCTTATTCATATTTTTGTATTGTTTCATTGGTCAGAGTTACAGATATTTCTATACGGTTATGCGATTCTTGGCACACTTGTGTTTCTCGCTGTAACATTGTATCAGGGGGCTCCTCGTAATCATCATCATCACCTCACCTTAACTGTCAGTGAAGTAATAGCCGTTCTTCTCTATGCAAGGCCGAGGCATGCCTATTATGTACTTCAAAAATCTACTAATTTTATATAACTGTTTAGTGTTGATGTCCTGGTGTTTTAAACACACTGCATTAGTGATGATATAATATGTAGTTTAAAAAATGTATTATTCCGCACATGCTCCAGTTGTATTCATCATATGTTTTGTTTGTAATGTTACATATTTATTTATTAGCGGCCAATCTAAAATATGTTTATTATATCATTTATAAGTTAGAAGTCAGTCTCTCAAGATTTAAGTCATTTTTCAATGAGCGTGAGTTTATTTGACCAATTTTGCAATACGGGTTTCATGATGTCTTTCAACTTGTTATTCAAGCGGTTGGCTCTTTCTACTACTCATATTAGAAAGAGAGGCTTGTTACAAATGAGACTCTGGTCCTGTCTTCCGAACACTGATTTTAAAATTTGGCTCATTAGAAAAATGTGGGTAAAATGGGGAATCCGCGAATATTTTTTGCAGCTTCTAAGTGATAAGGAGAACCACGCACTGCGTTAGCGAGCGAGCGAGCAATAGGTGCAGTGGACACCAGGTAAGATTCTTACGAACGGGAAACCAGAATGATCACTTGTGGTTCTTGGTATATCAAATTTGTTTAGTTTTTATACAACTGTAATTTAATGTATTATGAAACGAATTTGCAGAAATGTCTTTGTTTTGTGATTAGTTGGTCTGTATTTATTGATAAGTATCACAGTTGCGTTTTTTAAGAAGACACTTGACACTCCTGACACATTACACGTAGTCAAGGTCTAAAATACTAATGAAATGTTTCGGACAAAAATATGTGTACACGGCTGTGCATAGTCACATCTATAAAGATTTATACATTTATCGGAACTTACTACAGGGAAAGAAGGTCAAAAATTGAATACAGGTGCATATGTTTATGAAGCCGACCTCACACCTGAGTCCAAAAACAAGGATATTTCGGGCATCGGCGGTAACACGCTACGGTAAAGCAGAACACCAGTAACACCACATCACACAAATGATATAAGAATAAAAAATAATGCACCATCTGTTCATTATTGCGCGCGGGTTGCATGTCTTCGGAGACACAAGCCAAATGACACTCGATTCGAGCTCGCAATGAGAATTCCATAGGCCTGCCGGTATCAGCGTGCGGTGTTACCGCCGAAACCCGAAGGTTCTCAAAACTGACGGGCTATACAGCGCTTGCGTAGTATACTCGACGCAAATACGTGCAGCATGCAACGTAAGCGAGTGTATTACGGGGAGGGCTGGAGGCGTGCTGCTTTACGTACGCATGCTGTGTGTACGCACCTTTACTGTACGTTTCAAAACAAACGGCTGTTGTTAGTGAACAACTAGTGTCAAACAAATTTGAACCTTCTACTACCGTAGTTACATTCCATTTTTAAATGATAGCACTGCGCTCGATAACCTGCTGCCATTTAAATATGGAATCCAACTATTGTATAGAATCTATATCCCTTGTTCTATAATCTATACTATAGATACTATATATTATATATTATCTATACTATAGATTATAGAACAAGGGTCTTCAACACGCGATGTATAAGTGTCATCTGTGGGCCGCTGACGGCTGCTAAAGTTTTATTTTCATCGATGATTAAATTTATAGTAAAAAGTTGTAATTCAAGCACGAAACAAAATTACCGATTCTTGGTCCATTACTTAGAAAAGGTTGTAGACCTAGTATAGGTCGATTCACGAGAGCTGGCACGAATGAATTGACCGAAAGTAATGTCACTTGTCACTGTAAGTGACAGTGTGAGTGCCGTTCTTATACAGGGGCCTCCTAATATTTTGTAAACGTGTTAAATACGTTTTCGTTATTCAAGAAAATAAATCCTTTTAGTTGTTACTATTATGAAAGTCCTTTATAAATTAAACGTATAAGTATTTATTTATCTGGCTTATTTTTAATGTTAAGAAACGAAAGGCGATGGATTGTTCGAATTGTAAAAAATCTAAAAAAGCAGTAGACCAAGGATTCCGTCGTCAACAGAGTTTTTAATTTATTTATGTCCTGTTTTCACACTGACGCCGCAATCTACAAAATGACGGCGAAAAGATTCGAAATTCATGCGAAATTTTACTAATATTTTTGATTTTCACTGCATTTTTATTATGTCGTCAAAGATTCATTATACATTTTAGTCATGATCATAGCACACCATAGCTTAGATATCTTCAGGGATCGTTGGCGTGGTAGGCACGGCACTATACTTTAGGTGTTCTTGGCGTCCAAAGGTTTCATATTTTGGCGGGTATGCTAGATTCTCTTAAAACACAATTATCATAATCACCTTTTACATCAACCTGTATTTAATAATTATGTAATGCACACATAGACATCATCATTCACTCGTTCAATTAATTCGTGCCAGCTTTCGTGAATCGACCTGTACCTAAGAAAGTTCAATTTCCTTTGAAATCGTCCGTCTCAGGCTGTCTTATGGGAATAGTACAATTCCTAATGTGACGTTAGCGATGAAAGATTTTTAGTAAGCCCCTTTTATTTTCTATACATATACATTATGGCTCTTAAATATGCCAAAAACTAACCATAATCCTAACATTTAGGATCAGCTCATGAGGGCGGCGCCAGTAGGAGGGGGGATGGGCATGCACCTCCTCCAGAAAATGGGTTGGACTCCGGGCCAAGGGCTCGGCAAAGAGGGCACGGGGACCCTCCAGCCGTTGCTGCTGGAGGTCAAACTGGACACGAGAGGTCTACAGGCTAAAGAAGAGGTCAGTACGAGGAACAATAAAGGAGTGAGTAACGTTTTCTGTTTAAGCATGTTAAGTAAGCAGCTTTTGTGTCTGTGGTTAGTTTGGTTAGGGTTTTAGTTTTAACAGCCTGGATGCGACCGTGAGGGTTTGTAATATGACATAAAAAATGAATTTAACTTATTTCCTGGTTTCTGAATGAGATGAAATAACTTATTTCCTTTTGTCATGTACCCAGAAATAAGCCAATCTAAGTTTTCTTACGCTTTATAGCCGTGGTAAAAGTACGTAAGTGCTTCTGTCAACCTTATTCAAATGGTTAAACCCAGCAAACTCCTTAATTTCGTCCTTATGCTATTACTACACGGCGCGATTAGTCGAGGCCAATCGGTTGCATCGCCTGTGTAATCGACGATAGCGAACCTAGGGAGTCGAGAGACGGGCAGGGTACCCCCCGGTGATCGGTTCTGACGGATTGCCCCATGTAATACCCGTTTAAATTAGTTTTTTTTTTAATTGACAATCGTCATTTTGGATTGGCAATAAAAGTTTCAACTCTATTCTATATCTATACCCAAGAATTTCCTCAATAGTAGGTAATTATTAGCTAAAACCTGCTTTTCAAATATTAAAATATTCCGTGATCTTCAGTTTACTATAAGTACCGGAATTGTTTCAGATGAAAGTGCAGCGCCAGCCGCGGAGGGGCGGCACAGCGCCGGCGCTAGCAGCGGGCGGGAAACATCCTGTATCTTTACTCGGAGAATACTGTTCCAAGCAGAAACTAGGCCCACCCGAGTATAATCTCTGCTTCGAGTGTGGACCCGATCATAAGAAGAACTTCTTGTTCAAGGTAAAGTGTATATGAAATTGAAAAGAACCCTTACTTATTAAGGGAGTAAGTACTGTAGCAACTTTACTGGAAAGAGAAAAAAAATATTGGTTGCGGCAAGCAAAAAAACATATATTACAAATTTAGATTTAAAAAAATATACAGAATTCAAACGTCTACAGAAATACACACAAATAGGTTGTCTGCAGAAAATACAAATAGGTTGTCCATAGAAAATACAAAAAATATGTCCACCAAAAATTCCGAGTTCCAGAAGTAAAATTTTGAAAAGTATAGCAAGAAAAATCTTCCCTATTCCCTACTGTTACCAGTAAAGATAACAACCGTGTATGGTCACGATGAGTAAAAAACATCCTAACGTTAATTTCAAATACTTAAGTATATAAGGGAACTCTAAGAAAACATCTACTACTTAAAATTGTTTTTTTTTAATATATGGGCATTTCCCTTGAAGGTTCGCAGGCAAAATGAGCCAATGGAATGTGGGCCGCGCCAGCACAACTTCACAGTTGATAACAATGCTGCAAACGCGGGTGTTAATGTTGGGAGCTCTACAGACTGATCACGGTGTTGTAATTTCGACGGACGATAATAGGTTTCGTGGTATCGCCTTGTCGCCACGGACGTTGGACGAATGAATTTCAGCTTACGTAGAAGTTTTCCGGAAAGGAAAACTGTGGACAAAATTGAATGGTCACAAACTGATACATATTTCGAAGATCTACATTCGTCTACATTCTAAATAATGTATTGAACTCACCCGCGATAAAAAGCGGTTTTCTTTTTATAGAACATCAAAATAAGACTTTAAGTGCAAATAATCTTTAAAGACATCTCATATTTGTTTCTTTCTCCATTTCTTTTCTACATTTGACGCCTTATTTTACTTCTTTGTAAATGTCAAAAATGAGACTCAATGTCAGTTTAAATTTCGAAGTTGCGAGTGAACAATGTTTTCGTGAGCCAAAACATTGTTAATGTACACGAAATGAACGCTGCACCCGCCTCCGCAGGCGAAAGCGGGGGATGTTTTCCATTTGTCCCGGCAAACATGTTTCGAGTGTTGTTGTTAACAAAAACACTTAGGCCATGCCACGCCCCTTTTACCATAACATGTTAGGTGTTAGAAAAACACATCGCAGCGCACACGGCTTAATGCTGCAGTACCTACCGTTCAAAAGAGAATCTCTACACGCCCGATTTATTATGTGCTTCGCGTGCAGCTCTGCTAATAAAAACTTCTTGTTTCTCGATATAGCGTACGACGTGAAACAAAGCCTACCTGACAACAGGTGGGGGGTGAACCCCTTTTTCATCATCAATACTCACTCGCTCAAAACTGAGAATCGTGACAACTAGTCTTTAACTTATCTACTTACGTAATTTAGTCGATTTCCGACGAAGATCGTCATCGGGAGCCGCCACCTGCCACAGACTTGCTTCTGTCGCCAATCTCTCGTTTTCCCCCACCGTTCGTTTCCCCGTTTAATAGTGTAAATTGACTCACTTAAGTAGCACCGAAACCGTCACATATACCAATGAGGATTACCGCGAGTCGATTTTCCGCCAGGGGCGCTAGTGGAACGTGGGTCCTACGGGAACATTTCAAACGTCACTTTGACAATTCTCTCATACTGACACAGGACCCACGCATGAGTGGCGCCGCCTGGTGGGTGACAATACGGTAGCTCCCATTCTAATTCCGTTGTGACGTATCTACTACAGTGCGCCTAGATAATTATATTCCAACCCTTAAAGTTCCGACCGAATGGACTTCTGCTAATTTGGTTCCTTTGTTCCCAGGTAAGGGTAGCGGGTACAGAATACCAGCCCGCGGTGGCGAGTGCCAACAAGAAACAGGCCAAAGCTGACGCAGCGCAACTGGCTCTACAGAAATTGGGCATCGTCACCCCTTAGATCTTTGAGACCATAGACTATTTAAGTTTACTTTCACAGATTGACTGCCTGTTATTTGGGTAAATTATCCGAGGTATTTTTTGTCATGAATAGTAGTTTTAGTTACGTTAGTCAATATATTATATAAACGTGGAACTGTGAAGATGAATGTATGGATGTATAAACTATTATGGATGTAAATTAATTATTATTATATATAATTCAGGCAGGCAGTTGAACAATTGATGTAAGCCTGTATCCAGATATCCTCTTCTAGGTTTGTCTCTTCCTATTATGTTTATCAAGTTTATTCTTGAAAAATGTTGATTTTGTATTAAGCAGACACGTCTGCAAACGAAATTTACTTTTTTTTAATTGAAAGAAAAATGATGTCGCTACGGGTCTCCCTAAGGCCTATAACCAAATGAAAGAAGTAGTGGAAATATTCGCCGGGGTCGATCGGGCGTCGATAGCTCAATTGGCAGAGCGATCTGACCGGTGTTCAGAGAGGTCGTGGGTTCAAATCCCGCTCGACGCGGAGAATTATTTCATTTTTCTTTCAATTATATAATATTATGGATGTGGTATCCAAATAAAATATGAATAACTATTATCTTAGTCACTATACAGTGTGTAAATCTAATACGGGCGAACCTCTTAGTATAGGACATAAGAAATGTAATTATAGTCTGACAAGCAAGGGAGCGCAGTAGGATAGAGAGCATCATACTGTCTCATTCTTACGGTAGTATTATCACCCCGAAAAAAGGGATGAATATAGCTTATATGTCCTACAGTTACTGCGATCGTTGGCTTGTCAGACTATAGGTAACTTGTAAATGGAATTGCAATTAAAATTTTATCCATACAAAATAATTCAGCCCGCAATATAACGCAAACGTCGGAAACACACTCGCCTTAAACATCCGTTGACAACTGTCAGCGTCAAATTATTTGAAGTACATTGCTGCTGAAAATTTTATAAAAAAATTAATTATGGGGTCATAATTAAATGTAACTTAAAAATATGTTTTAATTATTGATAACAATAATGAATTCTATGTTTGGTTAAATTTATCGCCCGTATTAGACTTACACACTGTATACCCAAAAATAATGTCCTAGGGCAGTGAATGAGGGGTTTGAAGTTTGTATGAGAGAGTGATTTAAAAATAAATAAAATAAAATAATTTATTTCGGACGACAAAGGATCCATATTAAGTGACACTTATGCCTAATTAATTATATTAAACAAAATAAAATGTACAATTCGCTTTATACAATTCAATAAAAATAATAATAATATGTCAATAATAAAATAAAATTAATTAATGGCGTAGGGATGTGACGACCCAATCGCCCCATCGCCCACTGGTTTCGACCGGTGCAATCAGTCAACGCAGGGCAGCTTGTGGCGAGCTGTTGGGGAGTAGCGACCCCACGTACCTGAGCGCTCCTGGGGGACTCCGTCGTCCGACCAAGTCCTCCGCCTCTGGCTTGCCTTAACCGGCCGTCCAGAGTGGGGTCGCGAGAGCTGTGTTCTCGAGGGTAGATGTGGAAACCTAAGTGGCGAGTTGGCTATATGTTTAAAGTCCAGTGACACCTCTCTACCCCCAGCCCTCATACCGGTGTTGCCCTCGAGCCATCTTAGATGTCGCTTTTTGTGGGGGCCCATCTTATGTGGGCGAGTCAACGTCTGCCGGAAATAAAATTGATTACCATTTTGTTAGGCAGACGTCCGATTTTATTCTCCATAACCCAGTATTTAGTCCAGCACTTTCACCTAATAGTCCAGTATATTTTAGATTCCATTAAATCTCAATAGTCTTTACACCCTCGCGGGTGCTGCCTCTGCGTGCGTCCCATGACTCGGGCAGGTGCAACATCCGCTCGGTGTACCCCTTACATTTCATTAAATTGTCGAAAGGGCCTCTGCGTGTTGGCTTCGGCTCCGCGTACGCCTCCCAAAGGTACGGAACACCATTGTTCCGTGATGGGAAAGACATACAAATAAAATTAGATTAGATTAAATTACAATTATAAAGCATGAATTAAATCATTTATTAAACATAATAAATGTTTTGATTCATGTTTTTAAGTAGCCACACTACTATATATAAATTATAAATTGAAAGAGATGTCATATACTACAGAAAAAAGTGACCAAGGTCCCCGGTGAGCAGGGCTGGGATCGAACCAGCGACCTCCTGCTTTGTGATCGGGTGGCCCAGTGGTTGGGGCGTCTGCCGCGAAAGCAGGAGGTCGCTGGTTCGATCCCAGCCCTGCTCACCGGGGACCTTGGTCACTTTTTCTGTAGTATATGACATCTCTTTCAATTTATAGATTAAATTAAATTTGCTATTTAAGCTTATATGTAAAGTGGACCAATGCCGCAGAAGGCCACCGTCCCACCTGTTCCCTACAACAGCTAGGAGGCTGTTGGGGCTGTCACGCACCCTGCTGAGCGTGGCGTGGAAACCATCTACGCCTGCAACCGCAAACATTCCGGACGCGCTGCAGTACCGTGGCAGCCCCCAACAGCACCCTGAAAGCGTCATTGTACTGGACTCGCAGAGCATTTAGCGATCTCTGTGTGTAATTAGTCCAAAGGCTGCATGTATACAGCCATGTAGAATACGCTCTGAACAGAGTTATTTTAACTTGAGCTGTACATCGCCGAAACCTGCGCGCTATCATGTTAGCTCTCATCGCCAATGCTCTGCGTTCCCTTTCGATATCCGCATCGTCACGAAAGTCGTCGGTGATCACGTGCCCAAGGTATTTAAAACGGGTTACTCTGTTTAGCCTTTGTCCGCTAAGAAGTATGGTAGGCACATAAGATGGGCACTTGTTTCCCGCTTTAAATACCATGTACTCACTTTTCAGTGCGTTGTATTTTAAATTGTGATGGTGGGCGTACCTCTCGCAAACATCCAACAGCATATTCAGTCCGCCAACCGATGGGCTCAGTAGCACCATGTCATCAGCGTAACTTATATTATTAAAACATACCTTTTCAATATGGCATCCGACGTGTGTGCTGCTAAGCTCAACGATTAGGTCATTAACGTAAACTTAATTTGGGAGAAGTAAGCCCCCCCTGCCTCACACCACATGGCAATCCGTACTCGTCCGAGAGTACATCACCCCAACGGACGCTATTTCTCTGGCCAGTATACCAGTACCTAAATATACGTGTTAGTTCTTTTGGAAATTCTACCTTGTCCAGCTTTTTCCAAAGTAGGTCATAATTTACTAGATCAAAAGCCTTAGAAAGATCTAAAAAACACGCATAGATAGGTGTACAATTTGCAAAGTCGCGTGAAAAACTTTGTCATATTACCAGTATGCTTGTACAAATTTAGGATCTGGGTGACTCTGAATTCCTTCAATGGAATGAAATGGGTTTCTATTTTAATGTAGGTATAAAAATGAAGTTCCAGATTTGATTTTAGGCACATAAGTACCTAATATAGATGGTGCTTGTAAATTGCTCACCATGATTTTTATCTTAAGCAATAAGCATTTCACAATAAGGCTGCGAATGAATATGGATTATTTTAGGCCCTTCAATTTATGCTGATTGAAATCTTAATTTCTACTTGTAAATAAACATTTAATTTAACGTAGAATGTAGATTATTTTTACGGTTTTGTTTAATTTGTGGTACACATTAAAATATGGAAATAAATGTTTACAACTGTTACATAAGCAATTGAAAATAAAGCAATGAATAATATTATTGTAATTATTACTTATTTAAAATCCTGTAATTTCTACACTGATGTAGATACTGCATCGTTACCATCAATTAGCTAGAGTCCGAATAAGCTAAGTTTGCAACGATTTTGATAGCACAGACTGTGAAACTGTTAAGTAAACGTCTTGATTTCATAGAAGTTTGACGTAAATTAACATTTTCGCAGACTAATTAATATCAAAATCGATGCAAACTTAGCTTGGTCCTCGGATCTTGATATATCCGGATTGAGCAATACGACTATAAAAGTGTGTCTACATGAGATACTTAGTACTACTTGACCGTTGCACCTCTTTCTAATTAGGGTGACCATAAGTATGTAGAGTATTAGATTGGACGCGGTTACATGAATGGTCTGGATCGACGATGAAGATGATGTTTGACGTTGGGTCCACGACGATGCTTGGCCAATTCCCTCCATGGTTCCATGTGGACCGACCGTCTAACCTTGAGGGCTACGATGCACCACTTCTTTCGTTCGTTTGTCTGTTTGCAATGCCTCTCTATCGCTCTTGCATATTCGAGTGATAGGGAGGCGGGTGAACGAGCGGGCGAGAAAGGTGGTTCGCAGTAGGCCTCCTCGGCCATTGTCTTTGTGAAGGCAACATTTTTTTGGGTGCCGACACTAGTCTGGAGAATACTCTCCCGCGTCATATAAACAAAATAAAATTTACAGTACTAAAAGTGTGACAATACTCCAGAACGAAGTGGCCTCATGACTCTCATGTGGACCGTTTTCCCTCGTTCATTGGTATGGCAAAAAACAGTAAAGTAGGGTAGACTGGGTACGAATGTGACAATTTTGGTTTGATCGCTTGTAATTTTGTTATTTTGCCAGTTAGCTAGAATAAAAGAAACATAAATCATAAGCTGTCCATTTTTCTACGTAAAACTACTAAAATAATGTCCTTAAGTGCGCTGTATTAGTCATAGGATTATATTAAAAACAGGAAGGGAAAGTGTCACAACCGGCCACATCCCCAGGACGGTTGTGACAGTGGTTGAGGTCAGTAGTGACAGGCATTACCATATATTATTATTATTAACATGGTTTGTAATTACTTTTATTGTTATAAATATGTACCATAACACACCAGCATGATCACTTATGTATAAGTTTAACATCTGTATAGCAAGTGAACTAAAATAAGCGTTCACTTTTATTCTTACTATAACAGTCTACATTAAAATCAGTAAAAATGTAAACTAAGTTAAATAAATTACCGTAATTATGGCAACATGCAAACAAATATTCATAAATTATAACATCTAATGTTATTTTAACAGTCTTCTTATGTCGATGTTTTTATGTCTTAGTTAAATGTATGTCACCACCGTACCCACAAATTTTGTCACAACCGTACCCAACGGACACTTTGGAAAACAAAAAATCACCGTGACTGAGCCAAGTAATCTAGGTACGCAAAATGTAATGACCCGTAGTTAACTGGTAATATTGAACTTAAAACAAAAAAAATATTTGGTATATTTATCTGTATACAAATATCAGTAATTATTAAAAGAAATAGAAAAAAGCTTACTTTTGACTGTATAAAAGTAATATGGGCTCCTGCTTACGTTTACGTCGTGCGCTGGCTGCCGCAACCGCAATACTGGGACACGTATTCAGACTTGCATGCCGCTTCTTTTTTTCCTTAAACCCTTCCCCGTAATCCGTATAGTTTAGCTGTTATTACGACTGTCACTACCGTACCCTGGCACAACTGTACCCAGTCTACCCTACAATCCCCTGTGAAGGTTCCTGGCTTGGTCTGACTCTATGACATATTTGGACATATTACTCTGACTACATGTCACAATAACAAGAAACACGATCACGAAATTCCGACACAGGAAGTCAAAAACAACCAAAAGAACTATAAAACACTATTATTTGACGATATGCTACTTAAATTATCGATATGGTGTCAAACGAACAAGGATCACACAGGATGGTGAGCTGTTTCCATAGCCTATGGACGCCTGAAACTCCAGTAATTTTAGGGATTGTCAGGATGGTTAAAAAGGGGCCTGGAGTTAGTATTTAGGAGTAAGTACATAATAACTTAATAAGCCCGGCCATGTAATCAAGCTGTTGCATTTGAGATTGAGACATGGTTATTTTTTTAGTTTGGATGGTTAAGCTCTTAAGAATTTTGCAGCTATGATGATTTTGCACAGGATTCAAGGAGCTTGGCACTTAAATGTGTACAAATCAATACATTATTGGTAGTACAGTAAGATTATTTAGCCCTTCAGTTTTTCTAGTTCCCTTAACAAATAATTCACACAATGTAATCCTTGCCTTGGTTTATGTGTACCTAGAATTCATTATAATGAGACAAATGGTTAAATGTCTGTCCCAAAATGGGTGATATAATAATTTAAAACTGAATGGAGCTTGAATTGAAAGAATCATGATTATAAATTTTCTTTCAACATTATGAAGAAAAAACAGATATTCAGCATAATCTTTATTAAAAACAAACACCTTGCTTCAGTCTACCTCTATGATAAAATCTATACATTAAAAGTTATGCTGGTGACATTGGTGACAGCGCTATGAATTCAAAATGACTATGGTCTAACTCTAAGGATAATTTATCATAGAAATCGCATCTTCCAATGTCCAATCCTGGTTGCCTACTTTTTACAATCGCAGATCTGTTCCGAGCCTTACTTCTACATTTTTTACAGTTTGTCCTGTTGCTTGATCCTGTAGTCTGAAAGAGCTGCTTTGATAGCATCTTCAGCAAGCACTGTAAAGAAGAATTTAATTTTAAATTGTTGTGTTGCCTCACTCATTGCGTAGAGCAAAGAATCCTTATTAAAATAATAAATGTGTATAACACAAAACAATTTCAGACAAAATGTTAAAAACCATTTTGCACAAAATATATAATAAGTAGTTACCAGACTTTACTGATTCTTCACAGAGCCATGAAAGCTATTATCTTGTTTACTAGCTCAATGTGCCAAACTTACAAACAAACAGTAAAAAAAATGTGTTTTAATTTTAATATATCATGATGTTTCTTCCTGTTAATCTTTGTAGTGTTGTGGTCATTTTGCAGTAGAATATAATTACCTAGAAAATACAAGGGCTCAGTACACTATGATACAATATATTTTGCTTAAGATATACTTACTAGAGCAATGTAGCTTCACAGGCGGCAAAGAGAGCTCCTTAGCAATGTCTGTGTTCTTAAGTTTCAAAGCCTCATCTACTGTCTTGCCTTTCACCCATTCGGTAGCCAGCGAGCTGGAGGCGATAGCTGACCCACAGCCGAAGGTCTTAAACTTGGCATCAATGATCTTCCCATTATCGTCAACTTTAATTTGCAATTTCATGACGTCGCCACAAGCAGGTGCCCCCACTAAGCCCGTCCCAACATTCTTATCCTTCTTATCTAGCGACCCCACGTTACGGGGGTTCTCATAGTGATCGATTACCTGTACAAATTACAAATTGGTAAACATTACGATCGATGAACCTTGACATTGCTGCGCATTGCACAATAATAAATAAAACGCTTACCCGCTCGTGATAAGACGCTGTCTGGACAGCCTGAACACTGGAAAATAGATTCAAATTAGTTAAACTTACGCATCGGCGTACACAAGAAACGAGATGAGCCATTTTAGCAGGAAATATCAAATTTTTGAAGAAGTGCGACGTGCGATTTATTTTAGTAAGTTCGAAAACCAACATCCACTGAGCAAGTGAGCATATAATACAAGAGACGGAACTTCATAGTAATGTAATCTTTGATTTAGACATGTGTCATGTAATTTGAGTTTGACAACCACTGACGTATTATATATAATATGGACTAGAAATACCTACAAATTAAGCGTGCCGACTTTTGGTTGACTTGGCAGATAAAATGGCGTACTTCCGCTAGTGTTGTCTGTTCAAAGGTTTAAATATATCGATATATACGGCCTCCTAGCCTAGTCGGTAGTGACCCTGCCTACGAAGCAGGAGGTCCCGGGTTCGAATCCTGGTCAGGGCATTTATTTGTGTGTTTATCACGAATATTTGTTCCTGAGTTATGGATGTTTCCTATGTATTTAAGTATTTATATGTATCTATCTATTATATATATCGTCGTCTAGTACCCACATCACAAGCCTTATTGAGCTTACCGTGGGACTAGGTCGATTTGTGTAAAATTGTCCCACAATATTTATTTATTTATTTATCTGGCTGACCAGATTGTCAGTAACAATAGAAAGAATATACTGTATGCATACCTCTTTGCGACGTGGTGGTAGTGAAATAAAAGAACAGTCTGTTTATACACAAATTATAATAGATTCTGGACAAAATGTAAATATAATCGCTCACCTCACACAGCTTAACATAAATTTACGATTAAAAAATATAAATGATAAAAATTTGTTGATTCACGAAGGATTCTAACATATTTTTACTTATAAATTATAAGCTAGCCTAAAGAAATGTGGATTATATCCATAATACCTTTTAACCTATGAGGCACACTCATAATAGTACATAAAAGTACTGGTCAGTCGTTCTTTAACGTAATGCTAAAAATTGGTTGATTCATGTAGGCTTCAAACATAATTTTAACTTATACATAATCAAAAGTTGGCCTGAATGGACATTACATCCAAGGTTCTGTTGAAATGTGACTGCTCAAAATGTAAGGAGCAGATAACCAGCTGTTTGTGGCGGGGATTTATGTTGTCTGGGCCAATGGCATTAAGCTATTGTCTACGCCGCCGACTTTATTAACTGGAACGTTGTAAATATAACATTTAAAACTTTCGCGATTTGAACACATATTTAAACATAATTATTAAACGACGTCGAAACGTCGGTAAATAAGGTAAACAAGTTAATTCGCGTTAGACCCGTTTAATAATTATGTTTAAATATGGAACGTTGTAAAGTTGTAACAAATATATATATAAGTAGCTTCTTCTAGGCGATGTCATCAATCGACAACAGCCCAACACTTTGCTAACTGTCAAATGAGCTACATATTTAAATCGTCAAAATACGCCATCAAACACTTCTAAAAACTTACAATATCTTTGCAAAACCTAAACCCAAATAGTATTTTATTGATGGTAAACGGGTACCTGTAAAGGGTCAAATTCAGACGATTTTTTGATTTCCTTGCACTGCACCGTTTTATTGAGGCATATTGCGATTGCACCACTTGATGTCCACACTAAAAATTAAATGCTAAAAACGCTTTTATTGTGGAAAATCACTGAAAACCAAAACGATGGTCACCACTTGACAGCTGATTGTTTGTAAACAACTCGGCAGATAAAATGGCGATTGGCAGCCGGAAGACACTTGTGGTATAAATGTTAAACTGTATCGGAATTGACAACAGTGATATGTCGTGTCATCTCTTTTACTTTACGCTGTCGGCTTTTAAAAAGAAAGAAACAGAGTATGATTTTGGACTTCTATGTCGATTTCATATAATAAAATATATTTGTATAACCTGACCGTGCCTCTACATGCTCGGGCTCTCGGCCGAATGTTTCGGCCATGTTAGTACACGATCATTCGAGACAGACTATATAGAGAAAATTTAAGCCAGATCAGAGACAATTTAAGTACTTTTTCAGGTAGTTTGGTTCAGTTAAAAGGTGTCTTAAATAATTTCACTTCGGGTGAAGCTATTTAAAAAGTGTCTTTAATAGTTTCAATAACCAAAGCTATTTAAAACACCGTTTAACTCACGGAAACTACCTGAAAAAGCTTAAATTGTCTATGGTCTGGCTTAAATTTTATCTATATAGTCTGTCTCGAATGAGCGTGTACTAGGGTGGGCCGAATCATTCGGCCGAGAGCCCGAGCATGTAGAAGCACCATCAAGTGTGTGTAGTGTAGTAGAATAGGGCTCCTCCAAAGCGTTTATAAAGGTTGATACTATAACTTATATAGTGTGTGTGTGACTATAACTAAAATGTATTTTTTTTAAGTCTTCTCACTTGTTTGTCACAAAAGAAAAGTAGTTGAATAAGGCGGATGCATACTGGATGCATCTAGGGTGACATCCGCAGTAGACACTAATTACTCTGAGCGCAGGTATTTGTTTTCTACACTTGGCAAACACCCGATGTGTGGTTCACTTAGAGTATTTTCTTACTTTTTGTTTTACGTGAATTGATCGTTATTACCATGCTTCGAAACATTTATACTACTGTCAACTTGAATCACTAAACGCGCTATCTATATAAATAGTAGTTTCGAACTAAGATCATGACATACGGAATTAGAGCGTTTTATAAGCTAGTCGTGCCCACTGTTGGCAACGTCGTTTGTTTATCAAGGGCCCAATTAAGTACCGTGTAAGTAATTAAAATAAATGTAATTGTTTGTTACGTAATACGCCGCAAGTGCTAGGTTTTGCATGGGTTTTGCCGGTTCCTAGAATAAACACCCAAATACTAATTGTCAAGTGTCAAATTCTGACGTCACTGTCAATCGAGTCGAGATTAAAAACAATTTTTGATCCTAATACTTTGATTATCATACGGTATCATCTTATTTCTAGTAAAATGGCAGCAAGCAATCCGGATTATAAAAGCGCGACATCTATTCATGAGTTTACGGTGAAAAATATAAAGGGAGAAGATGTGAAACTGGATGTGTATAAGGGCCATGTTTGCATCATAGTAAATGTTGCATCGCAGTGCGGTTTGACCGCTAACAACTACAAACAACTCAACGAACTCTACGAGCAATATGCGGAGAGCAAAGGTGAGACATGTCGAAATCCTTAGGTATACGATTAAGTAAATGAAATCATAAAATTTAACGAGATTTAACTTGATTTCTTCTTCTTCTAAGGTCTGCGTATTCTGGCTTTCCCATGCAACCAGTTCGCTGGTCAGGAGCCAGGAGATCCGGAGGCGATTGTGTGCTTTGCCAAAGACCGCAAAGTCAAATTTGATTTATTCGAAAAAATCGATGTCAATGGCGATAATGCTGATCCTCTATGGAAGTTCTTAAAGGTAAGTCTGAAATAATTCCATTTCAAATAAGGTAGTGTGTAAGTTTCAGACAAATTGCTCTGTCTTCTTTCCAACAATTGAAGTATGCCCACACCATAGTAATAAGGCCATAGGCATGAAGAATACTAAATGACAATAAACTAAGTAAAAATATCATCTTGAATGCATACCAGTGCCCACCTGATGTGAAACATGCACTTTTTAGTATTCAAAATCATGACTACTACGACTTTTTTATCTTTCCTATCTACATAATAATATCAATTATTATGCTTGTACGTTAATTAATTTAGATTAGAAAAACTTGCTTATCACCTCTACTTTATCTAGATGTTTCCACAACCAAATTGTTTTTCCATCAACTGGTGTGAGTCATTCAAAGCAAAATCAATATCTAATTGCTCTAAAAGTCCTTGCTTAAAATAACTGCTGGTTGCCTTATATAACCTTGACTATTATTGATTTTAGGAATTATTTAGTATTATGATTGTTGCCACAATTAGATTTCAATGTCATAATTTTCTCAGGATAAAGATGATACTAGAAAAACCCCCCAAGCAATACTCCCTTAAGGTCCCGCTAAGGGGACCAAGCAAAGATTGTGTCATAAGCACTAGAAAATGTAATCTAAGTAATGTAATAGTTAAACCAAATAATATGCAATTCTAACATAAAAGTTACAAAGTTACTTGCAAACTTAAACCATTACTAAATTATATTTAAGATAAGATAAGATTTTTTTGAGCAAATAATACTTCATTACATATTACTTTAATGCTATGGATCGCACAGGTCTGAAATAAATCATTTATTTTTATTTTTTTATTAATTCACATGTCATTTATATTAATATTTTTCTTAAATAATTTTAATAAATATATTTTGATAACATTGCTTTTCATTGAGTCTGCCTTCTTGGCATATGTAGGCCTCCTCCAGCTCTCTCATTAGCTCTCTGTTCTGTGCTGACCCAATCCAATTTACTCCCGCAAGTTTGGAAATGTCATCCGACCACCTCATTTTTGGTTTACCTTCTCTTCTCCTTCCATCTCTATGATACCATTCTGCTACCTCTCTATCCCACTTATTTTTACCTTCTCTAGCCATATGTCCAACCCATTTCCATTTTAGTGTTTTTACAGTCACTGATATTTATATTTAACATGATGTTATAAATTTTAGAAATAAAGGTAAAAAAAATAGGTAATATAGGTTAAAATTCATGGCCTTGGGCGAGACTAACTCGCGGCTCTTCTATACATACCCATCACCCATTTATGGTATTGTTTGCGGATGGTTCTGCTTTTCAAAATTATATTGTTAATAAAAGAGTTCTACTGTAATTAGTTAAAAAACATCATATACATTTTTTTTCAGCATAAGCAAGGAGGCACCCTCGGCAGCTTCATCAAATGGAACTTCACCAAGTTCATCGTGGACAAGAATGGCAACCCAGTTGAGCGTCATGGACCCAACACTGACCCTCTTGACCTTGTCAAGTCTCTGGAGAAGTACTGGTAGATTTAACTAATATGTTGTAATATAAGGGAAAATGATGCATAATAAAGGTATAATATACTATTTATGTGAGATATTTCTTAAATACCTATTTGGGATATAAGCAAAAATAACTAGATTCAACAAAACACAACATCAATTTAATAAATAGTTAAAATCAAAAGTTTTGTTCCAAAGTTCTATGCCTATTTTCTGAATATACGGATAAAATGAAACAGTCAAAATTGTGCATCATTTTTTTATAATTATGAAACACTACATTCTTAACGGTTAAAATAATATTTTTTTCTTAGGTTTTAATCTGGAGGTCACCATATGTTATCAGTCAATATCTCACCTTGCAAATGTAATCATTGAAGTGCTCACGTAAAACGCTTCATTTTATTCCATGTAAACAAACATGCTTGCTACTTTTAAATGAAATTTAAATCTAAACAAAATTCTAATGGTATCTCTCATAGGAGGGTTTGTCAAACTTATAATGCGCCACATACCTACTTCTAATTAATGAACAATGGGTAATTTTTTTCTCATGATCTTTTCAAAATTATTCAGGCAATCAAGCCATTGCTAATTACTTATCATGAATACCTACTATGTCATTTTGTAAACCCATTACAGGCAATGGTTCCATATCCAGTTTGAGAAACACTGTCTTAGAGTAAGGGCCTGCATTTGTATAATACAGACAGCCTGTAGTCAAGTATAGTGTGAGTTGGCACAGACACCTATATATATATATATAAGTAAAGAAACGTGTTTGAAAATAGTTCATAATCAATCAATGTGACTTTGCAATATTCTGTAAGGTATCTAAACCCAAGCCATTCACATATGCAAGTCATTCAAGGTGAAGTCACCTTGAATGACTAGCATATGTGAATGTCTGTGATTGGCGCGTTTTTTGAGTCACTATTTATAAATTTTTAGCACTGAAACTTGTAAAATCATTAGATTTGTTTAATAAATATTTTGTGTTGAAATACTTGTGTTTGTATTCCCATCATCGTTTCAAAAAAGTAACAGATTTACTAGAACTAAGAGCTTATTAGAGTGATATAAAGCAGAATTTGTCTCTAAGTAAGCAGGTATGGTGGGTATTGAGTTATACAGCTGTGTTATATTAGATAACCCTTAGGTGTTGTGTAAAGTCGTAAAAAATATTTGGTAAAATAGTAATTATCACTTTTTCAATATTCTAGAATTGGTAGTCAGTTTTTCAAGTCCTAATTTCTATCGTGAACTTGGTCACTTTAAGTCAACGCACCAATCATCCCACCGTCTGTCGTCGGCGTTCACGTGGCAGATAGTGGGCTAGTGGGGATGTGGATATTTGCAGTGGGAGCATTCCACGAGAATGTCGCTTACGGAATGGGATTTTACTGATTTTCGGAACTTATATACGAATATCGTTTGAAATTTTTACCAATCGCATTTCGGTGAAAGACAACATCGTGAGGAAACCGGACTAATCCCGATAAGGCCTTGTTTACCCTCTGGTTTGGAAGGTCAGATGGCAGTAGAGATGGGTAACTACCCGGGTAAATACCCGAGGGCGGGTATTTACCCGGTAAATACCCGATATTTACCTACCCACGGGTAGATACGCGGGTATTTATTTTTACTTACAAACTTTATGTCTGATTTTTTTTGTTATAACTTTTTGTATTAAATCTGTCATATTACTTATGTTTTAATAGTATTAGTGCTCATACAAATTATTTGTTTCTTATTATTAATGTCGTTTGAGATAGTTTGAATGTAGATAGTTAATAAAAATGATCAAACACGAAAAGCAGTATGCGGAAGGTGATTCTGCCAAACGTTACCTGCCATAAATTATTCTGCGAATTGAATTTATGACAAATAAAATTCTACAAGACAATAGTGAACCTATTTTTATTGTTGATTGAACCTGTAATATTTGATTGATTTATTTGATTGAATCTGTAATAGAAAAGCAACTTAGTTTATAATAATATAAAACAAGAGTATTTGAAATAACTTCAAAGTCCAGGAAAGGTTTAATTAAACGGGTAGAGCGATCTGAAATTCATCCTCTAAGATCCTTTTGGATCACCCGAGGTTAGCCAACTAAACTGGAGCTAAGCGTTTTTTACTATGGAATTTGACAGGTAAATCCGGGTCAGTCAACTAATCCTGGGTGATGCATGTGGCGCTTAGAGGGTTAAAAAGGGGTTGAAAGTTTGTTTTTAGATGGTGTAATTTTTAGTAAGGGACTTACAATACGGTCAAATACCAGAGTCAAACCACGTTATCTCTAAGTATTTTAAGTATCTTAGGTATTTAAAGAGTCAAACTTCTATGAAATTATGACGTTTACTTAACACTTTTGCAGTATTTGCTGTCAAAAACTAGGGAACATAGCATAGTCAGACTCTAGTCATTGTAAAGCCAAAAAATAATTTAAACGTTTTTTATATTCCTCTCCTGAGGGGATGAAAGGATGTTGAAAGTTTGTAGTACGCTGTACGCTGTACGCTGGGTCAAAACTAAATACTGAAACTGAATCTACAAAATTGGCATTTGCACAGCGGGTTACCTTATAACAAGCGGCTTTAAATACTTCAACCCGGAATTGGTTTAAAAAGGGGTTGAAAATTTTGTACGGACGGAATACTAGACTTACAAATTTTTGTGTGATTACTTTAAAAAAATAATTTTAGCATTAGTATGGATTTTGTTGTATTTTTTTAATGAGACTTTAAAAAGTAATAGATATAGGCGAAGTTTACCGGATCATCTAGCAAATCATTATATCGTTGTCAGTATTGTTTTTTTTTTTTCATTGTTTGTTGTAAATATTATTAATTTACGCTGTTATAAAAACCGTCAAACAGTTAATACCATTCATTTGCAACTGATGTATATTTGAATAATTTACTAAATTATTTTTGTTAACTGAATAAACTCGCTTTTTTTTAAACAATTCCGAATGTACAAACGAACTTTCAAGATTCTCACTTTAAAAATCACACAGCCTCATACAATCATTCAACCCACTTTAACCCCTGTAGGGGGTGAACTTCGAAGAACCTTGAAATAGCTTTACTTGTATTTTAATAAAAAAATTATACACGAAGTTTCAAACCCCTCACTTAATATTTTGCACTATCCCCATACATACTAACTTTCAATTCTTCTTTTAACCCTTTAGGGGTTAAAAATCAAACTTGTTTCATAGTATTTGTACTCGTTTTATAAGTAGCCCACCACAAAAATGTCAATTTCTAGCATCATTAGGTTTGACCCTGCGTCAATACAAACTTTCAATCCCTTTTTCTTCCCTTTGGGGAGGCATATCAACAAACCCATTTTAAACCCCGGTGAGTTCGTTTATTTTAATAAGAAATGTATACACAAAGTTTCAAGTTTCTTACTTCAAAATTTACGCCATACCCATACAAACTTTCAACCCCCTTATTATCCCTTTAGGGGTTGATTTTTTCCAAGTTGCTTTGGACCACTTGTATACATTATAAATGAAACCTGATGTGCGTGTTTCCGTTTTCTAACTACTTACAGTGGTATGGGCACGGCGTTGATTAATCAGTCAGTCTGTCAGGGCACTCACATTTATATATATACTAGCTTTGACCCGCGGCTTCGTCCGCATACTAAACGTAATTTTCAACCTTCATACAAAAAAGGAGGTTTTTTTTATTTATTTCACGTCCGCTAAGTTGTATTTGAAAATCGTTGTTGGATTTGAAAAATCAGCGGCCCATGCCCCATGTTGTTTTTTTACTATTATTACCCCTTTTCCCCCTTTTGGGGGCTGATTTCTCAAAAAGCCTGAAACACTTCTTTACTCATTTATCTTTAGGAAAATTCCTGTGAAGTTTCGAATAAAATAATCGAACTAATCTTGTTTCCCCATACCAACTTTGTAACCCCATTTCACCCCCTTTGGAGATGAATTTTGAAAACTTGTTTCTTTGTGCACCCTTTCGCTTCATAAGAAACCTAGTTGCTAAATTTGGAATCTCTAGAAACAGAAATAAACATATAACGACACCCATATTTTAAGATTTCAACCCCATCGCACCCCAATAGGGAAGACATCTTACGTCCACCTCGTTGGATTGTGAAATGATTGTTGTAAATGAAATCAGCGACCCGATAAACCATAAAAACGATACCCATGTTTTTGTTGTTTTTGTTATTTTGTTGTTGTGTTTGTGTTGTTGTTTTTTACTTTTTCACCCCTTTTCCCTTTTTTTCTTTGTGCACCCCTACGCTTTATAAGGAACCTAAGTGCTATACTTGGAATCTCTAGAACCAGAAATAAACAACAAAACGACACACATATTGATATTTTAAGATTTCGACCCCATCGCGCCCCAACAGGGGAGATGGTATTTCACAATCGCCACGTTGGATTTTAAAATCATCGTTATTTTCGTAATCAGTGACCCGATAAACCATAAAAACGATACCCATGTTGTTTTTTTTACTTTTCCACCCCTTTACCCCCTTTTAGGGGTTGAATTTTCAAAAAACCTGAAATATGTTAACTCATGTATATTTATGAATACTCCTGTAAAGTTTCAAATGTAATAGTCCAACTAATCTTGTGTCCCCGTACAAACTTTGGACTACCAAATCACCCCCTGAGGGGTTGAATTTTGAAAAATCCTTTCTTAGTGCACCGTTAGACTTTATAAGGAACCTACCTGCCAAATTTGGATTCTCTAGGACCAGCGGTTTGGGCTGTGCGTTGATATGTCAGTCAGTCATGAAGTCACTCAGTCAATCAGTTTCTTCTTTTATATTGTTTTTATTAATTTCAACCGCCACATTGATAATTTCGTTTTTTGCTAAAATTATACTCGTAAATTCGTAATATTAGATGCACCGCGTTACATTTCTATGACCTAAAACCATAATATCTACTATAAAGAGTATTTACCCTTCGATTTGGGTAGATACGGGTAAATACCGGGTAGATAGGTATATACCGGGTATTTACCTGGGTGGGTAAATTGGGTAAATACCCGCGACCCATCTCTAGATGGCAGTTGCTTTCGTCAAAACTAGCGCCTACGCCAAATCTTAGGATTAGTTGCCATTGCGGACCCCAGGCTCTCTCTGAACCGTGGCATAAGCCGGGATAACTTAGGAAGAAGAAGAATAAGACATAAAGAAAATAAATCGATTGCCAACCGTTGTAAAAATATATTCATGCGAGGTAAAATGTGCGATACGATAAGTACCTACGTAAGTACTTTAAACCAAATCTAATCAGAGTTCAATGTAGCTGAGAAACAACAATGCACAGATGAGTCACGTTATCAAATATAACTTGAACCCGGGACTCGTAATAACTATACGCCTATTCTGGATGTCAAGTTGGACTGGTTATTTTATACTAGAGTCAAACCACGTTATCTCTGCCGAGCAAATGAACTGTCAAACTAAAAAAGTGTTATTTTGTGCTATTAAAATCTAGGAAACTTAGCGTAGACTGAATCTTCGCGCTGTGTACAGTGTGTACCTATAGGTACTTACGCTTTATATTATCGCAGATCAAATAAATAATACTGCACAGATACCCAATCCCATAGTAAAAACGCGAGCCGTTCTAAGTATCATTTCAGCGTACCATTTGCTAAAGCCAAAATCTGACAATAGATGGCGCCACAGAATCGATGCTACAATGTACCCAATACCTATTCTAGGTACGTTGCAATGTGTCACTAAATGGCGTTGCACCGCCGTCGCTGAATGTTGTTACTGTTGATCATAGATATCATAATTTAAAATATCTATGCTGTTGATAGATAGGTACGTGTAGGTATTATCGCACTACGTCTGATTTGCACGCGATCTTGAAAGGCCCTGCACTAGGTTGCATGTGTCGTTCGTATCGTTTTTTATTCGACTGTAACAACCAATTCTATAAAACTATTTAGTACGAAGTACTTCATTTATTAGGTTTCGGTCTATAATGACAAGTTCATAGTCAGTTAGGTTCTCCATTTGTTTTTTAATGATAGGGCTTTTAATGATAATAAGTTTTGGGTTAGTACTGTTACCCCGATATTGTAATTAATTAAAACTTAAAATGTGTTATTTCATGCTTTAGAAGCGTTTTCAGCAGACTGAAAAGTGATTTCAGGCCTTTACATTAGGTGGTACTTTCACATTATTATTTATTATTTTATTTCAAAAATTTAACACAGTTTAATACCAATGCACTGTGAAAATCATAAATTATACATAAAAAAAATATATATATATAAAGCACAAAAGAGAAACAATAACAAACAAAAATCACTTAGTTCTAGGCGACGCAATAGCGTGGCTCCGTTGCGTCGTCTGAACCAGTGGCATGGGATTTGGCAGGTTGCCCCGGAACCTCCGAAACACGACGCCCTTCGGCCAGAAGTCTGCGCTCGCGATGGTGTCCAGCAGCGGCCGCGGTACGCGCACCACAAACGAGCTGAAGTGCACGTAGTGGCGCGACTGCAGCTGCTGCACCCTCAGCGTATAGCCAGTCTTCCGGTGGACATACTCCACCACGTCGTTAGCCACGGCGGAGTAGTGCAAGCGCGACACGTAGAGAGCTCTACTCGGCGTGGCGACCCGTAGACCTGAATTAACAGGCTCGGCCGTGCCTTGCAGAGTCTTACGAGGCGCCCTGCGCGTCTTGCGCTTCCTTTGCACCAGTGTGAATCCCTCCTTATCCACAACGGTGCATGAGGGCTTCTCTTTAGGAGCCCGTACTTCACCCGTATTACAGGGTGCGTTTACCCGGTTCGCTGCGACTTGCTGACCGGCGACTTCACATACCAGAAGATTCATACATAATTTATCCCAGTTACCGTCTGGCGCCTGAAAGTCCTGAAACACGTCTTCAGAGCGTTTCAGGACAGCCTCTACCAGATGACACAGTTACGCCGGTGGTGTGATCAAAACTTTATATTATGTTAGTTTTCATAGCTTAGAGGCGATTTCAGCAATCTGAAATGTGATTTTAGGCCGTTCCAGAGGTGGCTCTTTCACACACCGGAAGATTCGAAATTTACACCAGTTGCCCTTGTTTTCAGGCGCATGAAACAACTTTTTAGTTAATTTCAGGCCACCCTCTACCAGAAGGCACAATAATCTGAAAACCCGTATTCGGGTACCCTGACGTACTCGTACAATTCAGTATATGGCGAATTTCTTGGAGGAGAAGAAGAAACCGTACTATTAGAAAGAGAAAGCTATACGGAATGTTCAAGAAGCATGTGAGTGAAAGAGAAGACTAGAAAGGGACCGCCGCAACAGAGAATGTCCTGGAACCTACCTTGGTATCTTGGCACCTACCTTGTGCCCAGCCGCGTCTGGAAGCAAAACGAGTACTTACGGTTCAGCCAAACGTGAGATAACCGCGTCCACACATACATACACACGGATCAAACGGGAACCTTATTTTTGCTGAAGTCGGTTAAAGTATTAAAACCTCCTAAATGTAACAAATTCCTTTCTAAAAACCGCATCAAAATCGGCCTAGCTAAACTTGAGATAATGGGGAACAAGAACAAACATACATACATACGGGTCAAACTGAGAACTTCCTTTTATTAAAAGTCTGTTAAAAACAAAACACAGAAAAAGCCGCAGACTTTCCCCGCTGTGCCATGGCGTACAACAGTCTACACCCAAAGGCAATTAAAACGGGTCACTTTCCATACATGCTGCTGCTGCTGCGCAAATCTACCCGTTTGGAATACGGTGAAGGTGGCACCATACACTATTATATTACTCGTACTTAGATAGCTCGTTAACTGCTACGGACTGCTGCTCGCATGGCTATGTTAAGTTTTTTGAAGAGGTGCAAATTTTGTGTTATTTCGATAATAGGCTTCTATAAGATGAGGAAAACACAGGTATTTTATTTTTAACTTCTATTATTTATTTTATATATTTTTTTATATTACTGAGTTGACATTAGTGCATTTTTACGGCTCACAAGGTTAGTGCTTTCACTCGTCAGGATAATTAAAAAAAAAACGTTGACCGCTGTCAAATATGTCGATGTCAAAAAGTAATTTAAGTCATTCAACGGTTTTGTTTGATAGCGATTCGGTGTAATAAGTGATTTATGTAATATATTTAACGACCCCAGCACGAATTTTGGACTTTTGATCTTGTTGCATAACTCTACGGCCCCTGCACGATATTTGAACACGATTTGATCTTCTTTCGACTACTTACGCTCTGCTTCTTGGACTCCCGTTTTCTTGCCTTTACGACGACCACAATGAGCGCTTTCGTTCGAGCAGATTCTCGAAACCTGCCACATATGGACATGGTCATGGTTCTGGATTATTTTCACAACAGCGATAAACACAATGCTGCTGAAATGAGAGGTGCAAAAACACTAATGTACGTATCGCTGAATCTGTTTATATTTTTCGTATAATTGTGTACGTATGTAGTGAACTTAATTTATATTTTCCTTACATTTTAGGGCATCAAGAAGCAGCTACGTTGAGAGTGCTGTTGGATATGTTGAAGTGAAAAGAGGAAACGCAGCTGAATGCATTCTCAGAGCCAAAGTCGTCCCAGAACATAAAATAACCAAAAAATATTACCTTGTTACTATTCACCTGGATGAAAAAGAGAACAATGTAACTGATGCAACATGTGATGGTTGCGCTGCATCGGCTGGTAAGGCATATTGCCTATATTTTAGCATAGATATATAATTTGCTTCATGAACATTATTTTATAGCCTAGTTGGTACTAATGTTTTATGAAGTACATAATAGTTATGCTATATTTTGCTATCTTTTTTAATTATAATGACGGTTAAAAATATGATCTACCTATATTTGGTTCTATGAAATATTTCAGACTATTCAAGAAACTTTTAGTTAGTCATAAAGTTTTATTTAGAATTTGCTGTTAGTGAGATAAAGGTAATTTATATGAAAACCTCCCCCTTACTACATGGCAAGTTGTTAACATAATCTGATATCTTTTATTATGATCCCATCTGCACTAGGTATTTATATAATAAGTAGTACAGTCGCGGAATGAAAAGGTTGACCACCTTAAGATCTGTTTTTGCTTGTTCAGTATAAATTGTCAGTATCTGCTTTATCGAACGAGTATGACACATCACGTCATAATGAATGTCAAGTCACTACGTGGCCTACAAATAGGTCCACTTTGGAAATTTAAAAAGGTAACATGTGCTTGCAACACGTAAATGAATTTATTTGATAACTGGTCAACCTTTTCATTCCGCGACTGTACTTAGCTAGCTAAACGAGTTTAGGTTGTGCAAACAACTTGTCAATTCCACTCTTAAACCACTCTTGATTCGAAATGTTAGTGTTGCTTATACCTAAAATGCTCATTTTTTTCTTATTTTAAGGAGGATGTAAACACACACTGGTAGTATTATATTGGTTAATGCTTAAAGCTAATGAACCATCACCTACTTCTGTACAATGCTACTGGGCTAAGCCACGCTTAGCCAAGGAAGGAACCGAGCCAATATTTTCAAAAGACATGTTTCCATCCAAAAAAAGGGTTCTTGAAATAGGACCAAAAGATCCAGAGAAGTTGAATGCGTTCTATGAGGAATGCAAAAAAAGGAAAATGGGGGACTCACTCATTTTAACATTTTTACCTGATCACGACAAAGGTTTATCTAAATATTGCATATTTGACTTGATCCTGGAATTCTCAACAAAAACTGATGATCATAGTTATGATAATTTCAAGAAAACTATGTCCGGGTCTTTGACCTGTCACGTTAAAAATGAAATAGAAAAAAATACAAAAAAACAGGCAGAGTCGACATTATGGCATAGCATAAGACAGGGCAGAATAACAGCGTCAAAAATCTATGAGGCTTGTCATTGCAGCACTCCTGGTGGCTCACTAGTGGAGCAAATATTAGGTGGATATAAAATATATGACACCAAGGCAATGAAGAGGGGCAAGAGTCTTGAAAAGCCTGTCATAAGGGAAATCGAACGGAAATTGGGAGTGAAAATTGAAGAATGTGGATTCCAAATCATCAACTTGTTTTGTGGTGCTTCGCCTGATGGTCTAGCAAACGATTTTATTGTAGAAGTGAAATGTCCAAGTTCTGCAAAAACGACCAAAAACTACATAAACAATAACAAAATACAAGAAAAGTTTTTGTCTCAGTGCCAAATACAAATGCTCGCAACTGGATATAAAAAATGTGCATTTTGCATTGCCAGTCCAGATTTTGAAAAAAACAAAGAAGTACTGATTACTTGGGTTGAGTTTGAGGCGGCATATGCTCATAATTTATTAAATAAAGCAGAGGAATTTTGGAGAAATGCGATTTACCCAAAAATTTTACATAGTGCACTATCTTAAACTGACTGAATAAATAAATATTACAGGACAATCTTACACATATCGACCTAGTCCCACAGTAAGCCAAATAAGCCTTGTTTTGTGGGTACTAGACGACCATAAGTATATATAATAGACAGATCCATATAAATATTTAATACATAGAAAACATCCATAGCTCAGAAACAAATATTCGAGATAAACACACAAATAAATGCCCTGACCAGGATTCTAACCCGGGACCTCCTGCTTCATTGGCAGGGTCACTACCAACTAGGCTAGGTGGCCGTTAAACTGAACTGAAATATTGTAACTAAACTATTTTCTACAAGAGTAACAACTTTCGTTTTAATAACGTGTGTTAAATCTCTAGTAGTAAAATCGCCGTCAATGGAACTTCCGAACAATGTAAACAAAAGGCGTCACATGTTTTGTCACTGCTTCTCCTTGTATTTTCACATTACCTCATGAAACACCACTGAAACCATTCATTACTGAAACCATTCATTACTGAAACGGCCGTATAATCGTAACATACAAAACAAAAGATAAATAAGTTAATCTTAGTGTTGTCATTAAAACCTTAAAAGTTAGGTTATTACGATCAATATGGGGGTTTGTTTACATTGTTAGGAAGTTCCATTAACGGCGAATTTAGTAGTAAAACACTTTATTGTACATAAAACACATACCTAAAAAACAAGCGAGTTTTGTTTTTGTCTGTTCCATGTTTCGTGTTAGTATAAACTCACGGGATTTTCTTTCATTATATTTCTGAACCAAAGGGCCATAAAGGCTGATTATCTGCTGGCATCATCTAGACGACTTAACAAGCAACCAATAGCATAACCAAGTCATTCTGTATTGGGAATTAATTATGCAATGAGTCACTTTTTTAGTAAACTGAATCTGTTTATTGCTACTCATGAAGGGTAAGGGAAGGAGGTACTTATTGGGGATCAAAGTACATGATAGCCCGCGTATTACCGGGCGTTGTATACGAAGGATTTTAATTGATCCTACCGATAAGGTTTAAATTAGAACAAATGTATTTGATAACTATATGTAGGTATGATGCCTGGAAAAAGGATATAACAAAAAACATACTGTTTGAACTGTCTGACTATATTATGTACAGTCAAGGGCATAAATATATGTACAACTTTTTCATTACTTTATATGGAATCATATGGCTGAAAAGACTAAAAGTATATAGATATTTATGCCCTTGACTGTTCAGTCTACCTAGCTGTGGTAGGACAGGTGGATAAACCGTCTACAGGCTTTTTCGTCGAACTTATTTCTTGACTTTGTATGTCTTCGTCACATAAACGGCCGATTGGCCAAAAAGAGTGAAGCTCTACCTCACCGTGTCTGAGTGGCATAAGTACTTATACAAATACAAGAGTTAGCCTAAGTGACTGTCTTCCCGAAAAAAATGATATTCCGCCGGTCTTCTCCATATTGATTGACCTTATTGTATTTCGTTCTTGTGTCCACTAGGCTATTGAAGTACGTGCCTGTTCTTAGTGTAAAAAAAACATACCTACGAATAAGTAAATAAATAAATAGGACTTATAGTTTCTATTAAACAACCTGTTGTTACAAAATATTTGAACCTTTATTTTTCAAATTGTGGACAGAAAAATAATATAATTATAAAATAAAACAAAGCGAGTATTATTGAATTTTTATTATATTATTTTGTAAATTCACAAGAGCACATGCTATAATAACAGCTTCATCTGTGAATTTCACGTGATTATGGTTTATAACGGAGTGAGGTTTTAAAAATGCAAACTCTCTGACTCTCCGTATAACACGTTCTACGTGAATTCTCAAACTTGCAATAATCTTAGTTTGGATGACATCCATCTTGGTAGGCGTTACCTTTGAGGAAACACTTGGAGGCCGCAGAAGTTTTACGTGCCTTTCCGCAAGAAGTGTCTCTACACCCTTAAAACCGCGATCGGCTAGAACCACAGCCCCTGGAGGAAGAATATCGACAAAGCCACTACATTCTGTTATAGCTTTGTCGGAAATCCTTCCTCCAATACCCTTTGATACGAAACATATAAACCCATTCGGGCAACATGCGATCAGATACTTTAGAGTATTTCCTGATTTATACTGTGACCATGATCCCGATTGCTTTACAGGGTCTGAAGCTTTTTCAATCTGTATCTCGAAACAATCCATTATACATTGGACATTTGCGTACCTCACCTTGAAAACAGGAGGTAATGTTCTTTTTATGGCAAGTGGTTCTGGCAAGTATATATGCAGTTGTAGGTAAGTTGCCAGACGAGGTATGCTAATTTTTAATACCTCTTGTAACGTCACACGACTTAATTGAAACTGATGACCAAGTCTCTGTATAGTGTCATTTTGCTTCAATTTAAACAAAGTGATAATGACATACAAGATGCGTAGCTTACATTGTTTAGCCAGAAAACCTATTAACCAATAAAAGGATTTAGGAACACCGAGATACATTTTGGGGTGTTGCTTAATGACTTTTAAAATGTGTGTTCGTCCGGACATATCTTTTTCTTCCAGTGTTTCTTTATTTGTGCTGGACGATGAATTCGGGCTAGAGGGTTCGTATAGCGAAGGCGTTGATGAACGGCTGGCGGTGGATGATGATGGTTGGCTCGGCATAATCTTCTCTGCTGTATACGTTTCCTTAATATTGACCGATACGCCCACACTTCTAACCGAATGTTTAGTCCCAACGGCTTTTGTAGAAACCTTAAATTCGGTCTGAGTAGGTTTATCACACTGAAAAAAATTGATTTATTTTACATAGGTACAGTACAGTCAAGGTAAATAATATAAATACGAAATGTGCCAAAAATATATGCACAGGACTTTAATGACAATAAGATTGTGTATACATATTTATGGCACTTTGTTTGCATTTATATTTATTAACTTGACTGTTACCAGTTTCATACAAAAGTATTAGGGTTTTCTATACTACGACGGTGACAAACAAGCATACGGCCCGCCTGATGGTAAGCGGTCACCGTAGCCTATGGACGCCTGCAACTCCAGGGGTGTTACATGCGCGTTGCCCACCCTATAAAAACTTTAACACTCCTTTTTTGAAGAACCCCATACTATAGTCCTTTGGGAAAACTAGGTACTATCAAAACAATACTTAAGTGACCATTGATACACTTTATGTCATTGCAATAAGAGTTTATGAATAGCCAGTTAACTGTGTTGTTGATACTACCATAATATAAGAAACTATACTCAAATGAATAGAAACCTATGGTCACTTTGACACCTACATATAAGTAGTTTGACCCTTTTAAAGGATTTAAAAGACACATCAATATTTTACAAAATCGATAGTGAGAGCCGGAAAAGCAGCCCGAGGCATCTTTAAATCACGCATTTTCATACAATATGTTTTTCTTAAGTTATTGTCATGTTCCCCTGTATCCTCATGACTCATGACAGATTTTTCTATATAACAGCCAAACAGTCCAATCTGTTTTGTGTATTTTTTTTAAATTTTAGCTTCACTTCTTTTGCAAAATGGGTGGAAAGTGATGATATTTTTTGCGAGTCTTCTGAAATAGCTTTAAAATAGGTTATTGTAAAATTAAGAAAAATACATTGTAAAAATTGTGTAGGTAATGTATGGAACTCCTGACACACAATTTCAACTTGGCAATTTTTTTCTATATTTAGCTATGCCGATACTGTTTTTTATAATAATTTTACCTCTGTTCCATCAGTCATTGTAGACATTTCTTTTTCATTTAGGGTGAGGTCTCTGTCACCAATGAGCATTTCCTAAAATTAAACAATGAGTATGTACTATGTTAAATGCATATTTAAATTAATTAATCACTTGACATAATTGTAATTTGGTGATATTAATGTAGGTGCATTTCTGTCAGGTATTTAATTGATACTGATGTTACGCCACTCAACATAGTGTAATACTTTTTCTTACTAACCATCTCAGCTAGCTAGTTAGCTAGGTTAGGAATAAATCGGCAAACATCTTAAGTCTCTAGAGGGCCTGAAAGTAGTTGGGGCCTAAATGAATGTGTGACTACTTAAACTAAAAAAATGTGGGAGCATCCTGTTCGAAATGCACCCTGCAACTATTGAATAAAGTAAAAGTAGGTTTAGTAGAACACTTACATTCTCATTTTCATTATAGCTTTTGGTTATGATCAAGTTAGCTGTCTTTTTCAAATGCATTTTTCCTGATTTGCTTTTGTAGCAATCTTCATCAATCTGAAAACAGTATAAAAACATTGTTATTTTCAAAATCACAATTAGATAAACTGAAGCTGTGCTTAGGCCCATTATACTTACGTTGATATGATCCCCACAAACATATAAACTCCGTTTAGGGCAATTTATCTCTAAAGCTTGGCACCATGTCGCTTGTAAAGACTTCGGTATGCACAGAAATACTGAATTCCGAGAATCTCGTCTGTATTTCTTGCAAGAAGGTACAAAGCACATGAGCATATCTTTGTAATAGTCCCTTGTCGATCGAGAGTTTTCAGAATTATCTGTGTCCATTGTTTAGACACTAACAACCAAATGTACTCGTGTAGAAATCCAAAAGCTGGGCAAGGGTCGTCGTAAAGGCAAGAAAACGGGAGTCCAAGAAGCAGAGCGTAAGTAGTCGAAAGAAGATCAAATCGTGTTCAAATATCGTGCAGGGGCCGTAGAGTTATGCAACAAGATCAAAAGTCCAAAATTCGTGCTGGGGTCGTTAAATATATTACATAAATCACTTATTACACCGAATCGCTATCAAACAAAACCGTTGAATGACTTAAATTACTTTTTGACATCGACATATTTGACAGCGGTCAACGTTTTTTTTTTAATTGTCCTGACGAGTGAAAGCACTAACCTTGTGAGCCGTAAAAATGCACTAATGTCAACTCAGTAATATAAAAAAATATATAAAATAAATAATAGAAGTTAAAAATAAAATACCTGTGTTTTCCTCATCTTATAGAAGCCTATTATCGAAATAACACAAAATTTGCACCTCTTCAAAAAACTTAACATAGCCAATTGTATGATAATGATCAGTGAGTCAGTCAGTCAGTCAGGACTTTTCCTTTTATATGTATAGATTAAATACCAGTAAATTATTATTTTGGCTCTAAATTAAGCTTGAAATTGAATGTATAAAATAGTAATAAACGAATTTACCTCTTTTAACATCGAAATTAATGTAAAATTATCAATCCTAATATTGGTTTCGCGCCATACAAACTCATACTAATGACGCTTGACAAGGATCCTGAGTGGCGCCGCCTGGTGAGCGACAATACGGTAGCTCCCATTGCATAATGAGTTGTAGCTTGTAGAATTAGCGGAAGTCTTTTCAATCCCTCGAAATAGAGTTCTGCTAATATAATAATATTACAGATAGATTCATAATCTGAAAAAATCATGAGGTGTGCATATGTCGACTCGTAAAACTAACATTATACTGGCATTATGCTGAGTTGGGTCCATTTCGTGATGCACACAACAATTCTGTTTTCCTGTTTTTGTTCTTTTATTATGTGTTGTGTGTGATCGTCACGAATAAATGTTTCTTATTCTTATTCTTAAAACGAAAAACTATCTATGCCAATATCGTCGCGGACGCTTTGTAGAATGATTAGCATATGCCGTACATGAAACATGAATAATATTTCGATACATACGCCCCTCCCAATGGATATAAGAATCATTCGACCATGAAATGAACACCATAATTTTTGCTTCTCGGCTCCTACATTTTTTTAAATAAAATCGTTTCAAACCCCAAACAAAAATGTTATCAGTGGAAAAATAATCACATTCGGTATGGCAATGTACCGTTTTTGCATTGTGTTGTTTGTGTTGGCATTACGCGTCAACCGTTCTTTTTCTCTTTCTTTTTGTATTACTAGACAGAGATGGATTACTACTATTTCCGGAGTTAAAGCGGCGGCAACTATTTTTAGCCAATCATGGACCGCATTTTGAATTCATTCTAGCGTCGTTGACGTTGACGTTGAATGTGTGGCGTGTGGCGTGAAAAGTAGAAGCGTGTGGCCGTGTGCGTGAATGGAAATTGTTGTGTTGTGACTTTGTTGTGCGTTGACCTGCAAACATTATTTTGAAAAACTGTCGAATTGCATGTGATTCGATGACTTTAAAGTGTACCTAGCCCCTAATGGCATCGCTTGTGGTGACAGTGCCAGGATAATTTTAGATGCAACAAGAAGAAAACACCATTGTGTAATATTTGAAACTGAATGCTTCAATAATGTCTACGAGAAGCGGCCGAGTTAGGCCGTCTATGGTGGATTCTAGTCCACCGCGAGGTCGGAAAGGAGTATCACCACCTCGATCGCCTGCTAGAGGACGTAAAAGCTCGCCTCCCGCTAGGTCGCCCTCCCGCAAATCGCCCGCGCGCAAATCTCCGAGTCGCAAACCAGCCCCGAAGTTTCCCGCGCGAAAATCCCCATCGAGGTCAACTAAAGATGCTAACGAAACTGCTCCGAAATCACCAGTGAAGCGACCTACGTTAGCAGACGTTGAAATTAAACTTCAGGATGTTACTGGAACCAAAGAGACTTATCGTAGCGTCCGTACGCGGCGCTCAGAATATTCCATCAAAGATTATACTCCGGCGTTTACTGTGGACTTAACATTGAACGGATTGGGAAGTGAGTTATCAAAAGATGTTTACGGTCTTAGAAACCGGAAACCGGTTGAAGAAGTTGCGCCGCGTCGGTCTAGTAGGTTGCGGGAATCCAGTATCAATGGAGCAGACATCAGGCGTAGCCTTAGCAAGTCTGTCAGCAAATCGCTCAGCAAATCCGTCAGCCAGTCGATTGACACTTATTCTGACGGGGAAAATTCAGAAGAAGATTACAAGAGAGATGAATCTAAATCGGTGACAAGGAGATTAGCAACTCCCCTGAGAGAGAGTGTAAGCAGACTCACACAAGGAAGTAAATGGGAGTTTGGTGGAAGAATTGGATCAGCCATACTTATTCTACTTCTACCTTTGACTGTGCTGTCTATCCTGATATCTTGCACAAAAGTATGCACGATCCAGCCACTGAAAAACTGGCCTGTGTTAAAGAATATCTCGCTATGGTTCAGTTTAAAATCAACCCTTGTCTACCTAGTTCAGGTAGTAATACAAGCGCTTTTGGCTCTACTGCCAATCTTAGGTCCAAAAGCCGAAAGAATGGATGATTCAAATAGCACTTACTGTTTCAATGCCTTCTTTGCCAGTGTATTTACCACCGTGACACTATTCACCTTGGATTTCTTTCAAGTTATCAACAGTGACTCACTTTTAAATGATTACTTGAAACTGGCTATAATAGCATACATATTTGCCCTTATTTTGTCTGTGGCACTGTTTGTAAAAGGGCATAAAAGCCAAAACATAAACCCCTATGGAAACACCGGATATATCCTGTATGATTTCTGGATAGGAAGAGAAATACACCCGTTCATTAAGAAGTTGGATGTCAAGATTTGGGTGTCAAGAATCTCCAATATAAGTGCAGTAAGTATTTAGCACAGCACACTAGATCATGATGAATAAGTAATAGAGCATTTATATGCAGGAATGTTGCTCTAATGTTTATATGTATTGTCTTATAAGCCTATTAAGCTTGATCTACTTCAGGTTTATATACTTCAATCCAAGTTTATATATTGATATGTTACTTTTTTCAGCTGATTCTTTCAGTCCTGCTCTTCAAACAAGGCTTTCATCTGCAGACTAAAGAAAATGAAGAATTAATTCTAACACCGCAAAATTACAATGAAATTTGGAAGAAATTGCAACTTCAGCCGACTATTATTTTGTATTCAATGATGCAAATCAACTATCTGTTGAACTTCATTATGAGAGAATACAAAGTCACTACAACTTTCTTCTGGCACTCTGAAGGTTTGGGGTATAGCCAAATAGTTGCCAGTGCTCTCTACCCATTCTTATTCACAACCATCTCCAAATTTGTAGCAGATGCTAACATAACTCTGTCAACCAACACCCTAATTGCAGCTTCAGTTGTCTATGTGACTGGTTTCCTTTTGATGATGATAAGCAACAACATTAAGTATGAATTCAGGAAAAACCCTCTGCAACCAAGTGTGACACGTAAGTTTATTATGCATTTTTTAGGAGTACCTTTTCCTTGTATATTTTATAACCTTGTGTGTATTTTGCGGTCCTGTTTTCTTAAGGAAATTGGTATATCTTAAAATCTCGAAAAAATAAAGCAAATCTTTGCGAGTGAGTTTTATAGCATGTTTTTTTAGGTTTCTGTACCCAAAGAGAAAACGGGACCCTATTACTAAGGCTTCGCCGTCCTTCTATCACCAGGCTGTATCTCAAGAACCCTTATTATAGCTAGACAGTTAGCTAGAGACTATAATAACAAATACAGAATTAAAATAAATATTTGAGGGGGCTCCCATGCAACAAATGTGATTCTTTTTCTGTTTTTAAAAAAACCCTTCATGCGCGAGTCCAGCTCGCACATGGCCGATTTTTTTTAGTAATCAAGGTCAGTATATTTTTGTCCATGGATTGTCTTGTAATGTACAGTCAACAACACAGCTGTGAATACAGCCAAAGTGCCAAAAATATATAAACACCTTAATTCTCTGGCAATGAAGTTCTGTATACATATTTTTGGCACTTTGGCTGTATTCACAGCTGTGTTGTTGACTGTACTGAACAACAACACCAATGTGGGTGGTTGAAATTTATTTATAAAGTTAATGGACTTGTCACGAATTAACTCAAGGAAATGATTTTAACTGACTTATATAAATGTTTTATTTCAGATCTGGACTCTATGCCTACATTCCACGGAAAGAAGATTCTCATCTCCAGCACCTGGGGCCTCCTTCGCCATCCTAACTATCTGGGCGACATCCTTATCCACATCGCGCTGGCGATTCCTGGTATAGTATCTCAGCATTATGTGGCTGCCGCTCCGGCACTTTTGACAATCGTGGTACTCCTACACAGAACTTGGAGAGACCACGGCAGGTGCAAGCGGCGTTACGGCACCGCCTGGCAAAGATATTGCAATAAAGTACCATCTGTCATTTTGCCTAAGATTCTATAATTCTCGAGAATACAATAGTTACCAATAAGCTTTTTTTAACTTAAAAATCGAAATAACTTTTTACAAATTTGTAAAAAGGTATCATAATAGTTTTTTTTTTTAGTTTTATTTTAGTAATAATTTGAAATGAATAATGAAATTTGGAAATCAATTTTGGTATATCCACAAGCAATTGATTATGATATATTATTTTAATTGTATTTTTTTAAAGTAAGTCTATTTATAATAAGCTGGATTTGAAGTTGAACAAAATAAGTTGCATTATAGCTAACTATAATGCATGCTCAATGTTTAAAAAAATATTATTGCCATTTTAGACCACCGTTTTCTCGAATGTAAAGCTCTCTTAAATATTATACTTTATTTTTAATAAACAATCTCATTTTCAGTATTGAATAATATTGCTGTAATGTACTTTAAATTAATTTAAATTAGTTAATACCTCCAAAGCAATAAGATCAAATTATCGATGCTCTTTTTTTATTAATCATTTTATTTAAGATTTTTGTAATCATGATAATCCCTTTATAAATACATTATTTTTTTATATTGGTAGAGGGATTTCTTCACTTTAAGAATCTTGACTATGAATTGCTAGTTGTATATTAGTGTTATTTACAATTACTTTCTTGGACGCTATAATATGTAAGAACTTCTATTATCTATACTTACTCAATCTAATGTCTTCCTACACCACTCTAAAGTTTACTACAGCCGCAGTTGCAGTGGCAGGTTGGCGTTGCCTACATTATGGTCCAGCACGATTAGCACATCTCGGCGCGAGTTTGCGCTTTTGATGAATGAAGCTGACACTGTCTCTTTTATTACAAACTTACTGAGTTTCTGCATTTATTGTTCATTTGTTTTATACTATCTTTACTAAGTTCAGTAATGTTGTTTGCCTATAGTTACTAAACAAGTAAACATAGTTTCGGTAGTGGCATTAGTTATAAGTAATATTACAATGATATTGTATAAATACGATACCAAACATCGTGCCTCGATATTGCTTAAAAAGCAAAAGTATTTAATCGTATACGTCATACGTAATTGGAACTATATTATACATTTTTAACGAATTCAACTTAAAAAACTATTGCTAAGCATTTTGGTTGTTGTTTTTACAGTTAGGACATACATTGAAAGTAGCTATTGTAATTTTTTTTATGCGTGAAGACTTAAAATACCTATTGTAATATTTGTAATGCTCAAATTTTGATTTAAGTAATATGAACTGTTCCGCCTTTACCACCCACGGATCAAATTATACTTGAATTGTGTATACATTTTTACTAAGAAAGTAATTTAGTTAATAACACTGTCAGGTTGTTATATTTTTGTAATTGTAAGAAATACATTGGCTCATTTTAGTCGCATAAAAATGTTAATACATGAATATGTAAGATGTGTAAACATGCATCTGCAATTGCGGCCAAGGTGACCCATAATACCTACGAGTAATTACAATTACGTACATATCAATTCTTTCGTTCGAACGTTCACTAAAGTGCATGAAATAAGTACATACAGATGTAGTGCATAATGATTTTTCCACGTATTTTCACGGAAACGCCCGAACGTGTCATGCTATTTCAGTGAGGATCTGTACTAAAAGTACCGAAGTCGAGTAGCATGACAAATGCTACTCGACTTCGGCTTCGAGTGTCTCCGAGAAAATAAGAAGGAAAGTCATTATGCACTACATCTGTACATATGTATAGTTAGGCACATTGTGTATACAAGTGCTACAACGCATAGCATAACTTAATTTTACCTATTGATAAAATCATTATACCTATTTAAAAAATCGGTCATTTAAGTAGTCGCCATCAGATATATCGGAGCGGTCAAGGTACTCACAAATATCTGAACACACTTCTATCGTCAAGGGGTTAGAGTGCTTATTCGGATATTTTTGAACAGCTCCGATATGTCTGATAGCCACTGTAAGTACCTTGTCTTGTAGGTACATATTTCAACTACCGTAAACAGAATTCTGTTTCCTTAGGTAACCTACTTTTAATATTACTATGTAGTGTGAAATATTTTTGTGTTAATAAACGATTGTACAAATTAATTTTGACCATATCATTTGTTCTACGGGAAGGGGGTATAAAAAAACGATTTCTTCACATTCATTTATTTTTCTATAAAATACACATAAAATTTGTAAATAAACAATTCAATATTCAAATATCTAACATTACAGATATCATTTCTAAAATGTATCTCACACTGCCTTATACGAATTAATTCAACGGTTTTAGTGATGATGAAACAAATGCAATAGGAGTAAGTACATTTTAATAGATGATCCAATAGTAATCAAACAAACCTGTTCAATATAATTATGTAAGGACTATAACATGTTTATTGATATGTAGTATTTTTCGGCGTTTCTGAACATCACTCAAAATACGATCAATAAATGAATAACTCCCGATATTAAGAGTAATTTCTACACGTATTATTGACGATTAACACCAAGTAGATAACCGGGCTTCTACTGTAGAACAAAGCTGCACAAAATTCAGGCTTTTCCCTGTAGTCAGTTGTGACCAATAAGAAAAAAGAAAAACAGTTGTAGGTACTGGGAATAGCCCGAAAATTCAATGACAAGTATTACGGTAAATACAAGTAGGTGTCCGACGTAAGTAGTAACTACGCTAAAGTAACTAACATCAATCGGAGGTTCTCGGTTGTGGGATTCAAGGAAAGTAAGGCAATTTTAGTAGTTGATATTTTTCTAACAGTAGGCCTATGTACTTGGTACTGATGCAAAAGGTCAAATAGCTCTCAATTCCTCGCAGTCAGTAAGAGTCGATTTTATAACGATCCCATAACAACACAATTTTAAACATTCAAGCTATAATATACCTATATTTTCTTGGTTTTGGCACTTATCTTCAATCTGAGATAACGATACCTATGAATAATATAAATATTCGAATTAAATCGAATAACAAAATGGTACTTACACATAAATATATTTCTATTTGTTCATTCAGACAGGCTAAACTAGGATTGGAGTATTTTGAATAATTTAAAGAGCAACTTATAATCGTGCTTAGCCATAGCTGGGCATTAACTCGTTAATCCGTTAATCGTTAATTAACGAAGTTAACATTTTCATTAACGGATTAACTTTTAAGTTAACTTTAAAATGTGTTAACGGAATCATTAACTTCCGTTAAGTTTTCCCAAGTCCGTTAATCGTTAATCCAGTTCCAAAATACTTACCAAAAAGATACCGCACATACCGCGCCACGCGGCAAAAAACTTGTTTCCACCCGACTTTTCGACACCCGAAATTTTCAAAAAGAAGAATTTCTCAATTCATGTAATTTTTTGATTATTATTCTTTATTTTTATGTTTGTTACGTCAGAACTCCGTCAATACTGAACCGATTTTAAATTATCCATGGTGGTTGCAGATTGGTCCCATTTTCTTCAAAATCCATTTCTGATGATGGGATCCATGAGGAACTGAGGGAACTCTTCAAATTTAATAGGCTTATGCATGATGATTTGGGTGTTTTCTTAAGAAACTCGAGCATTTTTCTTTACAAAAACCATCTGATGATGGAGCCCAGGGATGACAAAGTGGAACTGTCTGTTAATTCCCATCCTATTTGAGACATTCATATTTTTAATTCATGGAATTCATGAAGAAATTAAAGAACTCCTCAAATTTTAACGGCACATGCATTATGATTTGAGGGTTTCCTTATAAACTTTAAAATTTTTTTGGGGGCTACCAACATTTTGGTGGAGTGTACCTGATGATGAAGAACAAGGATGGCAAAGTGGAATTGGTCGGTAAACACAGACATTCATCTTTTTGATTAGATTTATATTCTGATGATGGAGTTCTTGAGAAATTCAGACAACCTTCAAATTTGAACGGCACGTCCAACGTGCTTGGAGGGTTTTCATAATTAGTTGGGGTATTTTCTTAATCAAGCCATTAATTTGCTGCAGTGGACCTGATTTTGAACACCAGGGATGGCATATTGAAACTGCTCGATAATTTCTAGCTGTCCTACAACTTGAGACATTGTTATTTTGTCTGTGGCCTCGGAGGTCTACAAGATAGTTGCATTTGATTTTACTTTAGATCAAATGATGGAAGCCATGAGACATTAAGAAAACTCCTTCAAAGGTATTCGGATGGTAAATTGGATATTTTTGAAGGAAACTGATTAACTAGTTTTAGGTCACTATCTCAAAAATACCCTTTTTACCACGTGTTAACGGATTAACGATTAACGTTAACTTCCGTTAAGTCTTCCGAAAAGTAGCGCTTTAACGATTAACGAAGTTAACTTTTTTTGTAACGGATTAGCGATTAACGAAGTTAACTATTTGATTAACGGTGCCCAGCTCTGGTGCTTACCGCCGCCCCTATGCCAAAAAAGTCTTCAATCAAAAGGCACCCATTACATGAACGATCTGGCTGGATCATCGGATCCATGACGATAATGGCCCGTCCAGGTGAAACATAGAGCATGGGGAACATTGGCCAATCATCGTTGTGGATCGAAGATCCAGATAGTGCTTCTAAACGGTCCCGTTGTTTTCAAGAGAAAAACCAGCCACAATAGAATTCGTCGGTTGTGTTGTGTGTTAAAATGTTGATTTTATATACCTATATTACCTATCTAAAAATAATACCTAACTTCTGAATTGCCATGACTGTCACGAGACACATATGGGGTGAAAATAATAGATTGTTAAGGGAGGAAAGGTATCCATTACTGTAGGGGTTATTTTAGCGCTCGGACATAGTGAGAGCGCTGAATGCACCGATAGTCCGAGACTAAAATATGCTTTTCCCCTCACTAGCTCGGAAAGCGCTGTTTTGTCCTTTAAAACTAGCGTGGAAAAACGCATTTTATCCGCATGTGGGGCAAAGTAATCTAATTCCTATCACTTACCACCAGTCCAGTATAAGTGAGTCCTATATGCCCATAGTAAATATGCGCAATCGGAGGTCACATCTTAAATTGGTCATGTGATCATGTCTTATTCCGCACTTGGTAAGCTGTTGGCAATATCTAAGTACCAGGAGCGTACCTACTCTGTGACAAATTTAGAAATTTATTTTTGATGGTTTATTGTATGTATTTTCCTCGCCATAGTGAGGGGAAAAATGTCGTATTACACTCGGCGGCAAAGTTTGTTCAACTCTCGTGCCTTGAGACCCTCGTAAAGCTCAAGATTCCAGTTATTGAACCACTCGCTACGCTCGTGGCTCAATTTTGGAATCTTTCGCTTGCTCGGGTCTCAATATAAGCCCGAGAGTTAAACAACAACTTTGCCCCCTTGTATAATAAATAACTATTTCACCCGAGTTAAACATATCGAACACGGGGAAATAAAAATATAGGTGTATTTATAAATTATACCTACTTAAACAAAACCTTGTACGAGAGTCTCGAAGAAAGATTAATTATAAAGTTAAGTACTTAGTTTTAATATTCGTGAAATAAATATCAGAATGAAAATCATAGGTACAATGCATCCATTTTAAACCAATTATTTATTGCAATTGGTAAAATTTCAGAAAAAATAAATTGTACAGCACGAATCAAATCATTTATTATTGCCGCGAAAGCAGGAGGTCGCTGGTTCGATTCCTGCCCTGCTCACCGGGGGCCTTGCTGGTCACTTTTTCTGTAGTGTATGAAATCTCTTTCAATTTATAATTAAGAAAAAAATGCATTTTGAAATGTAATGTGTCTCGGGCGGAAAGGTTTCATTTTCCCCCGCATCATAGGTTAACAATGACCTACTTTCAGATTCAGAATTCAGAGCATGTATATTATGTAACAGTAGGACAAAAAAAACTATATCCATCCCTTTTTTCTGGGTTGGAAAAGTTCCGTGATTGTAATCTAATGGATATCTAAGTCAAAGACACTTTTAATAGGTAGGGATTCTACTTTACGAATTAACAAAACAACAACTGGCCTGTAATCACTTGACTATAGAATGAAAACGTTTTACAATCGTTTACGGGGGAATCATTAGGTAAACTCTATCTAATAAATATCTAATTGTTAAATATCATAAGACTTTATTTACCTATTATTTCAGTTTAAAACTTAATAGGTGCAAAATTTTGCGACGGCTCATGTTTTCAATATTTACTTTTTTAACGCAAAAAAGTAGGAATTTTTTTTTCCAAATAAAGCTCATTCCCATTACACATATTTAACGCCTGTCAACTTCGCCAAAATGTGGCCTTTTCAGGATAAAGGTACCTACCACATTGTCGGTTATCGATAAGGCTCTTTTGTCATAAATATTCTGTCACAAGGTCACAACCGATAATGTGGTATGGTAGCTTTAGCCTGAGCCAAAGCCTTTGTCAGTTTTGTCCAACTTCGGGGAATAACACAAGAACTGTACATAAAATATTCCCTAGTAACAAAATGCCACGTATCGTACTTTTTTATAATTCTGACGTCATTAATTGGCGAATTAATTATTAACAAAATTTAAATTTCGGTTAGGTAATGTTTTTGGAAACATAACATCATAGCTATTTATTAAGGAAGACGTACATAAACCACTTATCTATGTAAGCTCGACCAATGTTATAGTTCTTTATGTTCGAAAATATACACCGTGTTACCAGATCAATTTTAAAATGACGGCCATTCTGTTATATCTCTCATTTTAAATTAAAATACAACAATATTTTTTCATCACTTGTCAATCACATTATATCGTAATTTTTTTATTTTAAGTATTGTAATTGCATAACATGCACACTCAGTTATTCTGATACAAGTTTTTAAATATGCATTCTAGTTATTTGGTTCCATTTAACATTCACTATGAAAATATACACATTAAATCTATACAATAATTTATGTACATTATTATTTACATCTTTGATAATTTCATAGAAAATATTTGCCTATAGTTTTTAAACAGATGATGGTTCTGAAAATACTTATTGCCAAAACTACTGTAACTATTGTAACTGACAAAATAAATAGGTGTTTTAGATTTGGATTTTTAGAAGACGATGTAATTTGCCACAAAAATAATTTTAATCTCAAATTATTGTCGCCACAAGAAAAGGGTAAATAAATACCACAGATTTTCTATTTTTATTATATGGCAGTGTTTTTATCCTGTTTTAAAGACAGTTTTTTTTTTAATTTAAATTCGAAATAGGTACAGCGACAACATACTGATTAGGCCATCTAGTAGTGAGTAAGATTTGCATAAGTATATAAGCGAGCGTTTAATAATTCTACAAACAACACAAACACACACATTAAGGAAAAAAACCATGTGTTTTAACATCAGTCGATGCGATAAACACTTTGTAAATGATGGGTAGGTTCACTATGAAATATCTTAAACAGACATTTAATGCTAAACTCTATTAAAAATGGCCGGAACAATTTAAACAAGAGGGGAAGTAACGAGTTTTTTTAGATATGACAGACTAAACGCCAACTATAGACGAAATGTGGCAATACTTACGATATAATGAAATATATATATTACAATAGGTAGTTTTAAAGACTTTCAGATAAGAATTGAAATTTTTAAATAAGTATGGATATCATGTAATCGTCTTAGGGAGACAACTTTCAAATGTCATGATCATTTTATCCGTGTCTTATTAAGGCAATCTACTGTTTTGAATACAGATTTAACTTTTGAAGTAGCTAAAATGTATCGATCGAGGCATATTACAAGTAGTCGCCATTCTTACACATCAAAGTAATTCGGTACTTACTTTGACTTTATTGTAAATCATTCACCTCAGTTTACTCGTTTGAACGGTGACAACCCGCAATAGAACTGTCATGAAACGTTACTTAATTTAAGTTGGTCAATATCTTTACCGAGGGGCTCTATATCTAACGTGTGCCCAAGATTAAAACTTTAGGTATATTATTAGTGGAATCTACATTATAAGATAAGCTGCGAATTGTGAAGCATGCTTAAATTGCAATCCTGTAGTTAAGTAGGTACGTTAAGGTCCAAGTTTATGGAATGGGTAATAAAACACGGAAATCGCCACCGCCTTGAAACCTTTGGAAGTCTTGTAAATAACTCGGTAAGGTATTGTCGTTAGGACATGGAAAAACGAACAGTGGCGTTGCGTCTTGTTCGTCTAGTGTCAGATCCACGGCTAAAAGGAGAAACGAAAATCTGTTGACGGCCGGGCCGCCTTTTGCCGCTCACCTCTTTCTGTCGCTACACCACATCACTGAGGCCGAAAGCCAGGCTGCTAGATTCGTGAAATAGCATTTACCACCAGATAAAATAGTTTTCTACAGAATAATGTATTAGTATTAAGAGTTAGTAATCTTATATCTGTACCATGCAAGACAAAGAACAATGGCCAGCATTCTAAGGCAATTCACAAGTGGCATCTTCCATTGCAGGTCTTTAAATTACACACTGGCTAGTTTCATTATTAAATCAGTATGAAATTTAAGCACCTAGCTCAATTCTTAAACATCACATGTATATCTAACTACCTTAATAAAAACATTGAGGGACCAAGTTTATTGAGGCTTTTCGCGAGCCTTACACACATAAAATGACTCAAAATTTCAGTGTCCTTACCATGAGCTGTAGGTAACCGTAGAAACATACTATATACTTAAGAAACGCGCAGTCGCTACCGCCTACGGTTACGTACATCTCATGATAAGCACACAGATCACAATCAGAAACCATTAGACGTAAAGCGGATTCAAGAACAGTAAGTCAAGGATTTCTCAAAGCTTAAATCCGCGATTACGCAATTTCGTTTATCGAATGCAACGCTTCCGCGTGTACTTGTACTAGTTAATTGAGCTTCGATAATCTTTAAGCTTTCCCGAGCAATTGAAGGTTTATTTTAAAGAAGCCCTAAGCCCCGAGAAGAAATGGGGCGCTCAAAGGCCTTTGTCACGGGGCGGCGCGAAGGCGCGTGGCATTGGAGGCGCCCGCACCGTCAGCAGGATGTCAGAAGGTGCTATCAAACACGCCCATCGAGCGGGAGATGTCCTCGTCACGTACGCAGCAGTCCAGGAATTCATCCAGTGTTACAACTCCGTCGCGGTTGAGATCCATTTTCTGTAAAATATTTTTACAATGTAAAAAAATGTACTTTGCAGTCCAGTGGGCAGTTTTATAAACCTGTATCTAATCACTGATCTCAGTAATGTATAACACAATTTCTTACTTTCGCTAACGAAAGTTCATCTGTTTTTTCAAGCAGCATAATTTATTTATTTATAATATATTAAGGAAATTATTATTATTATTATGTCTCCGTTTCAAACTCTCGGGTCTTTCGAGCCCAGTTATTTTTAAAGCGTACTTGGGGATACACATCCAACACGCAGAGGCCGTTTGGAGAGCTTTGATGTCACATCACATGGAACGCCTGTTGGAACCAATTCACGGGTACAACAATAGAAACCCGTGAACCGGTCTCATCAGGCATTAAGCCCCTCATTCACGGCAGTCCGCCGGCACTCCGGCATGGCTGGAAGTAGCGGACACACGGTGTGCAAGTGGCCCAGCCTGGCAGTCCAATTCGCACTTATTCGTTGAAAGATGTGCAGCGCTGCGTTTTAGCGCATACACTGTGTTCGAATTAAAAAAATGCCGCCATCTCTTATGTCATTTTTAATAATGAATAAATAATATTTTTTGCATTGCCGCATTTCTCAATTGTTTATTACCGTAATTTAGTGCAATTCGGACTGCAAGGAGGTGGGCGGAGCTAGCGTGCCGTACGGCACCATCCGGCAACGACATTCACGATGCTATATTACGTGCCGGAGGTGCCAGCGGACTGCCGTGAATGAGGGGCTTTAGAGCTATTGTAAAAGAAATGGAAAGAGTTCTGGTCTATGGATGGAGTTTGGATGATCTATGTAACTGTACTATTGTAAAGAGACTAAAGAGGTCCGGACACCTGCCTTAACACTGCGATACACAGTGTTATCTAGACAAGCGGTGTTATTATTATTATTATATTTTTATTTTATTTTACCCGAGTAAAAGGTGATGTTAATCCCGTTTTAAAATTTTACTGGTATGTATCCTACAACCGAACCGAGAACCGACCTGCTTTTCTGGTGCTAGAGCCAGGTATTTTGACGTTAATACGAGGACGACGACGCCCACCTGTACCGCAGTGGCGGCGTAGCGTAGGTAGGTACCCGGGCGGTTTTCTAGTTGGGGTTAGTTCAAGCCCAAAAAAAACTAAATAATGCTAAATTCCCCCTCGAAATTCGTAATACTTATGTCAATAGGGCGAAAGAAAAATAAAATAAAGGCTTATTTCATTGCAAGTACCACAGTAGTTAGTTAGCCAATTTTGTTAATTATATGTATAAATAACAATTTTTCAGCCATCACGCTTTATTGAAACACGGCGGAGCTATGTTTTTACGCCTTTTATGTTTAAACCAAAAAATCCGTATGCAATCAGAGTCAGCAAGAGGAGAATCTCTCATCTAGTAGATTATGACGATTATGTGACTTAAACAGGGATATAAGTAACCTCGATTAGAACTATTAAAGCGACCAATCGCTAAAAGTATTAAATACCTACATAGTTACAAAAATGTGAGCATGAGGAAATATTTTGTGCGATATAACCTCTGAATCTCATATGTGGATTGAGAGGAGATCCTAGAGATTGTATTCATCATCATCATCATCATTTCAGTTGAAAGACGTCCACTGCTGGACATAGGCCTCCCCCAAAGATTTCCACAATGACCGGTCCTGCGCCACCCGCATCCAGCGGACTCCTGCAACATTCATCAGGTCATCAGTCCAACTTGTGGGGGGCCTACCCACGCTGCGCCTTCCAGACACTTCCAGTACGCGGCGGTCGCCAGTCGAGAACCTTTCCGCCCGTCGGCCATCGGGATCATCGAGATTGTATTGCCAATTATTATTTTATTATTTTGCATGGCTTAATGTCATGAAGTTTCACATTTTCATACAAATATCTTTTCTAGTATCAGTTACTATATTAAAATATTTTTTAATTCTTATATTATAGAATTGCGAGTCGAAATTCGACAGTTACTTTGAAAATAAAACTCAAATTATTATAAAAACAATATAATAATAGTATATGAGCATTTTGGTACGTAGGTATAAGTCGAGTAAAATACGTATAGTATACACCGAGCGAGCGCGAAATTTGGGGGGTGCCACGTGTCTGATGTTTGACCAGGGGGTGGCGCCCCACAGCGGCCCGCCCTCCCACTTACGCCGCTACTGACCAGTAGGAACAGGAATCGGTCTTTCATAGTTACATTAGTCTATTTATCGCTCGAGACACGCAACGCAAGACGTTATAGGGTTCTTGTACATTACTAATACCGATTTTGACAAACTTAAAATAAACGGACAAACAAGTACTTATTTCAGATTGTTCTTGTTATATAGGGCTGTCTGACGAGAAAAAATACAAAAACGTTTAAAAACTTAAACCGTACTTAAACTAAGTACGTATTGTAATATTCAATAAATTAAATAATATTTAAAACGGGTCACTCACGTAATTTAGTCGATTTTCGCTCGACATGTTTCGTTCTTTACGAAGAACGTCATCAGGAGCGACCACCCGCGACAGAGGCAAGTCGTACACTGCGGGCTAATGCCCTATCTGCTCTGCTCCTTGCAGCTGGCGGTGGTAGCGGCGCGGGGGGCGACACGGCGGACGATCTACCCTCGTTCTCATTATCGCTTTCGCGAACCTGGTTCCAAACAACACTCACTACGTCACTCGCTAAGGGCACGTTCACACAGTCCACTGACGCGGTACCCAAAACAAAATGTGTGTTGGAAGTTGGAAACCAACGGGTACAATTGGAGGCAAAGTAAACGTGTTGCGAACACATCGGCGCGTCGTCGATCGGCTGCAGTGGAAAGGTTGCCCTTATACCTGCCGTACATTAAGGGCGTGACGGATAAAATCGGACACTTGTTACGCCGTAGATATTGCATCAAGACGATTTTCCGTCCAAACACTCAGCTGAGACAATGGTTGCGTTCGCCGAAGGACAAGGAGCCCTTAAATGGTCCTGGGGTGTATATGATTCCGTGTAGGGTTTGCAATTCGAATATTCGAATTATTCGCCATAAATATTATTCGAATACTACAACACTCATTATTCGAATAAAACGAATATTTCGAATAGTGCAGATTTTATTCAGAAATTATTATTTTGAACGAAAACCTGTAATAAAATGCCTGTTTTAATTGTATTTCACTTTAATAACTCCGTGGAAACAGCCCAAATATCGTACTATAATTGGTAAAAGGATTGAGAATTCGGCTACTTGCTACGTAATTTGTTATATAGGTCGTCCCACTAGGGTTAAGTTAGCACACAACAACATTGTCCTGTAATGAGATAGAAATTTTGAAATTAAGCACTGTTCTTTTTTCGTACCGATGGCAACAGTGAATACAGTGAATTGTAAAATAGACTAAAAAGTTTTTATACCAATGAAAATATATCTAGTAGTATTTTCATTAACACTAACGTTCATTTCATTAATTAACTTTTTTGTAATCAGTACTTTATGTAGCTGTGTGTGAAATCATTCAATTCAACTCTCGTGAAACTACCTATACTGAAATAAACAGAAACCCTAAAAGGTCAATAAGCCAACCATTACCTGTGTGCGTACCATGAGTTGTTTTCGATTGCGACGGCGGCACCACTACTCTGGCAAGAGCGAGATGGATTGTCGAATACCGCAGTCGCAATTGAATACAACCCATGGTAAGCAGTAAGCACACTGCATAAGAAATAGATCCTGCTCTTAGTTTAAGTTTTTCGTGCATGCTGTAATTATACACCCAGTGCCTTATTTCAATGACATGTATATATTGACTTGACTTAATCGGTAAATACTATTTGGTTTTACACAGTACAGTCGGTATGCACCAATTTTTGATTGAGTTTACACTCTCTTCAGACCATATCTTTATTACTTTTAGAGATATCATATCAGCGATTTATAGTGAACCAATTATTCTACGTCAACTTGAGCTAAGCCGCGTCAGTTAAAATTTAATTAGCCGCCTAGGCATTGTTACTTGTTACCATACCATACCATTTTATATTTTGCAGTCTTAACAAGTATCAATACAAAAATGATTCAAATAAAAATATACTTTATTCATTTGCTTAACTCGAACATGTGGATAAGGTTAAGGTTGAAAAGGATCTGAAGTGTTGCGGGTAGTCTGTAGAGTAGTGTTTTACAAAAAAATCCGTAAACCTGATTCTTCCAGATCTTGACTCGCTTGTGCCCATTCGAATCAGAATCACGATCTGATTGAAACTTGATAGTTAAAAAAAACCACAAAAAATCCTTTCTATTTCGCCACATTTTTGTATGCACTTACTTTGAGCATGGCGTAATGAAAACTTAAATTTTATATGGAAATTTAGGGTCATTTTTTTATTATCAGGATCGAATCAGCTCGTGATTCTGATTTGAATGAGCCCATGAAGGTCCAGATCTGGAAGCATTAGGTGTACGGGATTTTTTTTGGGAAAAGCTTAGATACCTTAGGAATAGTCAACCAATCGCTCTTGTTCCTGTAACAATGTTAAAGGAATAAAGCATACCTACATATTCAACAATTAAACTACTTAAAATCATTATTTTGACTTATTTGTCAAAAATATTCGTTTTATTCGAAAAATTCGAATATTCGAATATTGAAAATCGAAGTATTCGTATTATTCGAATACTAAAATTGGACGAATAATGCAAACCCTAATTCCGTGTTCTTGTGGAAAGAATTATATTGGAGAGACCGGCCGGAATATTTCTACGAGACTCACGGAACACATACGCAGTATGAAAAACCGAGATGGCCGTGGTTTTGCGGTAACGGAACACGTATTGGACTCGGATTCGACGCATTATATTAGGTTTGATAGGGTAACCGTGTTGGCTAGAGAAAAATTCGTAGTTCAGCGGAAAATACGGGAGGCTATTGAAATAAGTCGTCATCCGAACTTCAACCGTGATTGTGGTTGGTCAGTGCCCCCCAGTTGGAAAACGGTTTTGGGTACCGCGTCAGTGGACTGTGTGAACGTGCCCTTAGCGAGTGACGTAGTGAGTGTTGTTTGCAACCAGGTTCGCGAAAGCGATAATGAGAACGAGGGTAGATCGTCCGCCGTGTCGCCCCCCGCGCCGCTACCACCGCCAGCTGCAAGTAGCAGAGCAGATAGGGCATTAGCCCGCAGTGTACGACTTGCCTCTGTCGCGGGTGGTCGCTCCTGATGACGTTCTTCGTAAAGAACGAAACATGTCGAGCGAAAATCGACTAAATTACGTGAGTGACCCGTTTTAACCCGTAACTTTGGAGTTATCAATAAAATTTTGTATTTGTATTTAAATATTATTTAATATGTTCGAGTCTCACGAGAGTTTTATAGTTAAAATTCAATAAATTATACACCTATTGACATAAAGTATACACTGTTCACTTCCCCTTATAATTATTAGATACAAAATCGTGTCACTTATTAACCAAATAAGAAAACTGAAGGGAAATTCGACTCCTTTTAATGACCGTGGCATAATATATGGCGATATTTTCAGACAGAAGTGTTTATAACAAATTTCGTGTCATGCCAAGTCACAAAATTTACAGCGATATCAACTGTTACAAAATAATGTGGTAATCAGAACACACCTGAAACAGTCTTTCCACCTTTTGCTGCACTATGTCATCCTCGACCGAGGGCTCGGTCACTCTGCCCATAAGGTCGTAGATGGCAGTCACTATGTCGGTCATCTCCTCTTTGGTGATGCACCCGTCGCCGTTAATGTCGTACAGCGAGAACGTCCATCGCAACTTCTCTTCAAGACTACCTCTTGACAGCACCGACAGGCCTGTTACGAACTCCTGTAATTAGAAAAATAAAAATAAATCGACGGTTTAATTTAAATACCGAGAGCAAGACTGAATGTAGTCATTTACATAGTATTTTTTTAATTCGTCCTCATAAAAAGTTTCATATTAAATTTATATGCCTCTTTTATTTTTCACTCCGAAAAAAGGGGTGAATAAAAATGTGAAAAAAAAATACTGTCTGCTGTGGTAGTCAGACTATACCTATACAATATACTACTCAGAAGAAAATAAGTTTTTTGTCAATAATTAAATTTAATAAAAATTTTGTCACAAGCTTTTATCGCTGACTGTATTATGGTAGGTACCCATAACTTATACTGAGTAGATAAATTAGGTATAAATCATATTAATCTTAAAAAATTACTTAAAGTATAAGTACTTAAAAATTTATTTAAAGAATAAATTTTTATATTTCTTACTAAATACCCTATTAACATTCCAACTTTCATAAGCATGTGATGTTTCAGTTTATTCGATTAACGGGAACTTAGTCAAATTCAGCTTGCAATTTTTTTTTACAAAGGCTTTTAATATAAAAGCCACTGAGAGTTTCGATCATTACTTAAAAACTAATTTCATGTTTATTTAAATATGTAAAACAATTATAGGGATGACGACTAGGTTGAAAAACTATTATTCTCTTTAGTCCGTCAGTTAGATTATCCAAAATTATTAGACACATGTTTTTTTCCTGTTTCAAGTTAACTAAAATTGACGACGATACAGAGCATCAAGGTGACGCTAGTGACGTCACTTAGAGGTAAGAATCCACGCGAAACTTGAATGCACTATATTTCCGTCGTTTTTCATTTGACGAAGAAAATAAAAAATACGTTTTTTTTTTTTTAATACTACGACGGTGACAAACAAGCATACGGCCCGCCTGATGGTAAGCGGTCACCGTAGCCTATGGACGCCTGCAACTCCAGGGGTGTTACATGCGCGTTGCCGACCCTTTAAAAACTTTAACACTCCTTTTTTGAAGAACCCCATATTGTAGTCCTTTGGGAAAACAGTGGCAGGGAGCTCATTCCACAGCCGGAGCGTCCGCGGGAGGAAGTTCCTCTTAAACCGCACGGTACGAGACCATTTAGGCTCCAGGGTATGCGGGTGAACACCCTGCCGACGGCGAGCGGTGCGGTGGTAGAATGCAGCCGTTGGCATCATATCAAACAATTCCTCAGAGCACAATCCATTGTACAAGCGATAGAACACACATAAGGAGGCGAAGTCTCTCCTTAGACTTAAGGGTTCGATATCGCTCGTGAGTTTGGGATCGTTGACAATTCGGACAGCACGTCTTTGGATCGAGTCAAAGGGGCCCAGCTGGTATCCAGGTGCTCCCGCCCAAAGATGGCAGCAATACTCCATATGGGGCCTGACTTGAGACTTGTATAATAACAGTCTTTGCCCCGGAGAGAAGTACTGCTTAGCTCTATTGAGCACACCGAGCTTTTTGGATGCCAGCTTGGCCTTCCCTTCCAGGTAGCTACGGAATTGGACGTCACTGGAAATGTCAACACCCAGGATCCCAATACTCTCTGACATGGTAAGGACTGTGTCTTGGAATTGTGGGACCACAGTAAATGGGGTTTTTTTTAGCGGTGAACGCGCAAACTTGTGTCTTAGTGGGGTTAAATCGGACAAGATTTTCCTGGCCCCACAGTGAGATATCAGAGAGAGCACTCTCGATGTCTGACACAAGCTTTTCACGACTCTCTAACACAACGGGACGAGGGATGTTAGCACGGCCTGTGTAATAGGCATCCCCAGTACTGTCGTCTGCATAACAATGAATATCGCCAATGGACAACATGTCATTGATATGCAGCAAAAACAGCGTTGGGGATAGCACAGAGCCTTGTGGGACACCAGCATTTATGTCCATGCTATCGGAGCAACTTCCGTCGACAACGGCTCGTATGCATCTGCCGGACAAAAAGCTGGCAATCCATTCGCATAATCCCCCGGGCAGTCCGTAAGATGGTAACTTCGATAGAAGACCCCCATGCCAAACCCGATCGAACGCCTTCGCTATATCCAGGCTGACTGCCAATGCCTCACCTTGACTCTCAATAGCTGAAGCCCAGCGGTGGGTGAGATACACTAGAAGATCACCAGTGGAGCGACCATGGCGAAAGCCATACTGTCGGTCACTGATCAGATCGTGATCCTCTAGGTATCCCAGGAGCTTTGCGTTGATTATGCGCTCCATCACCTTGGAGAGAAGGGAGGTTATAGCGATTGGCCTGTAATTCGACGGGTCTGATCTGTCACCCTTTTTAGGCACAGGGTGCACAAGGGCGGTCTTCCACGAAGACGGCACCTGCCGTTTGTGATATGAGAGCGTGAAAAGGCGCGTGAGCACTGGACACAACTCGGGAGCACACCGCTTGAGCACCACTGCTGGTATGCCGTCTGGCCCGCTCGACTTGTGGACGTCTAATGACAGCAGCTCCCGCCGGACATCAGTTTGCCTGAATATAATACCGGGCATGGAGAAACCGCACCGCGGGACGGTAGGCGGTGCGGTGCTGCCATCATCGTCCATGGTCGAGTTCGAGGCAAAGAGATTGCCCAAGAGATCAGCTTTCTCCTTTGCACTGTGGACCAGATCACCATCAGCATTTCGCAGTGGTGGTAAGGACGACCGACAAAAATTTCCCTCGGCAGCTTTGGCGAGCGACCAGAAGGCACGACTCCCTGAGGGATAGCCCACGAGCTTCTCACCAATTCTGCCGACGAAGTCGAATTTAGCTCTGGCAATGGCTCTTTTACTGGACCTCGAAGCAGCATTTAATTTGCGTTTCACATCAGAAGCGTTAGGATCCTTATCAGTAACGGCCTTGGTCCAAGCCCTGTAGGCAGCTTGCTTATGAATTGTCGCCTCTTTACAGGGCCGGTTAAACCAAGGTCGTTTCTTAGCTCCTGCAGCTATTACTGAGTTGGGAATGAAGCAATCCATTCCCATTAAGATAGTCTCAGCGACCTCAGCTGCACAGGAGTCAGGATCATCTGATGTGAAACACAGCCGCTTCCACGGGTACGATGCATAGAACTCACGCAATCCATCCCAATCTGCTGACCTATAGTGCCATACGCGTCGAATATTTTTTAATAATCTAACAGACGGGCTATTTTTTTTGTCGTCTTGCCTATTGAAGTATTGGCTGACTACCTACTAATTTAATTTTCAAAGCCTTAACAACAACCAAAGCTTTGTTTCATTATTATTAAAACACACAAAAATGTAAAATAACTCGGAAATTTGCTTTTTTTAGCCACCAAAATCTTAATCAAAAATCCGTGGTGGATTTGTAAAATAATTATTTACTGAAAAGAACTAATGATTTAGGTACTCATTTACAAATTACAATAAAATATAGTCCTTACCACGTCCACTTTGCTAAAATTCATGTTAACACAGGGGTAAGGATCACCATATACATCCGGAATCTGAGAAGGAATTTATAATCTTAATCATATTATGAATTCATAATGCACGGAATTATATACAATTTAGCTATTGATCACACACGACACGTGATTTTTTCAGATTATGTAGGTACGTATTTCTCAGAACGTGTGCGAACTGCGATCATTAGCTAAATTGTATGTAATTCCTTGCGTTATGAATGCTGTCCTCTGACTCCGGATGTGTGTGGCGACCCTTAGATTAGACTTTAGGGGCGTACCCGAGATTTTCATCGATTTTTTACAAGTTTTGAAAGTTTTGATTCATTATAACTAAAAGAGATTGCCGAGATTTGGTACCACAGGTGTCAATAGCGTCCATTGTCTAAAAAGGTTAAAACAGGAGTTCTTTAAGTTGTGAGAATCTCATTAAGAGAAGGGCAAATCCATTGTCTTTCCCATCACCCGAGCCCTTTCGACAATTTAATGAAATGTAAGGGGTACACCGAGCGGATGTTGCACCTGCCCGAGTCATGGGACGCACGCAGAGGCAGCACCCGCAAGGGTGTATAGACTATTGAGATTTAATGGAATCTAAAATATACTGGACTATTAGGTGAAACTGGTGGACTAAATACTGGTTTATGGAGAATAAAATCGGACGTCTGCCTAAAAAAAATGGTTATCAATTTTATTTCCGGCAGACGGTGACTCGCCCACATAAGATGGGCCCCCACAAAAAGCGACATCTAAGATGGCTCGAGGAAAAAATAGCCATTGTTATTATTATATAAATTACAATATTTCAATCATATTATTATTATTTATTTGGACTAACAAAGGACCATAAGTACAACTTTATTTGCTTCTAAAGAACTAGTAATGTGATGTTTCTGTCATGTGAAAGCTAAACCTTTCATGGAAAACATAAGGTTGTTTTTATATGACTGCCGAAAAATAGTGTCTGTATGGCTAAGAAAGTAGTTTCTTAACCATTACAGTTTTGAAACACAAAAAAAGTTTTTTTCGAATTCGACAAAATGCGATATATCAGGCAGCTACTATTAATGAACGAACACAGTAAAGTGTCGAATTTAACGGAAATAAAACACAACACGGTGTATATGCACATAAAAGCGAAACAAAACTTTTAGAAAGTGGCTTTATTTGGAACTAACTTTAATCCATACTAACGTGGCGACTGCCGCATAGATAGTGGCGCCAATGTAACCGCAGAAGATAAGTTTGTAGAAAGAAAAAGTAAGGGGTCTTCACTTACCTCGAAACTCAACAAGCCACTTCTGTCTTGGTCCAGCGTGTTGAAAACGTAGTGAGCGTACTGCGCCGTGTTCGCTGGAAAGAATAATAAAATAAAAAATTTACCCATAAATCCAGATATTAATAATTAACATATTGGCAGTTAAGTATCGGGTCGCCAAAAGTCCAAAACAAACCAACTACCCCTTGAACAGGTATATTTAAGAGTAGGTATTTAAGATTACTTTACTTATTAAGTCAATATTTGTGCCTCTGGAGTCTGGGTCATCTGAATCCAGGGGCACATTTCTCGAACGGTATGAGACTATTGTGTGTTACCATAGAATCCCATACTTATATTAGTTTAATAACGTTCGAGACATTGGCCCCAGGTAGTAGATTTGTGGATAGAGGTCCAAAGGTTTATAAACTCATTTTAAAAAGTTGATAATTACAGAGATGCCAGATGTGGGAACCTTGAATAGGAGTTGTTTATTCTTTCCCGTTGTAAATCTAGAGTAGGTAGGTACCTACATCAAATTATTTAAGTTAAAATTAAATAAATAGATGTCATTTACGAAAGAAAATACAAGCTCTTCGGTGCCTAGGACAGGGAGATAGGATGGAGCGTTGGCGGAATTCCTCGTTTTTGCAGCACTATCAACATACGAATAAGTATTAGGTATAAATAAATAAATATTGTGGGACAATCTTACACAAATCGACCTAGTCCTACGGTAAGCTCAATAAGGCTTGTGTTGTGGGTACTAGGCGACGATATATATAATAGATAGTTACATATGAATACTGAAATATATAGAAAACATCCATAACTCAGGAACAAATATTCGTGATAAACACACAAATAAATGCCCTGACCAGGATTCGAACCCGGGACCTCCTGCTTCGTAGGCATGGTCACTACCAACTAGGCTAGGAGGCCGTTATTGGTTTTCAAAAGAATCAAGTAGTCTTTCATACCTTATTGTAGGTAGTCAGCTTCCAAATAAATACTTCTCGAGATTTTTGACTATCGAGACTTGCTGCATCAACTTGTGTATGGCAAGCGTTGATTGTGGATAGACTGGGTTGTTGGGAATAATTTTATATTTAGTAGGCATACACATCAGATGCTCGCTACGCTCGGAATTCTATTACAGAATCCTTTGCTTCGGTCGAAATACAATGTAGGCCCTCGCCGTAGGTACTTAATTGTCATTTTGCTCCTGCACGACAGTATTCAAAATATACAGGGACTTATTAGTTATTATGCAATACCTATTATGTATTTCTATGGTTTTGAATGTGACAAAGGGCGATCAAACAATATCTAAGGATACTTACTGGTTATGACCGTTTTATATCATCTTGAAAGGATTCTGTGGATATCTTTACCTGGTTTGTTTCGGCAGTTAGGACATCATGTTTTTGGGGCGTGTTGAATTCCACAATTTCATTTTATTACGCAATACCTAAAGACCACGCCCCAATGACAAGTTGGTCCTGGTTCTGATGACTTATCTAGTGCGTCATACATATAGTCTGACAAGCAAGCGAGCCCAGTAACAGTAGGATAAACAGCATCATACTGCCTTTTTCTTACGCTAGTATTACCACCCCGAAAAAAGGGATGGATATTGTTTTTTTGTCCTACTGTTACTGTGATCGTTTGCTTGTCAAACTATAAAGAACTATAGTTTGTGCACAATCTAGCTTTCAATATGCAATACATATATGCTGTTGTGTTGAGGGCAATTCAACTCAATCAACAATACATGTAAATTCAATTTCTTCAGCAGCAAGTTCGTAAGCATATGGAATCTAGGTATTTCTTCTTCTTCTGCACTTTCGTGCTCCATTTAGAATTCCACGCAACCCGATAACACCCCTTTGCCCCCCACTACGACGAACTGTCCACGGCAGCAACTCACCAGTCCCAAGGTTATGCAAGGTAGTGAATAGCTGTAGCCATGTAATGGATATACACTTTGACTCAGTACAGCAATTCAAAAAATCTGTCCGCTCCTATTTAGCCGAAAATTTATAGTCAAAATAGTGCTAACTACCAACTGTTTTTTTTGTTTATTTTTTATTGTCTATTGTTACACTCGAAACGGTATATGTTATAGTGTTTTTTATTTCACGCATGCTGTGTTTACCGTTAAGTAATTGTTACGCTTAGAAATAGTACCTAATGAAAATGTTTGTATCTACGCTAAGCATAGTGTATACAATTGTTGGTGAACCAATAAAGAGAAAAATAAAATAAAAAATAAATTTCCTGCATTAAAACTGGATACAGTTGGAACTAATTAGGTGGAGAACATTAGCAGATCTGAACAGTTAAGATATATACTGAATAAAACACTAAAACAAATCCTTACATTTACTTTATTTCAATTAGGTTATAGACCTGATACTTGTTATGGACACAAATCCAATAAATTACACATACAGAACTCTTTGACGCTTAGTGCCTTGCAATCAAAAAATATTGGCCTATGTAGAGACAAACTAAAACTTATCACATGGAATATTGAAGTTACCTACCATTGGTTTACCTTATCCGTCTTAATTAAAGCGAGGCAGACAATCCCACGCAAAGTTCGGTAAAAGAAATGTGTAATACCAAATTTTCGTCATACAAATGATGTTATTTAAAAATTAACTTAATGTTAGGTTTGAGAAGGGTACACCGTGACATTCTTCCGACATAGATGGAAAGTCCTTAAGTGGCTAATTATGCTAGGCTCCCGCCAGTCTGCTGCTGATAAACCTCTATTGTGTCGCCCTCTTCCATCTCCAGTGATGTTGGTGTGTCATTCTCATTGATTGGCTGCCCATCAAATCTGAATCGCACAACTTGCATTGATAACCCCTATAAACAAAATATTAGAATTAATTTAGATGGACCTGAAGTTAAACCAGAGTAAAGTTAGATGTGTACTTAAGCTGCAGTTCTAGTATTTTGGACTTGCGAATTTGTTAGTTCCACCTAACTAAGAAAATTGCAAACTATATGGCTGAAAGTATGAAGAAAAAATTCCAAATCAAAAAAGATGTTATCTTCAATGGGCCTTTCAGTAGGGTTGTACTTCTAGGTTCTATGGTTACATTGCTATATCACAATCTGAGCATATGCCCTAAGGCATTTCTAGTTCATGGTGCACTCCTCTCTTCCAAATTTTACATCAGATTGCAACAATTCCTGTACTTTCAGCATTCAACATTCAAGTCAGAGCTGTTACTATCTTTTTGAACTGAATGGTCAGATTTTTTACCAATGTTTAGACTTGTAGAATAGTTGGTACACTGCAATGGCCAAGTGTCAAACTTATTAATTAAAAGGCAAATCCGAACTAACAAAGCTTAAGTTTAGTTTATGTTTGTAGTTTAATCACTCCAAAACCAATCAAAAACAAATCATTCCCTTGATTATTGGCATACCTAGGCTAAAATTATAATTCAATAGGCTTCCAATATTTACGATTGACATTAAGTGCACTAGATAAATGAAATTTATGTCATAATACATTTTGCATTATATTGCACTGAATAAAATTGCTGTGCTTGCGAGAATTGATATACATATGTGCGTTAAGTTTCAGATGATAGCTTCCTACAAACTAGGTAAGTGTTGTACAAGTCTAGGAAAGCAATAATAACTTTACATGATTGAATATCAACTTAACATATTATAAAATTTAGACACATATAAAAAGACTGATTTGCAGCAATTGCCATGCTGCATTAGCAGCCCAATAATCACTACACCCCGTTATCTAACGCTCACTTTTGGGGCAAGGGACGGGGCAGTTTCGATGCTTGTTATTATTAACAAAACGGGGCCTGATGGTGTACGAAATAATTCAAATTTACCCCAGACATTAAACTGCTTGTACTAAATTACCTAGTAAGTCGTCTCTGTACTGTTCAATAATTGTCGTCCTCCTATCCGATCAATTAGATACAGAATATCTAATGACATCAAATATAAGTAATTACTTGCATCTACAATGAACTAATTATCTCAAGATTATTCATAAAACAAGAATTTTATTTTGACTGATTAATAAATATGAATCGACTAAGCAACATCACTATTTTAGCTTGCCCCCTAAGTGAGCGTTAGATAACGGGGTGTAATTATCACAACTATTTATTAATATGAGCAAGAAACTTAACTATACTTTTGCAGTAATGTTTTTCTATTAAATTATTAATTGGACAGAAGTCAAGAGAAAAATCTACTTCCTATTTATCAAGGATAGAGTGGTATGTAAACATGTTACTGAAATAGAGAATATATTAATCACGAAGCATAACCTCCGTCTATAGCAGCCTTAACAACTATTCAAAAGAACTAGTTTACTGAACTAGGTATGTTCATACCATGAAAACACACCACTATCAGGAAGATAAATATAGGTGTTTCTGTTGATCTTAAGCTAGGCTAAAGTACCTGGATATTTTTTCACCAAATAATGAAAAAGGAACACATAAGGTTAAAGGTTACCAAGCAGTTAACCGTGAAATACCCTGAACCTTACAGTGTGGTACGCGTATTTTAGATTATTTAGACTTTAGCATAAGACAACTGCTTAAATAATGAAAATAATGGTTATACTTACTGCTCTATCACAATAGGCATTCATCAACTTCCTCAGGGGAGTGTGTTTTTTGATTTTGAACTGGACAATAGCATTATCCTGACCTAGCACTTTCAAGTTGATGTGTTCACTTTCTCCCTGAAAATTATAAGACGAGACACATTGAAAAGATAAGAAGGTTAATCTAGAAACAAGTAATGGGAAACTTTCAGATAACCACAGACCACATTTTACAAAAGAACGCCATGTCGGTGAAATTAAGTTATGGCAGGTGAATAATATCTGATAATACAACTGTTACCTTACCTTTTTCTCGTCAGCCATTTTAAGATCCGAGTATTTTTCAAAACTATTGGCACTAAACTGAAGAATGCAAAGCAACTTCAAAGATATAGCACAATAGACGCACTACTGACAGATTTCCGATCCGGTGGCGTGGTGGCAATGGCGGCGGAGTGGCTTGGAAAGGACACAGTGCTGCCAACACATGCGCAGCAATAACGGCGCAAATGGCGCGCAGAATAGTCGCGCACCGAACGCAAAAAAAATTAAGAATGTCGATGTTATGTTAAAAAAAACTAACAATATACAAATTTTAACTACTAGATTTAGAAACATATAACCTTTTCATTACTTTTAAAGTTTTTAAAAACAATGAGAAGCATTATTTTAATGTTTTATATGACATGAAGTTAATCCGTTTTAATATTGAACTATATCGCATTATTCACATTATTTAAACAATGAATAAAACAAAAGATATTCAAAAAAATTATAATTATTTTAATAGTTATAAAGTTCCAATTGGATTAAAGTTACTTATATACAAGAAAAACCTAAAAAATATATAATAAAAATATATATGTACCTAAATGTTTTTTAAATGAAAATCCGTCATTAAATTCTAAAAATAGAAATGATTCCGTCATATCCTTTTTTTCTCGGAATGGCCAACTTCAGGCTCAAAATCGATATCCGCGTCTGCTTAGTGATTGCTCTATCGATATATATCTGAGCCGGAAGTTGCTAGGGGTGCGAAAAGTCGACATCTGTTTTACGTTCCGTTCCACAAATACTGCGGTTAAGGTTTCTAAAATCTTGTTATTTTTATTTATAACGTAAGATGTACTGTAATTTTTAACAAACAGTTTGAATAAGCTCGTCTACATATTTATAAAATGCATACATTTTATTTCATATTTAGTATGCTCCGTTTTTAACTGACTACGGAAGATGTTTTGAATGTGTATATTTATCCGTACGAGATGGTACGTACTGCGTGTTTTTGCAGAATGAACACACGCTGCCATTCCGCTGCTGTGAATTCTGGGCCACAGGGCCTATACTACGAAAATCGAACGATTGCGGATTTGTATCTCCGTCTCTGTCACACTTGCATATTAGAGTGACAAAGAGGTGTTGGTAGGCGTGCAGCAGCGGAATGGCAGCGTGTGTTCATTCTGCAAAAACACGCAGTACGTACCATCTCGTACGCTCCATACGGAACCCCCGCCAGGCAACTTTTCATAAATAATAACATCATGATACTCACATCACAATACGTGTACGTACTTACTTAAATATGTTAGGGCGAACTTACAACTATTCCCTACAAAATATGCCTAGAGTGCACGCATTGCAGAGAGAAATAAAAATATGTTAGCAAAAGCATGTTGCCGACTTGCCAAATCCGAGAAAATAAACTACCCGACAATTTAAAAAATATTAAAGATGACACGGTATTTAACTCGAAATTAAAAAAAATGGCTAACAAAAGAAGCATTTTATGACATGCTAGAATGTGACAATTATTTAATTAAATTGAATGCAAATCCTAATATTTATGCCTAATCTTAAATTTTAATTTTATATAATGTGTTATTTTAATCTTTAATTGTAATTTATATGATTTATTTGACATTCTTATTTCATTTTAAATTTATTTTTGACATGTAAAATTGTGTAATTTTATGAATAAATGAATATGAATATGTAGTATTATAATTATGTACCTAAGGCCAATATAACACTATCATATATCCATGGTCATAGGTATATGATATTGTAATACGTGCCTATGTGGGTTTGTGTCGTGCTCGTGCCTTCGGTCCATATTAAATTATCATGCATCTGTGATAGTCGATACTTATATCATAGATTTATTTTCTTGGTATGTGGGTTTAGTGGGCGTTTTCCATAAAACAAACCCAAAAATCTGATTCTGTCAGATCAGCCAGCCTCAGGTGGTTGTCCGCGAATGTCATCTGGATTATGCTATAAGTTGATAAACAGACAAGTTGCACGGATAGCGCGACGGTGATTGCTGTAACAAATGTGGATAACCTTTTCAACACACCTACACACTAACACCTTTTAAATAAAACCTGACTCACAAAGTCGTAAATTTAAATTTTCGCGCGCATGGAGTTAACGACTTTTGTTCCGGTATTTCGCGGCCGTTCATTCCATTAGGTTAGTGTTGCACAAAATCCGGGATTTGTGGCCACGGCCAGTGTGCACCGCGCCGATAACGTTCGGCCGCCCGTTGTAGATAATCGGGCAAGTGATCGCTTTTTGTTTATTATTACGTACCTAATGGTTAGCTATGTTTTTCGTCTGACGTCGTTTACAGAGTTATTATGAGTACAGACTAGCTGGTGCCCGCGACTTCGTCTGCACAATATCTTTATATATTGTAGCGTATGTGTTATTCTGACGTATAAGCTATATAATGTTTACTGCGATTTAACTTACAATACTATTTTAAATAACTCTACAGGTCCAGATCACGCGAGGCTTTTGGCGGTCGGATTCCAGGAAGCTGGTTACTGGCTTCATGCCCATCCTTCGCCTAATACTGGTACTTTCTTGGATCCGGCCTCCCTTAGACTGGCGATTGGTTTGGGACTGGGGGTTTCGGTGTGTGCGCCACACTCATGTGCTTGTGGCACAGACGTGGACCGACTGGGACACCATGGATTGTGTTGTAAAAAAAGTGCAGGCCGTTTTTCGAGACATGCGTCTCTTAATTCTATCACAGATCAAATATACTACAGATACCCAATCCCATAGTAAAAACGCGAGCCGTCCTAAGTATTATTCCGGAGTAGCATAAAGTAAAGTCAAAATATGCTAATAGATGGCGCCATAAAATTGATGCTACAATGTTGGTTTTCAGCGACATCTATTGTAGCTAGGACACACTCAATCCACCCAATGCCTATTATACGTTGCAATGTGTCACTAGATGGCGTTGCACCGCCCTCAGCGCTCAAAGTTGTAAGGTAGGTACTATCGCACATCGCACTACGTCTGCAGCGCAGGCGACCTTGAGAGGCCCTGCACTAGGTTGCTTGTGTCGTATTCGTATCGTATTTTATCTTACTGAAACAACTAATGCTTTAGTGATCGCGCAAATAAATGTTATTTCAAATAATAATAAATATGTTTATAGGTAAATTAATAATAAGTTAAATGTACCTACATGAATGAATTGACCAAGGAGGTTTATGTTTATTAAGTGTTTAAACATAATAAAAAAATATAACTGACTTCAACAAAAGGAGGTTCTAAGTTTGACCAGTATGAATGTATGTATGTATGTTTGTTTGTTTGTTTCCGATTATTTCATGTTTGGCTAAACCGATTTTAATGCGGTTTTCGGACAAGGATTTCTTACATTTAGGAGACGGTTTCAGTACTTTAACCGACTTCAAAAAAGGAGTTTCTCCGTTTGATTATGTGTGTGGCCGCGATTATCTCACGTCTGGCTGAACCGTAAGTACTCGCAATGATTCCAGACGCGGCTGGTAGTTAGGTATGTCCGCGAATGATTCAGAACATCTTTGCGGTTGTTTTCCTTTTCGAGTCTTCTCTTTCACATACTTCTCGAACATTCCGTAACTTCCGTATAGCTTTCTCTTTCTAATAGTGCTGTCTCTTTCACTCCTTAGAGAAATTACGCCATATACTGAATTATACTTCAGGGGCCCATAAGGGGTCCTGAAAATGCCCGATAACAGGTTTTCAGGTTATTGTGCCATCTGGTACAGGCTGGTCTGAAACGCACTGAAGACTTGTCTCTGGTGCCTGAAAACAACGGCAACCGGGGTCAATTTTAAATCTTCTGGCATGTGAAAGAGGCACCTCTGGAACGGCCCGAAATCACTTCTCAGCCTGCTGAAAACGCTTCTAAAACATTAAAAATCACATATAAAGTTTTGATCTCACCTACGACGTAAACTGTGCTATCTGGTAAGGGGTTGCCTGAAACGAGCTGAAAACGTGTTTGAGGCGCCTGAAAGCAACGGTAAATTGTGAATCGTCTGGTGTGCGAAAGTGCCACCTCTGGAATGGCCTGAAATCACTATTCAGCCTGCTTAAAATGCTTTTAAGGCATGATAAGTCACATAGGTACCTACGGAAGATTGTACCCAAGTACCTCCCTACCTACATAACTAAAAAATGTTTAGGTATATTTCGCATCTCTTAAAAGCATTAATTTAAGTATAAACGGAAGATGACTGATGCTCATAATTGTCATCACGGAAAGTTAGGCCAAACCCCACATACACTTGCAAATTCTTGCACACTGCGGTAATGTGTATGTACACAGTGCATAATAGAAATAAAATAAAATAATACGATTTACATGGTTGTGTAAACGAGCGCGCATTACACACGGAGCGACAGAAATAAACAAAAACATTCATACATGTGTGCAAGCGAGATATCCTTATATCTTACAATCACGTCTGTAAATAAGAGGCCGTGTCATTGCGATTGAAAAAAGTAGATTTCGATTTGATAATAATCTCAGTCCATTCCATTCCTCACGCACGAACATGAAAGAAAGCGTAATGGACTGATCTCAATATCAAATCAAAAAGTGCCATCGTTTTACTCCTGGTACCTAGTTATATCCCTCGCTTACCTGGTGCAGGATAAGATACGATCAATTTAACTATGTGACCTCCTATTGCCAATATCTACAACGGTCATATAGGTCTCACTTATACTGAACAGGTGGTGAATCATGGGTATTCGCGTCTTGAGTCTAATCTAGATAGCGTCAGCAAACAAAGTCAATAATTAAACAATATACTAACTTCATAATGAAACAGAATAAAATAAAATATGGTATTATAAGTTGAAATCTTCTTTGCTATTATTGAAATGTACATGCTCCACAAATAATTAAACATATAAATAATGTTAAATAATATTGAAATTAAACACTTTAGAACGTATTAATCGCGTTTATTAACACCATGACCCTACGTTTCGAGCCCTTCACAGCAATCGTTTTTACAGGGTTAAGATGATGACTGAGAGAATTCGAATTCTCCCCGTCAATCAACAACTTTGTTGTTAAGAACGGTAGGGTCATGGTGTTAATACTCGTAAACGCGATTAATCCGTTCTAAAGTGTTTAATTTCAATGAATAACAATCGCGGTAACAGAAGACAATGTTAAATACATAATATGTTTGTTTCGATGTGTATCCAATATAAGTCCATTTCAATTATTAACTTATTAAAAGAAATAGACTTAATAGACACACAAAGCAGAACAAAAAAGTCAAGTCGAAAAGGAGCTTATTGTCGCAAGCATTAAGTGTCAAATTTATACACAGAACTACCAACACTGTTAAATCTTTATTAGGCTGTTCGCACTTAATAAATCGTCTCGTTTCAAATAAAACTAGTTTTCATATAGCCCGCATAGTGCCGCAACTGCAGCACTTTTATTGCTTAATATTTTTGGCTGATTGAGTATCCTTATTTTATTTTATTCTATGTTAATGATTTTAATAAACCTAACTGAAACAGTAGATACCAGTTTTTTTTAAGTTTTAAATGTGAGAAATTTCAGTTACGTTTTATGAAATAGAGTTCAATATGACTGTCAATAAATGGAAGCAATGAAATAATTGTTCACCACTGCTATTAACATTTTAATAACAATATCAAAATCAAAACTCAATCACTTTTCTGCTGAGTGAAGTACAACGTTTTTCATCACACAAACGCGAGGAAAATGACATCAAGTAGGTACACGTTCAAAATCATGGGATATTATAAAGTCAGATCTACAAGTTCATGTAAATGAACAATAAAAAATCACGAGACTTTTGTTCTATTCCTTTAAAAATTTCAGCCTTATTACGTATACGTAAAGGCAATATGGTAAACAAACTTATTACCATACCAATTATGATCTAATTAATACTGTCACATTGTCGTGTATACAGTGTGTATCTTTTGCAACCGGCAATATTTAAGAAGGTTATTATACAGTGTGTATTCTGTATATTACCACAAACTTTAACCAGGCCAAGGTTTTAGTGCTAAGAACCCATACAACAAGTAATTATAAGTTTGGTCCTAACTGACAGAGCGAGATTATTTAAAAAATAATAATTGAGCAGCAATGTATTGCACGATCAATCCGTAAGTTATCGCTTGTTTGTGACAGTTCTTACGTCAAGTCAGCTAAACCACAGCGTAAGGATGTATTCTATACAGTGGGTTAACTCCGTCGATTTCTGGGTCATCGATGGGGGGCGCGCGGGGAGGAAATGCCGCCGGATTTCTATGAAAATTTGGCGGTCTATTTTAAGGGGTGTAAAATGGAAATTAGTTTGCCAATCAGACTGTAATATCTTTCGCATAGTTTTTGACAACCCTGAGCCTCAGCACGACCACCGAGCCGAGCCGCTGGCCGTGTATGAAGTTACCTCACTGTATGGAATACATCCATACGCTGTGGCTAAACTAAGTACGACGTATTGAACAAAAGTAAAGTAGCAATACATTGCGTGCTAAATTATTTTGTATAAAAAAATTAAAGTAGTCATATTTAATTGAAACATATGAAAATAGATTCTTTAGGGCTTGGACTAATAACCCTTTACATATGCGGTAATATCAAAAATACACGCTGTATAGCTGATGCAGAACCCAAATAAATAAAATAGTGTGCCTTAATTTTACCCTAAATTTTCATAAATCATCGATACCGAGCGCGCGGCGGTGCATCAGAGTACTTACCTAAACAAAAGGCTTGCAAAAGCGACAATGACCTTGCTGCGAACCGATAACGTCCCGCCCCGCCCCTCTAACTCATTCCCTAGTCCCTTACAAAAAAGGTGTTTCCTACTAATCATCAGTCATGCGCACGCGGCATTATTTCGTGATACTGAAGGCCTAGTAGGTATAAAAATAGTACGACATTAACTTCTCGACCGCGTTAGCGTATCGAGGGGTCAAAATATGAAAGTTGCGGGATGATTTAAATAAACGGCAAACATAATTTAAACTCTCGATACGCTAACGCGATCGAGAAGTAAGTGTCATACAACTTTTATACTAGGCCTCTGGGCTTGTACCACGAAAATCGAACGATTGCGGATTTGTATCTCTATCTCTGTCACACTTGCATATTCGAGTGACAAAGAGGTTTTTCCGTCAATGCCAATTTTCGATGTTCGTGGTAGGCCCGCTGGTCCCAAATGATCACGTTGTTGACTCATTGGTCGCCATCACACGGCTAATTCAAGTTAGGTCCCAAAACCTGTATTTGATGGCACACGAACGTGCGCCTGGTAGGTACCATATCTTCTACTTTTACTTAGATCAATGCTTAAAAGTAAATCAGAATCTTGAAGAACTTGACCGATTTTTTCACATGTAAAGATTTGCTTTAAAATAAAACACTTCTTTTGACAAAAATCGTGTACTTATCACATTCCATTCCCTTGCCGAGATCGGGTGTTTGAGGGCAGTAATTCCGTATAAACGCGGTACCCCATCATGCATAAATATTGCAGATCTGTAGGTCAAGTTATACTAGGCTGACGTGCGCTTGCAACAATACCATACTGCCCGTGCCCACCCGCGGGGGCCCACCGCAAGCCCGAGCCCGACGTTCCAAATATTCCAATCACACATCAAGCATAAGCGAGTCAAACATTCTGACGTTCCAAAGTAAGAAAGTTTTCAAACCGCATGATACTTGTGGCTCCCGAGGTCTCGTAATATTGACAAATGTTCGACTCACCGCGTCACCGCGCACGTTTAGAACACGGTACGGCTGACTAACACAATAGAGTAAAATATTAAGTAAGTTATCTCAGGTGGACAGCAACATGGGAACTGCAAATTGAGTGTAGCAAAAATGTTGGTGATCCCTTTAAGGGCGTTATCATTATGGTATATTACTGATTAGGAAAAACCACATCCGAGTGCACCGAGAGTTCCGTACAAACTCTAGTTATCGCATTCATCCATAAACATGACGGAGAAAAATATTTATTATTTATATATTATTAAATATTTATTTATTTATCTATAGAAAGATTGGGGTCACTCGAATGCACGGCATAGAGTTAGGCTGAGTTTGTTTTTCATTGATAAATCTTTATCACGCTAATCGATATTATTCGACGAGAGAATGAAGCGCGTGAGTTTTCCCGATTCTACTTGGATAGTCCATCGTTTGTATGTATGTATATGTTTGTTCGACGATAATTCGAGTACCATTGATTGGATCATTGTGAAATTAGGCAGATCATTAGATGAGATAAATATATATTTTTTAAGTTTGAATATGATATCAGCTAAATTGATCAAGGGGTTGCCGGGATATTGGGGTCGCGAGTTAACGATCGGGGCAAACAGTGGTTAGTATTGCGGTTGATTTTCAAATTTACTTAGTTCGGAAAAGTTTTTTGAATATAAAAAAAGATATTTCTACATAAACTTCGGAGATAGGTACAAGCCGTGGGAATGTTATATGTTTTTTACATTTCCGTTTATTTGTAAAAAAATAAAATAATGATAATCAATTAGTCCCGGAGAAGAACGTCTTTCTCCGGGACTACGGGGATAATGTCGCTCTGGAAACGTCGGAGGTTAGTTTTCAATGTTTTACGCGATTAAGCCCCGTTGTAGTAAAAAAAAATGGTACTTATCCCAAAAAATATGTTCTTCCCGCTTATATATTTTTTTCCTCTTTTACCAGAACACACGATACCTAGTAAGTAAGCTCTTAAAAAGCTGATCAGCATTTTTACAGCCTATTTGTTATGTTATTTATTATAAGGATATCTCTTATTTTATATTTAGAGTTAGGTACGTCAAAATAGCGGTTTATTACGATATCTGTAAAAGATATTATATTATCTAGTACACATCTCAATAGAGTTCGACTAAGCTGAGCTTGCATCGATTTTGATAGCACAGACTGTAAAAGTATTAAGTAAACGTCATAATTTCATAGAAGTTTGACGTATACGTACAATAACACATGCGCAGTATGTGCTATCAAAATCATTGCAAACTTAGCTTGGTTTGACTCTACAAGAAAGCAATAGGTATAAACACATACGTACGCGGATACACGTAAAAATGATCAGGCACACAGCAGGCAGGCAGGCAGTTTATTGCGTCAAGACTTAAACATAAACTTTTTGTGAATTTTATTTTAATGCAAATAATACGTTAATACTCGCTCTTAGTGTTACAAATTAGATATTCCAGAACATATATAAGTTACAATACTCTACTAAGTTATATTACTGTTTTATTGTTATACTGTGGTGAAATAGGACAAGTAGACACTTGTGTCTCGGGCGCAAGGTCACAGCAGTACAAAATGAAAAGTTTTGACGCGTATTTAAACATCAAATCTTGCAATAATGCGTTATTTACACAATACTTCATTCATTATGTAGGATGTTCTTCTGTATTGATTTATGTTTATTATGTTTGGGCGAATATTGACTTATTTCTCGTGCAACGCCATCTAGATTTCGTAATGGGTAACGTTTGTGTTATTAATTTTTTTACAAGTCAAGTAAGATAGCACTGTTGTTGATATTTTTAAATGTGGTAACATTTAGTTTGTGTTTGCATTGACTAAAGATTTGTTTAATGAATGATTTTAGAATAATTATTGCGCCGCCTGGTATCGCTGACGTTTTAGGCGGTCGTATTTTAATGTATGGAGTTGAGCCTAAATATAACAAATGCCTTTCAGAAATCCGCATAAAAATCGGTTCAGTCAAACACGAGATAATCGGGAACAAACATACCTAAATAGATTTATGGGTACGGGTCAAACTGAGAACCTCCTTTTTTTAAAGGTGGACAAAAACGAAACGCAGACATAAACCTGCAGGATTTCCCCGCTGTGTTTTACACTCAAAGGCAATGCAAACGGGTCAGTTTCCTTCCATACACGCCTCTGCGCAAAGCATTCCAGCGGTGGCACCATCTAGTGATAATACAAAATATTACTTAGACAGCTCGTTAACTCCTACGGGCTGCTGCTCGCGAACTAAGCGGCTGCAATATAGGTGAAATTTACAATAATGTACAATAATGCATTGAATTTGAGTTATTATGATATATTTTTTTATTATACGACATCTTTAATTTATTACACTATAAATATCACGTAATCTTTAAGGGTAAAGATTTCGTAATGGTAAATCGAGACTTATAGCGCCATCTATGGCATCGATTTAACATTAATTATATTGAGTACGGGTTGGGAGGACATGATTCTATTTACTGTGGTCCCACAATTCCAAGACACAGTCCTTACCATGTCAGAGAGTATTGGGATCCTGGGTGTTGACATTTCCAGTGACGTCCAGCGTAGCTACCTGGAAGGGAAGGCCACGCTGGCATCCAACAAGCTCGGTGTGCTCAAAAGAGCTAAGCAATACTTCTCTCCGGGGCAAAGACTGTTATTATACAAGTCTCAAGTCAGGCCCCATATGGAGTATTGCTGCCATCTTTGGGCAGGAGCACCTGGATGGCCTAATGGCCTTTTGACTCGATCCAAAGACGTGCTATCCAAATTCTCAACGATCCCGAACTCACGAGCGATATCGAACCCTTAAGTCTAAGGAGAGACTTCGCCTCCTTATGTGTATTATATCGCTTGTACAATGGATTGTGCTCTGAGGAATTGTTTGATATGATGCCAACGGCTGCATTCTTCGACCGCACCGCTCGCCGTCGGCAGGGTGTTCACCCGCATTCCCTGGACCCTAAATGGTCTCGTACCGTGAGGTTTAAGAGGAACTTCCGAACGGACGACCATTGACGGACGGACGCTCCGGCTGTGGAATGAGCTCCCTGCCGCTGTTTTCCCAAAGGACTACAGTATGGGGTTCTTCAAAAAAGGAGTGTTAAAGTTTTCAAAGGGTCGGTAATGCACATGTAACAACCCCTGGAGTTGCAGGCGTCCATAGGTTACGGTGACCGCTTACCATCAGGCGGGCCGTATGTTTGTTTGTCACCGTCGTAGCATTAAAAAAAACAACATAATCCGTCGGTCTCTTGCCACCATCAACGTGCCTGCTCTCCTTGAGCCGACTGGCATTTTCAGGGATGAGGCAAGAGACCCGATGGGGTGTCCTTAGTTCCTTGGAGTTTGTAGATGTAGATGTATAGTAGGGACGCCCGACCGGATACAGGCGGACTGTCGAGCACTTCGCGCGTTCATTCAGCCCATTTCCCTGGAGTTTAAGCTGCAGGTTACTGACCCGGCTGCCTTCCCATTATACAATCTTCTTCAAATCTTCTCGTTTTCCTGCAGAACAGAAGGACATCTTTAAGTTCGACATCCTTTAGTTCGGTTTCTAGTAGTGTATCTTTGCCGAATATGCTATATCGTGCTGCCGCATACATAGCACATTCAGCCAGCACATGCTTACTGGTTTCCTCCATACCGCAGTGCGGACAGGATGGGTGGTTCCCTACTTATACCTAAGATCTTGAGATATCTATTCAGTGTGTTGTGACCGGTAATCAACATTCTTAGATTTTTCTTACCTAGCTTCAGAAGATACCTGGCTCTCCTGTGACTTATACCTACGATCATCATCTTGGATTGCCTGCAGCCTGGTTCCTCTTTCCATCTCTGGTCCGCTTCTCTTTCCAGTAGTCTGTTTATTACTCCCTTTGTTACTTCCGCCGATATTGGTAGGACTGGTTCCGGACCTGTGTGTTCCATCCCCGCTCCTCCCCTTGCCAGCTCATCTGCCTTCTCATTTCCTGTGACTCCTTGATGACCCGGTACCCAGGCCACCGTCACCTTTATGTCTGCTCCTATTTTGTTCAGTTCCTTTTTGCATTCTTTCACTAAGGAGGAGGTAACTGATGTCTTGTTAAGTGCTTTTAACGTTGCCTGGCTATCCGTATAGATTGTTCCTGGGAATGTTTGGGGGAGCTCTTTGTCCACTTTTTGACACCAATCAGCCAATATTTGATGATGACGATAAGTGAGTCCACGGTTACAACACTCCAGCTATGTATATAAAACCGGGTAAGTATCTTTTTATGGAGATTTACTTTTTAGTGCACTATTGGTTTCTGAATCCAGCCTCGGGTACCGCTAGCGTTCTCAAGGGCATCTCATTATGACGTCACTCGGTTGGCAACACTGCATAGAAAGAAATTGTCTTGAGTTGGTATATATTTTAAAAAAGATAGCGATCATGATACGCGTTGGTGCTACGTGACGCAGATACGAGTATGATGAGACAAAAAAAATCAGCAGCAGCAGTCCACAAGTGTGGACTCAGATTTGGGAATTCTCATTCTTAAATGCAGGAACACCGAAAAGGAGCTTGAGTTCCTGTACAGTAAGCCAAGCAAATCACGGACTAATTTACGCTTTATAATAAAATAGTACCTATAAACGGAAGCCGTAATGGTAGGATACCTCTGGCGTAGTTTTCTAAACAGAGACGTTTCCAATAAATTATTAAACTAATCATTAGACATTGATTTCAGCAATATGAATAAAAACGTTCATAACTTAATAGGTTTTATTTGATATCTATTGTAGCGGTTGTTGGGCAATAATCTAGTCTAGAAGTCTCAAGATCCAATTTCAATGCTGTGTGTCAATATTGTATACAATAAGTCGCCGAAATAGGCAAAGGACGGTCCTCAAACTGTCAGGAAGCGGAAATTGGGACACTTCAGCAATATTTCAAACTGATACAGTAGGTATCTATTGGAAACTGACTAGTGTGTTTACCACGAGTTTGAAATCTACTGAAGAAATCTATAGTCGCTAGCTTCTACGTCAACGCACTGGCAGTGCATGTTGCTCGCACTTGCAGGTCGAATAAATAAATCAGGAAATTAACCATAATATCGGGCCATATACGTTCTGGCAATCCGTCGGATCTCCATAGTGGGTATGTCCGCCGGGCACCCGCCAGACCCCATACATTGATTGGCTGATCTGGCGGCACAGTGGTGCTCTCGAAAGAGCTTGCGAGACTTTTCTGTTACCGATGATAAGTATATATATATATACATAAAATATTTTTCCTAACCATTTTGTACTAAGGCTTAGTCTTGATATATTTAATTGACAGAATTCAAATTGAAAAAAATATATATATATATTTCACCTACGTATACAAATTTACAAAAGCTTTAAATGTGCACTTTTTGCGATCCTAAATTACATTTTTCATTTTTTTTAATTATTGCTTCTTTTTGACCCTGGAATGTATGGTTAAGAGGCCATCAATACGGTTTGTACGGAAAAGCAACAAAAGCTGTTTTTTGACGTTGTAATACAAAGAAACTGTGAGCTGTTTGTTAAAGTTGTTAACTATGTTTGATAGCTTAATTCCTAGTGTTTAACTTGTAAGCTTCTAATTTGAGTAAAACTCAATGTTTTAACTTTTACTATACAATTATTGGCAGTTGTTTTCTGAAAAGCGCACGGAGACAGAAGTTTGACTTCATTTATTGTTAACATGATACATGAAAACACATGTATTTCTAGGTTGATATAATATTGCAACATGGTTTTATTTAACTTATAGGCCTCATATTTCCAATAATTTACACAGATACCTATCTAGTTCGACTTTGAATATGCACTTTTTTCGATAAAAATACACTGCAAACGCAGGGATTTTCGCAGTAATTTTGACAAAATATTGGGATGATTTGTATACAACATTAAAGTTTATTCTTTTAAGAACATGCTGAAATCGAAAAAAACACTTTTTGTTTAAATTCCGTATTTTTTTTTAAATATTCAAATGGTGTATAAAATCCAATCCGCGCTAGCCTAGTCCTCAGTACCGCGCGCGCGCTCGTAGTGGTAGGACCTGTATTGTTCTCTGTGGACTATACAATTTGCTTGTTTTGTTGCACGAGTAAGTGCTGGAAGCGTTTGGAAAAGTGAATAGACCGCGACCAACCACTGATATAAGCATTTTACATTTTTGACTATATTATAGACCTGTTTGATATAAAAATTTGAAATGATTTTATCGAATGTGATTGTACCGCTACCATACCAACCCTTCTAGATACTTTCAGTAATACAGAGTGTTTTATTAAGACGGACAGTATGGAGAAATGTTAGGTGTATTAGGATGACGGTACCCATTATGAACACTTTAAGCTGACAGACAGGAGTGATGGACACTATACCTATATTCTTAATTCAAATGTCATATGATTGTCAATTGGTTGACACAGAATTTGAATTTGTTACTGGTTCCTTGTCCATTACTGGTGCCACCGCCCTAGTCAGGGATAATCATATTGCTATATGAGCAAAATCCGGAATAAAACCGGCCAAAAGCGTGTCGGACCAAGCATAATTGAGGATTTTGTAGCGTTATACGACATAAATATTGTGCAAGCAAAAAGGCATAAGTGTCTTCAAAATATCAAGGGACTTAACTGTATGTTAGCAATTAATAGTTTTTGGCAAAAACGGCTAGACAACCTTACCACGAAACTTATTTTGAACAAATTCGTTCAAAATAAGTTTCGTGGTAAGGTTGTCTTATATCCTAACTTCCTAAAGCTTTCACATTTTTAGGGCTCCGTACTTCAAAAGGAAAAAACGGAACCCTTATAGGATCACTTTGTTATCCGTCCGTCCGTCCGTCCGCCCGTCTGTCTGTCCAGACCCTTTATCTCGGGGACGAGTAAAGGTTGCAAGTTAAAATTAATACCATAATATACACAGGTCTGCGGTCCCTTGAAGCTGCCAAAAAACCAAACTTCTACATCAACGCAATCCAAATCTGAAACTGCCGTACACTGAGAGTTCCATGCCACTTTTGTGCGGAGCCCTCGGTGGGCAAGTCCGACTCGATCTTGGCCGGTTTTTTGGACCTCCCGATACTGGATCAACCAATTTTTTGTTCAAGAGACCTTTAACTTATTTCGAAGGACCTATCAGATGATGTGCCACAAGTAGATATTTGACAAAAAAATGGAACTCAAAAAACGGCATTTTTATTTTTTGTTGTACAAAAATCACTTTTTGCTAAATTAGAAATTTTTATATTTATTCTACTTAGAATCGCAGCTCTTTCAATCCTAGTAGGAGAAAAAAAGTGTCCTAAATTTTCCATACATTTTTCAAACTTTCTAATGTGCTACCGCCATACTGAATCTATGAAATGATGGTGGCGAAATGGAAAACAAATCTTGGAACACTTTTTTCTCCTACTGCGATTGAAAAAGCTCGCGATTCTGAATAGAAAACAATTAAAACTTTTAATATTTTCAAAAAATGATTTTTTTGCAACAAATAATAAAAACGCCTAAAATATGCCTCCGGATTTCAGTTAAAATTACAAAACGTTTAAATAAAATTATTTAATTACACGTCCCTTTTTTCATCTTATCGGCTTTGTAACCTTCAATATAATATCACCACCCCAAAATAGAATTCAGATTGAGTTTAAATTTTGAAAAAAAAAACTTTTTAGTAGTTAGGTATGCTTAGAAATGTACCAATATATGTATGAATATGAAAACAATGAATTGGATCCGGAGGCAGAAAACAAAATCCTATTCCAAAATAACTTCGGATACTATTTAGAGACATTTGACGTTTGAATAAAACTATTTTTAATCTTATGATAAACACAAAACAAATATACAAATTACTCGTACATTTTCTAACACCACGTACGCCAAGTAATAGTTGATGTTCTGGCGCAAGTATCAATAATGTTTGGTCCGCGCGTCAAGCGTCGCGAGGCCATTAGCCTCGCGACGGTGCTTAGAGTCGATGAATGCTCGCTCCCGTTCGCACTAATCGCACCTGCTATGCCGTTCGAAGAGCATGGCGATAATAAGTTTGTATACCTGATTGTAGTGTGTGTCCGCACACAGATGCGCGTTCGGAGCGCAACTGGCGGTAATAATATTGAAATGCGAGCGGGCGGATTTTGTGATAGCACTCTTAAAATAATTATCTGTCCTCGCGGGTACCTTGTATTATTGTTCCAGCATGAACAGCAGCATACACAAGTAACTGCCTTTGACAGATTTAAATCCGAACAAAGGCCCTTAATGAGCGACCGACAGTCGCCGCTAAACTGGATAATCGAATTAAACAATCCCCGACAATCCAATCTAATATTTTAGTTGGACGAGCTGTCGTGAAATTGGACACTGAATTAATTGAGCCAGTGTTTGGACTTGTAATTGTAGTATTGTTTTGAATTAACGGCATCTCGTTAAGGCCAAGAACAATAGTTCTATAACTCTGACAAGCAATTCATCGAAGTAGCAATCTCGGGCTCTCGGACGAATCGAAAAGCAGCGTTGCTCTAAGAAAAACAGCAATGAACATCGAACCGAATATTTTTTTTTTACAAACCCATCGCGCTCTATCGTATTATCATCTCGAAATGAAAATAGGCAATGACGGCTGAATAAATTATTTAAGATTTCTTATATGATAACGAAGTTATAGTAATGTTAATGAGAAGCGGTGTAAGCAAAGAAACGGAATACGAGTAACTTATAAACAAATTCGACTAAGTACACTGTAGAATACAATTTGTCAAAATACAATGTTTGGAACGCACAAGACCACAATCATACATTGATTGCTATAACGAAAACTTTCAAAGTGAAGTAAACTGAATGTATTGATACTACTGAAATGATAACAGTGAAAGCAGCAGGATGATTTATATAAACGGAAAACATAATTTGAACTCTCGAAACACTAACGCGATCGAGAAGCAAATGCATCATTAATAAATTTATACTAGGCCTTCTGGATTAGCTGATTACAAGTGTCGAAAGTTAAAAAAGCGTGTATATTTACTACAATCCTACATCACCTACATGTTGTTTAATTTGTATTGAACTTCATTTTTACATAATTACTTATATAATAATGGGTATAATAAATAAAAGTGACATGGAATTGTGTTCGTTTAATTTAAACATTGCTTATAATATGTTTTAGGTTTAGGTTCTATTCATATATTTTAGGTGCTTTCTATTGTAGGGTAAGCCCTCCAGTGAATGAACACCCCCCAGTGAATGAACAAAATCACGTTTTTTGCATAAAATAAGAATTATAGCGATTGCTATCACTTGCAGTATTTTTTTTCTTTTACGACAGTCAATTTCCCATGCAATGGAAACAAATTGTAAATTTATTTTAGACCAGATTCAATGCGGTAGACGTTTGAAGTTTACGTGTTTTTAAAGTTTTTAAAGGGTCGGCAACGCGCATGTAACACCCCTGGAGTTGCAGGCGTCCATAGGCTACGGTGACCGCTTACCATCAGGCGGGCCGTATGCTTGTTTGTCACCGTCGTAGTATATAAAAAAAAAAAAAAAAAACGTTTTTCTGGTTTTAAATTTTGTATGAAGAAATTAGATTCTAGTTAAGAACAGGGTACATTTGCAGTAACATTTGAATTACCTATTTGATGTTTACCAATACAAGGTTTAGTTATTTGGGTAGAGTAAGAGTGATACTTTTCATGTATGTACACTTTGCTAACTTATTTCGTGTAGAAGTATTTAATTTTTACTGTTCCATTACTAGCTTATCAAATGTTCTGAAACCGGTTATAATGAACGGTGTGTTCATTTACTGGTGTTAGCACAATTTAATTTTTATTCCAAATTTAAACGTTAACGTCATGGTATTAGCTTGTGTTTTTGCGATTCTGTATAGAAAACGTTTCTGATGTATTCAGCCAATATTGGAACATGAATAAAAAATCCATATTACTATAGTCCATTTACTGGATTTTTCATGCCTATGTATGAACATATAGATATATGGATTGTTCATTGACTAGATTTCTTCTAATTCTATGTATGAACATACACAATATAGATGTGTACAAATCTTAATAAAAAGTGTATTATTTTACTACTAGCGTTTGGACTCGTTTTTTCCTTTGGCTCGTTGTTTCTTGTTAAAATATTTTTTTTCTTTTTATTCCATTTATTGCTTCTATTTTGTGGCCAATGTGTTTCTATCATATTGATGAATAATATTCATTATATTCTATTTCACTCTATTTTAGATGGTGCCTCAATGTTTTACGTAATGATTACTAAAGAAAATTTAGTGATTTTGTTTTTTAAATTATTTATAATACTGATTTAATAAAGCTAGATAATGTTCATTCACTGGGTTTTACACTGTTCATTCATTGGATTTTCTGTTCAATCATTGGGTTTTTCGGCACTTTTTGATAAAATATTCTATAACTCTAAAAGTATAAATATAATAAGAAATCGCAGAAATTACATTCTAGTTTATAAAATGACGATTGATTAAAAAACATAATAAGTATAATTAATAGATTCTGAGAAATTATTTTTCTAAATTGAAAAAATGCTTAAGTGTTCATTCACTGGTGGTTTTACCCTACCTACTTACTTGAAAATTACTGAGAATAATATAATAAAACAAAATTCTGCAGCAATTGCCTTGAACGGGAGATAAACTCATAATCAGTTTTTTTGGACTCCATTAAGAGTTTGCATGCCATGTAACACTGAAATAAAGAAAGAACTCCACTTGATAATTCAATGTTTGCAATAGAAAACTTTGAAACCTAACCTCAAAAAATCCCAAAATCAAACATCACATATCACGAAAAATTTGCTATCGTATTATTATCATAACTGATATTTGCCTTGAATTAAGTGCATTGTTCAATGTTGATAGCAGATATTACTTCAGAAATCGAAAACTAACGTTTGTAAAGAAACGCAATTTTTTTAAATAAAAGTTACATAGATTATACACAATTTTTGAATTATTCAAATACAGTGCTGCCAACGCGGGATTTTTTAAAATTTGCCGCGATTTTCTACTGCGCTCAGTTGCTTGTCAAACTATACATATATTATACAGCAAGTGAAGTAAAAAAATTGGTTGTATACAAGCTTTCTTCTTGACTATTGATTGATAATGATATTAATGATAATATTTCCTTGTGTAGTAGTTCAAGACCTTATAAAAATTAAATGTGTTTGGCCCATTACGAGTATAGGTTATTCCCTTAATCACGACCGAAGCGGCCCTATATACATTTTATGAAATAGATACTTACTCCTTAAAAAAGGACCCAGATTGTTTTAACTAGTTTTAAGATGCTTGAAAGTATTTATATCTCTTTCCCACTTCACCACCTTGGGGTAAGCCAACCAACCTAGGGTTACTGTTATATCCATCCTTTTTTGTCGCAGGTTAAAAACTATAGGTTATATCTTTCTAGATTGCCTTTTACAATAATTGACATCGTTTGCCTTATATTCTACCCGTTGTTTTAAATCGAATAATAAAATACAATTGGTATTTATGATAATGCTAATGACGAAGACTCTATTTTATACCTCCCGAATTCATTCCGACCGGTACTTATCATTTGGCTTATTCATCGGAAAATGTAAATGCTAATATTTTTCTGAGATCCGGAATACTCGCAAAGAATTAAATTGGCATAAATGAATACAAAAATATGGAAATTAGGTATAGTCAAAATAATTTAAATTTATAGAACAATTATCAAAATGAGTCTCGTCCAAACTTACATCATCTTTTACATATAGTGTTATATATAGGACATAAGGTCATCATGGTAACTCTTGTCGGGCATAGGGTAGCAGAAATTATCATTAAGCGTGATAACTTAAGAAGTTAAAAAAATAAACATTAAAAAAAGAATATTCTGAATTTTTAAAACAAACAGCAAAAAAAAGACATTCTTTTAGAAGTGTAAATAAATGTGTTTAAATGTCCGCTTGTACTATTGAAGAAGTAATAATATGCAATAAGTCTTATAAAATATTTAAAAAATAAACAAGACGATGGGCCTTATTTGGTACAGGTACAGTCAGCCACAAAGCTGTAAATACAGCCAAGGTTTCAAAATTATGTACACAGGACTTTATTGCCTGAGCATTAAGGTCGCGTATATATATTTTTGGCACTTTGGTTGTATTAATAGCTGTGTGGCTGACTGTACATACTTTAGGTATTCACCTAATTACTCAGACGCGAATTGCAACTAAAACAATTAAGGTGCCAACTGCGACGTGCTTTACGCGTTTGTCATTTTACCAGACGAAGTATTAATGTTAGCATCAGATGTTGTCTTTTCACAGATGGGCGTATTTATTTGTCGAAAATAATCGAAATTTTTTTTTTGCTAAAGTAGACATTTTCATGTGTTTTTTTTATGATCGCGAGCTCGTTCAATTCTAGTAGGTGATAAAGGATCTCCCATTTTTTTTCTCATTTCGCTACCATTTTTTCCACAGATTATGTGCTAGTGCAATTGAAAGTTTGAAAAATGAATGGAATTTTTTGGCTACCGATTTAAATGACAGATTCCACGTGTATTTCCATATTTGGAAAGTTTAATGTTATGATTAATTACGATCGTTCCACGGCACATGGGAATCGCTGCATCATTATTTAAACTACTTCGACTGCAAACAGTCCGTTCCTTTAAGATACCTATAGATTTCTATTCGAAATGTGACTTTTGATTGCATTGACGATGTTTGATTTTTCCACAGCTTCAAGTATTCATTTCAACATGATAGATCTATTCGTTCGCGGAAAAAAATGTCTTAACAGAACAACAGACGGACAACTAAGCGATCTTATAAGATTTCCTTTTCCTTTTGAGGTACGGAACCGTAAAAGCAACTTACTCATTGAAAAACATAGACGCTAAGTTCTGTATTGAACTGTGTAGGTACCGATTTAAATAAGAAACTCCCTATGGATAATGGATTCTCCATATCAGTAAAGTCTAATGTTATAATCGTTCCGCGGCAAGGCGGAATCGCTGCGCCATTATTTAAACTACTTCGAATGCAAACAGCCCATTCCTTTAAGAGGTCTGTGAATTTAGTTTGCAGTTGGGTTTTGCGACTTGTGGACTAAACAGATAAATATAAACAATAAATAAACATAATAATAAATATTCTTGTATATAATTACTTCATTTAGATTTTGTCGTAAAGGTAAATAAAAGTTTACGACTTATTTTAATAATAATAGTTTGTACCACAGCCAATGCGTTTGTAATAGTCTAGTAAAATGACAAACGCGTAAAGCACGCCGCATTTGGCACTTTAATTGTTTTAGTTGCAATTCCAACGTGTTTGAGTACCCAGTTCCGAATAAAATATACCTACTAGACCGATTTCTCTTTAAATGTCTTAAAGGTTTCGTTTGAAAGCATTTCAGTATGGAGACTATGGAGTATGAATTGGTTAGTCACTAGGAGACTGACTACTTAGTCTCAAAACAATAGACGAAGTTACAAAACCTAGGTTTAAACATAATGTAGGTAACTCCAATAGAAATTAATAAATAATAATTTTATTATCCATGATATTTTCGAAACTTCGGATATTTTAGCATAAAATATCTACGCATGTTCAGTAGGTACACAATGCAAGCGCACTACACTAACTTCTCCTTGGAAACACCAATATTGATATTGATCTCAGTGCTTTTAGCTTTAACTGTATAGCCATTACCCCAGTTCAAAGTCTCGCCAATCTATAAAATAGGTGTCGAATACAAAAGCTAAAATACCTTCAACTTCAGACTTTTTGGCGGCAAATCGGGTCAATACTTTAATAGTACATTGTGAATTTTGTGATACCTACAAGTGTACTATGATGGTCATTATACTCGAGGCGATATAGTGCGCGCGAGCTGAAAGCGAGTGCGCAATAAGTAAGCCGATGTGTATACTGACCATGCACACGCGTTTCATACGCCGTTTTTCAACACACTTGTAAGGAAAAATTAAAATATTCTTTGTGGTTATTAACTTTTGTTACTTTTGTTAAATACCTTAACTTAATGAGCATTACCGCGAGTCGATTTTCCGCTAGGGGCGCTAATGGAAAGTGGGTCCTGCGGGAACATTTCAAACTTCACTTTGACAATTCTCTTATACTGACACAGGGGCCCTACGCATGAGTGGCGCCTGGTGAGCGACAATACGGTAGCTCCCATTGTCAGAATCATGTCAGAATGTCTACATGTTATTTGGCATATAAGTTCTGACCTTTATTGACTACTCAAAGCCTCTTGCGATGCCTTTTCGACGTCGATTCATGACAGTAATTTACATTTTCAACTAATAAATTCACCTAAAGCCCAAGCATCATAAATAAGTAGGTATATTTATCATTACTACAACTAGATTTTTATGGCCTACCTAGCACTCGCGTTTTGTTGTGCCAGAGGGGCCATCCACATACCTATTGTTATAGTTTTACTTCTAATTCTCCTATAGTTGCATTTTATAAAAATAATAAAGCAAGAAAACGAAAATAAAAATGTTTTACGTTAACAAGTTACCGCGTCGCGCCATTGAAGCACATTTTTTTTTTAATTGCGTTGCAAGCGCAGAAGCTTAGGCCCGCCAAAAAGCCAAAAAAAAAGTAATTATTGTGAATTATGAATAATTTGATATTTCACATACATATATACCTACCTATATAATAATTCAGAAGGTTTTAATCCATGTATTTAACTAAATACGGAGATATTTCTTTTTAACGCATAATAAAGTTATTATGCGGCTTAAAACAGTGTACTTTGTTCGAAAAAAAAACTCCCTAATTCGATAAAATTTGAATGGGTAGAAACTTAACTTGATGGAGTTATCTCTCCATATCTCTTTATCTTCACCATACTAGTTCAATACAATACGTAAAACGAAAATGTACGCGTAGTATTTAATATCTTGGATTATGAGCTGTGGGATAAGAAAACCGTTACGAGCAAGTGTGTTGAAATAGTACATTACTGCAGAGACCTGCAAGTCCTTATTCACGCCGAAGCTTGTATAGTGCTTTTTTCAAACATGCAATGAAATAAACAACAAAACAATCAAAGATTTATTTTTAGAGAAATTATAAGTAAACACAAGACAAAAACTAAAACTAACGTGTGTGTATTAATATTTAGCTATATTTTAACTCAGTTTTAATAGAAAATACATTTTTTTATACGCATTGGTATTGGCAGAATGTCATGATGTGGGACAAAATGTGGAATGGAAATTAAAAAAGAGGACTTTTCCGGCCTAGACCTTTAACATTTGTATGAAATTCCATTAAGAATATCTTGCCCTAGCCGCACCTGAAACGCCATCCTTCACGGCCTATTATAAGGAACATAACATCAATATTTCATTGCATGGTTGAGAAAATGTATTTTTCATCACACCTGCTCGTAAATAGTTATATTATATGCAAGCATACTTAGACTTAATGAGCTGTATTAAGCCCATGGTCTTAAGGCCGTCCCCTATGCCAATGACCTCGGCGATTTGAGCTTTCTTTCCCTCCCGCTTCCATTCCTCACCGGTTATACAATACGTCAATAAGCATAAGTTGCCACCTAGGAAGAGCTGCTTGTACTAGGACGCAACCCTATAAACTACTAGTGCCATCTTACACGACTGGCCCCCGTCGCCCGCGCAGGCATCTCGAGCCGGCGTTTTCGGAAAAATGCGAGTAATAGCTTTTTCTCGAAAAGTACAAAACCTATCCAAAAATTAGTAGATGCGTTTAAAGTTAACATAAATATATACTGCTTGTCTTAGTTTCTTGTACTTACGACGCATAATAAGGGAGTAGATACAGATTTAAGGTAGAAAAAAGGGTTTACGGTTATTTTTTTTTCTCTTGATGTATTATGTTTTTCGACAATTTAGTAGAACCAAATGTAGACCAAATACCTAGCTACATTATATATTTTCTTCAAGCGTTGTGCTTGGAGCTGAACAAAGCCTATTCACTTTAAAAACAGTGAAATATCAGTGAAACAGCCGGGTAGCCCCTTAAAGGATTCTCATACTACTTTACCGCCCGCCCGGAGCTCCCGGAGCACCTGCCCCCCCACGCGTTCGCCGCGCATAGTCGCCGCTCACTCCGGAGTACTGTGGACTGTGGTAGTGTAGTAACACTACCGCTAATAATTATTGTTTCTTGGTCTGCCTAGAAAGTTGATTTATTTCCTCGCAAATGTGATGAAAAACATTGTATGTGTCACGGGCGGTACAAGAATTACGAACGTGTGCTAAAATTAATTAAATTCACACTCGTTCGTAATTTCTTCTTTACCGCCCTTAATACACAATGTACTATAAAGTATCGACATTTTATAACAAGTCGGCGTTATGGCATGAGTCTCAATACAAATACAGTTTATAATAAAAAAATAAAACTAGACTGTGACCTATACCATACGAGTCAAGTAATACTAACGTGAGGCACATAAAGCATATTATACTTCGTATCCAAATCGAAGATTACATATATTTACTAGCAGCAGTACACGGTTATGTGCTGTCCTTGTCACACATTTAGAGTTATAATATTATTCAAAAAAACTGTTTTCGCTCTCGCCCGCCGGGTAATTAGGAACGGCAGCGCTCCCAGCGGCGTGGTTGATCATTACATGTTTTTGTGTCTGTCCGAGTCACACGTATTTTCTCGCAAAAATAGTGTTTTAGTGTATATCTATTTCAGATTGAAGGATTAGGGTGAGTGATTTTACACATCTTCAGAACGATGAATTCAAATTACAGAATAAAACCGCGGCCTAGTTGCCGTTTAACGAATCTTCTTTCGGAAAGTGATTTTGTCCAAATGTTTGATTTTGCTTTCAATATATGTGTGGTAGATTACAATTTAAAACCGAATGTTAGTGTGGTGTATTAATCATATAATAACTAAAAGAATAGATCAAGGAATATTTACTTTGTTCGAAATAATGCTTTTACATCTACCTTCTTTTTTCTAAGTAATATAAGTAAAGTACATGTTAAAGGCACGGGTTGTTGTTCGTAGATTAACATACAAATTTAAACCTAATTAAGAGAACTTTAAGGTTCGTTATGTATTTACGCGTTATAGTATTTACGCGTTATAATTCGTATCAGGTTTGTGTACCAGACCGTATACTAAAAATTGCGCCACACGCCATACTCGAGGGTTAGCCACTTACTTCTAACCCTGGTATTTAACGAAAACAAATGTAATCTCATCTACGCAATGATTTCATCTACCTTTCCAGAGTTCTGAGATAATTATAGTAATAAGTATTGAAGTATGCAATGCTAAAAAATTATGAAAGTCGACATGAATTTCACAAATTGTAGTAAATTCGGTTAACAAAATGGCATCTAAAAGTAATTTAAAGTAAAATAGCCATAGAGGTTCCCTCATTTATCTATAGTTTTGTTAATAAAAGCTAGCTTATGGTCCGGATGTTGCCGTTTCGAATATCGTCGAGCCTTCGGGACAATATAGGTATTTTAGAGGTTCCCCATTTTATCCCTAAAAGGGAGGTATGACCTCTTCAATTCTTCATGTTTGTCTTGTATTATTCGTGAAAGACAGCCTCGATTTGTCAGCTAAGAAGTACACATACTTATAGCGCTTCTTGTACGTCGTCTACCTACTTCATTTATATGAACTGTCATAAAAATATACTCGCTTATAAAGAATCATGAGCTCGCTGAAATAAGTAACAATGACTACAATCAATAATTATCATCATAATGTTGCAGAGAAAAATTGTAAAATAAAAATAAGATAGGTTTCGTATAAACTACGTTCCTATTTACGAGTAAGCCTATTTCAGGTTCTATCAAGGAAATACTACTTTAATGAGTCGGAATATATAATCTTGATCATGTTTTAATGAAGTCAAAATACTATGACATTGCGATTTTGAGTCAGTTAAGGCTCTAAACTAAAGGGAAGTGTAACCGCAGCGGCAGTGCCGTATTACCCTGTTCCGCTAAATAGCGCGAATGCTTGCTGTAGCCGCTGCAGGGGTTTAATTTGCGACCTAGTGTCTATACGATTAAAGAAGGATAATTTATGTTCAGAGGTGTATTCTTTGAGTATAGGTAAGTTATTTAAGGTAAAGAATAACTTTTTTGTTTTGTTCAGACTCGAAAGAGGTTATTATTTTTTTCCCTCATATTTTAGATACCGTAAACCGTTCAATATACAACGATATAACCAGGTCAAAAATATGATATTTTGGTTTAGGTAAAAATTTACAAAATACAATACCTACATAATATGCGGAAATTACAGGTATATTATGATTGGTGGTTCTTTAACAAATTGCACACCTAAAAGGTGTTCAATCGCTTTCCTGCATGCTCGGAGCGAATAACGAGAAAACTGGTTAAAGACACAAAATAGTTAAAGTTTTTTGTGGTTTTTTGCATAACAATAATACCTATACTTACTGATTTTCTTTATCAACTTTACGTATCCCCATCACGAAACAAGGATAGTTTGGTTCGGGAATTTGAACCAATATCTGACGGCGCAGTCTTGCGAATTGTTGCGGTTAGTAAAAACGAATTACAATGCAATGCAATGCATGAAATTATATAAATCATATGATTTTTACATATACATATTATAATAGAAGTATTGTAATTTGTACATGTAGGTAGTGAATGTTGTGGATCACATTTTTATGATACCTACATATAAAATTGTAGATGATATCTTTACGATAATAGGACTCAACACGACTTAATTAAAATTAAGTCGGATATTAATATGGTCGTACGTACCTACTATTAAAACCTCACCGTTTAGGAAGGTGGTAACCAAAACGGAATATTTTTACGAAGCTGAGTGAGTTTGCTAACAAAAACCTCATTGGAGAGTAAATGGTTTTAACCCAATTGAATTATCACGAAACTAATATTCCTGTTTATTGAAAGCATGAACCGATATATACTGAAGTAATACAAACAACGACTTAAATTTTGATTTATAGTTTCCTAGAGAAACTTCATATCATATATATATACACATATATATATATACGAAACGAAAATATATTTTTTTTTCGTAGGCTATATCGATGAAATAGGCTTAATCTTATTAAATACCCTACGCTGCTCCGCTTTAACAGCGCCGAGTTACGTGACATAAATCGCGTGTAAATTTGTATAATTTTGCTCCGTTTCAACAATTATGCCACAAAAATTGTGTCAAATAAGCTTGCTTTAACAGCGTTGAGCTTTAACACATTAATTATGTCAAGGATCGTCCGCTTTAGCAGCGTTGAGGTACTCCACATTAATTGTGTCGAGGATTCCAGAACTTTGCTCCGCTTTAACAGCGTTGAGGTACTCCACATTAATTGTGTCGAGGATTCTAGAACTTTGCTCCGCTTTAACAGCGTTGAGGTACTCCACATTAATTGTGTCGAGGATTCTAGAACTTTGCTCCGCTTTAACAGCGTTGAGGTACTCCACATTAATTGTGTCGAGGATTCTAGAACTTTGCTCCGCTTTAACAGCGTTGAGGTGCTCCACATTAATTGTGTCGAGGATTCTAGAACTTTGCTCCGCTTTAACAGCGTTGAGGTACTCCACATTAATTGTGTCGAGGATTCTAGAACTTTGCTCCGCTTTAACAGCGTTGAGGTGCTCCACATTAATTGTGTCGAGGATTCTAGAACTTTGCTCCGCTTTAACAGCGTTGAGGTACTCCACATTAATTGTGTAGAGGATTCTAGAACTTTGCTCCGCTTTAACAGCGTTGAGGTACTCCACATTAATTGTGTCGAGGATTCTAGAACTTTGCTCCGCTTTAACAGCGTTGAGGTGCTCCACATTAATTGTGTCGAGGATTCTAGAACTTTGCTCCGCTTTAACAGCGTTGAGGTACTCCACATTAATTGTGTCGAGGATTCTAGAACATTGCTCCGCTTTAACAGCGTTGAGGTACTCCACATTAATTGTGTCGAGGATTCTAGAACTTTGCTCCGCTTTAACAGCGTTGAGGTACTCCACATTAATTGTGTCGAGGATTCTAGAACTTTGCTCCGCTTTAACAGCGTTGAGGTACTCCACATTAATTGTGTCGAGGATTCTAGAAGTTTGCTCCGCTTTAACAGCGTTGAGGTACTCCACATTAATTGTGTCGAGGATTCTAGAACTTTGCTCCGCTTTAACAGCGTTGAGGTACTCCACATTAATTGTGTCGAGGATTGTAGAACTTGCTCCGCTTTAACAGCGTTGAGTCTCTCCACATTCATTGTGTCGAGGATTGTAGAACTTTGTTCCGTTTTAACAGCGTTGAGTTTCTCCACATTAATTGTGTCGAGGATTGTAGATCTTTGCTCCGCTTCAACAGCGTTGAGTTACTCTACGTCAATTTTGTTGATGATTGTACAACATTGCTTCGCATTAACAGCGTTGAGTTTTTTCACATTAATAAAATCGTGTTGAGGATCGTACAACTTTGCTCCGCATTAACGGCGTCTCCTATTACATATTCTACAGGAATTGTGTAGAATGTAATAAAATTTTACTCCATCAGGTTGTTTTTACCATGATGAGACTTCTCTTCAATAGTAGCATTCCGATTATCAAGATATAAAACACTCCACGTGTCTGTTCTTTATTATAACAATTATTTACAAAAATAGTAATTCTCTTGCTGCTGTAGCGTACTGGTCAATATTTCGTTATCCTACAGTAGAATCGAAGACACCTGCCACTTTTTTATTACAACGTTCTACTCAATAAAAAAAAAAAAAAAAAAAAAAAATCAGACGAATTGAGAACCTCCTCCTTTTGAAATATTGAAGTCGGTTGAAAAGGAAAAACTTACCGTATTAACCATTACCAACCACTTGAATTATTGTTTGGTCTCAGTATAAATCTGTATGTATATTTTATAACAAGATTTCTTTAGTACTAATCTTGCAATGAAGAAACTACTGATAGCTTGTTTTACTAATTATACAACTTGTTTTTGTCTTCCTTTTTTACTTCGATATGAAATACAGGCATATCTATAGTATACAATCACTATGCAGGGATTCGTCAGTAGAGTTCAATTAAATGAACGAAGTATAATTTAAAGCAGGTATATTCAAGTATATATAATAAGATAATACACACTCCAGTGTTTTGTTTCACCTAAAAGGTTATTGAAAGTAATTTCATTCTTTATTAATGTCGTTCCTCACTTGGACACGCACAGCATGTCATGCATAAGTCCAATCTAATAAAAATATTCATATAATATTTACATAATAGTACCGTTTTATTTTATTAGGCACTCATGTATGAAGCTAATTATCAGGAACCCATAGGAGCGTACGGATTTGACTTCGATATTTTATTTTATTTTTCCTACTTATATGTAGTATTACAATTCTCTAAACATCTGCTAGTAAATATATGTAATCTTCGATTTGGATACGAAGTATAATTAATAATCAAACGAACTTACCTGTGAAGTTTGATTGGAATTATACGAGTATCCAAATCGAAGATTACATACTCCCACCCTCCCAGACCCTAAAAATTAAAATAAAATCGTCTCTGGTCCTAACACAAAAATATCTATGTGCTCTAAAATAATGATCAACCACGCCGCTGGGAGCGCTGCCGTTCCTAATTACCCGGCGGGCGAGAGCGAAAACAGTTTTTTTGAATAATATTATAACTCTAAATGTGTGACAAGGACAGCACATAACCGTGTACTGCTGCTAGTAAATATATGTAATCTTCGATTTGGATACTCGTATAATTCCAATCAAACTTCACAGGTAAGTTCGTTTGATTATTAAATATACTACGAACACTTAAGTAAATGTACTAAAACGGTAACCTAGCCATAACCCGGGGTACCCGCCGAATGTAAAGCAGTACGCACACGGGAGGCCCACTTGATGGGATTATATGATTATGAGATGCTTTTTTCATGTTCCCATTCTATTCTTTTAGTACGGTCCATGTCTTTTATTAAACATTTTTCGTGTCGATGCGTCCCGAATAATGTAGGTGGGTTTTTGTTAGTCTTTTGTTTTATAACGCAGTAATAACAAGCCAGATGTGGTAGTAAAAATATTTTGATTTCCCAAAATATATATTAAAATAAATGTAACCTAAATACCAATTTCTGTAAATTTCTCTGTTGCTCTTCTTCATCAATTTTCATCGTTCGATGAAACAGATACTGTGTATGATACCGTTAACAATTTGAAGTCTTCAAACGTAAGATTAAAATTTAATCAACACATGACAATGACAATACGTAGCTCACTCGATAAATTTTGAGATGCTCGAAATTTGAAAATGGAACGCACCCATGTTATATGTTTTTAAAAAGCAAATTTATTTAAAAATAGAACACTAGTATCCAGTACACTCTAATTTCAAAAATAGATTAGTTCCAGTTGTTTTGCTACAACGTTTTCCGTGGGTTTTCTTTGAACTGAGCTGAACCGCGAACATTTTCGTGCTATGATATATTACGATTTTAAATTCGGTTTAACCGAACAACTGACTTTGAAGCGATTACAATCGGCATTAGGAGACTCTGCTCTGCTCCATCCCGGGCAACTGTTTTTAGATGGTTTAGTGAATTTAAAAGGGGCAAAACCAACCTCGAAGATGAACACAGAAGTGGTCGCCCTCAAACAGCAGTAACTGCAGAAAACGTATGGACTACTGAAATGTTAGTGCGAGAAGACCCACGAATTACATACACGGACATCGAGAAGATCCTAGGCATTAGTTCTGGGAGTGTTAATATCATCCTACATCAACATCTTGGAGTAAGGAAGCTTTGTTGCCGTTGGATCCCGCGTTTGCTCTCCGGAACTGAGAAACAGGCTCGTGTGGATTGGTGTCATGAAATGCGTTTAAAATTCGAAAACGGAACATCAAGACGTGTTTCTGAAATCATTACTGGGGACGAAACATGGATTTATCAATATGATCGGAAAGTAAGCGGCAGTCGTCAGTATGGGTGTTCTCAGAGGGCAAGTTACCAACAAAATTACAAAGACCTCGAAACGTAGGCAAAAAAATGGTGGCTAGTTTTTTTTCTCGGGGGGGACATCTGTCGACTTCAGTACTGGAAAATCATAGGTCTGTTAACTCGGAATGGTACACTACAGTAGCATTGCCGCAAGTTTTCCAAGCAGAGACCAAAGGCTGGACTTGGAGGCGGGAGAGGAGACCAAAGGCTGGACTTTGGGGAATGATGCTGCATCACGAAAACGCCTCTTCACATACGTCCCTCAGAACAAAGGCGTTTATTGCAGAAACTGGGGTTGAAACCTTGCCTCATCCACCCTACAGCCCTGACTTGGCTCCCTGCGATTTCTTTTTGTTCCCAACAGTGAAGGAAAAAATAAAAGGCAAGTTTTTTTCGAGTGCCGAAGAAGCCGTGGCTGCCTATGAAGGAGCGATTTCTGACCTATCCGATCAAGACTGGCAAAAGTGTTTCCAAAGTTGGTTTAGACGAATGGAACTTTGTATAAAGAACGATTGTTTAAAAACAAATTAAAATCATTTTTGCTTACAAAGTGTTTTTATACAGTAGATGAATATTTATTGGATGACGATGAAAGATATTAGTCATACTCGTAATTATGTATTTCGTTTTCGTTTTTGACATTCTATAGTGAAAGTATTAGGATAATTCCTATTAACGTTCTGCTTATATATATGATTTAATATTGTACGAGTATTATGATATAATGCTTAATTTTTGACGATGAAAGATATTAGTCATACTCGTAATTATGTATTTAGTTTTTTTGTCAATGTTTTCAATGTATGAAGTGAAAATTTATTTAATGTATAAATTAAATAGGCTAACTTATAGATTTAAGTAGGTTAAAAATTCAAACACAATGTATATTGTTTTATATGGAATAAATTGAAAAATATCAAAATTGATGGAGAGTATTTTGAGAAAATGTAAAATAAATAGTGTTTATATCTTCAATAGTTTTTTTGTATCTCAAAACTTTTCGAGTGACCCGTATATGTATGTATTATAAAAAAGTAACAAAGGCTATTAACACAACTTAGCACTTGAAAAAGGTTAATTGAATAGCACTAAAAATCACGCTGTAAAGTTATTAAAATTTCCTGTTCCTAACAATCCTAAAATAGTAGATTATGCAACAGTGATAAGGGTAATAAGGGTTCTTAAAACTGGAGGGTTGCCGTTACAAAACGAGACAAACAATTATGAGCAGTTGCATACGCTAGTTTTTCTACGACAGCTAAAATAGCGTAAAAAGCAAAATATAGAAACGTGGCAGAATAGGGAAGATGTTGTGCCCACTATAGAAATAAAAAATAACTGTGTATGTATGTATAAATATTGTATGAAAATCCATAGGAGCAGTGTTCTTATGCAATACCATAGACAATGTTACAATGTATACTTGTTTAATATCGCTGTCAGTCGTCTAATTGACAGATAGAAGTGCTGGAGTAGAAAAAATAACATTATTTACCCAAAATCGTATTTGAAAACGTTAACTTCAAATACATAACAAAGGTTGACCTTTGCAACGAATACCCTCCAGATTATTATCTAAGCAGCATATTTTCCTTATCTCCGCAGCTTCAGACAAATTTTGTAAAAAAACGGTAAGTACCCAAGTTACAACAATAACGTGCTAAATTAGACTAAACCACAGTAGAACGGATGACTCACAATAGAACGGGGCGGGGCAGGACGGGATAGGATGGAACAGGACGGGACAGGACGGGACGGGACGGGACGGAACGATCTGCCAGTTTCTATAGAAAACGTCACGTGACATCCAAGGGGTTCCGAGCTATCACGGGATTATTTCTATAGAAATTGAGAGATCGTCCCGTCCCGCCCCGTCCCGTCCCGATCCATCCTGGTGTGAATCATCCTTTAGGAAGGCGTCTCTTTAGACTAGTTTAGACGAACTTCGCGTTTCATAATTCTCGTCTGTTCCCCTGTGGCGGTTCACTCCTTAGCAAACAAACTTAAAAAACCTCCTTAAATCTGTTGCGTAGTCTGATTGTATTGTATTGGTTGGTGTACACTGAAAATAGCGCGCGGAGCATCGTAATAAACGGGTCAAATTAGACTAACACCTACCTTTGATATTGTCTTGTCTTCATCCAAAGTTGATTGATCTCCTGCATTATTCATCGGCGAATTTTCTCGAATGTCCATTTGGTTAGGGATCGGGGAAAGGTGAGAATAAATATACACGGTCGAAGCCTTTATTTTGAAAGCGGTATAAATAAGTCAATCGATTTACGTGTTGAAGTAGGTTGCGGGTTAAATTAACTACTAAGAGGATTTTGACTTTCATTGATAGCTGTTTCAGTTCAGATGTGACAGATATTTTGAGTGAGGCATATTTCATTTTGGCGAGCAGGATTAATTAGGGCTGCTTTTACTTCAAAATATGTAGAGTTATCCCAGTAGATTAATAATGACCACGCCTCTTGGCCTAGAATCTTCGTTCATCTATGTATCTCCGTGACTTACCTTCTTTCTGGAAGGACTGCGAGTATATTTAGCTTTAGCTCGAAGGTGTTGTGATTATGCCCTCGGGGACTCGGCTTCGGTAGCGCGGGAGCTACTCAAGGTCTGAGGAGCTTCTAATAGCGCAGTGTGATTCTGGCTCTTTCTGACTCACCTCCTTGCGGGAAGAACTGTGAGTAGATCAGCTTGAACGTGTCTTCTTTGACCACGCCCGCGGGACACTCGGCCTTGAAGCCGCGGTACAGGCGCTTCAGCTCGGGCTCCGTGAAACGTGTGACGCACCGCAGGGCCGCTATGGAGTCGGTCTGGTAGCGTGGGAGCTGCTCAGGGTCTGAGGAGCTTCTAAGAGCGCAATGTGTTTCTTTCTGACTCACCTCCTTGCGGGAAGAACTGCGAGTAGATCAGCTTGAAAGTGTCTTCCTTGACCACGCCCGTGGGACACTCGGCCTTGAAGCCGCGGTACAGGCGCTTCAGCTCGGGCTCCGTGAAGCGTGTGACGCGCCGCAGGGCCGCTATGGAATCGGGTCGGTAGCGCGGGAGCTGTTCACCCAACTCCTCGAGCTCGGAGTCTGAAATTAAGAAAACTTGCGGTTAGATCTATGACCACTTAATATTGTTTTACATAAACATAATATATTGTAACAAAAAATAAATATTGATAGTCGAAACCTAGTACCGTTACAACTAATTTAAATGAATCACTTTAAAACGGATTTAATCGCATATAAAACTTCATCCCGATATTTCGAGTTCTTTATACAACTGGTTATCACTGGTTATAAAGACTCTAACCTAAGCTGTTAACCTGTTTTAAAGTTTACTCATTTATAATGCATCCTCTACACATATCGGCAACGTGAAATTTCGAAAGTTTTTAAATTTAAAAATAATTATGAAAAGTTTCGTATACTTTTAGAATACGTAACGTTTCTGTGCAGAAACTTGTTCCAAGTTCTATTATAACTTTTCAGAAATTCCAAGCACTCTTCGCAACTTGCATGTCATAACTGTCATAAGGCATATTTAGCAACCAACAGATTTAGTTTCACGTATCGTTCTTAATACCTATTTTTTTAAACTTATAAATTCGACTGAAAGTAACAATACAATACAATTCAATGTCATCTGACATGACATTTCAGTGCCTAAAAATAGCCACAAAATACTATTGTCATGTGAAACTTACGTCATATCTTTCAAGAGTTGGCCGTATCGTATATAAGCCAGTGCCAGATGATGCCCCATTAATAAGGTTTAAGGATCGTGAATGAATACCTACTACAAGCCTTATCCTTTTTCATCCTACAATGGATGTCCGATGTATGCCAGCCTTCGTGTAGCTTCCACGGAAATGAAAAGATTCTACTCATTGTCAACAAAGTACTGTGTTTATATGGAAATCCCAACATAAAAATGTTGGACACGCATCATTAAATTAAATGTCCTTATTTTGTAATTCTATTCACCTGGGATCTGAGATTTTTCTTATAAATACCTATTTTATGTGATAATCATTCTGCAAACTACGAGTACCATACTTTGATTAGCGGGTCGACTTTGATAACAACTTCCATCCGCTACTTAAACGCTCGTTTAAACGAGTTGAAAAACGCCAAAGCAATTTTTTTTTTCTTTATTGGCTTCACTGATAGTTGCTCCAGCGCATAGTAACCGGACACGTGTGTAGTGCTACTATTTCGTCTAGAAAAAAAATATTAATGGTAAGTACGCTTATTTTACTGATTTTTAAGGTTAAAAAACTTTGACTATACTTGTGCCAATAATAACTACATGTGTTTTTTAAGGTGTCTTATGTTAATCAGTGTTTATGAATGAAAAATGAATGAATGAAAAATTTATTTCAGGCAAAGCCCATAAAATTATTAGTATTCCTTAGCTTAAAATATTATAACTTACAAAACTATTGTTATTAACTTACACAGTAGGTAGTACATGACAAACAGCTATTTAATAACAAGCACCCCAGATAGACCTTACCGGATGAGAACATTAAACACCTAAACATTAAATTTATATAATAGTACAATGTCAATGTAAATTTGTCAATGTTTTTATTCGTGAACTTGAAAAAAAATAACCTCAATCCGATAACTTATACACGCGCACGTTGCCGGGGAATCCATGGCTCGGGGTGTCTTTGATCACTTATACGTGGTGAAATTGATCAAAAAAGGCTGATTATATCTGTGATTAAAAGGTATTCTAAAGTGCGTTTAAGTGTTTTTATACCTGTTCAAGCGAAGTACCTACGTTTTTTTTGCAATAAATAATCTAACAGAGCGCTTGTTTGTTTCATTTGGTATGTTATCAAAGTAACCCCACATATCAAAGTCATACATTATGAATATAAATAACGCAAAAAGTACTTAACCGATTTTTATTTTTTAATTTTTTTACGAGCTTTTAAACTGGGTTAGTTTCCTCTCAATATAACTTTGATCGTGTCGTTTTTTTTTTGACAAAACTATAAGTCCATATTTTTTTTATTTTGTGTATTGAAAGAAGAGAAAAAACCGATAATTATATTTTAATTTCATATTTTTATGTATAATGGGATCGTCAGAAATTAGTGTTAAACTTCAAAATTGATCAAAGTACGGTACCCCGGTTTACGGTATTGAAATTACGCTGACAAGCATACATTTTCCGCCCTTGTATCGTAATGTACTATACTTTACTCACTTTCCAGCTTATTCTAAAGCCAATTTTTTAGTTCCGGAGGCTAAATTGACGTTACGTGGGTTATATGTTTATTACATCTCATAAATAGTTATGTACATGTTTTTAAATGTTTAGTAGTTTTAATAAATGATTTTTTCGTTTATTTATTTACTTCCTTTCCTTAGGTTAGGATTTTTACAATACGTATATAAAAATAAAATAAAAAAAATAACATAAAAACAATACATAACAAATACATATTACTTATCTGTCTGCCAACAAACCAGTATGTGGTCTGGCAGAAGAATATATGTATTTAGAAGTAAGCAAGATCTGTGAATAAACGTCGTATTTATTTTTATTTTTATTTATAAAAAACCTAACCTGGAGTGCCGCCGGCAACAGGGCAGGGCCCAGGCTGCCGGTGGTTAGGGCCGCAAAGAAAGGAACTGTCGGACTATGCGCGCAGTGTCCAGTATTACAGCCTTCTGCATCTGACCCTTGATCCAACCAAAACTTCGTAGCGAGAGCCTCTCGAGATGTTGGTCGAAATTCTTCGCTATAAGACCGTTCGCTGAAACCAAAATCGGTACAATGATCGCCGAATCAACCTCCCACATGGCGGTTACCTCGTGGGCCAAGTCTAGGTACTTGCTGGACTTGTCCTTCTCGGCCTTCACGAGGTTCTCGTCATGGGAGATGGTGATGTTGACGAGCATGGCCCGGCGGTGCGATCGATCTATCACAACGATATCAGGCCTATTGGCTACAATAGTCCTGTCCGTGATGATAGAGAGGGTGGCACGCCCATTTTCGAAGAACGGGTACAGTTAAGTCTTGTACTAGTGGTACGCCAGTTTGTGGTTCACAAGACCATATTGAAGTGCAAGTTGCTGGTATATAATTCTGGCTACGAGATTATGTCTTTGCAAGTACTCGCCGTTAGCAAGATGAGAACAACCGGAAATAATTTGCCTGAGTGACTCTCCGGGACGGCGGCACGCCGAACAAATATAATAAAAATATGTAATATTTTTGCGTTAATAGTAGGTTTTTAGTTATATTACGCTTTGGTAAAGTAAAGTAACATTAAAACTCTTCGGTAAGTAGTCATGAATTAGGACAAAACTAGATTTCAAAATAATTTTAAAGAAAAAAAACCGACTTCAATTGGACTTCCCGGTATAAGTTAAGTAAAGTAAGCGAATTATTGCTAATTTATGTTTTTGTTTTGTTAATTTTCCTTACATCGTATTTAAAACTTACATACATATTACTACCAGGGTTCAGCATCAGCTCCATCTTGTGAACTGCTCTCCTAATTGCTCGTTAACATGAGTCGATTGACGAAAACAGCACACGCGTATGTTTCACCAAACCTGAGTTCCACTAGGTACTGCCAGGGTTCAGCATCAGCTCCATCTTGTGAACTGCTCTCCTAATTGCTCGTTCACATGAATCGAATCATGAAAACAGCACTCGCTTATGTTGTACCAAACCTAAGTTCTATTAGGTACTACCTGGGTTTAGCATCAGCTCCATATTGTGAACTGCTCTCCTAATTGCTCGCTAACACGAATCGAATCATGAAAACAGCACTCGCCTAAGTTGCACCAAACCTGAGTTCCACTAGGTACTGCCAGGGTTCAGCATCAGCTCCATCTTGTGAACAGCTCTCTTAATTGCTCGTTAATATGAATCGAATCATGAAAACAGCACTCGCCTATGTTGCACCAAACCTGAGTTCCATTAGGCACTGCCAGGGTTCAGCACCAGCTCGATCTTGTGAATTTCTCTCCCAATTGCTCGTTAACACGAGTCGAATGACGTAAACAGAAGTCGCGTATGTTGGACCAAACTTGAGTTCCACTAGTTACTGCCAGGGTTCAGCATCAGCTCCATCTTGAGAACTGTTCCCCTAATTGCTCGTTAACACGAGTTCAATGACGAAAACAGAACTCTCGTAAGTTTTACCAAACCTGAGTGCCATAAGGTACTGCCAGGGTTCAGCATCAGCTCCATAAATTCCTCATGATATCCATCATCCAAATATAATTAAAATCAAATAGGACTACCTCGAAAGCATTTCGTAACAAACCAAAGATGAATGTCTCAAATCAGAAGATATAGCTGGGGCCCGCGAATTATAGAGCAGTTCCTCTTTGACATCCCTGGTCGTCATCATCAAGTCTGCTCCACTAAACTGGTAGGTTTTGTAAAGAAATGCACGAGTTTCTCAAAAAAATACCCAAATTACTATGCATGTGCCTTTCAAATTTGAGGAGTTCCCTTAGTTCCTCATGGATCCCATCATCAGAAATGGATACTTTAAGAAACCAAAAAAAAAAATTCAAATCGGTTCAGTAATGGTACTTTTTCCAGTTTTGCACCACCTACTGTATGTATACTTTTCTTAGTGTAGTGTCTCCTCTACCCAAAGGTTGTCTGGAAGAGATTGCTCATTAGCGATAAGACCGCCTGTTGTTTGCCTCTTTTTCATGTGTAATCTATACCAGTTTGTGTTATTTTTGTTGTTTTGAGGTGCAATAAAGAGTTATTGTATTGTATTGTATTGTATTGTAATGACGGAGTTCTGAGGTAACATCCATTAAAAAAAAACAGCAAACCAGTGCTTCCTAGAGAGAACGTGAATTTGTGTGGTGACGATTTAGTTAGTGGACACGGTTAGTTCGGTGTGTTTGTCGTTGATCCCGTCGGACGATCCGATGATTCAGACTCCCGCAACGACGGCGCCGGATTGCTCGAATCAGCACGCGACGCGCGCGACCCGTTACCTACGCCGGTCTCGGGTAGTGATACCCGAGCCGCGAAGGTGACAACACCACTCTGTCTGTCCGACGACGACTGCCCGATGCCGTCGAATCATGTCACGCCTATTGTGATAAAAATACGTACGAGTAAGTGTTAACCGTTGCAATTTTATGTCAGTATGACTCACGAAAGTTTAAATTATATAAAAAGCATATATCACAAAAACGAAATTCGTGCACGCGAAGCAGTAAAAAAACTCACTTTTTGATCAACTATATTAAAAAACTATATAATACATGTTTATTTGCTACTTATTTGCGGTACACATGTAAAAAAATTAAAAGGTTATAGTTTTTTTATTAGTCTTTTTTCGAAGTGTAATAAAGAGAGGCATATAAATAAAATAAAAAAATCTATTGTCAGGTTTGGTTTGCCAGATTATTTTACATTTTGTCGCTTATTTACAAATACACCAAAAACTGTAATTAAAGATCAGCTCTAGTTGTTTTAAGCTGGTATCATTATTTTTACGTATAACATTTGAGGTTGTCATTTTAGTCTCCGGAATAAAATATTTTTAATTAACAAATAAAAATATATGTAAACTAGAAAGTAATATTTATCTTTAAATAATTTTCTTTCAATTACCCGACTTCGTGTATACGAACGAAGTAGCTCGTATCAGCAAAGAGTTCTCAAACCCGTCAGCGGTTTAGTTTTCTTAGAATAAAAATCCTGCAAACATATTTCAGCATATACGTTACATTTTGCGGATTTCGCAAGATTTATTGCGAATGTTTCCAAAGTAGAGGTTTAAGTTCCGTTTATTTGAGAAGTGTTGCGGGGATCGACGTAAGAGAAGTCCCGGCTTTTATGGCTAAACGGGACTTGAAGATGCTTTTATTTCGTCGAAGTGATTTTTAAAAAGCCGACCCAGTTTGTACAAGTGCTATTAGTCGAATGTCTAATATTATTTTGTTTACGCAAGTGACATTAAATCAATAATAAATAAATAGATTTGAGGACAATCTCACACAGATCAACCTAGCCCCAAACTAAGCAAAGCTTGTACTGTGGGTATACGAGTACCAGGCGACGATATAGAAGGTTTTTCCCCCCGAAGGGTAAAAAACGTATATTTAGGATTCAGCCGAAAGGCTTGACCCACTGTGAGATAACCCTTCGAAACACCAGCGTCATCTAGTCTTAGTTAACGGAATCAATCCAGTTTTGCTTACTGTATTGACTCTGTGGTGGTAGTAGGGACTCAGCGCGTATGCAGGCGGCCATTTTATATTCAGTGCCGCTTTAACCCATTCAGAGCCCATGACGACGCGTTGTCGTCATGCCTCTACGCATCATTTTCGCTACAAAGCGGGAAATGCATGTTATCGGCTACGGCGTAGCGCTACGAGAAATCGTTGGCCGTGAATGAGTTGAATTAAGGCGAGGCGAAAGCAGCCGGCAAGGTATTCAATGGTAGGTCAAGCCTTTCGGCTGAATCCTAAATATACGTTTTTTACCCATCGGGGTAAAACTAAAATAAACATCAGATTAAAAGAATGCTCTAGATAAGTTAAAAAAAATCAAAATCAATTGGGGTGTCTGAGGTTTTGAGTGATACCGGAAACAGGGTGTATACATAGGAAACGTCCATAACTCAGGAACAAATAAATACACAAATAAATACCCTTACCAGGATTCGAACCCGGGACCTCCAGCTTCGTAGACAGGGTCACTAACAATTTTGTCTAAAAAAATACGTTTGTTGCATTAATATTCGGCGGAAACCTATAATGGATTTTGAAGTCGCATGCTTTTCATGGATGTCGTACTATTAACCGAATTATTTTTTATTTATCAAATTTTACATATTTGAATTTGTAAATAATACATCCTTTATTTTAAATATACTTATTCTATAAAATTGCTGGAAATTATCGTTTGGTAATCATAGTTCACTTTCGGACCTATAGGCGTCAAAGTTTCACGGAACCAATTTGCATATTTTGACGACTCAAGGCATTCAAAGAAAACCCGGAATAGATGTAGGTAAGTCGGCAGCCGGAATGGCAGCTGCGAACAAGGGAGTTTATTGTTTATTTAATGAATGCAGCTTCTGTCAAACTTCGGATCTATTCCAATTCGGATTCGGATTCCAATTCGGATCTATTCGGGTATAGAAGGGCTGGCAGTTGGGAGATATTCGCCGGTCAGCACTGGCAAGTTGGCAACGATGATGAACACTGCGCATTTGTAGTCTAGATATAGTAAGGTCAACCGATGGTAATTTGGCGGTAGATATTTGTACCACGATCTTAAATTATTACCACTACGCAGGTTAGATTTTTTTAATGGGTCAGTGAGGGTACAGCTACGCGAAAATTAATGATAATTAACGACGAATGGTATATTAGGAGGTAATCCAGAATTCCAGATTTAGAAACAAATTGCTGTCCGCCGACAGAAAGGTTTAAAACATAATACCTAAGTATCCCAATTGCAATAACCAGTAAATTCTTTACAGGATCATACTAGATTAGTGCTCAAAAAGTGCATTAGAAACGCCAGAAGCTATAGATTTTGGCATTTTAGTCCAAACTGTGGAGTCGAGCGGTGGGTATAACAGAGTCAGGGTTCGAGCCCGAGGTCATGAATTTTTCCACTTTTCCATTCTTTCTGAGAAAATTGGTATCGCTCGCCGACGTTTCTGCTGCAAAATAATAGTTTAGTATGGGGTAGCACATTGTTAGTGGGGAATATTGAGATATAACTGGAGCCAGTTGAGACTCCACTTGCCGATTAAGAAACTAAGTCATTTCTTACGGTAGATGTTGCTAAGATATTGTGGAAAAATTCGGGGCCACGGGTGTGGTCTCGGTAGTACAGTTGGCAGAGCGGTGGGCTGGTATCCCAGAGTCGCGGGTTTGAGACCCGCCCAAAGTCATGTATTTTTCCACAATTCCTCTCTTAATATAATGAAACAAAATGTCATTAGGGCTAAAAGCCATGATGCGGTGTCACAAATCTATGTGGAATGAAAATTAAAAAAACATAACTTCCTTATGAAACTATGAAATTCCTTTGTTACAGTTCTCTCGAAGGATTTTTATAGTGAAAGTATGTATAGTCTGACGACCAGAGTCTAACAGTACAATTTTATAAAATTTATATGCGACTCTTTTTTTCACTCTAGTTGTAGAACTATACAGGGACTTATGTAGGTATTAGCCTCGTCGCTACATTATTACTTTATTATATCCAAATATGTTAACATTCCTTAGACCTTTAACTTCCCTTTTCACTGCTAATTTATAACATTGTAGAAGGGTTTTCTAAAAACTCTAGACACTATCTGTCTCAATCGCACCAATTCTCTAAAATAACAGAGTAAAAAGGACAGTGAATTCGAACACAGAAAATCCGACATCCCGCCTGGCCAACGATTATTCACGGCCGCAGCGTGTAACCGACGTGAAATAATAAGCATTGGAAGTTTCTTTCAGACAGTACTAATTAGCTTTCTTTTAAGGCGGATCTGTAAGGAAGTTTTAATTAACGTATTAAGTAGGTTTCTGGGTTGATGAATATGAATAAAGTTATGATGTTAAGGCGGTCTAGTCTTTATACCTAACACTAATCTACCTCTTAGAAAATAATAAGTCTTCTTCCTAGCGTTTTCCCGGCATATGCCACGGCAGATTTGACGTAGGCGCTAGTTTTACGAAAGCGACTGCCATCTGACATGAAACTTATTAGGATTAGTCCGATTTCCTCAAGATGTTTCCCTTCACAGAAACGAGCGAGCCGAAAGGATTTGAACCCGCGACCCTCGGATTGAAACTCGCACGCCTTACTGCTGAGCCACCAACGCTCCTAAGACTAACCCTCACTGGGTCACTAATGCTTTAGGAAGATTTTAAGTATGGAAACTCCACTAAAAAAAAACTTGGTACCAGCTGGTGCTGCCAAACTGATTTAAAACCATTCAAAACAAGTAAAATTAAAAAAATACTTTGGGTTTAGGTATGCAATCGAACGCAGTAACAGTAGGTTAGAGAGGATCATACTATCTTTTTCTTACGGGGTGATAATACCCGAAAAAGGGATGGATATAGTTTTTTTGTCCTACTGTTACAGCGATCGTTGGCTTATCTTATCAGACTATGGTATTCTTTAGTATCTATGGTCTAAGTCAAGTGTGCATATTTTACTAGTTAACCTGAAGATATTATAGTTTAGGGCGACAAATTAGAAATACATTCAAACGTGTTTTGTTCGACGTTATCAGTCTATTTAAATTTGGTTATTTTTAACCCATTTTTTGTTTCAAATTACGATATTATTGGTTGTTTTTAGGGTTCAGTACACAAAGGGTAACACGGGACCCTATTACTAAGACTTCGCTGTCCGTCCGTCCGACCATCTGTTATCAGGCCGTGAACCGTGATAGACAGTCGAAATATTTACAGATGAAGTATTTCTGTTGCGGCTATAACAAAAAATACTAAAAAACACAATAAAAGCAATATTTAAGGGGGCACCTGTATAACAAACGTAATTTGTTGCTCGTTTTTGCCCGATACTGATAACGGCAACAGGTAGACTCTTGAAATATTCACAGAATATTAAGTTATAGACATATTAACTTTAAAAATGAATACTACCTACATTGAAATTAAGCTAATATAAAAGGGCTCCCATACAACTAACGTGATATCTCTGCCGTCTTTATAGATATGTATAATCGTGTATACCCTTCGTGCACACTTTTTTATTTTAACGTTATGTGGCAATGTGCCCCTTTTACAGGATGTAACAAAAATAGATGGGATATTTTTACAACTTAAGTGTTTAATTTGTGTTTTTAATAAGAAAAATTGGCAAATGTATTCTTAAATGGATAACACTTATATGTATTCTATATCTTGTATCAGTAGTATAAGTACTAACTATTAATTTCTACCTCCATTAAACCGTTCAGAATTCCGCACCGTACAAATCGACGGCAATCGTCGTGTCTTGCGACTAATTGGCGCTTGCCGAATTCATCAGAATTCCCGTTCCATTTCCTATGCAATTAGACCTGATAAGGAGTAATTTATTGCGGTCTCGACGGTACAGTTGGCAACAAAGTGTTTTGGTGTTTAATGGTTCGTAGAATTGATCCCGGAAACAGCCAGTACGATGTGTGTGACTTTGGAACGGAAATTGGGGAATTGGGACTAAAGAAATGGGATCGGACACTTGGTGTGGGGGACTTTTTTTCAAAACTGACTGGTCAGATATCATGCTTTTGCAGTCTAGTTATAGTTATAGGATTTAGTTACCTTTTACACTACTTAGTTCACCGTATAAATGTATTTATTGAATATCTCAAAAAAATATATAGTTTGAACACTATATTCTTAGAGAAATTAACTCGAGTTAACCTGTAGAATGTCCCCGTAAAGTTAATGGAAAAACAGGATGTACCTATAGGTGTGTAACTTTTGACCCGAGATTAGCTGCCCATATACGTCCGGGCATATCCGCCAGATCTGCCAATAAATGTATGGGAAATTTGTCTGGCGGATGCCCCGCGGACAAACCAACTATTGAGATCTGACGGATTGACGGATTGCACATATCTGGCTGGCAATTGTGTGACAAATCTTGGCTTATAAGTTCATTAAGAAGAAGGTACTTTCTTAAGGTAGATGTTGCTAAGCCCCCCCCCCCCTAAGGCACACACGAGGGATATGATGGAGAAGTTCGGGGCTACGGGTGTGGTCTCGGTAGCTTAGTTGGCAGAGCGGTGGGCTTGTATCGTATCCCAGAGTCGTGGGTTGGATTTCCGCCCGAGGTTATGATTTTTCCCGTTTTTATATTAAGTTGTTTGAAAACAATGACTGTACGAGGTATATTGTAGGTATAATGTTATTAAACACTGGCTTGCCGGTCAAGGACAACATTAATTACAAGAGAGCCCGGTAAATTTTCTTAAGTAGGTAATATATTATTTTCTTCGTGGATCGGAAAGTCATCGAATAAATCCATAAAACTGAGAGCAAATAGGTATTCGTGACCAACACACAAACAAAATATCATTAGCCTGTATCAGAACTGGGACCTCCAATATAAAAAAAAAACGGCCAAGTGCAAGTCAAACTCGCGCACCGAGGGTTCCGTATAAAAGTAACTAAACCTAGAAGTAGAAATTTGACGTCAGTCACGTATCGACTTATTGGGTCAGTTTGTATACCAGTTTGTTTTTCCTAGATTTTTTTTATGACGTAAACTAACTTAATTACATAAATTTAAAGAAAAAAAAAACTATCTAAGTCGGTTAAATTTGAACTTTCGTTCCGAAAAGTTTTTTTTATTTAAAAAAAAGGTAATGAAGTTGCAACGTTATATTTTTCCTGTAATGTTTATAATCATATTAACGTATCACAGTATGTTTTAGTAGGCGCAGACTTGCGCACAGTAAACACGGTATATGTTTACGCCTAATGTTGCAGCATAGACGCCGCAGCTTCCACTATAACAATATTAACACGAGCGCTAATTACTTCCCTACGCGCGCTCTTATCGCTGGGCCACCAACGCTCTTCCAAGAAAATGAACTATCAAACTTTAAACTGTTATTTTAAACGGTAAACTTCTATGGAATTATGCCGTTAATACTATCGCAACTGACGTTAATACTATAAAATACTAGCATAAGTAAAAAGAAAGAGATAGTATTATAAATAAATAAATAAATATTATGGGACAATCTTACACAAATCGACCTAGTCCCACGGTAAGCTCAATAAGGCTTGTGTTGTGGGTACTAGGCGACGATATATATAATAGACAGATACATTTAAATACATAGAAAACATCCATAACTCAGGAACAAATATTCGTGATAAACACGCAAACAAATGTCCTGACCGGGATTCGAACCCGGGACCTCCTGCTTCGTAGGCAGAGTCACTACCAACTAGACTAGGAGGCCGTTAAATTATGTTCTTTATGTTGTACTTACAAGTTAACCTGGCTAACCACCTTTGCATGTAGAGACAACATGAATTTGATTTCTTGCTCTCGATGCCGTAGGCGCACAGTAAACACGGTATGTTTACGCCTAATGTTGCAGCATAGACGCCGCAGCTTCCATTACAACAATATGACACGAGCGCTAATTACCTCCCTACGGCGCGCGGAGCCTGGTTTAATAACAGAGCTTTATCGACCTGTGTATTTACTAACGTACAATGTACGTAGTTCATACGCACAGTGCCGTGGTAAACCACTATTTTAGTTATTATCGCAACTTAAGGCAATAAAATAGTATACCAGCATCAAAAAATGTGGGAGATAGTATTATGTTCTCTATGCTGTACTTACAAGTGGAATTTGCTAACCTATACAATATGAATTTGTTTTCCTACACTCGCTGCCGTGGGTGGAGACTTGCATACAGTAAACACGATATGTTTACGCTTAATGTTGCAGCAGCTCCCATTATAACAATATTAACGTGAACGCTAATGAAACCAGGCTCTGTAGGGAGGTACTACACTACAAGCCTGGTTTCATAAGAGACTTAGGCGGATGTCAGGATTCGATTCCCAACGTACTCCGGTTTTTGAGTGAGATAACGCTACGCGCGTATATAGCGCTGACCCCCTTTCACGCCCCCAGTGTGATATCCGCCTTAGTGCTTTATCGACATGTTATGAGTATGTAGGTACTGCGCAGCGGTTTATAAGCGGCATTTCACGCGAATGTCCCTTACAAAATGCGATTCTTCTAATACATCCAAAAATGCTAGGAATGTGATTTTTGTCTGATAATATTTCATGACTTGGCTAACAAATTGGTAGTATTTTCTCGAGCTTTACGGATTTCATTGAAGAAGCTGCATTCTGCTCTCTCATTCTATATTCTGGTAGAATGCACTATCATACATTTACTTTTATTTCATATCTTTATGTATGTACATATGTAATCTATGGTCTATTAGTTGTCTAAAAAAATATTTACATTAAATTAAATTGATCATTTTTAGAACGGCTTAGTCGCGTTTATTAACACCATGACCCACGTTTCGAGTTCTAAAGTGTTCAATTTCAATGAACAACAATCGCGGAAATAGAAGACGATATTATTTTAATTAAATTAATTTTAAAATTGGGAGATCGTTTCTTAGCGTAACTCTTGCTAAAATTCAGTCGTAGCACGTTGTAGCCGGTAGCATGGGCTTCTCGTAGATTCGTGACACCAATCATATTCTTATACAGACAAAAATGCTTGCTGGCTAAATTGAAAGTGACGAAATAAATATTTTGATTCAATCACTGTCGCACCAAAAGAGAAAGTTAAATCGTTTAATATCGGAGACTGTACCGCGTACAAATTTATCTTTGGTCATATCCTCGGGAGTATAAACGGTTTCACTGCTCGTGTGCGTAAGGGTTGCCACCTGTTTCACGGACCCGTAGCCCAACTCGGAAAAAAAAATCCTTTGTCGGTCGTACCTCGTACCTAATGCACTTACATGATATGTCTATATGTTTGACATGTGTACACATGTGTCTATAGATGCACATTTCTTATGTGCATCTATATTATGTTAATTATACTTTTCATATCATTTCATTACATAGTAGTAGGTATACTATATACAATATTCTGGTATTAACAGCAGTAAATTTTATTAGGCGGCAAGTCAGATTGCTGTCAATACTAGAATATTGTGAAGAGCACAATTTTCTATTAATGAGTAAAAAACGTCTAGTTGTCAAATATAATACACTCAATCTGGTAAAAGAAACTAGACTGTTTGTAGTGACAACCCTGACTGTAAGTGTTAAACTAAACGCTACTGGGTCCGCGTAACGAACTGTAAAGAAATATGAGCGGTTTGTCGAATTCCGCTACAGTTTATAAGGGAATATATGGTTTGAAAAATAAACTTGTAGGTATTTTTTGATATGAGTACCCTTTGGCAATAACAAATCATGTTTGCAAAAAGTAAAGTATATAGTGCATAATGTTTTGCAATCGTATTTTTTCGGAAACGCTCCTATTTGTCATGCTACTTCCATCGAGCTCGGTACTGTTGGTACTGACACTAACTCATTATTTTTATTTTTATTTCTGTTTTTTTTTAAGGTATTTTTATAAGGTAGTTTTTTTATTTTATTCTTAAGGTAGGTTTTTCATTTTTAGGTACCATAATTGTTATTTATTTATTATAATAAAGAAAATATCTAACTCAAATAGCATGATACGTTCGGGTTTTTCCGTGAAAATACGAGGGCACAACATTATGCACTACATCTGTATACAGTATGTATCTCAACGATGAACAAACCTTAACCTTAACATTGTAATGACGTGCATTTGGTTTTTGTAACATCCTGTAAGGTTTGTTTACGTTTTTGATTTTTGACGGTACATGCGTATTGCGTACTGTTGATATGTAGCTAGGGGCAAGTAATCAACATTGACGTCGTCATGTCAACGAACATGCGCTGCGAGTACTGTTTCTAAGTAACCTAGGTAATCATTTAAATAATGGCTGTAGTCATAGGCAACGCGCAAGCGCTTTGTTAACTTTTGTAACTAGAAAAAAATCCAGACGCCTATCTGTCAGTAGATAATTTAAGAGATGTCATTTATACTATTGTAAACAAATAATGCAGAAGGGGTGCAAAACAATAATAATAAATATTTTTTTTTTTAGTTCACGTAAAAACTGTTTATTTTTGATGAATTAGGTACCATGTCATATTTATGATCTAACGATTAACGGGTTTCTTTTTTTGCCTTTCGTTCTGATACATACTGTATAGTATATTACGTGAACCTATTTAATTAATAATGTTTGTTGTGTGTTTGGATGTATAATGCGAAACTTTATTTGCATAATACATACAAACACAAAACATTTTTATGATGAAATAAATATGTATTCCAATGCAGTGATTGAAATGAAGTAGCAAAGTAGCGTAAATAATTATTGGTACATGAAGTGTAGGTATGATAAATGGGTAAGTACCATAAATGGATTGTAACAGCTACACGAACCATGGTTCGCAAGAAACTATTCTTATTGTAAATTTCAGTTTACAGCAGCATTAACATTCCTTTTCTACGCATACCTACTAGTTGCGTTACGAATTCGTTTATGCATCAATCCGAATAAATGCATACAAGTGTCATTAATAACACTTTAAGGAAAGAAAATACTTATTTAAAATATAAATCACCTGTTTTCCATCGGTTCTGTGTTAGGTTAGGTGTTAATGATTAAGTGTACGTATTTGTTACGTAAGTTATTTAACCAATACGACGCAAAAACATTTTTTTAGCGTCAAGAAAATTACGTTCGTATCCATTTTATTTGCGCGATAAAAAAATAACGACAAAACGACTCATCAAAAGAAGTACAAGATAAACAACAAACAGGTGGTGCTTAACGACCGAACTTCTTGCTTACAATTCGTACCCGATCTTGTGGAAATAATTGGCGACGTGTACTGTGTGTGTGTGTGATTGGTGACTGTATCTTATTTGCTCATAAAGTTGTTACCAATTTATCTTTTAAGGAATAGTTATAAAAACAATGAGTATGATTGTTTGTCATATTTATTTATTTATTTCCAAAACCGTTTATAGCATACCAGTTAAAACCAAAGCACTGCAACTATGAAACACATTAAAAAAAACATATACAACTTAATACTACTTATAATTTTATGTAGGCATTCGGCAGAGGGGTAGGCCTGTCTCCGTCTCGTACCTACTCAAAGTTTTCTAGAGATATACCTACCGATAGAAAGAGAAAGGGGCATTAATTATAAGTGTCGCAAACCTCGGCATGAAAGTGCGCACCTATTAAATTTTGCCACGTTCAAAAATCTGCAGAAAAATAAATTGCTGTAATATTTTACACTAAACCGCTGCCAAGAGATCCAGTTTTCTGATACTGTCTAATCCTCGATCTTCATTATTTCGTAGTCGCATTGTCAGTGTACTTAAAATGGGGTCAAAATTTTATTTACTTAAATTAAAATGGAGTGTCCCATAATATTTATTTACTTCCATAATTATGGCCCAATATCGGAAGCGTCAACACGCTAACCTTGTATAGAATCCCGAAGTTTTCATTAATTTTCGCTAAAAGATGAACCTTAATTTTCGCAATTTAAGCAATTGCAGAGGATCCCTTGTAATCCACTTGATATTTGTAAATGACTTCAAGGCTATTTAATTTATTATTTAAAGGGTACGGGTGGAAATTTTTTGACCCGGGTATGTCCTTAAACTACGTCCAACAAGTGAGGTAGGGCACAGCGAAACGTCATCTCGCTTGAATCTGGAGCAGCCTGACTGGGGAAGTACCTCCACCTTACAGAATACCGAAGCCATAATAACATCACTACTTACTTTGTAGGTATGTGGTGTTGTGTTCCTCACGGTGAGTAAGGTTTCCAGAGCTCCAATCCCCCCAACCTCCCCCTTAATGACGATGACAGCGCAGATTAATAAGCTACCCCAGGAGGGTACCAGCTGCTCTAGCGCTGGAGAATCCCTTTCTGGGCTTCCATGCTCAGGTACTGTCGTGCCTGAGCGTGGACGCTGAGAGCGCCCCGTTTCGTACTCTGGGGGGGGGGCAAATCCGCGCTCCGCCATCCGCCATCCTCCCGAGGCAAGAGCAAGACGGCTACGGCAGCCCCTGCCACGCTCGCTGTGGATTTCTGCAACATCAGGGGTTTGCATTCTAATCTTAATGCTGTCCATCATCACCTCGAGACAGCTAAGCCGGCCTTGCTTTTTCTGACAGAGACGCAGATATCGTCTCCAGCGGACACAAAATACCTCTCCTACCCTGGGTACGAACTAGAGCATTCCTTTCTGCCTAGGGCTGGAGTGTGTGTGTACGTTAGAGGCGATATCAGTTCTCGTCGCCTCAGCAATCTTGAAGGTAGGGACCTTTCCACCTTATGGCTACGTGTTGATTGTGATGATCATCCTCGCGTCTATTCGTGCCTCTATAGGTCCCATAGCGGTGATGCCGAAACTGACCGACTCTTGGAGCAGATTCAAACGGCTGTGGATTCAGTGCAGCAGCAGATCCCATCCGCTGAGATCATCGTTCTTGGCGATTTTAACGCCCATAATGCCGAATGGCTGGGCTCCAGCAAGACTGATCATGCGGGGAGATCTGTTCACGACTTTGCTCTGACCTACGGCTTGACACAACTGGTTACTGCGCCTACGCGAATCCCAGATGTGGAGAGCCAGGAACCTTCCCTGTTGGACCTTCTGCTGACTTCTCACCCGGTTGGCTATGATGTATCCGTTGCAGCCCCTCTCGGTTCCTCGGATCATTGCCTCATCCGGAGTACAGTGCCTCTCACGTGCCCGCCGCGTCGGCGAGTTGCTTGTAGCCGCCGTGTGTGGCACTATAAGTCAGCAGACTGGGACGGGATGCGGGTGTTCTTTGCGTCTTACCCGTGGGGGCAGGTTTGCTTCACGCCGGATGATCCTGATATCGCTGCTGACTCTGTTGCTGACGTGGTGCTTCAGGGAATGGAACTTTTCGTTCCATCCTCTGCGGTACCTGTTGGTGGCAAAACCCAGCCTTGGTTTGATCGCTCCTGCAAAAAGGCGTCTCGCCGAAAGCTGGAGTGCTACCAAGCCTGGGTAAATGCAGCGGCGGTACAGGATGTAAAGACCAGCGCTTTAAAAAAGGAGTTTAACTTTGCCTCCAGGTCCTTCAAAAGAGCCATTGCCAGAGCAAAGTCGTTGCACATTGGTAGGATTGGCGAGAAACTAGAGCGTCTCCCCTCGGGAACTCGTGCGTTCTGGTCTCTTGCCAAAGCTATCCAGGGGAATTTCTGCACGCCGTCTTTTCCACCTCTGCACACGGGAAATGATTCGTTGGCCCACGACGCAAAAGACAAAGCCGATCTACTGGGTAAGCTTTTTGCGTCCAACTCGACTTTGGATGACGGGGGACAAGCGCCGCCGACTATACCGCGGTGCGAGAGCTGTATGCCAGATGTACAGTTCCGCCAAAGCTTTGTGCGTAAGGCTCTTCGCTCCCTCGACACCCATAAGTCCAGTGGGCCTGATGGAATCCCTGCAATTGTTCTCAAGATGTGTGCTCCTGAGTTGGCGCCGGTCTTAACGCGTCTTTTTCGGCTCTCCTACTCTTCTGGCGTAGTCCCGACTTCGTGGAAGTCAGCTTTGGTGCACCCGATCCCTAAAAAAGGCGACCGCTCAAATCCATCCGACTACAGGCCGATAGCTATAACCTCCCTTTTCTCTAAGATTATGGAGTCCATCATCAATCGTCAGCTCCTCTGGTACCTAGAGGATCACCAGCTGCTGAGTGACCAACAATACGGTTTCCGTAGGGGTCGTTCGGCTGGTGATCTTTTAGTTTACCTGACACATTGCTGGGCACAGGCGATAGAGAGTAAAGGTGAGGCACTGGCAGTTAGTTTGGATGTAGCGAAGGCCTTCGATCGCGTTTGGCACAAAGCACTTCTTTCGAAACTTCCATGCTATGGGCTCCCCGGGAAATTATGCGAATGGGTCAGCAGTTTTCTAGCAGACAGAAGCATTAAGGTCCTAGTTGACGGTGAATGCTCAGACTCAATGTCTGTGAATGCTGGTGTCCCTCAAGGCTGTGTGCTATCACCCACGCTATTCCTCCTGCATATCAATGACATGTTGCAAACTAGCGGCATTCATTGTTATGCTGATGATAGTACGGGTGATGCCTCCTACACCGGCCGCGCCAATATTTCCCGGGAAAACGTCATTGAGAGCCGGAACAAACTTGTGTCCGAAATTGAGACCTCCCTAAAAGAAGTCTCAGATTGGGGTCGACTTAATTTGGTCCATTTTAACCCTACAAAGACACAGGTTTGCGCGTTCACCGCAAAAAAACTTCCGTTCGTCGCGTCACCTCGTTTTGAGAGCACTCCCCTATCTGCCACAGCCAGTATTGGAATCCTTGGCGTTGACATCTCGAGTGAAGTCCAGTTCCGCGGCCACCTAGAGGGTAAGGCCAAATTGGCCTCGAAGAAGCTCGGTGTGCTCAATAGATCGAGGCAGTATTTCACGCCGGCCCATCGCCTACAGCTTTATAAGGCGCAGGTTCGCCCGCATATGGAATACTGCTCTCATCTTTGGGCAGGGGCACCTAAGTACCAGCTTCTTCCTCTAGACCGCATCCAACGGAGAGCAGCTCGAATTGTCAACTGCCAACGTATTTCTGATCGGCTTGATCCCTTGGCGCTGCGTAGAGATGTGGCCTCACTCTGTATTTTCTATCGCATGTATTATGGGGAGTGTTCCGAGGAATTGTTCGGATTAATCCCTGCCGCTTCTTTCCGCCATCGCCCTACGCGACAATATTTCCACTCTCACCATTTAGATGGTTGGCAGTCCTCAACTGTGCGCTTTTCCCGAAACTTCCTGCCTCGCACAGCTAAACTGTGGAACGAACTGTCGCCAGCGGTGTTTCCGGACCGATACGACCTTCAAACCTTCAAGAAAAGAGCGTACTCCCACCTTAAAGGCCGGCAACGCACTTGCGACACCTCTGGTGTTGCGGGTGTCCATGGACGACGTTAATCGCTTACCATCAGGTGATTCGTTTGCTCGTTTGCCCCCTATAGCATAAAAAAAAAAAAAAAAAAAAATTAACGTAGGCATGACGCGCACGGGCAGAACTGTACCTAGTTATTTTAACTTTTAAATTTAGCATTTTACGCATAATTGTGAGTTTAGGCGGCCATTTTGTTTATAAATTTACGTTCAGAAACCTTCCGCCTTCGTTCGTGTTTTTTTTTTTTTTAATACTACGACGGTGACAAACAAGCATACGGCCCGCCTGATGGTAAGCGGTCACCGTAGCCTATGGACGCCTGCAACTCCAGGGGTGTTACATGCGCGTAGAAAATGTGAAAATGTGTAGAAGTTGTGAAAAGGAACTCTTGCCCGGCCCCTTTCGTTTATGATATGAAATGGCATTTATTTCAGACTTTAAGCTGAATCTTTTCATCTCACTCGACAATGGATGCTGGGAAGAATTATACATTGCCAGCTTATATTTTGCATGTGTACCAGATTTCGTCCAAACCAATTCAGCTGTTTTAGCGTGAAGGAGGAACGAGTATATCAATCTCTCGCTTATATTAAAATAACATGTAAAGATTATTCTAGAAGGAATCGCTAGACGTAAGCTTGGGCTGTAGGATTGGAGGTACGCACCTTAATTATTTTTGCGAAATGCGGACCTTAACTGCCGTGATCGGGTGGCTTAGTGGTTATGGTGTGCCGAAAATGCAGGAGAACGTAGGTTCGATCCCTGTTCTGCTGCAGGCTATGGTCACTTTTTCTTTAGTATATGACATCTATTAGGGTTCCGTACCAAAATGGTAAAAAAGGAAACCTTATGGTATGACTATGTCTGTCTTTCTGTCTGTCTGTCTATCACATCGTTAAATATCTCGAGAAGTACTAAAGTTACCGATTTGCAATTTGGAATAGTTATAAACAAGGTTAACCCCGACACATTGGGAGAGGATAGTACGTGGCGTAGGGTCATGGTATTGATAAACGCGATTAATCCGTTCTAAAGTGTTTAGTTTCAATGAATAACGACCGCGGAAACAAACGACAATATTGTTTTAATTTAATTTGAATGAAAATTGGCCGATAAAAGAGGGGGCAAATATAAAAAGTTTAGTTACTGGGTCATATGTTACCTATCATTTGAAATTTTATTATTTTATTACAGTGAACTCAGGGTTAGCCGCTAACCCTGCGTGGTGCAATTGGGCCTTAAATGGTCAATTTATAAGGAGTCTCTGGTACAGTCAAGTCTGTGCACGTAGCCACTGAGACCTGGGCCTATCTCCCATCTCTGTCACACTTGCATATTGAAGTGACAAAGAGGTATTCCCGTCAATGCTAATTTTCGATGTTCGTGGTAGGCGTGCTGTCCATTAATCGACGTAGTATTTGATTCATAGGTATATACAGAGTACAGAATACAGAATACAGACTTCACTTACGCCTTTAGCTTCACTTGTTGATAAGGTTCAATTCAAAAATAATCTTTATGGCATTGGCGCCTTATGGGTTAGCGACAAAGTGGTACCTTTCACTGATAACGATCACATATGTGGTAGTTGGTGGCACCGACAACTATCTATTGATATTCAGACATTCCAGCCTCCGGCTGGCGTCGGAGTTAAAAAAACAACACCAACAGTGCTCATATATTGTATGAAAATCCATAGGAGCAGTGTTGTTATGGAATACCACAGACTACGTTATAATGTATACTTTTTAACGACCTCCTAGCCTAGTTGGTAGTGACCCTGCCTACGAAGCAGGAGGTCCCGGGTTCGAATCCTGGTCAGGGCATTTATTTGTGTGTTTATCACGAATATTTGTTCCTGAGTTATGGATGTTTTCTATGTATTTAAGTATTTATATGTATCTATCTATTATATATATCGTCGCCTAGTACCCACAACACAAGCCTTATTGAGCTTACCGTGGGACTAGGTCGATTTGTGTAAGATTGTCCCATAATATATATATTTATTTATTTATATTTATTTATTTTAAATATCGCTGTCAGTCATCTAATTGACAGATAGAAGTGCTGGAGTAGAATATTTTTTAAGAAAAAAAACCGACTTCATTTGGTTCCCGGTAAAAGTGAAATTTTGAATTTGTTTGAGTTAGCCAGTTTACTTCACAAATATCCAATACACCGCACGTGTACGATTGAAAATTGAGGAGCTTTCTTAATGTCCCAGGGCTTCCATCATTACATGTGAAGTATAATCAAACGGAACTCCCTTGTAGACCTTTAAAACAAACAAAATAACAATGTGTTAAATTGGATGACAGACTGTAAATTATCGAGCAGTTTCATTATGCCATCCCTGATTATCAACATCAGGTCCACTCCAGCAAAATGATGGCTACAGTAAGAAAATACCTAAGCTAATAATTAGCTTCATAATTATTATGAACACCCTCTAATCACAATGAACGTGCCGTTCAAATTTGAGGAGTTCTCTGAATTCTTCTAGAACTCCATCATCAGAATATAAATCAAATCAAAAAGATGAATGTCACAACTAGGATAATAAGTAGAGATAGGTTTATTGACCAGTTCCACTTTGCCATCCCTGGTCTTCATCATCAGGTCCACTTCATCAAAATGTTAGCTCCCCCAAAACAATGTTTTAGTTACTTAAGGAAACCCTCAAATCAGAATGCATGTGCCGTTAAAATTTGAGGAGTTCTCTCAATCCCTCATGAAGTCCATCATCAAAGTAGAACTATAATCAAATAGGAATATCTTGAAGGTATTTCTTTACAAAGAAAAGATGAATGTCTCAAATCGGATGATAGAGCTGGGAATTACCAAGCAGTTCCACTTTGCCATCCCTGGTCTTCATCATCAGGTCCACTCCACGAAATTGATGATGTTCGTAAAGAAATGCTCGAGTGTCTTAAGAAACTACCCAAATCATCATGCATGTGCCTTTCAAATTTGAGGAGTTCCCTCAGTTCCTCACGGATCCCATCATCAGAAATTGATTTAAAAAAAAACGGGACAAACCTGGAACCATCTATTTTCAGACACCAAAATATTTTTTAAAATCGAATGATAGTCCTGGGAATTACCAAGCAGTTCCACTTTGACATCCCTGGTCTTCATTATCAGATCCACTCGACCAAATTGATGATTTTCGTAAAGAAATGCTCGAGTTTCTTAAGAAATCACCCATATCGGCATGCATGTGCCTTTCAAATTTGAGGAGTTCCCTCAGTTCCTCATGGATCCCATCATCAGAAATTGATTTTGGAAAAAACGGTACAAACCTGGAACTATCTATTTTCAGACAATTTTTTTTTTAATCGGATGATAATCCTGGGAATTACCAAGCAGTTCCACTTTGCCATCCCTGGTCTTCATTATCAGATCCACTCCACCAAATTGATGATTTTCGTAAAGAAATGCTCAAGTTTCTTAAGAAATCATCCAAATCAGCATGCATGTGCCAAAAAAAATATTCAAATCGGTTCAGTAATGACGGAGTTATAAGTGAACATCCATTAAAAAAAAAATTATAAAAAAAAACATTCAGACGAATTGAGAACCTCCTCCTTTAGAAATATTGAAGTCGGTTGAAAACATTCTTAAATGCGTTCTTACCATACCCATTACAGCTCGTACGTGTTAGGGGTTATGAACTTTTGATTAATAGGTTATTTAATTGCCAGAATCATGTCAGAATGCTTACATGTTAATTGGCATATGAGTTTGACTGACCTTGGTTTTACTTTTGAAGCTTCTTGCGATTCCTTTTCTACGTCGGTGGATGACATTGATGACAATACATTTTTAACTAATAAATCCACCTGAGACCCGAATGTCACAAATAAGTACCCATTCATATTTATCACTACTACAACTAGATTTTGAGGGTAAGTAATACTCGCGTTTTGTGGTTCAAGTTGCATTTATTTCCTGAGGGGCCTAAAACATTATAATGTCGGCATGCCAAAATCACATGCCAAATTGGCGCCATTGTAGCGTTTTTTTAAGAATAAATAAATAATGAAATAATTTATGGGTAAACCACTAATTATTGTAAATTACGAAAAGTTAATAAAGTTGAATGTATTTTAATAATTCTCAACGTTTTAATATATGTATTCATCTAAATACGTGGATATTTATCTTTAACGCATTAAACACGTGGCTAATAACAACAGTGTATTTTGTTTGAAAAAAAAAAAACATTGTTACGCGACAAAACTGTGTAACTGTGTATGTTATACTTAATTTTCAGGACAAAAACTTTTGAGTTTTTTTATATAAACTCTGTGTTCCTCTACGATTTAAAAATAAACAAGTCGGTGGAAATCCAGTTCTATGGACACTCCCCGGTACTGACTAAAATAACCAAATTCTATATCTCAAAACCTTTTCCAGCATACATACGGTATACTGCGGAGCGAGACTTGTGTATTTTTTACATGTACGTATTGTTTTGGATGGCATCTCATCTCCTTTTGTAGGCAGTCTTCAGTTTTTATACATGCATCCCATATTTATACTGACATCGTAGTGTATTGTACCTACCTGTAAGTATAATATTTGTATGAGCTACATAAGTCACTTCCTAATCGCATTTACTTAAGTATATGGAATTACAAACCGTGGGTGCCTATTGGTAGGTAAGTCAATTGCAATTTTTTTAAATTTTCTATGACTTAAACTACTTACATTTAAAATTTTGAGCTTCTGGGTAGCTAGAAGTACCAAGTCACATGAACAGAAAGAAATACTTACACATAACATGTCACGGAAAATTAGAGGTAAATCAGCGCGAAATTACAGGAGGTTGAAAATAGCCTGAATGCCTCCAAAAATGGATAGTACGGCTGTGCATTTGATTTGCTCGACTTGTTGGAGATATTTTGTCACAAATTCAAGTAAAACACCCATCGCATACTTTCTAACTCAGATTTACCAATATTACCCACTGGTCCCATTCCCCATAATATTTAAAACCGACTTTGCTGAAGTTTTAAAAGAAGAAGTTTAACATTGCTCTTTGCGAGTTTCCTGTACGGCCCTCTCCTTTGGGCCCTAAAGTCATTTAAAGGAATATGTAATGGGTCACGTAAGGAAACGTGAGTTTAACTTTTTTTATTTTACCATGAAAATGTATTGAACACCGCATAATTTTATAATACCTACTTCTAATATGGGTCGGGCATTTTCATAAATCGTATTATGTTTAGTGTTATTCGGACTCAACATTCTTGGTTTTTCTTAAGTATTCGTTTTAACTTAAGAATACGTATGTTCCAGAAATAAGTAATAATTTTCCACAAATCAAACTAATTTGTACTGAATCTAAGCAGAACAATGAAAATTCAACTGTTCCCAAGGAACCAGCAAGCAACGTTTGTTACATATCTCAACAGCAGCAACATTTGTTACATATCTCAACAGCAGCAACATTTGTTACATATCTCTCAAGGATTTCGTCACGTCTGCCGCACTGCGTCTCATTACTGATGATAACTCGATTTGAATAGAAAATAACAGTTTTGGGCCACGATTCGGCCGCCGCCAGGTGTGCGGTACGGCCGTTTCGGCATACTTGCCAAAAGTTTCTCTAACTCTAACTCCGCTTTTTCACCGTTAAACCAGTATAAGTATGAATGGCGACTATGCATTGTTATTATATGTTGGGATCAAGATATACTAGAGATACCCCCCAATCCAGACTGAAGGTTAGTGAATAAAATGATACGACCCATCGGAGTGGCGGACTGGCAATAGCCCAGAATGGTGAAAGTTTTTCTACATGGATTTTGTAGGGTGTAAAAAATTCTGAAACTTTAGAGACGCATAAAATTTGGAACTTGTGGCAGGTTATTATTTTGATAAAATACAGTCTAGTAAGGTAGATTTGTTCAAAGTTCCCTTTTTTTATTTAGTTATATTATATGTATTTACTCAGAATCGCGAGCTTTTTCGATTCTAAATAATAGGAGAAAAAAAGTTTCCCAAGATTTGTTATTTGTCATTCAGTTAGCATTTTTTGTATGGCGATAACGGAATGGAAAGTTTGAACAATATACGGAAATTTTGGGGCATTTGGTTTCCTATTAGGATCGAAAGAGTTCGCGATTCTGAGTAGAAATCACGTAAATAAATACCCACGTACAAAAAAAGGAGGACATTTTTTTATAAAATGGCCCATACACCCCAAGATGAGCAAATGCGAAAAGAACGTACTTAATATGTGTAATGATGCTAGATCATTACACATATTAGTACCTAAGTACATTTCACGTTTGCTTGTAACCGGAAAATCTTCGTATTCATCACATCACATCGAAACTATTGAACATACCAAATAGTTCACAATTAATAAATTATCTCTAGCAGGCCCAGAACTTGATATCTATAGTAATTAACAAGAAACAAGAGGGTTCTAAGAAAACGAAATACTTGATATCTTTAATTAAGTAACCCAACCCAACCAATCTCAATATTGAAATATGCCTCTTGTAATATAAATTGACTGTAGGTATTGTTATTAGGGCTAGCCCTGAATGACGAAGGGCATTACAGGCAAAAACATTCTATTATGCCGTAAATTATTGGAATATTCGATCAAAAGCCGAGTCACATTGTCTGTGGCGGGTGAAATAGAAGCCCACCCTCGAATTAGGTCGATAAGTCGGTGGCATCTTTGTCGGACAGGTCGTCTTAATAAATAATAGCTTGTGAGATTTGTTATTAGGGATAGTGGTATGAAACAATGGGCACGACAAGTGAGAATAGTGTGTAAGAGCGGCTTCTTTTCATTTACTCCAAAACAATGTGAAAGATGAAACGTACAAGAAAGTAGTTGCCAATTTTCATCGACCTTTCCAAGGAATTAAAGAACTTTATCTTTCAGCTGTAACAAATAAGATTTTATGTAAAATACATTTTTTTCGTACCTTTTGCTTCGTGTAAAGAAAATATAAAATCTACTCAAGATACATTACGTCGTGGTATTCTTTTATGTAAATAAAAATATCAATTGTAATAATAGGTATAACAGATAGCCCTTTGTGCAGAGCATGCATGAAAGAAGAAGAAACAACAAAACATATTCTCCTAGAATGTAAACAGATAGAAGCATACAACATAAAACAAATACTTAGGGACTCCAAACACACTAAAGGAAGCAGTTTGCAACCTTAAAACGATGATGGGTTTCGTGGAGGAGCTAGGGTGGTTAGAGTAGGGCTACCTCGTAATCACGCAAAATAGGCACTTTGGATGTCGATTTGCGGAAAAAGGCCCAGGATAACTAACTAACTAACTAATATCAATTGTGCAAGATGCAATTATTTTCTGTTGTTGCTCGATACTAGAATGGATGATATTGTACATGTTTAGAGTCAGCATATCTCGAGTGAATCCATTGTGCACCACAATACAATCTAGATCTAATAGGGACTACCGATCGGATGATACGTCTATACAGTAGACGCCCAATTACTATTGGACACGGTCCTTTAGTATATTATTGTTAATAGATGATACATAAGAGGAGTGGAAGCATCACATTGTAGTAAAAATGATTGATTTGATCGTCTGAAATTACTACAAAATGAATTTCGTATTGGCATTACTTATGCAGTACTATCGTGTTCAAAATTGCATGGGCAGTTTACATGAATGGATTCATTCCTAAATTGCCCATGCACTTTTGAACGCGTGTGTACATATGTGCGGAACTCTATCACACTGTAGCTGCCGGTTTAGGCACAGTCAGTACGTCGTAAGATAAAGTTTAAGCATATGAATACCTATATTAATTGTTTTTAGTTTAATAAATTGTCAACAAATTATTATAAAAATAACCACTTGTACCACCCAGGATAAGCCGCTAACCCAGAGTTAAGCTATGAAATTCCATCTCAAAAACATTTTACTCCGGTTCTACCACGCTTAGTGTAAGTGGGTCAAGCGCCATTAGCGCTAAGCATGGTCAGGCAAGAAAGCCAGAGTTAACTGTTGAATTTTATAATTTATAAACGCTTAACTCTGGGTTATTTGGTTAAACTAGGTTGGTGCAAGTTGGGTGCGGAGCTGGTAGACCTCCCCGTGGTGCACCTGGGAGGGGGAGAATAGCCCGCTCATTTGCGCGATGGCTATTCTCCCTCTGCGAACTACCAGACTGGAGGCGGTGGCAGTCGAGTTTACTCCTGCGTGGGCGCTGCGCCGTGGATAGGGCTTGGCTGTGGGGCAGGGGTATTTGCCCTCCTGCGACCTGGAGGTTCAGTGAAAGGGCAGATTATTTCCAGACGGATTTATATATTTTTATTTTCTTCTTCTGTCTTTGTTTGTGTATTTATTTTCTTATCTATTTATATGTACAAAAAAAAAAACTCGGTTCTGACCGGGGCCGTATCTAACTGGTCTGCACCACCTCACGGGTCCTCCTTCTGGAGTCGGCCGGTTTTATCAGTCCCTTTAGTGGGCATAAACCAACTCCAGCATGGGGATAACCACCCCCCCATGACAACAAAGAGTCGACCCGTGATCTGGTGTGGACTAGATTTACGGTGCAAAAAAATTATCTTTAATTGTGTTGTCCTTAGAATAAGGCAAGGCATCAGTGCATCCTCGATGTGTATGAGTACCCACGGAAGTGCTAAGAGGTTCGGCAGCAAAGACCATGTGCCCCGTCTAACGTCACCCATACGTCTCTGACCTATGGTGCGTGTCGATTCGGGGATCTTGGTGTAATTCGTCGCTGGCCTCGACCCCAAGTACGTGGCGAAAATCACCGCTCAGGTGTTGCTGGGTGTGACGCGTGTTTGGTTTCCCGCGTTGTTTTTAATGACGGGAAACTGAACAGGCACAAACGGCGTTTGCCTATGTGCAAATCCCCGAACGCGTGACGGAGCCACGGGTATCGGGAACATTCCAGCGAACGAAGTCCAGTAGTCGCAATGGAATGCGCCGTCTCTGCTGTCCCCTATAGTTCTGGGCCCGCGTAGGAAGAGGCGAACCCTGGTTCCTTTTCTTTCTATTTGTATGCGGCACAATTCATTCAATCTATTTTTTGACATGGCAACAGAAACTAAAACCGTTCCTAACATGTGCGGAGCGAAGAGCGACGGTATGATGTCTGATGGAAATCTCAGGGTCACTCGGGCAAGGGCTAGAAGCCTTAATGATGCAAAAGTAGAAGGGGGGGAAAAGGGGGGTAGCTTGAATGGGGGGGTGAAGGAAGGAAAGAGAGGGAATGGTGGGGGATGTGAGGATAGAGAGAAGGGAACTGAAGGCAATGATGGATTTATCCTGAAGGTGCCGGTCAGTGAGGGAGCTCCAAGGACTAAGAAATCCACAGAATCTGATGTGGTCTCCAAAAAAAAGGGAAACAGTAAGGGGGGGAAAAAGAAGGGGGCTACGACAGGGAGACAGAAGGGTCCCGCTGTTGGCGGAGCGAAGTTCGGCTTCGACAATTTGCCGTCCTCCGAGAGCGAGGAAGAACGTAGGGGATACATTGGTGGCCCCTCCGACGATGTGGTGGAGATGGGAGACAACCCCCCCGGCGGAAGGTTCTGGAGCTCCGATTCTGACGACGAAGGGGTTGTTGAAGTGCGGACGGAGGCAGTCGTCGAGCCTATGGAGGTCACTTCAGCCTCCCTTAAAAGGGCTATGACCAAAGGAAGTGACGAGGATCGCGAAGTCGCCCCTAGCCGCAAATTTCAGGCGACGCCCCAAGGCAAGCGGCCTGCGAAGACCATTCAGCCTCCAGGCGCGTTTGTTGGGCTGAGTGTGGCCAAAGCCCAGCTTCAAGAGACTGAGTGGTCTGACTTCGAAAGGGAAGCGGACGAGGCTGCATTTTATATGACGCCTAGGAGGAGTGCTCGCCTACCCGACGGACAGCTGAAACTGGCGGAAAAGGAGAGGGAGACCGGACCCCCAGAGGCCACCGTTGATATAGTGCAAAACGCCATGGCCTTACACGATGAGATCAAACGATGCTCCAACATTAAGGGCGACATACGGGGACGCATGAACCGTCTCTGCGACGGAATAATGGAAGCCGGGGGTGCGTCAAAAGAATCAGACGTAGTCCGCTCCTTGAGAGCAGACAATAAACGCATGCGAGAGCAGCTGGCCATCGCGCAAAAAGAGTTGGCGGCCCTTAGGAGGGCCTTCTCTGAGAGGGAGGTTCGTGCCAAGGCCACTCAGCCCAAGCACCAAGCGGATACTGAAACCCAGACGATAACCAAATTTATCGAAGAGATGGAAACCAGGATGGAGGCACGTCTGGGCAGCTTCCACCAAGAGGTACTGGACTCCATTGGGGGCATTATAGATGGTAGGCTGGGAAGGTTGGAATGTCGGCTCCCTCCGGAACCCAATTTGCGCCCCCCACTGGCGGCGGACAAAAAGGCAGCAGCGGCAACTCTGACGGCGGCAGCGACTGCACCGGCTGCTCAGGCAACCCGGGCGAGTACCAACGCCATGGAGGGAACTGGACCCAGCCAAACCCCAGGGCATAAACCAGTCACTATTGCCCCGGCAGTTGTACCAAACGGGGTACATACGACGTCAGGTGCGCCAAAGCGCTCCCATGCGAGAGTGGTAGATGGAGGCCAACGCCGAAACCCTCCCCCTCCAACAAAACAGGTGGCTAAGCCGAAGGCCAGCGTGCCCAAACTCGCAGTTCCATCGTCGGCGGCCATCATCATTAAGGCAAAGGACGGTGCTAGCTATAAGGACATAATGGAGCGAGCCACGACCCTTAAGCTGGCGGAGGTAGGGATCGAGTCCGTACGCGTCCGGAAGTCAGCTTCCGGGGCAAGGCTGATCGAGGTACCGGGCACACAGAGTAGCGCCGTTGCCGACAGCCTAGCTGATAGGCTCAAAAAGATTGTCGGAGAGATGGCTGAAGTCAATAGACCCATCAAAAAGGCGGAGATCCGAATCACCGGTCTGGATGAGTCGGTGACTCCAGAAAAGGTTGCGCTAGCGGTGAGCGTGACCGGGCAATGCCCGGTAGCACAGGTTGATGTGGGACGAACGCGCTGGCTATATAACGGCACTGGGGCCGTCATTGTTCGCTGTCCAGTGACCGCTGCCAAGGCAACGGTGGAGACAGGCAGGCTCCTGCTCGGGTGGTCAGTGGCTAAGGTCGAGGCCCTTGACCCGTTACCCATGCGCTGTTATAGGTGCATGGGGGCGGGCCACACTAGTGCCATGTGCCCATCCCCAGTGGACCGGACGGGGCTCTGCTTCCGCTGCAGCAGAACGGGGCATGTGAGCAAGGATTGCTCCGCTGACAAGCCGTGGTGCGTAGTCTGCCACCACGCCAAACTGCCAGCGGAACACGTAATGAGGGGGCTAGCATGCAAGCCCCCGCTGGTGAGGGGAAAAGAGGCTCCCGCAAGGGCACCGGTTGCCTCAATCAACAAGGAAGGTGGAAGTCAGGTGGAGGTGGAGCAGCTCCGTATGGAGCAGTGATGCCAAGAAGACCTGCACTGCCAAGAGAGGTGCTTCAGTGCAATGTCAACCACTCCGCCCGTGCCCAGGATCTACTGATCCACAATATGGCGGAGTGGGGCATCAATGCTGCTGTAGTGGCGGAACCATACTACGTCCCCCCCCAGCCTAACTGGATAGGGGACGAAAACGAGACGGTGGCCCTGGTGGTTTCACCACTGGGAAACCACCCACCGCTCAATAAAATAGCAGTCGGCCCAGGATTCGCGGCGGCCCGGTGGGGGGACGTAGTGCTCATTGGAGTCTACTTTTCCCCTAACAGGCCGCTCTTCGAGTTCGAGCAATACTTGGACCGCATAGCAAGAGTGATGGGAGGAGTAAGGCCGTCACAGGTACTGTTGCTGGGGGACCTCAACGCCAAATGCGCGGAATGGGGTTGCCCCAGAACAGACCCGAGGGGGGAGGTCCTTTGGGACTGGGCGGTGGGACTGGGGCTGGAGGTTCTCAACAGGGGCTCCGTCAACACCTGCGTGCGTCGGCTGGGAGGGTCCATCGTGGACGTGACGTTTGCGACCCCTGCCATCGCGGAGCGCGTCGTAGAGTGGCGGGTACTGGAGGACGAGGAAACCCTCTCCGATCACCGCTATATTCGGATGAGGGTCTCCGAGCGACTGCATGCTCCGCAACCCAGACCAGGGGTAGGAGGGGGAACGGGACGGAGGTCCTTTCCCAGGTTTGCCCTGGGCAGCCTGGATCGGGACATGGCGATAGAGACTGCCCTAATAGAAGCCAGGTGGGGCCATGCCCCCGACCCGGCACTGGGTGTGGACGAAGCGGCACGGGAGCTCCGTAAATCCGTGACCAGAGTGTGCGATGCCGCAATGAGAAGGGCAAGAAAGCCATCCCCCAAAAAGGGTGTGTATTGGTGGACGGCGGAAATTGCAGCCCTCCGATACACATGCAATCGGGCGTGGCGCGCGTACACCAGATGCCGCAGAAGATGGCATACACCTGAGGAGGAGGAGGAGCTCTTCGAGGCACTGAGGGGGGCGAAGGAAGAACTGGCAAATGAGATAAGCAGAGCCAAAGACGCGGCGCATGCGGAATTCCTGGCCACTCTTGACAGGGATCCATGGGGAAGATCGTATAAGCTTGTGCGAAACAAGCTGCAAAGGGGCCCCACCATGGATTCTCTGGAGCCGGAACTCCTGAACCGCGTCGTCGAGGGCCTCTTTCCACCAGAGGAGCCGGATTTCAACCCCCCGAGAATGGTCGAGCTTCGGGAAGTGGTGGAGGGGAACGAGGAGGTGCCATCAGTGGGAGAGGGGGAATTTGGCCGCGCGGTACACCGTCTGAGAGGCTGCAATAAGGCCCCGGGCCCAGATGGTATACCAGGAAGAGTGCTGCCGCCAATTCTGGAACATCTGGGTGACCGCCTCAAGGCCCTAATGGACGAGTGCCTGAGGGTAGGGCGGTTCCCAGATGCTTGGAAGGAGGGAAAATTGTGCCTCCTCCGCAAGGGGAATCGACCGCCAGATTCCCCCTCCGGATGGAGGCCCATAGTGCTGTTGGACGAGATCGGGAAGATATTTGAGCGCATTATATCTTCCCGAATCGTCCAACACCTGGAGGAGGTGGGTCCAAACGTGTCGGACCGCCAATACGGCTTCAGAACCGGAAGGTCCACTATGGACGCGCTGGGGGCCCTCAAGAAATTCAAAGAGGAGGCAGTAGAGCGGGGTGAAGGGGTGGTGGCGGTGTCCTTGGACATCGCCAACGCGTTCGGGACCATCCCCTATCCAGTACTAGGAGAGGCACTCCGCTATCACGGGGTGCCTCTCTATCTGAGGAGAGTGGTGGAGCACTACCTCACACACAGGGTAGTACTCTATCAAAAGGATGGCGTGACGTATCATCGGCCCATGTCACGCGGTGTTCCACAGGGGTCCGTTTTGGGCCCCCTACTGTGGAACATTGGCTATGACTGGGCCATCCGCGCTGCTCTTCTCCCCAGAACAGCCGTCGTCTGCTATGCGGATGATACGATGGTGGCTGTCCGGGGCAGGGAGTTGAGAGAGGTTATGAGGAGGGCGGAGGCAGCCTCAGAACATATGGTGGGGAGGATCGCGCTCCTCGGTCTGCGTGTGTCCCTTCCCAAAACCGAGGCAATTATATTCGGGGGGAGGGGGTGGCGCCCACGTACGGGGGCCAAGTTACGGGTGCAAGGCGAAGAGGTCCAGATTAGGGCCCACATCAAGTATCTGGGCCTTACTCTGGACCGCAGGTGGGACTTCAAGGAGCACTTCCGCCAACTTGCTCCAAGGATCGTGGCGGCGGCGGCAGCCCTGGGTCGACTCCTGCCCAATGTAGGGGGGCCCTCCGCTGCGTGTAGGAACCTGTACGCTGGAGTGGCCAAAAGCATGGCCCTTTATGGCGCCCCGATATGGATAGATAGGCTAGGGGCGTCAAATAAGGCGCTGCTGCGGAGGCCTCAAAGGCTGATTTCCCAACGGGCATGCAGGGCCTACCGCACGGTGGGATGGATGGCTGCGTGCGCCTTGGCCGGCACCCCACCGTGGGAACTGGAAGCTGGAAGGCTGGCTGAGGCGCACAAAAGAAGGGTGGAAAGCAGGGTAACTGGAGTGTACCCTGCTCCTGAAGAGGTGAGAGCGGCCGAAGAGGAGGCAAAGAGGAGAGTAAGGGAAGAGTGGAGGATCAACCTCGAGGACAGCCCCTACGGGGTCCGCACGGTGGGGGCCCTCCTCGGCTCGTTTGACGCGTGGGCGGACAGGAGATATGGAAGGCTGACCTACAGATTGGTGCAGGTGATGACTGGACATGGCTGTTTCGGTCACTACCTGCACCGAATTGGCAGAGAGGTGAGTCCTGTCTGCCATGAATGCGGGGAGGCGGACGACACGGCCCAGCACACACTGGAGGAGTGTCCCCGCTGGGCCGTGCAGAGGGCTGAAATGGTGGCGGATTTGGGGTTGGGTGATCTCTCGCTTGGCAGTGTCGTGGCGGCCATGCTGCAAAGCGAGAGATCCTGGGATGCGGTTGCCTCCTTCTGTGAAACCGTCATTTCTCAGAAGGAGGCCTCGGAGAGGGAGCGCGAGGATAGCGAAGAGGCGCTTCCTCTTCGGCGGAGGCGTAGGGGTCGAAGACGCGCGCGGTATGCCACGATATACCGCGTTCTCCCCCAGTAGGGCCGAGGGTAGGGGACCCTCAAGCTTGGCCCTACATGCCTGGGAGGGGGTTCCGAGCGTTGCGGTTCCCCCTCTCCTTTGATGCAGGAGCCCCGGCTCAAGACGAGCCGGTACAGTCGGGGGGCGTCGCGGATGATATGACATTCCCACGGCGTCCCCATGCAACGACAAGTGGTGGCAACGCCGCAGAGGTTTTAGTGGGTAGGCTCCTCCCCTCCCTCCGACTAGCGGAGGGGTTGCTGGAAGAGAGAGTCCCACATACCCCCCACTAATGGGCCATCCCCAGGTCCCGGGGGGATGCGTAATGCATTTCCTCTGCGACAAAAAAAAAAAAAAAAAAAAAAGGTTGGTGCAAGTTGCTAACAACTTTTACAATACTAGTAATACCTGTGGAGTAATCAAATAAGGCTACGCTTGTATCTTGGACTGCACGAGTACAAGCACAGTCAACCAATGGGCGCTACCGTATTGTCGGTCACCAGGCGGCGCCACTCATGCGTGGGTCCTGTTTCAATATGAGAGAATTGTCAAAGTGACGTTTGAAATGTTCACGCAGGACCCACGTTCCACTAGCGCCCCTAGCCGAAAATCGACTCGCGGTAATCCTCATTGGAACCCTAGGCTACTCTAGAACCATGTCAAAATGACAAGCAGTAAAATATCTCTTTCAACTTGATTTATAGCGTCACTATGAAATATTAGTGGCTTACTTACTTTACCTGCTCACACAATACACGCAACATTATAACCACAAAAATATTTCACGTTTCTTTCCGAATCATTTCCAACTTCCCAATAACCCATTCATCACCAAGATTTATTTCAATTTAACCAAATTCCTTCAGGTTGGGTAATAAATGTGACAGGGTTATATCGTGAGTTATGACCGGCCTGGGATTCGAACCTGCACTTGCAGTGCAGAGCTGTCGCGATCTGACGCGGGTCTTAGAAGCCAATTTGATTGTAAAAAATCTGAACTTGATTTTTTATCCCTCGCTGTCTTACTAGCATTTCTATTGGCGCTCAAGTTCGTATCAATAACAAATCAAACCAAGTTTTTGAAGTCTGAATATAACTCCGGATTACGTTTCACGAGATTTATGGAAGGTTAGTAAGATTTATTCCAAATCAGAATTGGAACTACAATGGAAAGCCCGGATTTCATGACCCATTGATTATTCCCGTAACACGATACGGGTTATCGCGGTTTCACTCGCCAAATATGGACGACGTATGGCATTGATTTGGAACCTCGTAACCACGTGTCGAATTTCAAGTAGAATATTGGTAAACTTTCCATATAAGTATTATATCATTTAAACACAAAATTTAGGCAGATATTAGGTACTCCTTATTACTTAATAAAATGAATAAATAAATCAGTGAATCTGTAAAAATAGTGCATTGACATAGAATTGTTTAGGCAAAATTAGAAAAATCACAATTTTTTCACAATAATACAAAAGCGCTTTTATTAATGTTTTTTTTTTTAACTTGAACTTGAATATTTCAACCCACAGGTCGCGTGTTTGAACCCCAACTAGTATTAACGTCTTTCAAAAACTACGAGTGCAGAAGAAAGAATTAATGAATTTTTCGAATATTCATTAACAAATATTAATGACATTTCTTACTTAGGTACTCGTAATAACCAGTCGTTTTCGGTGAAGAAACACACAGTGAAGGATCTAGACTAATTCAAATTAGGGAGACTATTATTATAGTATCCTTACTGAGTTTATAGGTTGGTTGGCAGTAACTAATGGTTCGTGCCGAATGTGAAATCGTGACCCCTATGTCTCGGCAACCCCTTGACCAATTTGGTTCAAATTCAAGCTTACAAAATATATTTGTTTTATCTAACCACCTGCCAATTTTCACGACGATCCGATAAAAAATACACGTGTTGTCATCGACCAAATATTATACACCCATACAAAAGCCGGACTGTTCCAGTAGATACGGAGAACTTTTTTCCATGCGCGAAATATTGACAAACGCAGGCGAGAGTCGGAAGCCGAGATTGCATTCACGACGACACGTGCACAGCACACAGATGACAGATCGAGATGTGCTGACAATATCGCAAGCTTTGTGACCATACTTGGCGATATTAAAGTTATACATATTTGTCATAGTCATCACAGTGGTTTAAAGGCAGAAAACCGGCCAAGTCCAAGTCTGATTCGCGAACTGCGAGAACCATACAAACTTTTAGTCTCAAATTCACCCATAAACATGATGCGACAGACAGCATCGCGAATAAGAAATATGACGTACATTGCCAGATTTGGACAGATTGGGTCACTTTGCACTACGAGCGAATAGATATAGACTCAAATTGGACTTATCAACAGTGACATTTCGTCTTTGTCCCTCCCACTGATGCATTGAAAAGAGATGATTACTTTGGTGCATAAGCTATAGATTGTTATGCCGGGTGGGCCCTATAACTCGAGTAAAAAATGTAATCGTAGGTAGAGTCAAACCACGTTATCTTTTCCAAGCAAATGAACTGTCAAGCTTGAAAGGGTTATTTTAAACGTCAAACTTCTATGAAAGTATGACGTTTACTTTAACACTTTCACAGTCTGTGCTATTAAAATCTAGGAAACTTAGCATAGACTGACTAGCACTCCCAAAACTGAACAACGTTTATGGGCATATTTTTATTTTATTGTCGTTTTTTTTTTCGCGTCAGATTTGAATGAAATTTGGTGGGTAGGTAGAGTACCTTATTCTCTTCAAAATAGACCCAATTTCAAAGTATGTCCCACATTTTTTTCCACTGAGTTACGAAATCGTATGGAATTTTCGTAACTCAGTGGAAAATTTCATACAATTTTTTTGTCGCACATTGAGATTTTGTATCTATCTAGCGTAGAATAAGGAACTCTACCTACCCACCAAATTTCATTCAAATCTGACGAGAAAAAAAAACGACAACAAAATAAAAATATGCCCTTATTCAGCGAAGCGTCTTTTATTAAAAAAATAACGTGTGTTTTGATTTTTATTACACTTTAATGTTTGTTTGAAGACGCAATGTAGGTAATTAGGCTGATGATAACTTAGCTACACTACATTGGAAATACTATTTAGCAGGGCTCGGAACCGGTTTAAAAAATAGCGGTTAATACCGGTTTATTTCGGTTTTACTCCGAACTTTCAAAAGAACGCGAACGTTTTAAGAATATAATAAAATCCTGGATTTAACCGGTTTATCCGAAAAGCAACTTGACGGTCTAAACGCTACGTTGCCAGATTTCGTGTTCAAGTCGCAAGACGTACGAACGGATGGTTCCTTTAACAATTTTAGTTTTATGATTTTGCATACATGTATATAGTAGAGACAGGTAAAAAAAAATAGGCAAACCAGTGAGCTTGTATTTATAGGTGACAGCCAACAGTGTCAATAATTTATTTAAAAGAAATCAAAATATAAGTTCTTACAGGGTGTATTTTCTTTTCGGGCCAATGAGGTCAACTACCAGATCCCGAACTGTTACACGAAAATGATTTTCAGACCTTTCCTCGATTTTAAATTAATGTTAGTGGCCTCTACAGAAAAAAAACATATCTACAGGTTACGAGAAAACGGTATTTTTTTACAAACATTTATTTGTGCTTATTTATTCAATTCCTATCCAGAATAAAAAGTTTGTATGAGACATGGAACCAAAAAAAAAACTTTTTTTATTTTTTAAAGTAAATATTAGGTACAGAGTAAATAATGACACCGTGTCCCGAGCTAGAAAGTTCTACAGGGCCCAATTTCTGGTTTATTAAAGAAAACTTATTCATTGAATATGGAGAAAAAACTGTATTAACTTAACATTTTACTATCACGCCTATCAGTCTTGTCATGTTATGTTTAAGAACCGTAGGCATCTTTGGCATATTAAAAATCCTGTCTTTTTATTAAATTTTTAAAAGTAAAAAGTCCGAAATCTTCGCATTTCTTTCAAGTACCTACTACGCAGGAAGCACAACTTTTTTTTAAATGCATTTTCATATATTTTCCTATTAGTCCTAACAACAGGCAGGATGCCGTTAAATGTAATACAAACATAATTATCAGTCCCATACGGATGAAATTCAAAATAAGAAAATTATCTTGTTTTACATTTTGGTTTAAGTATAGATGAAATAAAACATATTTTTTTAGTCAAAATTTGGCACTTTCACACCCCACATGACGTGATGACGCACCAATTAAACATAAAATTTTAGCACCATCTTGTATCGGGTATTTTTCATTGATAATAAATAATATTATAACAATATACCTAATGGATGGTAGATGTGGAAAGCTAAGTGGCGAGTTGGCTATGTGTCAGTGACACCTGAGTCATCCCTGATACTCGTACACAGTGTTGCCCCCTTGAGCCATCCTACATGTCACCTTTTGTGGGGGCCCATCTTATGTGGGCGAGTCACCGTCTGCCGTAAATCAAATTGCTTACCTTTTTCCTAGGCAGACGCCTGATTTTATTTTCCATAACCCAGTATTTAGTGCACCACTTTCACCTAAACTAAAAGTCCAGTATATTTTAGACTCCATTAAATCTCAATAGTTCATACACCCTGGCGGGTGCTGCATCTGCGTGCGTCCCATGGTTCGGGCAAGTGCAACATCCGCTCGGTGTAACCCTTGCATTTCATTACATTGTCGAAAGGGCCTCTGCGTGTTGGTTTTAGCTCCGCGTACGCCTCCCAAATGTCCGGAACACCATTGTTCCGTGATGGGAAAGACATGCCTGACATAAGTCATTATTTTCCAAATAATACATTTTACAAAATTACTTTTTTCTGTTTTTTTTTGCTGCCCGTTATTGAGCAAAGGCCTACTCCATCGTGCTCCATAAACCCCTATCAGCCGCCATTCTTTTCCAGGTAGAGCCTGCATACAGCACAATGTCGTAATTTCACTTTCGTTGAGGACGGCCCTGCGACCGTTTCTCTACGCGTCGCCACCAGTGGAGTACGCGTTCGCTCCATCTGCCGTCTTTAGCTCGAGTAACATCATCGAATCATCATTGATAGTATGTAAATTAAAATATGAGATAGATTCTCTCTTATTGTGTCTAGAGTAACCTTGTTTGTAACTATTCCAAATATAACATCGGTAGCTTAAGTAGTTCTCGAGACGTTTTTTAATGGTGACAAAAAAAAGTAATAAAAAGGAACCCCCTTTTTATCATTTAGGTACGGAACCCTAAAAATGAAAGTATACTAATTAACAGATTTATATTTATACTAGTTTTAATTTTAGTATTAATTGTATTTTTTCTAAATGTTATCTTTAATATTATAAATAAAATTTCGTGAACGTTGAATTATTAACAGATATAAATGTATGTAATTATTTGTTTTTATCAATTTTAAAATCACTTATAGGTACAACTATAAATAAAGCAATTACGTGGCAATCGTGACATCCAGGAACTATGCCTCAGGCCGTCAGGCGGAGGATTTATGGCATCTTATCTATACATATTTTAAAATGTTTTTTTTGTTATTATCATATTTTTGTGGAATTAAACTTATTTGTAATTGCTTAATTGAAACGATTAATATGAAAAAAAAAATATCTATGAAAATAAAAAAAATATTCTTATAGAAACTATTGTGTGGGAAGTCTTCCTCGATTTGAGCTTCGATTTATAGCCGGATTTTTTTTCCATACTTATTTTCTTTTCATCTCAGACAGGAGTGGAATACATCGCCATTAAAAAAAATACTGTCTGGAAATTAGCTTACATTCTCTTACCATGTAGGTTTTTATTCTAGAATCTGTAAACGCCTATCTCCATTCGGTGTAAATCGAAAAGGAAGGGAAGGTCTAAAAATATACTTTTTATGTAGCAGCACAGGATCTGGTAGGTGCCCTCACTGACCCATACAAAATTCACTCTGTATAAATTGCTAACATTTTTTTAAACCGCAATAGTGTAAAAGTTGCAAACCTGGAGTAAACTGTTAAAACATAATTTGTGATTATTTTGGAATATTATACTCGTACTAAAAAGTAAAAATAGTGTGGGAAATACTGAATTTATATTATTTATAATATTATTTCTTCAATATTTGATATTATTATTTCTTTGAATTTATGTTGTTCGCGGCAGAAGAAAACACGCTTAAAAATGATTAAATATGCGAAACAACGTGCTTTTTAAACTTTGCTAACTGGACTGTGACTTGTTTATCCTGCGTCGCAAAAACCGGTTTTTATTGTTCTAAACCGGTTAAACGAACAAGAACTTTATAAAAATATTACTCTAAAAACCGGTTTAAAAATAACGGTTTCACGAACGTAACCGAAATATAAAGGTTTTGCGCCAAGTACATGATACCGGTTTGAAAATTGGCTATGTTAAGTTTTTTGAAGAGGTGCAAATTTTGTGTTATTTCGATAATAGGCTTCTATAAGATGAGGAAAACACAGGTATTTTATTTTTAACTTCTATTATTTATTTTATATATTTTTTTATATTACTGAGTTGACATTAGTGCATTTTTACGGCTCACAAGGTTAGTGCTTTCACTCGTCAGGATAATTAAAAAAAAAACGTTGACCGCTGTCAAATATGTCGATGTCAAAAAGTAATTTAAGTCATTCAACGGTTTTGTTTGATAGCGATTCGGTGTAATAAGTGATTTATGTAATATATTTAACGACCCCAGCACGAATTTTGGACTTTTGATCTTGTTGCATAACTCTACGGCCCCTGCACGATATTTGAACACGATTTGATCTTCTTTCGACTACTTACGCTCTGCTTCTTGGACTCCCGTTTTCTTGCCTTTACGACGACCACAATGAGCGCTTTCGTTCGAGCAGATTCTCGAAACCTGCCACATATGGACATGGTCATGGTTCTGGATTATTTTCACAACAGCGATAAACACAATGCTGCTGAAATGAGAGGTGCAAAAACACTAATGTACGTATCGCTGAATCTGTTTATATTTTTCGTATAATTGTGTACGTATGTAGTGAACTTAATTTATATTTTCCTTACATTTTAGGGCATCAAGAAGCAGCTACGTTGAGAGTGCTGTTGGATATGTTGAAGTGAAAAGAGGAAACGCAGCTGAATGCATTCTCAGAGCCAAAGTCGTCCCAGAACATAAAATAACCAAAAAATATTACCTTGTTACTATTCACCTGGATGAAAAAGAGAACAATGTAACTGATGCAACATGTGATGGTTGCGCTGCATCGGCTGGTAAGGCATATTGCCTATATTTTAGCATAGATATATAATTTGCTTCATGAACATTATTTTATAGCCTAGTTGGTACTAATGTTTTATGAAGTACATAATAGTTATGCTATATTTTGCTATCTTTTTTAATTATAATGACGGTTAAAAATATGATCTACCTATATTTGGTTCTATGAAATATTTCAGACTATTCAAGAAACTTTTAGTTAGTCATAAAGTTTTATTTAGAATTTGCTGTTAGTGAGATAAAGGTAATTTATATGAAAACCTCCCCCTTACTACATGGCAAGTTGTTAACATAATCTGATATCTTTTATTATGATCCCATCTGCACTAGGTATTTATATAATAAGTAGTACAGTCGCGGAATGAAAAGGTTGACCACCTTAAGATCTGTTTTTGCTTGTTCAGTATAAATTGTCAGTATCTGCTTTATCGAACGAGTATGACACATCACGTCATAATGAATGTCAAGTCACTACGTGGCCTACAAATAGGTCCACTTTGGAAATTTAAAAAGGTAACATGTGCTTGCAACACGTAAATGAATTTATTTGATAACTGGTCAACCTTTTCATTCCGCGACTGTACTTAGCTAGCTAAACGAGTTTAGGTTGTGCAAACAACTTGTCAATTCCACTCTTAAACCACTCTTGATTCGAAATGTTAGTGTTGCTTATACCTAAAATGCTCATTTTTTTCTTATTTTAAGGAGGATGTAAACACACACTGGTAGTATTATATTGGTTAATGCTTAAAGCTAATGAACCATCACCTACTTCTGTACAATGCTACTGGGCTAAGCCACGCTTAGCCAAGGAAGGAACCGAGCCAATATTTTCAAAAGACATGTTTCCATCCAAAAAAAGGGTTCTTGAAATAGGACCAAAAGATCCAGAGAAGTTGAATGCGTTCTATGAGGAATGCAAAAAAAGGAAAATGGGGGACTCACTCATTTTAACATTTTTACCTGATCACGACAAAGGTTTATCTAAATATTGCATATTTGACTTGATCCTGGAATTCTCAACAAAAACTGATGATCATAGTTATGATAATTTCAAGAAAACTATGTCCGGGTCTTTGACCTGTCACGTTAAAAATGAAATAGAAAAAAATACAAAAAAACAGGCAGAGTCGACATTATGGCATAGCATAAGACAGGGCAGAATAACAGCGTCAAAAATCTATGAGGCTTGTCATTGCAGCACTCCTGGTGGCTCACTAGTGGAGCAAATATTAGGTGGATATAAAATATATGACACCAAGGCAATGAAGAGGGGCAAGAGTCTTGAAAAGCCTGTCATAAGGGAAATCGAACGGAAATTGGGAGTGAAAATTGAAGAATGTGGATTCCAAATCATCAACTTGTTTTGTGGTGCTTCGCCTGATGGTCTAGCAAACGATTTTATTGTAGAAGTGAAATGTCCAAGTTCTGCAAAAACGACCAAAAACTACATAAACAATAACAAAATACAAGAAAAGTTTTTGTCTCAGTGCCAAATACAAATGCTCGCAACTGGATATAAAAAATGTGCATTTTGCATTGCCAGTCCAGATTTTGAAAAAAACAAAGAAGTACTGATTACTTGGGTTGAGTTTGAGGCGGCATATGCTCATAATTTATTAAATAAAGCAGAGGAATTTTGGAGAAATGCGATTTACCCAAAAATTTTACATAGTGCACTATCTTAAACTGACTGAATAAATAAATATTACAGGACAATCTTACACATATCGACCTAGTCCCACAGTAAGCCAAATAAGCCTTGTTTTGTGGGTACTAGACGACCATAAGTATATATAATAGACAGATCCATATAAATATTTAATACATAGAAAACATCCATAGCTCAGAAACAAATATTCGAGATAAACACACAAATAAATGCCCTGACCAGGATTCTAACCCGGGACCTCCTGCTTCATTGGCAGGGTCACTACCAACTAGGCTAGGTGGCCGTTAAACTGAACTGAAATATTGTAACTAAACTATTTTCTACAAGAGTAACAACTTTCGTTTTAATAACGTGTGTTAAATCTCTAGTAGTAAAATCGCCGTCAATGGAACTTCCGAACAATGTAAACAAAAGGCGTCACATGTTTTGTCACTGCTTCTCCTTGTATTTTCACATTACCTCATGAAACACCACTGAAACCATTCATTACTGAAACCATTCATTACTGAAACGGCCGTATAATCGTAACATACAAAACAAAAGATAAATAAGTTAATCTTAGTGTTGTCATTAAAACCTTAAAAGTTAGGTTATTACGATCAATATGGGGGTTTGTTTACATTGTTAGGAAGTTCCATTAACGGCGAATTTAGTAGTAAAACACTTTATTGTACATAAAACACATACCTAAAAAACAAGCGAGTTTTGTTTTTGTCTGTTCCATGTTTCGTGTTAGTATAAACTCACGGGATTTTCTTTCATTATATTTCTGAACCAAAGGGCCATAAAGGCTGATTATCTGCTGGCATCATCTAGACGACTTAACAAGCAACCAATAGCATAACCAAGTCATTCTGTATTGGGAATTAATTATGCAATGAGTCACTTTTTTAGTAAACTGAATCTGTTTATTGCTACTCATGAAGGGTAAGGGAAGGAGGTACTTATTGGGGATCAAAGTACATGATAGCCCGCGTATTACCGGGCGTTGTATACGAAGGATTTTAATTGATCCTACCGATAAGGTTTAAATTAGAACAAATGTATTTGATAACTATATGTAGGTATGATGCCTGGAAAAAGGATATAACAAAAAACATACTGTTTGAACTGTCTGACTATATTATGTACAGTCAAGGGCATAAATATATGTACAACTTTTTCATTACTTTATATGGAATCATATGGCTGAAAAGACTAAAAGTATATAGATATTTATGCCCTTGACTGTTCAGTCTACCTAGCTGTGGTAGGACAGGTGGATAAACCGTCTACAGGCTTTTTCGTCGAACTTATTTCTTGACTTTGTATGTCTTCGTCACATAAACGGCCGATTGGCCAAAAAGAGTGAAGCTCTACCTCACCGTGTCTGAGTGGCATAAGTACTTATACAAATACAAGAGTTAGCCTAAGTGACTGTCTTCCCGAAAAAAATGATATTCCGCCGGTCTTCTCCATATTGATTGACCTTATTGTATTTCGTTCTTGTGTCCACTAGGCTATTGAAGTACGTGCCTGTTCTTAGTGTAAAAAAAACATACCTACGAATAAGTAAATAAATAAATAGGACTTATAGTTTCTATTAAACAACCTGTTGTTACAAAATATTTGAACCTTTATTTTTCAAATTGTGGACAGAAAAATAATATAATTATAAAATAAAACAAAGCGAGTATTATTGAATTTTTATTATATTATTTTGTAAATTCACAAGAGCACATGCTATAATAACAGCTTCATCTGTGAATTTCACGTGATTATGGTTTATAACGGAGTGAGGTTTTAAAAATGCAAACTCTCTGACTCTCCGTATAACACGTTCTACGTGAATTCTCAAACTTGCAATAATCTTAGTTTGGATGACATCCATCTTGGTAGGCGTTACCTTTGAGGAAACACTTGGAGGCCGCAGAAGTTTTACGTGCCTTTCCGCAAGAAGTGTCTCTACACCCTTAAAACCGCGATCGGCTAGAACCACAGCCCCTGGAGGAAGAATATCGACAAAGCCACTACATTCTGTTATAGCTTTGTCGGAAATCCTTCCTCCAATACCCTTTGATACGAAACATATAAACCCATTCGGGCAACATGCGATCAGATACTTTAGAGTATTTCCTGATTTATACTGTGACCATGATCCCGATTGCTTTACAGGGTCTGAAGCTTTTTCAATCTGTATCTCGAAACAATCCATTATACATTGGACATTTGCGTACCTCACCTTGAAAACAGGAGGTAATGTTCTTTTTATGGCAAGTGGTTCTGGCAAGTATATATGCAGTTGTAGGTAAGTTGCCAGACGAGGTATGCTAATTTTTAATACCTCTTGTAACGTCACACGACTTAATTGAAACTGATGACCAAGTCTCTGTATAGTGTCATTTTGCTTCAATTTAAACAAAGTGATAATGACATACAAGATGCGTAGCTTACATTGTTTAGCCAGAAAACCTATTAACCAATAAAAGGATTTAGGAACACCGAGATACATTTTGGGGTGTTGCTTAATGACTTTTAAAATGTGTGTTCGTCCGGACATATCTTTTTCTTCCAGTGTTTCTTTATTTGTGCTGGACGATGAATTCGGGCTAGAGGGTTCGTATAGCGAAGGCGTTGATGAACGGCTGGCGGTGGATGATGATGGTTGGCTCGGCATAATCTTCTCTGCTGTATACGTTTCCTTAATATTGACCGATACGCCCACACTTCTAACCGAATGTTTAGTCCCAACGGCTTTTGTAGAAACCTTAAATTCGGTCTGAGTAGGTTTATCACACTGAAAAAAATTGATTTATTTTACATAGGTACAGTACAGTCAAGGTAAATAATATAAATACGAAATGTGCCAAAAATATATGCACAGGACTTTAATGACAATAAGATTGTGTATACATATTTATGGCACTTTGTTTGCATTTATATTTATTAACTTGACTGTTACCAGTTTCATACAAAAGTATTAGGGTTTTCTATACTACGACGGTGACAAACAAGCATACGGCCCGCCTGATGGTAAGCGGTCACCGTAGCCTATGGACGCCTGCAACTCCAGGGGTGTTACATGCGCGTTGCCCACCCTATAAAAACTTTAACACTCCTTTTTTGAAGAACCCCATACTATAGTCCTTTGGGAAAACTAGGTACTATCAAAACAATACTTAAGTGACCATTGATACACTTTATGTCATTGCAATAAGAGTTTATGAATAGCCAGTTAACTGTGTTGTTGATACTACCATAATATAAGAAACTATACTCAAATGAATAGAAACCTATGGTCACTTTGACACCTACATATAAGTAGTTTGACCCTTTTAAAGGATTTAAAAGACACATCAATATTTTACAAAATCGATAGTGAGAGCCGGAAAAGCAGCCCGAGGCATCTTTAAATCACGCATTTTCATACAATATGTTTTTCTTAAGTTATTGTCATGTTCCCCTGTATCCTCATGACTCATGACAGATTTTTCTATATAACAGCCAAACAGTCCAATCTGTTTTGTGTATTTTTTTTAAATTTTAGCTTCACTTCTTTTGCAAAATGGGTGGAAAGTGATGATATTTTTTGCGAGTCTTCTGAAATAGCTTTAAAATAGGTTATTGTAAAATTAAGAAAAATACATTGTAAAAATTGTGTAGGTAATGTATGGAACTCCTGACACACAATTTCAACTTGGCAATTTTTTTCTATATTTAGCTATGCCGATACTGTTTTTTATAATAATTTTACCTCTGTTCCATCAGTCATTGTAGACATTTCTTTTTCATTTAGGGTGAGGTCTCTGTCACCAATGAGCATTTCCTAAAATTAAACAATGAGTATGTACTATGTTAAATGCATATTTAAATTAATTAATCACTTGACATAATTGTAATTTGGTGATATTAATGTAGGTGCATTTCTGTCAGGTATTTAATTGATACTGATGTTACGCCACTCAACATAGTGTAATACTTTTTCTTACTAACCATCTCAGCTAGCTAGTTAGCTAGGTTAGGAATAAATCGGCAAACATCTTAAGTCTCTAGAGGGCCTGAAAGTAGTTGGGGCCTAAATGAATGTGTGACTACTTAAACTAAAAAAATGTGGGAGCATCCTGTTCGAAATGCACCCTGCAACTATTGAATAAAGTAAAAGTAGGTTTAGTAGAACACTTACATTCTCATTTTCATTATAGCTTTTGGTTATGATCAAGTTAGCTGTCTTTTTCAAATGCATTTTTCCTGATTTGCTTTTGTAGCAATCTTCATCAATCTGAAAACAGTATAAAAACATTGTTATTTTCAAAATCACAATTAGATAAACTGAAGCTGTGCTTAGGCCCATTATACTTACGTTGATATGATCCCCACAAACATATAAACTCCGTTTAGGGCAATTTATCTCTAAAGCTTGGCACCATGTCGCTTGTAAAGACTTCGGTATGCACAGAAATACTGAATTCCGAGAATCTCGTCTGTATTTCTTGCAAGAAGGTACAAAGCACATGAGCATATCTTTGTAATAGTCCCTTGTCGATCGAGAGTTTTCAGAATTATCTGTGTCCATTGTTTAGACACTAACAACCAAATGTACTCGTGTAGAAATCCAAAAGCTGGGCAAGGGTCGTCGTAAAGGCAAGAAAACGGGAGTCCAAGAAGCAGAGCGTAAGTAGTCGAAAGAAGATCAAATCGTGTTCAAATATCGTGCAGGGGCCGTAGAGTTATGCAACAAGATCAAAAGTCCAAAATTCGTGCTGGGGTCGTTAAATATATTACATAAATCACTTATTACACCGAATCGCTATCAAACAAAACCGTTGAATGACTTAAATTACTTTTTGACATCGACATATTTGACAGCGGTCAACGTTTTTTTTTTAATTGTCCTGACGAGTGAAAGCACTAACCTTGTGAGCCGTAAAAATGCACTAATGTCAACTCAGTAATATAAAAAAATATATAAAATAAATAATAGAAGTTAAAAATAAAATACCTGTGTTTTCCTCATCTTATAGAAGCCTATTATCGAAATAACACAAAATTTGCACCTCTTCAAAAAACTTAACATAGCCAATTTAACCGGTATCCGAGCCTTGCTATTTAGTTGGTACGAAAGTAGTGTAGACAGTAGTCGTAGTCCTATGAATCGGAAAAAAATCTGACTTACACACGGTTTTCAATGCAAACAAGAAATTTATTGCAATTGTATCAACATAATCCCTAACGCAGTTAACTGCTAAGTATTGTAAGATGCGGTTGTAGCAAAATGCGTACAATTAATTTTACATCTTCTAAATAAAGGTGCAGGTCAATATAAACCTGTGTGCTGTGCCTGAGCCGATTATCCGATATGAGATTTGGACGGAATTGAATTTGGGCACAGTCTTTCGCGATCTATCTGTCAGGCTAAGTTCCCGATCTGCTCTATTTTATCGACATAGTTACTTATGTATGAACCTCCAATTGATACTAACACCTACCTGGTTTCATTCTCAATTGGAGCTATGAAATTTATTACAAAAACGGTACACAGCATAACAGTATACACCAAACAACCAACAAACATAAAAACATGTAAAACTTAAACACTACTTATACTTAAATTTTTAAACAAACCTTTTATAATATTCGTTTTAAAATGAATGAACCGATATCAGTGTGTATTTTTTATTCAGTATTCGTGTACAATATATCCAAATAATTTTTACATGGGTTTTCAAACTCAGTACTTTTAGATAGGTATTTAAAAAAATTTAAACAACAAAACTACGCGACTCAGGTGTTGGGCCAATGACATAATTCGATATGATGACATACAGATGACGGATACGATATGTTGTAACCTGATTAGCCAAATTAACAAGTCTCTTCATAGACTATAAGTTACTATGCGCCCTTTACGCCAGCCAGGGTTAGCCATCTAATCCAGAGTTAACTGTCAAATTCCATACTTTGCAAACGCTTAACTTCGGGTTGGTTTCCTAACCATGGTTGGTGCAGTGGTGCTGTTGCTGTTTTTGTTTTTTTAAGTTATTCTATGCTTGTTTATGAATATTTACATTAAACCCAGGCGCTACCATCCAGGTAAACATAGTATTTAAGCAACAGCGCTAATCTTGCATGGGAATGCCTTATTAATTTGTTCGTAGGTAATGTAGGTATATTGCTGCTGCAATCAGAGCTCACCGTGGGTATAATTTCCGCTGCAAGTCGAGATGCACAATGCATACGGGATTGCGGGAGCTTCGAAAATTAAATCGCTTTGCGTTTCGGGATCCATTCTAAAGTGAGTTAGTTTTAAAGTGAATGGCTGGCACCTAGTTAATGAGCGAGTGCTTCTGCATCTAAGCGGAGATAAAAGCCCCAAAGAGACTCGAAATTAACCCCGCTACCGGTTGTCATTTTGTGAAGTTGCTTACACCTATGAAGATTAGATAGCTAACTCATATTGAGTGACAAAGACCTGCTAGATGGGTTCTCTGTTAGGTATTTCGAAGATTATTAATAAGGGACAATACAAAATAAAAGTGCATTACGGCACAAATGCGAAAAAAAGGAAATCGCAATGAGAGGTGATAGAATAAAACTCGACCGAAGGGAGTGTTTTATATCGACACGAGTTGTGAATTACCTATTCGCAATAAATACATACAATGTTCTACAGTAAATATGGTCCTATGAATTGAAGCCCTGGGTCTGCCGCTGACCAAGCCGGTGCGGTAAAACGCAAATATTCAAATTGTAGTTAATGATTACGAGTTCGCGGCGCTTGCAGTAGAAACTATGGGTCCGTGGTCGTCTCCGACACCAAAAAAAATTGTTAAGATGGTGTCAAAACGCCTCATAGGTGTTTCAGGTGATCACAAAGTGTGTTCCTTCTTTATTTTAATTTTGGTGTTACGTAAATAAATATTAATAAGCCAATTTTAAAATGTATCGTGTCATCGTAATGCCCGTAACTGTTTATTTTATTGAACTTTAATATCAAATGTCTCCTAAGGGCATAATATGTGTTTTAAAATACTTTTTACGTAATTACGAATTTATTACATATGGCGCATAAAACTACGATAAGCTCAAAAACGGCGTTACAAAACGACTAAACAGTACCTAAATTACACAGTCCAATTACAGACAGGGTCAACACAGGCAGCTAGCTTGACTTAGGGAAACAAACCAACATTCACCCTACATTTTCCCACCTAACACAAAGTGAATTTCCAATTCAGTCTAACGTACAAAGGATTATATCCTAGACGTGCCCGGTAGATAAACGCGAACGTTTGACAGCCTTTGGTCACTATTGCGGTAACATTAGCATTTTATGAATGTTTGGAGTATAGATACATTCAAGTATGGATAACTCGCATTTTTTGTTGAACGGAACGAATGTTTTTGGCGGTTGTTGACAACGTTTCAGTTCCATGTGTTGACAGGCAAAAAAGTAGAACACGTTTTCCATATGAGATGGCCAACATGTTATGATGCATGGCTAGCTTTTGGCTTTTTGAAAAGAGTTCTGTTTACACTAGTATTAGTGGCGGCTATTGGTTAATATTATTTGGGGAATTGAAGCTTATTTAGTTTTCCTGTTCTTCGTGATTTGTAGAAAAAGAGTTCAACTTTCAGAAAATAGATTCTCCGGTTGACTATAGGTACATAGCTGGTTCAAAAATGGTCAATAGACAAACAATGTGTTGAAATGTTAGGTTAGAGAAATTAAACTATCATTATTAAATTGCAACGGTTAACACTCACGTATTTTTATCACAATAGGCGTGACATGTTTCGTCTGCGTCGGGCAGACATCGTCGGACAGACATCACAGTGATGTCCTAGCCGCGAAGGTGATAACACCACTCTGTCTGTCCGACGATGTCCACCATTCTGCCCATACCCAAAAAACTTAACGCTAAAACATGCGGACAACATAGGCTGATAAATCTTATGCGTCACGTTCTCAAGGTATTTTTGAAAATAATACAATATATAATAGATTAGACAAAACATTAGTGATACGCAATTCGGGTTAAGAAACGGACTGGGGACCAGGGACGCTCTTGTCTCCATTCAAGTACTGGTACAAAAATGCCCCGAATTTCAAAAAGGTAGGCATTTGATAATGTCAAATACGATACATTAATGAAGGTATTAAGTAAGATTGATATGGATAACTAAGACGTATATTTCTTTAAGAGCCTGTACTGGAAGCAAACTGCACACATAAAGGTTGGACAACATTGCACCGGAAATCTTAACACATTAAAAGGGGTCAGGCAAGGTTGCATCTTTTCACCTGCTTTATTCAATATATACTCAGAATTTATCTTCCGAGAAGCGTTAGATGATATTTATATCGGTATCAAATCAAATGGAACCATAATAAACAACATAAGATATTCCAATGATACAGCTATCTTAGCAGAATCAAAACAAGATCTTGAATGTTTAATAAATCACTTAAACACCAAAGGTTGGGGCTTCCAAACTCCATGATGACTTGACTGACTGGCCGATTGACTGACATACTTTTTTGGAAGCTAGGAATCTAAATTTAAAAAGTGACATGACTGGACAACACGGAAAAGACGGCAGTTTTTGGAGAGAACTCAAAGAGCGACAGACGAAACAATGGTAGTTAGTAAAAAGGACAAGAAATGTCAAGATATAGAATAATTTTTAAGAAAAAAAAACCGACTTCATTTGGTTCCCGGTAAAAGTGAAATTAAGAATTTGTTTGAGTTAGCCAGTTTACTTTTCAAATATCCAATACACCGCACGTGTACGATTGAAAATTGAGGAGCTTTCTTAATGTCCTAGGGCTTCCATCATTACATTTGAAGTATAATCAAACGGAACTCCCTTGTAGACCTTTAAACAAACAAAATAACAATGTGTTAAATTGGATGACAGACTGTAAATTAACGAGCATATTCATTATGCCATCCCTGGTTATCAACATCAGGTCCACTCCAGCAAAATGATGGCCACAGTAAGAAAATGCCTAAGCTAATTATGAACACCCTCTAATCACAATTAACCTGCCGTTCAAATTTGAAGAGTTCTCTGAATTCTTCTAGAACTCCATCATCAGAATATAAATCAAATCAAAAAGATGAATGTCACAACTAGGATAATAAGTAGAGCTAGGTTTATTAACCAGTTCCACTTTGCGATCCCTGGTCTTCATCATCAGATCAAGTTCATCAAAATTTTGGCTCCGCCAAAACACTGTTTTAGTTACTTAAGGAAACCCTCAAATCAGAATGCATGTGCCGTTAAAATTTGAGGAGTTCTCTCAATCCCTCATGAAGCCCATCATCAAAATAGAACTATAATCAAATAGGACTATCTTGAAGGTATTTCTTTACAAAGAAAAGATGAATGTCTCAAATCGGATGATAGAGCTGGGAATTAACAAGCAGTTCCACTTTGCCATCCCTGGTCTTCATCATCAGGTCCACTCCACCAAATTGATGATGTTCGTAAAGAAATGCTCGAGTGTCTTAAGAAACTACCCAAATCATCATGCATGTGCCTTTCAAATTTGAGGAGTTCCCTCAGTTCCTCATGGATCCCATCATCAGAAATTGATTTTGAAAAAAACGGAACAAATCTGGAACCATCTATTTTCAGAAAAAAAAATATTTTTTAAAATCGGACTATAGTCCTGGGAATTACCAAGCAGTTCCACTTTGACATCCCTGGTCTTCATCATCAGGTCCACTCCACCAAATTGATGATGTTCGTAAAGAAATGCTCGAGTGTCTTAAGAAACTACCCAAATCATCATGCATGTGCCTTTCAAATTTGAGGAGTTCCCTCAGTTCCTCATGGATCCCATCATCAGAAATTGATTTTGAAAAAAACGGGACAATCCTGAAACCATCTATATACAGACAAAAAAATATTTTTTAAAATCGGATCATAGTCCTGAGAATTACGAAGCAGTTCCACTTTGCCATCCCTGGTCTTCATCATCAGGTCCACTCCACCAAATTGATGATTTTCGTAAAGAAATGCTCGAGTTTCTTAAGAAATCACCCAAATCAGCATGCATGTGCCTTTCAAATTTGAGGAGTTCCCTCAGTTCCTCATGGATCCCATCATCAGAAATGGATTTTGAAAAAAACGGGACCAACCAGGAACCGTCTACTTTTAGAAAACAAAAAAAAAATTCAAATCGGTTCAGTAATGACGGAGTTATGAGTGAACATCCATTAAAAAAAAAAAAAAAATAAAAAAAAAAATTCAGTCGAATTGAGAACCTCCTCCTTTTGAAATATTGAAGTCGGTTGAAAAGTAGAAAAGTATAAATACTATACTAATAAATCAAAACTAGGACCCTGGCCTAGCAAAGAGGTCCAGATTAGAATATAAATAGCCCGAAGGATATAAATCTAAAGCTTAGATGATGAATGGTGAAATGCTACGTGGTATCAGGACTCCTTTATGGATCAGAGGCCTGGACCCTTTCTAAAACTATGTTAAATAAACTTCATGCCTTTGAGATAATAAATAAATAAATGAATAAATATTGTGGGACAAACCAATCTTACACAAATCGACCTAGTCCCACGGTAAGCTCAATAAGGCTTGTGTTGTAGATACTAGACGACGATATATATAATAGATAGATACATATAAATACGTAGAAAACATCCATAACTCAGGAACAAATATTCGTGATAAACACACAAATAAATGCCCTGACCCCAGGATTCGAACCCGGAACCTCCTGCTTCGTAGGCAGGGTTACTACAAACTAGGCTATATAGGACGCCGGAGATGTGGCTATACACACGCATGCTTACAATTTCTTTGAGAGATCAGCGGGCCTAAGATGGTTATCCACGAATGGCATAAGATAATGCTATAAGTTGATAATGCACGGATAGCGCGACGGTGACAGCTGCCAAATACAAAGACATTTGACAGAACTGTTTAAAATTATCAGAAATTGTCAGTACGTGCCGACAAACTATCGTCTTATCCAGCAATTATCAGGATATCAGCTTGGCATCTTAGCCCCGCAGGATACAAATATAGAAGAATGAAAAGAAACGAGAGTTAGTATTTACTATAATGAAAAGGAAAGCCGCTTACTTTGGGCATGTATATGGACATGAAAAATACAATATTGTTAAAAATATAATAGAAGTTAAAATCAAAGGGAAAAGAGGCAGATGGAAAAGAAAAACAACTTGGATGGATAACCTAAGGATTTGGACAGGAATTGACGCAGCCTCACTGGGCAGGAAGACTGCGAATAGAGAAGAGTTCCGGACTGTGGTAGCCGACATCCGCAGAGGATATGTCACTTGAAGAAGAAGATTCTCAATTCGTTCCTAAATAAAGTCGGAGTGGTCGAAAACAGACCAATGCACGTAAAGTGAACAACGATAATGCTGTACTGGGAATTTCCAATGCTTTCTCTCATAAACCTCGCCCTTGGCATTAGCTTTATCAGGAAAATCGACTTTATTGCTCTTGTAATAAAATTTGTTTTCGATCGAATACTTCAATACGATACGATTTTGGGTATGTTAGTAGTTGGTTTGTCTCGTATTAGGGTGGAGAATTAAGACAAAGCGTTGTTTTTGTTCAATTAGGACTCATGACGTCAGAGCTCGGTGTCACGTTTGAAATCGTAATTCGGGGTCACGTCTGTTATAGCGGGAACACTAATTTAGATGTTGCTATTTGTTGATTGTACTTTTATTTGGATTTGTCGGCGAACTTTCGATTTTTACAATCTAATGATTATTATGATTGATGCGGTCGTAAAATACAGATTTTTACAAGCTTTGGGATTATGCACAAATCACATAATATAAGGTTTTTACGGCTACTTTTATATAAAAACTCGTAAATTAAAAAAGTTAATAAAAGTAGAAAAAACTTTTCTTTTTAGGGCTCCCATACACGTAAAGTGGGGGTGTTTTTTTATTTTTTACTCTAAAGTTGAGGTGTTTTCGAATAGGTATTGAAAAAAGAATAGGGGGTTTTTAATTATATTTTTAGATAAAGTGAATCCTTTCGGAAATAGTCGCTCCGGAAATGAAATAAAATGTGAACTGCAAGTCCAAAAAATTTGAAAAAATCATCAGACTTTCAAGGAACATTATTTTTAAGTTGGTCAGTTAAGTCATTTTAGTTTTTTTGCAAAAAACGTATATTCTCTGTTAAAAGGGCGTATCAGTCGTATAAGAGCTGCGAAAATACTCCTTTTTAGGGTTCAGGGGCTTTTTCAGTTCGCCTATTGCGACAGACGCTAAACTACGGAACATGCTCTTGGCCGATTTTATAACTTGCAATGTATGCTTGTCTATGTTAGGGCCAAATCTTGCAAGCTGAATTTGACTTACTTCACGTGACAACAAAATGTTATTTTCTTTATTTCTTTTCCATTTTATAATACTCTTCTCTTGTCTTTATAATACGATCACAAAAGTAAAATACAAAAACACATACTAAAACGATGCAAAATACATATAAACATATTATAAGAAAACCTGAAAAAAGAGTCTCCCAAGATGTTGGTCGAGACTCTTCAATATGAGACCGTCCGCTGAAACGAATATCGGGACAATGATCGTCGAATCAACATCCCACATGGCGGTTATCTCGTGAGCCAAGTCTAGGTAGGTACTTACTGGACTTGTCAATATTATTTTATTATTATCTCGGTTACGTAACTATAGTACATTCGTTAGATTCACGTGCGGATATGTGTGTGTACTTTCCGCACTAGCATCGAACGACGTTTTTCAATACAGATGCGATAAAAATTAAAATACATAAGAACGAATTTAAAGTTTTTTTATTATTTCCGTGACACGATTGTAATACAGTTGATATGATTAAGAACATCTTCAAAATGTTTATCTTATCTTCTTTACTTTCTCATTTTCAAACTCATAATAATTATTTCTCATAAACCAAATAATAAATCACATGTGACAAATCGTATCGTCATGCCTTAGAGGCCCTTCGAACATGTTTACCTGATTGAAAAACGCCTCTACTTTGACAGACGTTTCGTAGGCTCTGTTCCGTTTCATACACACAGATTTATAAGAACTGTTTTCAATGTTAATATTTTTAATGAATGATGATCATTAGTATGATGAAGAAGTAATTATTGAAATATTAAATATCAACAACTTTAATATTATTGCGTTAATAGTAGGTATTTAGTGTTATTACGGCTTGGTAAAGTTAACGAACAATAATACTCTTCGGTAAGCAGTCATGAATCGGAACACAACTAAATTTAAAAAGATTGGAAAAGTAAAAAGCACTAGTTCGCAAAAACAAACTTTGCGCACGCAAAACAGCCAAAAAAAGGGCACTTTTTGAGCAACTGTATTGAAAAAACTGTATCATGTGCCGAAACAATGTGTAGTGTAATTCTCTTCTGAGAGTTTTTAAACTCTGTGCTATGAGCTTCTGGATACCTGTTTGAGAAATTATCAATGCTAAATATTTGAGTTTAATTAAAAGCAATTTCCTCAGCGTGCGTCACACTCGGAGGATCCTGTCTTATCTTCGGTAATTTGAGTATTATTACAGAATAAGATGCTCTACCGTCCAGTTCTCTTTGAGTCGACACACACAACTCACAAGATTTCATTTTCTTTGTTTATTTCTACAAACAAATATACAGATGCAATGAAGTCTAATAAAATATATTGCTCTGTGGTAAGATGTAAGAATTTTCTTTTTCCACACGCCACACGTTCATATAATAAATCTTCAGAGTCGCAGGTTACCTACCTATTCACTTCATACGAGTGTTTTCTTGAAGGGGTAGCGTGTTTTAAAATAGAGCGGGTGTTCTTAAGTTTTTTATAAGTTGCAAAAATGTACTTAACCTTCCCATAAATGTGTTGTGTATCTGTTGGTGTTAATAAAAAAACAACTTTAAGTGACTTCAAATGACGTAGAAATTGAACTTAATTTGTGAACACCTACATGGTTACGAAAATGTCTTACCGTACGCTTAAATAAAAAATAATTTAGTAACATTTCATTGAAATTTAACACCTTAGAACGGATTAATCGCGTTTATTAACACCATGAACTTATGTTTCGAGCCCTTTACAGCACTCGTTTTCACAGGGTTAAGATGATGACTCATCATGTGTTAATAAACGCGATTAATCCGTTCTAAAGTGTTTAATTTCAATGAATAACAATCGCGGTAACAGAAGGCAATATTAGTAACAGTTTTAATTTCCCGAAGGAATCTTATTATATCCTGAATCTTTCTACACTTTGGAAGAAATGTTCAACGAAAGCAAATATGTCATCAGAGTAAAGATAAAGGTAAGACACAATGAATAACTGTGCCATGATTTCACTATTTTCTATAGCCAATGAGTGGTTGACTGGTAGAGAATGCCCTTAAGCATTAAGTCCGCCATGTGTGTTTTTTTGTGCAATAAAGTTTTAAATAAATAAATAAACAATGTGCACACAAGCGGCATTCAGATTGAAAAGTTTTTATTTGGTTTTATTCTTATTTGAAGTGCATCCTGCTTCCACCAATACGTAAATACGGGCGATTGCACGGGCGAGTGATGACAAAAGAAGATCAAACTCATACGAGTATAAATGTGTTTTATGTTCGAATTCGGCTCGGCCTCTCGCTCTAAGTCCCAGACATGCAGGGAATTGGAAACGTCCGAATACACATTTTAAAAGGAAATACATGTTTTATTATGCTTCTTTCTTGTAGATAAAGAATAGATTTCGCTAGGAATATTTTTACGACGGACGGTTGTATTCTGTTTGATAATCTTGGTAGAAACATGTTCGAATTTACTGAAGGATATGCAAACAAGGGGTGTTAGTACCATTTTTCTTGTGTAGATTCCAACTGGAAATCCGAGACAGTAGACTCTATCTCGTACGCAACACAATGTCGGAAGGAGCTCATACAAAAAATTGACGCGTTCATACAGTGTACACCCGAGTTCCGATTTAGAAGGAGCTGCATGCAGGTAACGCAAACTATGTGGCTAAACTTTTCTATCGCATGTATTATGGGGAGTGTTCCGAGGAATTGTTCGGATTAATCCCTGCCGCTTCTTTCCGCCATCGCCCTACGCGACAATATTTCCACTCTCACCATTTAGATGGTTGGCAGTCCTCAACTGTGCGCTTTTCCCGAAACTTCCTGCCTCGCACAGCTAAACTGTGGAACGAACTGTCGCCAGCGGTGTTTCCGGACCGATACGACCTTCAAACCTTCAAGAAAAGAGCGTACTCCCACCTTAAAGGCCGGCAACGCACTTGCGACACCTCTGGTGTTGCGGGTGTCCATGGACGACGTTAATCGCTTACCATCAGGTGATTCGTTTGCTCGTTTGCCCCCTATAGCATAAAAAAAAAAAAAAAAACTATTATCTATAACTTGTTTTTGTTTTGTTGTAGCCGACATTCGCAGGGGATATGTCACTTGAAGAAGAAGATTCTCAATTCGTTCCTAAATAAAGTCGGAGTGGTCGAAAACAGACCAATGCACGTAAAGTGAATAACGGTAATGCTGTACTGGGAATTTCCAATGCTTTCTCTCATAAACCTCGCCCTTGGCATTAGCTTTATCAGGAAAATCGACTTTATTGCCCTTGTAATAAAATTTGTTTTCGATCGAATACTTCAATACGATACGATTTTGGGTATGTTAGTAGTTGGTTTGTCTCGTATTAGGGTGGAGAATTAAGACAAAGCGTTGTTTTTGTTCAATTAGGACTCATGACGTCAGAGCTCGGTGTCACGTTTGAAATCGTAATTCGGGGTGGAAATCCGAGACAGTAGACTCTATCTCGTACGCAACACAATGTCGGAAGGAGCTCATACAAAAATTTGACGCGTTCATACAGTGTACACCCGAGTTCCGATTTAGAAGGAGCTGCATGCAGGTAACGTAAACTATGTGGCTAAACTATTATCTATAACTTGTTTTTTTTTTATTTAGTGAAAAGAGCCAATACTAGTTTGCAGTTGAAAGTTCCCTTTTGGGTTAATAAATAGGTACTACTAAAGTTCCATATAACAACAGCACCTAGGAAATGATCTGCAAAACCAGAGTTCCCCGTCACTAATTATCTATATTCCCAAAAAACTCGTATCTCACTATTGATAGACCATAATCGTAATAACAGTAGGGTAAAGGGTATTTGATAAAGTAGTCAATACATTTATCCCATTCCCTATTGTATTGCTCATGTTTTAATACAAAGCCAAATAACCGCGTAATTTCAGCGCATTTCCGAACCCTATGCCCTGGCAATAAAAGTATGTCACATTTGAGAAATAAATTCTATTATATTACCTAGCGCCTTATATGTATTAGTAGACTCTAGTAGTTGCGTTGCGACTTCGTTCGTGATGAGGTCGCTATATATTCCGTAGGTATGCCGTTTTCGCCTTTGAGGTTGAATTCAATGAAATCCTTTCGTAGTGTTTAACGCTTACTGTTAAAGAAACATATGATCCAACAAGGTTCTCAACATTTATTTGAAGTCTGTGCGTCGTCTGTCAGTCCCAATATAACGTGACTGATTATCACACGTATTTAGATGAAGATACCAGAGGCTCTATTATTAATGAAACCATGTTGCTGAGTTATTGTCTTGCGAAGTCAACTTTGTTTTGTCTTAAATTTTTCGGGTGTGTTCGTCCCTCGGTGGAAAAAATAGTATCAGCTTTGATTGTATGACCTCTAATATTTTGAATTGGCAGAAGTTGTGTAGATTTGGAACAAGTGGTGTACTCTCGTTTCGGTGACCAAGATCCTTTTTAGATCTCTGAACCACAATTTATAGTTAATTTAGTTTTTTTTTAATATCGATTTGATTTTATCCATATGTGCCAACCCTGCCAGTTGAGGTATAAATTTTGCACACCCTTTTGAAGCTTGGTCTCTGTATAATTTCTTCTGTGACTGGACAGTCGGGTTTACTGTTTATAGGTAACCACGTGGTTTAAAAATCGGCTACGAGCGTAGCGCGTAGCACTCGTTGGTACTCGATTTGTTAATGCAAACGACCGCGGGAGTGACGCGGGACTCTAGATTAATACCGCGCTTAAATGAAGGGGAGTTGCTATACCGATGCCGCAGTTGCAATTAAACCGCATCGGGGATGGTTCATTTTCGAATAGAGCTTTTTCACAGGCATAGCAAAATGGTTCCTACAGTAAAGTTGTGTTTGCAAATAAGCTGAAAAAAGCAAGGTAGTTTGTGTGTAGGTTGATTTTAATAGCGATAGCGTGTACGTCGCACTCACGTGCGCAGGATTGATCGGCAAACCCAAATGAGGCTTATTTGGAGACGCAAAACCAATCCCAATATGTTATATTAACATTTGTACCCTAACGTACTAACGTACTATAATATTAAAGAAAAAAGGAATAGTATTTGTTAACATTTATTTTTAAACAATTTTAAATAATTTCTGTTTAAAAATAATAGTTCAGTTTTAATAAATTATTTTGATATCATACTAAATGATATCAAAACCATTCAATCACAAAGGAGTGTTAGAAGATGTAATCGTTCCGGCTAGATTTGATTAATAAGGAAATGCGAAATGAACACATAAAAAAAAAATGCTATCACCCTGACGGTAAATCCAAAGTGATCAGAATGAACTACCCCTCTTTCAATTCCAAATTCAACGACCGACGACGATAGCGGTCATACTTTTTTTTTTGTAAAACGAATCATACTTAGATATCCACACGCATATTTTTTTTTTATTCAAAATGTTTGCAGGATGCAAAGTTTTGCCTTACTGTTTAGTTTCTTGAAAGGGTGCCAACGGCTGGCGTTAGCACCTCGCTGTTATCTTTCTATTACCGCGTAGATAAACCACTAGGGACTGCCATGCCAGCTTTTGCGATAAGGTCAATTGCGTCCTTAGACAAAGGTATGAGTAAAACTAGTTTGAAATATTTGTGACAAATAAAAAATAAAAATAAAAATTGTTTATTCTCAGATACCACAGATCCATAGAGTGTTAATCACAAAGTACTTATAAACTAAATTAGTACAATACCTAAACTTAAGAGGTGACACAAAAACATAAAATAAATTTATTTATTCTTAAGTCGTAAGACATGAAGGTCGGTATATCGGCGGAGTATATCTGAATCCCACCTCTCTGCTATCATTCTCAGGATATATATTATATACACATATTATATATATATATAGATATTCTATACACATATTTTTGATGAGTAGTTTGATATTGAGACCAATGCGTTATAGAATATCTTCGGCGCCGATATGTGTGTGACGCGACTCATAGATATTAAAATCAAATTCATTCAAAAGTTAGTGCTGGGGGCAGAACACATTTTTTTAATCTTCCGGACCGGATATTTTCGAATATAAACACTTTACAAAAATACGTTTTAAGCAAACCCCTTTTTGGGTTGAAAAGAAAAAAAAATACCACTTTAGGTGCATGGGTCCCGGTAGTCTAAAATATATATTTTCCCACTTTTTATTTTACCACTTTGTCTGCGTGGTTGATAACATTCATAATAATTAAATTACAGTTTTCTAGCAGTAACGGTCACTAAGCGTAGCCACAAACGGACAGACAGACATGGCGAAACTAATAAGGTTTGACTACGGAAAAAGTAAATTTGGAAGCCGTATGTTATAAAACTACACATATATTTACAACGTTGAAAATTTTAACAAATACTACTTACTAAAAACGAATGATATAAGAAGAAGAATTACGTTTAAAATAAAAATGAAATGGTACACATATTTCAGAATATCAGAAAAATAAATAGCCTTTAAAAATGGCTATAAGGCCAAACGTGCAAAAGGCGCAATAAAAATCTTACTCCAAGGCAACATTTACATATAATGCATTTTATGAAGCAAGCAAAATAACTTTGGTAAGAGCAAATGCAACGACGTGGAATGAATTCACTCACCGCTGAGAAGTGTATGCAAATTTCTTTACATGTTTATGCATTCTTCTCAAGTATATGCATAAAGTGCTAATTCAAAATATTAACGTAAAGTAGCTTCTAACAAATTCGGTTCCTGGAATCTGCTGGGCTGGTACACTTTATACTATCTAAGATTCCAAGAATTGCTATGAAAGGGTTTAATTTAATTACTGCTACACTTGCATCGACATTTTAAAAGCCGATAGGTATACGCCGCCTCTGGTGAGTTTGTTGATTTTAATCAATATTACATTACTACATACTACATTGGAAATGAATATCTTGCAAGTGCAAGTTATCTAAAATCTACAAAAAACATCGGTGTGCTTGCAGGGGCCCAGACCAGACTGTCAAAGCAGCTTCAAATACACATAGGAACATTAATCATCTTCTACAAGATGGACGAAGGACTAAGGGCACGGATGGTAGGTTGCTAGCTAGGTTGATAAACTATTATTCTAATTAGTCCGTCCGTTAGATTATCCGAAATTATGTAAATGCTCAAAGCTTATCTTCGTTCATCGTTAGCTTCAATTTTGAAGATGCCAGGAAGACATAATAAAGCTTGCGATATTCCATGAGAAAGTGCTTAGAAATATTTATATGTTTTGGTACTTATAAAAAAGCATTACATCGCAATATCGCATATGAATCAGGAACTGGAAGCGCTTAGCAAACATTACAATATTGTATGGTTTTCCAACACCGAACAACGGAGATGGGCAGATCGTCTTGAGAGGAATTGAGGTCTACGAAAAACATGATAAATTGGACGGCACGATATCAGGGTAGTCGACTGGGCGAAGAACTTCGGAAGATAAGGAAGTACCCTAACTGCAGGATGATAAATAGTAGAGAAAGCCAATACTCGCAAAGAGCTATTAGCACGATCGGAGGTATTGGATAAGCATGAAAATTTCCACGCAGACTTTTTCCAACTTGATACAAGATTTGTTCTATATATTTATAATGGGTTAGTTACAATCAACAGTTACAGAAAAATCATAAAAGTTTACTTTTCGTGTGAACTTTACCGTGAAATTTAACGTGGACCTTGAGAGGCGTCAGCAACACGTTATCACATAACAGATATCGCTACCCGTGACACATGAGAACATGGAGACAGTTTTGGACGTTTTGGTGTCACATCGCCACACCTAGTGCTCTATTCCAATATTAGAATAAAACCAGTATAAGTTAGACTTTTCACTGTTCACAGTTATCAAGGATCTCAAGGTCATGTGTACATTGGTTCGCCTGAGTAAAGCGCTTGCCTGAGCAATGTATTAAACCTAAACACGCGATCGCGTGGGTCCTTGACTACGAAGCAAAATGGCGATAATACAGTGTTTATTTTTGCCTTTAAGTCATCGACATAAGGTTTACTATTGTGGCGCAGGATTAAGGCATTTTCACGATTCTCCTATTTTATTGGGCTTATGAGGGTTTATTTAGAAAAAGTCGTGCATTTTCGTTTAGATTGAGTGAACAAGGTGATTTTGATTGTGATTTTGAATTTGTCTGCGACCATAGTAAGTTGATGAGTCGATTGGTTTTATACATTGTAAATGAACATAAGCATAAGTAATAAATGAAATAGATTATGTTCTGTAAATTTGCTATCCAGACAGTAAAAGTCTATGTCTAGGGATTTTAAAATGACTGATACCTCTCTCCCCATTTAGAGCCCTTTACTTTACTGAAATACTTTATTAAATGGACATAAGTAGTAATAAAATTAATAAACTCATCTCGGGTATATTACATAATCTTTGTTTAAGCGTCATATTAAAATAATCAGTGTTATAAGACAAAATAATTTATTCCTTAAGCTTTTGTGATATGATATAGGTATGTGCATGTTGTATTAAAAGAAATACACACGTCCGTTCATTAAACAATTTATAATGAGACTGATGGTAGGTCAATGAGACGCTAACTATAGGTATCTACATATCAGCATTTTTTATATTCCTGAAAAAAATCTGCAAAAAGAACCGGCAAAGTCTATTTTAATACCCCCGCGAGCATAAAGACCTATTGACATCATCTCTCATGAAGCAAAGCTTCGAGTGTCCCGAGTGTCATAAAATGTTGCCGGGGAGTGTCAGAAGCGTCGCTAGAGTGAAAGGGTGCAGACATTTATTGCATAGTTTAGGCGCAATATGAGACTCCGTTGTATGGGTAAAGTTTGCACGCTTGAAATGAAACGCTCTTTAATACTAGGGTGTTGAAAGGACATATGTTTCTACTTCTGGTTTTGGTGTCAAGGCATTATGGATTTGCGAGGAAAAATGTGGGCAGCTTAACTTAGTTAGCCTGAAAATATTTAGGCCTCGTCGACATTATTTATTTGTTGTCACGCTCGCTGACACTCTTTGGCATTTCGTTCCATTTTAGAGTGGCGTTGAGGATTGTTTCAGGTTTAGCGTCGCAATCGTAGTTATGGTTTATAATTAACTAGCTATTACCCGCGACTTCGTCTGCCTAGCATTAGATGTTTTGGTGTGGATTTTTATTACCACAAGTATTAAATACCAAATTTACTTGAATCGTAAATTGCTAGTTAAATTCCGGGGCCGTATAAAATAAACAACTTACTTGCAACTACAGTAACCTGTTAGTCTTTTTTTCTCGCTGATAATTCATGATGGGGTGTGTAATGATCGGTATAACTTTTTTTGGTATAATAACATTTGATATAACAACTTTTGGTATTTATTCAATGGATATAATCACTCATAATACATAATGAACATTTGGTATAATAACAAAATTTCTACTATTATTTCGTATATTTATCATTTTATATAACACTTACTTCTAATAACCATTACATGATATAATTATCCATTGATATACAACTCAGATAATGTAACGGTAAACGGTATAAAAACGGTATAAGCAAACGGTATAAAAAAATTCGCATCGCCAGAAGTCGCCTGAAATTATATTGCTTGAGACTGCTGGCAATATCGTGATTTTTTAAGGGATCACAGTTCTAACCTAACCTACTTTCCTGCTAATAGTACATATGTTTAGGGGTCACAGTTTCTAACCTAACCTAACCTATTATTTATACATTGTATAATAAAAAAATATTCTAACTGTGCTTTCGATTAAATTAGCGTTATAGCATTTATTTTTATCGGAAGTAAGCATTATACTCAAAGTATGTTAACAAAAATGTTATTCGAAAAAATGATCATTATATTAAATAATAATTATACCATTTTTAAGTATATTATTAGTTGTTATATGATTCAATAATTATATCAAATGAGCGTTATTACGACCAACATTATATCAAAAAAAGTTATATCGATCGGTACGCATCCTTCATGATGTACCAAAAATACTAGTGATCAATATACATTGTAATCAGATTTGGAAAAAATAGGAATAAAAGTGTTTTTTGTCAAAATTTTTTTGTTTATTTTAATCGGATCACCAGCATTTTTGTTACACCTGTATGTATCTTTTTCTACTCCAGTACTTCTATCTGTCAATTAGATGACTGACAGCGATATTACAAAAGTATACATTATAAGGTTGTCTATGGTATTCCATAAGAACACTGCTCCTATGGATTTTCATACAATATAGGTATGAGTACTGTTGTTGTTTTTTGCTCATAATTTGTTCATGAAACTCTCGGATCTATTGTTACAAAACTGGACTTCGTCTCGTTTTGTAACGGCCACCCTCAAGTTGTAAGAAGTAAGTACCCTTATTATATCACTGTTGCATAAACTACTATTGTATCTACCACATAACAATCTTTCAGTGGTTGGTGGATACGCTGAAGATATGGTAAAAAGTACGATAAAGTTTACATGAATAATCTTTTAATTAAAGTAGTCAAGGCCAAGTGTTTCTAATCACGGCTTAGAACACTATCTTATGCTCAGTGAATTTACCACATGGAATGTCATTCGACACCTAATAACAACTAAGTTCCCAGTGAAGAAAAAGCATTGCGGGGATACCAACATAATTACGGCGCACATATAAACTTTCATTAGGTAAGTATATGTCTTATCGAATGAAAATCCCATGATAGAAAGAGTCCAACGGCGTTTCACCAGATATCTTTACAAGAGGCAATATGGTTAATACCCTCTATTGTATCCGTCACTGTTTGTCTCAAGAATGGTGAGCCTTTATACACTCGAGCTGGAAAACTGGAAACAGTTATTGTTGATGCACTACTATGGTGTCATCAACAACACAGTAAATAATCCGGGTGTACTCGAGAGACTGGGTCTCTTAGTCCCGGTTTTGCGCCCCTGCCCCCCGGGCCGAGCGCCCTGCCCGCGCGGCGCCCGGCACGGCTGTTGGCGGGATGTCCCGCGCGCACCCGCCGCGCCGCTAACGCGTCAATGGCAAGGGCGCTCTCTCTGCTCAATGTCATGTCCATCGATGCCCCACAAATCGACATATTTTCAGACAGTGTTGGTAGTTTTGGCTGGAAACTGCTACAATTCCTGACAGAATATTTAAATAGTATAAATAATGAATGTTATTTAATTTAATATTATTTATTTAATAATTTAATTCAATCAATCCCCAGAATGCTTGCTATCTTATTTTCTGCGTCCGAGTTAAAGCCGAGCTGCGTGCGAGCAGAGAGGCAGCGGGGCGGGCGGGGTATGCGGCTGGGTTTCTGGGCGTAAACAATATCCGAATTCGGTCCGAGTTTTCTAGACCCATATTTTTACGGGTTCGGATTGGACTAGTGCGTAAGCAATATCCGAATATTATTACCTATATTTTCACGGGTTCGGATCGGACTAGTGCTAGTGCGTAAGCAATATCCGAATTCGGTCCGAGTTTTCTAGACCCATATTTTCACGGGTTCGGATCGGATTCGGATCGGACATAGTGCGAATCCGCCCTAAGGCGTCGGACGGAAAAGTAATTAAGATAGGTATTAAATAAGGGTAAGTTCTAAGTCGAATGAGTACTTTAAACTTCAAATTCGGTTTAGTGGTACAGCCAAACATAACAAACACCGTGTCACACTTTATTAGCCTATCATAGCGATTATTTTTGTAAATATTGTACTAATCAAATTATTGTTTTAAGAAACCTCCGAAGTTATTTTTAAAGACCCATTTAGATGATGTGTCACAACACAAGTACATATATGCAACAAATAAAAAAATATGACTTTTAGAATCCTCTCAGCTTGGGTTGGAAGTCCGTATGTCACAGCGGTTTTACTCAGTAACTGTAAAGGATATTTTGATGATATTATAGTTAAGAGGTGTGTTTTGTGTGCCGCTACTTACTTTTGCATATACTTTGCGGAAAACAATATGTTTAGAGAGGGCACCCATGTAACTAATTGTAATTTTTTTGAACTTTTTGCATATCTGTACTTGTAGTGTATATCATCTAATAGGTCTTTAAAAATAACTTTGAGGTTTCTTGAAAAATAATTTTACTAGTTGAATATTTTCAAAAATAATCGCCCTGAAAGACTAAAAAAGTGTGACGTAGGTAAGACCATAATACAACTTAATGATTAATGTAAACTCAACAGTGCAAAAGCAAGGCATTAAAAATGCAAAAAAAAAACAAAAAACAAGCGGAGCAAGAAGAATAAAGCAAGCGAAAGAAACATTAGATTAGGAGCACGGCTCTGTGGGAATTAGGTAGATAGTAGTTTGAGGCTGCGTTTCCGACGTGCGACCATGCCGACGTGGATGAAATAACCTATTTCTGTTTTTATTACGTTCATTTTTCTAAAGAAACATCTTAGATCTTAAGTTAAGTGCATAATACCTATTTAAGGAAACGAACTCAATAACTGTATTTAATAATTTTACAATGAAAATGCTTCATTTGTTGGTAAAAACTATAAGAAGCAATATATGTTTGCCTACAGATTTTGAGGTCCGTCAACCCCTTTTGATTTCCATCAAACAATCGGGAAGCCTATCCACCAAACAAAACATTCGAAACGTTTTAGAACTGACGGAGTTAAAACATTGAAACAACAACTCGACCGAATTAAGAACCGAAGTTTTAAAGCCTATAAAAATACATCTCGGTCGTGGTTCACTTTAAATTCGATATTGATAAACCCTTACACGGAAAACCAGTATTTTTGATACAACCTGTACAAGTGTGACCATGAACGAGAAAGCCAAATACTACCATGCTAAAAATAAACTAAAAGAGCTTAGCCGCCTCATAAGGGTTTTAAGGCGTAGTAAACCGTAGCAGTGATTGGTATCGGTTTTACGAGTATAGTGGCATCGTTTCTAAAGGGGCGATCTGCGGCCCGTTACAAACGGATTTACGACCGGAATGTCCGGAGTTCCGGACGTTCTTGGTCCGGTTCAGGGCTCGTTCTACGGAACAACATCTATAGAAAACACAGGGAAATAGGGTGTCAGAACAAGTCTGATGGACCTCGTCTAACAAGTGTTGTTCCAAGCTAAAAATAAGGTAGGCTACGTCTTTCCAAGAGTTGGCGCCAGCAATAGTTGTACAAAAAACTGCCATTCGACCTCCAACACATAATTAAATCCAGGGTTTGATTTTACTATCGAAACCGAGCCTCTTTCACTATGGGACCAACCCCGAAATCGTGAAAAAAAATGTTGGTTGTCCCCTTAGACCCCTTTACCAAGTGCTAACATCTGATTTTCTAAATGTATCAAAAAAAGGAATTGGAGTTCTTTCAGTGTTGGTCCCATAGTCAAAGACTGGCCAAGTGCAAATCAGGCTCGCGCACCGAGAGTTTCGTACAAACTTTGAGTTACAACTGAAGACAGAAGTAGAAATTTGACGTCAGACCCATTTATCGACAGATTGGGTCACTCGTTTGCACTGCATAGAGTAAGTATGCGAGTTTTTTAAATTGTTCCTAAATATTTTTTTATTACGTTAAAAGTTTTGTTTTACTATATTTAAAGGACAGTGCTTACAGCATGGTATCATATAATTAAAAAAAAAAATACTCTAAGGCTGTTAAATTTCAAATTTAGCTTAGGATAGTCTTTTTTTATGAAATAAAAATTAATAAAGAATGGATCGATGATTTCTAATATGTCTTAGAACATCGATGCCATACAAGTGTTTAACACTTTCGGTAAGTGTCGCTACGCGTCTCCCTAAGGCGTATAACCAAATGAAAGAAATAGTGGAAACATTCGCCGGGGTCGATAGCTCAATTGGCAGAGCGATCTGACCGGTGTTCAGAGAGGTCGTGGGTTCGAATCCCGCTCAACCGGGGAATTTTCCCATTTTACTTTCAATTATAAAATTGTGAATTTCGTTCGCAGACGTCTCTGCTCAATACAAAATTAATAAAGATAGGGTCAATATTATATTTTTCCTGTAATATTTATGATAATGATAACGTTCTGTGAAAATTTTAGATTTCCACCTTTCTAAACTTCAGAGATAAGGGGTGGGGGGATATTTTTTTACATTTTTGTTAATAAATAAAATATTGTTTTAGAATGTACAAATCAAGTCCTTTCAAATGATATCCCACATGCCCCGGTAACTAAATTTTAAATTTTTGCCCCCTATGTTATCGGGAATTTTTGATTGAAAATAAACTTAAATATATGATAAACCCTTCCTCAATGTGTCGTGCGACCTTGTTTATAACTATTCCAAATTATAAATCAGTACCTGTATTAGTTCTCGAAATACTTAACGATGTGATAGACCGACTGAGTCGCACCGTAAGCGTTCCTTTTTTACCATTTTGAAGACTATAAAGTAAGAATATGCTCGGTTTGAAGAGTAAAATCAAACCCTGGATTTAAAGCTCCTACGGAGACGCCGCTTCGCTTGCTTTATTCTTCATGTTCCACTTGTCTTTTGTTTATTTTTGCATTTTTGCCATTTTGCTTTTGCAGTGTTTAGGGATTACTCTGGTTTTATTACCTAGTCTGAGTAAGTGCAAGGTTCATAATTAATGAAACCATTAGTGCCTAAAACTACAACACAAAATAATAAACATATTAAAACTCGTTATAAGTTATACTGGTATACTGTTAACTTTCAATGCCTATTTAAAAATCACCACAATACCCAAATGCCATTAATAATGCACACCCCTTAGTGTTTCTGATGCCACATTAGGTACACAAGAAAACTCTAACAGACACTCAGCGGTTAATATGTGAGAGAAGGCATTACTTTGGATGGAATGAACTGCCAATGTATTTAGAGGTCGTGGCGACGCAATTTAAGCTATTGAACTAAACCAGGTGTAAACATGTAATATTTGATACGAGATGTATTTTTTTAATAGCTTTAAAACTTGAAAAGGAAGAGTTTTTAATTTAAGATGTATGGCTTATAAAATAAACGAGATTTAAAAAAAAAAAAAAAAAGAGTTTTTAATTCGGTCGAGTTGTTTTTTGAATGTTTTAACTATGTCACCAAATCGTTTAAAATAGGCTTTCCGATTGTTTGAAGCAAATCGAAAGGCGTTGAGGGATCTCCGCTAAATTTGCTTTACAATTGTTGTAAATAGTTTTTTAACTTCATATTCCCATTCTTAGGTCGTTGAGACTTATTGAGGTCGTTTCCTTAAATACTAAAGTTATTTTTAATATTTAAGATTTTCTTCATAAAAATAAAGTTAATACAAACACAAATAAGTTATTCCATCCAGGTGGGCTTCGTCGCAAGTCGGAAAAGCAGCCTCAAACTATTATCTACCTAATTCCCACAGAGACGTGCTCCTAATCTAATGTTTCTTTCGCTTGCTTTATTCTTCTTGCTTCGCTTGTTTTACATTTCTATCCTCTTGCTTTTGAACTGTTAGGTGCTGTTGAACTGCGTTTAAGAGAGTTTATAGGTATAAATCATTAAGTTATATTATGGCCTATAAATATGATAAGTGATTCAAAAACTAATTACACAATTCAACTCATTTTATCAATAACTTAATCATAAAAACCTGGATTAAAAACTAACCATATTCTTGTGGGTACTAATGTGACAACTTCACAAAATCCGCCTAAATGCAGGTGTTTGAAATTACCACCATCGGTGTAAATTCAAACATGATTAAGAAGTTTCTACTACCCTTTACACAATTTTAGAACACCTTCGCGACGTCGCGCACTACGTGCATTGCATCCAATCGAGTTTGCCACTATCCTATGATAAACAAGGAGATCCTTGCTCACCGACGCCAGATATTGAAACAAGGACGTGCGGCGGGTACAAATATTCGCAACACAAGTATTCCCTGCTAGTTTCACGGTAGTTGCTTGTAACTATTTTGCTTATACGTGCCGGTGAAAAGGATTTGAAAACTGCATCTTTCCATTTGATTTGCAATATTCATTTGACCTGAAAAATCCTATATGATTTTCAGGAATACTATCTACATACATTTTTCATGCTTCAGTTCAATACATTTTTAATACACCAGAATTTTCACGTTTTATGCTTCCTCTCAATGCATGTTTAATAAAATCGGAACTACAAATGTTTTACATTTTCATGGAGCATTTTAGTTTCGTTGCACATAGGTAATGTAGGTATTTAACAGTTTGAGTGCCACCGAGTCCCCTGGCGAGCCGGATGGCTACGGACTGGACTAATACAACGTAACGGACAATTTTCGCAACGAATTTCACATTACGTTACGACCCACATGAAGTATTGCTTGGAATTTAATGCGTTATAGTTAATTCAGTAGGCACCTACCTACTACCTACGCTACCTACTTATTTAAACTTTGCACATACGTTTTTCGAGTTTTAAGTGATAAGTGCGTATTCAGTGGTTGGTTGTATGAATTAAGGTAATGAGTAATGTCAAAATAAGTTTCGTTCAGTAAAAAAAGGCTTCTTTCCAGTGTTTCCAGTGTGCATTTTGCCCATTCGCCAGCGTCGAAGTTTATTTAGCAAGTGTACGGTTTTATAACTAAAATCGGTCTAAGCGCGTGATTTTATATGGTGAGCAGCTTTGCTTTTTGTAAACTTGTAGCTGGATCTTTACTAGTAGCCAAAGGCGACCACGACCCCGGACTAGTTAGAAAGAGTAGTTAAATACGTTTCAAGATTAATTCTTCATTACCTGCACGTGTTTTCGTTAGTTCACTGTATAATAAATAATAATAATGCTATCAATATTACACATTAAACAACTTTTAACGAACTAAAAACAAAAAAAAAATCCCTAAACAACTTCGCCATCTTGAGTATCAACCGGAAGTCCTAAGTCAAAATAAGATCTCAGAGTTGTAATGCCACTGCACACCACTTCGGATATACCTATACATAAATATTCTTGTATTCTTATCGGTAAGAAAAACAACCCTAGGTAATTATGGCGTTAGTAACAAAGTGGCAATGCACATTGGAATGAATTTAAAGAAAATTCCAACGCTATTGGTTCGCTGGCGCTGAAATCCTGCTGTTATTTGTGTTGTGTCAAATCCCAATCTTATTTTAAAGAACCTCAAACCTTATTATGTTCACATCAAGTTCCCTTTTCTGATGTACTGTTATAATACGACAAAAACACAATAACATGGTGATATTCGGAATCTAGCGCGGTCATAAACAACAGGTTTTATGTCCCGGCAACACGGCACTTGCTGTTTCGAATTTACACATCCTAATATTGCTGATATAATGATGTTATTTGCACCTGGCGAATAAAGGATGGCTCACACTAGACTGGGACCCGTCTCGTGCTAGTGTGAGTCATCCTTAAAGTGGTCATAGCAGTAATTTATGTGCTTATAAATTTTAATATGACTGCTATTTGTTATACGTGATTTCCGAGGTACCAAAAATGTTCATAAGTACAAAACAGTTTAAAAATGCAGACAGAAATATTAGGATTTTTTACTGTGGTCGTGTTGTCGAGCATGTATTTAAGCATAATATATGCCTAAAGTATACAATTATAGAATTAAAATAATAATACTAGTAAGTTTTAGTATTTGGTCTCGCATTACACGTAACTTGTGAAGCGTAATAGCCACCCCCACTTGATCGCAACGTTGCAAGCTCAGAAATCATTCACTGTATCGCCATTCATTCACTTCTGCATGAGTGAACGAATGCAGAACAATAGATACATGACGCTGTGAATGAGAAGATTGATAAAGCCGTCAACTATTTAATCATTACTTCTCCATCTTTACTTAATACACAGAAACATAAAAAAGTTTGCCATGTTGAAAATATAGGTAACAGAAACATATAAAACGGGAAGGAAACTTTTGAGAAACTAAACGTTTAGTGCAGAATTTCAAGTAAGTATTAAACTTATTTAACATCACTGAGCTGTGAATAGGCATGTTACTTAAAATTTATTTTCAGTCGCGCATTACTAGTAACTTGGGAAGCGTGGCCATCCAGCGCAAAAGTTGCAAGCTCAGGAGCCACTCACTAAGTAGGTATTGCCATTCATTCGCTTAATGAGTGAACGAATATAGATCAATAGATAGTTAAAACTTCGAAAGAGGTAATGCAAATGGGAATTAATAACTATACCTAATGATTATATATGAGTCATTCTCGAGTATCTAGGGAGTTCAAACGATTTTATTTGCAATGGCTTAAAAGTTACGACTATATGTAAAGGTAAAACATATAAAAAGATAACTCATAATTATGCCATAAAGTGTTTATAAAGCATGAATGTATGCACATAATAGTAAACCAGTATGAGTATTTATTTAATTAATTAAGTATTTTTTAAAATGGTACATATAAACATAAAATAAAATAGGTAGATAAAACAAAAAAGGACATAAAACTGTTAAGAAAACTGCACAAAAAGATAGTAAACTTATTTAACTCAACCGTGCTGTGAATAGGCACTTGTTACTGAAAACTTCTTTTCAGTCTCGCATTACAAGTAACTTGTGAAGCGCGGCCACCGCCACTTGACCGCAAAGTTGCAAGCTCAGGAACCATTCGCTAAGTACCGCCATTCACTCGCTGAATGAGTGAACGAATGCAGATCAATAATTAATTGGAACCGCGAGTGAAATGGATGATGGTTGACAAATGAAAAAAAAATCGGGTTATTGGGTCGTTATCCTTTTTTACCGACAATGATCTGTATCCGCGCTGAAAAGTGTTTGATTTAGGATTTAATTACTTAACTATTATGTTTTTTATGGGTCTCCTTCGACATTGCTAATATTGTTGTTCCAAAAATAACTTGCCCTAACTATTTTGTCTTACCGATCATAATCCCTGACGATCAATTGTCCTAACGATTATTTGCCATAATCGAATTATTGCCCAAAAACGACTTCACTCATAACCCAACCGCTGTTAGAAAAGCCGGTTAGGTTAGGTTAGAACCGTGACCTCACAAAGAGTCGATTCGCTGCTAGAAAAGTAGAGTAACATAATGTTAGCGAAAACAATATTAGGACATATGAGTATAGGACAAATTATCATTTTGTCAAACAGTATTAGGGACAGCAATAATAGGATAAAAAAACTGTAGGGATCCCGATATAGATCCGTTTATTATAGGAGGGCGAAATCTTTATTTACCTTATCAGTACAATATACTTGTTACTTCCCTGGTTAGTAACTGTAAACTGACCGACAGCTTCTTATTATCAAAGAACGCTCTTTACTTTCAGAAAATAAGGGTTGGTGAAAATATAGGTACTATATAGGTACATAAATCGTCATCATAGGAGCTAGGATATACTGAAAAAAAAAAAAATCGAAACCTTTGAAAAAGAAGTAAAAAAAAACATTGAAGTATTTGGTCTGTTCTTAGGGTAAAAGCAATAGAACTCAAAGTCAAGTACTCAAAATTCCCAATATCCTCACAGGTTTTCGGCATTACCTTACAATCCCTTGTAAATCTGAATGCAAACACGATAATTTACGCGAACGCGGATTCTGCGCAGATGTAAATTCGCCGCGCGTGGCCATGAATATTTTCGTCATTTTGTCAAACTCGTCGAGATGCGGGGTTTTTTATTTTTTTAGGGCGATACACACCGCGCGCCGCGTCGGCAAACAGCCGATGATAAATGCCGCTCGTGTGTTCATAAAATGTTTACCTGCGATAATTAAAATGTGAGGCATTAAAGTAAGTTTATTGTAGGAAGTAAAATGTCTGTAGGCATTAAATAAATATATAATACAATAATGTTTCAGTGTTCAGTATGTTCATGCTTATGTACCTACTTTCATGTGGCATATAAATAAACTATTTGTTTTTATAGCAAATATGCTTTAATTTTCAGTTGTCTAATACATATACATATAAACAGTTGCGTTATAACGACTTAAACAATTAAAGGTTTACCTTGCAATTTAAAACATATTCTCGCAAATTGGCGTAGGCTTGTTTTAAGAAGGAAATTTTTGAATTCCAAAGTGCAAAGACTATGAATATAAATCTGAAGGATTTTATACGCACGCAAAATCACGGGCGAAGTCTAGTTGAATATAAACACGAGCTTCATATATAATCATTAAAACCACACAATAATTTTCCATTATTTGCTAGGGTTAGTGACAGCGTTAATAACAGCATTAATCCCTACACGGGAACCGGTGACCGCTGCCACAGACGGTGTAGAAACAAATTGTCGACAGTGGGAGGAAATTGCTTAGAAAATTGTCTGCCGAAAACAAAGCGGCTATCACACGAGTTCATACAGACACGTGTACGTTTTTTGTTGAACTTATTATAAATAAACGTTAAGTCTCTCACCTAAATTGCTATGAAAATGTCAGAAACCGCAGACAATATAGCAATTCAATGAATAATGTATTAAATTCACCGTGTTTTGCTTTAACTTCGGCATTTAGCTTGGTATCTATATATATATATTTTGTTCCTGAGTTGTGGATCTTTTCTATGTATATAAGTATTTATAAGTATACATCTATTATATATATCGTCGTCTAGTACCCACATCACAAGCCTTATTGTGTTTACCGTGGGACTTGGTCGATTTTTTGTAAGATTGTTCAATAATATTTACTTATTTATTCCGATACATAATTGTGGTACTACCATACGCATCCGACAGCCTGGTGACAATCCTAATGTTAATGTCATCTTGACATCTGCATGCGAGACAAGCAAATGTCAAGATGACATTCATTTAAACCTCAAATGTAGGAAAGAGAAGCTTCTGTACTTTAGTTCGATTACCTATTCTGTGGTATAAACTGAATTCGTTCCGCCTACTTTACGGTATTTTACCAAAAATTGTTTGTGATTTGTTGCCAGGTTGCCCGTTACATTCAAACTTTAAAGTAAAAATGTGCATCGAACGAGAATAGTTAACAAATAACACATTGAAAAGAAAACATATTTGTTCTGGATAAAAATGTTTTTTTTTTCAAGTAAACCGAGCGAACAGAGTGAGCACTTTGACAGATGTTAATTTTACTCACGACTCAGGCTTTTTTTGCCCCGTCTTTTAACGAAAACACGGGGCAAAAACGGCGATTGACGGTATTTTAACGAATGTTGGATAAATATTTGCTCAAACGATACATGCATTTTTTTATTAGGTAGTTTCTTCTATTTGCTAATAAATGCTTTTATGAAATGCGCTTGTATTCTTTTACCTCCTCATAGTGGAAATGAGAAGTAGAGTGTTTTTATCGGGTGAATCTTTAAACTCCCATTTCGTTCGAGCGCCGAAATATCTGAGATAAAATGGGTCACTTTCAACTATTGGTTAACAATCTACTATTTATGTTATGTTATGGAGGGACGCTCAGCTCACAGCGTGTCCTCACCCAACACATTGTACAGCAGAGCAAGGAAACCAGCGAGCATGTTCTGGCGGAATGCATTATGTATGAATGCGTTCCGCCAGAACATGCTCGCTCGCTGGTTTCCTTTCGCCTACAATGTGGGCAGGAGGCCTCGTTGCTTATGCCCATCACCAAGATGTCTATTGAGGGTGATGTGTTCCGTGATGATTCTACCATTTAACTAATGTTGTCATTTGTCACATTTGTACTTTTGAAATAGTTTCACTTTTATCATTTTGGTAACGGAATAAAAAGTAAGTACGACGAAATTAACGGCGTGTTTGAGGGTATACCGTTCGGAGGACACATGTGACATCACGAGTCGAGAGCGTGCGATCAAGTGGAACGATATCAAATAATAAACAAGTGAATAGACGGAAATCTTTCATTAGTACGTATTCATAAAGCAATGAGTGGTATATTATAAGCTGTGTCTACGGCGGATACATGTGACATGATGTATCGAAAGCGTGCGATCAAGGCTACCACATAGTAAATAAGAGACCAGAAGGATTTTTTCATTAAAAAGTATTCATAAAGCAATGAGCGATGTATTATAAGAAGTGTCACCGTCACGTCAGTAACATGCGACATCACGTGTGGAGAGCTTGCGTTCAAGTGGAATGCTGCAGCATAGTAAATAAGTGAACAGAAGGAAATACTTCTTTAAAAAGTATTTAAAACGCCATGAGCTGTGTACCTATTATAAGCTGTGTCACTCGGCGGAGACATGTGACATCACGTGTCGAGAGCGTGCGATCAAGTGCCATATAGTAAATACTCGTAAGTGAACAGAAAGAAATACTTCATTAATAAGTATTCAAAACGCAATGTGCTGTGTATTGTATTATAAGCTGTGTCACACGGCGGAGACATGTGACATCACGTGTCGAGAGCGTGCGTTCAAGTGGAACGCTGCCACATAGTAAATAAGTGAGCAGAAGGAAATATTTCATTAAATAGTAATCATAACTTAATGAGCTGTGTATTATAAGCTGTGTCACTCGCCGGAGACACGTGACATCATGAGTCGAATGCGTGCGATCGAGTGGAACACATTTGATTGCAGCTGCTTTTCATTGAAGTAAGATATCGTGAGGGAACCTGCACAAATAAATAAAAATGTGAAGGTATGTGAAGTTTCCAACCAGAAGGCCTAGTATAAAAATTTTACGACATTAACTCCTCGACCGCGTTAGCGTATCGGGAGTTCAAATTGTGTTTGCCGTTTATTTAAATCATCCGGCAACTTTCATATTTTGACCCCTCGATACGCTAACGCGGTCGAGGAGTTAATGTCGTACAACTTTTATACTAGGCCTTCTGTTTAGAGTAGTGGGGCGTATATAAGTAGTTACCCTTCTGAATCTAAAATCCACTGTGCCTGAATGTGGCACATGTCTACTGCCTGCGGTTATTGTGCTACCGCGGCGCTGACGGTTTTATCCGTCCAATGATTTATTAAATTTAAATGCCTTTTCGCCATTTCCATGGCGTGTCACTAAACAACATATCGTGTATAAAACGGTTTCAATGAATGGCTTTTGAAAAATGCGCAGGTTCCTAATTTGAGTGTACCTTTTTCTCAGCACCACCGACTTATTAAATTATTTAAAAAAGTACTGTCTCATTTTTCTCACAACAAATTTCATTCAATCCGTTAAGTATTGGACCGATATCTTTTTCAGGTAAGTATGCAGCTTTTAAAACCCTAAAAATGGTAATTAAGCGAGTGAGCGAAGCGAGCGAAGCGAGCGAAGCATCTCCGTTTCAGCTTGGGCAAAAATGTTTTCGTGTGTCTGTTCATTTGTTTTCCTCTACAGGTTGCATTTATCAACCAATTCTTCTGAAATTGTGTAAACAAGTTCGTTGAATATTTTTTTGTCGATTCAGTATTTGGATTTTTTTAACAATTTACTATTAGGAATTGATACAAAGGTCCTAAGCGCCATAGACCCCCCGCTTACGACCTTCGTGCCAATACCCGTACGATACTTGTAGTGACGACACTTTATTTCACCAGATATAACTTCATGAACCCAACTCAACATACACCGTAAACCGTTACCCGCAAATTCGCGTAAGATCAACTACACTATAACGTTTACCGTGCACTGTCGCCAAATTCACTTCTCGGAGCGTTCGGGTTTGCGTGCAAACTCAATTCAGATGCTAGTTCGATTCTCCTCAACTTGCGGTGTTTGGCTTAACGTACTTAGTGTAAGTTTCCGTCACTTAACTGTCTGGTAAACTCTTGTACTATATTACTATATATAAATAAAGGTCATAGTCAGGTTTCAAGCAAAAAGTTAAGACTGGTGAATATATTAAATTGCAACGGTTAACACTCACGTATTTTTATCACAATAGGCGTGACATGTTTCGACTGCCCTGCTGTTTTAGAGTAGCTTCACTCGGCTGTATTTGCCAAATATGGCTGTTTTACTTAGTATAATATTAAGGCTCATCCATTAATTACGTCACACGTATAGGGGGAGGGAGGGGGTCTACTAAATGTGACGTGTGTGGAGGGAAGGGTTCCAAATTGCGTAATGTCACATACAAAATTCAATAAATAAGATGAATATTTCAGTAAAGTTAGTAAACAATAATTCAAAGTAGGGCCCACTCCTTTGAATTATTGATTACTAACTTTAGGACGCGATGGACCCAAGCTGATTAGGATTGATAATTACTTTGTATTATTTGTGCAATTTTCAGAGATCGACCGCGGTATAACAATATCCCGCAATCCCGCAAAATGTCCGCCTTTATGCAGATCGACTAATGTAGCGACGAGTGAAATGCAAATCGTCCACTCCGGACACGAAACTTATTGATTATCTAATAACTGGGTTCGAGGATCAGAGGGCCTCCTGCGAACATTGAATTTTCATTTGATTCCTATGTCCCCCACTTCATTGTTGAACAAAAAGAGATGCGGATACAAAATTTTGATTTTTCTGTGTTAGCGGTAAGCCTTAGCGGGGTTATTGCCTCTTATCCAGGATGAATGAATAGAAGGCTCAGGCCAAGAGAAAATTCCCTTAGTGTAATGCTGAAAATATCCGTTTCCCGGAAAAATTACCAAAATTGCCGGAAAGATTGCTATCTTCCCTATAACGCGAAGCAAGGAAATGCTAAATTTATTGGTACTTAAAATACATCTGCATTTTATGGGGATATACCGCGATAATACGAGTACATTGACAAAACTTTCGTTGATACGGTAATGGATTTTCCGATAAGGAGCTCAGAATGTTGTAGGTTAACAGTTTACCTAGATTCCGACTAAGCTAAGTTTATAAATATTTTGACAACATACACTGCGAAAGTGTTAACGTCATAATTTCATAGAAGTTTGACGTAGATATTTAGATTTTGGGAGGGTAGTGGCGGTATATGGCTATTCGTGCGGCTAGGTAGTAAAAGACTCTTCAGTCCATACAGTGATATGAGTTTTCTGCATATTTTTATTTTTTAGTACGATCAGTACGATGCCATCTCCTTGTATTGAACTTAGTAATGTATTCCCATCGTATTTTGTCCGAAATGGCCGAATTTATCCGTCTAAGTACCTACCATAAGATACTTAGTTGAGAAAGCACGATAAACACTACGTATGATCAGTCGCCATATATTATTGCAGCGACCAAGAAGCTCACAAATATGTGAGCATGACTCTATTGTCAAGACGTTAGTCTGCTTATTCAGATACTTTAAGCACCTTGATGCTCTATATTATCTAATGGCGACTGTACTCTCGCAAATGTACTTCGAATCGTCATTACCGAACACACCGCATAGTAACACACTTGTGGCAGTAAAATTGATAGCGAGTTGAATTCACCCGCGAGTCGCACTTGTTGAGCTTGGTAATACAACCCATTTGCATGGCTGATAGGCTGCGTTTTAGAGTAGCTTCATTTTTGCTGTATTTGGCAAATATGGCTGTTTTACTTCACATGTATAGGGGGAGGGAGGGGGTCTACAAAATGTGACATGTTGTGACAAGGGGAGTTATTAAATGGGAGTTTTTTTTTGGAGGGGTTCCAAATTGCGTGATGTCACATACAAAATTCAATACGCGATGGACCCAAGCTGATTAGGGTTGATAATTATTTTGTATTATGTTCCTATGTAATTATAATTTAAATTGAGTATAACACAAACCTTTTTGGAAGTGGCTTTAATTTTTTTTCTTGCTAAATAGCTATTTGACGTCACACCAGGGCAGCGAGGGGGTAGCGATATGTGACTTCGTGTGACAATGTGGAGGGAGGAGTCAAAATATCATGAAACTCGTGTGCCGTAATTAATGATTGAGCCCTATGAGACTTTCACCAACGACTGTGGGAACGATTTTTTTTCAATCATAACTTTCTGTAGAGTCCGAAGATATAAATTAATACTAATGCCGTTATTCATAAACGCTCATCAAAACTCCGTCAACTAATTTGTCGTTTGTCCTTATCTGTCAGTTTGAAATTTGCGTTTGTTAAAAAGGGACAAAACATATTTTAACTAATATGGGTCTGTTAGGTTTTTATGAATCAGGCGGTTAATATGTATTAGGTGATCAACATCAAATTTCAGTCAGTATTTTGTACAACCACTTGAATAAAGGGCGCTCCAAACGGAAAAGAAGGATTGAGATCCGACACTATCTTCACGTTGAAGGTTAGGGTTAAGTGGCAGACATCAGCTAACGGCATTATGTCTCCGCATTGTCTTTTGGATCGGGAGTGAAATACGAGGACTATGTATCTAAGCTGGATTGCAAAATTAGAAAACTGACTAAAGAAAAAGCGAAAATCTTATTTTTCGAGTAAAGTAAGTGAAACTACTAGGATTGTGAATTACGAGTGCTGAATTACTTTTACTGAAATACTTTACTTAATTGGCTCTGTCTCATCTTGCTGGCACTGTGATAACTGTCACAAAAAGAATTGACACTTGTCAATGTGTCGCGATTAATTGCAATTTTATAAATGTTTTTTTAACTCGATATTATCCACGCGTTACCGAGATAATGGGTCTTAGCAAACAAACAGACAGAAATGCCAGCGCGGATAGTAAAGTTATCGACGTTAACCTACGTGAAATCCCTAACATACAAATATTACGTAAAAAAAGTTAATTTTAACTAAAGCTTGGATAATTTTGTAAATATGAACAGTTCTTCTCCTTGGATTTTTTTCTCTATAAAGCGTACAGAGGCGTACATACACTATTTTCTCTCGAAAATGTATTGTCTTTCTACTTCTCTTAGGCACTTTTGTCATAAATTCAACTGTTAAAGTGTTACGTAAAATATAGCAAATTTTGGCCTCTTTAATTTAAGATGGTGGCTAACGCTCCAACCCCGCAAAATCCAAGTTACATTTTACACGACTAGCTTATACAAATTTGCTGAAGCAACACAGATGAAAACATTTTATACACCACCTTTTGTAAGGCAAATACTTGCTTACTAGATAACAACTTTTCTATAAACCTCTCTCCTGTCACTCGACAATGTTAGAATATCAGCCAATATTTAGCATTGTCACTACTTTAAATTTTAAATAAATATTTAAATTACTCTTCTCGTACCACCTAACCGAAATTTTCGAAATGGGGTAAACTCTTAAATTTTTTGTTAAAAGGCTTCAAAATTAAGTATTGAGACATTATTAACATACGTAGAATTCACCAACTTTACGAAATTAACTCTTGAAAATGCGAAGCGAAAAGTATCTTCATTAAAAGTTCCTTCGACTTGAAAAGCGTGTCTTTGACCTTGAAACTTAAGAGGGCTTACGTTTTCATGAGCTGTACCATAATACGTATAAGTACATATAGTAATGCACAGTCGAGTATATTTACGGACTAAAGCAGAAATAGAAGCCAGCCATAACCGCGTTCATAACTGCAAGGGCAGTTTATGTAAGAATACATTCATAAACTGCCCATGCACTGTTGAACGCGTGTGTACCATAATAAATTCATTAAACCATCAAAACTTTCAAGTATGTGTTTACTTTTTGAAATAAATAATGTATACATTTATGCATAAAACGTGTGTATTGTGTTAATATGAGATTTTTTAAATTATTCATTCAAGAACATAAATGGTATAATCCTTTCAGCAATATTTTTGTTAAAAATGCGTGGAGTTAATAGAGGTAAAAAATTTCTCGAAAAAAATGTACAAATATAATTATCTTGAGCTTGGAAACTAATTTTAAAACTATTTTCATGTAAGTATTACAATAACGTTTCAAAAGCTTAAAATTGTGACTTCGTCTGTTCTTCATAACAAGCGGTAATTAGGTGGTAAAAAAAATAGACATTAGAGATAGCGGCCTCAAACAAATACAAAATAAGAAAATTTCTCATGAAAAATAGAAAAATAGTTAAAAATTTACTTTTTCTAAGAAAAAGCTTGAAAGGGCTCTTAAGAGAAGGATCGGATTTTACTTCTTCAACTTTTTTCATCAAACTAAACATCTTTAAAAATAAACACAGATTTACGATATGAAACTTTTTAAAACAAATTATAACAATAACAATAACATTTTCAATGCTACCTAAATTGTTTGTTTGGTTTATCAAATTCATGTCACATTATATTCTCGCTAAATATTTTTTCATTGCGTTGTACGATTTAAAACTATGGAAGTCATAATCCACGACTATTAGAATTCAATTACCATATTATATATTTGGAATATTTAATATTTATATGTATATACTACTATTTGTTAAAACAAATGGAAAAACATTTATTCTCGAAATATATACAGTAAGTGTAACTTACCTAACTACCTACCTCTACCTACCTTAAATCTAAAGTAGGTCCTTGAGGCATTGTACCTAGGATGCTGGCGGCATTTCCTCGTTGTATCGCAATGCTGATACGTTGTGCGAGGAAGCCACCAGCTCTTCGGTCACCAGTAACATCAACCAGACGTTTCGCGATTTCTACGAAAAATTTGCGTGCGCTGGGACCCCATGGACCAAGAGTTTCGATCCCGAATGGTACAAAAAGGTACTCTCTGCCCAGGCTCTTATATTTATTACGTTTTAAAATTTCGGCGCATTCAGCCGCTCCGCCCGCTTTTACATTGGTTCGTTGGAGATGGGACGGTGCCAGCGTGTCTACACAGGTAGCATCTAGGTACCAGACATTGAATTTATTTTGATTTCAATTTTTGGATAATTGGATTTATAGCCAAGCTAAAAATCGCTGGGCCAAATAACATTATTTGATTTAATATTTAGACTACGGTCACAGGCGTCTTGCCTGTCAAAGGGAATGCATAATGCATATACTCGAGAAATTCGCCGGCTTTCATGGAGACTAGGTGGCCTAGAGATTATGGCGTTTGCCGCGTAAGCTGAAGACCTGGGTTCGAGCTGCGGTTTGGCATCCGATGGTATTTTTTTTCTTTTGTAAATGACATCAGGTTATAACTTATACCGGGTATCAGGAGCAATAAATTTAATCGTAGGTAGTAATCCTAAAACCTACCAACTTGTATTCAACAACTTTTATAAATGATGTACAGTAAGCTTCAGAGATATGTAACCCCCCTCCAGCAATAGACAAATGTGGTCGCTAGTTCGAACCCCAGCATAAGAATCTACACTTTTTGCTTTTTTTTAACTTTTTTTGATATCCGGGTTTTAATATTTTTTTACATTACCACAAATATTTATACGTTTTGTTATTCCTTATTACTCAGTTATTAACTCGGTAACATTAAAATTAAACCCTTTGATTTTTTTTAACTAGAACAATAATTTAGTCGACTTCATAAGCGTCCGTGCAGCGCGATGGATAGTGCAACAGACTATGAAACACTAGGTTAGCGGTTCGAATCTAAGTAGAGGATATTTTTTGTATTTTTATGCTTGTTCTTTTTTATGAATTATTTATTAACTTCCTATTTAATATAATTTTAACTTCTATTTTAATAAAGTTTTATTAAAATAGAAGTTAAAATCTTTTTTTTAAGGACTAATAATGAAAATTCCATAGTCACTGGTAACTTTTTATTAAATAAGTAGGTATTTAAATACTATTATTAAATATTGTTTAAAATCTGAATAATGGGGGTAATATATAAATATGACAATAGATATATTATGCGTGTTCTGTAAACTGATTACTATATATTTTATTGCTAAATATTTACTAGTTAAATTATAATGACAATGTGTAGCTAATTTAATTTCTTCAATTATACATCAGTGAAACTTCAAGTTAACAAGTAAAATACCTTTAGCTTAGCTCTTACTGTTTAAAATTGTGGTATTGGTGGTCTGCATGCTGTTAAACTTTATAAGGCATTACACTTTGGTTGTTTACTTTATGTTATACCTACATTTTACTTCATTGAGTATAACCGTAAAAAAAATGTTGGGACATAACTTTTTTTATAAGTAATACCAAACTACTCGGATAAAAGTGAAGTGTATAGTTTCCGTTTTCCTTAATTATAAATTAATATTCTTATTGCATTTAACACAATTTTTCAGTTTTACTTTAGACAGAGATGGCGGGACATAGCGGTGGGAGTTGTGGAAATCGCGGGAAGAGGCTTTTTAGTATAAAATGGGCTATTCAAAAAACAATTTGAAAAAATGAGTATATGTTAGACCGTCCCTCGCCCTACCAGTCTGTATGCCATTATCAATATGTAATACGTAATCTAAACCAGCTATTTAACAGTGCAAAGAGAAACAACATGTTATCAAAGATAACAATAATTCATCTCCTGCAATGTTAGCACGTTACCAATGCAATGCAACCTTACCACAATTTTAAGCATGGGGTATTTCTCCACTAAATGGGTCGAATTTAAACAGCTCCCTTTAAAGTTACATTGAAATTTCCTTTTAACAGAAATAAGTTTATAATTTTGGTTTGGTTTAAGCTTTTTACGATTCTGAGTGTGTTGATAATAATTATTACCTACTTATAAAATAGGTATAGGGAACTGCTTGTTCGAACCCGCAGGGCACTTTATTCAGTCATGTCATATCAAATTGACTTGAAATAATACTAATGAAGAAGAATCCATGTTAAAAACTACATTAAATGGCTAACAATATATATGGTTTTTAAGGTAGAAATTAACGAGTTACCACTTGGAAAAGCCTACTTAATTGTCTAAGCACTATTTTGTTATTTGAAAAAAAAAAAATTGTTAGACACTACTTATACAATAGCGTCATTAAACTCATTATTTTAAAACTTGCGTGGAATAAAAATTTGCCCAATAATGGAGAAATACCAACAACACAAACATTTTTTTTACAATTTTAACTAATAACGTAGTCGGCTTTTCATGCTTGACACCATGTTTGAACATGCATTGGTGTTCCTCATCAACTCTCACGTTCTATAAACTTCCTCGTCTAAGTTTTATCTTGATTTGACTTGTGTAGGGTCCCAGTTAAGCACCATTTGACCCCATAAATTCTCAATAGGATTGAGGTCAGGGCTTTTAGAAGGCCAATCTAATACAGTGTTGTCTGTTTGTAAGGCTAACCACTCTTTCACTATACGGGAACGATGCACTGCACTATTGTCTTGCACTAAATAAATTTGTCCTTCGGGGTAGGCGACGCGAACGGAAGGCAACATGACGTCACGTAACACTTCGAGGTATCGCTCGCTGTTCATTCGGCCTCCAACTTCAACAAGCTCCCCGGGCCCCATAGATGACATCTAAAAAAAAATCTCATGAGCATACCATAACTTGAAAAACGTAAAACTGAAAACAACTGTTTTTTTTTAATCTGCAGGTAATGAAAATTGTATAATATAATTTACCTACTGTGTCTTTTAACAATTTCCCGGTGTCTCTCAGATTCGTCAGTGTAAGCACGGGGACGATGGCCTGGTTTATCACACTCCACGTCCCCCCTTCGTTGGTAACATCTCACCCATCTGCGAATCGTATTTCTCTGCAAGTAAAAATACGTATTAAATTATGAATAAAATAAAAGATAATGAGGCACCCACATTTATCCCATAGTTCTGTGTGCTATTTTATTTATTTAAGTTTTCCTTGCCACACGCTTTGTGTGTGGTAAGAAAAGGTTGTGAAATGTATCTAGGGTGTGTGTTAGTTACAGATCATTCATACATATACCTAAGGCTCTGTAAGCTGGGATAAACAGGTGAATTGCGAAACATTTAGGTATAATTATCTAATACGATTGATACAAACAAAACAAGCAGATGGCGAACATTGTAAAAAAAAATACTTATAAGGTCAAATGGGGTGGGAGAACATACTTTGTTTTGCCCGGGATAAGAAGAACAGTATGGGCACTTCATACGAATCTCCCTCATTCCTCGGGGTTCCACTTTTACCCCATCTGACCTCCATGAAAACTTCAATACATTACTTATTTCAATAAAGGAGACGTTTATGATAAAACTTAAAAAACTCAAATAGCTTTAAAAATAAACATGGCTCTAAGACTATACCTATTACTTCACATAAAAAAACTGCCGATTAAAAGACTTTTCCGTTAAATATATTTTTTTATCTTATCCCATATATAGGTAAACACTTGACAGTAAACATCCTCACAACAAAATCTGATGGCTTAACTTATTGATAACATTTTCCTTTTTTTACTAAAAAATAAATGTCTCGCTGGAGTCACAGGTTACAAACTTACCGTTATATTCAGTTCTCGTGCTATTTGTTTAATACTTTTGTTCTCTTCCCAAAGAACCACAATTTTAGCTATAATAAAAGTAGTTAAACGAACCATATTGTCGTTGAAACACAAAAAAACGGACGGGGACAGTTATTCAATTGCTTAAAATGCAAAAGGATTTAAGAAGTCGAGAGATCGTAATTGCGTAGGCACACCAAACACAGGTATGATTCGCACACGCAAATTATGACTTACCCTCAAACAAATTTTCTCCATGAAATAACTAGACAAATTTAGTCCAGTAAATTAAACCTTAAAATGTAATTAGTAAAAGTCGTTGTTAGTCGTCTGTGGAAATAAAATGAGGGTAGGAAAATATTGATAAACCAAAGAGATTACTATGATCCAAGACAAGCTTGCAAAACAAGGACGAGTATAGATGTAATAGTTGCAACAGAATATCTATGAAAAGGGACCTTATTGTCGATGGCGCTTACGCCATTATCAGCGATGCTCCAATAAAAATGCAACGCTGCGCAACCCGAGGCGGCGTAAGCGCCATTGACAATATAGTTCGTTTTTATAGATTTTGTCATAGTTCTCTATTGCCGGTCGGCCTGCTAAGAACTGGTTCATATTTTTGTTGTGTAGTCCATGCGTTACGATAGCCCAGCGGAAAAATGCCGGACTAAAGTATGAGTGAAGCGAATGAGTGTGAGCAGAGAGGCCCCAGGATCGATTCCAGCTAGGAGACAAACATGAGATGTTTCATTTTTGAAAGAATTAAATGACAGTGTGGTATATGCCGATTCTCGTGTCGAACGAGAGTTGCAGTTTTACACCTAGGGGGGTCACATATCTCTGACGCTGACTGTACTCTGTAGGTTTTCATATTTCCATACAAAGTAAATAGTATTTTCAATGTACCTACGTTAACATCAGCCTTCTTGACATCTCTTGTCAAGTTGTCATAGTTAAAAAATGACAAAAATCGCAGTACATTGCGTCTTCTAACAAACTTTAAAGTGTAATTAAAATCAAAATACACGGTTTTTTTAAAGTGGCTGAACAGTTTGGGGAATACTACCTACTATGGTTAAATTTATTGCTAATGTTATAGGAAACACCCGGTACCTATTCTACCATAGTTAAGCTCGGTTTCGGGAGTAGGGACGAAATAGGCGGTGATGTAGGTATTCGCAAGCGCCTTTACAGACACCCGATATTGCTTAGACCAGGGCTTCCTAAACTTTTGTCACTATGACCTTCAGAAGTTTGGCATCTTCAAGTACCTACCTAAGCTAACCTGCAGGTAATGTATGTGAATCGCTTCGCGCTGCCGCTGTATAGTAATGATAGCATACTAGAAGTTCGGGAGACGCAGACAAAATAAAATCGTTTGCGAACGAAAAGTAAAACATGTACTTACCGGATTTACAGATGAGCATATGTACAGTCAAGGGCATAAATATATGTACAACTTTTTCATTACTTTATATGGAATCATATGGCTGAAAAAACAAAAAGTGTATAGATATTTATGCCCTTGACTGTACCTGGGATAACTCGGGGCATCTATAGGAAGGTGAGGTAGCAAAATATTTTCTCGACAAAAAATACACTTATTGATGTTACTGTCAACATCTAAAGAAATGTTATTCGATATATATATATACAAAAAAAAACTCCTAATTTTTAAACAAAAAATAAACATATTGAAACGTGTATTTTAGATACGAATGTTACAGTAAATTATAATTTTGATTGAAATGGTTTTTATAAGTGATCGAGTATGTTTACGGTGCACATGAATGATTTTAATTATATCGACATCTTTTTTATCGATATCAAATCCCTAGAACTTGCCCCGAATTAACCCAGATTATATAAAAAGATAAAGATAAAAAAGTACTTTTCAATACAGTTGCTCAAAAAGTGCCCTTTTTTTGGCTGTTTTGCGTGCGCAAAGTTTGTTTTTGCGAACTAGTGCTTTTTACTTTTCCAATCTTTTTAAATTTAGTTGTGTTCCAATTCATGACTGCTTACCGAAGAGTATTATTGTTCGTTAACTTTACCGAGCCGTAATAAAATTAAATACCTACTATTAACGCAATAATATTAAAGACATTGATATTTCATATTTAAATAATTACTTCTTCATCATACTAATGATCATTCATTAAAAATATTAACATTGAAAACAGTTCTTATAAATCTGTGTGTATGAAACGGAACAGAGCCCACGAAACGTCAGTCAAAGTAGAGGCGTTTTTCAATCAGGTAAACATGTTCGAAGGGCCTATAAGACATGACGATACGATTTGTCACATGCGATTTATTATATTTGTTTATGAGAAATAATTATTATGAGATTGAAAATGAGAAAGTAAATAAGATAAGAGAAACATTTTGAAGATGTTCTTAATATATCAACTGTATTACAATCGTGTCATGGAAATAATAAAAAAACCTTAAATTCGTTCTTATGTATTTTAATTTTTTTCGCATCTGTATTGAAAAACGTCGTTCGATTCACGTGCGGATATGTCATTTTTCACTTGTCCCGAGTATTGCCACTCGCCTACGGCTCGTGGCAAGATACCTCGGGACTCGTGAAGTAATGACACACTTTCCGCACTAGCATCGAAATGTACTATTATTGCATTAACAACTTAGGTACAATAAATAATTTAGCCGAGGGCTATGCATAGCAGTGAGTGTACAGAAGTTGCAGGGGTCCCCGCACTAGGCAAGGCCTGTATCGCGGGAGACCAGTTTTAACAGTGGTGTCATGCCTTAAACTAAATGTGAACAGAAGAATAGGAAATTTAGGGTTTTAATTTAAACTATACATTACCTATTTCGCGTTGTCGATAAACCATTGTTTATTGTCTAGGCCCCAGGTAGCCATTTAACTGTTTCTTAAGTTTCCTTATTACTTAAAAGACTTTCATGAATTTAGTACTTAATTTTCGGACAATTTGGGCTATTTGCATGTATTTGAGAAATCTCTATTAAGAAATCAGTCGAAATCGACTTAACGTTGGCAAATATTGTTTATTTCCACATATGTATTATTATACGAAATTAATTCAAGTTTTGAAAACGCGAAGTTTTGAAGTTTTGAAAGTTTTGAGTTCTTTTAAAAACTAAAATTAAGACCAGATCAGAGTATCATGTATGTATAAGTATATAAAACAGTTGGTTAAAATTAGCTATCGATTTGTCATCATTTAAGTAAAAATATTTTTCAAAGGCTTATAAGGATTATTTTAGCTTCGTACGTATTTTTACAATATTTTTAAGATAGTCCCATGGCAAGTGAAAGGCTAGCGCATCCTCCAGTCTATTGTAGAGCATACATTGTCTTGCGCAGAATGAACTCGAATGTAAAATGCAAATGAATATTGAAAGGAAGACTTAGCGACGGTACTAAGCATTCTCGATGCGACTTAGGAATGTTTTAATGACATCTTGATGTGTTTGAACGTTAATGTGAAAACTAATTAGCGTACATACTCGTAACGAATGGAAACTAATTGCCATTATTTTGCCTTTGAAATAATCCAGACTACAAATAATTACTTTAATTCATGTGTTCATTAATTTTGGAGACATAATTGTTTAGGTTCTGGGCTCCTAATTGTTAAGAGTGGAAAATGTTTTATTAAAGGTTTATGGTGAGATATGTCGGCGTCATTACTAGTAACGTCATCTGTGATTACTTATTTCAATGATTGGCAGCGCCATCTATTGACAGACGGTAAAAAGATGACAGTTGCACCTGATAATTGACGTAGGTGAGCGGCTTAGCTTGCTACCTCAGTTTGCGCGCCATCTCTGGGTGGTTTTGAACATTCCGTGGATCAGGTGACGGTTGACCGGGCGGGTGAGTTGTTTTTGAAAGTGGGGTTCTCAACTCACTTTTCGCTCGAGAGCCGGCCGGTCGACGCGTCCTAAGGGTGAGCTGTTTCACACCTGAATCACTTTGTTTTGATTGTTTACTTTTCGTGAATTCGTATTTATCTTTCATTAACAAATAATCCTGTGTTTGCCGTAAGCGATAATAGTCAATCGCGAAGTTAATTAGGCTCGATATGGAGGGCCAAGTCGAGGCAGATGATGAGGGCCCGCCTTCTCCTATAATCTCAACTTATAAATCCGACATCGGAAGTGGAAAAAGGATGCTTCACGCGCCCGCGATTCCGCAAAACCCTGGCGTGTTAAATAATAATGACTCGATATTTACGGCGATAAATAACGGTAACTTGATGATTCCAACGAGCAATAATAACGTGTCAATACCTGTTGTGCCTACTCAAAACAACTTGTCGATCTCTGCAACGCCAATGCAAAATAACGCGCAAAATCCTAACGCAATATACAATAATAACGTGTCGAATCCTGTCGTAAGGAATGAAAATATTGCGTCACCTACCGCGACAATAAATCATCATGTACCCGTGTCATCCGTGACAAAAGAAAATCCTGCGCACACGAGCGCTGCGCCTAATCCCTGTAATAGTGAAACCGGACAAATATTATCGTCGTTAACGACTATATTGGATAAGTTAGCAAATCAACAACAAACGAATTTGAATACAAATAACGAATTGTTAGCTGGAATTTTGTCAAAAGCTGCAGCTTTTACACAACGTCCGAGATTAAGCGATATTTATATTGCACCATTTAATCCTGATGGAGAAGTTCCAGTGAGAGATTGGTGTGAGCACGTGGATAGAGCTAAGCAACATTGGAATTTAACTGATTACGAAGTTTGCACTAAAATTGCGGGTTTATTACAAGGTCGAGCAAAGACCCTAGGAGATACGTGGCTTGTAAAATCCCCACTTTGGAGCGATATGCGAGATGCTTTAGTGCAAACGTTTGAACCTGAAGCGCGATATTCAAATGCCATTTTAAAATTACGAAACTTCAATTTCGATGCATCAAATCCGTCAGAATCTATAACACGAGCGTGGAATATTTGGAAAAGGATTATGACCGGCGACAAGGAAAAAGATGCTGTCGAAGCAATTATAGGTTGTATAGATAATGAATCCTTGCGATTGCGGCTTATATCTAGTAAATGCGCGACGGTCCCTGAATTGATTTCTGTTGTGTCGACTACAAAATCCCATGAGACTAGAAGTGGTGAACCGCCAGCTAAACGACCTAGGCTTCGCAAGAATCGAGATGAATCACTCCTTACTTGTTTTAAATGTGGAAAGGTTGGCCATATTCAACCAAATTGTCCGACTAGTAAATTTAGTGAACCCAAGCCCCTATTAACTAGTAGTGATTCAACGTCGAGCACTAAGCCCCTAGAAAAGCAACCATCGAAGTGCAACTACTGCGGAAAATTAGGCCATACAGACACGGTGTGCTTTAAAAAGCTAAAGGACACTGGTGAAAAGATAGCTATGGCTGCGGTTGAATCTAATATATCAATTCCGATGCACATTGAAGTTAAGGAACGCAAACTCACGGCATTATTTGATAGCGGGGCAGAACGCTCCCTAGTTACAAGATCGTTAAGTTCGTCTCTACCCGGAAAACGAGAAGACTATCCTCTAATGCTATTTGGAATAGGTGGGCCTATTGTTACTAGCCAACGTATAACGGTTTTATGTAAAATCAGCGGTATTTTTGTTGAGATATGCTTTTACGTGGTTGAGGATCATGAAATACCATGCGAGGCGATGCTTCTAATAGGATCTGATCTAGTAAAAGGCACTGGTTTAATGGTCAACGTATCCGAAAGTGGTGCTACATTAGTAAGAACTGCTCAAATACTAGCGGTAACAGCGAATGACGACTTCGTACAAAATCTTGATACCGATTTGACAGATGTAAATGAAATCCAGGAATTGAAAGAAGTATTACTAAAGAATAAGGATGTGTTTGCTACTGGAATACCCAAGACTAAAGTTACTACGGGACACATGGATATCCAACTTAAAGATCCAAAGAAGGTAGTGTCCCGGAGACCATATCGCATGGCACCTATTGAGCGCCAAAAGGTGAAAGCCATAGTGGATGATCTCATCGCTAATGGGATAGTACGAGAGAGCACTTCGGAGTTCGCGAGCCCGGTTCTACTCGTGAAGAAAAAGAATGGTGACGACCGTATGTGCACCGACTACAGGGAATTAAACAACAATACCGTTCCGATTAAATTCCCCTTGCCTATCATCTCGGATCAAATAGATAGATTAGCTGACGCCACTTATTTCATATGTCTCGATATGGCTCAGGGTTTCTATCAAATCCCTATAAAAGAAGAGTCGATCCCATGTACGGCTTTTATCACACCGGACGGTTTATTCGAGTATGTTATGATGCCGTTCGGGCTCATGAACGCGCCAGCCGTATTTCAGCGCGCAATAATGGCAGCACTGCGCCCATTTCTCGACGATATACTGATTTATATGGACGATGTTCTCATCAAATGCAAAACGTTCAAAGAAGGACTCGAGATGTTGGATCGTGTGCTGACTGCTTTACACGATGCTGGCTTCTCAGTTAATCCTAAGAAATGTGTATTCTTCAAAAACTCTGTGGAATATCTGGGCAACATCATTTCCAAGGGTACGGTGAAACCGAGTTCCAGGAAAGTAGAAGCATTAGAAAAATCTCCTGTACCTACTACCGTCAAGCAAGTAAGACAATTTTGCGGATTGGCTGGCTACTTTAGGCGATTTATCCCGTCCTTCTCAGAACGAATGATTCCTCTATACAATTTGACTAAGAAGGACGCCAAGTTCCATTGGACTGCTGAATGCGAAAGCGCAAGACTCGATATAATAAGACGACTGACTTCAGTTCCTGTGTTAACCATCTTCAGAGACGATCTTCCAACAGAACTCCATACCGATGCTAGCAGCTCGGGCTTAGGAGCAATTCTAATTCAAATAAAAGATGGTCGGCAACATGTCGTAGCGTACATGAGCCAGAGAACGACAGAACCAGAAAGTCATTATCACTCCTATGAACTGGAGACCTTGGCGATCGTTCGAGCCGTAAAGCATTTTAGGCAATATCTGTATGGCAGGAAATTTACTATCGTTACAGATTGTAACGCAATAAAGTCTTCCTTGCAGAAACATGAACTCCTCCCAAGAATCCACAGGTGGCTGGCGTACTTACAACACTACGACTTCAAGATCGAATACCGTCAAGGGAGCCGCATGAAGCACGCTGACTTCTTTAGTCGTAATCCGACAGTGTGTATCAATTTAGCATCTAATGTGGATTCCTGGCTGGTTGTAGAACAGAGACGCGATCCCGATTTAGCCGCAATAATAACGAATTAAGAACGCGGTGAAGAGGTTGATAAGTACCGCCTGTATAACAATATACTACAAAAACATGATTTTGAAGACGAACCGGGACGAGAAGAATGGAAAAAGGTGATTCCGAAAGCATATCAATGGAGCATAATAAACGCTTACCACACAGCCCTGAAGCATTTTGGATGGGAAAAGACCCTTGCAAAGTTACGCGAGGCTTACTGGTTTCCCGCGATGTCCAATACCGTCAGACAATTTGTGGACAACTGCGTCATATGCAAGACTAGTAAAGGATCCTCGGGTGCCAAACAAGTGCAAATGTACCCAATTGAAAAACAGCCAACGCCATTTCACACAGTACACATAGACATGACTGGCAGGCTAACCAAGCGCAACGACAAACACGAATATGTCGTTGTTATTATTGACGCTTATACGAAATTCACGATGCTAACATACGCAACGAATAAGACTTCAACATCTATGCTTAACGCTCTTAAAAAGCTAGTGTCCCTATTTGGAGCACCTCATCAAATAATCAGCGACCAGGACACAGCTTTCAAAGCAGAATTTGAGGCATATTGTAAAGAGCACGGCATTCACCAACATTTTATAGCACCGGGAGTAAGTCGTTCTAACGGTCAAGTGGAGCGAATGATGGCAGTGGTAAAAAACGGATTGACAATCATCCGTAATTATGAGACGAATGATTGGAAGAAAGGTCTTGATGCTCTTCAATTAGCCATAAACTGTACAAAAAATAAAACGACTAATATAAGCCCATTAAAAGCCTTAACAGGAAGGTCTTGTGCCGTACCCGCTGAACTAGCGTGCTTAGTTGATGACGCAGAAGTCACAGTTGATCGCGATCAACTCAAAACATACATAAATAAAAGAATTGAAGATCGTGGTGTACAGGACAAACACAGATTTGACAAAGGAAAAGCACAGGTAAATAGATTTCAGAAGGGTGAAATAGTACTATTTAAAACAAATCCAAGGACACAAATCGGACTTGACTTAAAATATCCAGACGCGTATGAAATTTGGAAAATTTTGCCTCATGATCGCTACAAAATTAAAAAAGTGACAGGTAAAGGACGTCCAAAAAAAGTTGCTCATGATCAACTTCGTCTCGCACCTAAACCCGGCTGTCAGACAACCATGTCGGCGATCAGCGAAAATATGGAAACTGATCAACCATCAACACCTTCACCATAAGAAAATTTGTGTGCATTACAACAAGCTCATTTTGATTCTAGTGAAAATTCTATTGTGACAATTTGAATGTAAGTGAAATTACTAGATTAATCATTTAAATTATCATTGTGATTTGTGATTGAATTAATTTTTAGTCAAAGTATTATTTATGTCAAGAATAGTTAAATATCGGTGTATTAATTCAATTTAATTCAAAGATCAATGTGTTTAGATTACAAAAATTAAACTTTGAAATGAGTTGTTCTATGTTTCCTCACGATTAAAAGTAAATTAAGAAGTAATGTGTCGAGTTTCCTTTCTATTCTAGTATTTCACTGGACGTACTAGAAAGTTAGTCACAAGCGTAACTGTTTTAAGAATAGTGGTTGTAGAGGACAGGGGCCTCCTTCCATAGACCTTTGTTATTGGTACATAGTTGTTGAGGACAGGGGCCTCCTTCTATGATAACTTTTAGTAATGCATAACTGTTGAGGACAGGGGCCTCCTACTATGTGATTACTACTGGCGTAAGTATAGTTGTTGAGGACAGGGGCCTCCTTCTATGATAACTTTTGGTAATACATAGCTGTTGAGGACAGGGGCCTCCTACTATGTGATTACTACTGGCGTATAGTTGTTGAGGACAGGGGCCTCCTTCTACGCGATTGATTGTTGTTGCATAGTGATGAGGGCAGGGACCTCTCTCTATGAACACAATACTTCTGTTGACGAGGACAGGGGCCTCACTAGCGTTTGCCATGAAAAATTGCCTGAGTGGCCCAATTGTTTGGTTTCTGTAATGTTTGGTAGTGCATGTCGAGCGCGACCTGCAGCAGGATGGTCGTGTCGGCGTCATTACTAGTAACGTCATCTGTGATTACTTATTTCAATGATTGGCAGCGCCATCTATTGACAGACGGTAAAAAGATGACAGTTGCACCTGATAATTGACGTAGGTGAGCGGCTTAGCTTGCTACCTCAGTTTGCGCGCCATCTCTGGGTGGTTTTGAACATTCCGTGGATCAGGTGACGGTTGACCGGGCGGGTGAGTTGTTTTTGAAAGTGGGGTTCTCAACTCACTTTTCGCTCGAGAGCCGGCCGGTCGACGCGTCCTAAGGGTGAGCTGTTTCACACCTGAATCACTTTGTTTTGATTGTTTACTTTTCGTGAATTCGTATTTATCTTTCATTAACAAATAATCCTGTGTTTGCCGTAAGCGATAATAGTCAATCGCGAAGTTAATTAGGCTCGATATGGAGGGCCAAGTCGAGGCAGATGATGAGGGCCCGCCTTCTCCTATAATCTCAACTTATAAATCCGACAGATATTAATAATTATAGAATAATTATTTGCTTTAAAGATATGTATTCGTCAAATATTACAACCATATTAAATACAATCACAAACAATATACCTAAGATAAAACTAAATCTTAATAAAACCTAAATCTAAACACACACAACACTTTCCTACCTATTCAAAGAGCCCACCCCGTAACGCTCCCGACGCAAAGGTGCCCATCACACTCGCAGCGTTCCCGCGTTGAACTGCAATAGACAACCTCTGCGCCAGGAACGAACCGGAGCGGGAGTCATGACCCCTCTCTTGCAGGCGACGACCTAGCTCCCCAAGAAAGGTTTTTGCCTCCGCGCACCAACAACCAGCCGTCTCAACCGCAAGGGGAATAAACAAATAATTGGTCAGCCCCGAATATTTCACTCTCTTGAGCGATGCCGCCTGCTCAGCCGCAGCACCCGCCGAACGCACAGTGCGCCCAAGGTGTGAAGCAGCAAATGTACTAACACAGGTGGCATCCCATAGAAGGCATTTTCCCTTCTCCCACGGCACCAGCGTCAAGCCGTCCGGCCTTTTGCCGTCTGACCGGCTAAGACCGGGCGGCTCCAGGACGCAAGGAATGTTCGCCGACACCAATGCCCTCCGAACGATATCATTCAAAGCATAGTGCCGTGGGAACCTGCCTGCGCACCTACAACAGCTCAAGGCGTGATGACCGTTGCTCTCCACCATGGAACCACAAATGCAAAGATGTGGCTGGCAAACATCACAGCCCAGGCGAAAGGCAACGGCCACCCGCAACGAGTCGTTATCGAGTAAAGTGCCAAAGTTTGGAGAGGGGAGAGCGTGTAACCAGGCTCCTGACTCCGGACATGAGGCCGCTTTAAGCTTGGCTCTGTCCACGCCAACAGCACTCTGCAACAAACTGTCAAAAACCCGCCTCACGCCCACCTCGTCCCACAAATTTTGACGAAACGGCTTTTCGGGCACCAGCGCACCCGGGTTAAGAGTCTCCCAAGCCGACAAAGCGTCGGAAGCATAGGGTATGGAGGCCTTTATTATTTGATTATTTCGGTTGTCTAATGGCATGGGCAAGGATTATATTTTTGTATTCAAATACATAAAAATAATAAATTCAAATACATTTTAGCCAAAAAAAAGACAGGTAAAGATGTACAGGTCAAGGGGTAGTCTCGATTGAAAATCGACGAATTTATTCACAAAATGCTGATCTTCACAAAATGGCCCATACATAACACGTGTCTATACACTCCGGGCGGTCACGTCGACTGAGCAGCGGAACGTAACAAGATAGCGGCTTAAAAGTAATCCTTTGGTATCATAACCAGCACTAAAAAAATTAATTAAATACAAGGCTTTTCAACTTACCGTTTTTAAATTTTTTTCCCACCTTACCTTACTAATAATACTTGTATGTGTTGTAAATTAGATAAAATAAACAAAAACATAGTAAAGCGCATTGGACCTTCGTCTTTGTCACATTTCAGCGCTTATCTTGTTACATCCTTAATGGATATCCAGCATACCACGAAGTAACTCTTCCAAAACTTATTGATTCGAACTCACAATATTCGTTTTGGAAGACGCTTTAGCCCTCGTCTTTACTTTGGCATGGGCCTTGAGGCTCGTGCCTCTGGTTAACTATACTACAGTATATTAAAAAAAAAACTAATTGTCAAACCAATCGCCACAAGACTTAACCCTAGCAAAACGAATCAAATCAAATCAAATCAAAATATTTATTTTTCAAGTAGGCATGTTACAGTGCACTTTTGAACGTCGAATTAAAAATAAGCAAAGCTACACCGACTCTAACATGCATTAATTTGAAAAAAATACAGTTCAGTTCAATTTTAAATAGAATCTTCAACAAATTATAAATTATTTTGCCCATGGATGAGTTTTTTATTTTATGGAGCCGAGTGGTGGGTACTGCGAGCTTATCCTTATTTGTAGTATTAATACTATGTATAGGTACTGAAGCCGATGTAGATATTTCGCAATAAAAAACTTCGTTAGGAGCACGAAAATCTGTTTAATTGGTAAAGTTACAGACACCACGTGAATATTTAATAGAGAGCAGTATGTACGTGTGTCGCGCGCGGAAAGACAAAACGACTGACTCATGGTCAAAGACAAAAACCGACGGAACCTTGTCGCTGCGTCACACGTATATCTACCTCCGAATTTCAACTTATTAAAATATGTGACAAACTATCGGAGTACTAGAATAATAAACAAAATGAAAATAAAACTAAAAACCCATTTTGAGCACGTCGCTAACACGCCCCACCCCAGTGCTGGCTCAGCACTAATCAACCAAAGGGATTCTAGCGACGCGCGCCGCAGGCCGTTTGAAAACGCCAGACTTAGTCTTTATTTCCACCAACCTGATGCGACCATCTCTGCCTGGAAGTACCTGCTGGACGACTGCCTTCTGCCACACATTGCGTGGTGCTCCTGGATCTACCACTAATACTAGATCTCCTACCTTGAGCGGAGTTTGTTCCTTGTTCCATTTCTTTCTAGGGATTAGCTCCGGTAAGTATTCTTTTACCCACCTCTGCCAATACATGTCAGCTAGCCTCTGACTTTTACGCCATTGTTTCCGAAGAGTTAAGTCGGAATCATCAAAGGCACCTAAAGCGGGGACATTGGGGGATGTGTGTAAGAGAAAGTGGTTCGGTGTTAGGGCGCTGTCGCTACCCGGTTCCACTGAGACGTGGGTTAGTGGCCGACTGTTAACAATGTTTTCGACCTCAGCTAAAAAGGTGCTTAAAACCTCATCCCTCGGTGCACGCTCTTTAAGAACAACACCAAGGCTTTTCTTAACGCTGCGTATGAGGCGCTCCCACGCCCCACCCCAATGGGGGCTCGCAAGTGGAATAAACTTCCAACTCGACCCATTAACCAAGGTGAATTCGTTAATAGTTTCACCGTCGAGTTCCTGTACGGACTTCTTCAACTCGGTATCAGCTCCCCTCAGGTTGGTACCGTTATCCGAGTAGAAACAGTCTGGCCAACCGCGACGCGCCGCCATGCGGCGCAGCGCCATAATAAGCGAGTCGGTGGTGAGAGAATGTACGATCTCCAAATGGATCGCCCTTACTGTAAGGCAGGTAAAAATTACTCCATACCTCTTTTGGCGCCCTCTGCCCACCACCACCTCCATTGGCCCGAAAAGATCAATACCACAGTGCGTAAAGGGTCTCTGGTGATGTGCCATTCGACCTGGAGGTAACTCACCCATTACAGGTACATGCGGTTGGGCTTTGCGTATTTTACAAAGCATGCACCTTGTTGCTACATGTTTAACAGTTGGTCTTATCCGGGTTATTGCATACTTCTCTTTGAGATTGTTGACCACAGTTTCCTGGTTGTCGTGTGCGGCCTTGACGTGGTAATGCTTCACGAGCAATCGCGTCACATAATGCCGCCCGTCCAAGATTATTGGGCGTTTGGCGTCAGCGGTGACATCCTGAGCAGCATCAATACGCCCACCGCAGCGAAGGACTCCACACTCATCGAGGTAAGGCGACCAGGTAAGTATTCGACTGTTCCGTTCGATACTCACACCCTTTCTGATTGCAGTTAACTCTGCACCGAAGGCCTCCTCTTGCACGCGTCGCACAAGCAGAAGCTCGGCCTGCTGCATCAGCTGGGAATCATCGTATGTACGTTTCCGACATTTTTGCACGAACATAAGCACGAAAAATGTGCTCCTCAGCAGCCGCAACCACGACGAGAAGCGCTCCGGATCCGGAACAGGTAAGTATGTAAAAGGTAAGTCATTAATTATATTAATAACTTCTGAATTTTCAGGTTCATCAGTTGCAGAGACGACGATATTACGCGGCCATGACGACTCATCGCTTTTTAAAAACGAGGGACCCTTTAACCACTCATTTTGAAAAAGCGCGTTATCGTAAGTCTCGCGCGTTGCGATATCCGCAACATTCAATTTGGTAGGTACATACCGCCATTCATCGCTGCGCGTCAGCTCATCAATAGCTCCCAACCGGTTTGCGACGAATGTTTTATAATTGCGCGCATCATTTTTAACCCAGTACAGAAACGTTGTTGAATCACTCCAAAAGTAACGGCGCTGTATCACCAACCTGTGTTCCTTTTGTAGACTATCTGCAAGCCTCGCTGCCAAAAGGGCAGACTGTAACTCCGCGCGAGGTATAGTCAACAAAGGTTTTACTGGTAAAACTCTGCATTTGCTTGCTATAAATGCAACATATATTTTATTATTATTAATCCATCGCCAATAGGCTACTGCGCACATCGCCTTTGCAGACGAGTCACAAAAAATATGCATCTCTAAATTATTACCATAGTCGGGACTCGTAGTCGATGACGGCGTGCCTGGCGTAGCACAGCTCGCGTAGCACCTATAGGTAGGTGGCGGCGTAGCGAGATACGTAAGCGACGCGGGCGGCGGGCGCGCGGGGGAAGGGTCATCTGCTACTCGCGTCACGGCATTGACCGAAGCCGCTCGGTGACCTAAGCCGCTAGTACCTATGGGGCTCAAATAACATCTAGGAATACGTACATGCCGCATTTGTTTTAGAAGTTTAATCCATTCGATCCATTTAACGAAAATATTGTTTGGAATATTTTCGTCCCAATTAATAGACAATTGCCACAGAGACCGTAGCATTATTTTACCTTGAATGGTGAATGGAGATAAGAATCCGAACACGTCGAATATCGACATTATTACACGAAGCATGATTCTCTTAGTAGGTACTTGCTTAGCGCTAAGTACCTCGTCCGGAATACGTTTGAGTGATAAATCGAACCCGAACTCGTCTGTAGCGGGGTACCAGATAAGACCAAGCGTTCGCTCACCTTCATGCTGCCGATCTAATTTGAACCTTAAGGCTGCATTGCCTAAGGCTTCTTTTGGCACGCTGTCCAATACTGCCTCGCTGTTGCTTGTCCAGTTGCACATGTCGAACCCGCCCTGTTTATGAATAAAAGTAACGTCTCTTACCATTTGTATAGCTGCGGTTTCGTCTGACAAACTGTCCAAGTAATCGTCCATGTAGTGTTGCTCGCAAATAGCAGCAACTGCAGCGGGCATTGTAGACGCGTAACGCTGCGCGTTCCTATTTTTGACGTACTGAGCGATGAAAGGCGACGAATTAGCGCCAAACACGAGTGATGTCATGGCATAAGTTTTGACTGGCTGTTTAGAGTCAGTTCTCCATAAAAACCTAAGCGCGTCTTGGTCCTCAGGTCTTATTTTGACCCTAAGGAACATATCACGCAAATCACCGGCTACAGCGTACCTGTTCTCTCTAAATCGTACCATAATGCCGAACAGGGACGCGAGTAGGTCGGGCCCTTGAAGTAGGTAATCATTCAACGATGTACCTTTACTTTTTGCTGAACAATCAAAAACAAGGCGGAGTTTTTTCTTGTTCAAATTATCTACCCCATGATGGGGTAGGTACCATGTATGAGAGGAAATAGGTCGAGGGTCACTGACCTCTCTCGCAAAATCATTTAGGAATAAATGATTTACCCTATCCGTGTACCTTTGAGCATACTCACTGTTCGCGGCCATTTTCTTCTCAACTCCTTTTAATCTATTTAAGGCGTTCGGATAACTGTCAGGCATGACGCTGTTCTCGTCGCGCCACGGCAGACCTACTTGCCACCTGCCGTCGACGAAGGTCGTCGTGCTGTCCAACTTGGCCAGGGCACGGACGTCATCGATATTTTGACGGGGTTTATCACACACACCTAGAGAGTCAATAGAAAAATAACGCCTTACTTCCTCGTGAAGATCGCGGAGCTGGTCGTCTTGTGCGCTCGAGCAGGGCGCGCCAGCGCCAGCGCCGGCCGCCGCTATCAGCAGGTTGTGGGCTGCGCGGTGGCCTCCACCGAGCGGCGCGCGCACTTTTCCATGGACGCTCCAACCGAGGACGGTACGCGTAGCGAACGGCTCAAAGGGTTTACCTTCACATATTTCTAACGGCTTAATTAAACTATAGTGATCTTGCCCAATTAAAACTTCAGGTTTACCGGAAATAACATTACATTGCAATTTATGTTTTAACTTTTCTAAGTGGGCATATTTACTACAATCAAACGACTTTAGGTCCTGTGCAGGAAGTTTTAAGTCATCTACAGCTCGTACATCAATATTAAAAACATCGCTACCGCTATAACTAGACAGATCAATTGACATGATCGTAGAAGTACACTCTAAGTCACTATTTTCCCACGCTCCGCTTACTCGCATAGTCTCTGTACGCCCGCGCAGGCCGGCGCGATCGGCGAGCGATTTAGTGATGAGACTTATACTACTGCCATCGTCCAAAAATGCAATCGCTGTAAAAACACCGTTCGGTCCACGTATTTTTATCGGTACCACTTTTAGAAACGTATGATCGCTTAACTTTATATGGCTCACTGTTTCAGTCGTAGGGCTGGACTCAGCTGCTTCCCGCGCGACTGGAGTTTCCGACGTAGCATCCTTATCAATATCGCGGTTTTGTGCGTAATGCAGTAGACGATGGTGCGCCTCGCCACAGCCGTCCTTATCACAAGCGGCCGCGGGGCAGGTTTCGCGATCGTGGCGTGACACTAAGCACTTGTAACATACTCCGTGGCGTTTGACGTGCCGCCATCGATCTTTTCGTAACGCTTTTTTGAACATCTTGCAATCAGTCAACTCATGTTTCGCGCCACGGCAAAATAAACACTTATTGTCACTGTGCGCCGATTGCACTAAAACTGCTTGCTGGCGGTTAGCGTTATTATTATCACTTTTGTTTCTCGTGTGATGTTGATAACTGTTGCGCTGATCCGTGACGTGTATATTCGCTGTAGTAGTTATTTTTACTGCTTCGATGTTTAAAAAGTCTCCAAGTATCTCTAAGCGTGGTTTCGTACCTTTGGTCATTATTGGGAAACTGTAATCGGACCATTTAGATATAATGACCGTAGGGAGTTTAGATAAAATAATATTGGCCATGTTTACGTCGTGTAGGTATTCTTTGCGGCCGAGTGCATGTACGGCTGCGATGAAGTTTTGCACTTTAACTGAGAATGATATAATGTCTTTACTGTACTCGTTCGACATAGGCGGTAGTTTACGTAATCCTTGCATGATGCGAGTCAAAATACTTTCAGGATTTCCACATACCAGTTCCAAGGTGTTCATCACTATATAAGGCGATGTAGCAGTAACCATTAAAGCTGAAACTGCTTCTTTCGCAGTTCCATGTAGACATTTTCTGTCTCCATAAGTTCTCCTTCGGGCTGAACCCGCACACTTCGGTGGACTCCTCATAGGCCTGCTTAAATTGGAGCCACTCCAAAGGGTCGCCAGAGTAACTAGGTAGGTCTCTGGGAGTACATAATCGGCTAAGCAGGTTTTTGTCACTTTTTTGTTGAGTGGAAGTTGCAGTTAGATTTTGGAGTGCACTTGCGAGCAGCTGTACCGTTCCATTATAGGTGCCGGGGTCGACGGCCGCCAGCGGGCGCGGCAGGTCCGGCTGATTACCATGATCGGGGACTTGCTGTGCTATGGTTTCCAGCTCACGATGGCTTCGTTCCATCCACTTCTCCACTTCACTCTGTTTATCGGTGTGCAGATCATCATCTGGACTGTATTCCTCTTGTTCCTCATCCATCAAGTTGGCCAAATCAGCCTCGAGTTTTTTGTCGATGAGGGCCATCTGGATATTAGCTTTTTCTTGAGCCGCTTGCAGTTCCAGCTGTTTTCTCCGCGCCAGTACAGACGACGACGATGATTTGGACTTTGCCCCTCCTACCGACGCAGATGTGTGTGGCATCGGACGGTGCTCCGATTTTACGCTACTACCCGATAATTTAAACGAGGGGACGATAATCTTCGTTGTCTGCGTAGTTACTTCAGTTGGCTGAGGAGGTGCCTGCAGCTGAAGTTGTCTTTCCTCATCTTCTTTCCTTTCGCGCTCCTTGCGCGTAGTACTGCGAGTATGCACCATTTTCGGCGTGTGGAACATATACTTATCCGGTCGAAGTGACCAATGAAGCCGATGTAGATATTTCGCAATAAAAAACTTCGTTAGGAGCACGAAAATCTGTTTAATTGGTAAAGTTACAGACACCACGTGAATATTTAATAGAGAGCAGTATGTACGTGTGTCGCGCGCGGAAAGACAAAACGACTGACTCATGGTCAAAGACAAAAACCGACGGAACCTTGTCGCTGCGTCACACGTATATCTACCTCCGAATTTCAACTTATTAAAATATGTGACAAACTATCGGAGTACTAGAATAATAAACAAAATGAAAATAAAACTAAAAACCCATTTTGAGCACGTCGCTAACAGGTACCACAGTTTTTCCTAAAAATTGCATTGGTTTTATGTACATACATAATGTTTTCATAAATATATTGACAGGGCAGTGTCATAATATTAATCTCTTTAAACTTATCTCTAAGCGAATCTCTAGAGTTCATCTTATAAATCGATCGAATAGCCCACTTCTGCAGAACAAAAATTGTATTAATCTCTGAAGCACTGCCCCACAGTAGAATACCATAGGACATAATACAGTTTGTTTACAGAGCCAAAGTTTCGACAATAAGACAACGTTATTTAATAGTAGTTTATGCACAAGTGACATTTATAATAAGGTGAATTATGAGCTGTTGCACACATTAGTTTTTCTACGACAGCAAAAATAGCAAAAAAAAAGCCAAATCTCGAATGGCGGCAGAATTTGGAAGATTTCGTAAATCAACAGTGTTATTAAATTATATGAAAATCCATAAACGTGCATCGCTTAGCAATGGTTCTTATGGAATACCATACAACGTTATAACGTCTTCTTCTTCTTCTTCCTAGTGTTTTTCCGGCTAATACTACGACTCAGGGAGCCTGAGGTCCGCTTTGGCAACTAATCCCTGGATTTGGTTTAGGCGCTAGTTTTACGAAAGCTCCTGCTCCCTGACCTTCCAGACCAGAGGGTAAACTAGGTCTTATTGGATAAATCCGGTTTCCTTATGATGTTTTCCTTCACCGAACGCGATTGCGGTCCTATGTCAATATGAGAGAATTGTCAAAGTGACGTTTAAAATGTTCGCGCAGGACCCGCGCGGCGTTCCACTAGCGCCCCTAGCGGAAAATCGACTCGCGGTAATCCTGATCAGGCCGGCTGTAATGTCTGTTTACCACCGTCGGTAAAATAAAAAAATTAGCTTCGCTCAAAACAGTAAACGTATTTCCAGTGAGAAGTTCTGGTAACACCGACTGCAACAGAATGACGAAAGCCGTTTCGCGTCGATCGTGCAAATAGGCAAAAAGGAATTCGGCTTTATCCATAGGCAGAGCTTTATTCGTTGTCTATGAATATTCATTCCCTGAGTGACAAATTGCGAGGACATTTTTTGAATCAGAAGCATGCAAAGCCGTGTGTTAAGCGGTTGGTTCGCTGAAAGTAAAACGACTGGACTGAGCGTGAATTATTAATTTCATATAATAAATCTTTGAACGAAATGTCGAAATATTGGACGCATTTCGGAAATACACGGATTTGAAAGAAGTATATAATAAAAATAATTAAGTATGAGATTTATGGATCGAAAAGAGCTTTATAAAAGAGTCTTAGCGCAAAGAGGAAAATTATATATACAATTACTTCTAGGGGAGATTGGTTTGGAGTCCAATGTCCGCAAAAAAAAAGATACGGAAAATACAAACAGTACAAGTGTCACAAAAATGGTCTCATCTCAGCGTATTGCTAGCGTTGGCCAGCGCTGATCTTCCTCATTCGGCATTTCGTACTTAACGAGTTCATTTTTCATCCACGAAGTGTCAGGAATCCCAACGCGTGACTTCTTTTTCTTCCTTTCGAAAATCGCGCGTCTTGCCTATGAAATATATTTTTTATACTTCCACAAAAAAGTGCCACATAACGACATTTTTATCCATATCTGACGCCGAAAGAGTAATAAAGAAATAGTGATGTTAAATTGAGAAAAACCAAGAAGCTTACGAAATGAATGAAAACACCAATGAATGAACATTGGAACACGAGCGATTGAACGGACTGGAATAAAGGATTATAGGAGTGAGATTATCTCAACTTTTCAGATTGAAATCGAGCCATTTTGAATAATCATAAATTGGACACGCGTTTGTATCAATAGTACAAAGCGTTTCGGTTACCCGGTCAGTCAATGGGTAGGTCTAAAACATCCGGTAGACACATAGCGTTGGTATTTTTGACAAAGTTTCAAAGGCCGTAACAAATTGGATATGTTTTTGTTACAAAGGTTCTGATGAATTAGAGTTGTATGTGTATACGGTTACAAATAGGTTAAAGGCAAAACGTATCGCATATTTCAATTCAACAAACTCGATGCCATGGGATGGGATGCACCTACAACCCTTTTGCCGTTGCGTATGAAAGCGTCACGATCCATTATTTAGAGCCTTCGGATTAGCAAAAACACTTACTGTATTTTTCCAATGCGTACTTACCTGAAACACAAAATATATAATTATGCCATATTTTAAAATTATAGAACATCTACAAGGTCTAAAAAATAACGGTGATCCGTTTTAGGGTAGGTTAATCGGTAATATAGGTATTATGTTCTGATTACTATATTGACGCTTGTTAGGAAAGTTGGCCTAATGCGACCTTTAGAAAACAAAATTACACAAGTTTTATTCTACTTTTTCCTATTTAGAATACGATACTGACTGACTGGTAAAGCGCTTATACGGTTCAACACTGTTGTTGTTAGATATTACTTATAAATAAAACGGCTAAACATTAACCTTTATTAAACTTGACGTGATTATAAAGTATAATATGTAATTTTTAAGTTAGATTGTAGAAAATCACTGTGTCAGAATAATTGATTGAAAGCAAGCTAGGGTAAAGGAACCAATAGTCGGCCTTTTAACGAATGTTTTGAGTTCAAACCCTTCCCATGTGTGCTTGCGGGAACCAATTGACAAAATACAACTCTTCATTAAATCACCATTTATTAAACTTTTATAATTTGAAAGAAAAACACTGAATCATTTATTGACTTTATAGATAATTAACAAAAAACAAAGAAGGGGACTTTTGCCCAGTAGTCGGCCCCAAACGACCTTAAGTCGGCCATTGGGTTCCCAGTGCTCGGCCGTCACTAGGGCATGAAATCATTATTAAAACAGGCGGCCGAGTTTTGGAACCTCAGTACCCAATAGTCGGCCACACGAATTAAGAATACATTTAAATGCGGCCGACTACTGGGTTTTCGTTGAATTCCAGATATACAAGTATTGACAAAATTGATTGATAAAAATTACGCATCCAAGACTGAATTACATTCATAAATAAAAATAAACAGCCAATATCCAAAGGTCGGCCACCTACGGCTGACTACTGGACTTTATGATAAAAAAGTAGGACCCAATAGTCGGCCGTCTCAAAATACTACTTTCGTGGGTAAAAACATCCATTATAGTAGGAAAATGTGCTGGTAAACAATATAATATTATTTTCAAAAGAAAACAATTGCAATATAGTATCAAAGGAAGCTGCTTACCACTAATTACTTGGTAGTAGAGAATGCCATTTGGCATTAAGTCCGCCATGTGTACAGTTTTCTGTCTTGTGTATTAAAGTTTAAATAAATAAATAAATACTTGTACTACGACTCGGAAAATTAGCGAAAAAATGGCGGACATTGCACAATAGCACAGGATCGCGGACTCCGCTGTTATGAACTTGTCTTACGCTCGCCACTTACCCCTCCCTGCACAGATCACCCGATTATTCAACAAATATGGAGTTGGAGAATGAGAATACATTTATGTTATTGGATAATTTGAAAACTGGCGCTATTTGTGGCGAAAAGAAGACCGAAAAGGCCGACTACAGGTTCCTGGCCGAGTACTGGGTACTTTACTCTATAAACGCACCATTGTTTTTGTTAATATGTTAATCGTGTTCGACGTGTTTCATTAAAAATTGTTATATTTCTCTTGTTCCTTTGTCAAGTGTCATTGTCACGTACGTGTACGTATGCGCTTGCGATGGGCGGCGCTAGTTGCCAGATGTAATGTTACGGTTGCGTTCACGATCGCAGGTGACAGAATATATATATTATATACATAAAATAATAATATAACAAATATATACTTATATTAAGATGCCTATACACGACCATTTTGTTTGTTTGCATTATATTTGTAACTCGATGTTTTAGTTGTTATAATTGTCCCTCTTTCTTGTTTTTTTTGCTTGTACTATCATAATTTTGTGTGTTATCTGCTGTGTCACAATCCGTGACACCACTCACAGACGGCCCCGGCGGAAGACCAGCGCTGGCCATCCAGGCTTGCTCGATGCTGAGTCGGGACCATTTTGTGGCAGTAATCGTTTTGTTTCGGATTCGAATAATACCTTTCTGTATTATAATGTACCGTGTGTAATATGCCATGAATAAATATTTTTCTCTTTCTTTCTATTTCTATAAAAACAAGTGATAAAACTGATAAATTGGTCTACCTTAAATCGGTTTACATCTCGTGATGATATGAAACTACCAAACTATATAACAATCCAACAAGTGAAAGTTAATCGATTGTTTTATTCTGCAATCTATTTCTCTATTTCCAATAAATTTCAAATAGTTTCGAAGCAAAAACTTAAACGGTATTTAATTTTTTTCGTTTTTCTTTTTTATAAATATTAATTATATTTATTGAGCAAATAGGCACTTAAATAAGAACATAGATGTGAATATGGACTAGCTGCAACCAATTTAAATGTTCATCTATAGACATTATGTAGTTGTTGGAACTTCAAATCAACAAATTGTAACTCAGAAGTCGAGAAGCTTTGTTCCGCTTTGAAACTGTATTCGGTACCAAAGTGCACGGAGGTACTTCCAAATTAGTTGTCGACAAAGTAAAGGCTTCGAAGTAGATAATGTTACAGACTACCTGGGTTTATTTTAAAACTTTAATCGTCTTTAGGATAGACGTGGAGGACCGGCTTACTTAATAATAAACTTGGAAATGATGTACCACGTTTTGAGGGCGACATTGCCAAACAAACAACTTATGGGCTTATAGAGGGTCATACTCGTAGTCCATTTGTTTAAGAATGCCCGATAATTTATCATTTTTAAAGAATTTTCTAAAGAAAGAGACCAACACAGTCGGAGGCCAAGCTGAGGATTGAACTCGGGTCTAGCTTACGCGGATAACGCCATTACTACTAGGCCACCTGGTCTCAACGAATGCTGGCGAATTTCTCGAGTATATGCAATCTTTGTAACAGGAAAAACGCCTGTGGCCGTACTCTAAGTATTACTGTACCGGACCGTACTTAAGCATTTACATCACCTGGTACTTCCATCCAAACCAAATTTATGGGTTCCGATATGGCGAGAGAGATGGCGCTGCCATCAATACAGCTTTTTGTTGTATAAAGTTGTATTTTTATTTTACTGAATGGTATTTCCGTAAATACAAATCTCCTAACTTTGGTCGACATTATTTCTGAACACCTTGATATCACCTTGGTATCCAACTGGATGTGCTTTACTTTGATTTCAGGAAAGCTTTCGATCGCGTAGATAATGATGTGCTATTAAGAAAATTGGACCAAATTGGCTTCTCTCCTAGATTGCTGTTGTTTTTCGCAAATTATCTACGTGGTCGGCAGCAGTATGTTCGGCATGGATGCTTTGTCTCGGCCCCATATCATACCCGATCTGGTGTCAGTCAGGGCTCGATATTAGGATCTTTTCTGTTCGGAATAATGGTTAATGATCTTCAGTCAATTCCAAAATCTTCTCAATGTCTCCTTTATGCTGACGATATGAAGTTGGTATTTGGAGTAAAGCAAAAATCTGACTGCGAGGCATTACAAATGGATATTAACTTGGTTCTTCAGTGGAGTATAGATAATAAACTTTTGTTTAACTCTGCTAAGTGCTGCGTCTGTACTTTTAGCCGTTCGCGTGACCCGCTATTGGCACAATACACGCTGGGATCTGAAACCATAAATCGCATATTCACAGTTAAAGATTTCGGGGTGGTCTTCGATACGCGTCTTACATTCCGTGAGCACATTTTATCTCTTGCTGCCGACTGCTATCGAAGGCTTGGCTTTGTAGTTCGCAACATGCGTGACTTCAATGACCCTTTAGCAATTAAGTTGGTAAACAACGCCTTGGTCAGAAGCAAACTAGAGGCGTCGTCGATTGTATGGCTCCCGTACGAACATAAGTACACATTATTATTGGAAAAGGTCCAAAAAACATTTTTGAGGACCCTCTATAAGAAAGTGTACGGGTACTACCCATTCCTGTACCCAACAAAATACTTGTTAGGGATGCTTGGTTACAACTCATTGGAGGTCAGGCGCAACTTCAGCTTGTTGATCACGGCATGTCGTGTCCTGCGTGGTAAAACCGGCTGACTGTCCGGAGCTGGTAGGTCGTCTGGTCCGACTGTTTGTTCCCGACGTTCCCAGGATGGACCTCAGACCCCGGATACGTGACCTCTTGATGGGGCCGGCGACGCGCACTCAGTCGCGCAAGAACTCACCGATCCCTCTTGCTCTCACACAATTGAATGCGTTCTTGGCATCAGTACCAGAATGTGATCTGTTTGCATGGAGATGGGTGACTGTTAATGCTGAATGTTTGAGATTTTGTGAGGGGATGGATAATAGGCCGTCTAGCGTTATGTAAATTAGATAATTATTATTTCGTTGTTGTTCTGTAATTATGTATTCCTTAGTTTCATGGCGCATTAGTTTTACTGTAATGTCATGTAAACGTGTTTTTATATTAAATAAATAAATAAATAATAAATAAATAAATTTAAATATGCTTTGCTGACTTCGCGGTTGCTTAATGTTGTGTATACCTGAACTTAAATTAATAAGAAACTAAACATAAATACAACATATTTTTGAAGTGGTTATCTTTCTTTGGTAACATACTTTTGCGTAAACACGAAACGTGCGAAAGGGCATTCGCACTAGTATCGAGGGTTGGAATCCCTTGAGCATTATTTATAACGGCAACGATTTAGTTTATTGTTTCAGAATCTTCCGTTTACCCTTCCCCAAGCACGTAACACCTTATATCTATTTGTAGATCTTTGACCTTTAAATGTTGGGTCAAAGATCTACAATGATTGCCGGGAGAACATTACGAGAGGCCTATTCGAACATACATTTTAATTGAAATGAAACACTTCAAAACGGATTCATCGCTTTTGACTACTTTTGTAGCACTCGTTGTCACAGGATTAAATGATAACTGGGAAAATAAGGATCCTCCCGGGCAACAGAAAGTAACAACGCGCAAACTACCTACATAACATTATATCATTTGTATGTCTTTCCCATCACGAAACAATGGTGTTCCGGACCTTTGGGAGGCGTACGCGGAGCCGAAGCCAACACGCAGAGGCCCTTTCGACAATTTAATGAAATGTAAGGGGTACACCGAGCGGATGTTGCACCTGCCCGAGTCATGGGACGCACGCAGAGGCAGCACCTGCGAGGGTGTATAGACTATTGAGATCTAATGGAATCTAAAATATACTGGACTAATAGGTGAAAGTGGTGGACTAAATACTGGGTTATGAAGAATAAAATCGGACGTCTGCCTAACAAAATGGTAATCAATTTTATTTCCGGCAGACGGTGACTCGCCCACATAAAATGGGCCCCCACAAAAAGCGACATCTAAGATGGCTCGAGGGCAACACCGGTATGGGGGCTGGGGGTAGAGAGGTGTCACTGGACTTTAAACATATAACCCAACTCGCCACTTAGGTTTCCACATCTACCCTCGAGAACACAGCTCTCGCGAACCCACTCTGGACGGCCGGTTAAGGCAAGCTAGAGGCGGAGGACTTGGTCGGACGACGGAGTCCCCCAGGAGCGCTCAGGTACGTGGGGTCGCTACTCCCCAACATCTCGCCACAAGCTGCCGTGCGTTGACTGATTGCACCGGTCGAAACCAGTGGGCGATGGGGTCGTCACATCCCTACGCCTTTACATTATATCATATTGTTATCATTTGCAATAATACAGGTATTCCATTTATCGAGGTCTCAATTATCCAGTTTTCACTGTATACACAAAAAATAACTAAACTAGATAAATGGAAGCAAAATCTATATATTCTAATAGTTAAATTTAATAGATTGTGATATAACGGCAGATAGCTTCTTGAGTTTGAGGCACCAAGTGCCAAAATCATTAGGCGATCCAGTAGTTCCTTTGGCTTTCTTTTTCTTCAATAGATTTGTTGTAGTCAACTGTCTGAAAATTAAGGCAAATCGGTTGAAAGTTCTATGGACATGCCGTCTCTGTAAGCTATATCAGAACCCGTTTATAAAATAAATAACTTGTAATAAGAAAGTCTCTATTTAACTTATTTCATTAGACACTTAAGCAAGTTTTTTTTAATACTTTTGTGTTCGAAGCTAGTCCCAGCTCTACCAGCCCATCATTAAGCTTACACAAGGGCACTTTAAAAAATAAGATAATTATTAATCAAATACAATAATATATAATATTGGCTTGTTACCGCGATTGTTATTCATTGAAATTAAACAGTTTAGAACGAATTAATCGCGTTTATTAACACCATGACCCTACGCTTCGAGCCCTTAACAGCACTCGTTTTCACAGGGTTAAGATGATGACTTTAATACACTAATATATCTTTCATTTTTTATGTGATATATTCGCAATGTTTCAAAAATACTTTAAAATAAGCAGATTCTGTTCGCAATCCCATTTCCTTCTTATCCTTTTTTGTCGTTCAAACTATCTCTTTCACAAAATTGATAAAGGTTAATTCAGAAGTTGAATCAAAATACAAAATACAAAATACAAAATTATTTATTTGTCCAACATAGGTGTACATAGGTTGTTACATGTCAATCAGTTTCACTATGTGGCGCCTTACGGCATACAAATTTTGAGAGCATGCATGTCAAAATATTAATTAAGTAACTACATATATTCTATATATTTACAAATCCTTGTCATTTAAAAATTCTTTAATAGAGTAGTAAGTTTTTTGAGCTAACAATAATTTTAAGGCATTTTTAAACTTAGTAAGATGTAACAACTGAATATTTTGTGGTATTTTGTTGAATATTCTTGGGGCCATTCCGACTACATTTTTTTGGAATAGCGTTGTCTTGGGTACAACTGAATGCAATATGTTCCCCTGTAGTCGTGTGCTTTTACAGCTTAAGAATAAATGGGGGTTACATTTCACAAAAATACACATTTCATAAATATACAAACTAGGAAGTGTTAGGATCTTAAGATTCTGAAAATAAGGCTTACACGATTGTTCAAAGCCAATACCACACAGGGATCTAACACAATTTTTTTGAGCCAGAAAAGCTAATTCTCGGTCTGTAGAGTTACCCCAAAATATTATTCCGTACCTTAAAGTCGATGTCACAAAGGCATGGTAAGCAGTGAGCACTGCTGACATATTCACTCTTTTTCTTAAATTATACAATGCATAGGAATATTGGTTTAATTTCTTACATATAGAGTCAATTTGGTATTTCCATGTCAGCTTATCATCTACATACAATCCTAGAAATTTAGTTATGTCCGTCTCATCAACTTTTTGCCCCTTATAAGCTACAGTTAGATTAGGTGAATAATTAGTCCTTTGTTTAAATGTCATAAGTTTCGTTTTATCCAAATTAATTTTCAAGTTATTACTTGTTAGCCAATCTATAATTTTACTTAGAGTTCTATTGATGTCAACCTCATCAGAGTTCAAAACATCATCAGAAAATATAATGGTGCTGTCATCAGCAAAGAGCACCATTGAATGGTCTGTAGCATTTGGTATATCATTTATGTAAATCAGAAACAACAGGGGTCCTAGAACGCTCCCCTGCGGCACACCATAATTAACTTCTCTTATATCCGATGTATATATTACTTCCATCTTCGACTTTGGACATAGATGATTAATTTGAGTAAATTGTTTCCTATCGCTTAAATAAGATTTTATTAAAGAATGGACATTGCCGCGTATTCCGTAGCGGTGGAGTTTGTCCAAAAGTATTTGATGGTCAACATAATCGAACGCTTTCGACATATCCATATACAACGCTGCGACTGGGCGCCTTTTATCCAAGTTCTTTAAGACGGTTTGAATTAAGTCGTAGATAGCCATATTGATCGACATACTCTTTCGGAAACCTTTTTGTTCATTAGCAAATAAATTATTGCGTTCAAAGTAATTTGATATGCTGCTATAAATGAATTTTTCTATAATTTTTGAAAATACAGGAATTAGAGCTATTGGTCTATAATTATTAATGTTTTCTTTGCTACCTTTTTTATGAAGAGGTTTTATAATGGTTAACTTTAATTTGTCCGGAAATTTCCCACACGTGATGCATTGGTTTATGATATGACTGAAAATGGGTGAAATTATATCAGCAACTTTCTTTATTATAATCGTACTAACGCCATCACAGCCAGTGCTGTTCGTGTTTTTAAGAGATCCAATTATATTTTTAATGTCATCGGGAATACTCGGCTGCATAAATAAAGAATTTAGTGCATTAAATGTCAAATTGTTTTTAGAACTAATCATGTCAATGTCATTACTTAGTGTACTAATTGGTTGAATTTGGTCAATGAAATTATTGTTAAATTCTTGTGCAATTTTTTGCGGATTAATTATAATACTATTATTCATTACTATCTGTGAAATATATTGTCTCGGTTGATTTAGTTTTGAATGATTAATTATTTTCCAGGTGGCTTTGGATTTGTTTTGAGCAACATTAATTAAATGATTATTTTGTGACTTTTGGGTCAAGTAAATAATTTTTTTAAGTCGTTTAGAGTAGTTTTTATAATACTCTTTCAAGAAAGGTAACAAAGAAAAGACAGCTACTTTAGCATTTATTAGTATAGATGGGAACTTTTTATCCGTTTTCATTCGTTTGTTTTCAAGTGTTGGTGCGGTCACGTACGCCAGACGTGCGTCGAATGAGTCCCAAGCTAAAGGGATTAACGTCGTATGACGTAATGAAGTATGTGGATGAGCAATGTTAGGCTCGAAAACGCGCGATTGGTTGACGTTTTTTGAATCATAATATTACTATATTTTTTTTTGTTCCCAAATAAAAATAAAGGGACTTTAATTTGGGAAAGTGTCACGTTGTGGAAAATAAACGTGGTTAAAATGGGTAAATTACATTTTACAAATATCGACGTAGTCTCAAAGTACGCTCAATGAGGCTTGCTTTGTAGGTACCTGCAAACAGCATTAGCTGAATTTCGGTACTTCTATATAATTAGCCACAAATGTCTCGCCACAAAGTACTCCCTCTAAAGGACTCCCTGCTACCCTGACGAGGTTTTAGACCAAGTAAACCGTAAGCGATGGCAATGGGGATTACAAATGATCTGTCAACAGTTATGGGAATGGCAATTAGGTTCGTTTTGTGGGATAATAATAGGTTATACGTAGATGGGTAGTTAAGAACTCAAAGCGACGTCATGGAACGCAACTCGACACAAACAGATCTTCTAAAAACTAGTGACCGTAACCTCATATACGTTTTCCAAATAAACAGAACACATATTTTTGCTTGCTTGCCCCATTAATTTGAAAGGGTGGTGTCAAAAGTTATTTGTTACAGTGGCACAGAAAAAATTGGCAGTTCCTTAGTTAAGCAGATTCTGAGGCCTTACCACGATGTCTTAAAGCGATTCATTTGACGACCTAAACTGAGTCGCTTCCATACAATTGAGCCTAAACTGAACTTAAACTGAATCACGTTAAGACGTCATGGTAAGGCCCCTGCGCGCTTACGTAGCACATTTTACATGCTATAAGAAACGTTGTAGCAGAAAGGTGCTGCTGCGGTTGCATTGGTTCTTGTAAATGCCAGTGCAAAACTAAGTAGCATTAAGGGATATCCAATAATATCTATATCAAGGACACGAATAAAAAAAATGGAGCATTTTACGTCCTTCTAAGCTGCATGGTTGCCACGGACAAATGATTATTCAATTATTATTCAATAGGAATTCTGCCAGTCTGTTCTGCTCATGGATAATGCACAAACCCTTTCCATTTACGTCATTTTGATCTCATTTTTATTATTAGGGTGGAATAAAACAATGAATGCTGAGACCCAACCCAAATAGTTTTTTATGTGTTTTTTACGGCCTTTCTGAAACGCGATCAAATTTTACACATCTGGTCGAATGTATGTTTAATCAATACCTAGTCTTCTTTTCACCTAGTATAAAGGCTGCATATAGTAATCACTGTGTTATTTGGTTTGTGTGCTGACTGTGCTTAGTGTATACATATACATTTGATTGTTAATATAAACTGTGATCTTTTGGTTTTATCGCTTTACTTGAATTTAGAAATAAACTATTACACAGGTACATACTAAATACGTTTACAACTATTCCTAGAAAGCCATGTCTATTTACAAATACCTACTTACTTTTGACTAGACCAAAAAATTAAACCCTATACAGAGGAAAATACCTATGACTATTTTTTTCATAGCATAAATACGAGTACATGAATCTTTTCAGATACCTAGTTGTTTACAATTATTTTTAATTAGATTCATGCATTACAAAACGTTCGGTAAAATGCTAATCAAAATGTTACCTTACTATTTAAAAAAATATTTAAACAACGTGTTCACTAAGTGGCATCTTGAGGATTTGCTTAAAAGTGTCTTGTGAGCAAAAAAAATCTTGAAAGGTCATTATACGCGGCGTGACAAGGGTGTTCCATCCATCACGGCAGTATTCAATCACTTTCACTTATATTAACGCTAAGGATTTTGCCGGCGTACAGATTAAAAATGCCTAAAATGTATCAATGTGTTAGTAGGACAACCTACGGGAATTAGGCGGTTATTACACAGGCTGGCGTGGCACCGGGATGCGGTGCCAGTGGAGATATCCGCTTTAGGGACATATTCTATTTTATTAGTAGTTGTTAATTAGTGTGTGCTCTGTGAAAATGAACTCTGAGTCGTGTCATGATTCTTTTATTTTTACTTAACTGGCGCTGGCTTAATGTATAAAGATGACATGTAAAATTATTTATAATTTTATGAATAAAGATCTCATATCTCATATCTCATATGGGGACACCGTGATCACGAAGGTGGTTCTCCCAGGGCGAGACCCCTGCCATTGCACTGCGGTTGGGTTGACCCTTACGATTATCCCTATTGTGTATAACTCGGGCGCGTTATTTTTGGTAGTAATTGTTTTATACCGCGCGCGTTTTTGGTATAGGCCAAGATAATTAGATCTATAAAAATCATTTCCAGGAATTCATTCCTAGCAAGCTGAATATCGTTTTGATACTTTCCTTAGGTCCTAAAGACATGGCAACCGAGATTGCACAATTCCAGGAGTTGAGCTTGACTTATTAGAGTCAGGTAACTGTCAAATTTTGGTTTATTTTTTAGTTATTTGCGTCTAGCTCGAAAATGGTACGTCGGACAGAAAAGTCATTCAGGTAGGTATTAAAGAGGGTTAAATTCTACGTGTTTTATTTTTATGTAGGATTTCTTGAAAACTATAAGTAGAATATGAATTTAAAAGCATTTCTTAGCTGGCTTAGCGGCTCTTTCATCGCATGTTTGGTCGGCCGTTTCAAAACAAATAGCCATAAAATACAAAAACCTTAAAAATATATGATAAAATCGGGAATTACACCCATTAAATATCATAATTAGGAGGTAAAAGGTAATAAATGCACTCACTAGTTGCAACGTAATTTTGAGTCAAATCAAAACATTGTATAATAAAAAGGTACAGAAAACAGCATATAAACTTACTTTTAACTTCTTACTTCATCCTGCTCCGCCATTCGCCGTCCGCGGACCGTCAAATCTTTGTGGCCCACAGATCATCAATGTTGCCATACGCAAAAAAAATAGAAGTGAGGGTACTTTCAATAAGTTGGCTAAAAATCCAAGTGGCTTTTTCAAAACATCTCTCTTTCATGCCCAAGGTGGGCATTCTCCCAATGCCAATTCTCAGTCTGGCGAATACCGACTGGAATGTGGGGTTCGTCAGGGAGGGATCACATCTCCGAAATTATTTAACCTTTATGTTAATGGGTTGATATAGGGGCGGGGCGTAGCAGCATGCATGCTGGTTGCTACGTGGTGCAACCCCACTAAAAGTGAAGTCTTGGTTTTTACGGCAAGGAAAATTAAGCCGTACTATGTACCACCAATTTGGCTGAGCGGCAGTTGCCTTTCGGTCGTGGATAAGGTGAAGTCCTGGGTCATATTATCACGAGTGATCTTAGTGATGACATGGACATAGAGAGGGAGCGCAGGGCGTTAGCGGTTCGTAGTAATATGCTTGCTCGCAGGTTTGCCCGATGTTCATATGAAGTGAAAATAACGCTGTTTAAAGCTTATACGCAATCATTTTACTCGAGCAGTCTGTGGGTTAGGTATACAAAGCGAGCCTATAGCGCCCTGCGCGTCCAATATAATAATGCGTTTAGAATGCTGTTCGGGCTACCAAGGAGATGTAGTGCCTCGGGTATGTTTGCCGAAGCCCGTGTAGACGGGTTCCAGGCAATCATAAGCAAAAAGATAGCCTCGATAATGGGCAGAGTGAGAGCAAGCGCCAACAGCATTCTAAAGGCTATAGCGGGTAGATATGACTGTCCTATTTTTTCATTCTGAGTTGGACAGGTCAAGGGTGTTGCCCAATTCATTAGTTAATTTTTAACTTTTAAGTTTAAGTAATGTTAATAATTTATTTTAAATTTAATTTAGCCTTAAGCCAATTGTCACTAACAAACTATGGATCACACAGGTCTGAAATACAGCATTTTTATTTTATTTTTTACTATTTTATTTATTTAGGTTAAATCAAATACTTACCAATGAATTGCTTTATTTGTGTTTATAGTCATATAGAAGTTTAATTACTGTAATTAATGTTTGCGGTCCTCGACAGTTATTGAGTGGTCGCTTGTGGCAATCAACGCCGAAAATAATTGCTACAATTTAATAAAACACACCGCGATAATAAGTGAATTTATCTATTGCATTATGGAAATTCAATTGGATGTTTGCGATAATTATAACCGGAATTCTGTAGTATAATGGACCAAATTTTAATTAAAAGGCCGGTCACGATTTAAAAATAAAAATCGTTAAAAGTGAAATAACGCATTTAAATTGTAATTGCTAAGATAATATGAAGTATTGGTATTGCAAATAATATTTTTTATAAATACATATTATTATTGCGCTTGTTTTGCGAAGTGTTTGATCCATACTATATTGTAACTTCATTTTTTAGTACCCATTTTTATACCACCTAATTTATTTTCATACACGTTAATTAGCATTAAATGAAATTTATTTTTGCATAGGTATTTATTTTCATGAAATATATTTTATACATAGCCAAATAATAAAATATATTTAATTGATAAACATCTGCACTTCTTCTTAAATTTATTGTATATGAAAGTGGAAAAAAGGGTTCCATTTGTTCCTTAGACGACTCATTTTCCAATACATAGGTATCTATAACTTACATACCGGTTTGATATCATTTTGATTATCAAAAAGCCTCAAATATTTGCCACTTCGAGCAAATTGCGAGACAGCCCTCGGATTGTTTTCCTTTTTTTAATAATGTACCTAATACATTATTAAAAAACGGAAAACAAAAACAGAAAAGTATTTCATATATTCATACATTGTTAGGTGATCCAATATAGTATCAGACAGTTGCACAAATTCGTAAAAAAAGTATCCTTAACTGATTAATAGTATTTTTTCTACTCGCCGACTTTAATCTGCCAATTACGAGTACATAGACAAAACTATAAGATCATACTTTTCGATATAAATAACTATTCTTATACACTTAATTAACTTAACATAATATTTTTACAAACATTTTTTGCTACTGGAATGTTTTCACCACAGTGGTGTAAATACTGTTTTTCTACTCGCCGACTTTAATCTGCCAATTACGAGTACATAGACAAAACTATAAGCTCATACTTTTCGATATTAGACAGTCCAACTCAACTCCAGACAGAGCTCCAAGAGGATTCACTGTGTTGACAGCTGGGGAGTGGGGTGTACCCACGGAGCTAAGCTTGCCCCTTTAGCTGTCAACACAGCGAATCCTCCTTTTTTAAAGGGTCGACAACGCGCGTGTAACTCCCCTGGAGTTGCAGGCGTCCATAGGCTACGGTGACCGCTTACCATCAGGCGGGCCGTATGCTTGTTTGTCACCGTCGTAGTATTAAAAAAAAAAAAAATATTTAAAATAGCACCCAACAGTTAAATTATTAAAGTTAAATATTGCTCTTTGTAAATAATTATAAGTACCAAAAGTAAACAATCAACTGCAATATTGTTATTTCAATCAGCTTTTATTTAAATAATCTTACCATTTGCGCCTCGTTTCGAATTTTTAGAGGCATCCATTGAATATCACTATTTAATTTAACTGCGATATAAAAACTCCAAGCCAAGTTATCCAAAATCAAAACGAAATACTTTTAACAAATTTACATGTGAAAAGAAACTACCAATAAACTAGCCAATGCGCGCCCAAACAGTCGTTCGCTCGGTCCGAAATGAGCATTCGGGTTACGTGTGTCACAAAATGAATCTATTTAGGACTTAAGAAAACAAAAACTTGATTTTTTAATTACAGAGATCAACATTTAATTATAATAACTCCTGGGTGCTGTTTTTAATGTTTATAAAAATTGAAAATAATACAAAGCTTTTCAATGGAGTTATAATACTTCTAATGCTTAGTCTGGTATGATACGGACCTTTCATACTGGAAAAAAGTAGCGGAGTAAGGAGCAACCAATAAGAGCGCTGCATTATAGGCATGCTCACCGTTTGCAATTGGGTCCGAGATGGAAATAAAATAAAATATGAAGGATATTTTCTTTTGAAAACTTTTAAAAAAGTAAACATGATACTATATACATATTAAAATTTAAATTTCTGTTTCGATATTTACATTTTTAATAGATTGTTTATTTTATAAATGTGTAGGTATATTGTATGATAAAGATAAAAATGTATGTCTCATTGATATTATTCAAATAATGCCTTGGTTTGGACAATGCGAAATTTTTAATAAAAAGCTACTAGAGCCACTTTCTATGCATAAGTTTACCCTTGAAATTTGTCGCATTGGCTGAACTTCCATCTACTATTATCAACGACGTCACTGACAGCAAGCTGTCTAACCCGCACATGCCAAAATTATATACCTATTCCTCTATACTCCAATACGTTGTGACGGAAGGTGATACTTGTTTTGTTGTATTATGGATAATCTTATCTTATTCCTTGAATAGTTCTAATAAGAATGTTTCCCAGATTTGATAGGTTTATAAGTTTGCTAGGTTAACGTAAATAAATGTAAAAATATTTATGTATAACTTAATATGATTAAGTCCTTCCACTTCACGGTTTCTCCTGGTTAAATGCACGCAAACCAAAAATGTATAGTGATTTTCTGTATTCAAAGAATGGAACTCTTTTCGCCTGATAATTACATGTTAAAATGCTTTTTTCCTCTTCTCTGTGATAATATTGGAGTCGATATTATCAAATTACGAGCTTACTCAGGTGCGCAGTGTTCCCCCGAGGGCGCTCACGGGCCGATATCTTCAGTCACCTAATTCACAAAACATTTCGAAGCGATGAGAGGCTTATCTAACTTGAACTTTGAATTTGTATTAATTACACCTAATCATAGATCAGGTGTAAGCTGGTGATGCTGGGTGATGCTTTCGGTAATGATGAATACTAGCCAAGTTACCCGTGCGTGTAGATAAACGGTTTCTTAACGTGAACCAGAAAAATGGAGGCGTAAGAAACGCGTTTAATGACTGCTGAGCTGTAGGTCGTCGTGAAGGAAGAATTTTGCACGAAAGGTGTCACTTTCCGGCAATCCCAGGCTAGATTATTGACATTAAGGTCTATTATTTTTAATTATTCATGAGACTTATGCTCACATTCCAAAGCTCCCGGTAATGTAATAATGTACAAAGATCCCGATATTTAAAAATAGGTGCCTCTTGATTTCGTCAAATTTTTCGTCGCTTTCTTTATTTTCCATTCCGGTACGAAGTGTAGAAGAAATGGTAACGGAATAGAAAATATTGGAATACTCCTTTTGAAAAAATCAAAAGAGCTATTCCTGATCGAAATGAAATAAAATGTATGGAATAAAAAATAGCGTGTACAGTTTTTCTTATAAAATAGACATAATAAAAGTGTTTTCTTATCACAGGTCCTTGTAACTAAAGTACTATTTTGTCGTAGGGGTGGCCAAGAGGGGGTATCGTGTACTAATCATAGTAATCAATCAGGATCGGAATCAAGATACGTTGTACCCTGTTAAATAGCTCCACTATATGAGTCCTTAACACAGGAACTGGCCTCCATAAAGTATGGTCAAAAATACTCGTACGCGTCAGTTTAAGGAATAGCGGATGAAAATGTGTTGAAAAGTGTCAATTTCAAAAATCGTCACAGAGTTACGACAAAAAAAGGTTACCCTGATTTCCTGGAGGGCCGTAGTTTTTTTTGTTTTGTGGGAAACGTTGCGTGACTATACATCTGTATCTGACACGCTCCAGTTTTTCAAGATAATCATTTTCAGAATCTTCAAAAAAAGAGGATACAAACATGCGTGTCCTTGTTTTTTAATCAAGAAAATACTTTCAGGGGAAACGGAACGAAATAAAACGAGTGTACTTAAAACGGAAATAGGGCAAGGGACAAGCAATGAAATGTCAATACAATACATCGAGGCTCAGGTGCGGGAAGGAGCAATCATTTAAATTAATACGAGACGATGTTATTTTTTATCATTCACTGACTAATACGAATTCTAATGAAGGATTTTAGCTCAATAATATTTTCGGGATACCGTTCAAGTTTTTTAAATATATTTTGGATTGGTTACATACTAGTTTTAGGAACAATTTAAAACCTAGTCGGTTACTAAGTTCTGTAATAGGGATTTTGACAGATAAAATATAATAATAATAAATAGCTTTAAATAAAAGTGTGTGTAGGTACATCATTTGAATGCCGATTCTGTTTTGATCAACATAAACTAAGAGTCGAGCGAAAAAGTATTAAATTTATGTAAACTTCGAGATTGTAAAAAATCACGAACACGCGTTCGATATATGAAAATTATATGTATATCGGTATGTATATTTTAATCGGTGATCAGGAACCATTTTTTCTAATTTAGTAATCGATGGGATCACATTTATAACAGCAGTTACATAAAACGGAGTTACTTTTTTTTTCATCAACTTATTTAAGGTACTCATGTCCAGAATACATCACAGACACCCTAAATAACGTATGATATAAACATAATTTCGTTGTATGTATATTTTAAAATGAAGCTAAAAATACCGCTATCCTGTTTTGCTGTATTGAAGACTTTTAAAAGGAATAAAATGAAATAGGGGCCTAAATCAACTTGAGCAAGGAGCGTGCATTTGATGAGTTTTTATCGTGACTGTTTCCAAATATTACAAGGAATTGAAACTGAAACGACCACTTTTATTAAATTATATTGGAAGTTTACTATCTACCAAAACTATTTTCCCCTCACTAGCTCGGAGAGCTGTTCTGTTCCTTTAAAATTAGCGTGGAAAAACGCATTTTATCCACATGTGGGGCAAAGTAATCTAATTCCTATCACTTACCACCAGTCCAGTATAAGTGAGTCCTATATGCCCATAGTAAATATTCGCAAACGGAGGTCACACCTGGTCAACCAAAACTGGTCGTTTTATCCCGCACTTGGTAAGCTGTTGGCAATATCTAAGTACCAGGAGCGTACCTACTGTCTGAAAAATTTTGAAATTGAATTTTGATGGTTTCTTCAACATGTGGATAAGATTTGTAATCGTATGTAGTCTTTATTTTCCTCGCAATAGTGAGGGGAAAAATGTTGTATTAGACTCGGCGGCAAAGTTTGTTCAACTCTCGTGCCTTGAGACCATCGTAAAGCTCAAGATTACAATAATTAAACAACTCGCTACGCTCGTGGCTCTATTTTGGAATCTTTTGCTTGCTCGGGTCTCAATATAAGCCCGAGAGCTAAACAACAACTTTGCCCCCTTGTATAATAAATAACTATTTTCAAACTACATGTGTCAATATTTAAAAAATCGTACGCATTTCTATTTCTACAGTAAAAACCCCAATAACGGAACTTGGTAACCGACGAGGTATCTTCTTACACGTTTGCTCACCTAGTTATACACGGTCATGTATTCGAAGACCAAATATAAGTATTAAGGCTTTGAAAGGATTATTATAAGTGGATACAAAAGTCTTGATACTTATTAACCAAAATATCTCGAATTCACACATTTTATTTAAGGAATAGAAATTGACTGGGACGGCACGTCCCAGCAGGGTGACATCCTACAATTTTACGCATCAATGCTTTCGCAATCAGAAGGTAACCTTTATAGTAGAGGAGGCCAAGATGCTACATTTTTAGCAACTCGAGCGTCGTGGGGACCTATTGGAATTGACGGATTAGTTGATGGGAGAAGAAAAAGTTATATGGTGTTTTCTTTTTAACTGATGTTTCTAATGTTTAAAAAAACATTACGTGCAAATACTCAAGCGTGTCAGATAGTTACTGATGTGTACATCGGGAGACGTATCCTAAAAACAAAAACAAATAAACCAGCGCGCTCCAGTAAGTAAAGGTAACGTTTTGTTTGTTGCAACTTTGTGCACCTGTCACTCTCTTACGTTTCGCTGATATCATCAGATTCTTTTAAATTGACACTTTATAACAAGTAATTAATCCACTAAATATTCTTTAATCTGACGCGTACAAGTATTTTTGAGTATATGTACATTTTTGACATGATGCGCTGTACGCGCGTACCTATAGGTATTAAGGACTCATATTCGGCGGAGGTACTTAACAGGGTACAAAGTGTCCCTCCCATGTATTAGTCTACCGCGCCGGAGTTACTACCGAAATCCCCTACGTAATGTTGCCAACGCGTCATTGTTCCTTACCTAAAGTTAAGTTAAAAGAAATGTTCTAATAATCATTAAACTAAATATCAATGGTGGAAATTGAAGATAAAAAGAAAGATAGCATTTTCAAATAGAGACCAGACTATTATCGCCGGCCTTTTATGACCTTTATAAAACCTTCATTAACTTTTATAGTAGTCTCTTTGAATTCCGAAATGAACTCGTCTTTGATTAGACATTTAGTCCAATCAATGGGTGCTTATGAAATTCCGAGTTTAATAAATAGAAGGCATATTTTGAATAATAGCTCTACGCAATATTATAATAAAATTACGGATAACATTAACGTATTTTTAGTCGCTATGCGCGAAATTGTCATTTTTTACATCTTGTGATGCCATTATCAAGCGTCGAGTACCTATCGTGCGGGACGACGCAAGCGGGCGTACTAAAGCATTTCGCTTGGCCGCCCGCAGCGCTCTAGACGACAAAGCCGATTCAGGGTGATCATGTCTTGGACCCCGGGATCGTCTGACTGCTGAACTGCAGATGCAGTTTTATTTGGCTTGCTCAAAGTGGCGCGGCGCTGCTCTTGGCTGATATTATCTGTATACCAAGTCCTTTACATCAATTTCTTTACATCCACATTGGGTTAGTCCAAGTGCTGAAGTTAAACTTGAGAGTATGGTACCTACCATTATTAGGAAGCTGCGTTGTGAATTGATTAACTCCAAACAAAACCAAAAAACCTTTCACCGGACCTAGAAATCAGACACTGTTTTAAACGTGTGTTTTTTTTAAATTCAGGCACGACGTAATGTCATTCCCTATTTTCAAAGGCCGCACAAGTGAAAATGTAGCCGAGCGGTGCCATCAAAAGTCTGGTCCTGTTATAATTGCCATAGTGAATTTGGTAGAAAAACAGAACAAAATTCGTTTGTCATAGCATCTTCGTTAATTAAACTATCATGCGTTATAGCAGTGATCAGCTGAAGTAGCTCTTATCAAATGAGCAAGTGCCATAATGCATAATGAAGAGAATTAAATAAGCCTCGTTCTACCCGTAATTAGCATTGAAGATGCATTTATTGATTTCTGCTCGAGGTTCTGACTGGTGAGGTTACCTACTATCAAACAAATCAAACATATCAGACAAATCCGCGAAAATATATATCCATGTGTTAGTTGTAGTACGTAATAACAACACAAGCTTTAATATGTACAGAATAGTGGATTACGTACCGAGACCTGTGAATATATGTCTCAGATCTCGTGTAATTGTCGCCCGAAGCGAAGCTGAGGTCGATTAACGTGTGATCTGAGGCTTTCTTATTTACTGGCCAAGGTCTGCACACTATGCTTCTGCTCGACGCAGTCGGCAAGCGGCGAATCTATTTACCGTAGCGGCCTGCATTTTGGCTGCTTGCCGGGGGGAGCGCAGAAAATTACAATGGGAGCATTCCCCACCCAAAATAATATGCAGAAAGAAAAATCATATCATTGTATTGACTGACAAGTCTATACACCAAGCAAAAATCACAGAATATTTTTGTATCGGAAATGTCAATGTCAGAGAACCGTACCTACTCCTGTCATTATAGCTTGATGGTGCGAACCGCAGAAATTTAATATGACAATAATGCTTGTCGAACATTAAAAACGTACCTAACCTAATGGAAACTACTTAATATATGATTACGTGAATTATTTTCTTTAGTAACATTAAAATCCAAGACGTATCTACACACCACATCTCCTAAACATAATTTTTCATATTTATAAGGCCGATAACCCTATATTCTATTATCATCAAGGGAGCATATGCGTATACCTGCAAGCTGAAAAATGGCTACGTTTTTCAATTGGTGTCTCTCTGTTTTGCAGTCGTAATATATTTATATAAGATAGCTTCTCTTTTGCTCACTTTGTTACTCTTTAAGCGTTCTATGGGAACGGACTGTAAGCAAAATACAATTAGAGATATTAAAGGTAATACCTATACTAACTTAAATATACGAAATGAAACAAACTTTTAAAGTACTACGAGTAATTGGGCAGTTTGACCTTTCCGAGATACATATGAAAGCCATGGGTTATTAATTATTTCCTCTGTTTCTCTATTTACTCTCTACGTGGTCAGATCAATACAAAGTTTCCTTTGTAAACAAACCGCACACAAACAAGATAATATAATATCCAGTTATTTGTGCGGTTTATGAGTTTCTTTGTACGTTATTGAGGTAGGTCGCCAGCTGTCGCCGCAAAAACAAAGCTCTCGGGAGATTCTGTCAATCTTGATTAAATTAATTATGAAATCTGTGGAAATTTTTATCGCGTTTAATTATAAACTTGTTTGTCTTGATTACAAATTATTATTGATGAAATAAGCGCAGATTTTAATCCGGAGACAAATTAAATAAATTGATCCATCTCCTCTTTGTTATTATATGACAGTTTTTAGTAAAAGGTACCACTTTGTCGGTTGTCGACAAGGCGCTATCAAATCATACAACAAAACACAACATAGGCACAACATACAAAAATGGTACCGTTTACTAAAACAAGCACATCGTAATAAGCCATATTCATATTCGTCCTCATATTCTTTATTATATTCATAATATAACATGTCACATAATACAATTTCATTAGTAACTGTAAATGGGTTAATACTTAATAAATAGTAAAGTACTAAGTTATTACTAGATTGCTAAATATTTAAAAATTCATATCATAATATATCATAAACCATGAGCATAAGTGAAAAGCAACAGGCAATTCTATGTCGACCGATGTGATGGATGCCTGAAAACAAATGTGGGTCGAAAAAGCTGCGTATTTGAGGGTAAATGTGGAAACATATTTGGCATCTGTCAGAGGTGCTAAATCTCAACGTTCAGTTCTCTAAACCGGTGTTGCACTTGAGTTAATGATGTCACTTTTCTCGAGGGAGCTCATCTGTGTTGGTAGGTATACTACGAGTAGGTATTACGAGGAACAACAGAAAATCGCGTTTTAGCAACGCCCGTGCGATCCTCAGACTCAGAGAGCGTTTGTAGATTACAAAAAATCTCAGTAGTCCTTATACAAAAGAGTAGTCATTTAATTGCGGAAAGGGACTCCACGTGTTGATTTCGGCTCAGCGCACGCTTTTTAAAGGTCCGGCACACCATTGTCGTGGAAAATAATAATAATATATTGTCTTAGCGATTGTTATTCATTGAAATTAAACACTTTAGTACGGATTAATCACGTTTATTAACACCATGACCCTCCGTTTCGAGCCCTTTACAGCACTCGTTTTTACAGGGTTAGGATGATAACTGAGAGAATGCGAACTCTTCCCGTCAATCAAAAAAATTAGTTGTGCAAACTACCTAAGTACATACAAAAATATAAAAATAATTAAAAACAAAAACAAAGATTGGTCTACAATGCCCCGAGGAGCTTATAAAGCTACTAAAACATTGCCTGAATTATAAATTGTAAATTGTAAAAAACAGTTAGTATGGACTTTGTTTGAAAAGGTTAAAAACGGATAAAAGAGGCAAAATGGGGTAGTTCTTATTGCTCCTTTCTGCCCCATAAGCCAGTTAAGGAAGCTTTCGTAAGTTGTATGTATGTTAATCCTCACGGGTTTTTTTACAATTTATAATTTATAATTTTAATTATAGAATACCCTGCAGGTTCGGTTAGCGTTATAAATTAAATGTAGACTCGGCTTTATAACGTAAGTAGGTTGGTACGCTAGAGTTCATTGCCGGTGTTCTCTTGGCTTTTATGTATTCAGACAACGGAAAACTCCTTTATGTCAGCAATAAGACTTGCATAATATGGTTAGTTTGTATACATACTAGTACAAAGCAAAAAAGATACTCAGATAATCCTGAATTTATCATCATTTTCATTTCTATATAATCCATGGTATACTAATTTCTCCAACTTTTTATCCATACGATAAAATTCTTATACTACTTATTTTTGACTTTATCACTTGGGGCCTCATGACGTCTTAACGCGATTCAGTTTAGGCTCAGTTGTATGGAAGCGACTTAGTTTAGGTCGTCAAATGAATCGCGTAAAGACGTCATGGTAAGGCCTCTGAACAGAAAAAAGTGCCCGCTTTTCGCCGTTTAGGTGACAAAGCAAAATATAAGTAAATCGAAATTACTTGTCATAGACCAGAAGTTGGAGACTAAAACGATGAACAACGATGGATTATAGAGAAATGGAAAGGGTTATTAGAAAACACTATCCTCCAACGTGGGCGCCATTGCACGCTCTGCGCCCTTTTAAGAATTAGCCCACTCCTTCCAGAATCCTTTCAGATGACAGAAATTTCGTACAAGGTTGATTGTTATCATCTGTCAGACTGTTATAATATTGATTTTACAAGATACTATCTTATCTAACGTACTAAATCTAACGATTCACTTCGTGTGTTGTATCGTATGGTACAGAACTGGTAAATCAGTGAGTAATGATTTATTATTTCTCTAAGAACCATATTCAATACAAAAGTTACTAAGTTTGAATGTCAAGAATGTACGCCTCTATAATTCCATTCTCTTTGTCGTATAAACTGCGACGTTGACATACCCAGTTCGCAACATCAACGGATTTTTGTTTTTCAGCGTTTCCAGGAGAAAACAAAGGCCGCAAGAACCCAACCAAACCAAATTTGCCTAATACTGTTTGAGTTACGAGTATGTCTAGAAAGTTACGCATCTTTTCTAGATTTACCTCATTTACCTATTCTTTTTTACATGTCCTTAATGTGTCATTACAGAACTTTTAATCTATTCGTACGCCATTGTTTTGTTTAAGGATTTAGGTAACTTCAATCCGAAACTCACGGGTTAAAATCTTGCCGGCTCGTTAATGAGTTTTTCGGAATTTATGTACGAAATATCGTTGGATATTTACCAATCACCTAATGGTGAAGGACTAATCTCAATAAGGCCTAGTTTACCCTCTGGGTTGAAAGGTCAAATGACAGTCGCTTTTGTAAAACTAGCGCTTACGCCAAATCTTGGGATTAGTTGCCAAAGCGGACCCCAGCCTCGCTGAGCCGTGGCATAAGCCGGGAAAATGCTAGGAAGAAGAAGAAGAAGAAGAAGGTACTTGTATACATTTTATATAAAAAAAGTTGTTCAATTGCCAACACTATTACTGTGTCACAGAGTCGCGTCACGCACCTACGCATCATACCTACAACTGGTTTATTATAAGGTTTACAAATGGTCAATTAAGGGTGTTGCTGTTTGTACCTATACAAAAAACTAAGATCTCGGTCCAGTAGCTAGCTATACTGTATACTAATCCATAACTAATCATTCACATATGAAATGAAATAGACACACAGCAGAACAAAAATGTCAAAAAATGTGGGTTAAAATTACACTTGCGACCAATTTTGCATCGATGATGATACAAACGGTTTCGTAAGAAAAAGAGGTTACTGACGTAAACATTTAGTGTCAAATTCATACACAGAACCAACTGCCAATACTGTTAAAACTTTAAAGGCTTTTGGCACTTAACGAAACGTCACGTTTCAAACAAGACTAGCAAATGAAAAAGAGCTGCATCTGCGGCACTCAAATGGCGTCTTTTTTCAGCTTCTATGCATTGAATTAATCAGTTGAAATATTGATACGCCAACGGAGAGCAGCTCGAATTGTCAACTGCCAACGTATTTCTGATCTGCTTGATCCCTTGGCGCTGCGTAGAGATGTGGCCTCACTCTGCATTTTCTATCGCATGTATTATGGGGAGTGTTCCGAGGAATTGTTCGGATTAATCCCTGCCGCTTCTTTCCGCTATCGCCCTACGCGACAATATTTCCACTCTCACCATTTAGATGGTTGGCAGTCCTCAACTGTGCGCTTTTCCCGAAACTTCCTGCCTCGCACAGCTAAACTTTGGAACGAACTGTCGCCAGCGGTGTTTCCGGACCGATACGACCTTCAAACCTTCAAGAAAAGAGCGTACTCCCACCTTAAAGGCCGGCAACGCACTTGCGACACCTTTGGTGTTGCGGGTGTCCATGGACGACGTTAATCGCTTACCATCAGGCGATTCGTTTGCTTGTTTGCCCCCTATAGCATAAAAAAAAAAGATTTCAACACCATTACTCCGGAGTAATGAATCGATTAGCCAGGCACTTCAAACCGTAACAATAACGATTCTCATAACAATTTTATTGGATGGAAAATCGGAAAAGCGAAAGCTTGAGTTTCACGGCCGACGCTTTAAAAAAATAATTCAGTCGATAAATTACGAAATGAGCGCGTTGCATATATTAGGTTCAATATATTATTTTCGTTTTATTACGGCGGCGGTTTGTGATGGAAGGTTCTTTAACTTATTCAATGCTAAGGACTTTTCGCAGCGCTACGCCGTAGCCGATACCACGCACATTCCGACAATTCACTCATGATTATGGGACGCGGACCGTTCCGAAACCATGTCAAGCTATTTTCGACTTTATTGACGTGAGTAACCCGATATAAGTATATTAATACGCACTTCCCGCTTTGTAGCGAAAATGGTGCGACAACGTGTCGTCATTAGCAGTGAATGGGTTAAATAATGCGTCCTGCAATATACATGACACTTAATTAAAACAGGTCGGTCCATAATCTGTAAGAGAAAGAGAGTATGTGAATGATACGTGTAGTGATGGGGACTTTTTTGTATTATCTTATCAGGATTTTTTCCAAGTTGAGTAATTTCCCGGTAGCGGTCGGTTACGAATATACCTATTCCTCCCTGAAAATAATATTAACGCGTAAAGGTAGCATGTTGAAATTAATACCACATACACATATCTGCGGTCCCTTGAAGCTGTCAAAAAACCAAACCTCTACGGGTTTGGTTTAGGGTCATGGTGTTTAATAAACGCGATTAATCCGTTCTAAAGTGTTTAATTTCAACAAACCTCTACGTTAACGTAATCAAAAGATACTGCCGGTTATGTCGCATTTTCCATACATTTGCAATGAGGTAATGGGAATCAAAATATATAGGGTACACTCCGTTGACCTACGAATCACGAGTTTTGGCAAAAAACAAAGAGCTTGTAGCACAAGTACAGGGTAAAATCCGAAAACCGTTATAATACTGGAAAAATAATATTATTCCTGGCATTAACAAATTGGGATTGCTCCCGGTTTATGAATTAATTCATAAACTGCCCATGCAAATACAGGTATTTATATTTTTAGGGGCACATCACTAGACGAGTGTGGTAAAGGATTGTATTGTTAACTAAAAACAAATATCAACGTAGATACATCGTAAAGCAGGAGTAAAGAAAACAGTAACAAAGTGTTTTTCATCACCGCCCTATCTTGCGTTACGTTGCGCGGGCTGACTCGCCGATTTCCGACTTGGCTTTACTTTTTGCAAGTCAGCAAAACACACATTTGACGTACATCCTTAAGCTGGGTCTACACTTGTATCATGTTGCCGTATTGTGTCTCCAGCGCATAGCCCCGACGCGCATCATGATCTTTAATATGGACGCAAATTGTCACGATCTTTTTGCGATACTAATTAATACCTAACCTGATATTGAAAATAAATAAAGAATAATATGATGCGCATCGATGCTACACGACGGAGATACGATACAAAATGATACAAATGTGGACCAAGCTTTACTTAAATACATATCGTATCTTTTCGTTTTCAGATGCTGCACAAGCTTAAGGACGTCATTAGGAAAGTGATAAATCATTTAAAAGTCAAGTCTCGAGATAGAATGAAAGAGTGTCTTTAGAAAAAGCTGACTTCTATAATTCATCGTCTGATTTCGACTTTGTAGCTTTATTATTAGGGTCTACATTCGCACCATCAATATGGAAATAAGCACTTTCATTTAGCTACTGAATGGTGCCTTTTCGCAAGTCAGGCGAACGAAATCAATGAGATCGCGGAATCAACAACTTGAGGTTTACCAATTTAGGGTAAATGAGGTTAGGTTATCGTAGCCTGGGCTAGTATCACGAAAATCGAACGATTGCGGATTTATATGTCCATCTCTGTCACACTTGCATATTAGAGTGACAAAGACGTTTTCCCGTCAATGCCAATTATCGATGGCATCGATCGTGGTACGCGTGCTAGGGTATACAGCTGGTGGTGAATTTGTGTAAAATATAATCGTTTCAGAAACTTCAATTGTAAGGTAACCCAACCGATTATTGTTTTGATGTTCGTATATTCTATAACCACCTATACTTTGTACTTTCAGGTATTAAAAAAAATAAAGAAACAAAACCAAGTGACTTGGTAATTTGGCCAATGACATGATTCCATAAATGATGACATTGAGATGACGGATACTACATGTTGGCCAAACCTCATTGGCCAAATTACCAAATCACGTGTTTTTTTTTAAATAACCAAAAGTACAAATACATTTGTACTTAGCGCACAAACTATATATAGATACTACGTATCAGAGGAACAACTTCCCTATAAAGAATTTAGCTAATAAGGAGCACCGATTTTAGAACTTGACAGTTAATTTATGGATGGCATTTGTAGGCAAAGGCATGTAGGTACATTCAGCCTCTTTATACGGGTTCTTGGCTTATGTAAGATTTGTTGTAAGGAAATAAAATAAAACAAGCCTGTTCGTTACATTTTTATTACACGCTTTTTTATTACATTTTTACATGAACCATAGGTGTGGTCTTCATAATGAGTCTTCCAAGCATAGCGGCGATCAGCCCATGTGCCCACTAAAAGAAAAAATCATAAATCAGTAAAGAACTAGTATTTTTCAGAGTACTGATACGCAACTTTATTTCCTTTTAATTAAATAATAATGACCTAATAGTAAAATTTTTATTTTTCAGTATAGATTTAATCTTGTGGTATTTATTTAATGAAGCCAATGATCATAATAACTCAAAATATAGTCGTTTATTACCTTTATTCTCTCCGAAAATCGTTGGTGAGCCTCTTGCAATCTCGCTTTCAGATAACAATTTCGGGAAGGCCTGATACGTAAGCGACCCGACTCCGTAATAAACTTTCTTCCATAGTGTTTGTGACTCACAAATTTATTCTCGCGAAGGTGTTCTGGACTCGTATTATTGAGATGGACGCTGTTTATTTAGCTGTTTTTTGAGAGCTTTCTCATATGTGGCGAACCGTAGCAATTGAATGTTCTTGTCGTTTACTCTCACAGTGTTCAACACAACACTGCTGGTACATCGTGATAAATATATACCACGGCACAACTAACATAACCGATTCAGCTGTGATAATTAGAACGGATTAATACTACGTAACTTCAATTGATCAACAATTAAAATTACTCAGTTAGGTTACCTATCTTTAAAAAGATCGAATATAATTTAATAATTTATTCAAACTTTATTGCACCAAATCAAAATATATACGAAAGGCGGACTTAATGTGTATGTTATTGTATGTACGTTAATATACGTTGTGCGATATTAATGAACGTCATAAATGAAAATAATTGTTTTTGTTACCTTTATAAAGATTTTGCAGTGGACCAAAACAAATATCCGTAAGTAAAATTTGGCTTAAGTGCGTATTTCCTAAACTTTCATCGATAAAACGTGACCTTGAACAGTCAGGAATCCTAGCGGGACCAGTTCATGGCCGCTACACAAACAACCCTAGAGCAGAGACAAAGATAATAATAATAAATAAATAATAAATATTGTGGGACAATCTTACACAAATCAACCTAGTCCCACGGTAAGCTCAATAAGGCTTGTGATGTGGGTACTAGACGACGATATATATAATAGATAGATACATATAAATACTTAAATATATAGAAAACATCCATAACTCAGGAACAAATATTCGTGATTAACACACAAATAAATGCCCTGACCAGGATTCGAACCCGGGACCTCCGGCTTCGTAGGCAGGGTCACTACCGACTAGGCTAGGAGGCCGTCAAAAGATATGTATAAAGACTGCTGAATAGCTAGCTATAAAGACCGCTGAACAGCTTCCAGGCGCCCGGATTAATAATGATAGTATAGCGCACTAACTAGAGCAGTTTTGTGGCTCAATTGCATACCTATTTCCGTAGCTCGTAGCTAACTCTACGTCTATTAACGCCTAGAGTCTACCGTCGCGTAGCGAGTCACCTCACAAAAGGCATTCTTTGGCGTTATTACTGCGTTATTGTATCATCATTGTCGTCTCGGCAAACGTTATTGTTACAAACGTTGATGCTCGCGTTTTTTTTACGGGTAAGTCAGTACCGATCCTGTGTCTACTAATTAAATTTGTTGTGATTTGTTCATGCATTGCGGTAATTATCGCCAGACGGCAATGACGAAAACGAGCGTTTAGTTTCTCGGCGAAAACGAACGTTTGAGAATGTTTGTAACTGACCGGTAGCCTAGATCGCAGTCCAGTCGGTCCCGAACATTCTCAAACTTTGGTTTTTTTAGGTAACACTTATTAAAGCTCTAGGCGCTAAGCAACTCACCTGTAAGTGCGGAGGCGGCCTCAATGTTTATTTGGATCAAAAACACTTATTCTTAATGTTTACTCGTCTTAGTTAAACCAAAGAACTCAGAAAGTTGTTGTTAATAGAACTGAGTGTACTGGCATGCCTGTAAAACTTCGCGTACCACAAGGTTCCACTTTGGGTCCTTTTCTCTTCCTTGTTTATATAAATAACTTGCTGAACATTGTAAAAATTAATGTGATATTGTTTTGTTTGCTGATGATACCTCATTAATTTTCAAAGTTGACACGACACTGGGTGATTACAGCCATGTCAATGAAACTTTTAAAGAGGTGCTAGATTGGTTTACAGCAAATAACTTAGTTCTTAACGCAAAGAAGACAAAACGTTCACGATGCCGAATGTAATAGCGGCTGAAACTATTATCACAACAAACGGAGAGAAGCTGGACTTTTCCGAGAATGCAAAAAAACTTGGAGAGCCTTTACACCCTAAGTATTTTTTTCCGGCGATTGGGACCTTTTACATCTCCTGCTTTTATTTTTAAGCCTCTAAGTCTCCAAATCCAATTCGTATTTTATTTTGACGTTAGGGACCTTTTACATCTCCATACTTAATGTATTATAAACTATAGAGACTATACATCTCTTGCCATATTACGTAGTACATTTATTTTAATATTGTTTATTTTATTTTATTAACTACATCCAAATCATATACCTATATTACAACTTACACTAAAAATAACAATGTTTAGGTTTTGGCTGTTGAATTATCAGTATTTACATTATACCTACTTTTACTTATTGTCACTATATATTGTAAATGTTTGTACATGCAAATGCTTTAATGTAATGTTTATTGACTTGTAAAAGTGCCCTTGAGGCCTACTAGCAGAATAAATTTTGGAATTTTGAATTTTGAATCACTATAATACAACATAAAATTGAACAAAATATAATTGTAGCCATCGACTAACATATAACATTCTGAAATAAAACAAGGGCTTTTTGAACTTGAAGCAAAACATAATCTATGTAGTCAACCATTTATAAGTCAAAGAAAACACTAAACATCAACATTAAGTCACGCAACGACCCTATTTGGCCCTTCCCCCTTTCAAGAATTCATCTCATAGCGGTCAGAGAGTACTAAAGAGCGAAAGTTATTCATCCATAACAAGGTAAATCGAAAAGGGCTTTTCTTGAAGACCTTCGGAAACTTATTTAGCAGTGCTACAATCAGGGTAACAGAATAAGTAGTTTATCGAAATCAGCGTGCTTAAGGAAAATCAGGCCGTGAGAGGGACTTAGACTATGTACAGTCAGCAGCAGAAGTGGGAAGCTAATCGGACAAGGTGTTCAAAATTATCTTGGCACGACCTTATTATTTTTGTACATGTTTCTTATTGAATACTAGATATTTTTTATATTATTTAGAGATACAAAATTTGATATTAAAGATCGTATTGATTACACCACGGTAAACATCTAGCATATCCTCCTGTGGACTTAAAAAATATGCAGCTTTTATAGGAAGAACAAAATCTAAGACTGAAACTTACTTAACCACTTTAATACATTTTATTTGCACGAACTGCATCTAAAATCAAAATATCTGCACCACGAAGTCGGTCAGTTGGCCATGTTACTTGCCAAAATCCCCCGATCAACGCCGAGAGCCATTTGTAATTAATAGAGGATTGCACTCCACTGCGGATTATCGGAGATCCATTCTCAAATGGGTCGTAAATAGTCATAAATTTGAATTGCATTGGCCCGCTTGGGTTAAAGTGAGCAAGTGTAAGGCACTGACAATGACAATAGGGATGACGACTAGGTTGAAAAACTATTATTCTAATTAATCCGTCAGTTAGATTATATAAAATTATGGGCCCCTTTTTTTTCATTTTTCAATTTAACTAAAATTGACGAAGATAAAGAGCATCAAAGTTCCGGGGTGGGGGCTTGTGACGTCACTCCTAGGTAAGAATTGTACCTAGGAGTGACATTACGCGAAACTTGAACGCACTGTATTTTTGTCATTTTTGATTTGACGAACAAAAGAAAAAATACGTGTACAATATTTTTTTATAATCTAAAAGACGGACTAAATAGATTTTTTCAGTCGTCTAGCCTATTGCTAGGGATACTGCTACTGACTCGATTTCGGAAACGATACAGAAAGACAGTGCTAGTGCGTGCCGCTTGTTACGAGAGTAGCGAAAACCGCCTACGAACATAGAATCCGATATCGGGTCATTGGCGTATGTTAAGTATCGAAAAAAATATTATCGGTCATTTTACCGCGAACTTACAAGTGTTATATATATATACAGTAGCCCTAGAAGAAGAGTCCTGCGACAGTACCTATCTCGTGGTCGAGATAAACACCTGTCATTTTCTAACTGTTCGTATACTTTGGATTAGACTATAACAGTTGTCTTTCTCGACCGCGAGATACCGTCGCGGTACTCTTGTGCTACTAGTTAAATGAATAGAATTGGATTGAAACTAGATTTGAGGATACATATAAGCAGAATGTCGGCTTAGATTAGGTACTGACTGTTGACTACGATATATAGAGTTTTATGATTTATGAGAACCGTTCTGCTGTGTAAAGACAATAAAAGAGTCAATTTTGGGAAAGAACATTTAAGTTGGTCAGTAACTTACACAGGGTAGGAATTTCTGGTTGTTTTTGACTGAACTCGTATTAACTTGATTGAGAAGAAGTATTGCAAACTTCACAAAACGTCAAGAATGCTTCAAATTAAAAGTCTTGAGGGTTTTCATTACACTCAAATATTACGTAGATTATGGCGAATAATACAGTACAATTAATTTTCCATAACAGTTAAAAGTCGCGTTTTAGATGCTATAAGGATTACGGTGTCAATCCTCGTCTGCACTGAAACTTCATAGGGCTTAAATACCTGCCAAAAAAATTTATCGCGCGAAATATTCTATCGTTTAATGCCAATATGACTCTGTCTTAAGTCTTATATGTATTCAAAATACTAATAATTGTAAGGTTCTCACGATTCATATCATAAGCTCTTTCAATTTAAAACAAACTGTAAGAAAATTTCCGGAAGTTTGACTCCTTTCAAGGTTGATTTTGAATTCCGTCTTGAAAACTGTTTTCAATTTTTTGATTCTTAGACTTTATTGATTTAGTCCCTTTTAATTTAGCGGCTTTCGCCATCAACAAAAGACGGGTAACCTAGAGCCGGGTGGAACGTGACCTGGGGATAAATTACGAGGTCTCGTCTTAAGGATGCAATGCTTTTGGCCTTAGGAGATTTAGGCGGTCGGTAGATATTTGGCTCAATTTCGGTATAGGAATAGGGTTCCTAGAGAGATTACCGAGAATACTTAACTTACTTTAAAAAACCTACTACTACCTAGTTTACTGTAAAATATATTTAAAAAAAAGGGTCAAGGGCGAGTCGGACTCACACAACGATGCTTTCGTAGGTAAGTACATACTTTTATTTGCAACTTGCATATCGAAGTCGAAACTTGACGTCAGCCCCATACACGTGTCGACAGATTAGATTACTCGTTTTCACGGCGTAGGGTTTTTTTATTTATTTATTTAACAGATACTTACTCCATGATATGATATAAGAAGGTTAAAATTAAAATTTAGTTCAGAGTTTTCTGAAAGTAAAAATATGGTCAATATTATATTTTTCCTGTAATAAGATAATAATGATTATTTGTAATAATTTTAATGTAGTGTAAAAATTTCATATTTTCTCCTTTGAAAACTTACGAGATGCCCTTGGGTTGGAGTTTTCTAATAAATCTTACATTACATTTTCGTTTACAAATCCAAAAACTTTCGCTGTAAAAAAATTATAAATATTGTTTTAGAATGTGCAAATCAAGCCCTTTCAAATGATGCCCACATGGCTCAATAACTAAACTTTTGATTTTTGCCCCTCATTTGTCGGGCATTTATCGTTGAAGATAAATTAAAATATATAACAAATCCTACCTCTCAATGTGTCTGGATATATATGGTTTTTGTATGTAGGTAGGTTTGCACCACTAACTTTTTTGATTGACTGGAAGAATTCGCATTTTCTCAGTCATCATCTTAACTCTGTGAAAACGAGTGCTTGAAAGGGCTCGAAACGTAGGGTCATGGTGTTAATTCACGCGATTAATCCGTTCTAGTGTTTAATTTAAATGAACAACAATCACGGTAACAAAAGACAATATTACATTCGTTGTTTGTTTGTACTAGACAAGTAGACATGCAGTAGCTTTCGGTCAAAAATTCCATATGGAGTTGAGTTGAAACTAAAGAGAAGAGTAGAGAATTCAGCAAAAATGTTGCCAAAAACCGAAGCAAGCTCAACAATTCGGCTTTAATGACCCGAAAATTGCAGCAGGCATTTTGCATTTATTTTTGGAGGCTACAGGGCACAGTCGTGCGGCAGCGCTTAATCTAGCGGCTTGGCGAGATTGCGTCGCTTATCGCTGAACGCTTGTCTTCTTAGTTCGCGAGTCTCGGTTAGCGAGACTCACTTGCTTCCGCGAGCGATAATGCGACAGCCGAGATAGTGATTAGTTTTATGCGAACGGTTTTGTTTTTTCAGACATAATTATTTGGGTATTTATGAAAAAAATGAAATCAATATTTAAGTATGTTGCTTTGGAAATTGAAGAATCTTCTTTACTTTATCCTCGTAAATTCAATCATCAGGCTAGGACTAAAATCCAATAGATACGACCTCTTTCGGAGATATCTCCTTTCGGACAAAAAAGTCAATAAATATGGATGAAATAATCGCTTATTAAGCCAACAGATTTTTTTCCCGAAGTCAACACCAAAAAAAGATAAGACTAGGAAATTAGCAAAAATGTTACCGAAAACTGGAGCAAGCTCAACAGTTCCGCTTTAATGACCCGAAAATCGCAGCAGGCATTTTGCATTTATTTTTAGAGGTTGGATGTATCTACGGGGCAGTCGTGCAGTGGCGCTAAATCTAGGTGAGATTTCGTCGCTTATCGATGAGCGCTCGTCTCGTTTAGCCAGAACTCGCTTGTTTCCTCGCCGAGACTTAGCTATATGCGAATGCTTTTGTTTTATTTAATGAAAAATAAGAAAATGTAATACAAGTGTATATATTGTCAAAATTTTGTCTTAATTTATATATTATAAATTGAAAGAGATGTCATATACTACAGAAAAAGTGACCAAGGTCCCCCCTGTGAGCAGGGCTGGCATCGAATCAGCGACCTCCTGCTTTCGCGCCAGGCGCCCTTATATATTTTATTCCTACGGGAGATACAATACAAAAAATAATATATATGATGATCAATGCAATAATGATTAGGTACTACTAACGATTGGTTGTCACAGCAACCGTAATTAAATGCACGAATTAAATCATCAATCGGAGTCGAAAGGTCAAGCTCCGCTGGCGATCTGTCGACTCCGGTCGATGAATTAATTCGTGCATTTACGAGTAGTTGTCAATTATGGCCGCTGTGACAACCAATATTGTTAGTTGTAATCATTATTGCGTTGATTATCATATATTTTCATGTTTTGTAAACCAACATTGTGAGATATTTCATCATCATCCAAAGCTCTACAGCCCGTGGTGGGCCTTGGCCTGGTCGAGTAACATTTTCCATTCTCGTCTATTCATGGCTTTTTCTTTCCAGCGACTAACTCCCAGCGTCTTGAGATGCTTATTGTGAGATATTTGCAACTTGTTAATCGAAAACAGTGGAAAATTGGTATGCAGTACGCTGAAAATATGGTTAAATGAATACTTTCTTATTTTATTTTCGTATGAAAAGAAACCGAATATACAGGAAACAAATTTAGAAAAGGATGGTTAAATATCAATGCAGTTTTAAGAAACAAGTTTATTGCCTACGCGTTTTAACTACAGGTTACGAAACAATACTAAATTACAAACATACATCAAACCGCTCCTAAATCTTACACAGGAAAACCAACCGTGAACCCGAAATATTTGCAATCGAAATTGTTAACGGAATCCCAAATTGGACATTTGGTAGCGTGCCACAGTCCGTCGCGATACTCGTGATCGGCATACTGAGGGCCCACCGACAATTCCAAATTTGACGTGTGCATCGCTTTTGCTCGACTAAGCAAGTGCGGTAGAGAAGGAAATAACATATTGCGATCATTCTATGTCGCGGAAGTAGGCCTGTGCAGCGTGCGTTGCCAAGATGCCAATCGCTCACGCTTGATAACGTATCGCAGCTACCTCTCTTTATCACTCTTCCTTATTAGTGTGACAATGACAGTTGCGTTTCGTTAGCGAATTAGCGTGAGCGATTAGCATCTTGGCTACGCACCCTGGCCCGTAAACTAACGACCGCAGATCGTTTGCAATCGGAACTATTGTAGGTATAGGAAGTATGTTTACTTAAACGATGTTCGGGCTTGACATTCGGTAAAGGAAAATACTTTATTCTAAATATAAAACTAGAGGTATATTATATTTAGGTAAGCGTTATAGATCTATATATATCTTTTGGTTTCGGTGATGGAAACCTTTTGAGAAACCTGCAGTTAGTCACATGATGAAATTCAAAGGTGTAGTTGATATCTAGGCAAGACGTAGGTCTCTACGTGTCGTCCTATGCCTCTCACGCACGAGATGGTTTGCCTGAACGAGGCCTGTGCACCTGTGCTCATATAGTATACGTATGTAGTAGAACGTATATAGGTTGTAGTAGGTACCTACTGAAATAGTGCAATCAAAAATTAAATTAAAATAACTTTATTCAAGGGTTATGACACAATATGCTTACATTTGCAGGTTTACTATGACAAAAAAAAAATGTGATGAACAAACTTGTTTACAAAATTTCACAAGAATTGGTTGATAAATGCGACCTGTAGAGGAGAATAAATGGACAGACATACGAAAGTATGTTTGCCCAAGCTGAAACGGAGACACTTCGCTCGCTTTGCTCACTCGGTCAAAAACAAATACATATCTGGGGCCTTACCATGACGTCTTAACGCGATTCAGTTTAGGCTCAGTTGTATGGAAGCGACTCAGTTTAGGTCGTCAACTGAATCGCGTTCAGACGTCATGGTAAGGCCCTAGCACAAGAGCGCTGCGACAATATCTCGCGGTCGAGAAAGACACCCGTAATTTTTTAACTGTTAGGACTAGACACGGGCAACGTACACATGAAAATTTACTGGTAGTTAAATTGTATGCCAGAAAATATGCGATTGATTTAAAAATTGCCACGGCCTTGTGATTGGCATCGTCACTCAATTTCTCAAGGAAATTGTCATTTGTCACGATAATGTACCAGCTAGTCTAAGATGGTCGGGTTTTTATCGTTTACCGACGTTGTTGTCACGTTGTAACAAGTATGTATGTGCGAAAGTGACGCATAGCGTGATTAGCGATAAAATGGCAACCATGCTAGCTATTTTAATACGGCCAATAGTTTTTGAATTGTCAATTTTGTTAGTTTTTGAACGTCACGTTTATTGCATTTTTGTATTTCCTAAATCCCAACAGGCACGCTGTGGCTGAGTATGCCGACGACTCGACTTGTCAGTTCCGAATCTTTCCTTGCCCCTGAATAAAACATCCGCTAGCGGCTGTCACGGAAATGTTCCGACGGGGGCTGTTTTTCGACTAAGAATATCCGCATTGTTGAGTAAGTAATTTAAATTAAAGCCATGTCACAATCGTAGGTATTATCGCGTTCAGAATTTCATGGGCAGTTTATGAATGAATTCATTCTTAAATTGCCCATGCAATTATGAACGCGTGTGTACATTGTGTATTAAGGGTAAACAGGAAATTGCAAACGAGTGGAAATTCCTCTTCGATTCGGGCTTAATTTTAACAAGAGTTCATAATAAAGAGATAATCAAGAGTTTACTTTTACGTAAATTTTTGTTATATTGTTTGTTCTAATGGATGTTGTTTATTCTAATGGATGACTGTTATTGGCCTTGTTTTATGTAAGCATTACTATGTCTACGTTTATATCTACGGCTGTTGTTATCCTGAATATCAATAAAATAAATAAATAAATAAATAATTCTCGTACCGCTCGTGTCGCTCTACATACAATTTTTTTCATCACATTTGCGAGGAAATAAATAAACTTACTACGCAGACAAATAAACAATAATTGGCGGTAGTGATAGTAGCACAGTCTACGAAAATCCAATATGCCCATGGGCATAATACAGCCCATTAGTTCTAACTATGCATAATATCATGACTTACGAACAAGTGTGATCTGTAACTGTATGAGCCAAAACGCATTAGTTAAGTTTGTGACCGATCGCGATGGCACGGAAGCGCAGGGCTTTATGGAGGAAATTTTACAGATGAAAACTCGAATGTTCCTATTCCTGTGAACGTTCTTCGGATGAGTGTGCGAGTGACTTGACTTGTCAGCTCCGTGTTCTGTTCGTGAATAAAACATACGCCAACGGTTGTTACGAAAATGGCCCGACGTGTACAAATCTTGCGATGTGCCGATTTCCATATGCTTGGACTTAAATATAATTCTACTACTTATACATACAATTTTCTGAACATTAACTCATAAGATTGGTTAAGTTAATCACGAATGTCATATCAATAATTTGGTAAATTGTAAGAAGTTATTATATGAACGACAAAAATGTACATAAACTATAATTTAAAGAAGCATAATATCACTGTATTACATACCATGCCAAAAAGTACTACGCAACTGTACCGTGGTAAGTTCCTATAAACGTATCGCTATAGTTGACCTTTTAAAACCATCCACATTTTAGACAACAGGGTAGCCAAGATGCCAATCGCTCACGCTCAGTCGCTAACGAAACGCAACTGTCATTGTCACACTAATAAGGAAGAGTGATAGAGAGAGGTAGCTACGATACGTTATTAAGCGTGAGCGATTGGCATCATGGCTACACACGCAGAGCATCAGTAATGTAGATTATGTTGCTAAAGCTTAGTTAAATTTATCTAACACCTATGTAATCTAAGAAAAAAAAAATTTTTTTTGAAAGAAGCATCAACATTTAAAAACCCAATCCAGATCCGATTATACAAAACAGAACTCTGACAAAACTGGGTAAATCTTTACAAACAATCGTCCCGCAATTCTCTGAAACTGGTTAAAATGCAAGCCGTCCAAATCTGGATAAATATGGATGCAGCGAGATAGGACTAACTACAGCTCAGCGAAACCTAGAAATTAAATAAAAATGCCATTGTTTAAGTAATTGGCTTACGCTACCGTTGGTTTCTATTAAAACTCATTGTTGTGGGTACAAAAGGATTTTTGTTTTTAACGCCCTGTATTTCTAAAGTGTTTGGGCCATCTTGGTTTCGATAAGACTTTTGCTATCTCATTTTGAATATAACAGCGTAGAAATCTCTGCGCATCTGAATGTTAATGTTCTGTTCATAGTTTATGATCCATATGGTAATTTGGAACTTTCTGACATCTGAGGTCGACAAACATGTGGTCGGAGCCTTTGTATGAGGGATACTGTACACCATACGGCTCATTATTGATGTATTCGTTTTTATAATATTATAATAACGTAATGTACTGTAACGAAATTAACAAAAAAAAAATTGAATGTACTACTGCTTACAGAGTGAAGGACAGAGTTCACGAAAGAAATTATACCAAATGTGTAAGTATGTGTATATGGTGTAAAACCGTTAAATTTTGTTTTATTTTGTTTATTCTTTTTTTTCTTTCTTTCTGTTTCACTATTTTCTTTTGATATGGTTTCTTGCAGAACAACATATATTGTAAATATTTTTACTACCTACTTTTGTAATTTGTTTTGAAAAAATAAGTCCCGCCGAGTTTCTTGCCGGTAATAATCTTCTCGGGCTGTGGTGTAGGGATAGAATCGGTAGTAGCTTTTTTTTTGACGTTCATAAGTGCATTGTAATGTGCCTGAATTGAAAAATAAAGATATTTATCATTATTTATCATTTTATCATTAATATTAATCAGTTATCTACATTTGACAGAAATCACCATCGCGCTATCGTGTATGTTTATCAATTTAGAGCATTATCAGATGACATTCGTGGAAAACCATGCAGGTCTGCCCTAGAGAGTTTTGAGATCAAACTTTTTTAACCCATAACGTAGGCAAGTATGTATATCACACAGTAATATTTTATCAATATTTTTGGCTCATAAAAAACCGGGAAAATACTTAGATGTAGCTGTAAAACCAGCGAGAAGCAATTTTGTAATGACTCTGCGCCGCTCTCCCCGGAGGCCGCGGTCGAGTACGCCGCAAGTTGCCAACGTCAAATTGCGTTGGGAAACTTTAATAATAACTCGCAACTTGTATGACGTCACCTATAGGCAAGTTATTTTTTTATATTGTGTTATGTCTCCTCGCAAAGACGACTTTTACCTGTCAGACAGATTAAACCTCAAGATTCTGTCTTCGGTTTTGGAATCAAAGTGTATGTTATATACTTTTCTGCCCTTCGGTCGGTAAGCAGCCGATTGCAGGCCGCTACGCTAAATAAATTCACCGCTTATCGAGCAGAAAAATAGTGTACAGACCTTGACCAGTAAATAGGAAAGCCTTCGATCACATGTTTGTCGACCTCAGCTTCGCCTTGGACGATAATAGGCTGCTAGACTCATATCAAATTTGGCACAATGATTTTTTGTTTTAATAACATAAGCTATGCTGACGACATGGTACTGCTGAGCCCATCGGTCGGGGGTCTGAGAATGCTAATTGAGAAGTGTGAGTCCTATGCCCTCAAGCACAGCCTTAGGTATAACGTCGATAAGAGCGAGTTTATGGTCTTTAAGTCGGGAAGCAAGTGCCCATCGTACATCCCACCCATTTGTTTGAATGGTCAGCAGCTGAAAAGGGTTAAGTCATTTAAATATCTTGGGCATTTGGTAACCGATGACTTGCGTGATGACGCAGATATCGAGAGGGAAAAGAGGGCATTAGCCGTCAGGGCTAATATGATAGCTCGCAGGTTCAGCCGGTGTACAGCGCAAGTTAAAATAACATTATTTCGAGCGTACTGTACATCTCTGTACATCTCTGTAGTCTGTGGACGAGGTACACGCAACGGGCTATAAATGCCATACGTGTACAATATAACGACGCCTTCAGGGTGCTGTTGCGGCTGCCGCGGTACTGCAGCGCGTCAGGTACGAGTATGTTCGCGGACGCGCGCGTGGACGGTTTCCTTCCACGCGACGCTGCGCAAGCGCTGCGCCGCGACGCTCCGCAGGGTGCGCGGCAGCCGCCACAGTCTCCTGACCGTTGTAGCCGATAGGCTCGATAGTGGCCTAGTCAGGCACTGGTGCTCTTTGCACTTAAGCCTAGCATGTAAGATAGTTATTTAAGTTAGTTTTAGAATATATTTCTTAAGTTAGTAAATCTATGGACAATCTTGGTCTGAAATAAATGCATTTTATTTTATTTATTTTATTTGACTTAAGAACCCAGTATTGGTTGATTTTGGGCATTAAAAGTGTTTCAATTAAATTCATATTTTTAATTTTGAACTCTGAAAACGCTGTCGGCCATGTAGTTACGTCATTATACTCGTCGAAGCTAACTTCATGTTGAATCTTATACGAAAGAAGTTCGTTTCGTTTCGTAACCTTCGCTGTAGCATTGACGGACAACGAACAACGTAACAATTTATACTTCAATGACAATTTGACTTTGACAAATGTTGTTTTCCTGCATAGTGACGTCATACCACAGATAACCTATGGACTACTATGGCGGACATCGTTATAGTTATAGTTACTATTATAGTTCTTAGGATTTAAATAGTATCTAGTTATAGTTACTATTATAGTTCTTAGGATTTAAATAGTATCTAGTTATAGTTACTATTATAGTTCTTAGGATTTAAATAGTATCTAGTTATAGTTACTATTATAGTTCTTAGGATTTAAATAGTATCTCCAACAATATGTTAGGTATATATTTGCAATGCCATCGGGTTTATCTTTGCGTGTTTATCCTCAGTGACATTTTACGTAACTTTCAACCAATAGAGATATGGGGCATAGGACTCGACCGATATTAGACTACTTAATACTAACTCCACATGCTGCCAAATCGTGTTGGTGTCCATGACGACAGACTGAGGTCCACTTGCGAAAACCAGAGTTAGCTAAATGAAGCCCGGCTAAAACAAAGCTAAAATAAAGGTTAGCCGTCAAATTACAAAACTAAAAAAAGCATAACTCTGGGCTAGTTAGCTACCCCGGATGTTTTTTTTATTTAACGTAACTCCCCTGAAACTTAATGATAACTCGCGACACCAACTACCACCACCTAACAACTAACACCACTAGGTCACCAACGCTTTTGGCCGTGATGTATCCTTCTAAAAATAAGCCATGGCCAAAAGTCACGTCGTATACTCACACTCACTCTTGAGCACCTCCAAGCGCCCTCCTTTTATTAATGAGAGGGTCACAGCTCTGCTGTCCCCAAGCGGATATGAATTATTATTTCTGAGGAATAAGCTGTAACTCTGTCCCCATTTTTTATCCTTATACTGTGAGCATTTACAAAAGAATAGCAAAAGATCTGGCCATTGTTTCTGATCTATTTTTAGATAATTTATCACTTGTATTAAAATTGCGAATTTGAAATCTTCACACACATACGTAGGTACTTATACAATTTATATTAATTGAAATTTGACTTATGTTCTTTTTGAGCCAAAATATCACCGTCGACAGGTGCCGGTATGATGGTGACAGTGTCATTGCGCGGTTTATAAAGTGACGTTAGTTCTACCACAAGGATAAAGCCTATCCACGTTTTATTTGGGCAAAAATAAAACATACTCGTACGTAGGTAACTAATAACAGTACCTAACTGTTTTTGTACATGATGCCAACGCCCAATTTTCACCATCGCACCGCTCGCCATACGCACACCATGCAACCTATGGTCGCAAGTACAAGGTTGAATAGGCTGGAGTCGCAGGACATAGACTACGGTGACCGCTTTCCATCAGGCGGGTCACTTGCTTGTTTGCCACCGACGTGGTTATAAAATAAATCGTTAGTACATATAAAATTAAACGAATGTTATATACGGAAAAAAATTACCAAGACCTAAAGCGTCCAGGGTCAAACCTGCGTCTTCTGCATGATGCCACAACCGCTAAACAACTTGGGGCATGGCAAAACGGGTTGAACGGGGTTATTAATGCATAATTATAAAAATAGAAATCCGAAACAATCCTCATAATATAATCATTAAACACACAACAAATTAATATGAAAATAATGAACAATATAATAATTAAAAACCGACTTGAAACCCATTCTACGCCATGTCTCGTCCAAGTCTCCATAATTAATTGTCTGATTTTCTGAAAAGTCACGTCTAAATTACTTGACCCAAAAAGCGAACAACTGGAAACAAAACGTGCCATTACTGCAGCCGTACCAAGCCTTATTGTGGCGAATAAATGGCGACACTTTCAGTGCGATTTGTCACTGAAAATGAATAATTACAGAGTGTTGGGCGAAAAGAGATTGCGACCAATTTGGGCACCGGAAACGGAACCGCCCCGGATGAACGCGCCGTACTAAAAGTTGTGCTGTCATATTTAAGCCTAATTGCCTACTAAAAACGGGTATTATTATATTAATATAGCAATACAATAAAGAATAAATTATATTAAGTATTATATAATAAATTCGTTACCGCAGTCTAATTAAAGTACCTACCTACCTATATTTTTTAAAGATATACTACACCATGGGGACAGCCACGAAATCACGAAAAAAAATCCTAGTTATGAATTGAAAGAGATGTCATATACTAAAGAAAAAGTGACCAAGGTCCCCGGTGAGCAGGGCTCAAAACATTTATTACATTTAATAAAAGATTGATTCGTGCTTTAAAAATTGTATAAAAATTGTATAATCCTAGTTATGATTAAATTAGGATTTTTTTTCGCGATTTCGTTGCTGTCCCCATAGTGAAAGTTGCTCAGTGTGGCCCTCTCCAGTACCCTGTTCACTCCTGCCACATTACCCAAAAATCAGTATAAATAAATGAAATTACATGGGTTTGTTCTCATACTCCAAAGTTCTCTGGAATCTTACTCATGTATTATGCTGAGTTGGGTCCATTTCGTGATGCACACAACAATTCTGTTTTCCTGTTTTTGTTCTTTTATTATGTGTTGCGTGTGATCGTCACGAATAAATGATTCTTATTCTTATTCTTATTTATATTTCGACACCAGTTTGGTTAATAATAGTACTTTCGATTAATTTGTGTAAAAATCGTAAGTTCAATCAAAAGATGAGGCTGTTTATGTCGCATTTCCCATATCAGTATCAGTATTTAATAGGGTACTTTGCGTTGACCTAGAATCATGATATTTGACAAAAAGCAAGAGCTTGTAGCCCAGGCACAGGAAACAATCCGAAAACCGTATAATTGCCGCACACTGAGAGTTCCGTGCCACCAGTATTTTTAAGTACCAAAGGTCATAACGGGGGGGAGAGCATTCGCTCAATCAATTAATGTTTCGTCTTTATAATTTGGTTTATATCGTGTATAATTGCAGCAATAAAAATAACGTTTTTCTATACCGGGTGTTTCCTGTAATAGGAGCAATAAATTTAATTGTACATAGGTAGTGCTCCTCAAACGTAACAACTTTCAAAAGTTATGTACTTACTCTGAAGGTTTTCACTTTTTCGTACAATCTAAATAGTGTTTTTAGTATACGTTGACATCAGCCGATTTGACGTCTCTTGTCATAGTTAAAAAAACCGAGGGTTCCGTTCCGTATAAACTTTATGTTGCATCACCTAGAAGTAGAAATTTTGACGTCAGCCACATGTATCGACAGATTGGGTCAGTCGTTTGTACGGCATGGAGCTAGTACCTATGCTTCTTTCATAAACTTCGGAGATAAGGGGGGGTGGGGGGGGGGGCGACAATTAATTAATTATCATTGTAAAAAAATATAAAATTATTTTAGAATGTTCTCGAGATATTTAACGATGTGACAGACAGACAGATTGAGTCGCACCATAAGGGTTCCTTTTTTACCATTTTGGTAGGTATGGAGCCCTAAAAATGACAAAATTTGCAATAGGTACCAACACTGCGTCTTCTAACGAACTTTTAAGTGTAAAAAAATCAAAACACACGTTATTTTTAAAAATCGCTGAGCAAACGTTCAGTCGCCATCAGATATATCGGAGCGTACGAGGTGTTCACAAATATCTGAACACGCCTCTATTGTCAAGGCGTTAGAGTGCTTGTTCAGATATTTTGCACGCCTCGGACGCCCCGATATATCTGATGGCGAGTGTTGAGTTTGTGGAGTAGGTACTATATACCTACGATTTAAATGTACTGCTACTATTACAAGAAATACCCGAGTATATAGTTTAGGTTCCAATGATTTTTAAGATAGGTTGAGAGAGTGCCTAATGATATTTGAATTTGTAGCTCTATACTAGACCTTTAACGGCCTCCTAGCCCAATCGGTAGTGACCCTGCCTACGAAGCAGGAGATTCCGGGTTCGAATCCTGGTCAGGGCATTTATTTGTGTGTTTATCACGAATAGGTATTGTTCCTGAGTTCTGGAAGTTTTCTATGTATTTAAGTATTTGAATGTATCTATCTATTTATATTATATCGTCGCCTAGTTTCCACAACACAAACCTTATTGCTCTACCGTGGGAGGAGGTCGATTCGTGTAAGATTGTCCCATAATATGTATTTATTTATTTATACTTTCCACTGATTAACGAACGAGACACTAATCAAAATCCCATAACGTCTCAACTTAAAAAAAAAACTTTCGCTTAACTAAAAGGCTAGGTAATTTACTTAATTGCTAGCCAGTTTGCTTAAACTTGAGTTCAGGGACTAAGTTTCACTAAAGTGAAGAAAGTTTGCCTTAAGTGGTTACTAATAGGTGGAAGTGACTCTTTAAAATGGATAATTGCTTGCAGCCTAGCCAACGGCAAGAGTAAGAGGATTAAGAGGCGCTTTCTTTAACGAGTTTTGCTTTGTTTACTAGGGAATATTACAAGAATATACTTTTAGATTATATAATTTTTTAGAGTGCAGTATGCTTACGCGAAGACATTGAGAAGACGTTTGCATTCTGCAGCTCAATCCAGTGGGCAATTTTGACAATTTTATTTTTTCAAGCGTTCCCGCTACCCATACCCGTTGGCCGACCCCGCCCGACGTTGGCCCGTTGAACCGATGGCCGTTGGGGCGGAAAGGTTCTCGAGTGGCGACCGCGTACCGGAAGGCGCAGCGTGGGTAGGCCCCCCGCAAGGTGGACTGATGACCTGGTGAAGGTCGCAGGAGTCCGCTGGATGCGGGTGGCGCAGGACCGGTCATTGTGGAAATCTTTGGGGGAGGCCTATGTCCAGCAGTGGACGTCTTTAGGCTGAAATGATGATGATGAAGCGTTCCCGCTAAGGTCCGTTTAATTGTTGAATTAGATTATAAAATAACTACAGATTTCGTTTATACGAAAGAACGGACGCGATAACAAGAAAACTTTTCAACAAGTCGAATTAAGATTGACTACTGTTAGTCAAGCAATTTATATATATATATATATATAGAGGTACAGACATATATATATATATAGCTGCAGAGTTAAGTGACCGCCCCCTGCATACAAACTTTCTATGCAGGGGGGTCACTTAACCCTGCAGCTTACTTACTATCCGGTCTAAGGGTCACTTGCACTACCCGGCATTAGCCACATAACCCTGAGTTAGCTCTCGATCAGCGGGTAACCCTGGGTGGTGCAATTGGGGCTAAGTATCACTATTTCATACCCACTATAAATTTTTGATTTCGAGCAGTCGACTCTGTCACATGGAATTTTGCCAGAAACGATGAAATATGATCTATGTTCGTAATGCGAGTGATGGAAATTTGAAATCGAATGGTAACTAAACCATTACTTTCATGCGAGAATAAAAGTGATAAACTGAAGTGTACCTACGATAACGTTCAACCTTTTGTTTCTTTGAATACTAACTAACGTGTAAAAATACACCCTGTGAAGGTTAACAACATATTATATAATTTAAACTATCGTGAGTCATAGGTACTGACATTCAATTGCAACGGCAGTGATGCCCGAACCGCGAAGGTGACAACACCAGTCTGTCTGTCCGACGATGACTGTCCGATGCAGTCGAAACATGTCGCGCCTATTGTGATAAAAATACGAGGGTTTTAACCGTTGCATTTTAATAACAACTTATTTTTGAACAAACTTTATTCAATAACAGTTTTAAACTTCCAAAGACTAGCACGTTAGTTTAATCATCCCACATACTACAACCAATACAAGCCACTTTATAACGAACAGTTCTTGTTAGCCTTTTTCTCTAGCATCCGAATAGCGAGCAAGCAACATATTAGATTTATTGCCGACGGCAGCCAAGTTGCCGCAAATAATTCAACTGGCTGGCAGTATTGAAAAATTAACTGTACTTGTTGATAGTGTGTCTGGTTTGTTTGTAACATGTTTGTAAGAGTATTTCCTTTTGTTTGTTGTACTTAAGTCAAAAGTTTGTTGCAATTAAGGAGGTTTCAATTAATATAATTCAACGGGCTGGCAGTATTGAAAAATTATCTCCATTTGTTGACAATGTGTCTGGTTTGTTTGTTGTTTGTAATAAGTACATGTGTTGTCTTTATTCGTTGCAGGTCAAAAGTTTCTTGCTAGACTGCTAAGTGACGATGTTTCTAACATTTCTTGTTTGTATTTCTTGTGTTATATTTATATAGACATATATTTTCTATATTTTCTATCATTTTCTATTGCTTACTGATATTTTTGTTTTGCTTTTATTAGTATGTGTGCAAAAGATTGTGTAACTAGGTAATTACCCTTCTGACTAAAGTTGTAGTACGAGTACCTGCATATGAACTGTCTAAATACTTATGATAACATTTGTTACAAAAACAATGCCAGCTACTTTGTTGTTGATGCCATGTTTTACGATAAGTACTTTTATTTATTTTTAGCGCTGAACACAACCCTGTATGAAAGAGCGAATACCTCCTAACACAAGTTTTTAACTTAAAATAAGGATTCGACACTGTATTTTTGTAATCCTTTTGTTAAAAATAAATAATTTTAATTTTTTTAATTTTGTAAAGATGTAGGTATGTATGTGTTGTTTAATAACTTGTGCCATTTATTATCTAAGATGAGCAAACCCTCTTTCTGTAGACAAAAAAGGCAATTAAAAACACTACTCCTAGTACTTTATGGGACCATTGATTTTCTGTATTAACTATTTACTGTTAGGTGGAACTTACTTTAGTCAAAATGAGAGTATCATCTAAATATATATAAAAGAAGAAGCTGTCTTACTGACTGACATATCAACGCACATCCCAAACCGTTGGTCCTACATATAGAGATTCCAAATTTGGCATGTAGGTTCCTTATAAACTCTAGAGGTGCACTTAGAAAGGATATTTCAAAATTCACCCCCTAAGGGGTCTAAAGTTTGTATGGGGAAACAAGATTAGTCAGACTATTTTATTTAAAACTTTACAGGAGTATTTTTAAAGACAAATGAGTTTATACGGGTTTCAGGTTTTTTAATAATTCAACCCCTAAAAGGGGAAAAAGGGGTGAAAAAGTAAAAAACAACATGGGTATCGTTTTGTAATTTATTGGGTCGCTGATTACGAAAACATCGATGATTTTAAAATCCAACGTGGCGAACGTGAAATACCCTCTCCCCTGTTGGGTTGCGATGGGGTCGAAATCTAAAAATATCAATATGGGTGTCGTTTTATATTTATTTCTGGTTCTAGAGATTATAAATTTGGAATGTAGGTTTCTTATTAAAGTGTAGGGGTGCATTAAGAAAGGATAGTTATAATTATGCACGTAGCACGTATTAGTAGTTTTGTTTAGTAGTTAAGTGTGCGCTCACCACTATACTATAATACTTATTGTATTTTGCATGAAACAAACTTTTCTCATGTAAGTGAATATTGTGTATTCTTATGAGAAAATAAATAAAGATCTTTAAGTCTATTTTTCACAATTCACCTTCTAATCGAGATAAGAAGGTCCGAGAGATTCTTTACAAAGAATCTGAAGTCAAAACTGCGAGAAACGACCGCAATCTTAAATTTCTTCAGTTATCTGATCGTGGTGAAAATCGATATCTGAGAATCCGAAAGGTTCTTTCTAAGGAATCAGAAGTCAAAATTGTGACGAACGGCCGCCAACTTGAATTTCTAGTTTTCGATCGTAACAAAAGTCAGTAGGTATATATCACAGAGTTCAATAGGTTCTTTGTAACGAATTAGAAGTCAAAATTGTGAGAAACGGCCGCCAACTTAAATTTATAGAGTTTTGATCGTTATAAAACTCGGTTGATATAATATATTAAAGGGTTCAGGTTCTTGAAAAATCTCCCACTATAATTTAGTTATTTTTAAGTCGCGAGTGAATATACATCTTTAAGGCAAGCATGCTACATCGTAGACTACATTCTTCAATAAAAAAAATGAATCAGAGCCGCCAACTTGATTTTTAAATTAGGTACGTTACGGTTTAAACTTAGGTTTAGTTCGCGGGTGAAGCCGCGGGAAAAAGCTAGTAGTACTATATTTGCAAATGTATCTGTATTTAAATTAGTGGACATAATGTCTGTTTGTAATTCTTTTGACGCGTAGTTCTTTCCACGACTCTTGCAGGTGACTGTACCTTACAATTTCAACTAGACTTCTGTTTTCAAATATAACATAAATACTCTACACTTTACTTTTTACTTTCCTAACCTTTTATACAAATAAAACGACAACTAGTAGCACTGCAGTGTTGAACTAGAATGTAAATTGCAGTGCAGTCCTTATATTATCACCACAAGCATCTTGTTGTGACGTTTATAGGGCAATTAACTCGGCAGAACAATAAATATAAATAGACTGCCGAAGCAAGTCTCACTGTTACGTCAGTGTTTGTGTCTATTTAGGAAAATACTTTACACGATATACTCGAGCTCAATAACATGTGTAATTTGATGATTATGAACTCTTTTTACATATTTATGAACTTTTAAACGGCCTCCTAGCCTAGTTGGTAGTGACCCTGCCTACGAAGCAGGAGGTCCCGGGTTCGAATCCTGGTCAGGGCATTTATTTGTGTGTTTATCACGAATATTTGTTCCCGAGTTATGGATGTTTTCTATGTATTTAAGTATTTATATGTATTTATCTATTATATATATCGTCGCCTAGTACCCACAACACAAGCCTTATTAAGCTTACCGTGGGACTAGGTCGATTTGTGTAAGATTGTCCCATAATATTTATTTTATTTATTTATTTTTCTTTGGCTTTCAGTGCTATACAATAATGTGTTTACATATAGTGACTTAATTTACAATCAGTGGACGTTTAAAATTTATGAGGTTTAATAGCTAGCCTAACCGGATTAAGATCCCTTAAAATCCCCGCTCTAAAATATTACGGCGTGGATTAATTTAAATTAAAATAGTTTTGGGCTCTAAGGGTTTTATAGTAATTATTTAACCAAAGAAGAGTTGAAAAGTTAGGAAATTCCCTCAGATATATTTCCATATATGTTGTCACGTATAGCGTGAATGGTCCTTATTACCTTAAGCAAAGAAAGTTATTTGTTGCCTTATACATTAACATCTTTTGAAATTATGTAAATATTTACAATAGAAAGTGTATAAACAATAAACTAAATAATTAAAGCTAAACTATTGTAAAAACATAACCCTAAATACTTATCCACTTACATATACCTATACCTATATCATAACTTGTACTTACTATTAAAACTAAACGTAAAAATCCAATTTTATTTTCAACACACAGACAGATTTACTACGCCGTGCTAGGTATTTTATATATACACGTACGGCCGACCGGTCTCTGCCGACCATCCAGCATGTGTTTCTCATTTCACCGCACTGCTTTTCATGTACCTGGACTGCCCATCACACTCAATGATTGCTCATTTGTTAATAAATCCCCACTCCTGCTAGTGCTAGCGTGTGATGATTACCAGTCCAGGACGAATTTCGAACTCGAGCCTAATTTTACCATTGGACGCGTTCCAGGAACACCGTAGGGGCTCGGCATATTGCCAGCCTTTGACCTTGGACCTCGAGGCCAACTTACTGCCCGGAGCATCCTCCGACCCCCCGACTGCTGGAGAGCGCTGCCTCTGCGTCGGCCTTGACCAACCGTCGATTCCTTGCTTCACCACGTTCCTGGCTACCTAATCGGATCCCGCCACGCTAAGCACGACCGAGGGACGTGGGGTATCGTACTGGAAGACCGTCCAACCCTCTCGTAACCAGACCATGATCTAGGCTTCGACCCCACTCTTAAATCTAGACCTTATAAATAATCTTAATCCTAGAATAGATAACCTTAAAAACAACTCTAAATACTAGCTTTCCTATTCTCTTAAACTACAACCTAGACTAATTAAACTAGGGTATAATAACTACCTAAATCTAATTAAATCTAAACTAATACCTACAATCAACTAGTGTTTGTATAATAGTTACTAAGATAATAAAATTGTTAATTTTTACTTAATTCTAATGATTTACGTCCCATTAGCACCTCCCTATGTATTGAATATTTAGGTAGGATATTAATAGGTGACAATGTAAAGTAGTTATTCGTCAGACGAGTGCTAGATTCGTAATTCGTAGTATTTATTGTTGGGTCAGTTTCTCGAATTGATTTTGGGTTTACATAGTTTACGTGTATAACATAACACTCACGTATTTTTAGTCAATACGAGCGACATGTTTCGGACATCATAGGATGCCATTATCAAGCGTAAATAGCTGTCGATGACAGAAACGGTTGGGGATGATTCGGTCTTAGTCCTGGAACCCGGGATCCTTCGACTATCAATTTGGTTCATCAAATGTAAACGGAGGCAACCCAACTAGCAAAATTTGATCTTTGAAGTATCCTAAGACCGTGTTTTCGATATTCTTAGTGTACACTTGTATACGTTGGTAAGTGTCGAATTGGGCGCAGTTTATAAGAGCGATAGCTCTTACTGTTATTGTAGTACGGTCTTATGAAGATCAATTTTAATCTTACAGTACTCTTTCAATTGCTGTTTTAAATCCAAATAGCCTTACAAGTATCTTACACTGGCATGGTGTAAAGGGCAAAAGCTTTTTGTGTAGCCTCAGTAGTGCCGCATTAAGAGCGTATCGCCTTATTTGCCTCTTTGTGATACCAGTGTATATATCATGTATAATATCATGTCGTCGAAAATTTTAAGAAATCTTGTTGTGCGTTATGGTAAAAAAACTTTAAAAAAATTTAAGTATCGAAATGTAATATTGTTTTGTGCTTTATGTACGATAATTTATTTATCATATGTTACTCGTGTATTACTATAGTAATGTAAAACCAAGTGCGGAATACATTTATTCGAATGAATTGTAATAAAAGTAACATTGCGTTCTCGGGCCATTTCTGCGATGCATTTGGAAATAATATTAATTAATAAAATAAGTTATAAAACCATACAAAATTTCGCCATTTTTGCAATTTAAGCCTTCAGTCTCACAGTATTCTGCATCAGAGCATTTATAAGCTCATTGATTCTTAGGGAAGTCCACTATAGAGCTTCTACTCTTTAATATAATTTAGTCTAGAACAAATACACTTACCTTTGTGTTGCTTTTCTGCAGCCATATAACATGCTTCAGTAAGAGCAGTACCCTTATCCTGTCTTTACCGAAGATACTATAAAGAACAAATGCTCTACAAGAGCATTTGTTGAAGCCTTTAAAAGAATGGATCTTTTTTAAGAGTATCCAGTCTTACAAAGTGCATCTGTAAGATATTGACCTTATACATGTTTTACGAGTAGGTCTTGTATACATCTTTAGGACAACCTTATAATATTGTCTTCTGTTACCGCGATTGATCATGGTGTTAATAAACGCGATTAATCCGTTCTAAAGTGTTTAATTACAACCTTATAAGTTTATAAGTTCCTATAGTCTAAAACGTCTGTGTGCTTGCCTTTCTAAGGGGTCCATTCTTCACCCTTAAATAACTTTTATAATGCTTTTGCTCTTATATGTGACAGTGTCCAAGACATTTTTGCTAGTTGGGAAGCACACCGAACTCATGGTGGCCATACACCTTCACTAGCTGCACTAAACTTCTGACCACTGGCACTGCCTAGCCACCATCTCGATTAAAATTGCACTGCGTATGTGCTCCAACAGTCTCGTGAAAAGTTTCGTCCAAATCTCCTATATCATCATCATCATCATCATTTCAGCCGAAAGACGTCCACTGCTGGACATAGGCCTATATATACAAATACAAATTAAATTATTGAAAAACATGTTTTACAGTGGTTATTCTTAAAGGCTATGTCAGTGGTTACTCTTATGACTTGCCGCAGTTATATCGCAGGCATGCTGTGTCGCGGCGGTATTATTATTACGATTTTTTTTTCCGGAACGTTACCTACCTTTTCTAATCCTCCTACGTGTTGAAGGATAGCTTCGTAGTGGGCGCGCGGTGTAGGACCGGTTGAGATTTGAGAACCGCTGGAGCCACTTCCAGTTGGCGAGCGCGTAGATGCAGAAGTTGTATGAGCGGGTCAAAAATATGCACCCGTCTCGCTTGTATTTGGCGTAGTAGCCCAAATCTTCTTTACGCGAATTTGACACTTTCTGTTCTACTAATACAGATTGTAGTTGTGTAACGATGATTTAAATATTTAATTACAATTTTGCGACACGTCTGCTTTGGTTGCTCACTAGAGGCTAACGTCAAACGTTGTGCAAACAAAAAGGCGTAAGTGTCTTCAAAATATCATGACTTTCTTTTGTAATAAATAGTGTTTTGGTAAAAACTCAAAGACGGCCTGACCAACTTGCTCAAAATAATTTCCGTAATAAGACCGTCTCATATCTTCCTGTCTTTTTTTAAAAGTTAGAGGGACGGGTCACACTTTTTCAGATTTTCAGAGCGAATATCTCTGAAAACATTCTATTAATCAATTTTTTGTTCCAGAAACCTGTAAGTTATTTGTTAAGACCTATCAAATCATGCACCACACGTAGATATAAGGCAAACATATTTTTTTGATATTTAGTTAAGTACTGGTATGGGGTGCCCCCCCTAAGCATATTTTTTGTTGCAACTTGTATGCAAGACTAAGTAGCGGCACACAATATACACCTCTAACTGTATTATCATCACCATATGCTTTATAGTTACTGAGTAAAACCGCTGTCACATACGGACGGACGGACAGACGGATTTACGTTTTTGCCATTATGGCTACGGAACCCTAAAAACGGCAAATTCAACCGTTATTTGTTATTTTTGTAATGATAAAAAACGAGCTGTAGGTAATCTGGTTACTGAATTCAAAATTGTGATTATACTTAATCAAAGCTACGCCTTCCTAACGATTCCGGTTTTCATTAAAATCAATTTTATTATATTTAGACCATTTTATATCATCCAAATCGGATCACTAAATCCAAAGGAATTGTACTGGAAATAAAGATGTGCCAACTGTAGATAAAAGCTGCATATCGAATGTTCTAGATATATTGCAACTCGGGACCAAATTGCTTTGTCGGAATCCATTTAAAAGCGGCAGGGGAAACGCCCGATAACCGCAATAGACTTTGGAATCGGTTTCTTCGTGTTCGCGGCAATTTGATAGAAACAGGAGCTGCATTCAACTATTTTAATATAATTTAGTGACATTACAACATTGGGTACCTATATTATAGTAACTTTTAGTAAGAAGTAATAAAGATTATTTTAAGGACTAGCGTATCCGATTATCGTTCATAAGGGTGGCTATAAATCCGGGTGCCTGACCAATAAAATTCGGCCGTATTTTTTTCAGTGTGTGATTGAGATTTGTAACTTGTCGGTACAATTAAAATTTAAGAGTTGTAATAGCAAGGCACAAAATCATATCAACTTTTTTTTTAAATTAGGGTAAAAACATTTATTTTCAAAATATATACAGTTAGTGTAACTTACCTAGCTACCTACCTCTACCTACCTTAAATCTACAATAGGTCCTTGGGGCATTGTACTTTTTTATCTTAAAAAAGTGATTTATTGACTTATGCAAAGATTTACTAAAAATACTTTACTGAAATAACCTACCCCACATAGAATTAACAAAATACGTAGTCTCGTAAACTATAAGACACGTTTTTAATTGAAAGTTATTTACAAAAAACACACAGTTATTTACATAAAGAGTTAAAAAATCAGCGTAAATCTGACCTGAATAAACGTCGTCCCGGCTTAGATTAATTACAGCTTGAAATATAAAAATACAACGGCAGAATTCTCGTCTAGTGATATCACATTTTAATTACTTTTTAACTGTCCGCGGGAGATAATTAAGTTTTATTTACGTTAAGTCGTATAATTATACAAATTTTCCTTGCGCCAAATACTCTCATTAAAACTTAAATGAATTCATGGGTTTTAAAATTAAGACGGTATTTACAAGAGACTTTAAGGTAAATCAAGGCTTTAAAAATTATTGTTAATACCCATAAGTGGATCTTTTACTTATTTTATCTTTATTCAGAAATAGGTAGATAGTAAAATTTTTTTTCGGATGCTTATAAAAAGCAAAATCCAAAAGCCACCTTCAAATTTTTGTTTCACAACCAAAGGCTTTTTAGTAGGTAGGTACCTACTTTTAGACTTCGGGGGCTTGATAAATCTTTTTTCCCCTCACTAGCTCGGAAAGCGCTGTTTTGTCCTTTAAACTGGCGTGGAAAAACGCATTTTATCCACATGTGGGGCAAAGTAATCTAATTCCTATCACTTACCACCAGTCCGCTATAAGTGAGTCCTATATGCCCATAGTAAATATGCGCAATCGGAGGTCACACCTTAAATTGGTCATGTGATCATGTCTTATCCCGCACTTGGTAAGCTGTTGGCAATATCTAAGTATCAGGAGCGTACCTACTCTATGACAAATTTTGAAATTGATTTTTGATGGTTTCTTCAAGATAGCTTACATGTGGATAAGATTTATAATCGTATGTAGTCTGTATTTTCCTCGCAATAGTGAGGGGAAACTCGGCGGCAAAGTGTGTTCAACTCTCGTGCCTTGAGGCCCTCGTAAAGCTCAAGATTCCAGTTATTGAACCAATTCAATTTTGGAATCTTTCGCTTGCTCGGGTCTCAATATAAGCCCGAGAGTTAAACAACAACTTTGCCCCCTGGTATAATAAATAACTATTGTTTGTTTGTAACACATCTTATCATTGTTATATTTATAATAACTATTCATTTAAATATGCCTGTACAATGTAGTAAAAGTGCACATATTATTTGCCATAAGTACAACTATAGGCTTTGAATGTATTTGTAAACATCGTCAATAAGGATTATATATTCACGACGGTAAAAATCTATATCTATGTATATAAATGCGTGAGTCATAAATGAATCACTGACTGACTATACAACGCAGAGCCTAAACTACTGAAGTGAGAAAAATTAAATTTGCACATCCGGTTTCATTTATAATGTGTACAAGTGATTTTAAAAAGTACATCCCCTAAAGATTTAAAAAGGGTGTTGAAAGTTTGTTTACCAAATATATTTTTTTGCGAGAGACTTGAAACTTTGTATTTAGATTTCTTATTAAAAATATGAAAAGCCAGTTATGGGTTTATGGAAATTCATCATTTAAGGGAATTAAAATGAGTTGAAATATTGTATGGAGGCGGCTATCAGCTGCTTATTGTGTGACAATAAAACTTATTTTTGCGTTTATTGATATTTCTCCCCAACAGGGGATGAAAGTAAACGCAGGAAGAGGACTAATGTGAACAAATGATAATGAACACAATATATAAGCAACGGGTTTTTTATGTGATTTTCTGTTTTAAAATAACTGCAAACAAAATTAAATTCTACGGGTACGAAGTTGCGGGCAACAGCTCGTACCTACTAAATATAAATAAAGACTCCCTTTGATCCCGCTGTCTTCTTCTTGTTCATTCCCACGGGTGACTTTATGCTTATACGTTTTGTTTTAAGTTTAACCTACTTACGTAAAGCTCACGGGTACATTTTCCAAATGGAGTAAAAAGTTTATAGCGAATGGAGTAAAAAATTACAAACGTCTTTTATTAAAATCACTGGATTTTCGGCTCAACAGAATAAAAGTTTTAATAACGTTAGTATAAATTTAAAATATATTTTATGTACATAGGTACATACATAAATTTATTTACGTACAAAAAGTCTTTTGAATTATTTTTTTAATTAAAATCACTGTATTTTTAAGGACTGTTCAACATAATAACAGTTTTAATAACATATGATTTAACACTGAGTTTTAATAACTTAATCATAAACTGAAAATATAGTGGTGTACCTAGGTTAACGTCATACTCTCTACCTGCTAGAGCTTCATAGTAGAGGATTTAGTGCACAGGAAGTTCAAGTAGACTTTATTAGCTCGACATCAAATAGATGAAAAACGAACTTTGTAGCGGACCTCTATTACGTTGGATCCAGGAATACGGAGATTACTTTCTGATAGTATTGTTGAAATTTTCCAAGAAGACGGACCTGCACAATCCTGTGTTTAATAAAGAAAAGTATTGTTAGATATATCCTTTATAATTTTTAGACGGGACCCTTATACTAAGACTCCGTTGTCCGTCCGGTTGTCTATGTGTCTGTCTGTCCATCAGTCTGTCTGTCACCAGGCAGTATCTCATGAACCGCGATAGTTAGACAATAGAAATTTTCGCATGTGATGTATAAGATGTATTTCTATTGCCACTCTAACAACAAATACTAAAAACAATAAAATATATATTTAAGGGAGCTCCCATAAAGCAAACGTGATTTTTGCCGTTTTTATAGATAATGGAACAGAACTCTTGGTGCGCGAGTCCGACTCGCACTTTGCCGGTTTTGTACTTTCTTTATTCGGTTCGGTATTATAAAGGAGCAAACCCACTTCTAACGAAAAAGTATACAGGTAAAACGTTATGTGAATTTTGAGGGTTTTTTGAGGATATTAATATTGTTGGTACAGTCACGTCTATAAATATCTATACCTACACTTCGGAACTAATTACAGGATAAGAAGGTTCAAAATTGACTACAGGTGTATGTATATTTATGAAGCCGACTATATATAAGATAACCTGCCAGGGTGCGTAGCCTAAATCCCAATCGCTCACGCTACGTAGCGTATCAGCGACTCAGTGAAGGTCCTAAGCTGAATTGCGTTAAGACATCGTGGTAAGGCCCCTGTGCACACTTTTATTTGTTTAGTTTATTTGTCATTGAAGCAAGCTTCAGCATTAAAAGCGACCTTTCAAATCAGTTTCTGATCGGGAAATCGGACAGAGTAGTAGGCTCAGCCATTTAATACATCCATAAATGTAAGTTGGTTTACACTAGACATTCCTCCAGTTCAAGGTTATTGTTTCTAATGGTACTATTTATTAATCATCGAGTATATCGACTATTGAAAACCGGTAAAAACCTGGCTTCAAGATACGTAAGATCTATAAGTAATCCAAGATTGCTTTTACACTAGTACGCTTTACGCTAAACGTTCGGTAAGTAATAGGGATAACATCCTAGATCAAAGAAGCAAATTCCCTTCCCTCTGCAAAACTATTCTAAAGTCCTTGTTAAAAATGACGTAACGGTATTGAAGATTAATGGCGGATATACCTTTATATATGAACAGGGAGTATTCATCTCGTCTTTCAGCCGCCTTAACTCGATCCAGGATGGCCACGACCCCGAATTAAGGATATTAAAATTAAAATTGTCTAAGTAGATAGTTTAGTTTTAGTTTTTGCATGAAATTACTGTCATAGCGCTGCGTGGTTTCCTATTTTAAGAATGTAATATTTTTTATTCTCGGATCACTTATTTAAGGAAACTTCTTGTAGATACTTAAAACAGTAAAAAGTCTTTAAATAACGTAAACATATTTAAGCACTTCTTTCCTTGAAGAGATCATTTCGAGAAATTACATATATAAGAAATCTTATTTAGCTGTGTTGCACTGAAGTTAAATAAGTCTGCAAGGAAAATCTATCCTAAAAGAAAATCCTATATTTATTATTTTCGCCAACTCGATTGCCCCACTTTCGTCCAGCGCAAATCTGAGAAGAATTTGTCTAATAAACGGTTAGTATGAACATTTCCGTCAACGCAACGCCTTAGTAGGCCGGAATACCAACGATACAGCATTCTTTTAACAAACTTGGGAAGAAACGCAAAATAATAATTTCGCTTTTTTTTGCTTAATAACAAACTTGCGAGAGGCGGGTCCGTTTCGGAAGGCCCGCTTAATGTTATTGTGATAAAAGGTTTTTGAAGTTCATTATTATAACTTGGATTTCGGATCATTTGTTTCTTGAATCAGCTTGAAGCGTTATTTGGGTTTATTAGGTTTTTTTTGAAAATTAGTTTGTGTTCCTTGCCAACGATCATCAATAAATTCATTTTAATCTTTGAATAAACATGTAATCTTTTTTGATGTTGACATTCTTATTATATGGGTATCATAGTAGCATAACTAAATACTAATAGGTATATATGTACCTAGTTAATTTAATCAATAATCTTATGGCAATCTGAAAATTTGACTCTGACCAAATAAATAATTATTTTTCTTTCAAATGTATACGTGCATGTTTCCTGTATGTGCATATGTGATGACTGATGGGCAGCGTTCGCCACGTTACAAACCAAACGTCAGTTCACGCAGCAAATGGCGCGGTTTGTAGAGACTTAATCGTCATTATCACTCGGTTCAGTTATGATGTCGATATAATGTGCGTACAATGTGCTTACTATGAGTTCTACGTAACCATACTCGATAGCGACTGCGCGAATTCGTGTGTGTTTGCATCTCTCTTCTACCAGTTAAGATCGAGCAAGATGCAAATTGCAAATACTATCGAATCACGCAGTCGCTACAGAGTACAGTTACATATTTACATAGAACTCATGGTAAGCTCATAGGTTTGCCGCAAGCGATAACTTGCCCACGCAATCCCCTAATGCCGTCATCAAAGCGAAACGCCGGGATTCCAACACAATGACTTAATTCAATGAAACTTTCTTAAGTTAAATTTGTTTGGTGAACTTTTGTGAGCACTCCTCTGTTCTTGGCAAGAATGTAAACCGTAAAAAACCGACAAGGCCAAGATGGATTATGGAAGTTGTGTGGTTGGAAAAGTTTCAATGTATCGTCGTTTGTCGCTAAAATTGTACTTTACGTATCTCTTTGTGTCATTCTTTCTGGCGGTGACATGGTGTCTAACGGACTTAAAACTCACATTTAAGAAATGTACAAAAAATGTACACTATTTGTACACTTCTTCTTCTTCTTCTTCTTCTTATCCTAAGCCTTTTCCCATTATCTGGGGTCGGCTCTCCTTGTACTATTTGTACACTTATTAAATAAAATTGTACTACACATACTTACGAGAAAACAACATCAATCTATGACCGCTAGGAAGTTCCTATACTTTCTGACAGACGCGGTTTTGTAGTACCTTCTACTTTATTTAGCGTATAATATCGTAAAAGTTGACTACAACATAGTAAAAAAGATAGCACCCGCCAAGAAATAGGTACACTATCTGTAGGTGACAGATTAATCATTGTTTTCTCGAAAGTACGTGTAACATTTTCTTAGTTATCATACAATTAGGGGAGAGTCGGTTATATCGTACCACTTTTTACTCAAACGTGAATAACTTTTTTCTGAAGGCAGATAGAAATGGGACTGTTTATTCATATGAAAGTTCAGTTTCTTGGCTACGTTACATATCAAATGGAATAATCTGGGATTAAATTAACGATCTGTAAAAAAAGAAATCCGAAGGGACTGCCATCGGTACGATTTAGCCGACCAGTCGGTTAAATCGTACCTCCACCATTCAAACTGTATTAGTTAAGTATTATTAATGTTAATTGTTTATTTTAGATTAAAATATCCATAACTTATAGGAATACACTGAATTCGCACTCATACAATTAAAAAATATTTGGTCGGTTAAATCGTACCTATGAGCGTGAGCTATGGTACGAATTAACCGACTAGGTATTTTTTTGAAATAAATAATATAAAATATATAACCACAAATCTTTTACAATTTCTAAATACAACTCAGTAAACCTGATAAATATTGTAGTGTAATACTGTTAAGTAGGAAATCTAGAGGTGGTACAATTTAACCGGCGGTACAATATCGCCGACTCTCCCCTACATACATTTTCGTACCATTTTTTGATGTGACTTTGAATTCCTTTATACGCCATATCACCGCCAGGAAGTATGACACGTCTCTTTTACTTTATTATGTTTTTAATACATATGAGAAAGCTACTAATAATGGTTACTAATTCAGTAAACATTAATATTTGAATCAAGCACTAGAGAACTATAAATATTCAATAAGCTAAATTTTATATCTGTAAAAACAATTTTTTTCTGGCTTTTCATCCAAAAATTATAGGTTAAAAGTTATATTTGGGCTTTCCGAAAATATGTTCTAATTTTTCACTATTAATACCATATACAGTAATGTAGTACTTGAAGTGCGAAAAATTTTTACCTACCTATTTTTATTCAAAAAATTTGCTTATTCAAATATTCATAAGGACAACTTTTCTTCTAAAATAGACCGGACAGTCCAATATACGAATACTCTAAAATAAAACCCTTTTAGGCGACATAGGTACATCTGACTCTTTAAAGAACGTTCACCGATTTTTAAAATACTTTAAATTACGGAAGTCCAATAAAATATCGAGTCCGCCTCAAAAGGTCTCAGTTTTCTGTAACAAAGGCAAGTGTCCATTTGCGGAGGAGAGTGGTCAACCTCTCGCCTCGCCGATGCATTGCCGACCTAACGAGCTGAAACGCCACTTGAATCTCAAACTTTCTTTGAAGTTCTCTACAAGTTTTATCCCTCGATTGCCGGGTGATTTCTTTAAAATGAGAGCGCGTTAGTACCTCTTCCGCATACATGCTTACTATCGTACCTATGTAGTCAGTCCTAGTTAAAAAAAAACTTCAGCAAAATTATGACACGGCCGACTAGTAAGTTACTGTCTATGGAACAACTAGAAAGACAAGACTTTCGATTAAAGACTGCATTTTAATTCGTTAATTATTTTGGGAAGAACGATGTCAGAGGCAGAGACCCAGACACATGCGCTAATCTTATATCTCATTTTCTGACAGAGATTATAGTAACATTGGTATTGCTACATATTCGAGATGAGTTTAAAATTTGATGTCATTTTTTAATAGCACCTGTATTTTGTCAACCTTCTGTTATTTTAATTAATACGAGTAATATTTACCGCATAATATTTACAATTGTACTTACCAATGACAGCGTCACTGATGCAACTGTAAACATAAATGTAGTAGGTAGCTAAAGCCTATAAATTGCTATTATTCAAAGCGCACTATGTAGGTACCTACTTACATTTTAACAATTGTTATTTAACTTCATTCTTATTTAACTGTCTACTGAAACTGAAATGTTCTACAATGAAGTTTTGAGTAAGTAGTGAGATAAAACAGTTGTCAATCACTGTGTAACTACGTATGAATTTCTAAAATGGTATATACATATAAAGGGTTCGTATGATGTCAAGGTCAACCTACTCGTGTTATAGTGCTATATTTTCTATTTAGAAAGTGTGATATCATGCTAGAGAACATGGGGTCAATGGAAATTTTACTAGCTAGCTAGCTACCCTCTCATAATATTACTTCATTAATCAATGTTAAATAAATTGATTATTCATCTTAGCACTAAGTTGCAATCGACTTGATATCGCCTGAAACGGTTACAGTGTTTTGCGACCAAAAAAATAACTGTGTCATTAATAAAGTGGAGTGACGTCAGCGACTAGCGTTGTTAAGAAATAATCCGGCCGAATCGATTTGCAACTAAGTGTATTAGACTTTAGTGTTCCCAAATTATCGACAAGTTGTATCGATATATTTCAAGCAGCCGCTTTTTTCTGCATTAAGTAAAAAAAAAAATACTAATTGTATTGTAAGCCAACTTATTTTACTGTATAAAATATACAAAATTCTATGAGCAATATCAAATAGCTAATCCCAATGCCGCTCTTGTACATTTTGCGCGGTTTATTGACATTTGGGTTGCGTATTTAGAAACGGGCATGCCATGTAACTGTCAATCATCCTAATAAAATAAACTTCAGAGACCTTTTCAATCGTGACACGAAGGAACACAATTTATCAAAGAAATTTATATTGGGCTTAACGCCAGAATCATGCTGCTGTAACGCTACACCAGTAATGCTGTAACAACAACATGGCTGCAGTTGCAATCTATATGTAATCTCACGGAAAACATTAGCGGCTAACAGCAACCTAATTATTCATGCCTAACCTTATTCGTACGCGCTATATCTGTATAGTAACTGTGACATAAAAAAAAAACTATCGATAACAAATATATCGATACTAAAGGAACACTGTAAATTATCAATTTAGTCTATTGCGTCCCCAAGTCACTTAGGGACCATTAAATACTACAAATTAATTAAATTATGCTTGAATAGGTGTGACTATAATAATGCACTATTATACTTGCAAATGAGTTTAATGTGAGGTATAAATGTAGGGATAAAGTATCTGGAAGCCTACGCACCAACGATACCCAATTGTGTTAATTAATGATTACGTCAACTTGTTACGTACAGAGCACTGTGGGTTTAGATAATTACTTAATATTGAGTTAATTTTGTTTTTTATATTTGGCATTTAAGTACCTACTTCCCCTTTTTGTTGAAATTTCGGAAATGTAACGATATATATTCTCAAGAGCTCTTAAAGACTGTATGTTTTTATAGGTTCTGTCATTCCCTTCCGTTATATTTAGATAGGAATTTAAGTTTAGATCAATAATACAATTTCAATTTAGAAATAATAAAAAGGGGAGAGTGCCATTATTTTCTAAAATATGATGTTATATTTCTTCGTATCAATTTTTTTTATTTACAAGTGACAAGCTTGAACATGCATCACATGAATGTAACGCAGGTTAATAAACTCAAGAGGATTCGTGGTGTGGAGGGTGTAACTTTGATGTGATAGTGCAAAGTTCATGCTTAGTTTGTATGTAAGTAGCTTACTCTCTGACTGCTCTGTGAGACCTGGGGAACATAGCATAAGTTAGTCTACAGATGGCACACGATGTGGTGTTAGCTTCTCGAATGTGATAGAGTTTCGGCTGAACTACATAGTATAGCTTTATGGGTTTTATTTCGCTTTGAATGATGTACTATCGCGTTCAGAATTGCATGGGCAGTTTATGAATCAAATTGTTCATAAATTGCATATACACTTATGAACGCGTGTGAACGATTTGAAGACATGTGAGCATAGTCGATATGATACAATTACTGTGTTAATCATTAATAATAGAAATACTAGGAATATCATTCACAAATAAAGTTTGTGTTAAGTTGCATCTATTACAACAATAATAATATTTATACATGAACCTTTGAGTAATGATGTGTGATGTTTTTGAGTGAAATGTTATAAAATAGTTACTTCTAAAATAATGATTTTAATGGAAAAATGGTAAGTGAAATTGATAATAAAAAATGTTGTTGTAGTTGAATAAATATGATGCAACAAAAGTAGGAATTATGTTTGTCAGAATTTAAACAACATTGTGATAGCTCAATAGAGTTCAAGTAATAAATACTATATTATTATCAGCACGATCACCAATGAATCAAACCTGAAAAGCATTGGCAACTTGCATTGAAAAGTCCCTACCTAATTTTTTAAACTGCTACCAACCTGGCAACTCACCACACCTAATCGACTTCCGTGTAAGTTTGCCTTCAAATAAACAAGGAGATTGACATTGTATTATAGTAATAGATAAATTATGAGCACAAATTTTGACCACAAAAGTTTCACAGTTCGATATTAACACTTTCACTGCCAGGCGGTTTCTCTGTTCGTAGGAGCTTGCCTTTACACAGTCGGAAACCGCTGGGATTGGCTACAAGCGTAGCGCGTGAACAATGGTCGTGAAAGGGTTAAGTCAGGTCTTTAAAAGGAAACAAAGATAAGTCCATTTTTGCATGTAACACGTGACCGCGTGTTACATATGAAATGCCGGCCAAATACGTTCGAGCAATCCGTCAGATTTCCATTCCGCCGGCATTCGCTAGGCAAATTTCCCATACATTTATCGGCAGATATGCTCGAACGTATAAGGCCAGCAAATGTGGACTCATCAGTGAAAAATTGCCTTCCGATTGGCATTGTTTAAATTAATACTATTTTTATTTTATTTCAAAAATTTAACACAGCATTACAGTTAAATACCAATGCACTGTAAAGTAGAGCACAAAAGAGAAACAATAACAAACAAAAATCACTTAGTTCTAGGCGACGCAATATTATATATTATATTATAAGGGCCACTTGCACTAACTGGCGTTAGCATACTAACTCGGAGTTAAGCGTTTATTTCTTACGGAATTTGACACCGGGTTAACGGATAACCTTAGTATACAATAATTGTACACTTTTTAGCGCTACTTGTTGGCTGAGTAACCACTTGCACCATCCGGGATAAGAAAAGTAACCCAGAGTTAATTGTTTATCTAGCAGGGAATTTGGACAGTTGACTCCAGGTTAGCGGCTAACCCTGGGTCTTTAACAACCCACAGTTGAAACATAAATACATACCACTATTTGTGTTTACAAACGCTGCCCGGTCTCCGATAGCGATATGTTTGTCTGCCGCTCGCGTGAACACGCTAAACGTGCCTAAACCCCCAGTGATTGTGACAAACAACACACTGTCGCTAAAATACAGACTTCGGTTTAATTTTCTACTTAGATTAATCGCTGGCTGGCTGTTGGTTCTATGTGCGATTAGTATGAGGATTAATAGTATAAGTTCGTAAAAAATGGGGCATACTTTGTTTATTAAATCTTTAGGAGCTTTTTAGGAGTAATTTTACATTGGCGTTGAAAGCTAAGTGCGGGTAAGCCCTTATGATTTAAAGGCAACTAAAGGATGACTCACACTAGAAGGGTTCGGCCCGGCCGGGCCGTTCACCCAGTTTCTATAGAAAACGTCACCGAAGGCTCCGTGCTCAGACGTGATTCTTTTTATAAAATTTAACAGATCGTCCCGTCCCACCCCGTCCCGTTCCGTTCTAGTGTGAGTCATCCTTTACATAAACATAAAATACGAGATTTGAAAGACAAAGATCTAGAATGTAGAATAGTTAAATCAACGTCTAAATACTTAAGTTGCGTTTTTGAAGAACTACATTAACCCACATTAAATTGCAACGGTTAACACTCACGTATTTTTATCACAATAGGCGTGACATGTTTCAGCTGCATCGGGCAGTCATCGTCGGACAGACAGAGTGGTGTTTTCACCTTCGCGGCTCGGGCATCACTGCCCGGAGTAGGTAACGGGTCGCGCGCGTCGAAGTAGGGGCTGATTCGACGCCCTGTGCCTGCCACTTTGTAATACCTAATAATGACGACATCGATGACAGTTTATTTGTGACAGCGTTGACGCGATGATAATGGTGACCATCTGACGCTAGCAGGACTTCATGATAAAATTTCACTACAACGCGGGGAAATGCTGCTATTACGCAGATTGCAGAGTGCTACACAACGTAGCGCTGCATCAGTCAGTAAGATTATGTCGTTTATTCTCAATAAAGCATAACATATATCCCATATAGGATATGCACAATAAATAATAAATTTCCCATTCTACGCTAAAATCCATTATGTTCGCAGTAAATGGCAGAACGTAAATTGATTATAAATATCACTCAGATCACACGCTTGCTAAGGCACAGTCAATATTTCAATTCAGTAAACATTAGGTGCATACATGCAATATTCCGCGTGATAAGTGTATTACAAAAGGAATTTTACAAGCATAATAAAATTGTAATGTTTAATAACGAGTTAATGACGACCAAATTGCTCCCGATGGTGATGGCAAAGAAAATTTTATGGTATAACTTAACGGGGCGTCGTCCCTATATTTAATTTAATTATTTTAACTTATTATCCTTAGTTATTGAAAAACGATCTACACATTATTATGTAGTTAGTAAATTAAGATGTAGCTCGTTAAAGATTAACGTGAAGTCACGCCGTGCTAAACTTTAAACCAGTTAGGGCCATTTGTTCCAAACAGGGTTAGCCAGCTAACCCCAAGTTACTTGTTGAATCCCATACTTCATAAAGGCGTAACTCCAAGTTAGCGGTTAACTGTGGCGAAAGTGGTGCTTAGAGGTCCTGATTTAACGAGCCTTCTAAATTTTGAAAGTGCTTTCAAAGTTTGTTACAGTTTTATTGAATTGTTATACTCAAAAATAACTCGTATTTGATAAAACAAACACAAAAATGTTCTACGTATGAGCTGTTTGGAGTAACGTGGCTATCATACTGTAGTAATACTTCCGCTGTCGCGTTGGGCACAGTGATATATGACCGGCCTAGTGCGGACACAACAATGGAATAAGAAAAATATTGATGAAATACCGAAGTGATCAATCATGACTCACGCCCTTGATCGTAATATTAACGTATCATAATACCCTATTCCTTAAAGAGGTATTTTACGGTAGTCGCACGTGTAACCTGATTTTAAACGTCTGCGATGGGGACGCGAAAGTTTTGTGTTATGTGATGTCGCTTGACTACAAATTCTCGGTAGATCCATAAACAAAATGTTCTTGTCACTGTTCAGGACGGTTTTTCTAATTTGGCAATCGTCTTTTGAGATCACATCAATAAGTGTTTCTCAAAAACGGATTAGAAAATATTCGGTGGCAGACTCAGATCAGGGTCCTTACCATGACATCTTACGCGATTAAGTTTAGGTTCTTATATGTGCTCATTGGTATGACAGCGACTCAGTTTAGGTCCTAAATTGAATATGAAATGCGAAGTAATAAAATATAAAACCGCTTTAAAAACCGCACTAAAATCGATTCATCAAAGACTCAAGTGTGTACGTTAAAGTTGTTTAATAATTAACATTGTATTGATTAGGAAAAACAAAACATGAAATTTATTACATTAAAGGATTGTTTTATTTTTTATTTTATATAGAGGTATTGGAGTTAGCTAAAACAAAGACCATACAAAAATGCTAGAGGGAACTTTATCCTGCTTATACATTAATTATTTATGATTAATGTGGGACACAAGAGTATTGACTCGTAGTTGGATTTAAAACTCTGTCAACGAGATACAATTATATACCGCGGGTGGCCCATTAGAAGCAATAAATTAAATTGTAGGTTGTACTCCTCATACCTAACAACTTATGATTAACAATTTAAAAAAATATCTGATGATTTTCACTTTTTTATACAAACTAAATAGTATTTTCTATTCACTTTAACATCAGCCTAATTGATGTCTCTCGTCATAGTATAAAAATGACAAACTTCACAGTAAATTGCGTCTTCTAACTAACTTTAAACTGTAATTAAAATCAAAACACACGTATTCGATATCGGGATAGTGGATTCTAGTTAAAAAAACGAAAGGGGGGCGAAAGAGTTTAAATTTAGGGGTAGCTGGAGAAGTAAGGAAGTGTTATGTAATAGGTAATTATCTGTTGTCCGGGGAATGCGTGGGACGAAATCCTTGATCACAGTTGTAGACTGCTGGTGCTGGTTTTGGCTCCTTGTCGCTCGTTAAAGAAAGCGTATGACCGTTACCTTGAGTCGTCCAACTTAGACCTCGGATTTTACGCACGGTGGTCTTCAGTTACACGCCACTGAGTAATGTGTAGGCGATAAAAAAGGGATGGTGTTAACTTTGTGATGCTCTTTGACACACTGACTTAGTGACACACTGACACTGACCTGTCATGTCGCTGGTAAAGCAACAGTCATTTTAAATTCAAAATATAACTGTGGCGAAGTGTTACCACAATATGTACAAATAGATAACCATGTGGGAGAAAACTGAACAACACGTTATTTTTAACGTTGTTAATTTTGGAAATTAGGTACTACCTACGATAACATGTATTGCTCCTATTCTGGGTCACACCCGGTATAGTACCTATATACCACGTCGTTCATCATTGTGTTTGCCAACCACTTCACCGAGCACTTGTCTCTTTGCAGTGGTAATTGGAAACACGCGGCGCCACGTTAGCGGGTTAATCATAGATCTACTTATGTTTTGTATGTTTTAGAGCAGTTTACTACTTATAAGTTTGATGATAAATGAGACTCTCCATCAGAGAGAGTTCTATGGTTTATTTTCCCTAGTCCAAAAAAAAAACAGTGTGGTTCACTTCGGGCGAACGATCTTAAAATGTTTGATATAACATAAGCTGAAAAGGAAGATTAAAAAAATTACCTTTTCCGTACTTACTAAATTGTACGGATGTGAATTTTGTTGTTTTTCATAAGAATAAAAACAAATGTTTGTTCATTGAAATTAAACACTTTAGAACGGATTCATCGCGTTTATTAACACCATGCCCCTACGTTTCGAGCCTTTTACAGCACTCGTTTTCACAGGTTTAAGATGATGATTAATCCGTTCTAAAGTGTTTAATTTCAATGAATAACAATCGCGGTAACGGAAGACAACAAATGTTTGTTGTTTGCAAATTGAGTTTTACCAGCATTTTAAAGAAGTTCCTTTTGAGGGACGATAATTACAGAATATTCAGCTATTGCTTTAAATGTTAAATATTCCTATTTAAACAACCAACATGCTAAGTAGGTACACCTCGAATAATTGAAACCAAAAGTCTTATCTTTTTATTTACTATTTAGATTCAGAAACAGATAATACATTAATACAACGATTGAACCTTAATTATTATAAAAGGTAGATGCTTATCTAATTATAGTGTAACCACAGCTTATTCACGGTTGGTTTAGAACATCAGAAACACGCGAGAGAATGTAATTCCAACCGTACATAATCAATGTACGTAACCACAAACAGAATTATATACCTAATCCCTACAAATTTCAGCACAACGTCTATGTAATCAAAAAGATACATATCAGCAATAAAAGAAGGATAACTTAATTAAAAAAAGGTACGCTAATTTCATGGCTCGGGAAAAGGACTGCGGCCAGGCCTATTATCGTGAAAAAAGGAGAAACGAAAATGTACATCTCCCTCTCTATCGCACTTACATTTTGGAGCGTAAGAGATGCAGAACGAAAATTTAGTTTTATTTATGGTCGTGGTAGCCCTCTGGCCCTTGTTGACTTGCTTCCGTGGCGTGTGCCGTTTAGGTAAAATCATGATGAACCAGCTTTATTTTCATAGAGTTTCGTACGGTAAAAAAAGAGTTAGTAGGTACAGCTTTTTTGCCCACTCTTTTTATGCTGGATTTTGGATGCTGTTTATATCAATCACACATGTCTTCATTATTGAGGTTTTGTCGATAACGTTCTTCAAAGGAGTATTTTTAAAGGGTCGGCAAGCGTTAATTCATAGGTAAAGGGTAGCTAGATAATTCAACCAGGCTGTATGATTTTTTGCCATCGTCGTGGTAAAAACCTGATTTATTCCGTAAATATAAATAATAAAGAATTCATTCATGTTTAACGATTGAATATTGTACATTAAATAATATAAACATTTCACACCTCAAAGAATTGTGAGGAAAATAAGTTGAGTGGCGTAAGCAATTGAGACGCTATAACATTTTTTTTTATCTCACACCCTTTCGTTTTTTTATAAAGGCCAATGCCGCTGTTATTGATTGAAATCATATGTATGCGATCATATGATCGATTTCCACAGATGAGTATATTATACTCAGTCACTTTGATTGAAGATCAATATCGAATAATGCTCCCGAATATAAACTTATCAAAACATTTCCAGCTCGGTTTTATATCATTCTTTTCTTGTAAAATCATTTATTCTCGAAATATATACAGTAAGTGTAAATTACCTAACTAGTAACTACCTACCTCTACCTACCTTAAATCTAAAGTAGGTCCTTGAGGCATTGTACCTAGGATGCTGGCGGCATTTCCTCGTTGTATCGCAATGCTGATACCAGAGGGCAAAGGCTAGTTAACTTCCTAGATAGAGAGGGGCTGTTCTGCATGAACACCTTCTTCAAAAAGAAGCCCCATAGGAAGTGGACCTGGCAAAGCCCGGATGGTAGGACGAAGAATGAGATAGACTTCATCTTGGCAGACAAAAAGCATATATTCAGGGATGTCTCAGTGGTCAACAGGTTTAATACCGGCAGTGACCACCGACTGGTAAGAGGCACCCTGAATATTGACTTCAAGGCCGAGAGAAGTCGTCTAAGGCGATCCGTTCTTCGTCCAACGACGCTCCAAGCTATGCATGGGTCTGAAGCGTTCCAACTGGAACTACGAAATCGCTTTGCTACGCTGGAAACCACCACTGAGAATGTTGACAGGAAGCTTGACGATGTGGTGAGGGTAGTTCGCGAAGTGGGTGCGAGGCACTTTACGGGAAAGCGAGGTAGCCGGAAGTCTAAACTCTCGGGGGAAACTCTGGAATTGATGAGGATTCGGCGCGAAATGCCAGAGGGAGCTTCGTCAGACACCCGTCTCAATAAAACTATCCGCAAATCGGTGAGACGCGACCTCCGAAACATCAATACACAACTCATACGAGAAGCTATTGAGCAAAATCGGGGGTCCAAAGTCTTTGGCAAAAGACAGGGTAAGGCGAATCTGATGAAGCTGAAAACCTCGGAAGGTAGAACCGTCACTTCAGTTCCAGAAATACTAGCCGAAGTGGAGAACTTCTACGGCCGTCTATACGCCTCTCACGCCCAGAGGCCTCCATCCGACGGGAAAGACCCAAGAGCCATATTGGTGCGCCACTTCACCGATGACCTTCCACCTGTGGATGTAGACGAAATCGAGGGGGCTCTCAAACAGCTTAGTAATGGGAAGGCTCCCGGCGAAGATGGTATTACCTCTGAGCTTCTTAAAGCTGGGGGAGCCCCAGTTCTTGAGAGGCTCAGAGACTTATTCAATTCCATCATAGCCAATGGGACTACTCCGGAGGCGTGGAGTGGAAGCGTAGTGGCCTTGTTCTTCAAAAAAGGAGACAAGTCGCTTTTAAAGAATTACAGGCCTATCGCGCTCCTAAGCCACACCTACAAGCTGTTCTCGAGAGTCCTTGCGAATCGTCTCTCCACAAGATTTGACGCCTTCCAGCCACCGGAACAGGCCGGATTTCGAAAAGGCTACAGTACAGTAGACCACATCCACACAGTGCGGCAGGTTATACAGAAGTCTCACGAGTATAATCAGCCGCTGTGTCTAGCATTTGTGGACTACGAGAAAGCCTTCGACTCCATTGAAATCTGGGCTGTTCTGGAATCTTTGCAGCGATGCCAAGTCGATTGGCGGTATGTGCAGGTGTTGAGGAGCCTGTATAGCATGGCAACGATGTCTGTTCAAGTCCAAAACCGTAAGACAAACCCTATACAGCTGCTAAGAGGAGTGAGACAGGGAGATGTTATTTCTCCGAAACTGTTCTCGAACGCACTGGAGGACGTCTTTAAGACCCTGGATTGGACTGGGATGGGCATCAACGTCAACGGCAAATACCTCACACACCTTCGCTTTGCTGACGACATAGTCATAATGACAGAATCGCTGCAGGATCTGCAGAGAATGCTGCACAGTCTTAACGCTGCCTCACTTTCGGTCGGTCTCCGGATGAACTTGGACAAGACCAAGGTCATGTTCAATGAACGGATAATTCCGGAGCCGATATCGATCAGCGGCGAGACGCTTGAAGTTGTCCAAGAATATGTCTACCTAGGGCAAACCTTGCAGCTGGGTAGAGACAACTTCAAGCGAGAAATCTCTAGGCGAGTGCAGCTGGGCTGGGCAGCGTTCGGGAAGCTGCGTCATATCTTTTCGTCGCCACTACCGCAGTGCCTAAAAAGCAGGGTTTTCAACCAGTGCGTCCTACCTGTGATGACATACGGAGCCGAGACGTGGAACATGACGGTCGGGCTGGCTCACCAACTACATGTCGCTCAGCGTGCAATGGAAAGAGCAATGCTGGGTATCTCGTTAAGAGACAGAGTCCGGAACGAGACTATCCGGCACAATACCAAAGTAATGGACATAGTCCATAGGTGTTGCAAGCTGAAGTGGCAGTGGGCCGGTCACGTCTGTCGCAGAACCGATGAGCGTTGGAGCAAAAGGGTTCTCGAATGGGCACACCTCGGCAAACGTAGTGTGGGACGCCCTCCTGCCAGGTGGACCGATGACTTGAGAAAGGTAGCTGGTAGTGGTTGGATGAGGGTCACGAAAGACCGTACTTTGTGGCGCACCCTTGGGGAGGCCTACGTCCAGCAGTGGACTGCAATAGGCTGATTGATGATACGTTGTGCGAGGAAGCCACCAGCTCTTCGGTCACCAGTAACATCAACCAGACGTTTCGCGATTTCTACGAAAAATTTGCGTGCGCTGGGACCCCATGGACCAAGAGTTTCGACCCCGAATGGTACAAAAAGGTACTCTCTTTCTTGTTAACATTCACATCAAAAAATTCCGAAATAAAAAAGCTCTGAAATCACAGCTAAAAGCTATCCTAATATCGAAACGTATTTACCCTAAATATTGTACGAGGCACAGGCCAACAAAGAAAACGCAAATGTGTTTAGCGGAGGCCGGGTGTGATAAGTCACGGCGCCGGTTAGGTTTACCCGATACTACTGAAAAGGTCCGGATAGTCTCTGTTTTAAACTAGTAAACCTATATCTAAAAATTAAAAAAATAAGTGAAAGTACCCATCGTTTAATGTAAACCTACTTAGAATGATGAAAGAAAGATGAAATTTTAGAAATCCAAACAAATTTTAAAATTATAAGTTAACTAAACGGGGCTTAATCGCATATAGATTATGAAAATATTCACCTTAGACGTTTCGAAGGTGACATTGCCCTTGTGGTCCCGGGAAAAACCGTTTTCACTTAAGTTTTCCGGGCTTTTTTGCTGCGGTTTATTAAAGTAAATAGTACTTCAACTTAACACATACCTTGAGGAGCAATATACTTATATTCGTTTATTGAATATTCTTGTATTGTGCATTAAGGTAAAACAGTTTTTACAAGGAGGCTGTGATGTGATGTAAAGGATGTGATGACTGACCCTTTAATCGATATGCCCAACTTTATTTTATTTTATTTGACAATGGTATTAATAAACTTTGTTCTTGACAATGTTATGATTTTATGAATATTGGATAATAATAAAAATATCGTAACCACCATTTGGGTGGTTGATTTGACGACCATTTTGCCGATAGTTGTTTCGACGAATGGTCTTATAGGGAAGAGCCTCGACCAACATCTTGAGAGGATCAAGGGTCCGACGCAGAAGGCGCTCATCCTGGACACGGCGCGCAGTCCGGCGGTTCCTCTCTTTGCGGCCCTAACCACCGGCAGATTGGCCCTGCCCCGTTGCCGGCGGCACCCTAAGTTAGGCTTTTATAATGTGTTTATATGTATACTGTTTTTTTTTGTATTTTACTTTTTGTAGTTGATTATCCTACCAAAAAATCTGTTTCCTACGACATTAGTTTCAAAATATAGGTAACTCTAGGCACAGCAGAAAAATTCCTGACGTATGGTTACCCTAGACAAAAGGGTCCATCGAGAGATTCGAGAGGGAGCTTTTTGACATATTGCGCTGCGCTCTGGCGCCGTAAAGTGGTTTTTGTTTCGCCGAAATCGATTTTCAGCCAGTTTTCAAATATTTTTATAAGCGCTCGTGATAAATGGGATTTATCAAAATTTTCAAGTATTTGAAAACATGTCATTAAAATGGTTGACATGAAAAGCGGTAGCCCGTATTCTGCAGTATAACAACAATCACTTCAATCGCTATTTACTAGGCTAGCTAGTATACTTTGATTTGAAACTGTTGTTACTGACCCCGAGTCGATCGCTAGTAACGTAATTGACGAATGTTAATCATGTCATATAGGTATTATTCGTACTTATCATTTCTTTACGGCTAGAAAAACGAAGTCGCACTTGATATATCAAGTCTCACGAATTTGGGCAAGATACTATGGCGGTAGGTCTATGACTCTATATACGAGTACATAGGTTCTTATCGCGTTCAATATTCCATGGGCGGTTTATGAATGAATGAATTCATTAATTCATTTCATTTGCCCAAGCATTTTTGAACGCGTATGTACATTAGTTTACTATAGCGTATTAAAAATACTACTTTATAAATAGCAATCATCACATAGAAAACATATTTTTAACAAGAGTCAAACCACAGTATCTCTTTCAAGGAAATGCACTGTCAAACATCTAAAGTGTTTTTATAAGTCAAACTCCTTATAGTATTTTATACAATCGTGATATAATGAAGAGTCTTTCAGTCGAGTACCGTGTTTAGGCAACGAAGCTTGCTGAGTGGCCTAAGTAAGGTACGAGATTGAAAAACTTAATTATGTTACAATTGTATACAATACTTTTTCTACGAGTCATCATCATCATCATCTATGGAGGAACAATTTCATCATTCAATTTCATTGACTTAACACGGATGTAACACAAAAAGATGTAATTGCGCACGCCGTCGCCGGCAGGCCGGCGCATGTGGCGCGGTCGGCGCAGCGCGGGGCGCGCGGTCGGCAAAGTCGCAGGCGGCATCGCAAATAAGTATAGAATTTATATGAAGTTCTATTATAGTTGCCTACAGCGTATCGAAATGAGATATTATAGTTGAGTTGGACTGTCTAATATCGAAAAGTATGAGCTTATAGTTTTGTCTATGTACTCGTAATTGACAGATTAAAGTCGGCGAGTAGAAAAAAATAATTTATTCCAAGACACATAGTACGCAATACTACAATTATCAGAAAAAAACGTAATAATAAAAGAAGTGCCACGAAATGGACTCATTTCAGCATAATGCTGGCGACTTCCAGCGCTGATCTTCAACAATGAAAAGAAACAGAAAGCAAGAAACAAACAAAAATTCTAGATACAATAATCTAATTTAACACTTACAATAAATAATTTTATACAACATAAAGATGAAATTTAGGTAAATTTTATCAGACAAAGCACGCCTTGGCCGTGCATTACGCATGTGTAAACAGCGCCGACGGCAGCAAGCTGGACTTATCTAGATGGAATAGATGTCAAAAACATGAAATCACGAAAGCAAGGAAGATAATTACTTTGAATACACGAATTATACACAAGCTGTGACGTTTACTTAACACTTTCGCAGTCTGTGCTATCAAAAACTATGCATACTTAATTTAGTCGGACTCTACGCTTTTACTTCTTGATAAATCTTCGCCACGAGATCGCCATGGCCAAATAAAAAAATCTCACCAGTAACCTCCACTAACTGCTGTCGAAATAGAATTTCACATTCCAGATATTTGTACAACTTAACCATACATATTTATGAGGCTGGTTGAAAACAATAATTTCCATAGAAAAACTCCAAGATAAATTGTGCGAGCAACTTTTCAAAATATTTCAGTAAATTCTGTTCCATGAATTGATTGACTGTAACTTGGGCATAAATAGTCATATCATTCCACTCTGTATTTAAACAGCAGTGGTCCGCATGCCACCGAATACATAATGTACACATTTATGTGATATTTTATAGCTTGTCCGCAAGTTCCCGCCAATCCAAACATGGAGAGATGTAATAAATGTGAATGCTCCTCTATTGAACGTTACGAGATACGTATTTCATCGAAACTGTGTACAAAGTATGTGGAAAGGTTATAGAGATTATTTGTTATTTCGTTCGTAAAATTATTTATATGTCATGTTAATTCTGTTTCAGTTGTTGTACATTCTTGTTTTGTTAAAGAAGTCATTATGGCAGCAAACGGAAGCGTAATATATCTGTTTAAGAACTGCAATGCTGTAAACATTTTTTTATCTAAATCTAGAACCCTTTGAATTTCAAACATAACTAGCTATAAATAAATTCAGCAGCCAACAAACTCTTAACTATTTAATGCTAAATTCGGTGACGCGTACTCTAAACCGGGGCGTTACCATGACGTCTTAACGCGATTCAGTTTAGGACCTAAACTGAGTCGCTGCCATACAACTGAGCACAGTTAGGAACCTAAAACCTGAATCGCGTTAAGGCGTCATCGTAAGGGCCCAGATCTATCATCGCCCCAATTTCATAAAATTTATGAGATTTCAGCTTTTAAATTGCACCAGAGTCTGTTCGTGACCACCCCATTGTTACGTGAATGATATCTCTTACTTTTTTTGTAGGGGCCTTTAAAAACCCTACAAACGATCCAATCTATAGAGCCCAATATGAACCCGAGTATAGTTGAAGAGCTGCGTAGGCTCGGTGAGGCGTTTTTTGCTCCAGTCAAGGGTTCGGCTCGTACCCACGGTTGAGGAGACGGGAAAACATCTTAATGCTTTAATAAAATGCACCAATGTTTTTATAAAACTCTGCTTTCATCTTTCGTGTTGGTAAGAAAATGTCTCAATACTTATTGTTTACGAGTAGGTACTCTGGAGTCTTAAACATGTTTATTCATGAGTACCTATTCATGGATCGAGAAGTGTTTTAGCCATCTCGAAGGACCAAAAAACGACAAAACTACTTTATCGCCATTGTTCTTCGTTTAACGTTGGTTACAAAAACAAGTTTTATTTTATTTACATACAACTACAGCCACCGGATTACTAAAATACCGGATGTTTAATGTTGTGTAAAATAAAATTTCGCGTCTCATCTTATATAATACTCATTTAAATACTCAATGTTTGCCTTTAATACACGAAATCTTGACTTAGTTCAGTAAACACTGAAGGCCTAACTAAAATAACAGACCTGTTAAAGTTAAGATTTTCGTTAAATGTAATTACAGTAGCCATTCGACTCTTTGTTAATTAATTTGAATAGGCCAAATGATCAAACGGCCGTCACGCTCGTCACTGGCTTTACAAATTTACCAAATTATTTGTATTTCTTAAAATGAATTAGCTTAATTATTACTTTTCTTCCATTTGTTATTGCGAATAAAACTAAAATTGAAATATCTTTCATTTCACGTAGTGGGCTTGTGGCCTACAAAATTTACCTAAGTTTTTATTTAATAGTATTATCGTGACTCATCATTTTATAACTAGGCTCTGTCCACGGCTTTTGCGTAGAAGTTGTTGAAGCTTAAACCCTTGTTTTTACCTCCTATGAGGCTAAATAAAAATAAAAATAAACTATTTTAACATAGGACTTTTAAAATCTGAAATTATTAAAAAATAACTGTAGTTTTGTTTTACCTGGCGTTGGTATATATTTATAACCTAACCAAATAACTGAATAATGTTATCTATAAATGAGCCTATAGTAGTCAAAGTCATTTAGTCATAGTCAAGTGACATATTTTAAATTACTATCAAAACTGAATTGGTGCCAAAAATTCAAACGGCATAATGATTGTAAAAGATGCGCTTGCTTATAAGATATCGTAATTTTCGATGAATATTCAAGTAAGACGGACCTTGAAATTGTTTCCATGCGCATATTATATGATGACTTCGACTCAACTCCTTATGCAAAGATCGTTATTGTTGTGTTTGAATGCTGGTTTTAGCTTTATACAATAAAGCTGAGTCTGTACAATTGAAATAACAGTAAACAATAGCAAAAGTTATTATCATCGACACAAACAAAGGTTTAAAGCCAGTTACAATGTAAAGTTCTGAAGCTGTTAACCCGTTCGCATTTTAGAGTCCTTTTACAGCGCACTTCGCATTCGCAATATGGCGCCATTAATCGTCATACCTGACGCTACTCTTAATGTTGATGTGTGCGAATATTCATTCAATTCAAACTTTAACGACAACCTACTAGTCTATCTTTGGTAATTTTGAATTCAGATTACAAGCAGCAATTATGTATCTTTTTGTGCAGATCCATGAAAATAGGTTAAATGTAGAATTAATTTACTATTAACAACCACAGCGAGTGATTAAATGTCTATATTGCAGGGAGGTTCCCAACCTTTTTTTATCACAATCGACACCACACTACATGAGGTACTCCACGCGGCACAGTTAAGAGCTAATGGCGATGAATTGTTCGCGACAAACTATTTCCGCGACGAACCCTCAACATTGAGGAAATCGAAGCGAGGAGGAATTTATTGCCTAAGCCTAGTTCCATGCCCAAAATATTATAGTAACAGGTTAAAACAAGACTAGGAATCACACTTAGCCCTACCTACTTAACCGTAACGTTCCAAAAATAAACGTGTTCACCGTAATTAAAGCAGAATCCCCCAGCCAGTCGCGCACTCGATCATCTTTAATGATTTTCGTCAGCTAAATGTCGCATCAGCTAATCCAGTGTCACTGGTAAATGTGCTGTCGCTATCAAGGGGCTTCAGAAGCGATGACGTGTTAGGCTCGAGTCTCGGGGCTCATTTAAATGTGGGGAGCCTCTTGAGCGGGCGGTCAAAGTAAGTTATGCGTTCATTGAACTTTTCTTGGCATCTAAGCTTTTATAACAGTAGACGGGCTAATTAAAATGTGGGGCTTGCTGTTGGACATTAACTTTTTGCTGCCACATCAAAAATGTAATAAAGTGCCATTATCGCCAAGCAACAAATAAACGTAGGTAAACTCATACTTCATATGAACGTGTGGGGCACGAAATGCACTTGTTTGATATCGAATCAATGGCAGCAAAAAGGTTAAAAATGGAAGTTGTTATGCTTCCTGTATACTTCTACGTCAGGTTAGTTATGTACCTACGGTTAAGTAAAGGTAATAATGAAAAAGGTATTGGATAACATAGGTACAATGTTTCTTTCTTCTTAATGGTATTACTTACTCGTATAACTGTCTATCACCCTCTTTATTCATTTTCATTCTTATTGTTATTATTACTTTATGTACAATCGCGTTCAAAATTGCATGGGAAATTTATGAATGAATTCATTCATTAACTGCCCATGCAATTCTGAACGCGATAGTAGGTACATGCACAATATTGAATGGATACATTTTCATGCAAAGGCATAAATTTTGTCATTACTTAACGACCCGAGATATCTCCACTCCACCACTCCTGGTCCATGTGCTACAGACAAGTGGATAGGTTTGGATCGAGTGAGGAAAGATATTCCCGTTTGTATATTTACCACAAAATATTTATAAAACATATATCGTATAGAGTATCTTTATTCGTTATTTGAAAACACCAAATTTTGCACATTAATCAAATTATCACATTTAACGATATCCGTCCATTCCAAAAAATGTTTTCAATACTCCATTTAATAAGAAAATATTCACATAACAGTATTTTAAAAGCTGGAATAACAAGCACTTCGCAGAAATCGGACCTTCTGCTCTAAAAACCACTACATAATTAAGCCACTTTTTCAGCAACTGTATTTAAAAATGAATCCGACAGCAAAAAAAAAAAAACTTCATTTACTCAGTCTCGGGTTAGTAAAAATCAACAATAAAAACCCACGACGCGTTACGTAGCATAAAGTTTTATGGCTCATGGCTTTATAGTGTGGGATAGTTGGGTTATATTCGTTTTATGTATATACTTTTAGTTTGTGAAAGTATCATTTATCCGGTTGTATGTGTCGACTATCGTTGAATACCACAGATTAAAAAAGAGATGCATTGGATGCCAGCCACAAGAGAAAATTACTTAAATAGTAAAGAACCTTTCATTAAGAATACGATAACACAGTTCGGGCACCGGATTTGCCAATCATTGTATTGAGACTATTGAGATCCAACGGATTGCCCGAAAGTATATGACCAGAAAGTACATGGTAAATCGGGTTCACTGTTCGTAAGCGCTTTTCGCTGCACACCGGTAAACCCCAAAATCTGCTGGGATCGTAGCGCGTAATACTGGCTGGCACTCGACGTGTTAAGAAATTGAGTGACGGCACCGATCGCTAACACCGTGTCAATACCCAAACACTACAAAATTATTTTCCATCACTGAATTAATCAAGTAAATTAGCCCACCATATACGTAGAGAACTGTCCGCCTGATGTGTCCCCCAGATGTGTCCAGTAAAGAGATCTGTCATTGTATGGCAGGAATTCGAGACGGAAACTTTCTACCATTCACTGACAGGTTTGTCCGTTGGACACATCTAGCGGACAAATCTCTATGTACATGGCAGGCTAGCCACAATATAACGGCACACTTCCTGCTGCAGCAGCGACTCGGCAATACTTTAACAAAAACGTAGATGTATAGACGCCATCACAAAGCATCGAAGCGACTTGGACCAGTTCACAATATCTGAACGAGCATTCTCAATCAAGCCTTGACAATAAAGGCGTGTTTAGATATTTGTGAGAACACTGGCCACTCCGATACATCTGACGGCGATTGTACGTGCAACTGAAAAGCTAGCGAGTAACCGTAGCAAAAAGAATACCGTGTGTTCGTACAAGGATTTCCTTTGTTACAGGCTAACTATCTTATGTTGGCAGGAAAACTATTTATATATGCCGTGATCGATTATCGCCGAAGCAAAGTTACCAACTAGATTTGTTCTTACAACAACAGAAAACAGAGGATCTTAAGCTTGCAAACTTTCCTCCGCGCTTTAACGACTTCCGGAACACTTCTGCTGTTGAAGGAAACTTATTATAGTTTTTATATATGAATTCTGAACCAAGGCGAGTAACAAATTAAAATTGGAGTAATATGGAGGTTCTTTTAGAAAACATTGTAGTAATAATCTACAAAAAAAGTACAACTTGGATAAACATTAAAGTTATTTATGTATTTCATTAATTTGTAATTCTAAAGATAAATATAACTTATTTACTAACAAAAACACTATTTAGTTTTTTTAATAAGTATATAAAATCCATAAAACAGAAACAATATCACGGAAACTGTTGTAGGTATTTTTTCCAATGTTGCACGAGATTAGTTTATAAATGGGAAAGTTTTGTGAGTTACTTATGTGCCCTCTGATCGAAAAAGTGTAGATGTGCTTAACGAATACAATAAATTTATTGAAAAAACGAAATTTCTATATCATCTACATATATAATATAACACATTATTATAACATGTAATATAGAGACTGACAGATAACATACAATTTAAAACGTTAAAGGTAGAAAACCTCGAACTAAACTGTTAAAAACTAGCAGGAGTGTGGTTTTTTGATCTCACTGGTGACGAGTATCACGCGTGACTTTGATATCACCGTTTACAAAATGACGTATTCTTGAAAGTCACACACTGTTTACCAACACGCGGAAAGTTTACAGTTTCAGTCATAGACATAGATTTTACGTTACATTCCTTTTTACTCAAATGTTATAGTGTTGTCCTTGATACCAGTTTCTCATAAGTACTATAAAAGTATATAGCATAACATAGGTTCAATCAAATCGAGCAAAACGGACGAGTAGTATATCTGTCAGAGTAATTTAAAAAAAGCCGGGAAAATGAATTTTATATTTCCGGGGATGTTTTCTATCCAAACAAATTGTATATTTTAATTTTGCATACCATCAAATTGCACAATTTGAATTTGTAAAAGTCAGAGAATTGCATAAAAACAAAATACAGGAAAACTTAATTAATAATTTAATAAATTATAATTATCAAACAGATTACTTTCATTTTAATTTACCTATATGTTTATTCATTTCTGTTCTAAAGTTAGGTTTTTTTAATAATATTATGGTTATAAAAAAAACCAATTAGTAATTAATTCATTTTAATAATTATTAACCTACATAAAATAATAACGCATTTAACTTTTTTAATGATTTCACATTTTATAACCTTAAATTTGAATCATTTCATTTTTATAAGTATTGATACATAACGATTACCCACATAAATGAGCGCCATATTGTTAGTGCATTTTGGTAAGTAATTGAGTCCTGGTAGCTAGTTGACGAAACTCCGCTTCGCGGGACTTCTAAGGGGTAAAAGGTAACTAACAAGCGTAACTCGTTAGAAATTGCGGTCGCGCATTTTTTTATAGTCTGAGCATTATACTAATTGAACATTATGACAACATAATTTAAAAGTATTGTTGTTATGCAAAAACGTTTATTATGCATTTCATTCGTATGGTACAATCTGTCGATACATGGGGCTGATGTCTAATTTCTAAATATTTCGAGATGCTGCTGCAACTAAACTTTGTACGGAAACCTCGGTGCGCGAGTCCGATTTGTACTTGACAGGTTTTTTTTAATTCAATCCTTAGAATTAAAAAAAATTGTTGACGACTTCTGCTCGGACAATGTTGCGCGCGGAGTCTAGTATTTTACACATACAGGTATATCAGAAGTCCAGCGTTCCCCGTATTTTGTATGCGGACCAGCGCTTCTTGTCAGTTGGCGGCCCCACGTGACCAACAATAAATACCAAACAGTGTAACGATTATTTGCTCACTGGAGTTAAAATTAACTTATTTGTGACTGTTCGTGATATTGCGACCGAATAATGTGATATTTAATCGAAAATTCAAATTAACCAGTCCGTATTCGATTTATGAGGTAGGTAATGATATTGTTGTAGTTACCTTTTTTTTAGCTGTGAATAAATAATTAAACTAAAACATTATTTTGTACAATACATATTTCTCTAGAATAAACATAATGTTGTGAAGAAAACCAAGCTCATGAAACTGTCCTAATTTTTTTGCTGATGACTAAATTCAATATTTACTCTGAAAAACTTTAAGACTATTCCGCAAATAACAAACCTTTTTCATGGAAAACATGTTTATGTTAATATTTGCGATCGGTAAAATCATCAACGGCCTCCTAGCCTAGTTGGTAGTGACCATGCCTACGAAGCAGGTGGTCCCGGGTTCGAATCCTGGTCAGGGAATTTATTGTGTGTTCATCACGAATATTTGTTCCTGAGTTATGGATGTTTTCTATGTATTTAAGTATTTATATGTATGTGATTTATAAGTACCCACAACACAAGCCTTATTGAGCTTACCGTGGGACTAGGTCGATTTGTGTAAGATAGTCCCACAATATTTATTTATTAATTAATTTATTTATCAACGTATATTTCAATAAACATGTTCGTATATTTTAATAGACTAATCTGTTGGAAATGTATTAAGTAAGTATTATATGCATAAAACGCATGCATGCATAAAATGCATAAAACGGTAAGTATTATATTTAATTTTATCTAGTTTTATATTTAAAAAAAACACACCACTTTAGATTCGACATACGATTTTTAATTTGATATAAATAATAACAATTAAGAAATGTTCAAAGTACTTCAAAGCCGTAGAGGAGCTTTAATTACCATTAACCTCGCTCGCGACTGATAAACAAGGTGCCAAAGCCTTCACAGAGCCGAACCATCTTCAAACACAATCTGTATCAATTGCTAACGTTATCCCTACATCGGCAATTTAATACAATAAACGTGTACCGACCTCCCCCTAAAAGATGCATGCGCATAAACATTTCTCACCTCTTACGCTCTTCCGTTTCCCCGATTTTACGATGCGCGTAGATAAACCTTGAGGCGTATTCGAATTTCAAAATGTCTATTTTGACATGACATGGTTTGGAGCACGGAACAACATGCGTGAAAAATATTTCATTAAATTTGTTAATAAATACGTTCATTAATAATGTAAAAATTTGGTAATAAGCAATAATTGTTTAACAATTGTTGTTGAGACAGACTATTTGCTTGTGTTGCAAAATAAATAAACAATACGGCTACTGTCTATACTTAAACTATTTTGTTTGCGGCTAAAATAAGAAGCCACAGTGTCGTCGTTGGTATCGAGACGACGGGTTTGAAAGGGCCGTTTGAACTCGCATTATTTATTTTCGCACTTTGAACGTTTCTGGGGTACAACAGAGAGTATATTAAAAGATTCAAAGATTCTAAGTATTGTATGTATTGCATCGAACACAGTATAGTGGGTCTTATAATTAAAATAGTTAAGTCCAGTGCATTCAACCTGCATGCAGGCGTGCAAATATTTGAAATAGCGTGCAGTGACAGTTACTATATACAAAAACATATTTAAATTCTTCTTTCATTGAGCTGTGCTAGAATTCATTAGTTCATTCTCAGGGAATAAAGTTGATAGTCATACATGTTGTGAGATGCACAGGTATAGGAGTCGTGTTAAGTTGGGCTTCTAAATGTTCGAATAGACCACCTTCATTCGCTGAGATTTAGGCAAAGCGGATGGAAATTAATGGAGGCTTTCGCCCGCTACCTTGCGATGTCTAGAGTAAAAGTAACTTTGATTTGTTACAACGCAGCACGCGATAAAGGTTAATCCCACTTCACGCACACAAATGTGCGTCTTAATTAATGAATGCGTAAATTCAATTCTTGTGAAGGTGGGCTCAATTCAGGGAGTTTATAATGAAATCGGCTTTTCTTTCTTTGTATAGGTATAATCGAGACGTTTTCTATTTAACATAAATTAGTTACAGGGAAACCCAGCGCGTATTATTTTTTGTGAACAGTCAAGTGCAAAAATATATATCGAGAAAATAGTCTCATAATTTTATTATGTTACTATTTATATCAGATTCAGATTCAGATTCAGATTTTTATTGATAAAATATAAGATATTTTACACGTCATTTTGTAGGTACAATCTTACAATTAAAATAATTCTTAGACTGATCTAATTAATTTGACCAGTAGGTAGGTACATTACATTTATTTTATTAACAGCTAAGTTTGCCAGGTAAGTAGGTAGGTACAAATTACATATTTTACATCTTTGGAGATGGGTATGTTACTTAGTGTTAAGACGTTATACAATAAATAGCCAGTAACTTATCGATCATTTGTCCTTGACAGGAATTCATTTATTGTGTAGCAAGACATGTTAATCAGTTTTTTTTTAATTTTACTTGTAAATGGTCTTATTACACCAGAATAAGATGCTATGGGATATTTTGGAGTAAAATGTATACATCTTACAACTTACTCGTACAAACCTAAAAAGTAGACCCCTATTTTTATACTTGACGGTTCATTTATAAATCTATATACGTATATATATATATATATATATACTCGTATATCCACCATAGAATTTTAAATAGATTGTATTTATTTATGCCTTTAATTTGATGGGTCAAGAAACCGATCAAGAAGATAAATCGGGTCCTATTTTTTGCTTATATTGCATCGCAGACTACTTATAGGGTCGGCCCGGTCAAGCCGAAAATAGCTTAAAATTATTGACGTTGGATAGCGTGCAAAATTGAAAAGGCGGTGGCTTAAAGGAAAAATACGCTCCAGGTGTTGGCGGATTTTAATTGGTTTTCAGCCACGTCGATGAGTTTGTATCAGTCGGAAATCCTGAAAGCTGGAAGAAAAAAATGAAAGCTAGCATCTGGGTCACAACTAAAACTAGAATTCGCAATAATTAACGTCTAGCATTTTCGTGTGATTTTTAACAGCTTTTTGTGTTGATCGTACAAAAAAGTTAAAGCATCTAATTAAACAAATAAACGATGAAGGAAAGATTATATTAGGACATACCTGAGTAAAACCTTGATGTTATGAATTGACTATTTTTGTAGATTTATATTCTATCGTAAATCTCATAGTTTCTGATTCGTTTTCTAAAATGAAGCAGGCATAATAGAAAGATACACTGCAATCAGAATAAAATTTTAATACTTGAAGAAAAAAATATTTTGGGACTTCCTCTAATTCATGAATGAGAAAAGCAAACAAAAATAACAGTTACTTACAAGAAAAATAACATTTTTATTTATCAGCACAGTTAGCACAAAACAGCAATATACCTATCTCGTGACTGAGCAATACATTTGTCATTTTCTAACTGTTCGTATCAGGCACGACGTATTAGATGTCTCTCGCCTCATTCATATCTCAAGTGCAGTCTTGTGCTAAGCGTGCTGACCTATCTAATATCGGTTCGATTCAAGGTCATGTCCTACGTTGCTAATCAAAACAATATTCCGTACACACAAAAATTGCTTGTCGACCAGCCTATCGGCACATCAATAGTTGTTTACAAAAACACAGGGGGCGATGAAATGCGATGCATGAAACAAATTGGCATCGATTTAATCTTGTTCATGTTACATGCCCGACATAATAGCTCTTCAGTCCAGCAATTATAAGGGTCTGGTGTCAGAATAACCCCCATTAGAGTATAAATTAAAAGTGTAAAGTACGTCTGGATGGGATGCCATAATGGTAGGCATTATGGTCATCAGGGGCGAGGCTGTAGCGATTTATATGGCCACTGTTGATGAATTTTGGAGAATTGTGGGATTTATTTAACTACGTATTTTTAAGCCGCCATTCGCGTATTGGGTTCGCGTAGTACGGTAGCGTCACTGTTGTTTATCATATTAAAGAAAAAAGGATACCTTTTTGATAAATACCAATTACAATACGAAAAGTAACAAGGCATCATGAGCTATTTTTTGTAACTTATCTGTGACATTAAACGAACCCAGTAGCAGCCTTTTAGATCGATTAAGTTTCGTTTCGCGAGTCTCGTTTGTCACTTTGATATCCATCAATTACTGTACGTCTAAAGTCTAGACGATACGCATGTTTTATTAAAAAAGGCTTTGCATTGGGTTTGAGACAACACTCGTTGTACAAACGAATGTAATTCCTAACACGTCACAGGCAGTGTAGGTAGCGTTTTCCATACAAATGAACGCCTTTCATGAAAATGCAGGTTCGTTCTCGTGATTTCAGGGTAAGAGACATACTAACATTTGATATTTGTTCAAGAGGACGAAGCCCTATGCGCTGGACAGACCAAATCCGTGACATTACCAACACAAAAGTCCATGATGCGTTACACATTGCCGAAGACCGAAACAAGTGGAAAGCGATCGTCCATAGATTGATTCGTGGAGGTCACGACCCTCAGCAGTGAGGAACACGACAAAAGAAGGAAGGATATTTTCAGTCCTCCGGCCGGTAAGCGCCACTTTACGCAAAACTAAATTGTCGCCTGCCGGCTCCGTCGGACTGAAAAATAGTATACAAACCTCGGCCGGTAAATGGGAAAGCCTCGGATCACATGTTAGTCGACCTCGGCTTCGCCTCGGCCGACAATTACATGGAATCCGAGGCATTTCCCACTTAAACGGCCTTGGTATGTAATGTACTATTGTTCACTATGACTAGGTCGCCGGGAAACGCTGGATGCAGGTTTCTTCCAACCGGTACATATGGAGGTCCAAAGAGGAGGCCTATGTTCAGCAGTGCACGTCTTATGATGATGATAATGACGATGACTAAATTCAACTCAGGGTGTGGTTTACTAAACCGAATCCTGGTCAGGGCATTTATTTGTGTGTTTATCACGAATATTTGTTCCTGAGTTATGGATGTTTTCTATATATTTAAGTATTCATATGTAACTATCTATTATATATATCGTCGCCTAGTACCCACAACACAAGCCTTATTGAGCTTACCGTGGGACTAGGTCGATTTGTGTAAGATTGTCCCACAATATTCATTTATTATTTTTTTTTTTTATTTCTCCGCCAACACCAGAAGTCAAACGTATTTAATTATTCCGCATATTCCACACAATGGTGCTTAAATACGAGTCCATGCGATATATCGCCCGACCTCGAAGGTAAAAGAGCGCGGTTAGAAAACGTTTCCCTCGAATAAAAGAAGGCCTAGCCGAGAATGTATTGGCCGGAAATGGGGAAGCTCGGCCTAAAGTAGTACGAGGGATGAATTGAAGGTCGGAAATATGAAATCTTGGTGAGACTATGACGTGATTATACTACGAAATCTATAGAAGTCAGATATGTCATTTCTCCACTGAGACCGAGGGAAGAAGGATCGTTAATTACCGGCAGACAAATAAATATATGGGTACTATCTTGTTTCTTCTCAACAAGTGTTCTTATATTAAATATGTATGGTCAAGTGGTACTAAAAAGTATTATTCGTGTTACCGTGACGGTACTAACATTATGTTGATTAAAATATAAAATAAGCTTACTTTTAGTTTTGAAAAATACAGTAATAAATATCTGTCTTTCTTACGATTGAAATTAAACAATTTAGAACGGATAAATCGCGGTTATTAACTTTATGACCCTACCCTACCCTACCTAAAAATTATATATTGTTGTATGTAGGTATTTTGCACCAGTAACTTTTTTGATTGACGGGGAGAATTTGCATTCTCTCAGTCATCATCTTAACCCTGTGAAAACGATTGTTGTAAAGAGCTCGAAACGTAGGATCGTGGTGTTGATAAACGCGATTAATCCGTTCTAAAGGGTTTAATTTAAATAAATAACAATACTTCATCATTCGGCCCCAACTCGTCACCAAGCAACGAAGTAACACGATTACGAATTTCAAGACTGAATTTGAAAATATGTGGAAGTAATTTATAATTTAGAATTGTGCTTATAATTTGGTGGAATTTGTGTTAGCAACATCAATTGCATTAGAAGAAGCCCCATGTTGGGCGCCACTTATTTGCCGAGCAAACTTTACGCGGCTCACCCGCTGCCATCTATGTTTATCCCATAGATGAAGTACCCAGTAGATGAGTCATGAATGGGTGTTTTATAATTAATTAGCACTAGCTTTTGTCCGTGATTTCGTCTGCATAGAATTATAACAAAAACCATCTTATATACTTTACGATTTTAGCGTGAAGAGGTAACAGCCAGACAGACAGAGTTACCTTTGCATTTATAATATTGGTAGTATTGGTATTGGTATTGGTATCCATACTGGATGAAAGTGTTAACGCAAATTTTAGTTACGTATTCTTTTGATGTCCTGTTCTGTGCTAAACCACAAAAATTGATTGATCAAAGTAACTTACCTGTAAGTGACCTTCGATCAAAATTATATGAAGTTGACGCCTCCTCTGTGCAGTGCGCTGTGACAACACAACTGCAATTTCATACATCAATCGTTATGGGGGAATACAATACAAACATTTAAATGACCTTGCCCGTAAAATTTGGAAATTCTGTGAATCAAGGAAATTATTTATATTTGCCTCTTACATAGCCTCTAAAGATAACTATAAAGCAGATAAAGAGTCAAGAAACACTAATGAACAAACTGAATGGCAATTGTGTGACACCGCATTTAACAAAATTAAATTAAAATTGGGATGCCCAACAGTTGATTTATTTGCCTCAAGAGAAAATGCCAAATGTAGAAAATTTATCTCTTGGCATATTGAGCCTAATTGCTGGGCAGTAGATGCATTTACTGTTTCATGGACTGGTCTAAAATTTTATGCATTCCCACCGTTTTCTCTCATTTTAAAATGTTTAAATAAAATTAAGATTGATAAGGCAGAGGGAATAATGGTGGTTCCTTTGTGGCCATCTCAAGCTTGGTTTCCTATATTTATGTCATTAAAAAAGTCAAATATATTGAAATTTCACCCAAATAGGTCATTACTATCATCTCCTTTCAGGGATCATCATCCACTACATCAAAACCTTACACTGATTGCCGCAGTGTTGTCAGCGAAGTCTACATAAGAAAAGGATTAAGCCATGAGAGTGTCAACATCATTTTAAATTCATTATCAAATAGTACACTAAAGCAATATAACTCATGTTTAAAACAATGGTGGGAATATTGTAATATTGAAAAAATTTATCCTTTTGTTATGTCAGTTCCAAGAATCCTTAGTTTTCTGTCACAAAAATTTAGCAGTGGTTCGGCTTATGGAACATTGAATTCTATTAGATCAGCTCTGTCACTCCTTATGGATCATGACCTAGGTGCTGATAGAGATATAAAAAGATTCTTTACTGGTATTTTCAAAATGAGACCAAACAATCCTAAGTATAATGAAACCTGGAACCCATCTCGAGTTTTAAATTATGTATCAAATTTATATCCTAACATTGATCTAACATTAGACAAATTGTCTAAAAAATTGATTGTTCTACTGACTTTGGTAACTGCTCATAGATTACAAACCATGTCATTAATTAAAGTAAGTAATATAAATATTACTGATGAAAGTATAAAAATTAAGATACCCGACCAAATAAAAACTTCTGGGAGGAATAAGTTACAACCATTGTTAACAATTCCGTTTTATAAGGATAAAAGTAGTATTTGCCCAGCTACAGTTTTAAGGGATTATATAGATATCACAAAATCATTGAGAAAATCAGAACAGTTATTTATAACTATAAAAAGACCCCACAAACCAGCTTCAACTCAAACATTGGCAAGATGGATTAAAGATATTTTGGCTGAAGCTGGTATAGATACATCTTTGTTCAGTGCTCATAGCACAAGACATGCGTCGACCAGCCACGCATATAGAAGTGGGGTGAATATTGATTATATTATGAAAACAGCTGGATGGACAAACTCATCCAGATGTTTTGCTGATTTTTATAATAGACCTTTAATAGATGACAACAATTTTTCAACCAGCATTTTAAACAGCTGTAATAAATGATTATTAAGTAAAATATGTCTGTTATCAATAAATAATTAAAAATATAGCAACCATGTCTTTAAACATCTACATAGTTAAACAGAGGAGGCGTCAACGAATATAATTGATTGATCAAAGTAACTTACCTATAAGTGACCTTCGATCAAAATTATATGAAGTTGACGCCTCCTCTGTGCAGTCCCTACCCTTTTTTGTTTTAAAAACCTTGCTTGTTTTTTATCCCCCCCAAAAATGTTTGCCTATTTTTAATTATCTGTAATGCTTTAAACTATAATGGCTGACAGGAGCACGGAGTGTTGCTAGGAAGAAGCGGGGATACCAGGAAAAAGTTTTAAATCTCCACACTTCGTGCTTTAAACTTTCGTGTCGTATAGCTCGTCATAAACATGACTAGTCGTATAGCTCGTCATAAACATGACTACATAGTTAAACAGAGGAGGCGTCAACGAATATAATTGTCCTAAAAATAAGTAACTTTCAGTTAGGACTTGGCTAATGTAGAATAGAATACGTATAGGATATAAGTCGGTTGTACTTACTTTAATTTTAAAGTAAGAGGAAACGTTTTTGAGTTTAATAAAAGACAATCGGTGCCTTCAGGAACTCGTGCTAAGCCCGGGAAACTCTCGGCATAATGTCGTTTATTGTTTGTACACGCCTTAGAGGCCGCAAAATCTACCGTACAAAAGTGTAACTTGTACTATATGTGAAGTACCCAATGGATCAACCTTAAATGATTTGACTCAACCCAAGGAGCCTTGTAGTGTGTAATTATAGATTAACTTACTTGTTAGACAATGATAATCTACAAAATACTTTTTTACACATTTATAAATACGACGAAGAAAAATTATTTCCCTATTATCCGTTATCCATTATAAGGTTATCCACTTCACAGGTAATTTGGCACGATGCGTAGTCTTTAGGATGCAGTCTGTGGTTTAGCCACTTGTGATTGTTGTAAGCTTGATTCCCACACACTAAACAAAATTCTGGATTCAACGCTTTGTTCGTGTTTGGTGTAAGAATTACTTAATTGTTACAACTTTGCTAGGATTTCCTGCGGAACAACAGAGTAGTCGACTTAAAATTGGAGTTTAAAATTATATTAGTTGAAAACGTCTGTAGAGTACAGGCTCTTTTGTCAGAACCTGAAATTCAAACTACAATGGGCTCGAGCCTAGTTCCCAAGTAGCCCTATTATTGGACTTTGATAACGCTGTTTATTTGATCACGTTCTGCACCGAATTCGTTTTGTAACTGAAACAGCTAAGGTTTCGAATTTCTAAATTTGCCAGCTAACGTTACGAGCCGAACGTATTGTGTAATTGTTACCGCATTCTGTTTCGCAGTTTCATCTAAAAGCTCAGTTTTCCACCAAAGTTCGGATTCAATGGTTCGTGAGATACAATGGAGTTTGATTTACGTTCATTAATTAACTTCAAGATTTGACGCAATCTTGTTTAATTTAGGCTTACAAGTGCGCCTCAAACAAAACGGGAGGTACAAAATTTAATGATATACCGCTCCACTGCGACGGAAAAGGGTAGAAATTAAAAAGTGGTAACATCGTAGTGTCAAATCAATATATGTAAGAAAACGGGACGACACTAGGATGATCACTTTTTAATTTCTACCTTTTTGTGTCGCACTGTAAGTTTGAACTAGATGTCTCAAGCATCAGATCTCTAACAGCATAAAAACTGTGTTGAATTTTGCGCCTACAATCACAGGGCAATTTAAGAGCAAAAACACTTTTTAAAATTCTGTACAAATATGCACTACAAAATGTACCGTAAAAAAGCATTTTTTATTATAGGAACACACATCCAACAGTTGTCTACTACATTTAGAACGCAAACGTGCGGTTAGTATTGAATTACACACTTAATAGACGCGCGAAGAAATTGCTGCGTCTAGATCAATATAATTGTGGTCTGTGGTTAAGTGTCTTCTTTAACGGCTTGACGCAATTCACCGACATTGTTGTTTATAATGACATTAGAACATTATGTGTTTCGCTCCAGTTTGTCCCGTTATATTATCTCTAAAATCTTACAGTGATAAAACGACTAATCGCATTAAAACTTCAAGTATCAAAAGTCGCTTCGTATCTCGGGGACAATAGGAACTTACAAAATTGTGTTTCGCTCCCTGTAAGATATAAAAACTTCTACAACTTTATTTAAATCTGTTTCGACCTTACCTTGAAATTGTGTTCTGAAACTTAACATTTCTTAAGGAGACTTACTCGAGCGTCAATTCAGAGCCACTCCAAGTTAAGTAACAAATGATCACTGAGTTTGACAAACAAGGCTCGCTTCTAATGTCTTCGAGGCGGCGGAGCACAATGTCTAAAGCTTGGTTGACACCTTCATTACGTCGCTGACGGCTCGCAAATACTCGACGAATTGTTCGCGGCGAGTGTTGTGAGGACTCGAGAGTACCCACTCAACGGTTAAAGTATCATTGGATTTGAATTGTTTAAGGACTTTTGTGAGCTAGACTTAGAAACTTCTAATTTAGGGAAAAGAATACAAGCCTCAATAATCTGTTGGTAAACGTTTTTGAAAAACAAATGTCATTTGAATACTAAAATCTTTTGTGTGGATCATTTTCCATTTGATATTTCTATTTCAGGAGTGTATTTTGTTTATCTTTGGAGTTCATACAAACATAAGCCCTTTTCGGGAGGTACTATTCATTTAGATGCTCTACGACTTTTTACTTGAATTTAGAAAAATATATACGGTTAAATACTTTGTATAGTCGTTCGTATATAAAATATGGAGTGTTTGATTAGTTGAAAACACTTTCGAATATTGGGTATTCATGAAAATAGGCTATGAAATAATAAGCGATTTTCCGAATGGCCTGGCATTCGGAAGTGATTCAAAGTTAGTTAGTTTTGTTTTACCTCTATTTTTTTCAACGTAAAGAAAACAAGTGCGTGTAAATCCATAAGAGAAGGGTATTAGGAAAGTATTGGCGTATTGGATGAATACTCGTAAAAGGAAACAAGCCACATAAAAGAAATGGGTATTTCAAATTGAATAGACCCCAGAGAAAGCAATGACGTTCTTTAAAACAAAGTTAATGGAAGCAATTTGAAACATACTTGAAAAGAAGTGTGAGAAGCCAAGGCGAAATAAGCTTTGTGCTATTTTAAGAATATCTTAAGTAAAAAGAACAAGATACTTGAACGCAGTCATGGTCGAGTTAATTTAATGGTGTTCTATGGCTGAAAAAATGGATATAATATATTATTTAATTTAACAAAGAATGTTAAATAACTCGCCTTCAGTCCTACAGTAAGCTCATACATTTGATCTCTTGGGCATTAGACAAAATATAGGTACTTAAATGACAACATAAACAACATCTACAATTCAGCCACAATCAAAATGCCTATTCATGATAAACCCATAAATATATGCCTCATAAAAGCGGTTAAAAAAACCTAGCTAGTAATGTTGCTGCCTACGAAGCTACATAAAAGAGAGAGGACCACGGCAAAAAAGCCCGAAGAGGGTGGGGTGGGAAATTATTTATACAATTTTAGAGCATACAGTTTAATAGCTTTTAAAGAAAACTATTTTAAATGAAAGTAAGTAACAATCAAGAACGTAAACTATTAAACACTATTCAAAATATAGGTTTAGGGCCATAGGAGTTTACGGAATAATAGTTAACGGAAAAGCAATGAAACTGTTTGCGTACTCTCAGATCGTAAATCACACTCCCAAAGCGTATGTTGCCATTTTCTTTAACTATATTTACTAATTAAAGCTAGGTCCGACAAACTCTAGATATGTAACCGTAAAACTGGATAGTGGATAGAGAATCATTGGTTTGTGACGTGTGCGAAGTGGCGTGGTTCATCAAATGCGGGGTCACTTAAGGATGACATAGTCTTTGACAGGTCTCAAACAAGACTAAGATAAATGTTTGTCGATAAATTACGGTTTTGACAAAATTGCAGCTATATTTAAATGAAAATCATCTGATACGTAATATGATATTTACCAATCGCTTTTTGGTAAAGGAAAACATTGTGAGGAAACCTGACTAAGGCCTAGTTTACCCTCGGGGTTGGAGTGTCAGATGGCAATCGCATTCGTAAAACTAGTGTCTGCGCTAAATCTCGGGATTAGTTGCCAAAGCGGACCCCCAGGCTCCCTGAGCTGTAGCATAAAAATGATAAGAAGATGATTTAAATGAAAATCATAATATTATTATCAATTTGTTTTGATGAATGAAGCAGTACGTAATCATACACTTTATGTAATAAAATCATTTCAGGAACGAACACATTTATATTTCAGATTTCATAAATGAAATTTCGGTAAACCGTTCAGGGTATGTGCATGTTTTCTTTTCATACACAACAGCAACAAGTGCTCTTTATTGCATACTCCACTCATCAAGGAATAATATTAAAAAAAACAAAGACGCAATTTAATTAAATTGGTAAAACAACAAGCGGTCTTATCGCTAAATAGCATAATTTTGCATATACATTGAACGATCGACAGTACCGGCTGTGAACCGACATTCATGCTCAAGACGATTACATATCTATGTGTGTGAACAGGGCAGCTATTCACGTATTAATCTATTCCCAACTGTGTAAATTCCAAAGGCCCTTATTTTGCACTTGGCCGAATTTTTCCTAACAAATACTTTTATATACAAATAATGTAAAATTAAATAAACACTCACTAGCGATTTGTGCCAACGCCGTCACAGCCGACCTTATGGTCTTCAAAGTCCGACGCCTGAAGTTCTTACGAGACGGGAAACTCTTCATACTGATGTTTACTGACATTTCAACAACATAAACATGAACATTTGTTCCGAAAGCTCAGAATACACTGCGCGTAAAATGCGCGTTCCTAGTCAGGTGTGGAAATCGGCTATTACGATAACTTATTCACACATCATAGGGAATAGCCGCACGAGTAGAGATTCTGCATACATTTATATAATGTTTATGACATGTACTTACGGGACGACATTGTAAAGAAACACAGTATTTCGTTTATGACAACGCCTACGGATGTAAACCACACATCCTTGGGGTAAAAAAGAAAGCAAAAAGAAAAATATAAGATATGGCTGTTACGTAATTTTTTTGTAAAAACGTTTTTATTTTGTGGATTTGAAAATTTATAAAACTTAAAACCGGTAAAGTTGTTTTTTAATATAGGGGGTATTTCTGCAAAGCGTACCCTGTCACTGTCACTGTAACTTTGTGTCTGGTAATAAAATTTAATGGCGTTATTCATAAACGCATTTCAAACATAGTATAGCTAAATAATTGTTTGTCCTTGTCTGTCAATTTGACATTTACCTTTGTTAGAAAGGGAGAAAACTTAATTTAACTAAAACGTCTGTTAAATATTTATGACTAAGGGGGTAAGACTAGAGACGATGTTTTTGAAAATATTCGTCGATTACAGAAAACTTCTAGTGACATTTTACTTTCTGATTATGATCTGAAAACCGCTATGATAATATTTTAGATTCCTTGTTGCATTAACTTTCTATAAGGTTAGGCAAATTAAATTTGAAAATTATGGATAGACTCTTTCACTCACAAGTCGATTACTCTTATGATTACCGCTAGTTTTATTCATTTAATTAAGGGTCCACTTGTCGATGGCTAATTCGAATGAAAAAAAAAGTTGAAATAAAAAAAAAATAGAACAGCGACTCCAACCTCGCGGCGATCACCTGACGGATGAAGGTGTATCGATACGCGGTTTACGTAAACACTTCTGATGCGGCTATTCCCGGCGAGTTCATTAACAAAGGCCTTTGTTCTAAACAAATATACAACTCACGTCTGGAGATTCTTGAACGAAGGCGCGGAAGTAACGTCAATGGAATTTGTTTGTCCTTTTCTCGAGACACGAAGAAGTTACTTAATGGGGTTGTTTTGCGCACAGAAACGAGTTGGTAGATTTTGGTGTGTGTTGTAAGATTTGATTGAATTGGGAAATGCCGTTAAATTAAAATTGTGTAATTTATTCATTTTACCAAGTCATCCCAGTCAATGGTAGTGCTTACTACATACAGAGTATTACTAATTTTTAATATTTTGCTGCGAAGTAGTTACAGATGTAGTGCAGTGTCTTGCCCTTGTATTTTCAATAAACGCTCGTATTGATGGAACTGCCAACGTTTTAAAAAAAAGGAAGAGCGAAAGACATGAACACAGCTGCGTCGCGTGTTTTACACGTATGACCTTATTATTTGTTTGTCTTTCCCATCACGGAACCATGGTATTCCGGACCTTTGGGAGGTGTACGCGGAGTCGACGCCAACACGCAGAGGCCCTTTCGACATAATAAAATATAAGGGATACACCGAGTGGATGTTGCACCTGCCCGAGTCATGGGACGCACGCAGAGGCAGCACCCGCTAGGGTATATGGACTATTGAGATTTAATGGAATCTAAAATATACTGGACTATTAGGTGAAAGTGGTGGACTAAATACTGGGTTATAGAGTATAAAATCGGACGTCTGCCTAACAAAATGATAAGAAATTTTATTTTCGGCAGACGGTGACTCGCCCACATAAGATGGGCCCCCACAAAAAGCGACATCTAAGATGGCTCGAGGACAACACCGGTATGAGGGCTGGAGGTAGAGACGTGTCACTGGACTTTAACCATATAGCCAACTCGCCGCTTAGGTTTCCACATCTACCCTCGAGAACACAGCTCTCGCGATTTCACTCTGGATGGCCGGCCGCCATATCACATCCCTATCACATTATTATTATTAAGTATTTATATATAATGAACATAACATGTGTTCTAAGCGACGCTGTATTCTTAGCTAGTTACATTTATTATTTATTTACATGTGGCTAACGTATCCGATCTTGTTCCGGAAACATTGTAGTCACTATTTAAACATTGTAGTGACAGTACGCCTAGGTCACTACTAATATGTTAATAATGTTTCTAGAATAAGATCGGAGACGTTAGCCACATATGTAAAGAAAGAAAGAAGAAAGGAAGATAACACATTTATTGAGACACATAAAAATACAAGACAAAAATCAACATAAATGTAACTAACTAAGAATACAGCGTGGCTTATAATCCAAACAAAATATGATCACATAAAGCAATCTTATCCACAAATTAAATGCATCGCTGGAATGGCTCGTTTAGTGCTGTCCAAATGCTACCATGAATATTCTGCAACACATTCTCTGAAGTTAATTAGCTTCAAGCAAAATCAGACTTAGTTACCGAGGCAGAAGAGAAGTAACTAATTTTAGCTATACCGTTCTAAATTCTAGGGGAAATTAGATTATTACAAACTTTTATTTAGCATTAGCTTTATCTGAAGTGTAATAAAATTATTCTTATTTAACTTTGCGGTTTACCTTGAGGTAAAATTGTGAATTTAGATATCAGAACAACTGACAAAAGCTCAGCTATATATACTTAGTTCTTTTAAAATTAGAAAAACAATAATGAGCACTTACAATTGCCTCATATATCATGAGCATATAAAATTAGAAGTGGTAATAATTACATTTATACAAAACTAGCTGACCCGGCGAACTTGGGTCCGCCTTAGAGGCAATAAGTGAGCAGACTTTTGATTTTATCAAGGTCAATTTTTTATTTGGATAATACATGTAAAAGGAAGTATTTTAATGATTTTCTATTGGCCATGTATTTTAGTGCGTCATGCCATGCCATTTACAAAAAAAGTTGCATGTCTTGACTGAACATTGTCAATCTGACGTTTATTTTCCTCACTCTCGCAGCAAAATCGCATTTTGCTCACTGGTTTCGCATATCAAAGTAAGCCTTTTCGAGGTGAAAAATATATTATTATATTTGTAATAGTCAATCGACAACGACATACCGTTGGGACTAATAATAAAAAAATATAAACATACCTATGTATGGAGCAGGCAATACAAACTAAAATAAAATATATATTTGTATGACATTTAACCAATTTCATAAATCGCAAACCACATTTTCCGATTATCTGATTCACGCCAAACCACAGGGAGGGCCAATTTCACCGTCAAAATTTATCATTCAGCGGCCTAAGCGGTCTAATCCGCTATCGACAAATTTGTTATTCGCCGCTGTCACCGGCCAAACGCGTCCGCACCGCAGCGTAATGACATACTGTTGTCCCGTGATCAGAAATGTATTCGTTTACCCTTTAAGGTATATACTTATGTTTTCATATGTTTTTACGTTTACTTATGTAAACTATAATAATAAAAGAGCTTTATTTCATTCCACACATAATTGTAATAGTTTACATATAAAACATTAATACTAGTGGCTCTGTGAGCTGTAGACGTCGCGAGATGGTACTGGTATTGGTAAAAAGGTCGTAAACGCCTTAGGGTGTCCAACTGTCCATGTCGCTTAGAACCTTTGTACCAATTCGCGCAATTTAAAAAAAATCCAAAATAGAATTGTCAATTTTTTTTATGTAATCAACAAACTAGTTCACAAAATTTTACAAGAATTGGTTAATAAATGCGACCTGTAGATGAGAACAATTGGACAGACATACGAAAGCATTTTTGCCCAAGCTGAAACGGAGACCTTTTGCTCACTCGGTCAAATAAAATAAAATACATATAATTTAAACATACGTGGACCCCTTATGGGTAAAGGCCTCCTCCATGAAATTCCACCAGAAATAGGGTTCTTTTATCATATGTAAACCATATTGTCCATGTTTGGGAGTCGGTGAGTCAAATAATGTAGTTTAGCTAATTAAGGGCCACTTGCAGCAACGCTTAACTCCGGGTTAGTTGGCTAACTCCGGCTGGTGCAGGTGTCGCTTAGAGAATTGAAGAACCTGCGCTTAAACTTACTGCTGAAAGATGTTCTTTGGGATGATGCGTTTAGTAATGTCAATGGATTTACCATGAAGGTAACAAATGTTGAAATATTGTAGCCTTGAGTAGAAGGTAGAAGGTAGCAAAGCCTTTGACACCGTGATCTGGGCCAGATTGTCGGAAGTGTTGCTTGGGATGGGTGCGCCACCCCATTTGGTGCATCTGATCGAGAGGCTTTATAAGGACGGAATAGCATGTATGCGCTTGGATGGAGTCGAATCTGAATCTCTTAAAACACAAGCCGGGGTCAGGCAAGGATGTATATTATCACCTCTACCTTACTCTTTAACATTTACACCGAGTACATTATGCGTATTGTTTTGGAGAATTGGAATAAAGGTGTATCGATCGAAGGTATGAACATATCTAACTTGAGGTATGCGGATGATACCACTCTTCTGGCTTCATCGAAGGAAGATATCAGTGTTATGCTACGGATATTTGAAACTACTAGCCTTACGTTTGGGATTGCCCTAAACCGCGAAAAAACAAAAATGATGATAGTTGATAGAGCAAATGAAAGCAACCCAGACACTTCACCTATTGCCAACTGTGAGGTTGTAGACAGCTACATTTACTTGGGCTCCACTATCACTAATAGCGGGGGATGTGACCGAGAGATTAGACGACGCTGTGCCATGACACGGTCGGCTGCACAAAGGCTACATAAGATATGGAGAGACCGCCGAATCACAAAGAATACCAAAATGCGCCTTATGAATAGCTTAGTTTTCCCAATTTGCCTATATGGAGCGGAGACTTGGACTTTGCGGTTAAAGGATCGGCGCAAGATTGACGCCCTAGAAATGTGGTGTTGGAGACGCATGCTCAGAATAAGCTGGACCGCTCATCGGACTAATGTGTCCATACTCTAATTAAACAATGCCTGTCATCGCTGGTGCAACTGCTAATCCTCAGATTCTTTGGACACAATATTAGCCGCAAAAACGACTCAATAGAGCGGCTGGTAATTCAGGGCAAAGTGGAGGGCAGCAGACCACCTGGCCGATCTCCAACTCGATGGACTGATACTATAAAATCTGTCGCTGAGATTCCTGTGACAGAATGCGTGCGCCGTGCAACCATAGAAACCAATGGAGAAGATTCGCCAAAGCAGCCGTAAAGAAAGCGGACGACTCCCCATGACCACGACCACTCTGTCAAGAGTGAACTACTTAGAAGAAGAGAGTAGAAGGTGCGGTGTGGGGGAGGCACTCTATCTCTGCAACTGCATGAGTTTTAATATGTCCAGAGTCACTTCTATATCATAACATAATATATGCCACAGTTAGTAAGTCTTATAATTCACTAACGTCAACTTTTAAGTATATAAGACCAAGGGTCAAGGCACCTACTTTAAAGAGTCTTTCATAGTTATAGTGATTTAAAGGAGTTAAAACCTTTTTGAAAATCGGCAAAGTTTTCAGTAAAATAACAAGTGCCAATATTGACTGAAAGATATCTTTTCATTCGATACATATCTATGTCTAACTTACGATAAACGATTATGTATATATTTAGTGGTCTTTTTATTTCAACATAATTAGCAGTCTCATCATGATCACCACTGAAACCATTTTGACAGTCTCGCGCTGGCTAAACTGGGCGGCCGCAACGCGCTACGTGACGTGTGATCGATTGTTTTTATTTCAATAGGATATATTTTTGTAAGAGTCAAAAAGGCGACCTTGAAGAAGAAAAAAATTTCATACAAAATTATTTGGCCGACAATGTAATGCAAACAAACTCGCGTGAAACGCTCGTTGACAACGTCAACTTTTAGAGTTTTTGTCTACAGTAAGTATTTACATTGCCGCTGAGAAATTTTCAAAAACGAATTATGGGGTCATAATTAAGTGTAACTTAAAAGTACCTCTAAATTAATGATAACATTAATGAATATCTGGTTTATTTTATCGCTCATATTAGACTTACAAACTGTACATTTAAACTTTACATAGTATAAAACAAAGTTGCTACTCGCTGTATGTATGTATGTATGCTTAAATCTTTAAAACTATGCAACAGATTTTGATGCGGTTTGTTTTAAATAGATAGAGTGATTCAAGAGAAAGGTTTATATGTATAATAATAACCCGTGCCAAGCCGGGGCGGGTCGCTAGTTTAAACTTTATTCTGAAACTTTCTGAACTACATTTAAATTAAAAAACCTTTACCGTACTCTAGCACCGAATCGTCCCGACAACAGTCAAAGTAAAAGTTAGTGAAACCCACCACTGTAATAATCTTAAGAGCGTCTTGCTTCAACTTTACGATTTCGGTCAAACGTGACGGAGGTCAAAGCTGACAATTCCATTTATTGATTGGTCTAGATTTAAGGCTAAACCACCGAATATGGAAGTATTGCTACACAGCATTCCAGGAGAAAACGGATAATTTTACTTTTCGCAATGACAGCAACCTAGTTTATCAAGGAAAGTTAAGGAAGATACTGTATGGGGTTTAAAAAAAAAGGAGTGTACAAAAGTTTTATGGTTCACCAATGCGCATGTGAACCCCCTGGAGTTGCAAGCGTCCATAGACCATAATAATATGCTTGTTTGCCACCGACGTGGTATAAAAAAACAGTGACATCGCCTGGTTCTTGCTGCTGCAAAGTTGCAACCGCAAAATCACTGCATTCACAATCGGAATGTACCTAATGTTTATTGTTTACTTTATGTGAGGTTAAAATTACAAAAATTCAGCGAAAACTTTATTCAATAGATTCATACGGAAATCCGGATATCTTTTCAAAATAGCATTTATTCTGTAGTTATGATTCAAAAACCGTTAATAATAATGTTAATTATCATATTTGTAAAAGTTAAATTTTAAAATCGATTATTTTCTAATACAATTACTTACATAAAGTTGATTATAAGATTTAATTCATTTAGAGAAGCCTACAAGTTCACCCTTTCTTAAAACAACAATTATACAAACGTTTCAGTGACACATCAATATTTAAGTAAATCGCCATCATCATCTAACTACGTTTTCCCGGTCTTTGCCATAATTCAGGTAGCTGACAAAAATCTTCGACTTACCGACCATACATTTATGCATTTTTATTTCGATACTGCCTAAAATATCAATCTAAGATTACTTTTAACCTGACGGGCGAAACTTGATTGACAACTATTAATTGCGGCAAACTGTGACGGTATAACGTCGACTCGCGCTACGGAAATTTCATTAATACACGAAGAGTAAAGTTTGCCGGCAAAGTTACGTCGCTCCGGAGCAGGAGTTGTCCGAAATTGTTTATCGAATTGAACCGAAAATAACCCATTTCGTACAGTTTCCATCCCTCAAATAAACAAGGAAACATCTTAAACGACCTACAAGGAGAAGTCGCGTGGTTATTCTCGTACAAAAGCTTTCTGTTCTATAAAAACGAGATTAATATTACCACGAACACCCAAAAATAACAGCAGAAAAGGTTGGAGCATAACATTGAACATTTTACTTTGAGCCACGGAGCGTGGATAATGTAATTCATTCTCGCGTAAAAATTGAATCTTTTGCGAAGGTCAGAACTGGAATAACCTACGTTTAAAAATATTTTCAAACTTACTGAATACAGTTTTAACGGAGCTGGTCGTGTTTTTCCAAACAGCGCCGAGGAACGTAACGAGGCGGTTCCAAAACGGAGTGCTCTCGGGGTCGGCGTCGGCGGTGTCTGTAAACCGCACTCGCTTCTTTTTCCTCCTCTCGGAACTCTTGCTTCTGAAGCTTGACTTTCTTTTCACTTCGTTTTCAACCGAAACAGTCGTATTTCTCACAATCACATTCATTGCCGCTTGCTACTTTTTTGCCACATTTTAAGCACTATTTACAAGCACATAAGGCACTTTGCTACTATTTACTGCTAAGGTAAATCATTGTTCTGTTACACTACTAGATGTAAATGTGTTTGTTGTAACAATAAAACGTATTTTCGTTGCACTACCGTCACTTTAAACGCGTCTAAACGTCTAGACGACACTTGGCTTTGTTTCAATTATAGCACTTGGATTTATTACAAATTGTGTTATGACCATAGTCTTTCAAAATCCGTTACAATTGAAATATTATAAAAGATAAACCCGGCATGATGCACAATAAAGAAGAACTGAATTAAAGTACCTTTTTATCGAACGAGGTAACGATGTGTACTTGGTTATATGCCAACATTTTATTAGAGCACTAGTTTCGGACAATCAGTGCAACACGTTAGAACAATTGTATGTCATATACCTAATTAAATGTACACAGCTCAATGTCAAATATGATCCATGAAGAACGTCCGAAAACTGTTTTATTTTTTTATCTTTGACTAATTTTGGAAACCTGCATTTACATAGTTTCCGCCTAGCAGTCGGTCTGCAACTTGGCGCCATACTCGTCGAGCCCCATCAGTGAAAACTATACAAAAAAAGACTTGTATATTTTATTCAAGTCCTTAAATTAAACGTGAAGTATATTTTATTCATTAGAATATATAATCTTTTAAAATTGGTCCCTGTTCGGTGCGTCAATTCCACCATTGTAAAAATTTAATTAAAATGTACGTATAGCATTTATTTCATAAATTACTATATGTCACACACATCCAGTTAAAAAATAATACGCATATGAGGCTAAAATTAGAAAGATCAGTTGGCATCGAACAAACAACGTGATATGTTGCATTGCATGCCATAATTGCCGAATGTATACGCAATTTTCAATCAGTGGCATCAACCCAAATGGCAACAACACGCGACGTGATTTCTATTTCAAATTACTATTACTCAGCACGTACCGTGTATTGAAATAACTGTACCTGCCAAACCAGAAATGAACACTGAATAATGTTATTATTCGATGGATTTAATAGTAGGTAGCAGGATTAACGCAGTGCCTGTGTTTATTGTCAACTTGTAATACTAGCAGCCATTTTGTTTGTAAAGAATTTGCATTACAGAACATTTTCCATGAAAGTCTTTTGGCGTAGTATTAATTTAAACTACCCTTTGACGTTTGGTCAAGCGTGGCGTACTCGAAACCCAATGGCGAGCGAAAACAACAATTTATCTGGAGGCACGGCAGTGCCCCCAACAAGTCGAGCAAAGCAAAAACCGTACCATCCTTTTCTCGAAGCAGTTCAGGCCATTTTCAACCTCCTATAATTTCGCACTGGTTAAAGCTAGAACCTTGAATTTTCAGTGACATGTCGGCTATAACATGACATCAATATATTATTCTTAAGAACATTCTATTTAAATTTGTAGTTTAAGAAATATCGAACGTCAACGGTCCTTAGTATGGACACTCACTCACTTACTCACCGATCATCAAAATTCTAAGAAACTTCTAGCAGGCCCAGAAGTTCAAAATTTTAAACATGAGTAGTTTATAGCCTACCAAGTCATAGAAAATTCAAAAAAGTTGGAAAAGTTATACCAACTGCATACGTAATTGTAATTTCATATAGATACGATTACAAATTTACTTACGTAGTTCATGCACATTATTATACTCGTACCTACAGGTATCGGATGCATGTATGAAATAAAATAAAACCCCGGCCAAGTACGAGTCGGACTCACCCTCTGAGGCTTTCTGAGAAAAAAAAATAAGTTTGTTAAATTTCTAATATAATCATAAAAAAGTTTTTTTTTTGAAAAAAAATGAAGTTAGGGTCAATGTTATATTTTTCCTGTAATATTTAAGATAATGTTCACGTTGTGTATTATTCATATTTTTCCCTTCATAAACTTCGGGTATGGTATTTTTCTTTATTGAAAACAAATAAATACATATATATGATATGACTGAGTATTCTCTTCTTTTTTTTTTAAGTACGGTGTGTATTAACATTAACTACACTATGCAGCGTTCCTCACTTTCATCATGTTTGTAAACTGAAAGGTTTTTCGTTTTTCTGTTTTTTACAATAAACTGTTATGCCTTACAATGTATACTTAGCTATATTTTTTTTTGTTCCGCTGTGAATTGTAACATAATATAGACTAATGGATAACTGTTATTGGCCCTAAATTATGTAAGCATTATTAAGTCTTAGTTATATTTACGGCTGTTGTTATTCTTAATACCAATAAAATAAATAAATAAAATGATAATAAATCCTCTGTCAATGTGTCTGAATTAACTTTGTTTATAATTATTCCAAATTTCAGAGACAACGATGACCATCGAGTTAATGATGTGAAAGACGTCTGTCTTGCAGACTAAGTCGCACCAAAAGGGTTCTTTTTTTGCCATTTTGGTACGGAACCCTAAAAAGAAGGTCTGCCTACAAAAAAATATCAGATCCCACCAGAAACATTACATGTTAAAACACACAAGTCTCGCTCCGCAGTTGTTAAACTGCAAACAAGTTTTCAGATGTAATACTAAAAACAAGTCGGTAATTTTAGGGGGTATCCATCCATAGAACTCCCTTCTATCGACTTGCCTATTTTCAAATCGTAGAGGGTTCAAATAAAATAAAATATTTTTGTTGGGATCCATTTTATCGGACCTGTAGAATATATAAAATTTTGAGAGGTAACATTTTGTTATGTTTGTAGCAGTCGCATTTAGAATTAATAAAGTCGGAGAACGGATTACTTAAAAATTATTTCGCAAAAAATCATACAAAAAAATATTTATTTTTTACTTAAAGCAATAAAATATGTTCAGTAGAATTTATGATGAAAATAAAGAAACAAATTATTGGATCGTGAATAAACGTTCACGAAGCTGACAAAGTGGAAAATTTTTCAATATTTTTTGTGATATAGGTTAATAGGTTACATTAATATTTAAGTGAAAATACAAGAATTAGTCTACAGATTGTAACAAAAATAGTAGTGATGAGTTTAGGGATATTCCCACTAATATAATAAGAGCTTGTTTTTGAGGGTTTTTTAGAGGGCCATTAAGAAACATTTAGAAATGAATCTTATCAACTATCGACAAAAAGGTTTCTTTTACTGAAAACAACCGTATATTTGTTACAGTCTCTAAACAAAACATCCCCTGCAACTTGCAAGCGCGAACGTTTAAAGTATCATTATTTTTTGCTATAAATTTGCACATTAAATGAAGAATACTGTCTGGTGTTGTTGCCATTATCGTTAATAGGCGGCAGTAAGCCGTCGCAACTAGCAATTTATCATTGACCACAACTTCGCGTAACTTTTCAGGGGCTTAATGAAGTTGGTAAATTAAGTTGGCGAGTTTTGCGACGAATTATAATATAGATCGGTATCTTGGTACAATGGAAGCTGTATATTAACCATACTATTCAAATTGAATAATTAAAGGTTTAATATAATTAATGCATAATATACTTTTTGAGATTTTTTATAATAGGTATGGTAGGTACCTAGGTGACGACTTTGATGGACGATTTTACTAAACTAAATGGGATTTTTGCGTTACCCACTTCACAACTGCTAACTACTGTACCCTACTAGCTATAGTTGTATTGGTATATAGTATAGATATAGCTACTGGTATGTCTCACTACTGTGTATAGGCCTCCTAATACAGAAAATGGATTGGGCTATAGTCCCCACGCTGGCCCAAAGTGGGTTTTAGAGTTTAAATAAAACTTTGTGTGTTTCGGGATCTATATCGGAATCCTTAAAGGTTTTTATCCTATTTTTGCATTTTCTTATACTGTTTGACATAATGATCACTGCCCTAATATTGTTTTCCCTAACATCGTTTTAACCTACTTTTCTAGCAGCGATTCGATTCTGTGTGAGGTCACGGTTCTAACCTAACCTAAACGACTTCTCTAACAGCCATTCAGTTCTGTGTGATATCGTGTTGGGTAATAATTCGATTATGGCAAATAATCGTTAGGACAACTGATCGTTAGGGATTATGATAATTAGGACAAAACAGTTAGGGTAAGTAATTTTAGGACAAACGATATGAGGGATGTCGAGCAGACCTGTTTTTTCGCGGATGCATGCAGTAGCGCTCGCACAATAGTGTCGCGATAGTATCTCGAGCAAAAAGACACATGTCATTGTCTAATCCGAACAATTAGAAGTTGACAGGATTTGAACTCGCGTCTCTTCTACTCAACTCTGACATCTTACATACAACATTAGTAACTATTTATACATTATACGTTAGTACCTAACTTAAACTTTCCTTTTCACCAAATTTCCTCACCCGAAATGAAGTTTTGACTAAGTAAGTGTTTTGTTCCGCAAAAGAGCGTTTTCTTTGCGAACTTTGGCAATATCATAAAATATATGTATTTTATCAATCTACAGGTATGTTCAGCTCAACAATAACAAAACTTTCCGTTATCTCTGGCAAGCGCTGCGTTCGACATACCAACTTCCCCTGCTATGTTTGTTTAAAAGTAATATGTACTCATATATTATGATAAATTGGTGTAAAAGTACTCAGAACTTGCGGAATTACTTTATAAATGGTATTCAAGTTTTCTAATGAGGTCACATTGTTGTAGTCCTTTTCTTGGATATACAGGTTCGATAAATAAGTACCTAATTCACCCAAAAGGCTTAGTAACATACTTAAATATGAAAGTTTTTCAGCCAAAGCAGAAAAGGAGGATGTTTTATTTATATGTATATATAATATATGTCATCGTCTAGTTTATTGAGCCCACACATTTTATTGAGCTTAACATGAGACTAGATGAGCGTTAAATTGTTTCATAAAATATATTTATTTATTTAACTACATAGGCTAGCAAATCAGTACAAACCGTGTATTTTACTGAGTTGTGATCTATATTTGTAACATAACCATTTCGACAGACAATAATGTTTTTTTTTAAATTGAACTCGCACCGGATCATCCGTGGGAGCTACGATACCACTGCCGTTAGTCACTGTCTTTTTCCATTGAGGGTGACATAAAGAAAGCTTGTATTTATTTACCTTTGTTTAAAAGTACCTACTATGTAATGTCGCGCATTATAAAACTTATTCATATGCAAACTACGCCGTCTATGTTAAAAACAAGATAAACAGCGAAACAGCTCCAGTCGTAAACTAAAATTCTGCAAGCTCAAAACGGTTGCGGTCATATTTTAACTATGGTATAATAAAATGTTATAATCATAGTAGAAGGTTACGAGCGTATTCTGTGAGATTGAGCCAACTTAACTGCTATTTTCACCTCAAAGTAGGGTCTCCAAAATTTTGCGATTACTGGGATTTTCCTAATACAGTCACTGAACTGACTGCTTGTATGGAAATTTTGATTATTTGGGAAATCATTTATAATAGCTGATTTGGTTAGCGTATCGGATATATCGTGAGTCTAGTAAGTATTATGTAGGCAACAGAATCCAACAAAATATCGTTACATGGTAATCGTCACAAATATGTACACACATGTTACAAATCTTGTAAGATTTTTATGTATAGGTAACGTTTTTTTAGTCGCTTAAAATAGGTCAGGACCAGTTTCTATCTATTACCAATTGTTTCTAGTGTTTTGTCGTTTAAATGGTTTTACGTGAATAAGTTTTCTAAAGTTTCACTTTCAACAAATAAAAGACAAATATATCGTCATGTTCACAAATAAGAAGTATATTTACTACCATAAATTTAACAAATCGACTTCGTTATGTTTTATTTTTAACTATTTACCTACTTCCGTGGGAATAATTTGTAGGATTTTTTCGTATATTATCTATAAATATCCAATTCGAACGTAATTTAAGAAAGTCAGGCTATTACAATTGAATGTCTGTCAAAACCGTATCTTTCCTGGCTGAAATGTTTAGTTGTCAGAAATGTCTATCATTGGAATAAAGTTTCAACGTGATTGACAAGTAAAACAGTATAATTTAGTTATCTACGATAAAATAAAATAGAAAATATTAGCTGTTAAAGGAAATAGCCATGCCTAAATTAAAAGAATATTAATAAATAAAATGAAATAAAATTTTGGCGCAGCGTTGCCAAAGACTGTATTGCTGTAAAAACGAAGTCTGCGGCAATGTTGCGTTGCAAAGCTGTCACAAGGGGAATATTTACAGAATTCCCTTTACAGAAAACCTACCTCACCAACTACACTACTCGTACTTAGTAACTAGTACTGTGGAGGCAAAGACAAGGTCTGAAACCCCGATGGGACCAATTAAGCATAAATGAGTCTACCGAACTGATATAATATTAATATCGCGTTTACTTAATATTCCCAAGTTCGTCGTATCGATTTCTTGACTGTATCTTTTAAGGTCAATATGTATAACTAAAGGAATAACCTGATTTACATTTGGTTTCAATAATAACGGTTAAATAGTATACAACTAACTCGATTGCCAGATTAGGACTTGTGTTGTATTACTTTTTTTTAATGTTGTAGTGTCCTTTATTACACCACAAACAAATAAACAAATACATAATCCGTAAAAAAACTACTGCCAAATGAAAGATACGATGTGTTACGTAATTTAACATGTTTTTTTTTTAGTCTACGACGGTGGTAATCAAGTTTACTATGACTCGTCCGATGCAGCTTATGGGCGCTTGCATTCCGGTGCATAATTATGTGTATTATCGACCCTATAAGTTAGAAGGGTTTATGGCAAGTTATGAGGTCCAATTATGCCCGTCACAATACAGTGCATCTTTGGGGGACCATCAAAAACACAACATACCTATAGAGTAGGTAAATACCTAATAAAGTTTTTTTATTTTTGTAGACGATATTATAACTACTTATTAATAATTATGATAAATAAATGTAATATTCAGATTATATATAATTACGGATAACAATCACGTATTTTCAGTCACTACGCGCGACTAATTCAAACATTTTAGAAAGCCATTATCAAGCGTCGAGTACCGTGCGCAGCGCCCTCGATGAAAAAACGGGTTGAGGATGATCCTGACTTGGAATCCCGGGATCGTTAGTAATTTATTATAATAATATTATGTCTCACGATATTTTAAATTCGACAAAATTATACTTTAGTAAAAAGCGAGTCCGACCCGTACCTACTTAATCGGTTTTTTAAATTATTTTCACATAAGTTGGGCACCCTACCTTCTTACAGATTTACGGTTACGAGGGCCTAATGGAACAATGATGGTCAAGCTCGGGCTATATGGCGAGTTATTTTGGTAACTTATGAGTGCTTAAACGAGGCATTTTATAAAGAAACGATATATCTAGAATAATAAGGTCAACGTATATTTTAAACCGAAATTATAGAGCAGCCATCCGCTACTGTATTAATAATTGATGAGCTCCTTAAATTTTGAGAATTAAAAGGTAACGGAAAGGTATTACGAGACTATTATTTAATTTATAGTTAGAGTTGTTTTTGGCGTATAGACAGAGAGAATCAAAATTATATATGATTTTCATATGCTAGTACGACCAGTTTTAAAACTATGGTCTATCGACTGAAAAGTGTATATGTGAAGGTAATGACTTGGATGATGTTATTATATGAATATAATTATGTTACCTTTTAAAAAAATACAAAGGGTTTAGATTTATTGAATAATTCCCTTAATAAAAATACAATCTAGACACAGGTCGTAAGCACAACCAAGTGCTCCAAAGAAAAACCGTCCGATGCTACTTTGTGTATTTTCAAGATATATATTTGAAGCACAGAAAGACCTTCTGCTCCATTATATTTTAAATTTGATAGGTATTATTTTAAGAAAACAAAATTGCATTAGTCTTGCTATTCGGAAATTGTAAGTGGCTCGAGAATAAAGAAGTAAACTCATATAAACGGAGTCTCTGGAATACCTGTACCATTACACGAAGCGGCTAGCTAACTATATAGGCCTTATCTCATTTTCTCCTTTTTATACGAGATACCGGTGAAGCAGAAACACTAGTTATACGGGTTAGAATGAGAGTTTTAAAAATATTGGGATCAGTTGCCAAAGCGGACCACAGGTTCCCTGAGCCGTGGCAATAGCCGGGAAAACGCTAGGAAGATGAGGAACTTATACAAAGATTAAGAATATACAGTTATACAAGGAAATTGGATGTGGCTCAAAGAAATATTTCGATTAGAAATCAGATTCTTTTAGATGTATAACTGTACTTTAATACTTTGATACTTGATAATGTGCGACATGGCTTGCCAAAGGATATCTATTGTCTTCTTGGTTGTACTCAACGTGTAAGTTTAATGTTATTGTTTAAAGTGAGGATCAACATTTAAAAAACTGCTTCAGTTTGATTATATACATACGAGTAGAATCAGCTCCATGTTGAATCTTTATTCTGAGACTGGGTTCAATAAAATGCAATTTGGATTTTAAACACACCTATTTTAATTGCTATTCATTTTGGGTATGATGAAAATACGCACTATCCACCTGTTATCCGCTTAGCTAAATCAAATTACGACTAACTAATTCCCGTTGTTAGTTCGCGTTCACTTCAAAGAACCTCTGTGTGCTCAATCTGGAGCCTCGGGGTACTCATTTCCAAGATCAAATACCTTCAGTTTCTTATGGCAGTGTTTGCGAACCAACAAACATTCGAATGGGGCGATATAAGTCGAAGTTGATATCGCTTTGTGACTTGCGATGAACTGGGTAGGAGTGACGTATGTAGTCCTTAATATCGATTTCGATGACGGCGACCCTAAAAAGTCAAGGATTTTTCCTTATATGTGCTCGTGTATGACTGGTAAGCCGAACTTTGTAGTTGGGTGATGAAACTGATGAATTCCGCTTGCACAGTATGCACTTACATATTTGCACGCTATTATACAATACAATACAATAACTCTTTATTGCACCTCAAAACAACAAAAATAACACAAACTGGTATAGATTACACATGAAAAAGAGGCAAACAACAGGCGGTCTTTAAATAGAGCTTTTTAAGGAGAGATTTGAAAGAAGCAACAGATTCAGCACGCCTTATATCAAGAGGGAGAGAGTTCCACCCCAACAAACACATTAGCCATAACAGCAACTCATTTAGAGTCCTGAGTGACATAGTAGTTTTATAAGACCCATAATAATAGTTTTAGGTGATACTATGGAAATAAACGGTCTTATTAATACACTGGCGCTAGTAAGGTGATATAATAGACATATGATTGCATAATGCAGCTAAAGGCTGTAATAAGGTGGTATTAACTGCCTCTTTATATATTATGGTTACCACTTTAAGTAGATTTTAACGCTGAAGGTTCTTTTGGGGTGCCCATTATAACTTACTCGCGCTATAGCTCTATAATCGTGTTATGTTTACCTTTTGGTGCTTAATGCCGCCTACAGTGTTACAACAGCTATAAAAATACTCGTAAGCCATTTAAGAGTGGCAACAGTAATTCTTATAGCTCTTAGTAATATAGTGATACAACTGACATAATTTTCCCTGTTAAATCACGTAGTTTTTTAGTGCTTGAAGTGCTATAACAGCAGTATGGAACCGTAGCTCTTCAAGAGTGTTTGTGCGAACATTATTACAGCCTATAGTTACAGCTCTAACCGGCGCGTTTGTACAAACAAGTGTGCTAACAAATTGTTTTAAAACCCTGTTTTAAACTTGTCAGTGCTACATAAGGTAAAATTATCACTTTTGGAGTTAGCCATGTGTTTAGAACGTGACACGCCATTTTGTTTACAAACAAACACAAAAATGCTTGAAATATCTAGTAATAGAGTAATTGTTAAGGTCATTTTGTTCTGATATTACAATATCTAGTATGTTTAGCATAACCATTCACAAAACTAAAGATTATAATTAACTTACTTACAAAAAATAAACTAGGCTACAGTATTTTTAGCATACAAAATTTATCAAAACATGCATATTTACAAGGCGCTTGAAAATTGAGATGTAAAATACCATATATAATGACAGAAAAGTAATAACCGCAATAAAATTTCAGTTGAATTCTCTAATACGTGTCGTGAAACTTTGTGTACTCCCAGGTAATAATTCCAAAACAGTCGCCATTATAAACAATCTGAATTGCACACTAAGCGTCACACAACACTGACCAATTATTGAAATTGTATTAAAATATTTTGACATTTAAAACTACAAATGATCTATAAAAGATTACATTGCGACGCAAAGCGATTGTTTTCACTACTGCAGCGTTCTTGTAACACTTTAAGTGATACAAGATAACATTTTACAAGGTTATTAGAACTATGAGTAAAAATACTGCTACTTTAACCCTTTATTATCACTTTCGGCAAGAATAATCCCTATTGTAGCACTATTATATCACTAGTTTATCACTATTGCACATAAAATGAACCACTGTAGAACTTTAAGCACTAACGTCGGTGCCTAATTGCGACTATAAGGGAGTTATAGCGTGCTATATCGCTAAATTTTAGGCCGCACTATCGCTATCAGTGTTTAATCGAAATAATAGTCAGCTTTTATAGAACTAGTTTTATCGCTAAATTGTTACTTGGGACAGCCGGGTTGCTTGAAAAGTGAAAGAAGTATTATAAAATTTGGAAGAGGAGGATGGCACAGTCAGAAGCATGTTTTGAGAGGAACGAAGAGAATTGAGATATCTAAAACGCTGCTTGAGATAGCAGGGATAATTAAGTATGCAAATCTGATTGGGTCAGATATTTGTACGCTGTTCATTATGTTATGGCAGTTTGTACTTTGATATTTTTGTTGTTATAAAATGTTACGACTTTAACTATAACCTACATGGCTCGCTTGCGATGTACGGTGCTGTTACTTGGTTAAATCGAATTAAACACTAAACGCCTACAAATTGGGTATTTATCTATTTTGTAATGCAAATTGCATGCATGCAGGCGTAAGAAGTGGATCGAAGAAATGGACATTAAGAAGTGATGTGTATTACAAACACCAGTTCCAGTTCTTAACTAACTTCAATAAAAAGGTTCTAAATGATCTAATCAGCGAAGTTACTTCAATTTAATGATAGCTTTGGGTCTTAAAACGTTTTCCGATCGCTATTTTGTTCTTAACTTTTCTAATTTCTGGCAATTAGTTTCTTAGCAATTGGTGTAAATTCACACAGTTTGCAATGTTCATGCACGTTTTTCTTAAATCACGTAAATCCACTATTCTTTTCAGCTAAGGTAAGCTCAACTTTCCATAGTAAATACCAAAGTTTCAAGAGACTTATTTTTAAAAGCCCTAAATTAAAAGCCCAAAGTGCAATCTGCATTATTATGATTATCTTTGTTTATTTTACAATCTTATACTCTGGGGTAGGATATAATAAAATTATGTAATAACAATCGTAATGTGAGGAATCTATTGATTTAAATAATTTTGAAGTGAATAAAGTATAGTAAACACCTTGACGATACGTGTTCAGATTCACACGGCAAAAGAGGTGTCAATGCGAAAAAATGCGCTACGAACAAACGCGTAGCAATTTTTTCTACGTACGAGTATATGAAACTAAGTTGATACGGGTTACGGCGTAGCACTTTGTTACAACAGCAAACCTCCAGTATTACATACGCAGAACGATGTCACAATAAATTAATGCCTCAGAAATATAAGACTACGTAACAGAAAAAATAACTATACATATGTAGTGTAGTATATATATAAATAAATAATATAAATAACTATAGTATATAAATAACTATACATATGTGCTGGCTTAGAGCGAGAATTAATGTCGCAGTAATACGCGCTACAAGCATGTGCATTCGAGGCACACGCCACCGCTTCAAGCCCGCTGCCAGATGGCTTGGCTTCGACGATGGCGCCGCCCTTCCCCACGTCGACTAACATATTTTGTTTCATATTTTCCTATTTCCATATCTGTTTCTGTGTGTATTTTTAATCTATTTATCATTAAAATCAAATCCTTTTATATTCATAAAAAAAAGTGTAGTAATAGGGTTTACAAATAATAAAAACGCCCAATACTGTCTTCGTTAATGTATTATCTTCGTAAATATTTTAAAATACAAAGAGAATATCTCTTTCTAGCGAAATATACTTTTACGTTCAATAAAACAGTTGCGATTGAAATACAAAATACATCAGTCAGCCCAAAAGTAAATCCACTAGCCTCAGGCTTATGCGGTGCGTCCACATGTTATGTGCGCAGCGAGTAGCGGACTAACGCCGGCAAATAGGTTTTCATTATTACGGGTCGGGTGTATCGACCTAAGGATACACCCGACCCGACATCTTCTAACTTTCCTTTTTACTTCGCATGAGATTGATTTATTGTTGATAAGAAGTAGTAGGTATACCTCTCTCTCTACTAGTCCAAACTTTCCTGCACTCGCGGCACCTCCTTGTCCCAATTGAACAAATTGTTGTTATTTTGTACTAGCTTGAGAAAACATTGTAGTAGGTACTAAGTAGGTAAAAAGATATTTACGTATAAGGATATTTAAGATTAAAGGTATAAGGTTTAATATTGTTTCTAATCACACAAAAATAACACTATTTTAAGTAGCACTCTGTGAGCTCTGTGAGATCGTGACTCTGTGAGCTGCCGACCTATAGTAGACATAAAGTTCCGAGAGCCAAAATGGCACATTTGGTACAAAAGACTTAAGCGATAAGCGTAGCGCTAAAGTTCTTTGCGCCAAAAGATGATTTTTCAAAAGATGAAAATAAAAGAAAATATGGCGTTAGGATGGTAAATGGCACACATTTAAAGTTTGAATGGACCTTAAAATAATGCACGAGTTTAGCTTAATATTCATGATAGATGATACTATTTACACTAAACAAACAAGCAAGCAGTTACCTAGAGCAAACTTGACGCCAGTCCAAGCTGTCCGAACGTAGTGGAAGAGCCGGCGATAGAGCGGGCGGTGGCGGCGGCGGCGCGGCGCCTCCGCGTCGGGCGCGGGCGAGGGCGCGGGCTCCGCCTCCCCCGCCCCGCGTCCCTCCACCGGCGACGCCGTGGCGTTGCGCACCCAGCTTTACTTGACCGCTCGCTCGTTCAATGAAACCGCACCCTTAGAAACGGTTGGTGTTAGTTTGGTTGTTACGTTTGGTCGCCTTTAATGGGAGTTATGTGAGGGGACTTTATTTGATCGGAGTAAATAACAGGTACTTAAGCGTAAACTTTTAATGTAGGATTATCGGTAAATGGTATTAGTTGTTCGACAGATCTTAATAATAGGTATACTTTATTTTACTTCGACGTTGGGGGAATTTGGTATATTTGGTTGTTGTGGTTGGATTTGGTGCTGGTCTAATATTAACATGCCCTGATAAGTTCAGACCGTTTTATAGGCAGCATTGTGGAACGAGCTTAAAATAGCACGAATCATCAACACGTGCCGTTTCAAATTCAAACCAAGATTTGGTGGAAGGTGGAATGATTGTATGATTTTAAGCTAACATGGTAATGGTTATTTGAACACTATAATTTAAAAGGCCAGTTTAAATTACTTCTATGAACTGCAGAGGAACCTCGATCAAATTAATTACGAAATTAATTTATAGTACCTACAATAAATTTATAATGAACATGTTTGATGTTGTAGTTTTTTTAGTGAACGAAAGTTTTGAGGTTTTTGAGAAGTGACTGGAATTTTATGTCCTGGAATTTGACAGATAACTCCGGGTTAGATGGCTAAATATATTTTTGAGATCAAAACTCACTATAAGCCCGTGAACTATTAACTTATATAGCTTAAGATAGATCGCAAGTATCTATATTTAAAGGCTCAGTTTCAAGGGTCATTGGGCCCGCTTTACATTGAAAGCGGGCCGTAATGGAAATCTCCCACAACCCACATGTGGGCCCTATTGACCCATGAAACTTAACCTTTTATTTCTTTAAGACGAAGTTTAAAATAAACACGCAAAATATGCAATCATAATTACTAAAATACTCAATTAAAATATTTAGGTATAGTTAGTAAGACGTGTAAGAAGACTAAGAAGAGAGGTCAGAGAGGTGCAGGCAATTGTGTCTTAAGCTATTGATACTTACCACAAACACGACACACTCACTCCCGCCCATAATAATCCACGCATCACAAGTTAAAACACTATATTAATAATCACTCAGTTAGTCCAAGGGCCGAACTCAGAAACAGAAACTTCATCGGATCAAATATTAACTCGAAGCCCTTGACGAAACTTGAATTATTTAAGACATTTATAAACTAACGGCTCCTATTATGTATTCAAAAGGATCGATAAAGGTCCTGTTTCTTGTTAGTACACTGTTTTCTTGGTAAGCGGGCGTGCTGTCGTCGTGATCTGTGGACAAAGAGACGAGACTGTTAGTGCTGTTAGTGGCAGGCAGGGTTAGTTTCTTGTTAAGAGCACTAAGCTTGCGCTTGATACAGCGGGTTATAAGAAAAGTCTACTTAATCAAGGAATCAAGGCTGTCTGTTCTGAAATTTTGCTTGTTTTACTTTACAGAGTAACGGCTACTTTGAAACTGTTGAGACATAAACTGAAATAGGTTATTATTCTATATACAATAGGTATAGGTATGTGTAATCTATACCAGCTAGTCTATGATGATCGGGTTTTTATCGTTTACCGACGTTGCTGTCACGTTCTAACAAGTATGTATGTGCGAAAGTGACGCATAGCGTGATAAGCGATAAAATGGCAACCATGCTAACCATGCAGTTTGTGTTATTTTTGTTGTTTTGAGGTGCAATAAAGAGTTATTGTACTGTATTGTACATATGGAAATAGTAAGGTACACTTAAGTATAGTCTATTCTTAACTATACTGTAACCTGATTGGCGAAATTGAAAATTCACGCAGTTTGGTTTGTATATATATCATTTAAATACCTAATAGTACAGACTATAAATCCACTTTACTTATATCTATATATGTTTATATTTTGTCATAAATCTCAAGAATTTGACTTCGAGACATTTTGAAAGCTATACTTGCTGTAAATTAGACAAACATATTTTGAAAACGATTCGGTTTATTTAGTTAAACATTATTGCGGTTTTAAATTTTAATTATATGTGCTAACCCGTTACCGCGTCCGAAATCAAGAGGCGAATGGCAATCTCCAGATCGGCTATGGACAAGCTGCAGAAAATATGGAAGGACCGAAATATCACCAAGGCTACCAAAACCAAATTAGTCAAGACTCTCATATTTCCCATATTCCTTTATGCTGCTGAGACATGGACTTTACGAGTAAGTGAGAGGAAGCGAATTGATGCCCTAGAGATGTGGTGCTGGAGAAGATTGCTCGGTATATCGTGGACGGAGTTCCGAACGAATGAGTCCATTCTTCGAGAGCTAGGCATCAAGCAGAGGCTATCAAGCATAGTCCAAGCTCGCATACTCACTTTCTTTGGACACGTAACGCGGCGCGGCAGTGAATCCGTCGAGCGCCTGGTGGTGCAGGGACGGGTCGAGGGTACCCGACGCGGACGTTCGCCAATGAGGTGGACAGACGGAGTAAAGGCCACCGTTGACGCTCCACTGCACGAATGTACCAGGAGCGCGGCAGTTCGTAAGGAATGGCGTCGCATAGTACAGCAGGCAACACGACCTACGTGACGGCCACGACCACTCTGACAAGAGTGTAGCGCCAAAGAAGAAGAAGAAGAACCCGATACTTTTGCACACCAGTTGCGTATTTATTGCATAACTTGCAAATAAACATACCGCCACCACTACAAAACTCGACACATTCTTCGTCTCTTTACGAGGCATCCTTTAGGGGATGCAGGAGATGTTGCTGGTCTGACGTTCGACAAGTCAATAACTTGACAAATCTTGGAACAGTAACATTAGTGTCGTAATTAATATGAAATTCCGCAAAGTAATGCCTAATTCAATAAATAAAATTAAACATTAAAGCATTAACAAATCATTTTTAGGGTTCCATACATCAAAAGGAAAAAACGGAAACCTTAGAGGATCTCTTTTATGTCCGTCCGTCTGTCCGTCCGTCCGTTCGTCTGTCTTTCAAGACACTTTATCTCGGAAACGCATTGAGGTAGCAAGTTGAAATTAATACCACATACCCAGGTCTGCAGTCCCTTAAAGCTGCAAAAAAAAACAACAAACCTCTACTTAAACGCAATCAAAAGAGACGGCCGTTTATGTCGCATTTCCCTACATTTGCAATTGGCATCAAAATGTATATTTCGTTTAAATATACTTTCCGTTGATGTAGAATCACGAAATTTGGCGTAAAGCAAGAACTTGTACCACAATTACAGAAGAAAATCTAAAAAACCGTATAATTGCCACACACTGAGAGTTCCGCGCCACCTTTGTGCGGAACCTTAGGCGGGCGAGTCCACCTCGCACTTGGCTGGTTTTTTTCTAAGATATGTTTTTTTTTATTCGTAAATTCAGTAAGTATAATGATTAAGAAGAAATTACTTTTACATATTTGCTGTCTATAATAGATATCAAACTGGAAGGTCAATGCCGATGGCAATATAATTTTGTTGAGATGCTTGTTGAACGTTAGGAGGATTGTTTAATTTCATATCAAAGGCACCTTTAGGGGTCTTTATAATCATTTAGACCTTGAATTAGTAATAACTGTAGCCAATGGTTATGGTTTCTGAATTTTTACATCTACAAACGCATTACAGAGACGAATTATTTAGACCTCCAATTTCAATATTTCAAATTTTAATATCCTTTCAGACTTCGCGAATGAAGCGCTCGTAAAAGCCTATAGCTATTCGTGCTATATAATAAAAGACTAGATAAAAAATATGAACAAAAAAAAGAAACGCTCTTACCCGTTAGCTTTATTTTGCAAGCGTGGAAGGTAGGTTACCCTAAACAACTTTTACGGTACCAGCGTGCGTAGCCAAGATGCCAATCGCTCACGCTCCTAAGCGTACCGAATAGTCTCTCTCTACCACTCTTCTTAATTGGTGCGACAATGACAGTTGCGTTTCGTTCGCGACTAAGCGTTAGCGATTGGCATCTTGGCTACGCACGCTATACCGAAATTGCGAATAATTTCATAAAGGAGATTGCCGTTTCATGTATGTAGGCCCGTATAATAACGAAAATCGTTGTCTACTGATAAAATGTTCTGCAAATCATTGGCCATCAACTGCATATCACATACGTTAAATATTTTGTAAAACGTACGCCAGAATTGAACTGAGATTGAAATCATAATTTTTAACTTATTTAATACTTTATTTTGCACACAGATGCTCATGCCATTCTATACCGTATAAGTCAATAAATAACCTGTATACTAGAAAATTATGGACTTAGATACATTTGACGTATTCAAGACAAATACTAGACATTTATGAACCTAGTAGCTAAATGGACTTAAATGGTTATTTAATTAATATAATCAATTAGACACACGCAATATCACTAGACGATATAACTTATTTAACAGTTTTAATAATCACTTGCCAATAAAAGGATTAACACTTTTATCGCACACATTTAACTAAAAGCATCTAGTTAGAGAAGCTGAGAAAATTTTGATCATAATTCACAGAGCTGTTATTTGGGTTCCATTTTGTTTCAAATTAACCTCTAATGAAGTTATTAACCGAGTTGGGTATACCCTCGTTTTGTCGAACAACTTTTTGCCAAATTTCAGTTCGCCTAAAAACGTTTAGCATAATCAACGGTTTGTCTAAAGTCATTTTACATAAACTCGTTTCACACAAAAATCATTACATCGAAAGTCGTTTTGCCTAATGGTCATTTTGTATAATTATTGTTTCGCCGAATATTGTTTTGCCTAATTATCGTTCCGTCGATTGTCATTTTGACTTATTATCGATTTGCCGAAAAAATATATACCAAACATAGGGGAACCAATAACCAATAGTTGCTAGGATGCTTTTAATCAACAAATTAGATACCACCGCTTAAAAAAAACATTTAAGCATGGTTTGTGTGATGTATGTGGGTACCTAAACATTTGTCTTAGTATATTTAGGGTAGCAGTAGATTCCTTTGTCTCGATTATACATTGCAACGAACAGACGTGTATCATTTGCTACAACCCTTAGAAGGCACCCCTGCACCCCTATTTCTCAGTGGCGACGATTGTTTTTTTATTCGGACCTTGTGTAGCTGTGCGTGTAATTGTGGAACAATGTCGATCGGCAAAATTGGCGAGTTCAAGATTGCCTCGGACAATTGGCGGCTGTACGTGGAGCGACTTGAACAGTATTTTTTGTGTAACAACATAAAAACTGAGTTGCAAGTGCCTACTTTAGTGACTGTGATTGGTGCCGAGGGTTATGAGCTCCTGGTTAACTTGTGTACACCAGATAAACCCACTTCGAAAACCTTTGCTAAGCTAAGTGTTATATTAGAAAAACATTTGCAACCGAAACCCAGTGTTCTGGCGGAACGTTATAAATTTAGGCATAGGAAACAAGGGGACGGCGAATCGATGTCTAACTATGTGGCAGTATTGAAAAAGATGTCCAAAACGTGTGACTTTGGGTTGTGGCTGGAAGAAAGTTTAAGGGATCAGTTTGTTTGCGGGATCCGTAGCGAGACCATTCGTCAGCGACTTTTTGCTGAGGATAACCTAGATTTCACGAAAGCTTTTAATCTAGCTGTCAGTATGGAGGCAGCGGAGAAGGACGCCGCGATAGTCGAGGGGTCGCGGAAGCAGGTTAGCGATGACACGAGTGGTGTGGCGTCTTGTCAAGCAATAACGGCGGGTTCGTCACGGCGCAGGAATGAGGCGGGTCGTGGCGGTTGGCAATCGCGAGGCGCGGGGCGAGGCGCTTACGCCGGGCGTGGCGGGCACGGTGGCCGCAGCGCTCGCGCCGGCACCTGGCAGTCGGCGTCGGCGGAAAGTCGGCGTGAGGCGCACTGCAAGGCTTGCGGCGACGCGCACGGCACGGAAACCTGCCGCTTCACCCGCTATGTGTGCAAAGTATGCAACAAGCAGGGGCACTTGCAGCGGGTGTGTCCATTGATGGCTGACAATCACAGGGTGGAGGTCACCAACGTGGCTACTCAGGGGGAGGTGTATAGTGAGGACAGTGACATAAGTGACGAGGTAATTATAATACCATTTAATAACTTATCTGTAGCAGATTACAAGCCCATAATTATGAACATTAATGTGCAAGGTGTTGACCTTGATATGGAATGCGACACGGGCAGTGCGAGATCGTGCATAAGCAAAAAAGTTTATGACCAATTGTTTCCTCACTTAGTTCTTAATGCGAAGTGTAATATAAGATTACGCTATTACACAGGAGAACTTGTAAAACCCGTGGGTGTTGTAAAACCGCTGGTGAAATATAAAAATAGGCAAAAGCATTTAGAAATGTATGTAATTGAAAACGGTAAATCTAGGTTGATAGGCAGACAATGGTTAGCGGAACTAAGTATACCTATACCTACGCCCAGCATACCTATACCTACGCCCAGCATACCGTGTAATAGTTGTAGTGTCAACAGTACGGAAGTATGTCAGAATAAGTTTAACTTGGCGGATTTCAGTTCCAGATTTTGTGACGTGTTCGCGGATGGCCTGGGGCGATTCACCGGCGGTCGCGTGAGCATTCACCTGCGCGCGGATGCCCAACCCGTGTTTCTGCGCGCGCGGCCGCTGGCGTACGCCCTGCGCGCGCCGGTGGAGCGCGCGCTGGAGCAACTGGTGCGGGACGGCGTGCTCACCCCCGTCGACCGCTCGGACTGGGCCACACCCATTGTCCCGGTGGTAAAGAAGGACGGCAATGTAAGGATTTGCGCTGATTATAAACTAACTTTAAATAAAATGCTAGAAGTCGATCGGTATCCGTTACCTAGGGTGGAAGATTTATTAGCGCGCTTGTATGGTGGTCAGCGGTTTAGTAAAATTGATTTATCGCAGGCTTACGCGCAATTTGAGCTGGACGATTCGAGGAAATACACCGTGATTAATACGCATAAGGGGTTATTTCGATATAACCGGCTAGTGTATGGATTAGCATCGAGTCCGGGTATTTTCCAAAGGCGGTTGGAGCAGATGTTTGCGGACTTACCGCACGTAGGCGTATTTCTGGATGACGTGATTATCACGGGCAACGATACGGAATCTCATATTAACAACTTAGCAAAGGTGTTCGAACGGTTACAGGCCTACGGTTTGCGGGTAAAGAAAGAAAAGTGCGCATTCTTTGCCAAATCGATAAATTACTTAGGGCATGTTATTAGTGAGGACGGGGTGCATACTTGCCCAGAAAAAGTGAAGGCTATCGAGGCCGCACCGGCGCCCCGAAACGTATCCGAGTTAAGAGCTTTTATAGGAATGGTGATGTATTACTCGAAATTTGTCGGGAACGTCAGTAGTATAATGGCACCATTATATAACTTATTAAAGAACAATGTTAAGTTTGTTTGGAGTAGAGATTGTCAAACGGCTTTCGACGAAATCAAGAGGGCGCTCGGGTCGTGTCAAGTGTTGACACACTACTCCGAGGAATTACCGCTGATTCTAACAGCTGACGCATCGGGAGTGGGGGTGGCCGCGGTGATATCGCACGTCACTGGACGCGGCGAGCGGCCTGTGGCGTACGCCTCGCGCACGCTCACCGCGGCGGAGCGCGCGTACGCACAAATTGATCGCGAGGCGCTCGCGATAGTTTATGGAGTCCGTAAATTCCATCAGTACCTTTATGGCCGAAAATTTATTTTAAGGACGGATCATAAGCCACTCACGTACATTTTCGGAGATAAGGTTGGGATTCCCGTAATGGCAGCTTCACGTATTCAACGATGGGCGGTACTTTTGTCGGGATACAACTATCAAATAGAATATGTAGCATCAAAGAAAAACTGTGCAGACGCCCTGTCGCGGTTACCGCTAGAGAGCACGAGCAGTACAATGAGCAGTCGGGGGGAGATAACTTACGTAAATTTCGTTGAAAACTTTCTACCAATAACTAATAATGACGCGAAAGTTGCGACGGCCAAGGATAGGTTAGTGAGTAGGGTAGTGGCGTACGTGCAATCAGGCTGGCCAGCCAAGTGTCCTGACGAGGAAATAGAACCTTACTTTTTGAGACGTCACGAATTGTATGTGGATCGTGGATGCTTAATGTGGGGTTATCGTATGACGATTCCCATTTCGTTGCGTGAAAAAATACTAAAACAGTTGCATGCCACCCATATGGGTATTGTGAAGACGAAGTCACTGGCACGCAGTTATGTGTGGTGGCCTAATATAGACTCAGATGTGGAGGCATTATGCAGGGCTTGCGAGACATGCGCGGCGGAGGCGGCCGCACCGCCACGGTCCACCCCTAGTCCATGGAGCTATTCTGCCCAGCCCTGGACAAGGATTCACGTAGATTTTTTACAATATAAGGGTAGGACGTATTTGATTCTCATAGACGCGAGCTCGAAATGGATTGAGGTGTTTGAGATGTCGCGCACAAGCGCCTCGGCGGTAATTAAGGAATTAAGGGCGACATTCGCACGCTTTGGATTGCCGTCAGTCGTTGTTTCGGACCAAGGGCCACCATTTACGAGCGCAGAGTTCAGGCAGTTCTTGGAAAAAAATGGTATTGAACAAGCGTTTTCACCGGCCTATCACCCGGCTTCTAATGGAGCGGCTGAGCAAGCAGTAAAACTATGTAAACGAGCGATTAAGAAAGCGGTTAGGGACGGGGTAGATGTAGATACGGCATTACAAGCTTACTTGTTAGCCTACAGGAATAGCGTTCATAGCACCACGGGGGAAACTCCAGCAGTTCTGCTACAGAAACGAAATTTACGTTCGAGGTTGGACATGTTGCGTAGTGATCGGGCGCTAGAAGACCAGGTCCGGGCTGCGCAGCGCCGCCAGGTACAGGCTGCGCAAAGCGCAACATCGGAGCGAGAGTTTGTAACAGGTGACGCAGTCTGGGCTAGAAATTATACAGGCTCCGATAAATGGATTAAGGGTACGGTCGTAGGTCAGGAAGGTTCACGGCGTTACACCCTAGATAACGGAGACGGGCGACTTCTAGTTAGACATGTAGACCAAGTAAGGCGTAGATCAGTGTTGTCAAGCATTCCATGTCCTATACCGGCCTGCCGGGAGGTTAGCGATGGTGAGCAAGCTGAACCCGCGGGGCATCCCGGAGCGCAACCCGGGGGCTCGAGGGATCTGGGTAAGGAACGGGCCGAGTCAATAAGGGGGGAAGAAGTATCGGAAGTAGCCAGTCAAGCTCATAACGACCACGTTATGGCTAACCCTGACCCATATCTCCAGCCCCCTGCGCGATCGCCGGTGGCTCTTAGGCCGTTACCCAGTCGTAAACCTAAGCTAGAGATAGACTAGTTAAAAATAGTTTTAAGTTATGTTTTTGTATTATAAATTCTAGAAATGTGGCATGAACTTCAGAATTAAGTGGGGAGGTGTGATGTATGTGGGTACCTAAACATTTGTCTTAGTATATTTAGGGTAGCAGTAGATTCCTTTGTCTCGATTATACATTGCAACGAACAGACGTGTATCATTTGCTACAACCCTTAGAAGGCACCCCTGCACCCCTATTTCTCAGTTTGGTTATAAGAATTGTTTAGCTCGCGCTCGTTAGTTTTCTAGGCTAGGGCAGAGTAAAGAGCGAGATAAAATACTTACTTTCAATTAGTTGTTAGCTCACCATCACCCTCACGAAGCAAAAAGCCAGGTATTTTTCCAGAGTCATTTTAGGTACGACGACGAGCGAAGCGAGGAGGAGTGTTAGGCTGAATTGTGACCAACAACACGCGAGCGAAGCGAGCAAAACATATTCCCAGAGTCGACCTATTGGGTCTCTTATTATTAGGGGTGACAGATTTTTTTTTTACATTAGACTAAAAAAAAATTATACCAATTGTATATTGGACAAAACAATATTAGGTAAACTGAAATTAGGTATAATGAATGTTAGACGAAACGGGCGTTCGACAAAATGATTTTAGGCAAAACCAAATTCGATGTAATGAAAATTCGACGAAACGAATAAGTATACCTACCAAGTGATATTAGGCAAACTGAAATTAGGCAAAAAGTTCGTCGACAAAACGAAGGTAACCCACTGAGTTGACCTTATTTAAATTTAATAATATTTTATTTGTTCGTAACTAAATATTGGGAACAATCTGGAATATTCGGTTATCGTACCCTTTGGGCGGGGTGTGATTTATACGAAACGTTATCATGGAAAAGGTTCCCGCTCCATTGTTGTGCCTGACAGTTGTGTATTTCTATACTGATGTTATGTAGATTTGGGAATCATTTGCCGAGAGCGTTACACATCAATACGTTTGAGAAATTGATTATAGTACAGTCAACAACACAGCTGTGAATACAGCCAAAGTGCCAAAAATATGTATCTTCTTCTTCCAGTGCCATCTCCTACCGGAGGTCGGCTACCATCAAGGCTATACGGACTTTAGACACAGCCGCGTGAAATAATGAACGTGTGCTCTGCTTAAACCAGGTACGAAGATTTTGGAGCCATGAGTTCCGCCTTCGCCCGGATGATCTTTTCCCTTGGATCTTTCCCTGTATTATGAGTTGAAGGAGATCAATAAGATTGAAGGAGATTGTAAAAATATGTATACAGAACTTTATTGCCAGAGAATTAAGGTCGTGTATACATATTTTTGGCACTTTGGCTGTATTCACAGCTGTGCTGTTGACTGTACCTACCTACATGGCGGAACGTGGGGGAGGGGACAGGCCAATGGTAAGTATATTTATTTACGCTTTAGAAAACGTTTAACATTATTTTGTTGTTTTCTTTTTTTATAGCCGCACTTGTGATAGTTGCAGGTTTCGGCGTTGGAATCATCGATTTAGGTTACAATTAATGTTAGATGTAGGTTGGAAGAAGCTCAATGACTGAATAGGGTGATAAATCTAAATAAATCCGATATGTTTTGTAGTCAAAAGTGGTAGCTAAGTTTAATTTCGGAAACCACGAGGCTCAAAAGATTGGTTAAATTAAATATACATTTTTGGTAACATTATGTCTGTTGTATGTTGAAACATCTTGTAAAGTGTACTTAATAGACACATTTTTGATTAAATGTAGGTACCTAATTGCTTCGAATTTTCACGACGTGCCATTGCGAAATAGAGCTCAGCGCAATATTGCAATATAATCATATATGAATTTAACGTTGTCATGCATTTATTATTACAGCATTAAATTCAATATCTTTCTAAATAGTATAAAGTTAAAATTACTAGAACATTGAACATGTGTGTACATAAATTCAACGGCGGTGTCTTTCTTTCGTATTAAGATTGAGACTGACTTGCAAGTCTTGCAACTTGGTCTAGCGCGAAAACTACTAATAGCTGCCTACCTACTGAAGCGGAGTTGTAAAAAACCGATCAATTACATTCGAATTCGCAATGTGTTAATTCTAACAGTGACGTAGTTTCATCGAATTGGCATATCTCCACTCCGTTCCAAGTCAGTGGACAGACAGCCTTACGGCAATCATCGCAGCTACTCGAGCCAGTCGCATTAGACGCTGTGTACTTATATCGGATGTGACTTTTGTCTCAAATCCCTTTAATTTTTTTCATTATCACTTTCCCAATTACCATACATACATAAATATGCTCGTAGCTGATCATTCTAGAGTTTCCTCTAATATGATCAGCTATACGTTTTCGCGCATACGAATGCAGAGCCCGCCTGGTGGGTTGATTCCGAAAGTAAAAGTCTACCAGCTCGTATGCGCACCCTAGCTTGCTGGATATGGAAAATTGAAAAGAAACGAGCATGGCGCTCTAAACAAAAATTCGCATTTCTGTAACAAAAACTCGCCTCTAAAATTAAATCACACGGTACTCTTATAGGCAGTGGCCAACTCTAAACGTTTAACTCGCAAGGCTGAAGTTTCCAGTTTAATCCTATTCAAAGAGCGAAGTGAAAACTTCTCAATGTAATCTTAGGGGAGTTTAATTTGTAGTTTGGTCTTGAATTAGATTCGCCATTTGGCTGCCGGTTGGTTATTCAACGACGTAATACTCTATTTGACTTACAAATTTAGCTGTTATTGTAGCTTTGCGGCTCACGGTTGGTTCATCCCAAGGTCAAGTGTACTACTATGACGTTTAAGATGCCATCATCATCATCGTCTCTTAACATTTACTGCCAAGCATAGCTGAATTTATATTTTATGGATGTAAAAGTAAAATACAGCATAAAATAAACAGACAGGGTTGCACTATACGAGACCTTTAAGAGACCACATTGTCGAGCAAAAGAGAGCGGCATTGATCTAATTGCAAGAGCACGCGAAAAATGAAAAGTCGCGGGCGCGTCGAAAAAACGCGCGTAATCAGTTGATTCCTGTTTACAAATAAGCAAAAAATTTAGTAACTAGTTATTACTGAACTATTTAACTAAGAATCATATTTATAAATTCAAGGGTTTCAACGTACTGAACAAAAACATATAAAAAGGACTTGTGTTTCAAAAAGAAAAATATCGAGGCTTTTGTTAAAAATCATTTCACGTCTACCAGTTTGCAAAAAATATTTTGAAGTTTTATGTATATGAATATCAGGATACCTATTTGTTATTAATATTGAGATCTAAACGACTGACTAATATCAATTTCACCACTATGGCCTCTTAAAAAGGAAGTTCTAAAGATCAACAGTATATGAAAACGTAATTATGGTGCCACAGGCATCGGGTGGGCACAAAATAGAGAACCCGTCTTTGGCCTGACTATGCGTTGTGTTTCTAGTAGTTATGGTTTTGTTATGTTTCTAGTGATTCTAGTGATATCAAAAGTGATCAAATCAACGTGAATTTTTAGGTTCGATGTTTTCTCCTGCTTTCTGTTAGTAGGGCGTTCAGCCAAGTACCCTTTGCACATACATTTATATTCCTGCGATTTCAAAGTTTATATTATCTGACTTGTCGAAACCTGTCAACCCATCTTATCTCTATTTTCCCTAATTTCCGGTGCTGCAAGATTAACGAGTGCCCTTGCATGTCAACACGGCTCGCCAGTCGTAAACCATCGGCCACTCATAAACCGCTGGGAGCTGAGAGCGCCGATGTTACACACTTACACTCTAGTTCTCTTCAAATTGCTTACTTCGAATCGTTTTAGCATTCTCTATTTGATCCTCTCAGTTATATATTTAAAACATAAACGTATGTCAAATCAGTAGCACTTTTTTGCCTTGCGAAGTCGGTGGACACACTACCATGTATCTTTAGGTTTCACTATTAATCCACGGTCACCACATCACATCACATCTTTTCCATATCGTTGATTTCATTACTCATGATCTAGTTAAGGGAAAGAGACATTAGACTTACCTTATTTAAGATAAAAAAAATCGTGTTGTTTGATCGCATGGAGTGTTGAGATTGCGCTTCGTGCTTTCTCTGCTTATTCATAACCTTTTCTTTATGAAGCGAAAAAAGGCTAGGATTAATGTTATTTGCCATAACGGGCGTAACGCCCACGTGCCATAACCAGTTTTATCATAATTTTGTATGTAGCGGGCCGAATCTTGAGGTACACTTAATAATATAGTTGTGTAAACGTGAAAGAACAACCAAGTGCAATTAAACAAAACAAACACAGCTTTGAAACCTTTTAAAACTAAATCCATACGCTTAATAAATCGCCGACAAACTTCGGAGTGTGTTACAGTTTTATTTCCAAGGGGACAATGTGCCCGTCAAGAGTGCCATACGCTCTTCAACAAACTTAGCACGTGCGGCTTAACAGCTTGTTAGTGAACCTTATGCCGAAGTAATAAAGTCGTTGTTTAGTGCAAAGACAACATTGCAGAGTCGTAAATTAGACCATGCGTCACTGTCAGAGCGTAGCGAGTAGAAAAAGACATCGCAATAACCTGAAAAATGAACTGGCAATGATCATGTGGGATATGTTTGATAATACAACTATAGGTACCGTTGGACGTGACTTGAAAATTGTTGAAGAGTGCATCTGAAAATACATTCTTATTTCCATGTTTATTGGCAAATAACTTTTCAGTCCTCCGGCCGGTAAGCGCCACTTTACGCAAAACTAAATAGCCGCCTCCCGGCTCCGTCGGGCTGAAAAATAGTATAGAAACCTCGGCCGGTAAATGGGAAAGCCTCGGGTCACATGTTAGTCGACCTCGGCTTCGCCTCGGCCGACAATTACATGCAATCCGAGGCGTTTCCCACTTAAACGGCCTTGGTATGTAATGTACTATTTTCACACAACCTATTCATAAAAGGGTTTTTGTGTTCAAGCTAGGAGGGATCAAAGTGGCACTTTTCTTTCCTGCTGGGAGGGATTAAAGTTGCACTTTTCTGTTCAGGGACTACACATTTTTACGTTAACGGGCATTAACCAAGCCCCAACACCATCGTGGTGTTGATATGATGCTGTTTTCGGCTTTGTTTATTTCCTCTTAGTTGGTGTGAAGAGCAGTATGTGTCACACGGTATCAAAATTATTTTCGTACTGGGCGTTAACGCTTGAATCCCTCATTACGCTCAGGATTCTACTTTAGAACTCTACTTCTCTACTCTCTACTCTACATTTTTTGTACGTTCGGGATTCTATTGTAGAATTCATCGCTTCATTCGGAATTCAATGTACGCCCTCGCCGTAAATATATCATTTTGATCCCTTGTACCTAACACAATCTACTTTTAACAAGGGCATGGGTGCGTTATTAAAAGTTATTATTATATACCACTAAATTTTAAATAAATATTTCCCGCGGCTTCACTCGCATTAGAAAAAGACAAAAAGTAGCCTATGTCACTCTCCAACTAACTCCACTTAAAAAATCACGTCAATTTGTTGCTCCGTTTTGCCGTGAAAGACGGACAAACAAACAGACACACACACTTTTCCATTTAAAATATTAGTATGGATAGTATGGATATATTATTATAGTCCTGCCAACGTCTTAAGCTGGAGCCCTCGGGTTTGAATGCCAATAAGGGCATTTGTGCGATGAAAACGATCCCTCCTTAAACTTCCACGGCGCTTCCACGATGTACTAATGTGAATCAGTGGTTATTTTTACGTGCCTAATCTTAATGATAACGCTTATAATGTAGCTAGTTTTATATCATTAGTTTTAAGCTGCTATTCTTGTAATATGCAAAGCCGTTGCTATTCCTTTGTTCGAAAGTGAAGTTATACCTACCCGCTAGTCAAAAAAATGTTAACGCTAAATCATTGCAAACTGTAATGTATCATATTTTATTTGCAAATTGTAATTCCCAGTTGCCAAATAGTTATTTTAAACATTTCGCCTTACGGTGCTATTTTCTTTACTTGCTAAAATGTTTCACTTTCACTTTAACTTTTGTAATGCAAGATTAAACTGGTTTTCCCTTACTGCCACAGCATCATGATCACTATTTAACGCTTTTGGTAGCCTTCCGCTTCATGGTGTTTCAAACCTCACTGATTCACATTAGCTCTTTACGACTCCAGTAATCTTCGGTGTGAAAAGTACGACGCATTTCCCTTTTCCAAGCAATTTCTCAAAGTAGGCTCGTAAAGTCATGGTTCGAAGCCCAGATAGTCTACTTAGAAAGACTTACCGGTGCAAATTCATCCAAATGAAGTACATTTAATTTAATTTTAATTAAACTAAATGTATACTATAATAATAATAATAATGTAATGTGTAGCTATTGCTACTAAAATTGCGCTTGCTCAAACTTTACTTCTTCCCATTCTTGATTATGTCGATGTCTCCTATCCCGATCTCTCTGTGGAGCAACTAAACAAGCTTGAGCGTCTTCAAAATGTTTGCATCCGGTTCATATATGGGTTACGCAAATATGACCATGTTTCCAGTTTTCGTTCTCAACTCAAGTGGCTTCCTATCCGTCATCGTCGTAACTCTCATATACTCTCTCTCCTTTACTCTATACTTTTTATCCCTGCAACTCCCCGCTATCTCAAAGAACATTTTACTTACTTAAATTCTGTCAGATGCTCTCATAATTTACTACTATCCGTTCCTTCTTCTTCTACTAAGTTTTTTAATTCTTCGTTTACTTTCCAGGCTGTTAAACTGTGGAACTCTCTTCCCCTTGACGTAAGACATGCTCAAACTATAACTGCCTTTAAGTTGAAACTCAAGGAATACTATCTGTCTCTTCCTTAACTTTTCTTCTTTGACACTGTCGTTTCTCTTCTTCACTCATCGTTATGTATATATATATTATGTATGTATGTTTACGTATGTATTTATTATGTATGTATGTTTATGTATGTATGTATGTTTTATCGTATTATTATTTTGGTATGTATATTTATTGTGTGTGTTGTTTGTGTGCTTTTGTTAATCTCTGTGCCACCTAATACATTTTTTCATTTGATCTGTACTCCACTACCCAAAGGTTGTCTGGAAGAGATCGCTCTTTAGCGATAAGACCGCCTGTTGTTACCCCTTACTGTTACTGTTCTGTATTATTATTTTCTCTTGTAACTGTATTTCATCTGTGTGAGGTGTGCAATAAAGAGTATTGTATTGTATTGTATTGTACAACTTGAACACTAACTCGCTAATAAAACGATTTATTAGCGAGTTAGTGTTCAAGTGCGATAAGAGATGACCCTTTAGTTGAATTCTTGCAAGTGTGGAAGAGGTTAAGTAGATTTTTGCACAATCTTCAGTATTTTTAATGCCATTGCCATGCAGTGTCCATCGTTAGTATAGGGATATTTGCTGCTAAATTAATATTTAATTTTCATTCGTGTTCTTTGAATATCGAAGTACTCGTACCAGTGATATCTGATCTGATAAGTGATATATAATCTAATCAATAAGATGTAAAATGATCACTTCTAAGAATTTAAGTTGTGACCAGATATCTTTAGCCCGAGACGGGAAGCGTGACACACTTGTGTATCAATTAGTAAAACGATTCCTTGCAAAATGTGAGTATATTGTAAGTACAATCATGTCAAACTTTGTGGAACACAGGTAATTTTGGCAGAAATTTAGAGGGATAATTGGACGGACGGTAAACTGATACAACTGTTGTTACCAGCAAACGGACTAATCTAAGTAGGTATGTAAGCCAAAGCAGTAGCAGTTCGAATAATAAAATGACTAGCTTCAAGCTCGACTGTGAATTTCCTCCGCATTTCCAATTCTAAAGGATATTTTACAAGACAGCTCAAGAGTCGAGCAGACTTGCCCGTTCTCTATGGTAATCGAGGTGTTATGAAGACAAACGAACACCGATTCCGAACTGGTAAATAAAGAACACAAGAAAACTAGCGCAGTAGCGATGAGAAAGATGATAAATGTGGATTTTGTTTCAACTCTCCTGTATTATATGCTGGAGCCATTTTCGTTTTTTACTACTATTCTAGGAGCACTCTACACCAACATTTATACGTCGTAGTACAGGTTGTCATGAAAATTCGTGACATACCTTTAAATATTTCAAACCATCAATATTAAGCTCGGAGTTTACTATACTGCTACTAGAAAACCGGACATTATGCGAGTAAAACCAGCAATAACTGTCAGCATAATTGTTCAGATATAAACCTTATCCAAAATATAATCGTTACAAATTTATAGTGTAATTCAGATATATAGTGTATTCTTCTAACACGGTGTTCAGTTGTTTCATCAAATTCCGGACATAATTTTCCTTAAGACTATAAACAAAAATATTCGTACCGTTGAACAAGATACAAGTTTCACGGGCAACGCGTTATAAATTGAAATTTCAGCTGAATTTTGAAGCTCGTCAAACTACACGGGGTGGTATTTTTGTTCCTGATTACTAGTGGATTGCATCACGGAAATTCCGGAAAGTTTCAACGAAACGATAATATGGTTAAATTAATTTATCCAACTATAACATTATACACATTACATGATCTTTATAGCTAACGTCACCAATTATGAAACAGAAAAAAAAGTCTTTCGATTACGATCGTATCAATACATTTTACAGTTAATACAAAATGCTTTTCTATATTGCCAGAACCAAACAAATATTAAATATAACATGCCAGTTAAATAGAGACTAGCGAGCCAAATTAACCGAAAAAAAACATTAAACTTCAAGCGTTCTATAGGAAAAACAAAACTAACTGGCAACACTACAAATTACATAAGCCATAAGTCTTTTACATACGATACGCGAAATTTCTGGTTGTTAACGCTCACATGAAATATGCGGTAAGCGAGGGTACGCACAGATAGGTAATGCTCAATTTATCTTGCCACAGAGGATGCCCAGAAAAAGTTGCCCACCATAACTCTGAGGAAGATAACAACGTCCAAAAATATCTTAACCAAATAATTTCAAGAAGATATGTTAAATGAGAATATTGTTTCTTTCTTTCAACCCTTCGGCATAAAGTGCGACGTACGTAGGTCACTCTGAAAGTTTCTGGATTCTCAGAAACTCTATTAATTATGCGACTATTTTTTTTATCCCCACCTTTCTTAACTCTTTCTGACAATGTGAACAAATTTTCAGTACAAACAGACCAATCTAAGAAGCTGACGGCCCATTTTTCCTAGGTTACTTTTTGTATGTAAATTTTGGGTTCTCAGACGTTTCTATGGGGTTTGTGGGGAGTTCATTGAGATTATAACTTTTTCAGAAAAAGTGTTTATAGAGGATTTTTCTCTCGTGACTCATATTATGGATATTTAAGGTGCTCCAAATTTGCTGATTGGCAACTTTTTTGTAAATCGCCATTATTCACCGCACAAACGCGATTTGAAATTAAGGGTTACGTGTTGAAAGACGTACATGTCAATACTCGTCCATAAGAAAAAAATGGAAACAATTAATTGTGTAAGTAATATCTACTACAAATAGTCCGACAAGAAATAGGCTTTATTATAAAATCATGATCTAAGCCCATTTTTACTTTATTGTTGACTGAGGCCACATTGAAACTTGTATTAAATCATTGCCTACTAAAAAAATCTGAGTTAAAATAGGAAACACGCACGACATACAATTTTTAAATGGCTAGAAATCTTAAACTACAGGTGGTACCCGCATAAATTATACCTCTGAAAATAGCTACAAAATTATATTTTTAGAAAACATACAAATCTAACTACTGGATGATCTAGAAATTGGTCATTCTAGGAACTTTCAGTTTCGCCAACGTAATTAGATTACCTTTGAAGTCAGACCACGAGCACCAGAATGTATAAAACCATCAAATTTCGCGATTTGGCAGCTGGTTTCGCGAGTTGGGCTTTGTAATGAAATAATCTATCGATGTGTTTACTCATATAACCTGTGAAATTACTTCAAAGAATCCATTGATCATCCATCACTTATCTGGTCAAATGCTGCTGAAAGCATGTCAGGTAATTTAGCTTTGATAAATAACTTAAGAGTTATTCAGAGACAGAAGGTAGGGCAGTGATTATTAAATGGGAATAACACGCTGGGCCCCTTCCTTGCTTTATCAACAAAATTTCATGGCTGTATAGCTTTAAATTTACTGTCATCATTTACGAAATATGTAATATTAGCGCTTATGTTTTTAATTAACATACATATAAAGGATGACTCACGCTAGGCTAGGCGCCGGGTGGGCCAGTCCGCGACCGATGGGTATGGACAGCGTGAAATTTTTCAAATTAAGGTTAGCTAACTCTAGAACGGGAAGGGACGGGACGATCTGTATTTAAGGTCATCCTTAAATCACGGCCCGGCCCGTCCCGCCCGGTACCGTGAATCATCGTTAAAAGGTTTTTAAGAAATGAGGCCAAAACATTGTTTTTGTGGTCATAAATAATTTACAGTAATTTACTTTAGGAGATACAATTTATTGCGTTTATTACTTTTTTGTACTATGCTATATAAATTATCTTTCATTCATATTTGTGTACATTTTTTCATCTTAATTCCTTGTAATAGTGAAAAATAATAAGTACATATAATGAACTCGATTGTAGCAACTGTTGGCAACAAAATGGTTCAAACAAAAATATTGTATCTATTTCTAATTAATGTTATCCAACCTTAAGAAATTTTTTTATTTACATCGGAATCTCCTTTCAAAATTTGTCACTCACTTTGTAAATAAATGCAACTGCTAATATGTATACCTTCTTCTTAATTCTGGTTCATCAATTGCAGCCCGCTCACGAACGGAGTCAGGTAAAAAAAACTCTAAAATAATGCATAGTGATGAGGTTTAAGATTTATAACACTCCATAGCGTCGGCAACAGACCAAAAATCTGCTGAAAAATGAAAAAGGATTTTGCTGTAAAAAGAACATAGCAACACGAGAACATTGAAACGTGTAGTTTAATTCTACAAATAAAGAAAAATGGCCGCAAGCCCGCGTTGACAAATTAACTCTCCGTCGCTAAACAACTTTCTTTCCGAAAAGCTTTTATTTTTCAGAAACCTCAGTTTATAAAATGTGTTTTTTTCTCGGAAAACAATACGTCAAATTACTTTATCTAGATGAATAAAAGGTGAAGTGTATACGTACCATCGAGATATTTGAAGCTCATTTGAGATTCTTATTTAAGATCTGAAACAAAAAAGAATAATGAATTAGTTGATATATTTATTATGTGGAAAAAATATATTAAAAAATAAAAGATGTTGAAGCAAAAACATGCTGAGTCGAGAGGTTAATTGTTTTCACCGAGAACTCAGTGAGCAATCTGAAGAATGAGAGATCAAAGAAGTCGATATTGAGTGTGAAGTAGGATTGCGCCTCTTTGGAATACCAACACAATTGAGTGAAGGTTACTGAGTGACCGCTACTTTTATCAAATTGTGGTGGTGATTGCGACTGGGGGTTTCGGTGTGTGCGCCACACTCATGTCCTTGTGGCACAGACGTGGACCGACTGGGACACCATGGATTGTGTTGTAAAAAAAGTGTAGGCCGTTTTTCGAGACATGCGTCTCTTATGACATAATCCGTCGGTCTCTTGCCACCATCAACGTGCCTGCTCTCCTTGAGCCGACTGCCATTTTCAGGGATGATGGCAAGAGACCAGCAGGGTTAGCATGGTTGCCATTTTATCGCTTATCACGCTATGCGTCACTTTCGCACATACATATTTGTTAGAACGTGACAGCAATGTCGGTAAACGATAAAAACCCGACCATCATAGACTAGCTGATGGGGTGTCTTTGGTTCCTTGGAGTTTGGAACGGATGCTAGTGTGGGATGCTACCTGTGTAGACACGCTGGCACCGTCCCATCTCCAACGAACTAATGTAAAAACGGGCGGAGCGGCTGAATGCGCCGAAATTTTAAAACTTAATAAATAATAATAACTCCACGGCCGATTCGGCCACGGTGACTGCTGTCAACTCCGTTGCTGTCTTTGGTGTGCTCGCATGTGGCTGACGTAGCCAATCTTATTGATAAACGAACGCGAACATTGCGAGCATACAAGCACACCACCAACGTAATTGTAAAATATTGCCGCAGGTGGTCGGGACTTCAACTCGTCACGTTTGGTATCGAGCTCTAAGCGCCGCCGAGACTCAAAGTCTTTTACGTTGTTATTAATTGCAGTCCGCCATTCCGTCCGTACGGCAGCCTGCCTCTCCCATTGTGAAGGCTCTATGGAGCACTTTTGCATGTGCCGCTTAAGCACATCTTTATATCTGAGGAACTGGCCGCCCTGTTTACGCTTGCCCTTCTCAAGTTCGGAATAAAAGATGCGCTTAGCGACACGCTGGTCGTTCATCCGCGACACGTGACCGCACCACCGTAGCTGGCGTCGCATGAGATACACCTCGATCCCAGCCACATTTGCTCTACGCAGAACTTCGGTGTTCCGAACACGATCAAACCATCGGATCTTTAGGATCTTGCGTAGGCACCTGAGATGGAACCGATCCAGCATGCGAATATGGCGGCGATAAACGGTCCACGTTTCAGCGGAGTAAAGGAGGTTAGGGAGCACGACTGCCATGTACACGGATATTTTGGTAGCCAGTTTTAGATCATGTGATCCGAAGACCTTGTGATCTAGCTTACCAAATGCAGCAGCCGCAGCCCCAATCCTGCTATTAGTTTCCGCGTCAAGGTCGCACTTAGTTGTAATCATACTCCCCAGGTAGCGGAACTTATCAACCTGCTTCAGATGATCCTCGCCGAGTCTTACGGCCAGCGGCTGTTCACTGTGAATGTCCAGAGACATCACCTCAGTCTTCTTGACGCTGACCTTGAGCCCAAATCTGCCCAAATCGTCGAAAACGGACATTAGCTGTTGCAGACCTTCCGGGGACTCAGCCACAAAACACAGGTCGTCTGCATACATGATTTCTGTGATCACTGTATACGAGACCTTTGTGTGTGCTTTGAACCTGGCTAGGTTAAAAATACTGCCGTCTGTGCGATAACGGACGCGAACGCCTTCGGAGCAAATTTGTAGAACTTCCCGGACTACAACCGAAAAATATAATGAAAATAGAGTGGGTGCTAGGACGCAACCTTGCTTCACCCCGCACGTAACGGGGAAGAAGTCTGATTGGTCGTCGTCGACAGCAACGCAGCACTCCATATCATCATGTAGGAGTCTCACTAATCTTACAAACTTCTCCGTACATCCAGGCTTACCCAGAACCACCCAGAGGGCTTCTCGAGGCACACTGTCAAAAGCCTTCTCAAGGTCAACAAAGCAGAGATACAACGGGCGTCCTTGCTCTCTACTTTTCTCTTCTAGTTAATAGTTAATAAATATAAGAGCCTGGGCAGAGAGTACCTTTTTGTACCATTCGGGGTCGAAACTCTTGGTCCATGGGGACCCAGCGCACTAAAGTTTTTCGTAGAAATCGCGAAACGTCTGGTTGATGTTACTGGTGACCGAAGAGCTGGTGGCTTCCTCGCACAACGTGTCAGCATTGCGATACAACGAGGAAATGCCGCCAGCATCCTACGTACAATGCCTCAAGGTCCTACTTTAGATTTAAGGTAGGTAGAGGTAGGTAGAGGTAGGTAGTTAGGTAAGTTACACTTACTGTATATATTTCGAAAATTAATGTTTTTTTATCAAGTTAATATTTTTTTATCGCCAAAAGTCTCACGAAAAATCTAAGCAATTATACATATGAAATAAATGTATCACATAATCCATTTGGGCAATATGAATAGAAACCACTTAGCTAAATGGGTCGTTACGGTGTCCGCCATTCAAACAAGAAACGATATCGACATTAAGTCTGTTCATTCCCAGCTGAAGCCATTTAACCTCCTCAAGGTTTTGCCTATGATGGGTCTTGTATTTATAACACTATGTTATTTTACTGTATTTAACAATAAATTAAAAAAAAGTGTTGTATTTGTATATTATAGTTAGTGCGAGTTTTTAACTTAAAATATGTTGTCAGCGATCATACAGCGAGCATGCAACATACGCGGTTAAAATCTACGTGAAAAACCTTCCCTTACATTTGCAGTATTTCGTTTTTTAAACAAACAACGGATTGAATTTAATACGAGATTGTTCCGTCCTGATTTGTTGGTAGTCTTCCGTTTTTCTTACAAATACCAGTAATTGAAAACTGGTTAAGAAAACTACAAATTGGATGGGACGGAATTTTATTAACCTAGATCTTTAGTACGTAGTTGCGGCTTTAAAAGCCGGATTATACTTGGTATTCTAGAAACTGGACATAGGGCATATGGTAGGAATATGAGCTTCATATATTTTACTCGCTACTGTACCTATTTATAAGCTATATTCCTAACGGAGCTACCATGGAAAACGTTTTTGCAATGATAAAATGTTTATTTGTAGGAAGAATGAACTATCTCCCATACAAGAGAGGGCAGAAGCACCTCCAGCTTGGACTCTTTGACTCGGTCCAGAGGCGCGCTGTACGAATTTGCTCCTCATCTATGTGTGTTCTATCGCTTATACGATAGGTGGTGTTCTGAAGAATTGTTTGACATGATGCCAACGTCCACTTTTCACCATCGTACCGCTCGCCATCGACAAGGCGCTCATCCACTCACCTTGAAACCAAAATGGCCGCGCACTGTGCGGTTTCAGAGAAATTTCCTCCCGTGGACGCTCCGGCTGTGCAATGAGGTTTACTGTGCTGTGATACCGAGGTTTTCCCGAAAGATTTGAGTATGGGGTTCTTTAAAAAAGGAGTGTATAAGATTTTAATGGGTCAGCAACGCGCATGTGACCCCCCATGGAGTTCCACCAGGCGGGCTGTATGCTTGTTTGCCACTTTCGTAGTAAAAAAATAAATAAAAAAAGAAGTTATCTGTTACGACAAAATACTCGTATGGGCTGTAGAGCCTCGAAATCTTTCGAGTTTGTTCCTTGCTTCAGGAATAGTTCGCGCAGTGTTGGATCTGTGTCAAGCGTTCGCCCGCTTGAGGCCCGCGCTAATTACTCCGCGAAAACAACCGCTCACGAGGCTAAAGGATTCCGTCTGAAAAATACTTTTTTTTAATGCAATAGTAAGCAAACAAGCATACGTATCGCCTGATGTTAAGTGATTATCGCCGCTCATGGACACTTGCAACACCTGCGAAGTTACTACGCGACGTCATGTGCGTTGCCGGCTTTTGAGATGCTCTTTTTTTAAAGATTTATAACAGAAATACCCGTTTAGACTAATGTCTCTATACAAAATAATGGATGGTGCGCAATAAATAGCAGCGATAGTCGTTTCCATTCCTTAATGATGCATTACACATTGCCGGAGATCAAAACTAGTAAAAAACGATTATCCACAAATTGATTCGTGGAAGTCACGACCCTTAGCAGTGAGGAACACAACACCAAGAAGGGGCCTCTCTTCCAGAACGCATCCCTTAAGAGTTACTTGGATTAAGGTTTTAATCGATCCTGTAACTATTATGGCATGGTCGCTGCCTACTGTCTGATATGCTATAAGACCGTTTGTTTGGACAAGCATCATTGTTAAAATGTTAATGTGTACACAAAAAATGGAACATCGCGTATATAAGTGACTTAACTGCTACCAAATCTCTGTCCTATCTACAAACTAAAGGCTCTAGAGCCTCGAAACCTTTCGGCATTTCGAGTTTATTCGAGTTCGAGACTTTGTGTATAGTTCGCGCAGTGTCGGATCTGTGTCAAGCGTTCGCCCGCTCGAGGCGCGCGCCAATTACTCCGCGGAAACAACCGCTAACCGGCTTAAAGGGTTCCGCCTGTAAAAAACGATTTTGTGTAAAACCATAGTATAGAGTATGTGTCTTCAAGAAAAGCTTGAATGAAATGAATCCGGTAAATACAAAACCGTAAGGACGTTTAATGTGTAACCAGGATTAAGATGTCAACCAATTTGTAACGGCACGCAGCTACTGCACGTTCCGCCTAATCTACAACCAAATTATACTAAATTTAATGGGATAAACAATTAAATTTGTCGTGTGCATCGCTATGATGTCTCCTGACATTTCAAATCGGTTTTATTATGAACGAGCAGCACTGCTTCCGTTTCAATGTGAACTTAAATACGAGTTAATAAATACTTCTTTTATTTGTACAGAACTCTTGTTTTAAATTAACAACATTCTTCACTTTCTTTTAAAAGTTCTTATTAGTGTTGCCAAATTATTTTTCTGGTACGTTCGTCGTTTTAAATTAATTAGATTTCTTTCTTTGTACTCTTGTAAATTACGTATTATCTACTTAGGAGTATGAACATTTTTTGAGGAAATTTTATTTTGAATTGTATTTGTATTGTTATTTATAGTGTAGTTACAATGTGTATTCAATATTTACTTTTTATTTGAAGTTTTGTTACTGTACAATTTTTGCTCTTAGTTTGTCTTTCATCGTTGCCTGTTTTTATCTAATTTCCTCAAAGGTTAACTGGAAGAGATCCCTCATAGGGATAAGTTCGCCTTTGTTGTATCAAATTGTCTATGTTACTGTGTTTCTTGTATTTCTTGTGTTATTGTACAATAAAGCTTATACATACATACATACATATATCGGTACTAATATTCGTTTAAATCACGTAGTCATGCGACATAATGTTTACAAAATAATGTCACAATAAATCGAACAAGGAAAACCTTCTGCAAATGTTTTCATAAATAATTTAATAATTTAGTGATGTGATGGCTTAACGTCCGTTTGCTTGCGATATATATTTATTTAATACAAAACCTCTGTATTGCCATAAGTAAATCATACGCGATCATTCACAATAGGCGTCATAAGATGGCGCATTTCTTAAAGGGCAATAAAGTAGAAGCAGGCTGTTTGTGTGTAGAAAATAAGAGATACCCAGATGAACCAATTACCACAAAGAGACGAACAACTGCCTTTAAATATTTCGGAACAGCCAAGATGCTCACAAATATCTGATCACGTCTATATTTTCAATGTGTTAAAGTGCACGGTCAGATATTTTTGAGCACCTTGGTGGCTCCGATATATCTGATGTTGAATGAATATTACCTTTACTATCACTTTGAGACTGTAAAAATAACTCTAAGAGTGGCGAATTCATAAAGTTCCAACAAAACCAACTGCGGTCACGCGCCTGAATTGATCGTGTCTCCGAAGAATTTCTATGAACTCGACGTTCGTTAATATCTTTTGAAATTAATTTAAAATGTGTCTGTTTCTTACTATTAATATTTTTAACTAAAAAAGACAATAAAATCTAATTATATTGCTTCTTTTACATAGATAACGGTCAAGTATAGACCTAACGCAAAAATATCTAATGAGCCTCAGCTCTATGTTTGATTCTCAGTTTACGCTTATATCTAAAGCCAATATAATAATAATTACACACTACCATAAAAGTATACGTTCCCTTCTTAATTAAGGTACGAATAGAATTGCTCGCCTTATAACAATAATTATTTCGAATGTTGTGGTTATAGGAGCGGCTATGTTGGTGTTTCAGTTGGATAAAATTCTGATCTTTTGCTTTGGGTATTGCTGTAGGTACTGAGTGTACTGACGGATTTTATTCTAGATGTATTTATTTTTTAGTTTAAATATTGGATCAAGTACATAAGTATGGTTTTGTTCTTAAATATAAATTACCGTTCATAATAGTATTTTTTAAGTATCCGTTTGATAGAAACCAAAAAATACACTGGTTTGCTAATTTGCACGAATAAGAAGGTAAGGAAAATATCCTAACCAAGCTTCTTTACTTACGGGGAAAAACTTGGTATATTATTATTGTAATTATGAATAGTCTTAACCAGTTTTATAACCCACGTACAATTTATTCCTTTTATTACCTTCATATGATTATATGAATAATACATGAGGGTAGACAAATCTTTCATGGATTTACTTAACTACGTACTATACCTATAATGTGAACTCCACAAAAATCAATCAAACCAATTAATAGTTTGATTTGAAGGAGTATTCGCCTGACTAAAACCAGGACAGACTAAGTTCAGCATTAAGAGGCCAGTATACCTACATACAAATTCGGCCGATTTAGTTCAACTTTTTGCTTTGAGTTTTTATGGTTAAAACAACATTTTTACATGTTTTAAATAATACAAAAATTTAAAAATAATTTTAATTTAAATCGTCTTTCACCACTTTTAATCATCTTTTGATCAGCGAGATTCAAACACCTATCTGGTTTTCGAACTTATGGCTATCGAATCTTAATATAACATTTTTTTTCTTGTTCAGTATATACGGAATAAATGGAACACTTTTGAACATTTTGACACAAAATGATTGAGTGTAAAATTTAGTAAACTTTGGTAGAAATACACGAATATTAGTCAAGTTTTCTGGCTAAACAGTCATTTTTTTACATAAATAAATATGCATTTATAAACTATTGCAAAGCACGGATCTAATTCTAATCATTTATTAAATGTAATAAATCATTTATCAAATGTACTGTAGTCACACTACTATATATAGGTAAATTATAGATTGAAAGTTATGTCATATAATACAGAAAAAGTTAGGGCGTCTGCCGCGAAAGCAGTAGGTTGCTGGTTCGATCCCAGCCCTGCTCACCGGGGGTCTTGGTCACTTTTTCTGTAGTATATGACATCTCTTTCAATGTATAATGCATTTATAAAGTTAAGTTCATACTCTATCCAAATCTATAAATAGTGTTTATCTATCTCTAGTATTTTTTTTCTTAAACAGTACTTCAAATCACTCTACATCTCGCTATAAAATAGTTATGCGACGTAATCTCTGAATGCTCCTTCAGTCCGTTATCGTCCCGGTAGCGCCGCGTACCGGATAGCATCAATCCGACCGCGATCGGACCTAGCTGAGTTTCTTGCTGGAATCTTCTCGACTAGGTTAGGGGTAGCGAACCAGCAATAAAACTCCCAGTACCTCGATTTCTTACACACACCTCAGATTTGGTTGGACTCGGTCCAACAAATCTCTCAGGAGCGCAAACTCAGCAGAAGCATTCCAGAGCAGTAAATATCGTGTGATGCCGTGGAAAGATCCTGGCTTTTTCCCCAGGCTACCAAAGTTCAGTGCAGGAAGTCTCTGCCAGGTAAAAAATAAACTTAATGCTCATTGCTCATTCCGCTCTCAGAGCTCGTGGAGTGCGGTCATGTAGCTCAGCCCCTTAGAAAATATTGAGATTAGAAATTATTAGAAGATATTGACGACGAGTGACTGAGAGTGCAGAGGAACGTGTAAGTATTGGATATATTATATTATTGGATATATTGGGCCCCTTGTATGGTGGTGACCCTTTGGTATGCCTATTTGTTAAGATGTGAAAATGACGTTAAGACGTGTACATGTTATGTTTTCGCGAGTTACTGTGCAAAAGTCGTATCTCGCGCGTAATTAAACCATTGCCGGACTCTTAACTAACGTTTCAGAATCAACCGACCGTCTAACTACCACCCAACAGCTAACCAGAGAAAGATAACTAATATCGATAGTTAATTAATTTTCACACAATGTGATGTGACGTGCCACATCAAAGTTGTAAAATGTGGTTGGCACTTACATTTTTGCAAACCAACATCTTAGTGGAGCCTGTTCTATTTTGCTATTGTTCGGTATCGCTAGCGTTTCGCTCTCTGACAGACCGCGAAGCAGTGATCCGAGGCCTTGCCATGGTGTCTTAGCGCGATTCAGTTGAAGACCTAAACTGAGTCGCTTATATGGAAAACATGGACAACTGAGCCTAAACTGTTCAGATGTTCAGTTTAGGTTCAGTTTTTCACACAATGTGACGTGCCACATCAAAGTTGTTAAATTTGGTTGGCTTGGGGTCTTCGTCGTTATCGTCTCGTTAGCCTTTATAGTTTACTGGTCTCTGGATTTACTTAGAATATTCTCGATCCTGTGTCAATCCGACCAGAGCATCTTGAACCCAAGATTGTATGGATCCTTTGACACTCCGGTATTAATTATGGTGGTTGCTTAGTCAAGTAACACTGTCCAGTTATTAGTACTAATTGGTTTCGAAGGCCGAAATTAGGTTGCTTTGTTATTGATACTACGTTCTGTAATATGGTACGTAGGTAATATAACGGCTATCATGGATATAGAGGTAGTTAACTGACCAATCCGTAACATTACGGTAGCAGCATGAGTCCTCCCATTAGGTAAATTTGTGGCTGTTCCTAGCGACAAAGCCGACGTTATTAAGTACTGGTAAATTACAAGGAACACGTCGGAGACGTAATCTCAAGGAATTCAGTGAAATAATTAAACTACTAAACGATGAAGCTTGTACTTAGAGTAGACCACAGGCGTCTTGCCTGGCAACAAGATTGCTCGAGAAATTTGCCGGCTATCAATGAGACCAGGTGGCCTAGAGTGTATGGCGTTAACTGGGTAAGCTGAAGACCCGGGTTCTATCCCTGGCTTAGCATCCGATGGAGCTGGTCTTTTTCTTTAAGTTTGTGACATCTATTTCGGCTTATAATTTATATACTGGGTGCTTTCTTAAATAGAAGCAATTTTAATCGAAGGTAGTACTTGCCAAACTGAACAATGTTTGCTCAGCGACTTTAAAAAGTAACGGTTATTACAATTTAAAGTTTGTTAGAAGACGCAGTGTACTGCGAGAACTAAGCTTACTTATGTTAACGTACATTGAAAATACTATTTATTTTGTATGAAAAGTAAAAAACCTACAGAGTAAATAATTTTAAAAAGTGGTTTAACTAAAGTTGATAGGATTGAGGAGCACTAGCTACGATAACATGTATTGCTCCTAATGCAGGAAACACACCGGTATAGTAAAATTACTTTACTACTTCAATAACTAATCAATATATTTAAATGAATAATTTGATCTGTTTCAACAAAACAATTATTTAGTGAAATGTGTACTGTTTCATATAAATAAATATAAAAATATTATAAATGTGTTCAGATCAGTCTTTGTGTGTGTTTTTTATTTCTTTCTTTCACGCTAGAATACTTATCGACTTTTAATTTGAAACTGTTGAAACTTTCATAAGACCGAAGTTCTCAAAAGCTCGGTGTCTAAGATTTTTTGGCTTATATGTTCGTGTTGGACATAATTATTTCAAATTTTTGTTGTAAATTATGAGATTTTTTTGCTAGGTCAAGTATGGACGTTTCATTTTACCCCTAGTGTGCGGGTTAAAATCAAATGATCAGAAAATAAGTCTTACCGCTAATAAAGATATGCTTATTTTATATGCGGATTTGAACTGCATATTTATATTTCGCCTAAGCAACACAAAAAAAAATACATACTACCCAGTTGTTCTCAAAATCTTTTATATGAAATAAACTACTATATTCTAAAGCACATATGGCTCATATTTCAGCAGCAGATGCACTTGAGTGCAGCTGTTTAATGTATTTCCAACGAGCCGCGATGTCCGTGTAAATAGATGAGTTCAAACACATAAACTATTGTTTAATTTCTAAACATTACATCTTCAAGTCCTCAAAGGTTAAAATATAAACTTTATGTGAATAAGGTAATGTTTATTTTTCAGTAGCACCTGTTAGTCGAATGTAGGAGCTTGCTAAATAAACAGTTTTAATGTCCCAGGAATATGGATGGGCATGCTCATTGAGCGTCAGGTTACTATAATTGCATTAGTATACTGTATACTCTCTTGATGGCATAAATAAAATGTATTTGTATAATATATACAAGTGCATTTTAATAATTAACTCAGTTTAAAATGTACTTGTATAATATATACAAGTACATTTGAATAATTAACTTGCTGTATATACAATATGTATATATATTGTATGTACAGAGAGTTAATTAAGTATTAAACTAGTCTAAATGCTTGAAGCTTTAGGTATGGTCCCAAAGTTAGGCTTAGTAAACTGTGCCTTCAATGCATGATATAACTTTTTTCAAAACTGAAAATACCAGCGGGCGTTGCTTTGTAAGGGACTATTTAGTTTAAGGTCAAGTGAAATATTGACAAGGTGTCTTAAAACGTTGAAGAAGTTTGAAAAATTAGGTCTAGGTTTAGTCGAAAAAGTTGACCTTGTGAGTCGCCCTGTCTGAATTATTTCGTCCTAAAAATAGGATTTTGGGTCCTACGATGATAAAGGAGACAGAATTATTTACTTAAATGCACAAGACAAGTATCACATGGTTATCAAACGTCATGTCGTTAAACCCGAAAATCCGATCCGCACAGCTAGTCTAATATCGTTGGGCTTTTATTTTCTATTTCCGTCCTAACAAGTAAAGTGCAAAGATGTCACAGAACGTGATAGATGATAAAACTGCAACCATGTTCCTCCCAGGTGTGGATATAAACTGTGTAGTCGAAGCCCGATAAGATATATTACATGCTGTCCGTATATATCCGATTGCTAATATTTTTCATAATATTTAGGTAAAGGTTATATATTCTTATTGGTGAGTACGGTAGGTTGTTTGTGACATCAGACGCGGTATCTGATACTTTCGGGTGTGCTCGATCAAAGGAATCCAAAAGGGTTTATGTGTTAACGTATTTTTATGATGCTTGTTTATGTTACCGCTGAGTTGGTATATTTACTATATTTTTCATTCCTATTTTGTTGTCTAAAACATTTTACGGCGAGTTTCTTCAATTTTAGTTGGTTTTGTCTGGATGGTATTATTTTTAGTAGTCAGTAGGGTTAGCATGGTTGCCATTTTATCGCTTATCACGCAATGCGTCACTTTCGCACATACATACTTGTTAGAACGTGACAGCAACGTCGGTAAACGATAAAAACCCGACCATCATAGACTAGCTGGTATAGTTAAGGTCTAAACTAAAAGTAGGTACTATGAAAATTTACTGTGCACTCTAATATTTGTGTTTTTATAAAAAAAAAACCTTGACTGTTCGATCTTGAGAGAATATTATGCGTTTGTTGATAGTATTTAATTTTAATTCTGTGCCATGCCATAAAAGTATATATATTTTTGATATGAATCACAATTCACACCAACGCGCCAAATACCGTTGCTAACGAAATGACAATAATGGTTGCGGAAATTCGCCAATCGCCGAAAGTGAAATGGAGTTTGAATTTAACACAAATTGAATTTCCCGCTCTAAAATTGAATGAATTGTCGTTTTATTTCAAAGTGTTAAATACGCTGGAATGTTATTGCATAAATATGAACAAGAATTGAGATATACCTATTATTGTATTTATGTTACTACTACAATGATGTACAGGTGTATACACTACTCTATCTATACACATATTATTAGTAGGTATTCTAATGGGTTCCGAAGTCGATGGTACTACCAACTCGCGTCAATAGCGATGGCGCCATTATAACAATTTGCCAAATTTTTTTGTTAATTATAGACAAACGAGTGTGTGAAGCAAAAAAGTTAGAACTGTTATTGTATCTGAAATAATAGTCAATGTGAAATTATGTTTATTATGTATCAAATAAACCTAAACTTTCACGATTCTCACACATTTTAAAATATACTACAACGCTACAATGTTTTACGCGACTAAGCCCCGTTGTAGTAAATTTTAAATTGTTGTTAAGTATTGTTAATATTTATTTATTTTAGCTTAAGTTTTGCATGTTATTTATAAAATTGTGATTCTGATCTTAGTTTCTTGATTATAATTTATATCATTTTATGTTTTGGGTTTAACATTATCTTATCTTATCTTAAATAATAAACATAATTTTACAAATGAGTACGTCAAATATAAACGAGATATTTTTTACCAACCGTAACTTCCGATAGCCAAATAGATTTTTGATTCAAATTGCCTTTACGAAACCCGAGGCATATATTAAGGCTGCTGGACCAATTCCAGTAGTTTCCAATCTATTGATAAACGAACTTCTATCTAACTGCCCTAGGCACGTGTGAATGAAGTTCTGAAGTGCAAACTGGCCGTATATGTATTTCCGTAAGCTGCGCGAGCGATGGTCGAGTTCATTTATGGAAACAACCATTGTAACGTGACCTCGCAACCCGTATCCCTATGCGTTATCAGAGTAGGTATGCACTTATACTGGATCACTCAGGTTCTCGAGAAGTTCGGGCTAGTTACGCGATTGGAATGGCACTGCAATGGCCCGGTCATCAATCGACGTCCTACCCCTCCATTTACACTCGACACCCATCGAATCTAGCCTCGAGAAACAACCCGTCCCTCACATCCCTACACTGATAGTGCAGGACAACGCTAACGCTTTTAGGTGTCTAGTTGATGGAGGCGTAGTTGTTCACTTTCAATTTAACTTTCTTAACTAAGGCGAAGTTTCGAATAGGGAGTATTGAATATTGGTTTTCCATTATTTGGAAGAATTTTAATACTATTTTGGGATTTTAGACGCCGGTTTTGCGGTCTTGGCTTTTCTGTGTGATTTACTTAATTTCATTTACTGTGACTCTCGGTAATTTTCTAGTATCTAAACTTTAGGTTATGCTTCTAATTACCAAAGTCATCCATTATAAATCTCTAGCCAAAAACTTCTGCATGGACTAAGATTAATAGTTGTAAGTCTTAATCAATACTGATGTGATTTTATAAATCACTGGTTTTTATATTGGCTAAAAGTCGAAGAAGTGTTTGGTATTCGTTTATCCCTTAAAGTCCAAATTAGTCTTTAATATTTTTTAATTCAATTTTAATTGGCATATTTCTATGTACACATGTGATCCTTAAACAACTCTTCGAGAGAACCAAAAAAACAAGCCAATGTATTCCTTAAAATAAATGTGCCGCATTAGCGCAAAGCGCCTCATATTTGGCCGTCCATAATGCATGTCTCCAAGTTGAAATAAAATTCCGCATTTCTACAAATGCCTACATCGTGTTGAGTGCATTAACGCATCAAGGTAATGTGGGGGCTATAACTTATGCCGTGTGTACTTGCCCTCATGATAATAATATTTATGGTTCACGTTTTGTGTGCTCGTATGAAAAATCTTGCGGGTTTTTACGACTACAATTTTTCGTTGAAGAAATTGTTTAAGGCAGTACAATTTTCCGTTACGACTGGCTGGGCAATATTGAGTGGTAAATTTTAATTTTATATTTCATTTATGTAACCAACCAAAGTAACCGATATAGCTCTCCGAATCGCTAAACTTAAGTGGCAGTGGGCGGGGCACATTGCACGTAGAACCGATGGCCGTTGGGGCGGAAAGGTTCTCGAGTGGCGACCGCGTACCGGAAGGCGCAGCGTGGGTAGGCCCCCCGCAAGGTGGACTGATGACCTGGTGAAGGTCGCAGGAGTCCGCTGGATGCGGGTAGCGCAGGACCGGTCATTGTGGAAATCTTTGGGGGAGGCCTATGTCCAGCAGTGGACGTCTTTCGGCTGAAATGATGATGATGATGATGATGATTTCATTTATGTAGTGCAGTTGGGATTAGCTTCCTACGACCCAATGTCCTATTTATAGTAGGTACTAATTCAATAAAATCATTGGCATTGACAAATTGGCATATAAATGAATTACGTAGATTTGTGTTAAAATAGATGTGAAGTTAAATAAAATAAATAATTGTAACACTTCCTTTTTCATTTATTATTCTTGCATCAGCTTTTTTAGTATGGAATTTGACAGCTGGCTAGTTAGTTAGCTAGCCCCGGGTGGTGCAGGTGGCGCTTATAATGGCATACGAGTAGGTCCACAGTCTAGACGTCATGACCTCATGACTTAAGTTCGGGTTGAGTGATTTACTCAATTAAATTGGTACTTATTCTATTTAATTACTAGTATTTTAAAAACGAAAATTTTGTCGTTTTAAAGATAACATTTAATTTAATAATTTACGTACCTACTTATGTTGTTGGAATGGCTGGTAAAAAAACTTTATAGCAATAAGTTCACCTATTTTACACTTTGTACAGCGAAATTTAATGTATGAATTAAAAAATAAATAAATAATGTGTAGGTTAAGTATTGCAGAAAATTATAATATTGTGTCGAAGTGATACAAGGCATGTTTTGGGAATTAGCTGGTGGAAAGAAAAATTGGGCCAGAAAGCCTACGAGTATGTGTCACCACAATTTATTCTTTATTAGTAAATTGCCACCGTTTCCTAGTAAGTTTTTGCGACGGTGTAAGAATCACGTCAACCTCGAAAAACCCTATAGTATATTTCTATATGAAACTTTTGTTAATTATTGTATGTTTTTTTTGACAAGCTTACACAATTTGACCTAGTTCCCACGGTAAGCTCAATAAGGCTTGTGTTGTATTACTTTTAATACACCTTTTTGAGTAGTAAATTAGGTAATAAATCGTTTTATACACCGTTTTAAAATTTATTTCTAGCTTTCTTGGCCCTAGTGCAGTAGATTCCATACTAGCGATCGATTTTACTTACTAAGAGGTATCACTTTCTTGATCGTTGATACAGTTAATTTCTTAATGAATCTTAATGGCATTAGCACCTTATCAGCTAGCGACAAAGTGGCACCTTTTACTACAAACGATCGCATTTGGTCTTATCATATCGAAATGAAATAAGCGTATTTCAGCGTATATTACAAACTTTAGGTAATGGCATTATTCATAAATGCACATCCAACACGGTTTAGCGAAATGATTTGTATTTGGTAGAAAGGTAGAAAACATAACTGAGCTAAAACGTCTGTTAACTTTCTTATGAATAAGGGGGTAAAAATAAATGTACACTATATATTTTATATTCCTTTATCATAGCTCATAAACCATAAATTGTATTCGTTTTAATTTCCCTATCCCCGCTGCTTTTGCAAACATAAGAAAAACAATGGCGGAGCGAGGTATGTAATTACGGTAGTTAATTTATTCAAAGCGAACTAACATTTGCTCTCAATAACATTAAGCCTTCATAGTGCTCTCCTGTCCTTACGGACTAAATGCAGCCATGTGGCAAAGCCATACCAATCTAAACTTTAACAGCAGTAGCTAAAGAATTAAATGCTTTGAAAAACAAACTCAACTCAAGTCACAATGGATATATTTGACAAGCTTTTAGAGATAACTGCCTTGAAACGTTTCCTTTGTCCTATTATTCATATTGTTTCACTAGACTGTGAATAAGACCGTTATTTTTTTTTCAAATTGTGATTTATTAATGCAAAAGGAAGGTATCTTCACGCCTGTAATAATGTAAAAATCTCTACAAAACCTCACACGCTGGCAGTAAATAATACTGACTAACCTAATATTCATAGTTCGGTTTTCCAGGTTCCAAGCATGGTTGCCATTTTATCGACTATCACGCCATGCGTCACTTTCGCACTTACATACTTGTTAGAATGTGACAGCCTTGGTGATAGGCGATACAAATCCGACCATAATATACTTATTTACCCAGATAAGGATATTAGTTAGTCATCTAGGTACTTTCAATGTTGTAGCCAGGTATAGTGTTCGGCGTTCAGGGGTTATAATGATAACACAAGAGTGGAGTGAATACTGAATACTGAATCTATTGGTAGAAAGCGCTGGTCTTATATACTAAAGTTTTAACAGGCTTAATCGAGTGGAAGTTATGGCAATGGTCATAAAACCATTGTATAGTAAATTACAATAAGTCAAGGTTTATGGCATCGTTAACTTAATGTTCTGTAAAGTAGTAAAATACATATATGGGAGATCAGCTGCATCAAGTATCAGCTGATCAGCTGTGTATGGACTGTGAGTACACTACAGCTTTCCCGTTTTTTTTGAGACAAAAAATATACATTTATTATTATTTTTTGGCTTAAGTGAACTTATATCTATGGTATACATATTTGTTCTTAAAATTATATTTTGGAATATAATATAAATCTTAATGCTATCTAAAATACAATTCGCTTACATTCTAACATTACATGTCCCTTATATGGTTATGAAATACATTGTTGCATTATCATCTTTTTACTTTTATTGAAACTGTTAATATGATATTTGTTTGTTTGTTTTATTTGATTATGTGCGACGTTTTGCACCTCTCGTTTACTCAGTTTAATATGGTGCTGTAATTTAATCTTATTCATTTTATTTGCTACTTAGTTTTGTTCCTAGTACTCCTAATTTTACTCGGATACGATCTTTTTTACTAACTTGCTATGCACAAGTAGACACTCTACATTATATTCTTTTCATGGGTAAACATATGCCATAGTTTTATTATTGGCATTTATACTAGACTTTACGGTCGCGATCCGTGGAAGTCAATCACTAATGAGCCATAATACCAATGCTGCATTGTGACTTATGTAAGCTTCTTCGTGATACTTGTCACTTTTCTTTTCAAGAGTACAGAGCGCATTTTCGCGCATTTGGCCTTCGCATTTTTGCTCTGCTTACATTTTATTTATTAACACAGGCAGTTCATTTAACACTTCCATGTGTCCAAGGGTCGTCACGGTTGGTTCTCGACCGAACCATGATCCGATTTCCAAGGATTCTCATGCCTCCTTTGTGTCCTGATATACCCTGGCTACACCGTATCGCTCAAGGCCGCCTATCGGGCCACCGAAGATGCGATAGGCATATTTTTTAACAATCACATTATTTCTGTATATTTCCCCATCATTACCGAAATTCATTCAAAATTCAATCAAATATTTCATCATACCATGAAATCTTTAACATATAAGAATTTCAACAACTCTTAGGTGATCAAGCTAATCGTTCTTTGAAAAACGTATCTGTTTCAGTTTCGCCATTTTTCATTTAAATACCACTCGCAAACCAATGTACCTACCTAAATTATTATTTTATCTTAACACCATTTCTAAACAACAACAAACTTCAATTCCAAACTACATAATTATTACAAAACTACTAACGATAAAATTAAATGTTAAACAAACCTGCATATCCCTATGCCAACACAATAAATTCGTCTTTACTTTTACATATTGTCACGATCTTTACTTTCTATTTATTCGTTAAATTGTCACTTCCATGTATAAAATTTTCAAATCCGGTACATTAACACGGAAAAAGAAACAAAACCATATAAAATTCTAACTATAAAAATCCTAACTTTTATTAAATAAACTAATAAAACAATAAATCTAGCATATGGTTTAAAATCGAAATCAATTGTAGCAAACTGTTATAAGTATTTGAAATTGTATTAAAAGTATTCTAAATGTTACCTGATGTTCTCTAAACTTAATTGCATTATAATAAATTTTAAATCATCTAAGTCAGTACACATAGGCTACGAAATTTGAGATTAAATGACAGACGTCGCATGCCAATCCTTATATGGAGGGTATGCGGCGCTGCCACCGGGACGATGCGCCTTATTTGTAAATTGTAATATCTTATCATGTTATATACCTACGTTTGAACTTATTAAATTCTGAAAATAACAAGACGTAAACAAATTCGTAACTTTTGAATATTGGTCATAATATTCTTATGAATTTAGATGGTACGGAAATATTCACATTGCTTACAACAATAATTGAAGTTGGTTTAACACAGTTATGCTTAAATTGTACCTCTTAACATCATATGGTCGTTGTTGGACACCGGGGGTGGTAGTAGCGACGGCTCTAGTGCTGGTGACGCGCTGCAGGTGCTGGGTAGTAGCGGTGGGGCTGAGGCTCTTCCTAGACGCTCTGCTCTGCCTTGTTGGTATTGCGTATTATCGTGGCTACTGCTTGTCGCTCAATCGGGTTTGCGTTCGCTGGTGCAGCGAAGCTGGCTGGCTGGCTGGGCGGCTGGCTAGCTGGCTGGCTGGCTGGCTGGCTGGCTGGCTGGCTGGCTGGCTGGGCGGCGTCTAAGCTGGGGCTGTCTCGAGCACCCCGCTGGTAGGGTCACCATTTAGCGTCTATACTAGGGCTGCCTCGAGCAGCCCGCCTGGCAGGGTCGCCATATAGTGTTCGGCGTTCAGGGGTTATAATGATAACACAAGAGTGGAGTGAATACTGAATACTGAATCTATTGGTAGAAAGCGCTGGTCTTATATACTAAAGTTTTAACAGGCTTAATCGAGTGGAAGTTATGGCAATGGTCATAAAACCATTGTATAGTAAATTACAATAAGTCAAGGTTTATGGCATCGTTAACTTAATGTTCTGTAAAGTAGTAAAATACATATATGGGAGATCAGCTGCATCAAGTATCAGCTGATCAGCTGTGTATGGACTGTGAGTACACTACACAGGTACTTTAGATGTTATTTACAGTAAAAGAACTTGGTCTGAAAGGTGACATCACCCTCTTTGCGGACGACACTAGTCTGTTCTATTTTGTAGAAGAATTTATTTATCTTATAGAAGTCTGGGGTTCTGCTGCTAAAACCAATCTCGAGACTCTCCAAATAGTACAAAACAAACTAATCAAACTACTATTCCATTATGACCCTAACCAAAACACTATATAACGAAACAAACATCTTAAATGTATCCCAATCTTACATGTATTACAATTGTATTTTAGTTCGAAAAATAATGAAAAAAGACATCTATCTCATCACAGCTAAAATTTACTAGAAAACATCAAGTGCAAAAAATGAAGTATACTTTACGAAGGATCACAATTATTCAATAAACTTCCGAAAACTATCAAGGAAACGTATATATATACGAGTACGTAGGTAGTATCCGTAAAAAATAAAAATAAAAAATTTCGCCATAGATAAAAAGTTATGAAGATTTCTTTTTTTACTTTTAAACTTACTAATTCACGGAAAGGTTTACGATTTCTACTTGAATCAGCTGGTTCTCCGGCCCTACTCACCAATATGCTGGCCGCACAATCGGGTTTTTGCACTCTTTGCGTTGTCTTCAAAATTCCCTGTAAACCCGACTTTTTCAATCTTTTGCAAGTATTAATATTCTTCCTAAGAAATACTGGTAAATGGTAACTTGAAAGAAATATCCCTAAACATTTTTCAAGACGCTCCACATTACAAAATTTTATGTGGTTTTTAATGGTAATAAGTAATAACTTTTTTTTTATTCACGATTAGGTACTGAGCTTGTTTTGTCTGCACTTACAAATTTTAGTTTTTAGTTTCCTAAGGACAATGTGTAATTTTGCATGCAGATTCATATACATAAATACAACGATAATAAACTGCATAAGGTGTCGTTTTCTTTCTACTTATTATAATAAAACATACTATGGTGAAACCGTTGCCGTACTGGGTTCTATTTATATAAAAAAAACCATGTTGGCCCGCGACTTCGACTTAACTGTCATAGTATGAAATAAATGATAGCATTGAAGCTATCATTTGGCATAGTTTTCATAAGTATTGAGGAAATGGATCAGAGGAAGTGCCGATGGTCCTTACCAACTGCCGCGAGGCCGCGGGCCGTGCGCTTTATCAGTTAAAATCATTTTAGAGTAAAGTTTAATCATTTTTTTAGGGAATAGTACATTTCGATGCTAGTGCGGAAAGTATGTCATTACTGCACGAGTCCCGAGGTATCTGCCACGAGCCGTAGGCGAGTGGCAATACTCGGGACAAGTGAAAAATGACATATCCGCACGTGAATCGAACGACGTTTTTCAATACAGATGCGAAAAAAATTAAAATACATACGAATTTAAAGTTTTTTATTATTTCCGTGACACGATTGTAATACAGTTGGTATATTAAGAACATCTTCAAAATGTTTATCTTATCTTCTTTACTTTCTCATTTTCAATCTCATAATAATTATTTCTCATAAACAAAATAATAAATCGCATGTGACAAATCGTATCGTCATGTCTTACAGGCCCTTCGAACATGTTTACCTGATTGAAAAACGCCTCTACTTTGACTGACGTTTCGTAGGCTCTGTTCCGTTTCATACACACAGATTTATAAGAACTGTTTTCAATGTTAATATTTTTAATGAATGATCATTAGTATGATGAAGAAGTAATTATTGAAATATGAAATATCAATATCTTTAATATTATTGCGTTAATAGTAGGTATTTAGTTTTATTACGGCTCGGTAAAGTTAACGAACAATAATACTCTTCGGTCAGCAGTCATGAATTGGAACACAACTAAATTTAAAAAGATTGGAAAAGTAAAAAGCACTAGTTCGCAAAAACAAACTTTGCGCACGCAAAACAGCCAAAAAAAGGGCACTTTTTGAGCAACTGTATTGAAAATTCGTATTCCGTTCAGTACTCCAAAATTTGTTTTTTTTTCTCGCAAAAACAATCGTAAGTAAAGGTTGTTTTGTTTGTAGTGGCAGTCATTTAACTTATCTTGAATTTGACTACTTTTTAATTTTATTATGGTCTAGAGCCAAACCACGTTATCTCTACCGAGGAAATGAACCGTCAAATTTTAAAGTGTTATATTCAACGTCAAACTTCTATGAAATTATGACGTTTACTTAACACTTTCACATTCTGTGCTATCAAAATCTAGGAAACTTAGCATAGACGGACTCTAGTGTACAAGGTGCTTTCATAGTGCTACCGCAACATGCTAAACCAAAAGGTCGTATCTTCATTCGAGCTTCATAATGACATTCGCTCTTTTGGATTCTGGCAGTGCTTCTGTCGGCATCTTTTTCGTTTTTTGTAATCAGGATTTGATACCGGATATGCCCTTAAACGGATCACCAGCATGTTGGTTACACCCTGTATATATCTATGTATTTTACAAGTAACAATATTTAAACAAAAACCAAATTAAAAAAAAAATTTTATATTAAAAATTAATCCGAAAAGAAAAAATATATAAATAACTAACTTAATTATAACGCCATAAAATTTAAAATACTCGTACAAATTATACAAACTCACAAAATTATTCTTTAACTAGTATAACTTTTTACCTTTACTCATAGTTATAATTGGATCATAACTCTGTGTATTACTTGTTTTGGTGTTATCATCGCTGACTGCATGTATGGCGCGTGCTCAATAGATGTTCGAGACTATTATTTATTCTGTAATTGAAGTATCCTTTTTAGGGTTCCGTAGTCAACTAGGAACCCTTATAGTTTCGCTCTGTCTGTCTGTCTGTCCGTCCGTCCGTCCGCGGATAATCTCAGTGACTGTAAGTACTAGAAAGCTGTAATTTTGTACAAATATGCATATCGGTCACGCCCAGGGACCGGAACCGGTTACCATAACCCGGGTTTTTCATAAGGTTATTTTAAAGGTTGTTTTCAAAACACCTCCAATATGGTTAACTCATGATACGGAAACCTTAATCATTCGGAAACCTTATCGGTCCAGTTAACCCCAATTAACCTCTAACCAGTAACTAACCGCAATGAATTCTGTTAGTGTTTTAATCTGTTTTGAACAGTTCAAACGAAAGTAATCTTTATACGCCCAGGAATTAGACTTAATATTGAATGACCATGGCTAGGAGTTAGGACGTTGTCGCTCGCTGTGGAACCAGGTTTGTTTTGCTCTTAGTGTGGCATCGTTTCTTTATTTCCTTACTATATTTAGGCTAGCCTAACATTTTTATTATCATACATAGAAATGAAAGCGGCGTGAGCGTTTGTTTCTACTACGCTCAAGTTTATTTATTTTTCTTGTAGTTAATCAGTCAAATATAGGTAGTCGTAAATAATCATCATACATGGGTAACTTAGCGCAATTATTCTGATATTATTTAAAAACAAAACATAACTATTAGTCTCAGATTACGAAGCGATAAAATTCAGCAAATAGTGCTATTTTGTGAGTACATCTTGTGACGGCTGTCGGTAAAGTTAAAACTTTTTAAAATCTCGACATTGTTATCCTTTGTAAAACCAACAGCTAATTACCTGCACGAAATAGTACCATAAAGAACAGGAGATATTTTATTAATAACAACAGTATTCCTTTGGCAATAAAGTTCAAATTGTTATAGCATGCACTCAACGTATAACCTTTTGAAATTAAGAACCGAGGCGTGGTCAACCAGGTGTCTGTTTATTTTTCATAATTAAAAGTTGATTTGATTATTGTAGCTTGTGTTAAATTTTGCAACTTACGTAGGTAGATATTAAAAAAAGTGGGAACAGATTTCTTATCGATTTGAGGATATTGTGCAAGCTTCAGTCGCTATGCTACCAAGTACCGGCAACGTTAGCTACACTGTATTCTATTCCCGATATTTCTTACAATCGACAATTGGCCTACTTTTTGGATTTTTAATGCATTTGGATTCTTGAATTTTTAATCCATGCTTAGTTCATACACTACTCAACTACAGCAAAAATAATATAATAAATACCACCCTCTAACTAAGACTTGCAAAACACGCTACCGGAGGCCTATTGCATAATCAGTTGTAGCTTGTAATATTAGCGGAAGTCTCTTTTCAATCCCTTTTATTAGAAAGAGAGTTCCGCTAATATTTTAAGTTACAAAATAAATTATACAATTGTATCCAGGTGGTCAGATCATATTTCATTTCTAAAAGGTTTTATGTGAAATGCGTCCTATTCCAATTTGACCCTTATTCTTAAGACAGTAAATTTGTAATTTATATTTCAGGTTTTTGTATTACTGTATTTCATTTTCTGCAGGTAATTAGCGATTGGGTTTAACAAAAGACACTACAATACTATTCATAGCAGATAAGTTTCAAGTGGAAATCGTGATTTTAAAATGTTTACATTATAAAACGGTGAATAGTTTTTATCTTTCCTTAATTTCTCACATATGCGTCAAGAGTGATAATGCGACAATAAAAGTCTGGTTTATTACCAATCTTAATACGATTTTGCCGGCAATTACTTTCTTTTCTTTTCTGCGTAGCCAAGATGCCAACCGCTCACGCTCACTCGCTAATGAAATGCAACTGTCATTGTCACGCTAATAAGAAAGAGAGATAGAGAGAGGTAGCTACGATACATTATTAAGCGTGAGCGATTGGCATCTTGGCTACGCACGCTGACGTCTGACGTGTTTTCACTTGAGACCGCTATTTGCTACCATTGGCAAAACAAAAGTATGTATTTGAGTTAATTGTAAGCAAGTGCAGCAAGCGGTGCTCCAAATGATTATGACATACTTTGATATTGGATACTTATTATTATATTATTTTTTCGTATCTCGTATTATCGTAGTAATGAGCAAAATTTGTATAATCGTACGAGTTTGAGATTAGGGCTCCCGATTACAAGAGTACACGCTGACACGTGGCTCCGTGTACACGAGTCGTGTCTTAATTACACGTGGCCTAATGGCATGTTCCAAACAGGGCAGAAAACCGGTATCGTGTGTGACAACGACATTTACAAGACGCTTCTGTAATGTGTTTAAATTAATTTGAAAATGTACCGACAATAAATGAGTAATTAAACATCTATAATTTATTTTATTACATTACAATATCGCATCTCGAGATACTCTGGGTATAACTTTTTTAAGTAGGTATATTCACGGAAATACTACTAAAATTACAGTCTTTCTCCGGGACCACGGGGGCAATGTCGCCCTTGAAACGTCGGAGGTTTGTTTTCAAAGTTTATACACGATTAAGCCCCGTTTTCGTAAATTTATAATACTAAAATTATAATAACAATATCTAATTATATACAAAATCTAACAATGAACAAGAGTTTTCTACTGATTTTATTTCCTTTAAGAACTCTCATATTTATTTTATTTATTTATTTATTTTATTTTATTTTAATACATGGAAAACCAACAGCGCTACATGTGTATATATATACATGTGTATATATGTACAGGAAGAATAATTATAATATAATTTGATGGCCATAGAGTTACAATTTTTTTTAAGCTATTGCATAGCTTCTATCGCGGGCCTTGAGCGCGGGGACCGAATCCAGAAATTCCGTAACGAAAAAAAACCTGACGCTCCCCACTCCGACGGACCGAAACCGACTTTATTCACTTTGTTACAAAGTTCTTTATCGAGGAAAGGATATATCTCCAAACGAATGTCGCTAAGTGTCATATTCTATACAAAATATTGAGGACAGTAGCTCTTATTACCAGAGATACGGCGATGTCAAACGTCAAAATAAACACTATTATTATAGTCCCGCCAAAATCAAATATGTTAGTCGCAAACTTATGTTTCTTATTTCAGTTATCATAAACCTATAGTTTCAATGATAAATATTCCTGAATAACCAACAGCTACTGTAAGATAATAAAACCCACATATATTGTAAAATAATGTTGACAACTTTTCTATCAAAAACATTGAATTTGAAAATGAATAATGATCCACAAGAGTCTACAATAAAATATGGGACCACCATTGACGCGGTATTTTCTAGGTATTTAGAGGATATTAAGTCGCAAACTTATGTTTCTTATTTCAGTTATCATAAGTTTCAATGATAAATATTCCTGAATAACCAACAGCTACTGTAAGATAATAAAACCCACATGTATTGTAAAATAATAAAAACATTTTAAACAATATTAACTTTTTATTTGTTAAATAATAGAAAAATTTGTTTTCTTATCGGTCACCACGCTCAAAAAGTGTAACTTGAATTAATATCAAAGAAAAAGAAATACTGCATGAATAAAATAAATAAATAATTATAATTGCATAAGTTGATACAAAATGATATGCAATAGCTTTACCGCGGCAGTCCCCGAGTGCCACACGTATTTTTTGAAATAGTTTTAATGTCTGATGTGTCGGTATTTAGATCGTGTTTATATCGTTTTTCCCTTCCTTTCATTTTAAACAATTCTATATTATGTTTTACGAATATACACATAACAAATACATATAAGGATGGCAAGGGTAGTATACTTTTTTAAATAATGGCTTGCAACTATCTAGGTAATATGCTCCACACAAAGATCTTACTCGTAAACACTTTCTTTGGGCTAAGAAAACCTTATCAGCATCTGATGAGTTGCCCCATATTATTATTCCGTAACAGATTTGCGACGATACATAACCGTTATAGGCTGCCGTTGCTGCCGCCTCAGAGACGGTTGCTCGCAGACGATACAAAATATAATCTACTGGGTACAAAGGGTATTAATATGGGCTTTCCAATTACAAAACTTATCATTCTTAATTCCTAGAAAAACTGCACTTTCCGTTTCATTAAGTTGTACTTACACCATTAAAATCGGCAGATAATCTAATTGATTTGCTATTATAAGTTTGAAATTAAACCAGTTGTGTTTTGGTTAAGTTAACTTTGAGATTATTATTTTCTAACCAATTTGTTACATTTGTTAATGTAGGTACATGTAATAATATTTCATAGAGAACCATCTGTATTTTCTTTAATTACTATGGTTGTGTCATCTGCAAATACTGCAAATAGTATAGTGTCATTTTGTGTGGGGCCAGGTAAATCGGTGATGTAAAGTAAAAACAAATACGGCCCTAGTATACTACCCGATGGCACGCCGCATGTGTTAATGATGAACGGCGAATTATACGTTTTGTTAAGGTTTTTAACTATTTTTGTAACTTCTACACATTGTCGCTGTCCATTGAGATAGCTTTTTAGCCAACAGTACGCTTGCCCTCTTATACCGTATTTAACTATTTATATTACTTTAATAGCAATGTTTCATGGCACCCTAGATCCATAAAGCCATCCAGGATCTAGATTTCTGCTCATTCTATGCATTCGTGTACATACACACAGAAAACATAGAAAAGCGGAAGTGTTTACCGTGACACCAATTAGTAGGTATAGGTATCGGGATACAAAGTATCAACTCAAAATATGTGTAATAATAATTTGACTGGATTACGTAAATTGTAAGAATATTAATGTAAAATACCAGACCAAGATAATATAACGCATCGCGGCTTAGACATTGCCGAGATTCATTGTTTATGTGGAACCGATAAGGGCAATAACAATAAGCCTGCACTCGGTCGGTATTCATCTTTGTGCACTTAAATGTCATTGTCTCATGAGAGTAATTAGTAAAAACAATGCAAGTAAAGTTTTTGAAGCAGGAATTTCTAGAGCTGCTTTCAATATTATCATTTTAAATTGCCATAATTTTTATAACGATACCGTCCGTAGTCTGCACGTGCAAGGCCATTTTTTTGTTTTATAAACGAGCCTTTGTTAATATGAGCACGTCGGCTCCAAAAGCTAATCCTAATAATTACCTAACTACTAGATGTGGAAACTTAAGTGGCGAGTTGGCTATATGTTCAAAGTTTAGTGACACCTCTCTACCCCCAGCCCTCATACTGGTGTTGCTCTCGAGCTCTCTTAGATGTCGCTTTTTGTGGGGGCCCATCTTATGTGGGCGAGTCACCGTTTGCCGTAAATTAAATTTATTACCATTTTGTTAGGCAGACGTCTGATTTTATTCTCTATAATACAGTATTTAGTCAACCACCTTCACCTAATAGACCAGTATATTTTAGTTTCCATTAAATCTCAATAGTCTATACACCCTGGCGGTGCTGCCTCTGCATCCCATAACTCGGGCAGGTGCATCATTCGCTCGGTGTACCCCTTACATTTCATTAAATTGTCTCAGCGTGTTGGCTTCGGCTCCGCGTACGCCTCCCAAAGATCCGGAACACAATTGTTCCGTGATGGGAAGACCTACCTATTATGAAGATTTAAGACAAAAGTGCGATATTATTTTTTACTATCGTTGTAGAATTGTTTTTGCTGAATATTTTGTATTTTGATTGTTGTTCACATTGATCATAATATGTACTACGAGTATGTCTAATTTTTTGTTTGTATCCCTACTTTTTATTTTAATTATCATGCACTGTTACTTTACACGCCAAGGGGCCTTACCATGACGTCTTAACGTGATTCAGTTTAGGGCCTAAACTGAGTCGCTGCCATACAACTCAACACAGGTTCCTTACCTGAACCTGAACCTTAACTGAAATGCGTTAAAGGGCATTTTCAGAAAAAAGTGCACCCTTTTAATGAAAATGGGTCCTCAATTTTCCATAAAAAAAATTTTTTGTCAGGTTTGTAACGGCCCATACGAAATGTATGAAAAAAATGCGTTACAAAGCTGACAAAAAAAACGGGACACTATTTTTCTTGTTTCCAATAGTAATCGTGATTCTGGTTACAAAAAACCCAAAACTTCCTATATTCAAAAAGAAATGAAAATGGTACCCTATTTTTGAAAATGCCCTAAAACGTTATGGTAACGGATAAGGATGGGTTAGGTCCGCGTGTATTTAAGATCTGTTTCTACGAGTACCACGGATACTCGGATCTAAATTACACGCGAGCCCGACTTGTAAACTTGGCTACCTAAGTTGTTTAATTATCATTGCACGTGCAGTATTAGACCTATTCGTTCCTACTACAATGGTTTTGAATGTTTTGATTAAATAACTTAACAAAAAATAACCGACGTTAGTCGTAAGACTCGTAAGAGATATTCACTAAATTCGTTGAACAAGTTAAATCCGTCAAAATAAACACTACGAATAACTTTAAATCACAACATGCAAGCAAACGTAATGATGTTGCAGTTTCATTAATAGCAATTTTGTTTAGTACTACACTTTTAATTTTCGAAAGCTTAAGAAATTCACGTAATTAATAGAAGTATATTTATTTATTATAACGTGAATTGAAGTTGTAAGGTATGACATTTTATTTGATGAAATAAGCTAGTTCAATCTAACGGGTTGTTGTGTATTTGAAGAAAAATAAGAAATTATTAACACGTGCCGTCGCGTTGCCGTCTTCGCTTTAATTTGAAAGTGTAAGACGTAGAAACCGCTTGTTATTATTAATACAACTCTAGTGTAACGGCTTATAGTTCAAAATTGATTGAAGTGACAACTATGAAACAAACCTGGGTTATTCTACCTGTTGGACCCAAAAAACAGTGCAAGATACAAATGTCCTAAGTACGAGGTTTTTATATGTCCTTTACGACATTTCTATCGTTCACTGTTGACACGGAATTGTCTTTGCCGATGCCAGCCTCTACTGTTATTAGATATTGAATCTAATTTACTTACACGTAAAGAGTATAATCGTTTGTTATAATAAGGTTAACAGTAACCTAAAGAAAACCCCAAACAAAAACCCTATCGGGATTGGGTTTTGCAGTTAACCGGGTTATGGTTACTGTTACAGCAACATTTCGCTTACCGTTTGTATTCGGTTACTGAATGTTGCTGTTACAGTATCATTGGGTAACAGATATGATTAGGTAACCAACTCGATAGGCTTAAGCCTAAAGAGGGGTTTTCCGGTCCCTGGTCACGCCAACAAAGTAGTAAAATAAAAAGTGGTTATAATTTCTTTTTTAGAGTACCTCCCATACACGTAAAGTGGGGTGTGATTTTTTTTTCGTTTCAACCCTAGAGTGTGGCATATAATTGGATAGGTATTTGTAAAATAATGAGGGTTTACTAAGAACAGTTTGATAAAGTTAATATTTTCGGAAATAATCGCTCCAGAAGTTTAAAAAAATGTGTCCCCCCCTCTAACTTTTGAACTATGTACAAGTTAAAAAATATGAAAAAAATTACAAAAGTAGGACTTAATAAGAACTTTCTTGGAAAATTATTTTGAACTTGATTGGTTGAACGGTTTTTGAATAATTTTACAAAATAATTTCTGAATTAATTTTCGTAATTTAACTGTATATGCAAACACTTCTTTTATCTTCAATCAATCAATCAATCAATCAATCTTGAGTGCTTAATTTATCATCCCACACGTATCTTCCTTCTAATAAGAAAATAATGAGTCAAATCGATTTACGCGATCAAAAGTTACCTCCGAAAACCCAACATACATTCAACGGCCTCCTAGCCTAGTTGGTAGTGACCCTGCCTACGAAGCAGGAGGTCCCGGGTTCGAATCCTGGTCAGGGCAATTATTTGTGTGTTTATTTGTTCCTGAGTTATGGATGTTTTCTATGTATTTAAGTATTTATATGTATCTGTCTATTATATATATCGTCGCCTATAAGTACTCACAACACAAGCCTTATTGAGCTTACCGTGAGACTAGGTCGATTTGTGTAAGATTGTCCCATAATATTTATTAATTATTGTTATTATTATTTATTCATAACCCGTCTAGTTTATATAAATTAGTAACCCAATTGCCCGAGAGGTGGCACTGTGGTCTACTTCGCGCTGTCCGGAGTTGATGGGGTCGGGACGGGTGTGATCGAAAGTATCATCGAATTGTTAATTATAATTAGCATATTCAGCATGGTATCTATTAAAAGTTTAAAACACTTTTTAAGGTAGCCTTTTGTGACGGACGGTAAACTGCGGAACCCTACTCTGAGCATGGCCCGACATGCTCTTAGGCGGTTTTTTATGTTATAATTTAGTGCCTGTAAGCTCATAATAATATTTTGTTAATTGTTAATGTTTTTATCTCGTGTAAGTGAATTGTAAATTCCTTATGAGATTTAACGATCTTAAACCTTATTTTAAACTTTCTTTTTTAAATAACTTCTGTGACATGCTCATTTGTTCTGTATCATGTGTTGTAATAAAATTGTATGTTAATGTAAAACAATGAATAATACTATAACTACAATTGAAAACGGGATATTTACCACGTATGTTTGTTTTAATGTGCATCCCATGTTTCGGCACTGTTGCCAGTGCTCTGTTAACGGACCATTACCCATTAGTGGGTGCTCATTCAAATAAACATACATGGTAAATATCCTGTTTTAAATCGTAGTTGCAATTTGAATGAGCATGTTATCTGAAAATGAATGAATAATACCAAAAACTAAAGCAAACTGCAATGTTTCAAACGACTTTCCACCTAGTGAGAATTCAAAAAGTTACACATTGTGAATTTGGAGACAAAATTCGGCACAAAGGTTTTGTCCGACATGCTCTGTTGATTGTCAAAGCTAGCGTGACGACGATACACCTATCACACTGCCGAAACTCACTATTACTTTCGAAATATTAAAATGCAAAACATTTTTCGTTTTATAACAGACACCATAGGTACGCTTTTGTCATCAACGGATAGAGTACAAAGTTGTGAAAGAGTCAAAGCAAAAAGGTATCGGGGAAAATACCTGTTGAATGAAAAAGAAAATGGATAACGTTGTTATTCCAATAATTGGACTAAGGCAATAGTTGTAACATACAAATGTGTTGATTAAATGATATTATAAATAGCAAATCATTATCAATAATTATGGTACTAATACCCTTCTGGATCCAGGAGGTATCGATTCTGACGTTTATTTTATTCAGTTGACAGTTTCGTTCGGAAACGATCTATATGTGCAAACTTGTTAAGCTGCTTTGACATTCAACATGATATTTAAAAAATGTTATGCCCTCACCTCAAGCGAGGACCGGGGGATCTAGGAGGATACCTAATAACGTTGAGAACTTACCTATGAGAAGAAACGATTTCAAGATACTTGGAAACTGATGAATAAAGCTTGCGCTTGTCAAGCGACTGTCAAGCCATTTGGGAGGATCTTGAAAGATGATGGTAGGTGTATATTAAGCTTAAATTCATAGTTAATATAAACTAAGCGGTAGAAGGATGGACTTGTTGCTATTTGGCATATAAACTTGAATATGTTTTACTCAAGTCATACAGGCTTGGTCAAAATAAAGCAATTTTCTGCAAATAGTTTTTAGATGGTCATCAAACCGGCATTGCAAATGAATGTGGATTTAAGATATATTCATTACTTATGTAAACAGTGTAGTGTAGACACAGCGGGAAGAACATATTTAAAAGCATTATTACTAGCATCTCATAAAAATAACGTAGATCATACAAGTTTTTCAGAAAGTCCTTGGACATAGTAAATAAAATGTACGAGGTAGTATCCAGTTTTCTCACTAGTATAACTTGTCGACCACCTACATCGTTATCTCGGCTCCCGCTGGTAGTCGCTGGATGATATATTGTTTGATATACGGAGGGTGTTAACATGTCGGCTGAGGACCCTTCCGCTGGCTATAGTTAAACAGACTAGGCAATGTTAGAGTACATCATATTTTATTATGAAAGGCCTAGCTACGAATATAGTTATTACTGGCAATATATCGGCAATAGGTAGTGCTTATCACAATTTGAGTTAGAATCATTAGTTGTAAGCTCGGATATTTTGTATCGCCAGTCATCAATCCTTATCTTACGATGGACCATGATTAATTATTGATAGCTGTAGGTACTAGAAATGTATCGTTAGATGTGGGTGGCACTCTATCGCATTTTGTGGAGGTTTTTGGAGGAGGTATTTGTCCAGCAGTAGACGACTTTTGGCTGAAATTAGGATATTATATTATAATGCATAGCCGGGTAGCCGAGGTTATATTGCAAGATACTTTGCACTTTGTGACTATGCGCTGACACTTGGCACTGTTGATCTTTAAGTGGTCCTAGGTCAACTGTCGTATAGCGGGGGGAGGAAGGGGAAATTTGATCCACCGCGCTTCGTTTGGATCCACACTTTTTTAAACCATTCATAATATGGCATGCAATATATCATTTCCAGACAAATAAAGACGAGGAATTCATAGAACAATATTTGTATGACTTATTCATACAAATAATGAGCTTATAAACAAACAATAAAAAAACTATGGGATAATGTGACAAAAGTCGATCTAGTCCCACGGTAAGCTCAATGAGGCTCGTGTTGTGGGTACTAGATGACGATGTATATATAATATATAGATACATATAAATACTTAAATGCGTAGAAAACATCTCAGGGACAAATATTCGTGATAAACACACAAATAAATGCCCTGACCGGGATTCGAACACATGGTACCTACTGCTTTGTAGGCAGGGTTACTACCGAGTAGACGTTTGATGGGCCGTTTGATTTGTTTGATTAAAATTGTAGATTTTATTTCGTCCCTGTTTTGTCCATGAAAGTCGCAACACGGTGATTTAAACTAAATAAAATTTATAAGAACATAGCCCATTTATCGATTGATTGGAAAACTACCCACATTATTCGACATAAGACGTGTCAACATCGTTCAACATGAAGATTGCATCGCAAGCCCGCGCGAGTCTCATCCACCAGTTTGCATACTGAAGCTTACGTGTGCTGTGTATACCTACAATTATTTAATTCATCTTTATGCTCAAAAGCACTTAGCAATATAACATAATAGCGCTCCCGCTTCTCTTTAAACGTTCATTAAACTTTTCTAAGCACATGATCATTCCATAAATGTACCGATACAAGCGTGATTACGAGTTCAATCCCAAGGGGAACTCGTTATACGTGTTCAGAAAAGTGGAAACTGTTCTGTTCGCGGTAATGAATGAACTTGTGTGCGCTACCGTACCGTCGCTTGTACTAGTACCGCCTCGTGCTGAATGAACAATCTGAATGGGTCACCGAGGGGCAAACTGGTAAAGACCACTTGCACCAACTAGAGTTAGCCAAGTAACCCGAAGTAAGCATTTTTTTTGTATAGAATTTGACAGCTTGACTACGGATTGGCAGCTAACCCTGGGTGGTGTAAGTGTGGCTAAAGGATGACTCACACTAGAACGGGCCAGACGTGACCGGGCCGGGCCGATCTGTCAGTTTCTAAAGGAAACGTCACGTGACACCCGAGGGTTCCAAGCTATCACGTGATCTTTCTATAGACATTTACGGATCATCTCGCCCGTTCTAGTGTGAGTCATCCTTAAGTGGGTACGTTATATTATTACAACGTAGACTGTTCTAAGTAATAATGGTGTCGATCTTAAACTTTTCTCTAAAATAATTTGTTGTAATGTACTATAGCGTTCAGAATTGTCAATTTATGAATGAATTCATTCATAAAGTCCCCATGCAATTCTGAACCCGTGTGTACATTCGGATGCGTTACATTGTTGATAGAAAATAACATTTCGTTTTGCAATCTAGGCCAGGGATTTCCTATATTTTATCTACCTTTCGCAACCTGCGTTGAATTAGAGGAGTCGAGAGGCACAGTTTGGGAATAAGTACCTGGTACTAAACTGTTTCTGTGCGAGGTGTTGAACAGGCGTATTTTATACATTTTTGTACAATTAAACCACGTTATCTCTTTCAAAAAATTAACTGCCAAACATTTAAAGTGTTATTTAATAACTTCTGTGGAATTATGACGTTTAGTTAACACTTTCACAGTCTATGCTCTAATTTTAAGATATTTTTTTCAAACATGATTTTATTTTATTTTATTTATTACAACATAATGACACAGCATAACAGTCTTAACTAAGTAACTGTGTATTACAAATTTTAACAAAACTTAAATTATCAATAAATTACTGAAGATTTACTTCTATCCATCGCCTCATTCTCGCCATACCGATTGCCAACCACTAGCAAAAACATCTAAATCCGGTGCAAATGCTCTGACAAGAGGAGAGTGTTTCCGCGATACGGTGCGTGCCGCCGGCGCCGCCAGCAATAGGTGGGCGCGCGGACGGAGAGAAATTTTTGGTATAAAAGGAACGAAAAGCCGTACCGCTTGACCAACTAATTCTGGGCAATCTGATTGCCCTCGCAATATTTTACAGACGCTGGTTAGTAAAATGTTTCGACGCCTCACTTCAAGGGAATTATAACCTAAAACGCCTAATAAAAATTTTGTTGGGTACAAAAACGGATAATATCCAAATCTTTTTTTATAGAGGAAGTGTAAAAATGCTTTTTGGATTTTCTCCAGCAACAAAGCGTAAGAAGCTTCATGTGGGTTCCATGATGCCGAACAGCAATGGTCCCAGAATCGAACCCTGGCTAACTCCAGAACGGGTATGATAGGATTCAGAGATAAAGCATCCGTGTTGCACGTACTGACGCCGATCGCGTAGATAATCGCCGAATAATTTAAGTAGTCTAGGAGAAAACCCAATGCGAGACAACTTACCTAAGAGCACGTCATTATCTACGCGATCAAACGCTTTTTTAAAGTCAAAGTACAACATATCAACTTGCATTCCCTTATCTAAAAGTTCAGATATCGAGTTAACCAAGGTCAGAAGATTCGTCTCCACAGAACGATTTGGCCGGAAACCATGCTGCGCATCGCTAAGATCAGGTTTGATCTGGGGAGATATGTGCTTCTTCAAGATGCTCTCGAAAAGCTTTGCAATAGCCGAAATAATGGCAATTGGCCTATGATTTTCAGCCTTGACCGTGTCTGTTGATTTGGGAATGGGACGCACCCGTGTGACTTTCCATTGACATGGGTACTTTCCCGATTCCAAGGCCAAATTGAAAATATGCAGCAATGGAGCAGATAATTCATCTTTACACCCTTTAAGAATGAATGCTGGGACATTATCCGGACCCGGAGAGCTGTGGGGCTTAAGGTTTTTTATGCCAGCTTTCACCTCGTTCAGATCAATTCTGTTAACATGAACATAGCTAGCAGAATTCACGTGATCTTCTCTAAGGATCATATCAGCGTCAAGAAGAGAGGATTGGCGGGCAAAAAGACACTCGAGAAGTAGTCTGCGAAAGCTTGAGCTGCCTTTTGCCCCTCAAAGTTTGCTCCATTGTAGGAAACCTGCGATTCAAAACCACCTCTAGATTTTATACTACTAATATATTGCCAAAAAGCACGCGGATCGTTAGTAAGTCTAGTTTGAATACGTTTAATATAGCCATTGTAGGCATTTGCTGTTCGCAACTTAATATTAGATCTTAGACTTGAAAATTGAGCATACGCCTCAGTATTACCAGAACGCTTCCATTCGCGATGCAAATAAGCTTTGCGTTTAATATCCGCTATTAGGTCTACCGTGAACCAGACTGGATAGCGTCTGGAGGGTTTTAGGGGTCTCAACTTTTTAGGTATGCACAAGTTAAAAATCTAATGTATTTGTTGATAAAACCTGTCTACAGCATCGTTGACGTCGCGACATTTGAGGATTTCCTCCCATGAGACATCTGACATCAACTGGTAAAGGAGTTCGTAGTTTTACAAAGTTCCAGTCACAGTTTTTATCAATGTTGCTAGGTTCTATATTTCGTAAATTACTCGCGGCGCCCGATAAATGAACTGAGACTTCTAACGGGGGGTGATAGGCGTCTGAATGTATGCATGATCGGAAATGTATGCATTTATGTCACGAAATGAAGACATGAAGTTTCTTGTTTATGGCTCCTCCCCCATTTACTTATTGGCCGGAGGCCGTGAAGTAATGTATGGCGTAAGTATGAACGAAATATTATTGTCCGCTGCTCTAACTTTTTTAATTTGCGTACTAACACTAAACTGACAAAGGAAAAATTACATACAGCCAACGACCACTAGATACTTGCGACATTAAAAAAAACAAATTCTATGGTTCTATGTATATTTATGTGCGGTTAAACATGGTGCTTGAATAGCTCATTCAAATGGCCTCTTCAAAAAAATAAAAAGGTTGCAAATTAAACATTTTTTCCTTATTAACTATTTACCTAGTAGTTATTTTAATTTTAATATTTCCTCACAATCTTTGAGAAAAGCACTATACAAGCCTCGGCCGGAAGAGAGATTGCAGGACTTGTTTAATCCGGCCTCGTCTACGACTCGGACGTCTACCACAAACTTGTCCTGCAATCCCTTACTTCACGGCCCGTGCAGTAATGTACTATTAATCTCGTTCAAACATTAACAACTGCCTAACGAAATATTATTATTAGCGCAAGGTTACTAAATTATAACATAAAAAGAGAACTTGCGCACTGCACGCAGCTAGTAACAATAACAGCCCATACGTATAACATATAATTGTATTATTATGTCCTCTTATTATAGCTTAATATTTTTCTGTATCACCCATTTAGACATTTATTATTTTAAAATTTGCATGTCTATGAAAAATAGGTACTTAGAATAAAGGTTATAAAGACACACACAGATGACACCTATTTATGCAAAAAAAAAATAACAAAATTTGCTCGTTGAAGTAGCTTGTTGAAGCTCGTGAAATCTGCAATAGTGATGTTTGCATTTGATGTCATTGTGGCGAATGATTTTAATTACTAGATTAAAACGTTGACCAAAAAGCCTTCCAATATTGCATAAAGTGGTTTTACTGCCAATCAAATAAGATTCTTTCTTCAAACTCTCAAAACAAATTTGACTTAATGTCATAATACTAAAATATTTTCACAATTATCAAACCGCTGCTTAAACCTAGAAAATTTAATTTTTACAATAGATCTATCATTTATTTATATATTTAAACATTCCTTCAAAATAAAAAAAGACAAATAGCAGACCAGTCAACCGATGGGTTAAACAGAAAGATCTTAACAACTACACTAACTAGGTAAAACTTTTAAAATTTCAGTTATACGAGAGGACTCCATGAGGGTGAGAGGCACCAGAAGACACGTCAGTGCGTTTGAATACGAAGATGTCGCAGAAATTCTGTACAAAAAATAATCTGTAATAGTCGTAAAATATTATACTAGTTTATTCTATACGTACAGGTATATGGTAGTGAATAAACGTACGCTCCCGCCTCCACCATTAACATATTGAATCCATCGAGCGACATCGAATGTAAATAAAAAATCTCATCTCCCATTTCACCGAGAGCACTGCTGCTTGCGATCTGTGACGATTATTTTAAATACCAAATTTTGCGAAAAGTAACATTTTATAGCTATTTCAACCAAAATTACCTGCAGAATAGTAACAAATAAATCGAAATATATATCGAAATGACTCTTACCGCCACTTGCGCCAACCGGATTAGCCTTAAAAAAGCATTTTGGATTGTTAAACCAGACTGTGTACTTATATTATTTACAGTCAATACTGTAATTTAATTAGAAAATCTAAAAACGCACACATGCGTTTAAAAGTGCATGTGCAATTTATGTATTAATTCATTTATTAACTGCCAATGCAATTTTGAACGCGATAGTACACACAAGTAATAACCAAACCAAAGCTAAGACTCAGAAAAAGGCAAAACAATTCACAGAAAGAAGCATTTTAAGCACCAGATAAGTTGGCGTAGACAAATAGAGTCACTTTTCACAAAGCTCTCTTAAATGTCTGCATAATGTTATTTTGGTACAAGACAGCGGAGAGCTTCTTATGCTCCGGACAAATCTGAGTATGTTTCATAAAAAAACGTGCTTTTATGTTTTGAAATTTTTATACCAACGAGAGTTAACGCCCGTGACCAATCATCCCTTTTTGACAGTCTTCAGTAATTTTAATCGCCTTAACAAGCGTCCTTTGGCTCCAACATTGCGAATCCCACACGAGTCATTTCACAAACTGCCTTATGAAGTAACAAATGAACACAAAATGTCACACGTATTTTATCTCGCAACTATAAATCGCCTGTTCTGACCGGGGAAATTCGTGCCCATTGTGTTCGACTCCTGGCTGTTCATTCAGTCTGCACATACTGAATGCGGTTTTAAAAGCAAATGCAGGGGTAATCGAGTGTTGGCAACGATTTTAAAACTCAACAGTTTTCATCGGAAGTGACCGAAACGGTGAAAAATGTGGTTACGCTTTAGGAGTATGACGGTTATTTTTTTAGAGATTATTGGTTAGGATCTGTTTGTGAATAATTTCAGATGCTGGAATAAAACCACAATTTTTAAGAGACTTTTGGTATGTTTGGTATTTTGTTTGTAGTATTCATTATCAAGTATGTTAGTAGTATGTTACTTCTTGGTTATTAAAGTCACTTGACGTAAATCCCTCTGGTTACCGGTCACGGTTATCGGTAATATTTATGCTATAATCTAAAGCTAGTTTTATTCACAAATACCAGCATTTATATTTAAAAGCAATGCAACAAACAAAGTAAATAAAACTTTTACGTTGTTAAATCTTAAACCCCTACAATAGATTGATACGCATATTCTGGATTCCTCCGAACTCCGGTTTTTCCTTATCTGCGGTTTAGTAAAAAAATAGTACATTTCGATGCTAGTGCGGAAAGTATGTCATTACTTCACGAGTCCCGAGGTATCTTGCCACGAGCCGTAGGCGAGTGGCAATACTCGGGACAAGTGAAAAATGACATATCCGCACGTGAATCGAACGACGTTTTTCAATACAGATGCGAAAAAAATTAAAATACATAAGAACGAATTGAAATTATTTTGTTTATCAGAAATAATTATTATTTCTCATAAACAAAATAATAAATCGCATGTGACAAATCGTATCGTCATGTCTTATAGGCCCTTCGAACATGTTTACCTGATTGAAAAACGCCTCTACTTTGACTGACGTTTCGTAGGCTCTGTTCCGTTTCATACACACAGATTTATAAGAACTGTTTTCAATGTTAATATTTTTAATGAATGATCATTAGTATGATGAAGAAGTAATTATTGAAATATGAAATATCAATATCTTTAATAGTATTGCGTTAATAGTTGGTATTTAGTTTTATTACGGCTCGGTAATGTTAACGAACAACAATACTCTTCGGTAAGCAGTCATGAATTGGAACACAACTAAATTTAAAAAGATTGGAAAAGTAAAAAGCACTAGTTCGCAAAAACAAACTTTGCGCACGCAAAACAGCCAAAAAAAGGGCACTTTTTGAGCAACTGTATTGAAAACATCTTTGTATCATAGAGCACAAAACGAGTCATTGTCCGTGTTTGCTCAGGCCGACCCTTCATCAGTAATGTACCGTGTATTGATACTAGAACTATATTAAATTGACGTTACGCTGTTTTTTTAGGTCTCCGAGGGTGGAATAGTAATTTCGTACTGTGAAATAACAATGGTGGGCCGTACATACAAAGTATAGAAATCTTTTCTAATATGGAGCAATAGTATAATATAGAGCCCTAGTTCAATGGATTTATGAGATTTCTGATAGGTAGGTACCGATATAATTTCCAATCATAAAAAAATAAGTGCGTCGGATTCATTTACTAATGCATGTCATGGATAATAGCCGGCCACATACATTCGGGCATATCCGCCGGATCTGCCGATCATTGTATGGTAAATTTGTCTAGCGGATGCCTAACGGACATATCCGACAAGTTGCCCGAACATATATGGTCGGCTATTTAAGCAGACTAGACTTTATAGAACTGAAATATATAAGTAACAGTACATTAAAGTACAGTAAAATGGAAAAGGTTTAACTAACTAAAATGTGATACTTTTATACCCGTCTCGTGAATACTTCTTTTTTTTTACTTTTTCACCAGAACTATATTTTCGCTTTTATTGCAAGTTAATGTCGATCTTTGTTCACAATCGGTTCATCTTTGCAAGCGCTTCAATTTTGGACAACTTATAACTTATCTTTAGTATAAAACCATTGGCCGTGGCTCGGTGAATGAGTAAGCAACGTTAGCACGGTCACTCACACCGACGGTGTGAAACTGTGAATATTCATGAACACTCGAAATGTTCCTAACGAATCCAGTGGTCGGAATCAACTTTTATTAAAGAAAATTTTATTTTGACGGGTATCTAGATAGGAACATATTATGTAAACCATTTGTTTTTGTTTAACAGGGAAAAATCATCGTGTATACTAAATACATTGTACAAATCCTACCACTTTGTAAAAAATATTGAAACCGCTCATTAAAACAGACTTATTGCACCGAATAATCAGCCAAGCTTTTAGAACAATTTAAATATTCAATGATAACTGAAATCAGTAGAACGTCCATTATATTCAAAAATCACTTCAACCGGAATATTAATGACAATTTTAATGAATGGCCGACCACAAAACGCGGACGCAAGCTCGCATTATGACCTCTCCACACTGTATTTTATACTTACTGAGTAGTGCGCGTAATAACGTCCGACCGAACAGCCCATTGTGCTTATCATGAGTTTTACGTAGCCATGAGTTGATAGCGACTGCGCGATTCGAAAGTATTTGCTACTCTCTCCCACCACAACGAATAAGATGAACAAGATTCTACAGCAACTCACGGTACCGGTAGGTACAGGTACCGCTGGAGGGATCGCATCGGCAAAGACCTGACGCAACTTCAACGGTCAGAATGGCGGGATGTAGCTCAGGACAGATGTATATTGCGCTCTCTGGTGGCGAAGGCCTGTATCCATTTTGGGTCTTTGAGCCCGTGCAGTAAAATGTACAAGAACTGTAACAAAGTGGTACCTACTAAACTAGAATTATTGTCATTTTCTAGCGAGTATTATGTACCTACTATCGCATTCAAAATTGCATGGCCAGTTTATGAATGAATTCAATCATAAATTGGCCATGCACTTTTGAACGCGGGTGTACATTTGACGAAACGCTGCGGCTGTAGTGGAAAATAGATAAGTGTCTCTACCATGTGTTGCTATAGATTTCGACACGTTATTTACAGTCGCATCTCGCTTCCACCCGCCAGTGCGAGCAAGACGCACTGACAGTTCGTTCGTGTACGCTTGCGACTATGGATATCTGCTACGCTCCAGTACGCTACGCTCCAGTGCGGATCTCTCACTATCAATTCCACCTCATGCGCTTCGGTCTTATGACAATTTTTTTTCAGCTTACTCGGTTAAACTCTGGAATTCGTTGCCACCTTCTCTCCGTCAGTGTCAGTCAGTTACATCGCTGAAGGCGAATTTATAGAAGTTGTAGGTTTCGGACGAAACGTAAGATATATGCTGTTTTATAGACTTATCTATGTATGTATGTAAAAATCATTCATATCGCCCCAAACATGTAACTTTTTGTATGGAGCGAGCAATTGAACCCGTGCACTCATTTCCTCTTAAGACCATCAACAAACAAAATACCTTCATACATGTAATTTACGCCTGACCAGGTTTTTCGCATGCGATTTGCTTACCCCTCTGTTAAACCCTTATAAAATAGGTATTCAATGTGAAACCAATGTTGACTCGGTCTGTTGACAGATCCCGATGTTGGTGTGACATTGTTTCACTCACATATCACGCGATTGTTGCGCGGTTTTATACTTTGATTTAGGGCTTATGTGATTTGCATTTATATGAGTGTAGTCGTAAATATTGCCTACTAGTTTTTAACGTTATGTTTTGGAATGAATTCAAATAATATTACTAAGCCTCTATTTGTCTGTTACCAAGTTATAACTCGAAGAGTGTGTAGGTAATTAATTTACCTATTTTCCGGAAATCGGTTTTTCCATGTGACGGTTAATATCCGCATATTCACCCATTTTATTTTTCTCAATAGCTTCTTTCCCCAAATAGTTTCCTAACCGAATTTAAAGATAACACTGACGTATTTTAGTCACTATGAGCGACATGTTTCGGACATCTTATGATGCCACTATCAAGCGCCGAATACAATGCGCGACGACGCGTACCATTCTAACCATTTCCAAAATTTCCCAATTTTAACTTTTCTCAATAGCTCATTCCACTAAAAGCAACGACAGCAAAACTTTCCATTATTGTTGTTATTCGTAATAAGCAAGGTTAACCGGCAATAACCGCGTCAGAGAAAAAACGATTTCTGGAAAATATAGTACGCGCTCAACTCGAGAACAGCAACACATTTTTAAACCTAAAATTGTTTCTATGAGACTTTTTATACAGCGGTTATAACAAAAAAAAAACACAACAAACTTTCAGGCAACGGGCCTTATTTGCGGTTGGCAGGCTTAAATTACATTGCATTGGTATACAAATAACATAAATAATTTTATAGCTAAATGCCCACTAAGCTCGTTGACTCTTATAATACAGTTTTCGTTTTCGTCGTTTTATTCGTTATATATCGTTTTATTTTAATGAGTACCTTCAATTTTTTGTAATCTACAAAGTTTTTGGTAACAGCTGGTAAAAAGGGATGAGGACTAGGTTAAAAAACTATAATTCTAAATAGTCCGTCAGTTAGATTATCTAAAATCATTAGACACGTATTTTTCCTTTTTTAATTTAACTAAAATTGACGCAGATATAGAGCATCAAAGTTACGGGGTGGGGGCTGGGGACGTCACTACTAGGTAAGAATTGTACCTAATAGTGACGTTACTCGAAACTTGAACGCACTGTATTTTCGTAATTTTTGATTTGATGAACAAAAGAAAAAATACGTGTAAGTACAATATTCTTCAATAATCTAAAAGACGGACCAAATAGATTTCTCGTTTACACTCCGTAGACGTGACATATATTATGAACTAAAATATATTGGTTTTAGCTGATTATAACCACGAGGAAATTCCTGAGTTCCTGGCGCAGATGGAACAAACAATAATTTGCATAAATTCATTAAACCATCAGCTTTTCTAACAAATTATATTTGCAAACATTAATCAAACGGGGAGTTTAGAGTTGTCCCCAAACAATGGGAAGGAGCATTGGCGGGTTATTTTTTATTTAGCAATTCTTTAATTCATCGGGCAAATTGTATAATTTTCATTTCTCCTGTACGCAAAGTGTGATTTTTATAAGCAGACAGCCGTGGGGGTAAATAGCTTGTCCCAGGGTGAAAAAAAAAATAATTAAAAAAAATACGATGAGTAACGGATAATAAGTTTATAAAAAATCAGTGTCTGTGAATTTGAGATTACAATAATTAAAGTAAATAAAACAGTAGGTACTCACTCGATTAAGTACCCTACGAGCTTAACACTTAAAGTTACTGCCAGTCACAAACTTTTCAAAGGGTCTTCTAAAAGTTTAGTTTTTGTTTGGGTCTACTTATTCGACCCTGATAATTTCTCAAACTTGGGTGCTATTATATGTAGTTAACTAGTTATGTTTTGGATATGGGTCACCCTCTCTATATTGTTCATCCAATCTTCATAACGTTTGTACGAAAGTTATAGGACGTTAAGTGCGTAAACAAAAGTATTTGGGACATATATATATTATTATGTATATATATCGGTTGCACAAATGCACATATACATAAAGATTAAAAACTTTCTGTACACATACATGCACTGACCTTTCTTATATTGTCAATAAAGAATAACAGTTTTTAGTTAGTATTTAAATAAGTTAAGTTTCCATTCAATACAATTTTCTGACCAAGTTTAACGTTTAGGAAAAATATGGCATACAATTTGGTATAATAAAAATATTCTGAAGATATGTGATAGTTCTAAGATTCGCTTACGTCATCAACCAAACAACCAATAGCGAGGATGCTTGAAAAATCTTTACATGGAAGGCGCTGACTTCGATATTGACTCATTCTTTTGAGGAAAATATAGCTCCCAGTTTAACATTACGTGGCTTGTGGCAAAAGAGCGATCTGCATTTTACACGCTATTCCTCTATCTCTTCACTTTTCAGGTATAGAGTAGGATGCATTTTTAGAACCTGAGTGTACTCTGAGAGGTGAATATGTAGGTTATACTAAACAATTTGACTTTACGAAAACCCCTAAAATAGCAAACAAAAATCTATCATATATAAAACATCGATATATTTCGGGGTTGGCGCCATAGGTAAAGTTTCTCAGTATGACCCATCTTTATTTCTCGTAAATTTTAATTGAACATTCTGTATTGTCTACACAGCCGATTCCTTATTCTAATATTCAATTCGTTTTAAAGTACAATGCATACAATTGTAATTGTATAAATTGCGACTACCTACTGTAACCCACATAAATTAATTAAGTGTTATTTATTGTAATATGTAATTGACGTGTAAAATTTGTTATTTTATAAATAAAGAATTTAATTGAATTGAAGGACGTAGATTTTTAACCAACATTCGAAAACGAGGATTATGGTTATCACAACATTCTACTCGTTTTTACTATCCCGATCAATTGTCCCATGACAATGAAGTGAATATCTCTTTTAATATACTTACTTTTAATAAGTATTCGCCTGATGGTCGTACATCACATTTTGTCATAACAAAATATGTTATCACTGCGACCACTCCCGGTTGTATTGGTGCTTGTGTTATTTTAAAGGTATTGGCGGACAGTATCAGTAAAATTTACAAGCAACCCGATCCATCAAACGTGAAAACTAGTCAGTTGCGGCTTAACCTTTATTGAACGAAGCTTTTTTTGTCACTTTTTGTCACACCTTTTTTATTACAAACCAATTTTATCTATATCCAACCCAAGGCATCCATCATCATCATTGGCCACGACATCTTAGCAGATGATTGTTACAGTGTCTTCGATTAATGTTTAATGTGCGGTGCCGGTACATCGTCTTTGGTGGCTCAGCAATCCGATGGCAGCACGACACTTTCTACCACATCTGTCACAGGTGAAGCGTGAGTCAGGAGGAGGAGCAACTCTGCAGCGTAGCCTTTTCTGCTTAAGGTTGTCGAGCCAGGCTTTGTCATGCTCCTTCACTCCGTTATGTATATCACGGCGCCATTCTGGTCTCATACTAGCGCGTGTTTCCCAGGTAGCCAAATCCATACGGAAAGACTCCATATCCCGCTTACAGGAATCTTTGAACCTTAGCACCGGGCGGCCCACAGGTCTTTTGGCGCCGGCAATTTCTCCAAGCAGTACTTCTCGCGGTAGCCTCTCGGGACCCATGCGGTAAACGTGTCCCAGCCACCGGAGTCGTCTCTGTTTTAGAATTGCTGTGATGCTGCTACAGTTAGTCTTTGAGAGAACTGTTTCGTTGGTCATTCTATCTTTCCACGTGACTCCCAGGATGGATCTTAGGCATCGCATATGGAAGGCATTAAGACGACGTTCTTGTCTGGCATACGTAGTCAAGGTTTCCGAGGCGTACAGGAGGACGCTTAGTACGCATGTCTGGTATACGAGGACTTTGGTAGCAATTGTGAGTTTGTTGTTCTTCCAAACGCGTGTGGCAAGTTTCCCAAACGTCGACGCAGCTCTCCCAATACGAGTATCCAGCTCCTTGTTATTCGACAGGTTGGACTCTGTGGTGGATCCAAGGTAGCAGAAGCTATCCACAACCTCAAGGGTGGTATCATCGAGAATGATACTTGGCACCACATTTACACCCTGAACCATAATAACGGTCTTTTTGGTGTTGACACTCATTGAGAATAGGTGACATGCTCGACCGAATCTAGTTATTAGGCAAGGCATCCAAGATTTTGTTATTAGCCATAACAAAAGTAAACGTACTAAAGCTCGACGCTATCCCAGTACATGTCATCTTTAAACTTATGTCGGTCTCATTGTCAAAAGAGGCGACAGAAGGGTGTACAAGTGCGTCGAGTACTTGAACACGTGTATTGGTAAATTTTATAAATGGTATTTTGTGCCTTTCGACCGGCAAGCAGCCTATTGCAAGCAGCAATATACTGACCAAATTCGCCGCTTACTGATAGCGTCGAGCAGGAAAACTTGGCCAGTTATTAAGAAAACCACATTACACGTCCACCAGCTCTAATTACATCTCTTCTTATTTAAAATTCGATAGTTCAGAGATACCAACTGGTTTCATACAATTAATCATGTCTTATTAGTTCATATTTTCGCAGATTTCACCTTGTGATCCCCGTGTCATATCAAAGACGACGTTCTTGTCTGGCATACGTAGTCAAGGTTTCCGAGGCGTACAGGAGGACGCTTAGTACGCATGTCTGGTATACGAGGACTTTGGTAGCAATTGTGAGTTTGTTGTTCTTCCAAACGCGTGTGGCAAGTTTCCCAAACGTCGACGCAGCTCTCCCAATACGAGTATCCAGCTCCTTGTTATTCGACAGGTTGGACTCTGTGGTGGATCCAAGGTAGCAGAAGCTATCCACAACCTCAAGGGTGGTATCATCGAGAATGATACTTGGCACCACATTTACACCCTGAACCATAATAACGGTCTTTTTGGTGTTGACACTCATTGAGAATAGGTGACATGCTCGACCGAATCTAGTTATTAGCCAAGGCATCCAAGATTTTGTTATTAGCCATAACAAAAGTAAACGTACTAAAGCTCGACGCTATCCCAGTACATGTCATCTTTAAACTTATGTCGGTCTCATTGTCAAAAGAGGCGACAGAAGGGTGTACAAGTGCGTCGAGTACTTGAACACGTGTATTGGTAAATTTTATAAATGGTATTTTGTGCCTTTCGACCGGCAAGCAGCCTATTGCAAGCAGCAATATACTGACCAAATTCGCCGCTTACTGATAGCGTCGAGCAGGAAAACTTGGCCAGTTATTAAGAAAACCACATTACACGTCCACCAGCTCTAATTACATCTCTTCTTATTTAAAATTCGATAGTTCAGAGATACCAACTGGTTTCATACAATTAATCATGTCTTATTAGTTCATATTTTCGCAGATTTCACCTTGTGATCCCCGTGTCATATCACTATCAGATCATAAACTTTGTTAAATCATATATCATAAAAACATAGTTAAATAGTCACTCAACCTCTAACATCACATGGAACTACACTACTTGATATCAGCAACGTGAATAGATATCCCCAGTTACGTACCCTCACGAAACTCGATCTTATCTCCAAGTGCAGTGACCCCTTCTATAATTACTACGGTATGGAATTAAACCGTACTGACCCGGACTCCGATGCTACCAATCGATACACACTGACTGACGGATACTGGTATTTGGGCCAAAGTATGGAGACAGAAAACCGTAAAACAGGTGTTGAGAAATGATTGGGTTCCGTAGCTACCTAATAAATATTATAGGAAAATTGCAACATTCCGACTAAGAAATTGAAAGCGTTACGACTCTTCTTCTTCTTCCTAGCTATGTCCCGGCTTATGCCACGGGGAGCCTGCGGCTCGCTTTGACAATTATTCCCTAGATTTGGCGTAGGCGCTAGTTTTACGAAAGCGGTAGCCATGTGACCTTCAAACCAAGAGGGTAAATTAGGCCTCATTGGGATTAACCATGTCTCCTTACGATGTTATTCCTCATCCAAAAGCAATTTAAAGGTCAAATTCAGGCACTCTAGCTTAACTTTACGTGATAGGCGAATCCATACATTAAGTTGCGCTTGATTTATGACGTATCGCGCGTTTTGACACTTTATGCGAAGGGGGTAGAGAACTTGTTACTAGCATCATAGGGAATAGTGAACAAAAGTCTCACTAATCTCTTCTAACGGAATGGAACTATCGCATGTACTGGGGTTTAAACAAACGTCAATTTATGTAATTGTAATTGTACACAATGAAACCATTAAATATTTAAAAAAAAACTGGAAATGAGTAAGGTAATCACTACATATTTAACCTACTCGTACAATCACAATACATATCGATACGTCCCATGTGGGTCATCAGACGGTCTAATCGGTCTGTCCTACTAATTTCAGACCATGGCTTACTGAGTAATCATAAACCTTAAAATAGGCACAATGCGGGTATACAATTCAACCGTGAATAGGTTTAATTGTATACTGTATTTGTATAATGTATTTCAAGTAAATATAGTTCAAAATTAATAGCAAATACACTTGTAGGTATAACGTAAACAGCTGTTACCGAAAGGTCTCGTATAGTTTGTTATGAAACAATCCCAACAAATACAAACTAAAATATATTTGCCTTTGGCAGTTTTCAACATATTGTTACGCCGGTGATGTGATCAAAATTTTAAATATGATTTTTCATGCCATAGAAGCGGTTTCAGCAGGCTGAAAACTGATTTCAAGCCGTTTCAGAGGTGGCTCTTTCACATACTAAAAGATTCAAAATTTACCCCAGTTGCCGTTGTTTTGAGGCGCCTGAAACATGTTTTCAGTTCGTTTCAGGCCACCCTCTACCAGATGGCACAATAACCCGAAAACCAGTTTTCAGGCGTTTTCAGAACCCATTTTGGGCCGGAACGTTCGAGAAGTGTGTGAAAGAGAGGGATACAAAGAGATGGTAAGAGTCGAGAATGTTCTGGAATACTCGCGGACACACCTACCTAAATTTATGATGCAAACCTGTGACAATGCCGTCCATCGTTTTCTGTTCGGGTACGTAGATTCGTACCTGTGTTACGGTCGTTGAAAAATGTAGAAAATAATAATACTTGACCGCCTCTGGAAGCATCGCGAGAAGTACTTAGGTACCTACTCGCGAACTCACTAGAATCGAAGCCGACCTGTCGAGGCAAGATTTGGCTGGAACATTCTGGAACCATCAAGAGTGCCGCCGGCGGGTATATAAGCGGCAGCCGTCGGCCACCAGAGTAGTTCAATTCTGAATGCGATAAAGTGCGGATCAAAAGCGAATCGGAGCGAAATAAAAGTGACAAGTGCGTTGAAATAGTGTGCGTTAAGTGTGTTCAAGTACTTTAGTGGCTTGTAATTAGCAATAAAGCCTCAGTTTTTAAGTAGTGCATTTTTTACAAAGTACCCACTCCTCAAACTTAACAATATTAATTTCTATTATTTAGACTACCGTTATCGATCGCAGTAAAAGAAACTCAATTATGATGGGAAAAATTAAACAAATGTCAAAGACCTTTGACATGTGTTTTATTCTTTATATATCCTAATTTATTAATTATTTATATCTTTTCATAATTTAATTACTTATATTCGTTCGTTTTATTTATAAATTACCGTTAACTAGATGTTGACAAGTAATAATGTTGATCAGAGTCGATGCAAGTTGCTTGTAATGTACCTATAGGTTAGTTTTTCTAAATACATAACTGAAGTTATGCTTTTCCTTCATACATGCTGGTTTTTATTTTCTTTGTTTTGTTCGTCATCTTCTAATAATAACACAGTGTATTTTATTTTATTTTCCGGCAACAGGTACGTTATTGTGACAATGGTCTGTTTTGTGTTTTGTCAGTTAATTTTATTTTTTATTTTGTGTCTTTGTTATATTTAAAATGTCTTTAGTTGGTTGGAAGAACTGCGCTGCCCAGCGCAACCAGCAACACGCTGATATTTGATTATTTTCCTGTCACTTGTGCTATTGTTTTTGTGTGTATTAAACTTTTTGTAGTGTCGGGAATAAACGTATTATGAATTATTATTTCCAAATACTTCCATGCACATTATTCAAGAACTCAAAGTATGCAAGGAAGAAGAGTAGCTACTAAGCAAAAATTGCTTGCTTAAATACTTTTTTCAGCTTAATGATAGGTACTATTTTCTAACATCCACATGAAATAATTGAGTTATTTTTTTAAATAATCTAGTTTAGTCAACAAAAATAACCACTGTGTGTTCATAATGTTTAAAATTTATTTCTAGAACAACTTTCGAGCGTTTCTGTAACAACCCAAAAAAAGTTTTTTTAATTTGAATTCAGCTGCGATTCTCAGAACCAATCGCCCATCGGATCTCCGATACTGTTAGTATCCTCGGCGCTGGTTGTTTATTGTGTTTGGCGCACGGCTGCAGCATTGTAGATTGTAGACGAGTTACATTTCCACCGATACGAAATGGTGTGTTCGTAGCAACGTTACTGCCTTGTTGACACAAATCGTGTTCCACGACCAACACTGATAACTGACCATCCGTAATCCTTGTCGCAATGGCATAACGTCTACCGATGGTTATAGTTACGGATGTTGCTGTTTCTACATAAAATAAAAGCTTAGGGATATTTTTAGTAAAAAATAAATTTATAAGAATTATGTTATATATAGTCTGACAACCATAGGCCGCAGTAGTATTTTTTTAAATGTATATGCCTCCCTATTTTTTTACACTGAAAAAAAGGGACGTGCATAAATAAATAAAAATTCAGCCTGTGGTTGTCAGACTATACATTATTTTACAGTACTGCCACATATGCATAAATGTCCGTTACGAGTTTAAAAGTTAAAATCAAATAAAAATTCCTATTATTCTGACATTTATTTCAGAATTAGGGAGTATCACGTATTACATTTCCGAAAATAAAGATTAAATGAGGAATACGTTCATAATAGAACTCCCTGGAGCCTCAAAATAAGGAAAGCCGACCCCGCATAACGGGTAAGGGCGAGGAGGAGGAGAAAGTATCACGTATTACTGTCATTGAGAACTCAGATAAGTTCAATTTGATTACTGGGCCTTTAAAAAACTGTTTTATGGTTTAGGCCAACTTGCACCACCTAGGGTTAGCCGCTAACCCTCAGTTAAGCTGTCAAATTCCATACAAAAAAATGCTAAACTGCAGGTTATGTGGCTAAACCCGGGTGGTGTAAGTCGCCCTATTAATTTTTTTAAACCGAGTTTTGTTTATTACATTTTATCGTATCTACGTACGCAACCAAGTTAGTAGCGAAAGACTAAAATGAGCTTATATTCCAACAAAATCTGTCAGTTACATGGAAAAAAATACTGCAAAGTGAAGACTCACATTTGCATTGATAACTACCGTAGTATAAAAGAAGACAAAGTCCTCGAGAAAACTGCAAGACACTTAACGGTAGTCTTCTATTTTCTGGAACTTTAAAACTCGGATCCCGGTGGATGGTAATAAATTAAGCCGAGTTATCAACTTCAGTCAGTCGAACAAAGAATGGAAATCCCGGCTCGGCTTAGCCGCATTTGCGCGATCGTTTTGGTCACTTATTCGTAAACCGACCCTTACTAGCCTATGAGCTATCTAATGTAACTTGACCATTTTACTCGTAAAACTATAGTGTAACCGGCGATTACTCTTATACTGGTTAGTGTAGTGTGAAATGTTTGAAATTGTCGAATGAACGCCGTCGTCCAATCGGCATTAAAGGATTTGGCAAGTTACGCCGATTAGCGGTGCCTATTATAGACGGAGAGAAAAGCGGCATAACACTTTGCCGTGCTTGAATTATTGTAGTCTCATGAATTAAGTCATCGGTACTGTCACTACTACTAGTCACACATTTCACAAGTAGTAGTTTTTTAGAAATAATAAATAAAGAAGTAATGAACGGTAGACCGTTTTCTCGGCTCATGCCGTGGCTCAGGGAGCCTGGGGTTCGCTTAAATTACTTATTTATGCTGTTCGATAAATATCCAATGAAGATCGACTGAAAAAAAGCCTGTGATCCACTTAATATTATCAGACATCATCATACAACTTTTACGCTCATTTCAATCCTTTTTACGTGGAGCATTATGAAACTCCACGATTCAACATTTAAGGCCTATTATTACCGAAACATTCCATAAAACTTTTACATGGAATTAACTTTCTTAGGAAACTCAGAAGACTTGTGCTATACTTCGTATAAACGAACACTCCCAGGCGTGATCAAAGTGGCAGGAGAAAGTATTTATTGCGAGAAGCAAGACATGGCGTGTTATAAAGCCGTTCTCCTTTCTTAGCGACAATGAGCTGTCTTCGTTGAGAAAACTATCTGAATTAGAATTTAATTATATATTTTTATTGATAGTAATTCCCCAAACTTTTTAATTACCTTTGTGTATTATGAAGAAAACACAAAAAAGTTTTTTTAATAATTAGGTACGATCATTAACTGCACTCAATTAAACCTTATAAGATGATTTAATTTCATGATTATATCTTACCATCATTACATGTTATATATTAAACCCGTCAGATGCGTATATAGACACGTTAAACATTTTCCATTGAAAACAGTTAAGCAAATGAAAATACACGAAGAAAATATATCAAGCAAAAAAAATAATACCATCTCAATTCTTTATGTAGGTCCCTTTAAACGTCAACCGAATGGATTAATTAAATTCTAATCGGCTACGCGTAAATTAAAACTGAAAAGACGGGGATTTAAAAAGATCCTTATTCGTATATTTTGTAACTTTTAAAACAAAATTTTGGCGTAAAAGGGTCTCCCGAAGACTTAACGAGTCATGCAGGATGTGTCATTGAGATGATATGATAAATTTGATCATGCATGTGCCTTCTTTTTAAGTCTATTAAAAACAGAAGATGGTCAAAATAACATACGTGACATCTTGATAATGACAATGTGTGTATATTAAAATTGGTCTGTGTTAAACGAGTAACTCCGACCATCATACGCTCGCATACAACCTACGAGTAAAAGGTCTGCAATAAGAAAAATCTAATTTTAATTTAGATTTTCCTAAAGCATGTGACTAGCCAGTAGTAGTATTGTTTACATATTAAGTGGAGTCAGGCGGTCGGTTGGTGACGACCAACCCAATCCATATCAAACTTTAGGTTTGTACCTAATCAAACGGGAAAATATAACGCAAAATTTGATATTAACTTTAGATCTTTCGTGTCGTTACCTCAATAAATGTATCTATTAACGTCAGCAAAGCATGCTGAAGTTTATTTAAATAAATAGCTAAAATATTTCTGACTGGCCTTTGATCACCTATCAGGAAACATACCCAAGGCGCTTGGAGATTCCAGTAAATTTATATTCCGACACATCTACAGATATAAACATAAAATTTAGACATATGTAGGCCGACGCGTCAGACGCCCACGCCAGTGTTGCAGGGACTTATTTACTTACACAGTTATTTTGAAGTAACATGCGATCATATTCTTCTTGTCTATAGGTCAGCTGGGTAAAATGGATTACATGTAATTTACGTTATTTCAAGAGTATTATATATTCAGGAATGTATAAGGTATTTTTGTTTAATTTGTATTATAGTTGAAGGTCTGGTATCCAGTGATCCGAAAGTTCACAAATCGAAAAGAGACTGTTCCGGTAAGAAATTGTGAGGTGTGTGGTGAGCGTGATCAAATTTCAAGTGAGTTAAAGCAGACGGTAGTAGTGCCAGTGACAACACACAAAACAAGCGAGCCCGAAAGAGGATAGATCGCTATGGTGTTTGGGTAGACCACAACAAAAAACTCGCAGCAAAATGACGAGTTTACTCCGTGAACATGGCGCTTGCGACAGTGCCGGAATATCGGGTGCTCAATTGAACAAACATACATGGTAAATATCCCGTTTTAGATTGTATAACTACAATGCAAATGATGCTAACATAGATTAAAATCGTATATATAAAGTTACTAGTTTGTGCGTTCGTGGATAGAAAATAATCCAGACATAGAGGTTCGAGGTTCTTTATTTTTTGCACCAAATATAGCTTTAGCTTTGTTTAAAAGCTTTAAGTATTATATGAATCAAAATAAACTGTACCTATACAATTTGCGGAGGGGTAGTTATTCAAATTAACTTATCTATTTATATCAACTCTTTCTCAAATCATTCCCGCTCCGAACACTCTGACTCTGATGTAATTATGACATCAGTTTTCCAAGTTGTCTTAAAATAATCGTAGAAAAATCTCCGGCAAAAGGTTATAAGGTTACACCCGGCGCCTACATGTCCGCTCCCACCACTGAAGGCCTAGTATAAAAATTGTACGACATTAACTCCTCGACCGCGTTAGCGTATCGGGAGTTCAAATTATGTTTGCCGTTTGTTTAAATCATCCGGCAACTTTCATATTTTGACCCCTCGATACGCTAACGCGGTCGAGGAGTTAATGTCGTACAACTTTTATACTAGGCCTTCGGGTCGCTTGTAGTTAATTAAGAAGGATTTGCAGGCGAACTCACAACAACAGCGCTTTTACACTGCTTATAGCCTTTTGCAACTCTTTTTGTTAAAGTAAAAAGGCTATTTCCTTATATTAGAGTTGCAAATTTACAGTAATGCCTAGTTGATTAGTAAGCATGGCAAATATTTACCCGCGCTTTCTTGAATTCCAAGGCACACTTGTGCCAAGTTGCGCATTTTTTTTCTTCTAGTAGGTACTAACGCTCAAATCTTCTACAATGTAATCCATAATGTAGTAGCAAAACTAAACTAAAATGCATTAAATAAGCAGTTGAAGCTAACCTAAACTTACTACTAAATGCTTCTGAAAAATTCATGACACTGTTAAATACTGCATCGTACCTAATGTAATGTGAGATTTAACCCGTGGAGCGACCTCCCGCTTAAATATAAAATGGCCGCAACTGCCCGGCGAATTTGAGTAGAAAGATTTGAGGTTACCTTTTGATACTTCATTTGAAATTGTGCTTTTGTTTTATAATTATATAACATATGTTAGACATCGTTAGAAAGCTGAATAAATATGCTATACATGACAATTAGAAAAATGTAACTGACCTGTGATTATCAATCCAAAAACAAACATTCCTTTTCGAGTTTCATTTGTTTTTGTCACTCATTTGAACACTTTGCCTTTTTACACACAACTTGTTCACATATTTCACACTTGTTATATATATCATTTTGATCGTTATAACATTCCGCGTCGATAGATACCATTGGTTTTCACCAAGACGCGCTATGCACTACACAAGAACTATTTATTTACGCAATGTTTACGCGCGCGCTACGCGGGTCCGTGCCGCCTTTAAAACTGTCAAACTTTGGAGGCTTTTATCATCAAGTTATGCTGCGATTTTTCAAAAACCAATACATAAAACAAAATCTTTATCTAATTTCCAGTAATTTGATATATAATTTATATAAGTAACACTTAACTTTTCATTTTAAAACTCACAACAAACGAAACACAACTTTCCGCAAACGGGGTGTAATGACGGCTCGTTCAAATTTTTTCACACGTCTCAGAAATTTATTCTTTTTGGTGCCTTGGATTCGAGTAAATTGCCGAATATCCACGTTTTTATGTTGGTAGAACTGTCACGCACTAATTTTTAATACAATTTGGAGTGACAACATAACCGAATCTGACAAAGAAGCCCACCAATAGCAGCACTTCTCTTATAGTCACGGTGTGTCTATAGGGCCATAGGGCGCTACCCGCCAACAAAAGTTATGGACACACGGTGTCTATAGGACGCTCCACGGGTTAAGAGGTAATTGAGAAAATTATCTTTTTTAACATATTTAAAAGTAATAATTTTACTTTATATAAATATGAGGTTTCTGTTAAATAGCTTTATTATTCAAACAAACAAATCATTAAGTAGCACTAAGTAGTTCTGTACTTTTCATTCTTTATAAGCTCTGTGCTTCACCTCCGTTATCCAAATGCTGACTGGAAGAGATCGCTGAAGTTATGTTTATTGTTTTTTTGTTGGTTTATTTTGGTGTGCAATAAAGAATATCGTATTGTATTGTAGTAGGTAGTACGTTATGTTAGTTGGTTTAGTTATGAGATATTTTATAAAAAATATTTTGATAGAAGATATCAGAAATATCCAACTAAATTATAATGATTCAATAAAACAATGAACCTTTAATTAGTCTGGGCGAGTGAAGTGGCTCGGAAAAAGGTTCGCACCGAGAATTAAACATAATAACGAAACGTTACAAAATCGCTCAATTGTGTAATTACTTCCCTCTAATTTGTTCTTAGGTTTCTGTAATAGGCTAATTTTATCGCTTGACGTGAAAATAAGTTAATGTTGACTGGCTAAATGAAAAAGGTCGGTGATAATCGAAATATTTGTTGGACTCTCCTCTTGTTCTTAGCGTTTTACCGGCTTATATCACGGCTCAGGTAGCCGGGGGTCCGCTTTTAGCCAATAATCCCAAGATTTGGCGTAGGCGCTAGTTTTACGAAAGCGAATGCCATCTGCCCTTCTAATCCAGAGGGTAAACTAGATACTATTGGGATTAGTCCGGTTTCCCCACAGTGTTTTCCTTCATCGAAACGCTTTTCGGTGAAGGAATTGGTAAATATTAAATGATATTGTGTGCATAAGAGCCAGCAAGATTCAAACCCGCGGCCTTCAAAGTAGAGAGATTAAAAGTTGTACGCCTTACCGCTGGGCCACTAATGCTCCTCTGTCCAATGGAATTATCATGTAAAAGAAAAAAAAATGGTATATATATTAAAAAAAATCGATTTCATTCATCATAAATAATGAAACTTTATAAAAATAATCGATTATAATTATAAAGCTCTGTCATAAATATACCGAATAGTTGATTAATGGCTGTAGATCTAGTGAGCATAAAGTCTTTATCGCTATCAATCCGTCTGACAAATAAATGGCAATATGAATTGCCGTCTTAATATAATTAATTGCTGTATAATACTAGAATATTGTAACGAGCACAATAATCTAGTAATGACTAATAAAATTTAGTTGTCACAATATAAAATAATAAATATGTTAGAGGGAACTAAATTTTTTCTCTGTGTATGTACATACGTATAGACTAGGATAAAAAAAACATGAGAATCGGTTGAGAAACGCGACCTGGGGGGTTACCATGGTCGCCCATATAAGTGATGACAATTACAGACGTAAACTGAATCGCGTTAGGCGATCGTGGTAAAGCGCCTAAACAACCGGACATACGAAAGCTATTTGCCCAAGCAGAAACGGAGACTTCTACTTACGCTCGGTCGAAAATGATCCATGAGGAAATGAAAATAAAACCGTTACGTTAAGTGACAAACACTTATTTACGTCATCATTCGCTTGCTCTTGTCCATTTACTTGGGGTAGGCGTAGCATGTATTTTTCTTTCATACGTCGCTATTGCCCGTCATCTCATCATCCACATCCTTTTTTTTCATATCTCACACTCGGTTCATCTATCTTTTCCTTGGCTTGCCTTTCTTTTTACTTCCCTCAACAGTTATTCCTAATACTTTTACATGACTTTCATCCCTCCGCATCACATGCTTGTCCCACGCCACGCATTTTACTCTTATTTTTTTGCCGTTTATTACATTATTCAGCGGTTAAATAAATTAGTAGGTATATTTTTTAAAGATATACTTACATCGATCTTTAAAATCGCGTTTATCGAAAATAAAAACGGTTATTAAAACAATCCTTTTAAAAATCGGTTTTTTTTCTGATACCTAGTGGATAGCGATCACTGCTGTTCGTGCTTTATCAGTGACAGCCACGCGATCAAGTGTTTATCCGAAGCGCCTACAAACGAATCCTGAAGCTTAAAGGTTTGTCTGAAGCGTGGCCCTCTGGTATTTTTAACACCCTAAAGTCAAACAAAATATGAAAAAGTCAATGGTAAAATTACGGATAGTCACTGCGTGTGACATATTTCGAAAAGATGAGGTCCCCATATTCAAGCGTTGAGTACATGCCTAGTACCAATGCCAATTTTCGATGTTCGTTGTAGGCCCGCAGATCGCGACGGCGCTTTGCAAGGCATTTATACTCACGATATAACTCACGAATATGACTCACGACAGTTTAAATTCGATATCTAATGCTATTATTTAGTTATCATATAAAAGAAATAGCATATTGGAATAGGTTAGCCATATTTTTATGAGAAATATTGTTTAGTGCGACCATATAATTTCATAGCAGACAGAGAAATTGGATCGAGCATTGACCTAATTTATCCGAGCTAAAGTAACTTCTGCATTTATCTACATAATTTTCGCTGCACGCTGGTTTTAGGTAGGTACCTATATAAAAAAACAGCCAAGTGTGAGTCGGACTCGGCCACCGAGGGTTCCGCACAAAGGACACCCCTCCCCAATTAATGACTTTAGGCACTTGAAAATACTGGTGCACGGAACTCTCAGTGTGCAATTATACGGTTTTCGGATTTCCTACCTTATTGTGCTGCTCTTCCTCTTGATTTTTGCAAAATTTCGTGATTCTAGGTGAACGGGAAGTACCTACCCTATACATTTTGATTCCCATTGAAAATGTGAAATGCGATATAAACGACCGGTTTGGTTTTTTCGCAGCTTCAAGGGACCGCAAATTTGTGTATGTAGTATTAATTTCAACTTGCTACCTTTACGCGTTCCCGAGATAAAGGGCCTAGATAGACAGACGGATGCACGGACAACAAAGTGATCCCATAGAGGCTCTGTTTTTTTCCTTTTGAGGTACGGAACCCAAAAAATTATCACCCTTTAGTGAAATATCTATTTTAAACTATCCTGAGAGCATTATTTTGGATTTGATAATCACACAAATATAAGATACACACTTTAAACCCTTATGGGTTAATGAACATCCTTATACCTATTATCTTAATTTACCTAATTCACCTGTAGCGAATGCAACTCCTAATCTAATAGGCTTTGTAAAAATATTAGATATTTGTAAAATGTTACATATACAAAACCCATTAGGTTAAGAGAAATTTCAATTAGTTGCATTTGCCATATGAGCATTCGCCACAAGTGACCTTAGACAATTACAAAAGACGGCTGACAAAAAGAAGGGAGGACTCGCGAGTTCATTAAGATTGCAAGAAATCGTAACATACGATAAACATACGAGCATTTCTGATGGAAATGTCCAGAAATTGACATATTTTGATTGATATTATGATTGTGATACATTTTAAAGGATCAAATTCGTACAATAGCTTTTACTATCAAAGCCCATATTAAGCCAATGTTTATTGTCACCCCACGCATTAAATGCGGGGCACTTTGTTTTAAGCCGCAGAAACCACGGCTCTGACGAATTGGTTAACCAAATTGCTTTAGCACTATACAAATATACATGTACTTTGTGTACCTAATGGTCAGGCCTGCTATTTTAATCGCTTACCTAATACGAGCGACTTTGTGACTGAGACAAAATATATTTATTTTTAGAAATAACATACGCACATAAACTAGCCCATTCCCAAAACCACAGCACATAAATCTGCTGAAATTTTAGTGCTATTTCTAGCAATTAAGGTGCCTAAAGATTTGTAAGAAAATAGTGATTTTACAGTGTCAGGTTGCGAGGTTCAACTTTTTTTAAAATTTGTAATTAGGGTTCCGTACGAAAATGCTATAAAAGGAACCATTATGGTGTTCCTCAGTCTGTCTGTCTGTCACATCGTTAAATATCTCGAGAACTATAAGTAGTTCTTAAGCCACCGATTTGAAATTTGGAATACTTATAAACAAAGTTAACCCAGACACATTGAGAGAAGATTTATTATATTGTAATATCTTGTATGAGTACTGAAGCAGCATCTGTGGTGGAACGTCCCCTTGTGAAACCGAACTGATTGCTTGAAAGCAATTTATGTCTGTTGAAGCGCCCTTGTAGATCATTACGTATAAACATTAACTTTTCAAAAACTTTACTTAGTACAGGAGTATCGATATAGAGCGAAAATTAGTCAGATCACTCGAATGACCCGATTTAAAAAGATAAATTACGGCTAAATACGGTGCTATTATGACATGACTGATGACTCAAACTAATGTCCCCCATAAATCTTTTGTTTTCTTTAAATTAAGTGATCTGAATGTCTTTACGGAAAACATTGTAAAGTCTACTAAGGTCTACTAGGTAAGATGCCAACCATTGATATCGATAGGCGTGCACCCGCATTGCGCCAAATAGCGGAGGCCCTTAGTCACCGGAGTTCGCGCAACCAATCAGAATACGTGGCCACATGCAACAAGTTTCAACATTAACGTTCCCTGCGATACTACCTATACTTACTCTGTACACTCATTACTTGGTAATTGTATTGCTGTTTGTTCATTAAACTTACAAATTAGAATAGCTTAGCAAACACAGATAAGTAAAAACAAATAAACATTATAGGACAATTTATAAATCAACCTAGTACCAGAGAAAGCTTAAAAAGGTTAGTGTTGTGGGTACTAGACGACGATATTAAGAGGTGTAATAGATAAATACATAAGCAGAAAACATAAATTTGGGACAAATGTTCTTCATAAACTCATCTTTAATATAATTAAAACGCGGGACATCTTGCTTTATGGGCAGGATCACTGCCGATCAGGCTAGGAGTCTGCTACAGATATTTGGCCTAGTTAGGGTGAGACTTCTAAGACGATCTTTTAACATGTATACGATGGCATCTGCTCGCAACTTTGCTTACAAGTCGTTAAAACTCTCTGCGTCGTTGCTGCCCTTTCAGAGATTAAATTTCAAAAAACATTTTACGGTATTTGTAGAATCCAACTATCTAAGTTCGGCAACGGTTAAGGCTATGCGTTGTTTATAAGTTTCGAACATCGTTATTATTTTATATATTTGGACTAGCCTCCAAGCGCGACTTTGTCTGCGTGGAAGCCCTTTTCACTCTTATAGTAGTTGAAGTTCTTGTTCTTGATCTCGGAATATTTCAATACAATTTCGGTTACACTTTTATATATTTAGTGGTTGTATATTGTTTGCCCGAAATTCATTTAAAATAATATCATTTACCCGAATTTATTTTGGCATTTTTTATATTCCTTAACGTTTTGTTTACCATAAAAATAATTTGACATACTTTTGTTTACTCGAACATTGCTTGACAGAATGATACACATGCCATACCCGTTATATTCCGTAATTTTAAGTGCAATAATATTTTATCGCAGAATATTAACGCAAATATCTACGTTTTGTAAGTTGCCTAATATAGAGTCCGCCTATGCTAAGTTAAGTTTCATAGATGTTGATAGCCCAACTGTGAAAGTGTTAAGTAAATAGTAAACCTCATCATTTCATAGAAGTTTCACGTTTAGAATAGCACTTTCAGTTTTGACAGTTAATTTGGTTGGAAGAGATAGCGTGGTTTGATTTTACCTAGTTTTTTATTATAAGTCGGTTATGGCGACTTCTGATCTGGTTTGGTCACCGTTAACGTTACTTTGACTTGATCATTTTCCGCCGTGTTAATATTTTTGAAAAGTTATACGTCTATTTTCTTTTCTAATATTGATTTAAAGTGCAGTTCATTAACAATTTATATTCATATTCATTTATTTATTTATATTCATTTTTATTTCCGTTTATTATTATTGTTATGAATTCAGATGTTTACATCTTGTTTTTAATTATAATTGCCATGTATTCCTTTTTATAGGTATTTGACAACTAATTTTTATAACTTACATTTACATATCATGAATGTAAACCAATTTTATGTACCAGATTTTGACGTGTAATTAACTTTATCAATAAATATATGAATATGAATAATATGAATATAGATACTAAGGTAAAAAAATTAAGGTCAAATTAAGGCATTTACGGATTATGACAATGAACATTATTGCAATTGACATTATGCGAAACGAGGATTTTGGCATATCATTAATCTGGAAAATAATGATAATGGCAAATTAACTTCTAAGAAACCAGAATATAGCACAAACCATTATGGCAAGTAAAATAATGACAAATTAATTTCTGGAAAAAAAGGTTCCATATTTAGTCACTATGCGCAAAATACTACGGAGAGCCTAAATTTGATGACTAAATCGCTTGATTCCACTTTAGTTGCAGAATTATTTTAGGTTTAGGCTGGGCGTTGTCTATCAGTCTCCAAATAATGCTATTTAATGTAGGTTAATTAAGTGGATTACTTTAATTGCTGAGCTTTTCAGGATGACTTACACTAGGACGGGACGGGGCGGCTCGGGACGATCTGTCAAATTCTATAGAAAGAATCACGTGATATGTATTTACCAACTAAAACGGGGCTTAATCGTGTATAGATTTTGAAAACAAACCTCCGACGTTCCGAAATCTATACACGATTAAGCCCCGTTTTAGTTGGTAAATACATAATGTGTGAAAATCGTGAAAGTTTAAATAAGTGAATCACGTGATAGCTCGGAGCCCTCGGGTGTAACGTGACGTTTTCTATAGAAAACTGACAGACCGTCCCGTACCGCCCTCCCCGCTCCGTCCCGTCCCGTTTTTGTGTGAGTCATCCCTTAACCTTGAAGTCGAAACTTTGCACTAAGTTTTTAATACGCTAAAAGAACTAAAGTTTAATATAAACTGTGACGAAATATAATAAGTAAGTAGCAACGTCGCTACTTACCTACTTCAATATCAGTTCAGTATACGTACACTTAATTATTTAACGCAAGCATATTCAGCCAAAGTAAGCAAACAGTGTACTTTTTAATTAACGAAGTTAAATCTTTAAAAAGCATGGAGCTTTAAAATACGTAGTTTGGTTGCTTAAAATTATGCCGCTGCAGTACGTAGCACTCTTGGTGCTACGAACCCAAATTGCGACGGTACCTAAGTGCTACGCCGTAGAGGTTCTACGGCAAGTAATATGCACTTATGTGCATACATTAAGCACGGAGTGCAGTGGCAAAGCTTCGAATTGGTGCGATTTGCTTGTATACAACTCAAAAGAAAAAAAATCTTTTTGTTCGTCAAACGAATGTTTTTCGTCCATCTCTATCAACTTGAAAATAGACTACTAAAATAAAAAAAAGGTAAAACAATAATACAATGACAACAAATAAAGAAAAAGAATCCCTGAAAACGTGTGCACTACAATTCACATAGAAAAATTAGATCAAACAATTGCTGATAAATTAGGGCACAAAGGCCTGATTCATTGAAAGTTACAAAAGGTAAAAAAAATCACTTTAAAAAAGAAAGTCGATACGAACATAATATATTGGAATTTCTTTAGATTTTTAAAGGTAAAATAAACAAGTTTAGTAGCAAGCATTCGATTATACGCAGACAGCTCTTTTAAAAATCCTATTCATACCTTAGTTTTTCTTTATAGATTTTTTTTTATTTTCTAGAACTAGAAGAAACTTAATTTATCATTTTATTTATTATGATAGGCGTTTTGATGATTGTAGGTTCCTAATTAAACTTATTACAACACATATATTCGCAACAAAATGTTTTCAAAGCAGAGACATTAACAAACCTATTTGGAAATATATTTTACTAGCTGATGCCGGCGACTTCGTCCGCGGATAAAAATATTTTTTTAACGTATAACCTGACAGAAGATCCCCTTAATGGCCTAGTGAAGGTTGCATCTAAATCCATTTAGCCGTTTCCACGTAACGCTCGAAGAAACAAACAGGTAGACAGACAAACAAAGAAAAACCATTGAAATGTGTTCTGTTATCAACCCTTTACACCCGAGAGAAAAATACCTTTAACAGCTTCGACCGACATTGCGTAACTATCTTATAAGTTCATAAAGAGTCTAGGAAAAAATACAAAAAAAATCCCGATTGAGCTGGTCTTCCACAATCAGACCCTCACGTTCATGTGGCTCAGGAATAATATGTAACTCGCACGTTCATGAGGGTCATGATCTGCTTGTGCATATGTGTCACATTTTGAAAAGTTTTTGAAGCATTGAAATAAAAGAAACACGTTTTTTTAAGCCCACTGGCCGTGGTTTGTTTTTGACTGCCTGACGTAATGGACAACGGCTTGTAAAAGGTATAATTTGTTTATCTATTAAATAAAATTCAAGGAACACGTTCTGATTTGTTATATGCATCCTTCACTTTTTTGATCATAGGCTGGACTTTCCACAGTGGATTGTTTTAGTCATTCTCCTGAGGAAAATCCGAATCAACTACGTGAAGTGCGTTACGAACGGCTAAAAACTTTTCTCTTGTCTTAACGTCGTCGCACACTAACGACAATTTAGTAACAGTTCTCCAGTACATAGGCAATTTTGGGTAAGGAATGCAACCCATAACTAGATGAATTGAAAAGAGCTTGCAGATTTCAGATGTGGTAGTTTTTAATTCTACGCCTGTACGTCGTATGTAATATAGATTCGTACATCTAGCGATTTCTTCCGCAAAGTTGTTGTTAATGTACTCATTGAAGTACTCTACTGGGTGCCTAGCCAAGATGCCAATCGCTCACGATTAATAACGTATCGTAGCTACCTCTCTCTATCACTCTTCCTTATTAGTGTGACAATGACAGTTGCGTTTCGTTAGCGATTGAGCGTGAGCGATTGGCATCTTGGCTACGCACCCTGGAGAGCGGACAGGTTTCACCGGTAGTGAGGTGTTGTGTGGTGTGGCTTATGCGTAAACAGAGCTCGCTTTCATGTTCTATGTCGAGGTGCGGGTGCTGATACGGATCTTCCACTGCTTATAGTTTCCCGAGTACGGAGAGATCTACCTTTGCATATTCGTACGTTTCTTGGTATAGATACGGACCTACCTCGACCTTGTCGTATTTCAGCTCCGACTTGTAACGGCAAAATACGGAGCGCTGATAATGTCCCTAGTAGTGGAGTCGCTGGTCGCGGAGAAGAATATCGCGGTGAACTCAAGGGAGAACGTGACCGTGGCCTGATTTCATTAATAACATAAATTTCTTCATCTGATAGCAAATCATCACTCGCTAGGTTATCAAAAAAGTTAGGCAGACTTTTCAATTCATCGTCGTCTAAACCTTAAATTTCTCACAGATTTTCATTTGCGAGCAGATTTTCTTGTACTTTATCAGTCAACGGAACCCCTAAAATAAGCAAAACATCCCGGTAAGTAAGCCAAGCATGTACAAAAATAAATAATACCTATTAAACTAATCACAGAACGCGACCGAAATCACATGATCGTGAGAGTTCATTTATATGCGATGCAACCGAAATCGCACAATCGTTATAGTTAAGATTCAAAAACAAATGACATACATGTATTTAATTCAAATTAATGCAAAATAATATAAATATGACACACAAACAAGTACTCTTTGCAATCCGATAGTAAAATACGTAGATATTTAATGGTAATTAGCAAAAAAAGTCTACTTACGATAGTGAGTCCTACGTTCAAAGAATACAGTCATCTCTCACGCTACGTCAACGAGACTGACCAGTCCCGACGCATACGCACGAGGCATCTGTATTTCTTGTCTCATTCTAGTATGGCCGCACGATCTATCGACATCGGTTGGGTTCGCAAAAGCCGTTTAACAAACGCGAAATAATTTTTCAAAATCAACAGTCATGATTGTTTCAAGCCGGGTGTAAAGGGTTAGAGCTCCTAACTACGAGTATTATTATTTTTCAAATATCTTTAATGTACTCGTTAATTTATGACCAGACTCTGCTTTATTATATGTATAGATAGATGGATATTATCTAAATGATCTCGGCTCGAAAATTGAACAGTAAAACCTTGAAATTGAGAAACACGTGTTTTGGCTTTATAGGAAAGGTAAAATTAGATATTTTACCCAAAAGGTATAAAGTTTTATAGAAGTTTAACTAGTATTTCGATTAAGTATCAAATTTAATACTCTTGTCAAGCAGGAGCCGTTTTTTTATTATTTTGTTAGTTCGTGGTGTTCAAAATATAGAAAAAAAATAAAATAATAGCGTAACATGATAAATAAAACTCGAAATAACATAATTTTTATTAATTTCTTTACAAGGAGCTGTATCCAAGCATGACCCAATGAATTACAATATACAATCTCAAAAGAAATTCTGAACGAAACAATAATAATTAATTACTCATAAAAGTCATGAATATTATCCGATATTTAATCAACAAAGTGGCAAAAAGTTTTAACTCACACCCCCCCCCCCCCTCTTTTCCTTGTTTACTTTTAAAGAATTATATTTTCAACGAGATCTGTTCCAGTGTCTTTTAGGAAAAAATCTTTTGTGTATTTTTACAAGGTACCTACAAAAACCATCCATCATAATCGTCCATTAATACATAATCGTACATGATTCCACCCACATTCAACAAACAAATATCCTATAAATACGACAAACTGAGTTGATGTTGTCAAACGTGGCTTGCTTATTTAATTTCAGGTGTCATTGAGCATAAATGACCGTAGAAAATGTTCCGTATGTAACAAGCACCGCTGTTTTACGATATAATATAAAGTCAGCTGCAAAAAATACTTACCGGCTTATTTGCTGCCTATACTTTTTACGGTAATTTTATTGCTGCACACTGACGAATAAGGGATGATGGTGTATAGGTTACGGTACACTTGTTTGGCGTGTTCTGTAGCCTAAATGGTGTGATTAATTGTCATGTGTTAGATGTTACTAAATTAATTTAAACTATACACTAAAATACTTGTAGATGTCATAAACTAAAAAAACGTAGGTACTATGCCCAGTATTACCTTCTTCAACAAAAGCGTCAACTCAAACACAAACGGCCTTTAGTGTCTATGTCTCTGCACCATAAAGCGCGATTGAGAACCAGGTGGATTTTATTTTTGTGGGTGATATCCTGCTTTTCCACACTTGGTTCCAATCATCGCAGTTTTGGTCATACTAATCCGTCGGCGGCCATACTAATATTAACAGCATTTCTCTATTATCAGACGTAGGTTTAGTATCTGCTCTCTTGTTCCTCTCCTTTTGACAAATCCCGCCTGTTCGTGCGGTATTTGTAATATGTACCTACTTTGGTAAGGTTATACCTACCTACTTACTAAAAAAAATATTTGTTGTCATTTTGTATCCTTTAACTCATTCATGGCCAAAGATTTCTTGTAGCGCTACGCCGTAGCCGATAACATGCATTTCCCGCTTTGTAGCGAAAATGGTGCGTAGAGGCATGACGACAATGCGTCGTCACGGGCTCTGAATGGGTTAAATGGCGAGAAGGATACTGTGATAAATGTTAACAACACAGTATGTCTTACACAGTATGAAAAACAGTTGTTTTTATCTTACACGGTTTTCTTTTAGTGATTAACAAAATTTCATCACACAATGCATAGTAAAACATTGTATGAAACACGTGCCTAAAGATGATTGCCGCACCTGTTGCATAAATAGATATTATTTTGTTTTTGTATACATATTGTACATAAACTAACATAAGAAAGGAAATAAATAAGGAAAATAATAAGTAACTAAACATATTTCGCCTTGACAACATTTCACCTAAACTTATCCTAACACACAACGTGTCAGGTATAAATTTAAGTTGAGGCTAAATTAGAGATGGTGTTGTGGAGCAAATGGGAGCGGGGGCAAATTTCCCGGATAACGAGCGTTAATGAAATATTTGATGGCGGGCCGCGTCACTCTCCTGACTGGGTGGTAGACTTAGAAAGTGTATAGAGAAGGGTCTATTTCTTGAGTACTATGAAAAAAATTTGCATTTTGCAAAAATATCATCCATTTATGGATACTGTAATGGAGTTGGAGTTATTCATAAACGCAGAGTAAACACAGTTTAGCTTAATGATTGTTTTTGTTCTTGTCTGCCAATTTGACATTTGTTAGAGAGGGAGAAAACATAATTATACTGTAACTGCTGTTATCTTTTTTATGGATAAGTGTGTAAAAGTCTGCGGGAGAATACTAAAATTGCAAGCGCAAGAGGTGGTGGTGGCTGTTTACATTTCAGTTTTTCTAAATTAATTTTGTTTTTAACAGAAATGTCTAGTAAGGATCCAATGCTTGGAAATAAATGTAAAGGAAAAAACTCACAGCCTCAGCAGAGGGTAATTGGACATCTCTACTTTTGTTGGACCCAATTAAAAATTGTTAACAGATATTTTTTTTAGTAGGTTACGAACTTATTCAATTACTTAATGAAAGTAAAATAAAACGTAACAACCCGCATACTCTAACAGTGTCAACAAGGATAAAAAATATTCAGTTGGTTAAGAATTATTATTTAACATTAATCATTGAAAAAGTGGGTAGCCAAACGGACAAATTTTACATTGCGTTAACTAATTTTAGTTTTATTTTAGTTTTTTTGCTTTAGTTCTTTTTTTTTTCTGCACCTCCTACTGTTTCTTTATTTCCTGTTTTATTTGCTCCGCTACCCTAAGGTTGTCTGGAAGAGATCGCTTGTTAGCGATAAGACCGCCTGTTGTTTACCTCTACTTTTTGTGTGTGTTTTTATTTTAATTTATATTATTTTCTCTGTAATGTTTTGTAAGGTGTGCAATAAAGAGTTATTGTATTGTATTGTATTGTATTGTATTGTAATTTAATATTCTGTTTTTCTGAATAATGGAAATGCCCAATGAATTATAATTTAATTTTGATCAAACCCAAGAATGTCAACGCATCTAAACGTCAAACGCAACTTGACATGTTAAACGTCAAATGAATGAACCTGCTGTACTTTTGTTCAATTACTTATACTGTGGCCTCAAGCAAGAATCGAACACGCGATTCTGGGATATCGCTTTACCAACTCAGCTACTGAGATTTACCCGTTGGCAGCAAATTCTTCCAATAAGTGCATCTTTCGTGAATTTTTCCACTTCTCCTTTATTTCTAAGCACTTATTCAAAGTTTATTTTACATATACTCGCAATTGTCAAGTCTAAAAAAACCGCCTCAAATTATCTCGTTAAGGACCGTCACGATTTAGTATGTTTTAATTTATGTGACAACATACGGTAGAAGTACTACTAGTATTCGACATGGGCACTTTATGTCAAAGTGACATGGTTTAAATTCGAAATATCGAAAAAACTTCGTTGTTCAATAATCTAAGTATATGACTTTGAAATAAAGTGCCCATGACGAACACTAGTGCAGCGTCGAGCACTGGTACTTCTACCTTACTAATAATGTTTAAATAGCTAGCATATTAATTTGAAAGCATAATACGAAAGTTTTGTTCTAACAACAGGAAAGTGGAAGTGCTTCCGCTTATGTTCCGAGTCGTTAATTGCTATGCAACAGGCCACTGGGGCCTCGCAACGGTGTATTACACTAACAATAGTAGTGTCCTATCGTTTTATATGGCTTGCCAAGAGTCGGACTCTAGACTAGTATGTTTAAGCGACTTATCTCACTGACGATGACGATTCGTAGACGAGCCTAACTGCGTACAATTTTGCCGGCGAACTCGTTGCGTACTCACGACGATCTCGCTGGGTGATCGCCTCGCTTGCAACTCGCCAAAGACTCTAATTCCCTTATAAAAAAAAAGTTAACAGGCGTCTTAGTTAAATTATTCCTTTCCTAAAAAACGCAAATGTCAACCTGACAGATAGAGACAAACAATCATTTACCTAAACTGTGTTTGATCTGCGTTTATGAATAACGCCATAAGAAGTTAACCCTGCTATTAGCTAGCAACTTAAAAGGTAAAGGATTTGTTCTAATAGCTACTGCAGCAGCGCTGTTCTTGCAACATTGCAGCTGCAGGTGGAAAAGTGCGATGAACAATGGCATTAGTCAATTTCTTTGATAAGTGTTACTAACTGCTTTATGATCAGTAGGTATTTATTGGGCACGCTGCTCCACCAAGGCTTCGCTCGCTTCGCTCGCACCGCTCGCTTCGCTCGCTCACGCCTTGGTGTTGCGAGTGCCCAATAAACGCGAACTATTACTGAAATCCTGTTCACGTTCTCTCGTAAACTTGCGTTTAAATTGATCGCACAGCTCGCTCACGCCTTGGTGTTGCGAGTGCTAATAAATAAGAATGAGTGCTCCTGTTTACGTTGATGCTCTGGGAAGGTGACAATCAACGCGAGCACGCCATCGACACAACCTTTACTGAAATCCTGTTCAAGTTTAAAGTGAACATCATTAGATGTGATTTTAATGCGTTCATCATTCGGTTGATTATCTGCAACGGTGGCAATCAACGGTGTGCGACTTTGTAACAACGGAAGTATGCTATCGACATAACGCGAACCATTACTGAAATCCTGTTCACGTTTACTCGTAAATTTGCGTTTAAATTGATCGCACAGCTCGCTCACGCCTTGGTGTTGCGAGTGCTAATAAATAAGAATGAGTGCTCCTGTTTACGTTGATGCTCTGGGAAGGTGACAATCAACGCGAGCACGCAATCGACACAACCTTTACTGAAATCCTGTTCAAGTTTAAAGTGAATATCTATCACATCTAATAGTGATTTTAATGCGTTCATCATTCGGTTGATTATCTGCAACGGTGGCAATCAACGGTGTGCGACTTTGTAACAACGGAAGTATGCTATCGACATAACGCGAACCATTACTGAAATGCTGTTCACGTTTACTCGTAAGCTTGCGTTTAACTTGATCGAGTTCGTTTTCAACTTAGATTTCGGACTTAGAAAATATTCTAAGAAAAGCAAAAGCTTAAACGCAACGTGAGTGATGCGGGCCAAGCAATCACAACACGTCTGAACATCTCACAATTACTCGTTAGTCCCGATTAGCTCCAAGGAGTAACTTTCGTTGCGAGGCGTCACGCACAATTACACATTAGTCCCGATTAGCTCCAAGGAGTAACTATCGTTGTGCGGCGTTTGTCACACTAAACACATCGCAGAATTGGCCAGAAACTTTGATGCGTCGAGTGGACTGGTGGTTTCCCATACTATCAACCGCTATAGCACAGAAGAACCGATTTTGTGTTTAACCGTCACCACGTTGTTGTGTATGGTACGGGAGTTACCCCGTATACGCTACCGCGTTACCAGCTCAAATGCAAGGTGGGCCAGGCCAAGCAAAGTGATTTGGTAAGAGTCACCATGAACTAGCGGTTGTGATAGCCACGGATTCTCCGACGATTGTATCAATACTAATTGTATATATACAAACTATTCACAAAACTTCGTTAGCGTGATGCAGGCCTGACTATGTGATTGGAAGAACCATGTGACACGCCTTGACACGCCTTTTATTATAATTTGTAAATGATGATAACCAATTTCAATCATAGTTCGTTCATATTAAAGTTTGAAATAGATAATAATGAAACTAAACAATTTTACAACCATGTGTGACTACATGTTCGCGCTAAGCTGTTTTGCATGAATTAATATAATTAAATATGAAATATATTCTAAAGCAGAACAAGTCTTAACAAATATAAATTAAGGTTTTAAATTAGTTGGACTTGAATAAAATAAAGTTGAATACGGAATCACGTTTCAAACAACATAACTTCTGCAAAGGAGAAAAAGCATAACTCCATAGCATAAGCATAGCACTTATGCTTTTTCTCCTTCAGACGGCAGACTGTCGTATATGGTTATCGGTGGGACCGCAGACTTATAATAAGGTAGACTCCACAAGCAAGATTGAATAAATCTGAATTCTTTAGAATGTTATCATTATTATTTATTATTAATTAACAATTGCTTTATTGTACAATTTAACAAATAAAAAATACAAATGCTTATATATTATTAGAATTTTCCAACCATAGACCCAAAAAAGTAAAAAAAAGTTGATTTTTATTTCGATTACACAAGAGTTAAATAAAAATGAGAAAGAATGTTGAGAATAATCCTTTACAGGTTAAACAATAAAACATATATGAATAAAGTTTCCGTGTGTTTCGGCGGTTCGGTCTGTTAAATAGAGGTGTGCAGTAATGAATAGACACAAGAAGTTGTGAAAACTTACAATATGCAACATAGTATTTAGCAAAATACGATATTTGATCCAATGGGATCAACTGCATTAAAAAGTACAACGTGCGTTGTCTACCTGAATACTTATCTGTGAACATGAAGTGCAATTATTGTTTACGTAGTATAAAATATTACAGAGTAAAAAGTGTAACAGAGATTCGTTCGATTCGAAATAAATTATTTTCAATTTAATATGTAAGTGATTTGTTTGCTGACTCTGCACGATAAAAGTGAAAAGTTAATTTATTCGATACTAATATTCAATCAACCTTATTTAATGAATTTTACATTCAACTAACAGGCATTTATACTTTTATTTAGCATCTAACAAATTAAAAAGGCAAACATTACAAATTACATTAGGCTAATCAATCGACAAGCGTATTTCTATTGATTACTTAATTGTATAGTTTTTTAGTAGTAAACCTCTGGTTTGCATCCTACTCTGTGTCATTTGCTGATTACGCATACACAAGTCGACCTACATTAGTCGATGCACTTTTCCTAACAATATAATCGATATGGATATGACTGTAGGTAAGAGTTCAAAAGCAATTATATTGTATCAAAGAAATACTAGACATACTACTCACACCATTGATTTTATCGGCTGAATAAATATATAAATCATGCTTATTTAGAATGGAATGCTCCCTTTCTGGTAAGTAGTTGCTCAAGTTTTTTTTTACATATAGCGGTTTGGTACATCGAGCAAAAGGTTAATTGAGCTGTCTAACAATAAAATTTACTTAGTGAATGAATACACGAAATCAGCTTTTTCGGGTGTACTAAATCAATTGATTCATCACTATTCGTTACTTCTAATTCATGATTATATTTCTTTAAAATCGTATCCACGTTCTGCTGTTGTTGTAAAATAGTGTACGTTAGCTAATATAAACCCAAATTTCGTAATATAATTTTATACTTGTTTTTCAATGAAAATGTGCTTTTTAGCAAAATAAAATCCGCTAATTTAAAAACGAAACAAGTGCAATAGTACATTAATTATTTTTGGTGTTAACATGTGATAATATACTACACAAAATTGGGTGACATATTTTCTTAGTTGAAACATAAAATAAAAGAAACGAAACAGTCAACTCGGTATTTTTTTTTGGTTAAATACCAGAGGCAGACCATACAATTATTCTTGTCATTAGTGCGCGATCGTGCTATCACTATATTTACGCCTTGTTCTTCTGAAGTGTTGCTACATCAATTTATAATGTGAGTATTGATTTATTTAATGTCTTAATTTAATCTTTAGATCTAAATTTTTTAACTAAATAATTAACTAACAGTGTTTTTCAGGTCCGACTCAGAGCTATCGTACCGCTCACGAAGCCCGTCACCGCAGCCGATAAAAAAGTCATCAAAGGATAACAAGCGACGTGTGCATTCTTTAAGGTAGCTATTTCTCACTGAATGTTTATATTGTTATTACTAAGGATATCACGAGCCATTTTTATTAATTTTTTTTTTTTTCATTTAGCCGCGAGCCTGAACGAGTTACGCTTCCTGCCGCAAGTTCTCGAAAGGTCAATGCTGTTGAACCTGCAGGACCATCGAAGCGCAAAAAAACTTCAAGGTAGTTACATTTATGTATTTACTGTAAGACTGTCACATACACCCTATATCTATTTTTTAATGCAGGTTTCGTAGTGCACATACCGGGTCTTCAAAATCATCATAAGTTAAACTATTATTTTTGTTCACAGCGCAATCAAGAAGAGCGGAACGGATCTATTCCAAATCATTCGGGATGAAGAGAAAATTGCATACATTTCATCCGAGCGAGTGACTACTACGTCATCATTCTCAAGCCGCGTGTCTTCTGGTACATCACGTCGCACCACAATCAGACCAGGTGACTTCTTTATCGATCTCAAGGTCTATAAAATAGAGGATCATCAAAAAGAGGTAGATGCTTTAGAGCGTTACAAAAAGGCCTTGGTAGCTGTCAAGCTGCAGTGTGAAGAAAAATCTGTAGAGTGGGAGCAGTGTCAATCGCTTCTTAGTAGTGCATTTGAAGTTTTTAAGGATAGTAAGGCTTCCTTTTATTCTAACGCACGGAAAAACTAGGTATTTCGATAAATCACATGGCTGAAAGCTGAACCAACTATTGGTTATATGTTATACAAAGTAGAAACAGTTGGTTCAGTCTTTAATCCGGTGAAATTATAGTTTAATTCCAGTATTTTTTAACTTTTGTTTCGCATAATGCCTTTTTGTGTATCGTGTAGCACATCTGTAGAGAAAAAATCATGGGTAGGTCATCTTCGTAGTAACGAACATAAAACTAAAAATAATTGTATTCAAGATATCGGTGATGGTGTAATGATTCAGTCAGCTTTTCGTAATCGCATTGCAACTTATCGAATTTCGGCGGAAAATAACCAAGTTACAAGTTCTATTGACATATTTATGAACTCCATTCGTGACAAAATCAGTACTCTTTTAAATAAATCACTTCAGGTACATACCTGCATAAAAGTAAACTTAGAATTATATGGAATATTTATGTTGTTTAAAAATAACACTCAATCTATGAAATCTTTTGGTACAAAAAATAAGATTTTGTACCAAAGTTTTGATTTCGAACGTTATTACACAGAAGTTATTGTTGTTTTATTGTTTTTATTGTTTTATTTTATGGAGAACCAACAGCTGATAAATTTACAGTATACAACAAGATAGGATTCAGAAAGCCTATTACAGGATCTCGCAGATAGTTACAAGATAATCAATTAAACTAATGCTGACACCTATACCTACGTACACACAGGCTCACAAATATATATGTATATGGTTATAAATTGTTTTAAAAAAAGGTCGAGGAATTCGAGAAGCGTGATAGCGGATGGGCTTTTTTAAATAATTCACACTTGGAAATTAATATAAATAAGTTTCAACCGTAGCGTGTTTCAAGCTTTATCGAACTACCAAAAGTAGAATAAAGATCAATGTTGTTTTGCATGGTGCATAACTGCGGCTTTATTCCCTGCTAAAAAACATCCTGAAAGGGTAACTTCCTATCCTGATTTTAATAACGTACTAAACACACAAGGATTGTCTTTCCCGGTTACATTTGATGAAATCAGAATATTTGAAAAAAAACAATCCAACCCTTCAATTTATTGTTTTTTGGTTTGAAAAATAGTAAAATAATAGGCCCACTTTATAAGTCAGAAAGTAACAGCCATTTGAAAAAAAACCATTCACCTGATGTTATTAGAAAACGGAATTTCATTACTCAGTATTTAAACCCATGTATAAAAATCGATTACAGATGTGCTATATGGATACGAATAGTTTCATTTATCATATGCAAACCAAGAACTATTAGAGAGATCTAAAAACTTATCTTTTACCTTATTTTGGCACTAGCAACTTAAACTTTGACAATGTGCATAACTTACCAATTCAGAACAAAAAAGTACCAGGACTTTTCAAGGATGAAATGGGTGGGAAATACATAATTGAATTTGTTGGACTTCGATCTAAACTTTACTGTATGAATACTAACGCCGATATCATAAAAAAAGCTAAAGGTGTAAAAAGGCTGTTATAAAGGAATTAGACGTGTTTGATTATGAGCAATCTTTGTTTCAAGATCGATCAAACACGAAATATTTACCCAAAGTGTTAATAAAATTGCTATATCATCTAATGATGACAAACGATTGATATCTGCTGACAAAGTATCTAAACGAGCATGGGGACACACTACGATACTTAATATTTTAATTCCTATCACTGTTCATGGTTAGTATGATTATTAGGAAATAATGTATTATTGTATGATCATAAGATGTCTTAATACGTTAATATTAACTGTATTCAAATGTGAGCATTAATTTTATGTGCTCCTGCATTATTTATTTACTGTTTGACTTTAAATGTTTGTCAAACTATTTTATTTTATAAACTTTTCGTTATTTCTGTATAGTAATAAACGATGCACTATATTTGTTATTATGTGATTTACGAAAATAAATATGTACTTAGAATTTTATGTTTTTCAATTAAAAACCCATTTTAACCGTAAACCGTATTTTTTAGTACCGAGTCTAAACAATATGATATGTACATTTATTTTTATTATTGACTTGACTGTACATTTCAATAAACAGTATTTCATAAAAACAAGTTACGACCTGCAACTTTTAATTGCTTAACAAATTAGCAAACGTAGTAGATGTAACATGATATCATGAGTAAAGCATATTTAACACGCGCCGTAGTTCATATCATGCGCTTGCAAAAATTGAAATTGGTGCAATGCAGGAATAATAAAACAATACCTATCTGCTTTCGTGAGGGTTTAGTTTCATTTAAAATAAATTGAGCAAATACGATTATTTATAGTTGAAGACATCGAAATTTATTAAAGTATATAAACAACCGCACTAATTAGGTGATTCATTTACGAATTCGTAAACGATACGAAGAATATCATACAGTTAAGGACCCTAACAATTCGCAGTTTCTCTGCTGATATTTGCTGGTAAGTTTCAGTTATTTTTATAAGATTTAAACGTTGACTATGTTGGAAATGTATTTTTGAGAGATATTTTAGCACACATTGCACACAAGGAACAGATATTTTTCCTTTATTATACTGAGTAGAAGCTTTGCATTTAGACGACCGGTTGGCGTAGTTGGTAGTGAAGTGACCCTGCCTGCTAAGCCGATGGTCCTGGGTTCGAATCCCGGTAAGGGCATTTATTTGTGTGATGAACACAGATATTTGTTCCTGAGTCATGGATGTTTTCTATGTATTTATGTATTTGTATATTATATATAGTTGTCTGAGTACTCGTAACACAAGCCTTATTGAGCTTACTGCAGGACTTAGTCAATTTGTGTAAGAATGTCCTGTAATATTTATTTATTATTTTATTTATTTATTATTTGCATAGTTTCAGGCTCGATCTTTGAGAGATCGTACGGATATGTTATTAATTTTTTTATTTCTTTTGTTACAGAAAAATGGAACACGTAGAAGAAAGTTCTCCTCTATTTTTGTCCCAGGTGTTTGCTCAGAACCCATATGATGATGATGTTAATGACGATCTAGTAAACAAGGTAATGAAAGCAAAACCTAAAAAACGTCAACACAAAATTCAAAACAAGGTGCAAAAACGCAGTGTTCCAGGGCAGCCTTCATCATTTGTGATTAACAAAAAGCCGGGAAAGGGTTGCAGGTTAATTAAAATCCAAATAATTAACTTGAAAAATGAATACAAAGAAGAGTCAGAGAACGAAGATGTAATGTTAAGCGCTCAATACGTAGCAGACGATGGTTTTGACGAAATTATCGATAGTACGGAGAGCGTAATAAATAAAATATCAAAAAAACTGTGTGGATATAGCGTTGGTTACTAATAATTTTATTATTTTCGATGTGAATAAATTTGTTTAAATATTTTGTTGTTTCATTCATAGTTTGTTGTCTCTCCCAAAACAAAGGTCTCTACCAAAACAAGATTTAAGAAATCGTAGTAAATGTTTTGGGCGTGTTTTAGTATGTGAGGGATGTAGTTACTAGAGTGTATGTATAAAAAGCATCGTGATAGTGTATGTTTAGGGGTGTTTTTAGTGATCCGATCTGTATCAAAACAGCGTCTCTACCAAAACCAGATGTTAAAAAATGGTTGTAAATGTGTTAGGAGTGTTTTAGTATGTAGAGAGGGTATGTAGAGTGCATGTAAAAAAATCAGCGTGATAGTGTATGTTTAGGAGTGTTTTTTGAGCCTCAATAGATGTGTTAAATGAAGTAAAGTGTGCTGGGAGTGCACGCGGGCGCGGGCGCGGGGGCGCGGTCGATGTCGTGGTTGTACTTACTTCAGGTATGTATTTATTTGATAGTCCGTACTAAAACAGCGTCCGTACTAAAACAAGATTCTAAAAATCGTTGTAAATGTTTTGGGAGTGTTTTAGTATGTAGGTAGGTATTTATGATAAGACAATATGACGAATGGGGAAAAATGTAGGTTGAAATTAATTATAATACGAAGTTGTTGTTTTGTAAAGATTAATAATAGGAACAGACAATCAATCGCTTTTATGCTTGTAAAAATCAATAGAAACATATGCGTTCGTCCTTGGGTTGATGTGTCTTTTACGTTATATGGTCTTTAGGTATTGATAAACCTCTTGTTGTCAAGCCTGCATCTGACTGTAAAAAGTATCGTGAGTGTTTTGTGAAGTTCAATAAAAGGAACAGTCAACCAATCGCTTGAGCGTCTGTAAAAAGTATTAGAAACATATGTGTTAGTCCTTGGGTTGATGTGTCTTTTACGTTAATTGGTCTTTAGCTGTGATAAGCAAGAACCATTATTGTGTCAAACTAATTAATGGGTTACTATGAGGAAAAAGGGTAATTATGGTTGGAGCTGTCAGTTGGACACTTTGGTGCATGGAAGAAACATAAACTTAACCTATAAACCACATGGGAGCAGACTGAAACATCTAGAACCTACATGTGGTGGCGTACTACTATTGCATCAACCTAACCTTGATGTTTGAATCCTCAATCTTGTGTTTAAGGAAAAAGTAAAGTGTGTGGGGTTTAAGATCAATTATCTCGCGTATTTGGTCAAGTACACGCTAGTTGTTGGCACGCTAGAAGATCAAAACGTGAACATGCAGCACGAGGACATGCAGTATGAGGAGGAACGACTTAAAACCTTTGAAAAATGGCCCCTGAGCTTCATCAGTCCTGAAACTCTCGTCCACGCTGGATTTTACTACCTCGGTCGTAGCGATGAGGTGCGGTGCGCCTTCTGCAAGGTTGAAATCATGCGGTGGGTCGAAGGCGATGACCCAACTCGACATCACCAAAAGTGGTCACCTCAATGTCCTTTCCTAAGAAAGCAGGTTCAAGACAAGTGTGATCATGATAATGATGAACCTACCAGTGTCAGTGTCAACATGCCTGCGCACCCGAGGTACGCAACAGAAGCGTCCCGCCTCCAAACCTTCAAGGATTGGCCTATAAGCATGAAGCAAAAGCCCGAGCAGCTCGCCGAGGCTGGGTTCTATTATACCGGTGTAGGTGACAAAACGAGATGCTTTTACTGTGACTGTGGTCTCAAGGACTGGGAGGAGGAGGACGAGCCCTGGGAGGAGCACGCGCGATGGTTCAACAGTTGTATGTATTTACAGCTGGTCAAAGGTCGGGATTATGTGCAGAAGATCATCTCGGAGGCTCGCATGATACCTGAGAAGACATCAAAGCTCAACGAGGTGTCGGTGGGTGAGGAGAAGGTACTGCAAGCGGCAGACTCGCAGTTGTGCAAAATTTGTTACGTGAACGAGCGCAACGTATGTTTCATGTCTTGCGGAAACATCACGACCTATGGTAAGTGCGCGCTGGCCATCAACAAGTGTCCAATGTGTCGTGATACGTTCTCCAGCGCCATACGTGTGTACTTCTTCTAAGTGTGGAATGAAAAATTAGGTAAATGGCATAATGTTTAATTTCTTAAATTTCCTTTTCATAGAAGCAGCTTGAGATTGTTCCTCTTTTAGAATTATAAAATTAATATGTTACCGGTTTCACAGTTTGCACTTCTGTAATATCAAACAGTTCCCCATTGTTCGGTTAGCATTAGGTACCTATAGCTCTTGGCAATAATTGCATTCATATCCCTTATCAGCTGAGTTCAGTTGTTTGAATCGTGTAAGCTAAATTGTTATCACAGCTAATGCTTTTAAGGTTCTAATTAGCCTCTCAACAATTGAGACCTTTATGACGCTAAAAATAGACTAATGATTAATATTATTTTCCATCATCTGATTGAATGTTTTTTAAGCTTTCTAACACCTTCTAAAATACAACTTATTTGCGTTCTAAGACTTTCATGGTTTTAATCATCCATATTTTGAAAAGGTATCAATACATATTAATATGTATGTGGAAGGAAAGTACCTTCTGAAATACTTCAACAGTTGATGAGGTCAATACCAGTAGCGGTGCATCCATATAACTCGATTCCCATTGGGTTGGCTAAAGTTTCTATCACATATACCAATGCCATCCGACATCTATAAAATTACAAAATATTCATTACCATGACTTAGTACTTTGTATTTGATAATACGATCTACTATAGTTTAACGTTCGCACGCATTAGGTAAAAAGCCGGCAGCCTGCCTATACATTCATAAAAGTGTATGTACACTCTCAAAGTGGGTGAATTAAGCCGTCCGGTACCGGTTTACAAGAACATTTCATTATTTTAATTAGAACCTTAACGGTAAACATGTAAGGTTCATATTGGAATGTGTTTGTTAGCAATTTTTAGTGAATTAAGCCGCCCGGTACTGGGTTACAAGAACATTTCATTATTTTAATTAGAACCTTAACGGTAAGGATATAAAGTTTATATTGGAATGTGTTGTTAGCATATAAGGTTCATATTGGAATGTGTTTGTTAGCAATTTTCAGTAAATTAAATCGCCCGGTACTGGGTTACGAGAAAATTTCATTATTTTAATTAGAACCTTAAAGGTAAGCATATAAGGTTCATACAGGAATGTGTTTGTTAGCATATAAGGTTCATATTGGAATGTGTTTGTTAGCAATTTTCAATGGAAGCGAAACGAACATTTTCATTTTAAAACTTAAAATAAAATATTGAGCATACTATTGTCATAAATTACGGCGAAATTATTTTCAAATTAGTAAAATCCTATATAATTTTAATTTAAGTAGTTATTTTTTTTTTTTTTAATTTCATTCAATTTATTTATTTTATATGATATGGTTAGTGAGATACTGTAAATTAGGTATTATTTCTTATATTATATGTATATGTACCTAGTAAGGAAAATGTATTTATTCCAATTAGAAAAACTTAATAAGTCAAGTAGTTAAATTATCTATGATTGTAGCGAGAAAGTAGTTTGGTTTTATGTATCCTCAGTGAAAATTAATATAATCATAGCAACTCCTTCCCGGTTCCTTCTTACAAAGTTGGATATTATATCAATTTTAAGTGAACCCACCTGATTTTTTTGTATGAGTTAGGTTCAGTTTTAATAATGAGTCCTCTAGTATGAAACATAAGTAAAAATAACATGTTCATAGTAATAGTAATCATTTAGCGATACACTAACTACACTAGTGTTTTGTCTAAGGTCATATCAACGCATACTTAGATAGGTATCTAGCTTCATGTATCCAAAAAATATAAGTAGCCAATTGTCAACATTTCAAAATTTTCAATGCTCCTAAATCGAAAACCATTTTGAGACGCCTGTAGATCACATAAATATATTTTTAAATATTTTTTTTCGCAATATTTTTAGTAAAAATCCTTAAAAATAGTTTAAAGGGTAAGTGACGTCACACAGCTGATTTCCGAGCTGCCACTATAACCAAAAAAAATCTTCCGGCTGGGTTGTCACTTGAGTCTGACAGTGTCATTTGGCACTAACCGCACAGTTCAAATTATTCGGATATTTACTGGTGATTTTCTTGTACTTTTCGTGTGTGATATTGATCTTCACTGCAACTCCACCTTCTCATGGACTTAAACGACGCTTAAGATTAAATAAATACATTTATTTAGGTGATCGTCGCAAATAAATAGTGCGCTTGTAGGTAAACGATCCAAACCGTCTGCTGAACACCACTTAGCTTTATTTTCCGTTGGAACAGTAAGCAACATTTTGGTAGGCGGTAAACCCGTTTTATTTGTGCATGTTTTCATAAAGCAATATTTAACTCACGGCATTTTAATAAACCAACAACAATAAATTCAGTGTTTGTTTACATGTTTTGACGTTCGTGACGTCTGTTTTGAATGTCAGTTTGGCTCAGACTATTTAAGGTTTAAAATTAAACGTCGGTATCCGCATCAAATTAAAATTATTTCAATGATTTTTTTAGTGTATGAAACACAATCATGACGTCACAAGGCTGACTCATGACGTTTGTTACTTACGCCTTTCCTGCCCGAGTAACAATATAAATAGATTTTTAGACAAAAATATGAGAGTTACGCAAATTAAAAAAAATACGTTTACCATTAATTGGTCCATTCTTTCGAACCATACAATAAAAAGTAGCACTTAAAAATATGAATGGTTGTCAATTAGGTACCTCTTAAATACTTCTTTTTAGGGTTTCGTAGTAGACTAGTTTCTTCTATGTTACAGTCGGGTTAGGTTTTTTGTTCAGGGTTACCCAGCAAAACTTCTCACCTCCCGCTACTGGTCAATATTAGTGCTCCTGGTCGTGACCGTGTTTCGTGAACCCGTAGCCGAATCTCCGTTGCTGTGTTATTCGGCAACGTAGATCCGCTCCGTTTGCTCCGTGTGATTCGGCTACGTGTAATTAAGATACGTAGCTACGTGTACACGGAGATACGTATCTTATTTATACGTAGATCGGATCCAGTCGTGACCGTGACGTTAAGTGTAGATTTTATGCGTGTTATTAAACCCCCGAATGTAATGCAAGGGGCGAGTTTTTAATTTCAGTTTCCATACTTTTGCATTTTAAATAAAAATTTAAGAGATCAAAAATAATTAGATGCAAATATTATGTTGGAGGCAAAAATAATAGACCAGTACAAATTGTAAAAGATGTGTATTAAAAGAAGCCGAGCGGAGCCGAAGCCGAGATTCGCGGGAACGTAGCCGAATCCAGAAACGGATACGTATCTTTGACGTGACCGTGTAGTACGGGATCTTAGCACCGCCGGTGCTAAGGCTACGTAGCTACGGTTCCGCGTGTAACACGTATATCACAAGCCCTAGTCAATATGAGTTTTTTTTACTTTGTATATAGGAGAGGTAGATGAATTTTCAAATTTATTTTTTACTCATATCGTGCTCGAAGTCATTGACCTTATCAGTTGTTATAGTAATATTCAGTACTTTTGTTACGCTCCATATGCTTGAATCCGTTATTGTCTCTAGTACTTTCACATATCAATCATATCAATTTAATCGAACAGCCACAGTTTAATCGAACTGATGATGCAACTGATATGTTAACAGATCTGTTAAGAGATATTTGACCTCTTATCAGTTTTCAATCATATCACTAAATTATACCCCTCCCTATCAATTCCATAACAATGACATTAATGTCATTAGTGTTGTTCAGTACTTTTGTTACGCCCTGTATACTTGAAACCGTTATTGTCTCTAGTACTTTCACATATCAAACAGATCAATTTAATCGAACAGCCACAGTTTAATCGAACTGATGATGCAACTGATGTGTTAACAGATCTGTTAAGAGATATTTGATCAATAATCAGTTTTCAATCAGATCACTAAATTATAACCCCATTCCTATCAATTCCACAACAATGACATTCATTTCATTAGTATTGTTCAGTACTTTTATTAAACCCTGTATACTTGAAACCGTTATTTTCTCAAGTACCTTTTACTAAGTCAGGATGTTAGTCTATATTTTTTTTCTAATATGCTATATGAAATAATGCTTTTTGAATATAATCTTTCTCTTTTATTAAGTAAAGATGTTAATCTGTAATTTTTTTCCAATGTCCTATATGAAATAATGCTATTTTAAAAATAAATAATAAGCTATATGTAATCGTGCTATAGGAATATTTAATTTAACATTATTTTTTTAGTATTAAGTGATTTACTTGTTATTGAAAAAAAAAATAGTTACATCGTGCTATATGTAATTGTGTTATATATAAATAAACATACTAGAGGATGAAAAAAAAATGCGTTGTTTCAATAAATTTCCCTTTTATTTTCCAATAGATAACAAGTTGTTTATACCAAGTCTTTTCATTGAGTTTAACCCATTTAACAAATCACTTACATATTAAGTTGAAAATAATTTATTTCGAATCTAACGAATCTCTGTTACACTTTGTACTCTGTAATATTTTATACTACTACGTAAACAATAATTGCACTTCATGTTCACAGATAAGTATTCAGGTAGACAACGCACGTTGTACTTTTGAACGCAGTTGATCCCATTGGATCAAATATCGTATTTTGCTAAATACTATGTTGCATATTGTAAGTTTTCACAACCTCTTGTGTCTATTCATTACTGCACACCCCTATTTAACAGACCGAACCGAAACACACGGAAACCTTATTCATATATGTTTTATTGTTTAATCTGTAAAGGATTATTCTCAACATTCTTTTTCATTTTTATTTAACTCTTGTGTAATCGAAATAAAAATCAACTTTTTTTTACTTTTTTGGGTCTCTGGTTGGAAAATTCTAATAATATATAAGCATTTGTATTTTTTATTTGTTAAATTGTACAATAAAGCAATTGTTAAATAATAATAAATAATAATGATAACATTCTAAAGAATTCAGATTTATTCAATCTTGCTTGTGGAGTCTACCTTATTATAAGTCTGCGGTCCCATCGATAACCGTATACGACAGTCTGCCGTCTGAAGGAGAAAAAGCATAAGTGCTATGCTTATGCTATGGAGTTATGCTTTTTCTCCTTTGCTGAAGTTATGTTGTTTGAAACGTGATTCCGTATTCAACTTTATTTTATTCAAGTCCAACTAATTTTAAACCTTAATTTATATTTATTAAGACTTGTTCTGCTTTAGAATATATTTCATATTTAATTATTTTAATTCATGCAAAACAGCTTAGCGCGAATATGTAGTCACACATGGTTGTAAAATTGTTAAGTTTCATTATTATCTATTTCAAACTTTAATTTGAACGAACTATGATTGAAATTGGTTATCATCATTTACAAATCATAATAAAAGGCGTGTCAAGGCGTGTCACATGGTTCTTCCAATCACATAGTCAGGCCTGCATCACGCTAACGAAGTTTTATGAATAGTTTGTATATATACAATTAGCATTGATACAATCGTCGGAGAATCCGTGGCTATCACAACCGCTAGTTCATGGTGACTCTTACCAAATCACTTTGCTTGGCCTGGCCCACCTTGCATTTGAGCTGGTAACGCGGTAGCGTATACGGGGTAACTCCCGTACCATACACAACAACGTGGTGACGGTTAAACACAAAATCGGTTCTTCTGTGCTATAGCGGTTGATAGTATGGGAAACCACCAGTCCACTCGACGCATCAAAGTTTCTGGCCAATTCTGCGATGTGTTTAGTGTGACAAACGCCGCACAACGATAGTTACTCCTTGGAGCTAATCGGGACTAATGTGTAATTGTGCGTGACGCCTCGCAACGAAAGTTACTCCTTGGAGCTAATCGGGACTAACGAGTAATTGTGAGATGTTCAGACGTGTTGTGATTGCTTGGCCCGCATCACTCACGTTGCGTTTAAGCTTTTGCTTTTCTTAGAATAATTTCTAAGTCCGAAATCTAAGTTGAAAACGAACTCGATCAATTTAAACGCAAGCTTACGAGTAAACGTGAACAGGATTTCAGTAATGGTTCGCGTTATGTCGATAGCATACTTCCGTTGTTACAAAGTCGCACACCGTTGATTGCCACCGTTGCAGATAATCAACCGAATGATGAACGCATTAAAATCACATCTAATGATGTTCACTTTAAACTTGAACAGGATTTCAGTAAAGGTTGTGTCGATTGCGTGCTCGCGTTGATTGTCACCTTCCCAGAGCATCAACGTAAACAGGAGCACTCATTCTTATTTATTAGCACTCGCAACACCAAGGCGTGAGCGAGCTGTGCGATCAATTTAAACGCAAGTTTACGAGAGAACGTGAACAGGATTTCAGTTATAGTTCGCGTTTATTGGGCACTCGCAACACCAAGGCGTGAGCGAGCGAAGCGAGCGGTGCGAGCGAAGCGAGCGAAGCCTTGGTGGAGCAGCGTGCCCAATAAATACCTACTATGATCGGGTTTAGAAATTTCCATGCCGTCGGCCTCGTCACCCAATTCAAAAGAAATTGTCATTTATGGTATAATATAGTAGATAAAAATATGTTTTGTCACCTATAACATACGTATGTATGTTATCTCTCATCACACATATATATATATATATATATATATATATATATATATATATATATATATATATATATATATTTATATATAAGATTGCCTTACACAACCATTTTGTTTGTTTGCATTATATTTGTAACTCGATGTTTTAGTTGTTATAATTAACCTCCTTTTTCTTGTCTTCTTTGCTTGTACTATTATAATTTTGTGTGTTGTCTGCTGTGTCACAATCCATGACACCACTCACAGAGGGCTCCGGCGGAAGACCAGCGCTGGCCACCCAGACTTGCTCGATGCTGGATCGGGACCGTTTTGTGGCAGTAGTCGTTCTGTTTTTGATTCGAATAATACCTTTCTGTATTACAATTGTCTTTCTTCTTAAATAATTTACACAAAATTCACGGTCAAGTTTAAAGTATCATGAGATTTATTAATATTATAATTAATGGGCGGACGACGGATGAACATTATGTCAAATGCCTTAAAATTATGTCAGTTTGGCATTACTGTAAGGGAATAAGGTTTGTTTTGCATCCGTCGTCTGCCCATTAATTACAATAATATTACGGATAACAGTCACGTATTTTAAGTCACTACGCGCGATACGTTTCAGAAAGCTTAGGTCCCCATTATAGCACTTTGAATACAGCTTGCGACGACGTGGGCGGGCGCACAGTCAGGCGCCCACGTGTGAGATCCGTAATTCTACTATAACGTCCGCTTTTATAAATGAGTGGTCCGCCGCTATTATAAAGTTATTAAGCGAGCCGTTTAACTCTCCTAAATAAAGCATGTAATAATCTTCTGAAATTATGTAAATTATATTACGTCAGTAAAATCAGCTGGCGGTACAAGCCCATATAATTATGCTAGGTCGCCATCCGAACAGCCTCGCAACTAGCTGCCTTGTTCCGAGGCACTGAGCTTAGGCTAATATATATATACGAACCTCCGGCCGCCGTGCGACGCATGTGGGCTTACTAGGCGTACTCTATCAAACAAATAATAATTGTGTCCAATTTCTCACTCATTTCTCGATTGCATAAACACGGACATGGAAACAGCACGCATGTAATGTGCAATAGGAGCGCCGATATGCATTCTCCGGCCGCCGTGCGACGCATGTGGGCTTACTAGGCGTATTCTATCAAACAAATAATAATTGTGTCCAATTTCTCACTCATTTCTCGATTGCATAAACACGGACATGGAAACAGCACGCATGTAATGTGCAATAGGAGCGCCGATATGCATGTATGTGTGCTGAAGATTTGTGCGTGCTTTGTTTTTACAATTACTGCTGCTGTGTGGGTTTAGAGTTAAGTACTTGCGACATGCGTACTCAGTACATGATCGATCCCTTTTACTTCGTACATACATCTGTGTTACAAGATATTTGATTTATGTACCAATTCGTATAGGTACTATAGCGTTCAGAATTTCATGGGCAGTTTATAAATGAATTAATTCATAAATTGCCCATGCACTTTCGAACGCGTGTGTACCTTGTCACAGTGATAATCGATATTGTAGCCGCTAGGGATCTAATGTTATTGTCATTGTGACAAGATACGAAATCGTACAGAAATCAAATTCCTTTACCGTATTTAAAGCACTTAACTGGTACAAATTTTGGTGACCTATTTTATATATCTAAGAAGCTTTAAAATTTAATTTCACGCGTGTGTACCCTTCTAAGAAAGTAATTAACGTGATATATTGATCGTAGGGATCGCATTTAGTCGTGTACTGAACACGCGTAAGCCTACGTTAAATACAAGCGCATTAAATTTTAGAATGGACGTTCACCAAAATGACTATGCACGGCTACATCGCCTACATCGTTCTCATTTAATCACGTCACAGCGGCCGATTATAACTATAAAACATGACCAGGTTTTATTATAATATAGTTATATGGTATCATCTTGAAAAAGTCCTGGTTCATTTCGAGGTGACTCATCAACGAGTTGAGAATTGACAGTGCGCTGTACAATCTGCCCCTATAAATAGCAGAAGAAGATTTTAAAATCTGAATACCGATCCCGTTTCTCGCAGAGCAGTCACATATCGATGCAATGGGAGCCCCCGTGTTGTCGCTCACCAGACGGCGCCACTCATGCGTAGATTTGTCAATATTATGAAAGAGCTGTCAAAGTGACGTTTGAAAGTTTCCCGCCTGACCTACGTTCCACAAGCACCCCTAGCGGCGAATCGACTCGTGGTAATCTCCATAGCTCGACCACTGTCTTCAGTGGAGACATAGCTTAATAGTTTATAAATTGCGCGTCAACATTTTTTCACGTCGTGTCCACTAATGACCTTTTAATTTCTTTAGCACGTAAATTCTAAAGGGAGACATTTATCACTAACCCTTCGCGTAATTAACCTAATTTTGCAGCGTAAAAATATAGTCTCTTAAAAAGGACAAGGGTTAAATATAAATTCCTTTAAAAGGGGCGGGCTATAGATTATGAAAAGGTTATCGCATCTGCACTGAGATAATTTCGCTTTTACAAATTGCGTTACGGACTCATGATTTTAGGTTTATTTTAAACGCATTCAATAAGTCACAGCACCCTACGTGTAATAGAGTTATAAAGGCATTACACATAAATGTCTCAAGGTGGACGTGACGAGAATGCAAATAAAATTGGCTCTAAACTATATTAAGGACTAAGTAAATTTCATATACGTTTCCCGAGTAAGTGTTTTCGCAATAAACTTTTATTAACCCGCAATATAAAACTGACCGAATTTTTAGTGTGATGACTTATTAATTTATTATGCAATATGACTAAGTATAAGTTCTTGTTCTTAGGCGGAAGCTCTTGACAGAGCCGTCGTGATCACCCATGATGTTTGGCGGTGACACGTTGCACAATTCTTCTCCAATTCCCCCGGGCTTGCCCTCTTTCCAACACTACATTTCCAATGCATCTATCAGTTGCCGTTCTCTTTCCTTCACTGTCCGCGATTCTGCTAGATAAAGGAATATTGGTAGTATAAGCGATCTCACCAATCTTACTTTGGTGGTACGAGTGATGTTATGGTTTTTCCAGCCTTTATTCATGCGCTCCATAGCCGGCATTGTTACGACGATCCAACGCTTGATCTCGTCCTCTAAACCTCTAATGTTCACTACGAGTGACCCTAAATAACTATAAGATTGGACAATTTCACAATTTTAAGTAGAAGTAAAATTGATTAATAAACCAATTTATTATAAAAACCTTTACAAGGATTTAGACTTCATGTACCTACATTTCATAGACTTTAAGTAACTAAATACACCTGAATAATCAAAGTATGTACTTTATACAAACTCAATAAGTCACAAGTGTATTTAGTAGGTACTTATAGTTCTACCTCAATTGCTTAAAGGTTAACTGGAAGAGATCCCTTAAAGGGATCAAGTTCGCCTTTGTACAAACGTATGACAACTTTTTTATGAATAAGAGGTATATAGTGGGTTTTTTCCTTAAAACTGTTAAAATTATAGTGTAGGTAGGTACCAAATTGTTCGTGCGATGTCATTTCGGACAACTCTCTGTTAACTACAACCATGGCTGTTGGAGCTAGTCAAGTATTTCATTTGATGGATTTTGGCCTTAGGAACGAGATTGCCAACCAGAGCTGTTAATATGATTGCCTTTCAGGCATTCCCATTCATCCTTATTGTTGTTACGTACCTGAAACAAAACAAATTTAATTTAATTATTTACATTTTGAATTTTAATGTAGAATGCCCTTTAAGCAATGTATCACTAGTTTTTTAAGTTTAAAGTGTTTCACATCTATAAATTGATGCGTTGGTGGCCCAGCGGTAAGGCACGCGACTTTCAATCCGAAGGTCGCGGATTCAAATCCTGCCAGCTCGTACCTGAGTTTGATCGCTTTTCGTTGAAGGAAAACATCGTGAGTATTTATTGTAAACAAAAGTAAGAAGATAACAGTTTTGACGAGAACTTAATTAGTTTAGTTAGTTTATCTGGGCTGTTTTCCGCAACTCAACATCCATCGTGCCTTTTTTGCGTGCTACGAGGTAGCCCTATTCCAACCACCCCAGCTCCTCAACGAAACCAAGCATCGGTTTTAGGTTGCTAAATGCCTCCTTTAGTGTGTTTGGAGTCCCCAAATACTCGTACTTACTCCTGTATTCTTCTACCTGTTTGCATTCTAGGAGTATATGTTTTACTGTTTCCTCATTTTCCATGCAGGCTCTGCATATGGGACTATCTGTTATACCTATGTTATATAGGTGTTTGTTTAGTGTATTGTGTCCTGTGATTAGCCCTACTATTTTCCGGAGTTGGTGTCTGGGTGTCCTGAGTAAGGTTTTCGTGAACTTTTGGTTTAACTCTGGTAAAACTTCTTTGGTTTGTCTACATGTCACCAGGTTGTCCCAGTATTTGTAGTGAAGGTGTCTGTGATATTGATTTAGTTGATTTAGTATGTGTGATAAAGGTAGTGGTATGATAGGTTCCGGTCCGTATGTCGGTGTCTCTGACCCTTTTATCCATTGTACGGTTACCTTGTTTCCTTCCTCGCTCTGACGAGAACTTATTTATACATGTATAAAACAATTCTCGTAATATTTAAAAAGGGGCGTGGAGTTTTATTAAAACCCGGCGAGAGTGTGGCAGGGTATGTCATACCCACTGTAATAATAATTTGCGTAAATTTTTTGTTCGTGACCTTCAAAGTTGTTGTCGCGCTGAGTAGCTGGAGGGAAAGGGGTGCGGGAGGGGATAGTGGCGTGATCGCAGTGACGCGGCAGCCTGCAGTCGGGTAAGACGCTTGTAAATTGCGTTTGGGTATGAGATACCCTGCCACAAAGTTAATGTACATATTTCGTGATATAAACTAGCTGTGCTTTTTGTTGCTATTTTGGATTATTTTGTTTGTTACAATATATTGTAACTATAGATTTAAATTAAAAATGGACTTTGAACGTGAAGAAAACCAACTTCGGTCCATGCTGCAAGATGTACTGGAAAATACGTCAGATGAAGCGAGTTCTGGAGAAGAATCTGACCATTGCAGTGAGCATGACCTGCAATCGGACACTGAGCAAGAGATTTCGTCAGAGGATCTCTATACTGTTGAATGAACCACTTGTATCAACTCAAAATGTTCCTGGTCGCTATGTCAGATGCGGAGATTGTCCAAATAAAAAAGATAGAAAGACAAAACATGCGTGTGCAAGTTGTGAAAAGGCTATTTGTATGGAGCATGCAACTTTTATCTGCAAAAACTGCATTGATTTCAACTCCGATTCTTAAGATATTCCTAAGACTACTTGTGTTTTTTTGATAGTTTATATTGTTACTTATGTCATGTTCTATAGAAGTTTCAAGTTATTTTTGATTAAGTTTGTTTTGTTTTTTTTTTTCCTGGATTTTTTATGAGAGGTTGTTTTTTTTTGTTAAAAATTCATAGACACTTGATTAAAGTTGAATAAAAAATTATATTTATACAAAATAATTAAATGTTTGATTTTTAATACCTTATGATATAGTTACTCTATCATTATAAATAAAAAATAAAAATATTATTTACAAGAATAAAGTTTTACTGCCACACTTGTGAACGGGTATGTCATACCCTGCCACATAGTCCTTGTTACAATTTTTCACCACACTCTCGCCGGGTTAAAAAATATGAGAAGTTTTACTTTTACAGCTCCAGAATTTCATTACATCATTCACATAGGTACCTAATGTAAGAATTAAGTTATATATAATGTAAGAAATAAGTTTGAGAGAGGTATGGGCATAGCGGATGCATATCGTTTAGTGTGGTAGGGCACAGCACAACGAATGTCGTCTCGCTCAAATCTGGAGCAGAGCCCATCTGGGGAAGTACCTCCACCTTACAGAAAACCGCAGTTTAATAACACTAGACCCTACTCATAGTGTTGTGTTTCTGTCGGTGAGTAAGGTCGCCAGAGCTCCAAGAGGATTTACTGTGTTGACAGCTGGGGACCCACGGAACAAAGAACACTGTCTTAGGTCGATGTGGGCGCGGAGTGCAGGTGCGGCGATCAGGGAGACCCGGTGAAACGGCTGTCCGCTGGCCGCCCGCAGGTCAGTAGGGTTCCCGAACCCAGGGATCACTTAATCTCCACCCTGGGAGGCTGAGCCACCAACCTGTGCAAAATCCCTGGTGTAGTAGTCGTGCCGGAGAAGGAGACCGGGGTGGACCCGGCTGCTGCATCAGGTGTGGACCGGGGGCCCTTCCGTACGCCGCACCTGTAAACTGCACCACCTACGTCGCCCTCTGGCAGGTTTGGTCCGTCCCCTTGCCCCTTTAGCTGTCACCACAGCGAATCCTCCTTTTTTTTCTTAACACACTCCCTAAATATGGCCGAAAAACAAAAAAGGAATAGTTCATCAGCGGCGTCCCCTTCCACACAAGTCGACTTCTGCAACATCAGGGGACTTCACTCCAATTTAAACGCAGTACACCACCACCTGGAGACTGCGCAGCCGACCCTACTGTTCCTCACGGAGACCCAGATATCTTGCCCAGCTGATACATCATACCTGTTATGCCCCGGCTATATGCTCGAACATAAGTTCTTGCGGCGAGCTGGGGTATGCATGTATGCTCGGCATGATGTCTGCTGTCGCCGTCTCAATGCCTATGAAGACAGGGATCTGTCAGTGTTGTGGGTGCGTGTGGACTACGGCGGCCACACTCGTATCTACGCGTGCCTATACAGGTCCCATAGCGGGGACACGGACGCAACTCGGCTCTTTGAGCACTTACAAGTGACGTCCGACAAAGTTCTTGAGCAGTACCCATCCGCGGAGTTGGTAATCTTGGGGGACTTCAATGCCCACCACGTGGAGTGGCTTGGTTCCCGGTCCACTGACCACGCGGGGAGGTCTGCTCTCGAATTTTCTCTGGCCTATGGTCTCTCGCAACTGGTTACTTCTCCCACGAGAATACCAGACATCGAGGACCATACGAGCTCTTTACTGGACCTTCTGCTGACCTCTCGTCCGGACGGATACTCTGTCTCAGTGAACGCACCTCTCGGCTCGTCCGATCACTGTCTTGTCCGGACATTGCCACCTTGCGCGCGGCCTGATCCACCTCGGCCTACTAGCTCGCGACGCGTATGGCACTATAGGTCAGCAGATTGGGATGGATTGCGTGAGTTCTATGCATCGTACCCGTGGAAGCGGCTGTGTTTCACATCAGATGATCCTGACTCCTGTGCAGCTGAGGTCGCTGAGACTATCTTAATGGGAATGGACTGCTTCATTCCCAACTCAGTAATAGCTGCAGGAGCTAATAAACGACCTTGGTTTAACCGGCCCTGTAAAGAGGCGACAATTCATAAGCAAGCTGCCTACAGGGCTTGGACCAAGGCCGTTACTGATAAGGATCCTAACGCTTCTGATGTGAAACGCAAATTAAATGCTGCTTCGAGGTCCAGTAAAAGAGCCATTGCCAGAGCTAAATTCGACTTCGTCGGCAGAATTGGTGAGAAGCTCGTGGGCTATCCCTCAGGGAGTCGTGCCTTCTGGTCGCTCGCCAAAGCTGCCGAGGGAAATTTTTGTCGGTCGTCCTTACCACCACTGCGAAATGCTGATGGTGATCTGGTCCACAGTGCAAAGGAGAAAGCTGATCTCTTGGGCAATCTCTTTGCCTCGAACTCGACCATGGACGATGATGGCAGCACCGCACCGCCTACCGTCCCGCGGTGCGGTTTCTCCATGCCCGGTATTATATTCAGGCAAACTGATGTCCGGCGGGAGCTGCTATCATTAGACGTCCACAAGTCGAGCGGGCCAGACGGCATACCAGCAGTGGTGCTCAAGCGGTGTGCTCCCGAGTTGTGTCCAGTGCTCACGCGCCTTTTCACGCTCTCATATCACAAACGGCAGGTGCCGTCTTCGTGGAAGACCGCCCTTATGCACCCTGTGCCTAAAAAGGGTGACAGATCAGACCCGTCGAATTACAGGCCAATCGCTATAACCTCCCTTCTCTCCAAGGTGATGGAGCGCATAATCAACGCAAAGCTCCTGGGATACCTAGAGGATCACGATCTGATCAGTGACCGACAGTATGGCTTTCGCCATGGTCGCTCCACTGGTGATCTTCTAGTGTATCTCACCCACCGCTGGGCTTCAGCTATTGAGAGTCAAGGTGAGGCATTGGCAGTCAGCCTGGATATAGCGAAGGCGTTCGATCGGGTTTGGCATGGGGGTCTTCTATCGAAGTTACCATCTTACGGACTGCCCGGGGGATTATGCGAATGGATTGCCAGCTTTTTGTCCGGCAGATGCATACGAGCCGTTGTCGACGGAAGTTGCTCCGATAGCATGGACATAAATGCTGGTGTCCCACAAGGCTCTGTGCTATCCCCAACGCTGTTTTTGCTGCATATCAATGACATGTTGTCCATTGGCGATATTCATTGTTATGCAGACGACAGTACTGGGGATGCCTATTACACAGGCCGTGCTAACATCCCTCGTCCCGTTGTGTTAGAGAGTCGTGAAAAGCTTGTGTCAGACATCGAGAGTGCTCTCTCTGATATCTCACTGTGGGACCAGGAAAATCTTGTCCGATTTAACCCCACTAAGACACAAGTTTGCGCGTTCACCGCTAAAAAAACCCCATTTACTGTGGTCCCACAATTCCAAGACACAGTCCTTACCATGTCAGAGAGTATTGGGATCCTGGGTGTTGACATTTCCAGTGACGTCCAATTCCGTAGCTACCTGGAAGGGAAGGCCAAGCTGGCATCCAAAAAGCTCGGTGTGCTCAATAGAGCTAAGCAGTACTTCTCTCCGGGGCAAAGACTGTTATTATACAAGTCTCAAGTCAGGCCCCATATGGAGTATTGCTGCCATCTTTGGGCGGGAGCACCTGGATACCAGCTGGGCCCCTTTGACTCGATCCAAAGATGTGCTGTCCGAATTGTCAACGATCCCAAACTCACGAGCGATATCGAACCCTTAAGTCTAAGGAGAGACTTCGCCTCCTTATGTGTGTTCTATCGCTTGTACAATGGATTGTGCTCTGAGGAAGTGTATGATATGATGCCAACGGCTGCATTCTACCACCGCACCGCTCGCCGTCGGCAGGGTGTTCACCCGCATACCCTGGAGCCTAAATGGTCTCGTACCGTGCGGTTTAAGAGGAACTTCCTCCCGCGGACGCTCCGGCTGTGGAATGAGCTCCCTGCCACTGTTTTCCCTAAGGACTACAATATGGGGTTCTTCAAAAAAGGAGTGTTAAAGTTTTTAAAGGGTCGGCAACGCGCATGTAACACCCCTGGAGTTGCAGGCGTCCATAGGCTACGGTGACCGCTTACCATCAGGCGGGCCGTATGCTTGTTTGTCACCGTCGTAGTATTAAAAAAAAAAAAATTCATAACGAGTGTATGTAATTTGGTGTACCGTACCCGTTAGGTTAACCCAAAATATAAACTGATCATATTAATTTTCCCACCATCGATATAACATCCCATTTAAGAGCCCGTGCAGGTGAACCCAAGATCAATCCACTTAGCTCCAACCGGTTATCACTAGCTACAAACAGGGCTATTTTAGTTGCCCCCGACCCACTAAGACCTGCCTAACAGGTTTACTACCCTCTTAAAACAAAATAATGTAAGTATCTCTACGGTAATACTGAGCAGTTACGACTTTTCCATACAACGAAGGTATAAGGCTTCGTTAGTCTATCACTCGCGTGTAGAAAATTAGAGCGCATGAAAACGCCTTTATTGCATTTTTTTTCGCGCTTGAATAATTTTTAATAAAATAACGCTATTTAATGCACGGCAATGTGTACTTGGCCTTAGGTAGGCGTGTTTTTACGGTTTGTTTATAGAATTAATTACTTAATACGGTAGTAAATTAAAACGGTCACGTTACATTGAATATAACTACTCAACTTCTGTAAGCAAGCTTACAAATATTGCCTATACGTTTTTGACTTATACTATACTATCTACGATAAACAATCGTGGTCTGCAGTCCTAGAACAAGAGCGACGCGACGGTATCTCTCGGTCGAGAAAGACAACTATCATTATAATTACTATTTAAAACGAGATATTTACCATGCATATTTTTTCTAAAGCTCCCGATATTTCGGCAAAGTGGACGGTAGTAGTGGCAGTGACACCGTGCAAATTAAACGAACCCGTAAGCGGGTAGATCGCTACGGCGTGTAGGTAGATCACAAATAAAAACTCGCAGTAAATCAGTTACACCGTGAACATGGCGCTTGTAACAGTGCAGAAATATCGGGACCTTATAAGGTCAAATAAACATGGTAAATTATAAATTTACTAAAACGGAGCTTAATCGTGTAGAAGCTTTGAAAACTAAACTGAAACTTTTATAATGTGTGAAAATCGTGAAAGTTTAAGTACGAGTAAGTGTTAAACATGGCAAATATCTCGTTTTAAATAGTAATTATAATGTGAATGACCATGTTAGCTTAAAATCGTATACAATTATCATTATTCATTATCTAATCCGAACAGTTAGAAAATGACGTAGTTAGTTTTATTACATTCGTAAATTTTGAGGTTTCTTGAATAAGAATTTTATTAATCAAATCATTTAAAAAATAATAGCTATGAAAGACTAATAATAACTTGGACACGGTTTTATTTCATTTTAGCTGTACCACTTAACTAAATTTGATGTTTAGGATACTCATTTGACGTAGAATTTAACCATATTTAATACTTACTTAAATTACTTTTCCGTCTGACGTACCATTTTTGAGCTAGACGCAAAAAATTGAAAAATTACCTGAAGTTGCTCAACTCCTGGAATTGTACAAACTCATTTGATACGTTTTTAGGACCTAATTAAGGTACCAACACAATATCCAGCTTGATGGGAATTAATTCCTGCTAACGGTTTGTATTGGTCTAATTTTCTTGGCCTACTAAGGAATTTACTTGAAAGGAATACACTTAAAAATTAAAGCAATTTAAAAAAACACGCTGTATAAATTGACACCCATCGCGCCCCGGTCTACCGTGAATGATATAATGGTGTCAAAATCATCATAAGACCTCAATAGATCATGCTTTGCGAGCCTATGTATAATTAACTTTCAGCTGGTTCTTAAAATATGTGACCATTTTCTTCTTCCCCAGCTTTTATATGTACCTAAGTAAGTGCTACTATTCAAAATAATGCATAATTCATATTCGGCGCAAGATGTGCAACAACAGGACGTTTGCTGATGCATTTCTGTGCATTGAAGCTTTAATATGTATATTCATGTCTCTCGTAGTCTACTCGTATTCAATTATGTATGTGTTAGTGATTCAAATACTCACCCAAAATGTCGTCGCAGACTCATACATTTAAACCCAATCTAGACTCCGGTAAAATTTGGTAAATTAAAGATAAAGATTACAATTGTAATGAAAAAGTCTTTCTCCTTTAACGAACTACAAATTAATGTTTGGGTGGGTTAACTATTTGAGCTCATTTTATGTAACTAGTTGATAACCTGCCCATGTTCTGTTTTTTAAATACCTAATTTTATTGTGGTTTTTTGCTTTAGTGTTTCTGTTTGTGACATCATAACATTCAGGTTGGGCCAAATTTGAGTGCAAATATCATTTCATTTTTACCAAACGCTATTCGGTCCGGAAAGTATCGTGAGAAAACCGAAGTTAAGTTTGAGGCCTAGTTTTCCCTCTGGGTTGGAGTTCGTACAAATTAGTTAGTACCGTCTGTGGCAAATCTTGAAATTAAGTTACGAAGCAGGCCTCATACTTCATAAGCCGTGGCGAAAGCCGGGAAAAAGGGTAGGCTGATGACAATAAAGCATTATAACAACTATTCAGAAGCTAAAGTAACAAATTGCATGTCATTTCACCTTTTCGCCCCGTTGCCGTTAATAGACGTCAACTATAGGACGTCCATTTAGCGTTATTAAATAACGCCGCACCTAAACCTCACCGAGGCGTGTTCAAAAGAACTAAATGTACCAAAAATATAATTTATAGAGAAATAAAATATATTTATATAGCGCTGTTGTAAACCACGTACAAATTATTTAATATCCCGATACAAATGTAGAATTGAATTTCTCATATTCGATATAACCTTTAACGCAACTAAATCTTAAACCAATCTATACAATTTGTAAATTCATGTGTCTGAGTCAATCAGGTGAAAACGTCTACTAGCTAGATGCCCGCGAGTAAATTTCGTCCAGTAATTTTAGTAATTTTGAACGTGTCAGTGAAGAAGGCATTTAAATCCATTCAGCCGTTTCCAAGTAATGCTCGAACAAATAAACAGACAGACAGACAAAAAATCTAAAAACCATTAAAATGTGTTCTGTTATCAAATTTAAGAGCTACTTACTTACTTTTTTTTTTTTCAAATATTCAAATTCAAATTCAAGAATGTATTCTGCAAGTAGGCCTCAAGGGCACTTTTACAAGTCAATAAGCATTACAATAAAGCATTTGCATGTACATACATGTACAATATATAATGAGAAGGAAAAGATAAGTGAAACTAATTACGTATATACTCAATGTACAAACTTTTGACCCTACTCTGCTTTATTATACCTATGTAAAGATTATCAAATAGTCGCACTGAATCAAAGTACCTATTTTTGTATTTTTTTTACTCCAAAATCAATCTTGCGGGGGTTATATAAGGGATAAAAGTACACACGGAACAAAATCAGAAAATACTAATACTAAGAAATATTTTTAACTAAAAGAGAAACATTTTTATTATAATTCACGTAGTAATTTGTCCGTTTGACGAGGCCAAACACTCAGTTTACACAAGTTTAGTAGATTCACGTAATTAGTTTCACAAAATTGGTTTTCAAGGCTTGTAGCTGTTTGACTTTACGAGAGTCGAGATTGAAAGTTGTAATTTACTCATTATTTATGAAAAAATCTAAAGTGAACCTGTAATAATGTGTTTTTAGGAATCGTAAAAAAATATCAAGGGATGCCGAGGGATGACAGTGAATGATCCCTTCATTCACTCACTGAAAGTGTAATATTTTGATTACCGTCTTGATTTCAATTTTCCGTTTTGATTATAATATCCGTGATTTAATGGAATACAAAAGCTTGTAGATGCTTCTTCAAGATTATCCGCAATAAGACAGAGAAAGAGAGTAAGGATAGCACACAACTACAAGTAACATTCGAAACAAAAGAACATTCAAAAGCATCTTAAGCAAGACCATCCAATTTTACTACTTGCCTTCCTTATTGTAGTCACATTGACTATTCAAAATGATTTTCAATCCAAATTTATTACCAAATTGATAAAATAAACTTTGATTCAATGGTAGAAATATTTTTTTTAACGATTTCGGGAAAACTGCAATAATTCAAAATACTTGTTACATGAGCGCTAGTTAAGTTTTAAAAAATAGCTTAAGCCTGTGACTTCGTCAGCGCAGAATTAGGATTTTTGGTTAGATTTTTGTAGCAAAAACTATTCTATGTCCTTTGACACGAGTCATACTATATCCATACGCATCTTAATCCGTTACGCGGTTTTAGCGTGAAGAGGTAACAAACAGACAGAGTTATTTTCATGTTTATAATATTACTATGGATTTCTACACACGCCTACTGTATAAAGTAGGCGTGATTGTGACTTGTGACATATCGTTTTATGCGTCACGTGTGTTTCTTTAGAGAACATGTCCCATTTCACACAACTGTGACAAGTATTGTTCACGCATGACGAACGATTTCGGACAAAGCCCGTATATTGCTGGCTCGCCCTCACAATTATACAAAGCTTAATATTCACGTAAAAGGTATTGTACTTATTTATAGTTTAGGGAAATCATTACAAATTGTTTAGGATGGATTTATTGAACTGTTAGTGCTAATTTATTTACAGTTAGAGAAAATCATTACAGTTTGCTTAGAGTGATTTTGAATGTATTGAACATATGTGTAGGCAGTTTGTTAGGCTAATTGCCTGACAAACTGCACACTATTGCAAACTACAACACATAACATTAGCTAGACACTCGATCTGGAACGCCCATAAATATTGAATGACGTCATCAGCGTTCCTGATCGACGATCCACTAGTGTGCTTACCATGAGTTATACGTAACCGTAGGCGTTAGCGACTGCGCGTTTCTAAAGTGTGTCCGTCTTGCTCCTTCAAGAATAATGGTAGGAGCGAGATGGATATACTTTAGAAACGCGCAGTCGCTAACGCCTACGGCTACGTAGAACTCGTGGTAAGAACGTAGGCAGCACAATCGATAAGTATACCACAGATGATATCATCCAGAACGACGATGACGTAAAATTTCAAGTTTAGTGGTACCAGATTGAGTGTCTAGCCGGTGTCTATGTCTTAATTTAAGGTAACTTCTACTTTCGAAATAAATTTCAAATCTAGTTTTTAAAACACTTGACAGCAGATTTAGTGTAAACAATTCAGTCACCGAAGCTATAAATTCAGAGCAATCGGCGATCCCATGCAGCCAAATGCCGCCGCAACGACACAGAACTTGAATTAGCAAGTTTTAATACATGTTATCTAAATCTCGTTAATAACTGAGTTATGTGTGTGTAATAAAATCGCCATCAATGTAAGTTCCTAACAATGTAAACAAAAGACGTCCCATGTTTTGTCACTGTTTCTTCTTGTATTTTCACACAACCTCATCAAGCACCACTGAAACCATTCTCCACTGAAACGGTCGTAACATACAAAACATAAGATAAATTAGTCAATATTGGAGATTTTATGAAACACTTTAAAGTTAGGTTATTAGTGTTATTACGATCAATATGGCGGTTTCTATTGTTAGGAAGTTCCATTGACAGCGATTTTACTAATAGGTACATATTCGGCTAGTGACTTGACATTGGTGTGATTTTATGATCTATTACATCTATATGATACCAACATTGCATTACTAACTAAAATAAAAAATAATTGGTGGAAAAACAGGTGCTTAACTTTGCACGTTCGGTATATAGTTTCCGTGGTGTAGCGGTTATCACATCTGCCTAACACGCAGAAGGCCCCCGGTTCGATCCCGGGCGGAAACATTTTTTTCAATTATGTTAAGCTTAAAATTGGATTGTTTGTTTTTGTAATATACATGTAAACGCATATTTTAAAATAGTCTAAAGCTGACAGCTTGGACTTTTTTCAACTGATTAAACGTATTGCTTTAACCTAAGTTTAAGACGTGTACCTGACCTACAACACTGAAAAAAATAATTGGTTTAAATTTACCAACATTTGATTCATTAATCATTAAACAAGTAAAACCACGTAGGTAACCATAATGAGGTAAGTTTATTTACAATCGTCTTTAAAAGTACTAGGTACTTGACTGCGTAAAAGAAAGTAAAGAACAATCGGCTATTAAAGCTAGTATTAGAATCGATTTGGTAATCAAACTACTTACTTACATTAACGCAATTTCAAGCAATTCATTCCTTTGTTTGTTCTTTTAGTTCGTTACAAGCCCGCTTTTTTTGCCCGGCTTTATGTTTTTGGAGAAAATGTTATCGAGAAGAATGAGACAGATATATATTTGTATCTATGTGCGTAGGTAATGTAGGTATAGTTATTTGACTTACTCCTACTCTGTTTTATGGATTACAGTTTATGGGATTTAAGTAATTAAGATTTTCCATTCGTAGAAATGACATTGGGCATGTTAAAATTACAAGAAATGAAGTGGTGGATTTCGTGCCAAAATACTGCAGACACGGTTTTTTTTCCTTTTTCTACTTAATTCCCTTTCCACACGGACCGATTCTACGTACAATCTAAATTAATTGTCGATTTGATTGTATGCTATAGTCACAAAATTGAAATTCAAGGATATTTGCTCATCGATTTGATTCGATAGCATCCGATTAAATACCAATTTGCAAGTCCAGTATGCAAGCGTTTTGGTTATTTTTTTTAATTTAAAGCGCTCAATATTTAACCATTAACCTAACCTAACCAAAAATGGTGATTACATTTTGTGGGTGTGACGAAATTCAATTGATGCGAATTTTGTTTTCTGATAAATTTGCAATTTCATTTTTCCACTCACATTATTTATAAATAAAGTACATTATTTTAATGTTTCACAGTAATAAAGTTATTAAAGCCTTTATCTTCAAAAGATTTTGATCAGCCGCATTGTGTTAAGTACGCAACTCCGCAATAGTTTTTATCTCCGTTCAAAGGAGAGCAAACTCCGTATCTCGGGGCAACTTTTAACGAGACCAGATGCATATCGTTGGAGATAGTTGACGCGCAGCTAACGGGTTTTAAATTTGACACGTTTGAATAATGGAGATACTTGTATTATAGTATAAGGAAGACGTTTCTTAACCCAGTAGTCCGACTTCGAACATTTTTTGTTTCTTTTTCGAAATTCAAAATTTCGGCCGCAGTGCTGTGCCCAGGCATTTCTTTTATTATAAAATTCCTTGATTAGATTAATTTAAGTACGAATACTTTAAAAATGGTAAGTAATTATAGGTACCTACATAATGTAATATTTATACACAATTTTTTTTTCCGTTATATTCAACACGTTGCTTTGTACAGTCGCCATCAGATATATCGGAGCGTCCGAGGCGTGCAAAATATCTGAACAACCACTCTAACGCCTTGACAATAGAGGGGTGTTCAGATATTTGTGAACACCTCTGACGCTCCGATATATCTGATGGCGACTGTACGTTAATATGAGCCACTTGGTATATCGCTTTTTGGTCAAATTAGATTTTCATACAAAATATTACGTTGTTAAAAAGTCCTATAGAGTTACACGAAAGTAAGTGTCGAGTACGAGTATTAATATGAGTATGTGGTATAAAATAACATTTAAAAAAATAAGTCGTAACAATATCTTCAATAATAAAAATATCAATAACTAAGTAAAAGCTACACCCCTTAGCTTAGTTGAAACCCGCTGAGGTCGGCCGTGACGTCACCTGTTTTTGCCCGAGATCCGCTTAATTTTTTTGTTCGAAGATGGACTACAGGTATAGCTAGGTGAGTACACTGCTTGTATAGTGAGTTCTCGCTCCCATACTGTCGTTGCATCCAAGATTAATTAAAAATGTATACTCATACGTCTGTGTTTCAAAATCGTGTGCAAGAGATTTTTTACCTAATTTGTGAAGAAGGGCCCAATATGAAACCAAAAGACGGCTTATAAGATGACGTGGCGATTTAAAAAATTCGTATATCCTAATTTATATAGTAAAAAGTATTATGTGTACGTGTACATTATCTATCTAAGTTTTAATATCCATTTATGAACGTTATATTCCAGCAAAACTCTGAATCAGGTATATACCTGAAAGGCGAAGGTTAATAATTTTCTGACCCATTATTTCGCTTAATGGGTTATAACGCGATATATTTACGAGTTTTCGGGCTTGTAATAAAGCTTAGGTGACATCATTTCTTTTCCTTAATGAATAAAATAAATTACGTTAACAGCGTGTTAATAACACTTATTATTCCGATTATTATAAATTATAAATAAATTAATAAATTAAATATTATGGGACAATCTTACACAAGTCGACCTAGTCCCACGGTAAGCTCAATAAGGCTTGTGTTGTGGGTACTAGGTGACGGTATATACAGGGTGGAAAGACACGACGATCCTTCTCGCAAAGGGGGGTTAGTTTAAGTGATGGAGAATCGATTAGTAATGTTTATATTTTTGTTACGAACAATCAGTAAAAATATTAAAATTAATGAATGTTCTTCTTAGTGACAACCCTGCTATTACTATGTACTATACCTACATGTAACTGTAATGTGACACTTTATGTTTACAAAAATTACTTCGATTTTGCTCGACATACCGCAGCACTCGCTCTTCAAACCTTGGTGCAATGTGAACTACACCTCCTCCCCGTTGGTCGTTTTGGCCCGTTCGTGGTACTACGGGCTGATTATTTGCCACGCGACGCGATCAAAGGCCCGTAAAATTGACATACGGCTAGTTGGGTGTGGTGGAGGATTTTTGTCGATAGTGTCGTAACTATAATTACACTCCCCGTATAACATAAGCAAATTTGGGTAATCGCAGACTCCCAAGGGCATTTTGAAAATAGGTTTTATCACGTAATTTGCAATTTATTTACGTCACTGTATTATCACGGGTAAGACTGGGTAGAAATTAATATTTTTCCCAAACAAAATAATACAATTGTGCAAACTACCCACTTACAAAAATCAAACTTAACCATAGAGAATTTGAGACTAAGGGCAGTTACAATAAATAGGTTCATAAAGCCCATAATACACCGCCAGAAGAGCATACTAGGCGGGGTGGAGGTGCGTGGAAGCTAGAAAATGCAGTTGGTTAACCGATTTGTATGGAAATACCTAAGAAATAAACCGATTGCATACCCTATCTGTAAAGCGGGCCGGGAGGCAACCGCCATATTGTAGCGGGTGGGTAGTATGCATGTAGTGTATGTACAAACATGTTGTTATTCTTGATAGAAGTATGCTATTAAGGCGGTAGGTATAGGATGGGCTTTATGAACCTAATGTGTTGTTAATGTATGTTAAGTAGGATTGGGTTTGGCAGGGTGGTACTGGCTGTCAGATGATGAAGTAAAGGAACGATCGAATTTGGTTTGATAATTTAAATACTTTTCTTATGAAAGATTAGTTCACGTAGGTATGATTTAGTAGGAAATACGACTAACTTGGCAAAAGTAACATGTTTATTTGAATTATAAAAATAAAGGCTTCAGAAGATATTATTTTCAATTCTACGACTCTGCATGTATAACTGCCCTTAGTCTTAATTTATCTATGGTTAGTTAGATTATTGTAAGTGGGTAGTTCACACAATTGTAATATTGACTGGGAAATATTATGGGGTAGAAATGTTGTTTTGGTAAATGTCACTGACCTTTGTGATTGTTAAATGTTATTGAACCTAATGAGGGTTGTCACTTGCAGTATTTTGCATCAAAAGTTAACTGCCTATAACTTAAAAACGCTTACGAATATGAGCCTAGTTTCTTTAGAGGAAATACAGTACTAAATCTAAACAATCCCCCTTTTGCGGAAAGGATCGTCGTGCCGTTCCACCCTGTATAATAGACAGATACATATAAATACTTAAATACATAGAAAACATCCATAACTCAGGAACAAATATTCGTAATAAACATACAAATAAATGCCCTGACCAGGATTCGAACACGGGACCTCCTGCTTCGTAGGCAGGGTCACTACCAACTAGGCTAGGAGGCCGTTATTATGAATGAATTTTGACATAAATGTTTCACAGATACGCGTTGGAGTATGTTACCGACTGCACATATCTAAAGTATGTCTGTCTCGGTACTACCACTATTCTGGCAGGATCGAGATGGATATGCTTTAGAAACGCGCAGTCGCTAACGCCTACATGAGTTGTACATTGAGTTGTATTTTGTTAAAAGATATCATAAGTTTGTTATTGCTCGCTAGGGCGTTCTTTCAGGTTTACTTTCGTTTTTAACATCTGACAGCTGAGCGACTTACCCAAACTGGTTTGTACATTTTTTGCTGTGAAATAAAGCATGAAACAATTAAAAACAACATCAAATCAGTAAGTACAATTTGTAAAGCATGATTCAAATCATTTATTATTTGTTATAAATGTTTAGATTCATGTTTTTTTTTGTTTTTGGAGTGGTCACACTACTAACTAAATATAAATTGAAAGACGTGTTATATACTACAGAACAAGGCCCAGCCCTACTCACCGGGCTTTGGTTACTTTTTCTGTAGTATATGACATCTCTTTCAATTCAATTAGTAAGTACAATTTCTAAAGCATGATTCAAATCATTTATTATTTGTAATAAATGTTTAGATTCATATTTTTTTTTGTTTTTGGAGTGGTCACACTACTAACTATAAATTGAAAGACATGTTACGAGTAGGTATATACTACAGAACAAGGCCCAGCCCTACTCACCGGGCTTTGGTTACTTTTTCTGTAATATATGACATCTCTTTCAATTCAATTTCTAACATCAAATCAAATTATATAATTAAGTAAGTAGGTATACTATTTTATGTGTCGCATGTTTGATATGAATGCTTGAGGAGTACTAATAACATAATATCAACCTCTTGACGCATTTGGACTTTACTATGGAACCACCACCAGTACCACCACCACCTTTACCATAGCATCTATAGCGGTGTTTTTGGAAAAAAATGGTACCCAATTAGCCTGCGTTGCTAAAGATATTTAACTGCGGTCAGTTTTGTGACGACTATGTTTTGGAAACTCTCATAGGTGTCAATTAAAATTTAACTTCGTGTTCTTTTCTATACAGTTAAATTCACATGCCTACTAGGTGCTAGAACGGCAAATATACAATGTATAATATGCATAAAAATAGGGGCTGATATAAAAAAAGGATTATGTGCTGGGAGTCTTGAAATCTACTGGTACGCAAAGTAACCAATTTGCACGAAAGATTTAGTACCTACATGCCATAATACAATTCCACCTATCCGTGCGTAATGAAATTTGACCTCGTTCAGGCCCATTTATTTTATCTGATTTTGCTGGATGTTTACACAGATACAGAACAACTGCTTAAAATGTACGAATGTTGAATGGCCTGATGGTTGACTGGTAGAGAATGCCTTCTGGCATTAAGTCCGCCTTTTGTACTTTTTTTTATGTGCAATAAAGTTTAAATAAATAAATAAATGTTGTATTCAATACGATATGTTATGGTCTTTCTTTGACATAAACTTGAAATAATTATATAAAGATTTTTTTTTCTCCAAATTGAATTTAATACCTTCGTTAAGTCCTAAATACCTGTCAACTGACAATTCCAGGAGTAGAGTTTGACTTTTGAGAGCCAAATTTCGGTAATTTGCGGTAGTGTTTTGCGTGTAGCTTCAAAATGGTACGTGGGACGGAAAAATCATTCAGGTGGGTAGGTATTGAAAAGGAGTAAATTCTACGTCGAATGATCAAGATACTTAAACTTCCAATTTGGTTTAGTGGTACAGCGGAAATAAAACAAAACCGCGTTACACTTTTTTTCAGAGCGATTATTTTTTTAATATTTGACTTCTTAAATTCTTGTTCAAGAAACCTCAAAATAATTTTAAAAACCTATCCAATGATGTGCCAGGAGTACCAACAAATATACAAAAATATAAAAAAGGCATTTAGTTACATGTATGGGGTGCCACGCTATAATATTGTTTTTGCAATTTATATGCAAAAGTAAATAGAGGCACACACAACACACCTCTAGCTGAAATATTATTAACATATGCTTTATAGTTAACCAAATTTGAAGTTTCATATACCGATTCGACGTAGAATTTAAGCTTCTTTAATACCTACATACCTGAATGACTTTTCCGTGCCTATAAGCAGTGAAGTTGTAACACTAAATGAGGAATGATTTCATTCAAATGATGTATCAACAATATATTTATGAGAAAAGGCAGGACTTTTAATATGCACCATGTATGATTATAACCTTTTTTGAAGAAAGGGAGGGAGGCCTTTGCTCAACAGTGGGACACGTTAGGCTTAAATAAAAAATAAATAAAATAATTTTCACATATGTCACTCTCACGTCTCGTCCGAGACGAATCTGACATACATAATCCAAAGAGCGTAACCGTTCTAAAGCAGTCGGGCAAAATTAATGTTTCCGCCCGGGATCGAACCGGGGGCCTTCTGCGTGTTAGGCAGATGTGATAACCGCTACACCACGGAAACCATACCTGAGTGTGCCAAAACAGCCAACAGTAGCAACACCGCAGTGAATGTCAACGGGATAGGTAATTTTCTAAATGTCATATCTTCTTCCCTCGGCCTTGAGATGGGCTAGCATACAGTATCATATTATTATATTATTTTGATGATTGCATGTATGTAGGTATACCTACTCAAGATATTTATCAAGTTACGAGCTTGCTAAACATAATTTATATGTCATTCCAATACATTCAGATGTCTTTGTCAAATGGAAATGAGATTACAATAATGCCCTGAGGTCATAAAGATACGTAACTCGTTGATTAAAGAGTTATAAATTATATAGATTATATTTAATGCAATAGTCAACAGTATTGATAATAATGCTGCTTTATTTACTTGTAATCTATAATAATGACAGCGAATATTCCTTTAAGTATATGTATAATAATAACTCATAACTTCTCCTTAACGATACAATGCATACCATTCCCGGTGAGGTACAGTCAACCACAAAGATATGAATATAGCCAATGTGGCAAAAATATGTTTACAGGACTTTATTGCCTGAACATTAAGGTCTTGGTTGTTAATGGTTGTACCCATTATATTTGCGAATTACGCTAAGAATGAGGTAGGCAGCGACATCTGTTAATACGTGAAAGGATAAAAACTATACTTGGCTACTACAATCTCGCAGCTTGACAGCAACGGCTGCGACATTGCCGCTAGACAACGGAATCCAGCCACCGATTCTTCATACATTCCCGATGTGGTGCTCCATGCATTTACGTTCAAATATTAAGTAAAAAATGTTTTGCGTATATTAGAGTCGTTATGACATTGGAATAAGTCTTAACTGCGTCTAACATGTAGTAAGGGTTATTTTTGTTTTGCTCGTAGGAGTCGTAGGTCGTTATTTTGTAATTATTGTTTTTAAGACGATGAGAAGGAAACTTTTTACGGCCCTTTTGGGTTCAATGCATGGAGTTCCATATCGGGAACAGGTTTTTTTTTCACAAACTGTTAATTGCTTTTTTTTCCTGACCACTAAGTAGTTGGTAGGGTGCAGGATAATTTTATTAAAACAACCTAGAATTATTACACACCCATAATTTCGATATTGAGGGAGGGAATTTTGTGTCATCCTGGACTAGTGCTAATGCGGTCTATGTGTATACGTTCGGGCATATCCGTCAGATCTGCCAATGAATGTATGGGAAATTTGACATAATTTGTCTGTGATCTGACTTTTGACTGACGGATGCCCAGTGGACATACCCACTATGGAGATCTGACAGATTGCCCGAATGTATATGGCCCACATAAGTGCTTATGACTTTCACATTCGCTTTACTTCCAAAATTATTATCACGTAGCGTGTACCAGGTACTTGATTTTGAACACTCTGCATGTTTCCGTGGTGTAGCGGTTATCACATCTGCCTAACACGCAGGAGGCCCCCGGTTCGATCCCGGGCGGAAACATTTTTTTTTAAATATTCTGTAAAAATATATACACACAGTCATGATAAGAAACTCTGGGCGTGCGAATCGCAACACTTGCCGAAAATTTACTTTCGTGAAAATTCGGAACATAGTTCGAGAGAAAAATTCAAATACATTAGATTATTTTAATTTGCACTGTAAATGTATCGTGTCCTGTTTTTGTTGCTCTTTAGTGCTAAATTGTTTTATACTTAAGTTAAGGAGCACTTATTACTTGATTTCCTGGGTGGGATTGCTGTTTAGAAGAACAATTGCAATAAAAAAAATTATAAATAGATAGTTAAGTTACCTTGATTTTGTGTAAAGTTGTAAACCTACGCATTTAGGGTGATAATGATTACTTCTTAGGGGTTGGGTCATTTCCAAAGCAGATCGACTGATTTAGTTGAGCCTTTCAAATAGATACAAGTGCAATGTTTTATAATTATGTCCAGCTTTTAATATTTGTCTTGTTAATCCCTGTAGTATAACAAATATAGCTGTGTATTGTATATTTCAATCGCCATCCATCGACCGTCCCCCAAACGCTACGTAAGCCCCCGGCCCGGACACTGATCTCTATCGCAAATTCTACGGAACCTTGGATGGGTTAAGGAAGTTTGCAATCTCCGTGGTATGGAGAATTGGGGTCTTTTCTTCTTATCTCTAGAAGCAGCATGAGAAATGGTTGGACCTGGGATTATTTTGTAATTATTACAATACAATTTTATAAGTATATTTATGATCATTAACTTTTCTATTTCTACAATCTACACAAATTGAATATATTATGCACGCGTATAAATATCGACCAAGTGTGAGTTGGACACGCGTACAAAGGGTTCCGTACCATTATTTATAAAAACGGCAAACCCCGGCAATTCCCGTTTTACGCATTGGGGTACGGAACCATAAAACATGTGCACTTAAATTGGTATTTCGAACATTATTAGTAATCTTCCGAAAGGTCACACTGACAATTACGAATATAAAGTAATACATGACACGTGTAACTATTGTAATATCTTGTATTATTTATGTAAATAATCAACGACTATATAGTAGTCTACTTGTACACTTTGTTATTTGTATGAAGTCGGGCAGATTTAATACCGTTTTATTTTTGTGTGTTTTTGCAGCTAATTTGCACATAATGTACGTGTAGGTAGGTATAGGTAGAAGCTTAAATTAAATATATTTTAAAGTTACTTAAAATGGCTATCATAAGTTAAAAAAATGGGAGGTGTCTATCTTATAAGTAATAAAAAACTTTTTTTGAAAAATGTCAACACATCTATTTTTATTTTTTTATATCGATAGTCATGCGGCTTATAGTGGCATATTATGTGTCTTAGCTAAGTGTATTATATGCATGAAGCATGAAATTATTCGTTCCATTAAAGCAGAGATATTATCATATACTTATATATCAAGGCCATGGCCTTTGCACAGGCACATAGTCGGTACATTTAATAGTTCAGAAGTTATTTGTATGAATGTGTGAATTCCCTCCTTGTAGTGACAACTCGGACATAGGGACAACATTTGTGAACACTAACATCATTGTTGAACCTTGAGAAATACAAAAAAATGTTGGATTTGACTATTGTACACGTGTAACAACGTTATATTATTTCAGTACGCTTCTTCCGGTTATAGTTATTCTTTTACACAGTTATTCTTTATTATTATCTCAAAAAAAATTACATTTCACTTATTGAGACTAAAAATGATATCAACATGCCTTAATGTTATTATTGCGCCAGTGAGCGCTAACACCGAGCTAACAACTGTCCGTATAGGCTAGTAACAAATTAAAAGCAATAAGTATCTAAACATGATATACCTACGATTTCAGTCTAACATTGTAATTTGCATAACAAATATTAGTTACAATACCTAAACATGCACAATTGCACACTTATCTGCTGATAAAGTTGTAAAACGTTCGAACGAGGTATACAAATAAAGATCCACCCATTAATTTTTCTTGTAAATGTGTAAAAAACTAACTGATAACATTCAAAGCCAATGTAGAATGTAAGTAGAATGTAAGTAAACCAGGGCCGAACTCGATGTTTCGTTAAATGGGTGTGACACTATTCAAAATATGAGTTTTAAGTTTTCTTTTGAAAATATTGAAGGATTCAATAATCTGAATTTCATTTGGTAAGTTATTGTACAATCGCGCTCCGTCAAATCTTATGTTTTTTTGACCAAAATTTTTTGTCCGGCTTTTAGGTATGAATAGATTATCAGCACTGCGGAGATTACGAAAGCCTTTAACCAACATTTTTAATAAATTAAATTTACATTTATGTCGACAATAACATGATGGAGGTGTGCTCACATAAAATTCACAAGTAATCCTACGCATAACTCTATAAAAAGAGGGGCTTATTTATATTTTATTTAATTCATCTTTTTGGATTATAAATTGACGTTGACTCACGCATATCACTGTCAATCACGTAATTTTCTATGTAATAGAAAATTAAATTATTACGAAATAGAGTCTACTTCAAAAAAATATTAAGCCCTTCGCTTCACTCGGTAGAGTTTTTATGAAAATAGTTTATTTAACCCATTGTTACGTTATGAAACCTAGGTATTAGGAAAGGTATTGCCAAGTTCCATGGAGTTTAAAATAATTGATTTTCTTTTGTTCATTTTGATTTTAAAACATTGAAATTGAACAATAGGTTTGAAATTCACTGGCAAGTTTTGTTGTTATGGTGGGCGGCTGGAGATTAAGATAATTCACGCAAGATCGGCCCGGGGCGAAGTGTATCGTGTTCTATAGAAAGCGTCGAGATATCTTGGAGATCACGTAATAATTTCTATAGAAATTGGCAAATTGTCCCGGTCTGGTCTAGCCTGAGGCATTCTTTTTCTTGTAATCACGGATACCAATGAGTTGCTTGAATTGAAAATCATGAAGTTGGCAAAGAAATTTTGATTGGAGTTGTATGCTGCCATAGGCTGCAGTGCTCGATTGCTATTAGGGAGATCGAATGCCTCCGGAATATTCTACGCATATTGCAGTCGCAAAATGACCTACTACGGGTATGTTAAAAAATACGCATAATGACCAAACGCATATGTGTCGCAAATTAAGGTAGGTTAGTTTCGTTAGGTATCTTCAGATGCCATGACAAAATACATAGATAAATATGATGGGGCTCCGTCAAGTTGAGGGCAGGATTAGCAAAAAACTATAAATTATTCAGTAATTGTCATAACGCATGTTGGTCAATTTACGTATGTGTTAATTGACATGTTCGTTCTACATACTGGTCGATACTCGTAAACGGGTTTCTCGGCTTATGCCACGGCTCAACCTGGGGTCCGCTTTGGCAACTAATCTGAAGATTTGGCCCAGGCACTAGTTTTACGAAAATGACTGCCATCTGAGCCTTTAGTCAGTAATTTCTTCACGATTGTTTCCTTCATCGAAAATCGATTGGTAAATATCAAATAATATTTCGTCAGAAGTTCCGAAAAACTAATTGGTACGAGTCGGGGTTTGAGACCCCGAACTTGAACCGGATTGCAAGTCGCACGCTCTTACCGCTGGGCCACCAATACTCACTCCGTCGAATGTCTCTGTAATTATATACATACAAAAATGAGTTAAACGTCAATTAAAATTTAAGAAAGCCTCTTTTCAGTAAAGAAAAACATCGCGAAGTAACCGAACTAATTAGTTATCAATGAGGTTTAGATTTTTTTAACTTTTTGTTGACACAAATCAAATTATTTTATTGAATATTTTTTGATTTGTTATTAACGATAATGAGAATGATAGCAGAGAGGTGGGATTCAGATATACTCCGCCGATATACCGACCTTCATGTCTTACGACCTAAGAATAAATAAATTTATTTTATTTTTTTTGTGTCACCTCTTAAGTTTAGGTATTGTACTAATTTAGTTTATAAGTACTTTGTGATTAACACTCTATGGATCTGTGGTATCTGAGAATAAACAATTTTTTTTTTTTTTTTTTATTTTTTTTTTTTTTTTTTTTTATTTATTAACGCCGGCATTTCGATAAGACCAGTTGGCGTAGTGGTTACGGCGTTAGCCGCGTAAGCTGAAGACCCGAGTTCCATCCTCGGATTGGCCTTCGTCGGTGTTGGTCTTTTTCTTTAGTATATGACATCTATTTCAATTTATAAGGTTTAGTTTTCCCTGTGGTTTAGAAGGTCAGGCATGGCAATAGCTTTCGTTAAAACTAATATGCCAAAAAAGGTTGAAGACCTCTTTTAGGATGCTATAAGGAACCCGCTGGAATGAGGAAGAAAATTCTACCAACATGTTATTCAAATAAAATATTGGTAACATGCTAGGGTTTGCGATCCGGATCCGAAATGTATGGAATTATCCGGATCTGGATACGGATCCGACGGATTTTCCATATATTTCAGATCTGCAATTGCATACCTTAGTACTTGCCTACTTCATATGCTCAAAACCCGACTAGGTCTGGCACGAAGGTTAATTTGCATGTAAATCTGCCCAAAGAGAAATTATTGTTTTAGGGCCCGGCTGTCCGTATAAATCTAAGGTTTACCTTATCGAATTCATTTTCGCGGGTCGAAGGCTTTTAGCGCCTTAGCGCGCGTATGAAGATGCCAGCGGTAGCGGTTTTTTATTATTTTTTACCTCACGCAGCCTCAGAGTTGGACATCGGAGTTATCGGGCACCTTCTATGGACAGGCAGGAAGTTATTTTACTGATAAAGTCACTTATTATTTATTTTCTCCTAGACTAAGTATAAGTTATTGCTCATGCCTTGTTACACAATAAAAAAGAAAACATTTTTAAAATCATGTTAAAATTTATAAATATTATATAAATATTCTATTTAAGAGACTCCCCTGTACAATGCTTATAACATTAAAATATTTGATTTGATTTATAAAAACCCTTGTCATATACTGGGTGTTTCCTGTAACAGGAGTAATAAATTTAATCGTAGGCTCTATCTCCCTAAACTGAACGACGTTTGTTCAGCGACTTTTAAAAATAACGTTTTATTTGATTTTTATTACACTTTAAAGTTTGTTAGAAGACGCAATGTACTGCGAATTTTGTTAATTTTGAACTATGACAAGAGACGTCAATTAGGCTGATGTCAACGTACATTGAAAATACTATTTAGTTTGTATGAAAAAGTGAAGATCTACAGAATACATAATTTTTAAAAGTCGTTGAACAAAAGTTGTTAGGTTTGAGGAGTACTGCCTACGATTAAATTTATTGCTCCTGTTACAGGAAACACCCTGTATAGCAATGGGAATTATTTGTTACAATCAATTTGAAGCAGAACCGTCTGAAAACGATACCAAATTTCTTAGAAAGAAAGGAAAAGTAGAAAAATCCATGGCCTCGGGCGAGACTCGAACTCGCTACTCTGGGGTACATACATGCCCTCCGCTCTACCACCAGAGCTACCGAGTTACACCCGGTGGCCCCGAATTTCTCCACCATATTCGTCGTATGCGCCTTAGGGAGACACTTAGCAATATATACCTACTGTAAGAAGACATTTGTTACAATTATGATCAGTTGATACATACCGTAATTGGCTGTTTAGGGTAGGTGAAACTGACATACCTGAAAAAATATATATTTGCATTTACACGATTCTTCAGGAATTTTATTTATTGAGCACAACATTTACGTCAGATATTAGACTTCCGAGAGGAATAAGTATGGGCGTACCTAACAAACATATTACCTAAAACACGTATAAAATCTAATTAAGAACTTGCCCATAGCCCGCCACTCACAACACCATTGGGACGAGCAGCTCTGTCTGCTGGTACGGGATGATCTGTACCAAACGTCTACCAGCACCACAGAACGCGCTCGTCTCCTTGCTGCAACTAGATGGGAATCTGGTGCATGGTGGGCATGGACTTGGCAAAGCGTCTCATAGAAGGTACGGGTGACAGGAGGGTTGGCTAGTACCTTGCGCAACGCATTGGACTTGCCGTCCAGCGCGGCAATGCCACCAGCCTTCTTGGCACCCTGCCAGAAGGCACCGAGTTGGAGACTGGTTTTTTTTATTTATAGGTTTAGTTTTAATTTTAGATAGTGTTAATTGTATGTTTTTGTTTCTTGTTTTTATGTAATGACTGACAGCGATAGTAAGAACTTTATTTTTATTTAGTCTGATAAAAAGAAATAAAATAGTCTAAGCCACCATGACGTTTGTAATAATGATACTATTTGTATGCGCCAATAAAATATAATCAGTAGTGCTAATATAGTACCTAAGTCAGCCATAACATCTACAAAAAACATGACAATAGGTACTGAATCTTAATAAAACACAAGACTACCATTAAAAATATTTTAAAAACCTGGTATTAATTACTTGCAAATAAAATACATACCCGCTTTTCGTTACTAACTCAAACTACATCAATACGTATAGTAGTGATATGTGGCCTCAAAGTCTGCTAGCACTGCAGAATAAGATAAGGATAATAGGCCCTCAATTCTCGTACAATGTTGTATGCCACTATCATATTTAATGGAAGGTCGGAACCTTTTAAGGTACCTTAACTAAAACCTGGGTGAAGCAAATAAAAGGCTGTTTTTATACATCCTTAACTTAAACCGCCTAGTGCTTAAGGGCGTCTGCCGCAAATGCAGAAAACGCAGGCAAATCATGCCGTGGGCACACGTCGGTGGCAAACAAGCATACGGGCCGCCTGATGAAAAGCGGTCATCGTAGCCTATGGACAACTGTAACTTCAGGGGTGTAACATGCGCGTTGCCGACCCATTAAAACTGGTACACTGCTTTTTTGAACAACAACATACCTACTGTAATCCTTCGGGAAAACCTCTTTTTAAACGACTTTAACCGGTTTATAATCTTTTTAAACGGTTTTATTTTGCTTGCCTAGCTTGTTTTTGTAAACGAATATGTTTGGGTCAAAAGTCCCTGAAACTTTACTCTCTGTCTGTAGGCTGATTGATCTGAAATTTGGTACTAAATCTTTCGTTCTGATGACAATACAATATTATATATTCAGTGTGATTGTAAATCCAAGGTGGCCGCCGCCACAAAGTAGCGGATTACCCATAATTTTTTTTAACAGTTTTATTTATATACCTTCCCCTTATATATATTTGTTTATTCACAAACTCATATTGTTTGACTAATAAAAGGGTCACTGAAGACTTACCGAATTAAGTTTTAACGTTTAGTACATTATCAATAGTAATATGATATTTATTTTAAATAAAACCGTTTATGTAAAAAAGTTTTTCTGCTTATTTTATTTATTCCGGTAAGTACGAATGGAAACAAAAATAGTCGTGTCGGTATAAGTCTCATATAAGTATATATAGCATATTATAACCATCTGAAATTTGGATATACAAGTTAAACAAACTTTTATATCAATTTATTTCTATAGAAATTGACAGATCGTCCCGTCCCGTCCCGCCCCGTCCCGTTCTAGTGTGAGTCATCCTTAAATCGATTAAGGCGATGTAGCAATGATAAGGAATACATATATATTTCCTTTTATATCCCATGTTTTTCAGGGGTATAAAATATGAAATGACTTCTGGTGTTCAATTTATCTCTGGGTATGATCTTAGATTGGAAGATAATATCATACGATTTCAGTCAAGTTCGCTCACTCAATAATTTTAAGTATAGTTGCGTACAACCAGTAGTGGCATTACGCACCAATGGCCAGAAGTATCCAATAAAAACAAGGACACCTTATTACAAGCAATCATTAAATGAAGTGAGATTTTTGTACTATAACCTTGTAATGAAATTTTTATATAGTCTTTGTATGAACGAATGCCCACCACTTAGGTATAGAGCGGCTATAATACTTGTTGTTGTAGATCTTAGGGCACCCGGAGGCTCATAGGGGCTCCACAAGATCCTTTTATGCCTTTCTACTTTCTACTTGCAACTCGCTCTCCACGCTCCGTCACCACGTGTGTATAAGGCGTCCACGAGCTCGCTTTCCATCTAGTTCATACTTGAGACAAATTTATCCCAACTAGTTTGGACAGTCCGTTATTTAACAAAACGAAGTAAGATTGGAAGACAAATGACAAACTTCTGCAAGATTTTGTCTTTTTATAAATGAGCTTAGTTTAACGCACTCTTTAAGCCGGTGAGTAGATAAATCGTTTCGCTGACATTTTTATTGGCACCCTTATAAATTACACGGGCAAAAGTAGTTTAGCCGATCAGCAATTTGCTGCCTCTTGCTTGAAAATGAATAGACTGCAGTACTATGTATATCAAACTACAGAGATTGGGTAATGTAATGGTCTATGGGGACCGTTATTTGTACGTTCAATGGTAGGGTCCCTTTCTCTATACATAGATTATACCTTATCACTGCAGCACTGGTGCATCATATAGACAGGAGCTACGTGTACAGATTGATAACGATCAATCTTTGAAAATTGCACGATATTCAAGTACTATCGCATCGCGTTCAAAATAGCATAGGCAATTTATGATTGAATTCATTCATAAACTGCCATGCAATTTTGAACGCGTATGTAAGTACATGTCTGTATTAAGATGGAGACTGACTTGAAAACTTTTCAGTGTAAAGTATCATTCAAGCCGATTTTATTAGATTACACAACATATGTATATCACAGCTACACTGCCGCGGCGACAACTCGCTATGATCGCCCCAAAAACCACCTCAACTACTAAACATAGCATACGAGACAACTCGCTGTCACCACTCATATGAAGTTCCCGTAATAATTTAGTATGGAAGAGCGACTGCTTATTTCAGTTGCACCCACGTTTACGATCTGTTCTCGTGTAAATTAAAACTATTTGCAATAATTGCGCGTTAGGGGTGAACCTAGAGAGCCTCACACGCACTTATTGCAATACTCTTATTGTAGTATAAAATGGTGAAGTATGGTAATCGGTTATGCTCAATGAATGGTAGAATTTTAAAAGTAATACTGTGCATGTGTGGTAACCTTATTCTGTTTGGAAACCCTCCATTTCTGCGGTGTCTGTGTAGTCTCTAGAGCGCCCTGAACTTGACAGCCAAATATAGAGTAGGTACTACAACTACTACAAGGAATCTCTGAGATCCCTGATAATCGAAGCTCGAGTCTTCCCGGTTCAAGTGATACTCTAGTTTAACGTTCTTATTTGTGACAAAGCTTACATTACGTGGCGGCGTCTATAAGGGTTCTCAAGTACGGACCCCTGGGCCAAGTCAGCGTTAATTACAAGAAGTGTTAAGTCCTGTTTGCTGCTAAGGATAATGTTACTTTTGATAAAGGAGTTATTCTTCTGCTGACGCGATAAATGGGGCCATTATGAAAGCATTGTTATAATTTATTTAATTTGTGGTTAGGCCTTTGTTTGTCGAAAAGCGGTAGTCTGCCGTTTAAAGTCCTTATTGAGATATTTGCGTCAGAGCAAGTGGCGTCGGTTTTAGTTAATACAGAAAATATTACAAAGAAATATTGCCGAGTGTTGATTGAAAGCAAATGTTCAGAAAAAAAGGCGTTAGTGTCTTCAAAATATCAAGACATTATTTACCGTTTTTTTTAATAAATAGTTTTCTGGCAGAAACTCAAAAACGGCTTTAGTAAATATGTTTATAATATTTTTCGTGATTATATCTTATCTCCTTGAAATTTCCCACATTTTTTTGACTTCCCGTTTAAGAGTTAGAGGGATAGGGACACTTTTTCAGAGTTTCAGAGCAATTATTTCTACACATATTCGATTTATCGAATGTTTGTTCAGAGAACCTTTAGTTATTTAATCTAAAGATATATCAGATGATGTGCCACAAGTAGATGTATGGTATTTTTTTTTGTATTTTGTTACATGTATAGAGTGCCCCCTAAAAATATTATGTTTCGCAAATAAAATGCAATACTGAGTATACAAAATACACCTTTCGTAATATCATGAACAGATTATGTTGTAGTTACTAAGTAAAATCGCTGTTACATACGAACAGACACACAGACGGACTAGACGATACTATAATAAGGTTACCGTTTTTGCCATTTTGTCTACGGAGCCCTAAAAACAAGTATCAGATACCATTTTGATTTAGTTTTATTTCCAATTATTTTAAAACGGTCTGCCAAGCACTCGGTGAATAAATAAAGTGTTTGATAATTTATTTTCGATTTTTTATCACAGACAAAAACCTTCGTATTTACCGTGAGCTTCTCAGAATTCATTGGAAGGTTCTTGACGAGGCAGTTACTCTCGTCGACAGTCGAAAACCTTCCAATGAATTCTGAGAAACTTACGGCAAATTCATCTTTTCAATAATTGATGTGCCAGTCTTCACTCGTCTACTTTAATAGAACCTTAACATATTTATGATTTTATCGGCGATCGAAAAATTCACAATTACTCCATCGAAATTGTATCAGACAAGTAAGTAATGTTATTTTAAATCAGTGAGCCGCGAGCGAGAAAATAATCCAATAAGAGAAAATGTTTTGTTACACAACAATATTACAGTGTGGCAGCGTTTCCACACGTCATATAATAGGATGAGACAAGTCTACTATTGTGTAACAGACTTTGTATTATAAAATTCTCTATTATCCGTACACCGGGAAAGTATTTCTTCTTACCGTGTTAGGAATTTGATGCTCTTTTTAGGGTTCCTCAAAAAGAAAAAACGGAACCCTCATAGGATCTCTTTGTTGTCCGTCCATCCGTCGGTCTGTCAAAACCCTTTATCTCGAGAACGCGTAGAGGTAGCAAGATGAAATTAATACCTACCACATACTCGACTCTGCAATTCCTTGAAGCTTCGAAAAAACCAAACCTCTACATCTACTCTACGCAATCAAAAGATATGGCCGTTTATGTCGCATGTTCCATACAATGCAATGAGAATCAAAATGTATAGGGACTTCCCGTTGACCTAGAATCACGAAATTTGGCAAGAAGCAAGAACTTGCAGCACAAGTACAGGAGAAAATCCGAAAACCGTATAATTGCTGCAAACTGAGAGTGTCGTGCCACCTTTGTGTGGAACCCTCGGTAGGCGAGTCTGATTGGCACTTGGACAATATTGTTTGTCGCTGTTTGATTGATGCTTAATCCCTACTATTCCATATTTCCATACTTACTAATATAATAAATTTTATAAATGCGAAAGTAACTCTGTCTGTCTGTTACCTCTTCACGATAAAATTGCTGAACGGATTGAAATGAAATTTGGTACGGTGATAGTTTGACTCCTGAGAAAGGACATTATATAGGTTTTATCATGAAAATGCAGACGAAGACGCGGGCAAAAGCTAGTTTATTATATAATCAGTAACGTTAATACTTAATACGGATGAGTTGATTATTTAATATCGTACTGCCCTATTTTGCTCTCCTGACGATATACTGTAGTTGAACCTCTTGTCTGCGTATGATACGGATCCGTGCGTGAGAATGAAAATTATTGTCTAAATGTCAAGGTTACTTTTTCAGTGACGCATACGAAAGGTTAAATTGCTTTTGTAAATACTTTTCAATATTTCTCCAATATTAATTTTCCAACATTCCCATTAGTTGCTTGAAGGTTGCCTAGAACAATCCCTTAAAGGAAGTTCGCCACTGTACTTTTCTGGACAATGAATAGTTTATAAACACAAAATAGTTAATTTCTGGATACATGCTCATCGAAAAAAGTGGAATCGAAGCAAAAATAATCAGAATGAAATAAAAATTACACTTACTGTATAATTCTTGAAAATAAATGATTATTTAATTGAATGAAGAAAATATAGATTAATATAAAATTTGACGTGCTAGCGTATCAAAAGTTAGCATCTCACAATTTTATAAGACTTCTAGTAGCGTACCGAATAGTTCTAGAGTTCTAGTTAGTTTTTTTAAATAGTTCTGCACATTTCCGGGAAAAAAATAAAATTTTAAAATGTGACGCTAATTTCGCAAGCATAGCGTATCAAAGATTAGCATCTCACAATTTTGTGAGAGTTCTAGTAGCGTATATTTTTTTCCCGTAACTGTGCAGAACTATTTAAAAAAGCTAACTAGAACTCTAGAACTATTTCGGTACGCTACCTACTAGAACTCTAATAAAATTGTGAGATGCTAACTTTTGATACGCTAGGTTCACACACACTACTATGTATGTATCTTTGAATCTTCATTGTACCGGTCGAAACCAGTGGACGATGGGGTCGTCACATCCCTACGCTATTATTGTCGTTATTATTATAAAACATAGAACGAGTTTATTGCGAATACAGTATCACACATAAAACTACCACCACCACAGTAATATTAAGGCAAATTAACTGTATTCGCGATAGACCCGTTCTATGTGTTATAATGATGTGTACAAAACGCGAAAATTTTAAGTTTTATACAGTCTTTATTGTTTTTCCTGACTTTAATAATACGAACCAACCACCATAAAATAAAAAGTTAATAGAAATCGCACTGCATACAAAACATACAAACCACCAGTGATATCGCTGCCCCTGTGGCAAACAACGTGGCAATACGCCAAGTGATCATCGGAAGAATTGGTTTAACCCTGTGTCTAAAGCCTTTTCCATCCGCAAGCTTGGCACGATAGCCTACATATGTTTAGCTCAGTGATGTGAAAAGATAACATTTGTAACAACGTATTTGGTTGGGATTTTTTTTACGGTTGTCTGATCTAGGAGAATAGACGGAGATAGGTGTGCAATTTAGAGAGCCACAAAACCCCTCTAGTAAGTGTGCCCATACTATCATTATTAATTAATCCGGGCGCCTGGCAGCCGTTTAGCGATGGGTGTGACAGTAGCCCGTTTGCCTGGCGAGGACATCGACTGAATATTTGCGCCTATATTTTTGCACTCACGATTTTGACGGTCTACTCTAATGAGACCATAAATAAGTACGTATTGACTTATTTTTCTCAAAACATTTTTTAATTACTTAATGTACATATAAACTCACACCTGCATTTCCCAATGGGGTAGGGAGAGCACATGAAACTGCCCAAGTTTCAGTATCATTACAAGCAAATAATAATAGTTTATACAACAGTAATATAATAAAGGTTCTCAAAATTCAAGGGTCGCTGTTTTAAAATGACGCGCAGTTGAGTTTTGTAATAATAAAATCGTGAATTTTAAGAAAAAGTTATGAGCTGTTGCATACACTAGTTGGTATACGCCAGCAAAAATCGAAAAAAATGCGAAATTTTGAATGGTGGCAGAATGCAGATGTAACCCAGGAAAGATACGATTTTGACAGACATTAAATTATAATAACCTGATTTTTTCAAATTACGTTAAAATGGGATATTTATATATGATATACGCAAAAATCCTACAAACTTTTCTTCCGGAACTAGGTAAACACACTTGAACCCCATATCCTATAGTCGACTCCCATACACGCACAAACTGGGTGGAGCAATTTTTAACATGACACCGCACGTGGGATGTATGTTTGATTCGGTTACATTATGAATCTTTATGATTTACTAACATAGTTACATATTCGAACGAGCGAGCGAAGCTAGTAAGTTTTCCCAGTCCGTCGTTTGTATGTATTTGCATGTTAGCTAAATAACTCGAGTATTGTCAATCGAATCATCGTGAAATTTGGCAGGGGTTAGATGAGATAAATATATTGTTTAAGTTTAAATATGAGCTAAAACAGTCGAGGGGTTGCCGAGATATATTAGTCGCGAATTCATGTTCGGGGTGAACCAATAGTTTTTTGAAATGATGCTTAAGTTTTGGTCTAAAATTCCTAATACTGAAACATATTCTTATACGAGTGTATATACATAGGTATTTATTAACTTACTTATATGAGAGTAGATTGTACCTTACTTTACTTTACCTATTAGTATTTCATACTCAATATTGGGTTAGGTAATTTTATCAGTGCTATTTTCATGTAATACTTTATGCAATTAGCACAATTGGCACAGAAACATCGGGATCAACGGTTGTGATTTGCAACTTTGGATCCGATTTCGTTAAAAACGTCGGTTCGACTCGACTGTGCTAAATCCAATACGTTTCCAATTAAATGCTACGGAAAAAGCAAATGTAAATTGTTTTCTACTTAGTGCAGTCAACCTATTGGAACTTTAGGACACTCTAGAACCATGTCAAAATAACAAGCAGTAAGAGATTTGTTACAATCTGTAACAAATCTCTTATTTATAGCGTCACTATGACATAGTCATACAGTGGCTTGGGGTTCCAATTGGTTAACTGTACATACGAAAACCAGAAACTATTTTGAATTTCTTAGTCTTCGATTTCAAATACAGTAACAGCCTTTGTACGGTCAGTTTCATAAATATCTATGCGCCTGTATTTAATCTTGAAACTTCATCCTCAGTAATACGTTCTGAAGCGTAGGTATAGGTACATATTTATAGACGTGACTATATAATACATGTACTATGGCGTTCAGAATTGCATGGGCAATTTATGAATGAATTCATTCATAAACTGCCCATGCAATTCTGAATACATAGGTAGGTATACATATATGGAACTAAACCGCCCTCGGCGAGCCAACGTCTGTTGCACTACGTTTAATAACGGCATGTTTTTGTTTTGACGTTATAACAAGGCACATCTGTTGCCAGTGTTAGTATTGCAAACGATGGTAAGTTTAGAATAATACTCAAAGTTTGTACAATGTGTTTTCTATTATCGCACTCGAAGCCTAGCGCTACGACTCCTTTATCAACGCACATACCTACCTATCATTTGTGCTCTAAAATGCCTTCAGAAACCATAATGAACAGCATTCAGCAGGAATTAACTGAACTGTAATTCTGACATTACCTCCTGAAAACAGTAGCTGTCTAATTCAAGCGGTTGCCTATTCTGGTATCTATGGATATTAAATCACGTATGATATGTGTGAAGACAAAGTAGTGTATGCAACTATAAAAAACTCGTGTTATAATGCCCTTCATTATGTTCAGTCGCATAAAGTAAGTACTATTTCAATCCAGAGGGTGCGTGTTCAAACTTTTCCGGAAAATGTTCGGAAGTTGTGTAAGTACGAAATATGATGAAATATCAAATGATAAGTATCACAATGCATATTTTTAAAGCATCTCATTATTGGCCTCAAAAGATCACTGCTTCCTAGGCAGCTGTCGTACCTACCAGTTTAAAATGAACATACATAAGTATATACCTGAAACTACACAGCGCTGAGCACCTCAGGGCGAGATAATGTTTCCCATTACAGCAGCCATGGGAGTATCCTATTTTATTTCTCATATATACAATTCGCACTTTTGTTCGTTATTTATTTAATACTGTTAAGGTAAACGGCCCAGTGGATGACACTTTAAGGAGGGTCATTTTTACAAATAACTTCTGAACTATCAAACATACCGACTGCATTCTTGTGCAAATATGTAATCCACTTATTTCTGCATGCTATACGGACCATAAAATGTATTATATTCTTACCATTGTCAAGTTATTTTAGTTTTCTGCTACCTCTGAAATTGTACCTTAATTGTAAATAGTAATTTCTTCCCGTAACGGCTGCTGACCCTTTAATGGGACAGCGGCAGCAGCGGGTTAGCTGTACTAACGTAACCCGTTTAATTACTTAGCAACTAACCGACATGGGGAATGATATTAAGGAAATAAGCAAGAGGAGAATGTTCAGGGGTCTGATGGATTTGGCGAAGGAAAACTCCAGGTTTAAAGTTTGAGACGTGTACTCTCTTAGCAAGTGGTTAGCGAACAGTGACATGCAAATTTTGATACTACATATTCTTAAAACTAATAGAAGCGATGCGCCGCGCGCACCGCATTGCTCATGCATTTGATCAGGCGCTTTTCTGGCTTCCTAGGCCCCAACATGCCCCCGGGCGTTGAAAGCCTTCCTTTCAACCAGATCCAGTTGATACCGGCAGCGGGCAGATCTTGCTGAAGGACCGACGAACCAGTCCAGCGGCGGTTCTGATATCAGCCACTCTTGTGATCCCATCCTTTCCAGGATAAATGGCAGCGATGCGACCCAGCTTCCACTTCATTGGCGGCAGGTTATCCTCCTTGATCAGGACAAGCGTATTTAACTGCACTGCTTCTTTATTTGTCCGCCATTTTGACCTGACCTGAAGCTCCGACACGTACTCTTTGCTCCACCTGGCCCAGAAATGCTGTCGGAGTTGCTCAATACGCTGGTGATGACTGAGATGGCTGATGCTCCTCTCCCTGATGTCCTTCACCGGCAACGAGGTCAGGGGACGCCCAATCAGGAAATGCCCCGGAGTAAGAGGCAGCAGGTCCTCTGGCTCCGACGAGATGGGAGTAAGCGGCCGGGAGTTGCAAATTGCTTCGATTTGAACCAGCGTCGTGTTGAGTAACTCGTACGTAAGGTTACATTCCCCCAGCACTCTATTTAAATGAAATTTGGTCGACTTTACCCCAGCTTCCCAGAGACCTCCGGAGTGTGGCGAATAAGCAGGAATAAAATGGAAATTAATTTTTTCATTAGCTGCAACTTCAGCCAGTGAATTGCAGTTGTTTTTCAAAAAATCAGATAACTCATTGCATGCACCTACAAATGATGTACCGTTATCGGAATAGATGTCAGTTGGCAAACCCCTACGAGAAACAAAACGATGTAATGCTGCTAGATAGCTATTGCTAGTTAAGTCACCAACTAACTCCAAATGTATTGCCTTGGTCGTAAAACAAACAAAAATAGCTATATAAACCTTTACAAGCCTACATCCACGACCCTGACGACTGGCACAAGTCAGAGGGCCCGCATAATCGACGCCTACGCTTTCAAATGGCCAACCTGGGGTTACACGGGACGCAGGCAAGTTCCCCATTAGCGGGGCCACTACTTGGCCCTTAATACGAACACATTTAAGGCATTTTCTAAAACATGCTTTCGCTAAATTAGTCCCACCAATGGGCCAGTACTCATCCTTAACAGATGATAGTAACAATTGAGGTCCTGCATGCATTAACCTCTTGTGCTCAGATTCAAATAACAACTGTGTGAATCTATGTTTAGAATGAATCACAATTGGATGCTTTTTCTCAAACGCAAAGTTAGAGTTATCGAGACGACCACCCACACGCATCACTTTATGATCGTCCAGAAATATATTGAGTTTAAGCAATGGGCTTTTATTCGGAAGCCGTTGACCTTGTAGCAACAAAGTATATTCCGGGAATGAATCTGACTGCGACAGTCGAATTATCATATTTAATGCAGTTTTTAGCTCATTATTATTTAAATAAGTCGTCGATGGGATTTGTTTTCTACATAGACTCGTGAATCGCAGAGCATATGCAACCGCTCGATTAAGCCGCGTCAAATTGGAGAACCGAGAAAAATCAACAAGCCCGTCATTGTTGTCCTCGGCTCGACCGCTTGTGACATTTGCGTGGAGTACAACATCAGGCCGCGTTTCTGGCAAGGCTGCCGCTACTACTGGACTCGCGGGCCACTGCGACTTGTCCTGACCCAGAAAGGTAGGACCAGACCACCAAATGTCAAGCGACTGAAGAAGGCTGGCAGGAACCCCACGAGATACATGGTCGGCAGGGTTCTCATGAGTCGGCACATGTCGCCATGTACAGTTTCCAGTCTTGTCTAAGATTTCAGCTACTCGGTTGCGAACAAACGGCTGCAACTTATTAGGGAGCATCCGCAACCAACCTAATACAATCGTGGAATCCGTCCAGAACGTGGTGCTCTTGATTTTAATTCTAAGCGAGTCTACCACCTTCTCATACAGTCTAACGCCAGCTAAGGCACCCGATAGCTCGAGCCTCGGGATTGTTGTTGGCTTAATGGGAGCTACGCGACTCTTTGCTAACAATAGCCTAACCAACACGTTTCCCTTCCCATCAACGCTACGCAAGTATAAACATGCACCATACGTACGCTCGGAAGCATCAGTGAAAATATGGCATTCAACCTCCTCATATAAGTCACATAAAACTAAACGTGGTACACGAATATCATTTAAGCAAGGCAAATCGCGCGTAATATTCTCCCAGAGCTTGCTGATCTCAGGAGATAGCTTCTGATCCCACGAAAGTTTTTGCAACCATAAATTCTGGAGCAGCATTTTCAAAAGTATAACGTATGGGGCTAGTACCCCAGTGGGGTCAAATATTTGTGCCACTACTGACAACAAATCCCTCTTTGTATTCGCGACGAACGAGCTAGCGCCTACCGGGAAGCACAGCTCATCAGTATTTGGCTGCCAACTGAGCCCCAAGGTTTTACTGGGTTCAGTACCTATGTTTAAATCCAATTGAGATGAATCTGAATCAATCATAAGCTGGGGTTCGTTTGACTTCCACTTTCTTAAATTCATGCATGCAGATGCTAAAACGGAAGAAACTTTATTTTTCATCATGCGCACTTGCTGCATATCATCCCCACCAGTGAGCAGATCATCCACGTAGAAGTCGTGAAGGATGACCTGGCGAACGACATCATCCTCACATTCGAGCCCTAACTGTTTTAAGCAACGTGTCGCAAGAAAAGCTGAACTGGCGGTCCCATAAGTAACAGTGTTTAATTCAAAAATCTTCAGAGGTTTAGATGGGTCATCCCGCCACAGAATCCTTTGTAAATACCTATCATCGGGATGAACGACTACCTGCCTATACATTTTCTCGACATCCGCGGAAATAATATATTTATGCTGCCTAAAACGCAGCAGTATAGACAGAAGGTCATCCTGCACAGTAGGCCCTACCATCTGAATTTGATTAAGGGACACCCCAGTGCTGGTGTGAGCGCTGCTATTAAATACTACTCGCAACTTTGTAGTGCTCCGGTTTTCTTTCAACACACCATGATGAGGAATATGATAGGCCGGGCTCTCTAAGCCAGAAGCTTTGGACACACTCATGTGGTTCAATGACTCGTATTCTGCCATGAACTCCTTGTACATATTTCTAAATTCCGGACGCGATTCGAGTCTGCGCTCTAAAGATAAAAAACAAAGCTTAGCGCGGTTAAAGGAACTTCCCAAAACGCTCGGGTCCTCTTTTAATGGTAGCCGTACGCAGAACCGCCCATTTTCTAACCTAGTCGTTGTATCAGCGAAATGCTTCTCGCATAACTTCTCCTCCGGAGAATAATGAGAATTTTTAGGGCAAACTTCTTCAAGTTGCCAAAATCGCGTAAGTTGGATTTGAATCTCATTGTTAAGCATTTCGGTGCTAGAGCTAGGAGTGACGTTCAGGAAGTTGCACCTAATGTCGCGCAACGGAGTACGTGGTTGGCCGCTGATAATCGGGCCTGCTACTATATAACCTAATGCTGTCTCCCATAACACGGCTTGTCCTTGACCTAAACTAATCCTATGCGTCCCTAATAGGTCCCAGAAAAGATCAGAACCAATGAGAATATCGATATCGGACGGTGTGTGAAAGTTAGGGTCAGCCAAGCATAAATCAGATGGAATATCTAACTGCGATATGTCTATCTGCTCGTAAGGCAAGGGATCGGTTATTTCCGGTAAAACAATGCAACATAAAACAGTTGAAAAACTATCATTCAGCGATTTAATAGGAACCTGACATATTTTACTAACAGGAGACCTTAATTTATTAATACCTACTACCGCTCTATTGACATGATCAACATGCAATTTTAACTGCGAACACAACCGTTCGCTTATAACACATGTCGCGCTGCCATTATCTAACGCTGCTTTTACCATAATTTCACTATTATCATGGCCATAAACCTTAATTAGCGCGGTTGCTAACATAACCGTTCGGTGCTGAGACGTATGCGGCTGCGAGGCAGCGGCGCTCCAGCCAACAGATAACGAAGTAACGGTCGCGCTCCCGCTCCCCGCCACCTGCGCCGGCGCGGCCGGCGGCGCAGTACCTGCGTGTGCCGCGGACCGAACGCACGAGTTTGACTCCGCTTTTTGCTTATGCTCTGCAATATGAATGAGTGAATGGTGCTTGTGCTTACATATCTTGCAACCCGCTTTCTTGCACCGGTTAGCAAAGTGACCACTTCGGAAGCAGTTAAAACAAACCTTATAGTTTGGTAGCAAGTTAAGACGATCGGCAATACTTAAGGCTAAAAACTGAGCGCAATTATTTAAGCTATGATCGCCGTTGCATTTCGGGCACAGTTTAGGAGGCGTAGCGACACCGTGTTCAGTGGTTGGTGTAGAAATCAATATCCTATGAGATGCGATTTTAGCCGGCTGTTTTAATTGACCGGCGCCGGAGGCGCTCGACAACTCTAAAGTTTCAATTAAATCTGCACGATTACGCATAAATGTGATAAAATTATCAAACGTTATAGGTATATTATTATCTAAGCTTCCTTTGTGTTCTTCCCACTCGCGAAACGTTTTAGTGTCCAGTTTTTTGCTAATAATGTAAATTAGGAGTGTATCCCAATGTTTCACAGGTTCGCCTAGGGATTCTAAGCATCTTAAATTTTTGTTTACGTGGTCAATAATGCGTTTTAATTGTACGGATGACTCTTTTGTGATAGGTTCGGTGTTAAACAGTGCAGAAATGTGATTATGCAATAAAATTCTTTTGTTTTCGTACCGCTCACATAAAAGTTTCCATGCCAACTCATAATTACTTCCAGAAAACTCAACAGAATTAATAACCAAGGCCGCGGAACCCTCTAACGAAGCCCTCAAATAATGAAATTTATTAATGTTATCAATGTCATCATTAGAATGGATCAGACTCGCAAAGGTATCACGAAAACCAAGCCAATTCTCGTATGAACCTTGAAATTTCGGCAACTGAATCGTTGGTAACTTAACTAGTTTATGATTATTCGAACTACTACGCGACCCACGATTGCTACATGATTCAAACTCATCACGTTTTTTATTAAAATTACTGAGCATATCATTAGCCCGCGCGAGTACAGAGAAATAGCTATTTTGAAACTCATCCCTTTCAAACATAAGGGCAGCCAAATTTTCAGTAGTACACTCTAACTGTAACTGTACATCATCATATAGCTCATACAATGCCTCAATCTTACCTATTCGCAACTGCAATTGACTAGCTTCAGCTTGAGTTAACGAAGATTCCTTCAATGTGCCTAGGTATGTAGTGAACAGGGTTAATTGACCTTTGTAACTGCCTCTTTTACGAATTAATTCCTTTTCATCACTCATTCTGAGAAGCTGGCGTACGTAGACCTTGAATGTAAACAATTAATATATTTAAACACGATTATTGTAAATAATTTAATGATTAAAATTCAGCTTTGTGTTCGGTTTAGTCAATAAGCTAAAATAGTCTAGTTCATACGATTTTACAATTATATAATTAATAAATTAATCACAATAAAATGTAAATAATGACTTGATTGATGTAAAACAATAAAATATACTAAACTATTATCCTATTGTACCTATTAACAAAGACTATATGTAAGTATATAAATTCACTCACAAATTAAAATTCATTAAAAATAATAAAATTATTAAATTTACAATACAATAATTGTCTTAAATCCCTAGAAATATAATCCACAACACAATAAATTAAAGCTAAGTCAGTCTCAAGTGAATACAAAGGAGTGCCACGAATAACGGTAAATTAACGGTCAGATGTTGCGTTGGCGAAAATCAATTATTTAAACAAATTTAACCAATTCAATTGAATAAAAATAAATAATAATGAATTGACTAGATGAAATATCACATTTAAATAACTACAACGACTAAGATAACAAATTTCTGACCTTTTACCTAACACTACACTTAAAAATAAAATATGTACTAACCTGAAGTTTCCACTATAAATCCTACCCAAATATACCTTAATTAAGAGTGCTGGACCCTAATAATTCCTAACACACTCAACACTGCTGGATTCCGTTGTCCTGGTGATCTTCTTCATCAGAGCCTCGGCTGCATTAATATCCACAGTGATAGACAATGGTATTTTAGGTAATTCCTTATTCCTCCAATAGTGCTGGTTCTTCACTAATATCCGGTTCGATCTAGGACCATGTTCAGGGGTCTGATGGATTTGGCGAAGGAAAACTCCAGGTTTAAAGTTTGAGACGTGTACTCTCTTAGCAAGTGGTTAGCGAACAGTGACATGCAAATTTTGATACTACATATTCTTAAAACTAATAGAAGCGATGCGCCGCGCGCACCGCATTGCTCATGCATTTGATCAGGCGCTTTTCTGGCTTCCTAGGCCCCAACAAGAATGTTGAAAAGAAAATGACTATCTTTTATTATGTTTTTAATTAGAAGGACTAATGATAAGATATTTTTGAGGCGTATTAAGTTTTAGTTGAACTTTTGCGCATACATAAATCGAAGGCTGGCGTGCAGCTGTAGGTGCCTAATCACAAAAAAATGTTTACGAGCGGCAGATAAACCGTACGCGGTTTTCGCTCGCAATGTTATTCTTTTGTAAACTAGCTTTAAGTATTTTTGGATTAAAAAAAAAAAGACTCGCAAATGCAGATATTTTTTTAGAAGAAAATAGCTACAGTTTTTTATATTAATAATTATGCTGATATTTAAGTAGGGTATTGCTGGTATTTTAGTGATAGTTCAAAAATACTTACTAAGTATGTGAAACATTGTTTAAAAGCAAACCTACTCTTGTACGTTTTTTTAAATATTGTTACCTCCTCGGCAGCACTAGGACTTGGGAATTATTTGAAAGTTGCCTATTTTTATTATAATGATACCTTTTTAAAATACCACGACAGTGGCTAACAAGCATAAGGCCCGTCTGATGGAAAGCGGTCATCGTAGCCTATGGACGCCTCCAACTCCCCCCTGGAGTCACATGCGCGTTGCCGACCCATCAAAATCCTGTACACTCCTTTTTTGAAGAACCGCATACTGTAATCTTTCGGGAAAACCTCGGCAGGGAGCTCATTCCACAGCCGGAGCATCAGTGGGAGGAAATTTTTCTGAAACCGCACAGTGCGTTGGTTGCAAGGTGTGTGGATGACCGCCCTGTCGAGCGGTGCGATGGTGAATAGTGCCCGTTGGCATATTGTCAAACAATTCCTATTTTAATATAAAACAAAACCTATTTGATCATGTACTTACGATTGATATCTCCCACATTGGCAAGCCGTGACACCGGTTTCAATACTCTGTTTAAAACCACTTATACTTGAAACGAATACATTCAGACGATACAGTGTCTACGTCTACGAGTATAATAATTTAAATATAAAACTAGTATATTGCACTTGCAACTCATATATTTTCAGTATCTCTTTTCCAGATCACAGCACAATTACTACAGTAGCAATAGCTGTTCTGTCCCCACAGATTGTTCATTTCACGCTGTCTAGGAAACGTGGACGCATAATATTCAGAAATGAATATAATATTTGAGTGCATTGGCTATTTTAGAATTATGTGTTTAGGCGTAACAAGTTGCAAAAACAAAGGATGGGTTTGAGCACATCGAAAGTTGAAAAGGAAGAAATAAAAAATGTCTTAGGTTTGGTCAATTGTGAAAAATAAACAGTTCTCTTTTTTTAACCGAGCAGCTGTATTTACCCGTACTTTGGATGTTTTTTAATGTCGTTAAGAGAGTGACAAATTATGAAATATAGATTGGAAACATAATGTTTCCCCAAAAACCTTTGTATTTTATAAACTTATTTTGCAATGTTTTGCTTGTTCGCCAAGTAAGTATATAAATCTGCAATAGTTGACCACCTGCTTACTTCTGGATTAATTCATTGGATCGAGTTGCACAAACCTAAAATAAACTTCACTGAACGTCACTATTATCCCTAGACAGTAAGAGAGGCGATTTAGATAAAAAAACATAACAGCAATCGTGAAAATGGTTTACATTTATCACCTACTTGGGGTGATAAATTGAAACCAAACCAACCTACCTTACCAGTAATTCAGAAGTTCAAACCGCGAGATCTGTCTTCAGATCGATGCACGGGTGTTGAGGAGTGTTGTGTGACGTGCCGATAACAATATAGATAGTAAGAGGGTAGATCTAACTTTTTCTATCTACCCATACGTTTTAAGTGATTATCCGCCGGGTAGGCGAACAATTCTAGCAAGATCGCCGGTGACATTTCGCTGATTCATCAGTCAAGCCGAGATCATGACAACTGAGACTGTGTCGAAACGTCGGTATATTAAGGTTAATTTACTAAATTCGCAATAGACCCGTTCTATTTTTATAATAATGTGTACAAAACGCGAAACTTTAAACTTTCGATTGTTGCATCCGTAACACAATTAGTCCAAATAGTTTTAGGTTATACATAAGCATAAGCCAAGAGTAATTCTCACTACATAAAATATGTTCCTACCTACATATTTCACTGTCAGCATTTAAACTAAGCCTTTTATAAAAACAGTGTTTAGGGGAACATCCCCTGTACGTGAGCAAATCATAGTCGCATAAATAACCTACTTGTACGTCATACAAGACGTAACAAAAATGCTGGTGATTTGTTTGAGTGTAATCAGTATCGTGGGTTGATTAGGAAAAAATTGGAACAAACATTTTTTAACGCGTTTTTTTGGATGGATGATGGGCCTATTTGGACGACCCTTAATACAAAAACAAACGATTGTCATTCGTGTCAAAAAATGTATTTTCCACTTTTTTCTAATCAAAAAACCCGTGATCCGCTTGAGGGGGGCGTAACTAGTATCTACCGTTTGCAGAATTCTACGTGGAAGTAATACCAAAACCTTACTCAGTTTTCATTAAAATGCTATTGCATTTTCCTTTCAATAGAAATGTCATGATCATGAACTCTATTTAATACCTATCAGAGGGATATTTATTACAATCTCATTAACGAATATCTTTCAGTCTGCTCTATTATGTTTGTCTATTGCAGAAAATGCGAGCGAATTCTCTTGAAACCCCGCACAGCCACTAGTTGGACGTTGTTATGCTATAATGTAACAATCTGCACATAACTCAAGTGCATTTTTATACGTGTTTTCTTCTTTAAGAGACTGCTGGAAACTGTTGGGAATACAATACAAATAAAAATATACTGTAAATGTTTACTTCCATTAACTGTAAGGGGAGATTCTTCAGGTTAACTTGAATTGATTTCTCGGAGTAACTAGTGTCTTAACTATAATAGTTTTAGAGATATTCAATAAATCGATGTATTAGGTGTTCACTGGTTCAGCAGTGTAAAAGGTTACTAAACTAATACTACTAAGCCACGTTGTGTATGTGCTGTCATGACTAGACTAGTCACACTAGTAACGAAAACGTCATTCCAGCGTACCATCATTAAGAAAATTTCCCAAATAGATAGCTCTTTAATTATTTGTATTAAGAACACAGTTAAAAACCATGACAAACGTCTTTTATTTCATAAATAAATATTTGTATGCAATAATAGTATATTGTGTATTAAGGGCGATAGACAAGAACCGTCCGTGGCATACGCAATGTTTTTACAAACTTACTAGGCAGACAAATAAACAATAATATTAGCGGTAGTATACAGTACACTGATGTGAGCAGCGGCTAAAAACGCGGGGGGCGTGGGTCCTCCGAGAAGCCCGGGCGAGCGGTAAACTACTTTGAAAATCTATTACGACCATGGATTAAATACAGTATAAATATACTTGTTCATAATATCACCATTTACGAGCAAGTGTGATGAAAAGATTATTTGTATTGTACGAACGTGTTCAATACACAAAAGAGTATGATTATTGTCTTTTGTCAGACCAACAAAACAAATATGATGGTTGATTTCGTATTGCATACCATCATCCATTTATTATATTTATTTTCTCCACTATGAAATCGAGATGCAATTATATTCCCGTGGTTTTGTTCAGCACGCGATCGCAACAAGAGTGGAAAAAGTGCTTTATTTATACACATAAGATATAGGTAGTTTTTACTCGCTTTTTATTGGGCGCTTGTTATGTCTTTACAAGCCAGTTTGGTATTTGTTAAGTAAGTACTCAATTACACATCGAATCTTTGGTACTCCTGGCGATTAAATACTTGTCAAATCGATGTTTGTAGGAAAGCCGAAACTTACTAGTTTTGTAGTACTTACTGCAAAATGAGTTTAATATAGAAACAATGAAGAACGTAGATGAAATAAATGCTCGCAATTGGCTGGTGCCAAGTGCGAAGTAGAAATTTGGCGTCAGCCTCATGTATCGATAGATTGGATCACTCGTTTTCACGGCATAGAGTGCGAGTTTGTTTTCCGTGGATATTTTTTCATAACGTGAATCGGTTTTTTTTACTTTATTTAAAAGGCGGTACCATAATAATATCATATACCTACATTTGAAGAAAAAAAAAACATCTAAGGCGGTTAAAATTGAAAAATAAGGTCAGAAAAGTTTTTTTTATGAAAAGTGTGATGGGCACCTTTGCTTTGGGAACCAACCGGAGTGGTTTAATAGTAAGTTTAGTAAGTCTTTAATTCAATTTCTTGTAAGATTTGTCATTTTTAGGTATAGTTTTATTTAAGCTTATGAATTTATTTTTAGATATGATTAAGTTTTTAATTAATTTCAATAAATCATTATATTACGGTTAATAAAAGCGATATTTCCGTTAAAAAAATTAAATAAATATACCTACTCTGTTTTAAAAGTTAGTTCTATTAAAACTTAATTCATACTGATACTAGTGAAAGTATTTCCCTACAATTTCCTTTTGCAGTGATATTACATTTGTATAGAGAACTAAAAAAGTATTTATTTAGAAACAAACATTACATTAAAACAAGAAGGAAAAATACAATTAATACTAAAATTAAAACTAAACCTACAAATAAAAAACATTATGACTAGGGCAAATTTAGACAAGAGGTGTATTGCAATTTATAAAATAAAAAAACGTTTTTAATGATTTTAACTTTCCTTCACCATACGTTGAAAGAATTGATATTTAAAAATACATCAAATGATACTGCTATTATAGATGGGTGCCGTATTATAATTTTGACTTTCGTGATTCACACCGACATTAAATGAATAAATGAAATGAAAAAAAATAATGGCAACGGTTAACACTCACGTATTTTTATCACAATAGACGTGCCATGTTTCGAATGCATCGGGCAGTCATCGTCGGACAAACATAGTGGTGTTGTCACCTTCGCGGCTAGGGCATCACCATAGTAATGTGGGTGTCATATTAATAGCGAATACCTGAGCGACCGAGTGCAGTTTGGAAAACTCATAAAACTTGAAAACCCGCGTTTTCTCAAAGATCAAGTTTCCAACCACCATAAACCAATTTTCATCAAAATCATTAGAGCCGTTTCCGTGATCGCCGAAATGTGTCTATACACTTATTTATCTCTGTATATATATCTATCTGTACACATAGATAGATATGAATGGATGATACATGTCAGTAGGTAACGGTATTTAAATTACAAAGCTTAAAAAGAGAAGTCTTAGAAGATGCCTCGCCGCAAGAAACTTAAGAAACTCGGCCGCAAATGACTTTCTCTAGTCAGCTAAATGACTTCTTGCTGTGAACACACTTTTTTCTACCACTTAAAGTAGCAATAATATCTAAGCAAGGTTTTTGTGTGCTGCAAATAAATATTATTCTTATTTCTTTTGTCTTTTTTTCCTAGCGTTTTCTTGGCTAATGCCATGGCTCAGGGAGCCTGGATCCGCTTGGGAAATTAAAATTTGGTGTAGGGCTCTAGTTTTACGAAAGCGACTACTTACCATCTGACTTCCCACCCTAGTGGGCCTTTATTGACTCTCTTCAATGGCTCCTTACTGTAAACACACTTTTTGCTACCCCTTAAAGTAGCAATTACGTGTTAGCAAGGTGATGATTCACGATATTAACTTACGTCTTAAAATAGATTAAATAAATGGAACTTACGTCTTAGAATAGATAGTTACGATTTTACAACCGTTTATTCAATTTTCGCAGACATATATTTTTATCAATTTTAACGCTGTTTTAGGTCCTCTCAGGACCTATTACCAAAAGAAAAAAAAACGCATCCGTTTGACATTATAAATGGATATTATAATAATATTGATAAATATGGATGGTCTATAACTGTATTTACCAGTCCGTAACATTAACTGTATTTTAGCCACTAGCCTTAAAATAATATGTATGTTATCTTGAAGAACTGTACGTCGTCGGATTGGCAACATTATAATTAAACATACTTTTAACAAGAAAACAAAAAGAAACACGAGTACTAAGTATTTTAAAAGCAAAATGAGGTACAAGTATTAGTGTAAGCTGAAGATTGTAAAAACCTTTTAAGAAACTCGGCCGCAAATGAGCTTCTCTAGCCAGCTAATGACTTCTTGCTGTGAACACATTTTTTTGCTACCCCTTAAAGTAGCAATTACGTCTAAGCAAGGTTTTTGTGTGATGACTTGACGAAGACTTGAGCGACGTTGTCGTAAAAGAAATGTATTCTTTATTCCTCGCAGCAGGACTTGTTATGGTGGAAATTTATTCATTAAACGTGCATGTATTTTTTCTAAATAAAACCCTACACTTATTTACATATCTTTTGATGTACTCTCACCCAGATTAAGAATTTTTTAAATAAAAAATTGAAAAGTATATCAGATTAAAACTGTTTTGCCTAAACTTTCAATTAAGTTACCTTAGTAATTAGCCACGTACTTTCTTTTGTGTATATTAATGAAACTATATAACTATACTATGACAGCCTCCCAGCCTAGTCGTCGTTTCGAATCCTGGTTAGGGCATTTATTTGTGTGTTTATCGTGAGTTATAGCTGTTTTCTATGTGTCTAAGTATTCATATGTATCTATCTATTATATATACCTATCGTCATCTATTACCGAGATCATAAGCCTTATTGAGCTTACCATGGGACTAGGTAGATTTGTGTAATATTGTCCCACAAAGTTTATTTATGTATTTATCGTTAAGTTCTGTAATATTATGTTTATAGACTCTATATGTGACTGTTTATTTCTAAATAAAATAAAAAAACTTATCATAGGACATTGATGATGCAATTTTTTACAAGTACCTATTATCTCCTTCCAATGTCCGCCATCGGTCTCCATCATCACATCATCTCGATGGTACCCACTCGTAAATTGTGTTGGTTAATCAGGCCGTTAGTGGATATCGTTGTTATTTAGCGGAGACCGTTGCTAGAGATATGAACTAGATAATACCTACTTGTTAAACAATTCAACCTTAATGCTATTGGATTAGTTAGAATCGTCTCGATTACTATTGACAGAAAAGTAACAGTCAGCAATAAAAGATTAGGTAAAAAGCATATTTATGCCAAAAGACTTGTTTTAAACTATTACTTACCGTACTGACAATAATACTCTTAAGATGATGAATTGAGGTCCTATGGCGGTGTCATTTGTGATTTAACGAAACGAGACTGATGACATGAAAGTAAATACGAAAATATTATATAAACAGTTAATGAATGAACTCAGAAAACCTTTTAGTCAGTCAAAAAGTGACATAATAAGTCAAGCTTATTAAAATATTCAATTAAAGTGTACTTTGAAATAAGCTCCAGTATTAATTAAGAGGGAATTCGCGGCACAATGAACTCTCTCGGGACGGTAAGCTCACTTAATGGTTTGACTACATGTATGAGTTATAAAAATGTCACTGTTTTTTTTTAATTTCAGTGAAATTTTAGAACTTTATTTACTTGACAACGTTACATTTATTGGTAGAACTACGCTGTAGAATTGTATAATCTAATATTAAATTACACTAGTACTAATAAACAAGGTACCCTACATTTAAACCCTACCTGGTTAGTTAGTTATCCTGGGCCTTTTTCCGCAAATCGACATCCAAAGACAAGTGCCTATTTGATAAACCCTACCTAAAACCTTAAAACCCTACATAAATAAGTGGATGTATATTTTTTTTGCCAAAATTTGAATTTTTGATTCAAGCTTTTATCGCTGGCTGTACTTTCTTTTACACGTTCAACTTATACTCATAGAGGCAACTCTAAGGAACCCAAACACAATGGGGTTTGGTTGTTTTATCATAGAGCTCGAAGGTACCATAGCATTATAATATATTGTCATCCAACCTACTTGAGCATAAGAAGTTTCAGCTTGTTCAAATAACGGGAAGCTAGTCAAATTCAGCTTGCAAGATTTGAATCTAAACCCTTACAAATAAAACCACGAACAAACATACATTGCAAATTAAATAAAAACTTGTAATAATAAATAAATTAAGTGATAAAATATCCTCCTAGTTTATTTTTAAAAATGTTCTTAAGGATTCCACTATTCAGAAAATATAAAATATAAATATTATAGTCTTTTAAAGTGCACTTTTACCGGTAATCGGATTAAAGGCAGACTTTAAGTAATTAAATATGCTGGCTTTCTTTTTTCTGCTCTGGCCAATAGGGTTTTTCCTATAGTATACAAGTTAATTCCATTTTTAAAATTAATTTAAGTTTAAAATTTGTACATCGAGTTCTCGGTTTAGTACTCAGCTTAAAGATAAAGATAAATTTATTGTCAAAAACTGTGTACAGTGCATGTTAAAAAAATAAATAAAGTATCAACAGTTTTGCCCTTTTCGAGCGTACAATATCTTATACATAGTGTAAGAACAATTGTCAGTATTTACAAGTAGGTATTATGGATTACAGATAATATTCGTTTAAATTATTATAGTAACATTTACAAATAAGCCACTCCTTTAGTTTACTTTTGAATTTAGGACCATCTATTGACTTAATACTATCAGGTAAATTGTTGTATATCCTAATCCCAGTGAGGTAGGTGCTTTACTTAATATATAACTGGAAGGACGGACTGTGCATAGGTCATATCTGTATTGAGATCTTAGATTTCTCTTAGAATAATTTTTATGAATAAATATGTCATTTTGTTCTTTAACAAATAAACAAATTTCTAATATAAATATACATGGTAATGTCAATAAGATATTAATTATATGAATTAATAAGATGATGTTTAAAAATAGGCCTAAGAGGTTCCATGTCATTCATGTTAAAAATATTTCCGATAAATTTCCTTTGGAGACTAAATGTGGACTGTGCATTAACAGAGTTACCCCAAAATATGATACCATAGGTTAACAAACGATAAACATTACAGTAGTATGCCAGTTTTGCAACCTCTTTTGATGCTACATTGGCTAAGATAAATATGGCATAGCTGTTACTGGCGATTATTTTGTTAATTTTTTCAATATGTATGTATGCAATATGTAACTTCCAGTTTAAGTTGTTGTCTATGGTGACCCCTAAAAACTCTGTACTATTCACTTGTTCTATTTTTTTATCGTCAATAATAATGTCAATACTATGTGTTACCTGTTTGTAATTAGTAAATTGAATAATTTTCGTCTTATCTATATTAACCTTTAAATTGAAGCCTGCTAACCAATTTATTACTATTCTTAAAGTACTATACAATTCATTATATATATCAGACCCGTTTAGAGTATCGTCAGATATGAATATTGTAGCATCATCAGCGAACATAACACATAAATGATCAAGTATTAAGGGAAACTCGTTTACGTAAACTAAAAACAATAACGGGCCTAGGACGCTGCCCTGTGGCACCCCTTGAGGATTATGTTCATGATTTGATTCGACTCTTTTAATGGTTTTCGTTACCCTACCATATGAGTCCAGCACAATATTTTGGGTTCTATCTGCAAGGTAAGTCTCAATCAATTTTAAGGCAGGACCACGAATTCCAACATGGTCGAGCTGTCTTAATAATATTTTGTGAGAAACACAGTCGAAGGCTTTTGACAAGTCGATAAAAAGGCCAATATAAGTCGTTTTTTTGTGTATATCTGCCCATAGTTTATGCAAAAATTTAAATATAGCTAGTGTCGTGCTCTTCCCTTTTTGAAAACCCAGCTGATTTTTATGCAAAATATGATATTTTTCAAAAAAACACATAATTCGGTTCAGGATAACTTTCTCAAAATTTTTTGAAAAATTGGGCAATAAAGCTATAGGTCGTTTTTTTGAGCCTTTTTTGTACGAGGGTTTTATCAATGCCTTTTTTAAGCTTTTCCTGTGACAGATGTTTCCATTCCACTCTGTTCCTCGCTTGTCTTGACCGCCCGTTTTTTATGTCTTCGGTCCATCCTTTTACTTTCTTCCTTTTAAAATCGAATGGTATCCAATCTGTTATAATTTGTATCCACTTCACTCTACTTTCTTTTGTCATGTGTCTTTCCCACGCATCGCTATTTCAACTGTTTTATTTTCTTTATTATATCATTCTTCCTTTGTTGGGTATATTATTTCTTCCGCTCTTTTTCTGTTTTAATGTGGCTCCTATCCTTTTCGCCTTTGACACAAAGTTGAAGTTTTAGCTGTTGTTTCTGGGTTAAGGGCCATGTTTGGCCACCATATGTAAGAACGGGCAGTATACACGAGTTGAATACTTTGCTTTTCGCTGTCATTCGAAAGTGTTTGCTTTTTAGGATCTCCTTTTAGTGACCAATACCGTTTTCATGCATTAGCCACTCTCGTTTATATATCTTTCTGTCCGATCTTTGAAATAAATTATATGTTCCAAGTATGTGTAGTTGCTTTACGTATTGAATAACTTTGCCATCTACTATAATTAGAAAATGACACTCTCGTAAACATTAGGGTATTTACTCAATCTTGTTAGGAACGTAAATACCATATTAATGTACATACTACTAATTCCCAGATCTCAGAATAATCAAAACAATTAAAAATGACATATTTTAAAGGTAATTCATTAACAATATCTTATTCAAGTTTGGGTTGTAGTTGATTGGTATAATATTATTTTATATAATTTAAACTACTTTAGGTACCTAGTACGTACCAACTGTATTACATATGTTGTACACACTAATAAGTATCTATGTTGTTCTGTTCCAATCCGAATCGTAATTTATTTTTGATGATTTACTCCGAGCTCAGCTGATGAAAAATTAATTTATAAATATGATCTTGCAAATCAAATCTTTTTACTATTGTTCTGTTTGAGTAAGTGTTTTTATATGTCTAACGTCAGCCTTCGGTAGAACATTCATTATTTTTGCAGAGACATTGATGGATCATTGTCGCCTCAGCAATTATTTGGCTGCATTCCAGGCTGAACATATTTTTCAAAAATTTTACACATACATAAAATAACTGCTGCAAGACCTTATTAAATAGTGAAGATTTTTAAGAAATGGTGATTGTGATTACTGTCTTTAAAAAGAATCTAAGTATGTACAGGATTGAAATAAGCTGTAAAGAGTCCGCTTATTTATCTAAAAGTATTATCAAAGATTTCATAAATGAGACCATTGAAAAAGTAAGAAAAAATATTGACGTTCTTGTGTTTTCAAATATTAAGTAATTTAAAGCGTTAGAATGTTTTTTTAATGATAACAAACTAACCGCCATAAGAAAAGTACTAGATTTGTAACAAAGCTATTTAATTCCTCTTTAAAGTTGGTTAAATTATGTAGTATGGCTGTGTAGCTGAGTAGCTAAACATACATCAATGTGCTACAACCATAGATATAAGATAAAAGAACTGGATACCCAATCGGCCAAAAGTGCAGCAGTTGCGACTCTTTTTCATATAGTCTTGTTTAGAACGTGACGTTCCGTAAGTGCCACCAGCCTATAAACTTTTAACGGTGTTGGTAGTTCTGTGTATGAATTTGACACTTAATGCTTACTTTGGTACTCTTTTTCGTACGAAACATTTATGGTTTTGTATCATCATCAATGCAAGTTCGATAATGTCATTCTGACCCACATTTTTTGACGTTTTCGTTCTGCTTTGTGTGTAGTTTTTTGTCGTGACAACGTCTTAAATTAGGTTGCGGCTGGGAGTCACTTATGAAAAAGTGTAACGCTCGGTAACGTTACGATGAGTCACCGAACGAGAGAGAGGCCCGCCGAATACCTTGCGTCTCTCTCCCACTCAACTATGATCGGTCTGCCGCGCGCGCAGCACTAGAGAATTAGGCGCATTGAATCGGCGCATGCTTGTGTCTCTGTCTTTGTCTTTCTCGAACGTTGATAGTGTTAAGTAAGTTCCTATTGTGCAATTTAATTATATTCATATCAATAAATATTCTACCGAGAAAAAGACGTTGTCACGTAAAATCTTCGCCCGTAAAACCGACTTTACAGGCAACCATTTTTTTTTAATAAGGCAGTTTGTTGCAGTTCATGGCTTTCTGTTTAATAGGGTTTTAGTTTACTTACTCCTTTTTTAGAGTGTAAATACAAAGATGTCAAAAAAAATACACAAAAATCAACTTAAAAGTACTCTTAACCTTAATAAACCCTGAGATATTAACAAATAAGAAAAAATAAAAACACAGAAAGAAAAAGAAAAAACATCACCTAAAACATACTATCCTAAATCTTAAAACGGCCCCTGAGGCATACTGCATCACTGTTCATAGGTTTTTTACACTACATAGCGGAAAAACTATCGGCACTAGGTCGGCGCTTGCTCCGTTTATGCCTATACAAACTTAGATACCAGAAGCATTCCCAAGCTGGCACTCAGTGTGTTAAAATTAATAGAATCTACACTATTTACTTAGGTTTCTTCAGATGGAAGATCCTCTTCGAGATCCTCATTAAAAGCATTTTCTCTAAACTTGGCAACTTCACAATTCCTTATCTCCTAAGAATCGTCACCGTTTTAAGTGGCCTGATTTATTGAGAGCCATCGGCTGTCCCGGAGAGATGGATTGTCTTTTAAATTGTTCCCGCGCGACGGCGGACATGACAGATGTTCCATTTACAACTGTACTCTATTAGAGGACAATCAACGTTTAGCTCGCTATTTAGAAAATGTTTTTCTTTTCAGAAAGTTTTGTCGAGGAAAATGTATTTGGTATATAATAAGGTAGCAAGCGATATTAGCTTGTTCAAACGATACAGAAGTTTTGAGACAATAATTATTGAGAGATTACGACAAACTGGGACTTTGAAGGTATAAATATAATACGAAAACATTACATAACATCCGCAGAAAGCTGCCAGCTTCAAACTTCGAGAATTCGACGGATGCGGTTATGTATTTGTCTTGTTTGTATTTTTTTTTCTATGTTATTCTCCGTCGTCTTATTTAGGTGATTGTGATACCTGATGATGATGAAGACCAGAGATGGCGTGTAGAACTTCAGATACATAAGGTGATAATTCCGATCTCCGCGGTCTGATTTGAATGATTATTTTTTGTTTATTAGTAGTACTGAGATACTCATACCAATACTACTTACCAACCAAAAACTACTTCAAAAAGTGAAAACTAAAATGTTGGTATTCATTTGTATTTGCTGTAAGGTTCATAAAGAATGAGTTCCAAATCAAACAAATGGAGATGACACCACATAGCGCTACCAACGGATACATTTGAAGTCTGTTCCAATTTTATTTTTCACTTTTGTCGTGATGATCTTCGCAATGTAGCAATTATTCAAATCAATTATTATTTCAAAATATGAACATTTAACATATTTATCGTCAATATGCTAGAGCCTAATCTACTGGAAGTAATAATATATTCATTGAAATGATAAGTAAGTATACAAATAAGCCACCAAATAATGAAGTTGTAAACAGCCCATCAAAATCAGCATCTCATAAAACTGAACCACTGAATAATATTTTCGAGCAATTACAATCCCCCGACCTTCGCGAGTGTGTAATCATCTACAATCGAATTACAACCGTAATTCTAAACACGCACGGTGTATCATTGCACTGCATAACGGAAGGCTTTGTATGTTTGCTAATGGCGCATTTCGCGTAACGTTACAAGGGGCGAGCGACGCGACACACTTGAGTGGATGCTACATGTTTAAAGCTACTATTTTTTTTACGGGCATGCAATAACACTTACGAGTACTGTGATTTTGACCCAAATCTGAAAGTTTTCAATTCCAGTTACCCAAAACTTTCTCCGTGCCTGCATTTTGTAAAATAATAAAAGGGCGACGAAATTATTGTAATATTTTTATGTTTGAGTTGACAATAAGTGTGAACAATTTTAAATTACATTAAAGCAGTTGGAAAAATGTTTTTTGCTAAAAGCATATTATTTTCATTAACATTTTTGGTCGCTGAATAGACACTTTCATAAGGTTTATTGCTAACATTACTTTTAACTTTATAACTTGCAAAAAAACTCGATTCGTATTCCAAACTTCGTTCGCACCATACCTATTAATATTCTAACCAGCCTCCTAACTATGACATGGGTGGGTTTTATTGGCCGAGCCAATGCGGCACAACGTGTCTTGGCATCTGCTTCATCTACAATTGGCCTCAAGGCTCACTGGGGACGGCTAACGACCGTATTTATTTGGTACTTGACGTGCAGCTGGTGTAACAACTGCAATGCTTATAATAATTGGTACAAGGAGAACTGTGAAGTAGCTTGATATTTTCTTCTGGTTATAATGTAGTAGTGTAGTTGTTATACTGTCAGCAGCAGAAGTACCTGGGCGGGTGGAGTAATCAAAATCTTCTTGATATTTTATTTATTGTCACTAAATTAGTAATTATCAAAAACGCGGAATTAAATACAACGCTGCAAACGCGCAATGTACAGGTGCATCCAAAATTAATACACAAAAGAGGAACCAAGACATAAGACGGAAAACTCGAATTATAGACGCTCTAACATTTCCACAAAAACTATAATACATAGAAATGGTGGGGCCACACTGTGCGTATGCATAAAGATTGATGGGTCAAAATAACAACAATAGCGCGGTCCGACCGGAGGAAGGCCCAAAGAAAGTAGTGCCAAGATATTTTGAATACCTTGCGCACTGTTCCTGACTGTATTTTCGGTAAGAAATTATTGCAAGATGAACACGCTTAGATGAAACCATTTCGTGTCATTTGTGTGGTTAGTTTTATCTGTATTTTATTGGTTTTATTTATGTCTTGAATAAAAAATATAAGTATGGGTACACCGAAAAAAAAATTGTTAGTCCCAAATGGTCAATTTTATCCAATTTTGAGTAAAATTGACTAACATGTGATTTTGACCCAAGATTGGGTCGATTGAAGTAAACATGTTTTTCAGTACATGAGTTATAAGGGAGTTGATGGTATCACAAATAATTTTAAAGAAAAAAAAAACGACTTCAATTGGACTTCCCGGTATAAGTTAAAGTAAGCGAATTATTGCTAATTTATGTTTTTATTTTGTTAATTTTCCTTATATCGTATTTAAAACTTACATCATATTACTACCAGGGTTCAGCATCAGCTCCATCTTGCGAACTGCTCTCCTAATTGCTCGTTAACATTAGTCGATTAACGAAAACAGCACACGCGTATGTTTCACCGAACCTGAGTTCCATTAGGTACTGCCAGGGTTTAGCATCAGCTCCATCTTGTGAACTGCTCTCTAATTGCTCGTTAACACAAATCAAATCATGAGAACAGCAGTCGCCTATGTTGCACCAAACCTGAGTTCCACTAGGTACTGCTAGGGTTCAGCACCAGCTCGATCTTGTGAATTTCTCTCCTAATTGCTCGTTAACACGAGTCGAATGACGTAAATAGAAGTCACGTATGTTGGATCAAACTTGAGTTCCACTAGTTACTGCCAGGGTTCAGTATCAGCTCCATTTTGAGAGCCGCTCTCCTAATTGCTCGTCAACACGAGCTGAATGACGAAAACGGAATTCTCGTAAGTTTCACCAAACCTGAGTTCCACTAGGTACTGCCAGGGTTCAGCATCAGCTCCATCTTGTGAACTGCTCTCCTAATTGCTCGTTAACATGAATCGAATCATGAAAACAGCACTCGCCTATGTTTCACCAAACCTGACCTCCACTAGGTACTGCCAGGGTTCAGCATCAGTTTCATCTTGTGAACTGTTCTCTTAATTGCTCGTTAATATGAATCGAATCATGAAAACAGCACTCGCCTATGTTGCACCAAACCTGAGTTTCATTAGGTACTGCCAGGGTTCAGCACCTGCTCGATCTTGTGAATTTCTCTCCTCATTGCTCGTTAACACGAGTCGAATGACGTAAACAGAAGTTGCGTATGTTGGACCAAACTTGAGTTCCACTAGTTACTGCCAGGGTTCAGCATCAGCTCCATCTTAAGAACTGTTCCCCTAATTGCTCGTTAACACGAATTGAATGACGAAAACAGAACTCTCGTAAGTTTTACCAAACCTGAGTTCCATAAGGTACTGCCAGGGTTCAGCATCAGCTCCATTAATTCCTCATGATATCCATCATCAAAATATAATTAAAATCAAATAGGACTACATCGAAGGCATTTCGTAACAAACAAATTAAAAGATCAAATCTCAAGGTCAATCTCAGGTCTTAAATCAGAAGATACAGCTGGGGCCCGCGAATTATAGAGCAGTTCCTCTTTGACATCCCTAGTCGTCACCATCACGTCTACTCCACCAAACTGGTAGGTTTTGTAAAGAAATGCTCGAGTTTTTCAAGAAAATACCCAAATTACTATGCACGTGCCTTTCAAATTTGAGGAATTCCCTGAGTTCCTCATGGATCCCATCATCAGAAATAGTTTTAAAAAAAATGGGACCAACCTGGAACTATCTACTTTAAGAAACCAAAAAAACAAATCAGATCGGTCCAATAACGACGGAGTTCTGAGGTAACATCCATTAAAAAAAATAAAAATTCAGACGAATTGAGAACCTCCTCCTTTAGAAATATTGAAGTCGGTTGAAAATATATGTTTGAATACTATGTTTCAATAAAATTCATATTTTATTCACTAACACTGAAGTGCTAAAGAATTTCTCGAATTCAGTTAGTGCATAAATGCTTTCGTATGTCCGGCTGATCTCCTTTACAAGTCGCATTTCCAATGAATTCCCGTATGCATTTCTTAGACCCACTTGCACCCAGGGACCGGAACCGGTTACCATAACCCGGGTTTTTCATAAGGTTATTTTAAAGGTTGTTTTCAAAACACCTCCAATATGGTTAACTCATGATACGGAAACCTTAATCATTCGGAAACCTTATCGGTCCAGTTAACCCCAATTAACCTCTAACCAGTAACTAACCGCAATGAATTCTGTTAGTGTTTTAATCTGTTTTGAACAGTTCAAACGAAAGTAATCTTTATACGCCCAGGAATTAGACTTAATATTGAATGACCATGGCTAGGAGTTAGGACGTTGTCGCTCGCTGTGGAACCAGGTTTGTTTTGCTCTTAGTGTGGCATCGTTTCTTTATTTCCTTACTATATTTAGGCTAGCCTAACATTTTTATTATCATACATAGAAATGAAAGCGGCGTGAGCGTTTGTTTCTACTACGCTCAAGTTTATTTATTTTTCTTGTAGTTAATCAGTCAAATATAGGTAGTCGTAAATAATCATCATACATGGGTAACTTAGCGCAATTATTCTGATATTATTTAAAAACAAAACATAACTATTAGTCTCAGATTACGAAGCGATAAAATTCAGCAAATAGTGCTATTTTGTGAGTACATCTTGTGACGGCTGTCGGTAAAGTTAAAACTTTTTAAAATCTCGACATTGTTATCCTTTGTAAAACCAACAGCTAATTACCTGCACGAAATAGTACCATAAAGAACAAGAGATATTTTATTAATAACAACAGTATTCCTTTGGCAATAAAGTTCAAATTGTTATAGCATGCACTCAACGTATAACCTTTTGAAATTAAGAACCGAGGCGTGGTCAACCAGGTGTCTGTTTATTTTTCATAATTAAAAGTTGATTTGATTATTGTAGCTTGTGTTAAATTTTGCAACTTACGTAGGTAGATATTAAAAAAAGTGGGGACAGATTTCTTATCGATTTGAGGATATTGTGCAAGCTTCAGTCGCTATGCTACCAAGTACCGGCAACGTTAGCTACACTGTATTCTATTCCCGATATTTCTTACAATCGACAACTGGCCTACTTTTTGGATTTTTAATGCATTTGGATTCTTGAATTTTTAATCCATGCTTAGTTCATACACTACTCAACTACAGCAAAAATAATATAATAAATACCACCCTCTAACTAAGACTTGCAAAACACGCTACCGGAGGCCTATTGCATAATCAGTTGTAGCTTGTAATATTAGCGGAAGTCTCTTTTCAATCCCTTTTATTAGAAAGAGAGTTCCGCTAATATTTTAAGTTACAAAATAAATTATACAATTGTATCCAGGTGGTCAGATCATATTTCATTTCTAAAAGGTTTTATGTGAAATGCGTCCTATTCCAATTTGACCCTTATTCTTAAGACAGTAAATTTGTAATTTATATTTCAGGTTTTTGTATTACTGCATTTCATTTTCTGCAGGTAATTAGCGATTGGGTTTAACAAAAGACACTACAATACTATTCATAGCAGATAAGTTTCAAGTGGAAATCGTGATTTTAAAATGTTTACATTATAAAACGGTGAATAGTTTTTATCTTTCCTTAATTTCTCACATATGCGTCAAGAGTGATAATGCGACAATAAAAGTCTTGTTTATTACCAATCTTAATACGATTTTGCCGGCAATTACTTTCTTTTCTTACCTGGGTGCGTAGCCAAGATGCCAACCGCTCACGCTCACTCGCTAATGAAATGCAACTGTCATTGTCACGCTAATAAGAAAGAGAGATAGAGAGAGGTAGCTACGATACATTATTAAGCGTGAGCGATTGGCATCTTGGCTACGCACGCTGACGTCTGACGTGTTTTCACTTGAGACCGCTATTTGCTACCATTGGCAAAACAAAAGTATGTATTTGAGTTAATTGTAAGCAAGTGCAGCAAGCGGTGCTCCAAATGATTATGACATACTTTGATATTGGATACTTATTATTATATTATTTTTTCGTATCTCGTATTATCGTAGTAATGAGCAAAATTTGTATAATCGTACGAGTTTGAGATTAGGGCTCCCGATTACAAGAGTACACGCTGACACGTGGCTCCGTGTACACGAGTCGTGTCTTAATTACACGTGGCCTAATGGCATGTTCCAAACAGGGCAGAAAACCGGTATCGTGTGTGACAACGACATTTACAAGACGCTTCTGTAATGTGTTTAAATTAATTTGAAAATGTACCGACAATAAATGAGTAATTAAACATCTATAATTTATTTTATTACATTACAATATCGCATCTCGAGATACTCTGGGTATAACTTTTTTAAGTAGGTATATTCACGGAAATACTACTAAAATTACAGTCTTTCTCCGGGACCACGGGGGCAATGTCGCCCTTGAAACGTCGGAGGTTTGTTTTCAAAGTTTATACACGATTAAGCCCCGTTTTCGTAAATTTATAATACTAAAATTATAATAACAATATCTAATTATATACAAAATCTAACAATGAACAAGAGTTTTCTACTGATTTTATTTCCTTTAAGAACTCTCATATGTACAGGAAGAATAATTATAATATAATTTGATGGCCATAGAGTTACAATTTTTTTTAAGCTATTGCATAGCTTCTATCGCGGGCCTTGAGCGCGGGGACCGAATCCAGAAATTCCGTAACGAAAAAAAACCTGACGCTCCCCACTCCGACGGACCGAAACCGACTTTATTCACTTTGTTACAAAGTTCTTTATCGAGGAAAGGATATATCTCCAAACGAATGTCGCTAAGTGTCATATTCTATACAAAATATTGAGGACAGTAGCTCTTATTACCAGAGATACGGCGATGTCAAACGTCAAAATAAACACTATTATTATAGTCCCGCCAAAATCAAATATGTTAGTCGCAAACTTATGTTTCTTATTTCAGTTATCATAAACCTATAGTTTCAATGATAAATATTCCTGAATAACCAACAGCTACTGTAAGATAATAAAACCCACATATATTGTAAAATAATGTTGACAACTTTTCTATCAAAAACATTGAATTTGAAAATGAATAATGATCCACAAGAGTCTACAACAAAATATGGGACCACCATTGACGCGGTATTTTCTAGGTATTTAGAGGATATTAAGTCGCAAACTTATGTTTCTTATTTCAGTTATCATAAGTTTCAATGATAAATATTCCTGAATAACCAACAGCTACTGTAAGATAATAAAACCCACATGTATTGTAAAATAATAAAAACATTTTAAACAATATTAACTTTTTATTTGTTAAATAATAGAAAAATTTGTTTTCTTATCGGTCACCACGCTCAAAAAGTGTAACTTGAATTAATATCAAAGAAAAAGAAATACTGCATGAATAAAATAAATAAATAATTATAATTGCATAAGTTGATACAAAATGATATGCAATAGCTTTACCGCGGCAGTCCCCGAGTGCCACACGTATTTTTTGAAATAGTTTTAATGTCCGATGTGTCGGTATTTAGATCGTGTTTATATCGTTTTTCCCTTCCTTTCATTTTAAACAATTCTATATTATGTTTTACGAATATACACATAACAAATACATATAAGGATGGCAAGGGTAGTATACTTTTTTAAATAATGGCTTGCAACTATCTAGGTAATATGCTCCACACAAAGATCTTACTCGTAAACACTTTCTTTGGGCTAAGAAAACCTTATCAGCATCTGATGAGTTGCCCCATATTATTATTCCGTAACAGATTTGCGACGATACATAACCGTTATAGGCTGCTGTTGCTGCCGCCTCAGAGACGGTTGCTCGCAGACGATACAAAATATAATCTACTGGTTACAAAGGGTATTAATATGGGCTTTCCAATTACAAAACTTATCATTCTTAATTCCTAGAAAAACTGCACTTTCCGTTTCATTAAGTTGTACTTACACCATTAAAATCGGCAGATAATCTAATTGATTTGCTATTATAAGTTTGAAATTAAACCAGTTGTGTTTTGGTTAAGTTAACTTTGAGATTATTATTTTCTAACCAATTTGTTACATTTGTTAATGTAGGTACATGTAATAATATTTCATAGAGAACCATCTGTATTTTCTTTAATTACTATGGTTGTGTCATCTGCAAATAGTATAGTGTCATTTTGTGTGGCGCCAGGTAAATCGGTGATGTAAAGTAAAAACAAATACGGCCCTAGTATACTACCCGATGGCACGCCGCATGTGTTAATGATGAACGGCGAATTATACGTTTTGTTAAGGTTTTTAACTATTTTTGTAACTTCTACACATTGTCGCTGTCCATTGAGATAGCTTTTTAGCCAACAGTACGCTTGCCCTCTTATACCGTATTTAACTATTTATATTACTTTAATAGCAATGTTTCATGGCACCCTAGATCCATAAAGCCATCCAGGATCTAGATTTCTGCTCATTCTATGCATTCGTGTACATACACACAGAAAACATAGAAAAGCGGAAGTGTTTACCGTGACACCAATTAGTAGGTATAGGTATCGGAATACAAAGTATCAACTCAAAATATGTGTAATAATAATTTGACTGGATTACGTAAATTGTAAGAATATTAATGTAAAATACCAGACCAAGATAATATAACGCATCGCGGCTTAGACATTGCCGAGATTCATTGTTTATGTGGAACCGATAAGGGCAATAACAATAAGCCTGCACTCGGTCGGTATTCATCTTTGTGCACTTAAATGTCATTGTCTCATGAGAGTAATTAGTAAAAACAATGCAAGTAAAGTTTTTGAAGCAGGAATTTCTAGAGCTGCTTTCAATATTATCATTTTAAATTGCCATAATTTTTATAACGATACCGTCCGTAGTCTGCACGTGCAAGGCCATTTTTTTGTTTTATAAACGAGCCTTTGTTAATATGAGCACGTCGGCTCCAAAAGCTAATCCTAATAATTACCTAACTACTAGATGTGGAAACTTAAGTGGCGAGTTGGCTATATGTTCAAAGTTTAGTGACACCTCTCTACCCCCAGCCCTCATACTGGTGTTGCTCTCGAGCTCTCTTAGATGTCGCTTTTTGTGGGGGCCCATCTTATGTGGGCGAGTCACCGTTTGCCGTAAATTAAATTTATTACCATTTTGTTAGGCAGACGTCTGATTTTATTCTCTATAATACAGTATTTAGTCAACCACCTTCACCTAATAGACCAGTATATTTTAGTTTCCATTAAATCTCAATAGTCTATACACCCTGGCGGTGCTGCCTATGCATCCCATAACTCGGGCAGGTGCATCATTCGCTCGGTGTACCCCTTACATTTCATTAAATTGTCGAAAGGGTCTCAGCGTGTTGGCTTCGGCTCCGCGTACGCCTCCCAAAGATCCGGAACACAATTGTTCCGTGATGGGAAGACCTACCTATTATGAAGATTTAAGACAAAAGTGCGATATTATTTTTTACTATCGTTGTAGAATTGTTTTTGCTGAATATTTTGTATTTTGATTGTTGTTCACATTGATCATAATATGTACTACGAGTATGTCTAATTTTTTGTTTGTATCCCTACTTTTTATTTTAATTATCATGCACTGTTACTTTACACGCCAAGGGGCCTTACCATGACGTCTTAACGTGATTCAGTTTAGGGCCTAAACTGAGTCGCTGCCATACAACTCAACACAGGTTCCTTACCTGAACCTGAACCTTAACTGAAATGCGTTAAAGGGCATTTTCAGAAAAAAGTGCACCCTTTTAATGAAAATGGGTCCTCAATTTTCCATAAAAAAATTTTTTTGTCAGGTTTGTAACGGCCCATACGAAATGTATGAAAAAAATGCGTTACAAAGCTGACAAAAAAAACGGGACACTATTTTTCTTGTTTCCAATAGTAATCGTGATTCTGGTTACAAAAAACCCAAAACTTCCTATATTCAAAAAGAAATGAAAATGGTACCCTATTTTTGAAAATGCCCTAAAACGTTATGGTAACGGATAAGGATGGGTTAGGTCCGCGTGTATTTAAGATCTGTTTCTACGAGTACCACGGATACTCGGATCTAAATTACACGCGAGCCCGACTTGTAAACTTGGCTACCTAAGTTGTTTAATTATCATTGCACGTGCAGTATTAGACCTATTCGTTCCTACTACAATGGTTTTGAATGTTTTGATTAAATAACTTAACAAAAAATAACCGACGTTAGTCGTAAGACTCGTAAGAGATATTCACTAAATTCGTTGAACAAGTTAAATCCGTCAAAATAAACACTACGAATAACTTTAAATCACAACATGCAAGCAAACGTAATGATGTTGCAGTTTCATTAATTGCAATTTTGTTTAGTACTACACTTTTAATTTTCGAAAGCTTAAGAAATTCACGTAATTAATAGAAGTATATTTATTTATTATAACGTGAATTGAAGTTGTAAGGTATGACATTTTATTTGATGAAATAAGCTAGTTCAATCTAACGGGTTGTTGTGTATTTGAAGAAAAATAAGAAATTATTAACACGTGCCGTCGCGTTGCCGTCTTCGCTTTAATTTGAAAGTGTAAGACGTAGAAACCGCTTGTTATTATTAATACAACTCTAGTGTAACGGCTTATAGTTCAAAATTGATTGAAGTGACAACTATGAAACAAACCTGGGTTATTCTACCTGTTGGACCCAAAAAACAGTGCAAGATACAAATGTCCTACGTACGAGGTTTTTATATGTCCTTTACGACATTTCTATCGTTCACTGTTGACACGGAATTGTCTTTGCCGATGCCAGCCTCTACTGTTATTAGATATTGAATCTAATTAACTTACAGAGAAGAGTATAATCGTTTGTTATAATAAGGTTAACAGTAACCTAAAGAAAACCCCAAACAAAAACCCTATCGGGATTGGGTTTTGCAGTTAACCGGGTTATGGTTACTGTTACAGCAACATTTCGCTTACCGTTTGTATTCGGTTACTGAATGTTGCTGTTACAGTATCATTGGGTAACAGATATGATTAGGTAACCAACTCGATAGGCTTAAGCCTAAAGAGGGGTTTTCCGGTCCCTGCTTGCACCACCCAGGGTTAGCCGCTAACTCGGCGTTGAGCTGTCAAATTCCATACAAAAAAACGCTTAACTCCAGTTTATGTGGTTAACCTCGGGTGGTGCAAGTGGCCCTTACTGGATAAAAATGTTGTGTTATGACAGAAATAAGACTCAGCTAAGCTAGTTTTGCCTTATTGCATTGAAAAACAGTTTTAAATTACTGTAGCCTCTTAAATCCCTTTATTCAAATTTTATTTAAATTCTTTATTTTTTTGTACAAATTTTGCAATCCATTTTGATCTTTTAACGAGTAACTTACGGTTCCAATTTTAAAACATTTTTTTTTTGGGATTTTGGAACAAACTTTATTTTGAAATGTAAAAATACTGACATGTCTGTTTTATCGTCATGAAGACGATTTTAGTTGTTGGCGTGTCATATCAGTTAAGACTTAAGATGTAGCTTACCTGCCTGTAGTTATTGCAGTGTGTAAAATGAATGGTTTTTACTAACTAACCAGTGGATTCCATTATATTCTTAGACCTGTAGCACTAGTATGAGTCCCTATCGAAAAATTAGTTTACGTTACTACAGTCGTTAGCGACTAAACGCAGATCGAGTAGTTTTCGACAGAACTTGTAGCATGAGTCAATTTCTCACTTACGTTACTCGCTCGCGTTAGCTCGATCCATCGTGTAGTTAACTTTACGTGAGTAGATAACCTTGAGTGACGCGCCTAACTTCAGAGCAAGGACAGCTATCTCTTTCTATCTTTACTGAAACGACGGAGTTGGACGATATTGGGCAAAAAGTTTAGTATTCGAACCTTCGTTTTAAAAACATAAACATAACCCTGGTAATTTAAAGCGTCATAGAACAGTATTATTATATTAAGTGTTAGTGGGTCTTGTATTTGTGTTGGTTATTTTGTGACAGTGACACTAGTGACTTCTTTATGAAAGTAAAGTTTACATCGCCTACGCTTACAGTAGGAACTATATTTTGTTTTGAATTCGGTTTATTAATAATTACCTATTGTTTCAAAATGAAAACCAGTGTGTCTCAATTTCAATTGCTAGTGGACTACATGCAAAAGTACCTAAGTATTTAATTTAAATAGACGTTTGTTTACTTGAACTTATTTTTTTTTGTCTCCCTAGTTTTAATAGTGAAATATTTTTCGTTTCAAGTAGTTAGCAATGTATTTTAAGTATGTGCCTCTCTTTGTGTTAACAGGCATGGTGACTATGCAAGCCGAACGATGGGCCACACGGTAAGGCAAAGCACTTAATATACGGCAGTGGTCCGAAGAAATAATCTCTTTGAGTAGATTTCAAATCCGTATGATTTATGAACAAATCGCACAAATACTCAAAAGCTGCCTTGCTAAATCTTTCATAAAGTCCTTCTTTAATAAACTTATTCTCCCTAATGTGTTGAAGTGGGTTTCTTAATGTTTTTCTTATACCAGCTTGATATTTTCCTTGCTCCCGTCGTTCGTCTTCATATGCAGCCTTTGCCACCATATCCCATGCAAAATAACGCCTTGTCGACATTATTTACACAAATTGAGATCACGAAATAGACTACAACGCGAATTCTAATAAGTTTTCACGGTCCGTCAAGCAAGTGAAATAGATTACTACAGTCGATCACGTATTTCTCGATAGCGTACGTCAAAAATGTGACTCGTGCTGCCGATTTCTATAGGCAACAGCCACAAACGCTAGTCGATATCGAGCTACGTAAAATACCTATCGAGAAAGAGTCGCTAACGTTGAACTCATACTGCCGATCGTTAGTTCCATCAGTGACCGCCAGTGGCGCTGTACAATTCTCCATACAAACCATTTACGCACTCGCTAGCGTGTAACTCGACAGCTAACTCATGCTAAAGCTACTGGTTTAGTCTCAGGAAGTTTACACCGCTGCCGGCGTTTCGCGGAGTAAGCTCTGTTTCACTTAACAAGTTTAGTACCTACTAAAGCTTGTATGTAACTATTCCCGGTATGGTCTAAGAGCAAAGTGTTTGTTTAAGAGGGTCCTGTTGTTAATCTTGTTAATGTTCTTGAGACGATATTGGATATTGAATAGAAGTGGGAAATGCAAATGTTTATTTTGATTTTTTAAAGTCTTTTTTACAAGGTGTATAATAATGTATCTACTTATATCACGTTGTCAAAGTGAACGTAGCTACTAATTTTTTTACAAAGAGTCACGGGTTCACGGCCCTCCCGAAGTCATAAGTTGTAGGTACCAGTTTTTCTTTCTTTATACGAAATGGTATCGTTCGCAGACATTTCTGCTTAAAAATAATAGAACGTACGAGTAGTTACGACAGCTGGCTTATAAAGAAGGTACTAAGCAAACATTACAATAAATTTGCGAACGAGTTAAATAATGCCCAACTGAAATTATTTTAGGTCCTTGAATCTCCTTTCCATAAAATAAATAAATCATGGATTACTTGCACATTCTTGATCATTTTCATAAATTACAAAACGTGCGAGCGTATAATTCAATCAGACTGAATTTGTGGTTCAATTTTAAATAATATAATAATAATAATATAAGCCTACTACTTATATAAGCCTTTTTTCCAGTAAATTTTACATAACAAGTACATGCATTTACATTAACACTATCAGCTTTAGTAGTAACAGTAATACGAGTAATAGTTTGCATTTAATTATAGTTAACGCGCATTTGAGAATATTATATATTTTTGTATTAATTTAAATATTGACAAAACTACTATATCTACTGGGTTCTCCATTTTTGGACATAGGCCTCCTGCCTTCTGCTCCACTCCTGTCTATCAGCTGCTACTCTAGTCCAGGTGATGCCTGCCTCGGCGACGATGTCATCTCGCCAGCGGCGGCGCGGGCGGCCCGCCGGCCGTGTGCTGTCGCGTGGGTATGTGGCCCAATACGATTCCGATATAATTTGTCTTGTCCATCATTATCCTTAGACCCACTTATTGTTGAGAGACTCCAACGAGGTCTTTCAACTAGTCTATTAAGGTCAGGTTATTATCATGGTTGTCATGTTACTCAAAGTTTTAAATAACAAGATTTTTTTATCTCTCAAAAAATGATGCCACTTGATTTCCTACATGTTGTTGAAGAATTGTAAGACAACCATAGACACAGTTTCACGGCCAAAGTAGAAATTTTCTTGTTTTTCCTTATTAATAAATGGCTGTTCTGTAGCAGTGACGGCATTTTGTTAGGTACTTACCTTTGTATCTACACTTTTCAACATGAATCCAGAGACAAACTCTAATGATTTTTCTGGATTTTGTATCGCTTTAATTGTACATGTTCCCAATATATATTTGATCCTCACAAAGTATCTGATCAAATGATACTATAGTGAACTAGAACTGCTTTAAAAAGTCAGTCATAAAAATTAAATAGTTTATTTCGGTAAGTACTAAAGACTTATAGCCACATCTTAGACAGCGAATGCCGTTATTTCGCCTGGGCAGTTTATTAGTGCTTCTCGCAAGTTTATTGAGTCCCACAGGACGTAGTCTAATGTACCTACATTGGCAGAGTTATTTTTATAGTAACCTTCGAAACCTGTAAGAGGACGCTTACGCGAGATAAACGAATTCTAGGCTTTTGCTTAAGTACCTACTGTAAATAGTTTAGGAGACTACAAGAAGGCCTTTGATCTCACTAAGTCACATTAATTATGAGTAAGGCTTAAACATATAAATTATAAATTGAAAGAGATGTCATATACTACAGAAAAAAATACCAAGGCCTCCGGTGAGCAGGGCTGGGATCGAACCAGCAACCTCCTGCTTTCGCGGCAGACGCCCTAATCACTGGGCTACCTGATCACGGCAGCCAGAGTACAAATTTTTTTAAGTATAAGGAATCCTTTCTTATTTTAAACGTTTTATAGGTAAGGTGCGTTCAGCCAATCCTACAGCTCAGACTTACGTCTAGTGCTTACAAATACATTATTTACATTTATTACAAATAATATATGATTTGATTCGTGCTTTACAATTGTTTAAACATATGGTATAGATTACTAAAATTACCCGAAGAGACATGAACATAGTCTAAGTTTGAGTAATTACTTCATAAAACATTCTGAAAACTGAACTGAAGCAGGACTGCACCCGACTTCTTTGCTACACTCTTCCAGGAAGGTAAGCCAAAAATGTTTTCAAGTTAGTTGACACAAATGCGGATAAAAAGATAAGTATGTCGCGACAACTTGGGCATCCAGTTAAGTATGACTAAATACCCTAAGGCGAGGAAAATTATGAAAATACTAAACTAAACTAATACTAAACTAGTACCGAGTATATTGAGAAATCGGAATCACTGGTGGCAACAAACGTTATTAAGAGCTCAATTACTCACGCATTATATCCTGGAAATGAAAATGATATGCAAATGATTCACTATAAGCCTTCCTTAATATTCCCTTTAAACACGAGCGCAAACGAGTCGACTATAGAGACCTTTAGATTCATAACGATCTCGCAATCGCAGATCGTACTTATGCTGAATATGATTGAGCCTCCGTCACGCCCTTGATTGTTAAGCATGTTGAATGACAACTCAGGCTGAATTATGAGTTAATTGATCCTACATGAATCATTGCTGATAGTCATGTGCTCATGTGTAAAGCAAATTTGTTTTTTTTTTATTGAAATGTAGAGGCATTTTTAAATTTGAACGCTACAGTGACATTTTTAATGTTTGCCATTGCGACCTACGCACGCAGTTCTCTTAGTTATTTTATTTTATTTGTTATAAATTGCAGGTCCCATCGCATGAGTTAACTTGTTCGATTTGGCTAACTTTCGCCTAATACCTAAAATTTTACTCGCATTTTGCGTACTGTAACTTGATACCATCTCTTTTGTTTTAAATGAAGCCAACTTAACTCTGACGTAGATAGCTAATTAAATATTATTAATGCCGGCAGTGTTAGAATGCCTAGCTTTTTAAAAGCTTTATAAAGCTCCTTTGCCGGAGTGTCATCTGTGTGTGTGTGTGTGTGTGTGTGTGTGTGTGTGTGTGTGTGTGTGTGTGTGTGTGTGTGTGTGTGTGTGTGTGTGTAAGGCTTATTTACTGGACAACCAAATAGAAGTAACTTTCACGTTTTGTTGACTTTTTTTTTGGTTGCAGTTTATTTTCTATGTTAATGCGAACGTAACCCTGTTGTATATTATTTTAAGTGTGCCAATGTAAATTCTGCTACTCTATGTAGTTAGGTTAAGTTAACCCGTGGAGCGCGCTACGGACACACGTGTGTCCATAACGAATTTTGAATTTCGAACCTAACTATGTAAATGTTTAGGCTGAAATCAAACTACATTTTTTATTGACATACTCGTATCGTTCCACGGGTTTCGTGATGGAGTTCTTGAGGAATTCACGTCAATCGTAATTATAGGGTTTTCATAATTAGTTGGGGCATTTTCTTGCTGAAGCCATCTTTTTGCTATAGTGGACCTGATGTTAAAGACCAGGGATGGCATATTGAAACTGCTCGATGATTTCCAGCACTCTCATCAAATTTGGACATTGTTATTTATGGTTTATGGTTTAAGAAATTTATTTCTCTAAAAAGAATATTACAATTCACTTATATAGAGAAATACAAACAATCTTAACATACATTATTTACAAGTGCAATTATTATTATATTTTGTAATTATGGAAGCCATGAGACATTAAGAAAGCTTTTTAAATTTTAAATGTAATCGTATGGTGAATTAGATATTTTTTAAGGAAACTGGTTAACTCAAACTAACTCAACTTATTTAACTTTTACAGGAAAGGCCAATTGAAGTCAGTTCTAAATTATTATTAAAAATTATTAGGAATAAAGTTTCACCTTAATAATATTCGTATATTATACTACATGTGGTATTCCGAATCCCACATGAGATATAAAATTCCACGCTCCACGTTTTCGCCCGACTCAACGCCTTCGAGGTTTCTCATTTCTCACTCGCTAAATCTTACTAAAACGATCATCCATCCCGCATAATTTGTACCCTTACGTCACCAGCCATTTCTGTACGTGTTAACTGCCCTTACACGTGCCGATACCTTCCTATACCCTCGTTTCACTCTTATACGCTGCCTTTTATGCGTAAGAACGAGACAAACGATTACGTTTTGAAAAGCAACTTGTATGATCGCAAGGCATTTTCGATCAGTTATAAGCTAGTTTTTTGTTTAGCTTGATCTCGTTTGTAGGGACTGAGTAGAAGTGTTGATATAACTTTATACTAGTTAGCCTATAACTAAGTCGTTGGAAATATTTTAGAATATATAGGCTTATTCTTACGGTCTGGTAAGCGTGGATAAGTTCTTTCGGACTATCTGTATTATCCAATTTAAGTAAGTGTTTGTTCATAATTCAGTATGTTGTAGGTACCTACTATTACTTCTATTATGTGATTCTAATTTAGGTAGTTCCGACGACCTTTTCACCGGCTATGGTTTCATAGTAGATAATCGTAACGTAGTCAACGTAGATGTTTTTGTCGCGTATAATTAAGTCTTAGTTTAATTAGTCGATAAAAGCCGTAAGCGGGGGGCTCAGACTTCCAATATTTCCATCCCACGTATTATAAACACGAAAAAAGCACATGAATAAGTTTTTCATTTCAACTTAAAAAAACATTAAATGAAGTATACTTCAGAAGGAAAAGAAATGAAAAAAAAAACAACATCAATCTATCGTTTGAATTTACTCCAATTACTACAGATGATTTGGAAAGGTCATCTAATTATTCAAGTCTGTCAATAAAATGTAAAAAAAAAGATTGATTATTATTATGAAAAGTATATAAAATATTAAAGAACTTAATCCCTCAATAGTGACTAAAAATACGTTAGTGTTCTTTGTTATTATGATATTAATTAGATGTAAATTTTATTACAAAGTTTTGATAATTAAATATGGTGACAAGCTGGAAATTGTTTTTTTTTTTTTAATTATTACAGGAGACAACTGAATAAGCAGGACCCAGATGCTATTCTAGCTGAGGTGAATGTTCGCTTACACTTAGTAATATAGCTGCGAAGGAACATGAGGCACGTGATCTCGCCACACCATAACCGTAGTTCACTTTAAGTGCAGCCGAGCTGACTTTTAATGTTCTTAAGGGGTCTGGCCTATTATATGGAGAAGAGGGTTTGGAGTTTATTAGTCAAAATAACCACTTCCAGCTCTGGTTTCGACATAAATTTACTTACATATATTACATATTTTTTTTTTTTTTTTTTTTATTTAAGCTTTATTGCACAATTACAAAAAAAGTACAAATGGCGGACTTAATGCCTTGAGGCATTCTCTACCAGTCAACCATTGGATAAAACAGAAACTTGTATTTGGTGCAGGATCGTAAACATCGAGAAGATATAGGAAACACAAATCAACAATAATACATTGCTATAATAATTGTATAAACATACACATATACATATAAATATACCTACATATACATACATAAATAAATAATGTACCCAAGTATAAGTATGCAGAACATCTATCACATGAGCTAGTTAGAGAGGTATTTACGTACCTTGCGCTTGAAGGAGAAGGAGGGAGAGAGGAGGAGGAAGATCAGAAATTTCCTCCGATGCCTCATCTCCATCGCATCCACAGCATTACTGACACTCAGGATCTCTTGTCTCAACAGGTGCAACATTGCCGACATTTGTGCCTTGAAGCCAGCCACCTCTTTATTAAGGCTGGCACCTCTTTATTATATTATAATCATAGGTATAATTCTTACCTAGTAGTGACGTCTCAAGCCCCCACCACGGAACTTTGATGCTCTTTACCTTTAGCTCTTTACCTTTACCTTCATCAATTTTAGTTAAATTGAAAAAGGACAAAATACGTGTCTAATCATTTTAGACAATCTAACTGACGGACTAATTAGTTTTTCAACCTATTCGTCATCCCTACTCGTATTGTATTTTTCAAGAAACATGCATAGTCGGTATTTAAAAGTATAAACTAAATAGTAATACATAAATTGCAGCTATGGCATAGGTTATTTTATGTAAAAAGAAACCAAATAACCTACTCAATTTTAAGTAATTAACAAAACGCTAGGTTGCACCTTCTTAAAATTTCCGGGATGTATTGGGTTCGCAGAATACGTACATAAATCAAAAATACAATTACCCTTATTACCCATGCCCATTTATTTATTCTTAGGCCTTACATTACTATAATGTGTAATTATAAATACATATGTAATATTATTATAAAACGCAAAAATATATCACACATCATGATGATGATGATGATGATGATGATTATGTAATATGACTATAAAACGCAAAAATATAACACAAAAGAGGAGAGTTGTGCAGCTCAAAAGTTTATTGCCGAACTACACAGCCTCGGTTACATAATGCATAAAGCGTGTTTCTGCCACAACTAATTAAAGAAAGTTCCAGAAATATCAAACGAGAATACCTTAGCTCAGTCGCTCGATCGATTTTGCTAATGAAGATAATAATTAGCATGGGGTGTTGTAAAATACATATTCATGTTTAGTTATAACTAGTTCGAATATATTAGTAGTATAGTAGGTATTGTTGGATAACAAATATTGCTCAAGAACTTCAGCGTTTGAAAATAATATTGCACGAGAGCTTGATAAGTTGATAAGATACATATAACTACTACTACAGTAGAAATGTAAACATACTCATATAATAATATAAATATATACCTACATATACTATACGTAGATATATAATTATATCTCACCATAAATTAGGACACTTGCACTGAATATACTCATTTTTCTTTGAACTGCCAGCAAAGAAACCCCGTACAGACCTTTTGCGCGCGATTACTTGAACGCGAGATTACTCGAAGTTTTCCTAATGTTAGGGGGAAGGCCGTTCCATAGACGAGCCACCTCAACACAGAGTGAATTATATGCTTGTGTGATTAGAAGATGACATTTAATCAAAAAGGTACAATAATCTTTATGTTAATTATGAATGCGAGCAACATTTTAATCAGTGTTATCATTACGTTTTTTTTATAATGAGATATTTACTACGTGCCCCTGCATAAATTTTAGAATGTCGATAGTATTTTTTTTCGGTTTGATTTTCTTAAACTTAAAGGTGAAAATAATGACAGGAGGGTAAAGTACGATACCATAAATTTAAATTGCGGATTTTTTAAATTTATTATATACATTGTCGTGTTCATTGAATTCAAGATAAATGTTATACTATGTTTTTCGTATTTAAACTATCGTGACATATAACAAATTACGGAAAACAATCACGAATTTTAAGTTACTATGCGCTACATGTTTCGATATCTTAGGATGCCATTATCAAGTGTCACCAACCATGCGCAACGACGAGTGCAGGCGGACTAAGTTTCTGTTTGCCGCGCGCAGCGCTCTCGATGATAGAACCGTTAAGAATAAGTTTACAGTAGTTTAAATAGTGTTTATTTAAATTATAAATTATAAGTAAAGTTTATCAGCCATATTTAACTTATTTCACTCCCTACTATATAAAAGGTAACTTCGTAACAATAAATTTGCATATCGGCAAATTACTGACTCATTAAAATGTAAAAAAGATAAATATTGGATCTTTCTCATGGACGCTCGCAGCATAAATCTACTTATACATAATATGTGTATTATACAGTGTGTCAGTTTAGTATGGGCGATAAATTAAAACGGACATATAATTCATTAGTGTTATCATGACACCTCTTAATGTTTTTAATTTACACTTAATTGTGACTCTATAATTCTTTTCTGAACTTTTTCTCAGCAGCAATGTACTGTAAACATAAATTGTAAAAGTTGACGTTGACAGTTGACAACGAGAGTTTAACGAGAGATGTTAGCACTGCATTGCGACCCGAGTGATTGTGCAGATACAATTTTAAGTGCTTCTAAGTAAAATTTATCTAATTAGGTATATTTCTTGTGTCCTATACTATCCATCGTTAACAACCATCTATTACAGTAACTAACCATAATTAATTACTAACTATGATATAACAGTACCCAACATAACCAAGCCTCTATATACTCGTAGCTACATTCAGTAGTTTGTGACCCTTAGATGATAATAACTAAGTCAGTCATTACACAAAGTTACTTAAAACGCATGCACTGAAATAAAACAATAAACTGATTTCAATACTTTATACTATAACATTTTAAGCACGACTCAAATCATTTATTATTTGCAATTAACGTTTTGATTCACGTATTTTTAAGTTTAACATAGGTCTAAGTAGTTAAGTATTAACTAACATAATATGGATGTAAACTATCCGAAATAAATTCTTTCATTTCATTTCATTTCATTTACGTATGGTAGCGCCACCCTCGCTTCTACTTGAGAATAAAATAATTTGTACAGATTATCTAAAGAGCAGCACTAGACGTAAGTCTGAGCTGTAAGATTGGCGGAACGAACCTTAAGCGTAAAATAAGAAAGGATTGCATAATACCACAGAATAAATAATAGTACAAGTACAGAAGACCCTCTGTTTTGATGTTCACGAATGCCGCCTTTTTACGTGCCTATTAATTATTATTAGCACGGACCGCACGCGAGCCGCGCTGTCATTGAGTTCTATTGCCCGGCGCGAAGGTCGATATTACTCCGCACCTCGCCGAAGATAGGGTTGTCATTTTTTTGAACGACGTCGGTGGCAAAAAAGGATACGGTCCGCCTCGGCGACAATAAGATATTTCAATGTACATATCACCTACGCATCTTGTACCTACCCTTGATCCAATAATATACACACACAGTATACGCGAATTATAAATATTAAATAGCACGCTTGGTATATCTACATGCATAAATTATTACACTTAGCAGCTACTTAGGTAAATAACACCGAAAACATAACAGGCGTGTGACCGCAAACCGTAACGAAGATCGTAAAGTCTATCTCCATCTCTGTCACACTTACTATTCGAGTGACAGAGACGGAGATAGACTTTACGATCTTCGTTACGGCACAGAATACATATTAGTACAAGTACAAAAATCCCTCTCCAACAACTCGTTTAAAGAAATAACGACTCATGTTACGATAATACTAAGTTAAAATTCCGACCGCGCAACGCTGAATGCCTACAATTATATTCACGTAAAGTGCGCTCTCTTTCTAATCTTTCTATCGCGTAACTCGTTCCTTTTATGATGATAGCAATGTTGTCTTCTTTTAATATAATCTTAATACTTAGTTACCACCTTTTTATATTGCTCTACTTTAGCTCGAATAAACCTAAGATATGTCTAAGTGGTATGTAGGTTTAATTCTAATAAATTTGCGTGCAACTAGTTAGGCATAGGTACTTACTTAGATAGGTACCTTAATTGAAACAGGCCTGATGAACCTACCCAAAGGCCTTGAATAATTCCGCCCTTTAGTTATTTTAATATAAATAAAATTCTGTGACGGCGGTCGAATCAGTACGTAGGTATGCGACGAACAACTCTCGCGCGTGCGTCACCGCTCGCCCGTGAGTCCCTACTGATTTTGCCCCTAGCAAGGGGTACTTACAGTTCGATACCTACACGCGCGAGTGGGACAGGCCTGCATATACTTAGGAAATTTCGGACTCTAGCTGCCGTGGTCAGCTTAGTGGTTAGGGCGTCTGCCCTGAAAGCACGAGGTCGCTGGTTCGATTCAAGCTCTGAGCACTGGGGGAATTGGTCTCTTTTTCTGTCGTATATGACATCTCTTTCAATTTATTAATACTACTTTATACTACGTATATCCAATATCGGAAGAGACGAGGCAACAAAGGTTAGGCCTTAATTGTAGACATAAAAGTCATATCCAGCGCCCTAGTGCTCCAAAACTGTCTATCATTGCCATCATTTGTTTCTTATCTAGTGACAGGTACTATTTCGGGGGTTTCTTTGAATTTAGCTACTATTTCCTGAAGGGGTTCAAAATAGCTTCTGTTATCTGAAGAAGATCAGGCATTTGATGGGTTAATGAAGCATTTTAGCTATCTGTTTTGTTAAATCAGCGGCAATAAGTATGTATCTGATAATATACAGGGTTTCGTAACTTCCTTGGAACACTTGTACATCAAATTTTAAAAACTCAGTTGTGTCAAAAGAGAGCCTTATTTGTCAAAAGGGACAGGTACAGTCGGCTTCAAACGTACACGCATAAATATCTTAACACGCTCTTTCTATCCTGCTAGTGACTTTATAGTCAACTAGAAAAAAAATATGTGAATCCGGTTTTTTTTCTTATGTACTTATGTACCTACAAGTGTCTTTCTCAACCGCGAGATACTATCACAGCACTCTTGTGCTAAGACTATATCAGAATTAAAATAACTATTATTTATAGTGATACATTTTTCTTATATATTTTTTTCTACTCCAGCACTTTTATCAGTCAATTAGATGACTAACAGCGATATTAAAATAGTAGGTATACATTATAACGTTGTCTTTAGTATTCCATAAAAACACTGTTAAACGATGCTCCAATGGATTTCCATACAACATATTAACAAAGTTGATTTTTTTAAAGTTTCTATTGGGGGGCAAACGAAACGACATCTCCCACATTCTGTCACATTTCGAGATATTTCAATTTTCGTTTTTTTAAGAAAAACTAGCGTATGCAACAGCTCATAGGTAATTGGTTCTTAATAAAACTCTCGGGTCTATTATTACAAAACTCGACTTCGTCTCATTTTGTAACGGCAACTCTCAAGTTTTAAGAACTCTTATTAAATCACTGTTGCATAAACTCCCATTATTTAGTATACGTCTAAAAGCTTGTATTGGGACAATGTTACTGATCAGAATTTATCAGAAATCGTCTCCAATTCATTACACCACACCATTTTCATTTGAGTCGAGGTTAAAATCCACGATCTATTTTCAAGGACCTCGAGCACAATCCAAAAGTTGGTAATTGCGAAGGGGACCATTTAGGGAGTTAATGAGATCCTTTATTGGCTGTCGATTTCATTCTTAGAGGGGATTCCCAAATTTTATAGCACTTAATGATTAGCTGAAAAATCTTTGTAATAAAATTGATTTAATTGCGTTTTGAGTGAGTAGAGAGTTTGAAATTGCCTAATTTTTACGCTTGACTACGATGTAAAAAAGAAGGAGTCACCGATATATTATTTAACGAAGGGCTAAAAAGACTGTAAGCAGTGATTTATTTACTATTGTCTCCTAACTTTTAGCAATACCTTATCTTGATATGAGGAGTATATCACATTTAAAAATAAAGTACTTTAGAAATTATAATAAGCAGATTCTAAATTCAGTAGATCGTTTGCTGCCAACACAATTTGCTCCATTTCGTATTCATGTATTCATGTTGCATTTCTTTACTTAATATAACCAACCAGAGTGATGAAGCCATATTTGACCAAATAGGTTTGTTGCGAGCCCCCAACGAAGTGTGTTGCGAACCTATTTTATGTTTTCTCCGTGGCTAAAAAGCCCAAATGTCAAACTGCCAGATCAGGACAAATCATAAAATTGATAGTCGTCTCCACTACTACTTAACATTTATCAGTAACGGCATTGATAAAATTTAATTGAAATTAAACACTTAAGAACGGATTAATTGCGTTTATTAACACCAGGACCCCACATGATAAAATTTAAATTTACAAGCTGACTTCCGGCTGATGCTCACGATAAAAAAATACAAATTATTTTTTAAGGCGTCGTATTAGATGCACTTATAGGACGTAATACTCCTTTAATTACCCGATTAGCTCACTGGTTAAGAACAATTACTTGTATAATGATCTTGTGTACGCTAATAGTAATAAATCCTATAGTCGTCAGGCGGGAAATTTCATAAAGCTTTGTTAGTCACGTTTCGGTGGGTCACACTGTAGCGTCCATCTGTACTACCTGTGAAGGACTGCCAATTTTAAACTATAATCAATGTGTGTTATTATATATTACTGTTATCTCGACAAATAAGGCAACCCACTAAGGTAAAAAAAAAATTACCAACATCAAAAACATTTTTACACCCTAAATAAGAGGCATCGAGGGTAAATGGCATTAAATGTCCCAAAAGGGTAATAAATTATTAAAAAAATTATCAATCAGTCAAATCATACAAATAATAAGGAGAATAATTCATGAACTTTGAATGCTTTTGCAGTCCTAATATAGCCTCCAAATTGGCATTACATATTTGGATGTGTTACTGCAATTTTTTCTACCTTTAAAGGATCGTAACTTTTGAACCATGGCAGATAGGTAGTTAAAATACAAACCTAAGTCAACTATAAATTAAAATCAAGATTAAAGACCAGGCTAGGCAGGCAAGATAAAAAAACTTAAAAAGTTAGAAAAAGAACAGGAAAGAAATGGGAAATAGTGTTTTTTCATAGCATTTTTCCGAACGTAACATGGAGTTATACAAAATCATAACAGTAATATTCTTTAAATTATTTTTATTTTTATCATTATTACATAACTTAAGCTTCCAAACCATATACATGAATAACAGGAAATAGAAGTCGTCATCTTAACCCTGAGAAAACGAGTGCTGTAAAGGGCTCGAAACGTAGGGTCATGGTGTTAATAAACGCGGTCCGTTCTAAAGTGTTTAATTTTAGGGAATAGCCTGTTCATATTTTAACTGCACAAACCTCTGTGACAGAACTTATGGCTAGACTACGTATATACCTAATGTTGATATTTTAATATAGGTACTATAGGCAAATGTCAAACTGACAGATAAGGATACATAACTATTTAACTTTAATTTGTTTGATGTGCGCTTATGAATAACGCCATTGGTCTTATTGTATTTACGTCATTAATACATACCTACATACTTAAAAAAAACGATAAAATCCACTGCCAGAGCACGACATCAAGAGATCTTAAAGTTTCTCTCTAGCCTTCTTGAAACTTGTGACTTAGGTCGCGCGAAATAAAACATGCCTAGAGTGAGTTCTCAAGTTCCAAAGTGAGTACAATATCGTGTTCAGGGTTGGTCGGGTCAAGTTTAAAAGTATCTAAACGTGGAACCTAATTTTATTTGCCAACGCTGTATTTTTTTTTAATTATATAAGGTGCTAACAAATTAGTCACGGATATTTTAAGAGATTAATACATTGTATTAAAACAATTAACTTTAAACTATAATTAAGGAACCTTTGTATATATTTTTTTTGTTTTCATTTACCGAACAACACCCGAACCGAACAAAATAATAATTAAAATTCCTTCTAAAAATAATCACCATGTGCAAATTTAACTGACAAGATGTTTAGCATGACGTTGACAATCGAGTATTTGATTTGACGTTAAGTGGCCAGTTAGGTGTTAGGTAAAAGAGGTACTAAAATATGTTCAATGAGTACTCTTTTAATAATCACACTAACAGGGTGTTTTAACGTTGCAAATTTGTTTCCTACTTTTCTCCAAAAAAACATAAAAAAAATTATGATGTTTCATACCTAAATGTACTCCGAGAACCGAGTACTATCAGCGGTAAAAATATCCGTGACTAAATTGCTAGCACCTTATATGTACTGTGCGACATAATAAAGATAGACATTTACGGGCGCTATTTAACTTTAGCAAGCGAGATTGTATTTTGTTTATATCTCATTATGTGCGAATCATTTATTTGTTCAACATAGGTGTGCATTACAAGATGTTAAAAATGTTTTTGTATCACTATGTCGTGCCTATTTGGCATACAAATAAACCTGTTGGTATTTATATCTACTATCTTAACATAATATCCCAGATAAAAGTCAAATCATATACATGCAAAAAGTCAATAATTTATATTTCATAAGTCAGTCAAAAAATCTGCTATGGTATAATATGCTTTCTCTATAAGAAACGCCTTCAGATGTCGCTTAAAGATATTGATATTGCCGTTACACGCTTTTACAGCAGGCGGTAGCTTGTTATATACTTTGCGTGCCATTCTAATTATACTTTATTGTAGCAATGCCGTATGGGCCTGGCCACATGTCCACGTTGCGGCGCCGTTAACGTAAAACGGCGCGTTGCCGGAGCGCAGCACGTTGCACGACGTGAAAATATACGTTGCCGCGCAACGTACAGATGCACGTTGCACGTTGCCTCGCCGCGCGCCGTGCAAACACACGTTATGCCGGATTGAGTGAATTCACGTTGCGTTGTACGACGTCGCACTTATCCATCACTACAAAATTTTGTGATCAGTCTTCAAACCGACATGGATATCATCACACGTGTTCTGCTCATGTTGTTGTTAAGAAGAAGCATGAAGAAAAAGCAAAAGAAAAGAAAATATTGGATAAATCCATATATTTATAATATGAATTACGATGGAAGTCATTTTATAAAGAAGTACGAGGCGTTGAAAACAAGTAATGACAAGTTTTATGAATGGCGGACAATTTAGATGGTTTGGTAAACATCGGTTCAAATATATTCAAGTATACAGTAAAGACGTAATTCTCCTGCTCCGGCTGGTTAGACAACGAAATAAGAAAAAAAACCGGCCAAGTGCCAGTCAGACTCGCCCACCGAGGGTTCCGTATATCATAAGAATGATTAAAATGCGGAACCCTCAAAACTGAAACTAATACATTCGGTGAATAGCTTCCACTAGTGAAATCAAAAAGTCGACATCTAAATTCTCAGTCATTTTTATCCATTAATTACCGCGTGCGAAGTAGTGCGAACTAAGCAACATCGCTTGGTCAATGAGTGCTCAAAAGGGGTGTTCTAGGTGGAATGGTGGAAAGCAGAATATTTAACTATGGTGTGTTGTGGAATATTAAGAATAGTTAGGAGACAAACAATAAACATATCTACTGAAAGTCCTTGCCTCTCGGTGCCCCTCGGTCCGGGGTACTGACCCCGAAGGGAGTAGGAACTAAAAAGGCCCCGTTTTTGTTTTTTTGAACATCTCAGAAACGATGCGTTATAAAAAATTTCGGTTAACTACATATTGAAAGATTATTAAATTCTCTACAACTTTGACATACTATAATTTTTATATGGTGTCCAGATATGAGTTCCGAAAAATGCTCGATTTTGATCAAATCTTTATCTCTCCACACTTTTCTTTTCATTCTGTGCTACATATGTTGAGAACTCTTTATCTGAGACAATAGCTTCTTGGAGAAAACTTTCATATAGTTAATTTATTTTTAAACTATACCTTTACCGGTATACTCTTGGCTCGTCTCAGTCGTTTTTTGTCACGTTCTTAAATTCGTCCCTTTCTGCTTTCGTCACCCATTCTTCATTCGTCACTTTCGATATTTGCCTATTTCTTATTCCGGCTTAGTTCGGTATTCGTCACCATCATCTTTAGGCACGTTCAATGTTAGTCTATGTAGTTTTTAGACTCACTCGTTATTCGTCATTTTTTTCACGGCAGGTTCGTTGTTGGTCATATTCGAATTTTTGGCAAGTTCTTAATTCATCTTATTCTGCATTCGTCACTTACGCTGGAAGTCTTTGTCATCTTTCGTCATGTTTGTTGTTCGTCTTTTCCTAGCGTAGCGTTGGGTATTAGTAATGAAGGAAGCCATAAACCAGAAACTTCATGTTTTCATTTCCTGATGTTATCGCCTACATTTCGGAACTTATTTGAAACAATATACAGGATGGAAAAGATCGAATGCCACATGAATGGCAACTGCCTTAATAATTGTTAATAGTACATTATGTGAAAAGGAGAGGAAAGAGGACTTTCCTTTGTTTTTTAAAATAATAAAGTACGAAATCATGAAAAATTGCTTACCTCAGTATTATATTATCTTGCTAACAAGATGGGAATTTCACTTTTTAATTTTGTTTTCACCCGGCACGTTAAATGCACCGTAACTTGGTCCATTCCACTGTCACTTAGGTACGTGACGGATGAAAACAAATTTAAAAAGTAATTGTTAGATATCTTGATTGTTACTTATAGAAAAATGAACCTAACCCTTACAATCTGCATAAAAAACACGGCACATTATTTTTCGTCACATTTGACTGGTTCGAGTCCCGACGGAGGTAAGCGATTTTTCAAAGATCCATAAATGCAGAATTTATTATTTAAAAAAGCAACGGATGATCTCCTTTACACAGAACGTGCTATTTACAATATTTAAGGCAGTCATGTGGCATTCGATGTTTCCACCCTGTATATTTCGGCAGTCTTTGAAACAGCTCAAATTAATTCGATGAAAATAAGAATCGATCTAGGACTTAGAATGCTCGGATAAAACACGGGCTTTTAGATTTTTTTGACTTTTCTGAGCTTTCCTTGGTTGCCTAAGTATTACGGATAGCATTAAATTTATATTATTATTACCTAGACATGTCTGCCTTGTCTGCTCCATTGTAGAGTATTCATTACGCTATATTAAGTAGTTAAACCTGCAATAAAACATTACTGGCCACTCAAAGACAATTGTAATGAAAGTTGCTAAGAATTGTCATAATTGATTATTGACATTCTATTGATAGTCGCGGTGTAGATTGTTACTTATATAAAATATAAAATTAAAAGCAAATCGTCCATTATGGACGAAAACGAGGGGAATAACAGTGATTTAATATTTATCGAGACAAAGAAAAACCGGAAAAAGTTGATAAGGGGAGGGTTTCAGTTTACGTTGGATAGAAAAAATAAGACAACTTCAAAATGGAGATGTATAAATCGACACAACTGCAATGGATCCATTACTTTATCAGCAGATAACAAATCTATAAAACGTGAAGGGCCACATACATGTTTGCCAAATCGCATTAAAAATGAGATCGATATCGCAATGGATCATTGTAAATATCGCTGCCAAAACGAATATAAACCTGTCACAAAGATATATGAAGAGTGTGTAGAGACACTGAAGCACAAGATCCCAGATCATGTCGTACCACTTTTTGATGTTAAAAAAGACGGATTGTATAATGCAAGGAAAAGAAAACTAAACGTGACAAAAACAGTGTTTAATACCATCGCTGAAATTGAAATTCCAGATTTAATTTCAGATGATTTTATGCTGTATGATGGATCCGACAGTGATGGAATTTTCATATTTTGCTCACCGTATTTCCTAAATTTGATTAAAACAAACAATAGGAACAAATATTTAGCCGACGGTACATTTAAAACTACACCCGCTCCATTTTTTCAACTATTTACCGTCCACTGTGACTCAGGAAGCACAGTTAATGATGATGGTGTCGTACCTGTCGTTTATAGCTTGCTTCCAAATAAACAGGAAAATACATATCAGAAGCTGTTTACTATTCTGAAGACGCAATTGGATTTAAAAATATGCTATTTTAAGTGTGATTACGAACAAGCGATTATGAATGCTGTTTCAACTGTTTACCCAAACGCGGTTGTTTCTGGTTGCCAGTACCATTTCAAGAAGGCAATATGGCGAAAAGCAAAGGAGTTATCGCTAAATAGAGATGAATATTGCACAAAAATTGTTAAATTAACAACCTTGATATCCCTAGTTCCAGAATCGCATGTACCTGAAGCTTGGACTTATATTGAAAGCATATCACCCGATGACAACCTGAGCATTGTCAATTTTTTTCAATATATGAACACTTATTGGTTCAACAGGATAACTCCTAAAATCTTTTCTTGTGCTGGCCAACGCCATCGAACAAGTAACAGCCTTGAGGGCTGGCACCATAGGCTGAATATGATTACGGAAAAAAGTAAATCTTTGTACCGGTATCTTGATACCCTGAAAAAGGAAAATAGGCACCAAGAAATTCGAACAGCTCAGATGAAAGTCGGCATTCAGAAGAAAAGGAAGAAGAGATATGTGAATGCCGATGATGCAATTTCAAAAATAATTAATGATTTGCAAATTAATAACATAGAGGTTGCTGAATGTTTAGAAAGTTTGAGTACTGTTTATTATGTTAATAATGAACAGCTAATGATCTTCATTGATGACATATAGTTATGTATTGTTGAAGCTGTTAGTTTAATTTAAAGGAATAAGGCTATTTTTAAGTTCGATATTTGTTGAGGAAATTAAACTTATTTACATGTTTAATTATTTTTCTATTTGTACTGTACTGTAGTTTATTTATCATCATTATCATCATCATCAGCCAAATGACGTCCACTGCTGGACATAGGCCTCCCCCGAGCTGCCCGCATCCAGTGGACACCCGCAACCTTTACCAGGTCGTCGCTCCACCTTGTGGGGGGCCTTCCTACGCTGCGTCGTCCAGTGCGTGTTCACCACTCGAGAACACGCCAACCCCACCGGTCATCGGTTCGGGACAATAGTGTCTCGGACCTTTGGATGGCGTTAGCTTCGTACTCTTTATTTATTTTCATTCTTAGGCTAGGTTATTTATAATATGATTATAAATTACAAGCTTCGTTATTATCATACATCGGGGTTTTCGGAGCGGGAACGTTTGACATTTGCCAAAGAGTAGGTATTTACTTAAAAACAGATCGTACTCTAGCAGGTTTTTACCTAATGAATAATTAATTGAAAAATAAATGAAGATTAATCATACATATGTACATATTTTATAATGGCCATTGAGACGCCGTAGATTAACTGTCCCAAATATAGAAAAAATATTAATAATTTATTCTGAAAATCGTGTCAACCATTAAATTTACTGCAGTTAATCAATTCGAGTTATTTTTATTGTTATCTTATATGTTTTAAGACTATTACGGAAATAAAAATAAAACTTTGTCATAGAGGTAGTTATTCATTAGGCATAATATTATATTTTCTTAGACTAACTTATCTGTTTGTCTCTACTCTTTCTTAAATCATTCCCGCTCCGAAAACCCCGATGTATGGTTATTATTATGCTTTGTAATTTTTCATTCATGCCGCCTAAAACAAACCAATAAGCTATATAGCCAAATAGTGAGTGGAGCGAATATCGAAAGAGATTAACAGAGAATCCGTCCAACAAAGAAATATAAAAATTTCTAAAGAGGCGAAATAAGAAAAACACGAACTAAGAATAGTCCCAAAAACGAAAATACAAATAAAGAGTGAGTCTTAAAACAACATAGACTAACATTGAACGTGCCTAAAGATGATGGTGACGAATACCGAACTAAGCCGGAATAAGAAATAGCCAAATATCGAAAGTGACGAATGAAGAATGGGTGACGAAAGCAGAAAGGGACGAATTTAAGAACGTGACAAAAAACGACTGAGACGAGCCAAGAGTATACCCCTTTACCTACATATGCATAAATATATGTATCATTTACCGTTGCAAAATTATAGGTACAACTTTAAAAAAAAATTACATATTTAGAAACATCTCTTTCAATTTATAATAAATATTAATGTGTCTACTTAAAAAACCGGCCAAGTGCGAGTCGGACTCACCCACCGAGGGTTTCACACAAAGGATGCTCAACCCCTCCCCCATTTGTGAGTTGTGACCTTAGGTACCTACTTAAAATTCCGGTGGCACGGAACTCTCAGTGTGCGGAAACTATACGGTTTTCAGATTTTTGCCTGTACTTGTACCTACTACAAGCTCTTGCTTTTTGCCAAATTTCGTGATTCTAGATTAACGGGAATTACCCTGATACATTTTGATTCCCATTGTAAATGTATGAGAAATGCGATATAATCGGCGGTATCTTGATGGCGTTGGCGTTGACGTAGAGGTTTAGTTTTTTCTCAGTTTCAAGGGACTACAGACTTGTGTATGTGGTATTAATTTCCACTTGATACATCTACGCATTTTCGAGATAAAGGGTCTTGTCAAACAGATGGACGGACGGACGGACGGACACACGTACGGACAACAAAGTGATCCTATAAGGGTTTTCATTTTTGTGGTACGGAACACTAAAACTAAACCAAATCAACACATTCATAACAAATAATAAATGGTCTGATTCTTACTCAGGGTCATTGACCTTATCAGCTGTAGAAGAATCGTTCGGGACACCCTGTAGATAATGATTTGAACTAAATAAAAATTATGAAAACATAGCCAATTTATTGATAAATTATAAAACTAAAGATTGTATCGTTAAGTATAAATACAAAATGAACCTGGCCTAATTGTTGACATGTGTATTATTTCGTCTGAGATTCTTTTGTTTTTGAGATTCCTGAGAATCTGAGAGTATTTTAAGCCGTATCTGATACAAAGCTTTATGTTATTATTTTTATTTTAGGATTTTTTGATGTTTTTATTGACGTCTTGTAAATATATTCTGGACAACCTATCGAGCTTAATTTAAGATTATCTCAGCCACTGCTTGATACGACTCAAAGAAAAAAAAGGGGTAACATGCTGCCAAAACATGTTATGTAAGTTTCCTCTTCATGATTGCCCAATTGAGCACCCACGAAATAAATGTGGTGATTTTATATTTACGAAAAAAAAGAATAACAATTTGGATTCCCGTCAACTTTTGATGCAAGAGGGATGAGGGACGCGCTAAAAGAATCAGCCAAAACCAAAGCCTAACATTCATGGCGATGGACCGTCGCTAGAGCAGGTCGATAGGGACGATATATGATAGATATATTCGATATTAAAGTTTGACCATTCCATCTAGAATCATTCGTTGACCAGGCTATTAGCTAAATAAAACTACCGAGCCGTGCGCCGTCCGCCGATGTGGTGGCACTGGCGCCGTGCCGCGGCACCGTCACCGTTCATTCTCACGGCAACGTCGACGTTAATTTTGACGTCGACGGCAACGTAAAAAACAACGTGCCACGTCAACGTCGACGTTAATTTTCACGTCGGCGGCAACGTAAAAAACAACGTGCGACGGCACGTTGGCCGTCGTGCGTCGTGCCGTTTTACGTTGGCGACGCCGCAACGTGGACATGTGGCCAGGCCCTATGACTTTGCTCTCTGTGCAATGATTTCAATTTGTTTAGGAGGCGAACACTTTAAACTTATTGAACAAATTATAGTTCGTATTGTACAAAAATTGCCATTTCGTAAATATACAGACATGGTAATGTAAGTATTCTAAGCTTTTTAAAAAATGGTTTCACTGATTCATCGTCCTGGATTCCACAAATTGTTCTTACGCATTTCTTTTGTGCTAAAAATACAGATTCTTTATTGCTACAATTTCCCCAAAAAATAGTACCATAGCTTAAGTTAGATGTGACATATGCATGATACGCCGTTAGAAGTGACGATTGGCTTGCAATTTTTTTCAAATTAAATAGCGCATATGAATATGTACTTAGTTTATTACATATATTGTCAGTTTGTTTTTCCCATGTCAACTTATTATATAGATAATTAGCTTAGTCCTAGAAATTTAGTTATATCCGTTTCGTTTATTTTATGACCATTATTATACTATGTTTAATTTAGTGGTTTTGGTTCTCTGTTTAAATGTCATAATATTGGTTTTGTCAAGGTTTATTCTAAGATTATTATTACTAAGCCATTCTATAATAGTATTTAAGGTGTGGTTAATGTCAGTTTCATATGTGTTTAGACTTTGTCCAGAAAAAATAATAGTGCTGTCATCGGCAAAGAGTATCATAGGGTGTATAGTTGCTTTAGGCATATCATTAATGTAGACTAAGAATAATAATGGGCCCAAAACACTACCTGTAGGGACCCCGTAGCAATTATTTCTAAAGTTTGATAAATAGATTTCCTCTGTTTTCGTCTTGGGGCATATTCTTTTGATTTGTGTAATTTGTTTCCTGTCCGTCAAATATGATTGTATTAAATTGAGAACATTGCCGCATATTCCATAGAGAAAAAGTTTATCTAAAAGAATATTATGATCAACAAAGTCAAATGCTTTTGACATATCCATATATAAAGCGCATACAGGTATCCTTTTATCCATGTTATTGATTACTTTTTGTACAAGATCGAAAATAGCCAAATTTATAGATTTGTCCTTTCTGAACCCTTTTTGCTCGTCAGCAAATAACTTATTTCTTTCAAAATAATTATATAGACTATGGTATATAACTTTCTGTATTATTTTGGCAAAGACAGAAATTAAAGCGATAGGCCTGTAGTTCTTCATTAATTTCATCTTTGTTTTCCTTTTTATAAAGAGGTCTTACAATAGATATTTTTAGTTTGCTAGGAAACTCACCGTACTCAATACACAAATGAACTATATGACTGAGGATAGGAGAGATTATGTCGGATGACCTTTTAATAACTTTTGTATGAATACCGTCGTATCCGGTGCTATTTGTATTCTTTAATGAATTTATTATCAGCTTAATGTCATTAGGATTCGTAGGTTTCATAAATAGAGAGTTAGCTTTGCATGTCATAGTATTCTTGTATTTATTTCTGTAAGTATTAGTCGCAAGATTAATAGGGCGAACTTGGTCAATAAAATAATTATTAAATTCTTCAGCAATGTCCTTAGGATGTGTAACTATCCTTCCATTTCGGTTTGCGAGAATCATATAGCTCTTGATTTATTATTCCATTAATGTTTTTATGAAGTATAAAAAGGGTATTATAGGTGACAATATTGTTATTCTTATTTTCTAGTAAGTTATCGGGCCTTGAGTTATCATTATTCATAAAAAAGTACAACTATTATAATAGGATACATTAACATTTTTCAAAATTTTGTTGACATGCTGCGCTAATTTTAACTTTCCATTATAGTTTAATTGGTTACCATCACTTTGGTAATCAGTCTTCCCCAAATAAATACAATTTGATTGCAGCCATACATGTGATAAATTACTAAATTTGTTGTGAATTGCTGAATTTAATTTATGTATAAAGTTATTATAATGTTCAGAATAATCATTAATAGAAAATGGTATGTCACAAATAATTACGTTAGTATGTGTAGCAGATTTTACAGTGGTTTCAAGGAGTTTTATGATGTTGCTTATAGATGTAATGGTAAAAGCACTTGATGAATCGAGTTCTTGTTGTGTATACTTTTGGTCAGGAGGTGGTTGAACTTTGGATAAATCTGTATTACTCTTTCCAATGTTGCAGTGCGAGAAGTAAGTTTGATGTTTGACACATGTTTGTTTACAAAAATAATGGTGTATTTGACAAGAACAGGTGTTGCCACTGTGGTTTGCGTTTAGTTCTTTTTTTTATTAGCCTATTTAAGTGTCCCACTACTGGGCAAAGGCGTCTCCCCAGGATCCCACGACTCCCGATTTTGCGTTTAGTTATACTTTATTTAATTTCTAGCTTTTATTGCTGTTCGAGTCTTCTGGTACAATTCAGCGTTTATATGTTTTTTCAACAATAGCTAGAATAATTGTTGGTCAGGGGCCTTAATTACCATGACGTCTTAACGCGATTCAGTTTAGGTTCAGTTTAGGCTTAGTTGTATGGAAGCGACTCAGTTTAGGTCGTCAACTGAATCGCGTTAAGACGTCATGGTAAGGCCCTAGATCGCCGGGAAATTGCGTTGGTTATGCAAACCACCATAAGTTTTTATAAATAAAGTGAAACATACAATGGTAAGTTTGAATGAAATTGGAATTCTTATTGATTATTGCAGATTTATTTTATATATACAACTACAAAACAGTATACAAGTAAGTATATAACATACATCACTATCGTTAAGGTTTGTTTCGATATTCGAGTGTGGTTTGTCTCGATAATCGAAATTCACATAGGTACCTAAATCGTGAGGATCCAAAGGGGTTCGGCCGCCTAACACAAACATCAAAAACCCAAACTTTCTTATCTGCCTCTCTATTGCTCTTACATCTTCGAGCGATTAAGAGGCAAATACAATACACGACCCAACCAACGAACTTATGCGGGTATAGGCCAGAAGTGAATAAAACAATACCGTCTACTTAAAATATCAATAAAATTATGTATGACTACTGGTTCTTCGATTCCTATGTAGGTATATATGTACTCTTATAAATGCTTTTATTATTACCGTTTCGAAGTAAATCATCCGTGATTAATATAAAGATCCCAGTCGTCGTACCCATGGATCAATCATGATTTCAGTTATCGCGGGGATAACGTTCTATATGTATATACGCTTGTATAAATGACTTTATATGTTTTGTTCTATCGTCCTCATTTACTTTGTTATTGGCTTAATATTATATCATAATAATGATAATGAATTAATTAATTAATTTTAGATTTCATTAAATCTCAATAGTCTATACACCCTGGCGGGTGCTGCCTGTGCGTGCGTCCCATGACTCGGGCAGGTGCAACATCCGCTCGACGTACCCCTTACATTTCATTAAATTGTCGAAATCTCTCAACTCTACGAGTTGGCTTCGCCTCCGCGTACGCCTCCCGAAGATCTGGAACACCATTGTTCCGTGATAGTAAAGACGTAATGATATAACGGTTTGATGCCTGCATAACTGGATTTTTGTTTTGGTACGGATCCTTACTAACCTAACCTACCAAAAAAGAAAATTTTGTTACATTGAGATCAAGAAATGAAAATCATGCCCAAGAGTGACATTCAACTTAAAAAAACTGATATTGATAATTATTTCTGCAAAATTTTAGATATCTTTGAGTCAGTTAAGTAGAGCTAATGTTTTGTGATAGATCTCATGTCCTGATTGCCTGAATACCCAGCCACGCATACGGCAAAACATTTTGACACAAATGTGCACAACATGATAGCGTCAGCTGATTTTTATGCGAGGGGTCCTACCGGTGCATAGTGTTGCGTCGCGGTATGTCATAGAAAATACGTCACGTTCGCGTTATGACATTCATTACTCTAAAGACATTTTTTTCAAGTGGACTTGAAATTCTTAATATACATTTAGGTAGTCTGCTGGAAGATCTGTTAATTCAAAAGATAAAACCAAAGGTCATCAAACCTAACTACCCACAGCACAAGCCTTATTGAGCTTACCGTGGGACTAGGTCGATTTGTGTAAAATTGTCCCACAAATATTTATTATTATTTATTTATTATTATTTATTAACTACGCCAAATAGGTCAACGAATCTAATTAATCTAGATTTCATATGAACTAAAGATATTTTTAAAACATAATACAATCATTGATAACGTCCACTGTCAATATGACAAAAACACTCACAAATGTATTTGGAAACGGCAATAACTAATCCAAACGACGTGCGTGCCTGAGTGATGTCGTGACGTGGCGTCCACTCGACGCAGATAGACCTATTATCGTTATTGTACCAATATAATCAGGATAACCCATTATTCTACCAATATCTTGATAAAGATAGTTTGCCCCCTATTGTGACCATCGGTGACCAACTATCATTACAGAGAATCTATTTATTGTGCCTTCTAAACCAACTGCACGATGCAATAACTTGACTGTTATACAAAACTATGCCATTTTGTTAATACATGTAATCACAGTTAATTTTAACTTAAAAAGATCTAACGATTACACCTAAACTTGTAGTTATTTCAGGCAAACAATAATAAATTAATCAATTCTGCCTTCTGCCCATCTAAATTAATTTCGAACTTACCGTAAAAGAATCTCCAGCGGAAAAACCAATCTAAATTTGCAATAGCTTATCTCACAGATTAACCGAAATCCAGCACGCGTCAACCGTGGCACAGAGTTATTAGATACACAGTGAGCAAAATGAATAACATGAACATTTTGTCGCGTCACAACACTACGGGGCACGTGGCATGTGGCACGCGAGACGGGCGGCGAGGGCGAGGCGCGACACCATACTGCCAGGGATGCTGCCCGTTGCTACGATACTACGCCCGACCACCCCCTAGATAGGGCCGGCCGCCGCCCTAGACGACTCGAGCAGCGCAACCTAATTTTACGTATAAACGCTACTGTCTGCGTAATAGCTCTTCAGCAATTTCCTGATAAAATGCGGCAGATATGTTTTTCCGACTGTTCACGGTTATTAGAATTCCTTGTCATTAAATAGGCACTTCAACTTAATAATTATAACCGTTCGTATCAGAGGCGCTACGCGAAAAACATTCGTACCTATTTTGGTTAACTTGTCTTTGCTAGCTGTATGATAACTTGCATAAAAGGGCAAGGCAGGGGAAAGCAGTTCTATGTACATACGGCGCGTCCATAGAACTCCGTTGTCACTAAATAAAAATCAAAAGTTTTCGCCTACGTAAGCGGGAAGACGCAACCTTTTGGGGTAATTTAACTTTGTGTAATGTGTTTTTACCTTCGCCGGTAAGATGTTGTTAAGTTAATCTTCCTTTATTTTCAGGCACTTTAACTAAGCTCTTGCGAACGGGGCATAGGCACAATGTGGCGAAATAATTAGAAGGAAATAAGGGTTCGCAGCTTAACGAGATTACTGACGTTACAAATAGGGTAAATTCCAAAACGTCCGGACTTAATTATCTTAAATCTAGACACGAAAGAACATTAAGATATAGCCACTTTTTAAGATTGTTTATTATGAAAAGGCAGGTATTAAACTGTTATTTTATACCCATTCAGAGCTAAGACACATAGTTGTTACGTCTCTATGAGGCATTATCGATACAACGCAAGAAACCCAATAGACTGCTACATAGTCCTACGAGAGGTGCACAGAATCAGCGTTGTATGAGTTAAGTCAATGCAAGGAAAAGAAAAGGCGAGTTTTCTTTAATAGGTTTATTATGACAACTATATGTTTTTACTTATTGATAGAAAATTCTGCTTCTTTACAATATTCTAGTATTGACAGCAACCAGAGCTTCCATTATAAAAAAAACTGTTTTCCATAGCTGAAATCTTTTTCCCACACCAGAATCATTACTACCTACTTATACCTCTACAATCTGGTAATTTGTAAGAATTATTTTTCTTGTGTGAGTTTTAGGCTATTCTTCAACACCTATGTATTATTCGATGGAATTTTTAACAACATTCGGCTCTGATTGAGTTAAAATTTGACTTAGTTATAATAGTCCAGTGAAGATCAAATATTAAACCAAGCTTAAGACTAAGCTGATTATGACGAGAAAGACTAAGCTACCGAAAGCCTTGAATAAAAAAGAGCAGCTTCATCGATTGAAATTAAGCTATCGTGAGACATAAATATTAATATTAAGTATGATAAATTAATAAATTATTAATAATAAATTAACCCTGTGAAAACGAGTGCTGTAAAGGGCTCGAAACGTAGGATCATGGTGTTAATAAACGCGATTAATCCGTTCTAAAGTGTTTAATTTCAATGAATAACAGTCGCGGTAACAGAAGACAATATTAATAAATTAATAAATTAATATGCTGGCCTTTGCCCAGCAGTGGGACACAACTTAGTAGGCTACAAAAAAAAATGATGAATTACAAAGAACAACTGTTTTGCAGAGCGTTACTCAACTCTTAATAATGGAGGCCAAGGTTCTCCGAAACATGTCGTGCGTAGTGACTAAAATACGTGAGTTTTCTAGAATCCTCTCTATAGGAATAAACTAAAACATCAATAAAAGTACAGTCGGCGATTAAACGTGTGTTAAAAATGAAATTTTACACAAAGCTTATTCATTGAACAATATACTTCGGGACGAAAAAAACATCCTTATAAGTACTTTATACTGCTCACTAATATATTGTAACTAGATTTTAATCAAAACATTAGTCCAAATTGAAATTTGTCTCTCCCATTTCACTAACGAGATATACATCGATTTAACTATATTGAGTTACAAAGGACTAATTTGCATAGTCGATTGAATGCTCACAAATAAATTAAGAGTCCTATAACAAAATCCGCTCGCTCGCATTTCAATATTATTACCGCCAGTTGCGCGCCGGCCGACACGCATCTGTGTGCGGACACACACTACAATCAGGAATACAAACTTATTATCGCCATCCTATTCGAACAGCATAGCAGGTGCGGTTAGTGCGAACGGGAGCGAGCATTCATTCATAGATTTCATAGTATGTAGCACCGTCGCAACTCGCAAGGCCTTTAGCTTGACGCGCGGACCAAACATTATTGATACTTGCGTCCGAACATCAACTATTACTTCGCGTACGTGGTGTAGTGTTAAAAAATTTAATTTGTATCATCGTAACTTCATAAGATTAAAAATATTTTTTCATCACACCTGCTCGTAAATGGTGATATTATATGCAAGCATACTTACACTTAAAGAGCTGTATTATTCCCATGGTTTTAAAGGATTCTCATACTACTTTACCGCCCGCGTGGAGCTCGCGGAGGACCCGCCCCGCACGCGCTCGCAGCACGCAGTCACTCCGGAGTACTGTGGACTGTGCAACTACACTACCGCTTATCATTATTGTTTCTTTACCTGTATAGAGTTTATTTTTTTCCTCGCAAATGTGATGAAAAACATTGTGTGTACCACGGGCAGTAAGGGGATTACTAACTCGGGTCATTTAAAGCCCTCCGCCTACGGCGTCGGGCTTCAATAGACCCTCGTAAGTAATGCCCTTCTTACCGCCCTAGATGCACAATGTACTATTATTCGAACGTCAAATGTCTCTAAATAGTATCCGATGTTAATTTGGAATAGGAATTTGTTAGTGGTACATTTCTAAGCATTCCTATTTACTAATAGGTATTGGTGATTGATTTTGGTGGGTGATGGTGATTTGGATATATTTTAGACAGGGATGTTACGGATACTGGATTTGTGACATCCGCGGATGCGGATATCAAAAGGCACACATTCACGGATAGGGATGCGGATGTGGATGTTAGAGTAAGTACATAAAAAAACCCGAAATATACAAATATTGTACTGTTTATTCGAATAAAAGGAAACAAACTTGGCATTGCTTGTTGCTATCTGTCAAGGGCGTAAGAACTCGATCGACGAATCTTGAAAACTAACCCAGGAAAGATACGGTTTTCACAGACATTAAATTATAATAGCCTAATATTTTCAAATTACGTTCGAATGGGATATTTATAGATAATATATGCGAAAGTCCTAAAAACTTTTCTTCCGGAAGTAGGTAGAAAGTAAAAAATAAAACTTAACTAAGTCGATTTTTGAAATTTACGGTAGTAAATACTTTTCTTGTTTGTGAACATGACGACATGTTTGTCTTCTATGTGTTAAAAGCAAAACCGAAGAAAACTTATAGACGTAAAACGGTAATACTTACAAAATGTACGGCGTGGGTGATAGATGTGTTATATCGCTAGAAACAAATGGTAATAAGTAAAAAATGCTTCTGACTCACTTTAATCAACTTTATTTTTAAAAGCACTATATTTTTTTGAGTTCCAGTTTTTTTTGTCAAATATCTACTTCTGGCACATCATCTGATAGGTCCTTAGAAATAACTTAAAGGCTTCTTGAACAAAAATTTGGTTAATCGAGTATCGGGATGTCTAAAAAACCGGCCAAGTGCGAGTCGGACTTGCCCGCCGAGGGCTCCGCACAAAAGTGGCATGGAACTCTCAGTGTGCGGCAGTTATACGGTTTTCGGATTTTTTCCTGTATTTTTGCTAGAAGTTCTTGCTTGTTGTCAAATTTCGTGATTCTATGTTAACGGGAACCCCTACACACACGGGGACCCTATACATTTTGATTCCCACTGCAAATGTATGGGAATGACCGTATCTTTTGATTGCGTTGATGTAAAGGTTTAGTTTTTTGCAGCTTCAAGAGACTGCAGACCTGTGTATGTGGTATTAATTTTAACTTGCAACCTTTACTCGTTCCCGAGATAAACGGTCTGGACTGGACAGACAGACGGGCGGACGGACAACAAAGTAATCCTATAAGGGTTCCGTTTTTTCTCTTTGATGTACCGAACCCTAAAAATGTGAAAACTTCAGGAAGTTAGGAAATTTATTTTATTTTGAACAAATTTGGTTAAGCCTTTTTTGCCAAAAACTATAATTACAAAAATACAGTTAAGTGCCTTGATATGTGAAGGCACTTATGCCTTTATTCTTGCACAATATTTTCATCGTATAACGGTACACAACCTTCAATTATGCGTGGACCGACACGCACTTGGCGGGTTTATTTCCGGATTTTGCTCATATAGCAATATGGTTATCCCTGACTAGGGTGGTGGCACCAGTAATGGTCAAGAAACCAGTAACGAACAATCACTTTTATTATGAGGAAATAAGGTTCATACATTTATTTTGTGTCAACCAATTGACAAGCATATGATGATATTTGAATTAAGAATGAAGTGTCCATAACTCGTGTCTGTCAGCTTAAAGTGTTCATAATGGGTACCGTCACCCTAATAACATTTCTCCATACTGTCCCTCTTAACTCTTGCTACTCACTCGTCAGTTGAAAAATTGAAACACTTTGTTCCCACGCCCCATAATTCGCGGGCTCTAATGTAGGAAGGGCTGGAAGGAGGTACTTATTGGGGATCAAAGATCATCAAAGTATATGACAGCCCGGTAATTCGTGGGCGTGGGTTACGAAGGATGGTTAAAGTATCAAGAAGGGTTGGTTGCGGTACAATGACATTCGATAAAATTATTAGATTTTTTTATTTCATACAGGTCTATAATATAATCAAAACTGTAAAATACTTTCGTCAGTGGTTGGTCGCGGTCTATTTACTTTCCCAAACGCTTCCAGCACTTCCTAGCGCAACAAAACAAACATATTGTACAGTCCACAGAGAACAGCACAGGTCCTACCTCTACGAGCGCACGCGCGGTACTGAGGACTCAGCCCGCGCGCATCGGAATTTATACACCATTTGAATATTTAAAAAAATAATACGGAAATTCAAAAAAATATGTATTTTTTGACTTCAACATGAGCTTAAAAGAATAAACTTTAATGTTGTATACAAATCATCCCAATATTTTGTCAAAATTACTGCGAGAATCCCTGTGTTTGCAGTGTATTTTTATCGAAAAATGTGCATATTCAAAATCGAAGTAGTTGGGTATCTGTGTAAATAATTGGAAATATGGGACCGAAAGTTTAAATAAAACCATGTTACAATATTATATCAACCCGAAAAAACATGTGTTTTCATGTATCGTGTTAAAAGAGATTGAAGTCAAACTTTTGTCTCCGCGCGCTTTTCTGAAAACAACTGCCAGTAATTGTATAGTAAAAGTTAAAACACTGAGTTTTACTTAAATTAGAAGCTGAAATTTTTAATACTAGGAAATGAGCTATCAAACATAGTTAGCAACTTTCACATACAGTTCACCGTTTCTTCGTAGTACAACGTCAAAAATCAGCTTTTGTTGCTTTTCCGTACAAATCGTATTGATGGCCTCTTAAGGCAAACTCATTAATGTCACTTCGAAGGACAAAACTGTGGCGCTTTTGGTCGGAATATAAGTCTTTAAATGAAACTTTATATTGTGAAGGTAAGTATGACTTAATTTACTTATTTATTATTGTAATTTGAGCCGATAATTATAGCTAGCCGAGAATAATTATGCTTGATGCGGCTTCATGTACTAGGTATAAAATTACAAGCCCAAATGATATTTAAAAAAAACTATTTTCAGGTTGAAGTCGTACTTGATAATTTTGTAATAATACTTATATTTTGATTAAAATTCCACCATAACTCGTGGGATTTTCTTCAGGATCTCATTGACAATGTACATAATATTATTATGAATTATTTTGTCATGTCCACCGATTTTAGACGAAATTTATGCCATAGATACTACCCGCTTTAACTTTTTCAAGACGTGGTAGAAATAAAGTAACAAGGTAATTCAATTTTCAAAATTAATTGGATTTCGTCGGAGTAGCAAAATTCAAAGTGTTATTTTTAGTTTACGTTTCAATATCTAAGCTGATTGAAATAAAATTGATGCCATTTATTTAAAACTATATTACAAAAAATGAATATAGTACGTTCTTCAGTTATTCAGCTAAGAAATCCCAACTTATGTTTTGATTTCAAAAGATATTATTTTTTTATTATTCAATCATAGGTAAGCTTTGCATGTATTGGCCCGATTAAGAACTAGATAGACGAGTGAATATAAACTTTTTAAGATCGTTTATATCTACCCCTAACTCCCATATCATACATAAACCATCTATGATGCTTTCAATGTCCGAATATAACCACACCGGCCGATTTATAACCCCATGCTCAGGTTATAATGCCTTTTATTATAATAATACAGTCACAAGTACCTACTATTCACTATTAACTAGATCACACTACCTATTCATTATCATCTTTGCGTAACCTGTGTTTTCATCAATAAATAAACTTGAATACGATAGAAACATGATAATAGAACGTAGGGCCATAGTTCAAACGTTACGTAGGATTAGTTTTGTTCACATTTAGTTTTATTTAGAATCGAGAGGAAACCAAACTTTAATTATTCGATTCCACTTCCTTGAGATACTTAAGGGTAACGATAGGAGTATATCAAAAGTAATACACGTATCGTGTGATTAAACCTTTACAATGTTGGCGTGAATCTTGACTTAATAGCGCAAATAACAACAATGAGTGCTTGTATTCGAAGACTCGCTTTATCATATTAGAAGCCGGACATTGTAAGAAAGAACAATGATAAGAAGAATATAAGTCATCCTTATATACAATAACGTTTTCGGAAAAGTTTGAAGTTTAATAAAAACCACTCAAAATTTCTTATGAGTATTATTTTCTTCTAAAAGTCCTATTTAGAACTACCTCAGTAACCTTGTAAGGACAGTTGACCTCAGTAAGAAGTCAGAAAACCCCGATCGCGTTATTTCATCACTAAAATCTGCCATTTTGATGGGTCAAACACAAATCGATGTTACAGTCTTTCCTGTGGACTACCAAAATATTAAGAGCTATAAAAGTTGATTGTCTTATTTAACTCATACCAACTTTACTATTATTATAAAATAAATCATTACCATATAGCCTCAAGCTGTTAAACGAAGGAAAATTCTACAGTTCTACGGATCACGCCAGTTTTTTCACCTGTAGGTAATAGTTAACAGCTTGTGGGCATATAGTTAGGATTTTGAACTTACAACTCAATAGAAAATGAGTACCCGTTTATTTGGATAAGAGTTAAATACGAAAAACAACCTCTATAGCCTAACTTTTGAGGGTCTACAAGTAAGACATGTACCATCGTTTTGTCTTTGACCCTGATATACCACAATAATCCAGGTCCTCATGTCAACGCCACGACCACGACTGAGATAAATATTGGAATCTGTCAAACGACGCAGGCTGTAGGGCGTACAATACATACCTATACACACGCTTGAAAAACATAACCCTCCATCGGCAGTCGGACAAAAAGGACGTAACGGACCATTTGAAACTGGTATAAGTCGCCTCTGCCCCATTCCATTATCCCTCAAAGCGATTCCATCCCGTACCCAATTTAAAACCCCAGCACTTTTTTAACTCGTTTCCTTTCCCATTTTTCACTAAACGTCTTCACTACCCTAAATGAATTACGTCATCAAACATGACCCGCGAGTTGCAAATTGACAGGCGCAGACTAACGCAATGTAATGTGTGGCGAAATTACACAAGACGGATCACACGGAGCCGGTAAACTGACAGGATCCAATGAGATTTTGATTGATTACCGGCCGGTTAGGGAGATGCGACCCGCTATACGTTCGTTAGCTAAAGTTGGTGATTGCTTTCAATTTTAAGATAATCTACGATCTTTCAAAGCTGGGCCCAATTAGACACGCAAACTACGTGCAACTAAAGTTTAAGCTTACCTACGAAAAGTCAGCACTTTTCATGAAATGTATCCGATGCAGCCATCGGATACATTCTAACAAACAAAATGTATGACAGGCTAAAACCTTCAGCGTTGCCCACTGTATTAACTGTAGCGTGAGCATGCTAAGACCATTTTTATCACTCATTAAATACACAATGTTGCTGTATTTTTGCGTGTATACTACCTACTGTTAAAGGCACAATAACTCACCTGACATGCTCAAAAAATGCTCAAAAAATGTGTATGAATTTATTTTCAAAATATATACAGTAAGTGTAACTTACCTAGCTACCTACCTCTTCCCACCTTAAATCTAAAATAGGTCCTAATATATGAAAATGTATTTAAAATTTGGCTCAATTATTATTGAATAAGGGTGCAGTGTGATTGGTAAATAATGAATTCACTGAAAAACAAATCTATGATTGGATGAATACCGGTTGTCGGTAAATACCGTACCTACGTGTTTTGATTTATGTCACTGTGGTTTCTACTCTGTAACATATAGAACAATATTCATGATATTACAGCTAGAGGTGTATTTTATGTGCCGCAACTGGGTTTTACATTATACATTGTGGAAAAAAAAATTTTAGACTAAAAAATATGTTATTACAAATATCTAATTGTGGCGCATCATCTGATAGGTCTTTCGAAATAACTTCAAGGTTTCCATACCCAAAATTTGATTAATCGAAGATTATCAAAAATAATTGCTCTGAAAGTCTGAAAAAGTGTGTGTACTCCTCTAACTTTTTAACGGGAGATCCTAAAACTGAAAAATTTCAGGAAGATATAAGACAACTTACCACGAAAATTATTTTGAACAAATTTGATCTAGCCGTTTTTGAGTTTTTGTCTCGATATTATGAAGGCATCTACTCCTTTTTCCTTGCACATTTTTTTCATTGTACAACGGTACGGAACCTTCAACTATGCGTGGTCCGAGCGAGACGCACTCTGGTTTTTTTTAGTAGGTATGGAATTTGATAGCGAACTCCAGATTAGATAAAATTAATTTAATGTATAATCTGTACTCAGTTTTTAGTTTTACAGAGAGATTTGAACGTGCACAAAATATAAGCAACAAAGAAATATTCTTTTCCAATATTGATTCACACAATTCGAGAATACTCATTGACCAAAAACCCATTATTGTAAACGTAATTAATTTCATTGTGCACCAAATCCAGATTCTAATTATCACTAAGTATACAATTTACCTTTCTGCCCCAAAAAAACAGCCTTCTACTATTTGGAGTAGGCTGATCAATTCAAATAATAATATAAGGCTCTTCAAGTTGGCAGACTCCCAAACTGCTCGTAATTGCTAAGTCGCACACTACTCATAGACTCCGCATTTTTAAGACATAGGTACTTAGGTATGCCTACAAGTTTAAATACACTTAGAATTTACTGCTGCGAAATTAGGTGATTTGATTCTGAGCTACTTGATTTTTATGCATCAACTGTAATAGCCCATTATGTACACGATTAATTTATTATTCGTTGACGTAATCCAAATGAGTGCTCAAATTACCCGAAGAAACATAAAATAACTCGATTCTTTAAAGTTCGTAATAAGGTAAACTAAAAGCTCCTCGATGCAGCAAAAAAAAATACTTTCATGGGCCTATTTTCTTATTTTGATACATATATGATATGTAGTAGTACATTATAATATTTTATCTGTGTATTGTATATATGTATAACGTTCTTCAGTTCGCTTTGCAATTATTTCGATAAAATTACCTTAATTCTCCCTTTGCACCATTTTATTCACGTCTCTCTTTCGTCGCCCTATGGTTGACTGCTAGAAAATTCCATTAGGCATTGAGTCCGCCATTTGTATTTTTTTGTATTTTGTGCAATAAAGTTTAAATATATAATTATGCCCGAACGTATACAATATGGCCGTGGCTATTAGTGTATCCTCAACAGACGAGCGCCATTGACACTGATGCCTCGCCTTTATTCTTCGTCTAATATAGAAATAATCCGTGGTTTCAGTAAAATTCGTTGGCAATTTGTCTACCTGCCTAAATAGAGTCCAATAAGCCTCAGTGTTATTTAGCGAAGCATGTGAGCTAAGGGAATTTAAACAAATCGTCTTTTAAGTGTTTGAATAGCAATGGATGCCAGCTGAATGGCCTGCACTTTATCCTCGTTTAGCTTGAATAGGCTTGGGATTGGGTAAAAGTTTATAATTGTACGCTTTAATCAATACAGACTCGGTCAATTGAACTATATCTGAAAGACAAAAATAGGTGTTCCAGAAAACTACTGTTTAGTGACTTAAATTAGTAATTTAGGTCAGCGACCATTTTTGAGGCTTTCCAAACAATTAGAGAAGTTCAAACAACGGCATAGAGAGCCTGGGGTCCGCTTTGACAAATCATACTAAAATTTGGCGTAGGCGCTAGTTTTACGAAAGCGACAGTCACCTGAACTTCCAATCTCGAGGATAAACTAGGCTTTATTAGAGTTAGTCTGGTTTCCTCATTATGTTTCTTTTCACCGAAAAGCAATTGGTAATTATCAATAGTACATTACCTAACTAGTGAGGTAAAACAAAGAAAGGCCGAGATCGCAGATGTTTGCGACCCGAGCTGCAAGCGAGGGACGTAAATATGCGATCAAGGGCTTTATTTATTACCTCACGTGTTAGGTACATCATTTTATGCGTACACTTGGGCAGAAATCGGCTTTTTCCGTACGCGTAGCGTGCGGAAAAAGGCACTTTATGGCCAGGTGTGGCATAAATAATATTTCATACAAGTTCCCAAAACCTCATCGGTACGAGTCGGGCTTGAACCCGCGACCTTCGGAATAAAGGTCGGACGCCAACATAATAATTATATCGATTGTTCAAGACGAGTAAAAATTGTATTAACAACTTACTGCGCTTCTAAGCCATAATTGCCTTCATAGCCTTTTGAACTACTTCTATCTACAATATCCTTCCAAGATATAACAAAAGTCTCCTGACGCATACAGATACGCAGTTTAGTAACCATAAAAATTCCCTCGCCAAGATTTCCTTAAAGCGGTTTTGGAGAGAAAAAAAGTAGTAATAAAATTGGCAATGAAATAAACGTCAGGTACGTACGTACTTTATAGGTTTTGGGTCATTAGGTCTGGTCCAATTTATGGGTTTACATCTGAGTTGTGCCGGACGAAAGGTAGTTAAACTAGCTTATCTCAACGTACAAAAGAGATGAACTTTGAGTATAGTACGGTAAGTTACGACTTTGTTTTAAAGAGAGGAATTTTGGGGTCGCTAGAGTTGAGGTGAAAGTTACTGAACGAGACCAATATAGGGTTGGTCGGTGTTTTGTGGTTAAGTGTGGTACGAGTATATTGGATCAATATACTTTGTACGTTGAAATTAAACACTTTAGAACGGATTAATCGCATTTATTAACACCATGACCCTCCAATTGAGGACCCTACAGGGTTAAGATGATGGCTCATCAACTTAACCCTGTGAAAACGAGTGCTGTAAAGGGCTCTAAACGTAGGGTCATGGTGTTAATAAATGCGATTAATCCGTTCTAAAGTATTTAATTTCAATGAATAACAATCGTGGTAACAGAAGACAATATTATACTTTGTACGAGTAAATATGTGTATCTACAGGCTGTTCTCAGCCATTCGACAAAGCCGACAAAGCAAAAACGTACATGTGCTTTACGGTATTTAGAACTATACCACGAAAATCGAACGATTGCGGATTTGTAGCTCCGTCTCTGTCGCACTTGCATATTGGAGCGACAAGGAGGTTTTCCCGTCAATGCCAATTTTCGATGTTCGTGGTAGGCATGCAGTACACACAGTATCATAACAATCGGTGCCTTGGTTACGAAGAAATTAAGAAATTACTATTTGTTAATTTGGAGCAGCCTGTATGCAACTAAAACTCATGACGTAAAAAATCCTCATAAAATAGTATGCAACCTTCTCCGACTTTTTTATGTATCGGGCTTGTCGGTTTTATTTATATCACTTAAAAGTGATTGAAATAGCTTTGTTATGTTATAATACTTATAATCTTAAATTACGTTTCTAATCATTGTTAAATTTATAACACAATCTCATTAAAACATTTTGATTACTGAGATAAGATTTTTTCTGCAGTCAAAGAAGGACTACTTTTGGGTAAATGTTAAACAAAAAATATATTTTTTTTTATAAAAAAAAAGTTTTTATTAATAAAAAGATACTACCGCGAAAATCGATAGAATGGAAATATATTTCTCCCTTTTTATCGCACTTACTTCGAGTGAAAGAGATGCATAACGGCAGTGATAACCTCTCATTAAAAATATTGCCAGTGTAAGAAATTAGTTCTAGTTTATTTATTTATTTCAAAAACAGTTTACAGCATAACAGTAAAAACGAAAGCAACCATCATACACAAAAAAAAAGAAATACATGTAAAACTTAACCACTAAATATAATTAAATAAGATGACGTAGCTGCGTGGCTCCGATGCATCGCCTGATCAGGTGTAGGATTCGGCAGTTTGCTCCGGAACCGCCGAAACAGCCAGAAGTCAGCGCTCGCGATGGGCTCCATCAGTGGGGGCGGCACGCGCACCACAAACGAGCTGAAGTGCATGTAGTGACGCGACCGCAGCTGGTGCACGCTCAATTTTTAGCTAGTCTTCCGATGGGCGTACTCCACCACCTCGTCGGCTACGCAGAAAGAAATACAGGTGCGAAACGTAAGGTAGCAATCGGTAGGCCAGACTTAAGTAAGAAAGTAAGTAAACACTTTATTGCACAAAACTGCATTATCCTCATTTAAAAAATGGAATAAATAGAAAAGTACAAAGGCGAACTTATCCCTATGAGGGATCTCTTCCAGTTAAACTAGGTAACTAATAATATATAAGTACTCGTATGCCTACTCTATATATGAATATATAATATCAGAATACTACTCGTATATTTCTAACCAAAATGTTTTTAATTTAGCCTTTAGCGATGCCACTGACTGCCTTATGAGGTGGTAGAGTGTTCCAAAGCTTTACTGAGCGTACTGTGAATTATTTCGTGTATGAACGGTGTTTATGGGGTGGGTTGGGAAAGGGAGAGATTAGTGTTAGAGCGGAGTCGGTGGCCACTGTCAACTGCTAAGAATTTGAAGCGCTCTGAAAGGTAAGGCGGAGAAGAGGGAAAAAAAAGTATTTTAAAAAGGAAAAACAGGATATGCATGTCTCTTCGACGGCTGATGGGTAACCAGTTGAGCTGAAAACGAGAAGATGAAATGTGGTCAAATTTGCGCAACCCGAATATACGTATACCTAATACAGATATTCTGTAAGCGTTCCATCTTGTTTAGAAGTTCTTCGTTAAGGTCTAGGGTCGCGATATCTCCGTAGTCCTGGAGAGGGAGCAAAAGAGAACGGGTAAGAATAAGTTTGGTGTTGAACGGAAACTTAACTAGATCCGCAGTGCCACAATGGGTTTTACGAGGTGCCTTGAAATTCCGCAACATGGCGCATGGTCATATATTCCTGGTTAGGCTTTATGACACTTTGATTCTTGACAAATGCCATCATAGAAGAAAAATACAGTGACACTAATATGCTACAGCAAAAAAAATTGTTTCTTTTTGGATTAATGGAAATAACTATTGTTTATTTTGTGTATATTTTATATTGCGAATTAAACAATACTTACCCAAATTAAAACTATTCTGCCAGACTATCTATCTCAATAATGCATTAATTAGCAAATTCTCAATGTCAAGTTTATTGGTGATCTTATAATCGGAAAAACTTACTATTTTGAATAATATTTTGATATTATTAAAATCATCCAGATATAAACAGTAAAATCATAAAAATATAACTATACACGAAATACATACGTACCATATACAAAATACGAAAAGACTTTCTCCCTGACCTAGGAATATATGTTGCTTCAGACTAAGTTTCAAAAATTGATACATTTGTTAGATATTTAATTCCGCCTCGAGTACTTACTAGGTTGTCAGAGCTAATTAGACAGTAGGAGCAATTTGCTCGCGCAGGTAAACACGGCGACGTCGCTAAGAAATTCAATTACTCCCGGCAGCGCATGTCCTTGCTGCCGAGTTTGCGGGCTGCTGGCTGTTTACTAGTTTACCATCTTGCGTTTGTAAATTATACTGTAAGCTACCAAGGTAAACCTAAAATATCAAACTATGACGTATTACTAAATAAAGCTAAATATAAGTAAAATACATGTAAAAAATTGGGCCCCGGCCGGGACATGGTGCTAACGAAGATGTGATAATGCTATGATGCTGGTAGCATTTCCACCCTATATTGCAATGCTAATGAAAACAAATTTATGAAGATCTTGACGCATGCATACGTTCAATATAGTCAACTAATACCTACCAACTATAACATGGACAATCAGAAGCACAAATAGCTAAGCGCGTGTACAATCACCTGCAATACTATCTTTCACTATGAAGACCGTAAAAATATCTGATACAATCTTATTTGTACACCCATAAGAACGTATAAAATATTTTTGCGGCCTTCATCTATTGCAGTTGACTGTATGTACTATACAAAACCATCTGAACAACATATTGCTAGTAAAACAGGAGTGTGTATGTGTAGCGTATAGTGTAGTAGATTACTACAAAAATTAGCTTAGCTTCTCCGGCTGTACAACATTCAATATTTCAGAATTTTTTATTGCAAGCTACAGATTCTATAGAATAGCTAAGTAATTGGAACGTGAGGATAGACATAAATGCTGCCAAAGGTACCACTTTGTAGCTAATCTTGTTATATACGTTAAGATTCAGCACTTCGCTTTGATACTAAAACGACAAAACGTGTTTACGTTGGCTTCTGATATAACGTGTAGCTGTTTCAGTGAGTCTATGATTCGGTTCATTTACAAATGACTAAAATCTAAAATAGAGGGAAATCACTATCAAAAGACCCATATTTGCTGCAGATTCAAAACCAAAAAAGTCTCAAGGCACCATTTGGATCATGATGGATGATATGATGATAGACCGAAATATGGTCGCCCAGCGGTAAGAGCGTGCACCTTTCATTCTTGGTTTCAAACCCCGGCTTGAACTAATAAGGTTTTCACTTCTCTTGCTCGAAAAGTTCACCTTTGTGACGTGGCTAGGCGACACAAAATCGCTTTTTATGCACTAGGGCATAAAGTAACCTCGCAGGTGGAGCGCGCTCGCCGCGGCCTCGCCCCTCACGCGCCCGGCCGCCTGCAGGCGGCGCGCGGCGGGGAGAACCCAAGCGCGCGAGTATGGATGTTACATTTTCAACTATTTAAAGTGATATAAAACCTAATATTTTCCTTACAATCGAAGTGAAAAGCAGAGTGTATACCTCGGGCATAAATACCCATTTTATCCTCGGCTACTATATTGGTCCTCGTTACACTCGGACCAATAAATGGCCTCGTCTAAAATGAGTCACTTTATGCCCTTGATGTACAATCTACTATTTCAAAGCTTATGTTCAGTGAAGGAACACATCGTGACGAAACTGGACTAATCCCTAGTTTACCTTATAACCCTCTGGGTTGGAAGGTCAGATGGCAGTCGCTTTTGTAAAACTAGTACATGATAGTTTTGATTCACTCGAAACTCTTGGTCCATGGGGTCCCAGCGCACGCAAATTTTTCGTAGAAATCGCGAAACGTCTGGTTGATGTTACTGGTGACCGAAGAGCTGGTGGCTTCCTCGCACAACGTATCAGAATTGCGATACAACGAGGAAATGCCGCCAGCATCCTAGGTACAATGCCTCAAGGACCTACTTTAGATTTAAGGTAGGTAGAGGTAGGTAGTTAGGTAAGTTACACTTACTGTATATATTTCGAAAATAAATATTAAGTTGTTTTTATTCACTCTTATCTTATTAAATAATATTTAAAACGGGTCACTCACGTAATTTAGTCGATTTTCGCTCGACATGTTTCGTGTCGACTAAATTACGTGAGTGACCCGTTTTAAATATTATTTAATATGTTCGAGTCTCACGAGAGTTTTATAGTTAAAATCACTCTTATCATATCTTTAAATCTACATATTTCCGATGTGGCTAAGTAAGATTAACAAGGTTGTTACGTCGCCGAATTTGTAATATTAGCAACAGTTTTTCACTTCACCAAATGGCATTTTAGTGCCAAAGTACAAAAATCGCCAAATTGCATCGCTACTAGCGATGCTCTTCTAAACCTTGTGATGGAGAAAATTATCAAAACTTGACAGATTTTGATAGAACTGGGACCAATCGATAGTTTATTTTCTAAATTTATCATTACAGTCGCCATCAGATATAACGGAACTGTCGAAGTGTTCACAAAGATCTGATCATGCACTCTGACGCTTTGACAATAGAGGCGTATTTTAGATATTGGGAGCACCTCGGCAGCTCCGATGTATCTTATGGCCACTGTTCAATAACGACATAGTTTTCGACTTCTCCTATAAATGTGATACTACTCCAGCAGTTGTCGCGGTCTACGTAAAGTCAAATCACATTTACCGCACGTGATGACGGCTAACCAATTTACGGCGCCGCGACGGCTCAACTTCAGCGCTAGTTGAAGCACACTTAATTACAGTTGGGGAACATCTATAGGGAATGAATATGCAACTAGCATTATCAGGGTGGGGTGAATCAGCGAAATGTTTTTCGGAAATCCTGTGGCTACAAATTGTGATTTTAGAGTGGTTAAAAATTATATATATTATTTTTATCATACAAGCTACGCTGACATTGGAAACAATAGGTAAATAGACTGCAACAAAGAAATGTGCCATCTTAAGTAAGTAGGTATAAGATAAAGTATATTATCTACTTACTTAAAATGGCACATTTCTTTGATACTAAAACTTATTTAAGGCAGTGACTGATCTGTTATTTCTTAAAACTAGGCCAAATTACAATTGAATGAAGAGTTTTGATTGAATTAATTGACTAAGATATTTTGAATGGCATTTAGCTAGCTGTTCTATGGTAAGTAATATTTTAAGACGTAAGAAATACAATCTTCTCAAAAAGGTCTTAAATCTTTTTGAAAAGAGTTACCAATTCAAATAAGACATTGCTATCTCAGTTCGCTTATTTTGAAATGTTTTACATAGTTAACGAATCTGCCGCTAGAGTACCTAATTATTTCTACTTAGAGCAGACAGTTGAAATATGTTATTTATGACAATTGTTTACAACGCAAAAGTCGCAAATGAACGAGTGTATAACAAAACACATTGATATTAAAACAATTTGATATGATAACATAACTTTTTAGGTACTTTCGCAATCTGTTCCAATTCCAAACAATTCTCAAAGCAAACAATACTTTCTTAAGAAGACACACACGCATGCCAAATTTTAAAACACGCCTTCCAAAAACCAGGTCAACCGAAAACGTTCTTTAATTGCACACACTTAAGGTCCGGTGTGGATGCAAGTGGAGCATGGTATAATGTTGCTATAGCAACAGGTCGTCTCTCACATTCCCACCACCTCCCCTAGCTTGAGTTGGCTTAGTCTGAGTTATTGAATAAATCGTTCGTTCCTCAGTAAAGAGTACCTATCTAATATGACTCAGAAAAATTTGAAGGCGTAAAAATAGGAACTAAGACTGGAAAATGTTTTATTTTAGTGTGTATTAGCAGGGTGAAGTAAATAATCCTGCACTGGTATCGGTGAATAAGTATATATATTTTAATGGGAACATGTTAGAATAAAATAGGTACCTTGGAATACTGCGATGGCTCTTGAACACAGTTATCATCTGATCAGCAAAACAACATTATCAAAGAATTTTCCTACTTTAGTAGCTGGATAGAAGCAGTTTCTATCCGGAGGCCTGTGTCCAGCAGTAGACGTCCTATAATTATGATGACGAAACCCAATTTTCCATGTAGACAATTTCAGATATGGACAATGCCAAGAACATGCCAGTTCCAGTTTACATGTGAATTGGCTGAATATTTCAAATAACAGTCCCTCCTAGGGCACTTTGTATGCAAATACGCTGTTCCATTCTAAACTCGAAATATCATCGGCGTACAGGGTGCACAATTCAAAATGGAAAATTTTAAATAGAGGAATCCTTTTAAAGATTTAAGAAAATAACTTTATTATCAGCAAATTGACTCGGGCCAATTTGTGAAAATAACTTCTTAAGTCGTTTATTTAAGGCAACGTAAAGTCTAGACTGTAAAGATCAGATGTCTTTAGAGCACCCTATATCTACGGTCGTTGGACACCCTCCACTTTATTTAATGCAACGATGCCCAAGAGTGTTAGTGTTAAATTACCACTTTTTTGTGAATGTGTTGATCTTAATGATCATCTAGACATCCCACATACGAGTACATAAACTCACGCCTGTATTGAATAAAGCTCGGCAAAGCACATGAAATTTCTCAGTTTCAGGGCGACTTTAACAATTAAGGGCCACTTGCGCCAACCAGAGTTAGCCAACTAATCGGAGTTAACTGTCAAATTCGATACTAAAAATCGCTTAACTCCGGGTTATTTGGCTTATACCGGTTGGTGCAAGTGGTCCTAAGGGGTTTACATATAACGGCATTGTAATCGCAAGTTGCTAGCCAATCCCACCGCCTTGCCCACAGCACACTTGAACCCATACTACCCATACCAGGCGCTCTACCTTAACTTCGCGAGCAAGGCGGGAGTCAATACCAGTCCAGTCGCGCTTGATGTATGAAGAGTCGCGCATTTTGACGAGTTATGCTAAGGGGGCTGATGTCCCACGCTGTACAATGTGTAATGGTTCCAATCAATTCCATTTCGTATACTTGGTATACTGTACGTATATAGATTTGCTCTCCGGATATCTGGCAGACATGAATCCTTGACTAATTCCTACCATACATTGACAGATTCATACCCACTGAATATCTCGCGGACACACCTGGCGGATAAATCTGTACGTATACCTATGGGTAGCTAAACGACGGCACAGAACTCGTTCAGGTATTTAACCACCTAGTCGCCCCAGCAGTTATATAAGACAGCCAATTACTAATAAACTGACAATACTTAAATTCATAAAAAAAAACGTTTAGAACTCACATATTTTTATCACAATAGGTGTGACATGTTCCGTTCCGACTGGGGCAGTCATAGTCGGACAGTGAATATTCAGTATGACTAACGAAAAATTAAAATGTATGTACTATTACTTATTTATACCTATAACCTGCATTGAACAGCATTAAACCCCTCTCTGGACCGCAGCACTTCGTTGAATTAAGTCACAAGAAATCAGATAAAATCAAACCCATTTCTTCGCCGATCCATTTCGTTTTCATTTAAGTAACGGTAATATTCTGCAGTGCAGCGCCGCATTTGCGTCTGTAAGCAGATGGGTGGTTGCGGTCGCTTAGCGAGCACAAACGTGTTGATTTATGTTAGCAGTTGAATGGAGTACTCTAGTTAATAGACACTGAAAACTTGACAGTTACCCTACGTAATTGACTTACGTAGGGTAAACAATGAGTAGTGTTATAAAATTCACATTGTAGTGAAGCCACAGCAGCGTAAAACTTTCTGTTGTGAATGGCAGAATTTCGGTCGCGTAATTTTTGCTGCAGTCCGTGTTAACCAAACGGGAGTTTTTATGAAACCGAATGTAGTAGAAAAATCGCGAACGCTCGTCTGGCTTCACCCATATATCTGAAATTTACTTTATCATCGTAGCTCGCGATGAAGCGTACCGATTTGATTGCGTTTTTATTGAAATCGTTTGTTTGTTCTTAGCTATGTTTGGTGGAGTTAGTTGTAGTCTGCTCCCAGATATTAGCTGTTTTGTAAAGATTTTTTTTTAATGGAGGCAAACGTGTAGACATTTTGCCAGATGGTGAACGACTAACGCCGCCCATGGGCACTTGCAACTCCTGGGGAGTCACATGTACGTTGCCAGAAATCATAGCCGGATAAACAGGTACTGCTCACAGAATTTTGAATTAATATACTAAATACTCTTAAAAAGTGTGTAATGTGACTAGTATATAGCCTTAGTACATCTTTGTCAAATTGTTTTATATCTCAGAAAGAAAGTAAAAGTGGAAAAAATTATGACCTCGCTCGGGAATCAAATCCGCAACTTTGAGATCCCAGCTCATCGCTCTTCCAACTGAGCTACCGAGACTACACCCGTGGCCCCAATTCTTTCACCATGTCCCTCGTATCCGCTTTAGGGGGGCGCTTAGGAACATCTACCGTAAAAAAGTACTTCTTAATCGGCAAATGGAGTCTCAAGTTATATTGAGAATTCACCACTAAGAATGTGCTACCCCATACTGAAGTATTATTTTATTAAAACATTGAGTTATTTTGAGTTTTTTTTAATAAATAAATATTATGGGACAATCTTAGCCAAATCGGCCTAGTCCCACAGTAAGCTCAATAAGGCTTGTGTTATGGGTACTAAATGACGATGTAGATAGAAAACATACATAAATTAGGAACAAATATTCGTAATAAACACACAAATAATTACCCTGACCAGAATTCGAACCTGGGACCTTCTGCTTGATAGGCAGGGTCACTACCAGTACCACCTAGTTTAGGAGGTCATTATTGACGCCAAGCTCTTCGAAATTTTTTAATATGTTTACTTTCTTCGTCTTGCGGGGCCATTCATTCTCTTCTCTGTTGTGTTATTTACGATAATTATATCCAAGATATTTATTTTGTATGATTGGTTTTTGTTGGTTGTCCATTATAAAACAGTGCATCTCGGCTCAACAAGCTCTGTAAGACTTATTTGAGGCGGCTAGGAGAATCGTGTCATCTGCAAATCTTATGTCTGGCGGGTCTGCCATGTATAACTATACCCTCCTCTGCTTCCTCAATTGCTTCATCAAAAATTTCTTCAGCGTAGATAAAGAGGAGATGAGAAAGAATACATCCCTGTCTGACCCTCACAGTACCTATTACAACTTTTTTTGATATTTTACTTACATTTTCTATTAATGGCGGTTTCCTTTAACATAATTAATATTTCTTAAGCAAATTTTGCTGGTCAACATTTTTCTGTAACACCACATTTCAAATGCTTGAACACGCTTACACGTTGTTTCTGTAAGGGTTCATGCTTCTACGCAGTACAGGAGAATGGAGAACACGTAACAACGCAGTAATCGAATTCTGGTAGGAATCTTCAGAGACCGGTTACACAGAAGATTGCCAATTTTTATAAATTCAGCTTTTTATAATTTCGTGCTCGTTGTGGTTTCGTGGTGGTTTTATATCCGAGAATTTACTTCAAAATTTCAAAGGAAGTCATGATGTTTCGTTAAACAAACAATAGCAAGTGGTGAATAATTGCGTTACATTAGGCCTATTTGTCTGATTTGTTTTATTAAGTTGACTTTCTCTTTATAACACACACACACAAGAAATGTGAAATTTCGAGTTATCATCGCCCGTGCTCGTTCGACCGATGGGAGCACTTTTAGTTCTAGGATGAAGTGAACAGGCTGAAAGCTATTGGCTGCAAAATTGCTCAGCGCGGACGAAATAAAATATATTTTACCTTCATAATTTAGAAGAAACGCCAAAAGTATAAACAAAAAATCTAAAATCACGTTAAATTATACTATTTCAAACAAAAAACAACATAAAACATTGTTTAAAAGAAAATAGGAGTAATTTTCAGACTAATAAAGATTATTTTTTTGGTCCTAAATATGTGAAATCTATTCAAATTTTCGCTACACTAAAATCTAAGTTATACCCATTGATTTCCAATTAAATTATGCATTTATATCAGTCAAATAAAAATTAATCCAGGAATATTGAAATGGTTCACAAATCTATATTATGAGATTGAACTAAATCGTCAAAAACAAATAACAAAGTCATAAAAATGTAAATGCAATTAATAATTCCCTTTCGTTTCATATTTTATCGCTGGTGATTAGAATTTTTATCCAATGAAAGTTTGAAGTATTGAGGGCTGATTCATAATTTCAGAAAGATGATCGATTTATAAAATATAGCTACATAGGATTAAAACCAGCTAATTACATTAAAGTGCATTCCTTCAAGAGTTTATATTATGGCCTTTTTACGTGGTTGGCGACAAGGTTCCTTACAAGGTTTTGTCGATCATGTTGCAGGGGGTTGGTCACCATGTGGGTGACCGTGTAGGCAAGCTGTTTACAAGTAGTATATAAATGATTTTTAACTTTATTGCAAACTAGCTTCCATGTAAGTATCTTCTTTCTAGAAATATGTAACGATAAATAACAGGTTGATAGAATATACTTATTGCCGTTATTCATAAACGCTCATCAAACCTCCGTTAACTAATTTGTCGTTTGTCCTTATCTGTCGGTTTGACATTTGCGTTTGTTAAAAAGGGACAAAACCTATTTCTAACTAATATGGGTCTGTTAAGTTTTTATGAATAAGGTATTTAGGTATTGGTAATATTTTATGAAATATGGGACACAATTTAGTAAAACACATATAATGGTGACATTGATTTTAAATGTCACCATTAGGAGTCTCATTTTATAAGCTACAAAAAGGTGTCAATATCTGATAACGAATATTTTATAGGTCCAATCGTTGGATCCAATATGCATCCAATTAATCTTTAAATAAAGGGTCTCAGGTGTACTTGTTAGAATTCAGTCTCTTCTTAAAACGTGTACTGAATTGGTTAGAAAGGTTAGCAAATTTGTAATCCTAATTTTGCAAATAAGGTAATTTCGTTGAAGTCTTTATACTTTATATATTTAGTTTGATTTGTAAACAAATATTTAGTAATGTAGTCTTCTGTTACCGCGATTGTTATTAATTGAAATTAAACACTTTAGAACGGATTAATCGCGTTTATTAACACCAAATATTCAGTAGTACCGTGCGGCTGGATGTAAATCCAATAATGATTCATAAACTGATGCAAGAACATTATACAAAAAAAAGTTGAATCTATTACAACTTGTATAAGATCAAAGAGCCTTGTTAAATTAATATGTTGCATATTTAAACATAATTATTAAACGGGTCTAACGCGAATTAACTTGTTTACCTTATTTACCGACGTTTTTACACAGGTTTCACTGGTTTCAAATTTCTACATAGACTTTTCGTTGGGTAGTTACACAAATCTCTGTTTTGACATTTTGCTGGGACATCAGTCAGCCGCGACCATGACCAGTGAAACCTGTGTCGAAACGTCGGTAAATAAGGTAAACAAGTTAATTCGCGTTAGACCCGTTTAATAATTATGTTTAAATATGTGTTCAAATCGCGAAAGTTTTAAATGTTATAATATGTTGCAATCAACATTTATATTAGGATCGGTTTTTACTGAATCTTTCTGCGCACCCTACGTCATTAATTAGCTCGTTGATAAATTAAATGCCTAAGATTAATTCGCACGTACTTAAAGCCGAGCATTGGCAATCTTTTCATGAAGTTGAACAGAAGAGTCAATTCTTTATCCCAGAAAATAAATGAAGGTGGCGGTAGCATAAAAAGGATACAAATTGAAGCTTAATGTAATATAGTGAACATATGTTTAATCTTTTATTTATTTCCAGCTTGTGCACCAGCAAAAATGCTGAATGGTTCCCCGTTTCTTTTGTAGAAACGCGCCACACCAGTAATAGGTACACGCAATAATGTACCAGATATCGCATTCTCTGAGGTGAATTAGTGAACAAGAATGACAGACCCTGTTGCTTATTTGCTTATGTGCATATGACGAAGCGTGCGTTGCGGATAAGGTATTATGAATTGGATTATCTGATTTATTTTATGAATTGAGACAATAAAGATGATATGTTTGGTTTAAACATTCAAGTAACCCTGAATATTTTTGATACAAGCTTTTATCGCTAACTATGATTTGGAACCACAACACTGTATTGTCATACAACCTACATAAGCATGTGAAGTTTCAGCTTATTCGAATATCAGGAACTTAGCTTGCAAGCTTGCAAGATTTGACTATAGCAAACCAACAAACAAACAAACAAACAAACATATATTGCAAGTTTAAAATAAGCTTGTAAAATGCTTGTAAAATCATTAATTATATTTTTTCCCTCATGATAAATTGTCATTGTTTCAGAAATACATCATTCATTAGCAACAGTTGCAAAGTTTATCCTCAAAATGAGTAACGTTATGGCTCTTAGAGTATTAATTAGAGGCTTTGTTTAAAATAAATCAACGAGGCATTCATTGCTTGAGCCTCGTTGTAAATTTGAACCACTTTCATTGTTTTCTCAATTAGACCAAATAATATATTTTTAAAATAGCCAGTAAAACATAAACAATTAAATTGAAACAGATGAAATTGCTTACATATATTAACAGGATTTAGAACCCATTTGGCATGTGTAACTCCCTTATATTTATATGTAGGTAGTTCAAGCTATATTATTTTTTGCTAACGAAGAATATTTAATATTTTCAGTTTTCTTTAAACCCTGTGACAAAGAGTTTTACAACACAAAGAGTTTTTTGTTAACAAAAAATAATATAGTTTAAACTACCTACATATAAATATAAGGGAGTTACATATGCCAGGGGGACTTATAAAGAAACTCATTGACTAAAGAACTTACTTGTACTTCATCAGGAGAACCGTTCATATTATTATAAGTTCAAATTACATTTGACCTGATATCATACATTTTCATATCGGTGTGTGCCGATGGAAATATGTTAAAAGCAAAGTTTTATTGTCTAATTTAGTTTGCTTTCTCATTAAACTGCCATGTTTGGAAATTTGTGGGAAATCGCAGGAAGCCCCTGGTTATCCAAACACTTTGCTTGTGGGTAATAGTCGAGCTGGGAATTTAAACTGTTGCGTACTCAATGCTGTAGATATCAGATATACTTACTTATTAGTAATTAACCCTAAACCACCTACGAAAGGTCTCTCAGACCTTTGCAAATTAGCGAATAACTCAACGCGGGGACAACTTTTTACTTATGTAAAAATAAATATTTTGGCTATACCTTACTATGACTGTGCTTGGTATTAGTTAAAGATCACTTCACACAGAATATTGATAAGGTTTAATTCTATACAAATCTTCAGACATTACATCCGTTTTAATTCTTACCTAAATGACAAGTAATTTATGTCAAACATGGAACGACAAAGATAGAAATATATTTCTGTTCATCAAGTCGAACATAGTGTTGTTACTTTTCGTACCGATTTGCATTATACGACCAAGTTAAGTTACATACATTGGTAAGTGGTATTGGTAGTAATAAGTAATCAGATAAACTTCGTGTTTAGTGTAACTTTTAAATTGCGATGGCACACCGAATTTCAGTAATTATCAAACACCAAAAAGTGAATGAAATTTGTCTAACGAAGTATAAACGAAATATAATATGGAGTTAAACTAAGGAAAGTGTGCACAATGCCATGAAGAAATTGTACTGCGAAAATGCCATCACAAGTATAAATTTACATCTTTGTGCAGTTTTCTTAAGAGATCCAGTAAAAAGTTATAAAATACTAATCCAGCGCGCAAGGAATGCTTTTGCCCCGGCAACAAAACAGTTATTTTCCCAGTTTCCTCCGCACAAAGAGTTGCTTTGGCGTATAAACATCTCATTCTTTCCTATATTTAGTATCCGTTTGACCCTAATGGATCGATAACAGGAACCTCTCCACCTAGTTTTTGTTTACGACCGGTTTATGGCTGAGAAATGGGTTCCAGCTACGCTACAAAGTAACGGAAAGTGGCTCAAGTTCGTTGTGTACTCGTACTGTATGAAAACCGTGCGGCGCGTGCCATCGAATTCGACAACCGACTTTAAAAAGATGTTCATGTTTATCTGGAAGTATACTTACGAGTATAAGGATAAGGAGGGAGGATAAGGTGAGTTCATTGGACTTTGGTACTGATCTGATGAAATAGTCATGGCATTCGTGGCACACATCACATGTATGGTCAGTTTAACGTTTTTTGGGATACTAAACTCAAGTATTTAACTTTAAAAGCCACAAATTTCCCAATTGAAATTTGTTTCTTTATAAATATTTTATTTTATTTAATTTGTATTAGGTACTCTGAAGATCTATTTAGTATCTGTATTTTGTGAGGTCAAAAAACAACCTTTTGACACATTTCGATACCCAAATATAAAATTCTATTATAATATAGGTACATAGGTAAGTATTTTGCTTTTGCATTTTGTTATATCGTTCATAAATAAGTAATCGCTGCCATACGATAGCCTGACTACGAAGTTCGATAGAACCGATTACTTTTTTTGCAAGATATTTGTTTACTTGACCGTAAAAATTGGTTTAAGAAAAATATATTGCTTACCTCAATTGACTTGATAGTTTCTTGGATCCCCGCAGCATGGCTCAATTACCCAGAATCAAACGAAGACACACGTTTGTCCTTCACATTAGGTACTTCTCCTATTATAATATTATTGCTCGCATAGGAGAAACTGTAAATAACCTTAAATACCACATCTTCATAGTTTTATCCATTTATTGTGATTACCTATATAGGTAATATTATATAGTAATATCACAGTTGTTGAAGAAACTCAAGAAATCAATCACCAGCAAAACTAGCAATGTCATGTTGATGTTTAATAAAATTAAACTGTCATGTCGGTCGTAGAGATTGGTACTGATAAAAAGTTCGGTATCAAATTTTGACATTATCCCGGCTCCATGTTTGACGTCTTTAAGAAGACGAAGAAGTATAGAACATATCTCTGGATCACATGTCAGATTTATCATTTAGGTATCTAAAAATCCACCGGTATATTAAGTTGATAGTATTATCAACTTAATATACCGGTGGATTTAAGAAGACGAAGAAGTATAAAACATATCTCTGGATCACATGTCAGACTTATCATTTAGGTATCTAAAAATCCACCGGTATATTAAGTTGATAGTATTATCAACTTAATATACCGGTGGATTTTAGTCCTGAAAATACTAAGGACAATGTTGCTACTCAATAGTAAATGTATTTTAATGGTAGGAACGCAGTTCAATGTTCACTCTGAGAGCATTTTGAAACGAAACCAGGTCAGGCAGGACGACGTATGTTGTGAAGTGATATAAAGTAAACAATAGAATTGTTTCTCTTCTAACAGGGAAGGCTTACATATGTTTATTATTTCCAAAGGAAAAGCACAAATTAATGAGCCTACTACTACAAAAAAAATTACTAAAATAAAAATAAAAAATCGTACAAGAAGTGGCCACGTACGAGTACAATATGTTCAAAAATAGGTGTACTTACTTATTCAACTAACAAATATCTATATCGTAAATATAGGTGATGAAGATGTAGTAGCTACCAACTCAGTCATGGATAAACACAGCCCAGAGTCCTGCAGAGCGCTGCGCGGAACGACTGCTAACAGACGAGTCTGGTAGCAGTCGTGGAGCCGGAGGCGGAATATATACTGGCTTCATACACTTCCTTCGGCAAATATAAGTACTCTTTTGGACAAATCAACATTAACTTTAGCCACCTGTCTGCGAATGGGTACTAAAACAAATGAACCCCACCGATGTCGCTGTGCCGCCTTGGTCACCGAACGGTATCGCACGTGACGATGGCAAGTGCCCCGACGGGATGACACTCATTCCGTGGAAGCTGGCGAGGACGCCGTCCAACCTGCAGGCGACTTCCTCCAGAGCCGGTGCCGCAGCTATTACTGCAGATTTACACAAACGGCGAAGATATGCTGTCCTCGGCGAGGGTTACAACCGTTTTGCGTTGAAACCCTAGGGCCGTGGGAACCCAGTGCGAAAGCTCTCTATAAAGATATTGCCCGGCGCCTCATTGACACATCAGGTGATCAGAGGGCTGGCAGCTATTTTGGCAAGAGGATAAGTTTGGCTATCCAAAGAGGCAACGCTGCCAACCTTCTGGGCACCATAACACACGAGGGTGACCTGAGGGATATTTTTATTTCTATGTATTTGTTAAGTTTTAGTAGGTATAGTTTAGTTTTATTTAGTATAAGTTGATTTTGTTTAGTTTTATTTAGTATTAGTTTGATCCTATAATATTCTGTCTTTTTGTACCACTTTTGTTCCTTATATAGACAGAATATATATAAGGATTAAATATTTTATTCATCGTCTTCATACTCCTCATCGGGTAGCATGGTGGTAGAGTTGAAGATGGCCTTCACGATCGCCTTGACCGCTTTCCGTGCACCTTGCCGGAGCAGCGTCAGCTTAAACTGCATCAACACGATGAGGTAAGTCGACATAAAGGATATGTTCTGTGAACAAGTACTTATTGTTAAACAGTCGCCTGAGGGCCTGTCGCGACTTACTGACGAAACTTTGCCTCCCTGTGGCACTTGTAATGTCGTAAGCAAGTGTGACAGACGCAAAATTTAGTTTGTGGTTTGTGGTGGGCGGTGGGTAGGTGTGGTTTGTTGCTAAGACACAGAGCAAGTTTACAATGACAGGAGGGCTAGCATTATTGCCATTTTATCGACTATCATGCCATACGTCAGTTTCAAACTTCAAACTTTTTATTTGCTGAATATACGTAACATAATAGATCTTAAAGCTACAGAAGTTACAGTGCATTCGACCAAAGGCATGCAAAATTAAATACTTTCGCGTTTACATACTTGTTAGAACGTGACGGCATCGGTGATAGTCGATAATAGACTAGCAGAGCTGGTATGAACGCCTAGTTGATTGGCCCCTTTACCAATAATAGTACTTCATCTAAAATAGCAGTAACTAAATGTTGGCAGGGGCAATGATTTTACTTTCTCGTCATTGGCCATGCCAAACATTGTACTTTTACTTATGCCAATAATTGTACAAACAGATCTTCAAAAAAGCTGCTCGGCACATACTATCGTCAATAATAATAAACAAGTATAATTTACCCTGCTAGGTCACATTGTAAAATTGGTCTCACTCAACAACTTTTAACTACCTACCTACTACTTAGCTTAGCTACTTTTATAGGAAACTACCAAAATAGATATTTCGTACATTTTGACCGATCGGATATCGATGTTTCACATGGGACAGCCAAAATTTTATTTACAATTTTCACATCTGAATAAGTAGTGAACATTTTCAGTATTAGTTAGTAGGTAGATATAGTCAACCAATTTGAACCCTAGGCTACTCTAGGACTATGTCATAGTATAAATTTACTAAAACGGGGCTTAATCGTGTATAAACTTTGAAAACAAACCTCCGACGTTTCAAGGGCGACATTGCCCCCGTGGTCCCGGAGAGATTGATTGCAGTTGTGGTAGTTCCTACATCGGCCAAACGAAGCGTACCATGGCGGAAAGAGTGAAGGAACATATCGCAGCTGTCAGAAATCGCCAGGTACACAAGTCTGCGGTTGCCGAACATTTGTTAGATTCTGGACCAAACCATTGGATTGAGTTGCATAACCCTAAAATCCTTTCAACGGATCGTCGTTTCCATAGTAGGAAAGTACGGGAAGCCATTGAAATCAAGAAATACCCCAATTTCAATCGGGATGACGGTTTTAGAATCTCGTCTACATGGAATCCAGTCATTGATAAATGTAAGCGTAATCGAATATCACCTGCTCAAAAATCGGACATCGTGAGTGTAGTGTGTCGACAGAGTCACATCCCTAGTGCGCAAAATGTTCAAGTTGATAATCAAGACCAAGTGCGGGTAGTTCGTAAAACCCGCGCAGCTAGAAGATGTTGATGTCAACCTCAGCCAGTCTTTCTCCGGGACCACGGGGGCAATGTCGCCCTTGAAACGTCGGAGGTTTGTTTTCAAAGTTTATACACGATTAAGCCCCGTTTTAGTAAATTTATAATGTGTGAAAATCGTGAAAGTTTAAATAAGTGCTATGTCATAGTGACGCTATTAATCAGATTGTAAGAAATCTCTTACAGCTTGTCATTTTGACATGGTTCTGGAGTAACCTGGAGTTCTAATTGGCTGACTGCACATAGGTAGGTACACAGTCATCTTGCATTGATGAAAGATAACTTTTTTGTGTGGAGAGTTTTGTATATTGTGTATGTAGCGTGTAACCAATACGTTTGTTTCAAAAATATGATTAATAAACATCAGCAATGCGGTTGACATGCCTGGGTAATCCGTATCTCAAATGGCATTCATTATATTTTGCGCGCTTATGAAGCGGCGTTCCAAATGGTTTCGTATCTATATTTAAAAATATAAATAATATATGTTCACTGTTACCTAACTAAATTGAGAGCATGCAGCGTAGCAAGAAGATTTCCACGAACGGCAGAAATTAAAGTTTAATTCTGTGAAACTCTCGTGTATATAAAATCTACCACATTTTACGTACTTTTGTTTTTTTTTTGTGGAATAAAGCCAAAAAATGTATATGGTACAAACAAGAAGCAGTTCATTTTGAGAAATACATAGAAAGCCAAAGTATCAACTTTTTGAGAATTTAAATATCACATTGCTTATGCAAGCGTATGAACTACATATATTATGAAGTACGCATGCTTTTGAGGTTGTTAGAAATGTTAGTCGGTTACAAAATTTCGTCTTTAAATATTAAAAAGTTTTCGTATATAGCTTCTAGGTTTGAAAAACAACTTTCAATTTGAGCTAAAAATTAATTATGCCATTACTCGTAGTTATAGTAGTTTCTACGTAAGTACTAGTATGATTTTATTGTTTTCAGTTACGTAATCAACTTCTTCAACCGGTACCTTCTTACATGCCCGCGTGCGGTAATATTGCTATGTTTTATACCACGTCGATAGCAAATTAGCATACCTACGGCCCGCCTAATCGAAAGCAGTAACTGCAGCCTATGGACGCATGCAACTCCAGGGGTGTCGCATGTGCGTTGTCGACCCATTAAAATTATGTACACTCCTTTTTTGAAGAACCCCATTTTGTATAATCCTTTGGGAAAACCACGGCAGGGAGCTTATTCCACAGCCGGAGCGTCGTCCACGGGAGGAAATTGCTTTAAGACCGCACAGTGCGCGACCATTTAGTTTGCAATGTGTACTATAGGCCCAATTGAATCCTCACCCACCATAGAACTGTATCACAGTAACGTCATGTATGATTTTACTTAGCATTTTGTTAATAGTATTCTCAAATTCAATTGTAACGTTAGTTTTAATTACCTAGCTCTTAAACGCACTAACATATAATATATTATTTTGTTAAGCGCACTCGTAGAGGCCAAGATACAGGCTCAGCCTAGTTTGGTCTCTGTCGGATAACCTCGTACCATGTAGTTTTATTTTTGTTTAATAAACGAATTTGAATTTGAATTTGAATTTGAATTTGAATTTGAATTTGACTTTAGATGTCAATATGACACAATTCCATGGTGGGTCAGGATTTAATTGGGCCGATAGCACATCGACAACGCGCTAGGGGCTCATGACGGGGCGGTGCGATGATGAAAAGTGGATGTTGGCATCACGTCAAACAATTCTTCAGAACACAACCCATGGTACGGGCGAATTAATATAGGTACCTATTAAAATCAAATATTAAGGTAAGTCACATTAAGGGTGACAAAAATAATTCTTCCAAAATATGTAGCTCATTAACCTAATGCACGTTTTCAGTGTCTACTCGTACTTTAAGTAGTGTCAGCAGGTCCAAAGACTAAAAAAATCTTTGAGACAGAAGAGGGTCCGACCGAATAATACATTTTCATTTAGTTAAGGGCTACAGAAGTCCGAGGCTTCTAATGTTGTGTTAGCCGCCAAAAACTGCATACTTTCTTACATCCACGTGGCCCTAGATTAAATGCACTCAAGATTCCTAGTCTAAATTCTAGAAATACACAGTCACAGTCACCGCACTAAAAAACTCCCCGATTTAAGTTAACAAAACCGCCCAGGTTTATACTAAGCTAGACGACTGTTATAAAAAATATATAAAAAAATATTCAATAGGTATTTTTTCTTTTGTTTGTCAAATGAAAATGTCGGAAATACAGTGTATTAAACTTTCGCGTGACGTCACAACGAGGTAAAATTCTTGCCTTATCGTGACGTGAGGAAGTGACCAGCCCACACCCCGGAACTTTGATGCTATTCATCTTCGTCAGTTTCTTAAAAAAGGGAAAAATACGTGTCTAATAATTTTAGATAACCTAACTGAAGGACTAAATAGAATAATAGTTTTTCAACCTAATCGTCATCCCTATTGGCAATTAAAGAGTTAAGGGGATTGCCAATCTCGCGCTGTGTACTGTGGTCGATGGCTCCGAGGAAAAACATGAAGTTACAAATTCTACGATAGTTACCGAAGAACAAGCTTTCAACTTCTATCCATCAATCAAGACCGCACACATACAAGCACTCAGCTCGAACGCAAAGAATGGCCTCCAATCTTGCGACCATGGGAAGCCTAATAGATTAACCCAATAGATGAAGTCAGTAGAAGTCCGGATTCGAGTGTGAAAGGTAGCCGCCAAAAAGAGCGTTCATTCACATCACCCCAAGTGTGTACGATTGCTGATAATGTCATTAACAAAATCAAACATCACAGTGAAACTTACCGCAGTAAACAACTCCCGGTTGATGTTAGTGAAACCGTCCAGGTTCATGATGGGTGGGTTCTTAGCAATGGCCACTAGAAACATTTCCACCTCGCGCTGTGTGCTGTGGTCTATAGCTCCGAGGTTCACGTTGAGGAGCCGCACTTGAAACTCATGGCCCACCTTAAAAATAGTTTTGTTTTACTGTACTACTTCGAAATAGGTGAACCATTTGTAAATGGCTCCTTCTTAAAGCACCTAAACGCAAACAGATGCAACGCATATTAAAATCTGCTATACTTAGAGTTTGTCATTTCATCAAAGTTCGACATTTTTCGGATCAATCTGTGATCTTTAGTCATGATAATAACATGAGCTTGCAACGGGTGTTTTTCGCGTTACAAAATTAAATTAAATAATAAATAAATAAATTATTATGGGACAATCTTACACAAATCGACCTAGTCCCACGGTATATAAGCTCAATAAAGCTTTTTTGTGGGTACTAGACGACGATACATATAATAGATAGATACAAATAAATACTTAAATACATAGAAAACATCCATAACTCAGGAACAAATATTCGTGATAAACACACAAATAAATGCCCTGACCAGGATTCGAACCCGGGACCTCCTGCTTCGTAGGCAGGGTCACTACCAACTAGGCTAGGAGGCCGGTAAACAAAACATTTGTTTAAGTTATATTGTGTTTATTGTAACAATCTGACACAGCCTGGGTAGTCCTTGCTGAGACCCGGTTCTAATTACCTTTGCCTTTGAATACGTAATAGTTATGAACATTGCAAAATTGTTACCTACCTTTGTGATAAAGAGACTTATTACGAGGCCATCCCTTTGTTAGAAATAAATAGCAAAACGGTGTTATTCAAGTCACGTTGAGAGAAACTAGTTTAACAAAAGAATATTGAAATAAATACTGAAGAAGTGAAGACAAGTAAGTTAATTGCCAGGTTCTGTTTTATTAGTTTTCCTTTAAAGTCAAACGCTTTTGACAATATAAAATGGCTCAAGTGTGTAATTATTTTACAATCTCCATGTTACGTGACAAATATTTTTCAAAACTTATTTAAATTTTACTTGCACTGCGTTAATCTATTATTAGTATTCGAAGCAGAAGATTTCCAAAAAAAATATCAACATCAACTGTCTGAGTAGTAGCTAGTAATATTGTGCTGTGTTGAATAGTTTTATATTACCTACGCACAAGTTTGTTTTTTGCAGTAACTAAATTTTGCGTAAGTATAATAGGTACTTTTTTAAATATAATTATAGCCTATTTAGGTGTCCCACTACTGGGCAAAGGTCTCCCCTCTTCTTCTCCATTCGGTCCTATTATCTGCTGTTTGCCACCAATCTGCGCAGAACGCGTCCGGGTCGTTTCGCCATCTTATCTTTGGCCTGCCTCTTCTACGGCAAGTATAATACAAATACTTTAAATGATTGAAGGCTAACCATTTTTTTATGCAGAAACGTCTGCGAACGATTTCATATTCCATAGAATGGAAAAAGTCATGACGTCGGGCGAGACTTGAACTCACGACTCTGGGATATATGCCCATGTATACCAACTCAGCTACCGAGACAACCCGGTGGCCCCGAATTTATCCAACATATCGCATATACCCGCTCTTACGCGCCTTACAGTCCGCGATTTCGAGTTTCTCCCGAGGCCATGAGTTTTTCCTCTTTCTTTCTTACACCCAAAAATATTTCATAAACTATTCTACTATCTCACCCACTATATATAGTCCAGCAGTGGGCAGCTCGGTATAATATTCTAAAATTACGGTTTATAATAACTTATTTTTAGTCACTACTCTAGTCGTATTTACCTTCCTCGACGCATGATACGCCTCGTTGCATATAATGAACAACAAAGTCATGCAATAGCCGACAATAACAAACAACCCCATCTCCTTGTAGCTCAAGCCGTGCTCCAATATCTCAGACAGCGCGCCGTACAACGAAATGGTGGTCGTAAAAAATATGACCATGCAGTAGATACCGTACATGTTTGAGTACGCCCGACCTGTGAACAAGATTTCACATAATTTTGTGGTTATATTCGGAAGATATGGGAAATAAATATTACAGGAAATTCTTACACAAATTGACTAAGTCCCGTAGTAAGATAAATAAGGCTTGTGTTACGGATACTCAGACAACGATACCTATGTATAATATACAAATACATAAATACATAGAAAATTTCCATGACTCAGGAACAAATATCTGTGTTCATCACACAAATAAATGCCCTTACCGGGATTCGAACCCATGACCATCGGCTTAGCAGGCAGGGTCACTACCAACTACGCCAACCGGTCGTCAAAAGGGTTTGTTAAGTAACTTTGTATAAATTTTTGCTACAGTTAGGAATATTTGGTTTGCAATGCTAGGATATAAAATAAATTCGTTGAGAGTTTGACTACAGGCGTTTAAGCGATAAAACTGCCTGTTGTACCCCTTCTTTTGTTCGCTGTATCCACTCAATCCACTGTATTGAGTTCTTTTGAGGTATGCAATAAAGAGTATTTGTATTGTAATGTATTGTATTTTACAGGACAAAGCGCGTTAAATAAATCACTGTAAGTACTCGTACGTGGTGCTGAATGTGTACTATATACCTACACCCTGCGATCGTACTATATTTGAATTGCACACGATTCTCCGTCTTAAATAAAACAATAATTGTAATTATAAAGGATAACTTACACTAGGGCGGGACTGGACGGGACGGTGCGGGACGATCTGTCAATCCTTATAAAAAGAATCACGTGGGGGCTTACTCTACTATGGGACAGGGACCGAATTAAACAGCTGATGGCGTATGACTAATTTATTCAATATCATGCATATATCTTGAGGTACCTTACTGTTTGTCATTTTCACATGGTTCTAGAGTGGCCTAGGGTTCCAATTGCTTGACTGTACTTATAATTTTAAATAACAATAAAAGCCTTCGCGTAGTAACCGACCTGCAGGCTTTATTCGTAGCAGTTTTAAGGCACGACATAATCATCTACCCTCCTCCGGCTCCTTTCTAAATATGTAACACATATAACATCAAAGCTCGCCATTCTTAAGTATGTACATCTCAAAACTCGTATTAACTAACTTAAACAAAAAATGCCTCTATCCCGCGCCAAGCTTCAGATTAGTTGCTAACTTGTTTAAGATGGGCCAGATGACGCGAATGGCTTATTGCATGCCACCTGCCACAAATCGCCTTGCCACTTTATCTTCTAGATTACGTTTCATGAGGGATTTTGATGCCCGCCATTTGTTCGCCTTATCTCTTATTCATGGAAATTAAGAGTTTGAATTATAGTTTAAAGAAAAGTCGTTTTAACTTTTTTCATTTTCGTAAGTGCCACCGAAACATTAAAAGGGTCACAATTTACTACACAATCATGTATCAAAAGTAGTTTCTAAGGATGACTCACACTAGGATGGGACGGGACGGGACGGGGCGATCTGTCAATTTTTATAGAAAGAATCACGTGATAGCTCGGAGCCCTCGGATGTCACGTAACGTTTTCTATACAAACTGACAGACTATCGTCTCGTCCCGCCCCGTCCCGTCTCGTCCTAGTGTGAGTCATCCTTAATTCATAGGAAATTCTCTGAACTAAATGGATCAGACTCTGAATAGTCTATCAGTAAAAAACCGAAATTCAAAATTTGTATGGGTCGGCCCTTAGCCATACAAGTATTGAATTTTCGCGCGCTTTTCTACTACACTACATCTTATCAAACCGCGTTTCATGCGGTTCCATAAGATGAAGTTGTTGGCACGGGAAAAATGTTACGTGCCACGCAAGATCCGCGAGGCCATTGAAATCGGACTCTGCCACCGGCTTGGAAACCAGTGCTTCCTAGACGGAACGTGAATTTGTGTGGTGACGATTTAGTAGACACGGTTAGTTTGGTGTGCTTCCCGTTGATCCCTTCAGACGATCCGACAATTCAGACTCCCGCAACGACGGCGCCAGATTGCTCGAATCAGCCTTCTTCGACGCGCGCGACTCGTTAGCTACGCCGGTCTCGAGCAGTGATGCCCGAGCCGCGAAGGTGACAACACCAATCTGTCTGTCCGATGATGACTGCCCGATGCAGTAGAAATATGTCACGTCTATTGTGATAAAAAGATGTGAGTGTTAACCGTTGCAATTTAAGGTAAGATCAAGTATATACCCTTGAGATTTAATGAAATAATTTAAAAAAACATGTTGTATTTAAATGTCTAGTTACCAAATCCTTCCTCACTCATGTAGAATACTCCGTAAACGGTAACATTTTGTTGGTACTAAATTTCCATCAAAGGGGAAAGGGTCGAAATGCACCAAGCAACAGGTTAACGGAGATATCAGACGAGAACGTATCGCTACCCGGCACTGGAAGGGAAGGAAGCTTTGCCGATAAACTGTAGAATGTGGTTATAAATTGCATATTTAGAAGTTTTTTTTTAAAGCAGATAGGAAAACTGAATTTCAATTTAAATTTTAAACATACCCACATGCGATGCGATGAAAATTAAAATAATACCCATGAGTGTGCAAACAATTGTGAAATTAAAAAAACATATTCGTACTTCGTACACACTAATGCAGGAGATAATATTTCAAATAACTCAATAAAAAACACTGTCAATAGCGAAGTGACATAGCGGGGTTGCGTTGTTTAGTCCATCGTGGCCTTATACCCCTTAGCCAAAAGTCCGCACTCGTATTGGTGATCAGGATACTAAGTTAGCATAGTCTACTTCAAGTTCAGCCCTTAAAATTATAACCACAAAAAAATGATCGTTTTCTTATTGTATTCAGTTAAGGTACTGTAGGACCTACAGTAAAAATTAAAAATGTCAAACCTTGTACCTATACACTTGAATATGCAGGAAAACAGGAGCAATATGTGTAACTGTAAACGAATAGACCTTACTGTAAGCAATAATTAAATTATGTTAAAGTGAACAACAAATAAAGAATTTAAATAATATTTAAAACGGGTCACTCACGTAATTTAGTCGATTTTCGCTCGACATGTTTCGTTCTTTACGAAGAACGTCATCAGGACTGTGTGAACGTGCCCTTAGCGAGTGACGTAGTGAGTGTTGTTTGCAACCCGGTTGGCAAAAGCGATGATAATGAGAACGAGGGTAGATCGTCCGCCGTGTCGCCCCCCGCGCCGCTCCCACCGCCAGCTGCAAGTACCAGAGCAGATAGGGCATTAGCCCGCAGTGTACGACTTGCCTCTGTCGCGAGTGGGCGCTCCTGATGACGTTCTTCGTAAAGAACGAAACATGTCGAGCGAAAATCGACTAAATTACGTGAGTGACCCGTTTTAAATATTATTTAATATGTTCGAGTCTCACGAGAGTTTTATAGTTAAAATAAAGAATTTAATTCAATTGAATTGAAGAGGGAGTTAAACAGCGAAATTTCGATTTTCATTGTTCGCAATCTGTTAACGTTTATACGTACCCAACTGCTGCATCATGTGTGACAAGTCGACCCAGAGATGGCGATACTGAGCAAGCATTAAAGCAGGATGCTCGGCCTCCAGAGCTTTATGTAAGTTTTTTGCGAGCCCTTTAGATGCTGTTCCGAATGCGTTACAATTTATGTACCTGAATAAGACAAGTATTACTTATTAATAGCGAATGCATACGGTATAAAATACCTATTCTAACTATAGAGAAAAGAATATGAGACAAAAATAGTAGACAATAAGCTTTCTGGATTTAGAAGCGACTACAAATACTGATTATTAAAAATGTATGCTCCAACTTTTCCGTCACTTTGGCATCGCAAGCACCCAAGTAGTATGCAGAATACAATAAGACAGACAATCTAAGCTATGCTTTAAAATTATTGCGGAAACCCTAGGTAGGTAGACAAGTTTCTGTTTTAATTTCTGTAATAAAAAACTAGATTCTTAACTAACTTGGTTTGCAAAATGAAACAAATACATATTCTGCACGTTAAACAAATTATTATAAGGCCCTGCAGTTCCGTTGGGAATAGAAATACAACATCGACTTACCACAGTGAACAAAACCCATCCAACATTGCTATGATATGGTAATAAGCTAAAGAGTGCCACAACTCGAAATCATCCTGTAAATAGTGTTGGGACAATATGACGGCGAAGCTCAGACCCCATGAGAAGAAGCATAAGCCCCAGGTCAAGGAGTACAGATTAGGGAACACTATTGGGGTTCCGGTGATCTTCAAGTATTTAAGCTGGAAGCAAATGGCTATAATGAGACGGGTAAAAATATAAATGTATATTTAAAAATATACAAGTATTTAAAGGTACATTATGCGTATACTGTAGCTACAATAAAAATATATGAGTTTGACCTTTTCCACGCAAAATACTTATAAACCTTATATACCTAGACACCGCAGGGTCAATGCCAAAGATCGATTAATTGGTCACATGTGACAGAGCTACATAGACCTTCATGAACACTCATAAAGTTCAACTTCAGTTTTGACACTTCGGTGACGTGGTGTCTGAGTGAGTTGGTATTTAAAATGGCGTCCAAAAGGTTAACAACAGAGCACTTATGTACAGATTATAGATTCTTATATTCAGAGGACTCGAGATTGAGGTGGGGGTCAATTATAATACGTAGAATTGTCAAATATGAATTAAATCATTTATTAAATATTATAAATGTTTTGATTAATGTTTTTTAAGTAGTCACACGACTATAAATATAAATTAAAAATTGAAAGAGATGTCATGTACTACAGAAAAAGTGACCAAGGCCCCCAGTGCAGTGGGATCGAACCAGCGACCTCCTGCTTTTATGGCAGACGCCCTTACCACTAGGCCACCCGACCACGGTGACCAGAGTCCGAAACTTAAATGCAATCCTTTCTTGTTTTTGAAACGCTTAAGGTACGTTCACGCCATCTTACGGCTAGTGCTGTCCTTCTAGATAATCTTAGGTTAGGTTAGGGCGTCTGCCGCGAAAGCAAGAGGTCGCTGGTTCGATCCCAGCCCTGGACACTGGGGGCCTTAGTCACTTTTTCTGTCGTATATGACATCTCTTTCAATTTATAATATAATACGTAAAGTTTAGCATAAGTTTTTCATATTTAACCTGATAATGAGTCCACATGTTTTTAAATATGGCGACCTGTGGGCCGTGCCGCCATGATGCGATGGGTAAAAGAAAGTGCGGGATGAGAATGCTCAGAAAGATAATGTTGTAGATGACCTCGTCAAACCGCTTATTCGAACTTTTTTGAAAATTTTCGTAACGCTCTTTTCCAACTGAAAATGTTGCAAAGTCTTTTTAGGTGGTACAAAATATTTGTCAGATTAATAGATAATAATCAAAGCAATAATGCATTTACAATAACTTATAGAAAACAAATACCTAAATACTTTATTTTTGTGCACTAAATTTCTAAGCTCCATTTTATCTTATGAACTTATTTATTTTTCTATAACACAAAGTCGTTATCATTGTATCTTAGTAGTATGAGTAGCTAGTGTGTTCACTTTTTCAGGTAAAACCGATAAATACTTAGACTTTCTGTGATATAGGATTGGGAGCTAAAACGTTGGTTGATGGAACTCGGTCTGCTCGCACTGTTGTCATAATTTTATAGGGAGCAAAGTAAATTAAATTACATTTACCTTTTACTACGATGATAGATTCAAGAGACCAAACTAGATATGCCCAAAATGTCGCTTTTGAAATCCAATTGTAGGTAGTTCGCTTGGTTGTCTGAGCATCTATCAAAATGAAGGAATAACTCTTGAAACAAAATTACCTTTTTTATGTTTTACAGAATTTTTTTGAAATATCTTTAAGTACCTATATTTTTTTAAGTAAGTGGTTTATACTTTCATAACCAACTAAAGTATAGTCAGAACATAAGTCTTAAAAATAGTACTTGAGAGTCGATGCTTTAGGAAGAAAATCTTCCATCGATATGCAAAAAATTCGAAAATATCAAAGTTGTCTGAAAGTTACCACACTACCGTAAAGTCCCAATTTTAAGATATGCCTTAATGATTTAAACATAAAATTTATTTAGTTCATACCAATATTTTTTTAGATCTTTTATGCAAATATAATATAAATATGCCTTAAAATCTTACCCTTAGGTACCCTCATAATGGGCATGACGCCCATGATTTGAAACAGAACCAGCAGACTCTTGGTGGTAATATAGAAACTGTCATGTTTGTCCAGGAGCTGCCCGTCTTGTGCAGTGATCTGGAGACCCGGTAGCTGGGCAGTCTCCTTGGGCCCTGAACATTCCATAAGCAATATTGAGACACAAATAGCTACTATTTATAGACTAGCATAGCATTACCGAGAACTTTCTGAAATTGCGAATCTTCTTATACTCGTACTAAGAAACTTGTATATGAAATTGTCAACACCTGACTAGAGGCATTTTGGAAAATTCCCTGACCACATTGAGTGCCGGGAACTCGCTAGGGGAGTTCTCTGTGGGTGGTCGCTTTCGGTCGGATAACGGCGGAATCGGCTACGATCGTAGCGCGTAGCACTCATTGGCACGCAATGTGTTATAAAGCCTTGAATGATGGAGTTTTACTGCATTTTGAAATATATTCTGCAACCTATAACTTTCTCCTATAGGTAAGTCATAAATAGTCATAATATATTGTCAAACAAGATACGGCCCAGATCCATTGAACGTTCAAATAACGATATAAATACGGTGCTTAAAGTACATTTTTTCATCATCGTCTTTAGTTGTTTTAGAGTCCCTTGTTCCTATAGAACTGGCGGCAACTGTTCAAGCATAAATTACCAACAACAACGGCTTCCTAGCCTAGTTAGTAGTGACCCTACCTACGAAGCAGGAGGTCCCGGGTTCGAATCCTGGTCAGGGCATTTATTTGTGTGCTTATCGCGTTTCTTGTTTCTGAGTCATGGACCTTTATATGTATATACCTTAGTATTTATGTATTTCAGTATGCCTTATCGTCGTCTAGTAGCTTTGCTTAGTTTGAGGCTAGGTCGATGTATATAAGAATTATAAGATTGTCCCAAGCATAAAAAAAAGATTAAAACCTTACCTTCAATCTCTTGCCCATTTTTTCCGTACATATCCCTCTTCCTGATTTGCTCATTTTGGTTTGGATTAAATATTTTGAATCTTGGATTATCATTCTCCATCCTTTTGTTTCGGAATTCCGATTCTCTGAGGCTTGGGGGTGGCTCTTTACAACCGTCCGCCGCTGCGGGCCCTGAAAGCTGTAGTAACAAAATACACCATAATCAATCATAAGTAATCCACCCGTCTCGCGTTACTTGGTTATGCGCATTTGATTCTTAAAAACTGTGGAGTCGCTTGGAGTAGTATTGCTTAAAATTATTTCTCTTCTTTTATATTTTCTACTTTCTTTAACAACTTTCAGGACGCAGGAGTATCTACACCATGCAGAAGCATTCCAAGATAGAAAAACTATTATGCAACATCTGTTCAAGTGGGTATGAGTTTTTTATGAATAAATACTTAATGGAGATTTACTCAGTGTAGTAAGTAATACAGGTATTATACGAGTATTCACTGCGAAAATCTAAAAAAATATTTGAGATCATTTTAGACTCATAATGGCAATAGACTTTTTCTACTTCACAACAAGCAAGCGAAGCGAGTGAGTTCTCTTAACCTACTTGGACAATCTGCCGTTTGTATGTTTGTTCGACGATAACTCGAGTATCGTTGATCAGATTGTAGTGATATTATTTGGCAGGTCGTTAGATGAGATACATAATATTTAAGTTCCAATATGAATCAAATCGGTCAACAGGGTGCATGTTCGGGCCAACTATCAGCCAAAATGTCATTTTTCTCATAACGACAAAAAGCGTGCATTACAAGCCGCTCCATAGCTCTGTTCCCAGCCACCTCGACAGCCGTGCGCCAATGACGCGCTCGGCGCCCATTAATTCATATTTCACGCTAATGGCGACTTCTGAAACACTTAACGACTAACTGAGACGTTACCGCGGCCTCGATGCATGCGTAATGGTGGACTTTGGGTGTTTAGCTGGCAATCAAGTCAAATTAGCTATGGTCTAGTTAGTAAAACGTTTTCAAAACATGACCATTACTTTCTTTTATCTATTTTTTTGGTTAACAAAAATTATTTTTTAACTAAGTGCTTACCTATTTTGAACCTTAAATGCTGTTAGATTTATATTTAATAAGCAACTATCTGTAGGTATACTAAGTGCTTAGTGGTAGGTAAACGATGCAGAGTGAGAACTTGACAATATCAACCCCACAGAGCATTAAAAAAACTTAATTAACTATTTTGTGCGAAACAGCCGGAAATTAAAATTAAAGCTAATATTTTATAAAATTATTATTCTTAATCGATTTTGGTCATTTCAATGTCGTTAAATTTATAGTCTGACAAGCCAACTATCGCAGTGACAGTAGGACAAAAAAACCATATCCATCCCTTTTTTAAAGACAGTATGATGCTCTCTTACCTACTGTTCCTGTGTTCGATTGCTTGTCAGACTATAAATTTGACGACATTGAAATGACAAAAATCGGTTCAGTTATTGAGAAGCTTTGTGTGATCTTTGGGGCATAGGTATATAACCCTTCAGTTTTGACTTAACCGCATTTGGATATGTGTGGATTTTGAGCTTCACTGTAATTGTGTTATTATTTATCTGATCAAAATGTTATTATCTAACTATTGTTAACAACTAAAATAAAATCACTGGTACAGACTGAAACATTGTTTTGACAGTTTGGCAGCACAAAGAGATTAAAATTTAATTAAAATTGTGCAACTGTCATTTCAATTTAATGTATTCATGTATTAAAACAATTGTTGTCAGTAATATACGTTGTATGTATAACGTAAATAACTTTTGGGTCGTTCTACATTTTTTCATGCATTTAGATTCTACATAAACTCAAGCTTGTATTCCCAAAAACGGCAGGCAGAGTAGTACAGTCGAAGTCAAAGATTTGTTTAGACTTTAACACTGTAACAATTTGTTAAGCACATTGTTATAAGGTGCAAAAGTGTATACATCTCTATGACGTCGACTGTACATGAAACATGACGACGACGACTATTTACTGTACAAACAGTAGAGTAGTAGTTACAGTAGAGTGTTCACTTTAGGGAGTACTACGATTAAATTGTTTTGTCCTGTAATACGGCCCGCGCGGGGCCCGCGCGGTATATTGCTTGTTTAAGTGTAGTTATATAACAGGGTTACTAATGAAATGTGTAAAATCCTAAATCAGCCATTTTTCATAGTCATAACATATTCGATACAAAAGAAGAACAACCCTTTTACTGATTTAAACCTTTACGGCTCATGATTACAAACCATTCAGATTGGTTTGTCCAATCGTGATATCAGTCAAACATTTCATTTAAACCTGGCCAATTCATAAACAAATCCAATTCCACATACTTTTATCTTCCACTTTGTCCGTGTTTCAGAATCAATTTGCGCGATAAACACTACATGATGATAAATACATGTTTAAGGCTAATTTAAGTTGGTAAAACAGGCCAAGAACATGTCGGGCCATGCTCAATATAAGGTTCCGTAGGTAGAAATCCGTCGAGTATAAAATTGAAGCGGGTCGAAAGTGTATGTTAAGTTTCAAAAATTAAAGATCTTTTATTTTTGGACTCATGATTCAAGGAGAGCGCGTCTCCCACTTTTATTCTTGCAGAGCGACTGTTTCCAAAAATATTTACTTTGCATTAATTATTTGCTAATATTTTTTTGGGCTTTGCCTGAAATAAATGCTTCATTCATTCATTAATATATCTAGTTTAAAAAGTTATCCTTTTTGAAATTTGACTACGACACCCTTATACGCTCAGATTGAAGCAGAAAAAAATCCTACCTGATTTATTTAAAAATTAGAAATAATCAATGTCCCGTAAAACCTATTATTTATGGTACTAAAACAAATTAAAAAAAAACATTTGGTCCCAAATTGCATTTTTACCATAGCGCTAAGGCGTGCGACTTTCAATCCGATACCAATTCATTTTTCGGAACTTATGTACGAACTATCATTTGATATTTTACTAATCGCTTTTTGGTGTAGGAAAACATCGTGAGAAACCTGGGCGAATCCCAATGAGGCTTAGTTTACCCTCCGGGTTAGAAGGTCAGATGGCAGCCGCTTTCGTTAAACTAACGCCTACGCCAAATCATGGGATTAGTTGCCAAAGCGGACCCCTGGCTCTCCGAGCCGTGGCATAAGCCGGGAAAACGCTAGGAAGAAAAGAGGAGATCCTAGCTGACTACGGAACCCTAAAAAGCGGAAAGCCTTAATCAAGTCTGTTTGAAAATGCTAAATTGAATATAAATTGACGTAAACGTGTTTGATCATCTGCTTGCCGGTTGCTTAATTTGAAATGTTGCGCTTGGCACTTTGATTCGTACTCTTCCTCCTAAAATAAAAAATAAACCGTTGAAAAAGAGACTTGATTCCGGAACTGATATTTATCACGATAATGAAACTAATTAAACGTAAATTAAGGTATAAGGGACTTTTGGACCAGGCATGGCACAGAATGGGCTTTAGTTTAGTTTTTAGTTGTGATGATATTCGGTAATTTAATTGATTGGATTTTTGGTAGTCGATGGTTTTTGTAGATAGATTATGTAATTTGTTAATGTTTAATTGAATATTTTGAAGACTTGTAATGTTTAGAATATTTTATTTTAAGTGAATTGTATAGCCCTGACAATGTATGATTGTTAATAAATACATATTTTGGGAAATTATTATATATATTAAAATTAAGGTATTATTTTTATCTTGTATTGTCTTTTTTGTACCTTTATTATAAAGTTAGAAAATTCTATATTAAAATGTTGAAATACCTAAAATATTTTAGGAATTATAAACGGAACGGGACGGGACGGGACAAGGCAGGATGGGACGATCTATCAATTTCTATAGAAATAATTACGTGATAGCTCGGAGCCCTCGAATTACACGTGACGTTTTCTATAGAAACTGATAGGTCGTCCCGTCCCGCCCCGTTCCGTCCCGTTCTAGTGCGAGTCATCCATTAGTATTTTAAAGATCTCTTGCCACATGCTAAAATGGAGCCCGGGGCTTACCGGGGGAACCCTCAAGAGAGCTGTGATCTACATACATTAAGTATAAGCCGTACGCATTCAACAAGTAGCAGTAAGCAATCATCAAGAACAGACGACCTGGGTGCGAAGACAACATGCAACACTTTGTCGCACTTTTAAGGAAGATTGATAGAAAAAGATAACTACGCTACGCTGTGGAGCGTAAACGATTGGCATCTTGTCTTCTCACCCTTGGCCTATATCACGAAAATCGAACGATTGCGAATTTATATCTACATCTTTATCACACTTGCTTATTGGAGTGACAAAGAGGTATTCCCGTCAATGCCAATTTTCGATATTCGTGGTATGTAGGCATGCTGGTTAGATTTGCAGTCGCTGAATACGGGTTGCTTCTCTCCAGCTAATTTGGAATAATCAGGAGATCTGTGTTCAGAAAGTCCACGACGTTCAGAGGCTGTAATTATGATAATGGTAATGAATTCAAACACCGGATGGAGGGGTGAAAATCTGTATTGACGTTTAATACAAGTCGAGTTCCCCGTCAACCAGTTTTAAGGTTTGCTCTTCGTTGTGATACATACCGTATACTTACATATACAAATACAAATACATGCTACCTACCTACTTATACTTATCCGATCTCGATGAAGCGTACATCCGATCAGGCTGGGTACCCCAGACCAAAGTGGAATCCGCCATTCATTTAAACCGCTTAATTAATATTTACGCTGTTATTGTGCTCTTTAATAACGTTGTCAGATGCTTTTGTGAGCTGATCGCATTATGCAAATAACAGTGTAGCGTGACACCGCTTATTTATTGCATTCTGGATTAATCCGCCTTATATATTTATTACGTCTTCAGTCACGTGCGGGAGGAAATAAAATGGGATATTCTGGTAGCTGAAGCAAGACTTTAACAAAAACGCAGGGATTTGTATGGACCGACGACATCTAAACTTGACACAGTACCTATTTGCATCTTCAGTTCCATAAAGGGGCATAATTCACACAGTCAGGTTGCTGGTAATGGGGTACATAAAGCTTTGATTTAGAATAAGTATCGGGAATATGTAACAGTACCTAAATGTTGTTACCAAAACTAAATTTCATTTCTAATTAGTAGGGTTAGGGTTCTGGTGGCAATTTACCACAAGTAATACAGTGGAGTCACCATTGTATGTTTTTTTATTTAAATAAACGTATATTTGAATTACAAAATCATATTAAGTAGATTTTGTAATATTACATTTAAATAAATTTTACTTGTTTAGTTGACCCTGACTGAAGTCACTGCAAATATTTATTTTCTTCTTTATTTTATTACTCTGTCAATTTAGATGTCAATTTCCGTCAATGTTGTTAGGTTATAATTTCTTTATTGCACAGTACCTACTAATAAAATCAAACAAGAATTAATATTGAAGTAGTAAGAGAGGGTATTCCGAATGAATATTATATGTACTGATACAAAAACTGAAATATCAGTAATATACCGAAATTTATTACAATGGAAAATTAATCAAGATCTTGAATAGGTACAACATTATACATTTTATCAATTATTTGTTTGAAACCAATAATAGTTATTTATTATACAAGGGGGCAAAGTTGTTGTTTAACTCTCGGGCTTATATTGAGACCCGCGCAAGCGAAAGATTCCAAAATTGAACCACCAGCGTAGCGAGTGTAGCGAGTGGTTCAATAACTGGAATCTTGAGCTTTACGAGGGTCTCAAGGCACGAGAGTTAAACAAACTTTGCCGCCGAGTGTAATACAACATTTTTCCCCTCACTATTGCGAGGAAAATACAGACTACATACGATTATAAATCTTATCCACATGTAAGTTATCTTGACGAAACCATCAAAAATCAATTTCAAAATTTGTCATAGAGTAAGTACACCAAACATCCCAACTCTACTAATTAGACAACACTTTTCACATGATGTGAAACTTATTTCAACGCTTTTGTTGCTTTACTATAATCGACGCGTTCAAAAGCAATCTACAGTTCGTGATAAAGATTTGTATAACCTCTAAGATAACAAAAATGGCCATAAAAACATTTCACATGATGACCTCTGAAAAATTAACTTTAAATAGGTTTTTTTTAAATCAAATTTGTTCTACTGAAGCATTATAAAAATCCGCGCCGGCACATTACCCCACATCTAACCCCTGACGTAATTTTTCAACACTCATACGTGAGTATTTTGTATACGGGGTGAACTCCGTGGCGAGACAAAATTCTTTTATTTTATCCTTATTCCGCGTCGTTGATGTTAAACTTTTGTATCTTGGGACAAATCTTAAGCTACAGTAATTGGACTGGACTATAAAATAAACAAAGATGAGTGCGCCGTAGTCAAATTGTTTATGTCTCTTGGCATAGCTAAGCGTAATCTCTAGCTTGTTAGCATACTGACTGAGTTATGTCGCATGCCAGGCTAATAGGCAAGGAACCGCAGACCACATAGACGCCGCAAACATGCTCAATAGTATGGGGACCGAGCGTGTCAATTAATTGATGCCTATGACGTCACGCAAGCGCTTTAGTGATGTGCAACGCTACCGCCATGTTTATCCGATTCAAAGTCTTAGGTAATAAAAAATGCACGCATATGCATAATGGAGGGTTCGCTACCTTAATACCATAAAAAACCCTCCTAAACATATATTTTTTGCAATTTATATGGTAAGCTAAGAAGTGGCACTCAAAATACACCTTTAGCTGTTCTTATATCATTACCATACTTTACAGTTACTGAGTAAAACCGCTGTGACATAAGGACAGACGGACGGACGGACAGGACAGGACGAAACTATAAGGTTTCCGTTTCTGTCATTTTGGCTACAGAACCCTAAAAATGAATACGACTTCATTCATTTCATATATGAAAAAATCGCTCCACTAAAAAGAAAAAAAAAACATTATAACAGTCAACATTATATAATACTTTAAATTTTCGTGTACACATTATTATAAACATAGAACGGATCTATCGCGAATTTTCGACACAATTAACTAAATTCGCGATATACCCGTTCTAGTTTTATAATAATGGAAACTTTGCAATAATTTTTGTTTTTCAATTGAATATCTGAAAATTGAGTAGATCTCACATTACTCGTACATTCCGTAGATAAAACCACGATAGAACCAACAACGTCGCGCGAGCAGCCGGTGTTTGTTCATGCATCTACAGCAGGCACCACACATCGGGGGTTTGAGTTTTGCCTCTCACTCGCACTAAAGCAAAATTTAACTGGTGCGAGCGAGAGGCAAAACGCTAATACCCGCAGTGTAAAGCGTCCATACCGCTTTGTCACTGTTCTCCTTGGATTTGCTTTGAGATATATATGTCCAACTATTTCGAATGTATGGTGATATTGTCTAAAACATATTTATGTTTGTTTCGTAATTACCACACATCCTTATTTATAAAACTGAAGCGATTAAACAAATCAAGGTTTCCCTTTTCCTGCGAATATAATTTGTCTTCACTCTAGATACAAAAGTCACCCAATGGATTTAGTAATTGGGTGTACACCAATTTTTTGCCATATACCTACTATATTATATTCAACTACCTACAGTTATCTTTAAAAAAAAATTACAATGTTCATCATCAATCAATGATCAATGTTCATTCAATGATCTGAATCTGAATCTGAATAATCATCACCTCACACCTATATCCTGGTTTGGGTAGACAGATACTACAGAACGGCAAATACTATGGCCCTTATATTCACGGGGATAAGGAAATTGTTCCTTACCCAGTAGTCCGACTTCGAGCATTTCTTGATTCTCGTTCGAAATTCAAAATGTTGCCCGCAGGGCTGTGACAATGATTTCCGTTCATTATAAACTTCCTTGATTATATTAATTTTAGTACAAATATGTACTTCTAAAATGGTAAGAAATTATAGGTAAGTACACAATGTTTTAGACACCTATGGTCGTCATAGAATGTTTTACAAAAATACTTTAATTTATTTTTTGCATGGCTGGTTTAACATTCTAGTAGGCCGCGGCCGTAGCAATTGGCCAGCAGCCCAGTATAAAATGGGTTACATGTGATACAAGTATTAATTTGATTTTGAGAATTTATTTTATTTTGAAATATTACAATACAAAAAAGTACCAACAAAAACCAATCAAGCTTTCATCATGGTTCAGCTTCCACGCAATGTTTATCTTCGATTCGCAATTCCACAACCGTTTTTGTATAGTAACCTCGAAAAACAAGAACAAGAATTAGGTAACTTGAAAGGAGTTTATATCAATAAATGAGCCAAGTTTTAATATTATGTGCCTCTTGACTTTGTATTTTGTTTACGACTTTCTTTGCTATGTTTATCTATGGTTGCGCATTAGGCGAATTCTCGCCGTTAACTTTACTGTCGTGATAAAAATTACTTGGGTAAGCAATTTATTAGCTTGACAAAGAATAGAGCTTTTAGAGATAGCAGCATAAATAAGACACGATCTGCAAGCCTGCTTTATTTTGAAAACTGAAATTCAGACCAGTTTAAGTTACTTATATCTCACCTTTGCTGCCTTACCTTTACTGTTTAAGGCCTATAGATACTATAACTACGTCTAGCATGCCTTCGCACGACGGTCGCGAATCCATCTGTCAACTCACGCTTGATGTATGAAGTGTCGCAACTTTTGACAAGTTATGCTAAGCTTATATACCTATTATTATAATATGGCAATACAATAATAAACACTTCAGAACTCTTGTGGTCCAGGGAAAGGTTGAGGGTACCAGGCCACGTGGAAGATCGCCTATGAGGTGGACTGACCAGATAAAAACGGCAGTAAATGGCTCATCATCACTACATGAATGCACGAGGAAGGCTGCCATCAGAGAAGAGTGAGGGCGTGTTATGAAGCTTGCCACCAACACCTGAAGTAATGACCACTCTGTCAAGAATGATACTAACAAAGAAGAGACAATAAAAAACAAACAAATCATTCTAAAAACAAAAATATCGAAACCGTCAAATTCGTCCAAAATGTAGAGCTTCGTAATTCACTTTCGCAGTTTCGTTTCATTTCGATGCTTCTTTGTCTCGATTTACAAGAAATATTCCAATCCAGCCGCGTGACAATTTGTTGCCTACGTGCATCTTGTTGTTTATAACTTTAATAGCATACGTGTGTTATCAACATTGAGACTGCGTGTAACCCAAAATCCATATAGAAAACACTAAGGCACTGTACGTGGCGTGACGTCTACGTGGGCGAACGAACGAGGCGGACCCGTGGTGCGGTGCTGTGACATTTCAACGTGACGATACGCGGAATGCTGCTTCGTCTTCAAAATTTGAAGACTTGAATTGAAGATTTGATTTGACATTTGAAGTTCAAATGTCATGAATAACAAGAAGCACACCGTTTATTTATCAAAGTGTACTAGGTGAGCGGCGCGTTTTGCGTTCGCGGAACGATCGCCAACGTGGTACACTTCCGTAAGTATCACCGATTTGTTTTTTCCGCTCGGCACCGCATCGCTATCATTTTTTTACCCGCTTAGTAGCTTGTGTTCTTATTTTACACAGTGTATTGTCTATTCGAATACTTAGGTCACAACTACATACAAGATATAATAATTAAACTTTTTAAGCATACTGAGTAGTTTCTAGCTAAAAGTTTTCACTTAACAAAGCAATAATAATAACAGTTGAAATTTCAACGACCACTGTCGTTTTTCTATTTTTCTGTATAAATTATAAAACCTAATGGGTACTTGGGCAGCCAGCGGCCCCGGCGGCGCTGTTAAATCGTGCAGAAACAAAGTAACTGAGCTGATAAACCGTACTTTGTTGTGAACTGAAGACGTAATTTTTTTCACCTTTCATGCTAGTTGCTTGTTGGCATGTTGGCGAATTTTCATAAACATGCTAAATGCTTTTTTACAAAGGTGCCTTTTTTGTTTTGTTCCGTTTTAAGTTAACATTGCTAAATGTAATTTTTAGTCAAGGTGCATGGTTGTCTGGATCAGATAACTGAAAACTGTGCGGTTTCAGAGGATATTCTTCCTTATTCGCTCCAGCTGTGGAATGAGCTCCCTGCCGAGGTTTTCCCGAAAGATTACAGCATCGGGTTCTTCAAAAAAGGAGTGTACAAGATTTTAATGGGTCGGCAACGCGCGTGACCTCCCTGGAGTTGCAGGCGTCCATAGGCTACGGTGACCGCTTTCCATCAAGAGGGCCGTATGCTTGTTTGCCACCGTCATGGTATTAAAAAAAATATATTATTATATTAATCTACTTTTAGGGTTTCATACCTAAAGGATGTTTTATTTAAATCATTACCTACATTTAATTGAGGCAATCGAAAAAATAGAAGTTGATAGTTGAAAGGGCCAAAAGGAGAGAAGAAACTGGAATAAATCCAATAAGGCCCAGTATACCCTCTGGGTTGGAAGGTCAGATGGCAGTCACTTGCGTAAAACTAGCGCCTACGCCAAATCTTGGAATTAGACCCCAGGCTCCCTGTGACACAACTAAGCCGGGGAAAACGCTGGGAAGAAGAGTACAGAAGAGTTTACACGGCTGAAATGAAAGGAACTTATCATCAATAAACTAACATAAACACGTACTAATAAGTTACATGGCATTGCTTTATATTCTATGAAGGTTTATACAACTGCGTAGAAAGCCAGCTTGAAAGATCTGCTCAATCGATCCGCCTCTCAGTGTTTATACAGCGATGTTTTTATTGAAACAGTACCTATAGTAGCGATAGAATAGGTAAGTAGGCGGAAGATTGATTGCTTTTTAGTCTTTTGGTTGTATTGATACTTAGCTAACATATTTTGAATAAATACAGCAGTTTACTTATTCAGAGCTCGGAAGGAACTAAACCACCAACAACCGTTTGAAAGCATGGTCGTGGTACTTGTGGTTAATAAGCAATCTCGGTGTTCATGCTTACGCGACATGTTTACCTGAATTCTCACGGATTTATTGCATTGAGTAATTAAATATAAGATAATCATTATCAAAGATGAGAACTAGAATAAGTAATGAATGAATGAATGAATGAATGAATGAGTTTTTATTCCAGAATAATTAGTTCCATATAAAGATAAAGATAATAACAAAAAACAGTTTACAATTATAATTAAATAAAACGATCACAAACAATAAATAATATTAATCACAGATCAACCTAGCCCCAAACTAAGCAAAGCTTATAAGTACTTTGTTCTAGGCGATGATATACATACGTATATAGATAAATACATTATATACATATGAAACGTCCTCAAATCACGGACAAATATTCGAGATAAACACACAAATAAATGCCCTTACCAGTTTTCGAACCCGAGACCTCCAGCTTCGTAGGTCTTTTTTTTAATGTTTCAGTTCGAAGTTATAAGACGTGAAGAACCTAATTAAAAGTGACTGTGATGAGTTCCCGTAATTTTATTGCCAACATCTCTTGATTTCATACGTCTGTTATACAATGACATTTTTTCAATCTGCCTTAACATGACTTGAACTGGCATCAATTTATGGGATCGTTTAAGGCGCCTTATCGACTAGCAACAGTTATAAGTAAGGTTCATTTAGAAATGAACCTTATCAACAATCGACAATGTGGTACCTTTTACTAAAAACAAACACATATCAGCTGCATGTTATAACTATTGTCTATTTCATTGTCCTCTAAATTATACAAGCAATTTTAAAACTTGCAAGTTTTTAAACAAATTGTTTAAGCTATAATTATTATGTGATTTATGTGTGTAAGAGGGCCGTTTTCTCAAAGTTGAATTTTTATTATTTCGAAATTTTTAATCTGGTTTCTACTCAAAATCGCGAGCTTTTTCGATCCTAATCGGAGAAAAAAAGTGTCCCAAGGGTTTTTTTTTCATTCCGTTATCATTTTTTCATACGGTAAAGGAATGGAAAGTTTGGAAAATGTATGAAAGTTTTGGGATAATTTTTATTCCTATAAAAATCGGAAGAGAAGAGATTTTGAGTAAAAATCACATAAACAATGCCCATGTTAAAAAAGTGGGGGGACAACTTTGATAAAAATGGCAGAACAAACCCAATTCTTTTATACGTTTCTCAACCACAAATCTCAACGTATATTCAGCAGCAGAGGTGATATTTATGGATCTTTGAAGCGCCGCCTGCCATATGCCGCAACTGTTGCGATCCTCAAATCTTTTTGTCCCTCGTTCTCTCCGAAATGATATCTCTATTTTATACATTGAGTGCTGAAATTAGAAACGTGATAAAGATCTTTTGTTGAAGTGATAAATTTAGATGACACACCACATTTAATTTTGCATTATAAAATAAAACCTTTTATGCTAAAGATCTACAAAATTTAACATAAGTTACAGAATTTCAGCATAAGACATATATTCTAATGAAGTACAGATTACACCCACGAATGTTTACTCAATACGCGCGACATGTTTCGGACACCTTAGGATGCCATTATCAAGCGTCGAGTATAGTACGGCAAGATCAATTTGGCATTGATTTTCTACGCATAATAGTAGATAGAAATTATCATGTCTCTCATTCTGATATTTGTCAGAAAGCTATTTAGTACCTACTGAAACAGCGGGTCTATTTTCATTTATGAGAGAATTTGTAGTGTTATGAATTCCTTCTGACTTTCGACTTAATGGGAGTTCTGAATATAACTTTGTAGGTTTCCTTTATATTTTGTAACTTTGATATCTTTGATATCTCAGAAGTTTTATTAGATGGAACTGAAGACAAAGTTGCCGTTACGCGAATTGTAGAAATTGGTACTTAGAATACATATTGAGCATCAGAATTTCTTGAGGCGGTGTCTTTTATAAGTGTTATATGAAAACATGAAGATAAGATTATAAATTGAAAGAGATGTCATGTACTACAGAAAAAGTGACCAAGGCCCCCGGTGAGCAGGGCTCGGCCTTGGTCACTTTTTCTGTTGTATATGACATCTCTTTCAATTTATAATTTATATACAGTGAGTAAGTCTAATACGGGCGATAAATTTAAATAAACATAGAATTCATTAGTGTTATCAATAATTAAAACATATTTTTAAATTACACTTAATTATGACCCCATAATAAAAAAAATTATAACATTTTCAGCAGCAATGTACTATAAAAAATGTTGACGCTGACAGTTGTCAACGAATGTTTAACGCGAGTGTGTTTGCATTACATTGCGGGCCGAATTATTTTGTATGGATACAAGTTTAATTGCAATTCAATTTAAAAGTTACCTAATTACATTTTTTATGTCCTATACTAACCACCGTTAAGAGGTTCGCCCGTATTAGATTTACACACTGTATAGTAGTGTGACTTGTTAAAAAAACATGAATCAAAACATTTATTACATTTTATGAATGATTTGATTCGTGCTTTACAATTGTACAATTGTATGAAGATAAGACTTTTAGCGTGTGGCATAGAGCCCCTAAATATGCGATATACGGCAAATGCCATGAACAAGGAAATTCCTTTTGCATAGTAGCTCCTTATAACTTACAGATTGATTTAGGAAGCGGAGTCACTCGATATTTTGACTTATGAGGGTGAGTCATATACCGCCATCTTGGATTTATGGATCCAAGTTTTTAGTTTTTATCTGATCGTTATTAAAATCGATATCTGAGGATCCGAATAGTTCTTCAAAACGGAAATGAAATGAAAATTGCAAGAAATGGCTGCCATAGTGACAGAATAGTATGAAACCTTCTCCGTCTAACTAACTAACTACAGATGAAATTCACACAGATGATGTATTTATGTTGCCGCTATAACAAAAAATACTAATAAAACAGATTTAAAAAAATATTTATAAATATATATCTAAAACGTGATATTTTTGCTGTTTTTATAGATAATGACACGAAACCCTTCGTACTCGAGTCCGACTCACACTTGGCAGGCTGACAAAATTAAATTTGAAAATTGACAGTGTAACTAATATGCTACCACCAAAAACAATGCCAGTGATAAATACAGTGTTCCTTTTTGTTGTCGATTATTGGAAATAACTTTTGTTTGGAAATACTTTTTTTTATTTTTAGTCCTATTCTAATCAAAAAATAAATACAGTAGAGCATTACTAATAAGATGTAGGCCTATATAGAACTTCAAGGTTTGTCCAATGGCTGAGGTCTCCCTGTATACCTATTAGTCAGGTTGTTGAAATGTCACTTATTGAAATGCTATTAAAAGCACTGTTTTATTCACTAGTAGGTACAGAAATCAATATTTGGGCATATTTTTATTTTGTTGTCGTTATTTTTTTGCGTTAGATTTGTATGAAATTTGGTGGGTAGGTAGAGTTCCTTATTCTACAATAGATAGATACGAAATCCCAATGTGCGACAAAAAATGTGTACTAAATTTCCCACTAAGTTACGAAAATTCCAAATTGGAAAAAATTGTGGGACATACTAGGATATTGGGTCTATCTTGAAGAGAATAAGGAACCTACCAAATTTCATTCAAATCTGACGCGAAAAAAAAAACGACTACAAAATAAAAATCCGCCCATTTCAACTAACAGCATTAGCGTATCTTTAAAACAGAACACGACGCGAGAAGAAGATTCTGACGATGACAAGTTTGCACTTACATGGAAATCTTGTCACGCATTGAATTTGACGAAAACCTAGGCAAGATTTGCTAAACACTACCTATCTAATCTTAGTTACCTCGTATTTAAATACTGAACTCATAAGGGAACTTTTAACATGTTTAACATCCAACAAAGCAATGAAACTTGGAATCCCATCGTACAAAATGCTAATAGCCTGCTATTTAATTTTCGCTTACAGTTAGAGATTTGAGTTAATTTAGGCAAATCTGATTCATAACAGAATCAAACGTCTTCCACGCTCCCCCGGCTCGAACATTTCTCAGCGTTCCTTGCCGTCTGCGAAGAAAGGGTAGCGACTGTATTTTATAATTAATGGCACATTATAAGTAATGGATGAGTTAATGGGAGGACAAGTACTAATTGCGATCGGGTAGATATTGAAACGTCCCAAGCAGCCATTTTGGTCGCAGACTCTTCAATGTTTCGTAACATGTAGTAACAGTTCGCACACAATGCGACAAAAAAAAATTGGTAACCTAGTGTCGACACAAAGTGCACACAATTCGCACACAATGTGACTAAAACAATTTAGTAACCAAGTGTCTACACAAAGTGCACACATTACGGTTACACTGTGTCGAAACATTTTTATACACTTTGCGTGCAGTTTGCGACCAGGTAAACGCGGTAGGAACAAAAAGTGGTAGCATTGTGGAATCTGTGTGGTAACGTTATGTAACTGTTACCGAACATTGAAATGACAATTGAACAGAAAAGCTCCTTGAAAACCAAACCTTGTCAAACTGTGCCGGTATACAAGGACGGATACTTTAATGCTGGAAGCATATATTATGTTCATGCTTATCATTATAAACATCGACATTTGAAGATTTAAGAAATTTCTCATGACAAATCTGAGGTCAAAATTGCGAGAAATGACCGTCATCGTAAATTTACTCAGTTTTGATATGATTCTGATATAAATTGCTATCTTTGTAATGTTGTACATATATGATGAATTTGGGGTAAAAGTAAAGAACCTCTGGAATCCTAAAATGTCAAATTTTATTACGATCGGATCTAAACTGAAGAAATTCAAGATGGCGGCCGCTATCGCATACCTCAAATAACATATTTAGTATAGTCTGACAAACGAAGTCTAACAGCAGATTTTAAAATATCTATATGCCTCCCTTTAATTCACTCCGAAAAAAAACCAAATAGATGTGATATGAGATATTTTTAACTTATGTATTTTGTATGTAAATACTACATATACATATGTTATTAGTAAATTTTCTATTTTATTTTAATAGTAGATAGACACAGACATAAAAAAGTTTCATTTATGACAAAAAATATTAATGGGTCATAAAAATACACCTTAAAACTATCTTTACAACAAAAATAGTATTAAAAAATATATTTTATTTTTCATTGAGTACCCAACTATCCGGTAGGTACATGAGTATTTTTTTCGATGGCCAGCTTATGCATTTCAAAGTTTGAGAATATCTGAAAGCAAACAAGCAGAAGGAACCATTTTCTAAATCCAGTAACTTTGTTACTAATTTCAGTAACAATTACACACATGTATGTATGTATGTATGTATAAGCTTTATTGTACAATAGCACAAGAAATACAAGAAACACAGTAACATAGACAATTTGATACAACAAAGGCGAACTTATCCCTATGAGGGATCACAAACATGTGTAGGTATACATAGCGGTAAAATTGCGACTACTTTGTGACTGAAATGTTTATATTAACCTTAAATATGTATAAAATCACAATTAACAAGCTTACTAGTAATATGTGTTATTGTTTTGTTTTATTGTTGCTACTAAAATACACGAAACTGCCTCAGAAAGCTTAAAACTTTAAAAATTTATCAATTATTGAAGCTATGTACAGTCAGCTACAAAGATATGAATACAGCCCAACTCCCAAAAATATGCATGCCTTAATGTTGAGGCAATAAAGTCCTGAATGCATCTAAGCAATTATATTACGTAAAAAGTAGTTAAATACTTACGTTATATTCAAAAGTTTTTGATCCATAGCGTCCGCGTCACTTGTCCGCGGTGTTCTGTAGGCTACAACGCTAATTATTAATGTTTTGTCTGCGTAGTAGTTTATTTATTTATTTCCTCACAAATGTGATGAAAAACATTGAAAAACACACAATAATTGTGAACTCGTGTAAAATTAAGCCCTTCATAAGGGCTTAAATTCCCACTCGTTCGCGATTTCTTGTTTACCGCCCTCAATACACAAATGTGGGTAACAATAATAACAAACAACAAAACAGAAAAAAATAGGTCACACTTGAAAACAGGTAATCAAAAAGCGGTCTTAGGGCGGATTCGCACTACGTCCGATCCGAATCCGGTCCGTCGTAGCCGTAGAACTATTTCTATGGTAAGTTACGCACTAGAACCGATCTTCGTCATCCGATTTCTGCCCGTCATTCTAGAATCTCCATTCCGGAGAAGATTTTTCACGGACCGAAATAGCCTTAGTATTATTTGTATGAACGCTCGCGCACTGCGTCCGAGTTAAAGCCGAGCTGCGTGCGAGCAGAGAGGCAGCGGGGCGGACGGGGTATGCGGCTGGGTTTCTGTTCGTAAGCAATATCCGAATTCGGTCCGAGTTTTCTAGACCCATATTTTCACGGGTTCGGATTGGACTAGTGCGTAAGCAATATTCGAATATTATTACCTATATTTTCACGGGTTCGAATCGGATTCGGATCGGACGTAGTGCGAATCCGCCCTTACCACTAAAGAACACAATCTCTTTCAGAAAACTTGTGTGGAGTAGACAAGAAAAAACAGGTTGGTGGTTTCGGACCATTTGTTGACCATGAATGTTTCTTACGTTAAAAACGTAAGGAAATCAATACGCACACTAAATCATGGTCAATATTTGGACGTAGCATGGAGATATCTATGAACCTTGCCATCTAGTTGTACGCGAAAATTGCACCTGTTGGGCAGCCAAAGATGCGTCAAATGTGACATGTTTGCATTTCATCATCGTCCTTGGATTGACTTTCTTGTCACGGCGATGCCTGGTTTTCCTCTTTATGAGAGAAACGCATAAGACGTCACTCACGAGCAGGTGTCCAAGCCCGGATTACCTGAGGAGGCAGATACATGCCGCGTGTGAGCCACCAACGCAACGCAGGACGTTGTTTACAAAATCTGATGCAGATGAAGAGATTATTATCATTGCTAGCTACTACCTTCTTATCTCACTCTCCTGGTGATACTATCCGCTAGCGGCTATATCTTGACTCTGAACGTAACTCAGACGCTGGAAACCGTGTTAATTGTTCCGAAACAGACAAGTATTCCTTGCACAGCTTGTAACAAAATTACCTGCGCGGAGAGAGGCACAGTCTGATTACATTCGAATTGTCTACGCAATCTCGCATTTAATTTAAACGCATGCAAATTACAACCTTACGAAGAACTAAATAGAGTTTAGGTTTATAGCATAGGAATTTTAGATAGAAGGTTATGGAAATAAGTGGTTCGGCTTACGGTGGACGATAATTCGTTTGTTTATCGCATTTCACTGGAGTACAGTAACAGGTAGGAATTCTGAAATTGTATTTACTGTTGGTTTGAAATAAAAGAAATTAGAACTGGAGGGTTATTGAGTCAGTAGTAATTTTTTGGGGTTTATAACCCGAAAATTGACAATTAGAACGCTATTTCCAAATACTGTTTATTTTTCGTCTATCTGTCACAGGGCTTAATCTCAATGGCCTACGTTTTACTCATTAAACCATCAAAAAATAAAATATAGAACTTTTTAGGTGCTTTGAACATTGTTTCAGGATTTTACATTGTGTTCCCTCTAATGGACGGTTTCATGGTACAATTCGTTCGGTTAAAGTTGTAAAACAAATTTTAATTTAAAAAATGTGATTTGAGATAAGCGGCCTCGTATTTAACAGCAAATAGTTGACAGTCTGTATGTCGTCTATATCTTATACAGATAAATGCAATTATATTACCAGCGCTATATAAATGACGTCACTCGGTTTTCCATTAACCAATAACCTTTGTGTAACGAGCGCTAGTTGAACTAACTACTAGTTTAACTAGGAGAGCTCTGACTCGCACTATAACAAAACGCAGACCGTATATTGAACTATTTGCACTAGATGCCGCAAGGGGTTCCCTGCGACATATACGTAGATACCAAATGTTAGGCATGCCTATGCCCATGGGCCTTGGGTGGTATTTTACCACGGTGACAAGTGTGACACTTGCCTACACTACTGTTACTGATATTACTGGTTTATTATCTTCCTCTATCTGAAACAAGCCACCAATTCGTTAACATTTTGGTCCACCTGCCATCAATATGTCCCGCGCAACTCCACTTTATTTGGTTACATTTAAATCTTAAATATCAAGTTGTTGGCAAAAAAAAGTACACAGTCTGCCTGATAGTAATAATTAATAGTAGGTAATTGGTTTCTGTAGCCTGAGACACCAGTAATTCAGTAATTTTAAGATTTTATTTGTGGCAAGCACTGGCACGTAAACATGCTAGTCGTGTATTACTAACGCCACTAGGATTTCCATTAAGCAATAACCTTTCGGTAATTAGTACCATTCCAGCTAACTGCTAGTTTAACTACGAGAGCTCCAACTATAACAAGGATTAGTACTTCAGGCAGACCGTGCATTGGACTAGAAGCAGCAAGTGTTCGTACTTACTTATATTTTATGTTTCAGGCACACAGCTCCGTCGCGCTACTGTTTTGTTACATTGTAAAATATCTCATTGTTCTTCACAACTTACTATAGATACACTGTGATACAGCAATATTTAAGAAAAATACTAACTTTATATAGAAAATGTGTTGCTGTTTCATAAAGAATAGTAATTTATTAATAAAATATAAATTATTATTTGAAGTGTATTTTTTTTCATTCGTTCTTTTACATCACGAGCACTGATTTTTTAAAATGAAGACACTCGAAGCAGAACAAAAACCTCACTTTTTTATATTTATGATCAGGAGGCAATAAATTTCAAAGAATAAGTATAATTTTCTCCCCCCCGTAAGAGATTATTGAAGACAAAACTATTTTATTTTTTTAAAGATTTTTTTCGTCTTTTTGTGCTAAATTATATTACACACTTGGGTTTCATAATGCTAGCCGCATCTAGTTTTATCCATGATCTGTTATACTTAGCCCAGATCTTGTTACGGCTATGTAAGTAATTAAGCGGTGTTAATTTGGATTATGACGAACTAATTGTTGTACGTAGTGAGAGTGTAAGGGGATCGATGGAAATCTTGTACTGTGAGAACTGAATTCAAATCTTCTTTCTAGCGTTTTCTGGGCTTATGCCACGCCAAGACTTGACGTAGGTGCTAGTTTTACGAAAGCGACTGCCATCCGACCTTCCAACCCAGAGGGTAAACTAGATGTTATCAGGATCACCGGTTTCCTCATCATGAATGCATTCATTTCATTCTCGATCATGTTTTCCTTCACCGAAAAGTGATTGGTAAATATCAAATGACATTTCGTACATAAGTTTAAAAAAACTCATTGGTACCCATGAAATAAAATATAATAGCGCTAAGTACAAGATTATTTTCCGCATCTAGGGTTCCGTACTTTCACATATTAGGGTTGGATGTTATCAAGCAACAAATTTTGAAAACAACAATCAGCAAAAATATATTTGATATTACAGTGGTAAAAGAAATATACAAAACAATACGTACATTGTAAATAAATAACGGCCCTCCTCAAAATACCTATACTATAGCTGTTAAATAATTAGTGCTACAAGTTTGTAAACACTGCCTATTCCTGTGGGTAATAAAAGCACTAATAAAATTACGGAACGCGGTCGGTCGGTTTGGAAGCCTATTCGAAGATTATAAATCGCAACTTAACTTGTTATTGATATGATACGGAATTGATACATTTTAAAGTATTACGCCATACATTTCCTTAGGGCAATACTTCGAATTTAAAATAAACTGGCTGTACAGTCTAACCACGTTATATTTTCCAAGCAAATGAACTATCAAACTTTAAAGTGTTATTTTAAACTGTGCTATCGTATCATAATCTAGGAAGCTTATCATAGTCGGACTCTAATCAAGTTGAATTTTATAACATTCAAGTAGGCCTCCCCTAAACAAAATTCGTGGCGCATTTATCTTGATGAGGAAGCTTTACGACCGTGGGAATTTTCACTGGAAACTTTAAAAGTATTCTCTTTTTTAGGATTTTCACATGTTTCACAAACAGGGCCTCGCTAAGCAAATGCGGCGGTAAGTCCTGGCAATTTACAATGGTTACAGTAACGAGATGACTGTACTGTAACATTAGACAGCTCTTTTTAGGGTTCCGTAAGCAAAACGGTAAAAGGGGACCCTATTACTAAGACTCAGCTATCCAGTCACCAGGCTGGATGACAGACAAACGGACAGCGGAGTCTTCTCATGAACCGTGATAGTTAGAAAGTTGAAATTTCCCAGATGATAATATTTCTGTTGCCGCTATAACTAGTGGCTCTGTAAGCTTTAGACTTCGCGGTATTCGCATAAAGGTCCTAAGAGCCTTTGGGCTCTATGATGCGTAGGACCAACTGCCGCCATTTTGAATTTTTTTAAAAACTGACTCGACAATTTTTTTTAATACTATAAACGAATTTGTTTACAAAATTTCACAAGAATTGGTTGATAAATGCGAATTGTGTAGAAGAGAAAAATGGACCGACACACGAAAACATTTTTGCCCAAGCTGAAAGGAAGACGCTTCGCTCGCATTGCTGACTTCGTCAATAACAAAAACTAATCAGAAATCACAATAAAATAAATATTAAAGCAAGAAATATTGTTTTTGCTTTTTTATTGATCGATATTGATGACGCTTTAAATATTCACAGCATATTTAGAAATATACGACATAACCATATAATTTATTAAATTTTCACTTAATCTTAATAACTGTATTTTTGTAATTGTAATTTGTTGTCATGTAATATTTTGTAATATTATGAATAAAGGACTATGACTATACCTAATCACTTGGAAAATAAATAATTCAAATAAAATAAAACAGTTATTTAAGGGGAGCTCCCATACAACAAACGTATTTGTTTTGCTGTTTTTATAGCTAATGGAACCCTTTCTGCGCGAGTTCGATTTGCACTTGGCCGGTTTTTAGCTTCGGTTAATACTTAATATAGCTATAAACAAGTTAATACTTAATATAGCTACTTGAAATATTGACCCTAAGTTCCCAAAAAGGCCCTCCTGCTTCAAACATTGTGAACATTAGTATAGTGTTGAGATTGTGTTAAGAACATAGAGTCAGTCTATGCTAAGTTTCCTAGATTTTGATAGCATATACTGTGAAAGTGTTAGGTAAACGTCATAATTTCATAGAAGTTTGACGTTTAAAATAACACTATGGAGTTCAGCAAACTAACACCCGATTTATAAATTAAGTATATTAATTACCTACTGGGTAGCAACAAAATTTCATAAATATGTCAGATAATTAGCCTAGTTAATATAGTTCAAAGCGTTCAAGCGTCCAATAGCAACCGTTCTGTTCCACTGAATACATTAACAATTTACTTCACAGTATTCCACTTTGCCGTTGCTTTTTGGTTCTCTACACAGTTGTACCACGTCGTATAAGTTGCCGTATGAGGTCCATTCTCAGCAAAATGTAACAACATTAAGGAAGCCTCACACTAGAAAGGACCGAGACGTGACCGAGCCGGGCCGAACTGTCAGTTTCTAAAGAAAATGTCACGTGGCCTCCGAGGGCTCAGAGCTATCACGTGATTCTTTCTATAGTAACTAACAGATCGTCCCGTCTCCCACCCGGTCCCGTTTTAGTGTGAGTCATCCTATAGTAGCAGTCTTATCTAATCCGCTCTTATCAGTCTCATTGGGCTTTATTTTGCAAAGGATTCGCCCCACTTTTTTTAACATTGGTATTTTTTATGTGATTTCTACAGTGAATCGCGAGCTCTATCGATTCTAATAAGAGAAAAAAAAACATATATTTTTCAAACTTCCAAACAAACCTTTGGGACAACTTTAAAGAAAATGCCCCCATACATAATAATTGCGCTCTTGTTAGTGACGTTATTACCAATTTTCCTTTTTGATGAGCCATTCTCTTGATTTCCCTCTGTATTCGGTTGGGTAAAGCCGGCGCGGAATAACTTCAAACGTCTACTATATTGAAACAGGTGGGAAATAAATTTACCATTTATTTTAATTGCATAAGAAACTTAGTTCTGTTGTGAATAAGAAAAAAAAGTCTACAAGTGAAAGCAATCGCTATTTGGTTGATAAATATGGCATATTTCTAATGTTATGCAAAAAGCGTAATTTTGTTGATTCACTGGAGGGTTTACCCTAAGTTCTAGGATTATGAGTGTAAAGATCACACGTGTTACTGCAGTAGGTATGACCGTCTAGTTATCTTAATAAAATGAAATTGGTAACCTTTAATATACATACTCGATTATGGATGTAAATATTACACGTACTTATAACTTATTACCACAGTGTACCATCTTATGTATTCAAATGGGTTGTATATTGTTTTTAAACTAACATGGTCATTTATATTATAATTAGGTACTATTTAATTATATTTATTCTTAAATATACATGGTAAATATCTCGTTTTAAATAGTAATTATAATGTATATTGTTTGCCCGAAATTAATTTAAAATAATATAATTTGCCCGAATTTCTTTGGTTTTGTTTACCATAAAAATCATTTAACATAGGTAGGTTACTCTTGTTTACCCGAACATTGCGTGACAAAATAATACACATGCCAGACGCGTTATTTTCCATAACATTAAAAGCAGTAAGTAATATTGTATCCAAGAATATTTACGTAAATGTCTTTCTCCGTTTGTTTAACAATTTAACTTTTGTAATAACAGGACTGCTAGAGTGAAGAGTTTGAGAATGGCCCGCGTCCACTCTCTGATAGTGGACATCGTGCACTAACACTTGCTGAGCTGACACTTTAGTACAGTTCTCTGTTCACTGCACATGAGTTTCACTGTTTCACTGTTGACTGTGACCATTTTATAGACGCTAACCTGTTAAAGGAACATTGTTGCAGCTTGGTTTTATTCAATGTATTTAAGTTACAAATCCAATAAGGCTTAGTTTACCCTTTAGCATAGAAAGTCAGACTTCAAAAACTATCGAAGTCAATAATACTGCTCACTGTGATAAACTGATTATTTTACAAAAACATAAAAATAATTCGTTCAACATATACAATAAAACTGAATAATCGCGCCAACCGCCAAAAAATATGTTTTATTCGCTACCATAGACAATATTTTAATTAAGTGCTTTCTAAAGACGTAATTTTTATTAGTGAATGTGAAAAGTTTTAGTTTTAAAGTATAAGACAACATTTTGTTTTTATTTTATTAAGAAACTGAAGCAGTGCATATTTATTTAATAATACTGTAAAAACTGAAATATTCAAAACAGTTGTCACAAAAACAAAATTATCCGGGGACGAATTCGCGGGCATCAGCTATTTATAAATTGTATTTTACAAGTAGCACTAGTAACAATGCAGTTCATTTCCCTAGGATTCCTGAACCCATCTTAGAGCACTTATGATATGAGTGTAGATAAAGCAGTGTATGTAGCTATACACAATTAGGCATTAAAACACTCGGATCGGCTCGTTTTATAAACCCACACTCGTGTTGTCCCTTTATTATAGTCTGACAAGAGAGCGAGCGCAGTAACAGTAGGACAAAATTACTATATCCATCCCTTTTTTCAGGGTGGTAATACTAGCGTAAGAAAAAGACAGTATGATGCTCTCTATCCTACTGTTACTGCGCTCGTTGGGTTGTCAGACTATATGTCGAAACAGTCGCATGATATTTCGGCGATACCACGCGTACAGTCAACCAATTGGAACCCTAGGCCACTCTAGAACCATGTCATAATGACAACGACTAAGAGATTTCCTACAACCTGATTTATAACGTCACTATGACATGGTTCTAGAGTGGCCTAGGGTTCCAATTGGTTGACTGTACTTTCGACAGTACGACGATATATCCCGAGAATGTAAGAAACCATTGAAATTTCCTAATTTAAAAGTTTTAATAGAAAGGACGGGTTTCAATTTTCTAGAACGTGGAATCCAGTGCTAGGAATAATTAAAAATGCCTGTAAGCCCATTTGTGTGATTGATCGTGAAGATACAGTAACTTAACGATCACTCACACAAATGGGCTTAGAACCACAGCCACACGACTGTGTTTTGTCGAGGTGACTTTCGAGTGAGTTCCGAAAGTGGTGAACGTAAACGAACAAGAAAGAGGGTAGATCGTTATGGCTACCCTTTAGTGTCAAGTGTCAGTTTTCCCGTGAACATGGCGGTTGCAACATCGCCGAAATATCGGGAGCTCAATTTAAATACATAACCGTCGTGGTAAACACCCGTGCCCGTTAGGATGTTTACAAATCTTTAAAAAAAAAGTGTACTATTCAAGTGCTCCTTGTAATAGATAATATTTGATTATCGTGTGAGAACTATACTGACAAAACCGGCCAAGATCATGTCGGGCCATGCTCAGTGTAGGGTTCCGCAGTTTACTGTACGTGACAATAGGCAACCTTCAAAAGTGTTTTAATAGATACCATGCTCAATATGCTTATAATAATTAACAATTCGATGATACTTTCGATCACACCCGTCCCGACCCCATAAACTCCGGAAACACAGTGCCATCTCTCGGGCAATTGGGTTACTAATTTACACAAACTAGACGGGTTATGTATGTTGGGTTTTCGGGTCGTAACTTTTGATCACGTGAATCGATTTTAATCATTTTTTTCTTATTAGAAGGAAAATACGTGCGGGATGATAAAGTAAGTACTCAAGATAAAAGAAGTGTTTGCATATACAGTTAAATTACAAACTTAATTCCAAAATTATTTGTACAATTTTTCAAAAACTATTCAACCAATCAAGTTCAAAATAATTTTCCAAGAAAGTTCTTATTAAGTTCTACTCTTTTAATTTTTTTCATATTTTTTAAACTTATAGTTCAAAAGTTAGAGGGGGGGGGGGACACATTTTTTTAAGCTTTTGGAGCGCTTATATCCGAAAATATTAACTTTATCAAAAACTGGCCATAGTAAACCCTCATTATTTTACAAATACCTATCCAATGATATGCCACACTCTAGGGTTGAAACGAAAAAAAAAATCACCCCCCACTTTACGTGTATGGGAGGTACTCTAAAAAAGAAATTATAACCACTTTTTATTTTACCACTTTGTTGGCGTGACCAATATACATATTCGTTCAAAATTACAGCTCTCTAGTACTTACAGTCACTGAGATTATCCGCGGACGGACGGACGGACGGACATACAGACAGACAGACAAAGCAAAACTATAAGGGTTCCTATTTGACTACGGAACCCTAAAAAGCGCACCGCGCGAGAATTTCACGTATGTTATATGAAAATGAAAAACCTTTGACACTTATAAAAAAATACAACACAGCAAACGATTGTAGTACGTGCATCCAAACAACATTGGAGGTTTTTTCTATCCATTATTTTTGAAGCGGGTCACCCATTGAATTCGCGCGGTGTTCCGTTCACCCAATGTTCGGTTCGTTTGTGTTGTGTCATAGACTATCTCACTTGGACTCCGAATTATGGAGCATTCGCGAAGACACCGTCATCACGATACAAATTTTAGGGGTATTTTCTGAACTAAATTAAACTTTTTTAATAACTTTTACCTTACACAAACATGATTACCTACGATTGACAGATGTTTATGTGCCACTGAACCTTTTAGTTTTTAATACAGTGAAACCACGAAACTTTATTCGACATTATCATATACTGGAACACTTAAGATTTTGAGCCTAAGCCCTTAGTGCGAGTTATTAGCGAAAGTAATGCAAATACAGTCTCCATAATTATAAATTATATATGGCATATTAACTGAGACACCTTAGACGCGATCGTCGGGTTACGTAAACGACTTATTTACACTGGGGCCTCTGGAACTAAGCGTCCGAGTATTAATTTTTATATACAGGTGAATAGGTTTCGTATGAATGAAAAAATGCATATTTAAATATATTAAACTTTTTAGCGACAGGGAATAAATAAACTTCATACTCAGTAATATTACAGTCATATATATACGTTCGGGCATAGCCGCCAGATCTGCCAACCAATGTATGTGAAATTTGCCTGTCGGATGTCCAGCGGACATACCCACTATGGAGATCCAATGGATTGCCCGAACGTATATGATCCGCAATTGTTACCACAGAACGAATACCTATACCGATTCTAATCTGAGTCTACTGCAAACATCGAAAATTCGAAATTTTCGAGATGCATCTCTTTCGCTCGAATATGTAGTGCATTAGAAAAAGGAGATACCAATTTTTGCCCTTCGTTTTCGCAGCAAGGCCTGATTTTTTATCTGGTGAGCACAAGCATCTGATACTTTGTGTTCCGTTTAAAGTAAATGGTCTGTGTCAGTACGGTTCGTTGGTGTATTTGCGCAGCATAAGGCCTATGAATTATTCAGGGACTATATTTTACCTTTTATGGAGTTGAAGAAAAAATAGTCAAGGGAATACTGCGCTAACACAGTGTTTGGAAAGTGAAGGTGGTTTACCTTAATAAGCAGTTTTTGGATCTTAATAAGGGGGGCGCTACTTCGAAGAAAGGCAGAAATTGCAGATGGACAAAAAGCATTGTGAGCGTTTTATTTGTATTACCATTTGTTTCTAGAGAAATAACACTTCTATCACCCACGCCGTACATTTTACCGTTTTACGTGAATAATTTTTCTTCGGTTTTGCTTTTAACACATAGGTAATAATTAGTAATAAAAGACAAATAATTATGTCGTCTTGTTCACAAACAAGAAAAATATTTACAACTGTAAATTTCAAAAATTGACTTTGTTAAGTTTTATTTTTTTTTACTTTTTACCTACTTCCGGAAGAAAAGTTTGTAGGATTTTTGCATACATTACTCGTATCTATAAATATCCCATTCGAACGTAGTTTGAGAAAATCAGGCTATTATAATGTAATGTCTGGCAAAACCGCATATTTCCTGAGTTAAGAAGTAAACATTTAAAATATATGAATTACATGCCACCTCTTTCTCATTCAAGATGGCAAGTAATTCACACGCTTCAAAACTTTGCGGGGGAGAGGCGCGTCAAATGTATGGCGATTCGTACATAACGTACACATAGCATGTCAGATAAAGGTCAATCCATAGCATGAACATGATTGTTAGTTTGTCATATTAATTAAACATTAAAATAATAAAATAACTATTGTTGTCTTTTTTCAATAGATGGCGCACAATTCTCAGCGAACTTATAAAACATGGAAGACTAATAAGCTCTAAATAATGACCCCACAAAACGCACGCCACGCGAGGCGGGGCTTACACAGGCACACCAGCGTGCCGTTTAGTATACAAATGGCCGTCAGCGATGTGGTCAGTTTGACAGATAGCGTAAAATTTAATAATATATAATAAAAATGCCCTGTTGCGCTGTGAAATGGTGTCGAAGTCGCTCGGATAAACACCACAAAAAAGATGGCATTACTTTTCATCTGTAAGTAGTTATTTTACATATCATTTTAAATTTCTTTGATCCGGGACAATTTTATATGGGGATGGTGTTATGCCAACTTTTGGACAACCATTGAAATTATAATACAGGTATATATTTTTTCTTATAATTAAATTAGTTACAATCCCGACGTATCAAACAAGTGAAATAAATAGTGTATCAGTGTAATCAGAATTTATATTTTTATGATTAAATATTAACATAGGTATTTTTCCAGATTTCCGACCAACCCTTATATAAGGGAAATGTGGACCAATGCCATTAGATTAGAAAGGCATGATCGAACATGGCAACCGACCAAATCCACAAATATTTCGACGAGGACGATATGTACTTGACACATACAGAATTAACAAATTTAAAAAAGGGTTCAATCCCAATTTGTACGGTATGTTTAAAAAAAAAACTTATTATACAACAATACGGAATACCTCAATGGCTCAGCTAGGGCTTGAAATAACCGGACTCCAAGTTTAAGATTTAGGTGTAGATAGTGTAGTGAAAGTCTTAGATAATTTTATAATATCCATTTCATAAATACCTATGTGAAAATGTTAATGGCAAGAATTTTTTCATACTTTTTTTAGAATGAAATATTTGCGTACCTAATCATAGTTATTATTTTCTTTGGTTTACGCGTTTATTTACATTAATATATTGATTATGTCAATTGAATTATGCTGTTCAAAGCTTAACATATTTAACGACAGCAAGGGGCATTACCATATTCCTAAAATACGTATCTAAGGGTTCTTATAATTGCCTGTAACTTCATGGACAAACAAAATCTCTTTTTTTATCTGATATATTTATGTGACTAAACACCCATGAATTTAAGAGTACGTTTGACCATATACCAGGTTACGAAAATGAGATAGCGAATAATTAGCACGGTTGCGGTATTATGGACTTTACAATATTATTCATATTAATTACATATATTAATAATCCTACAGCAAACCAACAAGATCAATAAAGTAAGTTATCTTTAGAATTCGCGTTAGACCCGTTTGATAATTATGTTTAAATATGTGTCATTATCTGGTAAAAGGGACCTTATCGTCGATGGCGGTTACGCCTCACTGCGCCGCGCGGTGTTGAATTTTGTAATGGAGCATAGTACACAATGACGTAACCGCCATCGACAATAAGGTCCCTTTTACCAGATAATGACACATATGTGTTCAAATCGCGAAAGTTTTAAATGTTATAAGTTATCTTTGTTTATTGAAAATTTGATTAAAATTTATCACAACAAAAATATATCATGTTAAACTTGCTCTTTATTGCATTACACCGTCTACTAACAATACGTTTCCAATGTCACAGTTGTTGTGTCATCTATAAGTGTCAGCGCTCAGACCAATCCCACCGCACCATATTGACGTTGACCAATTATATTTTGGGATATTTGAGTTATTAAAACCGACTGAAAATTTTGACGAGTTTGATTAGCAGCGTAGCGTGCATGCGCATATCGAGTGTTTACCCCGTTTTATGTTATCAATTTGTTTGGAGCTCCTCTTCCATGTTTTATAAGTTCGCTGACAATTCTGCACACAGCGCACACAGTTGTTTACAAAGTGAACTTTACTTTGATTTCGTCTATCGCTCGGTGGTTTAGCTAACTTTAAATCTAGATACATCCGTTTTTTGTTTATAATTCATCCCTAAATGTCCCTGAGACAATCAGAGACAAATCAAGGGGATCAGGCAATGGATTCCAATTGCAAGTTAATCGACTTAACTTCAAACTTGGCTAAATCCATCTGTCAGATTATGCGATTTTGGTATAAAGAAAAGGTAATAAGGTAATTTGCTAAGAGAGTTCAATGAATTTACCCGAGATTGAAGATAAGCGACACAATTGTACGTCGGCTAAAAGCTAGACTAAACGGTAAACATTCTAAACAGTTGGGAGTGCAGCGAAATTCTTCTAGTTCGTTTACTAAACCATCCTCAAACATTAATTAAATCAGGGTGGCTATCAGTTGTACTAGGAATTGCCGGCCATATACCTATGTTCTGGCAACCCGTCAGATCTCCATAGTGGGTATGTTTGCCGAGCATCCGCCATACAAATTTCCCATACATTTATCGGCAGATCCGACAGATATGCTCCAACGTACCTACATGGCCAGCAAACTTCAATTTTGATTTTACGTAGGTACAATACTTTTTTATAAAACTAACTTTTTTCTTCCATATTTCATTGTTCATGATTATTTTCCTGGTACTTCAATAGCAATTCCACATCAGTGGAAGTTGAGTTAAAGCATGTTCAGAAAAATCCATACAATTTTGGAGTGCGATAAAAAAGGTATCTCTAGTTAGTTTGCTGTACTCTTCTTACTAGATCCGAGGTAGCAATTCTGATTTTAACGTATGGTTTAGTTAATGAGACGCTTTTCTGTGGATTTTTTTATGTGGAGATGATTTTTAAAGAAAATCAAGTTTTACCGTATTTAACTTTTTAGTAATCTTAAGGAAAAACGGTGCGTTTGATGCCGTTTTGTAGTTTTCGGGGTCAGCACCATTGTTTAGTATGTCCAATGTATTCAAGTCAAATTGTGTAGTCAATAACTCGAGAATTGGGGATACATTTATACATCCTATCTGAGGCTAATTGGACAGCGTAGCTTTAGGCATTGCAACTGTCGAGGCAGTGCGTCTCATCAACTAAACCAAACGTCAAAAGCAGGATTCCTACCTTAGATCTAATACCTAAAAATCCAAGGGATAAGTGCGCCTTTTAACAAATGATGTGTTTTAATCCTGTTTTATTTTTCTTTGTATTATTTTAATAAAGGGGTTTACTACTACTTTTCTTTTCATTCTTTCGGGAATTCGGGATTTGTCCCACAGTGAAAGTAGTCTAAAGCCTTACTGTAAAACCTATTCCCATCCATGCCCATGCCTTGCTGTCAATACCGGAATGATGTTGTTATGTCCAACCATTCAGACATAACAACACACGTAATACTTATTTAGATATTGAAATTATACATTCAAAAACAAATGTAACTTACCTTACTACCTACCTCCTACCTACCTTTAATCTAAAATAGGCCCTTGAGGCATTGTACCTAGGATGCTGGCGGCATTTCCTCGTTGTATCGCAATGCTGATACGTTGTGCGAGGAACCAGCACCAGCACTTCGGTCAACCAGACGTTTCGCGATTTCTATGAAAAACTTGCGTAACAAACAAGATTGTATATTAACAACATCGCGAAGTTTAAAGTCATTGAAAGTTTCGTTGTCACATGATCAAAAGTTTTAGTTGGTCAGGGTTTTACATTTGGCGTAGGCGCTAGTTTTACGAACGCGACTGTCATCTGACCTTCCAACCTAAAAGGTAAATTAGGTCTTATTGGGTTTACTCCGGTTTCCTCACGATGTTTTTTTTATATCGAGATATATCGTTCCGAAAAACTACATTCCTAGTTTACCCAGAGGGTGAACTAGGCCTTACCGGAATATTTACCAAATATGATACGAAAAATAATTTCCAATTCTCTGAAGTCTATAATTGTTTTTAAGATACCAGTCTTAAAAGCCAAACTGCTACAATCGATTTTCCACAAACGACCACCGCTTCCCATTATAGTCCCAAAGCCGCGGCCTAAGCCCCTAAAGTCGGGGGAGGGAGATAGAAAACATTTTCGTCATTTCGTACCTCGCTGCAATAGAATGGATGCATTACACAAAAGGATTTGGCTAGGGTTGTCAATCGAGGCATTTCAGATAGCATTGCTTACGAGTTTGGTTTGGTGAGCTTGAACTTTAAAGACTGTTTAACTATCATTTGATAATTGATTGTTATTTGATAGTTCAACTTTTTACGTTTATTAATTATGAATCAAACCAACCAATTGATGTTTCATGTAATCGATATGTTATTAATTTATTCCTCATCAGATCAAACAAAAGTTAAGAAAAAATACCCATTTAAAACGTCTTCGGCATGAATGGCATGATACACAAAACAGGGTATGGCCTTGTTGACGTCACGAGACACGACTTTTGGTTGGACTAAGAAATAAATATATAATTTTGGCATGTGATGTGCATATGAGCCTTTTCGCGAGAAAGAACCAAAAAAAATTTTTTTACGGGAGGTAAGTGTTTTTTTTTTAAGTACTCAGAATAACGAGCTTTTTCAATCTAGGGGAAAAAAACTAGGTACGAGAAAAAAACGGCCTCAAAATTTTCAAACCTTTATTTGCGTGCTCCTCATTTTGAAACCGCTATACAAAGTGTTTGAAAAATGGTACCGGAATGGAATAAAAAATTGGGACTCTTTTTCTCCTAGTAGGATTGAAAGAGCTCGTGATTGGAAAGTAGGAGCACCTGTTTTAGAAAAAAAAATATTTTTGAATCTCTTTTCGTGAAAATGCCCAAATGAGACTGCTAGCTGTCAGTGACGTCGTTGTTAGTGTGTGACACCACGAGACGGTCTCACCTCGTTTCATTCGTATTGCCAAAATAAAGCCTACGGGCTGTTTTTTTTTAAATCATGGTATTTAAGTAGGTATAATGTCGCAAACCAAGGCTGACTGTTTGCTGACTTATTTATATGCAGTATGCAAAATCTGCCGTCATACTTGGTTTGTTAGACTATAATTGTTTATGTACACAGATTATATAGGAACCTATTAAAAAATTACGGGCTATTTCTAAGAAAATATTTTTTTTTAATGTAAAAATGTGAAATTTTACCGAATGCTGTATATTCAAAAATCCACTAATATAATACTTTCTAGTTTATTGAACGCCGATAACAATCAAATCAAAAGATGATCCTTTTGACAGGCAATCAATTTAAACTAATAAGTAATATATCATGAAGGAGTTTTATCACATCCGGCAATCGCTAAAAGGTTTAGATAGTTTAGAAGTTCCCCTAAAAATCATTGTTTGCCTTCAAGCTATACATGGAGGGGAGTCCGTAGGTATACTTACCGTTTACACTCTGCCCAAATACATGCCCAAATGGGCATACTTGGATTGTGTTGTGACTAGTCTGTACACACAAATAGATCGAAGTGTGCAAGATTTGTTAGTGTAGTTGTACCATTTTCTACATTTTATTGTCGCCACTACGGATTGGTTTATGTATGTAATGTGTGAGAAGTGCGTCTGTGTGCACATTTCCGTCTGGAAAAAGTGACAGTAAGATGTCGCTACGACATCTCCCTTCCAACGTGTTGAAAGCTCGTGTTGCTCGAAGTTATTTGCAGTTCAAACAATGTCCTATAAATAATAATAGTAAATTGCATTACTTGTTCATTTCGTACAACCCTAGCAAAGCCCGCAACTAGCATTCACCTAGGGCATAGCCAGCTTGCCTTTAAGCGCTTTTCTATGAATTTTGCAGGAGCTTAGTCTTTTTAGACTACAACGTTGAATGGAATACTAAATGTGGCTAATAATGTTAATTGGGTAGATAATTAGTAAGAGTGCTAGCCGTTCATACATTTTGGATAGAATTTATTGTTAATTGCTCATATTTATGTTTGTCATATTTAAATCCGCACAATCCCAGTCTTGATCGTCACAAAAGCAAGATAATTCATTGAAAACAAACTTCCAGGATTAGCATTAAAGTCACCGAGTATATTTAAATTAATCCAAAGCAAAGTTCCAAAATTGAGTCACGAGCGTAGTGAGAGAGAGAGAGAGAGAGAGGGGAATCTTGAGCTTTACGAGGGTTTTAAGGCACGAGAGTTAAAACAACTTTGCCGCCGAGTTTAATACAACATTTTGCCCCTCACGATCGCGAGTAAAATAAAGACTACATACGATTACAAATCTTATCCAAATGTAAGTTATCTTAAATAAACCATTCAAAACTCAAGGTCAAAAAGTGTCATAGAGTACGCTCCTGATATTTAGATATTGCCAATAGCTTACCAAGTGCGGGATAAGACTTGACCAATTTAAAAATGTAACCTGCGATTGAAACTTTTACTATGACGACTTTTATTATGACGTAAATTAAATCGTAACTAAACGATTTCATTCACGTCATAATAAAAGTTTTTTTTATAAAATATTTAAAAATACGCCCCACTTAATTTACGTTTCACTCAACTGCACTTTTTTATTAACCGCGTTTTGAATGCCAGTGTCCTGAAAAATCAATTTTCCCATTACTTACCAGAGCAAACGGGCGGGAATATGCAAATTTAATTTGCGGCTAAGTCGATAGTTCCGCCATGAAAGCTTAACGTGGAGTGATTGAAGCTGCCTACGTAATAACAGAGTAGGTGTATACACATGTATAGCAATGTACAATTACTTATCAGAGTAAAAGTAATACTTTTGTCGGATTTACCGTAGACCCAGATTATCGAGGACAAAGCCTATGTTCACCACTCTTTATCCTCTATCCTATGGACTTAGAAAACCACTATACCGAATTACGGTTATTCTCATCGGTCAATGTGGGTAATTTTTTTGCGATCATTGCTCGTGGGATACCCAGTGTCGTCACTAGACCCCAATGATAACAAGGCCTATTTTAATTTTTAATTTAGGTTCATTCTACAAATTAGTTTACTTAATCAAAAAAGTCTTGTCAAGAATCCTACTCGAGTTACGTCCCTAATTTGTTACATTCAAGAAATCTTAGTTAAGGTCGTTATGTTAGCTTTGAGTTACTTGATCCAAACTTCAACAACATAAATTTTAAAAGCACATCCTCCCGAGGGACATTCAGACACGTAAGCTTGGTTATTGAATTTCACGTTTTAGAAGTTTTATGTAGTAAGAAGTAGATAAGTGTTTCTTGTTGATTCACTTTGCTTTGTGTATTGTTATAGGGACTTGCGCAAACATGACGAGGAAACGCGACGAGTGAAAAATTACATTACCGCACGTGTGTCGAACGACGTATTTAAATACAGATGCGCAAATAATAAAAATATAAAAACGAACTTGAAAGTATTTTTACTATTTCTGTATCACTATTGTACTTACCTAATAAAATTTAAAAATTAAGAACATCTTCAAAATGTTTATCTTATCTTCAATTCCCATTAAGAGTCCGGTATATATTCAAATTCGCGCGAGATACGACTTTTGAACAATATCGCGCGAAAATACAACATTTACACTTTATCCTAACAAATAGGCATATAAAATAACTTAATAATAGGGATGACGACTAAGTTGAAAAACTATTATTCTAATTAGTCCGTCAGTAAGATTATCTAAAATTATTAGACACGTATTTTTCCTTTTTCAATTTAAATTCCGGGGTGGGGGCTTGTGACGTCACTCCTAGGTAAGAATTGTAGCTAGGAGTGACATTACGCGAAACTTGAACGCACTGTATTTTTGTCATTTTTGATTTTACCAACAAAAGATAAAATACGTGTACAATATTTTTTTATAATCTAAAAGAAGGATTACATAGATTTTTTCACTCGTCTAGCCTATTGTATGTACAAGTACAAGTAAACTATTAACTTGAATTAAAGTATATGTGTGTTAAACGACCTTAAAGGCTTTGTAATAGGGTTCAAAACTATTAAGCAAATTTTTAAACTACCATCTATTTTGATTTAACTGCCATCTACCCAAAATCATATGGAAACAGGCAACTTAAGCTTAGTTAGTGTAATTCGCATAAAAGTCAATAGATGCCACTGTCGTACAAATAAAGTAGTAGTTATAATCAAAAATACATGTCTTTAGAAGTATCTATGGTAATTTTGAATTCGTTTAAAGGAATTGAATTGTTTATTGAAGTTTTACTAAAAACCTTTGTTATAAACTATGGTTAAAATAAGAACCGCTTAAAAATGAGTTTTGCTACTCGTCACTAGATCGCAGCACGTCCTTTATAGCTTTTATCATGGGTTCTTGGCAATGAAATTGGTAATAATAATTCAAGTAAAGCGAAAATGAATCATTTTGAATTTGTTATTATGATAACAAATAAAAATAGACGCACCAATATATATGTTTTAGTATGTAGTTTTGTTGTTGTTAATGGGCCATTTTTTCCAAAGTTGTCCCACATTTTTTTAAAGGAATATTTTATATGTTTTCTACTCAGAATCGCGAGCTCATTTGATCCTAATAGGAGAAAAAATATTTTATATATTTTTTGTTTCAAAGACTTTGTATGGCGGTTAAATGTATGGAAAGGAGATTGTCACGTATTGAGAGTCGTACTCTAAAGAAAATCTTTTGCAAATCATTGGCCATCAACTGTACATTACCTTTATTAGATATTATAAAAATCGTACGCCGGAATATGTAGAAAATATAGATTGAAGTCATGATGTTTTGGTTCATTTTTAAGTAAAATAATCACAGTAACTAGGTACATCCAAAGAGACTTAGGGCACACGAATGCTCATGCCATTCTACACCGTATTAGTAAATGAATTACCTGTAGGCATAGAGCGTGTAATAAAATATAGGTTTGATCAATTTGACGTAGGTATTCAAGCTAAACTAAACTAGTAGCTAACTTGACTTAAACAATCTGCACACTTTGTACTATTCGATATCGTCTGCTATTGTAATTATGTAGTAATATAATATCATGCAGTGTTTCAAGTGAATTGACTCATATTTTAATCTTTGACTTTTAATCAAACGGACTGGCAACGTCTGGACACAAGGTATACAAAAGTAATAAAACTTGGTTATTTTTAAAATCAAATCCTAATTAAGTAGAGGTGCCACGAACATTAAGCTGCTATTCGGTATTCGGCTATATATTTGGCCACTTTTCGGAATATTCCGTATTTGGCCGAATGCCGAATATTACGTATTCGATCAAATACCGTATAACGAAAAAATTTACAATGAGCATGTAAAGTCAGCATTTAATTATTGCATGTATAATCGTAAAAATATAAAAAAACTAAGATTTTTGAGCATTTTACTACCTTGTTCTTGCTTTGAATCTTACCGAAGGTAAGGAAATCTTACCTTACCTATCTGATGCATTTACTACTCCAGAACAACAAAATTTAAATCTCAGCAAATCTCAGCTAGGTACTCTAGGCATATAAAAATAAACCCTCCCAACCATTGACTATCTCCCAAGCAAATATCAAGTTTTCTACAGTAATCACTAGTAAATAATACTACCCAGTATTCAGTAAATAACACGTATTCGCAAGGGTCCGCAATTTGCCCGCTGGGCTGCATCTCATTAGTTGCGCTCGCGCATTGGCCGAGCCGGAGGGCGGCGCAACATGGCCGAAGTTAATAATATATTTGAATGGTGTTTATGTAAAAGTAGCTAACGTAAATGTTTAATAGCTTGTGAACACAAGGAAACACCATAAAGATGGCGGTGGCTGGCAGCACGAAATGGAGGTATTTTGTAGCGTCTGAAAGGATCACTATGTACGCAATGACGACTCGATGACTGATAAAAAAGTAAGGGAGACTTTTGCCCAATACATGTTACGGGAAAATCCAGTTTCAAAAATGGTACTAAATACAAGTATATTTAACTCCCAAAATTAGACGAACTGATTTTGAATAAGATTTTAATAAAAATAAGTTCATCGAGTTATCAGTCTGACGTCTTTGTGCAAGTTGGACTATACCTATACTTACGTAAAAATAGTTTTTCAGTTAATACTTTAATGCACATAACAGTGAAGCCATATTGTTTGGAAGGCAAATCTAGATGTTATCCGAATATTCCACTATTGTAGATATACTTAGTATAGCCCTAATACCAATACCAATTTTTTATTTTATTTTGTTTATGATTCCGTTGACAGCGTTTGAAACCTCGTTATATCTTTCAAACAACACCCCTTTTATCAATGAATAATATAACCTATTTTAATGTAATGAGGGAAATAATGTTTTTCATCGATGGCACGAAATCGAAGAGTGATGAATGAAATCAAGAATGTTGGTTTTTAGGAGTTGATCATAAACCAAGCGTGATTTTTTTATTACGTAGGTAAAAATTAGACCTTTATGAAACCGTTCATTTATTGACACTTGTCTTCCTCTAACTTTTGCTTATCTACAAAAAGGCCCACGAATCAGAGTCAAAGTAAACGGAACACCAGCCCAGATCCCGTCCAGTTGATTAGCCCGGTATTCCATCATTAGCTCAACCCCGCGGCCGGAGGCTAAAATTACTAAGTAATTTGACACAAATGACATTAATAGCATGTATCGACAGTCGGAATGTCATTTTGTAAATTGCTGTCTCTGCATCATAATTGTAATTGGCCAGGTCACGCAGCCTTAGGAATGTGCTCGCGGTGGTCGAATGAGAGCTTTATTGGTCAAGAGAGATTATACTGCAAATGTAATGATGTTTATGTATGGTATTGCATTTTAAGTGGCGAAACAAGTTAATTATTTGTTAATCAGAAAGCAAGCTCTCGAAGTATAATGTCACTGTTGTGGATGAGTCATATGCGCTTATCATTGTCTCTCTCTACCATGAGTTGCTATAGATTTCGACAAGTTATCTAACAGTATACACTATACAGTATATTTCAAACTCGAATGACTGCGTGATTCGAAAGTAGGGTAGACCGAGGTCAATCGGGTCACAGGCCGGATTGGATCAAAATGTGATTCGGCGACTTATCCAAGCGCAGTTACAGCGACGGCCTACGAGGAGAACAGCCTTCCTGCCTGTAGCTAGCCGCAATCTTTCAGATTTGGCAGAAGTATCATTTTGATCCAATTTGCCTCGATCTACCCTATTTACAACGCGTTCTAACCAGTTAAGAACGAGCAAGATGCAATGTTTACTTTAAAATCGCGCATTCGCTAGCGATTGACATTCTACAGCAACTCGTGGTACCGGTACCACTAGCCTAACACGAACATCGAAAATTTGCATTGACGGAAAAACCTCTTTGTCACTCCAATATGAAAGTGTGAAAGATATGGAGACACAAATCTGCAAACGTTCGATTTTCGTGCTACTATAGCCCTGGTCTAACGAAAAAGTGAGGCATATTAGGAACACATAACTAGTATCGATATATGAAGAAGCTTTCTTAAATTAAATAAGACGAATGTAAGGGACACTTACGATGTTTTAAGGTTAAGAGCGTTATTTCAAATGAGTACATGATTAATAGTACATTACATACCAAGGCCGTTTAAGTGGGAAATGCCTCGGATACCATGTAATTGTCGGCCGAGGCGAAGCCGAGGTCGACTAACATGGGATCCGAGGCTTTCCCATTTACCGGCCGAGGTTTGTATACTATTTTTCAGCCCGACGGAGCCGGCAGGCGGCAATTTAGTTTTGCGTAAAGTGGCGCTTACCGGCCGGAGGACTGAAAAATACATTACAAGCATGTTATTATAATTACCTTATGCTAACATAAAAAATCTACAAAAACGATATCCGTGAACATCGATGTAATAGGTTCGCAGTAGGTAAGTACAATGTTTAATAAGCATAATTATAGAATAGGCAAGTTGTTCAAAATGATGGCGATGCGATTAACTAATGACTGAACATGACATAATTGAAAACGGTACAACGTGACTAGTAAGTACAGTCGCCTACATCAAAAGGTCCTCAAAAAGATTTGAACAAGACTCAAACGCCTTGACAATAAAGCCATGTATTTGAGTACCTTAGCCGCTACGTTATAATCTCTTAGCTACTCCATTGGCTATAATTGGGTACATAATCGTAGCGAAACATCAAACATGCTCGCAGGAAAGCTGGAGTTAATTTTATGTGATTGTTACTCGAAGCAATAGCAATACGTCAAAGAAAAATAATAATAATAATAAAAAACTGAAAAAGATGCACAGTTGGCGTCACAGTTTTGCATAAGTACCTATTATTGCGACTGTTTTATATATTAATTGTTTTTTTTTCTTACTTAATAAATACCATACACGGATTTTTACTGCAGTTTGCAAAACCCGTGTAAGTAAAAGTTTTGCCTACTTATATTTGTCGTGAACGGTCCAGCCACTATGCTGTATTTATGTTACGCATGGTTAATGCTTAATCGCAAAATTAATCACTGCGGTTTTGCTTGCAAAAAAACTTTATATAACCCATTTATAGCAATTTAATGCAACGGTAGCTTAGCAGCGTTTTATTTTATATTGATTTAGGAAGAGGAGCCACTTGAAATTTTGACGTAAAATTTTGACTTATGAGGGTGTCCCCAAAAAATTATGAAAAAAAACTTGGGATGTGTGGTCGAGTTTGATATCATTTTCGGGTAAATTGAGGATGCTTAATTCATATCCCCAAATTTTTACCTTTCCATACAAAAATAATAATAAGTGTAGACTGTGTAGACTCACTACTAAGTATATATTTTCATAGAAGTTTGACGTTTAAAATAACACTTTATAGTTTGGCAGTTTATTTGCTTGGAAGTGATAACGTCTCGAACGCGATACTGTCGCGAAACTCTTGTGGTACGGTTATACACAGCGTGGCGTGTACCAAGCCGAAGGATGTTCAAAAATACTATAAATACCTACTTGTACAATTTTAGCGATAGGTATGCCACAAACGACTCTTCCTCCTAGCGTTTTTCCAGACTAATGCATAATGCCACGGCTCAGGGAGGCTGGGGTCTGCTTTGGTAATTAATCCCAAGATTTGACGTAGGCGCTAGTTTTACGAAAGCGACTGCCATCTGACCTTCGAACCCAGCGGGTAAACTAGGCCTTATTGGGATAAGTCCGGTTTCCTCACGATGTTTTCCTTCACCAAAACGCGATTGGTAAATATAAAATGATAGTTCGTACATAAGTTCCGAAAAACATATAGCTGGGCCACCAACGCTCTTATCGTAACGTAAAAGTTAGTTCAATGTCGTGTCAATATACATTTAAAATAACGCACCTCAACCTATGAACAGGCCGGGTTATTGAAATATTAAGTTTCAATCATTAATCAAAGTCTACGTGACCTATATCTATTAAAAATGCAAATCACGCACACTTACTACAAGCCACTGCAGACAAATCGACGCCAAAGTATAGAAAAACAAAGCGTCGATATTGAATGTTTACATTATTCTAGTTTCACGTAGGTATATTTGGTCCATCGTGTTCAAATAACTGTTCTAGAATTATACCTGAAATATTTTTATTTAAATAATTTAAACAACAATAATACAGTGCAGTGCGGCACAAAAAGGTAGAAATTAAAAAGTGGCAAAATCGTAGTCCCTTTCAAATCGATATAATATGTAAGAAAAAGGGATCCCACTACGATGTTGCCACTTTTTAATTCTTACCTTTTTCTGTCGCACTGTACCTAAGCCCGACCAGGAATATATGACGGTCGTCAAGAAGGTGCTCGCTATTATTCTCATTTATATGGCAACAATTCAATACACGCCATGTTATAGGTACTACCGCGAAAATCGAACGAACGGAAATCTATATCTCCCTCTTTATCTTACTTACTTCGAGCGAAAGAGTGGCATAACGGAACGGACTATAAAATTACAGTCATTAAAATTATTGCTAGTGTAAGAAATTAGTTCCAATGAAATCCCGCAAGATGGCGCATGGTCATATATTCCTGGTTAAGCTACTATTACATGACACGTCTTTAGGGGCAGATCGGTCGCCTCGACCTGTGTAACCGGCAAAAGGGAACTTAGGGAGTCGAGGGAGGGGAGCAACGGGCAGGGGCAAGCGATAATCAGCCCATAAAAAACGTCTCATGTAAAGCAAGTATTAGGCTTTACTTAGGTTGTGACACTGCCTACGAAGCTGGAAGACCCCGGTTCGAAATTAGCGATGGCATTAATAATATATCTTCCCTATATAGCCCTCTATGTCCCCTGTTAAATATTAAATTTTAGCTAAGCTATAATACAGAACCCACCCATAATACGAGTATAGCAACTTAACGTGATAACGTAAACATAATCTGCATGCATTTGAATCGTCTGCGTCACTTTTAAAAAAAGCTTCGTAAATTTCCAAAATGTTGTTTTTTTCATCAAATTTAAGTTAAAAGTAAGGGTTGCATTAAAAGGACTGGGTTATTAAGCAATTAAATCTAAATCATTAATCAAAGCGTACGTGACCCAACAATGTATAACTCACAGCACAATAGCCCCAGCAGACTGTTTGACGCCGTTGAAAGTGAATCTGTTTCGGAGAAGCTATTATCATAAAACCTACTCTCACTTGTTGCTCTAATTATTTGGTTCGGTAACAAAAGGTTTAAATGTTTGGATAGGAATAAAATAGCTGTAAAGAGCGTTTTTTGTGAGTGTATATGTGTTTAAAAGAAAGTCAATTAAAGTCAGCAGTAGGTATTGGAGATCCCAAGGCCATCCAGTTTCCGTCGAGGAGGACGAACGAGGGGTTTTTATTCGATGAGAGTCCGACATAGCTTCTGTACAGTCCTTGCGGCGGTGCAGAAGTATACCTATCCACCAGTGGTTTCTCCGAAATTGAACATGCGATATATATATATATATACATATATCTCGATTACCCCTTGATTGATCGATTTTCACACTCGATCAAGGATACTCGAGTTATCGTCGATCAAACATACACACATACAAACAAACGGCGGTTTGTTCAGGTAGACTGGGAGAACTTACTCATTTCTTCGATGACTCGCCGCACTACAACGGGACGGGATGGGGCGGAACGAGGCGGGACGGGACGATATGTCAGTTTCTATAGAAAAGGTAACGTGATATTCAAGGGCTCGGAGCTATCACATGATTCTTTCTATATAAATTGACAGATCGTCCCGTCTCGCCCGTCCTGTCCCGTCCTAGTGTAAGTCATCCTTAAAATTGAATAGGATAATGTCGACTATGAAAAATGTTACGTGAAACTTCGCAATCATACAAAACTAGATATATGTACCGAGAAATCGCTAAATTAAATACTTAACAAACCATTTCGATAAAATAATTGCTAAAACGTTTTTTTATATATATATTTTTTTTGAAATCACGCGAAATCAAAGTATAGCGAACGTAAACTTGCGACCCCTATATTTCGGCAACCCTTGACTGATTCGGCTTATATTCGAACGTAACTATTTAATTGGTTCGTCCCGAACGTAAACTTGCGACCTCTAAATCTCGGCAACCCCTTGGCCGATTCGGCTTATATTCGAACGTAACTATTTAATTGGTTCGTCCCGAACGTAAACTTGCGACCTCTAAATCTCGGCAACCCCTTGGCCGATTCGGATTATATTCGAACGTAACTATTTAATTGGTTCTTCCCGAACGTAAACTTGCGACCTCTAAATTTCGGCAACCCCTTGGCCGATTCGGCTTATATTCAAACGTAACTATTTAATTGGTTCGTCCCGAACGTAAACTTGCGACCTCTAAATCTCGGCAACCCCTTGGCCGATTCGGCTTATATTCAAACGTAACTATTTAATTGGTTCAGCCCGAACGTAAACTTGGGACCCCTATATCTCGGCAACCCCTTGACCAATTTGGCTTATATCATAGGATCACTGTATTGTCCGTCCATCCTTCCGTCGATCCACCCGTCCGTCTGTCTGTCAAGACATTTCGGAAACGCGTAGAGATAGCAAGTTGATATGAATACCAAGTTCGGGGCGAGCCACTGGTTTTAAATACAAAACAACAAATTAAATTAAATTAAATGTACTATGAGTTCAGTGTATTTATAATTATGCAATTAAATTGCGTGTATTAAAAAATATAATTCCTAAATAAATTACAGGGTTCCCATTGATTTAAGCTTGAACCGGACGCAGGAAATAGAGTAGGACAAAAACAATTAGAAAACAGACTAGATATATCAATTATATGAAAAAACAATTGAATGGGTCATAAAAATGTTTTCCATCGAGTGCGCAAAGTGAGCATACTTGGCTAAAGACACTCGTATACTTTAATCGCGATTTAATGTCGTAAATGTGCTTGGCTTCTTCAACGTAATGAGGGTATACTCATCAAAGTGCAATAAACAATTATTGTAATTAAAAGGAATCTCAGTTATTTTAAAAGAAGTGTGAAATTTCGACGGAAACGTATATTTCGAAATGGAATTTATTGGTATGAAAAAGTAGTTTTCTCAGAAGAAAAATCGTTTATTCTGCAAATTGCAGGTCTACTAAAAACAAGATAAAGAATTATTTCTAGCCATATTAAGTAATTTACGCCCTTATTTGCTTCAATACGATTATCTAACTACTTTTGTGTCTGTATAACAAACAACCATTTAAATATACTAATCCATAAAAACAAACATTTGCAAGCAAACAAAACCAACAAAAAAAGCAAAACAAACAAGTTGCATGAAACAAACAACCTTCAAAATAGTGCATCAAACAAGTATTACAGTGTAAATGTAGCTCACGTATTTCTCGAAACAAGCAATAATTTCTAGGAATCTTCGTTCATCACACTGCAAACATATTCTCGGTGGTGCTTTTAACGAAATGTATATTACAATGATAATAAATATTGTATAAGGATGAATGAATAAATCATAAATGAGGATGCATTTATTGTAAACTTTTCCTTATAGTTTCTCATAAAATTATTGTTGACTTTTCTTTATTTGTTTGTTTCGAATCCCTTCTTCTTTAATAAGTACAGTCACCTGAAAAATAAAAACGAAAAAATAAAAACGATACTTTAACAGCCGATAAAGTCAAAGACGCTGAGTACGACGCAAGTCGAATAATTTCGTCATTTTACTTTTAAAAAACCAAAAAAAGTTTACTTTGTATAGTGTATTTTCGACCAGCTGTTCAGCTAAGTGATTTTTTTTTAATTGTAATTCTTACTGTTTAAAGTATCGAACTATAGTTCTTAACAATGCGTCCGAAGGCCATTAAGCTGACCCGTGTCTGACCTGCCTGACCCCAGGTCAGCCATCACCTGACTCGCGTGACCGGCATGTTCCGGGAAAATTGTTATTATTACCCTTATCGACTGCATCAAATGTCACTATGTTAGGACTAGTTTTAGACTAATTTTCGTGAGGTTTTAAAATAAGGAGTGGGAAAGAAAGGTAAAACTTACGTACGTAGCTGACACGTTATGATAGGTTATCTTGCATTTAAGGGTCCTTATTCCTATAAAAACGCTCGTGTATTTAGTATTTTTTTCAGTGTGATTTAACGCAATAAATCATAATATTTTCATCCTTTTTCTATATTAAACTGGGCGTTAATGGTTTAATAGTATAATTGAAATTTCAAGCGACCGGCAGTTTTGGTGTAAATTAACCAGGTTTTCCTCTTAAGCAGGTTTTGTGTCACCAATATTCCAGTATACAAACAATCCCGTTTCAATTATAGAGATTCTCAATGGTAGAGGTTTCGGTTTAAGTAATTTATTTTATAGAGGTCATAATCATAAGAAAGAGAATAAATAAAAAAGAAGAATTTATGAACCATATGATTTTGATTAAAACAATGTAAATTTGTATGGTAAACTTACATAATTATTTTTATTTGTACGGATTAACTTCTAATGGACAACAAAAATAAACTAAACGTTTTTGCTCAATATCCTCTAACAGAATGTTGTCAACAGTAAAAATATAGCATCCATCCCTTTACTGGTAAATAATGTGAACCTAACGACATCAGAAAAATATTAACAACACTGTTTCAATTATAGAGGCCCGAGATGCCAACATTTCAACTACAGAGGCCATATTAATAAAAAAATCTAAAATCTGAATTTCATTAAACCTACGGTCAGGCCAGGCATAACAAATCATATTAAATATTATTATGTTCAATTTTTATATTTTACTTTACTGTTAAGAGGTAACGAGACAGGTCATTTCTCTATACAAATGTACTGGGCTGTTTCGTCCTTGGTTTTTGAAGCTGAATGATATAAGTACTTTTTAAAAACAGAATACTAGGTTGCAATGTTTACTCATAGTTCTTGGAATGCAAGATAATGAGTATATGAATGGTTGAAGATGAAACATGCTAAGATGAGGATAATGCATACATCTTAGCGCGGGCAATGACTGTAGTATTGAATACGTTGCGTGCGTGTACGCAGTTGGAGGAATTTCCTTTCCTTCCGATCTGTGTAACAGTTTGGCTAGCTAGTTTCTTACATCCTGAGTGAATCATACAACCTTTTTTGCGCTAGTGTGCCAATTGTGCCAGCCGGATATAGTATTTATTTATTTGACTACGCCCTATGCCACGCGATGGGTAAATAATAGATATTCGGTTATAATTTTAAATAATATTTAAAACGGGTCACTCACGTAATTTAGTCGATTTTCGCTCGACCGTTTTAAATATTATTTAATATGTTCGAGTCTCACGAGAGTTTTATAGTTATAATTTTAAAGTTTATAAAGGGTCGGCAACGCGCATGTAACACCCCTGGAGTTGCAGGCGTCCATAGGCTACGGTGACCGCTTGCCATCAGGCGGACCGTATGCTTGTTTGTCACTGTCGTAGTTTTAAATAGAAAACTCCCGTGAGTATTAGACATATTAATATACTTAGACCGGGTTACTCACGTCTATAAAGTCGAAGATAGCTCGACATGTTTCGGGACGGTCCGCGCCCCATAATCATGAGTGAGAAGCACTGTCGTAGTATTAAAAAAAAGTATTTGAGCGACTTGGTCAAAAATTATATACAAATATAATTAATGAAAATGTTGAAAAAAAAGATGTATATTATAAGGCCGGCCATCTAATATGCTAACAACCCGTATTAAGGATGACTCACACTAGAACGGGCTGGAACGGGACCGGGCCGGACCGGTCTGTCAGTTTCTACAGCAAGCGACACGTGACCCCCGAGGGCTCCGAGTTCGGACGTGATTTTTTCTATCAAAATTGACAGCTCGTCCCGTCCCGCCCTGTCCCGTCCAGTGAGAGGCATCTTTTAAGAATGACTCCCGATCCGACGTGTCAAAACCGGTCGGATCCCATGTGTCAATTTATGTCGAAAATGTCACGTGATCCCCGAGCTTTCCTAGCCCGTCATGTGATTCTGTCTATGGAAATTAACACATCGGTCACGGCCCGTCCCAACCCGGTCTAGCGTGAGTCATTCTTTATGCACAAACAAAATTTCGTTTTCATAAATATACTACTTTTTCTTGCACCCTGGAACTGTTCACCCGTATTTTGTGACACCCTGATACAAGAAAAAATAAAATTGCTGGTGGTTCGTTTAAGAGCGTAACCAGTCTCAAGTTCTGATTAGGAAAAGTTTGAATTTTTTCGTATGGACAGGCCGACGCCAATAATTACCTACATTTTTTTAAACTCCTTCCTAATCAGAGCCCGAGACGAGTACCGCCCTTAAACGGATCACTATTATTGTTGTTAGAACCTGTTATACTTACTATAGGTAATAACGAAACGAATAGTGATCCCGTCCGTCCGTCTTAAATCTAACACTACGCGCACTACGTGCGACATGTTTCGGATATCTTAGGATGCCATAATCAAGCGTTGAGTATTAGTATTTTATTATAATTATCGTTTATTTATTTTCTTCCTTAGGTTACGATTTTTACAATACGTAGGTATATAAAAATAAAAATACAAAACAACATACAAAAAACAATACAAAACAAATACACATTATAAAAAACCTAACCTAGAGTGCCGCCGGCAACAGGGCAGGGCCCAGGCTGCCGGTGGTTAGGGCCGCAAAGAAAGGAATCGTCGGACTATACCTACACGCAGTGTCCAGTATTACCGCCTTCTGCATCTAACCCTTGATCCAACCACAACTTCGTATATTATAATATTAATAGGTATCACGATTATTTTAATTCGGTTCTACTATATTTTTAATTAAATTATACACTTGTCTTAAACAGTGATTCGCATAATTTGCCAGTTATTGATTCAACTGCAAATAAAAAGTTGATTGTAACTAACGTTCAAATTACCAAAGTCAAGGAAATCAAATCTGTCGTTTTTTTAACCCTTAATAATCCAAGCGATTGTTTTTGTTCAAGTTTTTCAGTACAACATGTTGCCTGCAACCTTGTATCCAGCCTTGTACGGCCTCTTGTCTTTCAATCGGTCACACAACACCATTACTTGATACTTGGCTGCTAATAAAGTATGCTATATAAAACTTAAAAGACCCATAATAGTTAAAATATGTTTTGTCCCTTTTTAACAAACGCAAATGCTAAACTGACAGATAAGCACAAACGAATTAGTTACCGGAGGTTTGATGAACATTCATAAATAACGGCATTTGTGTTTCCAATTTTTCGTCATTGCCATAGATTAATTAAATATTTATAATACTGTGATTTTACGGCGATCTTACATGATTTAAGGAGTTTCTTCCACATTGCGTTATAATATAAATAGTAAACAGTACCTAATATTTTTCTGTAATAGTTAGGTTAGGTAAGGTTAGGTTAGGTTAGCTCATATGTTTGTCATGCGACAGTGACTGTTTTACTTGTCCAAATCTGTCAAATAAGCTTTTCATATATGACTGTAGCTGATAAGTCAAATATATAAAATACGTAAAATGTGCTGTAGGTATTAGGTATGCAATCAACAATATAATGAGTAAATAAATGATTTATGAAGCATTAAACTACCTAATGATATACCGCCCCCCCCCCCTCCCCGGGGATATCATGGGGGGGTTATTTATGCGCATAATATAAACCGAATATTGTCTTCCGTTTCCGCGATTGTTATTATAAATGGATCATTTAATAAATAGTACAAACGTTATTTTTGTATAAAACACACTATATGTGATTCACTCTTTTTTGCTAGTTGTGGTCATACTACCTAAGTACCTACTAAAACCCTTTCTAGGTTCGCTAATTATGACGAACGGTTAACTATTTTTTACTAAAATATACATTAAATATGTTTTGCTAATACGCGGCACTAAGTCAACGCGCTCTTGCCTAACATAATTATTTGTCTCAGATTAAAACAATATTTCAACGTCTCGGGTACAAATAGTCCATCCTATCATATTCAGTACCTAGTTTATTTGGAACAATTAAGAATAAATATTTATAAGTATAACAAACTTGTAATTTAAAACATTAAAGCTACTTTGCATCTAATGTCGTGACAATAATTTACTATGCACATTGAGATAGCGCATGATACAATTGTTTAAATGACGCCGCACATAGTTAATATGGGTTTTCCATAACCTTGCGTAATACAACGTAAACATCACGAAATAAGGCTAAAACTCTTCAACTTCTTATCTTTAAACTTATTGCTGTAACACTTTGCTGAAGTGAGGATTATTGTTAGCTCATGTTTGTCATGGTATTTTATTTTGCAGCACAAGAGCGTTGAGTTAAATTTGAAAGCATATTTTGTTTCTAATTAATTTTAACCAGCTATGAAGGAAATATTCAATCAAATGTTTTTTTACTTATTATTTTTTATTTATGTGATGTTTAGTTTTAATTGTAGTTTTGATTTTATTCTAATTAATTGTATTTATTATTAAATAAGTAAGTTATTATGTTAAAGTGAGCAATAAATACTTATTAACTACCTACTTATTGGGAGATTTGAATTTGTTTTTGTTTATTTATTTGTCAATAAAAACGAAGGCTGCATTAATTTTTATAAAATCTAAATGTTATAGTGTAGCTATAATTACTGTCAAAATAGTAAGATAAAAATTCAATTTGATTAATTATTTCAATGTATTAAAATGTGCTGAACAGTGCTTTATAAAATATGATAAAATATAAAATAATATAATATATAAAATATAAGCAGTAGGCAATTCAATGTATGAACTAATATCTTAGCACATAGATGTAAATGATAAATATCTTCATTTTTCAATTTAGGTAATACGCAGTTGTTGACGTTATAGACGTTCAAAAGTGCACTTATGAACGTCAAAAAAGCTACTACCCCGAAAGGTTCTAACCCTACACCACAGCCCAAGAAGATTATTACCGGGAAGAAACGTGGCGGGAGTATTTTTTTTTAAATGTACAAGAAGTTATAAAAATATTTTGAGTTTTTGGTTTTACAAGAAATATGAAAAGAAAATAGTCAAACAGAAAGACCAACAATAAATATTTTTTATTATTATAATTTACACGATTTAGACAAACATTTGATATGATTTATTTCGTGAACTATGTCCTCCACTCTGTAAGTAGTAGCAGATACATTAATTTTTTTGGTTTAGTTATAGTTTCTGGTATGGGCCATGCATGTGAAATATATAAGCATATACATACTTGCTATAAAACTAACTCAATCCAAGATTAGGTCGCATTTAGACTAAGAAAACCGGTAGGACGTTCACTCCTATTCTAAAAATAGGAGGTCGGGCTGGATACTAAAAATTTAGAAGCGTTCCCAAAAATAGAATGTATATGTGGCATTCATATTATTGATGCTTGGTGATGTGCAGAATAAAATTATGGGATTTATATGTAAATGAAAATCAATGATTTGAAATTGATCATAAAAATCATCCCTGCAAATACAATCCTTCAATATAAAAAACTGGTTTACAGAAATAGGCAGGTATGTACTTACAAAAAGTAAGAACTGATCGTATGTCACATAGTATTGAACGTTTATAATTTTAATCAGACATCAATATCTGTGTTTGTTGCTATATAGCCCAGCATTTTTATGAATAATGTAATGACTTGTACGTTGTTTGTGAATTACATTGTCTGTTAACCCTCCGCATACCAGGTGGAAAATATAAACGTGCCATACAAGGTGGGGTCAAATTTGCACACATTTAAAAGTGTATGATAATTGTAAATGTATGATAATTTTCGATTTATAATATATTTTCTTATTTTTGGGTATATTTTTTTATTAATAAAACCTTTATTTTGATAAAAAAAAAATATTTTTTTGTTTAAAATTTACCCAAAAGTAGTCCTTCTTTGACTGCAGAAAAAAACGTATTTCAGTAATCAAAATTTTTTAATGAGATTGTGGTATAAATTTAACAATTATTAGAAACGTAATTTAAGATTATAACATAACAAAGCTATTTCAATCACTTTTAAGGTAAAATACGCAATTTTCGCTCACATATAAACAATTTTCCAAAACCTCTAGAACACCCTCTACAAGTTCCTCTGTATGCCCGAAGTCGACCCCTAAAATAGGGCGTTTCTCCGAGAACGACCTCTAGTAGGTACCTCTTATGGAACGTACAATATACGTTACATCTTCCTTAGCGTCTACTTCCGAGGGGTGTCCGGACACACGGTGCTGCAAATCTGCAATGCTCTGATTCGCAATCATTCTCTAAATCAGAACCTCCAAAGCATCATCTTCCAAATCAGAACTATTTTTCATTAAACGTCGTTCAATTTCCTGATTTTGGAGTCAGTGCGGCATTTTCACTTAAAATAAATAATAATTTAGTTATAATTATTTAATAAAAACCATAAAAACGAATAAAAACCTTACGAAAGCCACTTGCCTTTTCGACGACGTCCCGTACAAGGTGGGGTCTGAGATGCCGAAAAACTTCTAACTTCCAAATACGCACACGCCAAACTGACTCACGCGTACTGTAGATCTGGCAACCAGGGACCGGTCAACCTCTTCCTAGGCAAAAGCCATTGAATGGCTTAGCCGTTCATTAAATAGCCCGAATCCACATGCCTACCACTTGAATTGCTTTCCCATTCATTTGACTTAGCTGTAGGAAGGGGTTTCCCTTTCGCGGTCACTTGAATGTAGGAAAGGGTTTCCCTTTCTTTCAATAAGCTTTTGGAACGGCTTAATTGTTTATTGAATAGCCGACAAGCCTTGCTTAGCATCAGGAACGGGTTTCCCTTTGCTATCCTAACCTTGAAATATATAAGTACCTATTTCGACCTGATTTCGTTTCATTAGGCGGGGTTATTTTTGACTTGAGTTAGCCACTAAGGTCACTGACTTTTGGCGGTCCGTAGAAGTCGTATAGCCTTTAATAGTTTGGTCTTGGTCTACGTACGACAAAGTGTCCGATATCATAGTGATAACATGAGTCAAGTATTTTAAAATATTTCACCGTGTGTAGTGAGTCAGCTCCGGTGATTTTCGGGTCAACGATGGGGGGTGTGCGGGAAGCGGGCGGATGGGGATTCCCTCACAAACTCTGTACAGATTGTGAGGTCTATTTTCGGGGCTGTCAAGTTATAGTATTTTGATACGAGAATTAATAAAATAGGTAGGTACGCCATTTTAGAACGTGATTTCTCAGGAAATCAGTATTTGTGACTGCGACGAGTTCCTAAATGAATAGTATGGTCGAAATTTCAAAATATTGTAAAAACTAATAATAATTTAATATCAATATGTCTCACGAAAGTTTAAATTATATGATTGTAAAAACTGTTGGAATTTTAGATTTTGTAAGGTTTACTTCGATTTGGATTAAAATCGATATCTGACGATGCAGTAGGGTCCATAATATGAATCCATAGTCAAAATTGTTAAGGGGCTACCCGGCATATTTCACTGTTTTTAAAGTGAATAGGCTTTGTTCAGCTCCAAGCACAACGCTTGAAAAAAATATATAATGTAGCTAGGTATTTGGTCTACATTTGGTTCCACTAAATTGTCGAAAAACATAATAAATCAAGAGAAAAAAAAATAACCGTAAACCCTTTTTTCTACCTTAAATCTGTATCTACTCCCTTATTATGCGTCGTAAGTACAAGAAACTAAGACAAGCATTTTATATTTATGTTTACTTTAAACGCATCCACTGATTTTTGGATAGGTTTTGTACTTTTCGAGAAAAAGCTATTACACGCATTTTTCCGAAAACGCCGGCTCGAGATGCCTGCGCGGGCGACGGGGGCCAGTCGTATAAGATGGCACTAGTAGTTTATAGGGTTGCGTCCTAGTACAAGCAGCTCTTCCTAGGTGACGACTTATGCTTATAACCGGTATTGTATAACCGGTGAGGAAAGGAAGCGGTAGGGGAAGAAAGCTCAAATCGCCGAGGTCATTGGGATAGGGGACGGCCTTAAATAATTTCAACACCGACGCCATGTTGGATTTTGTAAGATTAACTCCGATTTGGATAAAAATCGATATCTGATGATCCGGCGGGGTCCTTAAGAATAATTCAGAGTCAAAATTGTAAAATATTGTAAGAACCGACGCCATCTTGGATTTTGTGTGATAAACTCCGATTTTGATAAAAATCGATATCTGACGATCCGGTGGGGGTCCATAACATGAATTAATAGTCATAATTGTTAAATAATGTCAACAGTGACGCCATATTGGATTTTGTAAGATTAACTTCGATTTGGATAAAAATCGATATCTGACGATCCAGTAGGGTCCATAATATGAATCCATAGTCAAAATTGTTAAATAATTTCAACACCGACGCCATGTTGGATTTTGTAAGATTAACTCCGATTTGGATAAAAATCGATATCTGATGATCCGGCGGGGTCCTTGAGAATAATTCAGAATCAAAATTGGAAAATATCGTAAGAACCGACGCCATCTTGGATTTTGTGTGATAAACTCCGATTTTGATAAAAATCGATATCTGACGATCCGGTGGGGTCCTTAACATTATTCGATAATCGAAATTCAAAAGTTACCTACTTAATTCTTCCTCTAGTTAAATCAAAATCGTACAGAAATTTAATTGACTTTATTTTGCAGTATCCGATGTAATTGGGACCGAGACTTGTTCGGATGATCAGAGGTTCGGATACCTACTCAAAATATGAGGTTTTTGGGACAATTTCAACCAAAAACTACACCATGTTACAAAAAAGTTATAGTTCCTTGTGCCCCGAACCTTGAACCCGAACAAGCGCTATTGAACTCACTGGAGCTCACCGGGATCATAAGATATCATTTTTAAGCGCACTGGTGTTAAACTTACAAAATCCAAGATGGTGCCGTTTCTGTAAGATTACATAATTTTCACTATAGGTTCTTGTATGGAGCCCGCTAGATCGTCTAATTTTAATTTTTATGCAAATCGGAGTTTTTCTACAACAAGGTCCAAGATGGCGTTGGTGTTGACATTATTTTACAATTTTGAATTTATATTCATTTCATGGAGCCCGGATCGTCAGATATCGATTTTTATGCTAATCGAATTTCAACTTACAAAATTCAAAATATTCCAAAATAGCATCAAATTTTATAATATTCTATAATTTTGCCTATAAATTCATGTTAAGGACCCCGCCGGATCCTCAGATATCGATTTTTATCCAAATCGGAGTTAATGTCACAAAATCCAAGTTGGCGTCGGTTTTTACAATATTTACCCTAGATTCATTTTATGGTCCCCACCGGATACTCGGATTTTTATGTTAATCTAATTTCAACAAACAAAATCCAAGATGGCATCAAATTTTACAATAATCTATAATTTTGCCAATAGAAGTTATGGAGCCCGCCGCATCCTCAGATATCGTTTTTTATGCAAATCGGAATATTTCTTATAAAATCCAAGATGGCGTCGGTTTTTACAACATTTTACAATTTTGACTCTAGAAGTCTAGATTCATGTGATATCGATTTTTATCCAAATCTGAGTTAAGCTCACAGAATCCAAGATGGCGTCGCTTTTTGTAATATTTTACAATTTTGATTCTGGATTCATGCTAAGGACGCTGCCGAATCGTCAGATATCGATTTTTATCAAAATCGGAGTTAATGTTACAAAATCCAAGATGGCGTCGGTTTTGCAATATTTTACAATTTTGACTCTAGATTCATATTAAAGATGGATCTTCAGATATCGAATTTTATCTAAATCGGAGTTAATCTCACAAAATCCAAGATGGCACTTATTTTTACAATAGGTACCAAATGTAAAATGTTTATTTTGTTACATTTGAAATTCCGAGAAATCACCACCTAAAAAATCTAATTTGTCGCAAGAAAAAAAAAATTTAAACGTCAGTGTCACGAAATATTTGTGACAGCCCTGATCTTCGAACAAGCCAAGACGCCGAACGACTAGGTTCTATGAAGCTTGTCCACTGTATCACAGAATAAATAATAGTACAAGTACAGAAGACCCTCTGTTTTGATGTTCACGAATGCCGCCTTTTTACGTGCCTATTAATTATTATTAGCACGGACCGCACGCGAGCCGCGCTGTCATTGAGTTCTGTTGCCCGGCGCGAAGGTCGATATTACTCCGCACCTCACCGAAGATAGGGTTGTCATTTTTTTGAACGACGTCGGTGGCAAACAAGCATACGGTCCGCCTCGGCGACAATAAGATATTTCAATGTACATATCACCTACGCATCTTGTACCTACCCTTGATCCAATAATATACACACACAGAATACGCGAATTATAAATTTTAAATAGCACGCGTGGTATATCTACATGCATAAATTATTACACTTAGCAGCTACTTAGGTAAATAACACCGAAAACATAACAGGCGTGTGACCGCAAACCGTAACGAAGATCGTAAAGTCTATCTCCATCTCTGTCACACTTACGATTCGAGTGACAGAGACGGAGATAGACTTTACGATCTTCGTTACGGCACAGAATACATATTAGTACAAGTACAAAAATCCCTCTCCAACAACTCGTTTAAAGAAATAACGACTCATGTTACGATAATACTAAGTTAAAATTCCGACCGCGCAACGCTGAATGCCTACAATTATATTCACGTAAAGTGCGCTCTCTTTCTATCGTGTAACTCGTTCCTTTTATGATGATATCAATGTTGTCTTCTTTTAATATAATCTTAATACTTAAATAGTTACTACCTTTTTATATTGCTATACTTTAGCTCGAATAAACCTAAGATATGTCTAAGTGGTATGTAGGTTTAATTCTAATAAATTTGCGTGCAACTAGTTAGGCATAGGTACTTACTTAGATAGGTACCTTAATTGAAACAGGCCTGATGAACCTCCCCAAAGGCCTTGAATAATTCCGCCCTTTAGTTATTTTAATATAAATAAAATTCTGTGACGGCGGTCGAATCAGTACGTAGGTATGCGACGAACAACTCTCGCGCGTGCGTCACCGCTCGCCCGTGAGTCCCTACTGATTTTGCCCCTAGCAAGGGGTACTTACAGTTCGATACCTACACGCGCGAGTGGGACAGGCCTGAGCGCCTACCACGAACCGCGAACGAAAGTATACCTGGGTCATTTTCATTTTAGGTGTACGTAACACAAAAGTTACACACAAAAAAAAATCGTTCCGTTACGTAGAATAAATTTTGTGTGTAACAAATATTAATAAAGGGTTGTTCACACTGTTGTATTTTCTTCTCGTAACGTAAGCAATAAAAAAATGTACTTGTTGTATTACATTAATAATTTCAAAATTATAATATCAAGTGATCATAAATTTTGTAGCAAATTTCGGTATTGCGATGCGTACAAAATTTACTATCACTGAAAATATGTATGAAGGTAAGGTGTTGTTTTGAAGGTAAACAAAAATAAAACTACATAATTAGGTGAAAGTTCTATTTTACAGTTTTAAAATGGTATAGAAGTTCAATTTTAACAAGCAAACATACTGAGACATAACGCAAACATTAACTTTTCTAAACTACAATGTGATAAAAGAAATCATATTAACTGGAAGGACGAGTACATACGCTGCGATAAAATTTTAATTCAATAAACGTATTTTTCGTTAAATCTGTCAAAAAAATAAAAGCTTGCAATAATAGAGTTTTGTCCGTCGTGCACGCAGCTTTACCGTTTTTTGTTACGTAACACACTGTAACACAGAATTGTGTGTAACAGCAACGTTACACTGAACATTCAAATTTCGCGGTATCAACATAACCTTCGCCAAATTACAGAGACATTGTACGACATTTTATGATTACTGCCATTTGTATTACATCGTTAATAATATGACTATGCGATTCACAAACGTTTTTATGTTATTTATGTGTGCTTACCTCTTAAATTCACGTTACACTTATAAAAATCAGAAAGAAAAATCACGTGTGCGACCTGTTTGCACCGTTCTCAAACTAAAACAATATGGCGACGCTGTCTTTCGTCGATTGGTAGAAGCCTACAATGTTGCTAGACCAAAATAAATTAACGATGCGTTCAAATTACTTCAAAATTTCGAATTATTGGCTCGCGTTACACACGTTACACAGAAGACGAAAAACGCGGGACATGTAGTTAAATTCGATTTTCTCCTGGTTTGTTATTGTTTCGTTGTTAATAACATTATTAAAATAAAGTACCATCGATGCTGATATGGATAGTGGTAAATATATGTATGCTTACATAGAAAAATAATTTTTTATTGATATTTTTACATGTAAAAATGGAAGTGGGACATCGCTCTTTTGTATGGAACGCCAAAAAAGTAGTATTTTTATTTAATTATTTTGAGTACAAAATAAAAGATATCTTAATTAAAACCTATTCCAACCTGTAGGTAAATGTGTTAATAATATAATTAACACTTAACATCTACGATACTGTAATACGTAGTTTTTTTTTTAAATCTTTTCGAGTTGGGACAAGAAAAAATAACCAAATGGTAACCTAAAATGAAAATGACCCACCTCCCTTTCGCACTTGTGATTACTCACTCAAGTGCGACAGAGAGGTGAAACTTCGTTCGTGGTTCGTGGTAGGCCTTCTGACTGTATAGAGTCCTTACATTGTGGTTTTAATCTGAAAAATCATGCCGGTAAAACTATTGATGCACTTGTTGTTGATAGTTTGCTGATCCGGACAGAAATGACAAATAATAATAAAAATTCAGACAATTCCTTTAGAAATATTGAAGTCAGTTGAAAATCAAAATATACACAAACGCAACACGGACACGCAACAAAACGACGCAACATACACGCGCCCTTTGCCACACGCAATTAAACCTTATTACTATTTGATAAGTTACTTTTGATTGCAATGCGACGGCGGCTAGCGGCATTATCAAAGAACGTCAACGCTTGCCGATATACCGCGCTAAACGCCAACAACGTAAATACTGTAATATTGCTCTTATTTCATTTGATACAAGGATCAAAATGGCTTAAGCGTTATAAGGGAAACCCCTTCAAGAGGTTAGCAGTTCGAACGACTTTTTAAGCGCTAAGCAAAGGGTATTAACTATCCGTTTGCTATACTGATATCCGTATTAAAAGTCGTTTAATAAGCCTTATGAAGGGGTTTTAAGCGGGAACGGCTTTGGTTAGCAAAGTCGAACGAAATACCCTTTCAAAAACCCTCGAAGGGGATACGGGACCGGTCCCTGCTGGCAACGTCATCTGCGCAGCTACTCAAAGTATAAATATCTTACCAGCATTGTTACTGAACTTAATTCCCAATTTATTGGACCTGGGGTCTGTAATACCCCACCTCGTATGCGGAAGGTTAAGTATATATTTGCGGCGTAATGCAACACAAAACGTATTTTAATGGTAGCTCTAATGTCATAATTATCCGAAGACAATCGGTTGTGCAATCAGACATGTATTGACATAATGGGCTAACCAGTGCATCTTTTTTATTATAATTACGTTACAAGTAGGTACAGAAAACTTTATGACTGACATAATTGTTTGTTACCCGTTGCTCAATAAAATTATCTAAGTATGACCAAGATTTCCAAAAATAATAACAATGATTTTTGTCGCTGAGTCAAAATTCGTACTCAGTCTAAGTTTGTAAAGCACAAACGCACAATATTTATATTTATCCTACAAATTCTCCGTACGTAGTTCTGTTTAAAACTCAATTAATTTATTTAATTGTGTCTTATAAAAGTACCAAAACCATTCCAGCGTACTTTAGAATCGCGGTATGCCACTGCGAGACGCGTTCGCTGTCTATAATGGCAAACTAAAATACTCTCCAGCAAGGCGCCTACATCTACTTCGTTACGTTATATTACGTAACCAAACAAATGACTATTGTAGTTACAACCAGCGCGTGTCACTACCGCAGTGTGCCGCCGCCCTAACGCCCGCACGATAACAACGACACACGTTCTTCGGACGTCCAACATTCAACTCGCATTTTTTTTAATTCCACCCGTTTAAACACAGTTTATTCGAATTTCAACTTTAAGCGGCCATCAGTGATTCCATTTTCCGTTGTGCGCGTTGTGAAGAACTCTGTTATCAGGTCACGGTTGCGTTATCAGTGAAAGTGTGAGACTTAAGATTAGAACGGCAGTTTTACAATCAATATCAGTTATTAGACGGTTTATTCATGAAGGAAGAACACGCCTTCTTTAATGTGAGTGCTTAACGTTTTTTCGTTGAAAAAACGCGTGTGTAATTTAGTGAAATCGAAACTGAACAGTTTTTGCCTGTAACGGTTTTAACACAGAGGTAAGTTGACCTTAGAAAGGTATACAATTATACTCCTATACAGAATTAGGAAAACTAATTGGTCAGCAGTATGATAACGTATTTTATTATTGAAACATGAACATGCAAAACTATGACTGAATATTAAAGGCTCATCCAGAAATCATTTGATCATATTTTGGCTACGTTTTGACTCTTTCTTCGCCATTGTGGTCTTTTTTGGTACTTTTACTCATAATGCTTTACTCATAACTTTTACACTCCCCCATAATGTATCGCGTATATAAAACGACGCGATAATCTCAAGAAATATAGATACCTACGTCCGCAATTCTCAAATGACTCTCTCTTATATGAGTATAAAAAATCAGTACGGTGAAAGTGTATCTGGATTGTATTGTGTCTGTAAACAGAGGTCGTACCATAATTGAACTTTGATATTATTTTGTAGGTATATTGTCCCCTAGTGGCCAGAAGTGGTGGCACTTAGTACCTACAAGCTTTGCTTAGTTGGGGGTTAGGTTTATCTGTGTAATGCCGGCCAATAACGCTAATTAATTGATTAATTAATTAACGCTCGGGCAATACGTCAGATCTCCATAGTGGGCGTGTCAGACAAATTTCCCATACAAATTATTGGCAGATCTGACGGATATGCCCGAACGTACCTATATATGGGTCGCTTAAGATTGGCCCAAAATATTTATTTTGATTTTTGATTACACCAATACATGACTATTCTTGTGGACAATGTGCCAGGACAAGAAAAAAACTCTGTACCTATATGATAAGTAATTTGCATAAAAGCAATAATTTATTGAATTTCATTTGGCAATTGTAGTCGATACATCTGTGTAAATAAAGGAAACAATATGAACATAAAAGTCGGTACTTCTCAGTTGGAATACTTTCAAGGTCAGGAATTGAATTGAATACGAGTGGGTAATTATGTAAATTATTAAATAAGTAGTTTTATTCCATTGACTTTTCTAGTAGGTAGGAAGGTAAATATGGGTCGTAGTTAAGTTTACAATGGGTTATCGATAACACGCAAATTGTTATTTATCGATAACTGCAATCGACACTTTATGTAGGTAGTCACTATAATCTCATTTGTCACTCTACAGAAGGCCTAGTATAAAAGTTGTACGACATTAACTCCTCGACCGCGTTAGCGTATCGCGGTCGAGGAGTTAATGTCGTACAATTTTTATACTAGGCCAGTTCTTACTGGCGATGTCGATAAACAATTCGTATTTTGGGTTTATTTAGGTAGGCCCCTCAGGCAAAAGGCGGGCACTCTGAAATTAACTAACATTCAAAACTGTTCATGTTTAGCAATTCTATTTAAGCTTTCTAATATTTATGGTTTATGGTTTAAGATATTTATTTCTCTAAAGATTTACATAAGTACCTAAATCACTTACAGAGAAAACAATGTGTTGCTTAAATCTAGGGTAGCATGCAAAACTACTATAGATAACATCATATCAACCAGTGCAACAAACAACAAGAGGCCGTTGTACGTTGCCAAGAGTTTGTACAAATTGTTTAATTATCGCTTAAACTACTCGAGCGGTTTGGTTTATACTTTTACGAGTTATCAATAGCATATTGTAATTATTTTATATTCATGCAGATTAATATTTTTATTTTGGTAATACATATTGTTAATATGTGTCCATATCTACATGTAAGTATATCAAATCAATAATTATGTATTTGAGAAAGCCGTAAACATATTTATTTATTGTGTAAACGTATTTATTAATTTTTTGTCATATTATTTGAGTATTATTAGTACATATGTGTATTTTAAATATTTTTGTATTTTTAGTTCTTGTTTATGCGTGCGATGAAACCAAAAAAGGGGGCCTCAACATCTGTTTCAGAATTATTCCGTATGATGTTAATAAATGATAATATATATGCAACTGCTACATACCCTTATCACGTGACTGGTACCGAGTCAATGAAAAACCAAAACATGTAGGTATATCGATAACCACGAAAAAAAAATTGTTAGAAAAAGAAATTTCCATGTCCGTTAAATTTTAAGTTAAATTAACTAACGTGAATCACCAAATACGCGCAACACAACCTATGTTAAATGATCTAATTTCGCGGTTCGTCTTCCTTCTGAGGATTCAAGTGACCCAATAACTTAATATGTGTACATTCCGTGTGACTCACTTAGTGAATAAACTACTTATGGGCTTACCACGACTTATACGTAACCGTAGGCGTTAACGACTGCGCGTTTCTAAAATATATTATTACCCTTACCATGAGTTACATAGTTAACGAGGCGTGAGCTGGTGTAGATATCGAAAGCGTCTGTAGAAAATGTGCGTGAGCGTCTAACGCTCAACTGTCAAACCCATACAATTTTGTTAATTGCGGTACCATGAGTTTCAAGTTTGACAATCGGTTTAGAAAAAGGCGTTAGCTTCTGTAGCTACGACTCTCACCGCCAAAGTCGTGCGTGACAAACGCATAATGGCGTCAGTACATTCTAATTCTAAACCTACTGTCAGTTACAAAATTACACGGAACTGAATGAAACTATACTCAAATGAAAGAACGTAAAAAAATAAGAGTTTTGAGTCGACAACATATATTGGCAAATTTCGGATTATCGTGTATTTTGCATTTTAAAGTGTTCATTTATTGGTTAACAGTGACGGGTGCGTTCGGAAATGATAAACTATTTTTTAGAACGAACGAACGTTGGCTGTGTAAATAGTATTTGTAGCAACGGGAACCAACATTATGGATTGTACATCGCAATCGAACCTTAGCCACCGCCACCTGTATTATATTTATAAATTATAAAAACTACACAAATGAGGAGAAAAGCTGCCTTTTATCCCGCCACGTGTCAGCAAAATCGACGTTCCTTAATGTCTACTTGTCATCTGTCAAATCCCATACAATACAATAAAATTACATAAACATATGTAAATAACATTGCGCATTCGCAATAATTAAGATATTTCTACTACAAAATGACTCACTGTCGTGCTCTAAACTGCAAAAATCAAGGCATTCACGCATTTCTAAAAGACCACAAGCGTCGAAAGGCTTGGGACCGTTCGTTACGTATCATAAACTTTAAAACAAAACATTCATCCCGTTTATGATCGATGCATTTTACATCAGACTATTACGGTCAAAGTATATACACAAGTAAGTTTCTCTTATTATTTTTACTTATCCTGCATCTAAGCATTACTTAAAGCTTTTAAACAATCGTGGCTCTCTTTCAGATTATGCACCGAAAGCAAGATTCCTGAGAAAAACTGCTGTACCTTCTATATTCTCATTCAACATTTTAAAGGTTGGTGGCCCACCCTTGCCCTTGGTGTAAGTACCACCAAGTGCAATCGCCCGCCAGCAGCGACTTGAGACGACGTTCAGAGAAAATTACAATTTATGAAGAGGAAATACCTCCAAACGTCATGGAAGTAGACATGGAAGTGGACAGTGAAATAGAAATTGCTGCCAGTGCTAAAATAAAAGACTGTACAGTGCCTGTTGTAGATAATCAAGAATTCTCATCAAAAGGAATGCAAATTGATATGGAACATGTGTTTGGGAAAAGTCATCGATTTAAAAATGATGACAAAGCTATTCAATTTTATACAGGCTTTGAGTGACATGTTATCCATGAGACAGTTTCATTTTCAAAAAGGAAAAAATACCTCACAGCTACTAGCTCAATAATTTACAGACAGAAGTTAATGGTCATTTCACTAATAGAAAACATGTAATAGTCATTATGATTGGTTTCAGTAAAGCATTTGATTCTTTGAACTTCAGCAAAATGGTATACAGGGGCCAACATTAAACTGGTTCAAAGATTACCATCACAATAGATACAATGCAGTCAGTATTGCCGGAGAGTTATCTAAGAAAATCTAATTATGGCACGGCCCGACAAAGTACTTAATTTATGCCAATGATATGTGTAACTTGTTCAAGACCGCCCTGTGTACCAGTTTGCTGATGAAAGATGTCAGGACAACGGAGAGTCAGATGCAAAGTGAATTTGATATCTTATGTAAATGGGTGCATGACGCAGGATTATCCTGAAACTATAAAAAAACTAAGATAATAATAAATATTACAGGACATTCTTACACAAATTGACTAAGTCCTGCAGTAAGCTCAATAAGGCTTGTGTTACGGGTACTCAGGCAACGATATATATAATATACAAATACATAAATACATAGAAAACATCCATGACTCAGGAACAAATATCTGTGTTCATTACCGGGATTCATACCCAGGACCATCGGCATAGCAATAATGTATTATAGTTTAAACTATATAACATACCTAGCGTTGTAGCTCACGAGCATGTATGCATGCACACATGGTCAACAAGCTGCAACTGTGAAAAACTAGAAGTTATTGATCAATATACCTATTTAGGCCTCACAATAGATACCAAATTTAACTGGGGGCACATGTTGACCATGTGTGCCAAAAACTTAGGACAATCCTGAGCAACTTTAGTATATTAAAACAAAATGCCACATAGGTACTATACTTTGTATGTTATACCTGGCGTTGGCTGACTCTGTAATAAGCTATGGGCGAACATATAATACATATCTACTAAAAATATATAATATACAAATAAGATTATTAAAAACCATAGTTCCCTTGAAAATAAAACTTCAGTATAAAAATAACTATCACAAACTATTTAATTATTGTAGAACTTTTAGTGTATATGATAAATTAAAACTAGCTGTTGTGTTAGAACACGAACACTTGATGGGCCAGCTCGACAGGTACAATAGGCCATCCCACCTGCGGGATATTAACCAATGAACCACACTTTAAGATACCTAAGAGTAACAATGACAAAGGTAGACGGCGCTGGTTCTCATACCTACCTCGCACCCTGAACAGCTTACCCAAACAAGTAATAGAAACTTTAGATAATTACCTTGATAAAGTAAATAATACATTTAAGAAAGCACTGGTTGAGCTTAATAAGAACTAATGTTAAATCAATACATGAGCACTAACTACATTGAATCATTTTAGGCTGAACTCAGTTAATAGAATCTCCAAACTTCGAGATTGTAACTGAGCTCTAGCATGTAAGAAGATAATTTATATTTTGAAATAAATAGTTAATATTTTTAGTGTTACAAGAAGTTATTTTTTGTATACTCAACTTTAAGTCCTACGGCAGATAAAATACAGTATTATTCTAGTTCTGTTATTCTGTTAGGTACGGAAGATCAGTTCTTTTTGATCATGATGAAATTAAGGCAAAATAAATGTATATTTCAATTAAGTAAGTTTTTTAATAAAAGTACCACCACAGTGTCAAATATATTCATCAGCTTGGTAAATTGTATGGTTCAAGGTATGGAACTGTCACAGCAGTAACAGGCATGGACCTGGCAGCGTAAGGGCATTTCACTTCAATGACAGTGTAGGAGACTATCTGGTAATGCTGCCAGGAATGGTGACTGTTCTGAAATGTGGAGTCCACTTTTTTCAACTCTCAGTCCAAAAAATTCAGTGTACTTTGTTATTACAGTACTCTTATGAATTTTCCTCCACCTCCACCTTCTCCACTCTGACCACGAGGAAAACTCGAAACAGTCAGTCAGTCTGTGTAGTGTGTGTAAGGACAGACAGAGAAATAAAATTCAACATGATATTGTGATTTTTAGTTTAATTTTTATCATCATAATGAACAATCATTGCACTCAGTTCTTATGTGACAGATATAAAAATCAACAATGTTCATGGGTACAGTCAAGTGTAAAAATATGGTGGTGCACATCTTATTCAAAAATATGTCCCATAGCACCTTACGCCGGTGTAATAAGAGCGTAGTATATTTATGAGACGATTATGTTGAACCATATTTTTGCACTTGACTGTACACAGTGATCAAACTTAACTAACAACTTTAAAAGAGCTAACAAGATCCTACTCCCATTTTTCCAGTATAGAATAACATAGAATAATAAATTATTACTTTGATAAAATTGTACACCTAACTAAAACTTTTCTATACATTCATTAATAATGAATATAACAATTATGCTAATAGAAGATATTTTGTCTTATATAGACAAAACAATTTTAAATCTAAAATAACAACAATACAGTCAGTGATTTATTCCATATTTCTACTTAACATTTCTATAAAATTTTCATAATATCACTTAACTTGTTTTTTTTTCTTTTCTAGTGCACATATATCTGATATCTATATAAACTAAAATATGAATTATGGGAGAAGGGCTGACCCCGTGGAACCCTATGGTTATGGAGATATTCATGGTTAAAGTTTATAGACACTTTAGAACGGATTAATTGCATTTATTAACACCATGACCCAACGTTTCGAGCCCTTAACAGCACTAGTTTTCACAGGGTTAAGATGATGACTGAGAGAATGAGAATTCACCCCGTTATCGTTACAAAGTTATCTTGTGCAAACTACCTATATACAAAAATATTGAAATAATTAAATACAAAAACAAAGGTTGGTCTACAATGCCCAGAGTAATACATTGCCTGAAGGGCATTCTATAATTAAAATTAAAAATTATTAAAACCCTGTGAGGATTAACATACATACAACTTACGAACGCTTCCCCTAACTGGCTTATAGGGCAGAAAGTAGCGACAAGAAAACTACCCCATTTTGCCTATTTTTCCCTTTTCAATCTTTTCAAAACAAAGTCCACACTAAGGTCTTCCAGCGCTGTGTCGTGCTTGATCCTTAATGAGATGTAATACAGGATCCCAAACTGGTGGTACTGAAAAGCCATCCTCTCTATTGAAATTAGGAACCTTCTTGATTTCAATAGCCTCGCGCAGCAACCTGGGAATGTATCGCTTCTCAGCCAAGCCTGTAGACCCCAGCATCTTGTAGAGGCAAGTTACACTTTACAGACCTTAGGAATTGTGACATCTTCTTCAACAGCTTGAAATAGGTCTTGATTGAAGCACGCCTCAAGATGTGGCTGATCCTGTCTGTAACTCCTCTGACAAAAGACAAAACAGCAGGCCTACGCTTAACTGTTGGTGTCTTCACACGAGGGGACTGCTTGACACGAGGTATCTTGAGGTTGTTAGCGAACAGCGCACGTTTTGAATGCGTAGGCGGCTCTAAAGAGTCCAACACTCGCGGACTAGAAGGCGACACAACACCAGAAGAGGAAGGAGGCCGTAGCACTCGACTCTTCGGATTCGGAAGCATAGGGCTTCGGAGACGCCATGGTAGTCACAGGTTACTAGAAATCACAGGGATACGTAAAAGAAAACTGATTATCAATTTGATAATATCAAAACACATTCCACAGATGAACTCAAGTCAAATCAAAAGTGAGTCCGCATAAAAGGCAGCGAAATAATCGGCAGCCCAATAATTCGTGTCCATTTTTTTGGTTGCGGATTATTGGGTTGCTGATTATTGTACTGCAAAAACTGTGGCTTCGGATTATTGGCCCGCTACCGAGCTTGTGCGACCCGATAAAAGGCAGCCCAATAATCGGCGACCCAATAATTGGCGACCACGATGTACATGGATTATTGGGCTGCCGATTATTGGCCTGCTTCGAGATTGCTCGACCCAAGAAAAGGCAACCCAATAATCGGCGACCCAATAATCCATGTACATCGTGGTCGCCAAATATTGGGGCGCCTTTTCGCGGGATGCGAAAAAAGTCGGTTCTGCCGCTTCGCCGGCCGCTGCCGCGGCACGCTCGCTTAGCTCGCTCGGCTCGCGCGCTGTTAGGTCGCAATTCTACCTAACACTCCTCCTCGCTTCGCTCGTCGTCGTACCTAAACCGACCTGCCTTAACATTCGATCTAAGGAGTCTGTATAAAAAGCAGACAAATAATCGGCAGCCCAATAATTCGTGTCCATTGTTTTGGTTTTGGATTATTGGGTTGCTGATTATTGTACTGTTAAAACTGGGGCTTCGGATTATTGGCCCGCTACCGAGCTTGTCCGACCCGATAAAAGGCAGCCCAATAATCGGCGACCCAATAATTGGCGACCACGATGTACATGGATTATTGGGCTGCCGATTATTGGCCCGCTTCGAGATTGCTCGACCCAAGAAAAGGCAGCCCAATAATCGGCGACCCAATAATCCATGTACATCGTGGTCGCAAATTATTGGGTCGCCGATTATTGGGCTGTCTTTTCGCGGGATGCGGATTAGTGGCACCCGTCAAAAGTCAATGAGACACAGTGTTGCCAGATACTGAAATGCAAAAACAAGAAGCTTCAAAAATGCGTATTTATAAATAAAAAAGTGGAATATAATTTTAAACTTTTTTTTACTTTCGGCTTTCGGGTAGTAACCGTATACGGTATAGTGAAATATGGCCCTAAATCAGAGCTCGGGATTTTTATGATTGTATGTAATTTCCCACTATGAAAATTGAATGATTTAAAAATGCGGATCCGCTTCACCATAGAGCGGATTGCGGATCTATAGACGTAAACGCGGAATGCGGAGCATCTGGCCACAATTGAGACATTCAAAAAATATTTTTCTACAACAAAAAATAAAAGCGCCCATTATTGGTATCATGCGAAAATAATCGTGACAAATTTTCACGTGCGATTATTTTCGATCACTCATTTTTGTATTCGAACGATCGAATCTCAAAAATCGGTCCCCTCTCTGCTGGGAAAATTATATTATAATCATGCGATTTTGTACAAGCCAAGAACAAGTTACCTGTAAAAAAAATTTAAAACAAAATTTGTTACTTTGATTTAACTAAAAGTTTATTTTCATCGTTTTTGGGCCACTTCAAAAAAGCTGGTTTTAAAAAGTTTTTTTTACAGTCACTTTATTTTTTTTTGTTATTATTGGGCATATTTTCGTGTTCTCCTCGGCAACACCTTTCATTTGATATTCATATTGTGGTAGTGCAGAAAAAATAACTAGTCCACCATCTTGGATAATCCGCCATAGTAGATTTAATGTGACTTCGTACAGCGGCATATAATCTATGGTTAGAGATATGATCGTATATGGTATAGTATAATATAGCCAATATGGGTCTTAGTGGTCTTACACAAATCTTTACAGTATAAACATTATGAATTAAATGACAAATATAAGCAAACAGTAATCAACAAAACAATAATATTCCTTTCGTAGCAATTTGAAATAGGATATTTCGCAGCATTTGTTGGCATCAAATACGATGTGCAATTCATGGAATTAAATTATTGATGGTGTTTCATAGTGTGGACTGTGAAAGTAGCATAGGCGGCTTGCGTAGCTCCAGAAGAGCTCTCTGATTTTTGGGGTTTAATAAATGCGTCGAGTTTTGTATTTTTTTAATCACTGTTTTGATGTTCTGTTCTGATGCTTGCCAGTCTGAATATGGTTCTGAATGTCTGTTGCACCTTTATATTTTATGCTAAAGTAACTGCTACAAATTTTGCACATCACTTTACTGGGCTCTCTACCTTGTTATTTCAAAATTGACCAAAAACACCACATGAAAAATTGTCATTACCGACATTCTGTGAAGATTGTAGGGAATTTTTGTCGGGAAATTCAATTTGTCCATATGGCAACCCTAGGCGCGATCGCGTAGCCAGAGCTTCTAACGCCTTCGCCAGCGCTAATAAAAACCTATGGTACCAAATTAAGTGCTCATTTGACAGTGACGTTTCTATAGCTGGTTTAGAATCCAGAGTATTTTGCATCCTGCTCTTTCTCATTGGTGCGAGCGAGTTGCAAATACTTTAGAAAGCGTTAGTCTCTAGCGACTAACGCCTTATTGGCAACTCATGGTACTGCTATATGTCCGTCTACGTCGGCGATTGTCATTGTCACGCGAGCGAAAAGCGGCGTGGCGGCGCGCCACTCATCTAGGACACTCCAATAGGGTTCAACGCTTTGTTACGCTTAAGGATGACTTACACTAGAACGGGATGGGACGGGACGGGACGGGGCAGAACGGGAAAATCTGAGAATTTCTAAAGAAAGCGTCATCCGAGGGCTCCGAGCTATCACGTGATTATTTTTATAGAAATTGACAGATTTTCCCGTGCCGCCCCGTCCCGCCCGTCTCGTGCTAGTGTGCGAGTTATCCTTTACGCACCTATTATGGCCTTATGGCATTTAAAGGCAAAGCATAACGCGCGGCGTCGCGTGCCTACGCCCACATAGTACCTACCTAACAGAAAATAAATCGATTAGTACAGTCGCCATCAGATATATCGGAGCGTCCGAGGTGGTCAAAAATATTTGAACACGCCTCTATTGTCAAGACGTTAGAGTGCTTGTTCAGATATTTTGAACGCCTCGGACGCTTCTATATATCTGATGGCGATTGTACCTTAGTGAACAGAGTACAGTTGTCATATTAAAAACGTCTACCCTTCTCTGTAAAATGGTATTGACTCTGGAGTCGATATGTGTGGTTGTCAAGGCTGGCCTAGTAACACGAAAATCGAACGATCGAAAATTTGTATCTCTGTCACATTTGCTTATTGGAGTGATAGGGAGGTTTTTCCGTCAATGGAAATTTTCGATGTTCGAGGTAGACCTGCTGCTTAAAGTAGATCATGACGAGATTTTTATTGATGCTTCAATGTTTTTTGTTTTCTTCTTGCCTGCCAAATGGAGGAACACAAGGTCACAGTTGCTTGCCATGTTTACTAGTTTAAAAGAACCTTCATAGATACTTAAACAAAATGTCATATTTAGTGTTCTAAGAAACAAGAGTTGTACGTTGTACTCTGTAAGTGAAGTCAAGGTTACTATAATTGACGAGCATCTTGCTCGTAGCCATATTGTATTGTGATTGAAGTCGGAAGACAAAAACATTGTACCATTTAAAATTGCTTTAGATAGTAGTAGAAAAGTACCGAATATGAGGGATTTGGTGGAGAAACCTTGATCTTTGATGAATGCGTGCTTTAGTTGCTAGTTGTACCTACTTTGTTGAACGATTGACAAGACGTGATAACGATATTAAGACAATAGCTGGCCATATACGGTCGGGCATATCCGCCGGATCTGCCAATAACTGTATGGGAAGTTTGTCTGGCGGATGCCCGGCGGACATACCCACTATGGAGATATGGTGGATTGCCTGAACGTATATATGACCGCCAAATGAATTTGGAATAGCATTTCTAGGTGGGCTGATCTGATGCTGAAAGTGCTTATTGTTAGGTCATTAATGGGATTGAATTGAATATAAAATTGAACTGGACTGTATATTTTCAAATTAAGGCACATTAGATATAAGATGTAGTGTTTTGAATACATGTGTCCCGCCGATTTTCTTGCCAGGCCAAAATGTGAAATCTTCTTGGGTCTGTGGTGTAAGGTGAGGGTCGACGTTCAAAAGTGCACTGTAACATGCCTACCTGAAATACCTATAAACATTTTTATTTTGATTTTGATGCTGTACTGTTTTGATTTTTTGACGGGAGAAAACTCCCGTAAGTATGCGAATGAGCGTGCGCAGAACAACCGTTGCGAGCGCATATCACTCATGATTAAGGGACACTGACTGTGTCGAAGCATGTCGAGCTATTTTCGACTTTATTGACGTTAGTAGTCCGATATTAGTATATTAATAGATCAGGAACAGTTAGACTGAAACTGTGAAATATTTATTATTTAACACTCTGGATCCCACATCATACCATACACGAGGTTGGCTACTTTCCTTACTAGAGAAATATCTAAAGCCACTGTAGAAAGTGAGTGTCAATTCTTGGCATCCAAGGCAAAACTGCTGCAGGAACAGATAGACACCTTACAGGGGACTATTGATAAAAAAGCATCACAGTGTGAGAAGCATTTAAGCATATTGTATATCCTATATTAAAATGCAATTTGTTGCAAAAGTTGTCCAGTAAAATTCGCCAATAGATGATAACGATTCACTCTAGTAGGAAATGCTAGTATGGGTTCGAGAGATTATCAAGATGTCAAATAAAATATGCGAAAAGTATTTATGCGACACGCATGCCATTTGGTCAAATTAATGAAGTGATAATTTTCCATACAATTTTCGGCAATATATTAGTAAACTGGACAATTCGGCTACGGTACCCTAAAAAAAGATAAAATATAGCCAAAATTCCCAACGGATATAATTAACGTCATTAAATTCCACAAAATAAAACTAACGACATTAACTGGCTATAAAACTTCAGGGTGGAGACTGCGTGGAAATATTTTTAGAGCACCATTCTTCTGGGATTCCCGCAGCGCCTGGATTATTTCAAAGAACCATGTTTATGTACGATTCACATTGAACTTCTGGATTTGAGGCGTGCCGTGTTAGTAAAATCAAATTCATTTGAACCTTGTACACATTACACACATTCTATATTTAAACGACAGTGCCCGTTGTTTTCAGTAGTCCCGCGTGGTGCGACTTTGCCATTTTAAAATGAGATGTACATGCTGCGCAGAAGGTCCAAATTTGTTTGACGTGTCCCGATAACACTTCAGTAGTATTGTAAATCATGTACAAACGCATATTTTCATCAGTAAGTGTAATGATAACAAAACTAATTTAGGGGAGTGGGTTTTCTGGTACATGTGATTTAAATAGCTCAGTGAGTTTGCTATTGCAGGCATTCTTGACCGCGTCTTCATAGTGTGAGGAAGTGTCGGGAACAACATTTGACACCTATTCGTGTAAGTTTTTTATGTTAGTATTTTTGGCTTTGAATGTCCCTGTATTTATTTTAAAGGCGTAATCAGTACCTATAGTGGCCAAGAAAATATAATGATCATTTATTTATATGCCATTCAACAGACAAATATTTTTTATGTTAGTATTTTTGGGTTTGAATGTTGCCTGTATTTTTTTTATATTCCTGATCCGTTTATTTAAGGCGTAATTAGTATCGTGGTGAAGGAAATGTAATGATCATTTATTTATATACCACAAATAAACACAATCATATACAAAAAACAAACTACACCAACCAGACGTTTCGCGATTTCTACAAAAAACTTGCGTACGCTGGGAGTCTAGGGCTCCCGATGTCCGTACTACACGCCGAACTGTAGCTCCAGTACCTTAACCCCGGCGGTACTATGATCACGAATTTCACGGTCAAGCTGAGATAATTATGTAGCCGAATCTTCGAATATCTGTATATCTACGAATCTCGGCTCCGCTCAGACAATGAATGAATATTGAATACGCGTCGCATCGATCCGTCCGGAGTCCGGACCGATTGGAATGCAAACAAATAAGGCCTACTATTGAATGACAACTTGTTACTAAGTATATTAAGTAATTACACTAGGTGCGGATTTATAGGACGAACGGGATTTATTTTTATTATCAGACTTGTATTTTTCGCATCGAGTTAAATTATAAAATAACATGCCCATCTGTTTATAATGAATAGAGTTATTCTGTTGTATGTAATTAGCGATTGCGTTAATATTAGTTTGGAATTTATATTGTGATTTTGACCCTGAGAGTAAAATATAAAAAAATCCTTAAAAGATAATACAGCCATTAATTTAAGTTTATTACCTACCAGGGCGTCTCTTTAATAGATAAGCAAACGGGCCTGAAAACCGTTGCCGTGTCACACGGCTACAGGGATCCGGCTACGAATACACGAAACCTGGATACGACCGCCAGCCCTAGGAACCAACACAACCCTGGGAACCCATGGACCTAGAGTTTCGACACCAAATTGTACAAAATAGTACTCTCTGCCCAGGTACTACGTTTTATAATTTCGTCGCTTTCAGCCGCTCTTCCCGTTTGTACACACGCGTTCAGAATTGCATGGGCAGTTTATGAATGAATTCATTCATAAATTGCCCATGCAATTCTGAACGCTATAGTACATTAGTTCGTTGGAGGTGGGACGGTGCCAGTGTGTCTACGCAGGTAGCATACACACATCCGACCCAAACTCCAAGGAACCAAGGACACCGCATCGGGGTCTCTTGCCATCATAGAGGGAGATATATACAAGCCTCAAAAATCATCTTCATGCTCGTGTTACATACAGTGTTTTACTATGCATTGTGCGAGTAAACATCTTGAAGCAAACTACTTAAAAATAATTTTGGATATTGATTTTTTTGAAACAACTATAGTATATTATATATAATATTAATTTATATGCCTCCCAATTTTTATATACCGAGAAAAGGGACGCACATAGTTAAAAAAAAATTACTACAGCCTTGGCTTGTCAGACTACATGTATTTAAACACGTTTTAAATACTAGTTATAATTACTACGTGAACATGGCGCTTGCAACAGTGTCGAAATATGTCGAAATTTAGACACGCATTAAATGTAAAAGCAATTGACAAGCGTTATTTTAATTCACGCTCACAAACTTTACAGCAGGTAGGTACATTTGAGGAAATCCTTATTACCGCTATTGCCCATGCCTGTAAAAGGCACACGTACCATAAAAAGGCGGGAAATGTAACGCAACGGAAAAATATAGGTAGCATAAATCATCGGCGTCAATACGTCATGTCAGTGTGCAGAGGTGATAATAGATTGTGCCGTTAGATTGACGATTGTGTTAGCGATGCTTACCTAACGTAGAAAGAGATTCGTATATAAGTATTCGTCCGTAAGATTTATAATAGAGTGCACAACTACTTTTTTATTTAGAGGAAAATGAGGTAGCCGTAGTAACACGTATGTATGTATAACTTTGTATAACTAGTGTGCAATCCTACTCCAAGTATTGATTTTCTATATTTAGGTAGGTACGTATAAAGTGCTGAAGTTTTCTGAAGTGTCTAATCTGTTGGCAACTTTTTTTATTGTGTAACTCTTTTTTTAACACTGCTAGATCTCGCGATTGCAGAATTGGTTTGTATGGACAATACCGGAATCCTAAAATTGGCCATGCAAAGCAATTCCGAAATTGCAATGCCTAAATACTGCTATCGGTTGCAAATTTCTTAAATCTAGAATTGGTTTTTATTAGAGTTGTATCGTGGATGTCTTTATTCACGCAAAAACGACATGTAAAACGACGGTAAAGCTAAGCACACATATAAAGATTAAAGGTTCACCTCATTTAGTGCACTTCTATAAAAACACTAAGATACCTACTCAAAAACTTTAGATGCCCTTGTGCAATTCTTTCTCTTTACCTTATACAATTGTATCGATTTGGGAGTTACAACTAGAGCTTGCAAATCCGGAATTGCTTTGTATACCGATACCGGAATTCAGGAACTACCTCTACAAAGCAATTCCGGAACCGCAAACGAACAACAACACCTGCAAGTTACTGAGGAGTTACTACGAAGTATGTATGTAACGATATTGAGAGACAAAACTTAAAATTGGGATTTTGACTTTAAGGTTTGCCTCTCTTTCAGAGTTACGACTAGTAGTAACTTACGAGTAACATACCCGTAGGCCCTTTAGTTTACTTTGAAGAAACCCAGTGGGTTGACTGTTACGGGCCGTTATTTGTCTCTAAAGAGTCGAGAGTTGCAAGCTCCAATAGGCTGCGGTCGTTTGTTGGAGCATGATTGTTTTATTCATCGTAATATTATATATAAAAAAACATTCATATACCCTAAAAGATGCGCTTTACGAAAAACAAACCACAAATAACTTTTTAAAGAAAATTTTCGATTTCAGAATATACTACACGCCAAATATTTTCCTTGACCTGTTATCAACATGAACTTCTATGAAATAATCAGCACTTGGCCAGGGCCAAACAGTAGTCTCATAATTAGTACGATATAAATAATTTGGTTCTTATGCTCTTGTAATAAAAGTTATATTTATAAATTGCATCATGCTCGTATTTATGATAATTAAACGTTGGCGTCAAATCGAAACTATTAATCAATTAACAACAAGATTAATTCTATGGAACGACCATTTAGCTATCTGATATACTTTGTATCTTTAACCTTTCCCAGTGTGGTTTACATTCGAGACCTTTGACTATTTAATCAAACGGAGCGGCAATGCCTTTCATTTTCTATACAAAAAAGTCTGTCGATTTTTGCGGGTGATGGCGGGTAACGTACAAATAGCTATGTCAGATAAATGTCAGTTCATAAAATGAGTAGGTATGATTTTTAATCATATTATTATGCAATCGGCATAGGGGTAGGCCTATCAGTTGCTACTCCATCTGGTTAGTACTCAAGGTTTGAGACTATACTTTGTACTAGTTAAATATTTATTTTAAAACATAGTCACCGCATGACCGCACAAAGAGGCGCTAAGACAAAAAACAAGTCAATAACACTAAATAAAATTAATAGTTTAAAAAAACTAAAATACACGCTTTTAGCACGCACTAAAAATTACAAAATAATTCGGACATTTAGTTTGATGACTCAAGAGTTTTCCCTTTGCCAAATCTTCATTAGATCGCAGGTAAACATAAACAATTTCAGTTCGTGACGAACGATAAATAATTATCTATGCCAAATGGTTATCAGTAGGTAATCATCTTTATTAAATATTTACTATGATTTATTTTGAAAGAAAGCGTGGAGCGTTTATGTAATCTTTTCTCTTTTTGGACAAAACGCTCCACGCTTTCTTTCAAAATAAATCATAGTAAATATTTAATAAAGATGATTACCTACTTATAACCATTTGGCATAGATAATTATTTATCGTTCGTCACGAACTGAAATTGTTTATGTTTACCTGCGATCTAATGAAGATTTGGCAAAGGGAAAACTCTTGAGTCATCAAACTAAATGTCCGAATTATTTTGTAATTTTTAGTGCGTGCTAAAAGCGTGTATTTTAGTTTTTTTAAACTATTAATTTTATTTTATACTTTTTAGTCTTGCTAGTGGTCCTGTGAGCTGTCGACCTCGCGACCATCTACTCTTAAGCGCCTTAGGCCTGTGCGGCACTTAATCTCTTTGTGCCAATTTCCATCAATTCTAATATTTTCCATAAAACTAAATGACAAAAAGATTCTACAAAGCTATAAAACCTGCTCACTCAATTTTCGCGAGAATTGGTAGATAAAAACGACCTGTAGAGGAGAACAGCCGGACATATGAAATCATTTTTGACTAAGCTGAAACGTAGACCTTCGCTTACGCTCGGTCAATCAAGAGCCATAAAAGCATGTCACATGTCATATTTAGCGATTAGGTAGGTATATATAATTACCAGAGAAACATGTAAGTTACTCTTTAAGAATCTTCAAAACGATTTGGTAGGCAGGCACTATCAAAGAATTTATTTATTTTATGATAATTGTAGTTAGTATAGGAAACAGATTACATGGCTTATCAATTACTAAAATTAAATATAATCTTTAAAGAAAAAAAAACTACCTACTTCCTGGTCAAACTTAAAGTTTGAGTTAGTTTGAGTATAAAATTTCGAAATAAGAGGAATAAGGGTCTTTCTTAACGTCTCATGGATTCCATCATTAGATTTGAATTAAAATGAAAATAAACTACCTTGGAGATTGAAGGAAACAAAATAAGAATGCTTCAAATCGATTGATAGGTCTGGAAATTATCGAGCAGTTCTACTTTGTCAACCCTGGTTTTCATCATTAGGTTTACTCCACCTAAATGATGGTTTCCGTAAAGAAAAAAATAAGTTACTTAAGGAATCCCTCAAACCATAGTGCATGTGCCGTTAAAATTTAAGGAATACTCTAATTCCTCAAGAATTCCATCATCAGAATAGAAATCAAATCAAAAAGATGAATGTCACATATCTGATGATATTTAGAGCTAGGCTTATCGAGCAGTTCCGCTTTGCCATCCTTGGTCTTCATCATGTCTGCACTAATCAAATTATGGTATTAGTGAATGTTCAAATTTTTTAGGAAAACCCTTTAATCATAACGCTTGTGCCGTAAGAATTTGAGGAGTTCTCTCAATTCCACACGAGTACCATCATCAGGATAGAATTATAATCACTACATGTGTAAAACTAAGAAAATACTTCCTTTATTGCTCCGTTATCACAACGAACTCTCAATGTTCCTAAGCGCCATAGACTCAGAAGTCGCTTAGGCCCTTTATGCCAATTCCCGCCATTATTTCCAAAAACCGTATTGACAAAAAAAAATATAATGTATGAACTGGGTTACAAAACTTCACAAGAATTGGTTGATAAATGCGACCTCTAGAGGACAACAAGCGGACAGAAAGCCGGACACACGAAAGCATTTTTGCAAAAACTGAAATGGAGACGCTACGTTTGCTCAGTTTAATATGTACAAATTAAAAAATACTGCCTTTATTGTTTCATTCGGACAACGAACGCTCAATGGTCCTAAGCGCCATAGATTCCAAAGGCGCTTAAGACCTTTATACCAACTCTTGCCATTTTGAAAATTTCCAAAAATTGTATCGACAAAAATTATTTTTGTCGTTAACGAACTTGCTTACAAAATCTCACATCAAGTGGTTGATAAATGCGACCTGTAGAGGAGAACAAATGGACAGACACCCAAAAGCATTTTTGTCCAAGCTGAAGCAGAGACGCTTCGCTCGCTTCGCTCGCTCGGTCAATTATTATTCAAACTTATTTCGTATCCCATTCAGCAAACCCTTTCATTTGATACCCATATCATGGGGGTGCATTTCAAATTGTCTGTCCGCCATCTTGGTTGTCCGCCATATTGGATTTAAGTCACGAGACTATTTTTTTCGTATTCCTCACAGCAAACCCTTTCATTTGATACCCATATCATGGGGGTGCATTTCAAATTGCCTGTCCGCCATCTTGGATGTCCGCCATGTTGGATTTAAGTCACGAGACACTTTTTTTCGTGTTCCTGACAGCAAACCCTTTCATTTGATACCCATATCATGGGGATGCATTTCAATTGCATGTCCGCCATCTTGGATGTCCGCCATGTTGGATTTAAGTCACGAGACTATTTTTTTCGTATTCCCGACAGCAAACCCTTTCATTTGATACCCATCTCATGGGGGCGCATTTCAAATTGCCAGTCCGCCATCTTGGATGTCCGCCATGTTGGATTTAAGTCACGAGACTATTTTTTTCGTATTCCCGACAGCAAACCCTTTCATTTGATACCCATATCATGGGGGCGCATTTCAAATTGCCTGTCTGCCATCTTGGATGTCCGCCATGTTGGATTTAAGTCACGAGACTATTTTTTCGTATTCCTGACAGCAAACCCTTTCATTTGATACCCATATCATGGGGGTGCATTCCAAATTGCCTGTCCGTCATCTTGGGGAGGCCGCCATATTGGATTTGTAATGACGTTTCTTAGCTAGTCACGTATTGTCATCAGAACTCAGAGCATGTGCAAAATTTCATCATAATCAGAAATCGGGAAGTGGGTCAAATTAAGATTCCAAGATTTTATTACATACATAGTTACAAGTGAAGCTAATAAAAGCGTGTTAAAAACGTAATGTTTTTAGGGTTCCGTAGCCAAAATGGCAAAAACGGAACCCTTATAGTTTCGTCATGTCCGTCTGTCCGTCTGTCCGTCTGTCACAGCCGATTTACTCGGAAACTATAAGTACTACAGTGATGAAATTTGATGGGAATATGTGTTGTATGAACCGCTACAAAATTATGACACTAAATAGTAAAAAAAAGAATTGGGGGTGGGGCCCCCCATACATGTAACTGAGGGATGAAAATTTTTTTTTCGATGTACATACCCGTGTGGGGTATCAATGGAAAGGTCTTTTAAAATGATATAAAGTTTTCTAAAAAACATTTTTCTTAAAGTGAACGGTTTTTGAGATATCAGCTCTCAAAGTCGTAAAAAGTATGTCCCCCCCCCTCTATTTTTATAACTACGGGGTATAAAATTCTAAAAAAAATAGAGGTGATGCATGCTAATTAACTCTTTCAACGATTTTTGGTTTGATCAAAGTATCTCTTATAGTTTTTGAGATAGGTTGATTTAACTGTAATTTTGGTTAAGTTAAAATTAATATTCATACATAAAAGTACAAGGCAAAATATCGGGAGAGTTTAGGCTCCATTCACCAGGTGTATAAATTGACATAATAAGTTTATTATATTTGCTGCTACGGAACCCTTTGTGCGCGAGCCCGACTCGCACTTGGCCGGTTTTAAGCGTAAACGTTAACATAGACAATACCGGTAATTGAGAAATTCGATACCGGTAACAAAATATTAGAATATAGTGCGGTATTATCGAAATTCCGGTATCATCGAAAACCGGTATCCATGCTCTTGTCCGTATGCTGGATTATTAAAAAACTGACATGTATTTTTTATTTTGTTCGCCAAATGACCTATTCCCAATTCCGGTACTATATTTGTATAGAAAACCAGTACCGGGAGCACGCCCTACCCAGAAGCTACACAAGTAGGTACCTAAACAGAAATATTAAATCACCCGGCAGCTAGTCAAATAATTTCTAATATTTCCCTAAACTTCTAACATTTATTCAAATAGCTGTAAAGGATAAATAAAACGGTTATTTTAAAATACGTCAGTAGATTCCTGTATATTCGTTTATTTATCCTTTTGGTTAAGCACTAATATCATCACAACATTTAGAACAGTGCGTTAATTGCTTCCTGTTTATATACTCGTATATACGATTTTGAGTGACGTCATAGTGATTTCCCACATATGGCAATATTGGGAGTCAACAGCTCAAATAGTTCGTTCAACTATTAACATGATTCAGACTACTGTCACTAGGTCAATAAGGGATACTACGAAAGTCGAACGATCGAATATTTGTGTCTCCCTCTCTGTCACACTTGCTTATTAGAGTGATAAAGAGGTTTTTCCGTCAATGCCAATTTTCGATATTCGTGGCAGGCCATCAGACTTCACATTATAATGCATCTAATGCATTAGAACTCAAGCTCCCCGATGCGAATCCGAACGCTGCTTAGTGTGCTTTGCATGCAACTGTATTCGATAGCGACTGCGGCGCTCGAAAGTATGTCCGTCTCGCTTCTATTATTACTCTGGCAGGGACGAGATGGACATACCCCCGAACGCCACAGTCGCTAGCTAATACGGCCACGTAAGTCAGCCGGCTCAAGTCAAGTCAACCCCCCTGCATACAAACTTTCTCTGCAGGAGATCACTTAACTCTGCAGCAGACCGTACACTTACCATGAGTTGCACATAACCGAAGTCGATAGCGACTGCACTATTCGATAGTGTTTTCATCTCGCTCGCACAAGAACTCATGGTAAGTCACAAATCCAGAACTGTTTCCGATTCGATTGACTACAAATTTTAGAAGTGTTAGATACAGTCAGGCTATACCAACTGTAAGTGGCAGAACCGCATTATTAAGGAAAAGTATACTGGGCATGGCGACTAATAGTAGATTACATACCAAGGCCGTGTAAGTGGGAAATGCCTCGGATTTCATGTATTTGTCGGCCGAGGCCAAGCCGAGGTCGACTAACATGTGATCCGAGGCTTTCCCATTTAGCGGCCGAGGTTTGTATACTATTTTTCTGCCCGACGGAGCCGGCAGGCGGCAATTATAGTACTGTACGTAAAGGAAATAAAATTTTACAACTCCCAAGAGCGATATTATTTGTCGACGGTTAGAATACTCTTAGAACAAGGCGTAAAAAAAAAAGATAACAGATTTTGATATTGCTTTAGGAATTAAAAAAAAATTCGTTACCAACCTTTTAAATCATAGGAAAAAATAAACAAGAAGAAATTTTTTTCATCAGATAATCGTATTTAACTATTTGAACGTCGCCTATCATTTAATAACATATTTGACAAGAGCTTATTTAAATATAATATAAAAACTTAAAAAAAAATATTACTCCTCGAAAACATTACGCAAGTGCTTTATGGTAACTGAAATGCATTTAATATTATCAAAGGTAACTATTAGAGCCCATTTCTAACATATTCATCAATAGCTTAAATTTATATAGGCACTAGAATTTAAAAAAAATTCTCCTTGCCATAAAATAAATCTCATAATTTTCAAGTCAAGGTCATTAATTCAATACCATTTAAATAGTATGTATACGGAAATACTAAGGATTTCATCGAAAGATTCAACTTTTATTATCTTATCAATTCTAGGCGTAATTCAAATGCTCGAAGCTACGCGCGGGAATTAATATCGCGTGTGTTTCGCGCGGAACGGGGGCGGTTTGACCAATCACAGCCGGCGCGCCAGGCGCCTTTGCCTCTCGGTGAATTGGTACTACGTACATCGACTACATCGGTAGGTCGTTGTATTTCATTGAGTTATACTACTTCGTATAGAGGAGCCGTAGGCAAACAAGGAATGTGTCACAACTTGCGAACTTAGTAGGGGCGTCAACCACGCGACCAAAACATCGTAAACGCCGCTATTTTCACGGCGCTTACACGTTTAGGTCACGAGATGCAATGTTCCGCTTCTGCATTGTCGTAAGCGCCGCGATTTGCACGGCGCTTTCGACGTTTAGTCGCGATGTTGATCCCGGCATAGATTATATAACTATATAGTATAACTCAATGTTGTATTTGCACCTTGTCTCACACTGAACACTGAACTCCAACAACACTAAAGGAAGCAAATTAGCAACCTAAAAAAGATGCTAGGTTTCGTGGAGGAGCTAGGATGGTTAGAATAGGGCTACGTCGTTATCACGCAAAAAAGGCACAATAGATGTCGAGTTGCGGAAAACGCGCAGCATAACTAACTAACCTTGTCTCACTTGTCTGTCAATAACAACAAATAACATAACAATGATGTCGATAATATGACTACAACTGAGTGTTTACGCAAGATAGTAAAATCAAAATGTCAATGTCGTGTGATAAAGTCTGGGTCGATGTCAGTGAAAAATACTTGTTTTTTTGCCGAAAGTGCAAAAACCATGGAGTCGTAAAAGACTTAGAATTTTATGACGAAAAGTGCGATATTCATACATAGGTAAATTTAAAAAAAACTTAGTTTTTTTACCAGAATTAGTGCGCTGGACTTAGTCAAATTTTCTATGGTTGTTGTGCTATGATGACACCTACTTTTTATGTTAGTATCGTATAGAACACGCTAAAATAAGCATGTTTTGTATGGACAGTTTTTTTTCTAAAATAAAAAATGGCCGACTTATTTGACCCCAAAGATGAACAATTTTAGATCTTAGTTAAATTTTCGATGGTTGGTGTGCTATGATAACACCTACTTTTTATGTTAGTATCGTGTAGAACACGCTAAAATAAGCATGTTTTGTATGGACAGTTTTTTTCTAAAATAAAAAAGTGCCGACTTATTTGACCCCAAAGATGAACAGTTTTAGATCTTAGTAAAATTTTCGATGGTTGTTGTGCTATGATGACACCTACTTTTTATGTTAGTATCGTATAGAACACGCTAAAATAAGCATGTTTTGTATGGACACTTTTTTTTCTAAAATAAAAAATGGCCGACTTATTTGACCCCAAAGATGAACAATTTTAGATCTTAGTTAAATTTTCGATGGTTGGTTTGCTATAATAACACCTACTTTTTATGTTAGTATCGTGTAGAACACGCTAAAATAAGCATGTTTTGTTTGAAGTTTTTTTTTTCTAAAATCAAAAATGGCCGATTTAGGGTAGAAAGGGGACAATTGAAACACGTTATAATTGAAACTATTCAAATTTTTCGAAAACTATAATACCTACGCGTCTGACGCATCACTCTGAAAACATGGCCAGCCATGTTTGAATACTTGGCCAGTACCACTCGAGCGCCGGTGCGTTACGGGAGTATCCACGAGCCAAAACAGGTTTACGCGGTGTAAAATAAGTATTTGTGTTTTCGTATATTTTCTTATAACTTCGTTCACTCTTGTATTTTGACGAATTAAATTATGTAGGTGTTATATTTAAGAATAAACGAATGTTTTTAACAGCCGTTGATCAGCGTTCGAGTCTTTTTATATATAATATTTGACTTTGAACTGAAAAATGTGGTGTGACGACAGAAACAAATTGAAACGTTTCAATCGTCCTCGCGTTTTAATCGTCCCCAAAAGTAACCAACTTCGAAATATAAATAAATAATAAATAAATAAATATTACAGGACATTCTTACACAAATTGACTAAGTCCCGCAGTAAGCTCAATAAGGCTTGTGTTACGGGTACTCAGACAACGATATATATAATATACAAATACATAAATACATAGAAAACATCCATGACTCAGGAACAAATATCGAAAAAAAAAATAAGAATATAATATAATATAAGATTCTGTATTCGATGCACAAGTTTGTTCTTTCATTTTTCAAATTCACTTGTATTCGTAACGTAGGATCGTGGTGTTAATAAACGCGATTAATCCGTTCTTCTCTTCTCTTCAGTGTTTAATTTCAATGAATAAAATCGTGGTAAGAGAAGACAATATTATTCACTTGTGTAGTTTTTGACCTAGTTGTTAAATTATAGATATTCGATGTTTTTTATACTGATTTTTTGAGAATATGTGACTTCATAAAGGAGGTTCTCAGTTTGACCCGTATGTTTGTATTTATGTTTGTTTTGTACACGATTATCTCGCGTTCGGCTAAACTGATTTTGATGCGGTGAGCACAACTACTTTGTTTTATGTCACATAAAAAACATAATATGTTATTTTATTTTGGTATATCGCCATATAGCAACACTTGTTACAGAATGTTTTATATGTTGATTTGATATTTTTGACATATATGTCAAGCATATTAATACATTTTAGCAACAACTGATTAACGAGGTCGCCTACTACTAAAATTCAAATCAGAGTTACGGAACATTTTTTTTATTTGGTATACATGTTTAAGTAAGTATACATAATAAAACAATTTAAACTGATTATTTTAAGCTAGAAATATAATATAATACTTTATGGCGTCTATTACTGAATATTACATCCCGATGTCTGCATCACTCGTTGTCTCGAATTGTGTGGGAATGGTTATGATTGAAACACTGTTATAGGTGAAACAAGCACTTTTGTATGAAACATAATTATGCTTATTTCTGCGATTCTTTAAAGTTATATCTTATAATTGCATTAAAATTACTTTGTTTAAGGTAACTGTATAATGTAGCAGCGACAAAGAAGACTAAAAGAGCTGAATTTTTTTGTTCAAGTATTTTTATCGTTTTTTTTCAGATGCTCATAAATTGAGAAATGTTTATGTAATGCTTGCGAACTTCTGATGAGCTCATTGTATGCAGAGGAAGTTATGAAAAAGATAAAAACAAATATAAGTACTTTAATTGTGCCGAAGATATTTGAGTGTTTCAATTGATCTCACATAGTGTTTCAATTGACAGTCATGTGGGGTCAATTGAACCACACTGCCCTATTTTCTTTATTACGTCATTGTCAAAAACTATGCATTATAGACCATCCAAATATATTTTATTTAGGAACCAGATAACTAACCATGAAGTTTTTGTGCGGACATCTTTCAACTCATAAAAATATGACGGTCACAGACGGTCAAATTGTTTTAATCGTCCCCAGTCTACCTTATTTGACTCGAAAGATAGAAGATATTTTACGACAGTCAAATTTTCTAGCTGGCATCCCCGGTATAGTCGTGGCAGAGGCAGACCGAGAAAGAGATGGCGGGACGACTTGGATGCGTTTCAGCGGTATTGGTGGGATCTTGCCCAGCACAGGGAGGATTGGATAAGGAGAGGGGAGGCCTTTGCCCAGCAGTGGGACACAAAAACAGGCTATTACAAAAAAAAACAACGATGGGTATCGTGCTATGATGACACCTACATTTTGTAGAACACGCTAAAATAAGCATGTTTTGTAAGGACAGTTTCTTTCTAAAATAAAAAATGACCGACTGATTTGACCCAAAAGATGAGCAGTTTTATGTCTTGGTAATATTTTTGATGGTATGATTTTGACAGCGAGCGAGCAAGACCTTCCCTGGCAGAGCTTTGCTCCCGCCTTAGACTTCCAGGTTAATAATTTTTAATAAGGGAAGCGAAGCTCTCGCCTTAGTCTTCTAACCTAACCAAATCCGTGTCGGTTCTGCCCCGGAGGATTTGCTCGCTCGCTGTCTAAAGTGACAACCAACAGCCAGCTGTGAAGTTATCTTATTTGGACGGATAAAAAAAACCATCGTAGACTAAGGCGGGAGCTGCTCCTGGTGCAAGACCTAAACCACCAAACACCATGTGTCCCCCTATTTAAACAATGGCATATTTTGCCATTACCGTGTTTGTACATAAGGGATATATGTATTTTTGTAAACAACCACCAAACTTCATTCAAAACGCGAGGTGCAATTATGAATAACAGACAGACCCGACAAAACATTATGGATTTATTATACAAGCCACGTGCTCATAAAATGATTTATGATAAGAATGCTTTTAATATGTGTATAATTATTTATAATAAATTACCTGTTGACATAAAATTCCTGCAAGGCAATAGATTTAAGAATAAATTGACTTCTTGGCTTTTAGACCATTGCTTCTACAGTGTTAAAGAATATTAGAATATAGCTGACATATTTATTTTAATTATTATTAATATTGAATTTTTATTGACATTTGCATTCATTACCTACCACAATTTTTTTTTGTTTTTTATTTTTATTTTTGGGTTTTGTTCATAATTTACACATTGTTTCATGCATTTTTATCTATCTTGACATATTTTTTATAATTTTAGATATAATTATTAACACATAAAAGGTTATAGGTATATAGGTATGTCGACGCGCGGGTGATTTTATTATTTTATAAGAATAATAGCTACCTTCTTGCTAATATTTGCGAATCAATTTAAAAAGATATTAAAGACATTATTTATTACATTTTGAAGTGTTGCAATAAATTAGTTTAAGACGAAGACATGTAAAGTGGACACTTGAAACTAATGGCGCCAGGCAGTTTTTGTAACGCCTGAATGTGGGCTGTTGGGCTGTTTCGGGAATTGATTATGGCTTTATGTTTTTTTTGGAAAGATAGCAGTGGAGTGCAAGGGACACTCTGTTTTGAGAATTGGTCGGAAACAGTCGCAACCAACATACTACATTGCGCCTCGCGATATTAACCGTCTCGCGTTAATACCTATGCCTTTGGTACTATCTAGATTACCTAGTACATCCTGATCACCTAAACCTAACTGTTCGCCCCGACATCAGAAGTGGTGGATTCTAACGCGAGTGAAATAACGCGAGGTTGTGCGATGTGAAAATTCGATCAATTGTAAATACCGCGATATAGTAGAATAATTAACTATAAGTACAGTGTAATAGTGAATTTGTGTATGGACTGGTCCTGGCAATGCTTAGCGAGTGATGATATTCGACGGAAGCGGAGGTTTGCTGTTAATCCTACTTGGACATCAAATCGGGTTCGTTCGTTCCATTTATTATTGAGTACCAGTAGATAATAGACGTTACTGTACTGTGCGTAATAGATGGTATCGTTCTCTATGAGCGATGTTTGTAATGGTAACATTATGTGGTTGGTTTTTGATAAACTCCGAGAGATTGGAGCTACCATTAATTTTTATAAGATTTTTTCTTGTGGGTGGTATGAATTTGAAACAAAACTTTTTAGTAGAAGAGTATGCTTACATTTGTTTTTATTTTGGTATCGTAACTAGATTATTTAGAGCGAGCTCCGAAGATAAGCGCTAGGTAACTTGTATGTTGATAATGAAGATTAAAAATGAATAAAAATAGAAATTAGCGATTGATTAGCCTGGGATTGATTTTAATATTTGCCGGGTTCGTCTAACGTGTGGCAGAGTATTATCGAAGGATAAAGAAACTTACAAAACAATAGTTTTCATTTGCGCGAGAGTTAAGGATACCTTTTGGTGTTTGTTTGTTTGTTTTTAGTAGTCCATGCGTAGATATGCACCTAGATAATTACTTTAATCCGAGTTAAAATTAGCTGACTCATGAATGGTATGGTAATGGTACCTACTTATTCAATGTTCCTATGCTTTTGATCGAATAAAGTTATTGAGGTATAAAATGGCAGTAAGCACGTTAAAAAAAGAGATTAAAAGACAGCGCAAAGTAGAGAATTGTAAATGTTCTGTGGTGTTTAAATTAACGCATATTGTTTTAATGATTTTTATTACATGTTCGTTGTTTTATGTTTCAATGAAAAACTTTAGCATGATCGACTGATTGTATATTTGGATACTGTCTTAAGTGTTTATGAATCATTGAAGTAACCTGTTTCAAAACTAGAGTCCATCTGGACAAGGTTTCCTGGATTCTATGGCACGAATTGTGTAAGTGTACGTGTTGAGTGAATATCATACTTTTGTGGAGGTTTGACGTTTGGAATGGCATTTTGGGGTTTGACGGTTTATTTGCTTGGAGGATATGTAGTGGTTTGAGTCTATCGATAGGTACTAGATCACTGACAACGTGGTTAATTTATCTGTATGAGGACTATTTAAGTGATTCACGAATTATCTTTATGCTGTGAGACTTATAGTGACGGTGTTTAGTACATGCAAGAAAATTCTTTAGTCAGTGTAGGTAATTTCCGTAAAGTATGTCAAAACGGATTTGTAGTGCATAAAGACCTTATTTTCGGAACAAAGTTAAATACCACAACGTCCACAACCTCTTTGCTTGCTTTATCTTTTCGACTTCTTTCTCTTTCGTTCTCAACGTTTGACTTTATCAAGATCTTTAAAGAAATTTTAACATTTATTATCGGTTTCTAGAAAACTTTTATTGGTAGTGATGTTTCTCATTATTAATAAAGATTGAGGAATAATACAGAAAAAGCAATGGTAATTCAGTTACTTAAAACTAGTATGCAACATGCATTGTGCCTTATTGTAAAGGAAATAAAATCTAAAATATTATGGTTGTAGATTTGTCAGCGAGTTTGACTCCGCAGTATATTTTTTTCCCCATAGCCACGCCAGTCGGGCTCTCAGGGGCTCGGGGACTTCAAGTGTTTTTTTTTGTGATTTGAGGTTTCCCACATTTCTTTATGAGTACCTAGTTTTTGTTAATAACGTTGTTAGTGAAATTTATTGGGCAGTCAAATATTACGATTTGTTTGAGTACCTGCAAATGATATTGCATTCTTTCGAAATCGTAAAAAGAAAGCTTAAAATGAAAACGAAGTCTGTATTTCAAATCTGGATTATGTTATGACCTAAAAACTAAATTCAGGTAGGAAAGTACAACACAAAATGTGTCGTTCTTGTTGGTACTATAATAATTACCGTGTCAGAGAATTTTGTTTCGTTCACGTACCTGTTATGTGTTACATTGATCTGGTAGAGTTCGGAGGTGAATTGTCACGCAAAATTTGAATTATTTAGCTATTCATTCATCACTGAAAAAGGCTTAAATTAGCTAACCTGCTTGTAAGTTAAGAAAGTAGGTACGTACGTAGTAGTACGTAACTATTTACTATAGTTCTAATACTAAGTATATTGTCAAGATGCGACTAGATGTAAGACGGATAGTACCTGGCATCGTAAATGTGTGTTTATACAATTTTTATAATTGGGTAAACTATGTCTGTGTCTTGGAGACTGTGTGTTTGAGAGGTAGCACTCATGTTTAAAAACGTAAATACCTTGAGATATTTTTGGTATTGGAGTCGTGTAAAAATAATTAGTCAATCAAAACCGGTTTCTAAGAGATATTTCAATTGTTACACTCAACGGAATATCGAGTACCTCGTAATGTCTAGTGGTGCTAAAAAATTACATGCAGCTGTTATGGAACCAAACAAAGTACTTAATAAAATATTTATCCTAATCATTTGCAATAAGAGTAGTAGTACCACCTGTACTACCGCAAAATCCGCAAATTACAAATAAATACGAATTATGATACCTATGTATGTACCTACACATTTTTTGGCATACATTTTTTGGCTTAAATTTTAGTAGGTAATCATTATAGCACGTACTTCAATGACAGATTTCACTTCTTGGTAGGTATAGGTACTAGTAATTGATTTTATTTGGTTTCATGTGGTATTAAAACAATAAAAGGTTAAAATAACAATCTGAAGGTCTCAGATTCGGTTCCTGGTATGCTTTGGTAGTAAATTTACACCTTTAAGTATTTACTTACGATCCAATAAAACAAAAAACAAAAAAGGTTCCAGGTTCGACTCTTGATCCGGTAGTAATGCTTTAGGTAATAATAATTTTTTGCTCCGGTTTAAAATGTGTGTGCAAGTAACAACAAAGAACAGTCAGGTCAAGCCGTTGTCGACGCAATTGAGAGTTAATTGTTTGTATATGTAGGGCTCATCTCGATTATTGCAAAAAAAAAAACCGGTTTATTTTAAAATTTGACTTGTTATTGGAGTGTCAAAATAAAGCTTGGTGACAAAATGCATCACTGTGTTTCTAGCTTGTTCGTCGATCGTAGGCCACATACCCGAGTCTGGTTTTAATTAGACAAAGGAGGCTGTGCGGCGCCGGCAGGCGATGGTTCATGGTGTCAGGAATGCTGTTGATGTTTACTGTGGCGTGGTTCTGCGGGACCGTTGTTGGTGTGATCAGTGTATCACGTTGATAGTGGCCGGAGTGCTGCTGGATGTTGTGGTGGTCGTTGGACCACATGTATTGTGATATTTGTGATGTGACAATGTATGTCACGTGTGTGGCCGATGCGCCACAGGTGTTGAAGTGTGACAACTGTGTCACGGATGTGGTCGGTGAACCACATGTGTTGTCATGTGACAATGTGTGTCATGTACGTGGTCTAGGTGCCACAGGTGTTGAGATGTGACAAGTGTGTCACGGATGTGGTCTGTGGACCATGGTGTTACGGCAGGAGTGCCGTTGGAGATAGATTATGAGAGATGTGTAGTGGCAGTTAGTGCAGGCTGTAGTGCCTGCATGTAGTTGAAGTAAATATGGCAAATATGTGTGTGAACACGATGGTGTTTATAAACAATTCAAGGGACGTATTAAAGTTGCGTTAAAGCTTCCAGTTATACGAATAAATAAAATAAATAAATAAAAAAAAAAAAAAAACAGTGTGGGTAAGAGTGACATGTTCTGTGTTATAAAAAAATTGTTAAGTAAAAAAAAAAAAAAAAAAATAAGTACGCATTCATGCGACGTGTTGTTCGTACAAACGTCTTTTATTCTAAACAGACGCAGATGATTTGTTAAAGATGATCTGATGATGATGTTCTTATTTAAAACAAATGAAACTGTTCTTTGTTGCGTGTACTTGCTACGTGCGTTATTATGCTTATCAATTTAATTAATCGATTAAATTAATCTAACTTTTAAATTAAGCTAATTTTAATGGCAGGATAGCCGAACGGTATACTTACCTACATCAAATAATGATTGTCTATCATTGGTTGCACACGAGGACGTGTGACAGTCAGGATCGCCGTGTCGACGCGCGGGTGATTTTATTATTTTATAAGAATAATAGCTACCTTCTTGCTAATATTTGCGAATCAATTTAAAAAGATATTAAAGACATTATTTATTACATTTTGAAGTGTTGCAATAAATTAGTTTAAGACGAAGACATGTAAAGTGGACACTTGAAACTAATGGCGCCAGGCAGTTTTTGTAACGCCTGAATGTGGGCTGTTGGGCTGTTTCGGGAATTGATTATGGCTTTATGTTTTTTTTGGAAAGATAGCAGTGGAGTGCAAGGGACACTCTGTTTTGAGAATTGGTCGGAAACAGTCGCAACCAACATACTACATTGCGCCTCGCGATATTAACCGTCTCGCGTTAATACCTATGCCTTTGGTACTATCTAGATTACCTAGTACATCCTGATCACCTAAACCTAACTGTTCGCCCCGACAGGTATATAGTACTGTAAATACTGCACGCTATTCGAAATATTTGCACGCCTGCATGCAGGTTGAATGCACTAGACTTAACCATTCTAACTGTAAGACCCACTATACTGTGTTCGATGCAAATAAATACTTTGAATCTTTGAATTAAAATTGTTTATCTTTCAGGTCAAATAAGTCAGCCATTTTTGATTTTAGCAAAATGTTTATACAAAACATGCTTATTTTAGCGTGTTCTACACGATACTAACATAAAAAATAGGTGTCATCATAGCACAACAACCATCGCAAAATTTTACTAAGATCTAAAATTGTTCATCTTTGGGGTCAAATAAGTTGGCCATTTTTTATTTTAGAAAAAAAACTGTCCATACAAAACATGCTTATTTTAGCGTGTTCTATACGATACTTACATAAAAAGTAGGTGTCATTATAGCACAACAAGCATCGAAAATTTTACTAAGATCTAAAATGGTTCATCTTTGGGGTCAAATAAGTCGGCCATTTTTTATTTTAGAAAAAAACTGTCCATACAAAACATGCTTATTTTAGCGTGTTCTATACGATACTAACATAAAAAGTAGGTGTCATCATAGCACAACAACCATCGAAAATTTTACTTATCTAAAATTGTTCATCTTTGGGGTCAAATAAGTCGGCCATTTTTTTTTTAGAAAAAAACCGTCCATACAAAACATGCTTATTTTAGCGTGTTCTATACGATACTAACATAAAAAGTAGGTGTCATCATAGCACAACAACCATCGAAAATTTTACTTATCTAAAATTGTTCATCTTTGGGGTCAAATAAGTTGGCCATTTTTTATTTTAGAAAAAAGCTGTCCATACAAAACATGCTTATTTTAGCGTGCTCTACACGATACTAACATAAAAAGTACGTGTCATCATAGCACAACAACCATCGAAAATTTTACTGAGATCTAAAATTGTTCATCTTTGGGGTCAAATAAGTCGGCCATTTTTGATTTTAGATAAAAACTGTCCGTACAAAACATGCTTATTTTAGCGTGTTCTACACGATTCCTCCATATAAAGTAAGTGTCATTATAGCACAACAACCATCGAAAATTTGACCAAGTAGTTACTTCTGGTAGAAAAAATAAGTTTTTTAAATTTACTTATGAATATCTCACTTTTTGTCAAAATAAAATCGAAGTCTTTTACGACTCCTATGTTTAAAAAAAATCTAAGTCTTTCACTGCGTACCCTTTGAAAGGGCACATCGTCTGTCTGATATCGGTCTAAATGAGGTTTCTTTAGAAATAGTGATTAAACAGTATTTGAATAAATAATTTTATACTACGCGTGCATTTAATATTTTATTTAAAGAAGAAAACAATTTTGCTTTAGGTACCAATATGGATTACAATTTAAAATTAACAAATTAATATTTACATTACAGATCATAATTTAATACGTAGCACAAACGAAATGTAAGAAACGCGTTGCGTAATCGTGATGTGATTGGTCGCACAGCACGGGCCGTAGCGCGATAGACTATCCCGCTCAAATCTCTTCGAGTTCGAATTATGATGCGAACTGATAAGATCATAAAATTTAGAGCTATTGATGTATTTCTTATAATTTCGGTGTATGCATTTCTATAATACTAATGAACAAAATGTACCAACTTGAAAATTTCTAGATTTTTATTGAAGTTAACAGAAGACCTTAAAAGTTGAATTCTTCATATAGATTGAAACTATTGATGAATACGTTAGACATGGAACCTATTCGTTATCTACATAATTTTTAACACATTTCAGGTACTTAGATGTACTTAAGTATTTTTTTGGAGAAAATATGTAGGTTTTTCTCGCTTCAAGAAAGCTTTTGACAAATTTGTTATAAAATGACAGGTGACATTCAAATAGTTTAATCCAATAATATAAAGATAGAAAATATGACTTGCATAATCTTTCCTTGATTTTACACGCGTCGGTAACAAATACCTATATTTTACCCAAAGCTTTATCTAAAACAGTTAGACAATATTTTTCTCGATTAGTCTAAAGTGTACTCTAATAGGTAATTTAAAAAAAATCGACTTGTGAGTTATGTTATGTTTAGGGGTCATTATAGTCTTCGCGTATCCGCCTATTATGTTTTGCGTAAAGTGGCGCTTACCGGCCGGAGGGCTGAAAAATATATAATTTCTTACCTGAAAACCTTAAAATATTAAAAATTCATTTAATCTAAATTAAATTAAAAGCAAAACTCATCGCATGTATGTATTATACTGTCAATGACTTGTTCTTGGATAAAGACTTTGCTAGCGACAAAAAATATTTATATTGAGAAATGTTTCCCTTATTAGTTTAGTAAAAATCTAATGTATGTTTTATAGGTAGTAAGATAGTTTTAAGACTAATGTTTTGTACACCTGTATGGTAGACCACAGAGCACTATACCCATTTTTTTTTATTTTTTTTTTATGCTATAGGTGGCAAACGAGCAAAGGAATCGCCTGATGGTAAGCGACACCTGATGGTGACATCGTCCATGGACACCCGCAACACCAGTGGTGTCGCAAGTGCGTTGCCGGCCTTTAAGGTGGGAGTACGCACTTTTCTTGAAGGTTTGAAGGTCGTATCGGTCCGGAAACACCGCTGGCGACAGTTCGTTCCACAGTTTAGCTGTGCGAGGCAGGAAGTTTCGGGTAAAGCGCACAGTTGAGGACTGCCAACCATCTAAATGGTGAGAGTGGAAATATTGTCGCGTAGGGCGATGGCGGAAAGAAACGGCAGGGATTAATCCGAACAATTCCTCGGAACACTCCCCATAATACATGCGATAGAAAATGCAGAGTGAGGCCACATCTCTACGCAGTGCCAAGGGATCAAGCCGATCAGAAATACGTTGGCAGTTGACAATTCGAGTTGGATGCGGTCTAGAGGAAGAAGCTGGTACTTAGGTGCCCCTGCCCAAAGATGAGAGCAGTATTCCATATGCGGGCGAACCTGCGCCTTATAAAGCTGTAGGCGATGGGCCGGCGTGAAATACTGCCTCGATCTATTGAGCACACCGAGCTTCTTCGAGGCCAATTTGGCCTTACCCTCTAGGTGGCCGCGGAACTGGACTTCACTCGAGATGTCAACGCCAAGGATTCCAATACTGGCTGTGGCAGATAGGGGAGTGCTCTCAAAACGAGGTGACGCGACAAACGGAAGTTTTTTCGCGGTGAACGCGCAAACCTGTGTCTTTGTAGGGTTAAAACGGACCAAATTAAGTCGACCCCAATCTGAGACTTCTTTTAGGGAGGTCTCAATTTCGGACACAAGTTTGTTCCGGCTCTCAATGACGTTTTCCCGGGAAATATTGGCGCGGCCGGTGTAGGAGGCATCACCTGTACTATCATCAGCATAACAATGAATGCCGCTAGTTTGCAACATGTCATTGATATGCAGGAGGAATAGCGTGGGTGATAGCACACAGCCTTGAGGGACACCAGCATTCACAGACATTGAGTCAGAGCATTCACCGTCAACTACGACCTTAATGCTTCTGTCTGCTAGAAAACTGCTGACCCATACGCATAATTTCCCGGGGAGCCCATAGGATGGAAGTTTCGAAAGAAGTGCTTTGTGCCAAACGCGATCGAAGGCCTTCGCTACATCCAAACTAACTGCCAGTGCCTCACCTTTACTCTCTATCGCCTGTGCCCAGAAATGTGTCAGGTAAGCTAAAAGATCACCAGCCGAACGACCCCTACGGAAACCGTATTGTTGGTCACTCAGCAGCTAGTGATCCTCTGGGTACCAGAGGAGCTGACGATTGATGATGGACTCCATAATCTTAGAGAAAACCCATTCACTGTCATCTTCATATAACCTGTGTTTCACAAATAAATGTTAATTACTTACTTACTAAGCACACTGAGCAGCGTTCGCATTCGCATCCGGGAGCCTAACGTGATCCACTTATTTATTTCGTTCATTCATCTACAATATTTGCCTCTATCGCTCCTGAATATTCGAGTGTTAAGAGGCCAGAGTGGTCAAATTGTTATCATTCAGAGGTATATCTTGATAGAATTGTTATCTCAAGATTGATAACAACTCGGTACCTGATATCCATATACATAAAACTTTAACATATTTCCTTCAAAGTGGTAAACATGGAAACATAATTTTCAACAAAAGCCTCAATACTTTTATTTTTCGAACATAGGTTTTTTTTACATGTTTTTGGTCAAAACGTCGAAACCCTTGAGTGTATAAACATGATTCTTAGTTAAATTTTTGAGTAATAACTAGTTCTTAGATCTGGTAAAAGTTTTTATCTACAAACTTCGCAGTTTAGTTGTAAAGGGAGACGACTAGGTTGAAAAATTATTATTCCATTTAGTCCGTCAGTTAGTTTTTTCCTGTTTCAAGTTAACTAAAATTGACGACGATACAGAGCATCAAAGTTAAGGGGTGGGGGGCTAGTGACGTCTTTTAGAGGTAACAATCGTACCTAATTGTGACGTCACGCGAAACTTTAATGCACTGTATTTCCGTCGTTTTTCATTTGAGGAACAAAAGAAAAAATACGTGTCGAATATTTTTAATAATCTAAAAGACGGGAAAACCTTTATTTTGTCGTGTAGCCTATTAAATGTGACACGTGGCAATTTTACTGATAAAATATTGTAGCAACAGACGGATTAATTCGATTTTACTCGTATTTGTCGTCTAGCCTATTATTTAGATTACGCGGTTTATTTTCAGGCGCCCGCGTACTATCGCCTTTTCATTTTTCAATTAGATCTATCCCGCTCTACGTATATTTTGCTCGAGCATGTGGACTCTTAAGAGCTAAATAGACGAACGAACAAAACGGTTCACAGTTTTAGGCCAGACTGATACCCCGTAACTACCAATTCGCCCACGAAACTCTTGTGACTCATACGTCTATTGACGCGTGACTCGAACTGGCAGAATAATTTTGTAGCCATCGTCAATTCTAGGCCTATACTATGAAAATCGAACGATTGCGGATTTGTACTTCCATCTCTGTCACACTTGCACATTCGAGTGACAAAGAGGTTTTCCCGTCAATGCCAATTTTCGATTTTCGTGGTACTAGCCTAGCTTCGTAAGGGTGTGCTTTGTCTGATAAAAGTAGTAAGCAATAGTGGCTCTGTGAGCTGTAGAACTCCCGAAATGGTACTGGTATTGGCATAAAGGTCCTAAGGGCCGTTGAAGCTTGTGCTATGTGTCAATTCCCGTCATTTAAAAAAAAATCAAAACATTATTCGGCAAAAAAAAAATGTTATTAACGAACATGCTTACAAAATTTCACAAGAATTGGTGGATAAATGCGACCTGTAGAGGAGAACAAATGGACAGACAGACAGCCAGACACACAAAAGCATTTTTGCCCAAGCTGAAATAGAGACGCTTCGCTTACTCGGTTAGTAATTAATAAACGCCAAATATCACTACGAATAATAAACATTTCGCATGTTTTGATTATATCTTCGATGAAGTTATGTAGCATTTTGTAATGTGAATAACACTATAAACCCATATATATCAGAGTAGCTTCATAAAGAACAACCAAATAAAAGCCCTTTCAACAATTATAGTTATGGGCTCAGACTCAGACCAAAATACGCGCCTACTCCGTTTCTATGCTGACGAAATATTGATCTACTCTAGTTGACCATGACTCGTGTTGAAATTACAGCGGAAGCTTTTCACTAGTGTAAGCGTTACTCTTGGTCAAAAAGTTTGGTGAAATCCAGCCTTAAGCTAGTGTTGTTTTAACATCTATACGTAAATACATACCTACCAAAGTCAGCACGTGTGGCAAGGTCCGAAGAATGGTAGCAGCATTTTCTCGCTGAATACTTACTTGATTTATAATATTTATTGCACAAAATAAAACTGTAGTACAGAAGATGAATTAATTGAATGCCATAATTAAGGCACTCCTAGTTAACTTACTACCAACTCCCAGTCAATCTAAATATATTGGCTTAAGGCTGGATTTGACCAAACTTTTTAACCAAGAGTAACGCTTCTTGGATACTAATGTCAAAATCCCATAGTAATTTTACGTTACTATCTGAGACTAAGCGTTATTCTCGGAATAAAAATTTGGTAAAACGCAGCCTAAGGCATCTAAATATATTCAGTAAGTACCTATATGTCCTTAATGTTATCTTTTATTAGCTATGATACTTCAGAGAAATGTTAGGGAGGTTTTACAATGTACCTAGCCAGTTTTTATTTATAGGTTTAGTTTGAATTTTAGTATTAATTTATTATTCTTGTTTTTCTGTAATGTTTGTCTGTATCTCTCTCTCTCTATATAATTAATATAAAGGTATGTATGTACTCTGTACTGACTTCAAAATACCTTCATTAGGCGCAAGGCTTCAAAAAGTAAGTAAAATCATTATCAACGAAGTATTCTGTACTCTATAGTGTATTTAAACTGTGATATGAACTATATTTACTCAGCTGATCTGCACCGGAGAACCATTAGAGGTTAAATTGGCTACATTTTGCCTAATTTTAATTCCACTACTCCTCAATAGATGTCAGAACCGCTACTTCTAATTTTTTAAATGTGCTACTCATGATATGGCTTAGTTGCGACGAGATAAAAAAACAAACTATCATTCCTACGTAGTTAATACATTTTTGGATCTGTTGTTTGAACTTTGAACTTTTATGTTAGAAGTTTTCGCAATTTTGTTTTTGTCCCGCTATTCGCCGACAGATGGCGTAGTAAAGCTTAATCTGTTAATAACTGCCTTGTTAGCTTCATTGTTTTAGTGACTCATTCTTATGGTGTTTCGCAATACCGTTACGAGAGGGCGCCTGTAATCACAATGTTATGATCAGTCATATCATGTCCTCCCAACCCGTACTCAATATAATTAATGTTAAATCGATGCCATAGATGGCGCTATAAGTCTCGATTTACCATTACGAAATCTTTACCCTTAAAGATTACGTGATATTTATAGTGTAATAAATTAAAGATGTCGTATAATAAAAAAATATATCATAATAACTCAAATTCAATGCATTATTGTACATTATTGTAAATTTCACCTATATTGCAGCCGCTTAGTTCGCGAGCAGCAGCCCGTAGGAGTTAACGAGCTGTCTAAGTAATATTTTGTATTATCACTAGATGGTGCCACCGCTGGAATGCTTTGCGCAGAGGCGTGTATGGAAGGAAACTGACCCGTTTGCATTGCCTTTGAGTGTAAAACACAGCGGGGAAATCCTGCAGGTTTATGTCTGCGTTTCGTTTTTGTCCACCTTTAAAAAAAGGAGGTTCTCAGTTTGACCCGTACCCATAAATCTATTTAGGTATGTTTGTTCCCGATTATCTCGTGTTTGACTGAACCGATTTTTATGCGGATTTCTGAAAGGCATTTGTTATATTTAGGCTCAACTCCATACATTAAAATACGACCGCCTAAAACGTCAGCGATACCAGGCGGCGCAATAATTATTCTAAAATCATTCATTAAACAAATCTTTAGTCAATGCAAACACAAACTAAATGTTACCACATTTAAAAATATCAACAACAGTGCTATCTTACTTGACTTGTGAAAAAATTAATAACACAAACGTTACCCATTACGAAATCTAGATGGCGTTGCACGAGAAATAAGTCAATATTCGCCCAAACATAATAAACATAAATCAATACAGAAGAACATCCTACATAATGAATGAAGTATTGTGTAAATAACGCATTATTGCAAGATTTGATGTTTAAATACGCGTCAAAACTTTTCATTTTGTACTGCTGTGACCTTGCGCCCGAGACACAAGTGTCTACTTGTCCTATTTCACCACAGTATAACAATAAAACAGTAATATAACTTAGTAGAGTATTGTAACTTATATATGTTCTGGAATATCTAATTTGTAACACTAAGAGCGAGTATTAACGTATTATTTGCATTAAAATAAAATTCACAAAAAGTTTATGTTTAAGTCTTGACGCAATAAACTGCCTGCCTGCCTGCTGTGTGCCTGATCATTTTTACGTGTATCCGCGTACGTATGTGTTTATACCTATTGCTTTCTTGTAGAGTCAAACCAAGCTAAGTTTGCAATGATTTTGATAGCACATACTGCGCATGTGTTATTGTACGTATACGTCAAACTTCTATGAAATTATGACGTTTACTTAATACTTTTACAGTCTGTGCTATCAAAATCGATGCAAGCTCAGCTTAGTCGAACTCTATTGAGATGTGTACTAGATAATATAATATCTTTTACAGATATCGTAATAAACCGCTATTTTGACGTACCTAACTCTAAATATAAAATAAGAGATATCCTTATAATAAATAACATAACAAATAGGCTGTAAAAATGCTGATCAGCTTTTTAAGAGCTTACTTACTAGGTATCGTGTGTTCTGGTAAAAGAGGAAAAAAATATATTTCATTTCATTTCATTTCATTTATTTCTTGCAACCATGGTATTTACATGCTGTTAATTTGTGTAAACCAGTACAGGCATGGACCCTACTAGGGCGTAGCAATATTAAATCTAAGACTTAAATTATACATAATTAAATTAAATTAAATTAAATTAAAGCATAACATATAAATATCACATCATTATTTTACTATTCTAAATTATGATAATTAAAGTAAAATAAAAGGTAATTGTACTTAATTTTCACAGATAATAAAAGACAAGTAGGGACACAATAAAATAAATTAAATTAAATAAATTAAATTTCAATTTCCAAGAAGTCTTGCATAGTGTATGGACACAAATGTATTAGGTACAGCTTTAGTTGTTTTACAAAACTTGTATACTTTTCCAGTTCTGATATATATCTGGGAATTCTGTTAAAATTTTTAATTGCCATTGCATGGGGACCCTTATTTGACATTTGAAGTTTATAAGGGGCAGCTTTTAGCATAATATTTCGTGGGCGTAGGTTATGCATTTGGGGATTGAGGATTTCATATTTTGAAAAAAGATCGTTATGTTTTCGAACAAACTTACAGGATTCCAAAATGTACAATGCGGTAAGGGTTAAAATGTTATACCTTAAAAAGTACGGTCTGCAACTTGCATCATCATTTACGCTTGCTAGTTGTCTTATACAGTTCTTCTGAAGTATAAATAATATAAGCGGGAAGAACATATTTTTTGGGATAAGTACCATTTTTTTTTACTACAACGGGGCTTAATCGCGTAAAACATTGAAAACTAACCTCCGACGTTTCCAGAGCGACATTATCCCCGTAGTCCCGGAGAAAGACGTTCTTCTCCGGGACTAATTGATTATCATTATTTTATTTTTTTACAAATAAACGGAAATGTAAAAAACATATAACATTCCCACGGCTTGTACCTATCTCCGAAGTTTATGTAGAAATATCTTTTTTTATATTCAAAAAACTTTTCCGAACTAAGTAAATTTGAAAATCAACCGCAATACTAACCACTGTTTGCCCCGATCGTTAACTCGCGACCCCAATATCCCGGCAACCCCTTGATCAATTTAGCTGATATCATATTCAAACTTAAAAATATATATTTATCTCATCTAATGATCTGCCTAATTTCACAATGATCCAATCAATGGTACTCGAATTATCGTCGAACAAACATATACATACATACAAACGATGGACTATCCAAGTAGAATCGGGAAAACTCACGCGCTTCATTCTCTCGTCGAATTATATCGATTAGCGTGATAAAGATTTATCAATGAAAAACAAACTCAGTCTAACTCTATGCCGTGCATTCGAGTGACCCCAATCTTTCTATAGATAAATAAATAAATATTTAATAATATATAAATAATAAATATTTTTCTCCGTCATGTTTATGGATGAATGCGATAACTAGAGTTTGTACGGAACTCTCGGTGCACTCGGATGTGTTTTTCCTAATCAGTAATATACCATAATGATAACGCCCTTAAAGGGATCACCAACATTTTTGCTACACTCAATTTGCAGTTCCCATGTTGCTGTCCACCTGAGATAACTTACTTAATATTTTACTCTATTGTGTTAGTCAGCCGTACCGTGTTCTAAACGTGCGCGGTGACGCGGTGAGTCGAACATTTGTCAATATTACGAGACCTCGGGAGCCACAATTATCATGCGGTTTGAAAACTTTCTTACTTTGGAACGTCAGAATGTTTGACTCGCTTATGCTTGATGTGTGATTGGAATATTTGGAACGTCGGGCTCGGGCTTGCGGTGGGCCCCCGCGGGTGGGCACGGGCAGTATGGTATTGTTGCAAGCGCACGTCAGCCTAGTATAACTTGACCTACAGATCTGCAATATTTATGCATGATGGGGTACCGCGTTTATACGGAATTACTGCCCTCAAACACCCGATCTCGGCAAGTGAATGGAATGTGATAAGTACACGATTTTTGTCAAAAGAAGTGTTTTATTTTAAAGCAAATCTTTACATGTGAAAAAATCGGTCAAGTTCTTCAAGATTCTGATTTACTTTTAAGCATTGATCTAAGTAATAGTAGAAGATATGGTACCTACCAGGCGCACGTTCGTGTGCCATCAAATACAGGTTTTGGGACCTAACTTGAATTAGCCGTGTGATGGCGACCAATGAGTCAACAACGTGATCATTTGGGACCAGCGGGCCTACCACGAACATCGAAAATTGGCATTGACGGAAAAACCTCTTTGTCACTCGAATATGCAAGTGTGACAGAGATAGAGATACAAATCCGCAATCGTTCGATTTTCGTGGTACAAGCCCAGAGGCCTAGTATAAAAGTTGTATGACACTTACTTCTCGATCGCGTTAGCGTATCGAGAGTTCAAATTATGTTTGCCGTTTATTTAAATCATCCCGCAACTTTCATATTTTGACCCCTCGATACGCTAACGCGGTCGAGAAGTTAATGTCGTACTATTTTTATACCTACTAGGCCTTCAGTATCACGAAATAATGCCGCGTGCGCATGACTGATGATTAGTAGGAAACACCTTTTTTGTAAGGGACTAGGGAATGAGTTAGAGGGGCGGGGCGGGACGTTATCGGTTCGCAGCAAGGTCATTGTCGCTTTTGCAAGCCTTTTCTTTAGGTAAGTACTCTGATGCACCGCCGCGCGCTCGGTATCGATGATTTATGAAAATTTAGGGTAAAATTAAGGCACACTATTTTATTTATTTGGGTTCTGCATCAGCTATACAGCGTGTATTTTTGATATTACCGCATATGTAAAGGGTTATTAGTCCAAGCCCTAAAGAATCTATTTTCATATGTTTCAATTAAATATGACTACTTTAATTTTTTTATACAAAATAATTTAGCACGCAATGTATTGCTACTTTACTTTTGTTCAATACGTCGTACTTAGTTTAGCCACAGCGTATGGATGTATTCCATACAGTGAGGTAACTTCATACACGGCCAGCGGCTCGGCTCGGTGGTCGTGCTGAGGCTCAGGGTTGTCAAAAACTATGCGAAAGATATTACAGTCTGATTGGCAAACTAATTTCCATTTTACACCCCTTAAAATAGACCGCCAAATTTTCATAGAAATCCGGCGGCATTTCCTCCCCGCGCGCCCCCCATCGATGACCCAGAAATCGACGGAGTTAACCCACTGTATAGAATACATCCTTACGCTGTGGTTTAGCTGACTTGACGTAAGAACTGTCACAAACAAGCGATAACTTACGGATTGATCGTGCAATACATTGCTGCTCAATTATTATTTTTTAAATAATCTCGCTCTGTTAGTTAGGACCAAACTTATAATTACTTGTTGTATGGGTTCTTAGCACTAAAACCTTGGCCTGGTTAAAGTTTGTGGTAATATACAGAATACACACTGTATAATAACCTTCTTAAATATTGCCGGTTGCAAAAGATACACACTGTATACACGACAATGTGACAGTATTAATTAGATCATAATTGGTATGGTAATAAGTTTGTTTACCATATTGCCTTTACGTATACGTAATAAGGCTGAAATTTTTAAAGGAATAGAACAAAAGTCTCGTGATTTTTTATTGTTCATTTACATGAACTTGTAGATCTGACTTTATAATATCCCATGATTTTGAACGTGTACCTACTTGATGTCATTTTCCTCGCGTTTGTGTGATGAAAAACGTTGTACTTCACTCAGCAGAAAAGTGATTGAGTTTTGATTTTGATATTGTTATTAAAATGTTAATAGCAGTGGTGAACAATTATTTAATTGCTTCCATTTATTGACAGTCATATTGAACTCTATTTCATAAAACGTAACTGAAATTTCTCACATTTAAAACTTAAAAAAAACTGGTATCTACTGTTTCAGTTAGGTTTATTAAAATAATTAACATAGAATAAAATAAAATAAGGATACTCAATCAGCCAAAAATATTAAGCAATAAAAGTGCTGCAGTTGCGGCACTATGCGGGCTATATGAAAACTAGTTTTATTTGAAACGAGACGATTTATTAAGTGCGAACAGCCTAATAAAGATTTAACAGTGTTGGTAGTTCTGTGTATAAATTTGACACTTAATGCTTGCGACAATAAGCTCCTTTTCGACTTGACTTTTTTGTTCTGCTTTGTGTGTCTATTAAGTCTATTTCTTTTAATAAGTTAATAATTGAAATGGACTTATATTGGATACACATCGAAACAAACATATTATGTATTTAACATTGTCTTCTGTTACCGCGATTGTTATTCATTGAAATTAAACACTTTAGAACGGATTAATCGCGTTTACGAGTATTAACACCATGACCCTACCGTTCTTAACAACAAAGTTGTTGATTGACGGGGAGAATTCGAATTCTCTCAGTCATCATCTTAACCCTGTAAAAACGATTGCTGTGAAGGGCTCGAAACGTAGGGTCATGGTGTTAATAAACGCGATTAATACGTTCTAAAGTGTTTAATTTCAATATTATTTAACATTATTTATATGTTTAATTATTTGTGGAGCATGTACATTTCAATAATAGCAAAGAAGATTTCAACTTATAATACCATATTTATTTTATTCTGTTTCATTATGAAGTTAGTATATTGTTTAATTATTGACTTTGTTTGCTGACGCTATCTAGATTAGACTCAAGACGCGAATACCCATGATTCACCACCTGTTCAGTATAAGTGAGACCTATATGACCGTTGTAGATATTGGCAATAGGAGGTCACATAGTTAAATTGATCGTATCTTATCCTGCACCAGGTAAGCGAGGGATATAACTAGGTACCAGGAGTAAAACGATGGCACTTTTTGATTTGATATTGAGATCAGTCCATTACGCTTTCTTTCATGTTCGTGCGTGAGGAATGGAATGGACTGAGATTATTATCAAATCGAAATCTACTTTTTTCAATCGCAATGACACGGCCTCTTATTTACAGACGTGATTGTAAGATATAAGGATATCTCGCTTGCACACATGTATGAATGTTTTTGTTTATTTCTGTCGCTCCGTGTGTAATGCGCGCTCGTTTACACAACCATGTAAATCGTATTATTTTATTTTATTTCTATTATGCACTGTGTACATACACATTACCGCAGTGTGCAAGAATTTGCAAGTGTATGTGGGGTTTGGCCTAACTTTCCGTGATGACAATTATGAGCATCAGTCATCTTCCGTTTATACTTAAATTAATGCTTTTAAGAGATGCGAAATATACCTAAACATTTTTTAGTTATGTAGGTAGGGAGGTACTTGGGTACAATCTTCCGTAGGTACCTATGTGACTTATCATGCCTTAAAAGCATTTTAAGCAGGCTGAATAGTGATTTCAGGCCATTCCAGAGGTGGCACTTTCGCACACCAGACGATTCACAATTTACCGTTGCTTTCAGGCGCCTCAAACACGTTTTCAGCTCGTTTCAGGCAACCCCTTACCAGATAGCACAGTTTACGTCGTAGGTGAGATCAAAACTTTATATGTGATTTTTAATGTTTTAGAAGCGTTTTCAGCAGGCTGAGAAGTGATTTCGGGCCGTTCCAGAGGTGCCTCTTTCACATGCCAGAAGATTTAAAATTGACCCCGGTTGCCGTTGTTTTCAGGCACCAGAGACAAGTCTTCAGTGCGTTTCAGACCAGCCTGTACCAGATGGCACAATAACCTGAAAACCTGTTATCGGGCATTTTCAGGACCCCTTATGGGCCCCTGAAGTATAATTCAGTATATGGCGTAATTTCTCTAAGGAGTGAAAGAGACAGCACTATTAGAAAGAGAAAGCTATACGGAAGTTACGGAATGTTCGAGAAGTATGTGAAAGAGAAGACTCGAAAAGGAAAACAACCGCAAAGATGTTCTGAATCATTCGCGGACATACCTAACTACCAGCCGCGTCTGGAATCATTGCGAGTACTTACGGTTCAGCCAGACGTGAGATAATCGCGGCCACACACATAATCAAACGGAGAAACTCCTTTTTTGAAGTCGGTTAAAGTACTGAAACCGTCTCCTAAATGTAACAAATCCTTGTCCGAAAACCGCATTAAAATCGGTTTAGCCAAACATGAAATAATCGGAAACAAACAAACAAACATACATACATACATTCATACTGGTCAAACTTAGAACCTCCTTTTGTTGAAGTCAGTTATATTTTTTTATTATGTTTAAACACTTAATAAACATAAACCTCCTTGGTCAATTCATTCATGTAGGTACATTTAACTTATTATTAATTTACCTATAAACATATTTATTATTATTTGAAATAACATTTATTTGCGCGATCACTAAAGCATTAGTTGTTTCAGTAAGATAAAATACGATACGAATACGACACAAGCAACCTAGTGCAGGGCCTCTCAAGGTCGCCTGCGCTGCAGACGTAGTGCGATGTGCGATAGTACCTACCTTACAACTTTGAGCGCTGAGGGCGGTGCAACGCCATCTAGTGACACATTGCAACGTATAATAGGCATTGGGTGGATTGAGTGTGTCCTAGCTACAATAGATGTCGCTGAAAACCGACATTGTAGCATCAATTTTATGGCGCCATCTATTAGCATATTTTGACTTTACTTTATGCTACTCCGGAATAATACTTAGGACGGCTCGCGTTTTTACTATGGGATTGGGTATCTGTAGTATATTTGATCTGTGGTCATATGCATACAAGGTGTTCTTACACTTGTGTTTTTTTTTCCGATTGGAGAATAAGGAAGGGTCATTTTTGTTATTATTTTCGCCCACATTTGAAGTCTATTATCTTAATGAAAAATTAATTGCCATTGCGATTTAAGTATTACATTTGCTATTCAATAGAAAGAAATTAGCCCAGCTAGCGCCGTTTTTTTCATGAAGACCTTGAATGTGTGGGTAATATAATACATAATATATAGGAACCTGAGCGAAGTATATTTTATATTACCCATAAAAACGCAATATGTCGACGACGAACATGGTCTAATCTTTGTACCTATAGTATTATGTATTATTTTGCATTGCGATACGGTCTAATACTCTCACTTAACTCAGACGGAACTACGAACGAGAGCGTATGAGTCATTAACAGTTTAAAAAGTTCCCTCGCCCAACCTTCATAACGATCGGTTCCACAGAACTGTTTCGAAATTCAAAAACCCGCGCGCGGTGACGTTGTGAGTGCGGCGTCACTCGATTTATGAACGAATGGAAATAATGACGCGGCGCGGCGTTACGTTGTATTTGTATGACGTACCACTACAAGGTCAGTTCACGGCAAGCGGTTATAGTCCGATAATCGTAGATTATGTCACTTATGTAATCGGTTTTCCTTTATTTTTAGAAGTTTATTTTAGTAACAGGTTATGTTTTGGTGATTGATTATGTTTGCATGTTTTAATTTTATAGAGATCATTTGTAATTTAGCATCGGCGACTTGGATTAATTACGTTGAGAAAATATATTAAGTATCATTCCAAGTGGATTTAATAGTTAAGAAATTAATGTGATTGTTTTTAGTAAAAGGTACCACTTTGTCGTCATGTCACTGTGTTATATGGTATTTCGCGCCTATTGGCCAGTGACAAAAGTGGTACCTTTTACTGAAAACGATCAGAAATATTTACGGGACACTTCTAGATCTTACGCATTTTTTGGTGACAATGCAATAATGTGAACACTTGAAGCGGATTAGGAGGATTTGGAGGAATGCATTTATATTTGTCTAAACCAACTTTAATAGTAGCTCAGTACATTACGACACAAGTGCGAAAAGGAGAATTTTCGCAATAAGTAGCGATAAAGTAAAACACAACCAAAGGGAGTTTTAAATCGACAAGAGTTACGAATCACCTATTCGAAGTACTGCTACTTTACAACGTTTTACAGGTACATATGGCACTTTGGATTTTTGACGTAGGCATATAAAGTGCTCATTACTGCACTAGTGTGGTAATGATGATAAAACCTTCTGCACCTGTTTCCTTCCTGATATCTAAATATAATATCTGATATATAAGTCAGTGTTATAGTGTCGGTGTCAATGATCTGTTTAAGGAAAATATAATAATATTGAATAATAACCGGAAGTATGTTAATCGTCTACGGTAGATAATTATGTCTAATATAGAGTCAAACCAAAATAGTTGCGAGTCAAAATTTGAATGCGTTATCAGTATTATAGTTTCATTAGGAAATTAAGGCATTTTTTAGTATTGTCCTATTAGAATGTCTCTGAATTGTTATTTTTAACCATTGTTTCTTAATCAGTGCACGATACTGATTACGCCCTAAATTCCCAATATTTTGTTATATCTTGAGTGTATGTATGTGTGTAAAGAGCCGTTTAGCCAAAAGCATACTTTACTGTACTTGAAATATTATACTAATTCATACACGAAATTAAGCTGTAAAAGTTGGGATTTTATATATTTTAAATTTTGTGATTGGGATTTTCAGTATCCTTTGTGTATTCCATTTGCTAATTTTACTTCGTTAACGTAACATTTGAGTTTGCGTTAAGGTATTAGGTCATTTATATGCAGGGCCTATATAAATTGAGACACTTAAAGCCAACGCGATCGTTTCATTAGCAAACGGACTTGGTACACAAGGCATATACAATCATAAATACCTCATTAAATGCAAATATTTCAACGCTTAGCTAGCTAGCTTCTAGGTCTATCTAGCTTCCTCTTTTATACGGACGAGATAAATAGCTTATTAAGCAATTAATTAAAATGAATTGAACCATATCATGCTCTTTAATTTCCACTCCATGGAAATGTAAAGTTTATTCATTTAATACTTTTTCCATCGTATGACGGCGTATGTAATTGATTGGAAAACAACTAGTGTTTCTTATAACGTGAAGGATTTGTCATAGAAATGTAAATATGATGAATTATTTTCCTTTTATGGGATATTTATTATGACTACTGAGCTACCTGAGCTTGGGAGCCTGAGCTAATAGGACCGCTATTATTTCTGCTTTACATCAATGACCTGCCAAACATAACAAGCCATAAATGTGTATTATTTGCAGATGATACAACAATACTTTTTACTGGCCAGGCTGGTCACGATGAAAAAGACTGAAAATGACATAAACAACACACTTGCAGACATTATTCAATGGTTAGAAATAAATAATTTAAAATTAAACATTAATAAAACGAAAGCCGTTCAATTTAAAACGTACCAAAGCAAAAAAAATAATTGAATATAGGTTACAACAATGATATGATAGATATCATAAGTTCGACTCCTTTTCTTGGTATTTCGCTAGACGAAAATTGTAATTGGAAAAGTCATATAGATTTTATAGATTTAGTATGTAAGAAGTTAAACCAATTTGTGTTCGCTTTGAACATAATATGAAAAGTTGCATCTTTGCAAAGTTCAAGGCACAAAAAAATTGTATACGAGCGTTATGTAATGTAGGTAGAATAGAATCATGTAAACTACTATTTCAAAAATTAAAAAAATCTCCCGTTAGCCTGTGTATAAATTTATGAAATATGTCTTTTTAATAGGAAAAATAACAGCTTATTGACTGCAATTTCAGAACATAACCATATAGATTTCTATACATACTTCTGGCGTTAGCAGAAGTATGTATAGAAACCAAATTTGTACTCCTAAAGTAGCTTTAACATTTTATAAAAATAATGTTGACGGAATGACTGCTAAAATTTATAACCACTTGACAATAAATTTGTTAGAGCTGTCTACCAAGAACTTTAAGTTAAAGTTGTTAGAGCGGCTGGGTCAAAAATTGTTACTCGATTAAGGAGTTTTTAAATTATAAGCAATTATTGTAAATTTGATGTGTAGCTTAGTGTAAATTTAGTTTAGTTTAATGTAAACATTTGCACGCCTACTTTTATAAGGCATCAAGCATTACTGGAACTTGAAAATTGTAAACATCTTTAAAATGTACATAATGTTTGGAAAATAAACGTTTATCTTATCTTATCTTATCTTGTGTGAATATATTGCTCTAATTCAGTTTGGTTTTGTTAATATGTAAAATAGAGGAAGTAGTCTCAGCACCGAACATTAACATTTTTAAGAATAAACTTGATAAACATAATAGGAAGAGACAAACCTAGAAGAGGATATCTGGATACAGGCTTACATCAGTTGTCTTCAACTGCCTGCCTGAATTATTTATATAATATAATATATATATAATATATATCCGCTTACAATATTGTCTGTTTTATCTTAAGGTTGACTGGTACAGTATTCCCTTTGGCATTAAGTCCGCTTCCTGTATGATATGTTTTTCTTTTGTGCAATAAAGATTAATAAATAAAATAAATAAATAAATAAAAATTATAGGACAATCTTACACAAATCGACCTAGTCCCACAGTAAGCTCAATAAGGCTTGTGTTTATTTTATTTTATTTTTATTTTATTTCAACGGAAAACTTACAGCTAAGTTAACAAGAAAGGTAGTGACATAGAAACAGTAAGCCAATTACAAGTTTCCACTGATAGAAATAACTTAAGGTACAAAGCGTGCAAGCGTGTTGTGGGTACTAGACGACGACGTAATAGATAAATACATATAAATACTTAAATACATAGAAAACATCCATAACTCAGGAACAAATATTTGTGATAAACACACAAATATTAATAAATAAAATTATCACATAATTATAATAGCAAAGCGACATGAAGCGAGTTAAAATTATCTCATTTTCTCCTTTTTATCATTGTTATTTTTATTTTATTTATTTATTTATTTTCCCTGTCTTTATACATACCTATCTGTTTTACCTCTGTCTTTGCTATCCATTTTTCGTCTTGTCTCTTCGTTCTTCTTCAGTTTAATATATTTATATATATATTTATGTTCTTCTTATGATATGTATTGGTATTATGTATATATATGTATATATATTGATATGGTTTATATTGTACTTTGTTGTACATGTTGCTTTACTTGTCTGCCTTATATGACCGCTTCTCTCAAATATTCAAAGGTTAACTGGATGAAATCCCTTAAAGGGATAAGTTCGCCTTTGTACATCACAACTGTTTTTTTTTCAACTGCGTTTGTGTACAATAAAGTGTTACTTACTTACTTAAAACATTCTAACTAATGAACACGGATTCTTACCACAGTTTTTAAATTTGAGCTCTCGATATTTCGGTGATTTTGCAATAGTGGTGAACATAAACTAACATGAAAGAGGGTAGATCGTTATGACTATCCTTAAGTGTCAACCTAGGTACCTGCAAACTTCAGTTTTCTTGTGAAATGACGGTTGCAACACTTGCAACTTCGCCAAATATCAGTAGCTTAATTTTAATAAAAAACAGTTGTCAAAACAGTCCGTTAGTTAAAATGTCAAAACAGCGCAATAGTTCAAAAAATATTAAAAACATATCTACCTCAGGGCCACTTGCACCAAACAGGGCTACCCAAATAACTTAGAGTTAAGCGTTTTTAAGTATGGAATTTGACAGCTTACTCTGGGTTGGTAAACCCTGGTTGGCGCCAGCGGCCCTAACAGCCATCGGTAGTATATCCAGTACGCTATACCCACCGAAAAATGAAACTATAAATCCGCCATCCATTTATACTAATAGTATAGATATAAATGGGTACTTACCAGCAATGATATCTAACACCACGAAGCGTGCAAATCTTTGACACAATCTTGTTTGTACCGTCATAAGAGCAATGTCACATAATATATTTTTTCAGTCCTCCGGCCGGTAAGCGCCACTTTACGCAAAACTAAATTGCCGCCTGCCGGCTCCGTCGGGCAGAAACATAGTATACAAACCTCGGTCGTTAAATGGGAAAGCCTCGGATCACATGTTAGTCGACCTCGGCTTCGCCTCGGCCGACAATTACATGAAATCCGAGACATCTCCCACTTAAACGGCCTTGGTATGTAATCTACTATTGCGGCCTTCATAGCTTAAGATACCTAGAGTCAAACCACGTTATCTCTGTCGAGCAAATGAACTGTCAAACTATAAAGTGTTATTTTAAACGTCAAACTTCTATGAAATTATGACGTTAACGTAACACTTTCACATTCTGTGCTGGGTCTTCCGTTTGATACTCAAGATGGCGGGTGCGTCTGCGTCTCTTGAATTGTTTTTTGTTTTTTGTGTGCTAAATGTTGTTTAATGTGTAATACCTGTTTATAGCTTATTGTGCAGTAAACTAACGAAGAAGTGTGCAGCTAATGAAGAATTAATCCTGAAACGCATGTAACCGTTATTGAGTTAATACTCGGTTGTCCCGGGATCTCGGCCTCCTGAAAAACTATTTTATTACGTATCGCTATGAACTTAATAAATAGCAAGGCCATTTACCGAAAAACGTCGCCCAAGAGGCAATATACTATTTATATACTATATGATATACTGATATATTAATAATACGTGACACTGGCAAAATTGTCCAATTCTCAGACAGAGGCCATTATTTATAAAAGAAGACTAGCTGACCCGGCAAACTTTGTTCCGCCTTAAAGGCAATATCACATGATCGCATTTTTTACTTTTTAAAGTAGGATAATTGTAAAAAAAAGAAATATAATTATTCAATTATTCTTTTTTTGCCATTTATTGTAGCATCTTGTGATATCCTACATTTTTTGTTTTTTTTATCAGGCGCGAAAACAAATAACGCGGAAGGTCTTCCGACCCGTGAACATGCCACATATAATTGGCCATTAAGACCACAAACTTTCAACGATTGGCCTTGTGACTTATTTACAGTCATGGCGAATGCAAGACGGATCGGAAATTGAAGCCGTTTAAACTCAAATGGCATGTCTGTTGGGATCATCGGGATCCTCGGAATGAGAACTTCCTCACCTTTGAATTTTCCTTTGGGTATTGTGGCGTAAATCAAATTGTTCATCAATTTACTTACCACCAAACGTGTTCCGTTGCACAGTTTTGGTTGGTTTAAGTTTCGAAGCATGATTACTATGGAACCGATCTTTAGTCGTAAATCGTGCGCTGGTAAGCCAGGTACATCCAAGGAGTTTTAAAATTCAATTGGATAGTTGGTGGCATCATCTTCATTTGTTACACAGTCAATAGATTTGAAAGAATGCAGTGTACCAATGATCTCATTCTAAATGATATAGTTTAAGTCATCTACATCTTTATTCTTAGCTGCCAAAATTGCTCGCTCACTCAACCATTCATTATTTTTGAGGTTAGTAATGATGTTTGGGAATACTTTGTTGATGAGTTCGTCTTTCGATGAGACAAAGTTACAGAAATTCGGAGGAAATGAAATCAATCCGCTCGATTCGTCGACAGGTACTCGACCATTACCGATAGTCAGCAATTGCTCAGAGATTTCTTCAGCAGATGTATCGTTCAGCAATGCAACTCTCATGTTTGTTGTCAGCTGAAGTTTCTTAACATAGCGCCCTAGATTCGATAATTTGAGGCAAGCGTTTATTTCGTCGGCAGCAGTCGATCTTGGAATTACTGGCAATCTTTGGTGGAAATCGCCAGACAGTAAAATCATTGCGCCTCCAAAACATCTCGAGTCATTACGTAGATCTTGCAATGTTCGGTTAAGTGCTTCCAATGCACGTTTATGCGCCATTGTGCATTCGTCCCAGATGATGATCTTCGATTCGGATAAAACTTTGGCCATAGCAGAGCGCTTTGTAAGGTTGCATGTTGGTTCTTCAATAGATTGAAGATTTAACGGCAATTTTAATGCAGAATGTGCCGTACGACATCCTTCTAGCAATGTGACTGCTATTCCAGAAGAAGCAACTGCAACCGCAATGTTGGATCTTGAACGAACAGTGGCTAATACTACTGACATGAGGAATGTCTTACCAGTTCCACCAGGGGCATCCAGGAAATATAAACCACAGTTCACATCATCAATTGCCTTCATTAATGTATCAGAAACTTCCTTTTGTTGGGCATTCATCAGGGGTACATTCGTTTGAACTACTAACGTTTTATGTCACGTCACACGGGAACGACGGGAACGGGATAAAAAGTATCCTATGTCCTTCTCCCAGTTCTTAGTTACCTCCTTACCAATTTTCAGCCAAATCGGTTCAGCCGTTCTTGAGTTATAAATAGTGTAACTAACACGACTTTCTTTTATATATAGAAGAAGCACATTCTGTGCTATAAAATCTAGGAAACTTAGCATAGAATCACTCTACTATTGCAGGTGACTGAACATTTATTTGCATAAACAAACACAAAATCAGCAGCCTCATCCTCAATTGATAATGTCCCCGTTAGGAATGACTCACACTAGAACTGGACGGGACGGGACGATCGGTCAGTTTCTATAGAAAACGTCACGTGACATCCAAGGCCTATCACTTTTTATGATTATTTCTATAGAAATTTACAGAGCGTCCCGTCCCGCCTCGTCCCGTCCTAGTGTGAGTCAGACTCTATCCGAAATCGATTCAGATGGAGAAAGCAATTTTTAATATTACCATACCACATTATAACTACTACGCCCTTTGAAATTTATGTAAATAATTTGCATTTTTGTAAATAACCACCAAACTTCATTCAAAACACGAGGTGATATTATGAATGACAGACAGACCCGACAAGACATTATGAATTTATTATACAAGCCACGTGCTCATAAAATGATTTATGATAAAAATGCTTTTAACATGTGTATAGTTATTTATAATAAATTACCTGTTGACATAAAATTTCTGCAAGGCAATAGATTTAAGAATAAATTGACTTCTTGGCTTGTAGACCATTGCTTCTACAGTTTAAAATAATATTTAGAATATAGCTGACATACTTATTTTAATTATTATTAATATTGATTTTCTTTGTCATTTTTTTTTCATAATTTACACATTGTTTCATGCATTTTAATTATAATTTAAATAATCTTGACATACTTTTATAATTGTAAATATAATTATTAAGACATAATAATATATGTGTATATAGTAATTGTAAATTGCACGCTATTCCAAATGTTTGCACGCCTGCATGCAGGTTGAATGCACTCGACTTAACCATTTAAATTGTAAGACCCACTATACTGTGTTCGATGCAAATAAATACTTTGAATCTTTGAATCTTTGAAATACGAGTACATGTAGTCTGACAAACGAAGGCTGCAGTAAAACTTTTTTTTTAATTTATATGCCTCCCTATTTTTTCATACCGAAAAAAGTGACGCACATAATTTAAAAACGAAACTACTGCTGCCTTGGCTTGTCAGATTATACCTACTTTACTTATGCTTCTTCTTCCTAGCGTTTTCCAGGCTTATGGCACGGCTCAGAGAGCCGGGGTCAGCTTTGGCAACTAATCCAAGATTTGACGTAGGCGCTAGTTTTACGAAAGCGACTGCCATCTGACCTTTCAACCCAAAGGATAAACTGTTATTATTATTATTATTAATTTCTTTATTTAGGACCAACAAAGGATCATGTTGTTAGTATACATCTTAAATACTAGCCTATTCTAAGTGTTAGTGCTTATAACTAAGTAAGTGAGTAGGTGCCTATAAAATACATAATTATTTGTTAATGCGCTTAGAACTGTTACTTAAAAGGTTTTTTTTTTTGGTAGAGCCGAGTTTTGCAAATAATATTAATAATAATTGTTCATTAAAATAATTTTTCATTATAATAATTGTTCATTTAAATGTCAATAACAATATTAATTAATTTTAATTCCATTTTTTTTTGTTATGGTAGGGGCCTTATTGAAATTAGTCCGTTTTCCTCACGATAGCCGAACCTTAACCGAATAGCGATGCGTAAATATGAAATGACATTTCGGAAATACGTTCCAAAAATCTCATTAGTAGGCAAGAGCCGGGGCTTGAACCCGAAACCTACGGATTGAAAGTCACTCATTCTTGCCGCTGAGCCACCAACGCTCTAATTTTACTTATTGTCACCAAAATATTGCATTTACCTTATACTGTTCAGTGTCAAAGAAAACCACGACCTGTAAATAGTGTATATGCGCTCTTGTGCAATAACGCATCACGTCATAATAATAAAAATACAACGAACCTACATGTTAATTTCTAATTAAACAGTGAGCCAACCTGATAAGACAATCAATATTGTCACTTAATTTAAACGTCGTATAAATGTTATTAACCCACAATCTTATAACCTTTTACTCTTAAAGCAGAATAAAACTATGATCGTAATATTTGTAATCTGAGTCACACATGACACCTATTTACACTTCACGTAAACTCCATAAAATTGATGAACAATGCATTTGAGTCATTTAACGCAATCTTGTAACGTATGATACAATTTCACCTGTTAATACACTTGTCTCTTACACATAAAACTATAAGTAGGTGTAATGGGAGCTACCGTATTGTCGCTCACCAGACGGCGCCACCCTTGCGTGGGTTCTGTGTCAATATGAGAAAATTGTCAGTGACGTTTGAAATGTTCCCGCAGGAGCAGGACCCACGTTCCACTAGCGCCCCTAGCGGCGAATCGACTAGCGGTAATCCTGATTCCGACCGTAACAGTACCTAGTAATAAGTATTTTATCAAAAATTTAATTTTAAATATACTAGCATCGCTCACTGTACTTTGATACCATAACATAACATTGTATTGTCATCCAACCTACATTAACCCAACTCATTCGAAATAAAAATTCAACTCTGAAAATTTGACCCTAAGAAAACAAACATACAATAAATGACGGAATAGTACATTTCGATGCTAGTGCGGAAAGTATGTCATTACCTCACGAGTCCCGAGGTATCTTGCCACGAGCCGTAGGCGAGTGGCAATACTCGGGACAAGTGAAAAATGACATATCTGCACGTGAATCGAACGACGTTTTTCAATACAGATGCGAAAAAAATTAAAATGTATTTTAATAAGAACGAATTTTAAAGTTTTTTTTATTATTTCCGTGGCACGATTGTTTCATCTTCCAAATGTTTATCTTATCTTCTTTACTTTCTCATTTTCAATCTATAATAAACAAAATAATAAATCGCATGTGACAAATCGTATCGTCATGTCTTATAGGCCCTTCGAATATATTTACCTGATTGAAAAACGCCTCTACTTTGACTGACGTTTCGTAGGCTCTGTTCCGTTTCATACACACAGATTTATAAGAACTGTTTTCAATGTTAATATTTTAATGAATGATCATTAGTATGATGAAGAAGTAATTATTGAAATATGAAATATCAATATCTTTAATATTATTGCGTTAATAGTAGGTATTTAGTTTGATTACGGCTCAGTAAAGTTAACGAACAATAATACTCTTCGGTGAGCAGTCATGAATTGGAACACAACTAAATTTAAAAAGATTGTAAAAGTAAAAAGCACTAGTTCGCAAAAACAAACTTTGCGCACGCAAAACAGCCAAGAAAAGGGCACTTTTTGAGCAACTGTATTGAAAATCAATGTTTCAATCGCTTCTCGGTTGTTACAAAATTGCCTTACTAACTACTTAAAACTTAGACCATTTAACCAACCGGACAGGCTATGTGTGTCATTTACTAAATGAAAAAAAAAGTCGGTTTTTGCGGAGCAGAATCATTTTAAATGTACCTATGCGTAACGTACAAATAGCTTTGTCAGATAAATGACAATGAACATAAATCATTGCTCATATGCTTGGTAGAGGGGAACGCTGGTTGGTCAAATGGTCTAAAACTTAGACAAACGAGAAGAGTAACCTGAAGGTATAAGTCTTAGGGCTTCGCACTTGCACCAACCAGAGTTAGGCAACTAACCTGGAGTTAAGGATGACTCACACTAGACCGGCCCGGGCCGAACTGTCGGTTTCTATACAAAACGTCATGTGACCTCCGAGGGCTCCGAGCTCGGACGTGTTTATTTCTTTAGAAATTGACACATCGTCCCGTACCGTCCCGTTATATTGTGAGTCATCCTTTAAGCTTTTATTTCATATGAAATTTGACAGTTTGGCGCAAGTGGCCCAAAGTCTTGCAAAATCGACAGGTAAAATCTTAACTTCGCACCTAAGTAAACTGAACTTCGGTCATAGCTAACGTATGGTTACGGTTATTACTAAACCGCATCCTACAGTGAGTCAGTTTGCGACTGTGAATCATTCATCTCATTTTCATGAATGAAATGCCTAACGTCCATATTTGGACGTATTGTGGACGCTGGCGCTGACTTGTAAAATTTAGCACAATTAATAATGCCCATTCATGTTTCAGTAATATAGAACAGTGACAAAATTGTATTCATTGACATCGTGTTGAAAATGACCAACTCGTGATGCTAGAAAATGAGCGACTTATTGATAGAATACTACTCGTAGTAATCTTCACAGGATCGATTCACATAGGTACATGTATTTCCCTACAAATATCAAACGGAAAATAATGTAAACATTACAAGACATTGAATTTTTTATGATATAAGAGTCATTTATTATGTGTTATAAATAACTAGGTAACATAAAATAAATTTAAAACTATCCATACTAATATTATAAATGGGAAAGTGTTCTGTTTGTTTTTCCGTCTTTCGCGGCAAAACAGAGCGACGAATTGACGTGATTTTTTAAGTGGAGATAGTTGAAGGAATGGAGAGTGACATAGGCTACTTTTGTCTCTTTCTAACGCGAGAGAAGCCGCAGGCAAAAGCTAGTAAAGGTATATCTAAAAATAAGCTAATCTTTAATACATACATCTAGATCTAACTATAAAATACAAAGCTTAAAACTAATTTAAAAATAAATAAAATACTTGAAAATATTCCTCCTCCAACTTTTTGTTGAAACAAATCAAATTATTTCGTTTAATATTTTTTTGATTTGTTATTAAAGTAGTAACACTATATAGTCTGTATTTAATCTTATCCAAAATTGACAAACCTTTCGGATATAATTAAATACCACCAAGCCAAGCAAAGGAGGACCAGGTAGCTACTTAGGGTAAAGGTAAATAGCATAACAATATAGGTCATGTCAAGCAATATTAAGAGCAGGGGCCAAGAGTTTATCCGCTTAAAAATCCCTAAAAGTCCTTAAAACTTTAAGGGGCTGTCACAACAGCCAAGTCAGCGCACACTGTCTATTTGTATCGGAGGAAACGGAATCGCACTATCACTGGCCGACCTGGTTCTTATGGAAAAAACACGAAAACATTTTTTTTTTAGCCTTGGACTTCCCCAATGCTCGTTCACCTGGGGGAGCATATAACCTGCCGTGTGTGTGAAAGAGGGATCTGAAAGAACGATCGTTCCCAGGATGCTACTTACAACATCTGACATAGATGAAAAGGTCTACTACTTAGAGGACGCAAGGTCAAACTGTTGCGAAAAATGGAAAAGCCCACGCCCACGTTTAAGTCACAGTACGGTCCACAATTTTGAACCTTATTTTAATAAAGTAAGATGCAATTTCGTTTATAGCTGTTGATAACTTAATATGTCGTTTGACACATGCAATTCGGCATGTTCTCACAGCTTCCGACTCAATCACCTTGAGGACGCCACGTAGGTTGTCTAAGCATGCAGAAACGGTACTTTTACCACAAACAAATAAAGTCATACGGTTTATACGTTGGTCACCGTTGATGTGACGCGATGGTAATACTTTTCGCTTTTCGGAAGTGTACCGTAAAGTAAAATACACCCCGTATAGGGATGACTTTGAAGTTCTAACCTAGATACAAATTGATATTTGAATATAATTATGTGGCACGTTAATTTATATACATAGGTGCTTAAAGTGTTCCGGTTGTATTTATTTTTAGTTTTTCAATGATAATCGGTCATTACATTTCATAGATTTTACGATATATACATGGTTGGAATTAGGAGGGATGGGAACTAAGTGAGATGGGAAAATTGTTAGAATTGACACAATATTTCAATAATAGAATAAAGTATTTTCTTTCTAACTCATGACCCAACTACCGTCGTTCACCCCATTTTACGGTAATCAAAGAATAGTGCGGTAAAACAAATAAAGGCCGAGATCGCAGATGTTTGCGACCCGAGCTGCAAGCGAGGGACGTAAATATGCGATCAAGGGCTTTATTTATTACCTCACGTGTTAGGTACATAATTTTATGCCTACATTTGGGCAGAGATCGGTTTTTTCCGTACGCGTAGCGTGCGGAAAAAGGCACTTTATGGCCAGGTGTGGCATAAAATAATTTTTTGTTTGATCTTGCTACCTTGCATTTATCGAAAGCATTGCAAAAGGAAAAAAAAACTTATAAAGAAAACTCGGACACTGGTAAGTAGTGCAGTTATATAAAGATGCTTGACTGTCATCGTTCATCATTATGGTATTCCCATGTTTTTTTCTGAATATTTTCGTTTTCCTTGATCTATGACTTCTATTGTTCACTGTGAACATTTTTTTTTTATTATGCTTACTTATTTTTTGCACATCTTTTATTTTTTAATATTTCTACAATGTAGATGTTAGTACGTTATGTCTAGAATTTAATAAATTAAGCCCATTTAATATGAGATGACACAGACACAGTATCATGATGACCACGACCACTCTGTCAAGAGTGATACGCAGAAGAAGAAGAATATGAGATAGAAAGGTTGACGTTTTTTTTCCGCTTTTCTGAAATGTATTAAATTTTTCTTAAATCTTAAGCGACAGACGTAAAATGATAGGAAATAAAATGGCAGGATACCTACAGTTTGACCAGGTTTTTTTCTCAATCACGATAACACAGTCACAAATTGTAGGATATGCCTCCTACAATTTGTGTTTTTTAAATCTACTGCATAGGGTAGGGAGGGTCATGTTCAGCAGGCGGGTGAGTTAGACAATTGCAGTATCTCAAAAACTACTCACGCTACACGGGAACACCTAATGGCGGAAAGTTAGGTCCAAGTGAGGGGAATCTATTTCGCTAATATCACTTGCCATGCGGCGCCTGAGTTGGTGATAGGCATCGTTTGTTTTTTTTTTGCGCTCAAAAGTAAAAAAACTAGATTGAAGTATTTTTTTTCTAATTTCATGAAAATAGTTGTCTCGAAAGACTGGTAAAAGATATCACTTAATAAATATAAGTGTCTTATGAATTTTATTACCTATTTTGATGCAAGTATGACTCATTTAATTTAACCTTATGATTTTCTAAAAAACGTGGCGAGGGGTTAGTTGAGCAGGGTTCTTAGCCAAGATGCGGGACTAGTTGAGCAATGCCCTACACCAGGTGATTATAAAAAGTATATAGGTAATAGCTTGTTGCTAGCAAAAAACATATAAATATTGTGGTCGTGTTGACTTTTATTAAGTAATATTTAGCTTGTAAGTGATTGAAAAAAAATAGATTCGAGTTTATGTCCATTACTTAAATTTCTGAGACAAGTATGTAATTACTAATTAGCGTTGATTCCGTATAGAAGAATTATGATTATGAGTTTGATTATTATATATATTTTTAACTAAACTCATATGAGTAAATAGAAAAAAAATATTTCTGGTCAGATTATCAGATAAATGTTATTATGACCCATACCTTTGCTCAACTTACCTCACTATAGGGGTAAGTTGATCGATTCTGACTTTGATTACTTTAGAGCAAATATTTGCTAAATAATGCACGATACAATAAAACATGTCTAGGAATATTTATAGCCAGATACATTTCAAAGCAATCAAAGCCAGTTTAATTTTTCTGGTGCAAACCATTAAGAAAATATTGGGCTTTGATTCCAAAATTGCTAAATGTGCCCCGCTCTACCCTACTTTTCTTCAGCGAAATTACATAGTTACGTTATTCACATTCATCTCTCAGTCTATGGTCAGACATAACAAAATCAACCTGTATATTGATCAGATTTAGTATTTTTTTTAATAGCCTACTATGGTGTGTCCCACTGCTGGGCAACGACCTTCCCCTACTCCGCCACTCCTCACGGAGTAGTGCTTGCTCGCGCCAGCCGCTACAAAATGAGTCCAGGTTATCCCGCCATCTTCTTTTTGGTCTGCCTCTGCTCCGGCCGCCGTATGGTCCAATTTCTAGCCAATTTCGCCCATCGCTCCGGGCGCACGCGGCAGACATGTTCAGCCCAATCCCATTTGAGCTTAGCGGCGCTGACACAGACATCTGTCAGATTTAGTATAAATATTTGCCTCTTATTGCACAATGCAACATTCCGAAAGTTGTCCCAAATTATAATAATGCAGATCAACTTACGCATCTCGTCGCAATGGACCGCGTGAGTCAGAGTGAAAGTGACCTTCACCGCCAATACCGCGGCCAGACAAAACACACCGTGCGTAACCATGACTCAACATTGACATTGGTTCCCATCCCATCATAATAGGATATTATGTACCTACATATCCTAATTTTTTTGGTGGAAACTGTCATAAACGGAGACTCAGAAACTCAGATGCAGTTGTTCTGTTTCTAAACCTTTAGTTACTCAATAACAACTTTTACATTGCATGTGCTCAGAAAGTGCTGCTTTCAAGGGTAATGTTATGCATCAGAGTTTACAATAACATAACAAATCATTTATCAGAGTTTCATACTCTTCCTATTCAGTGCAGTATTGAAAAATTCAGAAGTTCTAAAATACAACTAAAATGTATACTTATTCAAATCGCCAGAAAAAGAGATTACTCATGGATCTATTCAGTTTGGTCCATCAAAGAGATCCGTTCTACAAACAATTATGACTTTGCAATTGTTGAATTTAGACTATGTTTAGATTGGGATCCGGATTTAAAATGTGCGTCACTAAAACCCCAAAAGTATTGCTGTATGTACTTGGGCTGTTTACAGAAATCATGTACAGTCACCATAGTTGACTAACACAGCTCTTAAATCAATCTAAGAAATCTTACGTGTAGAGCCATAAGAGATTTATTTTTACGATTGCAGCTTTCGTTGTCGAAGATGTTATTGCAGATGGCAGCACAATCTGTCGGCACGTTTAAGCTAGAACTTAGTTAGCTAGATTCTGTAAAACGGATCTAGCGATTTTGACAACAATTTTATTTTAAGTACTTTGACGAAAGAAACGAGGTCATCGGTTACAAAGATTAGAAAAGTATTTCGCATTGTGTGGTGTACGCCATTTTGACTATAATGTAAAGGTTTCATTAAAGGATCCCGTGCTAGTGTACGTGCTAGTGTACACTAGCACGGGACGGGACGGGATGGAATCGGCGGGACGGGAAAATCTGTTAATTTCTATAGAAAGAATCACGTGATAGCTCGGAGCCCTCGGATGTCACGTGACGCTTTCTATAAAATTGTCAGATTTTCCGGTCCCGCCCCGTCCCGTCCCGTTCTAGTGTGAGTCATCCTTAAATCGTTGTGTTCCTCAAGTTGAATGCATCTATTAGGCAAATGCAACTTTATAAAAGCAGTAAGAGTAGACAAGGTGCTAGTACGGCCCTTCACGCGCTTTCACTGCTCAGCTGGTAAAGTTCGTGCGTTTTCTTTACTCACTCACTGTGCTTGCAGTTTATGCAAATAAGACTAAGGATTGACTCACACTAGAACGATCCGGGATGGGACGATCCGTTAGTTTCTATAGAACACGTCACGAGACATCCGAGGGCTCCGAGCTATCACGTGATTCTTCCTATAGAAATTGACAGATCGTCCCGTCCCGCCCCGTCCGTCCCGTCCCGTCGTAGTGTGATTCATCCTTAACCATAATAGATATCTTCCTGTACACTCAATAGTTGATACATAATCAGGAGGGGTATAACGTGTTTCAGGCATTGACTTCTTAGTGTATTTCGCTTGTAGGTAATATCTATACTTTATATTAGCTCGTGCAAAATACACTTGGAAACACAAAAGATAATTAAAGTTCACGTAAAGTATTAGAACATGTGCATTATTTCTAAAGTCATCTCAATTACCCGGACGCGAGTTATCTGGCCATCAACCATATCCGCGCATTACCGGGCCAGGGGGTTTTTGGTTTACGTAACTATCTAGTATATCCGATCGGTGAGCTCACAGATTCTGCGGATCCGACGTCACTAACTTGTTCACTATTGTTATTTTAACATATGCATCCGCTTTGCTTTTGGTGTAAAATATGGAATTTTATATTGCTGCTAAACAATGGATGCACGAGGTCTTTTACCATCTACTTTGCCGATAACAATGAACTTCTCGAGATTGGCACTATCTCTCCTTGCAATATATTATTGCATATGCAATGAAATGGGTGTAGGTTCCCCATCCGTTTGATGGAATTATTCATTTAATTGATTAGTGCTGAATCAATTAAATGAAACTGACGTTGACGTTTTTGTCTCATTTATTAATATATTTACGACGACGACGAGTACGGGTACGAGTATATATATATATATATATATATATATATGTACTCGTACCTCTGTTATCGTGAACAATTATAGATTTGCATCCGGCCACAAACGCCATAGAGGGGTTTTCAGTTGTTCGTCACTATCTTGTACGAGTATGTACCTCAGGTGTGTGAGCTCACGACTCGGACGTCACGGAATCTTGTACAGATAGATATAAATGATGAGTTTTAGGAAGATGTCTGTCGGTATTTTACATTTTACTTATTGGCATAGTCCATCGTTTTCCTGGCAAGTTGTCAGGTAAAAGAAATTATGCAACATGCCAAGGTCAAGAAATGAACATATTCATCATTTCATAACGTACCTACTTGAGGGAAAAAAGACGGTTTATGCTGATTATAAAAGTAACATGGCCACCAGAGCCCTTGCCCAGTGGAGAAAGAATAACAGTAGCCAGCTCTCTGGGCAGCTATGGCGTCTATGAGGCATCTGAGGAGGAGGAGTCTATGAGGAGTCAAATGGAAATGAAATGGACAAAAATCCAGGTCTGCAAGGCCCTTACTTGTGAACCTTGTTTTATCATTGACGTTTAAGGTAACATTTAAAACTTTCGCGTTTCGTACACATTATTATTCAAAATATAACGGGGCTACCGCGAATTTAGTTAACTTACCTTAATACATGTTACAATACAATACAATAACTCTTTATTGCACACCTCATAAAATATTACAACAACACTTAATTAATTACCTATTTAATTTACCTTAGTATATTAAGGTAAATTAACTATATTCGCGATAAACCCGTTCTAAATAAATAAATAAATAAATAATTATGGGACAATCTTACACAAATCGACCTAGCCCCACGGTAAGCTCAATAAGGCTGGTGTTGTGAGTACTAGACGACGATACATATAATCGATACATACATATAAATACTTAATTACATAGAAAACATCCATAACTCAGGAACAAATATAATTCTGAATTATACAAATTGCTAGTACTTACCTAATGCAGTGCTAGCAGGCTGTAAGTAATTATCAACTGATAATATTATCTTCTTCTTCTTCCTAGCGTTTTCCCGGCTTATGCTACGGTTTAGGGGGCCTGGGGTCCGCTTCGGCAATCGCAACAATTCCAAGATTTGGCGGAGACGCTAGTTTTACGAAAGCAACTGCCACCTGACCATCCAACTCAGAGAATATTTTTGTAATTGCCGATATAATGACCAAGCCTTTACCCAATTTATTGAATTATGTATAAAATGACAAGATAGATGTTCTATATAAATTCAATTACTACTTAGTTTTCCACTGATAAATTGATGATTAAACTTGCACTTTCTAATGTTGCCAATTCACTTGTATAATAAGTGAGCGTCAAAAATAGCACAATACCACCAAATATAGACCACACAAGCTAAATTTACCGTTTCCTCTGACATCACTCATCTGAAATCATTGTTTGTAAATACGTCAAACTTGCGTCCAAGCATGTTTGAAATACTTTATATGGCTTTGAAGAAGAGCATAACCCGCGCAAAACAGAAAAACCGTACAACAATACTCAAGTCTACATTTTTCGCGACTTCGCAAGTTGGTTCTGTTATGCCAATAAACAGCGTAAAGTACGCCGGACCTTGTGATACCGATTTGCGTCATTTCCTTCAGAGTAACCTCAAAATCGATGAGAATAATCCTTTAGTTAAGTTATGTGTGACTGCAATGGGTTACGAAGCACTAACACACAGTAAACAAACTGTAGTTACGAGTGATATTTAATAATCATTATCAATAACTAAGAGACCTTTAACCTTCCTGGAATTCAATTTAATCCTAGCGCCAACATGGTAATAAGTACCTACAATGTTACTACTGCCGCTACAAGTCATATTAAACAAGATTACTATGTTCGCAGTGATTCTGCATTTTCATATCTATCGTCGTTTTATTCTCGCCAATTAACATCTTGTTAATTCCAAATCAATTTGTTATTAAGTAACCGATATTTATACATTACGCGGGTATTTTATAGCGAAACCAGAAATGTCAATTACCTACTACCCATACGTACACCAAAACGATCCTCTTCCCAACCTTCTCGCACATCAGTGTCTCTACCAACGTTCTTATCGTGAGTTGTTTGTACGTAACCGTAGGCGTTAGCGACTGCGCGTTTTTAAAGTATAGTCGTCTCGCTCCTGCCAGAGTAGGAAATACTTTAGAAACGCGCAGTCGCTAATGCCAACGATTACGTACTAACTTATGGTAAGCACAATGAGTTGCTATAGATTTCGAAGGATATATTTCGACATTTTATCTACAGTTGCACCTCGGTTCCTCCCGCAAGTGTGAGCAAGATGCACTGACAATGTGTTGACGTAGACGCTAGCGTTAGGTACTATAGATTTCTACAGTAGATTTCAAACTCGCGATAAAGCACACAGTACCTACTTACCTTTATTTCATGTCCTAAGACTGAATTCTGGAAAATAATTAATTATTATGTTCCTTCCCAGTTTATAAGTAATCAGCATAAATTTGATATAAGTAAGTAAAAAAAATAAAAATAAAATAAAATAAAATTGTTTATTTCCAGAAATAAATTTTAACAAAATTACAAATTTAGCGGTCCTCCACACTAGGCAATGCCTGTCACGTGGATGGAAAATTACAAAAATACTAGCATTGCTTAAATTCGACATACGAGTAGTTGCAATAAGTACTAATAGATACAAGTAAGTTAAACATTTTTTAAATAAAAACTAAATTAAAATGGTAATACAAACTAAAGTCAATGGAAAAAGTATCATATAATTTAACAATGAATTGTGTGTGTAATTTTATGTGAGAATGTATGTGTGAATGTATGTGTGAATGTGTGTGTGAGTGTGTGGTATTTACTGAGTAGGAAAATGCAAGAGTGTTAATAGTGTATTCTTATGAGGTTTTCTGTCTCAGCGTAGGATAAGTGTAACATGCCTTTTAACAATAGTCTTTTTGCTTCGAGGACTGAGTGTTTTTGAAAATGGTAAAGTTTAACTAGTTGGTTGTAGATGCGGGGAAACAAGAAAATTTCAAATCGGCGCGAGAAGGAAGTTTTGACTGAAGTAATTGGTATTCTAAATATTCGGTTATTAAGCAAGGTATTGTATTCAGCTGAGTTTATAATTGATTTGTGTACATGTAGAGCTACCCTCGTCAAATACAGCTTCCGGACACTTAGCACCTGAGCTTCATTATATAAATTAAATGTGGGATACCTAATTGGCCTTTGAAAGACTATCTTTAAGACAGCTCTCTGCGCCCGTTCCAGTTTTAACAGGGCGGATGATGTGGTTCCTCCCCAAGCAAGAATACAATAGTTTATTATGGACTGTCCTAGAGCTAGATAAACAGATTTTAATATGGAAAGGCTGGCAGACTCCCTAAGCATTTTCATGGTATATATCAGTTTCCGGACTCTTCCGGAGACAGCGGCCAGATGCTCTCTGAAGGTGAGTTTGTCATCTATTACAACTCCTAAGTACTTAATTGCATCAGCCCTAGTCATAATATCACAATTGCAATTAGGGGCTAAAAATTGTGGACAATTAGGGCTATGAACTTTAAGGTTGCGTTGAATTCTTGGCGATGAAGCGGATGTTTTATGGAAACAAAGATATTTAGTTTTAGAGGTATTCAAAGTAAGGAGATTCTGCTTCAACCAATTCGATACAAGAGAGATGCCGCGTTCTACGTTATTATACACGTTATTCCAAGATGGTCCATGGAATACAATAGCTGTATCGTCGGCATAGCACAAGACATCTGCATTTGGAATAGGAATATGAGATAAATCATTTATATATAAGAGAAACAGAGTAGGACCTAAAATGCTACCTTGTGGTACACCGAACAAGACTGGTTTCATGTCGCTAAGATGATCGCCTATTTTAGTGCACTGGCTTCTATCTGTTAGGTAACTGGTAAACCATTTTAGTGGGCTTCCGCGGATTCCGTATGCCTCTAGCTTCTTCAACAGAATGGGTATGGATACTGTGTCAAAAGCCTTTGCTAAATCTAGAAATACTCCAACACAGGCCCGTCCCTCATCCAAGTGTTTTGAAATGGTTTTTGTGAGCAGAGTTACAGCATTTTCAGTTGATAGCCCTTTACGAAAGCCAAACTGACGTTCTGTTATAAGGGAGTTAGTCTCGAGATAAGCCACTATTCTTTTATTAACAATTCGCTCTAGGAGTTTAGAGATTGATCCCAGGAGGGATATGGGCCGATAGTTACTTGGTACATTTTTCGCATTCCCTTTATGAACCGGTACAACTGCTGCTACTTTCCACGCCTCGGGGAACACGCCACTCTCAATACTTTTGTTAAAAATAGTAGTGAGAGGTTCTGCAATCACAGGGCCGATAGCTTTTAATATTTTGTTGTTTAAATTATCCAGCCCTGGAGAGCTGTCAGGGTCTAAATTTTGTATGAGGTGACGGACTTCTTGTTTGTCAGTGGCTGAAATAAATAAGGAGTTTAATGGAGACATATTTACTTTGACCTTAGCTGCAAGAGTCTTCTGAGTTTCGTTTTGCTGAGAAAGTATTATATTTGCAAGATTTTGTCCTATTGAAGAAAAATATTCGTTACAAACATTTAACGAATCTCGTTCATTGTTTTTTATTTTAGTCAGGTCTTGCGCTGCAGGTGCTGGTGTGTTACGGTGTGTTATCTTATTAATAGTTTGCCACAGTTTTTTGGGAGATTTTTGGTGTGTGGTAAGTTCTTTAGTTTCGTATTCAGCTTTAACATTTCTGAGAAGTTTACCAAAAAAGTTACGATATCTTGAATAGATTAGTTTTTTAGTGTTATCATTGGGGTATTGTCTCGAGATTTGGTGGAGTTTGTCTTTATGTTTGGAGCACCTAATAAGACCATGGGTCATCCACGGTTGTATACAGAATTTAGAGCGGCTTATTTGGATTTTCTTAGAGTTTTGCGAGATCGCTTCTGATACTATAGACGAGAAGTTATTTACGGCATCATCAACAGAGTTAGTTTGTGCAATTGGGGACCAATCCACGGATTCAAGATGTTTGTACAATCCTGCATAGTCAACTTTCATCTTTGATCTTACTAGAGCCTTGTTTATTTGGTGTTTTGTTTTTATGCCGAGCATGATTATATCATGGTCAGTTAGGTCAGTGGAACAGACAATTGATTCAGCTTCAGAATTACTTGGGATGAATATGTGATCTATGCAAGACTTATTATGAGTGGGTTTGTTAATAGATGGAAGCAGCCCATGGAAAGCCAGAACTTCAAGGTAATTTGCAACATGTTCTTCCTCTAATACTGTGTAATAGTTTGTGTCAAATTTCATTAAAATCTATTTTTAAACATTTAAGGCTGCGTTTTACCAAATTTTTATTCCGAGAATAACGCTTACTCTCAGATAGTAACGTCAAATTACTATGGGATTTTGACATAAGTATCCGAGAGTAAGCGTTACTCTTGGTTAAAAAGTTTGGTCAAATCCAGCCTAAAACAAACACACAAACTTTCGCTGTATTAATACTTACTTTTTTATCTATTTTAATTCTTAAGTTAGACTTTATTATGTTAATAAAAAAAAGTAAAAAAACAAAAAGCATATACAAAATATATATAAACATATTATAATAAAAACCAGGCTGCCAGTGGTTAAGACCGCAGACAAAGGAACCGGACTATGCGCGGTGTGTCCAGGATTACAGCCTTCTGCATCTGACCCTTGATCCAGCCACCTACCGAGAGTCTCTCAAGATGTTGGTCGAGACTCTTCACTATGAGGCCGTTCGCTGGAACGACTATCGGGACAATGATCGTCGGGTCAACATCCCACTTGGCGGTTTATTTATTCTCCTAATGGAACTGAGCCAAGGTCGTCCACTGTAACATTTCTTCAGTTTCGTTTCCGATCTTTTAAATATTTTTCCGATTACGAGATCAATATTTCACAAGCCAAGATCAAAAATGATTCACGGTATCTCCTGGCTATTTCCAATATATTCGTAGCCAGTGAAAAATGCAGGGAATGAAAGTTATTTTGTTTTTCTTATGACTTTTGTTTTGATGCGTCAGACGCAGTATGAGTCTTCCATGAGCATGGTGCTTTTTATCTTTTCTCAGTTTAAATCGCAGGTTAGGATTCATTTATGTTTTTTTTTTCAAATTCAATCTAAATACATATACCTATTACAATTTAAAAAAAACACCTGCAAATGCCTACTTACAAGCTTTAGTCCTTCATAAGTATTCAGTACGATAAAAATTTTCATAGCAAAGCAATATAATCAAACTTACTGACACTTCACTGAACCATAACGACCCGTTTATCTATTCCGCGTCCAAAGGAAAACAAGCCGCCATTCATTACAATGACCATTTTCTCGGCCAAGTTCATTGCACCGTTCCGATTGTTTTATCGAGCGTTCGACACAAGCGCAAGAATCGGCCCCAAGGTTCTCGATACGATTTCATTCATGATTCTTACGAGTGTGGTAGTTACGTCACATGTACGTGTAGTACGGTTGTTTGCGTGAGAGATATGCGTTGAAGCGTACTTGCGATTAGATTTGTTTTGTGTTAGACAATGTTTTTATGGGTTCTGATAACCTTGGATATTTCCAAGTTTTGCAAAGAAATAAAATAAGCAAATTAAGTCAGCTGTTTAATATACTTTCATTGTATGTATATACGTTCTACTTGCGACTCTACTTGCGTTGACATTGTTAAACTGGTGTTGTATAACTAAACATACTAGCTTCCAACTTTTGCTGTAATAACTCCAGGATAACCATATAATGTATTTCAGGTTATAAAAATACGTTCCAAATCCATTCACACCTGACCTTAACATGTTCACCCAGGAGTCTAAAATCGTAATTGAGTACAAAGGCTGCGTTCGCGGGAGCGTCGTGATAGGAATGACAGGATGCACGACAAAGACCGGAATGGGAAGCGACGGGACCGGCCCATGGCGGATCCGTAAGGTTCGCTACGTCAGGGATCCTTATGACGATATTCACATGCCGGATCCGCACGCTGCCCCGAGCGGTACATCACTAATAGTGTGTACAGCGTAATCCCGTAGGGTTATGTTAACTTTAAATTGAAATATGTATGTACACATTTACCCCTAAAGTGTAATAAACATTTATTTTTTAAATATATTCACATGCCGGATCCGCACGCTGCCCCGAACGGTACATCACTAATAGTGTGTACAGCGTAATCCCGTAGGGTTATGTTAACTTTAAATTGAAATATGTATGTACACATTTACCCCTAAAGTGTAATAAACATTTATTTTTTAAATATATTCACATGCCGGATCCGCACGCTGCCCCGAACGGTACATCACTAATAGTGTGTACAGCGTAATCCCGTAGGGTTATGTTAACTTTAAATTGAAATATGTATGTACACATTTACCCCTAAAGTGTAATAAACATTTATTTTTTAAATATATACAGTAAGTGTAACTTACCTAACTACCTACTTTAAACCTAAAGTAGGTCCTTGAGGCATTGTACCTAATAGGATGCTGGCGGCATTTCCTCGTTGTATCGCAATGCTGATACGTTGATTTACCCCTAAATTAATTTTATTCTAAAATCAGAGCACCAAAATAATTTGTAATACCAGCACCATAGATAGATAGATAGATAGTGTGAGTGGTACCTACGTAATACGCACGTATGTACACACGCGTTCAAAAGTGCATGGGCAATTTATGAATGAATTCATTCATAAACTGTCCATACAATTTTGAACGCTAAAGTACGTTGAACTTTGATTGATAAATAATACAATAGGTACATAATAGGTACACGCGCGTTCAAAAGTGCATGGGCAATTTATGAATGAATTCATTCATAAACTGCCCATGCAATTATGAACGCGATAGTACATTCAATCTGTATTTTACAGCAGGATTTTTGAGGCAAAACTATACGGCAGGTTTATATAGGCATATGCTGCTTTTTTAAATTACTTTATTTACATAAGCGGACTATGTACGTTTGGGCAATCCGGCGTATCTCCGTCCGCCGGGGATGCCCGGACAAATTTACCATACATTTATTGCGGATATTAGCGGATATGCCCCAACGTATATGGCCGGCTCAATATTATATTATTTGACGGAACCCTTAACTCCTTTCTCAATACGTACTATTTCATTTATTAATCATTATCTTCCCAACAATGTATAGGTAACGCGAAGCGGCTTTACGCACGGGAGCGTTCGAGAGAGGCATTCAATCAAAAACATGCGTACACTTTCCTACCTTAAGTAAATGAAATAAGGTGTAGGTTTGTTTAAATATTTATGACCGCGCGACTGTAGTTTCTAGGTTAATCCGGGTTCAAGCATCTCGACCGGACCAGGATGTTTGGAATATCCGGATGTAAGTACAAGACTGTGTTGGTTCAGGGCGTTGACCGGCGGGTCTACTCACTGAAACGTTAAGAAAGTATGGGATTGGATTGAAAAGTACTTAGCGTTAAAGGGTAGGTGTTAAAGAAGTTTAATAACGATCCGGACATTTGGAGTTAAAAGATATCTTAGCACCATAACATAACTCCTTATTATGATTCACGTAAGGGCGTGTAGATATTTTTGTTAAACTTTCGCGTTTTGTACACGTTAAATATAATAAACTTACAACGCATTTATCTCGAATTTAGTTAATTTTCCTTAAATAAATACGTCTAAAGTTAATTTCTGCCGGGTAGGCGAACATCTCTACCGATATCGCCGTGACCACTTCGCTGATTCATCACCAATGATCATACATTTTCTAGAATTTTTGGTGCAGTGTAGTTGAGTTAAAGGGATCCAGGAGCCAATTTCAGTTGAAACGAGTAATAACGTGTTATAACACAAACATGAGCCTTAACTGTCTATCTCCTTGTGGCTTATACCATATCCCTTAATTAACTACACTGCACTGTCTACTGCACCAAAAATGCTAGAAAATTTACGATGACTGTTCATCAGTCAGGCTGCGACCGACACGTGAAACTGGATCGAAACGTTGGCATATTAATATAAATTAACTAAATTCGCGATAGACCCGTCGTAGGTTCATAATAAGGTACCGTAGAGCTGGCTCGTTCCTCTCACGACGGATAGGTATAGCCATCCAAAGGGGAAACGCAGCCAGTATTATGGGAACCCTTCCGCAAGGGTCGGATCTCGGTGACCTCAACTAAAGGACGACTCACACTAGAACATGATGGAACGATCTGTCAGTTTCTATAGAAAACGTCACGTGATTCTTTCTATAGAAATTGACAGATTGTCCCACCTCGTCTCGGCCCGTTTCGTCCCGTCCTAGTGTGAGTCATACTTAAGTAGTTAGTTTTTACCATATTTCTGTGTTAACTTTGTTTTTTTCTAATAATAAATGTTATTCATTAGTATTATTACACTGACTTATTTAGCGAACACATGCCTACTTCAATTTATTTGTTTGATCGTTTATCCAGCAACAACGATTTATTTTGACCTTCTCTTAATCATAATCATGTCTGAGATGCGATATGACAGGTTGTAATTTTACGAACCACTGTCCAATATAAATCGAGCTGCTGCTAACAAGCGCAGTTACTGGAATTCTATGCTGTATGTTCAGGTAGTTAGAGTCTAAATTAGTTTTTCGGTGTGATCAAGAGGTGCAAGGACAGAGAGGTCGTTTAAATTTGGTTTTTGTTTCAAAAATCTAGGTCACGTAAGCTATTGCTTCCAGGCCTCCAATCCTACATCTCGAACCCTAATCAATGAGCAAATTATCATTAAACACAGACTAATAACCGGTTGCGGTGCCTAAACTTGCAAATAATAAATTGGCATATTACTGAGCATTTTGACTATTTTTTATTCCTTTTTGTTGCAGGTCTCTGCGTATTCAGCCGTCGACTGCACCGGTATTAAGGTATGTACACAAATTAAGTACTTACTTCTATTTCGAAATTACTAAAGATGCCGACAACCGAAACTATAGTGCGACCACACTAATTATGCACTACTTGGTGCACTTGGCAGTGAGGCCAGTGAGTGGCATCGATGAAAAAGCCATACTTCACGTTAAACTTGGCAGGAACACTTACTTAACATGGTTCCACACAAATCTTTAAAAAAACACGGATTATTTTCGGATTAAGTAATATATTCCATTTTAACATTAAAAACATGGATAAGTTATTTCCGGACATGGATAAATCAAAGTAATTCATACCTATCTCAAAAAAACATCGTCTTAATGGATCATTATTGCGAAATATGAATTGAAGGTTCGTTAAGCATGAGTGGCATCGCCTGGTGGGCGACAATACGGTAGCTTTCATTGCAATGGAGCTTTAAAACGAATATTAGCATTTAAAAACTAAACTACACATAATAATAAATTGGCATAAAACCTTCGAGTCATCGTCGTATAACTGGCCGTTTATAAATGAACTCATTGTTTTTTTTACTTGACACTTCAATTACTGTCTATGGCCAGTCGACCCACGACTTTGACAATTTACGCTGACTTCAGTGCATTCACATGTTACGGTGTAAATGTGATTTTTTTAAATTGATTTTGGAATATTTTTCGTGTTATCTATTTTAGAAGAAATTGTTTACTTACGAGCTGTCATGGTTAAATATCATGTGTTGTAAATTGTTTGCGGAAGCACTAGACAGCGGATTATTCGTTAGGAGCGCGAAGGAAGTACTAGTGTTATCAACATGCTGAACGGATGGTGTCATCGGACAGAAGAATTACAAAGAAAATTTCAGGTACTATAGCGTTCAGAATTGCATGGACAATTTATGAATGAATTCATTCATAAACTGCCCATGTAATTCTGAACGCGTGTGTACATTCAATAATCCTCATAGTAAATACATATTTAGGAACAAATTGATATAGAATGACCTAGTCCTAAATTATTCAACACTTGTACCTATCTGTACTTATGCATAGTAAACTTCTTGCGACCAAGAACCCGGTAGTCGGGTTTATTTTGCATATAATTCGAGGAGATGGCACTGAATGTATTAAGGGATAGATAGCCATAACAAGCGCACACATAAATAGGTATGTATAATGAGATTCTAACCCCTCCTCCAGCTTTATAAGCTCGTTTATGAATGAATTCTTAGCAAATAATTTATATCAAAATAATGACCGGTCTTTTGAATAAAATGAAAAAAAAAAAAAAACAATTATTATTATCGTTTTTAGTAAAAGGTACCACTTAATCGCTTGTTGATAACTTGATAAGGTTCATTTCTAAATTAATCTTTATGGAGTTTATGATATTCGACAAAGTGGTACCTACCTGTTACTAAAAACAATCAGAAATAATAAAGATCAGAAAGATTAACGATAAACTATTTATATTAGATTTATTATTATATGATCGCTTTACATGCTCAGCGGTGACAGAATATAGTTCACTTAAGCACTCAAACCACAATAAATGTAATAGGGAGGACCTTACTAAATTTATATGAGGAAGTTGTAACAAACTTTGCTGTTTATGAGAATAAGTTCAGAATCGAGTGGCAATTGCGGTAACCATTCCGATAACATTTCTTTAATGCCTAAATTGATAAAAATAGGAAGGCGGAGCTTATACATATATCGACTAAACGTACCTACTTTATGTTTAGGTGAACGAACTTAATATTAGTAATTATTAGACCTTATACATTTGTAGCAATGACGACATAATAGAGTAGTATGGAGAGTAAATGACAAATATCTGGGATCTACCTAGTCATCATCATCATCATCATCATTTCAGCCGAAAGACGTCCACTGCTGGACACAGGCCTCCCCCAAAGATTTCCACAATGACCGGTCCTGCGCCACCCGCATCCAGCGGACTCCTGCGACCTTCACCAGGTCATCAGTCCACCTTGCGGGGGGCCTACCCACGCTGCGCCTTCCGGTACGCGGTCGCCACTCGAGAATCTTTCCGCCCCAACGGCCATCGGTTCTACGTGCAATGTGCCCCGCCCACTGCCACTTAAGTTTAGCGATTCGGAGAGCTATATCGGTTAGTTTGGTTCTGCTGCGGATGGTCTCATTTCCGATACGATCTCGCAGAGAGACTCCTAGCATAGCTCTTTCCATTGCCCTTACCTAGTAATTCAATAAATACATATTTGGGGACTATCTCACACAGATCGACCTAGTCCCAAACTAACAAAGCTTGTACTATGGGTATTAGGCGACGATATACATACTTATATAGATAAATACATACATACCTATATACGACGAAAAAATATCCGTGATATACCTACCTACACACAAATAAATGCCCTTACCAGGATTAGAACCCGGGACCTCCAGCTTCGTAGGCAGGGTCACTTCCGACTATACCGACTAGGCTAATGTAAATAAAATATATATATTATTTTTATAAATAATGCGATAGAAATCGGGTAATGAACAAGCGGATATCAATTGTAACGATTGTTTCTATTTCTGGAATTCATTAACTACGTAAACATACGATTTTCGTTATACAGACTATCACAAAAGGGAAGATTATGTTATTAGATAATAAAAATACCTCCTTGTAAAAATGCAATATTCAATCATATTTTACTCTATACCTAAGTTGTAACATAAAAGCTACAAGATATGTCTTGGCAGAGAGCGGAATTTTGTGCAATTTTGATCTGTCATAGTGATTTCTCATTTATCGACTACTCACAATGTCGATGCATTAGATCCACATTATCGATGCTTACAAAATGAAATTTCTTGCGTCAAAGTCTATGACCTACTTTTTAAAATTAAATTATAATACTGATGAAGTGATGATGTTCTTAACCCGATGATCAGTATTTATGTTACCGGGTCCGATATATTAGACTTCGATCACAAGTTACAATTTATCATCTGACAGGCCCAAATCTGGAACAATTAAAATATATCCTCATCGAAATCATCCGATCATACGACACGTGAGTTGTAAACTCATTTTAGGTCATAGCTTGCCTTTCCTCTTACCGTTACTTTAATCACATGTGAACAAACGTCTTGCGATGGATATTTTCACGCAGCCTTCTTCCCTTGGTCATAGATTAAAATTTATCGTAGAGGACAAGTACGTCCTGTCTCAGTTTTTATTTTATCGAAGCATTTTTTTATATAATTTGATCCAGGATAAGAGCAGCCCTGAATAAAGCTCCTAAATACCTATTTATCTTTTTCACCATTAAGGACCTTTAAGGCAAATATCTACATTAAACTTGATATTTTGCCAAAGTGCTTGCAAAAATGTGGCACAATCGGCCTAACATTATAAAATAATAAATGACATTATATGAATCCCCGATTTTTTCTGTATATTTAATAATTATGGCACTTGCAGTTTCTTGGGTAGAAATAATCTATTTATATTATTTTACTGTTTAAAAATTAATTAGAGTGTGGAATAATACATAAAGAACTTTTTTGTTTTTTTTTACTTATTATCTGTTCCCATTTAACAAATATATAAGGTGCTAACAAATTAGTCACGGATATTTTAAGAGATAATACATTGTATTAAAACAATTAACTTTAAAGTATAATTAATGAAAAAAAAAATGAAAAAAAAGGAACCTTTGTATTTTTTTTTTGTTTTCATTTACCGAACAAAAATAATAATTATAATTCCGTCTAAAAATAATCACCATGTGCAAATTTAACTGACAAGATGTTTAGCATGACGTTGACAACCGAGTATTTGATTTGACGTTAAGTGGCCAGTTAGGTGTTAGGTAAAAGAGGTACTAAAATATGTTCAATGAGTACTCATTTAATAATCACACTAACAGGGTGTTTTAACGTTGCAAATTTGTTTCCTAGTTTTCTCCAAAAAAACATAACAAAACTTATGATGTTTCATACCTAAATGTACTCCGAGAACCGAGTACTATCAGCGGTAAAATATCCGTGACTAAATTGTTAGCACCTTATATGGACATATTTTTTTCAATACATAGGTATAAAATGTTTTCATAAATAGATACATACATATATTATGAAAAAAGCTCAGACTGTGGTGGAAAAACATCACTGACTACTGACACCTTTAAGCCTTGAAGTACTTAACAATATTCTACAGCAGTTTTTAACATGGAATATGGGGCTGCTGGTTAAAATGTTAATAACTTGTATTGGTTATAAATTGGAAGAGATGTCATATACTACAGAAAAAGTGACCAAGGCCCCTGGTGAGCAGGGCTGGGATCGAACCAGCGACCTCCTGCTTTCGCGGCAGACGCCGTAACCACTGGGCTACCCGATCACGGCTCATTTCGGAACATTTATTACATTTAATAAATGATTTAATTCGTGCTTTATAATTGCATTTGTCTTGGGTTTATTTTGCTGTAGGTATGTTCATTATTTTTTTACTATAATTAGATACCATATTTCAAATCTTAGAACTCTTCTATGCTTATAAGATGTACCTTAACTTGTCATAGCTATTTTACTATATACCTACTAAATTACAAATTTTTATTAGTTGTGATTAGTCGCTTCTGTATCCTTACAAATCTAGGACATGAACAAAAAGAGGATCGCTTCCCACTCAACTTTTTATCACCATAATGACCTTCGATTTTAATTGTCCAGCTAATTACGACATAATTTGACGACGGCGAAGTAATGTTTTAATTGTACACCCTTCTCTTTGTATTTCTTGCCAATTAGTCGAAGTGATTTAATTATTACATCATGAGAGAAATGAAAATCGAAATGGTTCAATTCGAAAGGCGGTGACTTCTAGAAGACAGATCGCGTGATGTTACCATGATGGCGCATCGCGTGCAGGGATAGAGACCCCGAAATTGCAATCTCGATGGTTTCGCAGTGAATTCAGAAATTTAAATTCAAAAATGGAATACAAAAAGAGCAGGCCAAGAGCGGGCAGAGTGCCCACCCAGTTGGCGACCGGGCGCTCGCTATGCGGCCAGGGCGGTCAGTGTTTTGCAAATACCGCCAATTCCTTCGCTGAGCCCCTCCCCAGAGCACAAGACTTAAAGCCCACATACATTGCTCGCAATTTATTACTTTATACACATAATTATTGAATTCAAAATCGAATACCGTTGACGCCATTAATTTTCCGACAGAGATAATGATTAAATTGTTTCGGCATGTCAAATCAAACGAAATTATGCTGTTATATCTTGTTTAATAGCGGGACCATTATTTGTTTCTTACATACCAACATGGATACCTCCAAGTGAGATTTCTCCTTTGAGTGATTCCCTAAAAAAGTAACGACATGAAAACGGTTTAGCAAAGTCAAGACTTGACAGTGCTTAGTGAGTTGAGTACTAAAACGCTTGGAAGGTCGTACAAATTGATCTGTATTTTTATTTAACAACATTATTTCGATACTGTCAAAGAGTACTTGGAAACATATGCGATATGCGGCATTTTGAATCCATATTTTATTAGAACTCAATTTTCTCTCTTCTTTCTAGCGTTTTCCCGGCTTATGCCATGGCTTATGGGATCCGCTTACGGGATTGGTAACTAATCCAAAGATTTGGCGTAGGCACTAGTTTTACGAAAGCGAATGCTATCTGACCTTCCAACTAGGCCTTATTGGGATTTCTCCGGTTTCCTTTCACTAAAAAGCGATTAGTACATATCAAATGATATTTCGTACTTAAGTTCCGAAAAACTCATTGGTTCGAGCCGCCAGGATTTGAAGTCGCGATCTTTGGATTGAAAGTCGCAAGCCCTTACCGCTGGGCCACCAACACTTAACTTAACTTAGAACTCAATATTCGTCGTCATAATATGTTAGCTATTGGTTCTTAGTAGTCATCATCTTATGACTGAAAAGACGAAGAGTAATCATTCAAAGGGCAAGCTAATAAGATGCAAACTCATGGTGCATAGTGCACATTTCATCACATCCTATACGAGAACTGGGTCCTTAGGAAAGCCCCATGCCTCATTCACGGTCGAAACATTCACTTAACAGAAAATTTAATGGAATCCTCTGATCAAGTAATATTCCCAATACCCAAGGCGGAGAGCGTCATGAGTTTTTTATGAAATGTAGGTTTTGTTCATTCTACATTACCGGTCGGAATCGATTGGCTAAGGAGAACACGTATTGGCAAAGTATTGTATTACGTAACCGGCTTCGGTGTGTGCGATGACGTAGGTAAATATATTAACCTGCCTCGGTAGTAGTCGGAGTCGGTGTGACTCATAACATAACCTGTGGCAATGTTGATTGATATGGTATAATAGTTCGAAAGGTGTTTGAATTTGAACTAGGTACATATTTTATTTTTATAGTGATACATTTTGGTTGCTTAAATCAAATTAGTGATTATTTTGGGTTTTAGTTACCAGGGGAGAGGGGAGACTAAAAATAATTTTACGGACATCGTTGATCGAATTTAAGCTTCGTGCTTTAGTTATTCCAAGTCTTCCGATTTTATCCAATTTATTTTAGTAAGCTCAGCAAAAAAAGTACCCAAAATTATTATGTTATATTTTTATAGTCATCATTATTAAAAAATCATATGTCTTAAAACAATTTTAGGCAACTTTGATCTATGTCAAGTTCAGAGAGACACCGCGCACGACGAGTTATGCCAGTGCCTTAGCAATAACTTACCATCGTCCATGTCGTTGATCGACCGATTCTGACCCTTATTGTATTCAGTTAAAGCTTACCAGTGATCAGTCTTTAAAACCACTTCATTTCGTAAGATCCTTTTTGTAATTAAGTCCAGTACTCGCGGATCCGCGCCTAGTTACATGAATCCGTATGCCCCCGTTGTTACGCTGGCGGATACGGTACGCATTGACGTAGTTTTTGATGCAACCATGTTAATATGGAAATGGACTAATTTACAACTAATTGTATAACTTTTAAAAGATATAATCGTTTTATTTTGTCACACTTACTGTTAAGGGACGAAAAAGCTTAAAGCGCGTGCTTTCGTAATATTTGTAACGTATAATATTATTTAAATAATGACTTGCCTCAATTCTTACTACATATTTCAATACTATTTCATTCATCTGTTTCATAACATTATCATATTTTACGGTATCGATGATTCACCAATACCTATGCACATTCTCCGTGAAGTATTCAATTCGCGCCGTTACTGGTCTTTGGCAAAAACTCCAAACCGGAAAGTAGGCGTATTATTGACTTACAATTTATCACACAAACATCCAATGATGCGTCTATTGATACCGCTCCTAAAGGAAATTTCACGGCGTCCCATCGTTCCCCTTTTAATTGTATTGCGCTTAGACAGCTCATTGTACTTCCATTTATAAGGCCGCCTGCGCACGGTAAAAACAAACAAAGGCCTAGTGAAATTTTTGAACTTGTCGCACGTCGCACGCTATTTTTTGCTGGCAGCTACAGCTTTATTACGCCTCCCTGAGCGGTTCAAGTTTTGCTCACCGTTAAAGCGTAAACAAAAGATTGTAAACTAAGATGTATTCTGGCACGGACACCGACAATAACTTAATTTATTACGTCATATATAAAGTAGTGAAAGTTAAAATAAGGCTTTGTTTCTAGCATTCATCGGTTAACGGTAAACAAAACAAGGGCCCAAAGAAGCCGCCCTTGTACAGGAGTCGGATATTTTACAAGCGCCCATAAACATTTTGCGAATTTTAATGGGACTTTTACGTCTTTTATATTTATGGGAAACGAAATAGTCGAGACGTGTTTTAAATGCCAAAACAGTTCGTTTGTTTCATCGATTCTCAAGGTTTTGCAGTATTTTTTCATTAACACCAAAGTTTATCAAAATGAATTTCTGACCTATTGAAATAACAAAAAATCAAGTGCCTACCAGACTCTATCCTGCCTGCCTACTGAAACTACTGTGAAACTTTGTTTTTTTTGGTATTGGTTTGGGTTTGGAGAGGAGCCCTCCACTAACCAGATTTTGGTCTTGGCTTTTATACTCTTTTTTTCTGTATGGACTATATTCCAATCACTAACGTATATTATAAACTGGCTAAAAATAAGCCAGTCTAAAATACATAATAATCTTATCATGTCTTCTGTAACGACCTTTTTTTTGTAAGCTACAGGTGAAACGTTCTTAAAACGCCTACAAATGTGTAAAATTTCCGACGATTCCTTTAGAGGCGTATTTTCAGTGCATCCGGGAAGTGGAACTCGATATCCGGTGTCAGTTCATGGATATATATGTTTCTTATTATAACCTGTACTTATATGTCCTACTGCTATATATATTGAGGAATAAGGTTAAAGATTAAATATACCTAAACTAGGAACAGTAGGAACTAGGAGCAGAATAAGACTGAAATTAGGGGGCGAAGAATATCGGATAGAAGGAGAGTTATGCAACAGAAGACTTCTATATTTTCGTTGCATATATGTGTCAAGAATACATTATTTTTGTTGAAGTTAGTTTCAGATTTCCTACTGTATGTAGGTTTTATAAGAAAAAAGCAACTTTACGAACAGAGTTTTGCCAGCTTTCGCTCGTGCAAATTGACATTGCATTAAAAATTATTAATGGCAGAAATATTAGGTACATTTAACATTTTATTAAAACAATTATAATAATTATAATAAATTATTTATATATATTATTTATATATTATATATATACATATATATATATATATATATATGTATATATATATATATATATATTTATATTTTATATTTAATATATATTTAATTCAATATTCTGTCTTTTTATTAAAATAGTTACACGAAACACTATATATCAATTATAAATATATGTCATATAGGTAGGTACTAAAGAAAAAGGCCAAGTCCATCGGAGGACAAGCCGTAGATCGAACCCGGGTCTTCAGCAAATCTATAACTCCCAAAATTCCGGGTACTTTGTCTGGGTACCGGGTATTCTCAACATACTTAATTTTTGTTACGTTATATTTCGATGCGTAACACCCAGTTTCATTTATTAGTTCCCTACTATGCGTACGTACATTCGCGGATGTGAAAGAACCCAAGCACGGATGCTGAATCACCTGTTAACAAAAGCCTTCGAAATCGGAGATGTCGCCGAATGCCCCAAAAAAAATATCCAGATTTCTCAGATGTAGGTACTGCTAGTCCGAGGTAGTGCATCAATAAATGTACATAATTGGCCACCAGTAACGGTAAATGTGTTGGTAGGATTGTGTGAAGGTGAAACTATTTTACTTCATCAGTTATGTAATCTAGGTTTTTGAGAAAATACCGGTACCTATTTGAGAAAAATTTCCATTCTTGCAATATGTTCTGTAGTGCGTGTAGAGTGTTATCTTAAAATAGAAAATCAGATAAATTATTGGTAGGGCATTTTAATAAATAATTAATTATAATAATGAAAAGATTTATAATTATAATAATGAAGAAATTTAGGAGTTGAAAGATGAGGCAACACAATTCTGAATGTCATTTCTATCAAGTATGATATTAAGTATGAAGATTCTTGTGCATTGGGTCGGGCAAATTAAGCCAGTTGCCCAGTTTAGGTCAAAATTGCCAAATGTGTATTTTGAACTAAACTGAGCATTAAGAAATTAGTGTCTAATTTTTGTGTGTATTGTGTATAGTGACCTATTTATTATTCTATGGATGTACAAAAAAAAATGTCAGAAATAAAGATATATTTAAATTTAAATTTAATTGATTGGATGATTATGACTTATGAGGTATCTTAATCTTAATTGGTACAAAAAAAATCCTGTATGTAATTGCGTGTGTGTTTTCAATGTTAAAATTTCGTATAGTTAATAAGTACGTTCACACAGCTACTATTGTTTTCAAAGGTAATTGAAAGTTATTTTCATAAGTGTGAAAAGAAAATTCTTATCTAGTACTATATTTGCCTTCTTATGTGGGATGTGCCCCCTTACAAAGGAAGTTTAAAAATAGTTCACACGTAATTTTAAATCGTTAATTATGAAAGAGAACAGGCGTCTTTCATAAAAGTCACTTCCAATAATGTCTCGTGTGAGATTTGAGAACTGACCCATGTTTACGGAGACCATGACGTGACGGTATACCCAATGACGAATATTTACAGATCTTCAGGGTGTGGCGATACGGATATAGACAACATCACAGTTTAACAATACTATGACGCGTTTACTGCAAGCCATGAATGGTCTCGTTTTAGACGTTTCTCAGATTTTTACGGATCATCGCATCGATTTATTATGTTGGTGTACAGTGTTTCCAGTGAATCACTATTTTGAGAATAGGTAAGTCGATAATCTTTGAGGACAATAATTATTATTGTTTGCTTAATCAAAATTAGAGTAGTTTATTTATTTTTTATTATACACCTAATGTGAACAAAATACATTGAACCAGGGATTTTACATTAATGGGAACTACCGTATTGACCCTCACCAGGCGGCGCCACCCATGCGTTGGTCCTGTGTCAATATGAGAAAATTGTCAAAGTGACGTTTGAAATGTTCCCGCAGGGACCCTGCAGCCATGTTCAAATAGCGCCCCTAGCCAAAAATCAACTCGCGGTAATCCTCATTCAGATCTAGGCGCAGCATTATTAGGAAGGAACCATACATGGAAACAAAATAAAATGAATATTTTGATGAAGATCTGATATAAAATAATAAAATATACGTAGATTATGTGAATTATGAAGTCGTAATATGTCATATACTAAGTAGCATAATTTTTTTACGGGTTATATTTATATAGTACTGCGATTAAAAGTAAAATGATTATTGCAGTTGGAATTTAATAGCTTCCAATGAATAGATTAGAGGTAGCAGACAGCTTGACGGCGAAATGATCATACCATTTGATCGCAGTCGTTTTAAAGGATCAGTATGTTAATTGCAAATCATACCTAATTTTATTAATAATTTGTGTGTTATGCTCATATAGTATTTGTATACATCGTTTTCTAACTAATTGATACATGTTTACTTTGAAATCAAAGTCATTGCGTTAGTGACTCTACATAAACTAAAGAGAAGTTGATGAGCTTTTTAAGTATACTTACTGTACAATCTACCAATTGGAATCCTAGGCCACTGTAGGACTATGTCATAGTGACGATATAAATCAGATTGTAAGAAATTTCTTACTATTTGGCATTTTGACTTGGTTCTAGAGTGGCCTGGGGTTCCAATAGGTTGACTTTACCTAGACCTTGCAGTTGAAAGGATACTTAATATTGCAAACGTTTAGTTTTTTTCCACACAAAAATCAAAGTGTTATATTATACTAATCAACTTTATAGAGTTTTAAAAATTAATGTGTATTTTATAAAACAAACATATTATTAGGTGTATATTTCCTGAAGGAAAAATCCTCAGGTTTCCGCATCGTTTGAAGGCCCCCAATTGTGCGTGGACCGAAATGCACATGACCGTTTTGTTTTTTCATATTTGCTTTAGAATATTTTTTTTGCCGTTGCAACCCTGACCTTTGAATATTGAAATAATCGAAAATTTTGCATCTTCATCTCTATCGTCTTTGCTAATTTTTACAGAAGAGACTCAGATACGAAATTTCAATTTATTCATGATAAACCCTCTGTTTGAACCTTTATGCACTGTCAAATAACTTACACCGCGTAGGCGCAGTCAATGCGTAGTCATCACATTCTTATCAGGATCCGCTGATGTACTGACTACGTGCAGGTGTTTCAGCATAGTTCCACATCGATTCAAAGAAGTCAACTCATGAAGTCATACGTAGATAACAATTGTCGTTAGGATTTCCGTAATATTAATAGCTTACGTCCGGATTACAATATTTAGGTAGTAGGCATATAGTGTTAATATCATTGTGTTTTCGATCAATTTTCTTGTTGTTGTACTGTTTAGGTATATTTTAAGATTTTAGGTATATTTGAGAAAAATGAAGTAAGGGATAGTTACACAGAATGCGATAGCCGTCTGGTTAGAGAATATAAAAAACAAAACAACCAACCTTTTAGTTAAGTAGGTACACAATTTAAAGGACACAACTAGTCAGAAAACAAAAGCCTAATAAATCACAAAAATAGATATTCAAAAACCTTATACAAAGAATAAATGAGAGATATTTGCTAAGATATGTCTTATGAATAACAACAAATTTGATAACATTTATTTTCAAAATACCTATACATAGTAAGTGTAACTTACCTAACTACCTACCTACCTCTACCTACCTACAAATCTAAAATAAAATAAAGACCTTAAAATAAAACTTACCTAAATTATAATTAAAAACTAAACTTAAAAATAAAAATAAAATTAAACTACTTATGAATACTCGTATAGTTACAAATACGTATAAATACAAATAGAGTTATTAAACATGTTTGAAATCAAGTATAAGTAATATAATATAAGTTTAAGATCATAAAAAAATATAATGAATACACCCTAAGAGTGTTGTTAAACCTACCCTACTATTGACATTTAGTGGACCACGGAACACACGGAAGCATACTTATTTGTTAACGCTGACAAAGAAGTTTTGATCACTCGATCAAAAATCTATTCAAAGGTTTTTAGCAAATTCCCTGATATGAACTCATTGGAAAATAGTAAGTTCAGTTTGGAATATTTTATGAAATACGAATTATTCTCTGATATGACTGCAACTCATTCGTAACTGAGTAGGTAAACATGCGTTTCTTCGTAAGCTTAACAAAATTCGGCAAGTACCTAACTCCCAAATTCCCGCAATGTTCACCTGGTAAGTCATTTACCTGGCTCACAATAATATTGCCCAGCGGTGAAAAGTGGAAAAAATAAAAGGATATTATGTAGGGGGAAGTTAGGTAAGTAATAGGTACATAGATACTTACAGTTGGTTTTTTTAAGTATAAGTATAGCGTGTATAATGATAAAACGACTCGTCATGGATTTATGAAATAATCACTTGATTACCTACGTTAAAAACACAGAAGAAAATTTTACCACAATACTTTTTTGCATGTATGAACAGTAACATGTAGGTACCTAATAGGTAACCTGGTAAACCAGCTTTATAAAAGTGAAAATTTGTATTTGAAAACCTACTAATAAAAACACCTTGAGATGGGAGACGCTACATGTCACTTACTTAACTAGCTGAAGAATACCTACATATCAAATATTATTAAAACAATATTAAAGTGGTCAAGGCAAAAATAAAAGTTAAACTCGCGAAACAAAAAATAAACAGTTAAATTTATTGGATTATAAAATGTATAAATATGGGTATGAATATATTAATAATAATCTTGTAATATAAACTATTAATTTGAATAGCAAATAAATTCGGCGATAGGATGTCTTTAAATTTGAATCAGATTGTTATTATCGGTAAAAAACCAACACACAAGTATATTTATATACTTAACCGCGATTATATTACGCATACCCCCAGCGAAGCGAAACCAATAATAAAATTGGGGTAAACTGATACAGCACATAACCGGATCCACGATCTGAATACCTACGCTTCAACCCCTATCTACTCGGGTGGCGTTACAGTGGGTCGGCTGCAGGGTCCGTGCCCGCCCAAAGCTGCGATTGGTCGAGAGACTAGAGTCCTGCTTCGCTCACTGGCTGATACCCCACTCAAGCGCCGGCCACGTGCTTACTTTATGTTACGCGCGGGCACCGAGTCATTTAGTCGTTTACCCGACACTCAGCGCGCGCGACCACCGTTTAGGGGATGTCATACTAATCATCATCGATCATGGACTTCACCTTACCCGCCTGTGCCCAACTGCGGCAGACCGGTACCGTTATAACCAAACATAAGGACGATTGCTACAGGATATGTACAGGACGTACGAATTTCGTAAGAACGCCGGAAAAATGTGAACTGTGCGGTAGGACCAGAACAAATAGCCAATACAGTGACTGTGTTAGTGAAACTGTGAAGAAATGTCGACCACACAGATCGAGTACAGCTAGAAGCATAAGCAGTAAGCATTTTATTTAATTAATTTAATTCCCCAAAAAAAAATTGCATAGTTTTTTATTATCTATTATTTATGTGTAAATATTTTATACGGTTAACATGTAAATTTGAAAATAATAGGCATAACAAAATATTAAAATTAACATATAATCTTAATCATAATATCGATGAAAAAATAATACCATTTGCCTCTATTCAGAAGCATGCACATTAGTTAATTATTGAAAATAAATAAAGGGTTTAATTTCTCTCAGTAATCACAAAATAATTACGTAATGACATACCAATTAACAGGTGCTTTATACAATGCAACATAAATCGCCATGCGACATACCGGTATCAGTAGTTAATTAAGGCAAGAGTTTAAACCATTTAATATCTTAAATCAGTGATTAGAAGTATGCGGCATATTAATTCTGCATGCGGTATTTACCGGCAAATAGCCCTTGGGCTGTCTAAATCTTCAAGTCCTTCAGCCATCTTTAATAATGTAAACGGAATACCTGGTGTCCATACGGCCTATTCTCATGTCGGTGTAATCACCGTCCGCCGTAATAGAGCTTACAATTTCATTACGCAAAAAACCTGGCTCGGTCTCGCCTCCACAATGTTAAACACGAAGATCAGAGCTAACTAGGCTTAAACTGCTATTAAACTAGCCTAGTACTGTTACCGGAATGACATGTCTAACTAAATGTTTTTATCCTTTAAAGCGCCGTACAGTTACGCTGTTGAAGTCGTTTCGTAACTGCAGAGGGCCTACCATGGACCACCTCATTCCTTCGTTCGTATATTTGCCTCTTCATCGTTCGAATATGCGAGAGCAATAGAGAGGGAACTAGACGAACGGACGAATGAAGTAGTTTGTGGTAGGCCCTCAGGTATCGCTGGGTACCTCTATATAGGGCCGAGAAATGATTTAAGTGTAGCGAGAGAAAAAATAATACCGGGTGCAGATTAGCTCTAGGGAATGTCCGGAAAATTTCCCGTGCGGTATTAATTAGAATCTTCCCTAGCTTTCTTATTGATTAGAGTCATTAGTGCGAACAAAAAGTACGCGATAACCTGCTCGTCGGTAGCTGTACCTACATGTTTAACCTAATTCAATGTATAATTACATTAATTATTGCACTTGGGGACTAATTAGTTTTACTTGCGGATTAACTATCCATATAAATAAGGGATATTTTCGAAGGAATCATTAAGTCTACCTACCTATATTTGGTATAACCCTAGGCCACCCAAAGCTGTCGGTATCATTAAAACCTTAACACGGTTCTGTTTAAGTAGTTATTATAAATTAATTTCAAACTATTCAAAATTCAACTAATGTCCCAGACTGGGACTGTCATTTTTAAGGGTCAAAAATGGAAACTTATTAATAAAAACTCCACGGCATGTCCATCTGACAGCCAATTCTATCATATTTTTACGCAGTAAATAATTAGAAATTAACACTTTCTTTTACGTTACTCTAATACAGTTTCCTTCCTTATTGTTAGTGGTGTACTCACCACAAAACCACAATTAACCATTTAATTGATTATATGGCAGTTATATTTTGTTACTATTTGTTTATATTGGTACATACATATAAAATATCAAATATAAAAATATTTTCAAGAAACTTAGATTAACTTAAAGGCCATTTTGTACCTTGTTACTACTTAGTAACAAACAATCACAAACATAATCCTACAACAATTGTACAGGGTACAAAGTGGTTTAGGCATACATACTCGTAGTTACTTATAGGTACCCATTGTAAGTATCATAATGAAACTCAGTAAAAATAAAAGTAAATATAGGTTTAAAGATCTTTATTTTTCTCATAAGAATACACAATATCTTCAGATTACGTTGCCAATGGCTGACATAATATAAATAACCAGATAAGAAAAAACTAAACAATCATATAAACTTCCGGCCCTTTTCCGTCGACGTCAAATTCTGAAAATAGTTACGACAATTTTCTTGCTAAATCCGAAATCGGAAAACCACTCTTATCTCAATGCGCATGAGTCACCGAAGCGCAAGGTGAACATATTATGGAAATGGACACAGCGCGAATACCCCCGCGTGACGTCAAACTATAGTACAACGCGTTCTATGTTCGATAGATAATACACCCGATCGAAAGCTAAGTCGACATGTCGACACTATTGCTCTGCTTAATTGCCGCTGAGCGATATTATTAGTTCATTGATTGGTCATTATTATGAACTTGTATATATACTACTTAGTAGTATTCACGAGTTTATTGAACATTGATGCTTCAAATAATTTACTAATCTATTACTACATTTTTATTTTACAGTATTCTTATTCTTATATCGGGTTTGGCCTGTAAATGAAATAGGAGCAATCAATTTAATAGTCGGTAGCACTGCCCTCACTGAACAACGTCTGCTCAGCATCTGTTAAAATTAACGTGTTTTGATTTTTATTACACTTTAAAGCTTGTTAGAAGACACAATTTACTGCGAATTTTTGTATTTTTTGTACAGTCATCTACAAAGATTATGAATACTGCCAAATTGCTAAAAATATGTACATATACGACCTATACACCTTAATGTTCCAGCAATAAAGTCCTGTATACATATTTTTGGCACTTTGGCTATATGCATATCTTTGTCGTTGACTGTATTATGACAAGAGACGTCAATTAGGCTGATGTTAATTTACATTGAAAATACTATTTAATTTGTACCTACTTATTGAAAAGTGAAAACCTACAAAGTACATAATTTTTAAAAGTTATTGAACAAAAGTTGTTAGGTTTGATGAGTACTACCTTCGATTAAATTTATTGCTCCTATTACAGACAACATCCAGTATAGATATTATTTACAATACTTTTACTTCGACCGTGTCTAAAAAGTAATTTAAATAAACCTATTTAGGTATTTATTGCCAAATTTTAGTAATAAAAAACAGTAAACGAATTTAATCCCTAAAAGTAAACTGAGTTTTCCATAAAATCAATAACGATTTTAATTATTTCATATAAAATTAGCTTCGGATGCAAATCATACAATATTGAGACATAAACATCCTGTTAAATAAGAACATGGGTATCAACGAATATACCTACGTTTTAGTTGGGCCGGGTATGTGTCTTTATAAACTGGTAGCGTGCCCAAGAGCGCTGCGCTCGATTTCAGACTTGACGAACTATGTCCGCGTCATTAGGGTTATCCACTCTCATTAGCAACATTTTCACATAAAACGCTCTTCGTTTACGCGGCAAAGCAGCCGCATCAATTATAAACAGTTATTTCAGTGAGACGGCTCATAATTGCAGTATTTAACTGTCACCCACCCATTTAGCAACATGTCGATCTCGGCTAAACAGCAATCACTTGCTTTCGTAGCGACGCAACCGCACTCGTTCTGAAAATGAAAAATCTCAACCCTAAGGAGGTCTTCTCGCTGTATGCGGATTCACACGACGCTTCGGCGAGTGGGACATTATAATATATTATGTGCGGTACACAGTGCTTTCGTACACACACCGAAACAGCGTGCGGATTCGCATCGCTGTGATAACCGCGGTAATGACCGAACCGATATTCAGGCACCGCAATTTCGGTAATAAGATATTCGCTATAACTGTAAACACGACTGATACAGATTGGCTTTCTAGAAATTGAGAAGAAAGTAAGGAAATAACTGCGGCAAATTGGCATCCTGATAGGCGCATCTTCGACACGCACCGCCTTATGCGTGTCAAACTCTGATTGACCGAAATTATTCTGCAATATTATCGAAAATGCAATACACATTTGCATTTAATTTTGCTTTAATAAAAGTTATTGCGCTACCGTTAAGTATAATATCAAATTGTTACCTTATTAAATTAAATTCGCGAAAAATTCACGGTTGTTTCGTTAATTTTGTCGGAGGCTATTAGCATTTAGAGCGATTTTCAGTTGATGAAGAGCGTACCGCGCTCGTAGTGGCGTCGCGCCGATAATGGCACTTATTATGCGCAGTCAAATTTTACGACCGCATCGGTTGTTAGCCGCTACTAACAAAATGATGATCTGACTCAAATTAACTCTATTATGGATAAACATAACGCTTTTTCTATGTAATGTCACATGGGCGGATATTAGTCCCGTTAATGACCTGGACCAAGTCTGGAGCGCGTCGGCGTGGAGGACGTTGACAACAAAATTCCCCGCTCACGTAAATTCGCTCATAACAACATCTGGTATTGTTTAATAAGCGTACATTCTGATTAGCAGTGGGCGTCATAAGTGATAGGGAGAAAAAAAACTGACGACATACAAAATAACAGGATTCGGTTCTTTCAGCGTTCAAAAGATTAGCCGGTAGACACAGACGGCAAGTTCGGTTTGAACAGTATAATGTGTGATTTACATAATGATTTCGCAGGCGCCGGCCAACATCCGGCGCACTGTCGACGCGAACTTTTCTCGGTTTTCGAGCCGAAATTCTAGTTAGCGGCGATTTCTTTAAAGAAGGTAACAAGGTGCTCTCGTTTGGGTCGTTTTTCGTGCAGCCAGCCTCCACCGGCAAGCTGTTAAAAAATAAAAGAACTCTTTGTTTCTCGAGTAGTCGCGCCGACCTCCGACGCGGACCCTACTTTTTTATGCCCCCTTATAACCTGTGTATTACGTGTAGGTATCTACGGTTTTTATGGTCGCCCGGTCAGTTCTTCAATGGGCTAAGGAATTCGATCGAGTCTCCTTATTGTTCATCTTAGTAGTGATCGACAAATAAGTTTATTTAATAAAAGAATGTAATTAGTATTGTCATCTTATTCACACTACTTTGTTGTAAGAAATCTTGATAAACTCGTAATAAAACACCCTACTTACTTTTCAATTTATTTTATTAGAAGGGCGTTTAATAACAATAACTACTTAAAAAGTCAAGTTTAAAAAAAAAACTTAATGCGAGGAGTGGCTCTACATCTCTTCCAAGTTGACCTGTTATTTTTTGGTTGAACTTTTGCCGGCGGTCTCGAATGCTTTTGACCGCGCCACTAATAAAATGTTATGATCGTGTGTTTAACGCATGTTGTGGTGTGTCGGACCTTCTTTTGACATGATCGTTATTACCGCTCCACCTTTGTGGTCTCCGAAACTGTAACAACATTATTATAGTGTCAATAAGACGGCAATATACCAATAAAAGGTCTATAGATCTAGTTAGCCAGGATTTTAATGATCACAATTTGTTTATGCAAATGGCTGTGCGTTTTTGAACGCTCCGTGCCATGAGACGGTTTTATAGCGCCGTCCTTCTTTATAATACGAGGGGCGTGCGATAATCGAGTTCAGTTCACGGGGTCTAGTTAAATAATAAGCGGCGCGGGGCCCTGTAACTATAATTTCCTTTATTTGACCGCCGCCGCCGGCCAAGGGGCGAAATCGCAGTGGAGCTTGCTAACGAGAACGAAGAACAAAAAAAGTGCACGCAAACTTCACCCACGCTCAGGCTTATATTGAAGGTATAACTTTAGGTCCTTATTGAAAAAAGGAGTTAAGTCCTTCAGTGTAACTAGGGGACGCAAACTTGTGGTTATTAGTTTGCTCGTTCCAGTCGATTACGCGAACGCGTTTTATTTCTATAGGAGTTTCAACAACTAGATTAGTGGCGGCGAGCATCGCACTTGTTGTGAGATTGTTTTGAGTCACCCCGCATTAACGCACTGACTCAGGCTTGAGTCAAAACTAAAAAAATAATAGCCGTGAGGAATATGCGTAATATTTACAAAGCATAGTTCAATTTGTATAGAAACAGCTGTTCTAGATCAAAATGACCAAGTACCTATATGGAGCAGTGATCGGATGTGGTATGATACTGATGACGTGCAACCAAACATTTAATGACGTTACAGTTAAACACATGCACGGTATAATATGTCAGCAATTGTAATAGTAAACAAGATAAGAGCTTTTGTTAAATAATACTTATACCGTAACAACAAACCCAGTTAACTGAAGATAAATAAATTTGCATAAATATAAACAGCCACGGCTAATTATACAAAAAATGAAGCGCCCATGTTTGTTGCGCAACAAAGTAGATAACCTATTTTTAATGTATAGATTTATCGATATCAAAAGAATGTCCGCCCGTCCGTCCGTCCGGCAACGGTAGTAGCGCCACATTAGCTATTCACGCAGGTTCACTGCACAATTAGCAAAGGCTGTCCACCTCTCGAGTGCTCATCGATTCATCGGATGTCCATTGATTACCATAATCGATAGCCGCGCGTGCCGCATACGATACGTTATCGCTCATTCATGAGAAGATTCGTGCATACGATAAAATGAAACTAGTATTGAAATTCGTTGGCGCTAGCCCAAAAACTCCTCCCAACAAAAACATTTTAAGTTTTATATTGCACTAGCTTTAACCCGCGGCTTCGCCCGCGTACTAAACGTAATTTTCAACCGTCATACTAAAAAGGAGTTTTCAAATCCAACAAAGATTTTCAAATCATTGTTGATTTCGAAATCAGTGACCCGATAACGACACCCATATCAAATAAAATAGTCGTAACTGTTCTTGTTTCCCATTTACAAACTTTGAACCATCATTTTACCCCTACTTTAAAAAATCCTATCTTTGTACACCCCTTCACCTTATAAGAAACCTACGTGCCAAATTTGAAGTCTATAGAACCAGCCGTTTGGGCTGTGCGTTGATATGTCAGTCAGTCAGCTTCTTCTTTTATATGTATAGATTGCGTTTGTTTTGGAATTTACGCGACGCCTGCCAGTTTGAAAATAAAAAACAATATTGCAACAGGAAGCAATTGGATAAGAAGACGACTAGATATTTTCTATTGAATAGGTACCTATAATAAGAAACTACACATGTTTATTATGCAGAGGAAGAATATCTTAGTTTTTAAAATGCATAAATTGAAATTAGCACCTATAAAATGTTTCTACGAGAAAAAAAAAGAAAAAATGGTTCTAGGTGATCATTTCAGTGTAGGTTACTGACCTGTAGCGATACATTAGATATGGAACAGATTTAAATGGATTTTTTAAAATAATTTTGTCACTCAATATCGCTTCTTTTGTGCAGGATACGTCAACGTCTGTGCAGCGGTGTGTCTACTGCTACTGGTCGGAGACTTCACCCCGCGGTCATCGGCGGCGCCGCGGCCTAGAAGAGACAGCATGGAGAACGAAGCGTGGGCGAACCCTTGTGACTACGCCCCTGGGAGCGTAAGTTATCTTCGACTTTCTCCACCTTTTGGATAGTTAACTAAAACTATACACGAACCGGTTATCTCCCAACATTGTGTGACTGTTCCAGGGGACTTGCTCGTTTTGTGAATCATTTAGTAGTTCTGAATGTGCAGGGTTTAAGCTATTTGTCACCACTATATGAGAAGCACCATTCAATGTAGGTACAGTCTGAATTCAGCATGATATGACTCATGTGTACAAACATTGTACTGGATAGTTGCCGCGCTCATACCATCACATACGAGACTTGTCTGAACACATTACAAGAGATTAGTCACTGCGTAAATCCCAAGATTTTGTTGTAAATAACCTTTTATTTTTGTTACAGAAACCGACATCACCAAAACCATTCACAAAAGAACAAGCCAAAAAAGTCGCGAATCAAGCTAAAGTCGCACTCGACAATGCACAATCATTCAAAGATAATTTCGTAAGTACCTGTTCACATTTCATAATTCAAGTTGGCAAGTCTTTCTCTTTCATTCACAGAGTGTAGGATTCGCGGGCATCGATATGCCCGACGCGTCGCACGAAATGAACGGACGGCCTCTACCACCGACCAATACCAATAAAACCTGGCTGAGGACGTCAATAGCGTATGCGCAAGTTTGCGTATGATTATTGCCGATTTTATCTGAATGAATGAAAGTGTCGCCATGCCGGTTGCTTTGTCCCGTGTTTTATTAGTTGCGTCTAATGTAATGACTAGACCGACAACATGTCCGTATGCGTAGGACATTTACTTGCAAAGGTTATGGACTTCATAAGGTGTCTAAAGGTTTTCATCGAATTTTGACCCATTACTGATTCCCGGCGTGCACGTTTTAGCGCTGTTTTCTCACCGCGGCGAATGGCATGGAGAGATTGCATCGGCGCGGGCGCCGGTTTCGCCGCTGCACGTCCGGCTCTCGTCGCTTCCTCCCTTTTAATTATTGTTTTGTACACCCCGCCTACCTCGACGTAATAGGATCAATACGACACCTACACATTCAATTAAATACATAGTTAACTACAAACAGACTGACAGACTTTAGACTTAATAATTGCGGAAACGCAAGCACCTCAACCTACATTCGAGAATACATAAATAATTCACGATTTATATGGAACAAATGTTTGGCATGTTAATAAAACAATTCATATGACGCTTCTATAATTCCAATCCTCTGAATATATTTCCGAATCGGAAGTGTGGTGGGTCGATCAACGAGCAGTAATGCGTTGTCGCTGTCGCGCTTCGCATCACTTATGGAAGCCTTCTACCATAGTCCGTAATTATCGAGGCGACCCTAAACGGGTTTGTAGTACATTTCGGCTTCTCCAAACGTCACCCTTGCTTGTCTGAGTGACGCAGCGTCAATGGACGAGCCACATGAGTCGCTCGAGTAGTATACGTGTAGAGTAGTCTGCAGGGTTGTTCGCTTATGAAGTATGGTGGCATTGTAATAGGCTCAGCACTCATAACGACGGCGACGTCCTGTCCGCTGCCTCCTTGTCGTAAAACGACATTATCGACTCACAGTAGCCGGAACGAAGTACAGGACGGTGCGCGGACGACTCGAATATTGATTGCGCATTAGTATTGCACGACACACCTGCCCGTCGATGTGTCTTTTTTTCTGTCTCTCCCCTTAATGTCGGTCATTCGTTGCTAATGTATCATATTTATTGCGATTTAGACTCCCGGGAGGCGTTGAACCGCCATTGTTGCCAATAGACAAGGACGCTCGGCTCTTTGTTTTATACGGGATACGTTTTTTGACTCCTCATTACGTCAATCCGTCTGTGTGATCGCTCATGTTATAAAACACTTTTTACGGCCGAGATAGAGAGATAGTTGTAAATAATTCGGCTCCGTCAAGTGTTGTCAGACCATTTTGTTTAAATAATAACTGCCCTGGTTGTACTAAGAACGCCATAATAAATTCAACGAACCCTACCGGTACTGTGTGACTCGCCACCGGCGGCCACCGTGTGAATGTGTTTTAACACTCAGCTTTTGACATTACCGGTGTCATGTTATCGCATATTTCGGGCGTGGAATACCTCTAATATGACCGTTGTAAATTGTAATAAATTGTGCGATAAAACATCTTTTGTCTTACGAGCAATACGCTTGTGTAGGTATTCGAAAAAATCTGAAGGCGATGATTTTTTTCTTAAACTACAATTATCAGCACACAAACATTGCTTAAATAACAAGTAGTTTTCTTGGCCGTAATTTGCTTTTGTTCTTATGCAAAATCATTGTTTGCTTTATAGGATACAGTAGGTATAGAGTTTCTTACCAATTGCAACACATTTAACAAGTGAAATCTTTTTAATAATAGTAGAACGATATCGATATTCAAGAAAAAAAACGAAGTCGCGAAGTAATCCTTGCGTAGCGTGATCGAACGGCATGCGCGATGAATCTGTACTTATCTTAGTATAACCTCGTACATAAACACTGAATACATACTATATACTTAGTATGATAGCGTTGTTCACACGGCGACATGCTGTCTGGTGTGGCGTGCGTGTGTGCTATATAGACTATGTATGGACCGATGTGTGGGTGCGTCGATAAGCTGCCGATGGTCGGAGCTAGGCATTCGGGTGGTAGTCAAATTTCTTGGAGGTAGCCCACCCACTTGTGGACTAAAGCGAATATAAACATCACTATGTACGTCGTGAGAAAGCATTTGCACATATGTTGTAGTCACATATGTGAAATTTTAAGTTCTAAATACGTTACTAAACGTTTATTTAGTTCCGCTTTTGTATTTTTTATTGTTTACTTTGATATCAAACTCTTAGTATAGCTGAAATATAAATATGAGATGTAAGTAGGTATATTTCAAATGGGCGTGTAAATAAGAAGAAGTTTATTTTCCCTTAAAAACCTGTTTGACCATATGCCCAATATGATATTAAGGTGGTGATTAAAACTACTTTACAGGGACATCAAAAACTCCTTTAAAATATTTGTTTGACCATTTGACCGACATCATATTTAGGTGGCGATGAAGAGTAGCGTGAGACACCGGACGCGCACCTGTGCCATGTGCCCAGGCTAGCACATTCCGAATCTACCATGATTCACGCCATCTCCTAAACGTAAACAATTGCACCAACCTTCCCAGAAAAAACGAGTACTAATCAAATGTGCAGGATAATCAATTCGCGGTCGTACGATTGCCTACATGATAATATGCGTGTACGTTTCGTTAACTAGGTTTCTTAGTAAGTTGCAAATAATAATAGCTTCTTTGAATGCAATTCATTAATTCAGCAGTATATTCCTAAATTGCTTATTGTTTATGGTTATATAAATATATTTATATTTTATCCAAAATAATCTTGATAACATCGACTTTACACTGAAAATCCTCGTTTTGCACAAAATTCTATTGCGCTTTTAATTGCACTGATCTACTGATATAATAAGTATTGTTGTCGTATATTGTCACCGCAGGCCGGGCTCTTTCGTTTAATTAGCTACATTGTCGAGTGACCATATTTCTCCAATAATCGACATCTCGTTAACAAAGGGACAGATAATTTCTATCACCTCCGTTGCATCTGCCACCGGCGAGCACGTGGCAAAGGTTTTTGAACTCTCAACGGTACAACATAAAATTTGTTTTTGTATACGCATAACTCGTCACGTACTCGCAATAAACCACTACTTTAGCACAATTTTAACCGATCGCGCGGTACATTATGTGTCTAACGAAATATACTAGTGTCAAACTTTATCGGCTACCGGAATAAATGTACTCTATTAAAGTGTCGAATTTGACTGCCGGAATGGTTATAAACCAGACGTTATCAGATCGCGATCCGGTCTTGTTTCGGCTCATCTTGCAGCGCCGGCCTTGATTTGCCGTCGAATCATAAGTGAAGGAGTGGCACCTGGCTTCCGATCACGAGATGTACTGTTTCAATCATCTATAATAGTACCTACAGATAAAAACGGCTATACCCTTTAATTTAATTCGAACAGATAGTAAATGATTCCAACAATCATCAAATCTAAGCGCTGTCAACCTGAGGTTGTTTAAGATAATTCTCGCGGCGACAAAGATTGCAAATGCAATACCGCAACCAGTACCATCTACCCCCGACCTCCTACCGGCTACTGATTTGACGCGTTGATGGATCATTGCAATGGTCCGTTGTTCGTGCGATCTATAAATATCATTTCGTGGAACAATTGCACGTATGTGAGCGACTTACTCGTAATCCCATTAGTGTATTTTTTCCGCTTCGCAATAACAAATAGTTAAAAAACATATTTAAAAACAAGTTATTTATTGTACTTTACAGTGGACGTTAACTACAGGCTATCAAAATCGATATACAATACAATACAATACAAATAGTCTTTATTGTTCACCAACAAGGAAATAAAAACAATATACATTAAACACTAAAATATAAACACTGGTAGACAACAGGCGGCCTTATCGCTAAGAAGCGATCGATATAATAGGGTCATTCAGTTTTTTGTAAACAACATGTCTCCGTAGACGTAGAGACTAGAGTAAGTTTCGATAATCTTAAGGTGTTCCTAGTATACTTATGTGACCTATGAATATTATGTCACGCATTAGATGATCGACCAATCAAAAAATGAACTAAGAAGATTAGCCATTTCAATTTATGAGTACAATTAAATAATTTACTCGATAAATACTATTACTTACCTACATGGGGAGACGGGTGTCCTTTCCATGATAGATCCTCAGAACCACTGTCCCAGAGAGCAAAGCCCCAGCCTTTTATATACTGGATTAGAAGCAGGATACAGCAATATGGACTCATCTTCCGTTCATCTTGTCTTTCCATGAAAGTTAATCAGGGACCTTTTATTGTTCTACAGAATACGGGATCACATTGATTGTTACTCGTATGACTCATATTATTTCTGGGAATACCTTTGAAAATAAGTAAATATTTAGTGTTTGTAGTAAATAAGTATCCTCCATAATTATGTTCATTTGATAAGACGGTCGCGAGTGGCCTAATAAACATAAAAGGAGATAATTTAGCTATAAAATAGTTTTCGACTGATATTGTTTACATTCAGATAATAACGTGCTCTAGCAAAGTTAGTGGGATCAGGAATTTCCAGATATATTTTGCGTCACCTATTTATTTAACCTCGTGCAACAAATGAAATAAAACGAATATTTAACATAACGAGCTTAGATATATAAAGTGGTATAGTTAAAAATAAATATGATAATTAATTATATCACTTGAAATCGTTATATAGAGAAAGCATATATACAATAATATTAGTATTAGAGATATTTATTTTGATTGACAATATGAACGTTAATGATTCGAAGTTCCGATAGTAGTGAAAAAATAATAGTTATAAATAATAATCGTTATAATGAAAGATTGTATAAGAAACATTTTCGGACTTCCAATAATCGAAGTTACAACTTTATGTGAACTTTGGCGCACGCAAAACGAATATATTCTCATAAAGTTATTCCGTGACAAATATGTCGTATCAATTCTTGACAAACTGTACATTTTCTTTAATTATATACCTATGACAATTAAATCACCGGTATCTCTCTTTCTTTACAGTCTGACGTCATACAAAGCGTCACACAGTTCAGCGAGACGTGGGACCCGACGCCGTGGCTGCGAAACCAACCATTTGTCACGGAATTCATTTTTCCCGAAAGTAAAGTCAAGATTGATATGGAAATGTCGCCAGCGCATCTGAGCATCGTGACGGTAAGTTACATGAAATGTTCAAATTAATAGATTTATTGTATGCTATTATGAAACAGTAAATAACACTCGCCAGTTGAATATATGTAATCGCTCTAGAATAACTATAATAATTTGCAAATAAAGATAAATTGCAATCTTAGCTATCGTAATTGTTTTAAGACTATTCGACCAAGTTGTGATATTCGAAAGTTGTGATATTTGAAATTGTCATCCAACGAGTAAAATAATCGAAGAGCGGCGAATGCGCTGATGCCAAAAACGTGCATCCGTATGAGTTTTTCAATCGATTTCAAGGAATCACCGTCGGTGGCACTCATTGTCGTGGACCGACTATCGATTACGTGAGAGCACAATGGTTTTGCAATTTGGACGTTTCAATCTGTAATAATTGACAAAATGTTTGGTGATAAAACTCATTGGGAAAGGTTAAAGACATTGAACATGATCGTTTTATTGTTTGTTTTAAATAATAAATGTGCATTCGATAGCCAAAGTACATCAATCAGTTTAGACATGTTGTGTTATTTTGCACCGTGAGTTTTTCTCCCTATTTAACCAGGGATCGTATCCCGGTAATATTGTCATACTCAATAACCTTTATTACATTTCGGTATCTCGAATTTTAATGAGATTCCAGTTTTTTATCCAGCAAATCTGATGAACGATTGTTTTACCTAAATACCATTTTAAATTTAGATTTTCAATTATACTGATAACGATCCTTGTATTTAACATTACCAAAAATCGTGATAATAATTAATTTGTGTTTTCTTTGTTCACAGTCCGATATTGATGACAATTTGCCAGCTTTGTATAAGACGCTAAAGATGGTCGCGGCTGGGCTGTACGCAATCAAAGAGAACGGGCTTAGTCAAGAGATTAAAGAAGAAAAGAACCTCAAGCCTTACTTTGATCACTACTTCAACACCGTGATCTCAGTTCTTTGCGAATTTAATGTAAGTGTCATTAATGTAGTAGTAGTAGTTAGTCAGTAATGTTTTTTCTATAATTGGACATCTTTGGCAGTTTAAAATGGCAACTCCACTTTTTTTATACAGATCAAATTAAAATTTTGTCATTGAATTATTTTTCGTTACTTTGAAAATCATTAGAGTACTAGTTTCTGTTACTAAAGGATACATTAGTTACCTTGCATCTGCTTCATCTAATATGATATATCACTTTATTAGTGTGCTAGATATAGAAATAAAATTATATTTACCTTATGTAGGAATATTTATAAAGTAACTGTATACTTAATTCTAACGAATCCATTTCTCGTTTTACAGGAAGTGATGATGTCAAAAAATATGGAAATTATTCCCCTACCAGACAGCGAAATTCCAACCATCGGACAGGTCAACAGAACGGGCACCATGTTCCAAATATACAGAGACACGATGCTGTACCTCGACTACCTTCGGCAAGTGATGAACCACTGGGCGGAAAGTTCCTAGATTCTCAGAAAAAATGACAAACCTGAGTGACTTAGGTTCAAAATGATCATATACAGTATTTCAAGTAGCATCCACTACTATACTCATCGGAGATAAAATCCATTAGGACAATTTGTAAATGTACTAGGAACACATGTACTCACTCGTTCAAAAGTTGAAGAGCAGTTTATGAATGAATTCATTCATAAATTGCCCATGCAATTTTGAACGCGATAGTACATTCAATTATTCATAGGCATTAACTACAATTCATACTCACAATCTCCTGTAAATGAACCTAACCGTTTAAAAGTACAATTTCAATTTGTTGTTACACTCACTATTAATGTACAGTAGATACATCCGTCCCTATTCTGCTAAGGTTTAAAACTCATGCTATGACACTAGTGTAATTAGGTTTCACATAGCACTTTGTGTTTCGAGTACGACTTTTTTGGTACAGGCTCTCTTTACCATACCTTAGTCCTCCAATGGTTTATATATCGAATTTCTATAAATTGAAGTATTTTTAATGTTACTTAAAGGATTGCTAAAACTTCGCTTTTAAAATATTATATAACAAAATATCAGTAAATAGAACAATATTATCAGTTGCTGATTATGATATTTTACTAGCGGAGTTTTTAAACGTTAATAAAATTGTTGTCGTCTTCGCTTAGTAAATTAACATTATTAATAGTAGAAAAATGTCATTGCCATTACATTGCCATTTTGGTCTAGAACAAATAAGTTCCTTTATTTTTGTAAATAGTTGTAAATTATCACTTATTTATTATTGGACCGGCATTCATAACACTCTAAATTCCCGTTATCCTAGTCAAGGTCTTAACTTATTTATACATGCTTAACTTCATTTTAATTTTGACTTGTAATTTTTTAATTTAGATCGTAGTTTAGATTTCATTCCATCATTGGTTGTTGATGTTTTGATGAATTCATGAATGTATCTGATGCTGTATCGTGATTTCGTGTAGTGACTTTAGTTCTGATGACTGTTGTGGTGCGGTCATTGGAGACGTACGCTATATTCCTACTTTCATTAGTATTACTTAACTTTGTTACTATTTATTATTACTGTTACAGAAATCCAATGAAATATTGATTAGCTTTAATACACCTGTTAAATATTATTATTATAAAGAGCAGAGCTGGCTATAGCTATAGCTAGAGCTATTTATGACTTAATCATTATTTGTATAGCTCAAACAATATGTTTGAAAAAATAAATTATTATTACATTTACACGCTTTGTTTTAATCCATACACACCTCAAGAATTATTTCAAATGTAGTCTGATCTGATTCCCGATTTTTACTTAGGTTCATATTTAGTAGGTATGTATCTTAACTATTAAATCTTGCACACACATCATATCCTTGTTCCTATCAAGTAAAAAATAAAATCATATTGCAATCGGGTTAGTCCCATCCCATGGTATGATTTATTGATATCCAATGTTTGTCGTCAATAAATCCTACACTCTCATGGAATACTAAGTTAAGACTCGTATATTTTCCAATAAATCTGCATTACACAAAGAAAAGGAAGTAAGACAAGCCTACCAGTATGGTTGCCATTTAACCGACTATCACGCCATGCGTCACTTTCGCACTTACTTGTAGAACGTGACAGCTATGGTGATAGTCGATAAAAACCCGACCAGAATAGACTACCAGGAGTCGATTACGGCAGTTGTCAACAATGTTCAAATACTACGCTCTGCAACATTAACGCCCACCGCGCTAGGATCTCTCGCCGTGGCTGTCAAATGTCAACGTTTATTATTACAGAGAGCATTCCGGCTCTCCCAGTTCCCATGGCTCGGCCTGGAAACAATTTCACATCTTTACACAACATATTCACAAAGCGACGGACGCTTATTTGCGTTGGTGACTTGAACGAATTGGGACGGACTATGGGAGTTCAAAAAAGGAACAAGACCCCCAACGGCCTTACAAGTATGCGTCTACGGTTGAAATTCGTTTGGGAGTTTAAATGTGGTAGTTTCGGCTTGTTCGGTTTCTGCTACCGATTACGATGTCAAAAGCGTAGCCGATGTTTGTTTTATAACTTAGTGGTGGTCGTGATGTCGCCGGGTCGCTGTGTTAGGACTGTTTATTAGAGCAGACGGTGTAATCAAAGATTTCGCTGAGGTAGGTCAAATGGGGCTTGTTTTGACCTCCGGGGCGTAGTACAGACATTCGAATAGGAGAATTATGTACTAAGGGATGACGGTCTTAGTTTATGGGGTCATAATTGTAACAAATTATGGAAGAGTACAATTTTTATGGAGACTGGCGATGAAGATTATGTTACAGTTCTTATCTTAATTAGGGCTACCCATACGGCTTCCTTTTAAGACTACCGGCTACCTTTTTTATATTCTATTTGTAGCCGTTTTCATTTGTTATTAGTTGACTACAAATAAAAAATTGGTAAGGTTAAGAGGGAGCTTTAAGTTATTTATAACATAATTAGATAGGCGATTATATAGGACAGATTTCAGCACCAATACAATACACCTCGCATCTTGCAAAGACATCAGCGACTCCATCGATTGTTCTGCTCTAAATTGTAAAGGCACGGCCACACAGCTAACATTTTTTTTTTAAATATCTATATAGTGCTAGTTGAACTAAATGAAATACAGAAGTATTTTAGTTAAAATGCTTATATATTTTGGTTTAAGCCCCCTGTCCATGTAAATTTGAAACACACTTATGGTGTTATTTATAAACGCACGTCAAAGTCAGTTTAGGAAAATGATTGTTTGTCCTTTTCTGATAGTTTGACAATTGCATTCGTAAGAAAAGAAGAAAACCTAATTTTACTAAAATATTTGTTTTTTTTAATTATTATTATTTCATAAAAAAAATATGAATAAGGGGGAAACTCTTTAATAAGTTACCTATATGTTTTTAGGATATGTTACACTTATGAGAATTTTCGAAGTCCATTGCAAATTTTTTTGTAGCAGATTTTTGTCACACAGTGTTGTATTTTCGCTTTTATTTATAGTTATGGAACACACACACACACACACATGTAGTACATTTAAGATGTGTTCGGTTTCATATAGTCAACCAATTCGTAAATTAACACGTTCGCGGACGCTTGGTCACACCTCTGGGACACCTTAATTTTGTATGGGAATTTTACGACTGCTATTGCATACCTGTCACAATAAAGCTAAAATCAGGATTCTTATGTGACGCGAAATTCTATACAAGTCGAATGCAATGCAAGTCCCGTCATTATGAAACCATTTCTTTTACACTATGTGACACCAAATGCTATACAATTCGGATGCTTGATATAATACCTAGTCAAAATATGATCTTATATGACACCGCATGTTATAGCATTCGACTATGTTGGCATGTCTGTCATACCGTTCACTCGGGTGAGCTGCTACGTCAACAACTATGATAAATTCTTTGCCATAAAGTAAAGTAGAAGTAATATTTCATCTAATACTTATAGGATTTAACGGCTAGGGCCTTCTTCACCAACCAGCACATAGCAAGTATCCGAACTTTGAATTTAATCATGTAAACTGCGGCCCTACACAAACAAAATACATGCCACATGCTTACCATAATGTTAGCGCTCAGCATCGACTACGAATAGGCACAATATTCACGATTATATGACCAAAATAATTACTATAGAGTAGTAGAATAGTAAGTATAAACATGCCTCACTTTTCTTTATTTACAGTAGTCAGAATCAAGTTGCACTACAAAAAACAATCAGTAAAGAGATTTGTTTATAAAACCACAACCAAAAACATACATAAACTGTAAAAAAAACATTACTAACGATGTTACAAAAAATCCGTAAAATAGCGTGTGCATGCGAAATTTGGCCACATTTTACGCGCCCACTCCCAGACGCACGCGAAGGGCTACTGAGGAGTCTTCCATACAAAGACGAATGCTATAGCATACGCGTCACAGAAAGGGGGGCACAATTTGAGATGTCACAGGATAATTTCTAACCGTCATAAACTATGAAATATAACAGTATGCATTCTGTGATTTTAGTGAATGGTAGAGGAAATGTTGGTTAATAATATTATACTGTGGCCAAGCGGATTGGTAAGCATACTGACGCAGAAATCTAAACCAAATAACGGATTCAATAGCAGGCGCGTCACCAGATGAAGTACAAAAACGGATGCTATGCAATCCGCGTCCGCGAACGTGTTAATATAAATTAGTAAAGTGTGGCTGGAATACTTACCTTACATAGCAAAGAATTTCACAATTAAAAAGTACTTATACAATAAAAAGGGTAAAGATTAAAGTATTAGGTGGTGTTAGCCTACTTATTGCCTCTATTTGTTTAACTATCGTAAGCGTTGTAAGTCGTCACTTACTCAGCTTAAGTAAAAATACGGGTATTTATCACTTCAAAAACGATTATCCTCAAAAGTTCTATGATACTTCAATATTCTGTTGGATTAGCTTAAGGAAAGGTACAATTTAGTTGTCAAGAGAGTTATTGTACAAACTTGAACACATCAAGGAATAAAAGGCATCCATTTCAGTCGAGGTAATGCAGTATCGAACTTAGTAAGAGCGCCGATAGTGCTTCTTGAGTTAAAGAGTTAAACACTACTTTTCATGTAGTGTAGGTACTTATTTTATAAAATATAAGTAACTAAACTTAACCTTGTAGTATGAGAGGTTAAAAGATATTTTTTTTAAATTTGATTTACGGTCTTCATTAATGGATTTGGGGAATAATTATAAGAATTGAAATCATACGATGCATCCATTTTACACCGATTTTCAATTTTAATTAGTAAAGCTTAGGAAAAAAATGTATTAGGAAAAAAAACGGCCTAGGGTATAAATGCGTCATTTTCCACCCGCTTCATAGGTTAAGAACGACGCATTTTCAGAGCAGCATGAGATGAAATAGTAGATTACACAATAGAGAAGAAGTGTCTCAGATTTCGTGTAGTTATGAGCCGAAGCGAAACTGAGATCGATAAACATGTGATCTGAGACTTTCTTATTTAACGGCCAAGGTCTGTAGGTACATCGTACACTACGAGTATCTTTCTGCTCGACGCAGTCGGCAAGCGGCGAATTTGTTTAGCGTAGCGGCCTGCAATTGACTGCTTGCCAACCGGAGGGCAGAAAAATAAATAATACACGTCCTTGATCTACATAGGATTTATCTTCCATGATATGGTTGTTGTGAGAAAGCACGAGCGAATATCATTAATTAATAAACAATGACACAAGTTAGAAATTCTTCTTCTACCCAGAAAGGCACTCTTAGCAAAGTGTCGTGTTCATGTCTCGGGGCGGCCTTACACTATCGCTGGTCTCGTAATGCGACGCCAGGTAGCTTATTGTTAGGAAGAGTGTCAAAGATTTGATAAGGTTGGTCCACCGTGTTGGAGTCGGGAGCGCCCAAGGGATCTTTTGCCTTCGAATTTTCCTTGCACCACCAATATTTCCATGGAGTCTTTGTTACGGTAAATTAAATTTTTTTATCGTACGCAGTTTTTCTTGGCAGCTACCGAAATCAAAGCTTTAGTAGCCACTTCTCTATTACTCAAATATATAGTCAAGTGATAACAACAGAGAGGGAGAAAACGATATTTCTTTTAACAATCCTTTTAAAAATTTGCCGTCTATCTGCTACTATAGGTACCTTTGCACCCAACTCATTTATAAACAATATCTACTACACTAGCAGTACTAGCACTCCATACTTTAAGTCGCGACCGATGTGTGGACCCGCGTGCGAGAGCGTTACTATGCTCGCCCGTCAAGAGTACGCTGTGTATCCTGCGCCTTAGTAGCTAAAATAGTGTTTTGTTTATATTTGTAACTGCCCAAGCAAACCCAGGTTACATACGACCTTTTGTCCACGCGAGTATGCTATGTCAATTACTTGTTGAACCTTAAGCACAAAATATTTCTACACTTTAACGATCCTCCGTCCACAATGGGCAGGCCGGAGCCCCAGCATTATCCCTCTCACGTCCCTTGTTTTATTTATTATAGAGATTTATTATTTACCTCGCTCGCACACGATGTGTCACGAATCTGGGACGAAAAACGAGGCTATGGTAATTCGTCCGCGCACGTGACAAACTTTTTTTAAGTTTTAAAATGCTCTTTAAGATAAGCGGGGTTGATCCTGGGTGGCAATCGATGCCCAGTGTTCGACAACGTTTAAGCTTGTTCTATCTTTGATTAAGAGATTAGTTGCCGACTTAGTAGTTTTTTTTAGTAAAAAAGTCAGGTATGTTACGCCCATTTGTCGGGCGCAACAAATTAAGCGCAACGAATTATTATGAACAGTATTTTTTTCCGGCCTTTCGATAAATATTATATGGCAAAATTGCACAAAATGCTATAGTGCCACATAAAGCGCAATAGCAGCTATGTAATTATTTGGAAACCTAAATATATGTAGAGAGTATACCTAAAATTTCTTCGATGGCAATTAATTACAGTCATAATCATAAAACAAGAAATGATGCCTCGAGCTGACTTGGGTATTGGCGAACTTCCTAATTAAGCGTTAATGTAAACAATAGAAAACCTTAAGCATTTGACATTAGATTTTTTCTAAATATAAAGTATCAAAATACTTAATAGTGATAGAAGCTCACACGGGGGCAATATTGACAAACTTTAATCCGAAAGAAGCAAAGATTCATCATACTAATGTAAACCCAGCTTAATAGAACAGAGTCCTATATTAATTCTAACGTGATGAGTTCGGCAATGAGATTTTCCCACTCAATAAAGGTTTGTTTAATCACTGCAAAACCACAGGACTGCCCTGACCGCGACAAACAAGCAAAAAGACAAAGATAGTGGACAGGTCTTGTTTGAAGTTCACTGTGTGCATTGCAGGCCCTCAGAATAAACACAAATATTGAATACTGGCACTTGACGGCTTTGTTAATCATGTGCCACAAATGGGTCTATTTATACCATATTGCTGGTCACTTTTCGAAAAAGAGGTTCCTAAAAATTTTTTTTTTGCTAATACGTTTTCGACCGTGTAGTCGATTTTGAATTTGTTTTATTTGAGTAAAATATTGCGTTTCCTTCTCTATTGGTTACACTTTTAGAGAAATTTAAAAAATACTAAACACAATAATAGTGATTTTGGCATGTTGTATCATAACCTGTGAATATGGTTTCATGGCTGAATATGATCAAGAAACCTGTGAAAGAACAGAGTTAATTTAGTGATGTGATCCTATAGATATTGTCAGTAAATTATAAAAATCTTATAAAGGTGTTCCTTGTACGTCATTATTTCTCTCATCCAATCTTACCTTTTACAACCGGCCAGCTGCGTATCGAACCACGCATAATGGAAGATTCCATACCGTGATACGATGAAAAAATATCACACCTTTTTAGCCTTTCAGAACGATTATTTCTAAAAATATTACATTATTCAAACTTTTGTTCAAGAAAGCATTAAGTTATTTCTAAAGACCTATCAGATGATGTGCCAAAAGTAGACAATTGCCGAAAAAATAATAATTTGGTTAGTTGTATACTAAAACTAAGTAGCGGCGCATAAAATACACCTCTAGTTGTTATATCATTAGCATTACCATTCGCTTTTTAGTTACTGAGTAAAACCGTTCTTGGGAGATACGGACGGACGGACGGACAGACGAACTGGACGCAACTGTAAGGGTTCCGTTTTTGCCATTTTGGCTACGGAACCCTAAAAACTGTTAAAACATCCATTTTCACCACGTCAGGTGCAGAAAAGCAATAAGTATTTTCAAAAAGGAGCTCTGCTTCATTGAAAACACAAGTTTCTGTTTAATCCAATGGTTGACTGATAGAAAATGCTTCAAGGTATAAGTCCATCATTTGTATTTTCTTAAATTCAGCTTGAATAAATAAATGACATTATACATTGGTTCCAAACTTCAGAGTTCTATAAATTGAAAAAGATGTCATATACTACAGAAAAAGTGACCTAGGCCCCGGTGAGCAGGGCTGGGATCGAACCAGCGACCTCCTGATTTCGCGGCAGACGCCCTAACCACTACTGACTCCGTGATCGGGTAGCTCAGTGGTAGCGTCTGCCGCGAAAGCAGGAGGTCACTGGTTCCATCCCAGCCCTGGTCACCGGGAGCTTTAGTCACTTTTTCTGTAGTATACGACATCTCTTTCAATTTATATATAGTAGTGCGACTACTTAAAAAACAAAAAACATGAATCACAACACAACATTTATTACATTTACAATTATTCTGGGTTCTAGTTTCAATTATTGGTACCTGCCTTGCCCTGCGTAACTATGTATATGCACGACTGTGTTATAATTATATTTAGAACATGTTATAGTTTGTTTTACTTACAATCCTAAAAATGACTCATCGTCTAATAGGTAACTCAACCTTCTTAAAAGAAAAACAAAAGTACATAGTCATCTCGGGTAAACCGGGCAGTTTCCACAGACTTTTATTTTCAAATTAGTCTCGCATTAACACATTAACGCAGACTTAGTCAACCATCACCAGACGAATCAAGACAAACGATTCCCAGCAATTATCATTTTGTCTCTTAAGGTCACACTTGATCCGTTTGCGAGACCCGGCCTCGTGAAATATGACGGGTAAAACGACTTATGCCAATATGATTTCATTGAGACTTACACCCTTTTATATCGTTGCGAAGTTAGCCGCTCACGAAACTATGACAGGAAGTGAGGTGCATACCTTTCTTCAGGCGTCGCAAAGCGATGGTCCATTTTTCAGTCGGTTTTTGTTTTATTTGTCTTTCTCTAGAGTAGCGGTGGTTGTTGTGGTTTATTTTATCTACTTAATAGTCAAATCGATGACGCATATGATGCTTATACAGACATTTAGTCGATGAGCAAGCAAAATTTCTGATGTTTGTCTAACTAAATAGTAAAGGTAAATGTATAGGTAAATCTGATTACTACCAGGCCTAAGTTGGTCGGTTTTTATTGACAGTCACCGTGATTTTCATGCCCTAACAAGTACTTAGATTCGTAAAGACGAGAGTTACGCATGCCACGATTGACGATAAAATGACTACCGTGTAATAACGTTTGAAATCATGACTAGACAAAAATGTTAGAATGTTCAATTACTATTTCACAGTTTCTAACAATAGCAGCAGTTTCTTTAATAAGAGATAATTTTAAGGGTTAATATAAGTTAAGGTAATATGAGTATGGCAAAAGTGCGTATTTTCATTGGATATAGGATCTATTATACTAACAATAAGAAGTACCAAAGTAGATGAACTTAAAAACTTAATTTTCTTGACATCTTTTATAAGCATGCTCATACCTTCTACATTTTAAAATCTCTATGGTACTTACAACCGTTAGAATAATGTATCTAAATCGTTACCTTGTATAACGCTAAAAAAATACGCCAGTTTTTCTAAACGTTTTTGACATGAAATGAAACTTAATTAAAATTGTGACCTCTATTTGGCAACCTCTGCCTCTGATGCAAAGTTATACAAGTGATCATTGTCAGTAATTACGACGTAAGAACTGTATCTAACAGTTGGTGCCCCTGATCTTGTGCGGTCCATATCATCTGAACAAACAGCGCGTTAATTGTTTGCAAGATTCACCTATATTGGTACTGTCATCGAATGCTATAAATGCAGGTGGTAACTTTTTTAAGGTTGATATTGAACATTCTTAATTTTACGTGTAAAGTGCCGACCACACCGGAGTCAAATTACACTAACAGGACGGAGAAAAGGGCCCTTAGGTACTACGATGTTCCAATGCGATTTAGTTTAGGTTAATAATTTGGCCGATTCAGCTCAACTTTTTCCATGAGTTTTAATATTTACATATTTTAATACAAAAATGTACCTATAGATCATTTCAATTTAAATGGAATATTTTATTTGCTATTGAATCTAAATAAAACATTTGTTTTTCTTATTTTTGTTTATTTTCGTAACTATAATCATGTATACCACCTAATTTTTAACTAAGTAGTTTAAAATATAGGTAATAACGAATAAATGTACGAACAGCCCATGCAATTTTTAAATCTGAAATATTAATTTTTTTCTTTATTAAGGTAGGTATAGGTATGTAAATTAAACGCACTTATGTTCGAATTTCGTCTCCTTCGTTTTTCGCGCTTTATCTTTTTCTGCAGCACGATTTTCTTGAAAATGGCGGAATCAGCTGTTAAAGCTAATGTCACTCAAGAAAACCATCCAACTTGACGTCATTCAATAGCCAAATTATACTTTTACACGCAAATTAAAGCTCTGACTCAAACCGTTTAAAAAAGAGCTGAGTCACATCAAGTACTATATACTTACTAGTAGTAGACTATAATGTCTATAATGTATAGATATTGCGTGCAGCCACTTGAGTTAATTTACTCACTGTACTCACCGAACTCATATGAGTTCTGACACACAGATTGCTTCTAGGAACGTTCGTATTTTATTCCAGGATGATTATTACTGAAAGCGAATTATCTAATAATATAATCGTTTCTATCTTTATTCTCTCTATTGTCCAACATATCAACATATGCACAAATGCAATGCATTTTTATGGATATGGGGAAAATGTGAGTCGTTAATGTTATAATAAATTACTGATCACGTGTTTTTAGTCACTAAGCGCGAGATATTCCGTAGATCTTCAGTCTTCATTGTTAAGTGTATTATAACTCAACACATAGGTACTTGCCATGCGTCCTAATAGTTAATTAAATATACCTATACCTACGGCTAAGTTCGAGTCATAACCGCGCGCCCCACGGTAGTTTTAATTAGACAGAGATATATTTTTAAAGGGTTGAGTCTGTTTTGTTTATTGTTTGTGATTCTGCAATGTAATTTCCTTTGTTATGAAACTGAGTTTAAGATTTATATGTTTAACTATTGTATAGAGATGAGATTAAAGCCTCCACCCCCTTAATTTTTAATGAATAATTGTGAAAAATGTTCACAACCGCTACACCGATAACATGAACATCAGTTAGTGTGAATCACATTTTAGTTATGCACTCGGCAATGTATTACAAGGTAGACCTAGGTATCACATAAGAAATTGATAAGGTTTATTAGCAATAAATAGTCACTTCTAGGGAAAATCCTATTATTCATAGATTTCTCTAAGAAGTTTGATGATTAATTTATTTCATTGGTCAGTATATATATTTTTTCGTGTTTTTATTTTTGCTATACCTATGTTTGTTATGGAATGGGTACTTAAAAAAAAGAACTACAAATAGTTTTTATAATATCACAAATTATTACAATTGTAAATTAAGCAGAGTTACATACCTACAGTGCGACAAAAAAAGGTAGAAATTAAAAAGTGACAACATCGTAGTGTCGTCCTTTTCAAATCAATATATATACAATGTAAGAAAACGGGACGACACTACACTGCCAAAAATAAATTAATTTGGAAATGGAACAGTAAGCTATAGAATTTAAGGTATGTACATATTACCAGAGACATTTATTCAGAGATAGAGCTTTTTGGCTTAGCAGGGCAGTACGATGTTACCACTTTTTAATTTCTACCTTTTTCTGTTGTACCACTACTGTTAGTAAATAAGATCAGATATCTGAGTGTGTTAATCCGATTCGCACTTGCCCGGTTTTGTTAATGAGTGACTAAAGGTGGTCCCAAAAATATTTTCATTGGTAACTAAATGGCATAATTTGTCTAGCTTTGTCAACTTAAGACTCCGGTATATATATTCAAATACGCGCGATATACGAATTTTGCACAATAACGCGCGATAATGCAACATTTACACGTTATCTTCATACAAGGGCATACCAAAGGATCACAACTATACTAAGGGCTACTCAGCCACCTAATATCTCGATATCCACTACTTACACTACACGTTCCTCTGTACTCTCAGTCTCTAAATATTGTCAAAGCGCGACATGACCTCTCTCTGCGAGCTCCCCTTGAGGAATAAAACCCGCTGGTTTACCGTTTACGTCACATATTTTATAGCGATATTTAGAGCAATTTGAGGTGCTGTTTAAGAAAAAAGAAAACACTAGAAAAAGTTACCTATTTATACCTAATTCTTGGATAGGGTATGACCTAAACTTTATAATTGCATATCCATTTAGGTAAAAAAGTGACATTTTAGCTAGAAAACTTAGCTAATGTTCGTGTATTTCTACCAAAACTTATCAAATTTTAATATTTTTTTTTGTTTAATTTTTTTTGGAAAATGTTCAAAAGCGTTTCATTTATTCCATAGAAGACTTAACAGGAAATAAAATGTTTTATTAAGATTAAATAGCAATAAGGTCGAAAACCAGATAGATAATTCTTCAATTATCTACGAGCTTCCTCGTTGATCAAAACCTAAAAACGATTTTGAATATTTTTTTAATTATCTTTTAGTTTTTATATTAAAAATTGTAAAAAAAATTGTAACTATAAAAACTCATGGCAAAATGTTCAGCTAAATCGGCTAAATTTATATACCTACCTTTACTTTCAGAGCCAAATATAAGGTAATACACTAGCTTTTGCCCGCGGCTTCGCTCGCGTTTTTTTATTCGTTTGTATCATAGAACCTGTACTAATTTTGCGGAGTCTCACACAATTTTCCATCCTCTATTTTAGGGGCTGGGGGAAAATTTCCAAAGAACATAATACAGGTATATTTCATTGGTAACAAAGATTCATGTGTACCGATTTCTAGCTTCCTACCTTGAAAACTGCGAAACCACATATAACATTTATTTCTTCTCTTTTAAGGGGTTGGGGGCGGATTTCCAAAAAAAATGTTTAGCTTTCTACCTCGAAATTGCGGAATGCTCCATACAAACTTTCACCCCCCATTTTAGGGTAGGTGGTAGAAAGACACAAAAATTAGCTTATATAAGTCTCTATCCCTTCAACTACCTCCACTTAAAAAAAACATGTCAATTCGTCGCTCTGTTTCGCCGTGAAAGGCGGACAAACAAACAGACACACACACTTTCCCATTTTTACTATTAGTATGGATACAAAACTAGCTTTTTAGCGCGGCTTTGCTCGCGTACTAAGCGTAATTTTTAACCGCGTTTGGCTGAACCGATCTAGATTTGGTTTTCGAAAAATGTTTGTTGCATTATGGAGATTTTGGTATACTTACCACGTTTTGGTGAAAGCAGCATCACCACCGAATTTTTTTTTGCGTATACCGATACCTCCCTCAATGTAATTTTTTTAAATTTTAAGAATGAATTGTTGCAATGAATTGTTGCGTCGGCACAAATAATATTTTATAAAAGCAAAACAATGAGTAACCTATACTACCCTAACTTTATACCTATATAACCTATAACTAAACGATAGTTTCGAGTGTTTCACATATAGGTAATTTGTACACCATCCCCATTTAACATTGGGTGACATTGTCATTGTGTGACAAAACCCCTTTCTAAATGTTAAATAAAGATTTAAAATCCCCATTTAAATATTCGACCCCATTTTACAAATTGGCATTAGAATTTTTGCAAAGTCCTTTTTTAAGGTTCCGTAGCCAAAATGGAAAAAACGGAACCCTTATAATTTCGTTCAGTCCGTCTGTCACAGCTGTTTTACTCAGTAACTATGAAGCATATGGTTCGGCCCCAATGAGTTTTTCGAAACATACGTACAAAATGTCATTTGATATTTACCAGTTGGCTTTCGCTGAGGGAAAAGATCGTGAGGAAATGGGACTAATCTCAATAAGGCCTAGGAAAACTAGCGCCTACACCAAATCTTGGGATTAGTTGCCAAATCGGACCCTAGGCTCCATGAGCCGTGGCATAAGCCGGGAAAACGCTAGGAAAAAGAAGACAGGTGTGAAAATAGTTTTTTTTTATAAATTTACATAATAAGACCGTTATTCATACATTTTAAATCTCGCTTGTCACAATATTTAGAGAAACAGTGATCGACTTGTTTTCGACAGTTAAATATTCGCAGTAGGTAAGTATATATAAGACTGATAGGCTAAGCCTAGTCTATACCGATTTCTATAAATAAAGTGGTGAAAATATATTTAAACATTTTTAACAATTCTACGCGGACCCTACTAATACGTACATAAAATTAGTTATCAACTTCCGTAGCCATAACAACTGAGCCAATTAAAACATATCGATTAGATAGATTCGTCAGCCATCAAATCAAATATTGGAGCGTGCCAAATACGACAGGGCTATAATGATGCCTATTATGATTCACGTCCGGAAATACCTTGCGGATGTAAGATTTGCGTTCCCAGGCGTAAAAGAATGCGTATTGAGTGACTCAAGGCACCGTCAATTTGGCCCTCCGAATCGAATGTAGTTTAGTTTAGTTTAGTTTAGAATGTAGTTTAGATGGAATATCTAATACCTTATTAATTACCTTTATACGACAAATTCTTGTGTGTGTGTTGCCTGTGTGTTAACCGGGTGTTGCCTGTAACAGGAGCAATACATTTCATCAATGATAGTACTCCCCAAACTGAACAATGTTTGCTTTTAAAAATAACGTGTGTTTTGATTTTTATTACTCTTAATTTGTTAGTTTTTTAAAAGACTGCGAATTTTGTAATTTTTGTATCATGAGACGTCAATTAGACTGATGTTAACGTATACTGAAAATACGATTTAGTTTGTATGAAAAAGTGAAAACCTACAGAGTACATAATTTTTATAAGTTGTTGAACGAAAGTTGTTAGGTTTGAGGAGTACTACCTGCGATTAATATATTGCTCCTGTTACAGGCAACACCAGGTATATGTGTTTGTTTTTAGTAAAGTTACCTCTTTATCGATTGCTGATAAGGTTCATATTTCTAAATTAATCTTTACTAGCGACCCGCCCCGGCTTCGCACTGGTTATTATTATATATGACAACCTCCCTCTTGTATCGCCGCATCACACCGCATCATATTCCGTTGAGTAGTTTTAAAGATTTAAGCATACATACATTCATACAGACGGCGAGAAGCGACTTTGTTTTATACTATGTAGTGATACTATAATAGTGATGGCATTAGCGCTTCATCTCGCACTAGAAACGATGTATTAGTTATATATTTAGTCGGTCTCGAAAACGGCTCTAACGATTTCAACGTGAATTAGTAAGTGGGTTTTTTTTGGGGGCGAAAAATCGATCCAAGTCTTACATCTGAGACAAAGCCGATTTTCGAGTTTTCCGAGCTTCACAGACATTAAAAACCACGTAACGTGTAAAGTTTTGAAACGTACCTTATGTACACACGTGTTCATAAGTGCATGGGCAATCTATTTATAAACTGCCCATGCAATTTGCAAATAGAGAATTGACTCGCGAAAAATATTTTGTATGAAAATGTGAACCTCCATCACAGCTTCCTCACTAACGTATAACGTGACCCACGTATTAAATAATTCTGTGAAACTGTTTATTGATTTAAGGAAACAAGTTCAGAACTAGAAACTATAAGAACCTTGATTTGAATATATTGATATATCACGCATTCAAATAAAAAAAAACCTAATTTCATTTTAATCATCCGTAGAGTATCGACCACAACAAATACTTGCAACTAACGATAACGGTGCGCGTGATTCACGGTATCAACGCCTCCATTCATGTTTGCGCAGTGACTGATAAGATACGCACGCGCAGAGGGCCTGTCGTAAACCGCATAGAATTTCTCTGTCGCACGTGCATACGAAGTTACGCGTGCGACAGAGAGACAAAACTTTCGCTGTTCCCGGTAGGCCACGGCGTGGCTACGGGATTTCATTGATGATAATTTACAAGGATGCGTTGCGTATTTGTTTTGACATCATGCACTTTTGATAAGTTCACTTATTAATTAATACATATTTTTATTTGTATGGATGCGTTGCATTGTATTGATTTTGACGTCGTTCAACTTTGATGGGTTATTTGTTACATTAAGGCCCATTTGCGTCACCCTGGGTTAGCCACTAATCCGGAGTAAAGCTGTCAAATTCCATACAAAAAACGCTTAACTCTGGGTTATGTGGGTAACCTGGGTGGTGCAATTGGCCCTTACATTACTATGTAAGGTAGTAGTTTGTCAAGTGTATATGTATTAATAAATTAATACCTATATCTGTAAAATGATTTGTAATCTATAAGGGCCACTTCCACCATCCAGTTAGCTAACTAACTAAGAGTTAAGTGTCAATGAATATGGATTTTGACAGCTAATTCTGGGTTAGTTAGCTCTGATTGGCGCAAGTGGCCCTTATAGATTACAAACGATAATTTACTTTTTCTCAAAACTTAATTCATAAAGCCTCTTGTTTGTGGAAAATTTGTCGTAACTCAAATAAAATTTCATATTTACATTTCGGTTCAATCAAAAACCTTTTTTTATATTTAAGAAATGACTCACCCTAGAACGGTACGGGACGGGACGGGGCGGGACGGGACGATCTGTCAGTTTCTATAGAAAACGTCACGTGACATCCGAGGGCTTGAGCTATCACGTGATTCATTCTATAGAAATTGACAAAATTCATCCCGTCCCGCCCCGTCCCGTCCTAGTGTCATCTTTAATACCGTACATATTAATGCAATGTTCAAAAATACTAAATTTTGTGCCTACTCTATAAGATACCAACCTATTTTTCGAACAAAAACATCAGAATACAAAAAACAAATCGTACGCACGCAATTTATCCGTTGAGGGCGTCGAGTCTCATTCACAAAGACCCACCGCTCGCTCAAATTAAGTATCGTCACTCGATAGTGCAAAATATCGCTTGTTAAATTGTCAAAATGCATTTATGGTAACAATGGCCGAAATAGTAAAGTATCGTATTACTTTCCGGCCGCAAAATCAACGGTTTGTTAAACGCATACTAACTAATTCACCTGTTATTACTATTTCACTTGCCATTTTGTAATAGGTACATATTGTATTGCGGTGCGTGATGCTCGGTACCAATTTTAAAGACTTCTTTTGTTATTTATGGTTGAAATTTTTCTATTTAAATTATGTTTCGTTTGGGAATAATTTAAGGAATTTGAATTTATTTTGCTTTTAATTTATAGTTGCATTGGTTGTGTCTTCAAACAGTATTTCCACTGAGCTCAAAACAACATAATTTTAACGTTGTAGACTTAATGAGTGACAAGTTGTTTAAGTGAAATTGGTCAATCTAATGGGATGATATGTATAGGTAAGTATAATATAAGTTACCCATTGAGTCAGCAAGGCGCACGTAACACCTTTGGAGGGCCAAGCGCCCATCAGGCCTAAAAAAAAAACTGCGAACGGCAGCCTAACAAAACAAAAGCGGTCGAAACCTGTGACATTCACACGAGCACAGATCATGTAGCAATTAACGCAGTCGGAACAAACAATGCGTAATGGTTCTTAGATCAGTGTTAATATTTTAACTCAATAGAGGGCATATGAACTTCTTAAGTACGTGCTTAGAAGAAATTTATGAACGCCAGATCGAAATAATCTCGTGGTTCATTAAATCGGCAAAGCTTATGTAACACCTCTGAAACGTCCACGCTTTTACAACAGAGTAAGTAATAGTACTAAAGGACAGAGGCTTCTCTCTCCTACATTTGACATTTAGCTTGTCAAACATGCAAATGTCAAAAATCTATAGACATTAGGGTTGTCAACGTACTGCCACATGCTGCGTGGTAGTACGGATTGCTATCACTACTGTTATAAAATTGGAATTTTTTAAAAATATTATGAGATTACGTTTTTATGAATAATTAGTATTGTTTAAGTATAAATTAGTATAGGCTGTTTGAAAAATAAATATGTATGTAACTTGATGCGCGTTTCACGAACCCTGACGGTTTAGGGCCTATTAATAAAGGCGTGTTTGATACACCATAAAACGCTGAGTGACACCTCTCTGCTTTTACCAACAAATTAGTAATATTTTACAGTTCATTGACTATCATGTCACTTCAACTGTAGAATCAATTACCAAGAACCTTAGATTATTACGCCCTATGGATATGCCATAATAGATACCGCCCATTGCAACGGCAACGCACAAATAACACATCTGAAACGTTTAACGGTAAATAGTAGGGTGGCCCGTGTCTACATTTTTTTATAAACCGAATCAAAACAGCGAACGGCAGCCTAACAAAACAAAAGCGGTCAAAACTGACATTCACACGAGCACAGATTATGTAGCAATTAACGCGGTCAGAACAAACTCGGGACATGGGAACGGTCCGGCAGGAATGTCCTGCTTTGTCACATCGTGACGTGTCCCTGCACGGTGCGATGAAAAAAGGGAGATTGGTAAAAGTGAGCGATTGTGTTTTGTTTACTTTCTCGAATGATAGTTGGTTATTACTTTTATTCGGAAGATTCTTCCTAGTTGGAAGTATTTTCCATAAGTTTAATGTATTTATGTAATATGTGGATATTGGCCTGCATGTAGATATGTGTATAAGTTGTACGATATGTATGATTTAATTAGTTACAGTTAATTATAAAACGGCCCTTAATCAACGTTAATTTTATTTATTTATTTATTTAATCGTCATTGCACAAAAGAAAATAAACTTGATGTACAAAAGGCGGACTTAATGCCATAAGGCATTCTCTACCAGTCAACCTTTAGGCAATGCAGAGAGATTGTGTGCGTTAATTCGTTTTAACGATCCAAATCACTTGACGGGTTTATATGTAGAAAGCTTAGGCAGCATTTTATGAAACTTATGAAATTCGCATTTTAATTTTTTCAGCCAGAAGCGAACACTTCACTTATGGGGATTATAATCTTATAATACATATACAACCATCCAAAGCAAATAACTACTACAGGTTGTGCACAATTAAGCGAACACAAAAACGTATTATTTACCTGAACAAAATAGAATCAAGGCAATATTTAGCACCCCAAATCAAATACTCAAGGCTCAACATCCGTGTAACTACACAAATAAACTTTGAAAAATCGATCGCCGCAAAACAGGAATTCTTTAAAATCGTCGTGTAGGTCAAATAAAAGAATTCGGGTCCTTTAACAATAACACAATTCCGCTGCGCTGGCGCCGCCCTGGCGACCGCTTAGCACACGCTTTGTCATACCAAAGCGACGAAAAATAATACCTCTATTCCCAAAAGTAACCAGAGATATTTCAATTTGAACCATCCTACTTTTAACATAAGGTTCAAGTCGCCCGCAAATATTTACAAAGACTTTGCGCGCGGTTAGGACTTGAGACGTTTTAGAAGTAAGGTGTCCCATGGAGAAATATTATAAAGCAGATATCTATGAATGTGTGAAATCGGGATGACACTGGAAGAACAAACAAATCGATGTTCGAGCCGTTGCGCTTGAGTTTAGTAAAAAAAAGGATTTTGTATTGAAAAGGTGTTTTGTATAATACGTTTCATGGGTTTAATTGTTTAAATCCTGTGGCGACTACTCGCTAATATTTCATAAATTGTTCTCTTATAGAAGGCCCATTTTTATAAGCAAGGGGTCAATAAATTTTGTGGCCTATGTGATAATATATGCAAAAGTTAAATCGAATTTAAAAAAGGCTGGCGTCCTTATTATAATAGCGTCATTAAGGAATGTAAAGACTAGTTAAGTACATAAGAACGAAATGGACAGGAAATACTATTAATGTGTAAATTATAAGCACCGCACTTAAATTGTTTATCCATAAAAGAGCTAAGAAGCCACAAACACACATCAAACTTATAAGTCACACTCATGTAACACCTCTTTTTCTCCGTAGGGGGGTAAACAGTGTAAAAAACGTCACAGCTCGAGAACAATCGCAGTTACACGCAACATGTCAAAGCAACACTGAAACTAATTTATCACAAAAAATATCATATTCCGTTTCATTAATAAATTCGTTTACGGACAAAAGCCACCGTACCGCTAACGCGCCAAACCGCACCGACGAAGCGTCCCAAATTAATCGGACATAATTAATATCGCGACTAAAACTACACCTTCAAAATTAAATGACGGATATTCATTAGCATATCGAGGGACTTACGCCCTTTTTAGTAAACACTTACTCCACCCAGCTTCTGAGCGATCTTGTATGTTAGCTTATTTGTTATAACCGCAACCAATTTAAACTTCACCTGTCTTATTTACACCCTTAAAGAGTCTTAACACGGTTCATTTTTGAATGGCAGGCGTGTGGATATCGGTGGTTGTATTGCCTTGTGTATCTGAGGGTTTTTTTTTACATTCCTAACAAAACGCCTGTTGTAAAGAGCATCCGACTATACCACCCATTCATAAGGACAGTGGTGACCTATTGAGATTTTTTGGATTTGTATGGATATGCTTTAATATAGTTTGAGCTGTATAATGTGATTAAAGTATCGTCATTATTAGTTTTGATCTAATATGATCTGATTCTGTAACACTGAATGTAGTAGGGTATTAATGATATAAAAAATACCTAAATTTGATTATTTGTAAGTTTGAATATGAGCCGAGTCGTTCAAGGGGTTGAGAGGTCGCGAGTTCAAGTTCGGGGCGAACCACTAGCGACCCGCCCCGGCTTCGCACCGGTACAATGCTGATACTAAATATACTACAGGCTGTCCTTGAAAAGTTTTTATTAATACAATTTCGAAAAAATTGTCGCGCTGAAAAGCACGTTTTAATAAGTAGGTAATAATTGTTATTTTCCTCGCTAGAGAGCTCCGATAAAGGCGTGCGATCGCTGGTAATCAAAAAGTGCTATAGAGCGAAGCGCAGCTTTCGACGCGCTATTTACTCGTATATGCACACGCCGCCAGCCCGGCCAGTGCCGCCGCAACCGCTGTCCCTGCATTTAAAATCTGTAATATCTTCGAAAATATTTATTTAAATAACATGTTGTAAAGGGCCATATTTATCTATATTAAATGCATAATAAATCTATTACTAGCCCAGATCACTTATTTCAACTCTCACAATTTTCACACATTATAAATTTACTAAAGCCCAGATGTTTCAAACAAGACGTAAGTAATATATTTATTTTAATGTAAAAATTTCTAAACAGAGTCATCACTAACTACTTACCAACTACGTAGCTTCTTGAACCTAGCCTGCCCTAGATTTTGACAACTTTTACGCTAGTGTAGTTGTGCTGTCCAATGCAACGAAAAAAATACACTATAGCGAATACAGTGTCTAGGAAATGTCTATTGTCAGAACAAAATCCTCCTAATAACTTTTTTAAAGTGATAACGTTAACACTTACTCTATATTTCAGTAATTAAGTCGTATTTATATACGTTTCACTGCTGAGAAAAGACGAGAGGAGTACAAGCGTAGATGTACAAATAAATAGTATGTAAAAACAAGTTAAGATTGAGGCAGCCCGCAGTATATTTTATTCAATAGTAACAAATAAATCACGAAAATATTATAATTAGTCTTATCCACACAATCCTCACCTGTCTCTAGCCCACACGCGCAGACCTCTTGTAGCGACTCGACTCCCTCGGCTTTGTTGCTCGTCCTTGGTACCAAATTTACGATCGCACCTAGACATAATCAGCGTCAGCACCGTTAACACCTAGCTCAATGAAGTTGTCACTGAAATCTTGGAAATGCGGATGCCTACTTTTATTAAGCAAATGTACCGATTTATTAGATAGGTTCCAAAATGCTGCTATTTTTTTTAATACCACGACGGTGGCAAACAAGCATATGGCCCGCCTGATGAAAAGCGGTCACCGTAGCCTATGGGGCCTGCAACTCCAGGGGGGTCACTTGCGCGTTGCCGACCCATTAAAATTTTGTACACTCCTTTTTTGAAGAACCCGATACTGTAATATTTCGCTAAAACCTCGGCAGGGACCTCATTCCACAGCCGGAGCGCCCGCTGGAGGAAATTCCTCTGAAACCGCGACCATTTTGGTTGCAAGGTGTGTGGATGAGCGCCCTGTCGATGGCGAGCGGTGCGACGGTGAAAAGTGAACGTTGGCATCATGTCAAACAATTCTTCAGAACACAACCCATTGTATAGGCGATAGAACACACATAAGGTGGCAAAATCTCTCCTTAGACTTAAGGGTTCAATACCGACTGTGAGTTTGGCATCTTGACAATTCGTACAGCGCGCCTCTGGACCGAGTCAAAGGGTCCAAGCTGGTAACCAGGCGCTCCGGCCCATAAATGACAGCAGTACTCCATATGGGGTCGAACTTGCGACATATACAACGTGTTTTTGAGTAATTGCTTTAAATTCAAGGATGCATTCTTTAACTTAAATTAAGTTAATTTCTCAATGACACTGGTATTCTAATTAGCTCCATTTAGAAAATAACTACTAATTTAATTTTATCTCATATGGGATTTGCATGTGTGTAAACGGAGTATGCGTATTCAACATGACATTGATATGTCATAGTTGTCACTTACTTAGTAAAATCAATTCTAATGCTCGTTTTACATTAGCAGTCGACGCAACATGTAATTATTTTGTATGAGAAATTTTAAGAAATAAAAATTAACGAATTGAATAAAACTAACTGTGGTAAGAGACTGGTTGGAGACCGGAAGCACGGAAAAACTAATTCGCATGACTACACATAGATCGACATATAAGCAAATGGTCGCCGACCTCCGTGATGGAGATGGCACATGAAGAAGAAGAAGAACTATGACATTCTCTTTCCTTAATTATACCAAGCCACATGACGAAGTTAAAGCAAATGCTCAAAAACACCCTGTATAACAGCAGTCTTTGTCTATTACAATTAAATGATAAATACCCACGTATACCTTGTGTATTTATAAAATAAAGTACTTACAGTTCACGCAACTAAACGAAGGAATCAGGCGAAGCGCCATTGATCCCCGCAGTGAACAATGTGGCGCACACCATCTCGTTTCCTAATCTGAAAAATATCATCACTGCACAAACATTAAGTACTTATGTGTATGCACTTAATATACATTTTTTGTCTTAGAAGAAGGCAAACAAGTTAACTCTGGTTTGGATAATCCAGTCAATCAATTAAACTATTAGTTCATGTTGTGAAGTATATTTATTAATTATAAAAAACTAAATATATTCACAATAATTTAAGTATACTTAAAATCATTCAAGAAACTATAGTAAGGACATACCTACTACCGTTTTTGTTTGTTTCGTTGGTATATATGTGTTTTAATATAAAATACACTTTATATAACTATAAAAGTATTTTTAATGTAATGAAGCGTAAAATTAAAAAATATTTATTAATTAGCATGTACACCCACCCCCACCAGCAGATGGTCCACCACCGCCACCAGATGATCCTGATTTTATACCTAAATTGGCAAACGCCAAGGGATCGATATCAGGCTCCGGTTTCTTGTCCACTTTTGCTATTAACCGCTTCAACTTCGAGATCTGCAGAGCTGGTTGCAGGCCTTTCGGGCAAACCAAAATACAAACCATAATAGTGTGACACCTGAACGCTTTGAAGTTATCTCTCATGTCCCACAGCCGCCGTTCTGTATCACCGTCTCTTGAGTCTATCACCCATCGATAAGCATGCAACAGAGAAGCAGGTCCCATGAATCTCCTGCCGTTCCACCAGTAACTAGGGCACGATGTCGAGCAGCAAGCACATAGAATGCACTCATACATGCCAACTAATTTCAAATTATCCTTAATGCTTTGTGCATACTGCGTTTTACCCATGGGAAGGGGATCTGAGCGCACAATATACGGTCTGAGACTATTATATTGCTGGAAAAAGTGTGTCATATCTACCACCAAGTCTTTCAAGACATACATGTGTGGTAGCGGCATTATAGTGATTACTTTGTCTTTTGGTAACGCCGTTATGCATGCCAGGCAGTTAGATCCCTGCAGGTTGATGCCGCAAGAACCGCAAATGCCTTCCCGACATGATCTTCTGAAAGTAACAGTTGGATCCATTTCCTTGATCTTGAGGAGTGCATCTAGAACCATACCACCAATTTTTGAAATATCGAACTCAAAGGATTGTACCTTCGGTTTCTGGCCTGCCGCGATCCCGGCAAAACGGTAAACTTTGAACGTACGGCGATCTGGAGGACGATTATCCGGATCAGCAGCTGGTTTTTTCGCAGGCGTTGCCGCTTTACTATAGTGACAATTTTGTATAAGTATCGTCATCATCGATTTTCGCCAACGATATGTTACTCTTGCTGCCATTTAATAACAAAACAAATAAAATTATACTCATAAATAATCCTTAAAACATGTATATTTCACGATGACATAAGAACAGTCACATTGATTAAGTTTGTAAAAAATGAATAATGTCAAAATAAAATCTAGGATGCAAGTCGAATTAAGTAATATAAACTTTTTTGAAACTTAACATTAAATTTAAAACAATACTTTAAAAACTCAATTTTTACACTTTTTTTCATTTTAATTCTCACGTTAGTTCTGTAAACATAGTCGGGGTGTAAGTTTCACTTTTGTCGCAAAAAACCCGTCGCTTGCGCAGCGTATAATTAGTAAATAGTCGGGCGCGGCACAAACGACACCTAACGCCTCCTGACACACAATAAATCCGGTGCAACAAAAGTCGTTTATGATTTTTAAAAGATTCCTACACGAAAAAAATAACAATTTATGAGCACTTCACCCCCGCTGTAACCATTCAAAGCCCAATAATTGTATATTCTTTTACAGTAGTGTGCCGTTTATTTTGTACGGCCGATGAAGGTAAGAAAAAAAAGCATTCAACTAAAATCAGAGGCGCCTTTAATCACCTTCTATTGAGATCTATCGCGGGATCAAAGTAATGCGCTGCCATGACGAACTAGCCTCTCACAATATTGACATATGGTTCATTCTGGAGTGCGATTCGTCACGCCCGCTCCGCGTTTTTGTGGCCGAGCGGATGCTCGTGTCAAACGCTTTAGTATTTTGAGTTTGTTTTGAAAATTCTTTTATCTGATGTATTATTTGCCGTTCTTTTTGTTAAATTCGCAGGGATGTTCATCTGCTTCGGGGGCGATTTGTTGACTCGCCTTCTGAAACTGGCTTCTTACAATAATTTAGATGTCAAATAGTTGGTTTTTGTAAGGGTGACGTGGCGAAGGTTTCAGGGATATTTATGGCGTGGCAGAACTCACAATGCTGACACCGGCTTTGACGGCAGCTCGTTGGTGGCATCACGGTTATTATTATATTTTTTGTTCAAGTAGGACCTTGAGTACGATGGCTCGGTGCACAGTACCTCGCCGGATGTCGATGACTGATGAAAAGTGGTTCTAATGTAAATGTACCCATCTCATTTGGGGCATGGAAAAGACTTCAACGGGTGTGTTCGATGCATCGGTCATGAAAGTTCGGCGGTGCCGGCGAATGAATAAAGAGGTTGTTCAAAGCAGTTAGTTTCAATGCTTTTTGCTGGCATATTATATCTGTGTGAAAAAAAAATTGCCATAGATTCCATTAGGGCCCATGCAACTTCCTTTTCTACACGGAATATATTTGGTAAGTATATGACGAGATCTATGCTAAACAAACGGTTCTACCTTCTTATTCTTCTTATTCTTATTCTACCTTGAATCAACAGAGGGGCTAGGATTTTACTGAAAATTATATGCAGTGTGTATCACAACGAAGAGCAAACTTTAAAACTGGTTGACGGGGAACTTGAGTACTTTGTAATGACTTGCATTTTAGGTGCTTCGGGTACATGTTTTAAGGATGTTTTAAGGCATAAAGTTACTAAATGATGTTACTAAATTTTCCGAGGCTTTTCTTTATACAGTTGGTTAATGGTTTTTGTAACATCGTATGAGGTTTGTTTACGTTTTAGATTTTTGGCAAAGCATGCGTATTCCGTACAGTTTTATTTATTTAATCTTTATTGCACAAAATAAAATACAAACGTATAACAGGCGGACTTAATGCTATAAGGCATTCGCTACCAGTCAATCTTTGGAGAAAACAGATAATTTAGGCGGTGCAAGATCAACTGTGGTTGACATTAGCCGACAGGCCGACATGAGCGTAAACGGGCTTACCAGGGAAGACGCCCAGGATCGTGCAAAGTGGAGGAGAGGATGTAGGAAAGCGGACCCTGGCAAGGGCCGGGATAACGCTAGGTAGAAGAAGAAGAAGATCAACTGTGGTTTTTACAAAACAAATTAAGTGCTTCAATTACACAATTCAAACAATTATACATATAGGGTTCAATATATAACTGTTGATATGTAGCTAGGGGCAACTAATCAACATTGAAGTCGTCATGTCAACGCACATGCGCTGTGAGTACTGTTTATAAGTAACCTAGGTAATCATTTAAATAATGGCTGTAGTCATTCATAGGCAACGCTCAAGCGCTTTGTTAACTGTTTATTTATGATCTGTAAAAATCCAGACGTCAACAAGGTTTGACGCCTGTCTGTCTGTTGATAATTTAAAAGATGTCATTTATTAAGATTGTTAACAAATAATACAGGGGAGCTGCAAAATAATAATAATAAATACATATTTATATCTCACGTAAAAAACTATCGTATTTTTGATGAATTAGGATGCTCATAGTTATGATCTAAACATTAACAGGTTTCTTTTTTTGCCTTTCGTTGTGAATGTTGTGATACATACTGTATTTTAGTCATTGGAACAAGCTCGAAGGCATTAATTAGTGGATTAACTAATCCGACCCCTCATTCATATAACATAGAAAACTTGTGGTACAATGCCAAAAAGACGGAAATTGACAAGCACTATTACCATACGTGTAGGTCGTATCAATAACGCAATCAGGGTGTGGTTGCTAGAGAAATTTCTGACGGCTCAAAAATATAGGTACTGTGAATAGATATATAAGAATTACGAAATTTGAAATACATAGCAAATGAATCAGTCAATCAAGATCACAGCTAACGGGTCACCAAAATCCGCAAGATGCACGCCTGGTGTACAAGAACAAATCGCAAGCGCAGCTGCGTCGACAGGTGTGTGCGCACGCCCTTAGATCTTCCGCGATCATTGTGCGGATAGCTGACCAGGCGTGTGCGGCGATCACATGTCATTTTATTATTGTATTGGTGGAGAGAATTAATGTGATCCTTTTGAGCAGGATATAGGCGATGAAAATAAATTCAAGCCATATTGAATTCAAACTATATATGATTATCTGGGTAAGCACTCCATATAAGATCGGTGAACTGGAGAAGTTTTGGTGGTGTGCGATTTTCAATCCGAAGGTCGCGGGTTCAAATCCTGACGGCTTGTACCAATGAGTTTTTCGAGACTTACGTACAAAATATCATATGATATTTACCAATCCCTATTCGTTGAAGCAAAACGCGAGGAACCCAGACTAACCTCAATAAAGGCCTAGTTTACCCTCTTGCTTGGAAAGTCAGATGCCAGTCACTTTCGTAAAATTAGCGCCTACGTCAAATCGATATAACATTGGTGAATTCAATCTACGCGCCAAATGCTAGGTAGGCCTTAGATCAGGTTTCATTATCTGAATGATCTAAGAGCCTCGCCCGGAAATAGGAATACAGAAGCAGCTGCTGCCCGCTGCTGCCACATCTATCAAGAGTATGCAGAACTCAGTCGTCACTTCTAGCTGTCTATTCGTCCCCCTAACGAGACGTCAAGCTTCTGGGGCGCAGAGGGTATTCTTTTAGCTAGGGAGCTGAGCTTGTTGCCTCCAGAAAATGGGCATTTGCCCTTATTTTGGGTCATTGGCCGGCCGGCCTTATACGTTCGAGAAATCCGTCAGATCTTCATAGCGGATATGTCCGGCGGACATCCGACACACAAATTTCCCATACATTGATTGGCAGATCCGGCGGGTATGCCCGAGCGTTTATGACGAACAATTCCTGGAGCAGAGGTTGTTCATCGTAATTAAGCGCGACAATTAACGCAGCGAACGTGATGAGCTATTTTGGTGTTTAAATTAGGTAGATATATATTTACGATATACTCGTAACGCATTAAAATCTTATCATGTAGTTAGACTCTATTTTTTCTGCACAATCTAGAATTTAAACAGAAATGTAATGGTTATACACTCTTATGCGAACAAGTAAAGGCTGTGATCTTCCAGTTCATATTTAATAAGATGGCGAGGATTTTTCTGGAATAGTTTTTTTGTCCGCTAAACGTTGTTTAATTGTTCAGTGAACTAACAAATATGTGGGCAGGCTATGAAGAATTAATTCTGAAAAGAGTTTAACCAGATTTAGTCATCACCCCGCCGGCAGTCTCGAGGTCGTGGCTGCCTGACACTATTAGTAACATTTAGCTACTTATACATTTTACACAACGCGAGGCCCACTACCGAACAACGTCGCGTAAGTGGCAATATACTTTGACATTGGCAAAATTTTCGAACTCTCGGACAGAAGCCATTATTTAAAAAAGATGTAAATAAAGGCTGTCTAAAAATATCGTGTCACTGTCACTGTGAGAATATTATAGCAAAATATGTATTTATTTTGTTGATGTAACAGATAATAATCTTTGTGTTAGATATGTATGCGTGTAGTTATTGTGGACATTCTGAGCCTCTTTATCGGACGTTGCAACCACATCGGTAAGGTTTATTTAATATTAAGTGGCTCAACTCAAATTTATACATATAACTTGAACTACTTGACTAGGTTGTCTGGAAGAGATCGCTTCTTAGCGATAAGGCCGCCTGTTGTCTACCAGTGTTTATATTTTAGTGTTTAATGTATATTGTTTTTATTTCCTTGTTGGTGAACAATAAAGAGTATTTGTATTGTATTGTATTGTATAACTGTTAGGTTATATTTTTAAAGTGCTAATTATTAGGTTTTTTTAATTTCCCCTAGCCTTGTATATTTTGTAGTAACTCTGCTTACAAAACAGGAGGTTGCGAATTCAAATTCTATTGCACAAATCAATATTTGTGTATCGTTTCTGAGTTATGAATGTTTTCTAATAAGTATTTATAATATGTTTTCATCTACTATATAAATCGTCGTCTAGGACCCACAACACAAGCCTTATTGAGCGTTCTGTGTGACTAGATCGATTTGGGTAAGATTGTCCCATAATATTTATATTTGTTTATTATTTACATGTATGACTTATTTTACTAGTAGTATGTATAGTTACATTATGTACCTATTGTCACCAACTGACGCTAACTGTTCAAAAGAACTTTAGAAGTTTACGATATTTCTGTAAGTCATCGATTATAAAATGTTTTTTTTTTATATTACCAACAGTAGGTTACCAATATTACCAACCTATTAACTCAGTATATTGACGTTCCATAAGCGGAGTAATCCGAAATTTCGTAAAATCGTCTAAATTGTGCGATACGGATACACCAGTTGTATATTTATCTATTTTCCAGTCTTCATGTTTTTATATACTTATTTCATAATCCAAAAATAATAATTTGTGAATTTCTCAACTCAGTCTATCGGTAAAAGTCTTTGAGTTTTAAACCAGACTAAGTAGCAACGTCTGTCATTTCCTATACAAAAAAGTCTGTCATTTTTTGCGGGGAAGGGGCACGTCAAATGCACAGCTATTTGTATGTGACGTATGTATAAATAGCTATGTCAAATAAACGTCAATCCATACAATGAATATGAAACTATGTCATACCCATTTGGCAGAGGGCTTCCTTTCTGCCAAATGGGTGTGGGCCTTCGCCTGTCACGCGCTACTCCGTCTGGTTTAAAAGTCAAAGGAAAAAACCTAAGTAATTACACTTTATTATGTGTACAGCCAATGCAGTATTAGCTCTAATGTTATTTTATAACCATAATAAGAACAATCACATCATTGTAACAAACATTTATTAAGCCTTATTAATATTATTTTGTAACGTTAAAAGAACTAAAATCACATCCTTTTAAGAAACATGAACCACTCTCCTTTTACAATGCATATATTATAAACCTGCCTCACAAAGTGACAAAAAGCTATAAAACCGAAGAAATCAAGACAACAATATATTACCATAAAAACATCGCGTCAAAGATCCCTTACAAAACGCCGCTAAAACATATCTCGGGTTTACGCTGATATGAAACTCAGATGTGAAAGGATTACTAATGCGTAATTTCATACTTTACTGCCTATAAAAGCGGGCGCGGTGAGGATATGTGCTCCATAAATAAGAATGTATAAAACGCAAATGGGTGCGAAGGCTCGCCCCGTGTGAAAGGGGCCGCGCGCTTCGCTCCTGGCCGAATCCGAACCGCTGATTGGTTAAAAAAACGGAGCGGAATATTGTACCTCATTTGTTAAAATCTTAGTTCGATTCACACGTAGTGATTTTATTGCAGATGGAGGTACGATGTTGCAAATTGAATATACGAGGGTGCTGCTCGGGTGTTCTTTATTCCCATTTATTTTTATTGTGGATCAAGGGGAACGCGATTATTATGGTTGCTCATTAATAGATAGAAACGTCCCTTTTATTTCCAGCAAAAGTAGTTAAGCTCATTTTCTGTAGTCTCTAGTCTACATCGGTATTCTAATGCCTGCCGTTCCCTATAATTAGATAACATAACGATGCGACAATTTAGAACACGAATCGGAATCCGGGCTGCGATGATAATCTGCCGTGATAAATGGACCGTGTCAGGATTTATTGTGTCTCTAACTCCACTATTGTCTCAATGGCCACTTTTTTACCGTATCGCGAGGCTCGTTTGACAACCCGATTATGATGCATTTCTACCCGCGTTATATCGACTATTACTCTGTGTCATAAATTGATTTTGATGTCTTTTTTATGATGGAGCTGAATCGAGTTTTGATAAGTAGGTAATATCGATGCGTATTCATATGTTAATGCTTTGAATTGTGTGTTTTATTGCGTAACTTAAGTGTAGACGTAATGACTTAGTTATACTTCGTAAAATTATTTTTCGTCTTAGAATCTAAATTATTTTAGATTTGACTCTAGTGACTTTACTGACTCTCCGTAAAGTATTAACTACCGGGATTCTTTAACATTACATGTTGATAATTTAAATTTGGCTTCAGAAACTGGATTGAACTAGTTCTTGAATTCATTATATTTGTTTTTTAGTGTAATTTATATAAGTTTTTAAAATGCGGCAAATAAATAGGACTACAAAGTTTCCCGTTTATTTCAATCGGAACACAGACATAAGTTCCCTAAAACTCAACATTACTGTAATTTCATCCCATAAAGGCAAAATATAGTTTTTAATTTATTGGATGCACGGTTTATAACGTGTTGGGACGTGAGTCGCGCGTTAATGCGCACGAGTTCAATTCAGACCCTTTATTTACATTAGAAACGCGAGCGCAGGAGAATGTAGTTCTCGAGCGCCATTTTGACGAGAACTCGAGACCTTTGACAATCATACATCTTAAGAGAGCGCCTTTATACTGGATCCTCTGCGCTTTTGACTCACCTGTTCTCAAGCTATTTGATGACACCCGTGAACAAAAAACTTTGAAAACGTTTAAGTGGCGGACATAGTTACTGAATGAATACAAAGCGGGTGGCTGATTGCGCTATATATTATATCTTAATAGGTTTTATGATACCAAATATTTGGACAAGGGTTTTATTGGGTAACATGATATTTTTGGATTGTTTTGGGTTTTATGACCTATGCGCAAGAACTGCTAAAAATTGGGCGTTTTTTGTTTTAACCGCGTTTTATAACTAATCAAATGCTAAAGTTATACCTACTTAGGGGTTTATTCATACATTTTTCGGTTTTCAACAGCACAGTAAATTAAGTAAAGGATAACATATCATGAAAATTGTATCTATTGATATGAAACAGGGATGGATGATACTGAAATATCAGAAAAAAAATACCTAGTAAGAAAAACATACAAGAATGAGGCGTACATGCGGAGAACGTTCAATCTCTAGATATTCAACCTACCCACGTTACCAAGATGACCTACTTGCCCATACATATGAGTATCTTGAACAAAATAAAAACAATATAAGATCAAAGTAAACCGCTACCCAATTATTTGATTTTATGGTCTCAGAGTGTTATTTAAAGCCGTCTTCGATCACAAAATTAGTTGTACCTTGTACCTAATTTTTAAACATTAATAAAACCTATGTTCGTTAATTAAATCGGCCACCGGCCATCAAAGCTAACAAAACCCCCAGCATCGCAACCTATAATATATAATCACCTTCTAATTTATGACTATCATTGACAAGAGATGGCAGGATGCGATATTTTAACCATTTTGTTTGGCAACACTAAATTATTCGGGTTTGACTCACAAACGCACCGACAAGACCGGTGTGAAGTTAGCAGCCAAAGTTAGCAGCCGCCTATAACCTGACCAAATTAAGAAGTCAAATATTCCACAAGGATGAATCGCTTAAAAAACGATATAAAACTAAACAAGACACTCCAATATAAATATTAAACATGCAAACTTGAGTATTTAAGTGAAAATAGGGACGTAGTCATAGCTGAAGGAAAATCCACAATACTTTCGATTTGATTTGGCTGCTGGCCCCGTGATGCTAAAATACGACTAAGAGATTCTTTTTGATAAATAAATCATATTGCCTGAACAAAAAGCTACTAGAAAATCGAAAAACACCCTTGACCACTAGTCATAAGGGTGAGTTTTATCATTGACACCAAATATAAAAAATATTTTCTTAAAAACTTCATTCTGCCTTCAAAAACGCTTAGTTAAACGGCAATACTGCGATTTTCGAGACATGTCACAATTAGCTTATTACTCAAGCTAAAAGATTGCATAAAACTCCAAGTGACAACAGATCGCTAACTGGGTAAAACGGAAGACCTTGTAATGAATAAAGGAAAATTCACGAAATTTCCGGTTTGATTTAGCTACTAGCCCAGTGATGCAAAAATACGATAAAGAGGTCTTCTTTGATAGCTGAATCATGTTGCTTGACCAAAGCGCTACTAGAAAATGGTAAAACACCCTTGACAACTAGTCATAAGGGTGAGTTTTATCACTGAAACAAAATTTTAAAAATTTATTTTTTTTAAACTTCATTCTGCCTTCAATAATCCTTAGTTAAACGGCAAAACCAAGATTTTCAAGACATGTCACACTTAGCTTATTACTCAAGCTAAAAGGCTACAAGAAATTTGAAGTGACAACAGATCGCTAACTGGGTAAAACGGAAGACCTTGTCACGAACGAAGGAAAATTCACAAAATTTCCGGTTTGATTTGGCTGCTGGCCCAGTGATGCTAAAATATGATAAAGAGGTGTTTTTTGATGGCTTAATCATGTTGCTTTACCAAAGAGCTACTAGAAAATGGTAAAACACCCTTGACAACTAGTCATAAGGGTGCGTTTTATCACTGACACAAAATATTAAAAATATATTTTTTAAAAACTTCATACTGCCTTCAATAACCCTTAGTTAAACGGCAAGACCAAGATTTTCGAGACATGTCACACTTAGCTTATTACTCAAGCTAAAAGGCTACAAGAAATTTGAAGTGACAACAGATCGCTAACTGGGTAAAACGGAAGACCTTGTCATGAATAAAGGAAAATTCACGAAATTTCCGGATTGATTTGGCTGCTGGCCCAGTGATGCTAAAATACGATAAAGAGGTGTTTTTTGATGGCTGAATCGTGTTGCTTGACCAAAGTGCTACTAGAAAATGTCAAAACACCCTTGACAACTAGTCAGAGGGGGAGTTTTATCACTGACACAAAATATAAAAAATATATTTTTTAAAAACTTCATTCTGCCTTCAATAACCCTTAGTTAAACGGCAAAACCGAGATTTTCGAGACATGTCACACTTAGCTTATTACTCAAGCTAAAAGGCTACAAGAAATTTGAAGTGACAACAGATCGCTAACTGGGTAAAACGGAAGACCTTGTCATGAATAAAGGAAAATTCACGAAATTTCCGGTTTGACTTGGCTGCTGGCCCAGTGATGCTAAAATACGATAAAGAGGTGTTTTTTGATGGCTGAATCATGTTGCTTGACCAAAGCGCTACTAGAAAATGTCAAAACACCCTTGACAACTAGTCATAAGGGTGAGTTTTATCACTGAAACAAAATTTTAAAAATTTATTTTTTTAAAACTTCATTCTGCCTTCAATAATCCTTAGTTAAACGGCAAAACCAAGATTTTCAAGACATGTCACACTTAGCTTATTACTCAAGCTAAAAGGCTACAAGAAATTTGAAGTGACAACAGATCGCTAACTGGGTAAAACGGAAGACCTTGTCACGAACAAAGGAAAATTCACAAAATTTCCGGTTTGATTTGGCTGCTGGCCCAGTGATGCTAAAATACGATAAAGAGGTGTTTTTTGATGGCTTAATCATGTTGCTTTACCAAAGCGCTACTAGAAAATGGCAAAACATCCTTGACAACTAGTCATAAGGGTGAGTTTTATCATTGACACAAAATATAAAAATATTTTCTTAAAAACTTCATTCTGCCTTCAATAACCCTTAGTTAAACGGCAAAACCAAAATTTTCGAGACATGTCACACTTAGCTAAAAGACTACAAGAAATTTGAAGTGACAACAGATCGCTAACTGGGTAAAACGGAAGACCTTGTCATGAATAAAGGAAAATTAACGAAATTTCCGGTTTGACTTGGCTGCTGGCCCAGTGATGCTAAAATACGATAAAGAGGTCTTTTTTGATAGCTGAATCATGGTGCTTGACCAACACACTACTAGAAAATGGAAAAACACCCTTGACAACTAGTCATAAGGGTAAGTTTTATCACTGAAACAAAATTTGAAAAAAAATATTTTTTTAAAACTTCATTCTGCCTTCAATAACCCTTAGTTAAACGGCAAAACTGCGATTTTCAAGACATGTCACACTTAGCTTATTACTCAAGCTAAAAGGCTACAAGAAATTTGAAGTGACAACAGATCGCTAACTGGGTAAAACGGAAGACCTTGTCACGAACAAAGGAAAATTCACGAAATTTCCGGTTTGATTTGGCTGCTGGCCCAGTGATGCTAAAATACGATAAAGAGGTGTTTTTTGATGGCTTAATCATGTTGCTTCACCAAAGCGCTACTAGAAAATGGCAAAACATCCTTGACAACTAGTCATAAGGGTGAGTTTTATCATTGACACAAAATATAAAAATATTTTCTTAAAAACTTCATTCTGCCTTCAATAACCCTTAGTTAAACGGCAAAACCAAGATTTTCGAGACATGTCACACTTAGCTTATTACTCAAGGTAAAAGGCTACAAGAAACTTGAAGTGACAACAGATCGCTAACTGAGTAGAACGGAAGACCTTGTTATGAATAAAGGAAAATTCACGAAATTTCCGGTTTGATTTGGCTGCTGGCCCAGTGATGCTAAAATAAGATAAAGAGGTGTTTTTTGATGGCTTAATCATGTTGCTTTACCAAAGAGCTACTAGAAAATGGTAAAACACCCTTGACAACTAGTCATAAGGGTAAGTTTTATCACTGACACAAAATATTAAAAATATATTTTTTAAAAACTTCGTTCTGCCTTCAATAACCCTTAGTTAAACGGCAAAATTGAGATTTTCGAGACATGTCACACTTAGCTTATTACTCAAGCTAAAAGGCAACAAGAAATTTGAAGTGACAACAGATCGCTAACTGGGTAAAACGGAAGACCTTGTCATGAATAAAGGAAAATTCATGAAATTTCCGGTTTGACTTGGCTGCTGGCCCAGTGATGCTAAAATACGATAAAGAGGTGTTTTTTGATGGCTGAATCATGTTGCTTGACCAAAGCGCTACTAGAAAATGTCAAAACACCCTTGACAACTAGTCATAAGGTTAAGTTTTATCACTGAAACAAAATTTTAAAAATTTATTTTTTTAAAACTTCATTCTGCCTTCAATAACCCTTAGTTAAACGGCAAAACCAAGATTTTCAAGACATGTCACACTTAGCTTATTACTCAAGCTAAAAGGCTACAAGAAATTTGAAGTTACAACAGATCGCTAACTGGGTAAAACGGAAGACCTTGTCATGAATAAAGGAAAATTCACGAAATTTCCGGTTTGATTTGGCTGCTGGCCCAGTGATGCTAAAATACGATAAAGAGGTGTTTTTTGATGGCTGAATCATGTTGCTTGACCAAAGCGCTACTAGAAAATGTCAAAACACCCTTGACAACTAGTCATAAGGGTAAGTTTTATCACTGAAACAAAATTTGAAAAAAAATATTTTTTTAAAACTTCATTCTGCCTTCAATAACCCTTAGTTAAACGGCAAAACTGCCATTTTCAAGACATGTCACACTTAGCTTATTACTCAAGCTAAAAGGCTACAAGAAATTTGAAGTGACAACAGATCGCTAACTGGGTAAAACGGAAGACCTTGTCACGAACAAAGGAAAATTCACGAAATTTCCGGTTTGATTTGGCTGCTGGCCCAGTGATGCTAAAATACGATAAAGAGGTGTTTTTTGATGGCTGAATCATGTTGCTTGACCAAAGCGCTACTAGAAAATGGCAAAACATCCTTGACAACTAGTCATAAGGGTGAGTTTTATCATTGACACAAAATATAAAAATATTTTCTTAAAAACTTCATTCTGCCTTCAATAACCCTTAGTTAAACGGCAAAACCAAGATTTTCGAGACATGTCACACTTAGCTTATTACTCAAGGTAAAAGGCTACAAGAAACTTGAAGTGACAACAGATCGCTAACTGAGTAGAACGGAAGACCTTGTTATGAATAAAGGAAAATTCACGAAATTTCCGGTTTGATTTGGCTGCTGGCCCAGTGATGCTAAAATAAGATAAAGAGGTGTTTTTTGATGGCTTAATCATGTTGCTTTACCAAAGCGCTACTAGAAAATGGTAAAACACCCTTGACAACTAGTCATAAGGGTAAGTTTTATCACTGACACAAAATATTAAAAATATATTTTTTAAAAACTTCGTTCTGCCTTCAATAACCCTTAGTTAAACGGCAAAATTGAGATTTTCGAGACATGTCACACTTAGCTTATTACTCAAGCTAAAAGGCAACAAGAAATTTGAAGTGACAACAGATCGCTAACTGGGTAAAACGGAAGACCTTGTCATGAATAAAGGAAAATTCATGAAATTTCCGGTTTGACTTGGCTGCTGGCCCAGTGATGCTAAAATACGATAAAGAGGTGTTTTTTGATGGCTGAATCATGTTGCTTGACCAAAGCGCTACTAGAAAATGTCAAAACACCCTTGACAACTAGTCATAAGGGTGCGTTTTATCACTGACACAAAATATAAAAAATATATTTTTTTAAAACTTCATTCTGCCTTCAAAAACCCTTAGTTAAACGGCAAGACCAAGAGTTTCGAGACATGTCACACTTAGCATATTACTCAAGCTAAAAGGCTACAAGAAATTTGAAGTGACAACAGATCGCTAACTGGGTAAAACGGAAGACCTTGTCATGAATAAAGGAAAATTCACGAAATTTCCGGTTTGATTTGGCTGCTGGCCCAGTGATGCTAAAATAAGATAAAGAGGTCTTTTTTGATAGCTGAATCATGGTGCTTGACCAACACGCTACTAGAAAATGGTAAAACACCCTTGACAACTAGTCATAAAGGTGCGTTTTATCACTGACACAAAATATTAAAAATATATTTTTTTATTACTTCATTCTGCTTTCAATAACCCTTAGTTAAACGGCAAAACCAAGATTTTCGAGACATGTCACACTTAGCTTATTATTCAAGCTAAAAGGCAACAAGAAATTTGAAGTGACAACAGATCGCTAACTGGGTAAAACGGAAGACCTTGTCATGAAAAAAGGAAAATTCACATAATTTCCGGTTTGATTTGGCTGCTGGCCCAGTGATGCTAAAATACGATAAAGAGGTGTTTTTTGATAGCTGAATCATGGTGCTTGACCAACACGCTACTAGAAAATGGTAAAACACCCTTGACAACTAGTCATAAAGGTGCGTTTTATCACTGACACAAAATATTAAAAATATATTTTTTTATTACTTCATTCTGCTTTCAATAACCCTTAGTTAAACGGCAAAACCAAGATTTTCGAGACATGTCACACTTAGCTTATTATTCAAGCTAAAAGGCAACAAGAAATTTGAAGTGACAACAGATCGCTAACTGGGTAAAACGGAAGACCTTGTCATGAATAAAGGAAAATTTACGAAATTTCCGGTTTTACTTGGCTGCTGGCCCAGTGATGCTTAAATACGATAAAGAGGTGTTTTTTGATGGCTTAATCATGTTGCTAGACCAACACGCTACTAGAAAATGGTAAAACACCCTTGACAACTAGTCATAAGGGTAAGTTTTATCACTGAAACAAAATATTAAAAATATATTTTTTTTTAAACTTCATTCTGCCTTCAATAACCCTTAATTAAACGGCAAAATTGAGATTTTCGAGACATGTCACACTTAGCTTATTACTCAAGCTAAAAGGCAACAAGAAATTTGAAGTGACAACAGATCGCTAACTGGGTAAAACGGAAGACCTTGTCCTGAAAAAAGGAAAATTCACATAATTTCCGGTTTGATTTGGCTACTAGCCCAGTGATGCTAAAATACGATAAAGAGGTGTTTTTTGATGGCTGAATCATGTTGCTTGACCAAAGCGCTACTAGAAAATGGTAAAATACTTTTGACAACTAGTCATGTATGTATGTATGTATGTAAACTCTTTATTGTACAAAACACAGAAAAATTAAAATTTACAAAAGGAAAACAGTAAGTACAAAGGCGAACTTATCCCTTTAAGGGATCTCTTCCAGTTAACCTTTGAGTAGATGAGAGAAAAAATGAAAAGAGGTAGACAAATACACCTAATGTACAACAACGTACCAGATAAATAATAATATAAAATATATATAAATTTCCAAAATACAAAGGAAAAGTATATATATCACACTAACAAGGAAATGTGAGACAACACTAATAAAAAAAAATTAAAAAAAAAACAGAGTATACAGATAAACAAAGAGATAACAGCAACCAATCACACAGAAACAGATAACCACAACTTCTTTAACTTCCCCTTGAGCGACGCAATTGACTGGGACTTCCTATACGAGACAGGCAAATCATTCCACAGTCTAACCGAGCGTACCGCAAACGACTTGTCATAGCCACGAGATTTGTGAGATGGGATTAAAAGTGACTGATTCTCACTGGACCGCAAACGGTGACCACTGCCCTCAGCCAAAAATTTAAATTTCTCCGAAAGGTACGTTGGAGAAGAGGGAGAAAAAAAGCACAGATAAAACTCACCCTCAATCAATGATAAAACTCACCCTTATGACTAGTTGTCAAGGGTGTTTTTCCATTTTCTAGTAGTGTGTTGGTCAAGCACCATGATTCAGCTATCAAAAAAGACCTCTTTATCGTATTTTAGCATCACTGGGCCAGCAGCCAAATCAAACCGGAAATTTCGTGAATTTTCCTTTATTCATAACAAGGTCTTCCGTTCTACTCAGTTAGCGATCTGTTGTCACTTCAAGTTTCTTGTAGCCTTTTAGCTTGAGTAATAAGCTAAGTGTGACATGTCTCGAAAATCTTGGTTTTGCCGTTTAACTAAGGGTTATTGAAAGCAGAATGAAGTTTTAAAAAAATATATTTTTAATATTTTGTGTCAGTGATAAAACGCACCTTTATGACTATTTGTCAAGGGTGTTTTACCATTTTCTAGTAGCGTGTTGATCAAGCACCATGATTCAGCTATCAAAAAAAGCCTCTTTATCGTATTTTAGCATCACTGGGCCAGCAGCCAAATCAAACCGGAAATTTCGTGAATTTTCCTTTATTCATAACAAGGTCTTCCGTTCTACTCAGTTAGCGATCTGTTGTCACTTCAAATTTCTTGTTGCCTTTTAGCTTGAGTAATAAGCTAAGTGTGACATGTCTCGAAAATCTTGGTTTTGCCGTTTAACTAAGGGTTATTGAAGGCAGAATGAAGTTTTTAAGAAAATATTTTTATATTTTGTGTCAATGATAAAACTCACCCTTATGACTAGTTGTCAAGGGTGTTTTTCCATTTTCTAGTAGCATGTTGGTCAAGCACCATGATTCAGCTATCAAAAAAGACCTCTTTATCGTATTTTAGCATCACTGGGCCAGCAGCCAAATCAAACCAGAAATTATGTGAATTTTCCTTTTTTCATGACAAGGTCTTCCGTTTTACCCAGTTAGCGATCTGTTGTCACTTCAAATTTCTTGTTGCCTTTTAGCTTGAGTAATAAGCTAAGTGTGACATGTCTCGAAAATCTCAATTTTGCCGTTTAATTAAGGGTTATTGAAGGCAGAATGAAGTTTAAAAAAAATATATTTTTAATATTTTGTTTCAGTGATAAAACTTACCCTTATGACTAGTTGTCAAGGGTGTTTTACCATTTTCTAGTAGCGTGTTGGTCTAGCAACATGATTAAGCCATCAAAAAACACCTCTTTATCGTATTTAAGCATCACTGGGCCAGCAGCCAAGTAAAACCGGAAATTTCGTAAATTTTCCTTTATTCATGACAAGGTCTTCCGTTTTACCCAGTTAGCGATCTGTTGTCACTTCAAATTTCTTGTTGCCTTTTAGCTTGAATAATAAGCTAAGTGTGACATGTCTCGAAAATCTGGGTTTTGCCGTTTAACTAAGGGTTATTGAAAGCAGAATGAAGTAATAAAAAAATATATTTTTAATATTTTGTGTCAGTGATAAAACGCACCTTTATGACTAGTTGTCAAGGGTGTTTTACCATTTTCTAGTAGCGTGTTGGTCAAGCACCATGATTCAGCTATCAAAAAACACCTCTTTATCGTATTTTAGCATCACTGGGCCAGCAGCCAAATCAAACCGGAAATTATGTGAATTTTCCTTTTTTCATGACAAGGTCTTCCGTTTTACCCAGTTAGCGATCTGTTGTCACTTCAAATTTCTTGTTGCCTTTTAGCTTGAGTAATAAGCTAAGTGAGACATGTCTCGAAAATCTCAATTTTGCCGTTTAACTAAGGGTTATTGAAGGCAGAATGAAGTTTTAAAAAAATAAATTTTTAATATTTTGTTTCAGTGATAAAACATACCCTTATGACTAGTTGTCAAGGGTGTTTTTCCATTTTCTAGTAGCGTTTTGGTAAAGCACCATGATTCAGCTATCAAAAAATACCTCTTTATCTTATTTTAGCATCACTGGGCCAGCAGCCAAATCAAACCGGAAATTTCGTGAATTTTCCTTTATTCATAACAAGGTCTTCCGTTCTACTCAGTTAGCGATCTGTTGTCACTTCAAGTTTCTTGTAGCCTTTTAGCTTGAGTAATAAGCTAAGTGTGACATGTCTCGAAAATCTTGGTTTTGCCGTTTAACTAAGGGTTATTGAAAGCAGAATGAAGTTTTAAAAAAATATATTTTTAATATTTTGTGTCAGTGATAAAACGCACCTTTATGACTAGTTGTCAAGGGTGTTTTACCATTTTCTAGTAGCGTGTTGGTCAAGCACCATGATTCAGCTATCAAAAAACACCTCTTTATCGTATTTAAGCATCACTGGGCCAGCAGCCAAGTAAAACCGGAAATTTCGTAAATTTTCCTTTATTCATGACAAGGTCTTCCGTTTTACCCAGTTAGCGATCTATTGTCACTTCAAATTTCTTGTTGCCTTTTAGCTTGAGTAATAAGCTAAGTGTGACATGTCTCGAAAATCTTGGTTTTGCCGTTTAACTAAGGGTTATTGAAGGCAGAATGAAGTTTTAAAAAAAAATATTTTTAATATTTTGTTTCAGTGATAATACTTACCCTTATGACTAGTTGTCAAGGGTGTTTTACCATTTTCTAGTAGCGTGTTGGTCAAGCAACATGATTAAGCCATCAAAAAACACCTCTTTATCGTATTTTAGCATCACTGGGCCAGCAGCCAAATCAAACCGGAAATTTTGTGAATTTTCCTTTATTCATGACAAGGTCTTCCGTTTTACCCAGTTAGTGATCTGTTGTCACTTCAAATTTCTTGTTGCCTTTTAGCTTGAGTAATAAGCTAAGTGTGACATGTCTCGAAAATCTTGGTTTTGCCGTTTAACTAAGGGTTATTGAAGGCAGAATGAAGTTTTTAAGAAAATATTTTTATATTTTGTGTCAATGATAAAACTCACCCTTATGACTAGTTGTCAAGGGTGTTTTTCCATTTTCTAGTAGCGTGTTGATCAAGCACCATGATACAGCTATCAAAAAAGACCTCTTTATCGTATTTTAGCATCACTGGGCCAGCAGCCAAGTCAAACCGGAAATTTCGTGAATTTTCCTTTATTCATGACAAGGTCTTCCGTTTTACCCAGTTAGTGATCTGTTGTCACTTCAAATTTCTTGTTGCCTTTTAGCTTGAGTAATAAGCTAAGTGTGACATGTCTCGAAAATCTTGGTTTTGCCGTTTAACTAAGGGTTATTGAAGGCAGAATGAAGTTTTTAAGAAAATATTTTTATATTTTGTGTCAATGATAAAACTCACCCTTATGACTAGTTGTCAAGGGTGTTTTTCCATTTTCTAGTAGCATGTTGGTCAAGCACCATGATTCAGCTATCAAAAAAGACCTCTTTATCGTATTTTAGCATCACTGGGCCAGCAGCCAAATCAAACCAGAAATTATGTGAATTTTCCTTTTTTCATGACAAGGTCTTCCGTTTTACCCAGTTAGCGATCTGTTGTCACTTCAAATTTCTTATTGCCTTTTAGCTTGAGTAATAAGCTAAGTGTGACATGTCTCAAAAATCTCAATTTTGCCGTTTAATTAAGGGTTATTGAAGGCAGAATGAAGTTTAAAAAAAATATATTTTTAATATTTTGTTTTAGTGATAAAACTTACCCTTATGACTAGTTGTCAAGGGTGTTTTACCATTTTCTAGTAGCGTGTTGGTCTAGCAACATGATTAAGCCATCAAAAAACACCTCTTTATCGTATTTAAGCATCACTGGGCCAGCAGCCAAGTAAAACCGGAAATTTCGTAAATTTTCCTTTATTCATGACAAGGTCTTCCGTTTTACCCAGTTAGCGATCTGTTGTCACTTCAAATTTCTTGTTGCCTTTTAGCTTGAGTAATAAGCTAAGTGTGACATGTCTCGAAAATCTTGGTTTTGCCGTTTAACTAAGGGTTATTGAAGTCAGAATGAAGTTTTTAAGAAAATATTTTTATATTTTGTGTCAATGATAAAACTCACCCTTATGACTAGTTGTCAAGGGTGTTTTTCCATTTTCTAGTAGTGTGTTGGTCAAGCACCATGATTCAGCTATCAAAAAAGACCTCTTTATCGTATTTTAGCATCACTGGGCCAGCAGCCAAATCAAACCGGAAAATTTGGTCTTGCCGTTTAACTAAGGGTTATTGAAGGCAGAATGAAGTTTTTAAGAAAATATTTTTATATTTTGTGTCAATGATAAAACTCACCCTTATGACTAGTTGTCAAGGGTGTTTTTCCATTTTCTAGTAGCGTGTTGGTCAAGCACCATGATTCAGCTATCAAAAAACACCTCTTTATCGTATTTTAGCATCACTGGGCCAGCAGCCAAATCAAACCGGAAATTATGTGAATTTTCCTTTTTTCATGACAAGGTCTTCCGTTTTACCCAGTTAGCGATCTGTTGTCACTTTAAATTTCTTGTTGCCTTTTAGCTTGAGTAATAAGCTAAGTGTGACATGTCTCGAAAATCTCAATTTTGCCGTTTAATTAAGGCTTATTGAAGGCAGAATGAAGTTTAAAAAAAAATATATTTTTAATATTTTGTTTCAGTGATAAAACTTACCCTTATGACTAGTTGTCAAGGGTGTTTTACCATTTTCTAGTAGCGTGTTGGTCTAGCAACATGATTAAGCCATCAAAAAACACCTCTTTATCGTATTTAAGCATCACTGGGCCAGCAGCCAAGTAAAACCGGAAATTTCGTAAATTTTCCTTTATTCATGACAAGGTCTTCCGTTTTACCCAGTTAGCGATCTATTGTCACTTCAAATTTCTTGTTGCCTTTTAGCTTGAGTAATAAGCTAAGTGTGACATGTCTCGAAAATCTTGGTTTTGCCGTTTAACTAAGGGTTATTGAAGGCAGAATGAAGTTTTAAAAAAATATATTTTTAATATTTTGTTTCAGTGATAATACTTACCCTTATGACTAGTTGTCAAGGGTGTTTTACCATTTTCTAGTAGCGTGTTGGTCAAGCAACATGATTAAGCCATCAAAAAACACCTCTTTATCGTATTTTAGCATCACTGGGCCAGCAGCCAAATCAAACCGGAAATTTTGTGAATTTTCCTTTATTCATGACAAGGTCTTCCGTTTTACCCAGTTAGTGATCTGTTGTCACTTCAAATTTCTTGTTGCCTTTTAGCTTGAGTAATAAGCTAAGTGTGACATGTCTCGAAAATCTTGGTTTTGCCGTTTAACTAAGGGTTATTGAAGGCAGAATGAAGTTTTTAAGAAAATATTTTTATATTTTGTGTCAATGATAAAACTCACCCTTATGACTAGTTGTCAAGGGTGTTTTTCCATTTTCTAGTAGCGTGTTGGTCAAGCACCATGATTCAGCTATCAAAAAAGACCTCTTTATCGTATTTTAGCATCACTGGGCCAGCAGCCAAATCAAACCGGAAATTTCGTGAATTTTCCTTTATTCATGACAAGGTCTTCCGTTTTACCCAGTTAGCGATCTGTTGTCACTTCAAATTTCTTGTTGCCTTTTAGCTTGAGTAATAAGCTAAGTGTGACATGTCTCGAAAATCTCAATTTTGCCGTTTAATTAAGGGTTATTGAAGGCAGAATGAAGTTTAAAAAAAATATATTTTTAATATTTAGTTTCAGTGATAAAACTTACCCTTATGACTAGTTGTCAAGGGTGTTTTACCATTTTCTAGTAGCGTGTTGGTCTAGCAACATGATTAAGCCATCAAAAAACACCTCTTTATCGTATTTAAGCATCACTGGGCCAGCAGCCAAGTAAAACCGGAAATTTCGTAAATTTTCCTTTTTTCATGACAAGGTCTTCCGTTTTACCCAGTTAGCGATCTGTTGTCACTTCAAGTTTCTTGTAGCCTTTTACCTTGAGTAATAAGCTAAGTGTGACATGTCTCAAAAATCTTGGTTTTGCCGTTTAACTAAGGGTTATTGAAAACTGAATGAAGTTTTAAAAAAAAATATTTTTAATATTTTGTGTCAGTGATAAAACGCACCTTTATGACTAGTTGTCAAGGGTGTTTTACTATTTTCTAGTAGCGTGTTGATCAAGCACCATGATTCAGCTATCAAAAAAAGCCTCTTTATCGTATTTTAGCATCACTGGGCCAGCAGCTAAATCAAACCGGAAATTTCGTGAATTTTCCTTTATTCATAACAAGGTCTTCCGTTCTACTCAGTTAGCGATCTGTTGTCACTTCAAGTTTCTTGTAACCTTTTAGCTTGAGTAATAAGCTAAGTGTGACATGTCTCGAAAATCTTGGTTTTGCCGTTTAACTAAGGGTTATTGAAGGCAGAATGAAGTTTTTAAAAAATATATTTTTTATATTTTGTGTCAGTGATAAAACTCCCCCTCTGACTAGTTGTCAAGGGTGTTTTGACATTTTCTAGTAGCACTTTGGTCAAGCAACATGATTCAGCCATCAAAAAACACCTCTTTATCGTATTTTAGCATCACTGGGCCAGCAGCCAAATCAATCCGGAAATTTCGTGAATTTTCCTTTATTCATGACAAGGTCTTCCGTTTTACCCAGTTAGCGATCTGTTGCCACTTCAAATTTCTTGTAGCCTTTTAGCTTAAGTAATAAGCTAAGTGTGACATGTCTCGAAAATCTTGGTTTTGCCGTTTAACTAAGGGTTATTGAAGGCAGAATGAAGTTTTAAAAAAATATATTTTTAATATTTTGTTTCAGTGAAAAAACTCACCCTTATGACTATTGTCAAAGGTATTTTGACATTTTCTTGTAGCGCTTTGGTCAAGCAACATGATTCAGCCATCAAAAACCACCTCTTTATCGTATTTTAGCATCACTGGGCCAGCAGCCAAGTCAATCCGGAAATTTCGTGAATTTTCCTTTATTCATGACAAGGTCTTCCGTTTTACCCAGTTAGCGATCTGTTGTCACTTCAAATTTCTTGTAGCCTTTTAGCTTGAGTAATAAGCTAAGTGTGACATGTCTCGAAAATCTTGGTCTTGCCGTTAAACTAAGGGTTATTGAAGGCAGAATGAAGTTTTAAAAAAATATATTTTTAATATTTTGTTTCAGTGAAAAAACTCACCCTTATGACTATTGTCAAAGGTATTTTGACATTTTCTAGTAGCGCTTTGGTCAAGCAATATGATTCAGCCATCAAAAAACACCTCTTTATCGTATTTTAGCATCACTGGGCTGGTAGCTAAATCAAACCGGAAATTTCGTGAATTTTCCTTTATTCATGACAAGGTCTTCCGTTATACCCAGTAAGCGATCTGTTGTCACTTCAAATTTCTTGTAGCCTTTTAGCTTGAGTAATGAGCTAAGTGTGACATGTCTCGAAAATCGCAGTTTTGCCGTTTAACTAAGCGTTATTGAAGGTAGAATGAAGTTCTTAAGAAAATATTTTTTATGTTTTGTGTCAATGATAAAACTCACCCTTATGACTAGTTGTCAAGGGTGTTTTACCATTTTCTAGTAGCGCTTTAGTCAAGCAACATGATTCAGCCATCAAAAAAGACCTCTTTATCGTATTTTAGCATCCCTGGGCCAGCAGCCAAATCAAACCGGAAATTTCGTGAATTTTCCTTTTTTCATGACAAGGTCTTCCGTTTTACCCAGTTAGCGATCTGTTGTCACTTCAAATTTCATGTAACCTTTTAGCTTGAGTAATAAGCTAAGTGTGACATGTCTCGAAAATCTTGGTTTTGCCGTTTAACTAAGGGTTATTGAAGGCAGAATAAAGTTTTTAAAAAATATATTTTTTATATTTTGTGTCAGTGATAAAACTCCCCCTCTGACTAGTTGTCAAGGCTGTTTTGACATTTTCTAGTAGCACTTTGGTCAAGCAACATGATTCAGCCATCAAAAAACACCTCTTTATCGTATTTTAGCATCACTGGGCCAGCAGCCAAATCAAACCGGAAATTTCGTGAATTTTCCTTTTTTCATGACAAGGTCTTCCGTTTTACCCAGTTAGCGATCTGTTGTCACTTCAAATTTCTTGTAACCTTTTAGCTTGAGTAATAAGCTAAGTGTGACATGTCTCGAAACTCTTGGTTTTGCCGTTTAACTAAGGGTTATTGAAGGCAGAATGAAGTTTTTAAAAAATATATTTTTTATATTTTGTGTCAGTGATAAAACTCCCCCTCTGACTAGTTGTCAAGGGTGTTTTACCATTTTCTAGTAGCACTTTGGTCAAGCAACATGATTAAGCCATCAAAAAACACCTCTTTATCGTATTTTAGCATCACTGGGCCAGCAGCCAAATCAAACCGGAAATTTTGTGAATTTTCCTTTATTCATGACAAGGTCTTCCGTTTTACCCAGTTAGTGATCTGTTGTCACTTCAAATTTCTTGTTGCCTTTTAGCTTGAGTAATAAGCTAAGTGTGACATGTCTCGAAAATCTTGGTTTTGCCGTTTAACTAAGGGTTATTGAAGGCAGAATGAAGTTTTTAAGAAAATATTTTTATATTTTGTGTCAATGATAAAACTCACCCTTATGACTAGTTGTCAAGGATGTTTTGCCATTTTCTAGTAGCGCTTTGGTAAAGCAACATGATTAAGCCATCAAAAAACACCTCTTTATCGTATTTTAGCATCACTGGGCCAGCAGCCAAATCAAACCGGAAATTTTGTGAATTTTCCTTTGTTCGTGACAAGGTCTTCCGTTTTACCCAGTTAGCGATCTGTTGTCACTTCAAATTTCTTGTAGCCTTTTAGCTTGAGTAATAAGCTAAGTGTGACATGTCTTGAAAATCTTGGTTTTGCCGTTTTACTAAGGATTATTGAAGGCAGAATGAAGTTTTAAAAAAATAAATTTTTAAAATTTTGTTTCAGTGATAAAACTCACCCTTATGACTAGTTGTCAAGGGTGTTTTGACATTTTCTAGTAGCACTTTGGTCAAGCAACATGATTCAGCCATCAAAAAACACCTCTTTATCGTATTTTAGCATCACTGGGCCAGCAGCCAAATCAAACCGGAAATTTTGTGAATTTTCCTTTATTCATCACAAGGTCTTCCGTTCTTTTCAGTTAGCGATCTGTTGTCACTTCAAGTTTCTTGTAGCCTTTTAGCTTGAGTAATAAGCTAAGTGTGACATGTCTCGAAAATCTTGGTTTTGCCGTTTAACTAAGGGTTATTGAAGGCAGAATGAAGTTTTAAAAAAATATATTTTTAATATTTTTATTCAGTGATAAAACTTACCCTTATGACTAGTTGTCAAGGGTGTTTTACCATTTTCTAGTAGCGTGTTGGTCAAGCAACATGATTAAGCCATCAAAAAACACCTCTTTATCGTATTTTAGCATCACTGGGCCAGCAGCCAAATCAAACCGGAAATTTCGTGAATTTTCCTTTATTCATAACAAGGTCTTCCGTTCTACTCAGTTAGCGATCTGTTGTCACTTCAAGTTTCTTGTAACCTTTTAGCTTGAGTAATAAGCTAAGTGTGACATGTCTCGAAAATCTCAATTTTGCCGTTTAATTAAGGGTTATTGAAGGCAGAATGAAGTTTAAAAAAAATATATTTTTAATATTTTGTTTCAGTGATAAAACTTACCCTTATGACTAGTTGTCAAGGGTGTTTTACCATTTTCTAGTAGCGTGTTGGTCTAGCAACATGATTAAGCCATCAAAAAACACCTCTTTATCGTATTTAAGCATCACTGGGCCAGCAGCCAAGTAAAACCGGAAATTTCGTAAATTTTCCTTTATTCATGACAAGGTCTTCCGTTTTACCCAGTTAGCGATCTATTGTCACTTCAAATTTCTTGTAACCTTTTAGCTTGAGTAATAAGCTAAGTGTGACATGTCTCGAAACTCTTGGTTTTGCCGTTTAACTAAGGGTTATTGAAGGCAGAATGAAGTTTTAAAAAAATATATTTTTAATATTTTGTTTCAGTGATAAAACTTACCCTTATGACTAGTTGTCAAGGGTGTTTTACCATTTTCTAGTAGCGTGTTGGTCAAGCAACATGATTAAGCCATCAAAAAACACCTCTTTATCGTATTTTAGCATCACTGGGCCAGCAGCCAAATCAAACCGGAAATTTTGTGAATTTTCCTTTATTCATGACAAGGTCTTCCGTTTTACCCAGTTAGTGATCTGTTGTCACTTCAAATTTCTTGTTGCCTTTTAGCTTGAGTAATAAGCTAAGTGTGACATGTCTGGAAAGTCTTGGTTTTGCCGTTTAACTAAGGGTTATTGAAGGCAGAATGAAGTTTTTAAGAAAATATTTTTATATTTTGTGTCAATGATAAAACTCACCCTTATGACTAGTTGTCAAGGGTGTTTTTCCATTTTCTAGTAGCGTGGTGGTCAAGCACCATGATTCAGCTATCAAAAAAGACCTCTTTATCGTATTTTAGCATCACTGGGCCAGCAGCCAAATCAAACCGGAAATTATGTGAATTTTCCTTTTTTCATGACAAGGTCTTCCGTTTTACCCAGTTAGCGATCTGTTGTCACTTCAAATTTCTCGTTGCCTTTTAGCTTGAGTAATAAGCTAAGTGTGACATGTCTCTAAAATCTTGGTTTTGCCGTTTAACTAAGGGTTATTGAAAGCAGAATGAAGTTTTAAAAAAATATATTTTTAATATTTTGTGTCAGTGATAAAACGCACCTTTATGACTAGTTATCAAGGGTGTTTTACCATTTTCTAGTAGCGTGTTGATCAAGCACCATGATTCAGCTATCAAAAAAAGCCTCTTTATCGTATTTTAGCATCACTGGGCCAGCAGCCAAATCAAACCGGAAATTTCGTGAATTTTCCTTTATTCATAACAAGGTCTTCCGTTCTACTCAGTTAGCGATCTGTTGTCACTTCAAGTTTCTTGTAGCCTTTTAGCTTGAGTAATAAGCTAAGTGTGACATGTCTCGAAAATCTTGGTTTTGCCGTTTAACTAAGGGTTATTGAAAGCAGAATGAAGTTTAAAAAAAATATATTTTTAATATTTTGTGTCAGTGATAAAACGCACCTTTATGACTAGTTGTCAAGGGTGTTTTACCATTTTCTAGTAGCGTGTTGATCAAGCACCATGATTCAGCTATCAAAAAAAGCCTCTTTATCGTATTTTAGCATCACTGGGCCAGCAGCCAAATCAAACCGGAAATTTCGTGAATTTTCCTTTATTCATAACAAGGTCTTCCGTTCTACTCAGTTAGCGATCTGTTGTCACTTCAAGTTTCTTGTAACCTTTTAAGCGATCTGTTGTCACTTCAAGTTTCTTGTAACCTTTTAGCTTGAGTAATAAGCTAAGTGTGACATGTCTCGAAAATCTTGGTTTTGCCGTTTAACTAAGGGTTATTGAAAGCAGAATGAAGTTTTAAAAAAATATATTTTTAATATTTTGTGTCAGTGATAAAACGCACCTTTATGACTAGTTGTCAAGGGTGTTTTGCCATTTTCTAGTAGCGTGTTGGTCAAGCACCATGATTCAGCCATCAAAAAACACCTCTTTATCGTATTTTAGCATCACTGGGCCAGCAGCCAAATCAAACCGGAAATTATGTGAATTTTCCTTTTTTCATGACAAGGTCTTCCGTTTTACCCAGTTAGCGATCTGTTGTCACTTCAAATTTCTTGTTGCCTTTTAGCTTGAGTAATAAGCTAAGTGTGACATGTCTCGAAAATCTCAATTTTGCCGTTTAACTAAGGGTTATTGAAGGCAGAATGAAGTTTTAAAAAAATAAATTTTTAATATTTTGTTTCAGTGATAAAACATACCCTTATGACTAGTTGTCAAGGGTGTTTTTCCATTTTCTAGTAGCGTTTTGGTAAAGCACCATGATTCAGCTATCAAAAAAGACCTCTTTATCTTATTTTAGCATCACTGGGCCAGCAGCCAAATCAAACCGGAAATTTCGTGAATTTTCCTTTATTCATAACAAGGTCTTCCGTTCTACTCAGTTAGCGATCTGTTGTCACTTCAAGTTTCTTGTAGCCTTTTAGCTTGAGTAATAAGCTAAGTGTGACATGTCTCGAAAATCTTGGTTTTGCCGTTTAACTAAGGGTTATTGAAAGCAGAATGAAGTTTTAAAAAAATATATTTTTAATATTTTGTGTCAGTGATAAAACGCACCTTTATGACTAGTTGTCAAGGGTGTTTTACCATTTTCTAGTAGCACTTTGGTAAAGCAACATGATTAAGCCATCAAAAAAAGCCTCTTTATCGTGTTTTAGGATCACTGGGCCAGCAGCCAAATCAAACCGGAAATTTCGTGAATTTTCCTTTTTTCATGACAAGGTCTTCCGTTTTACCCAGTTAGCGATCTGTTGTCACTTCAAATTTCTTGTAGTCTTTTAGCTTAAGTAATAAGCTTAGTGTGACATGTCTCGAAAATCTTGGTTTTGCCGTTTAACTAAGGGTTATTGAAGGCAGAATGAAGTTTTTAAGAAAATATTTTTATATTTTGTGTCAATGATAAAACTCACCCTTATGACTAGTTGTCAAGGGTGTTTTTCCATTTTCTAGTACCGTGTTGGTCAAGCACCATGATACAGCTATCAAAAAAGACCTCTTTATCGTATTTTAGCATCACTGGGCCAGCAGCCAAGTCAAACCGGAAATTTCGTGAATTTTCCTTTTTTCATGACAAGGTCTTCCGTTTTACCCAGTTAGCGATCTGTTGTCACTTCAAATTTCTTGTTGTTTTTTAGCTTGAGTAATAAGCTAAGTGTGACATGTCTCGAAAATCTCAATTTTGCCGTTTAATTAAGGGTTATTGAAGGCAGAATGAAGTTTAAAAAAAATATATTTTTAATATTTTGTGTCAGTGATAAAACGCACCCTTATGACTAGTTGTCAAGGGTGTTTTGACATTTTCTAGTAGCGCTTTGGTCAAGCAACATGATTCAGCCATCAAAAAACACCTCTTTATCGTATTTTAGCATCACTGGGCTGGTAGCTAAATCAAACCGGAAATTTCGTGAATTTTCCTTTATTCATGACAAGGTCTTCCGTTTTACCCAGTAAGCGATCTGTTGTCACTTCAAATTTCTTGTAGCCTTTTAGCTTGAGTAATAAGCTTAGTGTGACATGTCTCGAAAATCGCAGTTTTGCCGTTTAACTAAGCGTTATTGAAGGTAGAATGAAGTTCTTAAGAAAATATTTTTTATGTTTTGTGTCAATGATAAAACTCACCCTTATGACTAGTTGTCAAGGGTGTTTTACCATTTTCTAGTAGCGCTTTAGTCAAGCAACATGATTCAGCCATCAAAAAAGACCTCTTTATCGTATTTTAGCATCCCTGGGCCAGCAGCCAAATCAAACCGGAAATTTCGTAAATTTTCCTTTTTTCATGACAAGATCTTCCGTTTTACCCAGTTAGCGATCTGTTGTCACTTCAAATTTTATCGTATTTTAGCATCACTGGGCCAGCAGCCAAATCAAACCGGAAATTTTGTGAATTTTCCTTTATTCATAACAAGGTCTTCCGTTCTACTCAGTTAGCGATCTGTTGTCACTTCAAGTTTCTTGTAGCCTTTTAGCTTGAGTAATAAGCTAAGTGTGACATGTCTCGAAAATCTTGGTTTTGCCGTTTAACTAAGGGTTATTGAAGGCAGAATGAAGTTTTAAAAAAATATATTTCTAATATTTTTTTTCAGTGATAAAACTTACCCTTATGACTAGTTGTCAAGGGTGTTTTACCATTTTCTAGTAGCGTGTTGGTCAAGCAACATGATTAAGCCATCAAAAAACACCTCTTTATCGTATTTTAGCATCACTGGGCCAGCAGCCAAATCAAACCGGAAATTTTGTGAATTTTCCTTTATTCATAACAAGGTCTTCCGTTCTTTTCAGTTAGCGATCTGTTGTCACTTCAAGTTTCTTGTTGTTTTTTAGCTTGAGTAATAAGCTAAGTGTGACACGTCTCGAAAATCTTGGTTTTGCCGTTTAACTAAGGGTTATTGAAGTCAGAATGAAGTTTTTAAGAAAATATTTTTATATTTTGTGTCAATGATAAAACTCACCCTTATGACTAGTTGTCAAGGGTGTTTTTCCATTTTCTAGTAGCGTGTTGGTCAAGCACCATGATTCAGCTATCAAAAAAGACCTCTTTATCGTATTTTAGCATCACTGGGCCAGCAGCCAAATCAAACCGGAAATTTTGTGAATTTTCCTTTATTCATAACAAGGTCTTCCGTTCTACTCAGTTAGCGATCTGTTGTCACTTCAAGTTTCTTGTAGCCTTTTAGCTTGAGTAATAAGCTAAGTGTGACATGTCTCGAAAATCTTGGTTTTGCCGTTTAACTAAGGGTTATTGAAGTCAGAATGAAGTTTTTAAGAAAATATTTTTATATTTTGTGTCAATGATAAAACTCACCCTTATGACTAGTTGTCAAGGGTGTTTTTCCATTTTCTAGTAGCGCTTTGGTCAAGCAACATGATTCAGCCATCAAAAAACACCTCTTTATCGTATTTTAGCATCACTGGGCCAGCAGCCAAGTCAGACCGGAAATTTCGTGAATTTTTCTTTTATTCATGACAAGGTCTTCCGTTTTACCCAGTTAGCGATCTGTTGTCACTTCAAATTTCTTGTTGCCTTTTAGCTTGAGTAATAAGCTAAGTGTGACATGTCTCGAAAATCTTGGTTTTGCCGTTTAACTAAGGGTTATTGAAGTCAGAATGAAGTTTTTAAGAAAATATTTTTATATTTTGTGTCAATGATAAAACTCACCCTTATGACTAGTTGTCAAGGGTGTTTTGACATTTTCTAGTAGCGTGTTAGTCAAGCACCATGATTCAGCTATCAAAAAAGACCTCTTTATCGTATTTTAGCATCCCTGGGCCAGCAGCCAAATCAAACCGGAAATTTCGTGAATTTTCCTTTTTTCATGACAAGGTCTTCCGTTTTACCCAGTTAGCGATCTGTTGTCACTTCAAATTTCTTGTAGCCTTTTAGCTTAAGTAATAAGCTAAGTGTGACATGTCTCGAAAATCTTGGTTTTGCCGTTTAACTAAGGGTTATTGAAGGCAGAATGAAGTTTTAAAAAAATTTATTTTTAATATTTTGTGTCAGTGATAAAACGCACCCTTATGACTAGTTGTCAAGGGTGTTTTGACATTTTCTAGTAGCGCTTTGGTCAAGCAACATGATTCAGCCATCAAAAAACACCTCTTTATCGTATTTTAGCATCACTGGGCTGGTAGCTAAATCAAACCGGAAATTTCGTGAATTTTCCTTTATTCATGACAAGGTCTTCCGTTTTACCCAGTAAGCGATCTGTTGTCACTTCAAATTTCTTGTAGCCTTTTAGCTTGAGTAATAAGCTTAGTGTGACATGTCTCGAAAATCGCAGTTTTGCCGTTTAACTAAGCGTTATTGAAGGTAGAATGAAGTTCTTAAGAAAATATTTTTTATGTTTTGTGTCAATGATAAAACTCACCCTTATGACTAGTTGTCAAGGGTGTTTTACCATTTTCTAGTAGCGCTTTAGTCAAGCAACATGATTCAGCCATCAAAAAAGACCTCTTTATCGTATTTTAGCATCCCTGGGCCAGCAGCCAAATCAAACCGGAAATTTCGTAAATTTTCCTTTTTTCATGACAAGATCTTCCGTTTTACCCAGTTAGCGATCTGTTGTCACTTCAAATTTCTTGTAGCCTTTTAGCTTAAGTAATAAGCTAAGTGTGACATGTCTCGAAGATCTTGGTTTTGCCGTTTAACTAAGGGTTATTGAAGGCAGAATGAAGTTTTAAAAAAATTTATTTTTAATATTTTGTGTCAGTGATAAAACGCACCCTTATGACTAGTTGTCAAGAGTGTTTTGACATTTTCTAGTAGCGCTTTGGTCAAGCAACATGATTCAGCCATCAAAAAACACCTCTTTATCGTATTTTAGCATCACTGGGCTGGTAGCTAAATCAAACCGGAAATTTCGTGAATTTTCCTTTATTCATGACAAGGTCTTCCGTTTTACCCAGTAAGCGATCTGTTGTCACTTCAAATTTCTTGTAGCCTTTTAGCTTGAGTAATAAGCTTAGTGTGACATGTCTCGAAAATCGCAGTTTTGCCGTTTAACTAAGCGTTATTGAAGGCAGAATGAAAATTTAAAAAAATATATTTTTAATATTTTGTTTCAGTGATAAAACTCACCCTTATGACTAGTTGTCAAGGGTGTTTTACCATTTTCTAGTAGCGTGTTCGTCAAGCACCATGATTCAGCTATCAAAGAAGACCTCTTTATCGTATTTTAGCATCACTGGGCTAGTAGCTAAATCAAACCGGAAATTTCGTGAATTTTCCTTTATTCATGACAAGGTCTTCCGTTTTACCCAGTAAGCGATCTGTTGTCACTTCAAATTTCTTGTAGCCTTTTAGCTTGAGTAATAAGCTTAGTGTGACATGTCTCGAAAATCGCAGTTTTGCCGTTTAACTAAGCGTTATTGAAGGTAGAATGAAGTTCTTAAGAAAATATTTTTTATGTTTTGTGTCAATGATAAAACTCACCCTTATGACTAGTTGTCAAGGGTGTTTTACCATTTTCTAGTAGCGCTTTAGTCAAGCAACATGATTCAGCCATCAAAAAAGACCTCTTTATCGTATTTTAGCATCCCTGGGCCAGCAGCCAAATCAAACCGGAAATTTCGTGAATTTTCCTTTTTTCATGACAAGGTCTTCCGTTTTACCCAGTTAGCGATCTGTTGTCACTTCAAATTTCTTGTAGCCTTTTAGCTTAAGTAATAAGCTAAGTGTGACATGTCTCGAAGATCTTGGTTTTGCCGTTTAACTAAGGGTTATTGAAGGCAGAATGAAGTTTTAAAAAAATTTATTTTTAATATTTTGTGTCAGTGATAAAACGCACCCTTATGACTAGTTGTCAAGGGTGTTTTGACATTTTCTAGTAGCGCTTTGGTCAAGCAACATGATTCAGCCATCAAAAAACACCTCTTTATCGTATTTTAGCATCACTGGGCTGGTAGCTAAATCAAACCGGAAATTTCGTGAATTTTCCTTTATTCATGACAAGGTCTTCCGTTTTACCCAGTAAGCGATCTGTTGTCACTTCAAATTTCTTGTAGCCTTTTAGCTTGAGTAATAAGCTTAGTGTGACATGTCTCGAAAATCGCAGTTTTGCCGTTTAACTAAGCGTTATTGAAGGCAGAATGAAAATTTAAAAAAATATATTTTTAATATTTTGTTTCAGTGATAAAACTCACCCTTATGACTAGTTGTCAAGGGTGTTTTACCATTTTCTAGTAGCGTGTTCGTCAAGCACCATGATTCAGCTATCAAAGAAGACCTCTTTATCGTATTTTAGCATCACTGGGCTAGTAGCTAAATCAAACCGGAAATTTCGTGAATTTTCCTTTATTCATGACAAGGTCTTCCGTTTTACCCAGTAAGCGATCTGTTGTCACTTCAAATTTCTTGTAGCCTTTTAGCTTGAGTAATAAGCTTAGTGTGACATGTCTCGAAAATCGCAGTTTTGCCGTTTAACTAAGCGTTATTGAAGGTAGAATGAAGTTCTTAAGAAAATATTTTTTATGTTTTGTGTCAATGATAAAACTCACCCTTATGACTAGTTGTCAAGGGTGTTTTACCATTTTCTAGTAGCGCTTTAGTCAAGCAACATGATTCAGCCATCAAAAAAGACCTCTTTATCGTATTTTAGCATCCCTGGGCCAGCAGCCAAATCAAACCGGAAATTTCGTGAATTTTCCTTTTTTCATGACAAGGTCTTCCGTTTTACCCAGTTAGCGATCTGTTGTCACTTCAAATTTCTTGTAACCTTTTAGCTTGAGTAATAAGCTAAGTGTGACATGTCTCGAAACTCTTGGTTTTGCCGTTTAACTAAGGGTTATTGAAGGCAGAATGAAGTTTTTAAAAAATATATTTTTTATATTTTGTGTCAGTGATAAAACTCCCCCTCTGACTAGTTGTCAAGGCTGTTTTGACATTTTCTAGTAGCACTTTGGTCAAGCAACATGATTCAGCCATCAAAAAACACCTCTTTATCGTATTTTAGCATCACTGGGCCAGCAGCCAAATCAAACCGGAAATTTCGTGAATTTTCCTTTTTTCATGACAAGGTCTTCCGTTTTACCCAGTTAGCGATCTGTTGTCACTTCAAATTTCTTGTAGCCTTTTAGCTTGAGTAATAAGCTAAGTGTGGCATGTCTCGAAAATCTTGGTCTTGCCGTTTAACTAAGGGTTATTGAAGGCAGAATGAAAATTTAAAAAAATATATTTTTAATATTTTGTTTCAGTGATAAAACTCACCCTTATGACTAGTTGTCAAGGGTGTTTTACCATTTTCTAGTAGCGTGTTCGTCAAGCACCATGATTCAGCTATCAAAGAAGACCTCTTTATCGTATTTTAGCATCACTGGGCTAGTAGCTAAATCAAACCGGAAATTTCGTGAATTTTCCTTTATTCATTACAAGGTCTTCCGTTTTACCCAGTTAGCGATCTGTTGTCACTTGGAGTTTCATGCAATCTTTTAGCTTGAGTAATAAGCTAATTGTGACATGTCTCGAAAATCGCAGTATTGCCGTTTAACTAAGCGTTTTTGAAGGCAGAATGAAGTTTTTAAGAAAATATTTTTTATATTTGGTGTCAATGATAAAACTCACCCTTATGACTAGTGGTCAAGGGTGTTTTTCGATTTTCTAGTAGCTTTTTGTTCAGGCAATATGATTTATTTATCAAAAAGAATCTCTTAGTCGTATTTTAGCATCACGGGGCCAGCAGCCAAATCAAATCGAAAGTATTGTGGATTTTCCTTCAGCTATGACTACGTCCCTATTTTCACTTAAATACTCAAGTTTGCATGTTTAATATTTATATTGGAGTGTCTTGTTTAGTTTTATATCGTTTTTTAAGCGATTCATCCTTGTGGAATATTTGACTTCTTAATTTGGTCAGGTTATAGGCGGCTGCTAACTTTGGCTGCTAACTTCACACCGGTACCGACAAGTACTCGTGAGGAACGATGGCTTCCCAGTTGAAAAACGTCTTAACGCTTTTAATAAATTAAAACGTTTGTGCTTTTTTACATGCACGGTAGTGACGCGCTAATGTCTTAATTTCTGGAACGGAACACTTCTGAGGCAAAACAGACCGCCTTGTTGAGCTGTCCCACTGTGAGGCAGGTGACGGCCGAGAACCCGGCTCTTTGAAGTACTGACACCCAGTAGGAGCCTGAAGCGCGTGCGGTAGGCCTAATTCGGAAAGCTATTTAATTTTCTATTGCCGCCGAATTTCATGGATGTCATTTAAGGCTATTGTGCTCAGTAGCTCACGTTATAAGCTTATTAGCAATAACATAACGTGAGCACAATAGCTTTCAGAATAAAGAAAAGATATCATTTGATATTTACCAATCGCTTTTCGGTGAAGAATACAGCGTGAGGAAACTGGACTTATCCCAATAAGGCCTAGTTTACCAGAGGGTAAACTAGGCCCTATTGGGCCTTAATATCCAGAGGAGTTTGAATGGGCCTGCCATCTGACCAGATGGCAGTCGCTTTCCTAAAACTAGCGCCGACGCCGAATCCTGAGATAAGTTGCCAAAGCGAACCCCAAGCTCCCTGAGCCACGGCATAAGCCGGGAAATACGCTAGGAAGAAGAAGAGCACATTACATAAATGCACATTAACAAACCAATTGAACCAATTCCCATTTGTTACCATAAATATACCTACTTACTGCCATGTTCAGTTCAGCAAGACATTTCACAACTTTATTGACTAAAGACACGTTTGAACTTGTCATATCTAGTCGCATAAATGTGATTTATTTAAGAACTCTTCCCAACAGCAAGCCTTATTATCGGTTGCAATAAATTAATTACGTGACAACAAAACTGTGAGATTTCGAGATGTTCGCGCTGTGGGCGACATCGGCAGTGGCCCGCCGAGCCCCCGCTGGCTCGACCTCACGGGGGCTAGCGAGCTCTCTTTTGTCCGCCCAAGTGCGTCCTTCTCGCTTCAGTCAGGTGTAAATTGAATTAAGTTGTTGACGGTTCTGTAGATTCGACACGGATGCTTTAGAACGATATTGGTTTTAATGGGACGTGTAATTTTTACTGTCATCCTTTGCCTCGCTAAACGAATAATTGGCCTTTTATTGCCGGAGTTTTTATCATGCTTTGTCCTCGTTTTATGATTTTAAATGAAGACATTTTACTATTCTTATGAATGAGGGACGTTTTTGGTACCCAGCTATTTTAAGTACGTGTAGGTTAAACCAAACTAAACATGTCTTAATGTTTAAATGGAATTATACAAATTGTATATAAGTACTTCTATTCTTATCTAAATATATAATTTGTTTGCCTTTGGTATATATAAAGGGAGGCGATAGACAAAGTACAGTCTAAATCGTTGAAGTTAATAAAACATTGAAACTTATGTTACATTGGCAGGGTAGACCGAGGCGAATCGGGTCACGGCGAATTGGATCAAAAGAGTATTTCTGCCAAATCTGATAGATTGCGGCTACCTACAGACAGGCAATTAGTGTCACCTAATGGCTCTGTTCTCCTCGCAGGCTGTCACAGTTACTGCCCTTAGATAAGTCGCTGAATGTCATGTTGATCAGCTTTTTTATAGTAGGTAAGGTAACGATTTTGTACGACGCGCTAAAACCTACGTACCCCTAAAAGCAATCGTCGGCGTCGCCTTTGCGCCGTGGTCATCATTTTTCACGTTTTATTCAATAACGCTACGCGGCGCGATAGTGATCGACTTTTGAAATATTTCGATGGGAGACGAGCCATTCCCAAGAATATGGTGTTACTTTGCGTGCGGAATGTGCGCCACTCTGATTTTTAGCTGAATGCGACAAGCAAAAAGAGGTGACTACAAGGAATATATGAAATATGCTGCTTTGTATTGGTAAATGAAAATAATTTTCTAATAACATTGGCAATTAATGTATGCCAATTCATGATTCTTCACATGAATTTGACGGCCGTCCGTTTTTATCTAAAAAGATTAACGGTGGATCATATGAAGTTTTTGTTATGTCATACATAAATAAAGTATGAGAAAGTATTTCGCTTCAACCAAATTTTCTTTAATTAGATTTATTAATGTTCCGTATAAATTGAAAAGCTTGGATGTATATTACATATGTATTATTATCAGTTTTACTAAAATTGAAATGATTAAAATGTTCATGTTTTGTACTAAAGAAAAACCTTGACTCCGAAATCCTTTTAAAATTAAATATAATTTATAACTGTCTATCACAAACAAACCGAAGACCAAATCCGTGTGCATTTGCATCACTGGACACATTCTGTGTCTAATGCAGAAGCGTCAACGTGCAAACCGTGTAAGTCATTTATTCCCAACAACCAACCTTCTTATACAAGAACCCTTTGTGTTCTCCATATAATAGAAACCCCAAGCAAACAAAGTGTTTGGTATTACAATTGTAAAATTACTCGGTCGGCTACTTTAACGGATTATCGCTTTTGTGCCTACGAATTTATTGAATGGTCAGGACAGGTACAGTTACATCCATCTTCATTGAGCACAGATGTTTATCTTTAAAACAATCTAAATTTTGCAAACTGCGGATTCTGGGGCTTATCGAGATCGTGTTTGGGTCCGGCGGGCTTAATGTGTGTTATCTGGGAGATGGGGGTTTGGAGGCGGTGCTTTGATGGGATTAAGTGGCGTGAAGACATTGGTTTGGTGATTAGGTTGGGTTGGGTATGGTTCTTGATTGGAACAGATCACTTAATAAAGGTGAAAAAATATACTTGTGTGTTTTGGTTTATAGTAATTTTATGAGGATTATTGGGCATTTTATCAAAATATAGCTGGATTTTATTTTCTGGTATAAAGGCCGCGCGCCGATCTCGATGTTCAAGAGGTTGGTGTTGCAAGAACTTTAATCACCTAAACTAATTGACGTTACAGTATTTACATAATTTCCTACCGTATTTGGTTATTTAAATATTTTTCGGTATCTTCTCTCTATAACTAGTAAGCCAGACGTAAAGATTTGCCCGTTAGATCTTTCTGGCACAGGTGGTCGACATGGCTAACAACCTGTTTGAGGAGAACCAGACAAACTTCATATTGCCAGTAATAAAAACATGTGTTCTTTACAATGGTATTTTCCTCCATTCTCCAATGACACAGATGTTACTGGGAGCAATTCCCACCCCATTCTAGGAACTGACCTCCACTGAAAAGGGGAAATTTAGAAATACCATCTAAACCTTTAAGCAATTTGCCGCAAAATCCACCCACATCCGGTCTTTGTCTAATCAATTTTCTGACAATAAATGACGAACGTGTTGAGAAAATCTTAGCACATACGTCCTTTTTTAAGTGGTTGGTGTAAAACAACCTTTTTAGTAATGATGCTTGAAATCCTTATGAAGGCGCCGGTCCGAGATTATCTATAAGTCCTGGATTTGTTTTGCTCCCGGAGTTTTGTGAATGAAACTTTTTGGTGATTCCAAACTGGCAACTAGTCCATGACTCAAACACTGCTTTTAATGAAAATATTTATTTTTTTGAGTTTGTGTGGAACGAATCGTAGATTTCATCAGTTGAGGGCACTCAACTGATGATATCTACGATTCGTACGACCCACGACTTCCCTTTCCACTAGCGTCCTCCCTATGTGTAGTTTAGTCTGAAACTATGTTTCGGAAAATTTGATCGACTTTTTCTTGCAGTGTAAAAGTTTTTGCATCAAGGCGTTTCAAAAAGTAGTTTTAACTAGAGAAATCGGGGTTTTATGGTTAATTTTATATTTATTGTAGGTAATTGGTAACTTGGCTATTAGTTTATGCAACATATAGGGAATGCAATCTCGATCTCGCGAGTTCTCGAGCGAATTTTCGAGATTCAATTTCGCCGTAGTCTCGGTCACGATCTCGACTAATATTTCCGAGATTTTGAACGAGATTGTAGGACCAAATGCAATTGAATTATGTTGTGTTGATTCATTTAGAATTGATATGTGCGGCATATTGTAACAAAATGATGTTCAATCGTCTAGTAGCATACACGCCGTTTTTTGCGCGAATACGCAAATTTTATTGTTACGTGTGGCATGTTTTTCTACTGAATCTATTAGTTTCTTAGAGCTGTATGCTTGGATTTTAAGCGGAGTTGGGAATATGAAGTACTTACCTACTTCTTTTTTTTTCCCATCACGGAACACCATTTCGACTATTTAATTAAATGTAAGGGGTACACCTGTAAGGAAAAAATGTAAAAACTCGGAAACCACAAATGAAAATGCAGAAACTCTTTTTGATTATGAAGGTACCAATTTGGTATTAAATTTTAAATGGTAAACATCCACAAAAAACCCATGGGATTCGTGCAAACTAAAATGGTTGGCGGGTGTAGGTAACTAATTTATAGTTACCTACACCCGCCAACCATTTTAGTTAATTAAAGTAATAACTTTAATTACGCGGAGGTACTAATTTTTTTAACAGAGGTGCTAAATGGTAGCAATTAGGTACTAAATTTTGGTAAATTACTTTCTTATATTTGTTTAGATACATCGACCAATCTGACTCTCACACATACCTACATAATTATAGCCAACTCGCCACTTAGATTTCCATGTCTACCCTTGAGAACACAGCTGTCGCGGCTCCACTCTGGACGGCTGATTAAGGCAAGCCAGAGGTGGAGGACTTTGGTCGGACGACAGAGTCCCCTAGGACCGCTCAGGTACGTGTAGTCGCTACACCCCAACAGCTCGCCACAAGCTGCCCTGCGTTGACTGATTTTCTTTATTATTATAATATTTGAAAACAACTCAATACAATTCTCAATTTAACTTCAAATGGGTGCTTGTGAACGTTTATGGTACCTAACTAAATACTAATATGAAGAGGGATCATATGTCAGTCAATAGTGCTCAATGCCAATTCTGTAAAATATCCGCGTATATAACACCAGGTGCGTGTCTTAATTAAGTACACGCTGAGAATTTATGTTTATCAAATTATTTTGATTTACCTTAATAATAAATAAACAGTATATGAATGTCTGGTTTAATCCTTTATTTATTATTTGCAATAATTTTTAAATTAATATTTCTACCAATATAAATACAAATTCATATGTATGTTATACAAATTTAACACTACATTTTATAAATTCTAACGATATTTCTTAGCTATAGCTTTTTATATTAAGTTATTAAGTAGAAATCTAATCTGAAACGGCAATTGGCGGATATGCTGATACGCTAAAAGTAAGGTATGTTAGTTAATTACTTTTATATGTGCTACGCGCTCAATATAGGCTTAAGACAACAAAAAAACTTTAATTTAAAAGAACCTTATGTTTTAAAAACATATATTTAACACGAAGAGAAAATCTGCATTTTTACCACTTTTGCTTTAACCTGAGCGCAGCGCGCCATCTAGCGACGAGTAGCGAAGGTATCGAGTAAATCGATACATTTTTACTCTGTTATGTAAAATAAACGTTAAAAATATGTAACTACGCTTTTGATGCATATCGCCGGCTATTAATTACTTTGGCACCACCTTGGTTACCTACTTATTACCTTATACTAAAATACTAGAATGTAGTATCCACGTCAGAATATAGATGGCGTTATTGACCGTTCACTTGCTTATTGGGATATAACAAAAAAAACTTAATTAGTAATTAATGTTTCATTTATAATCCAAGTATGATTCATTCAGTAACTTATTCAACTCAATAAATTAGTGAATTCCAACTAAATAAAAAATCCTAACTATACTTAGGTAGTTTTTGCAAACACGGCTTAATCCCGAAACATAACATACTCGTATGTTGCATTTTCAGGCCAAAGGGACCACATTGTCGGTCATTGATGAGGTTGATTTCTAAGTGATTATTTGTGACAGTAGAGCCTTATCAATAACCGACAATGTGGTACCTTTAGCCCGAAAATGCAACATATATTCACAAAACCCTTGTTAAACGACCTTATTAATTGTGAACAGCGACACAAAACCAACATCAAAGGCTCTAAAACTTAATTTAAAATGTCCTAATAAGAATCACGTCTCAGCGATGGCTATCTAACGACTCAGACCGCAAGAGCGCGCCAAACATCCTGTCATTTCTACCATTTTACCTTTAAAAAAAGAAATCAAACCGTTTATCTTCAATCGGCACCCTGTTACTCGTTCCATGTGAAGGTTAACACCGATTCATTAAAAAACAACGTCCGTAGACCCCCAAAAGACTGAAAAAAGTTTGTAAAAAGACTACATTTGGTTACCGAGCGGCGCCTAGCGGTTGCGCCTGACCTGGCGTCTGTGAATTTGGGTCCTTTTAGAACTTGCGATCAGTTAAATTAGACTGAAGGATCACGTTTTTTTAAATCGCGATATGCCTAACTAAGTAGAAAATGTATTGATAAAATATCAGGACGATTTATTAAATGCGACAGATTTTACAGCAAATTAAAGTTTCTCATCATTTTCTAATTGGAATGAAAACGAATTACTGCTTCCGAGTTGGCAGGTTGATAGAAATATAAGTGGTTTATAACTTCACCTTTGAATATGGCAGTAAAATTATCGATTATAATAATCGCACTTAAATGATTTACTGCTTAGGTAATTAAAGCATGATTTATGTGGATCAAAGAGATAGAGTGCATCTTCATAAGTGCGCACAAGTATAATTTAGTTTTCTTATAACTGGTCAATGTATTACACATTATTTTCTAAACCTTTAGTAAAAAAACAGCGCTCAATTGTTCTAATGATTCTCTTAAAGAATACTAGAAAGGAGGTTTATTGAATACCTTATAGTTATTTTGCTTTTACCTATATTGCGTGATAACGAGTTAGAGGATCATTTTATCAAGATCGTCGATATCTACTTTCTATATCTCAGTTTCACTTGTAGCGGAACTCAAATAAATAAGTAGAGCTAAAAAGAAGAGGTCAGTTCAATTAGATCATTGGCACGGAGGTCAACCCACGCCAGTTTTCACTCACCGGTAACCATCACAAACATATGCGATGATTCCAATCTCATTTTACTTTTAGCCATCACACCTTAATGCATGTATTTAAGCTCGTACTTTAAGCTCTTAATACACAAAAATGGCAATACAAATATGAGTGACTGACAATAGCCCAGTAAAAATAGAATTACAATACAATACCTAAGTCAAGCAACACAAAAAATCAATAAAACAGTCAATAATTTTTACAAGACTTTGCAGGCAATTTTGTACCAGTCAATAATACGGATTCACCTTGTAGCCCGTAAGGTGTAAAGGGCCAGATTGGCTCGATATTGGGCGTAGTTTTGTTGTCTCGCGCGCACCTAATTTATACGCGTCGAGTCCGGCGCGGGTCCTATGCGCTCGCGCATAAAGCGACGCGCAATTATCGCGCTGGCCTTTAATTAATAGCTTGACAATAAACTTGCTGATTTATTCTATTATTAGGCTTGTTATCATTGGTGTCACATAAATGCATCATTTTATGAAAATGCTGTTTTATCTTTTTAATTCGCACACCTTTTTTGTCAACCACCTTTCAATGTTTTATTTACTGTGTCATAGATAACCAGATGCCTATGTCGTGTCGAAATGTGAAATGGTCATGCCTGTGGTTAGGATGGAATTACAAATTAATTAGAGTTGCAATATATTTGACATACCTACCTATTTTTGCTACTATTTATTGACAGCAAATGTTTTTACCAAGCCGATGGCAAACAAGTGCACAAGTTAGCCCACTGTAGCACGCGGTTGCCATGAATTATCGACGTTTGCAAAGCCAGTGGTATCACATGCATACCTCTCGCACCTTAAAAATTTCAATGCAATGCTGTTTCTCCTTCCTTATTGTTTTTATACCTCAATATATTAAGCTAATTCCACATAATACGGGAGAAAATGTAATAAACTCAGTTTCTCAGCGCTCCAAACAGCTCACACAAACCGCAACTTAATACCCGACCAAAAACAAACATTCTCACGTAGAACAACTGTTACAAATACCTACCATTTAACGTTGATTTATCTCCAATCTAAAGGGTCCATTCAAGCCGACGCTGACCGCAGATGGTATCTACCTTTTATTCCCCGTCTGTGGCTCCCATAATCTGTCAAAACTGAACAATATTTTGTCTGGTGGAGCCTTTGTGAGATGCGCCCCCGACGTGAGGACGCGCGGAATGCTGGTTATGGTGTCGGCGCCTGTTTTCAACGGCGCTGTAATTATTATATGAAATACAAAAGTTAATGGTTACTGCTGATGGGAGATAGGTCGTGGTTGGATGTTAAAATAAATGTAGATTATGATATAATTTGAGTATTGCGCAAGTTGCAAATATTATCTGCGTGTGTAAAATTTAAAGATGTAAAGATCTGCTTAGACGGTTGACGGCTTAGTTACGGTTTGAAATAGTAATTATAATGTAAATGACCATGTTAGCTTAAAATCGTATAGCCTGATGCTGCTTATCCACTGAGTCGGCAGCGCTGTGTACTGTGCTTATATTCAAGGCAACCGCGCATAACCATTTTTACACAAATAATTTGTGTATTTACATACAAATTTAAACCATTTAGGGGTCGAAACTCTCGGTCCATGGGATCCCAGCGCACGCAAGGTTTTCGTAGAAATCGCGAAACGTCTGGTTGATGTTACTGGTGACCGAAGAGCTGGTGGCTTCCTCGCAAACGTATCAGCATTGCGGTACAACGAGAAAATGCCGCCAGCATCCTAGGTACAATGCGTCAAGGACCTATTTTAGACTTAAGGTAGCTAGAGATAGGTAGGTAAGTTAAGTTACACTTACTGTATATATTATTAAAATAAATGTTTTAATAATTTACGTAAACCTGAATTAAATGGAAAATCGTTTACAATTAAATTCAGTTTGGTGTACAAAAAAACGGCTTTACAAAAAAATCCTTAATTCCGATGGCGCTACAACCCTTTGTGGATCTTTGCCTCCTCCACTATCTTCCTTCAGGTGTCACGATCCCTGCCGACCCTCCTCCAGTTAGTATACTATTTAATCTTTCTGAGGTCATCCTCCACACAGTTTAACCATGCAAAACAACCGCAAAAGGCATGAATTTCACCACTATATTGTTTTAAAGAAATTGTATCTCATATTTTCCACAAAACATCAATGATTATTGTACTTCAGCACGATATAAATTAATTAATTGTATACTTTCTTCGGTTATACCTACTTTTTATAAAACGGATTAAATTATATTCATTTCGTATATTCATTACATTTCAATGTGAGCAATTTCCAACTCTGAAACTAGTAACTCAACAACGAGGATGTTAGCTTTCAATCACAGACTACAATGAGTTCTGGCGTTAGGAGAGTAAAACTACGGGTTATTGTTTTTAATATTTTTAATATACGGCCTCAGATGGCCGTTAATTCATTAACGTATATATTTCTGCATCGCAATTACGATCATGATACACGGTGGTAGGTGCTATAAAACCAGCCACTAGTGACTTGGAGTACGCAAAGTGGAGGGTTCTGCATTAAAAAATGTTGCAGAAGTCACATGACTATATGTGTGGTTGAATATTTTTTATATTCAAATGAACTTTAATTTATATTTTTATCAATAAAAAAATACACACAAAGGTCCCGACTTCCACCGGCTCGTACTCATGAGTTTTTCGTAACATACGTACAAAATACATTTGTATATTTGCCAGAAACTCACCAAAAGATCACGGCATTACAGTTTCTGGATTTTCCCCTATACTTGTGTAATCATTTATCTATAGCTTTTGATCCCCTTTCCGAAATGCAACATATTTTTATGTAAACTTATAGTTTTGACAGACTCACGGACGACGGACTATAATGGTTCGTATCATATTTTTTTGATATACGGAACCCTAAAAAATCATTAGTAACCGCATTATGCAGTGAGCACGCCAATAAGACGAGCCTTCAGTGCATTTTAAACGGCGTCGCAGTTATCATTTGAATCAATTATTTCTCCATCTACGTGCACATTGAAAAGCTTAAGCTTTTTGCTTTAATAGGAATGAACACTGAAGACTTACGACTGTAAGTCTTATGCTACTGTGATAAGGTATAATTTACAATTACGAAAGTAAGAAAATTGTTCGGCTTAACTTTTCAAATGTATTAAGTATAATATATTTTTATATTATAAAAATATGTTTAATCGAACGTGTACCGAAACATCTCGGAGCAGTTCAACCAGAGATGTTAACTATTTGAAATAAAAGCATTTCAAATGCAAATACAAAATATTTATTTTGTATTTGGTATTTTAAATACTTTTATCGGAAACCATTTTGTATTTTCTTTAAAATACTAAAAAGTTCATGTATTTTGTATTTTTTAAACTTATAAATACAAAATGCTTTTGTGCTATTTTTAACGTAAAACGGATTTCTACCGGATATACATCCTAGAATAGGGTGAAACGCTATGGTTCACATTAGTGGTACTGTACACTGTACTGAACACGTTATTGACGTCTAACTGCCACAAATTGTTCAAACAACGTCATTAAAGTTAAAGTTAAACTTAAGGGGTTGACAACAGCCAAGTCAGCGCACACTGTCTATGTCGGAGTTAACGAGGTAGCACTATCGAGGGCCTGGTTTTAGAAAAAAAAAACACTAAAACTATTTAAAAAAAAAAACATACAATCGTTTAATGATTTTTATTTTCTTTTAAGACGATTTTTTAAATTAAAAATTGGTCCATCTTCAGTATTTGAAATAAAAGAAACCATATTATATTTTAGATGTATTCAAATAAATAAATTTTAAAGAACATGACTTCGGTGTCTGCCTCTTTAGTAACTAATATCAAAAAAGGTTTTTGTTTTAATAAAAGTATTTTGAAAATACCACTTTTTCATTTTGTATTTCAAATACCTTTTTTAGAAACTATTTTGTATTTTTATTAAAAATAGGTAAAATACCAAAGTACTCGCATTTTTTATTTAAATACATTTATTTACAGGGATTGAATTTTTCAAAATCACTTCTTTTTACTTTTACACATATAAATGACACCAGGGATCTTAACATAACGTCTTAACGCGATTCAGTTTTAGATTTTAACTGTGCTCAGTTGATGTCCTAAACGGACTCGTACCGTCCCTAATGTGCAAATTTCAACTTACTAACTTCAAGGTTACGGCTCTGCTTTGATTAGTCAGTCAGTGAATGAATGAGTGAATCATCCAGGAGGATGCGTTGTCTCCTGAATGCTGTGTTACTACCTATTAAAAATAACATAAGTCTCCTTTCAGCAAAATATCTTATCTTTGATACTTAAGGTACTTTCCCTTCATGTCCCATAGTCTTGGGACGTCCTATATATACCACATTAAATAAGCGTAAAACTCATTTTATGTCAACAAAGTTGTTCAACTCGTAATAAAATTTAAAGAGTGCATCTGTTATAACTATAAGTCGGATCAAAAGTCTTAAGCGGCATTTCAAATTTTAAATATGTTACTCTATTGATTTCTGCGCCCTTAGTGATTGGTTATATCATTTTCAATTCGTATGTAAATATTTGAGGTTGACACTAACACTTTTTTTCTAAAGGTTATAGAATTATGTATATATGAAATGATGAATTGTCAACCTTTCATTCTTGTTAAAATGTGCTCGTTTGTATGGAATTTAAATTTATACGTAGTTTAATTCTAATTTTAATTTTGTGGATATTTTAATTTCCTTTTGACATGTTTTAGGCTAAGTTCTTTTGGAAATTATTATTATGAATTAATGAATTGAACTTTTAGTGTAGGTACGCTATCTTTCATGTAGGGGAGACCGGGATGGTTGACTAATTTTCAACTTAAACTTAAGTATAATCTTGTTCTAACTTCCAAATACATAATAGTCGCGCTATACAGATACTGACAGACAAAGCACAAGCTACATAATTTAAAGTATAACGTTAAAAGGACAGAAAGGGGATAAATGTTGTAACGATTTCTTCATAGATAAAGTTACGGGTGTAATAAATTATATATCTACACGAAATTACATTTTTTTTAAATAAAAAAATAAAATATTATGGGACAATCTTACACAAATCGACCTAGTCCCACGGTAAGCTCTAAGCTTGTGTTGTGGGTACTAGGCGACGATATATATAATAGATAGATACATATAAATACTTAAATACATAGAAAACATCCATAACTCAGGAACAAATATTCGTGATAAACACACAAATAATTGCCCTGACCAGGATTCGCACCCGGGACCTCCTGCTTCGTAGGCAGGGTCACTACCAACTAGGCTAGGAGGCCGTCAAAAGATAAACATTTTGAAGATGTTCTTAATTTTTAAATTTTATTAGGTAAGTACACTAGTGATACAGAAATAGTAAAAAAACTTTCAAGTTCGTTTTTATATTTTTAAATCACCGAATCATGAAAAAATCCTTGGACCCACGTATATTTTCAATAAAAATAGTACTGTAAAATTAAAAATAACACCCGATCATGTCGAGCACCTCCCACACACATCCTGCAGACAGGATGCGCGGATCCTTAATCGTCCTCATTACACAGCCCTAATTCGACACCGACGTACTAACAGCTACACTCAGAAGTGACCATTGATGACTTTTATCGCCTTTGCATTAAGGCCCATGAAGAGTCAGTCACAGGGTTGGCGACGTAGGTGTAACGTGCCATTTCCATCTCATTGAGCGTTGATTCTTTTGTCATTTATGATTATGAGAGTAAATGATTATGTGTAAAATTATTGAGTTTGGATAAGTACTGTGCGAGGCTTGAATGCGGAAGTGACCTGCATATTGAGTTCTGTTCGGAGTTCCCTTTTTTTAGAGAGTTCCAAAGGAAAAAAGCTGAAATGTTCTACTACAAACATTTTCAGTTAAGGTTGTCACTATAATGTGGATTTGAAAGTGCTTTTCTAGTATTCAACTAGACAGATATCTAATAACAGTAGGTACTCATTGTCATACGATCTTTAGACAGCAGTTTTATCTCGTAGTCCGATTTCGATATGGAATACTCGTTTTAGTCACCCGGGGTAGGGATGTGTTGGCAATTTTTTTTTCTAAATGAGTATACGTATACATTTTTAAGAGACAGAATACTATGACAAAAGTATTACCTAAGCATTTTATATAACCTTTTAAGTGCTCAACCATTCGTCACGTTCTTTATTCGGCGACTAAACCTTCCATCTCTCAATTGGTCCTTCGCCACAAAGGCGTATTTCAAACGACAACCAGCTAAAACCACAGACAACAATAAATTTCGCATTGACACACATCGCGCCGATCATAAATATCGCTCGTTTTGTTTCCTACCATTTTTATGTGAACAACATCAAAAAAATACTTCCCAAATACCTCTGGAAGAAAATAAATAAAGCAGTGTGGTAGTAAATGTCAATAATATGCAAAATAATGGATGTTAATCTGGACAGCCTTTGTGATTTGCGAGTCTGGGCTTCAAAGATTAGCCGCGTACAAGATGCCTTCTTAAGGCTCCACAACACACGGGGCGGTGTGACGTTGCGCACAGCAGCGGTCATAATAGTCCAGCCCCGCCTTAGCTTAACGTGTCAAAAGAAACGCGACTTGACATTATACTCGCGCCAATAGGCTAGATGACAAAAAAAACTAATTAGTCCGTCTGTTAGATTATTAAAAAATATTCGACACGTATTTTTTCTTTTGTTCGTCAAATGAAAAACGACGGAAATACAGCGCTTTAAAGTTTCGCGTCACGTCACACACAATTGAGTACGATTCTTACTCACACCTCTCACAAGTGACGTCACCAGCCCCCACCACGGAACTTTGACGCTCTTCATACCTATTCGTAAATTTTAGTTATCTTGAATAAGGAAAAAATACGTGTCTAATAATTTTTGATAATCTTTCTGACGCACTAACTAGAATAATAGTTTTTCAACCTAGTCATCATCCCTATTGCTCTGAGTTCTGCCTCACGTTATAGAATTTCTAGATCGATTTTATGTTTGACAAGCTTGAATTGACATGTTCCGTTTATGATAATGATCTGTTTATGATAAGTTTGGAAAGAGATGCACAGCGCGTATTAAATTGTCGGTTGACAAGCAAAACTCATTAATTACGATAAAATAATTGAACGCAAATAGATTTTGACTGTATGTTAAATCTTTAAAACTACGCAACGGATTTTGATGCGGTTTTTAATAGGTAGTGTGATTCAAGCGGAAGGTTTACAATATGTATAATAATAACCCGTGTGAAGCCGGGGCGGGTCGCTAGTTGTTTATAAATTGTTCTGAACATCTTGGTAGTCAATGCCATGAGGTCTAAACAATGCTATATATATTTTACTTTATAATAAGTATATATGGTTAAACAATTACAAGGAACATTTTTTGTCACAAAAGCCGTCGCAGCGCACAGCATAAATATGAACCGTGTGTTCTGCCCCTAAACGTTCCAGCTTATATTATGACTATAACTTTTCTGACTTACACATAATTTTGTTCTGTGTCACCGTGGAATCCTCGCCTGAGTTACAAAATAAATAAGATAGTGTGTTGTTTATTGTGTGGTATGTTCATCTTAAATGGTTTTCCTAATTAAAAATGTATGTAATTAAAATTGTTACCAAATTTTACTCCTAATTTAATAGTTTATTTTTGCAAACTAATCATTAATCATGATATATATGTATTTTATTTATTTCAAATAACTTGAATAAAACACAACAATAAACCTAAACTATATGTACAAACGTCCCCTATACCACTGCAGCACGTGTGACAGTTGCACCCCTAAAGTGAACGCATTCAGAGCGATAACAACGTAACCATCAACTTGACAAGCTAAGTTTCAAATGTAGGAAAAGTAAACCTTCTGTACTTTATTAAATAATATTTAAAACGGGTCACTCACGTAATTTATTCGATTTTCGCTGGACATGTTTCGTTCTTCACGAAGAACGTCATCCTGGTGAGGTGTTTGCTCCTGATGACGTTCTTCGTAAAGAACGAAACATGTAGAGCGAAAATCGACTAAATTACCCGAGTGACCCGTTTTAAATATTATTTAATATGTTCGAGTTTCACGAGAGTTTTATAGTTAAAACTTCTGTACTTTAGTACTATTTTCAGTTTCACGCGAATAAGCCGCGTTTTGGTTTTATAATTATTATACTCTTTATGAGTACGATAAGACGTGTGAATGGGAACGTGTAATATTATTGTATTTAAACCACATCATCTAAAGAATTGAAATAGTCAATATGACGAAACGTAATACAAAATGATGTACTTATAGTTTTCTTGAAATTTTCTTCATTATGAAGTTTCAATTAAGTATTTAGTCATTTAAACACTCAAGTAAAATTCATTCAAATGCAAATATTATTACATTACATAATGTTTAATTTTATTTTTCATCTTTAGGTCCTACGATTAACCAGTTTTTATCTTATATTAAGCAATTTCTGTAGCGGCAATACATATGTTTAATAACATGTTTTCCGACTATCACTAATAAAATAATTAATATCATTTTATAGTTAAAGGGTTGGCACTCTTTGGGTAACAATGAAAAGTGTATTTTATATTAAACAATAAATATCAATTAGGTATTTAGTTCAATCCATTTATAGCTATTCCGCTTATTTGAACCATCCGCTTAGTAAGCCTTAGTACGAAGTTTGTTTATCGTTCAAAATAGCTGCACAAGCACTCTAACGCCTTGACAATAGAGGCGTGTTCAGATATTTGTGAACACGTCGGACGCTCCGATATATCTGATGGCGACTGTACCTGTACTGTGCCTTTTAAGCCTATTTCTTCGGAATTATGTTCGGTTATAGTGAACTTTCGGTTACAAACGAAATATACTTACCGAATTTTATAATACTACAATAAAATAGGGCCCTATACTATTTTTACTACTGAAATAGTATTCAAAAAATATATTATGTTTAATTTTTATTTTAAACACCTTAAATAAAACATGAAAGCAGAGCTTTATAAAGAGTTCTGTACATGGCCAGTTTTAAAAACCCGCAGGTTTTGTTCAAGGCATACGTATGGCAATCGCTTCTTTAGGTTTTTGATTTTAGACAGGCACCTCAAATTAATTGAGAGATTTTGATATGAAAACCAATCTTCGTACTGTAAACACATCATACTTGCCAAAGTGGACCCCAGGTTCCCTGAGCCGGGCATAAGCCGGGAAAGCGCTAGCAAGAAGAAGTTTGTAAATTCTTCCTGCAGTCAAAATGTTAAACAGTTTTCCAGGGCTTCTCCTTGTAATGTAATTTTTTTCGCCTGTAATGTAATGTAAGATTGATACTTGGATAAATAATTAAATAGGGCGCAGCATCCAATGCAGTGAGCGTTTACACCATCCATCATACCACTTTCCTAATGTGACAGATCGGGGTGTAACGATGACATTACCCGAGGTCGCAGACGGCACCCACGCGCGACCCGATGACATTGTTATTATTGATATTGCTCGTTACATCGCGAATACGCCAATTATTCCCTACACACTTTCACATTTGGCTGATTAGCTTTCGAAGGTAATCCGGTCAACGACCTATCTGCCTAGATTCGCAAGGACAGGGTGACGTATTAATTGTCAACATCATTTGTAATTGTTTATTTGATTTGATATATGTTTGAATATCATTAGGTTTCTCTTTCATTATTGTTGGCTAATTTAGGATGTGAGAAGTTTTTGAGATCCTACGATCGTAATTTCTCAAAACAATTCCTTGTTTGGACTTGAAACGCCATAACGCTTAAATCAAACTTGCGCGTAACAGGTTTATTACACACAGTCTGTAAATCCTTAATTACGACCTAGGACTGTACGTAGGCGACGCGAACGGTAAATAGAAATTACCGCCCGTTTCGCCCGCTTACTTGAAAACGTCATTCAGATTTCACACAAAACAAGTGTGATGAAAAACATTGTGTGTGCCAGGGGCGGTACAGCAATTACGAACTCGTGACTAAAATGATCGTACCTACCTAATTTCGTTTTACCCCCCAAGGGCGGTGTACTATTACTTTTTAACGCCCAATTTACTATTACTTTTTAAACAAAATACATATTTAACTGTTTTTAAAGCTTTAAGGCATGGCTTTAATTGGTTATTATGTAGATGCCCATTTATTTGTAACTCAATTCAAATTCCAAAAGGTGGTGTCAACTGCAATCTGCGGTGATGGCAACTTGTTTTTATTTTTATAAACGTGTACTCTATGAAATTAAGCTTAACAACCAAAGCCGGTCATATAACGAGTAGGTATATTGTTCTGCAAATTTGCACAACCGAAAGAGTTTATTTCGTACACACGTAATTGTAGAAATATATCTGCAAATCAAACAATGTGTAAGAAAAAAAAGTTCATCCGTAAATGGGCGGAATTAAATGCATATTGAACATTAAGTTCGATACGGGTTTCATGTTAACTTAACAAGGCGGCTTTAACATAAAAACGGCATAAAATCCCATAATCGTTAGGTGTTTTATAATTGACTAAACCAATTTGGGTCTGAACAAACATTCGGTTCACACATTTAAAGGGAAACACGGATGTGCTTAAATTAGTCATCCAACTAATTGAAACGAAATTGCTTTAATTTAGCAACATTGAAATTTTAAGACCGTATAGTATTTCGATCATTAGTATCTCCATACAAGTCTGCACGCCTTTGTTCTCATAAACCTTTCGAATTTATTTTTGTAGGTTAAATAAACCTACTAATTAAATAGCTTTCACTTGGTAAACGTTGTCGCCAATGATCTCACTGGACCTAATTAGAGTTAGTCTGGCTTACATTACAATATTGTTTGATCTGTAGCAGTAACAGTACTTAGGTCATTTAATCAACCGGACTGGCATTGTCTGCCATTTTTTTTTTACAAAAATGTTTGGCGATTTTTGCAAAAGTGTTTGGCTATTCGTACGTAACGTACAAATAATCTTGGTCTGAAATAAATGCATTTTATTTTATTTTTATTTAAATAAATGTCAGATATGTCAGTCCATACATTGAACATGATCGTTGGTTTGATCATTCATAATTTCATAATGCTTTTGGGCGTTTTTTTATTTGTTGTAGACAAATATTTTTTTTGCATAATTGTAATTTTTTATATGTTTTGTATGTTGTTTTGTTTGTAATCTCTTTCTCTGCTCTCTCTTTCAATGCTAGTAGGAGAAAAAAAAATTGTCGCAAGTTTTTATCATAGTGTTAGTATGGCAGTAGCAATAGATAATTAAAGTTAAGTACGAGTAACTTTTAAAAAAGGGTGGAAATCTTAGGACACTTTTTTTCTCCTACTAGGGTTGAAAGAGCTCGCAATTCTGAGTAGAAAACATACTGGAGAATACAAAATACAAAATTTATTCACTTTGAATATGATTAATTAACACAAGTGCTCGCGGGACATGTCGTTGAGTTCGGATACATTTCCAATTTAGTAAAAAAATATTTTTTCTTAAACAAAAAATAAAACCGCCCTTTCGGCAGAGGCACCTGTCAATTGCTAGTCTTATTGGTTATATGGTCTAAGACAGTACCTATCCTAATCAGCGAAATTATTAATTTAAAGCTGCTGTAGCTGTCTGTAGCTATTATAAATAACGTTCTTCCCCAGTAGGATCGTGGGTTGGAGATTCATTTTGATTCATCCAGTTGTAGGGAAAGGGTTGAAGCATTACCAGTTCATCCCTACTTCGACGCAAAGATACCCCTGGCGTGCTAGCCGGAGGAGCCAGGAGAGAACCGTGGTTATGTTCGCGATCCTATGATGCTCCCTAAAACGGCAGAGTTAACGCCGCAGAGAGTATAGTCGGCTGTCTACTTCTCGTCTATCTATTTTTTTTAAGTTTGTTTTTTTTTAATACCTAATGAAATTTGTATGCAACTTTTCCGACGCGAAATCGAGACTGCCTACTCAATCAGCCGAAAAAAATTACGCCGTAAAAGTGCAGCATTTACGACTCTTTTTCATAATCATAAGGTCTTGTTTAAAACGTAACTTTCGTTAAGTGCCAAACAGCCTAATATAAACTTATAAACTGTATGAATTTGACACTTAATGCTTACTTCACTAAGCTCTTTTTCGTACGAAATATTTAACTTTTGTATCGTTATCAATGCAAGTTCTGACCTACATTTTTTGACGTTTTTGTTCTGCTTTGTGTGTCTATTTCTTTTAATAAGTTAATAGTCTACAATCAATAGGACCATACTGTTTACCTACTTAAATAAATGAAGGGTTAAATCCACTCCCCTTTGCAAGATCAAAAGAAAAAAAAGGTCGCTGCCAAGCCGGATCAAACGCCGCCCTTAATCCATTATCTCTGCCCTTCGACCCGTTAACTTTACCGTTAATGATCCGAACCCGCAGTAACGGTCACGCCTTTTGGGGGACAATTAAAAAATGACGCACACTAAACCATTCAGCGAACCGATACATCGGAATACGGCACACTCGGGCAGGGTCATCTCGATTTACGATTCGCAACCCCATTACACGATTCACTAAAGCTCTGACCCTCTTTCTTTGTGCTCTTGGTACCACATTCATCTTATTCATACCAGCCAATTTGTTAAAAAAATCCAATTATTGTTCTCGAAATGATGCGTTAGCGAGACAATTTGCATCTGAGTAGCGCGTTCGCAATAAATCTGTTCATCCCGTTACATCGGTTGCATCATCCTTCTAATCGGAAATTCTGAACGCGTTACCTTAAATTTAAAACCGCTCACCAATGAATCACGGCCAAAACAAGGTATCGATAATCGAACTTTTTTCATGTGCCCCTGTACAAAGAAAGCACTTTTACTTTTTGCTTTCGTTTTTCTCACGGTCCGGAATCGCTTGACTCACCTCTTTCGCTCGAATTGCATCGTGTGCTCGGCCCCTTAATTATGACGTCATAACCGCAGCTTGCATCCCGAGTTCCTTTTTCAAAATTCTTTTTATTTATAAACTGACAGAGCTCGTATTATCTCAAAGCAATCTTTTACACTGCCAGTTAGCTTAAAATAAGACATGGATATTTAGCTTTTGTGTTTGTTTATTGTTTTGCTTGATTAAATTTATGCGGCTCAGCTTAAAACTTTAGCGCTAACGAGATGGTCTCGATACAAGTAAAAGGCTTAAAGACTGTGACATAAATTATTAAGCAGATTTTACTGCAGTTTAGTTGAACAGGCTGCAAATGCTGTTTATATGAGCGGATTTTCACGTTTCCGCGTTTTGCTATTAACCAGCAAATTACCTACAAGCTTATGAAAGGCTAGGATTAAAATATTAAGTCTTCAGCGGTCTAAATGTGGCGTTCTGTGACATTTTGTCGTTCCTTTTCACACGCGACAATGGCGCTCGGGCAACGCGGAGCAGCAGCCTGCCATTGTGACTCCTGGCGCAGTGTCGTAAAATGGATATAAATAAGTATAACTGTCTGATGCAGTGCGAAGAAAGTGCAATCTCCGCTGCCTCGTAAACCGCAGCACAACTCAATGAACATAATTTCAATAAGTAGTAGCTGCATATTGTGTTGGCCGGACATATTTCTCCTTTAGTCATTTTGGAGCACGACTTTTCATTTGCTCCTTGTCCCATTGTACTTTTGAATGCTATTCTGTTCAGTAAATGAGCATCATTAAATACCCCTTTTTCGTGTATACATAGCCACCGTGCGAATGGTTGTATATTGTATATTTTCATTGTAAGAAGCTTTTCAAATGCTAAAATTGGGATTAAGTTTAAGTGACATTGGGCAAGACTAAGGAATGCAATCCCCCACGAGAAACGTAATCCCGGCCCTCGGCTCAATTTGCGGGATCCCGCAAGTTAGTAGGTACTTTTACAAAATATGTGTAGTTATGTTTATTATGAATTAAGTTTAAATTTTAAGGTTTAAAAAAATAAAAGTATTACATACCAATATTGTGCTAATAAACAATAATTTTATACATACTATTATTTTTATTTTATTACAACCTGTACATACCGTATTTGATTTAATACTATACATAAACCAGAGAATATTTCTCTATAAAATTAATGTAAATTTGCCCATGCGTTGTGTAGAGGCCCCTTCAGCCGTTACAAAAGCCGGCTCCCCAGATTTCACAATCGTGAGTTATGGCCCTAAGTCGCATGATACGTCCTGAGTAATAGACTGGTTCCATTCAGCTTCTTAGATGGCTTGTTTGTGAGCTGACCTGACACGTGGGCGATTATTTTGTATGTCAGTTGCCAACGTTGAAACATTAAACAGTAAAGATAGACCTTTAGCCTAGTGACGTGTCTTGTTTTTTTCATAAAATGTATAAACATGATGAAGACGGTAAAAACATAAGTTTAAAATCGTTGAGTTGGCAGAAACACGCTGTAGCTTTTAGAGGACTGAGACATACATCATACTTGAGAAATTTCGACCGCTGCTACCGTGCCACGTGTGCGCCATTTTTGGCGTCTGCCGTAAATGCCGAAGACACAGGCTGAAATCCTGGACACTGGAGAGGAGAGGCTTTGGTAACTTTTTCTTTAGTATATGATATTTCAATTCATATTTTCTATATATTTATTTAAACATTATTGTACAAAACACAAAAAATACAAAAGGTGGACTTAGGCCTAGTGGCATTATCTACCAGTTAACCATAGGGCGAAACAAAGACACGAATATAATGTATAGTAGTGTGACAAACACGGATCATAATCAAGATATCTTCTGAGGTTGGATGTCAGCAGGGTGACCCTCTCGGCCCTGCAATTTTTAGTTTGGCTATAAATCCAATCATCCAAAAATTTAAATCAAAATTCAATATATGGTACCTAGATGACGGGACCCTAGGAGGTGACGTGAATACTGTGCTCTCTGACTTGTCTCTTATTAAGAGTAGTTTCAAAAATATTAGTTTAGAACTGAATTTCACAAAATGCAAACTCTTCGTTCAAAATTCATTTTGTATTTTTGCCGATTAAAAACACAAATTTGACGATCTGGCTCCTAATATCAAGTTAGTAGACAAACGTTATCTTTGCCTCTTGGGCTCCCCTATATGTGAAGAATCTTTTCCTGACTATATTTCTAACTCGTTATCAAAATTCAAAAGTCACACGAATCGTTTACTCGAAATTAGCCCTCATTATGCTCTTGTGAATCTTAAATTCTGCCTTTTCGTCTCCAAATTCGCGTATGTGCTCCAATGCTGACCCCTAAATTTACTATCATCTAATAGAGGATTTGATAAAAACTAGTTTAGAGACGGTTCATAACATTAGGCTGAATGAGCCTTCCTGGTCTCTGGTGTCCCTCCTTATTCGGTTGGGGGTTTAGGAATTCGCAAAATTTCCAGTGGCTTCCCCAGCCTTTTTAACATCCACTCATAGCACAGCCGGTCTCATAAGAAATATTTTAAGGGCTTTGCCCCCAAACTGTGAGATCGCAAGCTTTGAGGAAGCTAAATATGCTTTTAAAATTGCCTGCCCGGGCAAAGACTTTCCAGACAACCCAAAATCACAAAGGAGTTGGGATAATTTTTACTGCCATTTTACTTACAATACTCTTCTAAATAACTCTACAGGTCCAGATCACGCGAGGCTTTTGGCGGTCGGATCCCGGGAAGCTGATTACTGGCTTCATGCCCATCCTTCGCCTAGTGCTGGTACTTTCTTGGATCCGGCCTCCCTTAGACTGGCGACTGGTTTGCGACTGGGGGTTTCGGTGTGTGCGCCACACTAATGTCCTTGTGGCATAGACGTGGACTGGCTGGGACACCATGGATTGTGTTGTAAAAAAATTGCAGGCCGTTTTTCAAGACATGCGTCTCTTAATGACATAATCCGTCGGTCTCTTGCCACTATCAACGTGTCTGCGTCAACGTCTCTGCTTGAGCCGACTGACATTTTCAGGGATGATGGCAAGAGATGGCGAGTCGTTGGTTCCTTGGAGTTTGGGACGGATGCTAGTGTGGGATGCTACCTGCGTAGACACGCTGGCACCGTCCCATCTCCAACGAACTAATGTAAAAGCGGGCGGAGCGGCTGAAAGCGCCGACATTTAAAAAACGTAATAAAATAAATATAAGAGCCTGGGCAGAGAGTACCTTGTTGTACCATTCGGGGTCGAAACTCTTGGTCCATGGGGTCCCAGCGCACGTAAAATTTTCGTAGAAATCGCGAAACGCCTGGTTGATGTTTCTGGTGACCGAAGAGCTGGTACAACGAGGAAATGCCGCCAGCATCCTAGGTACAATGCCGCCAGCATCATAGGTACAATTCCGCAAGGACCTATTTTAGATTTAAGGTAGGTAGGTAGCTAGGTAAGTAACACTTACTGTATACGTATATATTTTAGTACACAGTATAAATGTTTTTAGTACATATATCAAAATCATAATTTACAAAAATGACATGTTCTCAGTTTAATTTCATACTCGTAAACTTTTCTGTGCAAACGCGCGCTATCACACTTGGAGTTGCAGTGAGTATTCAATTCCTTTTCGGTTACAGATTAGATCTTGATAGCCATTTCTGGAAATGATTTGTAGATACCGCAAAGAAAAAAATAACAGTCTCACATGTAAAAAGGTCCCGATAAGAAGCTTTTTAAGTCAAGGAGACATTTATTTATTTTAACTTTACTTAATGGCTTTAGGCATTCTCTACCAGTCAACCAATAAGCCAGGCTTATCTTCAAATGGCACAGAATAGGAATGACTGGAGTAACGTTGTGGGCTACAGACAATAAACCGTCAATGTTTGTCACGCGTGTCACGACCCTCAGCAATGAGGAAACGCCTGACAAAAATGACCATCAACCCCGTAACTGCGTTTGACATTCGCATTAGTCAGAATTATGAACATACTAGATGGTGCCCGCGAATTCGTGTGCGCAATATCTTTATAAATTGTAGCCTGTAATGTTATTCTGATGTACACGTATAAGCTATATTATTGTGAAGTTTCAATAAAATCTATTCAGTAGTGTTTACGTGAAAGAGTAACAAACATCCATGCTTACAAACTTTCGCGTTTATAATATTAGTAGGATGTATATTATATATATAGTAGGATTTACATGCTGAAGTAAGTAAGTAAGTAAGTAAGTCAAGCGCCATTAGTATGAGTTTGTATTGCGCGGAACCAGTATTAGAATTGATATTTTTTCATTCATTTTCATGACAAAAGAGGTACATCCGTAAAAAAGAGGTAAATTATAGGGGTAATGTGTTTTTGTGTGATAATATTTGATAAAACAGTTCAATAGTAAGTCATGCTATTTTGCAAAGAAATATACTTTTTTATTAGTTTAATCTGAGCAATATAAACATCGTGGAAAGTATATGATAATTCGGCACTAAATATTTCACATTCTAACTGAAAATATTTTTTTAGATATTATTTATTAAATTTAAGTTTTGTCCTTATTTCTATAAGTAATAAAAACTTGTTACTGTTTTCTTAGTTATTAATATTATTAATAGTTTGTAGTCCAACAACAATATTTTTGAAAAATGTAAACGTTTTTGTATAAATATATGCCGCATGTACCTCTAAATGTACTGTAATTTACGACCGGGTTATTTTACACTTTTTATTTAAAGCTTATGTTAGAGCTAAGATAATAATTCATCGGTATTTAATATATTTCAGAAAATTGCATATTTTTGAAATATACACTACATTCATTAAAAACCAATAAGAAATGTACTGAAAATGACATTTTTTTATACTACGACGGTGACAAACAAGCATACGGCCCGCCTGATGGTAAGCGGTCACCGTAGCCTATGAACGCCTGCCACTCCAGGGGCGTTGCCGACCCGTTAAAAACTTTAACACTCCTTTTAACCTCTTTAACCTCTTTTCGTAAGACCCATGGTCCACTAGCGCTCCTAGCGGCGAATTCACTCATTGTCTCAGTATCCTTGTGGAAACAGCGTTCCCATGTTCTAGCAGAATTGCTTATGGGCATTTTTATTTAAGAGATTTTTAACAAAAAGTTAAAACGGGAAGTCCACACACTTTTTCAATGGATAAAATTAAAAATGCTACAAACCGGTCATTCGACCAGTGTCAACAAAGAATAAACAATTATCCATTTTGTTACGATTTCTTATTAACATTAGGCATTAAAAAAGTGCGCAACCAAACGGACTATTAGGTATATTTTTTCTTAACATTTTTATAATTGAGTACAACATAAAATGGGAATGCCCTAATTCGGCATTTAAATGTGCTTGCAATCCATATCCAACGCCATCCACTAGTATTTATATCTGCTTCAGATCGAATCTAGAGCAGTGTAAATTTAATTTTACAGCGTATAATGTTACATATAGTACAGTTGACACCAGAGATATGTTTGCACTTTTGCACTTACCCTTTACTGCATGAATGATTGAGGATCGATATAAAAAATATTTTGTAAAATGTTATATTTATTTTATTCTATTAACATCTTTATGTGATCTTGGATTTTTAAGATTAAAAATAAAGAAATTACAGAAGGATGCCATAAATGGCTTTGTATCATACGCATTATAGTGAAAAAATGTGACTTCAATGACATAGGAAGCCAAAAGGCCTTGTTTGGGTTCCTGCCTACCCATAAACACGATCAAATAAATAAATAATAAATAAATATTATAGGACATTCTTATTTTTTTGGATGTTCTCACTACCTACTCGTACCTATTTATCGTTGTTTTTTAGTAGACAAGTTTATAATTTTCCTCCTTATCGAAGCGAGCAAACACAACCAACTAAGCCTCAACATTTCTATAAGAAATCGCTTCTTCATCAAAATTAAAAAATATGTTCCGATTCACGAAGTGGCTTTTTAAACAAAGCATTGTTTTTTTTGAGATTACATTTAAGGATTACCATTTAAAAGCAATACATTTTGGTTGTCAAACATGGGTTCGTATGCGGTAAGGGGTCTAAAGTGTAAACATACCTTTGGCGTTGACTGTACTGTCGCACCAAAAGTTGAAACCTTTTGTAATTCACATAAGGACTGTAAGCACTTTCCGCGAGAATAGAAGAATTACAATTTGTACTTCCCTCTCTATCGCACCTGCTTATTCGAGCGAAAGAGGCGCAGATATTAGATTTCGATTTAAATTTTTGATAGACCCTAAGAATTCGCGCCGCCGCGAAGTTGTCCCTTTATAAACACAGATTTTGTTACCCGCTGTAAAAGTTTATACCTTTATGAGATTTTATTATTTTATAAGTTGAAAGGTAGGTCTTTGTGCTTTTTGTTCACAGTGATAGTGGTGGTCCTTCAGGTTGGTTCTTCTTTGGACCTACGCCATTACACAGACATACATTTTCACTTAAAGTCATCAATAAGGAGAAGTCCTCCCGCACTCGTGTGAATAAGAAATAGTTTACACTGTTGGAAAAGAAGAACAAGGCACACAAGGCGTCTCGTAAAACTCAGTGTGGCACTGGGCGTCTAGTTAAGCCTGGCCTACCTTAGCGATTGCGACACCAAGTACAGCGCTCTCCCTTACTTTGCCGTATCCGATGAGGTGGTAAAGTAGGTCCGTCAGAAGACTAACTTCAACCTCAGGGTGTAACATCTGCGGTCGTGTCACTACGTGCACTTGAGCTCGTTTGTGGTGCGCGTGCTGTAGGCGCTGATGGAGGCCATCGCAAGCGCAGACTTCTGGCTGAAGAGTGCCATGTTTCGGTGGCTCCGGGGCAACCAACCAAATCCTACGGCTGCTCAGACGACGCAACGAAGCCACGTAGTTTTGTCGCCCAAATTAAATAATAAATAGTGCTCAAAAATGTATGACGGATGTCACACTAGATGCGATTTGCACCGCACTCCGGTTTCTGAGTGACATAACGCTACGCGCGTTGTATAGCGCTGTCTGCCTTGCACGCAGGCGTGCGTTGCGAATCGCATCCAGTATGACATCCGCCTAATGAAAATACTTAGTACTGATTTTAAATAATAAGTTTTAAATCTATGATTTTACTACCACCAATAGGATACTTATCGTCTCTTGTCTACCGTATTCTTATCGATCGTCTTTTTGCAAGCTGGTGGTAGTTTTATGAAACAATACAATAGTTTTGCTATATATGTACTATAGCGTTCAGAATTGCATGGGCAATTTATAAATGAATTGATTCAAAAACTGCCCATGCAATTCTGAACGCGTGTGTAAATATATCGCACACTTTAAAAAGTACAGTCTAGCGAGTATCAAGAGGAGTAAACCGCCGTAACACGTCGGTCGCTATCGCTAGTTTTAATGGTCCCATCCCATATTCCGCAACAAAAGCGATACGTATCGCGTGATATTGTAGCAAGCTGACGAGAATTTGAAGATTGCTTATTTCCTGCCTAAATTGGTATTCAATATTTGCTTGTTTACTTGATTCAGCTTGTATAGATACGTGCCACTGCAAGACACACACCTCCGCGCATTGACGAAAACAAATGAAAAAATTAAAATTAGCAAGCAAAAGTACGGCGGTCGGTGAGCAACATCTGTGTCTAACAAATTTACCACGACACTCTGTAAAAATTTTAACGACTAAGAAGAATGCAGTCGTGTGACTTGTGTGCGGCCAAAAGTACCAAGTGGAAGAAACCGCCGTTACACGTCGGTCGCCTGTTTTAATGGTTCATGCTCCGCAATAAAAGCGATACGTATCGCGTATATTGTAGCAAAGCGGTGAGTAATCGAACGTTCTTTATTACGCGTCGAAATAGGTATTCCATTTTTACCGTGGCTAAACCGTGGTTAAACGTACATTGCTATACTACATACGTATATACTCACACCTGTATACCCAAAAGGAGTAGAGGCAGAGTGTGCTCAAACTTCAGTGCCACTTTAAAAAAAAACCGGCCAAGAGCATGTCGGGCCACGCTCAGTGTAGGGTTCCGTAGTTAACCGTACGTCATAATTAGCGAACCTAGAAGGGGTTTTAGTAGGTACCATGACCACTACCATAATGCAGTATTTTCGCAGCACTACGACACATACAGGGTGTAACAAAAGTGTTTCTAGCAAGTCCTTTTTCAAATACCTATCCATCTAATACGTGATAGGAGGTACCATGGTAGCCGTTCTTATACTTTCATTGGGACTTGAAACGGTCTTTATTATTACTTTATTGAAGCAATTTTAATTCCATTGATATATCCTAAAATAGAGAGGTCTCAAGCTTAAATCGAAATTATACGGTAATAGTGGTCGAGATTGAGACAGAGTGGCATTGATATTAAAAACACAAAAGAACATTAATCATCTTATCAACACAATTTAAATACGTATTCCAAAAACTTGTAGCGTCATCCTATAAATGTGACAGGTCGACACAGCTACGTTTTATCGCATATTCGCAACCATAAATCATAGCTTATTTACATACTCACAAAATACAAGCCACAACATGTATTCCCAAGGTAGTAAACAAAGGGTTACGGCGCGTATCGCCACACGTGGATCTCGTGAACTATGGTGTATGCGACGCTGCATTATCTAGACATGCTGCATTTTTAATGAAGCGAGAGATATGTACAAATGCCGTAGAGGTAGGTTCCTTAAAGTCACTGAGCTGATACACGGTGTAACAAGGGCCAACCATGATTAGCCAACTAACTCGGAGTTAACTGTATATTCCATACTTAAAAAAAAAAATCTGGATTAGTTGGCGAACCTCTGTTGGTTCAAGTAGCGCTTAATAGGGTAACGCTTAAAGTTTTTCGAATACGGACATGTTTAAATTGTATCACTTAATTAGATAATTTAATCACAAGAAAAGAAAAGTTGATAAAAAAAATGTATGGAGATTAAGTGTATAAAAGCTAATTATTTTACACCATGTATACACGTGACATAAATTAAACCTATTATATAATTTTATATTCAAAGAAGGAGTAGGTTATATTAAAATCTGACCGATAAATAAATCAATTCAAATCTAAACTTATTGAACAGCCAATGACAAATAGCAACTAGACACGACAGACAAATTAACTTGTTTTAATTAAAATATTCAATTACCGTCTTATTCATTTCTATAATTTATTATCCTTATACATTTTAAAAACCAATCTCATCTGTAATAGAGAAAGTTGTGTATTTTTTAATATTTTCTTCGGTTACTGATTAGTACAGTCGCCAGCAGATATATAACAGCGACCAAGGTGCTCAAATATATGAACAAACACTCTGTTGCCTTGACAATTAGCTGGCCATATACGTTCGGGAATATCTGCCGGATCTATCAATAAATGTATGGGAATTTTTCTGGCGCTTGCCCGGCGGACATACTCGTATCGGATTGCCCGAACGTATATCGCCGGCTATATATCTGAACACTTTGAAAAGTCGCATATATTTACAACTTAAGTACTATCGCGTTCAAAATTGCATGGGCAGTTTATGAATAGATGAATTCAATAATTGCTCATGCACTTTTGAATGCGTGTGTAATACGTAGCACTCCCAGTGACAGGGTAAAGTAAAGAAGAAAGGTTTGTTTTGGAGAAGAATATCAATCTACTTCTACTTTATCATGTCATATAATAATAATAATAAAGGCGTAGGGATGTGACGACCCCATCGCCCACTGGTTTCGACCGGTGAAATCAGTCAACGCAGGGCAGCTTGTGGCGAGCTGTTGGGGAATAGCGACCCCACGTACCTGAGCGCTCCTGGGGGACTCCGTCGTCCGACCAAGTCCTACGCCTCTGGCTTGCCTTAACCGGCCGTCCAGAGTGGGGTCGCGAGAGCTGTGTTCTCGAGGGTAGATGTGGAAACCTAAGTGGCGAGTTGGCTATATGTTTAAAGTCCAGTGACACCTCTCTACCCTCAGCCCCCATACTGCCGTCCTATCGCTAAAACCGCTCTAAGCTGCATATTAGCAGTTTTCATTTGGACGAAGATTCTAAAAGAGAAAACAAATCCCCATCGACTGGTCTTGGAATTATATTTTTATCACTTGTAGTTACCGAGATACAGACTCGACTTTACACGTTAAGTGCACAATATTGTGATACTTCTCAAAACTATAAAATCGTTAACCCACATTACTCAACTATAAGCAATGTAAAAACGCTTAATTGTTGTTTATGTTGATAAATCTTTTATACGATACATACCTAAAACATCGTTACTTGACAAAAACTTTATAAATTCCCATTTATGCCATTTAACCCTATTATTACGTTTTATTTCGCAATGTCTTTTTTTTCATATGCTACACTAAAACACAGTTCCTACGCTTTAACATGGCTAAAAACATTTAACCGTGTATTTGAAAGACTTGTAGTATAATCCCTGTAACAAATACAACGCAAAAGCTTAGTTAACGCGCTTAACGGTGAATATGTTTGTACAAAAATATAATAATACAACACTTAAATACGGTCAACTGGCAATACTACGCTAAAATCCCACTAAGTGCGAAACATATCCCCTCTTATTTTATTACATAATGGAGTCAGTCGGCCGTGCGGCGCGTGCGCATAAGGTTGCGTGCTGTTTTAGTGAGTGATGCCTGCAAACTTTTCGTTAAAAATATGTCCGGTAACCAAAGGTAAGTGTTGAGTACGTCATTCTATTGATGTTTTCTGCCTGCTACATTTAGGTTTAGCTTGAGTATTTTAAAAAAGATGTGTATTAAGAACAATTTAGCTTTATAAAGCTATAAAGTTAGTTATCTATTTTCAATCATTAACAAACAAAGTTAAAACACAGTCAGTAAAAACGGTGTATATCTTATTTTTATGGGTATTCTCACTTTCTCTCATAACATACATTTTTTTTAAATCAATTGTTGTGTATTAACTAAGTACTCGTGTAATCTGATCAGTATTTTTTTATCGTTGTTTTATATAATTTAGGTGTAGTTGTCAAAATGTTACAGAAGCATTTAAATTAAATATGGAAACATTCTAGATTTATTTTAAAATGTTGTACTTTTGTAGTTCCTAAAATTTGTTATAATATCGTATATATTCTTAGAAAGGAATACATTTACAAACAATAAATAATGATTGTTATTTCTTCCAGGTGTTTTACGAGAATACAGACTATGATAGAAATCTGGCAGAAAAACGAAGAACTAGCTCAAATTAGTCTACCGCCTTTACACAGCATAAAAGAAGAAACTCTCAATTGCATGAAGGTATGTCGGTTCTTGATACGCAGCAAGAAGCCCATGCAGCATCGGACAAGCAGTAAATTAAACAAATCTTTACCGAATCTACCCACATCAAAGTATTTTGAGTTCTTTTTCGAACCTGATGAACATATTACGATTTTGGGACGTGCTCCTATGACAGAATCTCATCAACATTGGATACAAGTTGATAGATACAAATTGACTAAACAGTCCCGCTAAGCGATTATGCTTTCAATCGTACGTCGAATGTATCTCAACTTCGGATGATTCGGACAAACAAAATTGTATAGCCTGTAAAAAACACAAAATGGATAGAAACAAAAAATATGGTTTTAGCAGGACCAGTCCATTTAAACTTTTTAGATTCAGAAGTTTTAAATCCAAAAACAGAAGACAGATCTACAGACGTACTATCAACTAATAACATTTTAAGTAATACTCCACCAACCGTCGTTACAGGATGCGAAATAGCTTCTGGTCAAGACAATATTGTATCTTTATCGCATAGCGCCGATTCTGCTGAAAACCAAACGCCCAATATTTCTGGCCAGGGTAATATTCTACGTTCGCATAGCGCCAACTCTGATGAAATCCAAGCCCCTAATGCTTCTGGTCAGGATAATATTCTATACTCAAATAGCGCTGACTCTGCTGAAAACTAACCGCTGAATGCTTCTGATAAGGCAAAATTCTAACTTCGCATAGCGCTGACTCTGCTGAAAACCAACCGCCCAATGCTTCTGATCAGGGCAAAACTCTATCTTCGCATAGTGACGACTCTGCTGAAAACCAAATGCCCAATGCTTCTGGTCAGGCTATATAAGGTTGTAATAAAAATATAAGCATTTAGTTCATTTGTAGGTACTTACTAAAAGTATTTTAGATTGTAAGAAATATCTTATTATTATAATTATGTTCATAATAATTATTCAAAATAATTAGGGATCAAAGACGAAATTGTAAAATAGTCATAAAAAGTTGAAGTTGAAGGACTGACTTGTTAGTAACTAATATAATGTCTAAAATGGGATAATTACCTACCATGTATTTTTGTTTCATTCAGCATCCGATATTTCGACACTGTTGCAAGCGTCAGTTTATTCATGGAGTAAACTGACGAGCTGCGAGTCTTTAGTTAAGATCTACCCCCACGTCATAGCGATCTGCCCTCTTACGGGTATGCTTATTTTGTGTGTTGTCACTGGCACTACTACCGTCCGCTTTCTAACTTGAAACTCGATCACGTTCACGACACTCACACTTACAATATCAACCCGTGCATTTCTTACCGAAACAGTCTCTTTTCGATTTGTGCAATATCGGGTGCTCAATAAAACAAACATACATGATAATTATCCCGTTTTTATATTAGTTATAATGCAAACGACCATGTTAGCTTAAAATCGAATATTGATTTGTAAGTTTTTTATAAACTTATATTTGGCATGCCAATAAATAAATATATGATTCATATGTGTTTTACTCACATAATATCTTAAAAACATTCTAAATACCTTGATACTATTATTGCAGGTTAACGGTTATTTGTTAAAAAGATGAATCCTTTTTGCAAATAAATACAATACTTAAACCACGTTAACATCGCTGGTTCGGGATGTAACGGGCTTATAGACTAGTAATGTATACGCATTACTTGAATATTTGAAGTCATTGCATAGCTAAAAAACGGCTACTATCATATTTTTTTGTTCCATGGATACTATAAAATTGTTAAGTAACTTTGCGGTTATTTAGTTATGTTTTGGTAACCACACAACGCACAATTACAATAAGTTCTATAAACTCGTTAAGTGACTTGGCCATTATTTAGCTATTTTTGACGTGCAATCAAACTCTAAAGAACGGCTATGGTATACTTAACGGTGTTTTAGAAGTACTATCTTGGATATTTTAGTATTTATTTGCAACACTAAAACAAAAAAACAAGTTTTTTAATTAGACGAGATTATTATTTGACAAAATGGTTTTCAAAGTAAGTTAGTATAAATATAGTTTGAATTTTTGCAAAAAAGAGATCTGGAATAAATGCACATACTTTCTAGAGATTTGGATTTGAACATATTTTGCCGATATCTCAAAACTATCATTTGTGGGTTAGTTAGGTTTTAGAGATAGGACGGCAGCATACCGGTGTTGCCCTCGAGCCATCTTAGATGTCGCTTTTTGTGGGGGCCCATCTTATGTGGGCGAGTCACCGTCTGCCGGAAATAAAATTGATTACCATTTTGTTAGGCAGACGTCCGATTTTATTCTTCATAACCCAGTATTTAGTCCACCACTTTCACCTAATAGTCCAGTATATTTTAGATTCCATTAGATCTCAATAGTCTATACACCCTCGCGGGTGCTGCCTCTGCGTGCGTCCCATGACTCGGGCAGGTGCAACATCCGCTCGGTGTACCCCTTACATTTCATTAAATTGTCGAGTGCGTGTTGGCTTCGGCTCCGCGTACGCCTCCCAAAGGTCCGGAACACCATTGTTCCGTGATGGGAAAGACATACAAATAATAATAAACCCGCGGGGGCAGCTTGTGGCGGTGAGTTGCGACACCGCGGACCCCAATTCCAGAGGGTCAAAATGTCATAACGCTGGCGGCCTGCTGAGCGGATCACCGAAATCTAGCTACCGCAGACTCACCTCTCGACAACCTCACAGCCGCTCCGAAGTGTTGCTCCATTGTCACACTGTACGTGCGGCCATTGTGGGGCCCGCTAAATGAGCTGACAAGTCACCGTCAGCCTATTACAATTCGAGACTGATTGTCACGGCAGGCATCCGTTAGTCTCCTCGCATAACCCATTATCCAGACCATCCAACATTCACATCAATAGTCCAATGACCTTAGTATTCATCGCAGCTAATGTGCTGCACTTCAATAGTCTTCCAGGTGTATCATATTGTGCGCTCGGAGATGGTATCCGCCACGTGTATTCCTTGCCTTTAGATTAAAGTGTCTTAAAAGGCCTCTGCGCTGTTGGGTTCGGCCCCACGCATGCCTTTCAAAGGTCCCGGACCCCATGGTCCCGAGATATGCCAAAGACATAATAATAATAAAATGCTTTATTGTGCACTACAAAAAAAACAAATAAAATAGAACATGAGCTAGTAGGTAACAACAACAGGCGGACTTATCACTAAATAGCGATCTCTTCCAGACAACCTTCATATATTAAATAAAGAAACATAAGATATGTTCTTTGTCAGGGACCTATTTTAGATTTAAGGTAGGTAGAGGTAGGTAGCTAGGTAAGTTACACTTACTGTATATATTTTGAAAGAAAATGATTTATTTTCTTTATTTATCATAGCACCTATGTATATCAAACGATTTTTTAATTTTGTATTTTACAGTGAAAGTATTGTTATTTTATTTAAAATACAATCAATCTCATAATAAAATATACAAATCATGTCAAAAACAATTGCAAAGAAAATTAACCTGGTACACGTCAAAATAATTACAAGGATCAAAATTCTAGCATCAAATAATACAATAAATATAACACAGTGAAAGTAAAGTCAGAGTAAATAAAGACAAATAAGTAGTCAGTGTTTTATTCGTCTGTGGTATGAATGAAGTGGAACCGGAAGGGATACGGGCGTGGGCGGCATCCGGCGCCCACAGTACTAGCGTCACTAGAAATTCTAGATCTAGCCTGCAGACTGCCTGGATAGACGGAATCGCGTATATGGAATGGCATTTTTATAACATTTAAATACTTGTGTAAAGTTCAAAATTTACGGTATTTTCATGTTAGTGAAGTTTACCACCACCATGCGCAACAAAAATCATCAAAACGATTTAATGACGTAAATTATAAAAAAAATATTAAATACGTAAAAAATTAATACCTACTTTAAAAAAGCTCTCATAAGAAATTCAGGCTCTTTTTTATGTAAGTAAGTGAAAAAACTCAGTGAACATATCTACCTACACAATTGCTACAATGATCACTATTTGTAAAGATGGATTCACGAAAGCTGGCGCGGAATGACTGTGAAATTACGAGTAATTACAGTTTCATACATTTTCCCCGTCAGCTTTCGTGAATCGGAAAAACCAAGGGATGCCGCGCGTTGAGGTCTATCGTAGCGAGGCCTAAGGGACAAACTCAATGAGAGTAGTGTTGTCAAATAAGTTTTCATATCTCACGCTCTGAAATTGAGTTATTGTTAACCTATGCAGCGGGTGGAAAATAATCCGCTCTTGGGCGTGTTACTTGTGAAATAATAAAAAATCTAATGTTTTTACTAATAACAATGAATTATCCGTTAAAATATTTATAAATAAAAAATTATAGATAAAGCCGAATCCTTTAAGAACCAAAAGACGACTTTAAATCGCTTTTCACTTAAAGATTCACGTAGTACAATGTCATATTTAGATATTATATTTTATAAATAAGGTAGAAGTGGTCGACACTGCACTAGTATTCGACATTGGTACTTTATGTCAAAGAAGTCACTGGTACTACTACCATACACCCGTATTTTTCATTACTCGTGTTCGATATGAAAAGCAGAGTATTTAACTCGAGTGAATGGCACTATTCCAATCTCGGACTATCGACACTCACTCTACATACATACGTAGGTCTATTATCATGAGCTAACGACAATCACATATTTATGTATACCCAAAAGCCATAACCATACTCGTAAATTTCAGCCTAGATTGCAGCGATAACGGGCAATCTAGACTGAAATTTAATTGAACTTAGGATTTAGTTTCGTTTTAAAATTTAGTTTTTGTTTCAGGCTTAGTAACCAAATATTTCTAAATACTAAGTGCTTCTGTTTCGTTTTTGTTTATTATTTTGTGTGCTTAACCACTTATAGACAATTTCCTTAAATTAAACATATTCATTTCATGGCATAACTACAATTGCGTATGCTAGTGCTCACTAGAACTGAATCTCGCTCTTTCTTAATACCTTCATATTATATAATATAATATTATTTATGCGCGCGAGTTTCTGTGACAGTAAGTTTACAAGGGCGCGAGCGAATACAGCTACTTACATCATACAAACCATGCTCACTTTCATAGAAGTTGGCCACAAAACCAAACCTTTTACCAAACCATCATGCCCTTATTTCACCACGCTGATAAGTGTGACAATTCCTAAAATTACTGAATTACTGGCATTTTAGGCGTCCATGGGCTACGGAAACCGCTCACCGTCGCGCGTGATATTTGCCATTAATTCGATAATTTAAATAAAATCGTAATGTATCATCTATGAATTGAATTTTTTTTAAATAATATTTAAAACGGGTCACTCACGTAATTTAGTCGATTTTCGCTCGACATGTTTCGTTCTTTACGATGACGTCATCAGGAGCGACCACCCGCGACAGAGGCAAGTCGTACACTGCGGGCTAATGCCCTATTTGCTCTGGTACTTGCAGTTGGCGGTGGTAGCGGCGCGGGGGGCGACACGGCGGACGGTCTACCCTCGTTCTCATTATCGCTTTCGCGAACCTGGTTGCAAACAACACTCACTACGTCACTCGCTAAGGGCACGTTCACACAGTCCACTGACGCGGTACCCAAAACCGTTTTCCAACTGGGGGGCACTGACCAACCACAATCACGGTTGAAGTTCGGATGACGACTTATTTCAATAGCCTCCCGTATTTTCCGCTGAACAACGAATTTTTCTCTAGCCAACACGGTTACCCTATCAAACCTAATATACCCGTGAGTGACCCGTTTTAAATATTATTTAATATGTTCGAGTCTCACGAGAGTTTTATAGTTAGAATTTTTTTTGGTGAAATCTTAATGTTATGATCATTGTCTCGAGGAATAATAGCATTTTTTAAGAATTTTCGGTGGTTTTTGAGATGCGACTCTTCCTGTGTCGGAATTTCGTGACGTATATTGTGTTTTTTGTGACAATTGTCAAGAGCTGTTCACGAAAGTTTAATGCCGTTATTCATAAACGCTCGTCAAACCTCCGTTAACTAATTTGTTGTTTGTCCGTATGTGTCAGTTTGACATTTGCGTTTGTTAAAAAAGGAACAAAACATATTTTAACTTATATGGGTCTGTTAAGTTTTTTTTTTACTAATAATGTTTTTTAAGGCGGTTAGTTTGTAATGATAATATTAATGTTTTTATTTATAAATGACATTTTGGTGGCAAAAAAGGATACAACCCCACAATAGTAAGTGGCTCACGTAGCCCATGGACGCCTGCAATACCAGTAACAATGATGCTGACAATTGTAACACTTGTCACCGTCGTGACATACGGGCCAAGTCAAACTAAAAGTCCTATGCAACTCTATCTTCACCCAAACGCCCGTTTAGCTATAAGCTCGCGTCACAAACGCCATATTTCATATGTCGCTTCTGCTATCGCGACGTCGCTGTGAGCAATTACATAGCAAATCCACCACCTGTTCTCACATTGATATCGTTAATAATTCCCTTTAACAAATATACAGTACAACGAAAAACGTACCTTAACACAAATTGATAGGGATCATTTTTCAGTGCGCGGTCTAACTTCACGCATAGCCAATTTAATTTAGACTCTATTTATATAAGCGTAAAGTTTATTTTCAAGTGATATAAATATATTGATTAAGGATAGGATCCCACGCGCTTTCATTCATAGAAAGAACGTAGCTTTGTTTTGTAATGAAATTATTAGTTTATTTCTTGACCGGTAGTCGGTGCGGGGTGGTCCATTGACAATGAAGTAATCTGATACGGTTAATACATATGTTTATGGTTGCGTAACAATGGGGAAAGTTGGAAATGATGCATTTATAAAGTGGTGGTTTAAACACCTTTAACACTTATACGTTATTAAATTAAGATGCCTTTGAAAAATATATAAACTCAAATTATGACGAAAGTGTGGTAACTTTTACCAACTTTTAAATATTAGTAGTTTATGTGATTGTATATAGGTATAATGCCTAATTATTTACAATTACATACCTATACTGCTTTATATACACACATATCATGACTCTCCACGATGCGTCCAAAGCGCATAAGTAAGTATATACCTATCGACCGCCATTGCGACTTTCGGGAATAAAAACTTTTCTGACATTCAATTTTTGACATTTACATTTTTTAAATTCAGAGATAAAATAGAGTTGGCCCCAATTTTCATAACGTTCGATATCAAAATAACGTGCGACTTGCTTGCGTCCTTGTATGCAATTGACAATTCGTTTCAAACTAAACGCAGACTAAACGTCATCTCGACTGATATTAGAGTAGAGGTCAAATCAAATTTTCTTGTGTCAGATGTGTTCGAAATTTGAACAAAATTAATATTATCGAAATTGATAATATTGAAACAAAATAGTTTATTATTATGGGGGCCTTTATATGCGATTTTTAACGTATTATTAAGGGCTAATGATATTAATTATCGTCGACCGCAGGTTCAATTAGGGTAAGGCACATGGAAATCCCTGTCCGTTATCCTATTTGAACCTACGGTCGACGATATTTATTTTATTTATTTTTATTTTATTTATTCAATAAGTTAACACGACATTACAGCATACGCCAATGCGTCATGAAACTAAGACTAATACAAATGATTAAATATAGACACAAAAACAAATAAACACATCGTAATTAATTAATTAATATTTAGGCGACGTAAAAGCGTGGCTCCGTTGCGTCGTCTGAACCGGCGTAGGATTCGGCAGGTTGCCCCGGAACCGCCGAAACACGACGCCCTTGGGCCAGAAGTCCGCACTCGCGATGGTGTCCTGCAGCGGCCGAGGTACGCGCACCACAAACGAGCTGAAGTGCACGTAGTGACTCGACCGCAGCTGTTGAACCTTCAGCGAGTAGCCAGTCTTCCGGCGGACGTAATCCACCACCTCGTCGGCTGTGGCGGAGTAATGAAGGCGCGACATGATACTCTGATCTTAATTTGAGTACCCAGTATAATGCTGGTCATATACGATCGGGCAATCCGTGCAATCTCCACAGTAAGTGTGTCCGCCGGACATCCGCCAGACAAATTTCCCATACATTTATTAGCAGGTTTGGCGTATATGCCCCAACGTAGGTATATGGCCTGCATAAGAGCCAAAACTAGCATTTATCCATAACTAAGGAACAAATAAATATTCATTATGATTCAAATACAAATAAATGCCCCGTCCAGGATTCGAACCCGAGACCTCCTACTTCGTGGGTTGGTCACTACCAACTAGCCGTTATTATGACACCAACTCCGAAATTAAAGAGAGACTCGACAACATTACTTATTGGGCATTATTGCGTATTTCTTCATATTTTTTTACTTTATAACGTTATAGTTTAGAACAAATAAAGTCTTTTAATACAGCGTGCCTCAAACGTCTATTCAGATTACAAAATTTTAGAAAGAGCCATTCACATAAACCATTCGTGGTATGCTATGTACGAGTGTACACAAATCTAAGACCGTCTTCACATCGATGCGGTTACCGCAGTGCGAGCGAGACACCCGTATACAAACATAGCGTTTTCTTACTTGCACATAAAGTGAGATGCGGAATACGCATTCGTCTGATAACTGCTAAAGTGAGCAAGTACATTCGCCATCAAATATATCGGGGCAGCCAAGGTACTCGCAAATATCTGAACACGATTCTATTTTCAAGGCGTTAGAGTACTTGTTCAGATATTTTTGATTACTTCGGACGATCAGACATATTTGATGGAGAACTGTACCTTGTCACATTAGTTTTGTATTAACGATTACGTAACAAAACATGAAGTATGTAAATAAAGCAAGGGCTTTTAAAATTGTTTAAACAATAACGTTCCGTAATTCCGTTACAACAAATTAGGGGCCCGTGGAGTGCCCTGGGGTTCTGTACTTAGGCTGCATTCTAATTTGGTTACATAAACTTGAAACAAAAGCTCGAGTGTGGTAAAGATGTGTAATTTATGGAATCGACGTAATTAATTTCCCATTATTTAGCATATTGTCATTTAAATTACCTACTTAATACTAATGTCTATATAGATAGGCTGTCTAGATATTATTACCAGTTAGCTCTACGGATGCGTAACAGCACAAACTTATCCGGTGAAAAAACGTTATTTACATAGCTATATCAGAACACAAATCAAATATTTTACAACACAAAAATTTTGCACAAGTTTTATAACTAGGTACTTAAAACTTGGTACCTATTTTTTTGTTCTTATGAGCTCCAGATATTTCGACACAGTTGCAAGCGCTATCGTCAACGGAGTACATACCCATACTCGTTAGTCTCGTAACATTTGTATAATGTAAAAGTCAACGTTGATTTAAAATCCTATGTTGTTACGTTTTATGCGCGAGAATAACCGGCCATATATATGCATAGCGGGTGTGCCCACCAGCCATCCGCCGGACAAAATCAAACATTGATTGACAGACTCGGCGGATATGCCTGAACGTATATGGCCAGCTAATATCCCTTCCAGCAGAAGTTACATCTGTGTGGTCATCCTACGCAAAGGGTCCTCATGATGTTCTCGTTTAATTCTACATTTTCAAGTACAATGGGCTTAAAAGCATCCATTATATCTTGGCACCTCGAGCGTATAATATTTTAAACAGCTCGCGGATAATACTCGATTGGTCTTTTGCGCAATTTCTTCTTGAAACGTAATCTTCTTACAGACGTTATCTAACGTGAGAATTATTGCTCTTTTAAATATCTCTGCAAGCGACTTTCTTTAATAAAATGCGGCGTGAGTTTACTATTTCGCATATCTTCTGTTAATATTTGTATATTAGAATATTACACACGATAAAAATTAGAATTGACGAAGCAAGCGCGAAGCGTCCATCCATCCATCAAGATTTATGAAATCTGGCTTGATTTTATGAAAGCGATTGCCATGGGTTCCTTTCTACTCCACCTTAGATGTTAGAATATTATATTATATATTAACGGCCTCCTAGCCTAGTCGGTAGTGACCCTGCCTACGAAGCAGGAGGTCCCGGGTTCGAATCCTGGTCAGGGCATTTATTTGTGTGTTTATCACGAATACGAGTATTTGTTCCTGAGTTATGGATGTTTTCTATGTATTTAAGTAATTATATGTATCTGTCTATTATATATATCCTCGCCTAGTACCCACAACACAAGCCTTATTGAGCTTACCGTGGGACTAGGTCGATTTGTGTAAGATTGTCCCATAATATTTATTTATTTATTATTATTATTTGTTTTATTAAATTGCAACGGTTAACACTCACGTATTTTATCACAATAGGCGTGACATGCTTCGTCTGCGTCGGGCAGACATCGTCGGACAGAAAATACGTGAGTGTTAACCGTTGCAATTTAATATCAGTATGACTCACGAAAGTTTAAATTATATTATTTGTTTTATTTAGTAAATAACTATGTGCCTATTAAGAATGACGTCAAGTAATATATAAACCATTTGTGCCATATCTGAAGTTGGATAGCCTAAAATGTGCTGAAATCATATACGCCGTGTTTTCTTAATGCTTTAATTTCGGCATATCACTGGTTACATTTAAGGTATCAAAGTGGCACAGTTAGTTTGAGTAAATTCGTAAATTTTCATTAAAAAAGAATCTTACAAAGTAATGCATGTTGCATCAACCAGTAATGTAAAACGGGCATTACAATTAACTTTAATAAGTAAGCGACAATCAATCACAATGTCTCGTCAAATACTCTTACTCCGTTTACATATTTGCTAAAAGGTAACTTATCACATAAAATTAGTGTGATTACTTAGCGATTATCTTCAAAATTAGGCGAATTGCAAAAAAAGTGTCTTTGAGAAATCTAATTAATTTCAGTTTCAGCTAAGGAATGCACTTTTGAAATTAAAGCAATTAAAAAATAACACGGTGCAGATAAGTTGACGTTATGAGCGCCTATCTAAGGACGCGGTTCCTATTACATCCCAGAACTATGTGATAAACGTACATGCATAATCGACACAAATATCGAAGCCACGTTTAAAACCTCATAAATGTTACCTTCTGTATATATTGTTAAAAAGATATCGTGTACCTTACGAAAGTTTACACGTGGACAATAAAACATGGAATGGTAAAAACATACTTATAATTATCAGTCGCACATGTTTAAATAACATTCTTGTATATGTGCATATAAGCATTTTTATTAGATACTACTCTTTCGTATAAATGTACTAGGTAGGTATAAGTTACAGTATGTACTTTTATTTACAAAGGATCAAAATTACATTAGTATCTATTAAAGAAGAGGATTCTACAGTATAAATAATTAATAACCAGCGTAGTTTCACGTCATTAAAAAAAATCTCTCAGTGTGGGACTGTCGTTAAATCCAAGTATTCAACATATACCGCTATATCTTTATTACTACAAATAAATAACAATTCACACATATTTTTGCCACGTGTTTAAGTTTTACACATTGTTCAAGTACCTACTTAAACGTTTTTTGCGTTGACCATTTCATAAACTAATAGTTAACGCGAAATAGAAGATGGCAGTATTGATAGCATTCGGATTATTAATAATTGTTGCTGCATTAGCATCGCCAAAGGATTCAATACATCCACTCTCCGATGAGTTCATCTCTTTGATTAACTCAAAACAAAATTCTTGGAAAGCTGGTCGAAACTTTCCGTTAGATACTCCTCTTGGTCACATCAAGGGATTAATGGGACTCCTCGAGGATCCAACAACACCAGAGCTCCCAGTGCAAATTTACGACTCGGATCTAATCGCCAGTTTACCTGAAAATTTCGACCCCAGAGACAAATGGCCTAATTGCCCAAGTTTGAATGAAATCAGAGACCAGGGATCTTGTGGAAGCTGCTGGGCTTTCGGGGCTGCCGAAACCATGACCGATCGAGTCTGCACTTACTCAAATGGCACAAAAAACTTTCACTTCTCAGCTCAGGATGTGACGAGTTGTGGCCACGCATTGGGTTGTGACGGCGGATGGCTTAAAACAGCTTTTAATTTCTGGGTAGACGAGGGTGTTGTATCTGGAGGGCAATATAATTCGTCGCAGGGATGCAGACCTTACGAGATTCCTCCCTGCGAGCATGACGTGAATGGAACTAGGCCGCAGTGTCATGAATCTGATGCAACACCAGCTTGTGTAAAGAAATGCGAAGGTGGTTATAATCTACAATATAATGAAGACAAGCATCACGGTAAAAGCGCTTATTTTATCCATGAAGAAGAAAACATGAAAGCTGAATTGTACAAGTACGGCCCAATTGAGTCTGGTTTTACAGTATACGAAGATTTCGTTCATTACAAAAGCGGGGTATATTCACACGCATCGGGACAGAAGCTCGGTGGTCACGCTATTAAAGTATTGGGATGGGGTATTGAAAACGGCAAGAAGTACTGGTTGTGCGCCAACTCTTGGAACAGTGATTGGGGCGACAAAGGTTTCTTCAAAATTCTGCGAGGTGAAAACCACTGTGGTATCGAAGATGGAGCTGTATCCGGTGAACCCGACTTAGATGGATTTTAAGAAATAAAAACATACTTTTATGTTATAACTAGCGACCCGCCCCGGCTTCGCACGGGTAAGGTTTAAAGATATTTTTTTTATTTCTCATTTAAAACATATTGTCACTTACATGAAAAACTTATTTTAAGAGTTTACAACGTGTGTCTTAACTGTTTAATACATGTACAAAACAAATGGGTTCTTATAGGAAGTTGCACTTATAAGGTATCTTAGAAAAATAACATATAAAAAGTAAAACACCAACAACAACACACACAAAGTAAAAGTAAGTAAGTGTGAGGCTGCGATAATCAAGGACCAATGCAGAAGGTTTTTTTTTTTGCTTAATTCAAGTTTAGAATCCGCCAACTGTGGGTAGGTACCTAATCACGGGTTATTGTTATACATATAAACCTTCCTCTTGAATCACACTATCTATTAAAAAAACCGCATCAAAATCCGTTGCGTAGTTTTAAAGATTTAAGCATACATAGGGATATAGGGACAGAGAAAGCGACTTTGTTTTATACTATGTAGTGATAACATATTATGTTATAATAATAATGACACGTACACGAACACGGGTAGTAACCCGTGTTTGAAGTATAAGTAAACAAATTAAGTTTCGCTATCGCTCTCGAATTTATTTTAATACATATAATATTAAATCATAACAAGTAGTCCATACTCGTATTAGATCTGAATTATACATTCTTTAATAAAGGCTCTCCTCTTGTCTCTCGAATTATTTTCTCCGGAACCACGGGGGAATGTCGCCCTCGAAACGTCGGATATAAATATTTTTATAATGAATCTTCTTCTTGCGGTGCCATCTCCTATCGGAGGTCAGCGATCAACATAGCAATGCGTACTTTATCTACGGCCGCTCGAAACAGAGAAACAGAGAATGAGAGACTGCTCATACTGAACCACTCACGAAGGTTTTTGAGTCATGATGTTCTGCGTTTGCCTGGTCGTCGACGACCCTGTATCTTCCCCTGTTTATCAATTGTAGAAGAGCATACTTGTCCTGTCTCGTTATGTGTCCCAGATATTCCAGTTTACGCCGCTTTATGGAATTCAAAATTTCTACCTTCTTGTTCATTATCCGAAGTACACTCTCGTTTCGAACTTTGTCTCACCATTACATTCTCAACATTCTTCTATAGCACCACATTTCAAATGCTTGAACCCGCTTACACATTGTTTCTGTAAGGGTCCATGCTTCTCCGCCGTACAGGAGACTGATCGTCCGGGGCCAGAAGATTCCCAAAATGCTTCTCAAGCATTTATTTATAAATACCTGAGAAAATAATAGGAATTATAAGAGCCCTATACGAAGGATCCTCGTGCAGGGTGTTGCACAAAGGCAAACTGACCGACCCGATCCCTGTAACAGCTGGTGTAAAGCAAGGATGTATGTTGTCTCCTCTACTGTTTCTCATAGTTTTGGACGACGTGATGCGGAGAGTTACCTGCAGGGAGTGCAGAGGCATCCCCTGGGTACAAGGAAAACAACTCGAAGACATAGACTTTGCGGACGATCTATGCTTACTCTCCAAATCACGTGAAGACCTGCAGTCCAAGACCGATGATCTCGTCAAAGAAGCTGCACTGGAAGGACTACGCATTAATTGCGTCAAGACAAAAGAAATGCGTCTCCATGCCGAAGATCTGCAGCCGCTCTCGATCAATGGCGAGACTGTCGAACGGGTTCCGAAGTTTACCTACCTAGGGGGAGTCGTGAGCCCACAGGGGGGAACAGAACTCGACATAGAAGCCCGCATCAACAAAGCACGTGCTGCACATGCCCAGTTGAGGCCTGTTTGGAGATCTCAAGTTATCACTCGTCGCACGAAGTTAAGGATCTTCGAGTCTAACGTTAAGTCAGTCTTATTGTATGGATGCGAGACCTGGTTTGTCAGAAAGGACCTCTCCCTTCGGCTGCAAGTATTTATATATTAAAAGAATAGGTAAAATATTATGCATGCAAAAATACGCAAGTAGGTATAACGAGTTGGAAGTGTTGGAACTAATTGACAAACACGTTTGGCGGAATAGCAGAGTAACATCTTTGTAGTTATCTTTATCTTTAGCAGACAGGTCACAGAGGAGTCGCTATAGCTCTTTTCTCGAGGGTAGGTATGTACACAGCTGCAGAGTTAAGTGACCCCCCTGCATAGAAAGTTTGTATGCGGGGGGATCACTTAGGGGGGGGGGATCACTTAGGGAGCGGGGGGTCACTTAACTCTGCAGCTGACTACATCTGAAAACATAAGTGATGGATTGGCTATATGTATGTTGAAAGCTCACTACAGAGTCCCTTCGGCAACGGAATCCCATAACTTAATCGTTCTAGATATTGAAATATTATTATCATTTATCTGCAGTATAATCCTCGTTGTATGGTATGTACCTAAATATGAAATGCTTAAAACGTGTTACAATTGCATCAGTTCATGTATTATAGGCATAAGCTTATAGATACGACGAAGCATTTTTAATAACACAATAAGTACATTTATTCCACACGGGTGGAAAATTACATAAGTATCTTATGAGAAGGTACTCGTATATATAAAACAATACATGCGATTATTTATTCGATCTGGTTTCGAATGTTCTATTTCGATTGCTCACCTCATAAATCATTTCGGCACAATTAATGGTTTATTGTGTCGCGATCGTGGCTAAAGGCTTAATTGTCGGTTGCGATTGGATCTCATGTCAAATTAATTTAACCATTCGATACTGTTGGCTTTAGTAAAGAATATACAAGATCGTTTTTAGAAACCTTAACAAAATAAAAGGTAGAAAATTATACGCCATTCATGAGATCAGAAAAACAAAACTGAATGTGTCACACGTTAACTGTAAGTAAAGCTTTTTTATTGAAATGAAATGTAGCTATTTGCGTTACTCTAAAATCATCAAAACGATCCGTTTTCATCGTTTTTTACAAGTTACATAATATTTTATGTTGAACGTTAAACAAAAGGATAAGTAAAAGTAGAACACATCCATCTACTGAGCACAAATGATGCCTGGCTTGGGCCCATTTCTCGAACGGTATTAAATGAATATAGATCCAGATCTCTTAAAATTAGTTACCTTTAGTTACCCACATAGCCCCTTACGTCCTAGATATTTGTTTCATATTACTCGTAGCTTTTCTTGCTAGAATTATTGCAGACTTACCTTTTTCAGACGAGTTCCAACTTACTATAATAAGCATCTTTTTGATATTAATCCCTTTCATAATTCGATTCGATGTTTAGTCTTAAAACGTTAGTGAAGCGTAAATTATTCTAGTATACCTACAGCAGTTGGTATTATCTATCTGTTTGATACTGTTTTGTTACCTACTTTCTTTGGTTAACAGTATTTCTTTTATTTTAGGAACCTAGTCTTTTTTATTGTTGTGTTTAAATCTGTACACTGTATGTACTGTTACCTGATATGTTTTTATGACTGTTTGTGTTCTAAACAAATAAATATATATATAGGATATAATTGAAATTTTGCTTTGTAGTGTAGGTAATTTAGTTTTATTTTAGTGACTGACATTGTTTAAATTGTGTACCTTTAATTTGAATAATATATATGTGTATTTATTAGTCTCCGAACGTATAAATTAAAATATATACTAAAGAAATATGCCAACACCATCGAAGGCTAAGCGGCTAAGCTACGCTTACGCGGCTAACGCCATGACCACTAGGCCAACTGGTCTCAACGAATGCTGGCGAATTTCTCGAGTATATGCAATCTTAGTAACAGACAAGACGCCTGTGGCCGTAGATACTCTAAGTACAAGCATCATCACTTTGTACATCCATCCAAACCAAAGTTAGGTTAGTTCTATTTATAAATTATATGTTTAATTAAATAATATAATTTGTTTAAACAAAAAAATCTTCGAACTGTCAAAACGTATAGGTTTCCATAGCAATACCATTCGAGAAACGGGCACCTGATATCCCTAACAACAGGACAAATAAGTATCCCCAATTAAATTTTAATGTCTGCGTCAAACAGTATAGATACATACTGTTGGGGCTCACCGTACATAATGTCGTTAAGTAAACACCAATTACAAGTGCACAGTAAAAAGCAATCACAGTAAATCACGCCAGTCGATTTAGATCGCGTTTACTATGTATTAAGGATGTCTTTGTCTCAACACTTGATTTATTGAGCCGCTGCAGTACACTTGATGGAATAAAAAGTGATTGAGCCCAGGCAACAAAAGTACACGTAATTATGGTGTAAGTATACAGGTTTTTGATTCTTTAGTGCAGTTGGTATTTTAGTCATCCTGTCTGTGTAGCTGATGGTCGCGGGTTCGAATCGCAGTCATATCATATTTGTGTGACATGTATTTTTCTGGCAATTAATTTTAAATGAATGAAGAGTATGTATGGGTACCAGGCTTTGTTTCTTTTGTTTGTTGTTTTGCAAGTGTTTGATTTATACTATTTATAAGGCCCTATTTTAAAGTTTACTCTAGGCAGGTACCTAGCTTTTTTTCGGGTAGTAGGTGGATAAAAGTTAACACACATCACTCTTAATTGATTTATTCAAAATTTAGGTATAAATAGTTTTTGGGATAAAATTTTACCTTGAAATTATTGTTTAAATAGAGTACTTCACCTACCAGTAGTATTTTCAAACATATTCTCCTGAAAGTTTTTTTTTTATATCACTCTTACGGTTGCACTGTCATTTCATCACCATGTCTGACTTTGAGGCTTATCAAAAATACATTTCGGAGCTTAACAAAACCTTCACTAAGAGGATAGCTGAGATGCAGCAGAATCTGGATAAGGCCGACACAAGCAATTCTGTCAGTAGCACTGAAGCTGTAGCGATGAACTTTGAAGCCTTCAAGATATTTATTTTGAAGTCTCTAAACATACTCCAGAAACAGGTGGAGTTTATCGCTTAGCATGTTGACAAGATGGAGACATGAACCAGAAGAAAGATGTTGTTGTCCATGGGGTCCCGGAAGGCAATAAAGAGGACACCGCTGCCATTGTTGCTGAGAAGCTCAAAACCATCGATTCACTGCAGCTGATATAAGACGAAGCCACCGTCTATGTCGTCTTCAAGTTAACAGGCCCAGGACCATTGTGGTGAAATTTTGTGAAACTGACACCCGTGATAAATCGTGATTTGGTAAGTTAAAGTTAAAGGGCTCTGGTGTAAGTGTGTCCGAATTCTTAACCAAACCACGTCACCCCACTTTCATGGCTGCGCGGGAGTGGTTTGGTTTTCGTCGATGCTGAACCTGGGATGGAGTTGTCTATATTCTGGGTTTAAGCGACGTGCGCCGCCAAGTGGTATTGCCACCAAAATTGCACATGCTCAAACTTTACTTCTTCCCTTTCTTGATTATGTTACTGTATTTTATCGATGTGAGGTGTGCAATAAAGAGAGTATTGTATTGTATTGTACCTAGAGTAAACTTTTTTTTTTGAACAGGTGTCAATTCACTTAGTTGAACGAGTCAGCTACGCGAGCGAAACTCTTCGAGTCTACTGAAACAATCGGCATTTGTTTGTGTGTATATTTGTATATTTTTTGGACGATAACTCGCGAGTATCTTTAATCGGATTGTCGTGTTTGGTAGGTTCAGTACGTTGTTAAATAAGAAAAGATAAGAAACGTTTTAAGTAAGGGGTACGAGATATAGGGCTCGCGAGTTCACGTTTGAGGCAAACCACTGGTTATTTCTTTTTATCATGCTTTGATTGTGTGTTTTATGCCACTGCTAATACTAAATGACTTTCACTTGTTGTATTTTATTGTACTAAATTCATATTGATTCCCAGAAAATAGTTTTCATTTTACTCAAGATGTTATTGCCGATCACTGTACGGCCAGTCAATTCATTATATTTCTGTTTACTCGTAGTTACAATAGGCGTAACTGCATGATAGGTAAATAATAGGTACGTTATTAATTATATCCATTTAAATATAAATACGTAAGTACGTAATAAGATTTTTTTTTCTGTTGGTCTGAACTCCTATAATATCATTACAAGAATTATCACTGTTTCCGGATCGAGTTTTGTGGCTAAAATCATTTATTCAAGTGTCATTAGGTAACAGCATAATAAATTATACCGATGACGTCATTATTGCGAGGTAAAGGATAACGTTGTAATTAGGCATAAATAGATAAATAGGTATATTCATAAAATACGGAAGTTTATCAGGAAATATAATAAAGTGGTATTAAAATTTATCAGGAACTATAATGGAGAGGCATTAAATATCAGTTCCATTTTCTTGACCTTATCGTTTTAAAATGTCGTAAGTAAATCAGTATCCTCCTATATTACAACATTCTTCTTCAGATAACATCTAATTGTTACCTGTAATTTATACTACTATGATTGGTGTTGTTTTAATCGGTTACAACAAAATAATCATCATCATCTCAGCCCAAAGACGTCCACTCCTGGATAAGGCCTCCTCCAAAGATTTCCACAAATAATGGTCATTCGCCGCCCTCAACCAACGATCTCGCGCGACCTTTACCAGATCGTCGATCCATCTAGTCTGGAGCCTTCCCACGCTGCGTCTTCCGTTATAACAGCGAGTATACATTTTTTCGTGACATATAATATGTATGTGTAATGTTATTCAGACATTTAAGTATTTAAGAGACACGCATCGCACTTTGGATAATGTTTCATCCATACGGTCACGAGAATATCGTTAGTTATCGAATGTCATCTTCCTACCTCATCTCACATGCGCAAATCACGACCACTAGTACCTACTAGTTGCACTCCTTAGTACCTACTAAGGAGTGCAACCCGGGTTTCTTTTAGTGTGAAAAACCCTATAACCTGGGTTTTTCACACTAAAAGAAACCCCAAAACTCCGGTTTCTCATAGAAAAAAAGGCTATAAACTCAATTACGTGTAATGACTGCTAATCTAATATATTACTGACAATTTGCACTTTAACTTCAATCGAATATAATATACGGTCCATAAGCCATTTCTTAATAAAGCAAATAACGTTTATAGAATACCACGACACCGACCTTATTTAATCATAGATATTTATTGAAGGGCACGAATCAATTTATCATGTACATTCTCAGACAGAATCGCTGACTTGTGACGTCACCAGTGATGTAATCTCATTCAAATAGTTCATAAATGATCTTGTCAGGTGAAGTTTGAGGATATGAGAGATTTTGTATTAGATTAAATTTTTATTGACTTGAGTTTACAGCGACAGCAGTACCATATAGTTTTTTTACCCCTTAGCCATATTAATATGTTGTGCCAATTATAAGTCAAAATATTATTATATTTCAATGACGTTCATAAAATTCTTGCCCTAAAAAATTTAACTCATCGCGTTCAAAATTGCATGAGCAGTTTATGATCGAATTCATTATTAAATAAATTGTGCACTTTTGAAAGCGTGTGTACATTTATTCAACAATAATGCGATAAGGCACATTTACTTTAGGCATAAGTTTAGTATGAATTAAACCGGCAAGTCTTTTAAATGCAATATAAAAGATATTCATTTTATATCGTTATTATTATATCGTACGATAATATATCATATTATTATATTATCGTTATTCGTTAAATATCGTGTAATTTTCATTAAGAAATAAATGCATCTATCTATCTAGATAGATTATCTATCAAATAATACTTCATAAATTAATTGTTAAATTAAAAATAAAAACAAATAGGTATGTACTCGTATAGAGATGAACAATTAACCAATCTCAAACAAGATATTATATCGGGGATAATCTCACACAGATCGAACTACTCCCAAATTAAGCAAAACTTGTAGGTACTATCAACCTACTGGGCGACCATATTCATACTTGTGTAGATAAATACATACCTACATAAATATATTCATAGAGAACTCAGATACAAATATTTATTTTAACTTTATTGCACAAAATACAAAAACAAATGTACAAACGGCGGACTTAATGCCCAATGGCATTCTCTACCAGTCAACCATAGGGCCAAACAGAGACTTGAACAAAATGGTGCAAAGGGAGAATTAAGGTAATAATATCGAAATAATTGCAAATATTCGTGTTATACACAGATAAATGCCCTTACCAGGATTCGAACTCATGACCACGCCTGCGAAGCTGGAGGCCCCCAGCTTCCTAGGCAGGGTCACTACCAACTAGGCTAGGGAGGCCGATTATATACGAGTAGTACTACCAATACTACCATGCTTACATGAACGCATGAATCCAGTACTACCATGGATTTCATTACTCATGTAAGTAGGTATGTGATAATTAGAGACAACGGTAGTAAGCTTGTCTGGCATTTTCTATACAAACAATTCTCATGTCAGGCCATAATAATTATACGAATTTAACAAAGTTATCAAACATTGATTGGTAGATCCGGCGGATATGCCCGAATGTATATGGCTGGCTAATGATGTGATAGGTACGTATTATATTAAAATAATCTGACATAAAATTTATATCCGCAAACGCAAGTATTCAATGTTAAAGAATCTATGTACATATATTTTGTACTTAAGGACTAGCTAAGTGAAAGGATTGGCAAGCCGATAATAACCCATTAGTTAAGTACTGGTATTACATTGCTTTAATTCTTAATAATAACCAACGCAATTAAAAAAAGAAATATGTAAGAATATATACAGTGCCACCAGTTTTTTTTAAATTGTGTACTACTTAGGAAGGTACCTACTCAGAAATTAACATCCAACATGTAAACAGTAGATATCATAAAATAACAACAGAATTTGATTGATATATCCCGTCATAGTAAGTCCCGGAGGTGTAACCAACGAACTTAACATAAATCAATTAGTAGTAAAATTTACATTTTAAGAAAGTGATACAATTCGACGAACCATGTGCTTTGAATTGCATAGGGAGTGTGTTTATGCAAAGTGTAAGTTGGATGGGAATATAAATCCAAAATGCAGGTATGTGTGTATGATGTCAATAAATACACAATTTAAAGGAATTAAAGTATAATTAATTGCCCACTTAGTAGGTAATTTTCTGGTTTTGTAACATAACATGAATGCTTGGTTTGAGCCTTTGAGGCAACCTTTAAGACGACTATGATTTACTTGGAAAGACATGATGACCCTTTAATAAATCACCAGGTAGGTACCTACTTAAGAATTACCTACAATGAATGGTTGGAAAAGGGTAAATTTCGAAATGTAACACTTATGATAGGTACTTAACATTTTTTAAAGGCATCAGCAAAAATATTTGATTAATGTACTTACTGTTTCATAACTTATCACTGTTATCATAATGATAATCAATATTATAGCCGCTAAAGATGTGATGTTATTATCACTGTGACAAGGCCTAAGGTACGCAATGGTACGTCCATTAAATTGCTTTACCATAGTTGGTCTTTTTTTTTATTTCCCCCCCCTATTTTCGTATAGGAAATGGCAGTGAGAAATACTCCCGTTATGAAAGCTCTATGTACAAATTAACTCAGTTTATGACTTTATCGACTTTTCGGAAGCGTGTCCTGCTGACTTCGTAAATTAACTAACCAAGGTCGCTTTATGCCTACAATCGTTCTAAATGTTAAGTCATATAAATCCCAGCCACCAATTACAAACAAGTAATATGTCATGCGCCGAGAATTGAATAACTCACGAACGAGAGCACGATTTATATAGCATTATGCGCAGACTATGGTAAATAAAACATAAGTACATTTTTATCAATGGCTCTACCTATGATGTAGACATAGTGTTAGATTTAAGATATGAAGTGGTCAGCAATTTTTGAAATATTTTAATGTTTAGTATTATGTTATCCTTCAGAACTAACATACCGATTGTTACCAATTAAATTATATATTTTTCTCAAACATGATCGGAAATAATTACTATTTAAAACGAGATATTTACCATGTACATTTGTTTTAATGAGCTCCCGATACCCGATAGCCGAGAGGACGGGTTTCAACTGTCGAGGGTCTGGCATCCAGTGATTCGGAAATTCAAAAATCCAAAAGTTATTGGTTCGGTAAGAAATGCACCAGTCGATACTGTAAGTGTCGTGTGTCGTGAACGTGATCGAGTTCTAAGTGAGAAAGTAGACGCTAGTAGCGGTAGTGACACCGCGCAAATTAAACGAACCCGTAAGCGGGTAGATCGCTACGGGGTGTGGGTAGACCACAAATAAAATAAAAACTCGCAGCAAATCAGTTACACCGTGAACATGGCACTTGTAACAGTGCCGAAATATCGGGAGCTCATTAAAACAAATGTACATGGTAAATGTCTCGTTTTAAATAGTAATTATAGTGTAAATGACCATGTTAGCTTAAAATCTTATAATGATCGGAAATGTATGCATTAATGTCACGAAATGAAGATATGAAGTTTCTTGTTTATGGCTCCTCCCCCCATTTACTTCTTGGCCGGAGGCCGTGAAGTAATGTATGGCGTAAGTATGAACGAAACATTATTGACCGCTACTCTAACTTTTTTAATTCACGTACTAACACTAAACTGACAACGAAAAAATTACATACCTACAGCCAACGACCACTAGATACTTGCGACATTAAAAAAACAAATTCTATGGTTCTATGTATATTTATGTGCGGTTAAACATGGTGTTCGAATAGCTCATTCAAATGGCATCTTTAAAAAATAAAAAGGTGGCAAATTAAACATTTTTTTCCTTATTAACTATTTACCTAGTAGTTATTTTAATTTTAATATTTCCTCACAATGTTTGAGAAAAGCACTATACAAGCCTCGGCCGGAAGAGAGATTGCAGGACTTGTTTATTCCGTCTCCGTCTACCACAAACTCGTCCTGCAATCCCTTACTTCACGGCCTCTGCAGTAGTGTACTATTCTCCAACACCCCTGCATAAACTACGTCTTTTAGTTTTTAGCTTATGTTTGTTATATAATTTCTCATTTTTCTAAATTGTCGAATAAATAAATAAACATTTTCTAAATTAGTGCCTTTATGTTTTATGGCAATGCCAAAATGTATACAACAAATATGTCAATGTTAGTCATTCAGACGTCAATGAAGTGTTAAAACCACAAATGGTCAAAAACATGTCTTAAATCCTTTATCGGGTAACGCAGCAGCTAGTATAAGTCATGTCAAGTGTTGTACAAATGACACATCGATATCAAATGGTAGACTGAATTTATAAACATGCGTGAACGTGTCTAAGGTCAATGATATCTAAGGCTTTATAAACAGAACCGAAGGCCTAGTATAAAAATTGTACGACATTAACTTCTCGACCGCGTTAGCGTATCCAGGGGTCAAAATATGAAAGTTGCCGGATGATTTCAATAAACGGCAAACATAATTTGAACTCTCGATACGCTAACGCGATCGAGAAGTAAGTGTCGTACAACTTTTATACTAGGCCTTCCGGTATTTTTTTAAATAAATTTAGCCGCGAAGTATATGAGTAGTTTCGTTAAGGTGCTAATTATTAAGTGCTTATAATAGCTTTCTTTCTTCTGTGCCCTTCCTAAGCATTCGTTGTTCATCCATCTGTCTTTCGTTGGAAACCGCTCTGGAACAAATAATTTATATGTCGCTGAAACTGTTACGATACAAACCTGAAATTTGCTGTAATAATAAAGAAAAAGAAACTGCATACCGTCAAAAAATATGCTTAAAAGTAATTAAGTATAAAAGTATATTCAATAGTAGCAAGTTAAGCTTAAGTAGGTATTAATAAAAAGAAATAAGTACCTAAACGTCGTGTGAAAGTATCCTTCTACCAATGTAAAAACCGGGCTAAATCATTCACTATTAATATTTAAATTTATTAAAACACATTTTTATCCACTTTCTTCTGATCTAGACCTAAATACAATGATAAATGAATAACATGTGTATCATTTGTGAATATATCAATTTGTTTCACACTCACCATATTAGGGCAATCCCAAATAGGAAAACATGTAGGCTGATGACTGATTACTTTAATGTAAAATTTTATTCTGCTTTCAAAACTCCATCGACAGGTTTTCACTCAACCTAATCTAACAAATGCGTGCAATAAAATCGATATATTTTATAGTCCCTTACCTAGATTCAGATATATGACAATTCAGCACGCAAATCCGCCTACGTTCAAATGTTAATTTTGTGTTTCACAAGATCATGTTTAACACCATATACGGCCTCCCTAGCTCAGTGACCCAGCCTGCGAAGCTGGCGGTCCCGGGTTCCAATCGCGGTAAGGGCATTTATTTATGTGTGACTTATGGGCGTTTTCCATGTTTATAAGTAGGGATGTATATCGTCGCATTCGTCGCTTAGTACCTATTGTACAAACTTTGCTTAGTTTAGGGCTAGATTGATTTGTGTGAGTTTGTCCACAAATATATAAGAATATAATATATATTAATTACATCACCACAGTAAAAACGTTTATGCTAAATCGAGATCCTAATTGGTAGTATAATTTTCGGCTTACATTACTTCCATGTGACGTCATTCTTCTGCCAGACATGCAGGTGCCAATCGGATACTCATTTACATTCTCGAATCTATCCACTTTCCGTTTCAATAACGACCTTATTTTTAAAGAATAAGGTAGAAAATGACTTCGAGTTTTAGTCACATAAGTCATTGTAGAAAGATTGCAAGTTTGATTATGAAACAGATTCAAGTATCGAGATTAATGTTTTTGAATATAGGCGGCTGTCTAACGAGTGTTATTAATACAATTGCCAAAATGGTTATGGACAATGATTCACCATGTGGCTTCTGTAAAAACTAACAATAGCTAATGGGTTATACGCCTACATTGGACAATACATATAGTGATTGCAAATAAAATTCTAATTAATAGAGTAAGTATATGCGGTGCTTAAAGCGTACCAACTGCAATCACATAAAGTTGAACGTTATGTGATTACAGTTGCTAAATTCTAGATAACGTCGTGATTTGTTACTGTAAGCTGCTTGAATTCCTATAAACAAAACAGGTAATCAATTACTTGCGTAGTTCTCCGTCCATTTCGTTTACGAAGTCTCGTTACTGTGCAAATTAATACAAAATAGTCCAACAGTTTCGATAACATTAATATCTTACTCCTATTATAATAATTAATATTCATAACTTCATTTAGTTGTATCTACTTACTTATATTCTTTCTTATTTTGAAAGTTTTTTTTAAGGTACGTTCCGCCCATCCTACAGCTCAGACTTACGTCCAGTGCTGCCTTCTAGATAATCTTTACAGATTATTTTCAACTATAAGCGAGAGATGGTGCCACCATACCTACTGTACAATTGTAAAGCATGAATTAAATCATTTATTATTTATAATAAATGTTTTGATCATGTTTTGACTACGATATATAAATTATAAATTCCTGCTTTCGAGCGTCTGCCGCGAAAGCAGGAGGTCGCTGGTTCGATCCCAGCCCTGCTTACCGGGGACCTTGGTCACTTTTTCTTTAGTAGGTATATGACATCTCTTTCAATTTATAATTGTATGTACTCGTATCTCTATTGTAGGTAATATCTTGGACCTCAACAAACTCGACCTCTTCATAGTCACTTTACTCTTGATTGTCAAAGAGCACACGATCTTTAAATATATACAGTGAAGTACAAAATTATGTATAGACAAAATCGTCTCACAAATAGATAATACGCTTTTATAACACCGGAATAAGATGCTATGTCATATGTCATATTTTTAAGTAAGATGTATTATGAACCTATATTTTTACACTTGACTGTACAAGTGTACACACACGGTTAGTCTTAGTCCTCGTTCTTCATGACTTGGAGGCTGCTTTGTTTATTTTCCTCTTAGTTGGTGTGAAAAGCAGTATGTGTCACACGGTATCAAAATTACTTTCTTCTTGGCGGGTGTTAACACCTGAATCCCCCATTATGCTCAGGATTCTACCCTATATATTGTGGAATCCATCGCTTCATTCGGGAGTCAATGTACACCCTCACCGGAAATATATCATTTTGATCCCTTGTGACACAATTTAATTTTAATAAATATCCGTACTACGTTATTAATGAATTCATTTCCTCTCTTAGTTGTGACAGACTCTAATAACTGATGATAATGCATTAATATACACCTCTCAAAAGATACCAGTTTCTTATCGCAACCAAATGCGGCTCGAAATTGCCGGTGTTCAATAGTTTTCGCTTAATTGACTATAGTTTAGGTGATGATCGCTATTTCATATTTCATATGTGGTCAAATACAGACAAACAACTTTAAGTCTTTGTTTATATTCAAATTTAAGTGTTAGAGATTTAATTGTTGCAAAATTGAGACCAGATTCAGATTCCAATCTTCATTTTTATAGTTATATTTAACACGACATTAATAAGGTACAGCTGGCAGAACTTAACAACTAAGGTACCTATTGTAATTAAGTATATACATAAATAATTACACATCATATTTCATTATTGACACCATTAATAATTGACATTAACATTGATATTCGATATTGACATTCATTAGGTCGTACTGACATCGCTGTCAGTTTTTCAACAGTTAAGTTTTGCACAATAACGCGCGATAATACAATATTTACACGTTATCTTCATAAATAGGCATACCAAGGGATCCCAACTATACAAGGGGCTACTCAGCCACCCAATATCTCGATATCCACTACTTCCACGTTCCTCTGTACTCTCAGTCTCTCATCTTTGTAAAAATTGTCAGAGCGTGGAGCAACATGACCTCTCTCTGTGAGCTCCCGAGAGCAAATGAAACCAATGTCATAACGTCGCATATTTTTTAGCGAAATTCAGAGCGATTTGAAGTGCTGTTTAGGAAAAAAACACTAGAAACAATAGAACAAGACAAGTCTCATATAGTGAGATCAAATATAATCCCAATCAAATATAGTGTTTTGCTTTTTGATATTCTGAATACTTTTCACTATGACCCGAATTAGTATTGCTATTTTTGTTATAAGAAATCCGTATATGAACCTATTTTTGATGTCCGCTTAGTAAATGGAATAGTCCATAGTACAAGGTGCCGCTTTGAAAGCGGCGCTTTCTCAGTTGTTGATAAGATAAATTTCTAAACTAATCCTTAAGGCCTTAGCGCCTTATCGACAATCGACAAAGTGCTACCTTTTACTATTAAAGCAAACACAAATATTTGCCAAACAGTTTACGATTAAGATTAGTAAATGCAACAGTTTAGGACGTCAAATGGATTTAATTATAAAATTTTATTGAAATTTAACACTTTATGACGGATTAATCGCGTTTATTAACACCATCCGTGTGTTTCAAGTGTTTAATTTAAATGAATTACAATCGCGGTAAAAGAAGACAATTATGAAATTATATCAAGTTGTAACTTTGTTACTTTATTCGTTTTAATTATAGAGCTTACAATGGTTTTTAAGCTCTAGGTTCTAGGCCCCAACCCCTCCAGCTTTATTATTTGTCCAATAATATGATAAACATATCTGGCAGTTAATATTTTAGTAGTCAAATTAACTCGATGACGGTATATATTTCACATTTGTCCCTCTGACTAAACGTGCGCAACCGGCCGTTGCATTTACATACAAATCAACAGATTATCATATCTTAATTATTATTATATACCAGATTACTTAGCTGGTTCGTAATTTGTTTGTGCCATTTGCACCATGTTTACTTACAAAATATATTATAAGTAGTTTGGGACATATAGTCTCTTTCCAGGCGCTACTGGATAAGGAGTTCGATAGACGAAGCGAAAATGCCTGGAAGAACTATTGGGTCATGAAGCAGTTGATGAAGAGTGGCCTTTGTCATTCCAACGTAGGGTTTTGGACATGCGCATACTTCAAGTCCTCATCTGCGTTACTCAGACTTGGTCTTTGACGGAAACTCTGAAGTACAAACTTGGGATTTGCCAGCGAGCTATGGAGCGCAGCATATTAAGTGTGAAATTGTATTTATGTATTTCTCAAAAACTACGAGTACTTAATATTACGTTACACCACCCAGTGATCACCAAGAAATCGAATCAAAATCCTCAGTACTGCTTACCACTAGGCACGTGAGGCGGGTGTTCAACGCGCAATTTTAGCGGTGAGTTTTCCTAGTTCCAGCTAAAAACACACACACAGCACTAACATAGGTACAAGCATGGGTTGAGTATTATCGCAGGAAGCACGAAAACCCTCGAGATTAAAACCCGGCTCGCAGGATGCACAGAAAATAGAAAATGATACAACTACACTAACAAATCTTGCACACTGCGGTCTATTTTTATGTACAGTCACAACTCAGACCCGCATATTTAGGCTTGTACTTTGGCACAGACAAAACGACACGTATGCCGAGTATGCCGACTCCCTGTGTTGCTTGAAGGTCGGAAATACCGCTGGCGACAATTCCCTCCAAAGTTTAGCTCTACGATCTATACGTTTCTCCTCAAACATTTAGTACCGAACGTGACGAAATCCTTAGTAGCCGTGCTTTCCACTCGGCACGTGAGGCGGGTGCTCAACACGCAATTTTACCCGACGGTGCATTTTCCTCACCAATGCTAATTGGCAACTCCTTGTCTGAGAGCTATGGATTGTATGCAGGGCCTATATAGAGCTGCAGGTTGTAACCTGCACAAACCCAATAATATTGAAGACGACCAAACATTCATGTGCTAAGGTTTCCCAAAGGAATTTAATTTGGCACAAGTTTGTTATGTCGCCAAACCATTAGAAATGTTTAGACATAGTTTTAGATTAAAGTTTTATATAGTGAATGCCATGCGATTTAATATAATATGGTATACGCGTAATTTATGCAAATATATTTATCATGTACCTATTTTATCATTTATCGTGGGGATCAAATATATCCTCATTTCCCATTAGGTTTTAATTAAAATGTAAAGGATCCGTCGGATTTCCATAGTGGGTTTGTGAGTTTGTTGTCCGTCGGACATCAGCCAGACAAATTTCCTATACATTGATTGGTAGAAGCTCGATATACCCGAACTTATATGGCTGACTGATGAATTAAATCCGCGCCCTTTCAGACAGCCTCATATTGAGTTAAGCTGTTACTTACAACAAACCAATAGATGAACCTGGAATAAATCCTGAAAATAGACACTCGAAGGACGTATACCTCTATAATGGTATAAAATTCATAACTGATGAATGATGAATGAAACTCAAATCGTATTTTAAAAAATCTGTCCTCTAAGCAATTGGCTCCTTGCCGGCCGCTACGTTAAACAAATTATTCGCCGCTGGCCGACTGCGTCAAGCTGAAAAATAGTTTACAGACCTTGGCCAGTAAATAAGAAAGACTCAGATCATATGTTTTTCGACCTCAGCTTCGTTTCGGGCGACAATTACACGAGATCTGAGACATTACTTAGGCCTCTGTACGTAATCTACAAGAACTTCAAATACTTTAGCAAAAGTTGTATCAGCTCTATATAAATAGCCACATTACCGACCGGCCAGCAAGAAACGCGATTCCAAACGTAACCGACAACTGAGCGACTTAAACTGCGTACCGACATGTAATTTGTCAAGCAATTTAAATAATATGCATGATTATATATCTATTAAAGGCGCAAGACGTGTTGATATTGAGCTAATGAGGTAAGTCATAATGGGGACTACTTGTACTAACAGCAGGCGGCCTCAATGTCTATTAGTGAACCTTAAGTCCTTGTAATAAGGTTTACAGATAGATAATTCGATGTATGGACGATGGTACCTGTACCGCCTTTGTAATTTTTTTGCTCAGAGAAATCTTTATGACGTGAATTAACCTTGTTTCTCCGTTGATATCTCAAAACTTGTTCTTGTACTTGAGCATAATTGGTGGGAGTGTTGGGGGTTGCGACAAAAAGAGAAAAGAGCTTTTTGAGTGTTAGCAAGTTTGTTCAAGGCGAGGGTTGTTCGGTAAATCGTTACTGGTGTTCGTGGGTTCATATACCGGCTTTTATAAGTTTTGTGGGTCTTCTAATATGTTGTTTGGTAAAGGAAAACCTGAATATTAAAATAAATCGAAGGTGTGTATCAAGCGCCCTGATATTCCGGATGATATTCCGGCTGAACTATGGAAGAGCCTGGGAGACACTGGTGTGGGTTTCCTACGGGTACTGTTTAATAAAATCCCTCATGAAGGCATACCGGAAGCATGGAGAAAAAGCCTACTAGTACCATTTTTTAAGAACAAAGGCGATGTCAGACACTGCGGTAACTATAGAGCAATAAAGTTAATCTCGCATACCTTCAAAATCTGGGAACGAGTGATTAATGAAAGACTACAGAGATTGATCACTATCACAGACAACCAGTGTGGATTTGTACCAGGGAAATCAACCACCGACGCCATCCATACAATCCGGCTGCTGATGGAGGCTTACCGAGCAAAGAAAAAGGACTTACATATGGTCTTCATAGATTTGGAGAAAGCGTTTGACCGAGCTCCTAGACCTTTGATCTGGCAAGCCCTGCGCTCTCAAACGATTCCAGAGTGCTATATAAGCATTATAAAGGATATGTATAAAGACGTTTCCACAAAGGTACGATGCCCTGCAGGAATTAGCGAAGAATTCCAAGTAGAAGTCGGAGTTCATCAAGGTTCGGCAATCAGCCCCTTACTTTTCAACCTTGTGATGAACTTTTTGACAGCCGAGGTACAGCAACCCGCGCCTAGTTGCATCTTATACGCGGATGACGTCGTTTTAATTGAAGAAGACCCAGCCGTCCTAGAAGCAACCCTAGAAAGATGGAGAACAGTACTGGAAAACGGAGGCCTCAAAATCAGCAGAGAGAAAACGGAGTACATGCACTGCAATTTTTCTAAAACAACAACCCAACATAATGTCAACCTCCAAAGTACCGCTTTAAAAACTGCAGACTGCTTTAAGTACCTTGGCAGCATGCTATCCAGCAACGGCGATATAGACCCTGACATCACTCACCGTATAAACGCTGGATGGCAGAAATGGAGGGAACTGACAGGTGTACTCTGCGATCCCAGAATGCCTCTAAAAATAAAAGGCAAGGTCTACAAAACCGCAGTAAGACCAGTTGTGACCTATGGTGCGGAGTGCTGGCCGACTACGAAGCTCCAACTTAACAGAGTACATGTGGCGGAAATGCGAATGCTTAGATGGGCCGCAGGAGTGACCATGCTCGACAAGGTGCCCAATGCCTACATTCGCGGAAGCTACAAGATCAGGCCGATCCAGGATAAAGTCACAGAATCGCGGCTGCGGTGGTACGGCCATGTCATGAGAAGACCAGATGAACACATGGCCAAAAATGCGTTACAGTTTACGTCTGGACCTAAGCCTCGTGGTAGACCCCTAACAACATGGATGTCAGTAATTAAGAAGGACCTCGCAACTAACGACATAGACCCAGCAATGAGTCAGAAACGGTATCTATGGAGAAAGAGGATTAGGAGAGCCGACCCCGATTAGAAACGGGATAAGGCCGGAAGAAGAAGAAGTGTGTATCAAGCGCCCTGACCTAATCCAGATTTGACCAGCTTAAAAACTGTTTTGATAATCTTCTTGTAGAATGATACTCTACAATAAGATTCTTTTTTTTATACTACGACGGTGACAAACAAGCATACGGCCCATCTGATGGTAAGCGGTCACCGTAGCCTATGAAAGCCTGCAACTCCAGGGGTGTTACATGCGCGTTGCCGACCCTTTAAAAACTTTAACACTCCTTTTTTGAAGAACCCCATACTGTAGTCCTTTGGAAAAACAGCGGCAGGGAACTCATTCCACAGCCGGAGCGTCCGCAGGAGGAAGTTCCTCTTAAACTGCACGGTACGAGACCATTTAGGCTCCAGGGTATGCGGGTGAACACCCTGCCGACGGCGAGCGGTGCGATGGTAGAATGCAGCTGTTGGCATCATATCAAATAATTCTTCAGAGCACAATCCATTGTACAAGCGATAGAACGCACATAAGGAGGCGAAGTCTCTCCTTAGGCTTAAGGGTTCGATATCGCTTGTGATTCTGCAGGAAGAGCTCTACCTGTCCCCATGCTCCTAGCCAGGAAGTATGTTGGAATTGGAATAAAATAATATATGGGATAACTTAGCCATGGCCTTAAATTACATTTGGTATTACCGTAATTGTAATTCATTATCTATAAGGTATTACAATAATTACGGTAATACCAGATATCCTTTGTGTGATAGCAATTAACTAAAAAATATAAAAATTTAAAAATAGTTAGCATGGAAAAAGCTGCATATTTCTGAGTGAATTTACAAGGCATCGAGCGGTACAAACCTGCATGGATATTATAATTTGCGTGGATGTCCGGCGCAAGGCGAATTCAGCGGTTGTATGGTGGACAATGTTCACTGGAAATCACTATCGGTCGAAAATATCGCATAACAAACATAAACACAAGAGCGTTCAGCATTTCTACAATAATCACAAGCGGCGCGTCGTCGGCATTACTGCGCGCGGTGTAAGACTGCAGGTTTATTGTTGTGATTAGTGTCTTCAATAAGTGCAGTGATAATAAAAACTTTCGCGTTGTATGGCGGGTGGATGTAAGTTATGATATAATTAAGTAGTCTGAGTCTACTAAAGACTAAATTCGTCGGTCTGGACATAAGATGTGTTAGCGGCGGGGCGAGTGGAGCTAAGTTAAATTGCGTGCACCGGTGGTTTGGGTTCAAATCTCGAAGAACTTTAACTTTGTTTTGTTTTTTTTTTTCCCCTTTTTTTTAAATTATTTATATTTTTTATTGTCTTGTGTGATATGATGACACGATTAATCATGAAATATTTATGTAACTGTAAGTTAAATTAACGTGTTCAATATTAGTGTTCAAGTATTTATACCTAGTACCTATTATTGAGAATCTAGTGTAATTCAATAATTATGATTGTTTCATATGTTTTTAAGTTTGATGACTTGGTGTTTCTTTGCTTTATTTTATGTTAGTGTAGAGATACTTAAATGCCACAATGAGTAGTCCCTCTAAAGCCGCCTGCCCTTATTGCCCAGGTTCTCCTAGATTGTATGTTGTGCCAAAAGGCCTTAACGTCCACATAGCTAGGGTGCATAAAGACGTGGCCGATCGTAACCGGAACACACTGGGAGTACCCGGGCCCGGAGGGCCCAGTTTGAATGCTCGGAGAACCCCAAGTACTAGCGATATTTCTCAGGCAGCAACTGCATCTTCCACTCAGGTTTCTTTGGAAACATTAGGCGAACTCAAATCCAAGGTAAAAGTTTTGAAGCACATACCTAAAGGTGCAAGATGTTTGGCAGCGGGAAAATTGTGCGCGATTATTGATAGCTGCGTGCAGTCCAACGCTGTTGAAGATTGGTTTTCTTTGTTAACGTTTTCATTTTCTGCACTAAGGGTCCCCGTTAAATGTGCAAAATCATTGACGTCAAAGGTAAAGGAGAACGTGGACTGTACAATGTTAATTTTACCAGATAATACGCCGCGTAAACCTAGGTCATTGATACATAGTATAGAAAGTAAGGTGCACGACGGAGACTTAAGGGGTGCTGTTCGTCTTCTCCTATCAAATTCGTCACTAGCACCTTCTAACGATGATACTGTGGCGTCGCTCCGGGAGAAGCACCCAGCACCTTCTAGACCTTTGGTGTTCCCTGCCGAGCCAGACGAGCCGATTGTTCCCATTTTGGTAACTCCAGCAGATGTGAAGGAGGCATTGGCGACTTTTTATAATGGGTCAGCTTCTGGTTTGGATGGCTTGCGTCCGCAGCATCTTAAGGAGTTGATATCTACTGCGGCGGGCAGCAATGGTCCTCGGTTACTAGATGCGTTGACTAAGCTATGCAACTTTTTGTTAAAAGGTTCACTCAACCCTCTAGTATGCCCGTATTTATATGGGGCTTCGTTGTGTGCTCTAGAAAAAAAAGATGGAGGCGTAAGGCCTATAGCTGTAGGCTGCACAATACGCCGTCTTGCGGCCAAGTTGGGCTGCCGGGCTGTTAGGGACCAGATGGCGGCATACCTTAGGCCAGTTCAGATTGGTTTTGGGACCGCTCGTGGTTGCGAAGCTGCAATCCATGCCACCCGAGCTTATGCCCTCGCAAATGAAGGCACTGACGCAGTCATCTTGAAGATAGATATAAAGAATGCTTTCAACAGCGTTGAAAGGGACACAATTCTTAGTGAGGTACTGGAGCTAGTTCCTTCTCTCTATCCATTTCTGCGTCAGTGCTATTCGTCAGCGAGCAATTTGTTCTTTGAAGGCACTTTAATTTCTTCTCGGGTGGGTGCTCAGCAGGGTGATCCTTTAGGACCTTTAGCTTTTTGTTTAGCCGTACAGAAAGTTTTCTCTTCACTGGAGTCGCCCTTAAACGTTTGGTACTTAGATGACGGTACGATTGGGGGTGATCCACAGAGCGTGTTGAATGACCTGGGTAAGCTTTTGCCGGCATTGAAGGGGGTCGGTTTAGAGGTGAACCCTGCTAAGTGCGAGTTATTTTGCTGTGGTTCTACTGACAGTAGCATACTATCAGACATCGAGGTTGCGCTGCCGGGACTGCGGCGGCTTCAGAGACCGACTTTGAGTCTTTTGGGTGCACCTATTTTCCCGGAAGGAGTGAGTGCGGCGCTCGAGGATAAAAGGATGGCTTTGGTCGAGGCCACTGAACATCTAGGCGGTCTATCGGCGCACGTCTCACTCGTCTTGTTAAAAAGTTGCTTCGCGATACCACGTATTATGTACATTTTGAGAACAGCGCCGACGTGGTTATTTGCAGACGATGTCGCAAGGTTGGATCAAACGGTCAAGTCGGCGCTCGAGTTGATCTTAAATGTACACCTGAACGAGACGCAATGGTGTCAGGCTGCTCTCCCCATCCGTCACGGAGGATTAGGAATACGTCGGTGTGAAGAGCTGGGAGTGGTAGCATTTCTTGCCTCCGCTCACGGCACTCTGGGTCTTGTCACTCGAATTTTGTCCAGTGATGGTGACATTACCCAGGTACCGTTTGTGGCGGAGGCACTCTCAAGGTGGACCACCTTGTGTGGTGGCGGTGAGCGGCCTGATAATCTTATGGCACAAAGAGGGTGGGATGACATCTTATGCAAGCAGATTGTGGCGGAACTGGTAGGAGATGCCGTAGGGTCGAATTTGGCTCGCCTGAAAGCCGCATCGCGGGTTGAGTCAGGCGCGTGGCTACATGCGCTGCCATCACCCTCATTAGGAACATTGTTAGACAATGATTCTTTGCGCATAGCAGTTGCTTTACGGTTGGGGTGTAAGGTATGCGAAGCGCACCGGTGTGTTTGTGGGGCCATGGTTGAGGAGGACGGTCATCATGGTCTTAGTTGTATGAAGTGCGCGGGGCGTTTTTCCAGGCATCATAACATCAATGACGTGATTCGCCGGGCCTTAGTGTCGGCCAACGTGCCGTGTGTTATTGAACCTCCCGGCTTATGCCGAACAGACGGCAAGAGGCCTGATGGGCTTACGTTGGTTCCGTGGCACAGAGGTCGGTGTCTTTTGTGGGATGCAACGTGCGTCAGTACCTTTGCACCGTCCCACTTAAGTCACACCGTCAGGTCAACTGGATCGGCCGCAGAGCACGCGGCCAAAATGAAGCATACCAAATACTCTGCTCTGGAACAGTATGACTTTGTGCCAGTTGCAGTCGAGACGGCGGGACCTTGGGCCACGGAGGCCAAAGAATTCGTGAGTGATCTGGGTCGGCGGCTGAGAGACAGGGGTTGTGACCCTCGTTCCGGATCGTATCTGGTGCAACATATCTCCCTGGCCATTAAACGTGGTAACGCTGCTAGCGTTATGGGGACGTTTGGGCCGGGTACGATTCGGGGCGGTTCCTTCAGTTAGTTTTATTATTAGTGAATAAGGACGACGAGGCCTAAAGCGGATGTCATCATTGATTTGTGTGAGACGAAGCCTGTTGCGGATTTTCATTTGTGGCCACCTGACGAAGCCTGCGTTGTGGATGTTAACACATGACTTTTTTTTTTCTTTTTTGTATTGCTATTTTGTTTGTGTTTTAGTTTTAATTTTATTAACTATTTCAATTTATCAACAGAACTGTCATTGGCTCCTTTTATATACGAGTATTTCACCGTTTGTGAACTCCCGACAGTTTATAATTTAACTAGGAATATTATAAACTAACCTAACATAACCTATCGGTTTATTTACAATTTCGCGCGTTAGTATATAAACTATCGGTACTCACAATTCTACGGTGACATATAATTATATGCTTCTACAATATTTCATCCAGATAATCCCATCCAAATATGGTGATATTTACTTTATTTTTGTATAATTTTGTAATCCTTTACACAACTCTTGTAAAAATAATCACTTCACTATCATCACATCAACAATATAATTCGATATTACACCTTCAATCCCGGAAATCCTTTACTCCCTCATACACTTACGTGCAAATAAAAAGTATAAAGCGAAAATATTTCCCACATCTGGCTCCAGCGAAATTCCGTCGAAACCGCTGTGTTTATGTCGGCTGGTAATTGACTTGTCGTGTCAAATTACCGTTTATTAGTTGTTACGATATCGGTTGTGCGTTATTATTTTGTCTGCCACTATACTTAGCCGGTAGTTTGTCACTAAGTTGTATTTAGCTGACATTTATATCTATTTTATAATAGTTGAAATGCGCAAGGGATCATATCTTCTAATTTGGGACTGTGCCAGTGCAATCCGGCATGGGCCTTAGTCTTGATCGAGTATATTCAGGGTGTCCTTAGCCAGTTAGCCACTGGACAAAACCGAAACGTACATACGCGTATTTAGAACCAGTATAGAAAGTATCTTAATTAACAATCGGTGCAGCAGTAATGAAGAAATTAATAACTTACTATTTGTTACTTTTGAGCAGCTGAATGCACCTTTTAAATTTTTTGACCATCTTTTTATTTATGGCACTTATAAGATTTCGATTGTTGAAATCATTGAAGAAAATTAACAGTGTCAGTAACATATAATTAGCAAAAACACTGCCAATATGACAAATACAGTATATTTAATTTTGTTGTCGGTTATTAGAAATAAATTTTGTTTCAAAATTACTGTTTTGATTTTTTGTTCGGATCAAAAAATATTTACGTTAAGCCGTTAATAAGATGTATATACTCGTAGTCCTGTGTGGCATTTCAGAGTTGGTCCTATGGCTGAGGTCAACCAATTTAGGTAGTTGGATCAAGCAAGATCCATAGATAATATTGGTTTAAATTAAACTATCCATTTGATTTGGTTAACATTTTAGGGCTGACGACTAGGTTGAAAAACCTAGTCGTCAGCCGTCGTCGTCGTATTATTCTATTTAGTCCCTCAGTTAGATTATCCAAACATTTTAGACACGTGTTTTTTTTCTGTTTCAAGTTAACTAAAATTTACGACGATACAGAGCATCAAAGTTCTGGGGTGGGGGTTAGTGACGTCACTTAGAGGTAAGAATCGTACCTAACTGTGACGTCACGCGAAACTTTAATGCACTGTATTTCAGTCGTTCTTCATTTGACGAACAAAAAAAAACGTGTCGATAATTTTTTAATCATCTAACAGACGGACTAATTTTTTTCGTCATCTTGCCTATTGTAGTGTAAATTTAATTATTTGTGTGATTGAGAAATCATTATGCCAAATAGCATACTCTACCAATCAACCACGTAGCCAAACACTAAACAGGGAGATGAACAAAAGGTGTAAAGAGGAAAGTTGTCTATCCATCCACAAAACAGTCAAAAGTTAGGATCTTAATACATTTTCGTCAGAGATAACATAATTATGTAAGAGTTAGCAATCTGACAGTAGTTTTTTTTTTTAATTTATATGGCTCCCTTTTTTTCACTTTGACAATATTTATATGTTATAAAGTGCGGTTAAAAAACAAACTATTTACCCAGCTACTTGTTAGGAAAAGTGATTGCACTCTACACGTTACCATTGTGACCTGATCCGGAATGGAAGCCAATAGGCGTGGCCGCTAATCCGACGCTCCATCCTAAATCCGGGTGTAATAATCTAAATAGATTTTCAATTTTGCGAAACGGAACCAAGCCCATTGTCTCGATTTCTTAATGCAATGTTAATGCCCTGTTAAGGTCTATAGACGCGATAATTTTCAATTAATCCACAACACAATAGCCGTCAATTGTCAATTGAAAAATCAATTTAGCGAGAAAGTGTTGCCCATTGAGTAGATTGCACTTCACTGTTCGTATCCAGAAGATGAATAAGTAAGTACGAATTACACAGGAATGTAGTGATATCTATTTTGATAGTAATAACATTTATTGAAAACTAAACAGCCTCTCTAGCCTAGTTGGTAGTGACCCTCCCTATGAAGCTGGAGCTCCCGAGTTCGAATCCTTGTTCCTGGGACGAATATTTGTTCCTGAGTTGTGGACGTTTTCTATGTGTGCACGTATGTATTTATCTATATAATTACATAATATGTATATTCTCGTCTAGTACCCATAGTACAACACAACAGGTTGGGACTAGTTCGATCTGTGTGAGATGGTCCCCAAATATTTATTAAAAAAAATATATACATAGGATATACGAATTACAGTATAAACATACACAGACAGATTGCATATATAGTACTTACTAAGTAAAATTAATTCTAACAAATTGTGTTACAAAAAAGTAAGCAAATACAAGAATCATCTAACAGGTGTAAGAAAATTTGCGCTGTGTTAAGTGTTAAGGATAAACGCCACGTGAGATTCGAAATAAACAATACCAATAAATAATACATTTTCGGTTTCAAAAACCTCTTGGTTCTGTTTAGCATTCCATCTTTCAATAGGTTCAATTAGTCATGGCAGTTTAAAACGAACCTGCGTTAAGTGCAAAAAAGAAGGTACTGGAATACAATAAGGCATGTCATCCTATGGAATTTCCACCGTTTTCGAGATACTATCTACCAATTCGTTTAGATACGGCTAATCTAATTATTTATTTGCATTTAATGATTTACTTTGGTGTTTTTCTGAGATAACGGATGTCCGGAACGTGTACTTTTACGGATCGGGTTAGGTCATTATGTTACAAAAAGTTACTTGTACATGTAGTTGTAGGTACATAGTTTGCTAGCGCCACTGTTGCTGGTTTTCCCGAGTTATATTTGATTTGTAATGTAACACGTGTCGTTGATTATTTGTGATCGGTTTTAGTAAAAGGTGCCACTTTGTCGATTGTTAACAAGGTTCAGTATCATTACTAAATTCATCGTTATGTTATGGAATTTAGTGCCTTAATGGCTAACAACAAAGTGGTACCTTTTACTAAAAAGTAAGTATCATGGGGTGTTAACATTTTCACTCTAGATCATCTGTAGTAGTCATGTATACACGAGTGAACCGATTAGTGTGCGGCTTTCTTTATAAACAAGGATTTATCGGGATTATTCTTAAATGTTTAGTGGATGAAGGAGCTGTCATCTCCAAGATTTTCAGCTCAAACTAGATCTAAATTCAAGTTGAGTTTAGTTATACGACTTCTGTCACAATATTGAAGCTAAACCTCTCAAATTTCAGTCTTGCGTTTAATTTCTTTTTTCTATTCCCTGTTGTCGTTTTTTTTTCATTCAACACCCAAATACTTTGTTCAGCCACATGTCAGTGGTATCAGTGACAGAGTTTATAAAACATGTTTTAGAGTCTGAAAAATAGACAAGTCAGTGTAAATCGAGTACGTAGGTACCCTACAATTACAATTTAATTGGTGACTGCGATTTTAATGGTTTCATTATATTGTATTGTTATTGATCTAAAGGAACTAAACCAGTCATATTAACTTGTAACACTTTAATTAAAATGACACTACTACTATTGATATGTAAATATTTTATTGTGAACAATAAAGTGATTTTTATGTGGGTAGTTAATTTTGTTGAGTAGACAAATTGTATCAACTAGACGATAAATATCATTTATTACATAAGGAAAAACCTGTGTGAGACAAACACAGATCAAATCGATTTACCTACTAACTAATTGAAAATGTTATTAATAAGATATTATAGAAATTGAACTATAAGAGAATTATTAATTAAGAATAGTTTACAACGCAATTGTCAACCTCTGAATGGCTGTCAATTATTTGAACAGCATGAAAATGATAATCTTATACACTTAAAAAAAGGATAGCGTACTAATTCCAATTACTGGCTAACTTATATTAAAAATTAATTATGTGCGCCTATGAATAAAGTTAATTTTTGGTAAAAGGTGGCCAGTCATTGCAGGGTGCCAGCTACTAGCGATTTACCCTATTTAATTATTAAATTTAATTATAAACGTAATTAACAAGTACCTACTACCTACATGTTATTAAATTTTCTAAACTAAATAATTTCATACAAAAATTAAAAATAAACAACTGCGTTATTACATTTTTCAATAGGACACTCCTCGAACTATTATATATTAATAATCTAAATACCACTCCAGATATAATATGTACACTATGCACAATAATCAATAATACATTATGATTCTGCGTAATTTCTTTAAAAAAAATGCTACTGACGTTCCTCCTTTTAATTCGTCGTTCGTTTTAAGCCAACTTACTTACAAGGGTGAAATTTCTACTGCTTATTTTTTTCTACTGCTGAATTCTAGTTTATTGATTCATTGCCTAATAGCCGGCCAATATTCAAATATATTACTAGATCCCAAATTATTAAGCTGAATCTTCCCTGACCGTGACCACTTGAAACCGCAAGTAAATGATAATGTATTAAAATAACTAAATGAGCAGCGTGAATCATCGAAACGTTACGGATATGAGTTTACTCATCGCGGTGGACAACAAATGTTACTTTAATAGGGCAATTAGTTACTTTTAGAGTAAAATGACTAAGCTATGGCGCCTAGATCAAAGAAGACAGCGCACAGAAGCATGACGAGATGCCACCAATGTCGCTAGAGCTATTTGCCAATTGAGAATGGGATAATGTTTTTTCACAAACTGGCGAGAGGTTGCGCATGATCGGGTAAAGTGGCGAGCTCTTGTGTCGGAAGCCAAGACGAGTTAGTGGCTTTTGAGTCGCTGACCCAGCGCAGTTAGTTAGTTTTGTTTAGTTTTTTTGACATATTATATTATTTTGCATACTCGTAGATAATGTGCCTCGAAATAAGCTTAGGTACATAATGATGACCATAAAATGAAAAACAACACCCTGGTCATAAAAGAAGTACTGATATGTCCAAACAAAATGAAATCACCCTATGCTATATTTATGCTATAATGTAATATATACAGTATTAATGTAGCGTTATAACCGCTGGATGATGACCGCTGGAGCCAGAACGAGGGGAAGCCACGAGCTAGTTGGTTGGATGACATTAAAAAGACGGCAGGGCCGACACAGAATTGCCGCATCAAAACCAAAATGGAAATCCATGAAAGAGGCATATGTCCAGCAGTGGACGCAAATATGCTGAGAAGAAGAGAGAAGTAGCGTTATTGATATGTGTATCATATATGCTTATAATTAAGGGCCTTTTTTCTCAGGGAAAATCCGTCATGGATCCTAATCGGCCCGGGAGAAACCGAGTGCGACTCGCACGGACTAGAAACCCTCAAGTGTTCCACCACTTTGGTGAGGTCTCGGGAACGCAATTGCACAACCTCTGATACTACTATTTAGAGCCTACTTTCGAACTTTTGCATCTCAGTGGTAGTTTTTTTTATTCACTCATTATTACATTGCTCTTTCTATTTAGTCAATTACAATGTCGATACTTTCATGCTCCGTAAATATTCTGTCTGGAAACTAAACTGGCCGGTTGAAACGCAAAATCGGCAGTAACGGGGATCCAAGGGAGAGGCCCTTTGGCCAGTAGTGGAACCCAAATGGACTAGTAAAAGAATAGTCTATATTTTTTAAACTCTATCTAAAACGCACATTTTTAAAATGCTATATAAATTGAAAGAGATGCCGTACTTTTATTACAGAAAAAAGTGACCAAAGCCCCCAGTGAGCAGGGTTGGGATCGAACCAGCGATCTTCTGCTTTCTCGGCAAAAGCCCTTACCACTTGTTTCAAGCATGATAATTTTTCGTACCTAGGCGTACAAGAGGTTAAAGAAAGTCACATAAACAGAACTGTTCAGTCTATTTCAACAAACTGTTTATTCTAAATGAACAGTTTGTTAAAATTTTATTGTAAGCTGTAAATTAATATATGGATGCTTTTTTTTCACAGAAAAATGCAGTATAATAAATCTAATCAAGATGTCAAGTACAATTAAACTCTAAGCTCAATTTATTTCCTTAAACTAAATAAAATGGTAGAAGTATTCTCTCTCCTTCACAGACGTTTTTTTTAATAAATAAATAAAAATACATATTCGGGGCAATCTTACACAGATCAACTTATCCCCAAACTTGTACGCTTGTACCCAGTAGGTACTATGGGTAGGCGACGATATACCTACTTAAAAATTGATAAATATATACATACTATACCTATAAATAGAAAACACCTATAACTCAGGAACAAATATTCTTGATGTACACTCAAATAAATGCCCTTACCAGGATTCGAACCTGGAACATCCAGTTTCGCAGGTACCCTACCTACAGACCAGAAAAATTCAACTAGGCTAGGGAAACCGTTAAATGAATTTATTAATTTCAGTACCTATATAAAATATATCATAACTTTATTTATTTTACTGTCTGCAGTAACTCGACGGTTGCTCTAAGCCGAGCCGGTATCGGTATGGTCGGTGTCGCATGTCTCTGTTTACCTTTAGTATTGCAACGAAGGAATTTAAGCTTTAACTTAGGGTTGTCAAACACGGCTTTTAATTTGTTTGCATTTGGCCAACAAAAGATTGTGTTGGAGTTTGTAAATCAAAACTTGGCAAACAGCGGGCGGATAACTAGTTTTCATTGAGCGCGAGGGCCTTTCTTATTTGGTGTTTTATTTAAGTTTCAACTTACTGTAGAGTGAGTGCACAGTTAGAGAAGAATTATTATTGTTGTTTTGGGCTAGTGAAGATGCCGCGTCGACCAGTTGTGATCTATTGTGGTATAAAAATAATAATAGAGAAGAATAGGAAATAGGTACTTAACATAGAAGGTAAGAAACAAAATGAGACCGTCCCGTAGTGTCTCCCACTAACGACGACGTCACTGATCACTGACAGCTAGCTGTCTCATTTGCACATGCCAAAATTATATGTTTTTTATACCAACCAAAAGTGATGTCTCGGATGACGTCATGACGGCTATAGGTAGGTACCTACAATACCTTGCTTTGATGTATCATCATAGGATGACTTAGACTAAGTTACTCGGAGTCACGCTGAAAAGTTCTTAGTTTTGACTATTAGTGTAACGTTCGTGATGTCTCGAATAGCGTTTTAACTTATTAAGCGCCCGTGCACATAAGCGTTTTTGGCACACAGGCACGCAGGTGACGAACAATAAAGGAGGCACCGCCTCTTGCACGTGAAAACGCTGGCAAAACCGCCAGCCAGTGTGTTCACGCCTTATTAAGGGACTCCATTCGGCGCGCTATTTATTGTTTGTCTCCAGTTCGATATCCTTCCGTCCATTACTGAATATAAATTATAAATAAACTTTATATATACTCTGTTATATATACAGTATGTATCAGAACGAAAGGCAAAAAAAGAAACCCGTTAAAGTTTAGATCATAAATATGAGCATGGTACCTAATTCATCAAAAATACGACAGGTTTTACGTGAGGTATAAAAATATACATTTATTATTATTGTTTTGCACCTCCCCTGTATTATTTGTTTACAATCTTATAAATGACATTTCTAAAATTACCAACTGACAGACAGGCGTCAAAAATTGTTGAAGTTTGGATTTTTACCTAGTTACAAACAAACAGTTAACAAAGCGCTTGCGCGTTGCCTATGACTACAGCCATTATTAAAATAATTAACTAGGTTACTTATAAACAGAACTCAAAGCGCATGTGCATTGACATAACAACGTTAATGTTGATTAGTTACCCCTAGCTACATATCAACAGTACGCAATACGCATGCACTGTAAAAAATCAAAAACTCAAAATCAAAAATTCATTAAGTAATTTTATGCCATAAAACATGTATTTAGGCACGTAAAATGCACGTCATTACATTGTACTCGAGTTCCCCGTCAACTAGTTTTAAGGTTTGCTCTTCGTTGTGATACATACTGTATATACTTTGTTAGTAGAAAACTGACATTCAAAATTAGTATGAAGAAGACCTGGGGCCATGCCATTACGTCTTACTTAACGCGATTCAGTTTAGGTCGTCAACTGAATCGCGTTAAAACGTCATGGTAAGGCCCCAGATGGATCAAACACAAAAAGATGTTACACGTCTTTACGATGGACTTTTCAAATGTTAAGGGCTATGAAGGTTGCTCAAAAGGTACTCCTTTTCCATTGAATTGTATGAAAAAAACCATGACTACATATCCACAAGCTGTTAACTATTGGCAGGAAAGATTGCCTCTACAGTTCAGCTGAAAACCCTTTTTTTCTTTTCTATGGTCAATAGTGAACAGCTTGTGTCTAGTATTTATGATTTTATCATACAATGCAAACAAAAAGAAGAAATTGGATGGAATGGAATGGAGAAATGAAGAACCTCTGGAGTAAATAAGAAAATCAAGCTTACAGTCCACTTTTGAAAAGTCCACCGGAAAGACTCGGCACATCGTTTTGTGTTTGACCCAGATCAGCACACAAAAAATTTGAATTTCGCGCGGTTTTCTACTGATAGAGATGGCTGGCTATGGTTTCAAAGATGTCATTTATGCAGTTTAAAAATACACTTATTTCCGGTTAATTTTTTTTAACTTATGTTGAAAATCTAAATAAGGTAAACAATCACATTGTGGTGCACAAAAATGCAAACCGTTATTGTCTAATTAGTTAATTTTGAACGCATAATATTAACGTCCAAAAACCGTTGTTTTTAAGCCGTTATCATCAGTAGAGAACTGTGAAATACAAATACAAGGTCACTGGAACCAAGTAGCCCCTTAATCGACTATTTGAGTCTTAAAATAGAAGTGATCTCTTGGGGACACTATAAATTCACCTCATCGTGAGAACAAGACCTAGTGAATAAACATACCTAACCTTACCATGAGTTTAACGTAACTGAATTCGCTAGCTGGCCCAGCGATAAGAGCGTGCGACTTTCAATTCGAAGATCGCAGGTTCAAAGGCCGGCTCGTACCAATGATTATTCGGAACTTATGAACAAAATATTATTTGATATTTAGGTACCAACCGCTGTTCGGTGAAGGAAAACATCGTAAGGAAACCTGATTAATCCTCTATAATGATCAATAATATAAATCGTGGGTTGGAAAGTCAGACGGCAGTCGCTTTTGTAAAACTAGTGCCTACGCCAAATCTTGGGTTGAGTTACCAAAGCGGACCCCGGGATCCCTGAGCCGTGTCATAAGCCGGTAAGGCTAGGACTAGCTAGGCTAGGCTAGGGTGTTCATAGGTTAACATTAAGTTTTGCTTGTTTCTATGAAAGTTAATGCTGTGTGTAACTGCTCATATCTATGCTTGCTGGTGTGAGCGAGGTGTACCGACAGCCGATATACGTAACCGCTAGCGAATCCATCCGCGTCAAACTCATGGTAAGGGCACTGTTGCATTATTTAACCTGCAAGTGTGTGACGATTGTCGATTTACATACAAACGTAAATCTACTAAAGGTAATGAAATACTAGAATAATCAACCTGTAGTAATTACGTGTGATGAATATTGTAACTAAATTATAAGTTTTGTTTACGAGTATGCCCATAAAAAAGGAAAACAATTCAAATCCTAAACTCAAATCTTTTTTTTTCCAAGGAAACTTCACCATTATTTTAAAGTCAGTTGAGTTTAGCCTGTCACCCATGTCATATTTGTAAATTGCAATAACCTCTTATTATTTGTTCTTATAACTCCTTTATTCAATTTACAGAAAACGAAATGCCTTCACCGCACCCATCGCCTACTAACGCAAACATTTATGAATACGTTTTGTCACACGGCATCCATCTTGAAGTAATTGCTATAACGTTGTCATGGCAACACAATAGCTAGGCCAATATGAGCTTTATGTCTAAAGCAGTAAGTCATAGTAAAAACACAGTGATGTAGGGTTAATAAAGCCTGTTTGCGTAGCAGCTTTCGAGCCGTTGGCTATGTGACCTTTGCGAGAGGTGCGTCTGAGTAACTATGCCGTTTCTCTGCATTTTCAACCGACTTCAATATTTCAAAAGGAGGAGGTTCTCAATTCGACTGAATTTTTTTTTTATTTTTTTTTTTTTTTTTTTTAATGGATGTTCACTCATAACTCCGTCATTACTGAACCGATTTGAATTTTTTTTTTGTTTTCTAAAAGTAGACGGTTCCTGGTTGGTCCCGTTTTTTTCAAAATCCATTTCTGATGATGGGATCCATGAGGAACTGAGGGAACTCCTCAAATTTGAAAGGCACATGCATGCTGATTTGGGTGATTTCTTAAGAAACTCGAGCATTTCTTTACGAAAATCATCAATTTGGTGGAGTGGACCTGATGATGAAGACCAGGGATGGCAAAGTGGAACTGCTTCGTAATTCTCAGGACTATGATCCGATTTTAAAAAATATTTTTTTGTCTGTATATAGATGGTTTCAGGATTGTCCCGTTTTTTTCAAAATCAATTTCTGATGATGGGATCCATGAGGATCTGAGGGAACTCCTCAAATTTGAAAGGCACATGCATGATGATTTGGGTAGTTTCTTAAGACACTTGAGCATTTCTTTACGAACATCATCAATTTGGTGGAGTGGACCTGATGATAAAGACCAGGGATGTCAAAGTGGAACTGCTTGGTAATTCCCAGGACTATCGTCCGATTTTAAAAAATATTTTTTTTTCTGAAAATAGATGGTTCCAGATTTGTTCCGTTTTTTTCAAAATCAATTTCTGATGATGGGATCCATGAGGAACTGAGGGAACTCCTCAAATTTGAAAGGCACATGCATGATGATTTGGGTAGTTTCTTAAGACACTCGAGCATTTCTTTACGAACATCATCAATTTGGTGGAGTGGACCTGATGATGAAGACCAGGGATGGCAAAGTGGAACTGCTTGTTAATTCCCAGCTCTATCATCCGATTTGAGACATTCATCTTTTCTTTGTAAAGAAATACCTTCAAGATAGTCCTATTTGATTATAGTTCTATTTTGATGATGGGCTTCATGAGGGATTGAGAGAACTCCTCAAATTTTAACGGCACATGCATTCTGATTTGAGGGTTTCCTTAAGTAACTAAAACAGTGTTTTGGCGGAGCCAAAATTTTGATGAACTTGATCTGATGATGAAGACCAGGGATCGCAAAGTGGAACTGGTTAATAAACCTAGCTCTACTTATTATCCTAGTTGTGACATTCATCTTTTTGATTTGATTTATATTCTGATGATGGAGTTCTAGAAGAATTCAGAGAACTCTTCAAATTTGAACGGCAGGTTAATTGTGATTAGAGGGTGTTCATAATTAGCTTAGGCATTTTCTTACTGTGGCCATCATTTTGCTGGAGTGGACCTGATGTTGATAATCATGGATGGCATAATGAATATGCTCGTTAATTTACAGTCTGTCATCCAATTTAACACATTGTTATTTTGTTTGTTTAAAGGTCTACAAGGGAGTTCCGTTTGATTATACTTCAAATGTAATGATGGAAGCCCTAGGACATTAAGAAAGCTCCTCAATTTTCAATCGTACACGTGCGGTGTATTGGATATTTGTGAAGTAAACTGGCTAACTCAAACAAATTCTTAATTTCACTTTTACCGGGAACCAAATGAAGTCGGTTTTTTTTTCTTAAAAATTATCAGATATCAAAACTATATTACTTCTAAAATACGGTAAGGACAAAACTATTTCATAATAAGGTGCCCGATAACCGCTTTTCTATCGCAATCCATGTTTGTGTAGATTTTATTTTACGAAAGCGATTGCATTTGAGTGTAAATCACTACAAAATTTAACAGTTGAATTTTCTTCTTAGCGTTTAGAAATAGAAATAGAAATATTTATTTGCCAGAATACGTTACAATCAGTTCTTAAAATAGTTTAGAATCAGTATTCAATCGACATAAAGCCAACATGCAAAATGTTTGTAAATGACATCTACTAATAAGTACATGCAAAAACAAAACGATAAAACCAATAATAATCAAATAATGTTGTTGCAGATAAAGTAAAACAAAAAATTAAATTAAATTAATAATATATTGCACAGCGAGAAATAAATAAAAATATATTGGGATGTCAAAGTTATGTTACAAAATTATTACACATTACAATTTGAAATTTAAATAGTCTTTTACAGTATAAAAACAATGATCCTGTAGCCACTTAGGCACCTCTATTTTAAAATTATTTCCATGCAACATTCGCAAGTCATGAGGGAGATTATTAAACAAATCTATACACATGTTAAAGGCATTCTTCTTATAAATATCCAATCTACCTCCACCAGTTCTGTCCAGCGGTACTTGGGTAGAGTGACTGCATGATGTTTAAACTTCATTCAAACTACATCTATAACCGTCCATCTCGTTCCCTAACAGTGCGCGTAAAATACACTGGGGGTTCTGTTATGTTAGTGTCATTGTTGAATGTTGTCAACCGATAATATTGATACAATTTTAATTAGCAGTACTTATGCAAATCAAATCATAAACACTATCTTGAAATTTCATTAAATGATAAAATATGTACCTAAGTATACCTATTGATTATTGTGGGTTATTAACTACCGACAAAATGCGCTATCATCTACCCCTTCAAACTCACAGTCCACTCCAACCCATACGTAAAACTAGGTCTATAAACCTTGAGGTTATTTGATATGTTTTTCCCCTAGAACAGTTTTTTTTTTGTCCGGTCGTATGTTATATGGGCATATATACAGTAGGTACTTACATGAAATTGGTACATTTTGCCTTGCATCAAACAAGGTAATTCTGATTTTTTTTGGTATGTTATAATTATGTAACGTCGTTATGGCAAACCCAAGTTTTCGACTTCGGGAATCCTCAGGATAATTGTAAAATAAAAAGTTTGTATGAGGATGGAGTAACATTTTAAGTGAGATACTTGGAACTTATCCTTTTTAAAACATAAGAAAAGTATTTTCAGGGTTTTGGAAAACATCCCTAAAGGGGATAAATAGGGATGCAAAATTAGCATAAAGAAAAAAAAAAGTATCTTTAAACTTTGTAAAAAAAATTATTAAGAGATTTAAAAAAAATTGTCATATCAATTTGGATAATTCTACCTTTAACGGGGTTAAATGGGGGTGCAAAATTTGTATCCATATACTCTAGCCCCCAGCTATAACTCAACCCAATTTTACTTACTAATGTCCAGTAACTAATGTTGAGACAGCTCGCCTAGTTTATCGTAGTTATTCTCATACAGTATTCTGGTTTGGGGTAAGGCAGCTGACTAGTTTATCATAGTTATTTCCATAGTTATTGTCATACAGTATTCTGGTTTGGGGTAAGGCAAGAGACTTACCGACCATATTTTTATTTTACAAAAAGAGCCATTCATTTATTTTTATATATACCTATACGTTAAGTAAACGTTCATCAGTAAGGGAGCTATATAAAAAAAACTTTAGCATCCCAATATATATATGAGAATATTATTCATGTTATTAAAAACTTAGATTCATTCACCGCAGTTTGATGTTACTGATGTGATCAGTCCTGCGAACACCCAGAATGCTCTTACTAACACCAACTTAAAAATATTTTTATTTTAAAAACTGGAAACATTTTAAATTTTTATTTAATAATACATTATATGTTAAAACTCACGAGATAAACGCATAGTTACGGAAGACGCATACTCATATGTGTTTTGCGCCTTTGTATTTGTTCCTAGTAAACGATTTGCTTTAGAACGATGTCCGTTCTGTTCTGTTGCTATTATTAAATTTTAGTTATTTATGGATGACTTAATTGGGCACTAGTACTATATAAGATTCATTTTTAATTAGTCTATTTGTCTATCCCACTGTTGGCCAAAGGCCTGTAATTTTCCAACCCTCCTTCCAATCCCCGGAAACGCATCCAAGTGCTACCGTCGTCTCTTTCTCGATCTGCCCAGATTATCTACAGGATCTGGTCCACCGGCGTGCTCTTATTTCGCATGCCATGACCAACTTTTTGGATAGCTGTGCCAAAAGTATTAGTTACTCTCGTAACACAGGACAGGTGTATTGTGCGAGACAACCCTGTGCATTAAATTGCTCATACTACGAAAATCGTAACCAATGTTAAGGCCGCCTGAGATACTTTCATTGAACTGAAGAATTATAGTACCTATTAATGTGATTGTATATAATGAAAGGCATTAAAACCCGAGTCTGGCCTAATTATTTACAATTACATACACTGCTTTATATGTATACACACATTTATCATGAGCTCTCCATGATGCGTTCAAAGCGCATATATATCGACCGCCATTCTGCCGTGTTAAGCCAAACTCACGTATCTCGTAGAAACAGCAATTTGGTTTAACCGGGCTTATTCGATTCAGAATAGTGCCTTTGTATACAATATACAATTGAAAAAAAAAACGATTTCCCTCTAAACTTCGCAAGTAATTGATATGCCAAATTCCTGTAACTCTGATTTTTAAGTACTTATCGATTTATGCGTATTCCTGTATCTTTAGTTACCACAATAAGCTTGACAATCGGGGCACGTTTGAGTTTTCCCAATTTGCGGTACTTTCCAATACATGAGTTTTGTGTAACCGCGCTAAAAGAAAAGAAATGAATGTCAGAAAAGTTTTCACGAATGAAAACTTTTCTGACATTCAAGTTCAGACATTAATATTTTTTAAATTCATAGACAAACTAGAGTTGGCCGCAAATTTTATATCGTTCGATATCCAAATAACGTGCGAAAATGAGGATTACCGCAAGTCGATTTTCCGTTAGTTGAACATGGATCCTGCGGGAAAATTTCAAACCTCACTCTGACATTTCTCGAATACTGATATTATCGAAATCGATAGTATTATTTAGCTACGAGAATAAAAAATTAATAACATTGTCACAGATGAGAAATTTGTTGTAACAAAAAAGTTTAGTATTGTGGGGGCCTTTATATGCGGTTTTTGAACGCATTATTGAGGGCTAATGATATGTAGGTATATAAAATATAAAGAAATTAGTACGAGTATGCACAGACGATGATACCTCTCGCCCTGCGACCGATCACTAGCATTTTGTTACACTATACACTTTGTATGTTTGAATTCGATGATTCGATGTATCTTTGCGTTAATCATGTCGACAAGTTGTCAAAAAGTAGCGGCAATACCGATTTTGGCAAGTGCAGACATACTTATTCACATACGAGTTCGTCACAATCTAGTCAGTGAGCTAGAGAGCTTTTATATTGCATCAAGTTTATTGTTTACTTTATGTATCTTATATAGGTAGTAAATTTCTGCAAGATCTACATAATCTACGTATAGAATAATACAGGTCTGTCATGAAATAGTCGCATAATATTATTCGGTGTATGGATATAAGTATTGAACAATCCCGTTCAAAATTGCATGGGAAGTTTATGGAGGAATTCATTCATAAATTGCCTAACAAAATCCTAACAAAATTTAGTTCATAACCTTAATTAATAAGAATTGTAATTAGCGCTCTTGTTCATGATAAATTGTGTGGGGTAGATAATGAATTCTAGCTGTAACCAAATATCTCCTAAATGCAACATGGGGTCATATGTTCGTACGCTAATGATTTGCTTACGTAATAATTACTCGTAAAAGTTAAGTTACTTACATCAGAAAAACTGACAAAAAAAGGATAATTTGTTGGAGTTAGACCTTGAAATTTCGAACTTAGTTTCATCAACGGAAATAAAGTTAACGAAGTCACTATCGGACGTTTTAGATACTCGACAAATTCTTCAATTCTACGTCCGTCTGTCGGACTATATTGATCTTGGGAGCGATCGATCATGCTAACTGTACGTTTATTGCATTTAGGGCGATCCGTTATCGCAGTCCTTTTTATGTTTTTATACTAATGGTGCAGACCACCTCACATAGACATCGCATTTGAAAAAAACATGGTAAGTTAACACTGTAAAAAAGACAAAGTCAGGACAATAACAAAGACAATATGAAGAATGAATACATGTAGACTCATCGTCACATTCTTATAGCCTACGAAAATGATAATCACTAGTCTGCGTGCCAAGGCCAAGTACCATATAACGTAATACTTAATATTGTTACATTGTAAACAGTATTATTTTATCAATAATTCTATTAAGTATCTTCGTTTCTTTGCATTTCCATATCCTATGTTTATTAGGATTAGAAGATTATAGCCTGTTTTACTGTACTATTTCTAATTTACGCGCATTATGCGACTTAACTGCACTGTATGCAGCTGGATGAGAGAGATTTCTAGGAGAGGGGGTGTAAGAGCGTAGCGTAGGTGGCATTGCTCAGCAAGACTTTACGAAACTTTGGTACAAAACAAACTGTAAATAAGTGGAGCACGCCAAACGCCAATTCCCTTAATGCTGCATCTAGTATTAGTGATCTGTATTTTATAGAATGACGAATTTGTACCACAAGTAGTTTGCACGTGTCAATGTTTTTGTGTCAATTCGCGGTCGGTCCTCTTTTGCAATGTTGTTATTGACATTGACATCTTGTAATTGGTTTATTAAGTTTTAATTTGTATTATCTCTCGCTGTATCTTTTAGGCGCCCATTTAGACTGCCAAATTTTTGTTTTATTTCAAAATATTATTTTACAACTAAGATTTAAAACGGGATATTTACCATGTATGTTTGTTTTATTGAGCACCCGATATTTCGACACTGTTGCAAGCGCCATGTTCACGGAGTCATAATGCAAATGACATGAATGTTAGCTTAAAATCGTAAATATTATTTTATTACAAATTGTCCTACTGCTGGGCAAAGTCATCTCCTATATATTATACTTCTGAGTTAGTTTACTAGGTGCGCATTCTTGGCGAGAGTGCATGTAGCGTGGTTACAACCGGGTATTTTTTGCGAATACTGGGTATTCGATATTTATCCGGGCACTGCGAGTAGGTACTAACCCGACATGCTTTAACTTATAGAACATTTGTAAAGTTTGTAGTAAAAAGGGTTACATTCTACTCATAAAACTTAAATTATATGGAAACCAAAAGTGTGAAATATATTTTAAGTTTGGTAATCTGTGTTTTCCCACTCATTGCCATTGTTCTCTAACAAGCAAGAACGTGTTAGCATTAAAATAGTGTGAGCAACTAGTACTAGAAAGTAAAGGAATATTTTTTACCCGGTTATTATCACTCTATATTATACCTATATCTCGTGAAGAATAAGTATTTTAGCTCGCCTAATTCCGATGCCTGCTTATTAGAATAAGGTACGAGTGAGACATGATAATTTGCTCTAAAACTTTACTGTATCTGTATCTTCTGCGTGCCATGAAATAAGTCTATAAGTAAAATCAATAACAATTTAAATGGGGTTAAGTAAGAAGTTAATAAGATTATAATGTTAATAAACCTATGATAACACCCTTCTGTCTGTCCGACGAGGTCTGCCCGACGCAGACGAAACATGTCACGCCTATTGTGATAAAAATACGTGAGTGTTAACCGTTGCAATTTAATATTAAAATGAACCTGTTGCACCTTGCCTTACAGTCTTGAATATGACCGGGTCACTCACGCCCACATTGGCTCTCATCACGAGAGCTCTTTAGTTTTTCAAGATTTAGGGACTTCAATAAATGCTCTTCCGTAAATTAAATTATAAATTATTTTCAGTGTAAATCCTGTTGGTAGCGAAATGGCTGCTTTTGTTGGTTTTTCCACCCAACTATGACGAATGCAGTAGGTCGCCCAAATCTTTAAGAGAAAATATGTTTCAAAAGTATTTAGGGTTAGACTCACCTAGAATCTCCCGTAATATATATGCATGTTTTTACAGTAGGTATCAGAATCAGAATCTGATTTTTTTTATTTCCTAAAATACGTATACAAAGATGACAGGATATATTTCAATGTATTAGTGTTCAGTCGCAGACACGACATGCAAATAATTAACAATATTAAAATTAATAATAGAATTTTGCGTTAATCAGAAATGTCCTTTTAAATAAATTAATCAACAATAAGAAAATAAAATGTTAAATAAATTAAATGTCAATCAATTGAAATAAAAATAAAAATAGTTAACCAGTCATGCAATCTATAAAAGGAAATACAAATAAAAATTCAGCAAAAATAAATGATAAAAGCAATAAGTAAAGTTTAAAGAGTTATGGATACTTTTTTGCAAACAAACCAAACTTTTTTAATGTACATACACGGTAAAGACAAAACATTAAATTATCGAATTAGAGGTTTACAGCTGTCTGGAATCCAAGCATTGGCTACCGCACGGATGCATTTTTTTGTCTAATAAATGCTTTCTCAATGGCGACATGAGTTACCCCACCGCAAGAGCCCGTAGTTTAGAACGGAGGACACATATCCATGATAGACGGTTATTGCTGCTTGAATAGAATATATTCTAAGTTTTCTGAGGGAGGTTCCCAATCTGTGCACCGTGACAAGTAGAGAGGGGCGCCCGCTAAGTACAAAGGAGCGCCGCGATTCCTATCTATAGGTACTCGAGAGCAAAAGTTTCGGGTCACTAACATTTTTTTTAATATCGGTAACGAATAGAGCTAGCTTATTAAAACAAAGTGAACTTTATTGAAAGTTTATTATTATTTACTTAAATAAAATACATTACAATATGTACTACCTACTGATACTTTATTTTATGTTATATAAAGCGATAAAGTAAAAACGGCGGCCTTATGCTTGCAAACTGGAAATTTAATAAGGTCAACTTATTTTAATATAGTGAATGTTTGCGACAATTTAAATATATTTTTTGACAGGACAAAAACAAAAGCATACACAGTTGCAAAACATAGAAATTCTAAATTGTAAAACAACCCTATTCTTATTTTCATGACATTACTTCAGGTCAATCAATAAGTTTTTATACACGTAATTAAGGTCAAATCCATTTCCTTTAAGGATTAATTAATTTCAATACGCTAGTTGTATTCGTATTCAAGATTATATAAGTACGAGTAAATCCTCGTAACCCAGAACTTTATTACTGTATTTCTAAAAGCGTAGCTAGGCTGCGGACAGCATAACACGTCTCTATAACCAAGTGGGCGATATCCTGATGACTGCAGACCACGTTGTCGACACCTGATTGATGTGTCTAACGATTACCTTGATTTCACGATCACACAGATTAGTCATAAAATGTATATGGTCGGAATAATGTAACTGGTTTAATTGTCTTTACACTTTGCTTGTTAAAAAAGTGACTAACGATCGCGAATGATATTTTGGAGGTTTTCCATGTTCCAACAAAGCTAAGTTTTTTCTATGTCAATAAAAAATACGGTAAAATCGACGAATTTTCCACAAAATGTTAACCTTCACAAAATTAAAAATACACACCCCGGGCGGTCACTGTCGTCTGAGCGGCGGATCGTAATAAGGTGGCGGCTTAAAGAATGATTGATACCAGAACTAAAAAATAATAATTAGGGAGTTATAGGTATATGATGCTTTTCATCTTATCCCATTTCACCATCTTCTGCCACCTTTACCTTATGTAAAGTAACATTTATTTATTTATTTAAATAAATAAATAATGTGACCGATCGTGCAAGACTGCTGGCGGTGTCACGGCCAGAGTCAGGAGCATGGCTGCAGGCGTTGCCATCGCCTCAATTGGGCACGCTATTGGACGGCGACTCGTTGCGAGTGTCCGTTGCGCTCCGCCTGGGCTGCGATGTATGCCAACCTCACATATGCATTTGCGGTTCCATGGTGGGTGCTGAGGGCCATCACGCATTAAGTTGCCGTCGGTGCGTTGGTAGGCATCCGCGTCACCATGCCCTCAACGATCTGGTCCATAGGGCACTCAGATCGGCAGGGGTTCCGTCCGTGCTTGAGCCTCCAGGACTTAGCCGTTCTGACGGGAGACGGCCGGATGGATTAACCTTGGTGCCTTGGGAGAGGGGAAGATGTTTGGTGTGGGACGCGACGTGTGTCTGCACATTCGCTGCGTCTCATGTAGTTCGGACAACGCAAGTGGCCGGAGCGGCGGCCGAATATCAGGCGGCCATGAAGCGGCGGAAATATGCTCCTCTTGGCTCGGGGTACATCTTCGTTCCGTTCGCGGTGGAGACGGCGGGTTGCTGGGGTGCGGACGCGAGGCAGTTTGTGCGCGACATAGGCCGTCGCCTTAGGCAAAAGGGAGACGACCCCCGCTCCGAGTCGTTTTTGGTGCAAAGGCTGTCCATAGCTATTCAACGTGGTAATGCCGCGAGCGTTATGGGCACTTTTGCACCGGAAGCGATGGGGAGCGGTGGTATGACTAATGGTTGATTGACATGTTTCTGAACTAAATTTGTAATTTTTATATTTAATAAAATAATAATAAATAAATATGTAAATAACGGACGTGACACAAATGTAGTACCTAATCTATCTTTGCGAACACCGAAGATGCCTACATTAAAAAAATTGTGCAAATTCAAACGCGATACTCATTCCGTATCGATTTGGTCTCGTAGAGCACTGAGAAAATTTAAAACATAATTCAATTATTTTATTTAAGTACTAAATTAATGTGTGAAAGGGCAACCAATCTGTTAGTTGTTATACAAATACATTTTTTTTAAACTCGCTGTTCGTTTGTTTACGTGAACGATTGTTTGTGTTTTTTTGTAAAAAAAAACATATTTAATATAAGATCCTGGGCAGATATTACTATTTTGTACCATTTGGGGTCGAAGTAGGTCCATGGGGTCCCAGCGCACGCAAGTTTTTTGTAGAAATCGCGAAGCTCCTGGTTGATGTAACTTGTGACTGAAGAGCTGGTGGTAGCTTCCTCGCACAACGTATCAGCATTGCGATACAACGAGGAAATGCCGCCAGCATCCTAGGTACAATGCCTCAAGGATCTATGTTAGATTTAAGGTAGGTAGAGGCTAGATAAGTTACACTTACTGTATATATTTAAAAAAATGGATACTGGGCGGTTTAACTTGAATAACTTGTTAACGTGAATAACATTCTTTGAGGCGTCTGCAAAACTTTCTTTCGCTCCTTACAAAGAGCTTCTTCACTTCTGCAGGAATTGCTTGATAAGCTCAAGTGGTTACAGAAAGGTATGTATCAGATCAGCCGTAACCAATTAAATTGGCTTCCTATCCACCGTCGGAGAGATTGACACGCTCTTTCTCTTTTGTTTAATCTGCTTATTAGTCCTTACCCCCTTATCGCCTCTGCACCTTTCGGAGGATTTAAGAATGAAGGCTGTGGCTACCGTCTGCGGTCCAATGAGGATCAATCTCTTTTAATGCGATTGCACAAATCTCGTGGGTACGATAACTCGTTTGTGGTATGCTCGTTCAAACTGTGGAATGAGTTGCCTGTCTCACATAGAGGGTCACAGTCAGTTGCGTCGCTCAAGGGGAAGTTATAGAAGTTGTGATTACTTGACCGTGTGTGTTGCTGTGGTTTCTCGGCTCGTGATTTTTTTTCTCAATTTCCTTTCTTATTAGTATCGTCTCATATGCCTCTTTTAGCTGGATATCTGATATATTTGACTTTCCTATATATTTTATGAATCTTGTTGTATTTTTCTACACATCTTCACTTTTATTTATTTATTTAAACCTTAGTGCACAATGCCCAATGGCATTCTCTACCAGTCAACCATAGGGCCAAACAGAGACGTGAATAAAATGGTGCAAAGGGAGAATTAAGGTAATATCATCAAAATAATTGCGAAGCGAACTGAAGAACGTTATATATATATACATACCTAATATACAATTTATTTTTTACATGACAGTAATTTAATTACTTATTAAAATTAAAAATGATATTATTTTATAGTTTTCTCACATAGAATATAATTTTTGTATCGGGCTGATAGCGGAGTCCAAAATTAAAAAAAAAAATTGAAAAGTAAACGCACTGCGGCCAAATCGTGCAGAAAAGTGTACTTTTCTGCACGATTTTGGCTTCATCGTCCAAATCGTGCGGAAAAGTACAACTTTCCGCACGATTTGGCTTCATAGAAAGCGCACTTTTTGAGCACATGCATTGTAAAGATTTTATCAAGTTTGAAGCGTTGGTGACCCAGCGGTAAGGCGCGCGACTTTCAATCCGAAGGTCGCGTTTTCGGAACTTATGTGCGAAATATCATTTGATCAAACCACCAATTTTACCAATCGCTTTTCTGTGAAGGAAAACATCGCAAGGAAACCGGACCTATCCCAATAAGGCCTAGTTTACCCTCCGGGTTGGAAGGTCAGATTGCAGTCGCTTTTGTAAATGTAGCGCCTACGCCAAATCTTGGGATTAGTTGCCAGGGAGCCTGGTGTCCGCCCAGTCCCTGAGTGTCGGCATAAGCCGGGAAAACGCTTAGGAAGAAGATACCTACATAGGTATATAGCAGTGACATTTACAAATAAGTAGGTAGATACATACTTGTGAGATTATTTTCGATAATAGATATATGTATGTATTATCGAAAATTATCTCACCAGTCTAAAATTACGCTATACATTATTCAACAATGACTGCGCCCTATGCGTTGATAAGATTACGATTTTCCGAATCGCATGGGCGTAGTGACGAACGGCGCCTAGACATGTTTGCTGTCTTATGACGTCAAACGAAGCGGACACTGCTTATCGGCTATCAAACAACAATATGCCTGTCATGTCGTCATGGCTTGTCCCAGTCAAAAACCCGTTCAGGAGGGGGGCTACTACGAAATTCTAAAATCGCAAAATTTGAGCATCTTACTCTTTTACTCCAATTATGACGTAATTAGATTAGACGAGACAGAGACAATCACTCGAAATTTAGTTTTTCTCCCTCCTGGGAGTTTTCCCTACTACCGTGAATATGGAACGATCAACAATGTATATCGTTTCTATCGCACAACTTGCAAAAGAGATTCAGATATGAAATTTCGATGTTCGCGGAAGGGGCGCGTTCAAAAATCATCTTAAACATTACGGGGGAGGGGGGATGGGTCGAGAAAAGGTCACGAACGATCAAAATCAGTGTGGGTCAGGGGGGTCAAAATCGGCCAAATATGATTTTTGAACGAGCCCAAGGCCCTCTGATGTGCGACTTTCAAACAAAAGGAGTACCTAATTTCGAGTCCTGAGAGTTACCGCACCGCACTTAATATGCCTCTCTATTGCACTGGAGTTGGCAATTACAAGTGTGACAGCGAGCCAAATCTTCTTTCACGGATCTCGGTAAGCCCTCTGCAGGCCTACCACGAACATCGAAAATTGGCATTGACGGGAAAACCTCTTTGTCACTCCAATATGCAAGTGTGACAAAGATGGAGATACAAATCCGCAATCGTTCGATTTTCGTGGTATAGGCCCTGGTTACGCGCTTCTCGGATCTCCTTGCGGATTACTTTTTAACCGACTTCATAATTTCAAAAGGAGGAGGTTCTCAATTCGTGTGAATTTTTTAAATGATTATTTCTTGTTTATTTATCTTTTTCCTTAGGTTAGCATTCTTGCAACCTTGCGACCTAGGAGGTTGGAGGTCTTCAAGGTACTTCCGTTTGATTTTACTTCATACACATGTGGTGAATTGGTTATTTTTGAAGTAAACTGGCTCACCCAACTAATTAAAATTTCACTTTTACCGGGAAGGCCAAATGAAGTTGTTTTTTTTCTTAAAACTTATTAACGCTAATTATGGTAGTAGAAATAAAGGAAGTATACATATTACAATCGTACTAGACGTCAAGGAATCACACACACAGTATACTATAATGTTATTATCAGTATATTTAAGACAGGATAAGTAGGAACATTTCCTATTTTTAGCACGGAACTGCACATGCTTACTTATCACTTGAGTTATCAAATCATTCTGATAAGTACGGAACTGATAAAAAGGTTCTTGAATGCGATAGTCATAATCAAGTTAAACAATCGTAATCGAATCGGGGACTCCCAACTCCCAAGGTGTCCATTAAATGCATGCAGTTCTCGTTATACATAGCTGCAGAATAATTTATACTGAACGCATTTTTATCTGGAGTAAATTCAAAGAAAACATGAATAGTTATTGAAATAACTTAAAGGTTTCTTGAACAAAAATTTAATAAATCTAACATTTTCAGAAAAAATCCCTCTGAAAGTCTGAAATAGTGCCCTCCCCATCTAACTTTTGAACGGGAGGTCCAAAAAACTGGAAAAAAAATCAGGAAGATACAATATACGAGTAAGACGAACTTATCACGAAACTTAGTTTGGACGATTTTAATCAAGCCGTTTTTAAGTTTTTGCAAAAAAAATTACACAAGGCCGTTAGTGCCTTAATATTATCGTATTGCTTGCACTATTTTGTCATCGTATGACGGTGCGGATCCCTCAATTATGCTTGGTCCGACACGCACTTGGTCGGTTTTTTAAAGGTACACAGCTAAAACGTACATAGTCCCAAAACATGTTGTGACATTATTGAAATAAGGTTTATATTGCCTAGCTTGTATAAATTGACTTATAAGTCATATAACACCAATAAGACCGACTGATCTAATAGTTTCTGACCGCAAGACGACAAACAGTATTAACTACTAGTGTTTAGCGAAATATTTGCAGACTATCAACGCGTTCCGATGAAATAACTACCATTTAAAAGCGAGATTCTCAGAATTCACTTACATAAAGGTTAAATTACATAAAGGGTAAATAGTTGGGTTTCCTTCTAAGTCTAAGACAAGTAAAGAACCATATTATTAGATTAAGTCATTACTTGAAATATCTACTTACGATAGGTCTATGAGTTTTGTTACTAAGCCTTTGAGTCACATAATTTAGAGAATATGAAATACCATTATAAAATAGAGTCTTATGATAGCGAAAGAAGCTTCAAGTCAAATTATTTAGGGCTTCGTAATTCTGCACCCGAGGTGACACATTTTCATCTAATATTTTTATCGATTTCGTTTTCTTGAGATAAAGATATCAACAAAAATTATACTAAACTTAATTCTCACCAAAAATATTCGCACAAACCTATTTATCTGCGTCCTATTTCCCAGTACCATATATATCGATCAAATATTTGGTCGGCCGGCGCGCGCGGCGACGCGCGTCAGAGCCTGCTGTATGACGCAGGCACAACAAACTCGACCACGCCTATGATACGTCCTTACTACATCTATAATCTTAATCAACTATGCACCTTATTTCACGGGAATAGGGTATACAATTTATTAAGGTTTTATACGGAGTTGGGGTACTGTGCTAAACGCGACATAGGTGCGATTTACAAGTCTGCAGTTTTTTCTTCGAAAGCAACAACGGGGGCTTGTCTTGGATCCGTGTTACAGTTTATTTTAAAGTTTAAGCTCCTTCGCGTTTGGCATTGTTGTTGTTCATCCCACTACTCAACTACTTACTTTACTTACTCACTAACCGATCATCAAATATTTACTTTGAGTAATCATTTTAATAGAGTAGGCGCCTCAACTTGATTTTTTGTACACCCTGTTAGAGGCAATTGCCGTACTCACGCTCAGTCTGTGCCAAACGGTTGCGGTAGCTCGACGCATTGGCTTTAAAAATATTACGTAAAATATGCCGTCATGTGTAGTGAGATACTGCAAAAACTATACCAATACAGCAAACAAAATTCAAGGAGTGACTTTTCACGCGTTAGTTTACTTGCATTTTCATCTAATCACGCTGATTTAATAATTTTTGTATCAATATCGGTGCGCCATGAGCTGGCAGCCATGTTTCGTTAGCGTCAAAGAGTAAAAAAAAAGGTCTACATAGACGTAACAATATCGAGGTGCTAACGTTAATACAGATATTACAGATAATGTAATTATACATTGAAATATATGTCATATACTAAAGAAAAAGACCAACACCGACGAAGGCCGATCCGAGGATCGAACTCAAGTCTTCAGCTTACGCGGTGGAAAAGGTCTTGCTTCAAAATATGACTATAGTTATATAACAGTAAACACCCTTAAGAACTTCATCGACAAAGAAGTATTTGTATGTTTAATTCAACATTCACTTAATCAGCCATCAACTTTTAACCACAGAATCCATTTAATTCGTGCTATTATAAATCAGTACGCAAAAGTTACATTGCATCACGAAGCAAAAACTGATCAAAGTTTAGATTACTTTACACTAAACGGCAGAAACTGACAAAACTGATACTGTTTGAAGGAAATTAAAATAAATATTGTGTTGCAGTTTACGTTGTTTTATTTTGTTATGGCCTATTCGGAAACACAAGAACAAATTCATGTCCAATTACCATGTATTTCTAGTACTTAAAGTCATTTTCCATTTTGTACCAATGCAACATAGATGCTACATTTATTTGTCCGTACAGTCCGTATATAGGCAATACCAATGCCGTTTCTTTTTTTCTACGTCTTCCTGACTAATCTATGCCGGGATCAACATCGCGACTAAACGTCCTAAGCGCCGTGCAAATCACGGCGCTTACGACAATGCAGAAGTGGAACATTGCATCTCGTGACCTAAACGTGTAAGCGCCCTGAAAATGGCGGCGTTTACGACGTTTTGGTCGCGTGGTTGACACCCCTACTTAGTTTGCGGGTTGTGACACGTTTCTTGTTTGCCTACGGCTCCTCTATACGAAGTAGTATAACTCAATGAATATTTAAGATACTATTACTAGCAGGCCCAGAAATTCCAAATTTTAAACTTAAGTATTCGTTTTATTTAGGTTAATATGAATTTAGTTTTAGATGATTAAATTATTATTTATATTATGGGAAGGGGAGGATCCCCGTTCTGAGTCGTTTCTGGTGCAAATGTTGTCCAGGACCATTCAGCGTGCGAACGGAACCAGTATTTTGGGTACTTTTGCACAAGGGATGGCGAGGGATGGGGTGTGTATTATGATAAGTTGTATGTTCAATAATATTTAAAACGGGTCACTCACGTAATTTAGTCGATTTTCGCTCGATATGTTTATTTTTAGGGTAACATACTTGATTTGCTTACATGCCTGTACCGATATAATAAAATAAATAAATTTTATACGGTGAATAAATATTTACTCAACTCGATAGATAAAGAAAGTCATAAAACGATACCATTTCAGTGTACTGACTATTAGTCGCAAGCCGTGGGTTGAAAGGACAAATTTAGGCTCACCTCACACTATACTAGTCGTCACAATATATTTACCAAGAATTAATGAAATCGCTAATTACTTTATAAAAACGCAACCTACCCAATTCACGGAAACTGAAAATTTTACGTATGAATGACGCTACGTGACCCATGGCATATTTGCGCCTACAAATATGTTGTTAAATGTGCAGTGTATGTCATAAGCTATTGGTAAAGGGGAATAACAATGCATTTACGCATTGTCATTGAAGACTTAGCTAAAAACACAACGTAAACATTAACAGATAGTTCACATTTAAACAACATGCATAAACTTCTTATAAAGACTGAAACTTTACATAGCAGGCGTTAGTACAAGCGTCCCTGACACGCATCTTATGCAGCAGCTGGTATAGATGATTTTTATACGAAAGGGATCTTCTGTTCTAATCTATTTTTTGCATAGAGCACCTACGACAGTTGCGTAATGATGGCAAACAAGATACCGTCCACGTGGGTCGCAGCGTCGGCGGTACTAGACTTTAGAATTATGGAAAATAGTTACGTCATCAGGAAGGGAAATACTATGGTAACGGGAAAGAAGCACGCAAGGGCTCGACGGCTTTACCGTTGAGCCTAACACATAAACAGCGTATAGGATGCGAACAAGATGCCAATCGTTCACCCTCCGTAGCCTAGCGTAGTTATCTCTCTCTATCACTCTTAACTTCCTTAATAGTGCGACAAAGACAGTTGCGTTTCGTTCGCTACTGAGCGTTAAGGATTGGCTTCTTAATACACTCATCCTGTACTAGTAGAAAGTGATTCGATACCAGGCGATCAATCACCATCATCAGTGATCTGTATAGGCTCATTTCTGTTATCCATATCCCTCGTTTTTTGGGCTAGAGCAATGGTTTTTTTTTTCAAACAGATTAAATACCAACATCTGTGTCGGACTGTTTTCCTTTTTTTATAAGCGACTGCGTGTTTCTAAAGTATGTTCATTTCACTGCCACCCCAGAGTATTGGTAGGAGCGAGACGGACATACTTTAGAAATGCGCAGTCGCTAACGCCTACAGCGTACAACTCATGTTAAACACGCAGGCTAAAATAATTACACCACACAATTGAATAGTGCCAGTTTGATTTAAAACACCTATAAATGTTAACTCGCATTATTTAATTGTGTCTATTAAACAACATTGCAAGGAAAACCGAGTCGGACATTTCAGTGGCAAGATGATAAACCGCTTGGCCGCCACCGTATTTCAGAATTTAATCGAGTTAAGGTTTATAGAGTTGGAATATTTACAAGGAGCAGTTGGAACGCGATGTGTTAACCGCCGTGTTTGTTTCGACCCATTATCAACATCATCCTTATTTCAGCTAAAAGACGACCAAGGCCAGGTCATCTATAGTAAAAGCCCTTAAGGGATTAAAGGCTTCCATATTAGATATTGAGAGCTTTCCGCGTCCTATGCTTCCCGCGGTTTATACTAGATCGTTGGGCTACCTTGTTGGCAGCCTTTCCACACTACGTCTTCTACTCTCCAAACACCTTGGTAAACACAAAGAGTTGGTTTGAAAACGGCAACGGAAAATTTTCGGAACTTTACCTTTGTTTTACCGTAAATCTTTGACATGAGAAAGGTTTTATTAATATCCAAATCTAATGTAGGTACTTATTTACTTTTTACGTATTCAAAGAGGTCATAGCTCGCGAGTAATAATTTCGATGGCGTTTCTTGTAAAGAAAGGAAAACTGGAAAAATAAATGACCTCGGGCGGGGCTCGAACTCGCGACTACCGTTACACGCATATCGCTTTGCCAATCCGTGGCCCCGAATTTCTCCATCATATTCCTCGTACGTATGTGCCTTATGGGGACGCTTAGCAACGGTTTGGGGAACGGGTGTGGTCTCGGTAGCCCAGTTGGTAGAGCAATGGGCACGTATCCCAGAGTCGCGGGTTCGAGTCCCGCTCGAGGTCACGAATTTTTCCATTTTTCCTTTCTTCCTTAGAAATTTGGTATCGTTCGTAGAAGTTTCTGCTTCAAAACTAAAAGATCAATTGCGTTGTCACAGGCCGCGCGGAGCCACATCGGTAGTATCGGTACCTGCGTAAAGCCCAATTTGCGGTAAGCGTTTACAACGCCGCGTTCGAGCCGCAAGCGCAAGCGTTTATATTATAGTAGGCGTGGCGCAGCGTGGGCCGCGCGGTAGCGCCGAGCATCCATCAGCGCTTGAGTAATTGCAGTCGGCGACTGTCGCGCGATTGCCGGATGCCGGCTGACTAGGAGGTGATACAACTCTCTTCGGCTTTTAAATGTTTGCAGAAGTTATCTTTCCAATGCAACGGACAATTCTGCATTAAGAGGCCGCAGTGGTCAAATTCTTATCATTCAGACGTCTAGATCTCCATATTCATAACAATTAGTTACTTCCTATACTTTAATTTTTCAAACAAAATAATGTCCTTTTTACATGTGTTTGGTCAGAACGTCGAAACCCTTGAATTTATAAACATGATTCTCAGTTAAATTGTAGAGTAATAACTAGCTCTTCAATCAGGTAAAACCTTTTATAATAATATACAAAAATTGTAGTTTAGAAGTAAACAGCAATTATCTGATTACGCGGTTTTTTTGACGCGCCTGCCTACTATTACTATCGCCTTTTCAGTATTCGCATGCAGCTGCAGTTAGATATATTCCGCTCTCTGTTGCTCGACCATCTGGAATCTTAAGGCTGAGTGAGAGTTTATGGTCCTTATTCATAGAAAAGTTAATAGAAGTTTTAGTTAAAATCTGTTTTCTCCCTTTCTAACAAAGGCAAATATCTAACTGGCAGATAAGGACAAACATTAATTTACCTAAGCTGTGTTAGATGTACGTTTATGAATATTGCCATATATAGACAACGAGAGTACGCTTGTACATAAATATTCTGCTGATTTTGGATGGGGGTGTATGGTTATTCATACGTATACGTAGTAATAGACTTGTCAGTCAGTACAAAGACGTCACCACTGTATTGAAAAAAAAATAGTATTCACCTAATTTAAGCGGCACTGGCAAAAGCATCTCTTAAAGGGAGACTTGCCTGTCTATAACTAAATTACCATAAACCGCATTCACACGCACCATCAGCTCTATGTAAATATTTTACTATCAAGTTATAGTCCATTCATCGCCTGCAAATCGAAAGCACGAACGGTACGCTTCCCCCTTCATTCAATAACTGCGAATGGATTGTCCGGGAATATTCACTTTGTTACTCGCCATTGTACATTGTGAAGGTACATGCGGAATAAATGGGATTTGAGAAATGCTATGTGAAACCGTTTTGTTGCGTCAGCTTTTCTTTTTAACTATTTGTAAGGTTTTAAATAAGCTCTGGCCTGGATTGAAGTTTATTTAGCGTCTAGAAATAAACTTTAATTAGTTGAGTCCACGAGGCACCGCGTACGCCGTGTAGTCATAGACAGGGTGTTTTGTGTCGATTTTCTTAGTTTTACCTATGTGTGTTGTTTTTTAGACTATTTTTGTAATTATCAATATAGGTACGTGCCTACTTTTAATACGACAATGACGAGATTTAGTTCTTTTGTTTTAATATGCCCAACAACTTTGAAATGCAATATATGTTTTTAAATTATTTAAAATATGGGACAACACAAATAGTTCTGTAAGGCACAAGCCTTTGCGAGTAAATAGTAACCATACCACAAGGTATGGTTACTATTTACTCGTAGAAGAAGATATATGTATAATAAATATTATTCATATAAATACATAGAAAACATCCATAACACAGGAACAAATAATCGTGATAAACACCCAAACAAATGCCCTGACAAGGATTCGAACCCGGGACCCCCTGCTCTGTAGGTAGAGGCACTAGGCTAGGAGAACGATATTGCTGCTGCCCAGATTTATAAAGCCATAGGTTATTTACTGAAATTACATAAAACACAAAACAAAACCATTATCATCAATTCGCGTTGGCTCAAATGTCTGAAAACGGGATTTGGGGAGAATGTTATCTAATAGGCTAAAAATAAATATACTTAGGACTACATATTTTACTGAAATTTAACATGTCTGTCACAAGAGAAACGTTTTCGACATACAGCAAGTAAGGGTTCATGTATAAAGGGTCTGCCTGAAAACCAGCGTTGCAGTAAATGCACTGCAACTTTATGCTGAGGCGGGATCCTGTTTAACATCAAAATGTATTCTTTGCTATTAAGCCAGGTAGTTTTAAGGTATATTTTTAGTTTGTAACATTATTTCAATTTTGTACATTTTGCTTTTTTTTTTGGTGTTGAATAAAACTTTTCTATGTCTATGTCTATGTCTATGTCAAAAGTTTATTACATCCGTGTAGTAGATTATTAAAAAATATTATACACGTATTTTTTATTTTGTTCGTCAGTTATAAAATGAAAATACAGTGCATTAAAGTTTCGCATGACGTCACAATTAGGTACAAATGTGTGTGTGACGTCACAAGCGCCCACCCTGGCACTTCGATGCTCTGTGTCTTCGTCACTAGTTGTTATCTTGAAAAAGGAAAAATAGGTGTCGAATATCTTTGGATAATCTAACTGACGGACTAAATAGAATGATAATATTCAACCCAGGCGTCATCCCTATTGTGTCTGGGAGTTAACATAACACATACATTAATGTCAACCGGGCACTTTGTTTTTTATTGGATGTCGGTAATTCAACTAGTTCAAGTGTATTTTAACAATCCATGCTAGTTTGCCATCGCCTCACTCATTGGACAATAACTATTAAAATGTCATTGTGGTTTACGTCTAAAGCTTGTTGTAAATCTGCTTCAGAATTATAGTTAACGTATACTGCTATTACATTTCACGACAATGTTGGCGAAATAATACCGGGACCCTAGAACTGATACCATTTCTTGGGTGACTCACATCAAGCTATTATATAGCTACAATGACGTGTATGTCAACTATTTCTACTAAACTATGTTTAGTATTACCAGCACTGTGCTGGTACCTAATACTAAACATAGTACTGTAGTGACTACAGTCCTCGCGCTTTGGACGTTTAATTTTTTATTGTAGAAAAAATTTTTTTGCTAAATTGGAAATTTTCATGTGTTTTCTATCAATACTTGCAAGCTCTTTCAATCCTAGTAGGAGAAGAATAGTGTCCCTAAATTATCATTTTCAAACTTTCCAATGCGCTACCGCCATACTAAATCTGTGAAAAAATGGTGGCGTAATGAAAAAAAAAACCGCCCAAGTGCGAGTCGGAAGCACAAAGGATGCTGGGCCATTTATGACCTTCGGTACTTAAATATACTGGTGGCACGAAACTCTTAGTGTGCGGCAATTACATGGTTTTCGGATTTTTCCCTGTACTCGTGCTTCAAGTTCTTGCTTTTTACCAAATTTCGTGAACCTAAGTAGGTCAACGGCAAGTACCCTATACATTTTGATTCCCATTGCAAATTTATGGGAAATGCGACATACTGGTAAATGTATCTCTTGATTGCGATGACGTAGAGGTTTGGTTTTAAACACAGCTTTAAGAGACGGCAGCCTTGTGTATGTAGTATTAATTTCACCTCGCTACATCTACGCGTTCCCGAGATAAAGAGTCATAGGTATTTGAAAAAAAATAGGGGGTTTACTAGAAATATTTTGGATAAAATGAATATTTTCGATAATGATCGCTCCGAAAGTTAAAAAAAATCCGATTTTTCGTAGACTTGTTATAATTTCATAGGATGCTGGTTTACAAAGAATAGTGGTGCCAACGGTAAGATGCAGAAGTGGTTTGTATGGAAGTTGAAAAAATGAGTGATTTTACTGATTTTTGAAATATAAGTACAACGTATGCTAACTTACTTCTAATTAGTCACGATTAAGCGTATGTGCTGCGCTGCTATTGAAGCTTAGAAGAAGCTTCCGAATACTAGCCGAGCCCGAAGAAGTGTTTAGCTACTGCAAGTTATACAAAACGGTTGCGTTCGCAACAGCCGTCTCTATCCAGTCAATGGTCTACGGAGATCTGTTAGATCTCGTTAGAATTTGGCGCCCATCAGACAGAGACAGAAGACGGTTTCTCCCGAGATCCCTAAATCACGAATATCATGCTTTGCATCGAGCGGTATGTTCTCGTAATATTCACTCTGTTTATTGAGGACTTTTTCATTTTCCGCGATAATGCAGCATGCCACATGGTTAATATAAAGAAAACCTCCCTAAAACTATGTGAAAAATGGTCCAAACCATACTCACAAATAATTAGCTGGATCAAAGTCAAAATACAAATATCAATCATCAGAGCGGTATCTATTAGAATTAGAGGAACAAGAAGGAGGATACAAAGATTTAGCTGCGAAGACGGATGCGGAATACCTAACGTAGAAAATTAGATTATTTCCCGATATATTTTTATGTTAATTGTTATATATGTACCCATAATACGAATAAATATCTTTCACACACATATATTAAAAAATAAGGAACGAGAATATCGTTCAATATGTTTTTTTTTTCTGGATTGTTTCCTGTAGCCTAAACTGTGGTCTTAGCAGTTAGCGCAAGATGCCAATATCTTTTTCAACAAGTTCAGTCAATGATTTATGATTCATAACACATCTAAGTGACGACATTCTGAAGTTATGTAAAAATGACGTGAAGAATTTATGACCTAATTATATGACTATACATACTACCTATTAATAATGACGTATCCTTCTATTCCCCATAATATGTACTTCCTGGTCAAAGAGCAAATTATCATAAACAAGTTAATTAAATTGTCTACTTACCTTTACATATTATTATACCTAAATTCTTGACGCAAGTAAATTTATATGGAATCTAGATTCATCGTGACTTTCAACATACTGTCTCAAATTGCATAAGTCTGTAAACTATTTCTGCATAGATAATTATGTAATTAAACTATATATCCTTCTCCAGTTTGGTTAAATCATATTCCTGTCAACTACAAAATCCTAAAAATGGGTTGAAGTTGATCGTCATATTGAAATATATTCAGGGAAAAAATACCGAGAAATCGTAACTCAATTCCGCGAACTACTTATGATGATTTATCACGAATCATTCAAGTACTCGTAGTTACATAAAACATGTAAAGTGAGCCATGTATTATTTTTTTAAATTTAATGGCCACGTTTTACTCCTCTCATTAGACAAGGACTTGCACTTTGTTTTACAAGTTGCAAGCTTTTGATAAGCGGGCCCCAGCCCTGCATGCCTACGACGAACATCGAAAATTGGCATTGACGGGAAAACCTCTTTGTCAGTCCAATATACAAGCGTGACAGAGATGGAGATACAAATCCGCATTAGTTCGATTTTCGTAGTATAGGCCCTGATATCACATCTTCATGCAATATGTTTGCCTTTTTCGCTGCCAATATCAATTTCATGACCATTGTACAGTCACCTGCAATAGTATCTTCCGCTATGAAGGCCGCCAAAATATCTGACACAATTGTATTTGTACAGCCATAAGAACGTGTCACATATATTTGCAGGTGACTGTATCAATGAAAATGTTTAAGAACGCAAATCATGGATACTAAACGTATGATGACGTGAGGTACTAGCAGACTTTATTTACCTACTCGTTTAATTCTAGTTGGCTATACTTTTCCAAGTCACACTTGCTACATATAGTTTATACCTACCTTGCAACACAATGTCTCCATTTCTATCCGTATTGCTTTCAAAATTATCAATGACTCGCGTTTGAATGGCGTCGAATGAGATGTAATTGGCTGAAGTAACTGCCAGTAACCACTGCTTGGAGTATTAACATCAATATACATTATCAATGATAAACCTTATCCCGTTGTCATAGGGATCACGAATGTTTATTTAAATATGTCCACAATGAAACTATTTAACCAGCCTAAAAAGACCCATAATTTTCGGAGATGGCTTGTCGATAAGAGGTTTTCAGTATCTGGTTGAATAGTAGCAGTTGAATTTTATTGTTACACACAGCCTACACTGATGTTCCATATTGTAGGATGTTTATGTAGTAGCTTATTAAAGAAATGATTATGCTTAGTAGCGTTAATCTGTGTTAACAATAACGAATAATACGATGAACAATTGGGTTGTATTATAGTAATTTCCTTTAAATTTTTTGTTTATACTTTAAGGTATTGTAAACGTATTATATATCTTCCATGGAATTGAGAATATATTCCTTTTCATGATCTTCCATAAATTACACATGACTAAAAGGCAGGTCAGATTAAAAAATGTATGTATTCTCGGCAAAACATTTTTCAAATTATACCATTACACTGAAACAGTTTATACCATAACATATAACCAGTCTGACAAACCAAATGGCGCAGTTGATTAAAAAATCTCTATATATTTATATTTATACTCTATATACATATATATTTTTTAATTTTAATAATTTTAACATTTTTATGACATTTTTTATTTTGTATTAATTTTTAATCAAATTATTTATATGTATATTCATTTAGTATTGAAAATTTCGACATGTACCGGCCTAATTTAATTCTTGACTTCAATAATCCCATAATTACAAATTTTAATTTTAATCAATAAATTTAAGAATTCTATGTTTTTGTATTGTAATCTACTGACATTTTAATTTTAATTTTGGATCTTATTGTATTTTTCTATTGCTTTATGAATTTTATTAACTATGGATTTAAATGTTTATTATAAAAATGTTAAAGTAGCTCATCCGGATTATCTTTAAATTAAATATAGGAATTATATGTATGTATCTACTAACATTAGTGAATAAGAAATAATGTACAGTACTAAAATATCTATGGGTCCTGCCCGAAATAAATAATTATTTAATTTAATTTAATTTAATTTATATCCCTTTTTAGGTTTCCGTAGTCAACAAGGAACCCTTAAATTTTCGCCATGTCTTTCTGCCTGCGGCTTAGCTTAGTGTACGTGTGTAGTAAAAAGCTGTTATTTGGTTTATGGCTTTTATAAATATCAGTCATGCCAATAAAGTGGTAAAATAAAAAGTAGATAAACTTTTATTTTTAGGCTACCTATCCCATACACGTAAAGTTTAGGCTGTTTTTTTTTGTTTATGTCCTAAAGTGTGAGGTATCGTTGGATATTTAAGTATTTGAAAAATAATAGAGGTCTGCTGAAAACATTTTCAACTTGGTGAGAGCAAAAAACGTATCTACTCGTAAGTCATAAGAGCTGGGCAGGTACTCCTTTTTTATTGTTTAGAGCGCATGATATTTATTAACACCCTTTTTAAGTTCGCCAATTATGACGGACGTTAAACTACGGAATCCTACACTGAGCATGGCCCGATATGCTCTTGGCCGGTTTTATTTTAAACTGCCTATACAAGCTTAAGGAAAAGTCTGTAAGTATGACTCTCTCTGCCTATGCGCGAATGAGAACAGATCCTGAATAATGTTACTAATCGTATTAAGCATCCCTGACTAATTAAGTACAAATACATTATTTTATGCTTTCTTCTACTTAAACTTAGTATGGGGAAGACAATGCAAAATGTATATAATAAATAAATGATTATATTCTATTCTATTCTATATTACTTTTTAGAAAATATGTATATTACTTAGAAGTTGTTCGCCCCGAACATAAACTCGCGATTTATTTCTCGGCGGCCCGTGCCCGATTTGGCCTATATTCGAACTTAAGAAATGTTTATCTCATTCTCATTCATTCTCATAATGTCATAATCCTACGTTTCAAACCCTTTACAGCACTCGTTTTCACAGGGTTGAGATGATGACTGAGAGAATGCAAATCCTCCCCGTCAATTGAAACGTAGGGTCATGGTGTTAATAAACGCGATTAATCCGTTGTAAATTGTTTAATTTCAATAAATAACAATTTGCGGAAACGGAAGACAATAAATATAATCTTTATCTCATAGGTACGAGTATCTATAATCTGCAAAGTTTCAGTAGGGACTGAATCGTCACAATACAATACTGAAACTTCCAACGTTTAGTCTGTGCAGAAAGATAAAAGTTATAGCAGTTATGGGTAGTCGGTATATACTAATCCTACTAACGAATCCTCCGTGTCTTTTATTTCACAAAAAACTGTATATCGTTGGGTTAGTATTCTGTTTCCTTAATTGAATTACCATAATTTCCTCCAAGGGCGAATACTAGCATTGCTAGCCAATGTGTCAATGACCGTAGGCGAACCTGACGTCGCGAGCCATATTTTTACTTACATCCTACCTAACGTGATTCATTGCTCAGCGAATTTACCCAACCTTGACTATGGTGATGTCAAAGTATGGGTTAGTTACGTAACATACCGCTAGCATGTGAGTAACACCGTTAGCATGGCATTGTAGGCGACGCCGTAAAGGTAATTGATTGATTTTAACAAATGTTTCATATTGATTTTCGCTAGGTTAGGATCTTACATAACAAATTAAATAACCTAACAAGCCTAATATTGTCTTCTGTTTCCGCGATTTTTATTCATTAGATTAGAATTAAAATAACATAATTATAATGCGTTGCAGTGGCAATGGCATTCTCAAGGTATTGTCGGATTGCCTTGACTGCCCTATAATAAAATACTGGGTCGAAGTTGCCATTGGAAGGGCCAAATAGGTACTCGTGGACGTTTTTGTTTTTGTTTACTTTTATGATTTTATGTATCGGTATGATCAAACTAACATAGTAATTAAGTCTAGAGTATAAGTACTAACATGTTATACAATACAATAATCATTTATTTCGAACAAAAGTCCATAATGTGTTAGTAACATTACATATTAAAACTTAAATCTAGGGTTAGTACAAAAAAAAAAAAAAAAAAAGTAAATTATGGATCACTGATCTGAAATAAATAATTTTTATTTTTTATTTTTTTAATGCGTTACCTACCTAAATTTGAAACTACGTTAACGGATGCAATGACAAAATACTCGTATTTCCCAATTTAGGTAATTACCTATATAATGTGTTACGGAAACTGAAATTATTTAATCGGTTTCTTATTCAGGAATTATTTGGAGGAACTCATTTTGTTAAATGAGTTTATTTGTAATTGAAGGTTGGCGGTATACTTGTAGGAATGGCCAATCTGTACAAAAAAAAATCACGTATTAAGGTTATTTTCCTATTTCTCCCAAATCCATATACCCATACTAATTTTGCCCTTAAACGGATCACCGCTATTTTAGTTACATACTGTAAATAAGGAGGCGTACCATATACAAAATGATTATTTTATTCTGTCATGGCTCACCAAATATAAACATGGACATTGAGTCGTCATAGATAATTTATGTCAATAATCGATGACGGCGACGCATCGAAAACGTTAACACATGGCGTAACGTATTAGTCAAGTCATTTTTAACGTTTTGAGTCATTTAGCCATATATGGACACAGCTGAATAACTCGACATGTACGGATTTAGCCGATAAGTAGCTTATCGAGGCGAATTATACTTGGGCAGATAGATACAGTCATGTAAAAGAGCTGCACCTATAAGTATTTTGAAAGTCGACAACGCGTACGTATGTGGCATGTGCCGATAGTTTACAGTATAAGGTATGTATAACTGATAAACGTTAGACGAACAGTAGGTATGACCGGTATGACATGTATGCTAACGCTGATTCTCCAAGTTTAAACCTGGTATGAAATCATTTATTATTAATAATATACGTTCTGATTTGTGGTTTTAAGTAGACGCACTACTATAAATAAATTATAAACTGAAAGAGATGACATTTACTATAGAAAAAGTCTTAACAAGAAAAAACTAAACAGTATTCACGAATGAATTAATATTTGTTTATTTGCGGCATTAGTATTCAGACATTCCTTGATAGAGTAATCCCACAGATAACATAGCTACACATGCAGTTGCTTTTTATTAAATCGATCCAAAGTAAGATTTTTATGTTTTTATCAGGAATTTTACAAAAAAAAAAAAAACATAAAATAAGAGGAAACACCCAAATATTTCAAATGTTATGTTCTGATTTTCACTATCCCTGTTTTTATAATCCCAATACAAATCCCAAAAGCAATGTAATAATTCGGTAATATGTTAAATGTCGTTTATTTTCGGACAAAATAAAGTTTTTGATTAGTTTGTTTCAGGCGTGCTTTATTTACGTTATTCCATTGAAAAAAATAAACTGTGAGAATATTTAAAATCCTGTGTGTATGTGAATGTTCAATTACTTGTCGAATAAAATGTTTATATCCAATCTATTGCTAAATACAAGTTTAATTAAGAGCATGAAATCGGATCATTATTTACGGCTTTTTAGCGAGGTCAGGCTTGTAAATAAGTAAATTGCAATAGCACGTGTAAATTGTGCTTAGAATGTTGATATATATAAATCTAACATTGTGAATATTAAATTTCTGTTTTATACGCCAGTTGTATAGAGTAAATAGGTAAGTCTATTTTCAACATACAATACTACGCCACTACCACCTTTTTTTAGGGCTCCGTAGTAAACTAGGAACCTTTATAGTTTCGCTGAGGTCAGTTCACCGTAGATTTAATATTTGAAATATAATGAAAAATTATGTTTATTGTATATGTACATATTTACGGTTCATTAGATACTGCCTTATAAATTACGTCATAGCCATATTGTTCGTTATAATTTTAATAAGCTTAAAATTTAACCCCTTCGCCGCCATTGACTTGATATCAAGTCAGTAAATTTCATGCCCCACACCCCACGACTTCATATCAATATGAGTTTACCTATGTGTATTTGTTGCTTGGCGATGGTGGCACTTTATTTATTTTTTGACGTGGCGGCGAAAAGGTTAAGTATTTAATGTCTTTTCGACCACCTCAGACATGAAATCCGATATCCGGTGGGTAAGTATTGCATGATCTTAGCAGTCCATGCATGTGGGTTCGCGTCGAGTGTTTCACAGTAGTGTTCAAACTTCTGATTGATTTAAGGGCCACTTACGCCAACCAGATTTAACCAAGTGACCCGGAGTTAGCTCTCAAATCCTATACTGAAACAGCTTAACTCACTGTTAGCCTACTAACTTGGAATTAGCTGACAAATAACTTATTTTAAAACGCTTAACTCAGTGTTAGATGGCTAACCCCAGATGGTGCAAATGGCGCTTAGTGAGTTAGATGTCAACCGATGTCTTTATTGACGCGGGTGAGTCATACAGGCATACATATCTAACCAACTTTATAGGAGAGGCAGGTTTTTTTTGCTAAAAGACGGTATCTGCGTTACAAAGATCTTATAGATAATTGTTACCTATGATACATACTTTCAAACTTGCTCTTAAAAAATCTTTTTTTAGAGCAATTTCGGCCTGGCCAGCCACATACGAGCACACAATAGGAGAAATCCATAAATTGCTGGGGTCGCCGTCATCGAAATCTAAGTGGAGGACTGTGGAGGACTATACATAGGTACTTTCAAAAACAATGTCTAGTTGTCATTGGTGCTAACTTCTTGCAGTAAAGGTTACATTGCTACCGAGTGATGAACGATATCGACCGGCGGCGAGCGCCTACGCAGCGTCTGCGAACTTGCACAATGACGTGCTGTCTAGGGCACGATTTATCGGTCACTGCATACAAATTTGACAGCCTAAAGCTTAGGATCGCTTGGCAATATGGACGATTTCTAATTGAAGTTTTATGACAGTAGCGTCTGGTGGACAGCATTTGAATTTACAATCAAGCGGCAATCTGATGGTTTTGGATAAACAAGGATTTATAATTGTTCGAGATTAAAGGGCTAGTTTGAAAACAAAAAGGAGTAGGTAGTTACAGACGTTTAAGCCATATATGCTGTCCGTTGGTAAAAAACGTGGATTTATTAAGTGTTGGAGATGCAGGATTTCCAACTTGTATCGGGTGGTACCGTTTGGGTGAATCAACTATTTCTTATTGTTTTATGCCTGTCCCATTAGTCAGGAGACAAATCCAGCACAGTTAGAAGTAACGTTGTAGTATGTTCTACTGACATGTTTGTTAAATGGCCTATCATGAAAAGGGAAAAATAACTACAAAAAAAAACATGCTTTGAAGATTTTTATACCATAAAACAGTGATTTTAAAAGTGACCCATGAGACCGTAACCATAGCAACTAGTGACAAGAAATAGTTGATTAAGCCTTTTATTAAAAGCAATCACATATTCATCTCTACTCAAACGTAATTGAATTGAACTTCAATAATTTAATTTGTTATGGTAGGAATGATTTTCTTTTGTTAGCTTAATATCATCAAAATTATAATTGTGACAACCTGTGTGACCAAAACAATTGACGTTATGTAATTTCGCTTTGATAACAAATGGACACGAGCTCTATAATTGCTTGATAACAACAACATGACAATCTGAATAAACCAAACGTCACTTCTAACATGTCTAGTTTTGTTTAATATCAAATCAAAACAACAACACAAATTATGTACAGGCCTCTAAGCAAAGATGGGCAGTTTAAAAAAAAAGGTGTACCTACCATAGACAACTAGCAAATCAAACTCTTAACATTAACTTCACTTACTTATACGAGACCATAAAGATCAGATGATCAGATAGTATTACAATTACTTACTTGTGGCCAAACGCAGGTCTTTGAACATGAGTCGTGACACATAGAATTGAGTTTGATAAGAAGGTCGTTGACACCATTTCGCTTTCATCCCCCGAATCTTGGTCAGCGCGTAGGTACGGCGTGGGCGGGGCGAAAGTGCGCTTTGATTGACTGATCCGACGACATGCGCGAGCGCTTGAAAAATACCCGTTTCAAATCAAAAGTCTTACGCTCCTCGGTATGTTGCACGATAATGGACCTTATTTTATTTATCTTTGTGTCGATTTTTTTTTTGATGTAGGGGATCGTGTTACCTTTTGTGTTAAAGCTTATCAAATTAATTTTGCAAACGTTTAATAAAGGAAATTGCATTAAGGCAAAGCGGTTATTTTTATGTTCTTAAATACAGAATTCAGTTGATATAATAGAATATTGCATTAAAGTCTGTGCCTGCACTACATACCTTAATATAATATTTTTTTATCTAAGTAGATTTTTTATATTCTTATCAGGTACTTACTCTCTTCTAACTTCTACGTGATAATTGACCTTAGTTAATGTATTTTTGTGTCCAAAAGTGTATGTTTGTTTCGATGTATTTTCATTTATTTTTGCATAACGATTTCCTCTTGTTGTCTTAGTAATAATAATGTGTCCATTATTCGTACCTGACAGCTTATTTTGTCCATCACTGGTGCGTTGGCACCAGTTGGCAAAAAGGTAGATAACATGTAAAGTGTTGACTTTACATGTTATCTACCTTTTTACCTTTTTTCCACTATAGTAAAATGTTAGATATATACTTGTATATGTAATATATAAATGTATAATATGTAGTTTAATAAACACATAATTTATTTTCAATATGGCATTGTAATATTTACAATAATAAGTTTTCTCAGCTTATCTGCAAATTTACTGGAATTGCATAAACTGCAGGAAATATGTTTCATGCATACCTAATGTCTTCACTCGCTAATACTTTCCCTTTTCTACACTAAAATTACTGTACTTATACGGTTAAGGTTCTTTTCATAAGCATTACGCAGACATAATCAGCAAAAATATAGCGGTAGGTATAATGAATAATACGAGAAAATCACAAAAAAAATACACGCGTATCTTTTGTAGGTACATGTATTAAATTTACATGAAAGGATCAGATAAAACCAAAAATCGCTGTAGCTACGAAGATTGAATTCAAAATTAATGGCGCATTTTGGTTCAGCCCCAAAGAATCTCAGTGTAAATTATGAGCTTAAAATGTAATGTAAAACTCGCAGTTCTAATTAAACCGATTACTCGTATTCCAATGTTTTTATGTACATTTCGTTGTGAAAGGTATATTTTCCCAAAATAAATAATAATAAAATATTTACTAATAGAAATCCATTTATTAAAATTGTATGATGTTATAAAAAATAGTCAAATGATAAATGAATATTAATTAACCACACACCCAAGTAAACAAGTCAATAACATATCAATGTGCAAATATTACGCAGCCGTATATTTGTAAAAGTCAACGCATAGTAAAAATAACAACTTTATAGATATTGTTGTAATAAAACATACGAGCGTAGGATTCACTAAGTAGGTGGATCAGTGACCTTACTTCGAAAGTGAAATTAATTACTGTGTCTATAAGAATGACTAATGTACCGATATAGAGATTTCTATTTTTATTATTATGGATAAATATTTTTATTATTGCTATGTGCGAATTATTTGAAACATAGATTTCGAAATACTGATTATTATATTTATCTCCTATAATTATTATATATCTAAACGACAAGCAGACCGATAAGTAAGCATCAACTGAATCTTAATTTTGATTAATTATGGCAAAGTGATCCACGTTTCATAGTCCATTTTCAAACTTTTATGTATCTATACTATATGGAATCTTACAGATAATACTTAAATAGTTTTATTATAAACAATAAAAAGAAAGCTATAAAACAAACCGGAATACCTCTAAACTAGCTAAAATTAAGCCCGTTTAAAGCTCTGCCAGGACCGAAGGTCCCCATCACGCTCGCAGCATTGCCACGCTGTACGGCGAGGGAGACCTGCTGTACAAGCGAATACCCATAACGGGGGTCGCCTCTTCTCTCCCTCAGCCACCTGCCTAGATCCCAAAATAATTTGAGCGCCTCGTGGCCCCAGGGTCCGGCCGTCTCGACGGCAACGGGTATAAAACCATAAGAAGCTTTTAGACTGAGTATTTCGCGTGCTTATTTTTAGCAGTAAATAACACCTCCTGTAAATAAATTTTTGAAACACCACGTGATATTTGTTAGAAATAGGTATGTTTTACGTGATCGTTAACCTTACAATATCAGATAATTTAATCCACATAGTAAACCGTTTCCAATATTTGTTGAGGTCCAGCAATCCGTTACAAGTATAATTGGTTCTACAAACAGCGACACCCTTAACTGACCATGGGCACTATGGCACTATGGTCAGCCGACATGCTTCTACCAAGTAGGTTGGTCTTCTAAGTCTAATCATAGACGACCATAGAAGACCGAAGTTATCCTTGGTATCATAATATGATGGATCCTTTCCACTTTTTCATTGGTTCTTGCTATTCCAGTAGTAATCGTCGAAAAGTGTACACATCATTGAACTTGACTGTTCATGTCTCTCGTCACCTTTCCGAGAACACATTCGTTAGCATTTATCATTTTAAAGGAAACCAACCAGAAATGCCTCAATCCATAATTATGAAGGTCCATAATGATAACAATTAGGTACTCGCCTTTGGCATGCAGAAATTATTTTGGCCTAGAAATAATCAGTAAGTGAGCTTGCTTGTCCCTTTCGAGTAAATATATGTTATGATAATGAAGTTAATAGGAGGTTTGGAAACTGTTTTCAAGAAATATGTGGCGAGTTATTACGTAACATGCAGATAACATTTGGTGTTCAATTTGTCAACTGCTTCCAATGCTACGGTCATCTGCCAGGCGCAGTGCGGCGTTAATTGGTCCGTTGGTTTGCTTTGAGATCTGGTCAGACCAACGTTTCGGTTTCTGGTCTCTAGAGCGTTTCACTTCGACTTTTCCGGTGATCATCAAGAGTTCTAAGTTTTCCGCACGTCTGCGGGCGATGGACCGAATTAACGCATTATACGCTGTAGACAGGTGGTGGACAGGCGTTAAGCGTTCTACGTTGTCAGCTGTTTTAGGACTGAGTGGCCGTGCGGGCTGTCCATGGAATCCTCAAAAGTTGGCACCAGCACCACATCTCAAAAGCGTCAACCCTGTTTCGGTCAGCTGCTTTTTAACGTAGTCCTATTAAACAAAAAAAGCTCCATTAATTTGTCAAAGTTACAACTCCTATGATTACATCAAACATTCAATGTTTCATCTTTTTCAACAAACATTTCCACATTAATATAACCACATGAAAGTCAGACATCGGCAAATTATATGCCCTTAATTATCCTCACGTTCACAAACAAATCAGACAATCTGTTGACCATCAATACTAATCTCGTACAATCATGAAAACCTACACATCACGCATTAAAACGCTTTCACTTTGCCGACATCGGAAACCACTCAAATAAACGACACTTATCTCAATGTACAATAAGCAATTTATCATACGCGAAGTTGATGTTACACTTACCCAGTAACTGAAGGAGAGAGCAGACTATGGCCTTGATACTGATTCGCACCACTGCATAAAAATATCTATTGGTGTCACTTTTTTTTGAAGTCTGACCCGAGCATATGCAAATATAGGTACCGCAAGGAGTACGTCGACCTTGCGATAGTCGCCCACGCCTAGTGAATCAATGCTCGTAGAGTATGTGTCGGGAGCTCCTAGTATAGTGACCTACTGGTTTCCACGAGGCCGTAGGTGTATGGCGTTTCGTACTTTTGCCGGAGCGCAGGTGACGTCGGTGACACATTATGACAACTTAATCAACATGCTCAGGATTGAAACGTGTGAAGAGAGACTTTTTACTGACACTTTACACTGTTTTTCAAAATGTTAGTTTTTCTTCTTCAACTTTTCAAAATATGCAAATATACAGTCAAAAAATATGTATATCTATCGATGCATGTTTATTTTTTAATATTTACTTGATGGCTGTATTAAAAATTAAATATATGATATCAAAAAAACCTGAGTTGTTTATTTTTTTTATATTTATGTCAGTATGACTCACGAAAATTTAAATTGTATACTTTAAGGCTCTGAAAACATTGACGTCGTGAACTATAATGACACTACTGACAACAATATATTGATGATGTATTATAATTATGCTCACAATTCATGAATACGATGACGTATTTTACCAAGTATGGATTACTGTCAATTCATTTTATTATCACATTTCTAGTTAAAGATCAAAACAAATACCTAACAATCGAGCTAAAAATAGGATCTGCGCTATAATTTAGCGCCACATTATCCGCCCTATTTTCGGAGAATAAACTAAATTTACGTCACTTTTATTTTAAAAATAAAGGCTGTACCGTAGGTGTCCTTTTATGCACATGACGTTAAGATTAACTAACGTACGTCATATTTATAGATACGAATGTCATCGTTTATCACTTATTTTATAACACTAAGACTTGCTTTTGGATCTATATTGGGATCCCTAAAGTTTTTTATCCTATTTTTGCGTTCCCTAATACTTTTTGTCATAATAATAATTTGTCCTAACACTCGTTTGCCCTATTTTTGATTGCCCTCTCATTGAATAGATGATTTAAGTTTGCCCTGTTTGATGTCCTACTGTCACCTGACATACTGATTACATATCCTTATGTTATGTTCCATAATGACTATTTGTCCTATTGATCATATGTCCTAATCATTATTTTTCCTAATTTTATATGGCCTTATGACGTTTATCCTATTATTGTTATACCTAAGTACGTAATATTATTTGTCCTAACGATTCTTAGCCCAAATTAAATAATTAACAGAAAATTGTAGTTTGTAAAGCGTGTTATGTAAAAAAGTCGGTTCTGGCGCTTCGCCGGCCGCTCCCGCGGCACGCTCGCTTCGCTCACTCGGCTCACTCGCTGTTAGGTCGCAGTTCTACCTAACACTCCTCCTCGCTTTGCTCGTCGTCGCACCTAAACCGACCTGCCTTAAACTTCAATCTTTGAAGCGCTCGATCTCAGCCATTTTCAATTTTAGAAAAAAGTTTTTCAATTAAAAGCTGCTTATTGTGATGTGTTATATACGTTACAACTAATATTATTTGTCCTAACGATTCTTAGCCCAAATTAATTAATTAATTAATACAAAATTGTAGTTTGTAAACAGTGTTATGGAAAAAAGTCGGTTCTGGCGCTTCGCCGGCCGCTGCCGCGGCACGCTCGCTTCGCTCGCTTGGCTCGCGCGCTGTTAGGTCGCAGTTCTACCTAACACTCCTCCTCGCTTCGCTCGTCGTCGTACCTAAACCGACCTGCCTTAAACTTCGATCTTTGAAGCGCTCGATCTCAGCTATTTTCAATTTTAGAAAAAAGTTTTTTAATTAAAAGCTGCTTATTCTGACGTGTTGTATAACAACTAATATTATTTGTCCTAACGATTCTTAGCCCAAATTAAATAATTAATAGAAAATTGTAGTTTGTAAACAGTGTTATGTAAAAAAGTCGGTTCTGGCGCTTCGCCGGCCGCTACCGCGGCACGCTCGCTTCGCTCGCTCGGCTCGCGCGCTGTTAGGTCGCAGTTCTACCAAACACTCCTCCTCGCTTCGCTTGTCGTCGTACCTAAACCGACCTGCCTTAACCTTCGATCTTTGGAGCGCTCTATCTAAACCTTTTTTAATTTTAGAAAAAAGTTTGTTACAATCATTTCAAATATATGTCATAATTACACCACTTTCGACAAAATTTTATAAGACCCCCACCACCTACCCTTTGGTACAGTTCAACTAAAATATGGTTAAAACGGGTACAACACTGCGTGTGTATACTCGTATGATAAGATGAGAACATGCTTCGCACAGATGACCTTTAGGACTACTTATCATTCAGGTTTATGATGTTATGCCAAAAATGCTTCGGGCAAATGAGTTTTAGGGCAACCATTACGTTATGGAAAATAATTGTTATGGCAATAGATCGTTAGAGCTAATGCCCATTAGGACAAAACGGTTAGGGCAAGTGATTTTAGGACAATAGTTGTTAGGTATGTAGAGGGCCAGGGCCACCCCTTGTTTTTACGTGGAGGCATGCATTTGGCATGCTGCCAAGCCGAGGAACTAGGACGGGTATGAGTCTCGCAGGCCCGGGCCCACTCTACCCACTTATGCCCATCTTGCAGCGATAGTGACGGTGAACACGGGATCGCCCTAGGCATGCCACCGCAAAGACCGCCTGCTGCGACAGCCGAGGCTGTCTCTTCCTTGGGGCCGAAGCTTCCCTGCCCGAATGTAGCATGCAGGGCGACACCACACTCTGGTCCTTCATGACAACCTCCATCACGCCGGGAGCGAGGTAGAAAAATCGCGGGTCCCGTTTATAGAGGTGATTATCCTCGCAGCCGCCACGCTGTCACCGGCCAGCAGTGGCAACCCCCCACCCGTCATCATAGGCCCTCTGCCTAGACAGGGTGCAGCGTACAGAGTACAGCGTCATTTCTGTAGATAGATAGATAGAATACTCTTTATTGCACACCTCAGTACATGAAAAAAAAAACTGTGCCTCGGCAGCAAGCGCCAGGCTCGAAGGTCCCGTCTAGCCAACACTCGGAAGTTTTCTCCCTCAATGAGAGTCCTCCCCTGTGCGAAACCCCCTAACCCCCCCTGACAGGATATTTGCAGCACCGGTAAAAAAATCTTTAGGGTTCACCAAGAGATCGCTTAACGTTGAACCCTTCTCTTTCTCCCGGATCAAGAAGAATAGGAAATGTCCTGGTACTCGAGGAGGTTTCCCGTTGTAGCTCCCCAACACTTCAGGACCTACTCCAACATTATATATATTATCCTATGAAGTCTGTTAACATTACTACTCAATCCAAAGTTTAAAAGTGTCAACTTTTGGGACAGTGTCTATTATTGGGTCATTTATTGTTTCCTTATTTTCATTATGCATATTTTAACGAGAAAAACACAAGCTCCAAATTAGTATAGCAATCCGGCGAGGAAATACAGTGATTGTTTTTAGTAAGTAGCTTTTTTTACCTAATAGTAGGCTTAATATTGTATATTTTATCTTTTATAGTAGATAAATCAATTAGTTTAAAAATAACTCTGAATTAACGATGTCTGTTCAGCTCAATCGTTGACCAGTAGAGTTCACCAATTGTACTTTTGTGAATTGTGCAATTAAGTTTATATGCCAGCCAATTGTGCGTGGGAACCGCAAGTACATGTAATATACAAAATAGTACATGGACATCAACGGCAGTAAATATTTATTGGACACTAAAATTAATACTAACTTAATAGCAGTAATTTTGCTTAACCAACACCCACGCATCAACCTTTACAGTTACAACAGTCATACAGACATCCACATAATTTTTAATTCACATTATTTTTCTGGAAAACTGAAGGCTTTGAACGCTTTGAATTTTTGCCCCCTCTATTATCGGACATTTTTCTTAGAAATACAAAATAAAATATATAATAAATCATCTCTCAATCTGTTTGTAGTATCTTTGTTTATAGCTATTCCAACATTTCCAACTTCTAAATCGGTAGCTTAAGTAGTTCTCGAGACATTTAACGATGTGACACTTGTGACAGACAGACGGATAGACAGACTGAGTTGCACCATGAGGGTTCCCTTTTTACCATTTTGGTACAAAACCCTAAAAATGAAATATTTAAAATTTATTATCTATAAAATGAATTCATATGTATAAAAATATTCCTTGAAATGTTCAGGCAGGAGATATGGTTCAATTGGAGGGTAAGCCCTACTCCTTAAAATTGTTAAAATACATTTAACAAATACAATTAGATCGATTGGCTTAATTGAACCCACAAAACGTTGTACTGCAGCGAAAAACAATAGTCAGAGTCAATTTAACACGTTACACGCTTGTTAACATGCGGTCAGCATTTGATCAGTTTTTGCTCACTATTGTTAAATTGAGACAATGATCATTAATACAATGAATCACGACGACAATCAATGCTTAAGTGGGATATCAGGTGAATTATTCTTCTCGTTACGTGTCAAATAATTAGATATTCTTAAAGAATAACCTAGGTATATCAACATGTCTGCGGTAAAAATGTAGGTAGATATACAAAAAATAAATTGGTTCTTTTTTTGTTAGCTTATAGTGTCCATTGTTGGGTTTTCCACGATTCTGAAGTCATCATAACGCATCTTTGTGAATAAGAAGACGATGGATTGACGAAAAATGACAAGAAGTTATGTCCGAAATATTTCCATTCCCCAAAAGGAATGTCGCTATCCCATTGTCTAGAAGTTATAAACATACCGATACAATCTTGTTTTGTTTCTCTGTTTTATTAGGAAAGGCATATGTCACATGCGAATATTTATCATTTATGCTGTTCTATAAATGGTTAAGAGGCTGTTCTTTGATTAGCCAGTAGTGAATAATTATGAACAATATTTATGATTGGTAACGGCTTTAAATTGACAAGTATAAACGCCTTACACCCACTAGTGGAGATGGACGTTGCGACAACAATGGAAAATCTAATAGCCCGAGAAACCAGGTATATTTTGAACTACCCAGTTTTTGTTAGATTGATACATACAATATGTTTGCAAACCAACCTTGCCACTAACAGTACAACAATTTAGAAAAGAACGGATGAAATATCGTTACTGCATAATTACTGTTACTTGCAAATACAACCCAAACATGGTACATCGCTACAACTGGCCATATTCCAATAACTGGCCACCTTACATTAAAAATGATTTTTGTGTACCTATAAATACAATTATTTTAGTATAAGATGTTAATTACCGGCCATCCTTCAATAATTGGCCACGTTAAAACTAAAGTGAATTATTTGCCCCTATTTTTCGTATAAGTTTGATATTATTGTTTGGTGGCTAGTCACTAGCGATTTAGTCTAACATTAAAATAAACTCAAAATATTTAGCAGTCAACTTCAGTTCATTTTAGGACTGATTCCCTGAGTTTGGAATTTCGGACGGCCCACGCCTCCCCGCATCCTCCTAGAAAGGAATAGGGAGGCGTCGCGTTGTACCAAAAATTCACCAAATGGAGAAGAGGCAGATTTGTACACGTATGGATACTGGCCTAGGAACCAATATCAATAAGTAACATTTATTTTTAGGATTTAAAATGACCTCCATTGCCATATCGCTGATCGCTATTGGTCACATAGGCCAATTTGCCCATACTCCTTTTTCAGAAGCTGGATTTGTCTAATTCTAGCGAAAGACGTTCTCTTGGCAATTAGAGCAAGACTTTCTCTCATTCCTCGCAAACGAATAATAAAAGACGCACGGAAGGCTAGATTCTTACATAAAACTGACACGGCAAAAAAGGCTAATTCCTCAAGACTGGACAGTTAATGACGGCCTCTTTATGCCACAACCCGTCCTGTATTTCCTGTTCCGCGCTGGTACAAAATTACTCTCAGAGTTTAAATTCCATCACTATTGTGGAAGCAAATCGGTTCTCAGATTTTTCATTTGCTTTGTTTGAATATGTATGTTGTGTGATTTTATTGTGGGTGAATAAGCAGGGCAGGTTTTGATACAGAGGAAACTGTAGGAATAAATGAGAGAGCATTTTATTAGCTCACCGTTTTAATAACAAAAATCGATGAGTATATTGAATAAACGTTGGACGGTATATACAATGATTTTCTGAATGTATTAATTTTATTGTATTTATATAGGTAGGTTATTGAAGTAAAAGTTTTTAGTATCAAGTACGAGTAGTAGGTGCTGAACACGTTAAGATAAGAGTGCCAATTAAAACAAGAGAATGACCCTCAAAAAATTTGAAAAGATATAACTTTGCTTACTTTTCCGTGCTATGGGAAACAAGGTAGGCTTTACAGGATTATTCTTTTTCATTTCTTTTTGCCAGACAGTTAACTGCTGCGCCTGGTGTCAGCTCACAATAGATCATTATAATGCGTAAAGTAAGCCTGGGTGACGCTGCAACAATGCAAAACGGCTTGCTCTTTACCACCCAGTGACACTTAAGCTGCGAATAATTTGACATTGCTTTAGAAGCTCTTCCTTACATAAAATATCAATTTCAATTCTTACTTATATACTCTTGGTAGAGTAGTGACATGGGGATTTGTAGACCTTTAACAACAAGCCCCTCTACATTTTTATGTGACAGAACCAAACAACACAGATCAATGCAACATAACCTAAAGAAGCAACCTCGTATCAATATTGCAACCTTAACCTATACTTACATTTTGAAGATATCAACAAGTGGACGTTTCGACACCAGTAATAGACAAGAAATTACATTAGTTTTGGAATAATATGTGTGTCCATTACTACTTAATGTGTCCAAATCTGGTGCCTTTAAGTCAAAATACGTGAGTCTTTAACATGGCCACTAACACTGTGGCTGTCGCGTCGTTGCCAACGAAGGAAGGGTTATGACTGTATATAGTGACTCTTCAGAAAACAAAACAAATGTCATACAACTTATTCCAAGTTGTCTTTTGTTTTTTTTTCTATTTAGGGAGAGCCATGAGGTTTTTAATATTTTTCCAAAAGCTACACAAAAGGCACTGCACAATGTTCTAAAATACCAGCCTACACGAGAATGTCATTTGGATTAAATAGATAACGGCGTGTATGTAATTCTTTTTGTACCTTTTTAGATACGTCGCCACATTATAGTTTAAAGACCTCAAATATGTTTATACCTTATAGCACGTTCGAACACATAAATGGCATGCGCTTATGCAAATGGCATAATAACTATGTTATGTGATACGGGTATTGCACTTTAAAGGCCAACGTTTACATATCAATTCGGCGCTCTAATCATCACCCTAGGTCGTTCAGAATCACCGTCAACTGACCATTGGTATCCTTTATTGCACCGGACTAAGAGTGTTGCTGTTGCACCTCACATAATATGTGAGTTATTAGTAAAGTTCCTTTCATTTAAATTATTTTGCTTGTAGGGGGCGTGATATGCTGTGTTTTTTAAACAATTCGTGAGCCGTTGAAAGCCCACGTTTTTTCACAATGATGGTCAAAGTTAAGATATTTCTGCAAAAATATGACTAAGAATACCAGCCAGAATTGATCATTTAATTCATAAAAAGAATATACCATAATAAAAAGAAAAATAAACGAATAACTATGTTTCTATGAACTTCAGCATGCAGCCGACATATGTCGCCGATATAGTCAGTGTGGTGAAACAGGCGGCTGAACGCGTTCTGTGCAGAATGGAAGGGAATATTCCCACAACAGTGATGAGTGGTGAAAAAGAGAGGAGGCATTCACCCAGCAGTGGGACACTTAACCAGGACATTTTCAAAAGACCATAATAAGTGCAGCACCCATAAGCAGCTCAGCGAGCAATGTGTTAAAAATTATCTTAGAACGACCTTATTGTTGGGACAATAAGAGTGTGTCAAGATAATTTCAACAACCCCATCCAATTAGCAACTTCGGCTACTGACTATATACTTATTAGATACACGCGCTACTACGTCACTTTACTAGTTCTGAATACGACTATAGTCACGTAGCCTCGTGTCAATTTCTACAATTTGCATGTACATACACCACAGTCACGCTACGGGTATTCCTGTAGTTTTTTTGCCATAACATTTCTGTGTATCACTGGGGTAAGTGCTCCGTGGGTAAAGTATTCTCGCGGCATAATTGTCAATGGCTATTACGTTAAGATAATCTCATCTTTTCCCATCAGAAATAGATGCAAACGGATTTTTAGATGCGTAAACCTATTGCAAAGTGTGTACTTGGAAATACAATAATGAACTGTATTACGTAATACTTATTCATTCATACACATTTAATTCATTAAATTGAACTTTTGGTCACATGACACAACATGCGTAATTTGATAGTTAGGTAAATATCAACATTGATTTGGCTCGTTTTTTTGTTTTAGGTCAAATTTTCCTAACGTAACAAGCAGAAAAAAAAGTTGCACCAGATTGGTAAGTAATATTTTACCTTCTTCTTCCACGGACAGAAAGTATTACTACAAAAGCTCGACGTATGGATGCTAGATAGAGCCTAAGTAGTGTAATTAAATTATACGTTAGTGATATAATTTTATTTTCGAATGATTTATGTATATTTGAAATGACCTGGTGATAAATACGATTCAAATTAAATGGCAGGTAAGTAAAAATTCACCGTACAACATTAAAATGAATGAACGTAAAGCATAATTAACATATAACTAATAAATATTTCGATTCAAACACTATTATATATAAATTATAAGTTGAAATAAATGTCATATACTACGGAACGCCTAGTGGTTAAGGCGTCTGCCACGCATGCAGCGTACGCACGCTATACATTCGATCCCAGTCGCTTTTTCTGCATTATACAACATCTCTTTCAACTTATAATTCAAAGGAATGACTCAACTTTGTACATAAGACTGACGCATCTACTCACCGTCACCATCTAAGTCTCCAAGGACTGCAAGCGCCGTGGGAGCGATGCACCGTATTCAAATAGCTTCGCTGAAGAAAAAACCGTTTTATGGAAAACCTTTCCAGTTTTTCCGGTAACGTTGCATCGTGCGCGAGATTATTCCGAACGAGATCGCTGTAATTGTACAACTGTTCACTTTTATATTCAAATGAGGCTTTGTGAATAAATTGTTTTACGTTTTAAACTATGGGCTTTCCCGGTCTGTTGGTCAACTGCGACTTTGTCTTTGTCTGTTGGTCTAAAGATAGTGATTATGAAAGTTGTTGCACCATGTTGGGTTATATTTAACTTCACTTGTAACTAAGTAGCGATGTAAGTAAGATTATTTTAAGTATATATGAACCTGTTTTAAATCAATATGTAATTTTGTAATAGGTATCAATGTCAATGAAATAATTTGGTGCAAATTCAATCGACAATAAACAACTGTCTTTTTAAAAATGACGTATTTGACAGAACTTTTAACATTTTTAACATATGAGACATAATAAGCAACTAAATTGGACAGAGTATTTATTAAATTCCTAATCGTTCGTATGTAATACTAAACGATTTTTAATTAAAACTTCCATCCCACGTCAGTTTTTGTGCACGGTGGTTTTGAACAACCGAAATAGTATCCCTTAGTTAAAATGTATGGCTATAACAAGGGTCAGGACCATATCTTGTCTTCAATCTTGTTCTTAAACCAATAGCTGGTTTTGCGGTTTGGCGGCATCCGGCGGTTAGCTAAAAGGCAATACTCGTTATTTACGCTAACGTTTAGGTTTAATTTTATAGGTTTTATCTTGGACAAGTTGTCATTTATCATGTAACGTGATATCATTTAAAAATTTAAAAAGGAAAAAAAGAAAAAGTATTTATTTCAAGCAATCGGTACCCATATGCATACAGATAAACGTTAAATAAATAAAAACATTAAAATAGAAATGGTTGCGAAACAATGTACCCTGACGCGAATTAAACATGGTTTGCCTTAAAGCTATATAATTCCTCGTGCTCCCAATCACTCTGTGCATCCCTCCGTAATTACCGGAGGTTAGTTACATTGCTTTATGTACTAATTTACGAACACCTACATTACAACATTTAAAATTTTAAATCACAGCATAGTAAGAACCTGCAATATACTTGAAGAATTCCATGGGAACATACCTCGTTACTTAAACAACGTTAATAAAGTGTAATTTTTCATACTCGCATCTTCACGCCACAGGCTAAAATAACTTGTCTTTATATCCTTAACTGCGCCGCATATACTTACAATTAAAGTAACAGTTCATATTTTTAGGAACCTTAAACATAATATGATGCAAACTTGTGTGCAACTGTGGTTTTACAGTTATTGTAATAAAAGTGGTCAACTTTGGAGCTTTTTTGCACAGTCGAGCTTTTGCGTAAGGAGGGTGAAAGCTTTGCTTAATATTTCAGATACCTACAGTTCATTACTGAAATAATCTCTAAAAATTCAGAATTTTTTAAATATATTTTACTTTTCATCATGAAACTGTCTTTTCCTGGTTTATATTAAATAATAAAAAATATTAAATTATTTTGGTTAGCGGTAAATTTCATCATGCATTTATTGTATTTTGCTATGTCATTCTGTACATTAAAGACCTCCAAAGAAGGAAGCGGGAACTTCACTAACGTCATAGTGATCCGACAAGTAAGGCATTTCCTCCTGTGTAGGTATCCGGCCAAAATTCTTCGCCGAATTACCGTGACCCTGTTAGTCATCGCTTACGTCACTCCTGAACTATTGAAATTTATACCCTATTCTGAACTTACGACGTGAAATGTTTCTTGTCTCTCTTATTAATCCTATCCTACTAATATTAAAAATGCGAAAGTTTGTATGGATGTTTGTTACTTTTTCACGTAAAAACTGCTTAATGGATTTTAATGAAACTTTACAATAATATAGCTTATACATCAGAATGGCTACAATTTATAAAAATATTGCACAGAAGAAGTCACGGGCACCACGTAGTATAATATAAGCAAAAGAGAGAGCGCAGCATTCTTTGAGTTTCTACGCAAATTAGCGCCGGAATTTGATCAGAATTGGGAAGAATTTTCGAGAGGTTCAGAAATTCTTCTATCATGACTACAAACATTTTAACTGGTGATGGAAGCCTTATAACATTTGACAGGTAATTTAAAATTGATTTAGAACAAACTTCTAAAGCGCCGAACATTCTTGGTGGTATATTATAGATAGTATCGTCAAATATGATTCATTATAGTTTAGAAGGGCGTCGCGCGTCGGTAGCTTTAATTGGTGTAAAGGATTTTTGACTTCTACATTGGTTGAAAAGCACGTGATATATGAACAATCAGTTCATTTCATTTTATGATAATTATCTGTTTGGGTGGTAATCGACCGTTTGCCGGCATTTGGGTACCCCAAGGGATTATGAATGTAGATTACGTACCGAGGCCTGTAAAGTAAGAAATGTATCAGATCTCGTGTAATTGTCGTCCGAAGCGTAGCTGTGGTCACAAACATGTGATCTGAGGCTTTCTTATTTACTGGCCAAGGTCTATTCACTATTTTCTGCTGGTAGCAGTCGGTAAGCGGCGAATTTGTTTAGCGTAGCGGCCTGCAATTGGTTGCTTGCCGGCCGTAGGGCAGACATTTTATAAAAGTTAATTATAACAATAATAAGCCACTAAATATTTGCATACAAGTCGCAAAACTAGTTAATATTATAAATGGAAAATAGTACCTAGTATTGAAAATCTATGTTATATTTATATAAAAGAAAATGACTAAGTCCATCGGAGGCGAAACCGGGCGGAAATCAAACCCGGGTCTTGAGCTTACGCGGCTAACGCCATAACCACTAGGCCACTCGGTCTCAATGAATGTTGGCGAATTTCTCGAGTATATGCAATCTTTGTAACAGGCGAGACGCCTGCGTAAGCTGAGTACCCGGGTTCGATCCCCGGCTTGGGTTACGATGGACTTGGTATATTTCTTTAGTACATATATGACTTCTATTTTCAATGTATAAGTTTTATATTGTAGTGTTACAATCTTAATAACAAGTCAAAATATTTAATTTGTTTCAAAAAAATGATCTAGTTAATATTGTATCTACAAAAACTATTTAATGCCGCATATTTGGGGAGTAAGTTGAACTAAAACTAACTTTATATCTAGAATTATTTGTGAAGGTTCTTCAACAGAACTTTACAGAATGGGTTTAAGACTAATTAAAAAATATACGCCTCTTGTTATTAACTAAAATTGTTGGTTAGATTTTCAAAGATCGTTTGAATATAAAATGAATAGAAAATTTATCCTACTTTTAAGGCATTAAAAGGCCAACAGATACCTTAAATATTTACGTATAGCGAAGTTCCAAATATTTAGTTTGCACTATTGACTAAAACCAAGATATTTAACACAAACTACAAATATTCGGCTTTGGGATTTACATGCAACCACATTATTTACGGCACTATTGTCGCGGATTGCGGATTTGCTGGCATTTGCATAAACATGACTAAACATGGTGCGGGGGTTTCACCGTTAACTGTTCATTGTAATCGTTGAAATCAGGATGTTTTAAAACCCTGATGAGTGCATTTAAATTACGTAGGACTTAGAATTCCCTAAGAAAGGCATGCTTTTTGTGCGTCGGATGCTTCTTACGCTGGACGCGGTTACACCGTTGCGAGCGGAAAAATTACCAGGTAACTAATTCTTATTTATAGTGCGCAAAGGTATACATAGAACAGACGATGATGTAGTGTATAACGTCTCCCTGCCAGGTGGATCGATGACTTGAAAAAGGCAGCTGGTACTGGTAGTAGTTGGATGACGGTGACAAATGAACGTACTTTGTGGCGCACCGTTGACAAGTGCTACGTTCAGCAATTTACTGCAATAGGCTGATTGATTGAAAGGTATACATGACTGGACAAGGTAAAAAAAGGTTCAATACCAATCTTGAGTCCTATTTCAACTTTACTAAGGCACTACCTATGATTAGCCGGTAACCCGCAGTAAAGCTGTCAAAGTCCATACAAGAAATGCTTAACTCCGGAATATGTGGCTAACCCCAGGTGGTGCAAGTGGCCCTAAATTATCCCATTGATATTCACACACTTACATGTCGGAGTGCAACTTTCTTCCAAATCTTTATACCTTCATTATAACAATGCTGGTGATCCTTTAAAGGGCGACATCAGTATTCCGGTCTGATAAAAAAAAACATTTTTTTGCCAATCAGCCGACGATACTAATTACGTCCTACCTACCAGTATTTTTGTTACACCTTGTGTACTATCCTGTATTTTGTTGGTTGATTATCGTAGCCCAGTGTGTATGGAGCGTTCAGATATGCGTTGCTCTAATAATATCATAATATTACAAGTCGAAATCCTGACGAAATATTTTAGAGGTACTCACAACTTGCAGAATAACTAGGAATAGGTTGATACCTCAATCAATGACAAGTTTTTTACGGTGTGATAGGTTTTCCAATACGTAGGTGATTAGGTCTTTTGTTAGCATTTGCACCGCCGTTTGTTTTACGTAGCAATTATGCGTGAGACAATGTGCCAATCACGATACGCGTTGACATACCCGTGTCGTTGCTAAGGCCTCACTTATATATAAGGAAAGAAGAGATATTGCAAAAAAATATTTTTTTGTCTTCAAATGATCTAAAATAATTTCAAATTGAGAAGTAGGATTTATGGTACGTAGACACGTGTTCTAAACTGCATGAGCAATTTATGGAAATATTCATTCATAAACTGCCCATGCAATTTAAAACGAGATAGTACTTACATGTATTACTTTTGCGAATTTTGCAATTTTCTTCCCGAGTTATGATTTAAGGAACTGATTTGTTTCCTGTAGCCCCTCTCTTGACATGCATTCGGGCAATCTGATTACACCAAATACAAATGGTTCAATCATGTCAAAAATTGCGCTGTTACACACTTACCTACACTCACGTACCTAGTATTTGAACACATTAAACCATATCCGGCCGCTGATGGATACCATCGCGAGCCCAGACTTCTGGCCGAAGGGTGTCGTGTTTCGGCGGTTCCGGGGCAACCTGCCGAATCCTACGCCTGATCAGACGACGCAACGAAGCCACGTAGTTACGTCGCCTAAATTATAAGTAGTATTAAGTTTTGTACGTTATGGTTTTATTTGTGTTTTTTGTATGTACTTACAAATGTTTTGCTTTTTTATTTGATGGTTGCATTACTTTGGTTTTGACTGTTATGCTGTAAACTGTTGTTTGAAATAAATAAATAAATAAATATCAAAGTTTTTTTTTTAAATATAAATTGAATTTAAAAGTATATAATAATAATATAATATAATATAATTCATTTATTTACTGACCAACTTGGACCATTTAGTAGTTAGTATAAGCACTTACGGATATTGTTAGCGTGGTGAATTTGTATACAATGTCAAATACAGAATTCAAAATTAAAAACTATGATACCGATAAGCAATCGAAATAAATGAAATTAATAATCAAGCAGTTAAAAATATAATAATAATTGTTCATTAAAATAATTGTTCATATAATAAAACCTGATAATGAAACCTGTAGGCAATTTAGATTTTTGTATAAAATATCTACGAAACTCGACACCGCCCGTAGACAATGCTCGTAGCGAGCGTAGCGGGTACAGCGTTACGATCAACATTCTTATACAAAAATACTACTAATGGCAATTGGAAGTTGCGACTTACTGACTGAGGACTGTACTGGACAGATACATTCAAAAATCTCGAAGAATAACTCTCTCAGTGTTTGCCATTATGTTAATTATACATATTAACTTCTAGCCCCCCGATTTATGACTTTTTATTTTGACTAATCAAAGTTCCATTTGGGTAGGGTTTGGATACCCTTATTTTTTCATACAAAAATACCGATATTAATTCGGTTCTTTTTCGATCTTATAGTATTTTTAATGGGGTTATCTAGTAATACGAAGATGTTACCTAATTGCACAATTGTATTGATTCCTAGAACTCCTACATAAAGATTCAAATGAATTGACAAATTGCGACTTATGAACGGCTAGTGTCAGCGGTCAGCAACAGGCGGGCCGGCAATCCTCCTTAACTATTTAATTGTATGTTAAAGTTACCTATTACATAAAGTGTTAACAAAGTGCAGCCCGCGTCAATTTCGTAAACTACTGTGTGGCCCTTGGCTGCTTAAACGTTGCCGACCCCTGGGCTAGAAGAAGAACGATATCTGCAACACGTCAGATTTCACCTGATGACATAAGTCATTTTTAGAACCAAAACTGAAAATATGGTCATATTTTTTTTATATTTTATTTATATATTATAATGGACTTTATTATACAGTAATTATCTTTGAATTTCTTTGTAGGAGAGTGCAATAGGGCAAGAAAAATATAATAGTAAGTAATTCCTATTTCTACATGCAAAATTTTACAGAATGGGATAACCCACTTACTGAATAATTGTTGACGTCTGCTTAGTTGCTTACATAATTTCTGTAGGTAAAGTGTAAGCAGGATAACTAAAACACAGAGATGATGTTAAGGAAACATGGGACATTGTCATTCGCACAGCAAATTATTTTATTAGTAAATGTTGATGCATTTAAGTAAAATACCCATAGCCGTGAATGAAAAAAATAAAAAAGTGGGTAGGAGAATGCTCCTTTCACCTACCTTAAGTCTCGCCGTACAAAATGTTTAGTAGAATTGTTTTCAAACAAAAATCATTTATTTTTTAATCTAGCTCTGCTCTCTCTGTGTCTAAATTTCTAACTGCACTTTTGAAAATCTCTGTTTGGTCGACTGGTAGAGAATGCCTTAAGGCATTAATTCCGCCTTTTGTACTTCTTTTAATGTGCAATAAAGTTTAAAATAAATAAATAAATAATCTGACGTAACAAAACAGATCTCGGTCCTCATTTAATAACTTAAATAAGTATAGAAGTTACAAACCATTTAAAGCTACAACCTCTATGACAAATCTGTGCCTTACAGTCCAGATTTTTAGTGTATTTTAATATACATTTTTTTACCTCCAAAATCGACGTGTGGTTTGTAAGAACAAATTCACCAAAGTTTTATTCTTCTCTTGCACTACTTGAAACATTTTCCGGCAAACAAATGATGACACTAATAGTGCAGAACTGCGAATAAATCCACTCTTTCTTCACACTCGTAACCCTCGCTAAGCCCTGCAAAGAAAACAAAATTTACATTTTGACATGCTCGTACGCACGCTAACTAGGTCGAGCATGTACGTGCGTAATAGGCGAGCTGATTACTCTGGGCGACCAATAGGAAATGCCGGGAACGGTTTGCCGCCTCCCGATTAGTCGGAGGCGGACCCGGGCCAAATGCGAGCGAATTTAAAATCGGAATATCTGCAAATACGACAAAGGCGTTCTAAGTTTAACCGTATGATATTGGTGTGGTATCGACGTGACGTTAGCTACTATCTCGCTTTCACTAATTGGAGTGAATGATGTATTAAAAAAATATATTTATAGAGTCCGACTAAGCTAAGTTTTCATCAATTTTAATAGCACAGGCTGGGAAAGTGTTAAGTAAACGTCATAATTTAATAGAAGTTTGACTTTTATAATTACACTTGCGCAGTCTCAAAATAGGTTATCAAAATCGATACAAACTTAGCTTGGCCTGACTCTAAAAAATTTCAGTTTATATCGTGCATAGGTACATAAAATTATTTTTGTCGCATAACACCCAAGTTTATATATTGTTGAAGGATCCAAAATAAATTATTTTTAGGCTTCCGCAGTCAAGTGTGCCTTATCCGTCTGTAAATTTGCGGTTTGTCTGGTTAGAATATAAAGCACAAATTTTTATTATTTATGTCAACGACATCGAGGAAGTACATCAACGTAATTGAAAAAAAAAAAAACTATAGTTATAAATTTTGCCGCTTTTAAATGTGTAAGTTTAAGTAAACGAAACAGGGCTTAAGTCACTACCTTCTTTATGCCTGTTTTTGCCTGAAAACTGTGGGATGAGTAAGTACTTGATTTTCGTTCTTGATGCTTCTGAATTCGAAATCTAATCCTGGAACTTGATCGATACCAAAAACTTGATTCATGTGTTATTTGGACACCTATGCAAGTTGGTATTAAAATGTCTGGATAAACATTATTTGAAGGGCAATCGTAATAAGTAGGTACATATTCTCTAAAAAAGTGACTGAATTGCATAACAATTATATTAATTTCTCTTCGACTTGTATAAACCAGTTCGCGTTCTTATCACTATCTCATATCTCATATATGATATCACTATGTCATATATTATTTCAAACGCAATAGTAATCAGTCAGGTGCTGACACGTCTCCCGCTTTTAATATGTTTGTAAGTATCTTTTTCATCTCCTTCCTAGCTTTTTCCCGGCTTTTGCCACGACTCAGGGAGCCTGAGGTCCACTTGTCAATCTACTGCTGAATAACAACGTAAAAATACAAAGTGTACAACCGAATTGTACCTACACGCCATTTATTTTAATGCTGTTTTTTGCTTCACAAGTTTTAGCTTTAATGGGCCCCCCATACCTTCGACTTACGCTTGGGCATTATTTTTTGCTAAACACTAAATTTAACTTTAAAAGTTTAATTTTAGGTATTTTACAGGGTAGTTAGAGTATGTTTGTTAAGTACAGTATACAGTACGTAATTTTTGTAGTTATTAAATGATTTAATTTTATTTAATAGATAAAAATCAACCTATAATAGTTTTCAACGAAATAATAAAACTAGTGACAAACTTGGTCCTCCTTTTTTTAAAGCTCATGCCAAGTCCACTCTAAACAGAAGAACATATCACACGAGGACGCTAACAATTTTCACATACATCCAGGATCTTACGCACATGTCCTATTTATTTTGATAAGCGATTACGTTATGGGCGTTATGGCATCTGGCCGTCTTACGTCCTAATCGCTAGCGACGTTATCCGTGACGTAATGGCCCTAGTCCAAACAGTTTTTTGCACCCTTTATCGGATGCGCCGGCCACATAAAAGCAGTGTGAAACGTTCAGGATACACATTACAAGTGTAGCGGCTGAACAAGCGCGAACTGAACGCGATACGCCGCGCCATTTTTCAAATTCAAATATCGAACGTACGGCGTTCCATTCGATTTGTGATGTGCCAGTGATATATTGACTGTGAAAGTGAATGAACCAAAGATTATTTATTATTTTTAATCTGTGATAACTAATTTAAAAATGGATTTCACTATCTGCAACAAATGTTCCTCGGGAAAGCCGGAGATGTTTAAAAACGGTAAATATTCTTATGATACATTTACTGACGTCTTTATTCAATGAGATAATTATAATTGAGCTCGAATTGTCAACTGCCAACGTATTTCTGATCGGCTTGATCCCTTGGCGCTGCGTAGAGATGTGGCCTCACTCTGTATTTTCTATCGCATGTATTATGGGGAGTGTTCCGAGGAATTGTTCGGATTAATCCCTGCCGCTTCTTTCCGCCATCGCCCTACGCGACAATATTTCCACTCTCACCATTTAGATGGTTGGCAGTCCTCAACTGTGCGCTTTTCCCGAAACTTCCTGCCTCGCACAGCTAAACTGTGGAACGAACTGTCGCCAGCGGTGTTTCCGGACCGATACGACCTTCAAACCTTCAAGAAAAGAGCGTACTCCCACCTTAAAGGCCGGCAACGCACTTGCGACACCTCTGGTGTTGCGGGTGTCCATGGACGACGTTAATCGCTTACCATCAGGTGATTCGTTTGCTCGTTTGCCCCCTATAGCATAAAAAAAAAAAAAAAAAAAGACAATAGCTAATGAATTTCACTACAAAGTTAGATCTAAGGTATTAGATCTAACCTATGTAAGGTTATGCGTGTGACGTAACTTAAGTAAACCGGTATAAGAGAATAACATAAACAATAGATATTGTCCCATACAAGCGTGTAAAGTATCATCTAATATAACCTAAGTAGTTTTAATAACCAGAATCATTGTATAGCAGTGATTGATTTCTTATGTTTATGTGTTGAAAACTTAAATAAATACCTAACTTTATTATACAAAAAAATTAAAAAACCTATTAAAAACATAAAGAATATTAAGTCATATTGAATATTTAAATATGGCTTAATATACGTTGGTCATAAATGTTAGGCTTAGGATTTTCACATTAGGTCATGCAATTGTTATCGATGAGACGGTATTCAAGTACTTAAATCAAATTTTGTTACTAATGCATGAACTCACGCATCTAAAGATAATTTTAGTGATATTAAAAATAAATTATTTCACAAATTAATTACACTTAAACAGAAGATTAGCAGTGTGTGATTAATTAAATCAAATCAAAAATTATTAGGTTTTGTACGTTGTGTAAAAGAAAAAAATATAATTTAATATATAAGTGTTTTATTGTCAAAAAAACATAGAAAACTCAGAAATATATGAAAACGGTAAGAAATACTTCTAATTCCTTCTTTGGATGGTTATCCTATCCGTTGAGCGAGGAATGAGCTCTATGGTCCCCGGTGACCTCAAACATTGAAGTAATTAAGGATTTTAATTGATTCTTCTAGACCTGCTTAATAATCTTCGTATAAATTTTCAAAACTTTTATACTAGCTCCAATGCTTTCATCTCCCATTCGAATTGATTAGAGAAAATCTACTGATAAGCAATACTATATTTCTTGGACCCCATTTTATAAAGCTACAAAATTGGAACTGCTGCTGCTTTAGACTCGACGAAATTTACCTGTTTTTAGGATTCCGTATCTAAAAAGGAAAAAGCGGAACCCTTATAGAACCCATTTAGTTCCGTGCCAGCAGTATTTTTAAGTACTTAAGGTCATAAATGGGGGGAGCATTCTTTGTGCGGAACTCTCGGTGGGCGAGTCCGACTCGCACTTGGTCGTTTTTTTTGTATTAAGAGACTTAGATCCTTAAAATATTTAGCTTAAAAACAGAGTCATCAAGTGATTCGTATCCTGAACGTTTCACACTGCTTAATGACCAAGGATTAACACATTTAAATGCGCATTTTTTTAAATTGTTGGCAAACAGAGTACTTAGTAATGAGATGATTTATTGGATTAAAGAAGATTAAACCTTATTTAAGAATTTTATTCTATTGTTAACAACGGATTAAATCTGTAACGAATATCATTATCAAGTACCTACCAAATATTTTTCTTATTTCGGTCTTAGAAAACAAGATCGAACGCTCGTTATCTTAAATTTTTCAAACCACCACTATTATAATGAGTAGGAACTCATAAGGTGTAAAATATTTTGGTTATGACACATATTCGAAATAACAACGTCTTAAAAGGTAAGTTACATCATGACTACATCAATGTGTAACACATGCGGAAAGAGATGACCGCAATGAAATTTACAGTTACGTCATAAACACAAGGAAATTACCTCTAATGAAAGTTTATCCTTTCGGTCGAGAATACTATAAAATTGAACCACTAAGTCTGCGTTTACTATACGTATTCAAATTCGTGTTTACTTGCGCATCAGCCAAAAGCTTTCTCGCGCCAGTCAGCGTGATTTATACTGCGGTGCAAACAATGCCATTGGCAACGCCACAGGCCCAGGCAATCCCGACTGCAGCTACTATAGCTTACGGTAAACGTAAATTAGCTATACCAAGAAACTTGTCTAAACCAGCCTCCAACTTTGCTGATTCATGGAGCACCTATGACGTGCCTAGTTCACAGTTACAAAACTCAAGGTTGTTAAAGAAATCACTGAATCAACGCGGATCTAAATGTGCAGTACCCGCGCTTTCTACGCGTGAGTAATGTCGGGCCAGACTTTTGCAGGCTTTCCTACCCTTTTCGCGATGAGTCCACGAAAATTCGGGAAATCCGTGACTCATCGGTGACCCGATAAGCGGAAAAGCCGCCATTTAAACTAATTACCGTCTGAAAAACACTGATGAAAGCTGTATCATTATGTCAGTAGACATGAACAAAAACGCACACGCTGGGAAACCGCGGCAAAAACAATTGTAATCTCCCGCTACTCGTATCGCAATTACAAATTGCATTCCGTCTGTCGCAGTGCAGTCATTTCACTTGTAACGTTACTGGCCGTAAACGAGATGCGTTTTAAGAAAATAAATATGTGTTTAAATTTTAAATTTCGAAAACACGTAGCCCTGCACTCTACCTCCCACAGACTAAAAACAAAAGGTTTATATTTGGTGTGTTATTAATCATGAACTTTAATAATCTTGTATTGACACTATCAATAAGCGGTCACGTACAATAGCGACGGCTTGTTAAGCACGGGACAAAAAAACGTGTTAAAGTAAATAGTTCGACCGCCAGTACCGAGCCATACGCGGTAAAAGTTACGAGCAGACTTGTTCCCAGACGAGCAGTATACAAAGTGATACGAATGTCCACATATTTGTCTCTGTTGAGGTTAGTATAAAATAGTAGTTTATTTTGTATGCCTGCGTATGAACGTGAATCTCTACTTTAATCTGTGTCACAGAGTCGTTGGCGAGCCTTTTCCCAGACTAGCGATGTTTTTGTAGTTTGCTTTCTTATTATGTTTTTTGCATCGTGTTTGCTGTTCATATTTGAAGGACAGTCGACACAAGTATTTTCTTTTCTTTTTTGAAGTTTTTTTTACTTATAAGTGCTAAAGTATTTTCTGTATTTGTTTCGTTACATTTTTACTTTGAATCTGCTGAGCTTACATGAAACATTGCGTTGGGATAGTTTATGTCCTAGGGAGAATTAATAAAATAAAAATATTATTGTTTAAGTGCCGGGATGTTTTTTCATTTAATACCACGCAAAAAAATCCAAAAAATATATTGCTAATCTAATGATGTCAAAATTAATGAATTTCATAATAATGTAAGTTTTTACACGTATGTAAATTTTTTATATCAACCAAGATCACTGATTGAATCCTAATCCACTTAAGGTTTACAAAGCAATTGAAAGCAATCATCGAATTATCTCAGTGTCGCGAATACTGTGGTATGTACGATACCACGTGCCGCGCGATAAAAAGTCACTTCGGATAGACTCATCGATGATTCACCGTCGGCCGAATAATCGCTTACACAAGATTTGGAAAGACACTGGAGTAGAAGCTCTTATAATTTTTTGTATATGGAATAACAATTCAATATTATTGTTGACATTTTTGGTCTACTAAAAATATTAAGTGAGATGTAATTTTTTGAAAATGTATTAAAAAGGAAAGCCATTTTTTGTCTAAATACCTATATTTATAATGACGGTCCTTTTTTAAAGAAAAACACAAAACATAAATTAATAAGCAAAAGTGGCTTACGAGTATATGTAAATATTACCGTCAGCGTCAAATGTATCTATACAACTAAGACCTTATTACAATGTAATATTAGAATATAATACAATGTAATAAGGTCTTAGTTATATAGATATTTATGAAGCTGACTGTACATTCGTGTAAATAAATATGGATTTAAGTTAGTTACTTACAACCAGGAGCCAACAATTTACCAATTTTTTCCGATAAAAAATGTGTAAAAAAGTTTTACATGTATAGCATCGTCTCCGCGATCCGTTGGAACTTTAGTCCGGCCGGCGGTAAGGGTTTTCGCATAATGTTTGACCGGCTATTTCATGTACGGTGCCGCTTTTCGGTACCCATTCATCGAGTGGAGGTTGCCCGTGCGCCGGTCTCGCACTCGCTACTCGCCCCACGGCGGTGACACACGGAACGAATAGTGCGAATTCAAATAGTGCCTTCCAATTTTCAAAATTCAATGTGTTTTTGTTTTAAGTGCTCATGGTTTTTGTTGGCGGCCAGTGATTAGTTCGAACTGTCATTAATTTTCCGTAAATTGGGAAACCGTGTTTCGTTTTTGACGCGTGAATATGGACTTGCCCGAAGGAGCTACATCAATGCATTGTTCATGGATGTCTTTTTAACTGGTGTGTGTTGTAAATAATTACATTTTTTTAATGAACTCATTTGTATTCGGAACGGTAATTTAAAGTTTTTTTATTCGTTTTTTGCTGTAAGTACTTAAATAGTCGTATATATACCGTAATATAAAAATATATATTCATATTTATTTTGGGGCACATTTTACAATACAAAGTATATTTTACACAAAATAGATATCAGGAATTAACAACAAATAATTCTAAAACTACATAATTCATCAATAAATCTCAAGAGCCCATTAATATGCATACAACAATAACCATAAATACAGAATGCACCCAAGTGAAGGTGCAGCGTTACTATTCAAGTGCCCTAATACCTTTCTGGATATGTCATTGTTATTGTTAAAATCGATTGATGTTTTAGACCGACAGAGAAGAGCAGTATGGATATGACGGTTTCTCTATTACCGTATATCGTATTATGCGTCTCTCTTATATTTACAGACTTGTTAGTAAAGTCACAGTGACAAATGGTATCAGCGCAACCATTTTAGGCCCGCAGTTCCTATTCAGCAAGTCGTGTGGGAATGCTCAACAACCCGTCGGCAATGTCAAAAGGATTTTTCCTTGAAACCAGCAACGATGACATCCGATACTCGTTTGTTTTTCGGATTCGGAAATTGGATGATTAACTTTTTAATTGATTAATTAGTTTAAAGTTAATAGGATTCGGTATCGTCGATTGGCATCAAGAGAGGTGATGGCGCTAGTATTTTCAATTTTCCTCTCTTGACTTGAAAACAGATTATATTGATTATATTGTTAGAAAATGCCCAGTACGGAGAAGTGCGTTTAAGGACAGTAACTAGTCCAATAAACAGGTTGTAAAACTAAAATCGGATCATTACTAATTTTATAAAGTTTGTAGGTACATATTACGTCAAGAAAGCTATAATTAAGTCTCATGCGCTGTTTGATCCGAATTTGCATCCTAGACAACCACAACGCACAGAACATGTCGGGCTCACGGACTCTATGCTTACACGAAAAAAATAATTATAATTTGGGTCCAAGTTATTAGACAATAACTGTAAATTTAGCATGAAGTAATTTAAACCATAATCCTGTTCACAATTTGCCGTGTTTAACATCGAATCGAAATCAGACATCAATGACGCCTGTAAAAACGGGAAAATCCAATGTTATTGTCACATCTCAATTTTCGCGGTACTGCACGAGCCGCATTGTTTGATCTCGCGATTCATCCCACGATGCTAATACACGAGACGTACACAATTGCCACAGTCTAAAAAAAATCTCACTAAAACGAACTCAAACTGACAGATCGACAAACGTATTAGTCTATGTATTATACTCTGGTGAAAATAGCGTCATGTTTAGTTAACATACATTAAATTGTCAACGACACGGGTTGACCCAATGATTCACTGACCATTAAACTCGACTTTATCCTTATCTGACATAATATATTACGTGCGAAATTCTAACACATCTAAAATTAATATATTTTAGTGTATCATAATGAAATAGATTTACAGTTGTGTTGCTAAGTGAAAACCGCAAAATGGGGGAATATGAACATGGGTTTTTTACTAAGAAAATATTTTCAGGCCAATAGTTAATATGACGTAATAGTACAAAAAGAAAACAATCCGAGATTCCTATTCAGTACCGCCACGAATACCGAAACCTATATACTTGAATAACTAAAATATGCCTGTAAGTATTTGTAGTAAACCGACTTACCAGCTATATAAGTAATAAACATCGGGAAGCCAGTCCTTGGTCGTAAAATGTCACTTTTGCGCAAACTGAAATGGCCACTTTCTACGCTTTGCACCCAGACTCGTTGTCAGTGGCGCTTTTTTTTAAGTCTGCTCCGAAGATTGCCGGCCTCTGGCCGTAAAACATATTTTACGGCCAAAGCAAAACATCACAATCTTCAATAATATTTAACAATATAAACGGAAGTAACGTAAGAATTTGGGGAGGTATGTTTTGCCAAAATCTAGGTACAACTCGTAGTTTTACAAATATAACTTATGTAACAACAATACAAACATAAAAAAAATGACTAGCTAATTCATAACAAAAATCGGTGTCAACTGTCGTTAAATGAATAAGAAAGTGCGTTGAGATGAAGATAGTACATAATAATATAGCCGTGTACGCAGATGTGCACCTCCTGCTCCGGTAATCGTCGAGCTTATTATTTTTTATGTGACTCCTCGAGTACTTTGAGGAATGCGAGCTTCTGTGTGAACCAACTTTTGAAGTATACGTTCAAGAATGCATCAGATTATATGAACTAAAATATTAACAAAGACAATACGGTTTTTAATGGCATTTTCCAAAAAACTCATTGATTAATGTGTGATTAGACCAGTTCTACTATTATCTAACAATGTTATCAAACCTATTGACTTTTTTGACATGACTAGCACATAACTTTGTTCCACAAAATACCTTAGAAAAAAATCTTATTAACTACTCAACTTACTTAATATGTTTCACTAGATATGTAGGTATTATATTATATGTAATAATCATTCAAACATCGTGGAAATACAATTTTATGATTTTAGTGAATGCAAAATAATACCGATAAGTAACCTATTGGCAAGTAGGTGAAATTTTTAATTTAATACCAAGCACGCTGTCTAGATTATGATTATCTACTGCTGAATAATTTAATTAGCATCCACAGTGATAACGATCGATTGTTCTAGTTTCTTGTCACTGTAATTATGATGAAATTATAGCGGCAATTGTTTTGTTGCAGGTTTTCCCAAAAAGCTTTTGGTAGCTGTATGCCTAGTACTAATAGTCACAATGTGCCTCACGCCAGTAGAAGCCAAACCGCCACACAAAACGAGACACGACAGAGGAGAACGATTAAAGAATAAGCTAATGCCAAAAGAAGACAAGATCACCAGACACAAAGTCCACAAGGACCTAATAAAGAAAATTACTAATAAGCTGAGGAACACGAGAAGATTCTTCGACGATGCGAGGAAGAAAGTCAAAGACGACTCGTTGGAGCACAGATATGGAAATCCAAAATGGCTGCCCAAAGTCAAATTCTCCGAGATTCATAACCACACTTATGATGACTTGGAGAAAGGAATGTCTAAGAAAAAAGTAAGTTTTAACTTTAAAATGTATGATTTAACTTTTTATACCGAGTCACAGGCTATGTCTTAGGTTCGGGAGGCAGATGCTTAAATCCAATACTGTTACACAAACCTACAGTAACCTTTTTTATGTCCCTGTGTTAGTTAATAGTAGATTACGTACCAAGGCCTGTAAAGTAAGAAATATCTCAGATCTCGTGTAATTGTCGACAAACATGTGATCTGAGGCTTACTTATTTACTGGCCAAGGTCGGGACACTATTTTTCTGCTCGACGCAGTCGGCAAGCGGCGAATTTGTTTAGCGTAGCGGCCTGCAAGTGGCTACTTGCCGGCCGAAAGGCAGTAAAGAATCTCTCTCTAATTTTAGTATCCTTTCGAGCATAATAATTTCACAGGTTTATATACGTTCGACATAAATAAACTTATGTTAAATTTTTGCATAATATAACGAAATTTTTTGCGTCACCATTTAGCGATCAAAGACCTCCGTGGTTCCGTCTGCCGATTTCGTAATTTTTACAAATGACTAACGCACAGACTACCAGCCGCCGGATATACTATTAAATAGGTCACTGATGAATCGGTTGGGTTAAATAACTTTAAGCAAGTGAATCACTTCGTATGAGATAACATTACGTTCGTAACATCCTTATTACTCTAGTAACATTACTCTATGAATTAATAAGCAATGATAGTCAAAAATAATTGGCCTTTTCTGATTATATTTATCCTATTTTATATGGACACGACTGTACAAAATATTAATCAAATTAACGTACTCATGGTAACGGACCGGACGGACCGCCATGGGGCCGCGTATGGTAACGGACTCATGGTGTAAAAACTTAACCCGTCGCGGTCGCGATGAAGGACGGGTCGCGCCCATCTTTCATTTTCCGTTCAATGTTTTAAAATTATTTTTTAAATTTTGCTCTCTTTAAGGCAAAGATTCCCGCGCACATTAGCCCGCTCGAGGCTTCGCGGCGGCTCAAATGAGGCTCCGTCGGCCAAATTACACGGGCCCGGCCCGCCGCGCGTTTATTTACTTCACATTGTACTTAAGGGCAATAACTACAAATGCAGCCCTTTTATTTTCAATACCGCTTTATGCAAAAATCGACGTAATTTTAAACGCCCCATATTACTTCATTCAATCTTTTATCGGCGCTCTAATTCATGAAATTAAATCGATAAAGTTCAGTTTGGCGATTTAAACACATCGATTATCAATTCGAAATTTAATTGAGAGGAATTATCGCTTCAAATTTAATATAGCACCGCCTCCAAGCGCGACCAGGCAAAAAAGATCTTTGGGAAACGAAAAACAGTGCTGGAGAGCTTTAAATGTTTGGGTCAAGTCGGGCTGGTGCTTCATAAATCTGAGCTTTACGGTGCGTGTTAGTGGGAGCCAGGCAAACAAAGAAGCCAGTAAAATATTTCGAGGAAATTTGCATAGATCGACAGCGTCCATGGCGGCACGCGAGCCGATAACCACAGTCCACGCCGCGTATGATAATTGCTTCTAGACCATTGATTGTTCTTGCCGCCTCCAGCCGATATATAAGATATACAATACAAGCATGTGTAACGGGTCTTCTTCAGCTCTTTTATTGTTTGTTGAACACACATCTGGACCGCGACTTTCTATTACGTATTAGTATTGGACACCCACTAATTAGTACACAAAACTAATGCGACACGAGACAATAAGCATGTGTGTATTGGTCGTTTGGTGTCCGTTCACATTAGGAGAGTTTTACGATCAGTGCCGGCCGTCGAACTGACTTCTCACGCGGTGCAGTGTTAGTCGCTCAGTTTACACACCGTTGTACGAGTATGTTAAATATTTCTGAAGTTCGACTCGACATTTCATCGATGTATGGCCACTTAAGAAATTCAAATATTTGACTTTGGGCAAAGGAAAGCGTTAGAATTCAAGTGATCTCAGCTCCGCTCTGCTCTTTAGTTGACTTATGGACTGTTTAAAAATTTAATAGCTCTCAACAGAATGAGAACACAAAAAGCTAGATTCGTTTTTAGATGTATCTGTCAGTTTATATTATTGAATGACGAATTGAAATGCTTAGGTATATTAAGATCTCTGTTAACTTGAACACTTAGTAAACTTTTTTTTAATTTGGTATTTTTTTAAGAAACGCAAATCACATAAACGATTTTCAACGGCATTTTAGAATTGACAGGCGTGCAGGGTTTGAATGTCATATTTTGATAGAAATTTTCTGAGTACCCATTCACAAGGAATTACATTCGCTGAAGCTTCGCACGAGGCTGTCGGCATTCGTGCCGGCCGTCGGCGGGCGAGATACAGCCGCTCTGCCTCGCCGGAGACGCTAGAGTTTGTTCAGTATTTACGATTTAACAAAACAACAAGAAATGTTAAAAACACATTATTTGCTCAAGTGAGACGAATGTGAACTTACGATTCCGGGCGAGGCGTTTGTCTGCGACACGTTCTCGCCTCGCGCCGCTCTTTAGCGCAAATATACGGCGTATTGTCGGTTTTCAGCTTTAATACTTGCGTTTGCGCCAACGCTTTTATTATCGCTCGACAATTTCTTCTTCGGAATAACATACAGGAAACTGTGAAACGCTTATTTTACGACTTTAAAACTTCATTTCCTTAAAAAATATTATTAATAATGATTCTTAATTACTGTACCTACTTTATTAGATTTTTACTGTTGATAGCGGCTTAAAAAATCTCTCACGGATTATGGTTCATGATGAGAATCTGAAACCAAATCATGAAACAGCATTTATAAATAGAGCATCACTAAGCAACAATATTCTACAACCGTAATCCCATGGATCGTGAATCACCCATTCACGGAGAGGAAGTTTACAAGTGACACTGTTTATACGTTAACATAATATTCAGTTACGTCCGACTCTCGACCGTCCGGTGTAATATTATATTCTATGAACTGTGACAATTAGTCTGGATGAGTTCATTCATGTAGCATTTCATTGCTTTAAACAAATTAAATTGAGTTCTATTATAAAGGGTTACAGCTTGAAACTGAATGGAATAAATCTGTAGCATGGCAAATCGCAAATTTAATTGAAAACCGAATCGTTTTCCTTGACATTTAAATAATGACAGTGACAAAGTCTACATGAACAATTTCATATACGATAGCTATTTAGTGACTATTGACATTCTTATTTTACGAGTTACCAATCTCGTAAACTTTATACCTAGGTTTCATTGGCCCCGAATGTTATAAGTAGTAAACCTATTGATTATATGATTAAAACATAAAAATTATTGAACAAGCTTAAGCAAATTTACCTAGTCACTCAACTTATTAAACCGAGTAAACCTAATGTTGTGGGTACTAGACAATTATACATATAATAAACAGCACTTTAGGAGCAAATATTTTTATCTGAAACTAGAAACCAAGAACCGAAGTTTTATAGGCAGCGTCAGTGCAGACTCCGAGGTCGTTAATGATTTGTAAGAATATAATGAATGATGATTCGTGTCATCACATAACGTAATACTGTTTGTATCGTAAGTAAATAACGCAGTGCCAAGACAAGACGTTTTAAAAGAATAATAACCGATCAGTTACAATACAAGAGTCGAGGATAACCGGCTGAGCAACTTGTATTTACCTAGATTCTGCGCTTCAGTACAACTATAGTGAATATAGTACTGAAGCATACTCACAGTAAATCTCATTGTCGTAGGACGAATTTGAAACGATAGGGTCATCTATCGTTTCATTCTTACAAGTAGGTACTATTATTAACGGATGCTTGCTCTACTACTGTCTGTCTTTAGATACTAATTGTTTAAATTAAATTAGTCGGTCGAACCACTCGCTTATACTATATCCACTTGTTCCTACTGCACCTACTATTGAGGGCAAGTAAAGTTATTTTATGTCTCTAAAAGCCTGAGTAAACAGTTCATCATGGAGAAAATCGACTTTGCATGGACGTTGTCACACTTCTAGGTATGCAGTCGTCTGCGAATGTACTCGTATTCGTTCAAAATTCTGATGAGTTCCTAATCTACGGTGTTCGCATTCTACTCGTTTAATATAGTTTAAAATAAGACAATATTTCAAATTACACTGTTAGTTACAACTCACAAAAGTTTAACGTGATTTGTCGTCTAACGTAATGCCCCCATAACACATGCTTTAGAGGCTTGCCAAATGGGTTTAATGCAATTTCTATTCCAAGTGCTACCTTTGCGCCGAGCGCCTGCCAACAATGCTAAACAGCTGTCACTGATACTAGAACAATGGAGTCAGACCAATTAATGGACCGACCGAGACAGGATTATGCCCTATTGAACACTTTTACAATCAATAGTAGCAATAAGTACATTAAAATTCTACCACATTGACACTGACTAGACGTGACTATATATCTGTGTCGTCGAACCCTATGTTTTTTTGTATATTATGACTGGTAATGTTTATTTATCAGCACAATCGCCGTCTAGCCATTGCAATATTATTGGTACTGCAACTGGATACGACACTTGCAATTATGCTTGGGAGATTGTGTCATAGGCGAGCTATGTCTTTGACCTAACACTAAAGGACATAAGCGACCTCTAATCTAAATGTGTTCGCAACATTTCAGAGTTCAGCTATGTACGTAGTTACTAAGAGATGTACCTGGATATTCACCGCTTAGGAGATATCTAATATCAGCACAAATAAATTAACTGATATCCTATTTCAACTTGAAACTTGAATTTAAAGCAGCGTTGATTAATTTCATAAGCGATAATAAGACAATGATTAAAGTAAATGCTTTATACAATAGATCAAAATTGTTAGATATGACCTATTTTGATCTGCAGCTATCTAAGTAAACAGTACAGCGATTTAATACATTGAGTTCATTTTAAATGAATTTAAAAAAACTAGCTAATGACCAACCAATCGGTCATAGGTTGAGTAAAGTTGTGTTAATGCCAGTTGAACAGTCCTGTGTTGATCACAAAAACGGATAATACAACCTCGACACGAATAGCTTCGCAGTAAAATATCGAACTTTATATACATTTAACGGGCAAAAATATACATGCATCCATCTTAAAACTGATTGCTTATATTGCCTGAATATAAAAGTATTTTTTAAACAAACCTTATAACCTGTTAAAAATCATCGATTATCATTACAATACTAAGCTTCTTTTTACTTTGTTTCAGTTCGAGTACGTCATCCCAAAGTTGTACAAAAATTTAGTACAGTTCAAATTGGTCTGGGAGCGCCTCGGCAACGTCACCATCACTCCATTAGACATCAGTTTCCAGAAAGGCTACGGGACGAAACGAGACTCTCTCATTCGTACGACGCTAGACGAACTTTTCAAGCTCCTTACAGAAGTAGAAGACGACATGGATAAACTTAATATCCCAAAACCACATATTAACATAAACAAACTAAATCTAGGAGAGTTACGTAAAGACAACGTTGAAACCACACTAGTTCTTCGACAAGACATGATTACTGTTAGAGCATATGCTAATACCCTCAAGAAGTGGTACTGGGAACTACGGTGTCCAGACGACTCGAGCACAAAACTGTCAGAAAGGTGCAGAGAACATGAGCAAACACTTATGAAAAGAAATCCACGACGCGCCGGAAATCTTAAACGCCATAAAAGACAAAGGAGACACCGGCATTTCAGGTCCATCCCATAGTTACAGTCACGACTCAGTGTGGCGTATAGTTTAACAAATTGACTGCATTCCAATGGTTTATCCATCTACAACTAGGCAAACATGTATGTTACCCCGCGAGACAAGCCTAGCCTACGCGACATGTCCTCGTATGTGATTTATGAAAATCATTGAGCAGTATAATTTTTTTACCTTCTGGTTGTTAACCAATGATAATTAAGTCACATGACTTTTTTAAGTCCAACTATGAGTATTATAGTGACGTAATTTGAACTCTTAGCTATTTATTAGATTACTTAGTGTGTGTATTATTTATTGTTAGTGTTTAGTTCATGCTCTCTGTATTATATTAAGCTCGTTTCGTAGAGTTCTTGCTACTAGTATAATGGCTGCCCAGTCGAGTTATTAAATATTGATAACTTCTTAATGGTGTTGATACCATTTTAAGTAAGTATCATGTTAATCAGTATTGTTTGGTTCGTTAACTTTTCGAAACGAATAGCGATCTATCGGATCGATACCTATGATGAAGAAGTGTTTGAAGTAACAGTTTTGTAAGTATTGGGTACTTTCTCTGTGATATTTAGTAATCCATTGTAAGTAATCTTAATTTATTCTAGGTTAAGCACTTTTAATAAGTTCCTTTTTATCGTCATTTTTCATAGTTTTCTCACCTTTTCATTTTCTTTTCCTTTCTTTTAATTGTCAATGTCATCAGTCATCTCATATTTTCGAACTAATTATTTATTCTACCAATGTTCCAAATGTTTCAATTCTTGTTTGTATCAAAATTTTATTTATAGTTTTATTTTTCAATCGTAACTTTTAATCATTTTATTTATTTTATCGATTATATGATCGGTAAATAAAAGTTTGGTAATCTTTATAAGATCCAGTGCTCTGTTGTAAATAGTTAGAGACTTAAATGGAACACCACATAATGAGAGTAAAGAGTTTTTTTTTACTAAGCATTGACGAAGTATCTTCCCAAAAAGTGTTTTTTTTTAGTAAAAGGTGCCATTTTGTCGGTTGCCGCAAATTCACATTCTGTCAAACATGTTAAACATATAAAACATATTCACTGAATACAGAGTTACCTATACTAAATTTTGCAAAAAGAATATTTTTACAAAGGAGACAAAATTGTATTGTCAAAATAACCTAGTTATAACACTTATAACTCCTTGTACCTACACAGTTTATGCAATAAATATTTCTGATTCTGATTCTGATTCTGTCATTTTTATCTTGACAATCAGCAGTTCTGAAAATATTTTTGTTACATTCTTTGTTCACCTAGGCACTAAGGTTCTTTGCCTCTTCATCCAAGAAAGACTTATATTAAATGAGTAATTTTGCCTGTTTATTTATTTGCTGAAGTAAATAAAAAGAGTAACTTTTGCTTACTTATATCCTGAAAAGGTAAATAATATTTTATGTACATAGGTACCTACTTCCTAGCAAAATACTCCTTTTTATTCACTTTATCTACAGGTTGATATTAATGTCACTGACCAAACTCTAAATAGTGAACACTCTTTATAATAGGTTCAATACCGAAATTGCGAAAAACAAATTGGCTGTCCCATACAAATTGGAAGCATCACACTCACTACTTAGAATTTGGTTAGTGACTAAAAAATCAGTCCGTATTAAACGTAATGGTTTAGCGTAAATTAATATGTAGTTATGTCCATGTACATGTGCCGTTAGTTATGTAGTAAGTAAATGAACTGAGTATTACGAATACTATGGAAATAATATTATATACGTCTCATGCGAATATTGTTACCGCATATAAAATGAATCATGAAAATAAAAGTATTCTGAATATATTTCAAAGACAGTTTTTTTTATAGTTTTAGTTACCGAAGCGTAAAAAATACAGGTACAAACTTGCATACACACTACAATCATGTGACTAGATTTCACACATTCTAGTTACAAATATGAATAATTTATTTAAAAACATAATTTTTCCACTTTCATACTTATTGCAGACTGCATTTTCAGTAAAACACTTTTTTACAACCACTTTAATAAATCACTTATTACACGAAAAAATCATAACAATCAGAGCCACGATCGAACGATTGCGGATTTGTATATCTCATCTCTGTCACACTTGCATAATATTGGAGTGACAAAGAGGTTATCACAATAAACAAATGAACAAAAATAAGAAAAACTCATAGGTCCTAAATGTTTTGATCAGGGTTCGAGCCTGGGTTAGTTAGTTTTTCTGGGCTTTTTCCGCAACTCGACATCCAATGTGCCTTTTTTGCGTGGTAACGAGGTAGCCCTACTCCAACCATCCCAGCTCTTCTATGAAGGCCAACATTTGTTTTAGGTTGCTAAATGCCTCCTTTAGTGTGTTTATAGTCCCTAAATACCTACTCCTGTATACTTCCACCTGTCTACAGTCCAGTACAATATGTTTCGTTGTTTCCTCTTCTTCCATGCAGGCTCTGCACATAGGACTATCTGTTATACCCATGTATGTATAGGTGTTTGTTTAGTGTGTTCTGTCCTGTAAGTAGCCCTACTATTTTTCGTAGTTGGTGTCTGGGTGTCCTAAGTAAGGTTTTTGTGAGCTTGTCGTTTAACTCCGGTAGGACTTCTTTGGTTTGTCTACATGTGTCCAGTTCATTCCAGTATTTGTTGTGAAGGTTTCTGTGATGTTGGTTTAGTCGGTTTGTATTGTTGTTTATTAGTTGTTTGTATGTACGATAAAGGTAGTGGTATGATGGGTTCCGGTCCGTATGTCGGTGTCTCTGACCCTCTCCTCGCCAGTTCATCCGCCGCATCGTTTCCTCTTGAGCCACTATGTCCCTTTATCCATTGTACAGTCACTCCGTTTCCTTCCTCGGTTAACTCCGTGAGGTTATTGTGGCATTCAAGTATGAGTTGTGAGGTAAGTTTGTCGCTGCGTAGCGCTTGCAGTACTGATTGACTGTCTGACAGTATTAGTACGTTTTCGTTTTTGGTTTTCCGTCTGCTTACTGCCTTGCAGGCTTCTATTATTTCCACACATTCTGTTTGGAATACTGTGTTGTGTTCTCCTAGAGGTCTCGAGATGTGTATATTTAGGTCTTCTGAGAAGACACCACATCCTGTTGCCTCATTTGTTTTTGAGCCATCTGTAAAAATTCTAAGGTTCGTTTGGTTTAGTCCCTCTTTCGGGTCTTCTGTTAACGATATGGCATATTCCTTCCAGAAGATCATCGTTTTCGGTATTTTGTCAGTCGGTGCTTCCAGTATTGGCATAGTAGAGACCATGTTGTCATAGATCTTTTTGTGTGTCGAGCTGAGGTTTTACCACAAGTTTAGGTTTTTTAGCCGCAGCGCTGTGGCTGCCGCTTCCTTCTGTATGTGTATGTGTAATGGTAGGAGTCCTAGTATTATTTCTAGTGCTGCCGTCGGAGTGGTTCTCATGCATCCTGTAGTGGCCATGCATGCTAGTCTTTGTGTTTTGTTTAGTTTGTTTATTGCAGTGGTAAGTGTGCGAGCCTGGGACCTCCTGCTTGATTTAATCATAGAGTAATATTTAATTTAATGAAATTAGTTACTTTAAAAATGATTAAACACACATACACGGGTTCTTAGCTTGCTTTTACGATAATTATAAAAAGTCGTTAAATCGTGTATATTAACTACATCCCGATGTTAATAGTGCTGTGCCTATGGTTTCGCATTTTAGAGCACTAATGATATGTTCGTAAATAAAGTCCTTTACAAAACTCTTGTCGCGAAAGAATGATAAAGTTTTCACTCTACCCTATAAAGAAATCGAAACCTCATTATATTAAGTACAATAAGTATAATGGAGGCGTCTTCGTGCTATTTGTCCTCTTCCAAAAGAATATGCAGAAAAATCATGTCATTGTATGGACTGACAAGTCTATTGCTAAGTAACCATACGAATACTATAATTACTATTTAAAACGAGATATTTACCATGTACAGTTAAGGGCATAAATATCTATACACGTTTTGTCTTTTCAGCCATATGATTCCATATAAAGTAATGAAAAAGTTGTACATATATTTATGCCCTTGACTGTACATGAACACCCGTTTACCGTGAACATGGCACTTGTAACAGTGCCGAAATATCGGGAGCTCATAAAAACAAATGTACATGGTAAATATCTCGTTTTAAATAGTAATTATAGTGTAAATGACCATGTTAGCTTAAAATCTTAAACCGTACGGTCTTTACGATCTATGGCTATTCGTACGAATAGCCATAGATCGCAAAGACCCCCTAAAAATCTACAGAATATTTTTGTATAGTAAAAGCGTACTCCTGTTGTCAATGCTCTAGAGTCCGACTAAGCTAATAGACCTTGATAGCACAGACTGTGAAAGTGTTAAGTAAACGTCATAATTTCATAAAAGTTTAACGCCGAGACCGGCTTTGTTAAACACCTCAAAATAGCTCAATATTTTAAAATAATGTAGGTATGCGCTTTATGTAAGTCTCAGGCTTTTATTTCAAGTAGCAACGTCGTACTATTAGATTGCCCCATTAACAATGAATTAGTAAGCCAAAAAACAAGAAAACTAAATAAAACTGTTATTTTTGTAGGTATAGAGAAAATACCGGTATCCGATCCCTTACCTGGTTTGACGTATAAAATAACACTTTAAAGTTTGACAGTTGTCTTGCTTGTACGAAATAACGTGGCTTGACTCTAATATACGTTTACGTATATTAACATACATGATTAGTAGACAGCCCATAACACTAAACGACTTTTATAATTTCTTCATTTATAGAAAAAAAATGCATACTTAAGCCCTTGTTTCAAATAAGGTTAATGCTATTACAATTCTTACGTCAGAATTTTCCATGTTTCAAAAACTTAAAATCATGCATTACATTACCTATTCAACTTTTTTAATTTGTTCGAGTTCGACTAGTCATCTAGTTTCTCGATAAATAACCGCCAAGTGAGTACCAAAGGTAAACAAACATATTTAAAAAAAAGCAGATGTCCCAAAATAAGTCCTAAATTGTGTAAAAGTCAATATGATAAGATATGACGGAAATAAATATCATTACCAGTAAATCTATCTAACAACTAGCGACATCTAATGGAGTCAAAACTAACTTGAGACATGTAAGAGATTTAAGCTTATTTTACTACTCGGCGCTAGATGGCAGCACAACGACACATCATGTTAACGCTTTCAAATGAAGTTACTAAAGTTTACTAGATGGCGCTGTAGTCAAAAACTAATTATGTTTATTACGAAGTGACTAATATTGGTATTATGTACAGTCAAGTGCAAAAATATGGTTCGACATAATCGATTCATAAATATGGTACTACGCTCTTATTACACCGGCATAAGGTGCTATGGGACATATTTTTGAGTAAGATGTGCACCACCATATTTTTACACTTGACTGTACTTACCTCATAATGAATAATAACTACGATTACCTTTACTAGTAATAAGCAATTATTCCTGTCTAATCAATAATTATCCTTTCGGACCATACCAACTCACCTTAATTTTCAATTCTATTTTATTTATACCTATTGTATGAAAATACAATTTGGGAAAATTTCAAATTCCGTAGACGTTCAATTTGTCAAGCTTAGGGCCACTTAGGCTAAGGCTATCCCGAAATTTGTTGACAAATTCCATACTAAAACACGCTTAACTCCGGGTTAGTTTACTATCCCCGTATGGTGCCATAGAGTAGGCTGAATGTCATTACTCCTTATGTGGTGCAGACTTCATCACAATAATTATTATGACGTCAGTCAACGCAGGGCAGCTTGTGGCGAGCTGTTGGGGAGTAGCTGTCAGTAATATCATTGGCCCAGTCTGCGTCAGTATAAGCACACAAAGACCAATTCTTATTCTTATGGAAACATAGAGAATAACAAATTGTACCTGCTAAATAACGCAATATACGCTTCGCTGCTAACCACCTAGAAGTTGTCGATAGTTTTAGACTTCATCCTGTAAATAGTCATTATTTTCAGATCTTACAAGTTTACAAATAATTTACATAGGTGTGGCTACGGCCTTACATTTTTTCATCCCAAAACGTACAAGTAGCTTTCTGATGTATTCACTTTGATCTAGTGTTAAAGTACCCTTAACTCTATCCCTAGACACATTTATACCTAGACAGCTCTTACGCGGACCCAAATTTTTAACATTAAATTTATTTTCTAAAATGCTTAACAAATTCTGCTTATGTGAGCTGTTCTGACTGTAAAACACATATAAATCATCAACGTACAAAGCTAAAATCACTAAATCATCTTTGTTACCTTTTACATATACACAAGGTTCACATTTTGACTGTGTGAAGTTATGTTCACTAAGTAGACTATGTATTTTACAGTTCCACATACAGTTACACCTACTTGCTTGTTTGAGACCATAAATGCTTTTCTTTAATAAACAAACCTTATTTTTATGATTGTCACAGAAACCAGTAGGTAGTTCCATGTATACAACTTCATTGAGTTCAGCATTGAGAAAAGCTGTTGCCACATCTAGATGGTCAATATTTAAGTCTAACTGGTTAGCTATACTAAACAAAATTCGCATTGTCGAGTGACGGACAACAGGAGCGAACGTTTCGTTATAATCAATGCCTTCACGTTGTGTAAAACCCCTGGCAACCAATCTTGCTTTAAACCGTTCAAAATTACCAGAAGCATCATATTTAGTTTTATAAACCCATTTACATTTTATTACATTCTTATTTGTGGGCCTATCCATAATTTCCCAGACATTGTTTTGAACTAGAGCATCATACTCACACTTCATGGCGTCTAGCCATTGTTGGCTGTTAGAGCCACTTGCAGCTTCCTCATAGGGTTCATCGATGGATGGAGAGGGACCGTGAGCGAGTAAAGACATGTCATAATCTAAATACCTCGAAGGGAGCATATTACGCGTGGAGCGAGTGGAACGTAGTGGTGTAGCGACGGCCTCAGGACGAGTCGCATCACCTTCAGCTGCCTCAGGGGGCGGGCTCACTGGTCCACTTCCGTCTCCTGGTGAATCAGCTGTACTGGAGTCGCTGCTCCCTGTGCAGTACTCATCGGATTCTCCTCCTGAAAATGATGATGAACATCTGTCAGATGAATTCAAATAATTATTTTCTCCTTCATTGTTGCACATTTCATTATTTACATTTTCATTATTTAAAATTTCATTATTATTATTTAAAATTGCATTATTTTCAATTTTATTATCATTATTTGAATTTACTTGATTAATATTCTGACTAGAAACATTACCATTATCACAGATCTCATTCTCAATATCACTATAAGTTAAGATTATATCACTTTGGGACAATTCTTGCAATGGGTCTGTATTAGGTCTATAAAATCTACTCTAAATAAATGCAACATTTCGTGCCTCAATAACCTTTGTAGGATCCAAAGGATCAGCTAAGCGATAGCCTTTAGATCTATCACAGTACCCTACAAATATGTATTCCTTTGCCTTAGCATCCAACTTATCTCGCTTATGAGCTGGTAACAATGAAAAAGCAGTACAGCCAAAAACTCTGAGGTGTCGAAGGTTGACCTTTTGCCAGACCAGACTTCCTCAGGTATACGTCCAGCTAAAGCCGACGTGGGAGATCTATTCTTTAGATATAAAGCAGTCATAACTGCTTCTCCCCAAAATCGTTTGCTAAGACCCGAGTGCTGTAACATGCACCGTACCTTGCTAAAAAGAACGCCAAAATTTCTCTCAGCGACACCGTTCTGGCTAGAACAGTAAGCAATGGTTGTCTGATGGACGATACCATGTTCTTTTAAATATTTAGTGAATTTAGAACTAGCATACTCCCCACCATTATCGCTACGAAGGCAAAGTATAGGCAAACCCTACTCTTTTTCTACCATAGTTTTAAAATGTATAAAACAATCAAATACCTCTGATTTATTCTTTATTATGTTAGCGAACTTAAGTGAACTGAGCGAGTGAGGGAACTTAAGTGGCAGTGGGCGGGGCACATTGCACGTAGAACCGATGGCCGTTGGGGCGGAAAGGTTCTCGAGTGGCGACCACGTACCGGAAGGCGCAGCGTGGGTAGGCCCCCCGCAAGGTGGACTGATGACCTGGTGAAGGTCGCAGGAGTCCGCTGGATGCGGGTGGCGCAGGACAGGTCATTGTGGAAATCTTTGGGGGAGGCCTATGTCCAGCAGTGGACGTCCTTCGGCTGAAATGATGATGATGATGATGATGATGATGTAAGCGAAGCTTTTCCTGCTGAAGTCGTCCGTGAAGGTGACCAGGTATTTTCCTCCTCCATGGCTTGCCTCTGGCAGCGGACCACATACGTCACTGTGCACCAGCTCCAGCGGACGTGTCGTTTTACTGCTGCTTGCCTTCGGGAAAGGCTCGGCCGAAAGTTTTCCCTTGATACACGCTTCACGGTTCTTCAGATCTTCTGAATTCTGAAACAACACACCGCATGCATCCCTTAACTTACACATACCTGCTGAGTGCAAATGCGCCAGTCTGTAGTGCCATAAGTTCATCAAAGATAGTCCAGAGGTAGCAACTGCCGCACTCGATGACATAACCTGCCTAGGTTGCAGGTCCAAAGAGTGCGTCTTATTAGGTTTATACCCATCAACCCCAGACGGTTCCCCAGAGAGCTTATAAATACCATTTATACATTTAGCTACAGCTATATAGTTGCCAGGTGCTTTGTTGAGACTACTATCCCTATCATAAACAAAACACCCATCATTTTTAAAGAGGATAGAATGACCATCTTTACATAATTTATAAACAGACAATAAATTGGCAGACAAATCGGGAACCAACATAACATTTTTAAATGTTCTCACCTGTCCATTCGTATTCATGTTTAAGTTTCCTATCCTGGAGCTCGACACCTTCTCACTGTTTGCCAAGCTGATGCACTTCTCTTTAGTGTCCTTGACGTTGCAAAGCCAGCTTGGGTCGTTCAGCATATGGGAAGATGCGCCGCTGTCCAAGTAGACATCCGCTCGGTTCTGTGCGAAGTACGCTGCAGTTGTTGGCTTCTCCTTTTGCCGCTTGTCCCTTTTTAGTTTATAGCATTTGTTCTTCGTGTGGCCATCCCGCTGGCAGTATGTGCACTTGATCTTGCCCTTCGACGTAACGTATACTGACGTGGAGTTACTACCATTGTTCGTTTTTCTCTGCGCCTCCTGCAGAAGGCGTGCCCGAACAAGGTCGCTCTTCAAAGTGTTAGCCGAAATGCAGTACGTTTCCAGGTTCGACACTAATGTATCAAACTCCACCGGGAGACCGCTCAGTAGTATCTCGGCAATTTCTTCATCGTCGACCTTCCTGCCGATATCTGCTAGCTGATGAACAAGCGACATGACAAACTCTATGTAGGTAGACATATCGGAATGTTCACTGTAGTCTACTCTGTGTAGCTGTCGAAGAAGTAACACGCGGCGATACAGGCCTATGTCTTCATAAATGTCGGCCAGTATTTTCCATGCCTCTTTGGCGCAAGTTGCCGAGCGAACATGTTGATATAGCGTAGGTATAATGTTTAAACAGACACGTGCCAAGGCGCGAAGATCGCGCGCGGCATCAGCGCCTGTCATTGGTTCATCGCCAGGTCTTTCTATCGTGTCGCATAGTCCTTCAGCGATTAAAACGAGTTTCATTGTAAACTTCCAGGAATGAAAATTACTTCCATTTAGTTTCTCGATAGACGTACCGCCCATGACAAACGTGGTTCCGGCGGCCGGTGGCACGTTTTCGTCCATCATGGAGAAAATATATGTTTCGCTGGATGCAGGACGCGTTGTTGCTCAAATAAATGTTGGAAAAATCACAGAATAATTATCCACTTACATGATTTTTATAAATTCTTCTTGCTTCGTGTACGTGACTGGCCCATAATCTGTTAGCAAAGCTTTCTTACATGTTTATATCGTCAATCACTGAAGTAAACCTAACTTATCTATACATATAAAAGGAAAAGTCCTGACTGACTGACTCACTGATCAACGCACAGCCGAAACTACTAAACGTATGATCCTGAAATTTTCACATTACGTTAGGTGTTTAACGAAGGTAACGAATAAGAAAGGGTTTTGAAAAAATCATCTTCTAAGGGGGTTAAATCGGGGTTGAAAGTTTGTATGGAAGAAAGTTTTTTTTTTTAGGTAGAGACTCAAAAGTTGGTGTAGAGGTGTGTTATTAAAATACAAAAAAAGTAATTTTAGCGTTTTGGAAAAATCAACCCCAAAAGGGGTGAAAAGTGTGTTAAAAGTTTGTATGGCGGAAGCGTTTCCCTTTCAGTTATAGACTACAAACTTTGTGAAAAGAATCCTCATTAGAGTTTACAAAAAGTAATTTCAGCGATTACGAAAATTCGACCCTTATAAGGGTGAAAAGGGTGTTGAAAGTTTGTATGGCGGAAGGTTTTCTGTTTAGAGAGGTGCTAGAAACTTTATTTTATGTGTAAAGGTTTTTCATCAAAATACAAAAAAGGTGTTTTTATCTATATCTATACATATAAAAGGAAAAGTCCTGACTGACTGACTGACTCACTGATCAACGTACAGCCGAAACTACTAAACGTATGATCCTGAAATTTTCACATTACGTTAAGTGTTTAACAAAGGTAACGAATAAGAAAGGGTTTTGAAAAAATCATCTTCTAAGGGGATTAAATCGGGGTTGAAAGTTTGTATGGAAGAAAGTTTCTTTTTTTAGATAGAGACTCAAAAGTTGGTGTAGAGGTTTGTTATTAAAATACAAAAAAAGTAATTTTAGCGTTGTGGAAAAATCAACCCCAAAAGGGGTGAAAAGTGTGTTAAAAGTTTGTATGGCGGAAGCGTTTCCCTTTTAGTTATAGACTATAAACTTTGTGAAAAGAATCCTCATTAGAGTTTACAAAAAGTAATTTCAGCGATTTCGAAAATTCGACCCTTATAAGGGTGAAAAGGGTATTGAAAGTTTGTATGGCGGGAGGTTTTCTGTTTAGCTAGAGACTTTATTTTATGTGTAAAGGTTTCTCATCAAAATACAAAAAAGGTGTTTTTATCTATATAATATATAAAAAAGAAACTGACTGACTGAATGACTAACTGACTGGTTGACTGACTGACATATCAACGCACAGCCCAAACCGCTGGTCCTAGAGATACCAAGTTTGAAACGTAGGTTCCTTATAAAGTCTAGAGGTGCACTAAGAAAGGATTTTTCAAAATTCAACCCCCTAAGGGGGTGATTTGGAAGTCCAAAATTTTTATGGGGAAACAAGATTAGTTGGCCTATTCCATTTGAAACTTTTCAGGAGTATTTATAAAGATAAATGAGGTAGCACGTGTTTCAGGTTTTTTGAGAATTCAACCCATATAAGGGGGAAAAGGGGTGAAAAAGTAAAAACACAACATGGGTATCGTTTTCTGGTTTATCGGGTCGCTGATTACAAAAACAAAGACGATTTTAAAATCTAACGTGGCGATTGTGAAATACCATCTTCCCTGTTGGGGCGCGAGGGGGTCGAACTCTAAAAATATAAATATGGGTGTCGTTTTGTTGTTTATTTCTGGTTCTATAGATTCCAAACTTAACACTTAGGTTCCTTATAAGGCGTAGGGGTGCACAAACAAAGGAGTTTTCAAAATTCACCTCCAAAGGGGGGGAAATGACGGTACAAACTATGTATGGGGAAACATGATTAGTTAAACTATTTTATTCAAAACTACACAAGAGTATTTCTAAAGATAAATGAGTAAAGACGTGTATTTGATTTTTTGAGAATTAAACCCCTAAGAGGGCAAAAAGGGGTAACAAAGTCAAAAAACATCATGATTATCGTTCTTATGGTTTATCGGGTCGCTGAAATCAAAAACAACAACCATTTTAAAATCCAATGAGGTGGACGTATGATACACCATCTTCCCTGTTGGGGTGCGATGGGGTTGAAATCTCAAAATATCAATATGAGTGTCGTTTTGTTGTTTATTTCTGTTTCTAGAATTTCAAATTTGGCACGTAGGTTTCTTATTAAGGTGTAGGGGTGCATTAAGAAAGGATTTTTCAGAATTCACCTTCTAATCGAGATAAGAAAGAAGATCCGAGAGGTTCTTTACAATGAATCTGGAGCCAAAACTGCGAGAAAAGGCCGCCATCTGAAATTTCGTCAGTTATGATCTGATCGTGATGGAAATCAATATCTGAGAATCCGAAAGGTTCTTTCTAAGGAATCAGAAGTCAACATTGATCGTAATATGTACTCGGTTGGTACATATCAAAGGGTTCAAGAGGTTCTTTATAACGAATCAAAGCCGCCAACTTGATTTTGAAATTACTTTACGGTTGAACATTTATTTTGTACGCGGGCGAAGCTGCGGGAAATAGCTAGGATTTTTTATAATTGTCCTCCTAAAGAGGTGAAGTGGGATTTGATTGTATATCGGGAAACAAGATTTATTAGACTATTTTATTCACAAGAGTATTCCTAACGAGAAATGAGTAAATAGGAGTACGTAATGGGGTGAAAAGGTCAACATGGGAAATATATACAGTAAATGTAACTTACCTAACGACCTACCTCTACCTACCTTAAATCTAAAATAGGTCCTTGATCAAAATTGCGAAAAGGGGCTCCATCTTGAATTTATTGAGTTTTAATCCGACCTTGATAATAATTGGTATTTGGGGATCCGAGAGATTCCTCAGTAACGAATCTGTAGTAAAAACTGCGAGATCCGGCCGCCATCGCCATCTTGAATTATTTCGATTTTGATCAGATCGTGTTAAAATCGATTTCCGAGGATCCGTGAGGTTCTCTTTATGAATAATCTGAAGTTAAAACTGAGAAAAACGGCCATCGTCTAGAATTTCTTCAGTTATGATCTGATCGTTATGAAAATTGATATCCGAGGATCCGAAAGGTTCTTTCTAACGAACCGCCAACGCCACCATCAACGGCCACCATCTTGAATTTATAGAGTTAAGTTCGTGATAAAGCTCGGTAGGCACATATAAAGGGTTCGAGAGGTTCTTTATAACAAATCAGAGGTCAAAATTGAGAAACAACCGCCAACTTGAATTTTTCAGTTTGATCACTTTTCCGACCACCATCCATTCCATTTAAATCCGTTCAGCCAAACGCAAGATAATAGCGGACAAACATCCATATGTACATACTAATATACGGGCCCAACTAACAACCTCCTTATTTGTAGACGGTTGAAAATTACGTTTAGTACGCGGGCGAAGCCGCGGGTAAAAGCTAGTATAATACTAAGAGAAGAACGACAACTACATACAAAAAAAAGGCCTCACGCAAAAGTTCGTTTATACTACTAGCGACATCAAGAAAACACAGTGAACTAAATTTGACAACTGGTTTGGTTGGGTTGTTTAGCCTATTGCTAATAATCTCATAATGAAGCAGATGGTTCTGGGTTCGATCCCCGGCAATGGAATTTTTTTTTGTATTTTTTTTATCACAGATTTTTTGTTCGTTTCATTGTCCAAGTATTTTAACTCCAAATCACAAACAGCGTTTCCAGTAGGGATGTTACGGAGGTTCGGCTTCGGCTCCGATATACCGAAACTTTCGGCTGAATTCACACCTCCGGCTTCTGCTTCGGTTTCGTCTAATTTCAAGCGAACACCTCCAGTTCCGGCTTCGGTTTCGTCTAATTTTAAGCGGAGGTTTTAACGGAGCCGAAAGTCAGCGGCCGTGGCGCGCGGCGTGTGCCTAGGCGTACAAACAGGTTTCACCCCACGTGCTTTACGACGATTATTCGACCTCTGCTCTGCAGGTGCAGGGTGAACACAGGATTGTCTAATACTTCTACTAAAACTAAGGCAGAAATTTCGCCTCGAGTTACACAAGATCCAATGGGAACGAAGTCCACTTCTCAGTTTCTCAGGGAAACTGAATCAAAATTGGCATTGCTTGCAATATTTTCCAGACCAGACTACTCGACGGACTCACTCTCGTTGTGCTAAGTCCCACCTTCGCCTCCGGCTCCGGTTTCGGGTTCGGTTTCGGTTTCGCTTTTGGGTTCGCTTTCGGTTTCGGATTCGCTTTCGGTTTCGTTAAAACAAATTTAAAACCTCCGGTTTCGGCTTCGGTTCCGATAAAACCACCTCCGTAACATCCCTAGTTTCCAGTACGGGGCAAAAAAATTTTTGTATGTAATAAAGTAGTAACAAAACTACGAGTAGTTAAATACTATCGGTGTAAAGAACTTTGTGATTTTGAGTTATAAACACATATTTTGATTGACAGAAATCTACTTTCTCTACAATGCTCTTATATTAAAATGTTCCAAAGAAATTAATTTGTTCTATTCATATCAGTGGCAAAGCGTCAAAATTATCTTCGGGCAAACCGGAGCTGATTTGGTTTTATTTATGTAAATCCAAAGTATGTAAAATACAGTGTAAATAAGTAGATTTTTGTAGTCATGTAATTATTGTCTTCGGTTACCGCGATTAGTTTGCGTTGAAATAAAACACTTTAAAAATGGATTAATCACGTTTATTACATTCCTTACGGCTCCACTTATTAATTACTATAATTATCCCAAGGTAAAATAATTATTGATAAAAGGATAACTCTCGTTTCAACAAGTTATTTACATTAAGTATATTACTTTGCGAAAAAACCTACATACAGCAATATAAATATAAAAACATATGGTTGGACACATGTTCAGATGGGCTTAAAAAAGTTATAAAACTATAAGGGCATTGGTACTATAACAAAACAATTAAGATTGGATAACCCTGTAAGAAATAACATAGATACCACTTACGACGCTTCCGTAACGAAGCGAAAAGCCACTCTATTGACAGGAACCTTCTTGATTTCAATAATATCACGCAACGCAGCATCCTGGGAATGCATCGCTTCTCTTTGCCGAGAACAAAAGGTTTATCAAACTTAAAAGAATGGTGAGCCTCATCACGGACAAATGTATTCCACAAAGAACTTTCTGCTTTGCAAGAGAAGTTAACAATTTTATTGAACTTCAGTCTTGATCAGGCCAACAATATGTAGCCCGGCCCAAGCCGTTACCCTACAAATAACAAATTCACTTACGGTTAAATCGTACAAACAAATAAAACTGTTGCATGTTGAATGATTGAGGTTGTTGAATATTAAATGAGAAAGAGTATGATTAGATCGTTTAAAAATGTAAGAAATGATTACCTTAAAATTTTAGTTGTTCCTGGTTTAGGAAACCGGTGGAATCTTCTTTGGCAATTTTCAAACGGCGTTGCGCCACATTTAGCACACCGCCTATAAGCATCTGTGCTTATGCTCATATTCAAATTAAATTATTATGGCTCGCAAATAATTAAACATTTATTTTCTAAATATATACAATAAGTGTAACTTACCTAACTACCTACCTCTACCTACCTTAAATGTAAAGTAGGTCCTTGAGGCATTGTACCTAGGATGCTAGCGGCATTTCCTCGTTGTATCGCAATGCTGATACGTTGTGCGAGGAAGCCACCAGCTCTTCAGTAACATCAACCAGACGTTTCGCGATTTCTACCGATACCGATTTTTTTCTAATAAATTCAATACCAAAGAATATTTGAATACCAACTGAATACACAATTGTCAAATCCGCGCTAAATGACGGCAATTGTCACCTTAGATAAAGACAGTTTAGGACAATGTTGTTGTACAAAAAAAAAATATATTGCGAATACTGGTAACTATCGGAATTTCCACAACCCACACATACGCAATTTGCGTGAGGCCTATTCTTTGATGGAAGTTAATACACCTTGATTGAGACTCGTACCCGAAAAGCGCCCGGCAGCAACACTATTTTTAAGAATTAACTACTTGTGCCTATAGGCATATTATTTTGTTTAACAAATAACTAAAATTAAAATACAATTATTTCAGGCGTAAATGACATATTTGTTTTGTACCCATATGCATACAAATACAAATTAAACTAAATTGAAACTGAAAAGGGGTAGGAACCACTCATATGAAATATAAAATAAAAGTAATTTTAATATTTGTTTAAGTAATACTTTTTACCTGCGTTTATCCTGTAACTTATATTTATTATTTTATTAAAGGAAATAAACGATTTGTAATTGTATTTAAGTTTTTTACGTAATATTAACATAACATAACATAACATTATTTAAAATCCGTTCACTCTAGACCGGTTATAATTATTCAACACTATACCTAAGTGTTGTTGATTTAACCATTTTACATATATAGGTACTATACAAAAACGATAAAACACATTTTTTGTTAAACGTTTAACTACAAAGTGTAAGCGATAATCTTTAACCACGTAATTATCAATATCACATTGTTAGGTGTAAACGCATATGCAGTGTCAGATGTACCTAATCAATGCAACATAAAACCGTTGGCTTGATCAAACTAAAAACGTTGCACTAAATAAAAGTCTAACAGTAAAGTTCAATTTACAATTTACTTGATATTTCGAATTTTCTGGGACCACATGGCCGAATGTAATCATCAAGGGGCGGATCGATGACATTATCAATGTACCAGCTGCGGGTAACGCCCCTCGCGTCAATAACGTGACTACCAAAAGAGACGAAGCCAGTCAGTCACAGCGGTTCCCTCGGGACAACATGTCCACTTTACTTATACAATGTCTCTTCTTAATTGTCTGGTTTGTTCTACTCGACTGTGAAGTTTATCAAGACCGACCTAAAATCAAGACTACAGATGGCGACTTAATACTGCAGCCGGCTTTGGACAAGAATATATATCTACTCCCTAATGGCCCCAAGTCGAAAGTGTTCATCGGCGACACGGACTTGCTTGCCTTCAATCGGAGCAGTTCCCCCGGCGGTGTACCTTCTGGTCCCGCCTTAAATTACGATACCGGTAACTTTCAATCGGATATAACTGACATATTACGCAGATTAGATAATCTAGAAAACCATGACAGCGCATCGACAAATACTGCTCAAACTAACATGTCAATGATATGGAGAAGAGTAAATAGAATTAACACAAGAGTTTCTAATCTCGAAGCCCAAATCAGCTCAATGATGAGAGATGCCTGCCAATCAAACCCATGTGCACACGGCGGTACCTGCTTAACGTTGGTCGGGGACTATCACTGCTTATGCCCAACAAATTGGGAAGGTACGAATTGCGACGTGGATGTTAACGAATGCCGTAATTTTGCCGGAACAGATTTGGGCTGCCAGAATGACGCATCATGTATCAATAAACCTGGATCATATGAATGTCAATGCAAGCTTGGATGGTTTGGGCTCCATTGTACTAGAAAACAGAAAGATTGCTCCGGTGGCAACTATGAGGCATGCGGCCATGGTACGTGCATTGAAGGAAAAACCGGAGACGGTATCATATGTATCTGTAATCAAGGATGGACGCAAAACGACACTGGCTCTCCTTGTGTAATAGACGTCAACGAGTGTGATCCCAGTCAAGGACCTCATTGCTCCGTCAACCCAAGAGTTGGCTGTATCAACACTCCGGGTTCGTTTCGATGCGGCCCTTGTCCGCCTGGGTTTGAAGGCGATGGCTACATTTGCTCCGACATTGACGAATGTATGACAATTCCGAATGGTGGTTGCAGCTCATTAGTTAGTTGTCACAATACTATTGGCTCACGTATTTGTGGAAGTTGTCCTCCCGGCTATATTGGAGATGGAGTTACTTGCAGCTGGAGAGGTACGTGTAGTGTCAATCGCGGCGGTTGCCACCCCTCGGCACAGTGCATCGATAACCCCGGGTTTCTCGGTCAGATGAGTCCGTGCGTGTGTCCTTTCGGCATGGCAGGTGACGGCATAGGACCTCACGGTTGTTACGTTTCTACTGAAGGTAATTCTACACAGGGATGTGAAAGTAATCCATGCGTCCACGGACGATGCCACACACTACGCCAAGGATACACTTGCATTTGTTACGATGGTTACGGAGGCGCCCATTGTGATGCACCCGCCGACCGCTGCGCTAACAATCCATGCCACAACGGAGGAGTATGCAGACAGGACTCCAGCTTGACCAGGGGCTTCAGATGCGAATGCTTGGCGCAATACACCGGCGACCTGTGTGACACTCGTGTACAATCCTGCGGCGGCATATTGGACAACGAAGAAGGTAGCCTTTACTATCCATTGCATAACAGTAGTTCTTATACTCACAACTCCAAATGCGCTTGGGTGATACGTACAGTTCCTGAAAAAGTTATTAATATTACCTTTAGTAAATTTAATTTAGAATCTAATCCAGACTGCAATTATGATTTTTTGCAAATACACGACGGACGAACCTCGGCAAGTCAACTGATTGGGAGGTTTTGTGGAAGTACATTTCCAAAAGGAGGTAACATAATCTCCAGTCACAATTATTTATACTTCTGGTTTATATCCGATAGTTCAATTAATAAAGACGGGTTTGGTTTACACTGGACTAGTATACTCCCGGTTTGCGGAGGCGAGATAGACGCAACTAAACACGGACGCATCAGCTCCCCGGGGTCGCCTGGCAAATATCCCCCTAACAGAGATTGTTACTGGCTTTTGCATACCAATCTTAATAAAAGAATACAGTTGCATTTTTATGAATTAGATATAGAAGCACATTCCAACTGTAGCTTTGATTATATCGCCATATACGACGGTGATCATAGTAGCGACCCACTACTTGCTAAATATTGTAATTCGACCCTTCCCGCACCTATCCACTCTGTTGGCTCAGATATTCTAATTCACTTCCATTCTGATCCGTATGGAGCCGGTAACGGCTTTCAAATTTCTTATGCTCCTACCGAGGGAATCCCGGGTTGTGGCGGCTTGTACACCACGGAAAGAGGAGAAATCGTATCTCCTTCATTCAATGGTAAATATTTAAATAACTTAATATGCGACTACAAAATTCAAACTGACCCAGAAACCAAAATCCGAATTACATTTTTGTCTTTTGCGTTAGAACGGTCTATTCGTTGTAAGAACGACTTTATTAAAATTTATGATGGACCATCGCCTGACTCCAGACTCTATGGCAAATTTTGTGGTAATGTGTATCCAAAAACCTCGTTCATATCTTCGTCTAATCGTCTCTTTATTAAATTCCAAACCAACTATAACTTAGCCTCTGAGGGTTTTAAAATCAAGTACGAATCTGTCTGTCAACATACAATAGTCGGAGACAGCGGTGTTATTAAATCTCCTGGCTACCCCTTAAACTACCCAGTAAATCGAGTATGTGAGTACGTCATCCGTACTGTTCCTGGTAAGGCGATTCAATTAACATTCCAAGATTTTGATCTCGAGGATAACATAAATTATAACTGCCGATACGACAATGTTGAAATCCGTGATGGACCTGATGTAAACGCAACTTCAATGGGCAGATTCTGTGGAGGCTTCGAGCACATCCCACCTACAAAAACATCTACTCATAATTTCATGTACATCAGGTTCACTTCTGATATGAGTCTATCTGGCACTGGATTCTACGCAAATTACACAACGATTGACATAGAATGTGGTGGTATTTACAAGGATAACACTGGACTTATAAATCATCCTAAATCAAATAATGAGAACTACGAAAATTACCAAACTTGTTCTTGGGTTTTAATAGCTCCCGAAGGATATCTAATAAAACTAACATGGAATAGATTTGACCTAGAAGACATGAGTGAGTGTGATAGTGATTATCTAGAAATAATAGATATTAATGATAATAAAGAAAATGATGTCTTGCGGAGGTACTGCGGCACCACCCTGCCGCCTGCACTAACTTCTCCTACAAACCGATTGATGCTGAAATTTCACTCAGATTCCAGTATACGGAAAACTGGCTTTTCCGTGCAATATTCCTTCATAGACGGGAAACATCTTTGTGGTGGGCATTATATCAAAACTCATGGCTACATATATTCGCCGGGATGGCCTAACCCCTATGAACGAAATCGTGATTGTATGTGGACAATCACAGTACCTGACGGCCAACAAGTTATGCTAAATATATCTCAGTTTGATTTGGAACCGCCATTACGAGGATCTTGTGCCGGTGGTGACTTTTTAGAAATTAAATACGGTGCGCCAGCAAGCTCGCCGTCCGCAGGAAAGCTCTGCGGAAGCTTTCAATCTAAGATTATCAAATCGCTCGGGAACACTATTTCACTGCATTTTCATTCTGACGGTTATTTACAACGCAGAGGATTCAAGATTGAATGGGATGGTACTATCACTGGATGTGGTGGCACTCTTACAAGCGCGTCCGGGTCGATATCTTCCCCGAACTATCCACAGACTTACAGTAATAACGCAGAATGCTTCTACAAAGTTGTGACGAGTTCGGGATCGCGAATTCAAATATCCTTTACCGATTTGGATTTGGAGCGGACAAAAAATTGTAGGGATGACTACGTTGAAGTATTTGACGGTCTGACGGCAAATGATCCCAGTTTAGGCAGATACTGCGAAATGTCAACTGCCGTAAATCGAATAGTCACCTCTTCGAATTATGCATTCATTAAATTTAGGTCCGACATATACATAGGTAGCAAAGGATTTTACCTAAATTACAATACAGTTTGTAACACCAATATAACAGGCAGTTACGGTATCCTAGAAAGCCCTGATTTCCCGGGTAACTATCATGGTGACTTAGACTGCTTGTGGACTATTACTGTTCTCAAAGGGCACAGAATTAACGTTACTTTTACGAATTTTGATATCTACAGACCATTATTCTGGAGGCATTCAGGTTTTAGTTCAGTACTAGGTCCAGGTCGCTGGACAGCGACAAGGGGTTTTCCGCCTAGAAGGTACCAACCTCCATACGGAACCCTACAAATAAATAGTTGCATTCACGATTACCTACAAATTAGACAATTACCTGATAGTGAATTTTCTGATAAGCATTGTGGAACCACGAGTCCAGCAGCGTTTACTTCAAAGAGTAACGTTTTGCAAATTAAATTCGCAACATCCGGTTTTGGATCAGCAACTGGGTTCCACATGGAGTGGGTAAGGCACGGCTGCGGAGGAATTATACAGAAGTCCTTTGGGACGCTATCATCGGATGTAAATTCGATGTCGGACGAACAGATGGAATGCGAATGGTTAGTACAAGCAAGCTTTGGAAGAAGCATCACTATCTCATTTAGGGAGGTATATTTAACTGAAACCAGCAATTGTACTACCGATGCTATTGAAATTTACAGTGGACCAACTACGAGCTCACCACTCATTTCGAAGTTTTGTCGGCGACAGCCCTCTGCGGTCCAATTGAACAGCAACGTAATGCTGGTTAGATACGTCAAAAACTCAAATCTTAGGGGAGCTTACTTCAAATCTGATTTCAGCAGTTATTCGACTGGATGCGGAGGTAGAATTCATTCATCAACAGGAGTATTTATGTCAAAAAATTACCCGCAAAATTATGATACAGATTCAGATTGTTCTTGGCAAATTGTCGTTCCTAAATATCATCGAATTGAAATTAATTTTTTGGACATTGACCTATATTCATCGGGAGGTGACGATGATTGCCATGATTTTATCAAAATTTATGACGGCTTATATGTGCTTAGCAAAAACTATTCTAAGTTAATATGCCCTAGTTCTGGAGTTACTCAGTATATATCAGACTCTAACAAGGTAAGTGTTCAATTCATGTCTAACAGTTTCGGAACATCCAAAGGTTTTATGGCTAACTTCTCTATGACTTGCGGAGCGGTTATTACTGCTCAGTCTGATGGTATTATTACTAGTGATAAATACCTAAACCACTCTAACCGAAGTTGTACATGGACTTTGATAGCGCCAAAACCTGATCAGAAGATTACACTTACTATAACTCACATTGCAATTCCTAAGAATAACGACATCGTTAGTAACAGGAATTGTCCTTCTTCCTTCCTTCGAATTCTGGAAGGAAATGATAACAAAGGCCCTGTAGTTGGGGAATATTGCGGAAATAAAGTACCTCAAATGATAGTGAGTCAAGGGAGTGCACTCACCGTTGAATTAGGTACTTATACCAATAGTATCACAGGTCAATTTTCCGCTCACTACTCTAGCCTGAGCAATGCTTGTGGAGGATCTTATACGTCAGAGCAAGGCACCATAGCTTCACCAAACTATCCTTTAGCATACCCAGGAAGTGCAGACTGTGAATGGTTCTTAAAGACATCACCAGGCAACAAAGTATACGTTATGTTTGAAAATTTTGATTTGGCATTTTCCGAGAATTGTAATGAAGACTATCTCGAATTACGAGAAATAAACGGAGCCGGGCGATTAATAGGAGTATATTGTGGCAACAATATACCAACAAATACGAGTTCAGCGACAGAAATATATATTAAATTCCACAGTGACAACAAAAATGCTGGCAAAGGGTTTTTGATACATTACGGTTTTTTGCATGGTAATGAAATTATTGGTGTAGATAGAGGTGAGATTTCTTCCCCGCTGTACCCGGGCTCGTACGAAGGAACAGGCGAATACACTTGGAGAATTATGACGACAGATGCATCATTGTCTCTGGTCGTGGATCGTCTTGAAATACATACATATGGCGCACGCTGCTCTAATCATTTGGCAGTTTACGACGGGTTTGACGATAATGCTCCTGTTTTACAAGAACTTTGCGGAATACAAGACAATTCTATAGAAATTCAAACATCCAGAAATGTTGTATTTATCAAACTCAAATTAGATAACTCGAATACTGGCTCTTTATTCCACATCCGATGGGCTAAAGCAGACCACATCGAGGGCGAGCCTGAGCGTATCAATTGTGGTTCAAACACAACTGAAATAATACGTCCAGGGAAATCAGTTACCGTTATGTCTCCGGGTTACCCAGAACCATACGCTGAAGAGTTAATGTGTGAGTGGGTATATAAATCTTCACCCGGTCAGCATATGGCTATAGAATTTTATGACCTACAGCTTGAAGAAAGGCCAAATTGTTTTGCTGATTACGTTTCCATATTTGGCTCAGAGACTGGTATGCAATGGACGCCCATAAAACAATCTGTGTGCACGTATGAAGCAGCCCAAAACATCAATGTTGACACAACTTTCATGAAGCTGACCTTTACAAGTGATTACTCGATGGCTGAAAAAGGTTTCAGAGCCCTTGTTTCTTCAAAATGCGGTGGCCATATATCAGAGCCGTCAGGCGAAATTGGATTAACTTGGCAAGAATTATCCCAAGGATATCTACCGAACATAAAATGCCAGTGGAGGATTAAAGTTCACCCTGGTCGAGTAATAAAATTCAAGTTTGAACAGTTTAACATTACTAACAGAGACAATGACTGCTACAAGTATGTGACTATTCGTAATGGTGATTCCGAGGAGTCCCCTCTTTTAGGAAGCGGTAAATATTGTGGGTACTCTCATGAAAATCGTGGAGAATTAGAGACGACAAGTAATGCCCTCTTTGTGACTTTCAATACTATGCGAAGCCAAGGACAATTTCAAACTTTTCGGCTACATTACGAAGAGAAAAACATAGAATGCGGAGTGACTTCAAAATTAGACGTAGATCATAGCTGGGAGATATTTAGTACACCCAACTATCCCTCCATTCCCTTGCCATATTCTGAATGTATTTGGATTTTCAGTGGCCCCATAGGAGAAATATTAAGAGTAGATTTCTCAGATTTTGACTTAAAATATAACGCTGATTGCACAAAGGAAGCACTTGAGGTTAGAAATGGCATATCGAGTTTTTCTCCACTTATAGGTCGGTATTGTAATGACAAACCTGGATCCATCAAGTCCATTAGTAATAGCTTACATATCAGATATGTCACTCAAATTGATGTCCCAAACCGTGGTTTCAAAGCTAACGTCTCCATCGATGTGTGCGGAGGTACAATAGTTGCTAGTTCTGGTGAAGTATCGTCGCCCGGATTTCCTCACTTAACGTCACTTAGTGAGGGTACAGTATGTGAATGGCGTATCAGAGGGTATGAAGGTTATGTTATCCGACTGAAACCACAGACTATAGATTTACCTGAATCCGAAGTTTTATGTGCTACCAAAATTACTATTACAGACGGCATTGGGGCCTCCAAATACAATACAAATAATACTTTGAAAACATTTTGCAACGAGGATATGTATACAACAGATACGGAAGATCTATATACGCCTATTGAAACATCTTCTAACGAAGTAATAATTAAGTACTATGTTGGTAAAAGGTCTTTTTATCATAGCTCCGATCCAAAAGGATTTCGGTTCACATTTAATTCATCCAGACCTATGTGTGGAGGCAGCATTACAACACCAGAAGGTCACATAATGACTCCTGGGTATCCTAGAAAAACGTCAATTTCATACTGTTATTGGTACATCAGTGTTCCCGATACATCAAGGCGAATACGTTTAGAAATTGAGGATTATAACCTAGCTACGGAAGCGTATCGAATAGGAATTTACAATGACAACCATTTTCTGACTTTAATCCAAAGCATTACAAACAATGATTTAAATCCACCAAAAGTGTTTGAATCAACTGGAAATAAACTTAGTGTTTATGTGTGGATGTCCCCATTATCTTCACAACATAATAGATTTAAAGCAAAGTTCAGCTCAAATGAACCGGCTTTATGTGGCGGCACCCTTACGGGTGACAGCGGCGAATTATCTTCACCAGTTCTGAACAGATCATTCTCTTGCGATTGGAGCTATCGAAGATATGATAGTGAAACTCTAGATTATGACAGTGGCAACGTTAAATACAGTTCTATATTAATTAATGCAAAAGTGAATTCGTCAACTGCTGTAGTTAGATCTCGCTGCCTCTATGGCTATCCTAAACTAAGTATCAACGCTGTAATGCCTGTAAAAGGTATCACTTTTACCAGAGATCTCTGCGGCAAGAACGAATTACAACTACGAATTCCTTCAGATGGCATAGACTTAAAGGCAAATCAAAATAAAGGGACGTCCCTTAACTTTCATCTTAGTTGGAAATTGCAGCCTTGTGGTGGAGTAGTAACAGTGAGTGAGGAGGCTGTTAATATTTTGACCGTGCCTAATAATTATACCGATTCATTAGACTGCGCTTGGATTTTAATAGTACCTTCAGGAAACCGAATTAAGATAAAACTTGAAGGTTCATTCAAATTGAGTTGTTCAGATGAATTTATTCAGATTAGTCAAGGCTCAGAATCATATCAACCCATTATTGGAGATTACTGTAAAGAAAAGATGCAAACTACCGATTTGATTCTATCGTTTCGGGAAGTTTATGTTCAGTATCATTCTAATATTAAAAATGAAACATCAATTAAAATTATGGCAGAAGTTATTAATCACCAATGTGGAGGGTATCTTACATGGGTTAATAGAATATTTACATCGCCTAATTATGGCAAGAACTACTTTGAAAATCAAGAATGTGCATGGGAAATAAAAGCCGACGTAGGTAATAGAGTATCTTTGCAATTTATAGATCGGTTCGTTATAGAAGACACACCGAATTGTACAAAGGATGTGATTATTATTTACGACTGGGATGACGACAAGTACACAGAAATGGCACGTGTGTGTGGCCGAAAACTGCCACCCGTTTACAACTCTACTAATAGCAGGATGAAAGTAGTTCTTCGGACGGACAGCGACACTAATCTAGACGGATTCAGAGCCATATGGACCCCAATTTGTGGAGGCAAATACAAAGCTGAAGAAAAAGAGCAATTTTTGTACAGTCCTGGATTTCCCAACATCTACTTACCAACGTTGGATTGTATTTATGAAATTACAGCGCCGGGTCAGAAGATCGCATTAAAGTTCTTGGAGTTTGAACTTGAAGGGACCTATCCTGATTGTTCTTATGATAACGTTACTATTAATGGGGAGTATGATTATAGTGATTATACTTATTGCGGCTCGGAGATGCCTACACCAAATCGTTTCAGGGACAAAGTATCGGTTCATTTTAAAACTGATAGATTTATCCAGAGAAAAGGTTTTAAGTTATCCTATTCGTATTATTCTTGCGGTGGAAATATAACTGAGCCCAGTATAATATCTTCTGGTGAAGGTAGTAGGTATGATATGGACATGAACTGCACGTGGTTAATCGAGGCTCCATCCAATAAAATTGTCATAGTAAAATTCACCACCATCAAAATTGAAGGACGCTCGTGTTCTTATGATTACATTGAGCTATTTAATGGCCCGTTGATTGACTATGACAATCGCATAGTCAAAACTTGCGGTTTTCTACAAAATGAAAAGCCTGTTTTCAGAAGCACAAGTAACAAGATGCTTTTACACTTCGTGACAGATGGCAGTGTCAACTATGAGGGATTCAAAGCTGGTGTTTTCTTCAGCTACACTGAATCTGTTGGTTGCGGTGGATACATTAATTTGACAAAAAGTTCATCCCAAACGATAACGTCTCCACTCATTAATAGTAGTAGTATCTACGAAAGTTACTTAGATTGTCACTGGACCGTGAGAGTACCAGATGATCAAGTTATTAAAGTAGAATTCATTAGTTTTCATGTCGCCCCTTGCCGTAATGTTAACCAAACAGCCTTGGGGTACAGCAAATGCGATTGTGATTTTGTTGAAATTAGAGACGGCTTAAATCCAGACAGTCCTCAAATTGGTGTTTATTGTGGTCATACAACACCGCCTCCAGTAATTGCGTCCGGAAATATAATGAGTATTAGGCTGTCAACTGATGGTGAAATTAACAGTTCAGGGTTCAAACTTCGGTTAACTGCCGTTCCTAATATTTGCGGTCAATCTGTATTTTCGGTGACTATGCAAAACCTGGTAATACGCTCCCCCGGCTACCAAACAGGCTCCATTCCCCGAGGATTGAATTGTGCCTATGAACTCATTCCGTCTTCTGAGTATGATTTCAGGCCAATTCATGTAAGGATTAATCAACTAGATCTTCAACCGAGCGACCCTGATAGAAACCAGTGTACAACAGATAAGCTTACTATAACCGGCCGGACTACACCACGAAATCTAAGTCTAGGCACGGATTACATTCATGAGCACAGAAAAACAGATTCATTTGATACGTCTTATTACTTTACGGAAGAATTTATTTTACCAAAAGACGTACAAATGTGCGGCGCTCAAAATTCTGCGGATTATTATTTATATGGAATTTCAATTATATATTTACAAACTTCTCCAGAATCCGATTCCAAGCAACATAAAGGGTTTGAAATAGAAGTAGCACATGTTGATTTTTGCGGTAGAAACTACACTGAACCACAGGGCCGCATTAAAGCACTACGACGAGATAGCGAACGAACTAAAAAAGATTGCTACACGCTCATCACCGCTCCTGAGAACTATACTGTTTCTGCTTATTTCATATATATTAATCCCGATTACTTGCATGAAGAAGTCTACTTGGAGATGTTCGATGGTGATAAGACGAGCGCGAAAAGTTTAGCCAAAGTTGCCGGCGATTACAGCTCGGATTTAGCAGTATTTTCAACTGATCGGTATCTTCTCTTGCATAATCACCAGGTAGACGGTGAACATGTTAGCTATGACTTAAATTACGTTATAACTAACAAAGGACAAGGTTGCGGTGGAAAAATGCAAATGCAGTTCGGACTAGTGTCAAGTCCTCTATATCCAAACACGTACCGTCAGAAGAACACCTGTGAGTGGGAACTGGAATCTCTTGTCGGTACTAAACTGAGGTTACATTTTACGATATTCGATTTGGGCCCAGCATGCAACGAAAACTACGTGAAATTGGTAAAACGGAACGGAGAAATGATATCTATGTATTGTAACGAGACCCCGGCGGATTATACTAGCGATGACAATTACGTGAAAATTGTGTTTGTAACGAGTATGAATAACGGAGGCACAGGGTGGTTAGCCCAATTCATAGGTACCGTATAGCTACAGACATAGGCATGAGACTTGTGTAAATAAACAAACATAACACCACCAGTAGGATGGTGGCTATCTTGTTAAGAGTTAGGCTACCTACATAAACTTATGCGCGTAGTTATTCATTACAAATTTCGTGTTATGCAATTTTAAAGAAATGCATTTTTTTAATACTTCACAACAAATGGCTTTTAAGGCCGTCCCCTATTCCAATGACCTCGGCGATTTGAGCTTTCCTCCCCTACCGCTTCCTTTCCTCACCGGTTATACAATACGTCAATAAGCATAAGTCGTCACCTAGGAAGAGCTGCTTGTACTAGGACGCAACCCTATAAACTACTAGTGCCATCTTACACGACTGGCCCCCGTCGCCCGCGCAGGCATCTCGAGCCGGCGTTTTCGGAAAAATGCGTGTAATAGCTTTTTTCTCGAAAAGTACAAAACCTATCCAAAAATCAGTAGATGCGTTTAAAGTAAACATAAATATATACTGCTTGTCTTAGTTTCTTCTACTTACGACGCATAATAAGGGAGTAGATACAGATTTAAGGTAGAAAAAAGGGTTTACGGTTATTTATTTTTCTCTTGATGTATTATGTTTTTCGAAAATTTAGTAGAATCAAATGTATGTATGAGAAATGTTTTTTCAAGCGTTGTGCTTGGAGCTGAACAAAGCCTATTCACTTTAAAAACAGTGAAATATGCCGGGTAGCCCCTTAAGTACTTACGCTGAGAGGGGGGCTTAGCGTGCGTTGTCCGCTACACACACGAAAATTGTATACTCTTAAAATACATTCCTTGTATCAAATCTTAGCTTTTCTAACTTTAGTAGACGCCAATTTCAACAATGAGTGAATTTGGGTGTCACCAAATTGACTGTGTAGGTACTTTATTTTATGACACTACGGTTTATTATACAACGTGGTTGCCAATAGGCTGAAATGGTTGATGGGCAGGCAATAGTAGTATTTTCCATCTCGTTGAATTTATGTAAGAACAGCTCCATTTGCTCGTAACTTCCAATGGAGACAGCGCGAGAAAAAGGTAATTTTTGAGAAACATTTTTTTGATGCCAATCGAATCCATTTGTATACAGGAACAAATGTTTGTACGGGACCAGAAAATCCACCAATCGAAGGGTAGGTGGGTAGGTACAATTATTTCTGTAACGCCGATCTTCATAAATTTATAACCGAGCCTCTTAAATTAAAACCATTTTCGCGTAGCAGCGTGGGATCTTCTAGCTGCTCATTCTGACCAAAAAAGAAAATTCACCTGTATACTACAGATACTTCAATAAATAAAACTATTTATTAACAAATAATAATGTAGCTATAATATTAATTACAGATCGATTCACGAAAGCTGGCGCGGAAAAGGTACGAAACTGTCATTAATTTCATAGACATTCCGCGCCAGCTTTCGTGAATCGATCTGTACATAAATTTATCGGCGGCTCGTAGACTGAGGGCCTGCCACGAACCACTTTGTTCATCCGTTAGTCTATTTGCCGCTTCATCGCTTGATATGCGACTTATGCGAGAGCAATAGAGAGGGAACTAGACGAACGAACGAACGAAGTAGTTCGTGGTATGCCCTCTGAGATAAGTCAGTGTCGTCTAAAGGTAACATTCCACTGCCGACGACAGCAACGGCTGCAGCGGCAAGCGCGGGATGACATTTATCAATGACCTTTTATAAATAAAAGACGAAACTGTGAACATCACTCCATTTCAGACGACAGCAAAGTTTTTATTTTCGCCCGCGGAATATTAACTTTACGACGGTATGACAAAGTATTCATTTAAAGAGCCGACGAAGACGAGGGCAGACGTACGTCGTACGTACTGGGTTTTCGAAACGCCGCTAACTAATTCATACTTGCGATTGCGAACTACGTCATTAACAAGTTTTAGGCGACAAAAGGTATGAAAAAAATATTAAATTGCGATTTTGATCAAGAAGCATTGCGTTTAGGTGTCCCACTTATTGTTGTTATACAATGTTTTTTTTATAATGTGGTCATCAATGATTCACCTGCAGTAAGATTTAAAAAAAACTAAAAAAAATAAGACTTTGATGCCTTCTTTTAACTTTTATTTATACTTATTTTGATTTTAGTACTTAATTGAATTGTGTTACTTTCATAGTTAATATTGATTTGTGTATTTAATAAACTAGAATAATAATAAATTAAATATACGTCAACATCCCTTTTGGCTAAACTTTATCCAAATCATACAAAATTTAATATGTTATCACGTGAATAAATAATTTGTGAACAAACAAGATTGTCAAGATAATGTAGGTACCTACATATTTAGTTGAATCTGTAATCTGGTCAATTATTTCACCAGATGATCAATCTTTTCGCCTACATTTTTCTATTTTTGTGTGGAAAAAGTTTGGCCAGACAAACTTACATTTTTTTTTTGCAACATGTGTTTAGAAATTAGGATTTTAATAATAAGTTTTGTCTAATTAAAATTATTTTCAGAATAACTTATTCAATTTTACACCTGGTTTTGTGTTGTCCTTAATTCTGTGTCAATCCTTCTATAATACAACCAAAACATAGACCCTAAAAATAGATCAAGTTCTTATTTACATTTTAAAAAGTTGGCCAAATACAGCCCTACTATTTTAATGTGGCCCAAAATGTTTGGTGGCGTCACCACCGGTGGTCACCTTTTTGCTTAGCCTCTTCTCAATAACCCAGTTGGTATTGTTGGTTGGTTGGTAATTTCGTTGCAAGAAAGTAGAAATATATGAATTTTTACAAAAAAAATCTAGGCAGATGATCAATTAAGGTTTAAGGTACATGTTACTAATATTAACTCTAACTTTTCCAACTGGAATAGGGCTAACAGATGATTTTAACACAACAATGGTAACAGAAGACAATACTAAATTTACTTTGTAAGGGAAAGGGATTCCAGTGCAGTGCAGTTGATTTCGTGAACTAAGTTTTGTACGACCTATACATATAATGAGTAATTAAAAAGTAAAGTGCTTAAAGCATTTTTTAAACCCACGTTCCTTTCTTTGAGTACTCCATATTCGGATATTATGACGACGATAATGACGAGAATCTCGTGAAGGCCGAGAAGGAGAAGTCCAGTAAGTACCTAGACTTGTGGGATGTTGACTCGACCATCATTGTCCCGATAGTCGTTTCAGCAAACGTTTTCATAGGAAAGAGTCTCGACCAACATCTTGAGAGACTCTAGCTAGGTAGCTGGATCCTGGATCAGATGCAGGAGCCGGTAATCCTGGACAAGGCGCCCATAGACTAGCGGTTCCTTCCTCTGCGGCACTAATCACCGGCAGCATGGGCCCTGCCCCGTTGCCGGCGGCACTCACATATACATACTAAAAAAAATCTAAATTTTGAATTGTTTTTGTATGTTTTATAATTTTTTTATAACTATATTATAAAACCTAACTTAACAACGAAAATATTTAGATATTAATAATAGCGCCTGTCTCTTTCAATCGCCCGGTGTTAAAAAGTGACGTTTGCAACATGTGCTTCGGCAGGAGTCCATTACACAGCTGTAGAACTGTAGAGCTATCCCAGATTGGTCAGTCGTTTGTACAGTCAAGTGTAAAAATATGGTGGTGCACATCTTACTCAAAAATATGTCCCATAGCACCTTATGCCGGTGTAATAAGAGCGTAGTACCATATTTATGAGTCGATTATGTCGAACCATGTTTTTGCACTTGACTGTACAGCATGGAGTTAGTATGCGAGTTTGTGTTTCCTTGATATTTTTTTACGTAGTTAACCAATTTTTTTACTTTAGTTATAAGACAGTACTTTCAGCATAACATCACATAAATAAAATAAAAACAATCTAAGTTGGTTAAATTTCAACTTTTGTTTCGAAAAGTTTTTTTTTATTTAAAAAAAGGTGATGAGGTTAGGGTGTATGTTAATTTTTTTTGTCATGTTTATGATAACATTAACGTTGTGTAAATATAAACTTTGGAGATAAATGTTTTTTTTTTACATTTTCAATTATAAATCAAAAAAATTTTCACTGTCAAAAAAAATTTTAACATTGTTTTAGAGTGTGCAAATCTAGCCCTTTTAAATGATACGCCACTTGACCCAGTAACTAAACTTTTAATTTATGCCCCCTCTTTTCAGGCATTTTACATTCAATAATAACTCAAAATATGTGATAAATCTTCTCCCAATGTGTCTGCGTTTTATAACTATTCCAAATTTCAAATCAGTAACTTAAGTAGTTCTCGAGATATTTAACGATGTGACACACAGACAGACAGACAGACAGACAGACTGAGTCGCACCGTAAGGATTCCTTTTTACCATTTTGGTACGGAACCCTAAAAACTCATAAATAAAATAGTATAAGTAGGTATTATAAATTGAAAGAGATGTCATATACCACAGAAAAAGTGACCAAGGTCCCCGGTGAGCAGGGCTGGGATCGAACCAGCGACACTCACTCACTCTCACTCACTCACTCACTCACTCTGTCACTCACTCTCTGTCTGTCACTTTTTCTGTGGTATATGACATCTCTTTCAATTTATAATTTATATATAGTAGTGTGACTACTTGAAAGCATGAATCAAAGCATTTATTATGTTTAATAAATGATTTAATTCATGCTTTAAAATTGTATAAGTAGGTATGTTTGTTAAATTCTGATAATAACTGCTCATCAATAAATAATACCTATTCAAGGGTAGCATTATTTGGCAGTCAAAAACAAAAACGCAGTTTCCACACGAATCTTTATTCATGTGAGCAATAATCCATGAAAACTAGGTAATTGCCTGTGGTTAAGCGAAGCACGCTCTATTAACCGCTAAGATTATCGGTACCTATAACTTCAATTATTGATAACAGATGAGCTATTTGAAACATTTATAGACTAAATAATTTTTCAGTCCTCCGGCCGGTAAGCGCCACTTTACGCAAAACTAAATTGCCGCCTGCCGGCTCCGTCGGACAGGAAAATAGTATACAAACCTCGGCCGTTAGATGGGAAAACCTCGGATCACATGTTAGTCGTCCTCGGCTTCGCCTCGGCCGACAATTACATGGGATCCGAGACATTTCCCACTAAAACGGCCTTGGTATGTAATCTACTATTGTTTTTAAGCAGAAATCTATACGAACAAAATTGCAAAAAATGAAGTTAAAGTGGCGTGTTAAAATTATTGTTTACCAAGTGGACCCATTTCAGCTGAGATAATTTGGCTTAAAGTTTGAGGGGCGCTTCATCCGAGAGAAACACTCTACTTTTAATTTCAATTATGAGGAAAGTAACAGGTGCTTGCTACAGGTGCATTTCATAAAGTCTATTTTTGTTAGCGAAGAAAAAATACATGTACCTTTCATTTGAACCAAATATATGTACTTCATTTAAAAAAAATACATACAATAGCTACTCGCTGGGCAGCTTGTGGCGAGTTGTTGGGGAGAAACGACCTCATGGACCCGGGTGCTCCAGCGAGGTCAGGGTCCCCATCTCCGGCGTATCTTCGTCGGTTGGAGTGGACCCCAAGGAGAACCGTAGGCCTCTCAGCTTTGGCTTGCCTTCATTGTCCGTTCAGAGAGGAGTCGTCAGAGCTATATGCTCCAGGGGTGGACATGTTAAACGGCATAATGCCGCGAGTAACTTCGGAGAAAGCGCAGCACCACCTCTCGACACCCCTGAGCCTCTCACGCCGGTGTTGCGCCTGACCGTCTGTACGATGGCTCAACAGGTCCCCATGTAGCGTGTGGCGAGTCATCGCTTGTCTAGATCCCACTGTTATCGCAATGTTATGGTAGGCGTCCGGACCTCTTTACAATAGCCCCGTTATATTGACCATCCAAACTCCATCCATAGACCAGAACTCTTTCCGTTTCATTTACAATAGCTCCAATGCCTGCTGAGACCGGTTCACGGGTATATATTGCTGTACCTGTGAATGGGTTCCAGCAGGCGTTCTATATGACATCAAAGCTCTCCAAACAGCCTCTGCGTGTTATGACCGCGAAAGACCCGAGACTTTGAAACGGAGACACAAATAATAATAATTGTACATACCAAACATTCTGTTAAGAACTCTTAAGACTCTTACTCGACGTTTTTGCCCCGTCTTTTACTAACTCGGCAGTAATATTAACGTCTGTTCACTCTGTTTGCTCGATTCACTTGATAATCCGATTTAAGTAACCAGAACAAAACATTTTTAAATATAATACCTGTTTGTTAACTATTCCTACCGTTTATGTGCCCATTTTTAGGGTTCCGTAGTCAACAGGACACTTTATAGTTTCGCCATGTCTGTCTATCCGTCCGTCCGTCTGCGGCTTACGAGTAGCTATGTTCACCAAAGGATAACCAAAAAGCGACCGTGCGTCGTGATTCGAAGGATCAATGTCCTATGACTGATAGTAGTGTCAAAGATTTAAAGTCAACGACGGCTTTGAATAATGAACACAAACAGAATGCATCTACATCGAATAACATAAAATCTTTTGCGGACATGGCTGGCAGTGATAAGTGTTGGAAATCACCTGTGATTGATGGTGAATGGAAGAATAAACAGCGAAAGAGACACAGAAACAGGATTATTGGATGTGACAAAACGGTTGAGCCAATAAACAATATGAAGTTTAAAGCGGCGGCCGTGCGGATTCCTTTGTTTGTTTCGAACGTGCATAAGGATGTTGTTTTGAATGATGTGTTAGACTATATTTACGAGAGGGCGAAGGAGAAGGTGGTTTTGTTCAAGATTAAACCCCGTAAACCTAAGGATTATCAGTCTTTTAAGATGTATGTGGCGAAAGAAAAGCTAAACACCTTTATGGATGAGTCACTATGGCCGGCGGGCGTATCAGTAAGGCGTTTTAGGGATTTTAGAGACAGGCAGGATAATCCGCCGAATGTAGAAAGCCAGGAAGCTCTAGAAAACCACGAACAGAATGAAACTTACGTCAATAAAGAGGAACATATCATTAATCAGTTATAATTGCAAGAATGTCAAAAGGAGCTTGGGCTGTGTGCAGTCTTTGTGCAGAACAGCGGATGTTGTTGCCTTACAAGAGACGTGGCTTATGCCCCATGATATCGGATTCCTTGGGGGCATAGATAAGGATTTCAACTACACGGGTAAATCGGCCGTTGACGTGACATCGGGTCTACTGCGGGGTCGACCACACGGCGGCGTGTGCCTGCTGTGGCGGGCTAGCGTTTTTCGTAATGTGTCAGTGATTAAGTGTAGTAGTGATCGTATATGTGCGGTTAGGGCGACAACAGAGGGGCAGTGTGAAATCTTGATAATGTGTGTTTATATGCCCACGGATCACCAAGACAATTTACCGTTGTTTACTCAGTGTTTGGGTGAATTGCATGCATTAGTACAGGATAGTTGTATTGAAAATGTATATGTTTTGGGTGATTTGAACGCTCATCCTGTGTCTTCTTTTGGTGTAGAAATGTTTAATTTTTGTGAGGAAAATGAGTGGGTTTGTGCCGATGTTGAAAAAAGAGGCCTAGACTCCGATACTTATACCTACATCAGTGAAGCCCATGGTTGTCGGAGATGGCTTGACCATTGTTTAGTTAGTAAATCGGCTTGGCAAACTATTCAAGATATAGAAGTTCTACATGATATCTACTGGTCGGACCATTTCCCAATGCGGGTTGAGTGTGATATGGGTATAATTAAGGATAAACTACAAGTAAGCAATAAACATAATAAAAATGGTGTAACATGGGGAGTCCGGAACACAGAGGAAATAATGAATTACCATGACATATGTAATGTTAACTTAAAACTTATGAAATTTCCTGCTGAGTTCCAACTGTGTGCCGATACTTTTTGTAAGGATGTGACACATATTAAGGTCATAGACAGATATTATAAATCAATTGTTGATATTCTATGTCAGGCCTCAATTGATAGTGGTGCAAAGAATCTCAGTGCAAGTGTCAGTAAAAACAAGTGTTTGCGGGGCTGGAATAAACATGTTGCAGGGGCGCATAGACAGGCCAGGCTTGATTTCGATTTGTATATTCAGCATAAAAAGCCTAAGAGTGGGCCTGTTTTTGAAGCCATGTGCCTTAGTAGAAAGATTTTTAAATCCAGACTTAAGTCATGTCAAGCTAACCAAGAACAAATAAACATGGATATTCTGGCCTCACAGCATAGAGCCAAACAGTTCAATAAATTTTGGAAAAGTACTAAAAAGTTAAATGGAAAACCCTCGCTGCCGGTTTGTGTGAATGGTATAAGTGATCCGGTTAGTATTGCCAACATGTTTGGGCAAGCTTTTAGGGTAGACTCACCACTGGCGTCACAGGTGATGCAGGGTTCACTAGACAGTACTGTTAGTCCTAAATTTGTAATAACAAAGGAATTGGTGTCACAGACAATTAAGGGCATGAAGGGTGGTAGGTCTCCGGGGCATGACGGGCTGAGCATAGAGCACCTTCAAAATGCTGGCCCGCATCTTAGCCGGGTCCTATCCTTGTTTTTTACCTTTTGTGTACGTCATTCTTATTTACCATGTGACTTAATGAAAACAATTGTGATACCACTCATTAAAAATCAGACGGGTGACAGTTCTGACATAGCAAATTACCGACCTATCTCACTGGCCACAGTTATTGCGAAAGTTTTTGATAGAATACTGGACGTACATCTTAACCAACATATTCAACTATGTGATGCTCAATTTGGTTTCCGGGAAGGGTTAGGTACTGAAAGTGCCATCTTAACACTGAAGCACACTGTTGATTACTATACCATGCGAAAGACGCCTATATACGCGTGTTTCCTTGACTTATCAAAAGCGTTTGATCTCGTATCTTATGATATTCTTTGGACTAAGCTAAGGGAGACAGGCGTAGCCCCAGAGGTGGTAAATATTTTTTCGTTTTGGTATAGTAATCAAAAGAATAAAGTGAGATGGGCTAATGCTTTCTCCGATGAGTACTCGCTCAGCTGTGGTGTGAGGCAGGGAGGGGTAACATCTCCTCGTCTATTTAACTTGTATGTTAATCTGCTGATAGGCGAACTGAGTAGCATGCATGTCGGCTGCCGAATAGATAATGTTGGTGTTAATAACATAAGTTATGCGGACGACATGGTGCTGCTCAGTCCGTCTTTCTATGGCCTACAGAAGTTGCTTAGTACATGTGAAAAGTATGCTGTGGCGCATGGCTTGAGGTACAATGTGAAAAAGACAGAGTTCATGATATTTAAAGGTAAAAATAAGCTGCCAGGTAACATTCCTTCACTTCTTTTAAACAATGTACCAATAAAGCAGGTGTCAAAATTTAAGTATCTGGGTCATGTGTTAACTGATGACCTTAGAGACGACATGGATATAGAAAGGGAGCGAAGGTCATTGTCCGTTCGGGGTAATATGTTGGCTCATAGATTCACTCGTTGTACTGTGCCTGTTAAAATGTCTTTGTTTAAAGCATACTGCCAAAGTTTTTACACGAGTGGTCTATGGGTCAGTTATACGCAGCGATCATTTAATGCACTCAGAGTGCAGTATAATAATGTTTTCAGGGCACTGTTGCGGCTCCCTCGCTACTGCAGTGCGTCTGGGATGTTTGCGGACGCGGCCGTGGATGATTTCTATGCCATAATTCGCAAAAAGTCGGCGTCCCTTATAAGACGTGTGCGAGGGAGTGGCAACAGAATCCTGCAAATGATCGCGGACAGGTGGGACTCGCCCGTCCTTGGCCGCTTCATAGATCTGCATGTGAAGAGAGGGGAAGGGGATCGATGAAGCGGGGGAGGGGGGCTTGTTGTAAATATAAGCGTAGCAATTAGCATACTAACGTAGCCTGTAAGTTATACTAATGAAATATGGAACCAGTATTCTGAAATAAATAATTTTTATTTATTTTTTTTATTTTTAAGCCGCAAAATCAATCATGCCGACGAAGTGGTAAAATAAAAGTAGGTTTTTTTTTTGAGTAGGTACAGTCAGCCACACAGCTATGAATACAGTCAAAGTGCCAAAAATATGTATAGGTACAAGACTTTATTGCCTGAGCATTAAGGTCGTGTATACATATTTTTGGCACTTTGGTTGTATTCATAGCTGTGTGGCTGACTGTACATCCCATACACGTAAAGAGTGTTTTTTTTTTCGTGTTCACCCTAAAATTGGAGGTATCGTTGGACATGATTTAGGGTTTTCCAAAACATTTTTTGATAAAGTATAATCGCTCCAGAATATACAATAAAATATTTTTGGAAATAATCGCTCCAGAAGTTAAAAAAGGCGTCCTCTCCTTTTTGCTACATAGTTATAGTTATCTACTAAACTCGTTCTATGTTCGTTTATTGTGACGGACAGTTAACTATGGAAACCTACACTGACTGTGGCCTGTTCAAAAGTTTCAGTCTAACGGGCTCTACTAACCTTGCAACAAATCTCAAACAATTTTTGACACAATCCCGTAAAGTAGGTGGATCGAATTCAGTCTCTTCTTCTACAGGCTGTAACAAAAGTCCTGAACGATACTTCAACAGCTGATAAGGTCAATGACCCTGAGTACAATGAGTACGATGCAAGGGGAAAATTATCAAAATTAAAAAATATATATATATATTTGTATGGAGATAGGTGCGTTTTCAATCAGCTGATTGCTGTATACTTTTTTTCGAAAATTATCCACTTGCATTGCACTCAGGGTCATTAACCTTATCAGCTGTTGAAGTATCGTTCGGGACTTATGTCACGCCCTGTATAGAGCTGATTATTTAATCATTTCGTTCATTCAATTGCTTGTGATTGAGTTGAGATTGAGAAGCGTTGGTAGCCCAGCGGTCCAACCTAGGGTGGGAAAAGCTATAGTCTGACAACCCAGTGAGCGCAGTAACAGTAGGATAGAGAGCATCATACTGTCTTTTTCTTACGCTAGTATTACCACCCTGAAAAAAGGGATGGATATAGTTATTTTGTCCTACTGTTACTGCGCTCGCTCGCTTGTCAGACTATATTTTCCACCCGATATCTGCTCATGAAAATAACAGTGATTATATTTGTATGATATCTGTGTTTTGTACATATCGAGAAGAGTACTCGGAGTTACACGTTTATTTTATACGGAACTTGACTAACGCCAGGTTAGCCAACTAACCCGGAGTTAAGCGGTTGGTACATGTGGCGTTAAGAAAACAATTGATTAAAATATAGTTCATTCTTTCAACCTCCTACCCTAGCGTATAATTTTCATAGCTACTCGCAAAAACCCACATACTTTTTAATAATTTTGATTGTTTGTAAACATTTTCCTGCAACGCGCATTACAAAGAACGCGTGCGCATTGCGCATAAAGCCGATAGAAAGTACCGCAGCGGGTTTAGTCGACGAGCGCATGCGCACAGACATCGACGCGGCGCAAATGTTACTGCACTGTCCGCGGGAAATAGTTGCGTCCTGAAAACTGTGACAGAAAAAAAAATAGTGTTGGATTTTTTTTCAAAATGGGTGCCAGTGCTTTTGCCATGTTGTTGCTGATGTCAGCGGCGGCCGCCGTTCCTACAGGAAGTCCGAGGAAACAGCCAGTTATAGGTAATTTATTGAATATTTAGTGTAATGAGGATATTGTATGGTACTTTTTTCATATTTAGATTTTTTTATTGTCAATTTTAAGCTCAAATTAACCGAATTTTGAAAATTGTCTTTGAATTATTTTCTAACTGGGTTAAAATAAAATCATACATTATGTAGTTATGGTATTAGATTGGACTTGTTTATTTTTCAAACTTCAAGTTATTATTATTGTTTTATATACTAACGCCATTGTGGCATTGCAGAAATTACTGGAGTGCGCATTAAAATCGAATAAATTACCTAAATCGTCAAATGTATTATTATACTTAAATTTTGTACCTATAACGTTGTCGTAATGCAGTAGCGATATTATGTAGGTATATTACGATATGTTACGTATTATTCATAACATCGTAAATATCATAACGTAGGTATAACCCTGAATTGTTTTTTTTAAATCTTTATTGGTTCACCAACAATTTTATACACTATGCTTAGGGTAGATACAAACATTTTCATTACTATTTCTAAGCGTAACAATTACTTAAAGGTAAACACAGCATGCATTAAATAAATAAATAAAAACACCATAAAATATACCGTTTCGAGTGTAACAACAGACAATAAAAAATAAACAAAATACAGTGGGTAGTTAGCACTAGTTTGGCTATGAATTTTTGGCTAAATAGGAGCAGACAGATTTTTTAAATTTGATTGAAATATCGAGTTTTAAGGTCAGTCATCTATGTCAATCAAATGTTAATAGAATTAATCTAAAAATTGCGTTGCGTAGCTTACTCGCATTTATTATCCTCCACAGGAAAGACGTACTTAATTTTTTCCAGTATGTACAATTATTTGTGTTACCTGCAGTATTAAATTAAATAGGTTTTTAATTACACATACACGAAATGTGGTTTTGTACTGTGAAGGAATGTTGCATGACATTTTTGAACTTCTGACTTACATTAATTATGAATTAAACAAATTAGATAGTACCTGTGATTCTACTTGGACTCTCAATGTGGATGAAATAATCTAAAATATAAATAAATAACTTATGAAATTCCAGTTTACAATATCGTCCATCTGTAAATAGTTTGTTGTAACGTTATCGGAACTTTGGAAGTAAATGTATGAGTATTTTTTCCATATTTTGTTTGATATATGGGTTACCTAAGGCTTTTTAAATCAAAGTATAATTATCTTTGTCCATTTCATACCAAATCTAGAAAATAAAACCAGAGTATCAAAATCAACCCATCCTCTGTAATATGAAATCAGCTATATAGCAATAGAAAATATGCGAATGAATAAAGTTTTCTGAATAAAAATCTAAAAAAAAGTCTAAAGATGTTTAATAAAGTTATTAACCCCGAATTTAGAGCATTGTACACGCTCATTAATTCCATAATAATGAAATCGATAAATTAGCAGACATTGCTCAAACGGGTTCACGATCTGTCAGAAAACTTGTTGCAAAAGCTAATAAACAACTTTTACGGTGAATTTCACGCAGAAAAAATGACTGCACGCTTGACAATGACCTGAAATTTACCGTCACGCCAAGCGATTACAAAAAGATTAGGCTTATTTGACGTAGAGACAAAGTAATAGATAACTTTGCAAAACTTTGACGACGTTTTGATAAAAGAAGCGTTTTTATTGTGCCCTATTTAAAAAGAGATGGGTCAAAATGTATCAGAAAACAGCAAAATTTTACGTAAGCTTTTTATAAATGACTAAAAATCTTAATTCTTCATTATAGGGGAATAGTGTCACATCATTAATGATTATGCCAATGGGCTTGAAGGATAAATTCTGAATGGTGTCTCTAATTATATTTTTGATAAGGTTGAAATGTCTGCATCGGGCCATTTGCTTAAGACCAGATTAAGACAAGGGAGAAGATCTAACACATTTCTGAGCTACCAATACCAATTTTCTGTATAAAAAAAAACATAAGATATCGAAAGGTAAGTATTTACTAATTTTATTTTGGGGTGTAAAAACGTGATAAGCAATTTAAGGGCTGTGTTACATTGGTATGGTGACCAATTTCTAGCAACCAAGGTTAAATGATGGCAGCATCTTGTTTCAGACACAAAATATGCATACTTATGTGATACTGACATGATAACGTTAATATTTCTAAACCAAAAGAAATCGAAACACCGTGTAACAAATGAAGAGGCCACAGCAATTATTCACTTCACAAGCATAACATTGCATATTAGAAGCGATCGACGCGACCTAGATACCTAACAGCGCCGCACAAATTTGATATTTGATAACACCATGAATTTATCGACCAGCTTTACAAGGCTTATTGGCATAAATGGGGCTCATGAATTTTAGTGAAATATTAATCCCTTCAAATTGAGTGTAAAGTTGATCTAACAAGATGTAGGTGGTTATAAATATCATGCAATTCAATCGACCAGTTTGTTTCAACAAGTGTAGGTACTGATAACCTCAAAAAGGTTTAATTTTGTCTAATACAGCCGAGTTCGTTAATATGTGTTTATTTGATAACCTTAACCCCTTGTAATATGATGTAAAACTGAACACATAATAATAAACACGACTGCACCCAACTGCGTATGACATACCTAAACCTACTAAGTAATAGTTAACACTTTGCGTCCTCCTTTCTTAACAAAAACATAGCTATTGTTAAACTATATTGTAAAAATACCACATTTCGTTTTCTTATTACAAACTGTCATCAGAACCGGTTAATGTAACAGTAGGTTTAGGTCAAAAATAAAAGGAAATACTAGATACTTAGCATTTATATAGGATATGAGTATAAGTTATGGAATACTGTCAAGCATTTCCTAATTTACACCTAACACCTTAGTCTTAATGAATTCTCATACTAGTCTAGTGTCCCAATTTACCGGAAACATTTGTTTTTAGTTCCTATTGTCCGTAAATAACTAGTTTCAACTCCATTGTTGTCACCAAGTACATTGTCTTATTTGTCTCAGCTCAATCGGATTTAAAACAATATCTGTTTTTTAGTCTGGTTCTTTTGTAAGTTATAATATTTGTTTAAAGTTAAGGAATACTAATAATTTTATGGGCTTTGCCTGAAATAAAATTTTTCATTCATTCATTCATTCAATGCATTTACGAAATTATTTCTCCTTCTTGCTCTTATCCCACGTTATGTTAGAAAACCATGTTTTGCTCTTCCATTCTCCTCTATCTCCCGTCATCTCAGCACTCACTCCTTTCTTCCTAATGTAATCTTTTACACAATCCATTTATGTATTCTAACAATGCTTAATGTCCATCAAATTGCGTTTAGCTGATTTTCTTTGGCCAAGGATTTTTGCGTCAGTCCTAATATTGCCTAATTGCTTTAACCTCCAGTACCTACTGAGTAACAATGGAAGCCCAGCAAGGTTCTTTGATGCTCACAGACGGGCAGATTCAAAATGCTATTGTCAATGTTAGTGTTAGATAAAACTGTTCCATTCTAAATGATTCGTCCGAAGCCAACGTATGAAAACACATTAAGCTAAGACGAATTTTTCCAGTGTGACCCTAGTTGTGAATCATTTATTTAGTAACATTGTTCTTATTCTAATTGTGTTGGATTTTACTGTGTGATTGAGTTTACATAGTAACTTAGCCCACTATCGGCACTATCTCTTACTTTACGATCACCATATATCACCAAGGTTGGCAGATCGGCCAAATATGATCACATGACTTTCGAACGAGCCCAAACGTTTACCCCCTCGGGGTTGAAACACAAAAAACCTTTGAGAGGAGCTCACAACACTTAAAAGTTGCAAATTTCATGATTATACCTTCATGTTCCTTTAAATAGTTTGCAGTTAATGCCCCAATTGCATGCAAATTCAGTGAAATCGACAAGCCGATGCTCGGAATGACCTTGATGTTTGCACTTTTCTTGATCGTTTGATAAAACATATTTGCGTGTATTTTAATGAACCACAATCTACCAAACCGAACCACACAATTAGTCGGTATTTAAGTAACTGACACTCAGGTTATATCAATTGACAATTAAGAAGTTTTAGAAGGTATTTTCCTTTAGGATTTTAATATCTGCATCTTCCTTAAATGACGCAGTTGCTTACCTGAACATTGCCCTGGAGGTGTATTCGAACTGTAGAGATCTTGACTTGGTTTGGTACGTTCGCGTGAGTGGTAATACAGGCAATGCGACTCGTTTTATATTCGTCTCATATTGATTACATGTCAAGTTGTTATTTAGAAGGTTTGAATATGCCTCGCGGGTCCTTTCTCACTTTTCTCAGTTCAATACCCTCTGCCAATATTGACAATGTACTTTGACTTTACGATTGCACGTAAACTTACAGTTTGGTCAAGAATGCGGTTTTCGAAGAAAATTACTCTTTGTTTATTTCTTTGTCATGAACATGAACGAATTCGCCCAATTGTTTAAAACAACACAAAGAACTCGTTTATTTGCCTATATTATATCAGTCTTAGTAAAAATCAACAGAACACTACTTTTAGGTAAGTATTCTAGTTGTAGGGATTCACTATATTATAGTCAAATTACAAAAAAAAACAAATGCACACTCACCATCTGCAGAAATTTTCGAGAATCTGTCTCAAGCTTGGACGGCAAGCGTGCGCAAGGTAGAGCACCCACGAGATGGTCTGATGCGGTTAAGAGGATAGTTGGTGGCAACATACAGCACGTGACCCACATGGCTTATGACCGCACACTATGGAGACGGAGCACAGATGGTCGCGATCCTCAGCAGTGAGGGACCGAGGAAGAAGAAGAAGTCTCAAGCTTCTTTTCATCATAAAAATAAACATAGTAGGTTATGAAAATTCGACCCCGAAACGCATCATATACTCTAATCTTATCCATCGACCTCAATGCAGAAACATTGTCTAATTACACAGTAAAGGTGATAATCTAAATCGAACCCACAGGTGTTTTGTTTTGATATCCATCCAACTGAAGATAGATCACGTGTGTCCGCCCTGATTACAAGTAACCTTATTTTATCATTCTTGGCTACGTAAATTGATTTTGTTATTCTTATGTTTCTTTATTTTGTTACTTCATGCATTATCGTAAACTTAGCCGCGCCAAATATTGCCATATGCTTCGATTACCGATTTCGTTATAATTATCGTTGTATTATGTCATGTTTGTTGCAATGTCTAATCAATATTTTGAAAAGTAATCGGGTAATTACGATCGATAGAATGTTTCCTCAGTGTTCAGAAATAATGAACATTCTTCATAGATTGTATGATAGTGCACTAATTAGCGGTACGATAGGTACTGGAGAAACGTTGCAAAAAAATTACGTAAAACGTCTTCTTCGGATTTGTTGCATCGATTTTTATGACTTAAAGCGATTAACGTGTCCATCCGCATTGATCTAGCGTTGAAACTGCAGCATATTATAGCACATTATGCAATTAAATATATAATAGTAAAATGAATCGGCACTGGAAGGATTGAACGGGATAGGCGACAAGGCGCGCTATGGCGGTTATCCACTCCATTTCTCCTTTGCAGCGTTGAATCATATATACTTGATCGTCCCTACGTAGGTCAAAGTTGTAGGGATAAATACTAATTCGTTTTAGGTACTGGTTATTTATTATGCCATGTTGATAGTTGGTCCTTATCCACGGATGGTCTTAAGCGTTGGTTGCCCAGCTGAGCAGTGTGTACGAATTATGTAAGTAAAATGGAGAAACGTATAGGAATGAACTTCCTATCAGTTTCCTGGTTACCACGCATTACCTTAAGATTATCTTTAAAGTCTGATATTGTTTATTAATTTTGTAGTACACATAATAGAAGTGTTCTTTTATTTAGCATTTTGCTTAACGTGTTATAAAAACAATTAGGCATAGGTACTTACAACATTAAAATGTTGTTTTAAATTTACTTTACAGATTAGTTTAGTTTATGTACTGTTGCTTATCTAACCACTATTATAACATTAGATAATAGTTTGATATATATTTTACAATTTACTTGAATTTACGTTTTGTTCAATAACTCTAAATACCATTCAGTATTCGCAAGCAAAAAAGGAGTTGTTATAAGTCTCGTAAGTTGGTATCCGTTTGCTTTTCTTTCGCGTTTAAATACCTACTTCAACCAGATAAACAGATTTTGATACTGTTTTTTATGTATTTTTTCGTTTTGTTTTACTACATATATGACAAATGACAATTGACATACCTACAAATTAACTCACGACGTCGATCGAAAATCAAATTATTTACTATCAAAAAGTCATTATACAATAATTATCAATGGTTACTTAACCGATGATTGATGATAATCAATTATTAATTATGTTTTTATTTCTTTGATACTTTTCGATTTTCTGAGAAATTCGTGTGATAGTTTTGTGATATCATGGTAGACCTACATGTGACTTATCATCGACTGTTGACATTCAGCTGATAGTAAAATACATATACATTCAAGAAAAAAAGCTATTTCAATTTTTTTTTGTCCTTTTCAGTCATCATTAGAAGTTCCGATCCAACAAATTGCATTTTTTTAATGCTTACTTGATGAAGTTTGAATACATCTCTAAGTTCGTCATGGATCCCATTGTCATAACTGAAAAATGATAAATACTTACGAACAGTGTTTAAGTCTAATATGGGCGATAAATTAAACCAGACATAGAATTCATTAGTTTTATCATTAATTAAAAGGTGTTTTTAAGTAACACTTAATAATGACCCCGTAATTAACTGTTGAAAAACTTTTCAGCACCAATGTACCTACCTGGATTAATCAACTATTACTTTACACTAGTTAAGATAATTACGGTCTCCTGGGTCACTTTTAAAATCATGGTTATATCACATTAAAATTCACAAAACATGTTTTCTTTGTTGGTACATACTACAACATTTCTTTTAACAAACTGGGGCCTTACCATGACGTCTTAACGCGATTTAGTTTAGGATCTAAACTGAATCACTGCCATATAGGTACAACTGAGCACAGTTAAGTTATGGTTAGGACCCTGTGCGCCTTCGTCCCCCAGCTGACGGAACAGAATAACGATAAGAAATAATTGATTCACCCACTTACTGTAAACCATGACTACCATGAGCTTTAAATAGTAACTGTCAACGAGCGTTTGCATTCCATTGCGGGCCGAATTATTTTGTGTGGACAATTTTTTTATTGTAATTCTATCTAATTACATTTCTTATGTCCTATACTAACATTCACCCGTATTAGATTTACACACTATACATAGAAAAATAAATAACCGAAATTAAACAAATAGCAAAATGTATCATAAAATATTATACTTACAAAATGTATTTTTTACATTTTGAAATCAGTTAAAAATACACAGCCTTGAATTAAGGCGATAAAAAGGGATCCGAGGCATTTAAAAACTTAATCTACCGCCAAAACGGATAAACAGGTATGACGTTGCGCCACGCGATTTCCAAAAATGTATTATTATTTATTAAAAAAAACACAGCCGAATTAAATTCACCTTTTAGAATTCTGAAGTCAGTAAATACACACCCTTCACGATGAGATGACAAAGGATTCGAAATATTTCAAAACCTAATCTACCATCAAAACGGCTAATCTCATGTTTGCGCCACTGTTTCCAAAAATGTATTTTTATTTGTTAAAAAATATATACAGGTGAATTAAAACTGAGATTAATAAATTTAAATAATATTCTGCAAGTAGGCCTCAAGGGCACTTTGAAAAGGCAGTAGCGGAATACTCATGCGAGTATATAATTATAAGTATAGCACGAGTAGCAAAATACTACGTCACGCGCGCCAACGTATTATGACCGTAAACTAGTATCTAATAGGGAATGCAATCGGTTATTTTTGTATGGGAAAATCTCTGTTAAATCGAAGCGCAATTTGCTGCCTGTTGATAATTTTACTACAGGCCGCACTGTCCTAACCCGTCACTGTAAAAAGGATGTCTCGACATTTCAAAATATAATCTACCGCCAAAACGGACAATCAGGCGCTTGCGCCACGGTTTCGCCATGCTCTCCTTCTGTGCAGGCGCTGCCTTTGTGTTCCTTGTTTGTGAAACTTTGCGGTTTACTGTACTATACGGTGTAAATACGGGTTGCTGAGAAAGGAGAACATCTTTATTGCTGTTCCAAATTAGGGTGGATGATGATATAAGGTAGCGATTTGTGGACAGGCCCGTAAGCTTTGGACTTTATGACCTTTATGGACCTTTGTACTTGTTTTATATAATTAAACATTCCGGATTGTTTTGCAAATTCTGTGATTTTCGGCAATATGTCTCAGGACTCATGAAGTAATGATGTAAAAACTATGGACAAACGTTATTTTTGTTGTTTCGAGTACCTAAAATAAGTGTCTGTGTTGACTACCGACCTAAAAAATAGTACCTAATGACGAGTTTATAGCTTTTAGTTTTTTTTTGGTTCCTACAAAAAAAAATATGCCGCAGTAGTCAGCCCTTAAGTACTTACTTATGTAAACTTAGGTATGCACTTATACCTTATGTAGGCACTTATTTATTATAAATTCATTTTCTTTTGCCAACAATAAACATTAACCATAGGCTTCACAAACCACATAGATTAATTAAAATGCGATACGCGTAGGTACTAAAGTCTTCTGTCAGCAATTCAAACACTAACCCCACTGTTGGGCAATCTTCAAATGTCATGGAAGAGGTATCCATGTCGGCGTCTGAAGGGTACGCTTGCAACACGATCACAATGCAATACATACACAATATAGGTACAAAAGGAAGAAGTTAATGGTAACGACTGTTAATTTTATATTCATATAATGTCCATCGATGAAAACGATAAGATTCAAAGAAATACAAGGAAAAAGAGACGGCTCCTACTCAGGCATAAATACGTTACACCTGTATGTTGATTGCTGGCGGGGCGGTTTTCGTGGTCTATCGTGGATTGTACTTACCAGATATGCCAAGTAGCTAAGTAATAAAACAGGCTGAACTAAATTATAAAATTCGGTCCGATGTGACAACTACGTTGACATGTAATTGCTTATTACCAATAAATAATATGAATATGAATATAAAAAATATCATACGGAACTAGACTTTTTCTGTGTATATTATCTAAGATCATGCTGAATGATCCTTGCGCTCTCGGAGCGCGCAGTTTTGTCCTGTGCGGCCTGTGCCTTATACTATATACGTAGTTCGCGTTGTTATATTCGGAATTTGTTTTATTATTAATACCAAATCGCATAAAAATGTTATTAGGATATATGAACTTTGCAGAAGCTATTTTTATGTTAAACATGTTCTGTCGTAAGTATCTTGTCAGACATTTAGATGTAATACGGCATGCATATCAAGGTATGGAGTCTGCATTATTTAGTCATCTCTGGTATGCACCAACACAATGTAATGTTGCTGATTATAATACATAGAGAATAAAAGTGGTGGTTGTTCGGATGACGCCCAGGATGGATGAAATAACTAATAGTTGCAATTTTACTGTAAAACGACGTAATCTTGCAATACCTAGGTAATTTTATTTCAATACTACTCAGGCAATTAGTTAGTATCGGAGAAAAATGATATTGCCCACGTTTACAAAAAAATATAGCATTTATTTTCAAAATATATACAGTAAGTGTAACTTACCTAGCCTACCCACCTCTACCTACCTTAAATCTAAAATAGGTCCTTGAGGCATTGTACCTGGCGGCATTTCCTCGTTGTATCGCAATGCCGATACGTTGTGTGAGGAACCCACCAGCTCTTCGGTCTGACGTTTCGCGATTTCTACGAAAAACTTGCATGCGCAGGGACCCCATGGACCAAGAGTTTCGACCCTAAATGGTACAAAAAGGTACTCTCTGCCTCTTACTTATATTTATTACTATTAAAAATTCGTACCGGTGAAAAGGTTGATGTCCACTGAAATTACAGCAAATGCGTTGCAGAGATCCAATTATCTCAAAGTCACTGACGCATTTTGCCAAGTTTAAAAAATAACCTCCTAGACATTGTACATTAGTGTAGTGTAAGTAAAGCATGAATTTTTAAGGTGAATTTGTCGGGCCAAATTGTCCAAACCCTAATCCATTAAACAATGCCATTGTGCTTTTCTGCAGGAACTCTAGTTAGATGCCTAGTTAGGTATCTATAGTATATAGTTATGTAACCATAAGTTCAAGCTCAAACTCATTCATTACCTTCAGTGATTAGGGACGTATCTATTGTCATTATAAATACTAAACCCGTGTAAACCTAACAAAAGAGGTGCATCGAGTAGATATGCTGCTCGCATATTACCACGTCGGATTATCGTGTTCCCATTTCAACTGTCTTTATAAAAGAAAGAGAAAAGCATATTTAATCTTAGGCCTTATTTCCATGCAGTAAAACACCAACACATTATATATTCAAACTAGATTCTAAATGCACGTACGTTAGCTTGGTATAGGTATATATATATATACTAAGCGCGTCACAATAGTTGTGTCACTTAAATGTAACTGACACTTAAGATTACCGCAACCCCTCCTGATATAGTCGTGAGCCATAACACCACAGTCGAACAAAACGTTTACTTTGTTTCATCACAACCATCCATCAGCTGACAATTTACAGCAATATTGTGCCAACGAAAAATCGTGACCGCAGGGACTTGAAACACCGCTTATAATAACTATGATTTAAGTGCCGAATCCTCATTATTCCGATGCTTGGGGTGTAATCGAAAATAGGCAATTATGTCGTCGACATTCAATTGTCCTAAATTGTCATTGGCAAGAACAATTCAATTCGTACGGCCTTCGTTCCAACTGTCATCATTGGTTGGGATTGGGCAACGGTTGCTCCTCGAATCGAATGAGATTGCTTAGAATTGGTGTTGGCTTAGAAAAACCGTGTATTAAGTTTAGACAAATCTGCGTGATTTATGGGAAACGTAAGGACTATTAGACGTTCGTAAAAAATACACATTACATTATTGTGATATATAAAATATTATGCGTTGTGTCTGTGGCAGTGATCGTAAATTTCGTAGCAATTTCGGTGCAGCATAGTAGAAATAAAGGAATTTCTACAATAAAACATCTAGGGAGATGATCAATTAAGGTAGGTATATTTTATTGTTATTAACTCTAATTAGTTATCCCAGCTAGAATAGAATAGCACCAAAATTGCTACAAAGTTTACGATCACGAGATATATCTCGTGATCGTAAATTACATAAACATAAATATGACGTTTGCGCTTACAAACATTGCCATTGTACTGCATTGAATGCAAACATTGCAAACTAAGAATATACGGACATGAGCATGACATTTGAGTATTTTAATATCTTTAAAATATTTTAGGTTAGATAAATCAGTAACAGAAACCTCAGTTGTGTTAATTAAGCCAATCTCAGAACGTTTGTTGGTAGTATACGCAGTCAAATTAGCATTTACACACCCTGAGCTAGTTTAAGCTGTTGCAAAACCGCGTCTTGTTCCTAATAACAGGCCTATTATTCCCATCGATGGCTTACCTATTTATGGCTTAATTCAAGACTAGGTAGTACATTCAGGGATCACGAGAGTTCTCGTCATCCGTCAACATCTATGATTGTAGTATATCATTAACATTGCAGTTGATTAAAGCATAATTATGTTATATCCTTATATCGATACTTTCATTACAATTATTGTGCGTATAAGTAAAATATACCCGAAGAAATAGTACAATTGAATAAACGTTGGCTCTTATTGCATGTGGAATATTGGAAAATACTAAGCTCGGAAGACAGGTTGATTTCCTGCAGGACGATAATATCTTTATATTAAGTATAAAGTTGACATTATTAATTTTAATACTAGAAAGGTAACAAACCCACACATCAAATAAGCAATTTGGCCAAATATAAATCAAACCTTTAGATATAAGGGTTTTTAAGGGAGGAACTACGTTATTTATTATTTATTCGGGAATTAATTAATTACCTGTAGATTTTTTGAATTCTGAATCAGATTTACTTCCAGGTTTATTTATGATCATTCGGTTAACGTAAAATATTATTTTATACGATTACCCATTAAAAATACTTAGTAATCAATTGAAACATCACTCAAACCAAACATAACGGCAAACTAAACGTCGTCGGCTATTCCATCTCATGCTCACCTGCGTTAAATAAGCACAGTATGGAGATGCCGATGCCGACTCAATCGACGAACTCAGCGAGCCTACCACGAACTTCGAAAATTGGCATTGACGAAACAGCCTCTCTATCACTCCAATATGTAAGAGTGACAGAGAAGGAGATATTTTTTTTTTATCGTTTTTCGTGGAACTAGGCTAGGATAGCCTGCTGCTAATCGACTGAGTCGGCAGCTCTGCGTACAGTGCTTATATTCAACCTAGGCGAGCATTAGACGTATTAGTCCGTATGACGGAACTGGCCAAACCGACGTTACATATTTTTTTACTCTGAATTAACTGTTGTTGATGCTAAATGCTACTTTCTCGTTTTGCCCAGTATCGTGTCGCATTCCTGGCTTCCTTGAAAGACATAACTACTGTCTTCTCTTTCATTATATCTTAGATCTATTTTGCCACACTTATTCTCACTGCAGTTTTCCGGTATATTATCATATTTATTATGCCGTTAATATTCATGTCACATAAACTATAAAAGTTCCGAAACCACTTTCGCCGACCCTTACTCCGCCTTACGCGTAAATTCTATTTAATGTCCCATTATCGACAATCCGAATGCTTAAGTAAGGCACCGCCTGTCTGCGTACCTTAATGGTTACGAAATTTGTAACCAACGCTGATTTATTTACATTTCTAAAGGCTTGAGCGCATTTTCGCAAACCTGATATTTGCGTGTACATAAATTCACAGCTTTATCCGTTAAACTAAATGAATTTATAACTATAGCACGCGCTTATAATGTATTGGCTTTAAATATAAGCTCTAACCGGGCGGAACATGGTGCTTTTTGCTGTATGTTCCACAATTTTATCCAAACTTTAGGTATCCCCTGTGATAATCGGATCTTCCACTCGTTACCGTGGATACATTTGCGTAAAATGCTGGAATTTTTATGTGCCCCAATGAATTTTATTTTTAAGACCTTAAAGGACGTTGCGGTTCACTGCCCCATGCCACGAAAATAAGGTTTTTCATTTTATTTGCATTTTTTTCTCGTTAAAGCAATCTCGCTTTTGCTTATATTGAAATTTAATACTGACATCAATATGAATAATACACTCAGCTCAATAAAGGTGAGGCAGCAAAAAATACCCTGTAATTAAGGATTAATTAAGTATTTATTTGTATTTTAGTTTATACACGATTAAGCCCCGTTTTAGTAAATTTATAATGTGTGAAAATCGTGAAAGTTTAAATAAGTGTAATTAAGTATTTGTTTTGGTATTGTGAAGTCTCTTGAGAATGGTAAGAAAAACGACGACGATTTCTAAAGGATGATTGTTTAATGAAAGGCGTTTATTTTGGGCGACGATGATCATCAGAAATCATCATTTAATTAATAATCATTTGACGATTATACTTTACGTGCCCATCCATACCGACGTCAGTATTAAGCTTTTATTGACACCATTATACGACAATCATCACTTTTTCATCTTACCGACTTATGAATAGGCATTATAAATTTCAAGATGATACTCGACTCTTGTATTATGCTACCAAGTACTTAGGTACATCTATAAAATTACGAATGTGTAGATAAAATTCCTAAGTAGCTAATGCACGTTTGCAAAAAAAGTCAAAATTGCAAAACATGGGTAGGATATAATTTATGGTATGGTATAGGTATACCTACTTAAGAAGAGAGTCTATATCATTCTAATCCCCTGTATAGTTGTGGGTGTAAATGTCTATAATATATTTATTATATGCTGTATACTGGACTCGTTCTCTGATTATGTAGCCATTATAAGTTCTTCAACGGCTGAATATCAGATTAATGAGGGCTTACCGTGAGCCGCGGTTTTGCGTCTTTGTTGCACTTTCAATTTTGCATGGAGTGCAAAAGAGATACAAAACTTCGATAGTGGTTGGCAGTAAGTCCATTGATAGTAGTTGTAGAGCATGAAATCGGTGAGCCGCAAGTGCCGCAACCGATATTCTCATACACTTGTGACAAATTTATATTTGACTCAGTTATGACACTGGGTGTTAAGTGTACATATTTAATAGTTAACAGCTACGATGAAATTTATCAAGAACATGTCAAGTTGCTTAAATTCATTGTTTAATAAATATAAATAACATAAAATAAAATGTCATTTATTTCAGGTACCATATAACACCCATATAACATAAACATACATTTAGTTATTTAATGATGGGTTCGATAAACCTAGTTTCACTTTGTGTCGACGGGTAGCCCAAAGGGTCTCGCCCTTTGGGCTACCCGTCGTCGCCTAACTTTTTTTTCACCGTAGTTTTAGAGCGACCTATACGGGAGACTATTAACCTTTTCGTCGCCAATCGCCATGTTTAATACAAACGCTTTCACTCAGACGCCACGTCACCGAAGTGTCAAAAATGAAGTTGAAATTTATGAGTGTTCAAAAGACTTCCGGTTGATACTCAAGATGGCGTTGGCATCTCTGGAATAGGTTTTGGTTTGCTTAATGCTGTGTCATATTGATAGCTAATTGTGCAGTAAACTAACGAAGCAGTATACAGCTAATGAAGAGTTAATCCTGAAACGAGTTAAATCACTCCTTTTAGTCAACAAGCGGCAGTCCCGGGATATCGGCCCCCTGAGAAACTATATCTTAAGTCTTATAGCTATAAACTTAACATAAAGCGAGGCCAATTATCGAACAACGTCGCCCAAGTGGCAATATTCTATTTTTTTTTTGTAAAATTTACAAAATTGTTAAAATTGTCCAACTCTCGGACAAAAGCCATTATTTAAAAGAATAAAAGTGTTCAAAAAGGTCTATGTTGCTTTTGGTCTGTGACCGGTTTATCCGTCTTTGGTAAGGTAAGGAAAAGGCTATAGGCATATAATAGTACATTACATACCAAGGCCGTTTAAGTGGGAAATGCCTCGGATGCCATGTAATTGTCGGCCGAGGCGAAGCCGAGGTCGACTAACATGTGATCCGAGGCTTTCCCATTTACCGGCCGAGGTTTGTATACTATTTTTCAGCCCGACGGAGCCGGAAGGCGGCTATTTAGTTTTGCGTAAAGTGGCGCTTACCGGCCGGAGGACTGAAAAGTATTATTTACGCTCTGCACTGTAAATGCAACAATGTAACTAACCTCGCACGGTTACCCTTGTCTTAGCATAATTTGCGTATGCATTATTCTATTTGGCATAATCAGCGTAGTCATAATTGGTTTTACGCATATAACCTGTTATGGTCGAGTTTAGCATAATTTGATTTAGCCAAATTTCATTTGTCTGAATGTAAGGACACAGTCCAAACCTTTTTTTTTTTTTTAAGGAGGGGAAAATGCCTTACGCATACCACCCGGGTGTGAGGACGGACCCGGGTGGTTATGTGGGACTCCTCTTGTAGGGCTGATGGAAATGCCGAGTCTACCCACTAAAAACCACCTCCATTTCCGTCTTCGTGCTGTTGCGTTGGGGCTGCAGGAACGCTCGCGCTTTACTTCCACAGCCCCACCAGCATCGCTCTTTAAAGCGCCGCCTCCGGAGACCTACATGTCTCTTGCTTGATAAGCCGCACCTGTAGGTGTAGCTGTGCGGCTTCCCTCTCGTTGACAGATAGGGGGGGATGACAGGCGTCCCCATGCCTGCCACCCCATGGTCAATTTACGGGGGCAGGCGGCGGTCTTGTGCGGTCCGTCTGCGTCCAGCCCGCTTACGTCGGCGTTGATCGGCCATTGGGTCAATTTCCCGCGCTCTTTCTGCCAGTTCTTTCTGTGTAAGAACTGTTTCGCAGAATGTTTTAACTGCGTGCCAGGACCTTTCGTCCGCCCCCATGGCTTTTACCACGGCGGGCAGCGACAAGTCCGGCCCCACAACGGCCATTAGGTCCTCGCGCTTTGGCTCCCACATTGGGCACACCTCCAACATGTGTTGCGCCGTATCCGGTATTGTGCCGCACTCGTGGCACTTTTCGGTAGGCTCTCTTCTGGCCACTTTGTGCAGGTATCTCCCGAAACAACCGTGCCCCGAGAGAACCTGCACGAGCCGGAAGGTGAGCTCCCCGTGAGTCCGATCCAGCCATAGGTTCAGGACTGGCCGGATCGCCGCTATTGTCCGGGTACCCGCACTTGGCTGCTCCAGACGTTCCGTCCATGTGGCAACTGCCTCACGGGAGAGCTCCTCACGTTTGGCCTCGATCTCGCGTGGCGCTGGCCAGAAATCCCGCGCTCGCGCCTCCTCGCGCCAGGTAAAAACTGACGCGAGGGTTTTCGCATCAAGGTCCCATGGCAGGGATCCAGCCAGCACGCATGCCGCCTCACCGGAGATCGACCGATAACCCCGGATGGATCGCACAGCCGTGACTCGTTGGGCCCGTCGTAGCTGCCTGGCATTCTCACCGCCGATGTCATTAGCCCACACCGGGGCTCCGTACAAAGCCATTGAGCGGATGACTCCGGAGTAAAGCCGCCGGCACGACGCTTTGGGCCCCCCAAGGTTCGGGAGCAGACGCCCGAGGGCAGCCGCCGCACCTAGCAACCTCGGAGTCAGCCGCTCGAAATGCGCCTTAAATGTCCATCGACTATCTAGAGTGATGCCCAGGTAGCGCATGGTTCGTTGGACGGCTATCTGCACACCACCCACGACAATATGCGATCCGACCCGTGGCCCCTTCCGGGGTCCATGGAAGCAAATTGCTTCAGACTTGTTTAGGGCGACTTCCAGCCCTAACCGCTTTATCTTGTTGACCACATGAGCTACGGCCGCCGTGGCGAGAACAGCAGCTTCTCTGAAAGAGTCTCCCCGTGCTGTTACTAGGGTATCGTCCGCGTAGCAAACCAGGTCGACCCCACGCAGACGAGCCCCCCTCAGCACCCAATCGTATCCGATGTTCCACAGGAGCGGCCCTAGAACCGACCCCTGTGGAACACCGCACACCATCTCCCGCTGCCCCCACTTATCCTGCCCGGGGAAGGCCACGAACCGCCGGAGAAGGTAGGCCCTAACAATACGGCTAAGATGGTGGGGCACTTGATGGTAAAGGAGCGCTTCATGTATGCAGTCCCAGGGGAGTGTGTTAAAGGCATTGGCAATGTCAAGAGACACTGCCAACACGACGTCACCCTGGGATACTGCATTCTCCGCTATTCTCCTTACTCGTAAGATCGCATGCACGGTGGAGCGACCGTGGCGGAAGCCGTACTGACCGTCGTCTAGGTCCGGCCCATCCGTCGTTAAGTGCCTGATGAGGCGGTTTGCGATTATGCGCTCAAAAAGTTTACCGACCTCGTCAAGCAGCACGATGGGCCGGTAGGCCGACGGTGAGTCAGCAGGGCGCCCCTCTTTCTTTATAAGGACCAGCCGCCCAATTTTCCAGGTGTCCGGATAGCAACCTTGCTCGAGACACGCACTGAAGAGACGTCGTAGCCTCGGCTCAACGGCGTTCATGGCAAGGACCCACACTTTGCCTGGGATCCCGTCGAGCCCTGGTGCTGTGTTTTTGGCCCTTAACCTAAGCACTGCCGCTCCAAGTTCGCCGTCGGTGACATCTGGCGTCTCCGTTTCATCTGCCAGTTGTCTGTTAGCCGCACCGGGCAGAGCCATGGGCGGGGGCAGTTGATGGGGTCTGTGCGGAAAAAGTGCCGCAACCACATTGTCCAGCAGCTGTGGCTGGAGACTAGACGTTAGGGGTGGGGCCCATGGTCGAAGCTTTTGCCTCACCAGTTTGTACGGCCTACCCCACGGATCAGCGTTCAAAGTCTTCAGTAGCTCTTCCTGTGATCGGTCTATGGCTTGTCCGATTGCAGCTTTCAACGCCAGTTTCGTGTCCTTGTAAACAGCGTATAGTGCCGCTTCTGCCACTTCGTCTCTACGCCGACGACTGCGTTGTTTCGTGTATTGGCGTCTCGCGAGCACACACTCACGCAACTGCGCAAGATGTGGCGACCACCAATAGACGGAACGTCTGGGCGAGAAGGCCCTGGCTCGGGGCATGGCCGCGTCGCAGACGTCAATCATGCAGCTGCGGAACCATTGAGCCTCAGCCTCCACGTTCACCACTTCCGGCTCTGCTATCCAGGTTCGTACCATGGTTGCCAGTTCTAGGGCCTCTCGATCCAGCTTTTTCAGGACCCAGCGTGGACCGTTCGCAGCCGGATCATTTCGTCTCGGGAGCGGAGGCGTAGGGGTATTCGAGACTCCAAATCGAATATACCTGTGGTCCGATAGGGTCTCGACGCCTACCAGGACCTCCCACCTCTGAACACGGTGTGCCAGGGTGGCGCTTACTAACGTGAGGTCGACAATAGAGCCACCCTGTTGCCGCACGCACGTGTTTTCTGCCCCGGTATTCATGACAGCCAGGTTGGTGGCAATCGCCTATTCCAGCAGAGCGCGACCGTGCGGATCCGTCACTGGACAGCCCCACTGGACAGTCCAAACCTAACCTAACCCACTTTGTAATATGCCAATATATTTTCGGAAATAGTATTCGATATATTGTGCAATATGCTAAATTATGTTTCTGATTCATAATCGATTATGCCAAGTCTGTTACGACAAAAGCGTTTCGGACAAAACAAATTATGCCAAATAGAGGACACCCCTAATAAGTCAAAATATTTAGACTAAAACTACTTATGTCTGACTAACACCGGGCCATTTGCATCAATTGGAGTTAAGAAGAGCCAAATAACCTGGCATTTATTTCATACGGAATTTTACAGTTACTGCCGGATTAGTGGCTGAGCCTGGTTGGCGCAATGGTACACATAAAAATAAATGGTATAAAGAGCAGCTAATTAAAAGTTGTATCATTGTGAGAGATTATTCTACAGTTTTCTGGTACCGTTTATAAATACGGAGCGGTAAACTTGGCTAGTCCACCTAATATTTAGCGTTGTCTGTGTTCAAAGGAAGGGGCCTATAATTTGTTACGTAAAATGGCTGGTTTTAATCATTTCCTTCGTAGTTTTCTGTGTCCGGTGTTTATCTAGCAATGAATTTTACTAATTCGTGTTAAACGTCCTTCATCGGCGGAATTAATGCACGTATGCGTACAAGAAATATAGTCGTTATAAGATATCATATTTTTACATACAATTTTGAGCTCTTTTATTGTGTTACACCAATTGATATTAAATATCATTTAAAAGTTATTGGATCGTTGGTGGCCCAGCGGTATCACGTAAGACTTTCAATCCGTAGGTCACTGGTTCAAATCCTGCCGGCTCGTGCCAATGAGTTTTTCGGAACTTATGTTTGAAGTATCATTTGATAATTACCAATCGCTTTTTGGTGAGAGAAATCGTGAGGAAACCGGACTAATCCTAATAAAGCCTAGTTTACCATCTGGGTAGGAAGGTCAGATGACAGTCGCTTTCGTTAAACTAGTGCCTACGTCAAATATTGGGATAAGTTGGCAAAACGGAACCCAGGCTCCCTGAGTCGTGGCATAAGCCGGGGAAAACGCTAGGAAGAAGAATTTATATTGATCTAGCAAATGATAGATCTAGCAATTATCCGAAACATGCCGAGTTATTTGCGGCTTTGTATACGTGAGTAACCCTATATGATCGTGTAATAATTACTTCCTCTAGTAAAATTGTTACTTTAAACAATCAAGTCCTTTATGTAGTTTGGTTAGTTTGGTATTTCAAAATTGATACTAAAAAATATTGTTTCACACATTGGTGTTAAAGCAACAAGCAGAGTTTATTTATACTTATATAGAATTAGGTGTATGTCAACTATCATACCTATTATTAATGAAACAAAATGTAAATGCTTCACAGATCTCGTTAAACACATTAACAAATGATAGTCCTTATCATATCAATAACAAATCAAGTTAAAATTTGTGAATTCGAATAATACCAGATCACGCCTCCTAACCTTGATCCAATGGCATTTACATCGGACTCCATGTCAATCACCCGATGTATTGCTTTCACCTCACACCTCTACAAGATCTGGTGACTCATTGTTTGTACCATTTGACATTTGGGTCGATCGAAATAGGTCAAGAATACATTTTGTAATTTGTTTTAGATATGTAGGTATTGTTATCTGTGTTATTCACGCTGTTTGCAATACTGTCTTAAAATTCACTTGATGCACTTCACGTTAAATGCCGCCTGCTTTTCAACGAGGTTTACATGTTTGGAATTAATGTTGAGACAGTGCGGTCTGCATTAACTAGACTTCCTTTCCACATAACAATATGTAATACCATCACGGTGTTTCGTTGATTTCTATAACGGGATTTCTGCTAGGCGTTTATCTTTATCACAGAATTACAATCTGCATTGGCGATAGCTCACAATGGATCTTAATAGGATTTAATCTTACAGATTGTCTGACTTTCGCTAACTACAATACGATTGCAATACGTGCTATATCAGAACGATCCATCAGCTTTCCCAAACGAGTAAAAAGATGTTTAAGGAAAAAATACCGGTTCCGAATTTGAATCGGTTGATTCAGAGTGCTGGCGAATTGGCCACGGGTGAAACTGTAACTCACGCGAAAGTGACACGTTGGATATGTTCGATGTCGCATATTACGTAAGTTCGTACAAGAGAGCACGCCGTGATCGAACTTAAGTAGCCATTCCGGGGAATCGCGAATCGTAATAGGTCTGCGCGCTACATGCGATGGAATTGGAATTTTTAAGAAAATATCACCTTCTTTTTTGTAAATACGGTGGACATACGTAACTTACATAACCTAAATCAACTAATATTGGGCTCTTAAGTCAAATACTATAGAAAATAATCATTTATTGTGCCACATTTGATATGAGTCTAGTAGCCTATTCTTTCTCTGTTAAGTATTATTTATTTTCAAGTTTGTTTGTTCCATTATATGTCGATCCAAATGTCGATAAGGCTGATTTCATTGGTCGTTCCGGCCCGCTTGCGGGAGACGGGAGAGTTCCATTGACACATGCGATTCATGCCTGCTTTCAAATCTTTCAATGCAATGCGCGCCCTCCAAGAGACGTAGCCTTTAAATCTATAGATTAACTGCAAATTCTTACCTAGTTACGTCAAAAACATTTTTAATGATTCTCATTTATACTTTGTTAGCTTTTATATTAGATAATACAAAGCTTGATTTGTTATCACAATCTGCTTTATCTAGACTAACTTGGCCATCATTGAATTACTTACATAAGTAATTTGTAATTGCTTTTTCACACCGCCTCGTAATCGTAATCTTTTCCTACTTCTCGCATGCAAACGTCGCACGCGTCTTTGTCTATTTCTTCCGGAACTTGCTTTTACGTTTGTAACCGGTTTCTGGGGTTCCGCGATAATGAAATACTGTTTTCAATCTTTTAATGAACAAAACGTGTTTTGTTAAATTGTACTGAGTGTCCCAGAAGCCAATGATAAATAGTCGACATCTGATAAGGTAGCTCTCGAAATATAAAGTTTTAGTTTAGTAAAAAAGGAATAGTTTCAGAATTATGACAATAATTGCTTTATTAATCCGTGATTCAACGACTCATTAAATAAAATATTTCGCGTTACTTTACATTTCGGATTTTTCTTTATTACGTGTTACGAAGACTCAATGGTTATTTTTTCTGTGAGATACTGTGATGTATATAAATCACTACTCTCTATACAAGTATAAGTATTTAACAACGTCCGCCAATTTTGTTTCTCCATACTAAATACATGTAAATGTTAATGTTTCATCTTTACAATGACATTCAACAGCCCCTTAGCCTAGTTTGTAGTGTAGTGACCCTGCCTACGAAGCAAGAGGTCCCGGGTTCGAATCCTGGTCAGGGCATTTATTTGTGTGTTTATCACGAATATTTTGTTCCTGGGTAATGGATGTTTTCTATGTATTTATATTTATCTATCTATATATATATCGTCGTCTAGTACCCACAACACACGCCTTATTGAGCTTACCGTGAGACTAAGTCGATTTGTGTACGATTGTCCCACAATATTTATTTAGTAGTTATGTGTGTATTCTTATTAAAAAACCCTCGAGTGAATAAAGGACTCTATCAGCTATCAACGATTTATCGTCATCAGTTTATGGGACAGCCTTGTGTATCATTGACTTCAAAGTAAGTTAAAATTTACAAAAGTTACATATTTTATAAAGTTTATGTTTGTTTTTCCTATTTCGATAATATCAGAACCTTACACGATAATGTTCTTGCATATAATACTTAACCTCAATTGCGATTGGCTGAAAGAACCCTGAATTCACGTTTTTTTGTGTTTTTTATTATAGTTATGTTTTTGTTAGAGCAATTTAAAGGCAAACTGCTGCTGCTGTTACGATTGACATTAAAAGTCGATTTCTTGATGTGGGTTAATATGCATTCGTTTATGTATAGGTACGCAATCATTTGTCATGTTAAGTTGTTGCGTCCGGTTGACATACACGGTTTTGAAGTTCAGAAGGGCATTGTAATGTGCCTAAATAGAAAAAATAAAGATATTTGTATTTGCATATCTTAGTACTACTGGATCGTGTTTTCCCTTGATTGAAAAAAAAACGATCTGATCCTCAACAAATAAACTAATAGTAATTGCAATATCTTCACTTCATTAACTACAACTGTATGAATATTTCCATAACAAATGAAGACAATACGCGTAATTAATTACTTTCTTGATTGTTTGCTTTATTGCAAATTTGCCAATTAAGGTAATATCAGATTAATCAATGGTGGTCATTTATGACTATTGAAGTTTTCATTACAGTAACATCACGATTTTATTATTTATCTTGATCTTGGCTGCATTTTAAATCGAAGTTTCGTGTCTAATTAAAACTACCTTTGACCATAATGCATATAATCAAATTAATTATTTAACGTAAACATCGTGAACTTTTATGTGCAAATATTGTTGTTTAATAGGTTCTGTAGACCTTCAGTGGGGAATTCAATTTCCGCAGTCTACTTGGATAATTCGAGTATCATTGGTCGAATCATCGTGAAATTTCATTTCATCGTGTATGTTAGCTGGATAATCCCGAATGATGCAAGTAGCGCTAAGAGACTTGACGAGCCGGCGATTCATCGCACTGCTGAAAGATGTTCTTTGCGATGGCGTGTCTTGGAAGTTACTTCCTTATATTACTATTCTTAATCCGAAATCCGCAAAGACGTAATATTTCAGACGTAATAGTATTCGTAATTTAAGTAGTCAAAAATTGTTTAGAGTTACATATGAAACGTTAAAACGGTTTATATTAAAGCTATAATTATACTATTCTCACGAAACGCAGATGAAATAGTCTTAAATTTAATGATGCTGTAACATGAACGAATTGATACTAATAATAGCAGCGGTTTCAGTAATAAATCTGGTTCAATTACCACCATTACAAAACTTCAGATGATCCCTAAAATCGGATCATACAGATTACAGAATATCATGCAACCATGGGAGATAAGGTAATGCAAGTATAATTAACAAAGTTATCATAAAAGTGCGGTGTAACGTAAACTCTAGCAATTCGCCTCCATTATATCGTAAACATGACTTTCACTTTCGATTATCGTTATAATTTCAGATGGAGTTGTTACAGAAAATTGCATACAGGCGTTATTTTAATGGTTATTTGTATGGCGGAAATAAAAATGATCGTCTAGGAAGCAGGATTGACAACGGTTTTTTATTAATATACAATTATGTTTGAGTTTAATAAAGAATCAATGGCTTCAGTGTGAGTTGTGAATTATTATTAATTTATTGAAATTAAACACTTTAGAACGGATTAATACCGTTTATTAACACCATGATCCTACGTTTCGAGCCCTTTACAGCACTCGTTTTCACAGGGTTAAGATGATGACTGAGAGAATGCGAATTCTCCCCGTCAATCAAAAAAGTTACTTGTGATGTGATGTGAGTTGATTGACGGGGAGAATTCGCATTCTCTCAGTCATCATCTTAACCCTGTGAAAACGAGTGCTGTAAAGGGCTCGAAACGTAGGAACATGGTGTTAATAAACGCGATTAATCCGTTCTAAAGTGTTTAATTTCAATGAATAACAATCGCGGTAACAGAAGACAATATTATATTATTAATTTAATTAATTCATTGACAATAATAAACTTAACAAGCCACCAAACATCGATAGACATCGGCAGGGCCTGACTTCTGCGAAATGTAATGTCGTTCATTTTCCATATAGATTTATGCGAGTCTTCCATTCTTTTATTTATTTTGGTTACCAATAAAATTCAGTTTTAATTATGATTGCTGGAACCCGTGCGTAAACAAGTTGCGGCTACTGCGGCTTAAACTTTTATTGCTCAGGGGGTTTCCCGCGAAACTCAATTGAGTTGTGCCTCCCTATCGCACATGCGCAAAAAATTACAAGTACGAAGGAAAGACAAAACTTCTATGAATTTATTTATTTATTTGACTGCTCAAGATATTAGCATAGATTGTGTTGGTATAATGCTGTTTTTGTTATTTCCTGTTTTGTTTATTTTCGTAATAGTTCTTGTGAAAAGCAGTGTGTATCACACGGTATCAAAATTAATTACACGTTTATAATTAATTTTGATACCGTGCTGGGTGTTAACGCTTGGATACCTCATTAGGCTCACGATTCCACTATAAAATCCATCGCTTCATTCAGGATTCAATGAAATATATAATTTTGATACCTTGTGTTAACTACCTTACAAGTTCTTTATATCTATTAAGCCCGTATCCAGCTACTGCTGAATACAGGCCTCTTCTTTATTACGTTACTCTTCTCAGGTCTGTGGTAACCTCATCCAAAACTTATTTGTAGTCTAGAAATGTCATTTGACCATCTTGTCAATGGTCTGCACGCTGACCTTTTTGTCACTATTCAGGCCTTACAAAGTTATCTTCCGGGAAGTTATTGGTCATCAAGTTAGTTATCCAGTGGTTAACTTTTATAGACTGATGTAATGACATTGCCAATGATAACTAATTTCAAGGCCAAGCAAATGCTAAAATAATTACAAACATTGTGTCTGTGTTGTTAGTATAATTATGGTAATTAATATTTTAAGCATCGCGTGCTACTTCAATTTATTTAATTGCTATTTTGGTGGCGTCTTGTATTTTTAATTAACTCATTTTATCAATTGTTTAAAGTCTCTGTATTGTCTATAAATAGTTAATCTATACTATGTTACATAGATTTTGATAACACCGACAGCGAATGTGTTTAGTAAACAACATAATTTCATAGAAGTTTGATTGATCATGAGAAGTTACATTTAAAATAACACTGAAAAAAAAATTGCCTGTTTTAATGCCCCGGGCATTCAATTCCTAGTTGTTTGAGAAGCTAAAAAATATACTACGGTTCTCGACTTAAATGGCACGCCTTAACTCGTATTAAGCTAACCGTCAGCCTGTTTGCTGTCTACGTATCCCAGTGCATCGTGACAATGTTTGCGAAACCCTTCAATTAATTAAATTAGTAAACGTTAGCAATATGCGGTGCCCTTAGAATAGATTTATTCGGTAGTCCTCTTCAGTAGAACGGTCGTGACTACTTCATTAGTTCGTGAAGAGGCACTTTAAAACACCATATATTGAAGGTTTATGTAACTTTTAAATTTCGTAGCTAGGCGCTTTATATCTAGGCTGTGATATCCATTTCGGGCAATTGATTTTTATTTCATTGACGGAGTTTCATAATTCTCTGCTGAGTTGTCCATTAGACCCTAAAATATGACCTCAGCCACAGAGGCCCACGCGACGATACGATCAATAAAATAATAGATATATCTACATCGGTATATAAACATTTTGGCGATAATAGACGCGACGACGTACAGTTAGCCAGCCAAACAGACCAGATAGTGATAGGAACGTATCTAAATGCCTATATTACAAATTGCAACACACCTACCACTGAAATAAGGATGTGTTGCGATAGGCAACGCAACATTGGCCGTTGCTGTCTACGATGGCATGCCTAGACTTCAACCACGTTATTTCTTCCAAGAAAATGAACATTCAAAATTTAAAGTGTTATTTTAAATGTCAAAGTTCTACGAAATTGTGACGTAAACTTAACACTTTCACTGTCTGTGAAATCTAATCCATCAAAATCTAAGAAACTTAGCATAGTCGGACGGAGATAATTTAGTTAGGTTCTCTACCAGTCAACTATGGGCTAAACAGAAAGATTCAGTTGGTGCAGGGTCATAATTAGACCCCGTTATCAGTGGTGAAAATTTATTGAAACGAGGGTTGCCAAAATTATATGTAGTCTGAAATCCTTAATTCGGCTGTTGTACCTACACACGTGTTCAGAATTGCATGGGCAGTTTATGAATGAATTCATTCATAAATTGCCCATGCAATTCTGAACGCTATAGTACATAACTTCGCCTTAGTAAAATATGTAAATCGTAATCTATGCAAAACACATTAGGTACAAATAATACAGATACAAATTACTTAGTTAATAATCGTAACAAAGAAAAATAATATCAGAGAAAAAACGGTATTTGCATAGAATTACATTTCTTTATAAAATTTTAAATTGTGTGTGAAACTGCAATTTCCACGCAATCTCACGTCACGAAAATGCTTACTTTAAATGTAGCAATTACTTACACCAAGCCCCAAAATTTGACAATACTTAAATCGTGCCCAAACCATAACTACGCAAGTATTTCACAAATTCATCACAAACTTAAAGAAATGTCACAACAGATTAGTTCGCACAAGACGCGTAACTAAACAAATTACAATAATATCCAAAGTAAAACCTATTGCGTTATGTTCGTGAGAAAATACTCGGGATTCACTCATAGACGAGCACGTAACAGTTTTAGTAACGTAGGTGATTGTTTGTCAAAGTGTAATGTACTTCCGGACGCGATCGAAATCTGTGTTGATGAGAAGTGAGCTTTGCATAACAAAACAAATCAAATCAACGTAAACATCAAACCCGTGCTTTTTGTTATATACCAAACACATTTTTTATCAAATGCTGGCCATATAGGTTTGAGCATATTTGCCTCTGACTGACTATGGAAATCTGACGGATTGCCCGAACGTATATGGCCGGAAAATGACTATCAGAATACTAACAATACACAATTAATTCTCAAATTACCAATAATTCTGGTCTAGGGTTTTGACAAAGCCTTTTTGATCATTCTCATATAAGAAATAGAAAATATATTTAATTTATACTATTTCGTAAGGGGAAATGACAAACATTGTAACTTTACACAGGCGGTCAGAGTAAAGGCCACAGACATATATATGCACATAATCTTTATTTTAGTTAGTTCTTATATAATAATCCTAAACAAAAACTTTTTATTACAGGTAAGCAGACGTCACAATGCTCACGCTTTATGCGTGAACCTACATAACTACAAAACCGATATTAGTAGGTATGTTTTTCTTCTTTGCACCATGGCTGGTTAAATATATAAATATAAGGTAAATTTATATTCCTATTAGCATTTGTTCCGTGATCCAATATAGGCTCGTGTAAATTAGATGTTTTTAAGTTCAAATTCGAAAGATTATTTATTAAAGTCAACGAGCACTTCCGAATCGTCATTTACAAACATCATCTCAGTCAAACAGAGCTAGGTTCTATTCATATATATAGCAGGATCCTATTTAGTTATAAAGTTCAGTCTAAGGTTTTAACTAATTCAAAGTGGGTGAGCGGTAGCCTGTCTACGTCTACTGTATTTACATTAGTTCATAACGTTGCTCGAAATATACCTTATTCGTAATGATGTGGCACAAAAACGGTGATCAAATTTTACGCGTATTACTACATTGGTATCGTTAACCTACTAAACATATTTGTGACAAGACGGAATATAAATCTTTACTTTCCATGAGAATTTAAAAGATAGCTACAAAGTATAAAAAGCCACGTAATTCCAATACCTAGCCAATAACTAGCTAAGTCCATAGATATAAAATTATTTATCTTAAATGACCAAGCCAGGGGAGTAGCTAGGGGGACGCCCGGAGTCATTTCGGCGCCCACCTGGCCGGCGCCCGGGGCACGTGCTCTCTCTACCCGGAGCTACGCTTCTGGACCAAGCCACGTGGTATTGTAACGGCCTCCTAGCCTAGTTGGTAGTGACCCTGCCTACGAAGCAGGAGGTCCCGGGTTCGAATCCTGGTCAGGGCATTTATTTGTGTGTTTATCACGAATATTTGTTCCTGAGTTATGGATGTTTTCTATGTATTTAAGTATTTATATGTATATCTGTCTATTATATATATCGTCGCCTAGTACCCACAACACAAGCCTTATTGAGCTTACCGTGGGACTAGGTTGATTTGTGTAAGATTGTCCCATAATATTTATTTATTTATTTATTGTTTGTTTACATTCTTTAGATGTTAAAGGCCCATACGGAATAAACTACAGACCCATACAATTAATAAGTGGTATGTCATCAGCACAATATAAAGTATTTATTTTATTACTATTCTGTTAATTTGATGTTATCACAGATTAGCCGGTGGCCTTAGAATAATTTGGTTAAAAATCTTAATTTACGAGTGCTGTAAAAAACTAGTTCAATGTTGCGGCCTTCGTTGTGAATTTTAATGGAAATTCAGTCAATTAATAAGTTTCCAAAATATTATGTATTGTATACTCGTAGTTTGACCAGGGTATGTTCTTATTCGTGCATAGGCAGAGATATTTATTCTGTTTTTTTCTAACACTTGTAGTGCCACTTAGATTAGAATAAAAGGGAGGGATAATATATTTAGTTTTATTTCACTACTGCGCCAATTGTGCCATTTGGTTTGTTAGACAAACTATAAAAACCACGGCTTATGAAAGCTGTAAGATTTTTTCTTTATATAATGTATTTGCATCTAGGTTCATTAATATTTTTGTTTAACATAATTATACCGTTTCAGTTCACGGACAGATGGACGGACGGACTCGACGGACGAATATTGATGTATGCAGTAGACAAAATATGCGTTGGTTGCACTTTTAGTTAAATAAATAAGTATAATATTACATATTTTTATTGCCTCCTTTACTTTTTAAGATTGTGATTTAAACTTTTATAGTAATTAGGTAGGTATGTGCTATATTTATAAGAAGACTATAACATGAAGAACTAGTTAATTTGCAATGTTACCTACTGGAGCCATTATAAATATGAACGCGAACAACTTTTATCAGGAAGCGGAACCACATTCTACCAGCAAGTAAGGTATAGATGGTATACTCGTGTGGTATGTGCGCTATGTATAGTGGTGTAATTGTAAACGCGACAGAGTGCAAGTTATACACTAGCCTGCAAGCTCTATCGGTAGAAAACAAAAAATTGTGTGGGTAAGGGCTGACCACCCGAAGAAAATTTGAAATTCGCTCGGGCTATCTTTTTGTCTACCACCCAAGGAATTATATGCCCTACCGGCTATTAATTCCGCTAAGGGGATAATCCCGGTACTGGGTTTGTTTGGCGAGAACCGGGAACTCCCGGTTCCCGTAGGTGCTTTATTTGTATAGAAAACCAGTACAGAAAGCATGTCCTCTTCCACTGCTGCTTATTACAGCGTAAATTTTTGCATACGCATTACGCAAACGCAATCCTGTTACGGATGTATCTGGAAATCACTAGTGGGTCTCGTTCGGTTCACGGTTTTTCACTTGCTCGGTAAGCAAGAATAATACACATCAGTAACTTGTTCCCGTATGACCATAACGCAACCAACGTGTTATGTCAACTGACCGCTATTACGGCAATTAGAGAAAGTGCACGTGTCTTTACCAAATGCGTTTGTTCCCGCTTGCCTTCCTAAGGTTTGTCTCAGTTGAGAGGTCAAAGGAAAACTTTCACCCGTAGGGATTGGCTTATGTAAGTTCATGGCGATATGCGGCTGCCGCGTTTGGCTTGCATTCAGCGACAGGCAATCGATAACAAACTTGATCAGGACGGATTTCATCGTCTATGAAAGTCATATGTCACGTTCGCGCTTTAATATTTATTTGAACGTTACAGCCACGGTGTTAGACGATATTAGATTAGCTGATGGTCAGTGTCGGGCTTACCATACGTAATATTTAGCTGTAGGGAAGAACGAGAAGCCTTATTTATCATCCTATTGAAATAGGTGGAACGTGTTTTAAAAATCTCCTTTAATAGTAGAGTAGGTACTTTAGTCTACAACACGATGCAATTTTTCGGGGCGCGCGCTTGATAAGGTGAAAAAAGTTTGAATGCTTGTTTATTGATCACTATTACTGTCCGGACATAGTGAGTGAGGCGCCATTAGTGTCAATAATACAAATTTAAGAGCTCTTGATGACTTTAATAATTTAACTAAATGACCATGACTTGACAGTCAAACGTTTAAATAATTCGGAAGCTTGACCCAATGTGTCTGCACCGTTATAAAACTGGACAAATAATAACAACAATTTGTCATTCGAATAAAGTTCACCAGGCCAATTTTAAGAGTCAACGAACGCGTTCGCATCGATGACTGACTCATTGTTTGGTCAAGTAATATTGCATGTATTTGCCTAACCGCTAGGTCCGAGTTGATCTATCTGTGCCATTGTGGTCCAAGGTAAGAAATAATTAGGTTGTTGCGAATTTGGTGTAAAAACTATGTAATTGGTGTTTGGTAACCCATAGTGAGGCCATTGCCTAGACCGTTGTGGCCTAGTGATTGAAATATTAATTAGGTATGGAGAGATTTAGATCGAGTTTTTAATTTTTTTAAGTTTTCTCTGGAATAAGACACAAAATTCAATACTTGGCAGCATAATGAAGTGGCATGTTATCATCGTCATCGATTACTGAATTAGAAAAAACTGGTACCTGATCACCGATTAAAACAGTGTACAGAATACTCGTATATTGATATTTAACATTCCCAAATCTATTTTTACAAGAGCAAATACCTAACTAAAATGTCACACTTAGTAGTTTTTGCTATAATCAGCTAAATTTATCGTATGACTTTTATCACAGCAAGTTGTATAAATAAACTAAACCTCATAAATCAAACTACGATGTTACCTCAATAGAATATACTAAAACTTGTCAATATAATCAAATCACGTCTTTTGCAACGGATCTCCAACTTACATAATATTAAACACATTCTCGCGTTTGCCCCATGTCCCAATAACCTACGAAGTAAATTCCGTAATGTCACCAAACTATAATTATATCGGTAAAAATTATTTTTTTGGTGCTTTAAACTGGTACTGGTACCGCCTTGTTGACAAGCTAGTCGGTTGTTAACAGTTCAATTATTATCGCCACATAAATTCATATGTGCCTACGGCGTTGATCGAACTCGTGAATATTGATAGGCAGATTATTATGTCATTGTGGTAAAGATCTGGTTGCATCATAAATCTAACGGCTCACTGAATGTTATTGATGTTTTTAACAACAGTTTGCGGTAATTAATAGATGGGGAGCAATAAAGCATTTTATTGTTTCCGTTTATGTACCAAAATTAGCTTACATTCAATTGTATATTGCCGAATATTATTATCTCTTTATTTACTTCAATTCTTAGGCTAGGTTATTTATAATATGATTATAAAAGTAAAATACAAAAACACATACAAAAACAATACAAAATACATATAAACATATTATAAAAAACCTAACCTAGAGTGCCGCCGGCAACGGGGCAGGGCCCAGGCTGCCGGTGGTTAGGGCCGCAGCGAAAGAAACCGCCGGACTATACGCGCCGTGTCCAGGATTACCGCCTTCTGAATCTGACCCTTGATCCAACCACAACTTCGTAGCGAGAGCCTCTCGAGATGTTGGTCGAGACTCCCGAATATTATATTATTAGGAAATAAGTATTCCATGTCTGTAATGAATACTACAATAATCACCTATATCTTAAAAAAACCATAATAACCCTACCTAACCATAATAATCCTTAGGGGCCATAATACATATTAAAAAAGGTACACACGCCTTCAACGCGTCTAAGCTACGACTAATAATATAGTTCATTCTAATGAAATTCTTCCGCGGCTACTTCCTTCTTGGACCACAAATACCACAATCAAATAATCAATGCCGCTGTTACTTCAATACCGGTACATTGCGGTAAAGAAATATGCCAGCAAATTATTCACGCACACAAAATAACTGTTAACGAATACTCTATCATAACGACAAAATGATATTGCTATAAATGCCTATACAAAGACAAGTACATCTTAAATTGATTTTGACGGCGAGTACTTCTACTTGACACAGTTAAAGCTAAGATGAACGAGATACTTCATTCACAGTGTCATGATTTATAAATGATAGTGTATTATACGGTACTTAACCTACATTAAGGAGATGTCTTCAAAATAATTATGTAATTGGTTTTCGGTCGGTACAATCATACTCACGCGCCAAATACATTAGGAACATGAAATACTGTCAAAGTGAAAGCTATGGACAACGGCCGTAATGTAAACAAATTTAATGTGACGTATTTTTTGTTTTACCTGGCAAGTTAGAACTTACTAACAAGTTTTATGACATAATAGTTGCAAAATTCATAAATAAACCTGCAAGAGCAAAATACGAGTAACACATCATTATATATAATTTATTTGTCTACTCACAACCTACGCAGCACCACAGGGCGTACAGCGTCCTAAATATGTAGGCACAGCGTCTTTAGCTTAAAAACGTCACATATGTAGTCATTAAGTCATTGACCACGTTCACATACTGTATCCGCACGCGAGCATTGTCTCTGCGGTCAAGGACGCGCATGGCATATGAGTCCGTGAGTCCATCTGATAATGTTTACTTTGCTACATTAAAACTGTTGGCAATCCAGTGATCGTGACGTATCTAGAAAGGAGAATCACCGGAATAGATTGTGTAAATTTTTATCGTGTATAGTATAATATGACTGAGAGAACATACATCTCATCATCATCATTCTCTCAGTCATCATCTTAACCCTGTGAAAACGAGTGCTGTAAAGGGCTCGAAACGTAGGATCATGGTGTTAATAAACGCGATTAATCCGTTCTACAGTGTTTAATTTCAATGCATACTTTTTTAATTTGTACATCTGCATATCAATAGCCCTTTATAATGCTTTAAAAAACCGCATATAAAGACCCCCATAATAATAAAGCTTTTTGTTACATGTTACAATAAATTTCTTATATATGAAAATGTTATTATAGCTAAATACTATTATTGACTTCGATAATTTTTTTATTTTATTTCGTATATGGCTGACACACAAGAAAATTTGGTTTGTCGTTTATTCTAATATCAGTCGAGATGACGTTTAGTTCGAAACGAAGTGTCAATTGTAAACAATGTCGCACGCAATCCGCACGTTATTTGATATCGAACGACATGGAAATACCTCTATTTTGTTTCTGAATTAAAAAAATACAAATGTCATAAATTGAATTTTAGAAAAGTTTTCATTCATGCAAGTCGTAATGGGGCGTTTAAAATATGCGGTTTGAACGCATCATAGAAAGCTCATGACATGTGTGCTTATATACACAGCATTGTATGTAATTGGAAATAAATAGGCATTAAAATACTGGCGACTTGTTTCATAAACCCGTACTCGAATTTTAATGCGTTTCATTATATTATACACATAAACTACTAAAGGCGTACAAAAGCCTTATATAAAACATGACTATTAAAATGTTATTACCATAACGAAACTAACTGTTTATAGCTTTACACATATATTACGCTAATAAATAATATGTCTTTTCACACGCATGATTTACCTATATTACATGGTTATAAATCACAGGATTACTGTTTCAAGAGACTTAAGTATTAGGAATGTTGAAGCCTACTTGATTCCCACAGTAAAATGCAGTCTATTTAACCAAACAATATAAATCAGAAAGATAAGAATTTGAAATCATTTTGTCCACGATTCCCATAGCGAGAAACACAGTGCATTGTCTTTTTTGGTCATTAGCATAGTGCTGTGTCCAGATATAGCGAGTGCGCTTCGAGTGCGTACAGTCAACCAATTGGAACCACAGGCCACTCCAAAACCATGTCAAAATGACAAGCAGTAAGAGATTTCTTACAATGTGCAACGTCACTTGTATAGCGTCGCTAATGTCACTATGGCAAATGAAGATAGATATAGACAGGTAGAAGCGAGAGATGGCACCGCCATACTGTACAATTGTAAAGCATGAATTAAATCATTTATTATTTATAATAAATGTTTTGATTCATGTTTTTTAAGTAGGGTAGTTTTATATATAAATTATAAATTGAAAGAGATCATATACTACAGAAAAAGTGACCATGGTCCCCGGTGAGCAGGGCTGGGTTCGAACCAGCGACCTCCTTCCTGCTTTAATAAAATATTTGCTAGGTACCTCTTTAGTCGCATCTCATGCGCATGCATCCGCGGCGAATTTGCTGGTTTTGGACGGACCTTACGAGATAGGACGGCACGTAACAATTTATTTACCATGAGGTAAAAGCCTCAAGGATTGTATACGCTTAGTGGATGCTATGGGAGGCGCTTAAATGCCAGTGCCACAATGTTTAAAAGTATTTAGTCTGAAAATGTTAAGTGCGTAATATCTGGACAGTGGACAATATAATACATAAAACAGTCGGCATTATAATGAGACTGACGGACAACTCAGCCTATACTTTTTATAGTAGAACTATAACATTTTAGTAAATACATACATTTTTCAAATACCTATTTTGGAGCTTCACTAAAAAGGATTATTTTATGATTCAAGCCTTGCAGGGGTGAGAAGAGGGTAAGTATTAAATGTTTACCATGAGTTGTTTTTTGTTTTTCCATAAGTCGATAGCGACAGCGCGGTTCGAAGGTATTTGCTACTCGCTCCGACACTTAAGAACAAGCAAGATGGAAATACTTTGGAATTGCGCAGTCGCTAGCGATTGATTACTACAGCAACTCATGGTACCGGTATTAAGGACTTCCGAGCCGATGAAAAATCTGGCAATGACTATTTATATAATTATTGTCATATTTTCTATATTAGTTTTATAGTCATTTTGTCGCTTGATTGATACAAGCGCGGAATTTCATCCAAATAATAACATAGGTACTTAATTACTTTCCGCCCTTGCATCAAAATATACTACCTATGTATTAACTGAATACGCGTCGACGTCTCATTCCAACACACTTCAAAACAAAATCACAGTCAGTAATTAAAACAATTAATGGTTTTCAATAGTAATTAGAAAACATTCGGTAATAAGTCCAAGGTCCTCATAGAGTCGCGTGACGCGCACGCGATTCCGCAACACCGTTTTATTTTGTCGCAGAAAAAGTACGCAACAAATTGATATTCTAAGTTTTAAAACTGCAACCCGATTTGTTATTGAAATGGCACGAAGACCACCGACAAGTGTTAGAGACACGGTCTGCGAGTCGTATTTGTAAGATCGATGATCAATTAATTATACCTACGTGCCTGTTTTTAGAAAAAAAACTGCTTTATCGCTTGTTGATAAAGTTCATTTGTAAACGAATCTCTGTGGCATTAGCGCCTTACCGGCAACCGACAAGTGGTACATTTTACTAAAAACAATCACATATTGTGATTAGCCGTACACATACGGTGGCGGATGCCTGGTGAGCATACCCACTATGTAGACCCGATGGATTGCTCGAACGTACCTATATGGCCGGCTATTCATATTGAACCGATTTATTTAGTCATCGCGATTAGTTTATACTAGACTAGGTTAGACTTGATTGGCTTTAACGCATTAAGAATTAGGACTGTTGAATGTGTATGGTGTTTTTATTTTATCCTGTGACACCAAATGCTGTCAAGAACTTGAAACATCAAGGTGCAGTTAATATATGCGATTTAATCCGTTTTAAAGTGATTTATTTCAACGGTTTGAGATTTTCATAGTTCGAATAGGTTCTTAGATTTCACGATTCAGTAAATTCCAGCAGTTTAAATATTTGAGTAATAGTAACATGTCATTTTTAATTGACTACTGTGGAGTCGATAAGGAACGGGAAGTATTTATTTCGAGAAATTACCTATACTTACACATAGTTGCTATATGACTAGTAATTTTAAATTGCCTACTAAGCATATTTTATGAGCTAAAGAACGCATAATTGCACGTTTTTATATAGTTCTTGCTCGTAATTACCTAACTCAAAGGTAGAGCAGCATTAACCACGAACATCGAAAATTGGCGTTTACGGAAAATATCACTAATAAACAAGTGCGACAGAGGGAGATACAAATTTTCGATCATTCGATTTTCGTGGTACCTACTAGGACAAAGGTAGCGTCCAAAGGTGTTACATCTATACTTTTACTGGGCCTATACCACGAAAATCGATCGATTGCGGATTCGTATCTCCATCTCTGTCACACTTACATATTGGAGTGACAAAGAGGTTTTCCCATCAATGCCAATTTATGATGTTCGTGGTAGGCATGCTGTACATTGCCTCTCTAAAAGGTATACGTTTATTCATTGCGCAAAAAGAGAAGTGCAAAAATCATCTAAAAGTTATGTCAAAATGTGCCTTAATCTTCTGCTCACCTATGAAGGGGTCCTGGATGGATGTCGGACGTCCTAAAAAAATCATTAAGCAGGTATTAAGTCTCGGTATTGTAAGTTCTCAAATCAGAAACATGACGAACATAAGGGCTCGTCACAATTACTTATATTGCCATCCCGTTAAAATTAACGCAGCCTAACGAGAGTTAACATTTAAGTCAGAAGTTAAGTTAATATCGTAGTTTTTGAAAGCATGGCGCCGCCAATAGTCTTTATTGACATTATTCAGATAGTTCAAGGTGCCCAGCACAATGAGCCCATAAATCGGCGAGCCACCGGACATGAACACGGGAACACGTGTGAGCGCATTAATTGAAGACAGCCGCCATTTAATTTGTAGACAGCATCGGGCCAAATAACAGTGTACATCGATTTATTTATAAAGAATAATCTTTATTGCACAAAAGCAAAATACATTCGTACAAAAGGCAGACTTAATGCGATGAGGCATTCTACCAGTCAACCTTCGGGCAAAGCAGTTAATTATTCATGTTCATCGTGTACAACTTCGATCAAAAATTATGAGCGGGTAAGCACAACTGACGACGCGACAGATTATTGTCAGAGTGTCTTAGTTACAGTGTGACAGATAAAGTAGAATTTACAGAGGGCGCCACTGAGCTTTAGCAGGCAACATTTTATATTGTGCATCTCATTCTGTCACATAAAAGCGAGCAACGCCAAGCGCGCCATGAACAACTTCGTTCGTTCGTTCGTTCGTCTATTTGCCTCTTTATGGGGAATATGTGAGAGCAATAGAGACGGAAATAGACGAACGAACAAACGAAGTACCGTCAACTGCTGCAACTTTGCACGGAAATTCATGTTTTTTTTTAATAACTCCTAAAGTATACGTTATCTGTGCTCTTGCTTGCATTGTTAAGTTAATCTAGATCTAAAGACACATATATTAAGGTTCCAAGTACGCCAAATACTCATAGTTTTGCCTATGGAGCCTTTCAAAGTTGCAGTCAAAGTTGTAGCCAAAAGCTGCAACATTGCCTAGTGGATTATCTATGGTAATATATGGAGTATTTAAAAATGGAAAGCGTTTTTAAAGTGATAGCAGTAATATCAAAGCCCAGGTGTCAGTTGAAAATACTAAATAACTACTTAAGTCTTTTTTTTACGACATAGGCAAAGTTGTGACATGTTCTGCAGCATTTCCATACATCGCTTCAAGCGTGCCAAACAAAATAGACAAAAGTATTTTGACGACTTTATAGAAAATTGCATAATTTTAAATCTTGTGTATGGAAACAACTGCAAATAGCAGATAGGTATGGAAGTGGATATTAATAAAACTGTTTCTTTTTTATACATGGATATTTTTAATGTTTTAAATTTAATTAACATATTAACGATAAATAGGAATAACAAAACATAAAAAATAGATAACGGTTTGGTAGAAAAGTAAGTTTTTTCAAAACAGGCAAACTTGTAGCCGGTTGGCAAAGTTGCAGCAGTTGACGGTAGCTCGTGGTAGGCCTTGAGTAAGTTTACTGTTTGACAGATGTTTGTTTACGAAAATAATGACACCAGTGTGGTTTGCGTTTAATTCCGCTTTATTTAATTGCTACCTTTTTCTGTCGCACTGTATGTTTGATCGACAAGTCGACATGAACTGGAATAATTCACAGGAAGCTGACCAATGTTGATACTCACCTAAGCTCCCAAAATTTTGGAAATTTAGTTTTAGTAGCATATTCTATACCACTGCTTTTACCTACACTTGTTTAAAACAAATTTGACGTGATTTTTATTATTCATTATGATGAATTTATCGATGTGAATAAAAAGGTGGTGGTGTATAATATGTTAGCAGGTGCAAAAGTAAAGTACTACCATTTTATAAATCTATGCTTCTTCATTGAATGCCATACATCCTTTTATGTACAATTTAACTAGGTAATAACCCAGATTCACTCTGCGTATATTGGCATTGCTTGTAATTAGCTAAGCATAATCTGCTGGTTAGACATTCTACTGGGCGGGTAATTACACTTGTTAAATCATATCGTTGATGATATGATGATCTTTACATAGTACTGAGCCAATTCAGTATAAGTGGCAGTTAGTTATAGCCGTAACATAATTATACTCGTACATATAGGTACTTAGGACTGTCGTTATCTTTAAAGTTTAAACCCCTTTAATTGCTAAAAGTGGCAATAAAACTATAGCCGTTTCATGTGCCATGCTTATCCCATCCCCTTAGTAGATTAGTATTGTATAACTACGAGTATATGACTAACGTAACTATCTTACTAAAATATACATATAAATAAAATATAAATATACATATATGTATATCGTCAGGTGACAAGCAAAACTCACTTATTACAATAAAATAATTGAACATAACCGGCCAAGTGCGAGTCGGACTCGTCCACCGAGGATTCCGCACAAAAGATGCTGAGCAATTTATGACCTTAAGTACTTAAAAATACTTGTGGCACGGAACTCTCAGTGTGCGGCAATTATACGGTTTTCGGATTTTTTTCCTGTACTTGTGCTACAAGCTCTTGCTTTTTGTCAAATTTCGTGATTCTAGGTCAACGGGAAGTACCCTATACATTTTGATTCCCATTGCAAATGTATGGGAAATGCTACCGTAATACCTAATACCGTTTAAATCTGTTCAGTTTCATTAGCATATATTAAGATTTTTACAGACCTAATTTCTTAATTAGCGTTTATCGACATTACGTGAATTACGTCTTGAGTATTAATAATTACGTAACTTTATGATTAGATTATTAGATTAACCATAAGCTGCATTGGCCGCTTCCTTGGCCTGTTTTCACTGAACTATGGCGGTTCGTCAGGTCGTCGGTTCGCTTCTCGCATTAAAATATAATTTTTATCATGGCCGTTGATAATTATAGCATAACCTGCATAGTTTTGAATAAAATAATACATTAGTAGGCATATTAACAAACCATAGCAAACTAAAAAGTTGTTAATACAAAATTTGTCGGGTTTTTCCTATGGCTAAGTACTTAGGTCGTCAATAAGTTAGGGTTTATTATATTTTCCTTGGTTAGCGTTTCGGTTGAAGATTTGCACTTTTCATAGAAATCACACATAGCAGCTGAAACAATGCACGATGCCTATTAAGAACCTCTCATAAGTATACTCAAGGCCTCAGTAACCAGCGTCCAGTTTCACGATCGACAAAGCGTACGTCAAGCGTGGCTCTCAACTGCCAAGGGATTTCGTGTAACAAGACGAGACCTTCAAGCAACGCAGGGAGGAAAGTAGGTATGCGTACCGTTTCCCCTCTTCCAAAGTACAAGCCCAATTGGGCATCTCTATTGTGGTCTGTATTGTAAAGTAAGTCCGTACACAAAAATAGATCGAAGTGTGCAAGATTGTGTTATGTGTTAGTGTTGCATTACAGATTGTTTTTGTATGTAATGTGTGATAGGAGTGTCTGTATGCACGTTGCCCCCTGCAAAAAGTAACAGAATAATTTCTACGTTAATATTTCGCTTTGCCGACTCCCTTCCAACGTGTTCGAAGCCAGAGTTGCTTGAAGACGAGACTGCTCGCATTCGTTTTGCATTTGTTTAACATAGACGCAGTGCTGGACGCACTGTCCCGCACGGGCGTTTACTCAGTTTACTTACTGGTCCTTATTCGCTTATAAGTAAGTCCTTGTTCCATTTACTTGGGGTCTACGCAGCATCTTTTTTTGTCTCATACGTTTATATCGCGTCACCTCATTCACATTCTTTCTTTTCATATCATCCCTCACGCAGTCCATCCATCTTTTCCTTGGCTTACCTTTCCTTTTGGTTCCCTCAACAGTAATTCCTAGTACCTTCCTCGACCTTAATCCCTCCGAATCACACATACAGTCTTAGTACCTGTACTTACCTATCACGTACCAATTATACGCTAGCCCCGCCCAAATATTTCCTAATTAGTTAAATTAGTTAATCTTCCACCTAATGTACCTAATCAAAGTAATAAACTAACATTTTCCTCACAAACGTATGTGGCAATTAGAACAATCCTAAAAACAAAGGTCTCTATGCGCGTGAGTGGTTCGGGTCGCGGCATTCAAGCCTGACCTGACTTCGTGCTATCATACATTTTCTCCATCATGACCCCTTCCAGTCATTTAAAGACATTTGAATGGAGATATAATTTTACCTGTCAAGAGGTCAGAAGATGAATAGAAAAAGTGTTGTCGATGAAGGTAATTGAACATTATTATATTCGTTAACACGCGTTGTATGCAAGTTATTGTACTAGACAACCAGAAGTAAAAAAAAACACAATAGGGTATTTGACTGAAGTGTAACGAGCTTAGTTTTTCGAAATGTTAAAAAGATTAGCCATTTTGGAGTTTATAATACAGACATGTGATATCCAGGTCCAGACCAAGTGCCTAGGTAATATTGTATTATAATCATTGCTAATCCCACTCCTGGGCAAAGGTCATTCCCCTCTTCTTCCATTCGTTTAGGTCTTGACCAACATCCAGCCAATCTCTTATAAAGGAGTTTAAGTTATCCCGCCTCCCCGGGTCTGCCAGGTCTGCGGTTAGAGTTGTGGGGCATAGTACGTAATACGTAATCTACTCTTTAAAATGTATTAAGTAGAAATTGGTGGTCGAATATAATTGCGGTCTACTTTTTTGCAATATTTTAAAAGTATATTAGGGAGGCTACTTTATTTTAAGTAAGTACGATGTAAAAGAATTAATTTTTTCTCCACTCAAGTCAGTTAATTTCCTTTGGTTTTTGGTTGTAGAAGTAAGTAAGAGTGGCTGTTATGCCCTTTACGACAGTAAATATTCCGCTTACATTTTTTAATAACGTAAATTACCTAACTACAACCAACGGTTTGACACAACTGGCCCTTCAAACAATTATTCATTGCTATTGTTTGTAATTAAAGGCGATGTCAAAATGTATACAATGTCTTACATCACACTACTCAAAAGTACGCAAGGTAGTGTAAAACTTCATCAAACATTAAGTTAAGCAAGCAAATGTAGCGACAACGAAATCGGGGTACCTACACTCGAGGTCCAAAATAAGTATTTATTTTTCTCCTTATTACAACCGAGTAAGATGCAATGCTGTTAACATATTTTTGACGCAGAAGTTACCTAAGTACATGAAAGTCACGATGCCAAACCTTGGCGCTTCGCTCGAGTTGCGACAAACGCACTTAATTCTTGTAAAAGCCCCATTGTTATCATATTATCATAATATTTCAATCATTGTTCACGCCTTTTAGGGTTTCGTACTCAGAAGGTTTCAAATGCTCCTTTTAGCAAACTGTTTATTTTTTGTTTAAACGATTTTTTATGTAGAGAAGTCAGTACTTTTAATTTTCTTGAAATTTGAATATTTTGCCCCTGGCTCCTAAAAGATACAAATTTGAAAGTTTGCCGAAGTATTCGTCCGTCTTACAACAAACGTATTTGTGGACTACATGTACACTACGAAATAAATAAAATCATAAATATTAATGAATGAAAAGCTTGACGATGAACAAAAAAAAACTTTTATTTGTTGATACAGAACCATCATAGTTCAAGTACGTTACGTACATGACCGACCTCTTATAATAATTTCAACGCATTTTGTTCTCATATAATTTGTTAACTTAAACTTGATTTTATCGATGTTTTATCAATTATAGAGCACGCCTTCCGGCCCTGTCCTCGTGATGATGAATCAGTTGGATTACTTGTCATTACGTTATGTAAGGCCTATATTTATGATTTGCTATCTGATGTAGTTTCATTTGATAAATTACCGTGGTTCTAATTTTTAACGTTGCCTTGAATCAAACCCACGTAGGTTTTTACTAGATAAATGTGTCCTTTATTTATATAAGTATAGCTAATTAAGTCGAAATCTAAGCTAGGGAGCGTATTAAATATCATTTGTAAATAAATACCTTACCAGGGTGGGTAGCCAAGATGCCAATCGCTAACGCTCAGTCACGAACGAAACGCAACTGTCTTTGTCGCACTAATAAGGAAGAGTACTAGAGAGAGAAAACTACGCTACACTACTGAGCTATAGCGAAATGTGCATGCTCTTAGAGCATTGCTTTAAATTCCCATATGGATAGGATGATGGGTGTTTTAAGGATAGGGTGATGGCATGAGGTAGCTGATACTGCCCATGAGATTATTTTTAATGTTTTACCCGCCCTTGTATGTATTCACAAGTAAAAAGGCTTGCTCAGAAAATTGAGGAATGGCGATTAATCTACCGACAAGAGCGTAGCTCTTAAATAATGATGATGACCGTCCATTGGGGTGTGGGAAGAAGAGAGATTTACCCATATTTTAGAGCCAACCTGGGCCTATACCACAAAAATCGAACGATTGCGGATTTGTATCTCCATCTCTGTCACACTTGCATATTGGAGTGACAAAGAGGTTTTCGCGTCAATACCAATTTTCAATGTTCGTGATTCGTGATAGGCATGCTTATATTTTTTTTTTGGAATTTTATGGCCTGGAGCATGCTTATATTGAAGCAGGTGTGTTGCCAATGCCATTAAACTCACAATCTAACAACTTGTGGTACGAGTATTGTTGCTATCGCGGCTTGTTCAAAAATTATGTAATACATTAAGGACGGGTCGGGAAAACATCACGAATGATCAAAATAGACCAAAAAAGGATCAAAATAGACCAAAAAAGGACCAAAATTGATCACCATGGGGGAGGGGCGGGTCAAAAATCGGCCAAGTATGATCATGATCACATGATTTTTGAACGAGCCCTAATAGTAAAACTAATGCGAATAAAGTGAACATATAGTTGCATGTGTCAAATTGCTGCTATTGAATGTTAAGCTGCCGTCTGGCGAGGTATTAATTAATAACAGTTTGTACATACCTTACCGATATTCTTCATTGTTTTCGAACAAAGATAAATCTTTGTAATTAATCTAAACTAAACGAAACTTTCATAGCCTTCAACCAATTTTCGTAACTAGATCTAGGCATAATCTTTAACATCGGAACCACTTATCAGCGAACTCGCGTGTCAATCCATCAAAGCATGAAGCATGTCGAAAATAACCTACTGTTTCGAAAAACTGACAACCTTGAAGCATTGTTTCTTAAGCGTGTTAACAATAGTTCAGTGCTTCAAAATTTACATGGCACCTACATGGGTTTATGTATTTATATTTTATTTAACTGATCAGCCCGTATCCTACTTAGTATAAGTCTCTTCTTTTTATTACGTCCATCTTCTCGGTCCTGCCAAGATTCATCCACTGTTCACCTGCCGATCGGCAGATATCTCAGAAGGCCTAGTATAAAAGTTGTACGACACCCACTTCTCGATCGCGTTAGCGTATCGAGAGTTCAAATTATGTTTGCCGTTTATTTAAATCATCCGGTAACTTTCATATTTTGACCCCTCGATACGCTAACGCGGTCGAGAAGTTAATGTCGTACAATTTTTATACTAGGCCTTCTGACCATCTATTCGATGACGTCCACGCTAACCTTTTAGCCACAACTCGGTATACCGTGTCTTATTCATCTCTCTAAGTAAGTTCATTTAGGGCCAATTTAGTTTAAGAAATTGATTGAAATTAAACACTTTAGAACGGATTAATCGCGTTTATTAACACCATGACCCTACGTTTCGAGCCCTTTACAGCACTCGTTTGTCGATGTCTCCATCTTAATAAACGCGATCACTCCGTTCTAGAGTGTTTAATTTCAATGAACAACAATCGCGGAACCAGAAGACAATGTTATGAAATTGATTTATTTACAATGGTGTACAAAGCCGTTAATCCTAAAATAGTTACTTCCTGAAATTCCTGGACGCCTAAGCTGGTGTGAAATTCAGCCGACAAGCTTTGCAGCTCAGCATTGCTTGAAAAAAGTGTAGCAACTATATGTTTATTTATACTCATTAATAGAAATTTTTACTTTTTACAGTGTTCTTGTAATTACAGGATCTTGCTGTTAATAATAGAATTAAGTAATATATTATATTCAATACAAAAAATCTGTTTATGGAAACTAGACTTTTTCTCCGTGTAGTCCTTATTTAAAACTTAATAGAGATTAAATAATATGACAAAGGCGTAAGTGCCTGCTTACATATTTCATGGCTACAATTGTATAGATTGCGGGAAATGGTTCAGTTCAGACTAGATGCGGTCGCCTTGACATGATGATACTCAAATGACGTTTGAGGTCGATGGATTAACTGAACCAACTGTTTACCGTAAAGGGAATGACTTTATGGTGTCGATTTTTTGTAACTTCTGAAGGCCTAGTATAATTTTTTCATTGGTGTATTTGACGTATACTTCTCGATCGCGTTAGCGTATCGTGAGTTCAAATTATGTTTGCCGTTAATATAAATCATCTGGCTACTTTCACATTTTGACCTCTCGATACGCTAACGCGGTCGAGAAGTAAATGTCAAATATGACAAGTAAAAATGTATATCCAGCCTTCTATCTTTCTGTCTTAAACATTTGAGTTAAGACTTTGTAGACCAAACTATAACTATCCCTTTACAAGGAACTCCCGACTCAACTAACATGACAGGGACATAACAAAATATTTTAGTGATGTTATACGCATTTTAACAATTAAGTGTTACTGCGGCACATGTCACGTATAACAACCGTATGTTACGTTTGACAACACTTAAATTACATCCACAAATGCATACCTTGCCTACTACCACGGAAATCGAACGATCGAAAATGTGTATCTTCCTCTCTGTCATACCATGTCTGTCTGTCTGTCTTTTATAAATATCGTCGCCTAGTACCCATAACACAAGCCTTATTGAGCTTACCATGGGACTAGGTCGATTTGTGTAAGATCATCATCATCATCATCATCATTTCAGCCGAAAGACGTCCACTGCTGGACATAGGCCTCCCCCAAGGATTTCCACAATGACCGGTCCTGTGCCACCCGCATCCAGCGGACTCCTGCGACCTTCACCAGGTCATCAGTCCACCTTGCGGGGGGCCTACCCACGCTGCGCCTTCCGGTACGCGGTCGCCACTCGAGAACCTTGTCTTGTGTCTTGTCTTGTGTCTGTGTTGTTGCCATGTCTATAAGCTGTTTTCAAGATTCATTACGAATCGTCTCGCACGCAGGCTCGATGACTTCCAGCCTCCCGAACAAGCCGGTTTCCGAAGAGGCTTTAGTACCGTAGACCACATTCATACGCTTCGTTAGGTTATACAGAAGACCGAGGAGTATAATCTGCCCCTCTGTTTAGCGTTTGTGGACTACGAGAAAGCCTTTGATTCGATCGAAACCTGGGCGGTACTACAATCTCTCCAACGGTGCCAAGTAGACTACCGCTATATCGAAGTGTTGAAGTGTTTGTACGAGAGCGCCACTATGTCAGTCCGACTCCAAGACCAGAACTCGAAGCCTATTCCGCTGCAGCGGGGAGTCAGGCAGGGAGATGTCATCTCTCCTAAGCTGTTTACCGCTGCACTGGAGGACGTTTTCAAGACTCTGGACTGGAGAAGGCTAGGCATCAATGTAAACGGCGAGTACCTCACTCACCTTCGATTTGCTGACGATATAGTAGTCTTGGCTGAGACCATGGAGGATTTAAGTACGATGCTTGTTAGCCTCAGTAGAGCCTCCGGGCGAGTTGGTCTTAAGATGAACATGGATAAGACGAAAATCATGTCGAATATCCATGTAGCACCAACTCCAGTGACAATCGGAGACTTTACACTCGAAGTTGTAGACGATTATATATACCTTGGACAAACTGTCCAGTTAGGTAGGTCCAATTTCGAGAAAGAGGTTAATCGTCGAATCCGACTCGGTTGGGCAGCGTTCGGGAAGCTGCGACACATCTTTTCGTCCAATATTCCGCAGTGCCTGAAGACGAAAGTCTTCGATCAGTGTGTGTTGCCAGTGATGACATACGGTACTGAAACGTGGTCGCTTACAATGGGCCTCATAAGAAGGCTCAAAGTCACCCAAAGGGCGATGGAGAGAGCTATGCTAGGAGTCTCTCTGCGAGATCGTATCAGAAATGAGACCGTCCGCAGCAGAACCAAAGTAACCGATATAGCTCTCCGAATCGCTAAACTCAAGTGGCAGTGGGCGGGGCACATTGCACGTAGAACCGATGGCCGTTGGGGCGGAAAGGTGTAAGATCGTCCCTTAATGTTTATTTATTTATACCAGCATTCGAGAGATAAAGAGGGTATTCCGTCAATTTTAATTTTCGATGTTCATGGTCCCTCGTACGTAGGCCTCTTGTTCTAACAGGTGGTTGTGAGATGCCGCGGTGGGACATAACACTCAAGATTGTAGATTCTGTCAATAAAATCAATTAATCAAACAAAATTATCGACTTGTTCGGACTTTGGGTCGTTACCGTAAATACAAAACACCTAATGAATGCACCTGCAAACTCCTACACGTTTTGGATAATGAGAACCGATAACTGATAGTTTTTAGATTTATTAGATAAAGGCATTAATATTAATACGCCTATCTATCAAAATGCCCGGATGTCGATTTTAATTTAGTCCGTCGACCGCATGTTGAAATTTAAGCATACTTAATGGTTGAGTATTATTACAAGAAAATTCGATTCTAACAATTATTACAAAGGCGATAAGGTGAAATACGTAAACATAATTATAAATCATGAAACGCTCTCCTCTGCAGTCGACAGAAAACTTTCGCGTAAGTACTATCGCGTTCAACAGAATTCATTCATTTTGACAATAATAGTTATGTAACATGACAAGATGTTTAACCGAACAGACTAAGCTTCCACTGTCAAATTACGTGACTGTGTTGAAGGTCGAAATGCCAGTCATTGACACTACTTGCCAATCATAATGGTATCTACTAAATACTTATTTAATAAATGCACTCAGGCTCCTTTGTTTGAAGGTCAAAAGACACTTTTGTTAGAAACCACCTTACTCAGTACAGTCGCCATCAAATATATCGAAGGTATGGTGCTCACAAATATCAGAGCACGCTTCTATTGTCAAGGTGTAAGAATCTTGTTCGGATATTTTTGGCCTTCCTTATATATCTGATGGCGACTGTACTTATACATAGTGGATTGACCGACTGCCGTCTTCTGTGAGCAAAGTTTCTTAGTTTTAGTTTGGCACTCGCTATCCTTTTTACCACCGTGGCGTATCTGAGATGTTTATGGTAATAATCTGTGACTATACCTACTAACTGCGACTGAATCACGACCATAATTGACATGTGCTCTTATCGAACCATATTACAATATGACAACTTAAACGACTCAATTATACTGATGATAATTTACGTTTGCACATCCGGTGGAACATTTTTATCCTTTAACTCATAGAAGCTTTGATATAAAACTCACGCAAAAAATATGCACAAACTGTTTCTTATCAGAATACGATATTTACTCGTTTAATTTTATTTTTATAATACGATAGAATAGACGTCAACAAAGATGTTTGTAAGGCGTATGCAGTTAATTCCGTAGGTACCTACATCGGAAACCACCATAGGATTAACACGAAAAAAGACTCTTGATATGATGGAGTTTTCTGACATTCAAAATGACCCGAATAATCCTTACTTTAAAATAATCACACAAATTGTGGCGATATTAATAAAATTTTATAGATAGGTACATATAAGTAAGGTGTAGTCGGATAATTCCGAAGGTCGGAAAATGTCGGGTAGTTTCGAAAATGAACTATAATACGATGTAAATATAGGTTAGAATTATTCGACATTCGGAATTATCAGACATTCGGAATTAACCGAATACACCTTATTACTATTTTTGCCGTTGATTTAGAAACTTTCTCTCTTACATATAAACACAAAATTGCACATTTCAATACCAATCTTGTTATTGCGATATTTTGCGACAGTTGTACATTACTCTGTATCTTTCATAGACGATCAAGATTACCAAAGTAGGTAAATACCTACATAATATAAACGTTCAAATGTTACTTGTTTGACATTTCCATTTTATGGTTAAGTACTAATAACGCAATTGTTTTTAAATAATATATGCAATTAATTACTCTAGTATATAATGACAGTAGTGCACACAGTGCGCAATACTGTCACAATAAGCAAAACCGTATATGCATTTCAAAAATCATCCTACTCTGTACCTTATTCTTTTGCAGCAAAGTCCATTTTCATAGTCCTTTTGAAATGCGCATACGGCTCTTATACTATCACAGTAGTAATACACCCATAGATATAAATCAAAGTGTCACTTTAGTTAACTATAATGAGATAACAACAAGATGATTACACTTAATGAATGCTAAAGAATTATTTAATTAACTGGTTGATTGTCTGTTGTCACAATCTGAGTCTAACATATACTCTATACCTATATTCCTATGCTTCTCAGCATCTCGCTTATCGCTTATTTTACTAACCTCTTAATGGTCAAGACTTTAAAAAAGTCGCGCGTTCGAGCCTTATTGCCACAATAGTCCTAAAAATTCAGAATAAGAAAAAATACAAAAAGATGGTGTTATAAGGTAATCTTTTTTGCGACCATTGCCCTATAAAGGGTTTGTGGAGTCAATCAAAAATGTTGTCAACAGCAGATGTAGCTAAGCTGGAGAGGGGTTCACAATTATCTTGGAACAACCTTATGTTATGACAATAAAATAAGAGTGTGTCAAAATCTGTTTGAACACCCCACCCGCTAAAGTACTTTTGCTGCTGACTGTACATATATATTTTCGATTACAACCTCCCTTAAGACCTATATTATATAACTATGATCATAGATCTACTTCTATGATCACGTTTAGGTATTGCACTGTCATAGGTTCGTCCTATTTGACTCCTATGACCATAGATATATGATAGTGTAATATTATCTAAAGAAAAATATAAGTCACAAATCTTATAAATAGAGGAACGATAAGCGACGTTATTCTGCAATTACGCCGCATGCTCAGACAATTCTAGCACACCAACGAAATTATAATTTTATATTATAAATTATAATAAGTTGATTCGTATTTTTAAATAGTTACACTACTATACACTTTACTGGCTCAGAGATCCCAATGAAGATCTTGGCCTCCGTCACAAGAGAACGCTACTTGGGTATTCCGAGCGAGGTTAGGTCTTTCAGGGTCTTGTCGCTCCAGCGGTATCTGGGGCGTTCTATTGGACGTTTTCCACCCGGATGGGAAACACTACTACATATAAACTGTAAGCTCAAATGGATGTCATATACGTACTAACAAAAAAGTGACAGAGGTATCCAGTGTCCCGAAGCAGGGAGCGAACCCGCGTCTTCTGCATTCGGCCTCAATGAGGCTTCATTCGACATGATCCGTCAATCTTTATCAATTAAATGCCATTCCTGAATTCAAAATTATTTTGTGAGTGAACTTTGGACTGCAGAAAGATTGCAATACATTTGAAGTACTTATTATACCTTTTTAACTTTTAATTTGACTATCCAACATACTGGACATGATCTTCGACCCTCTTTTTGTATTATTTTCCTAACCGCCAATCACTTTATTTTTGAACTCACGACCATCCCTTTTCGTTGTCTAATTAAGGGTAAGAACATCTTAGACTAGTAATATGTTTGGTTATCATATAAATAAATAACCCTTTGAAGATTAGAAATCGTTTTTACCAATTTGCGAACGCGTAACTACTCGTAATATCCATTTAGTACAATCCGTGTGCCCACTTTTTAACAAAAGGTTAATACTTAACGCTTTCTTGCATTAAAATGTCTTTATCATTTGCGTAACACATTGACATTTGGCCGGAAGTAGGCATTAGCATTTGTTATGTCGATTGTTATGAAAATTATCTCAAGACGTGACTCTTTCATAGGTTGACCTTTATTGGTAAATCGCATCAACACTTCACACATTCTTTGTGTGCTTCATTAATAACGGACAAGTGAATAGTTAAAGACTATCAATTAGGGTTTCTGATCGAGATTTCTCGAACTCGAGACAACTCGAGAATTTTGGTTTCATTCGAGACGAGAAAAAAATGTCCATGACTCGAGAATTCTCGAGTCATGCGCGGCGGGCACAACTAGACTTAAAGAAAATTAACTTGAGAATAATAAACACAGAACTTTTATTATTTTGTTTTTATAAGTAATACTTCTTCATTACAGTAAGCCCAGTAGGGTATGTTGGTTCTGTGTTAAAGTCGTGACAAGGGCTTCTAATCACGATTTTTTGAATTCATGACAACTAGCTACACTTTTTAGCTACATTTTTTATGAGATAAAAATTATCGAAACATAATTATTAAACGGGTCTAACGCGAATTAACTTGTTTACCTTATTTACCGACGTTTCGACACAGGTTTCACTGGTCATGGTCGCACATGGTTCGCGTTAGACCCGTTTAATAATTATTTTTAAATATGTGTTCAAATCGCGAAAGTTTTAAATGTTAAATTATCGAAAGTCAAGAAGTATGCAAGTCTTCTGATGGACGGAACATCAAAGTTAATTTCGGACGTGACAACCTTAATGCTCAACTCGTGGTTCTACATCAAAACGTCTTTTCCAGCTGTCTATTTATCAATTTTTCTTACAAAAATTATACTTATTATGGTTGAACTACCCCGAAATGTCAACTATTCAAGACTCGGATGAAGTCGGCGGTGACGATGATAATTCTATCAGAAATTGGAATCTGAAACTGCAAACATCGTGCAATATCTAAAAAATATTATATATTTTGATGACAAATATGATATATGTTCAGAGTTCAGAAATAGCCCACTAAAAAACATCTTACAAAAGCATTTAGGTACCTAACAGAAGATTCTGTTGATGCTGAAAGAAGCTTCACTGAAACTCATTCCGTATTTTTTCCTTTTATATTTTATTTATTCTGAGACAACCGACGTAACAATCTTCCAGTCCTGTACTTAACTTGATCCTCGTGTTAAATCGTAATAATGTACAGGATCCCAAGCTGGTGATACGGGAAAGCTTCCTTACTATTTAAATTAGGAACATTTTGATTTGAATAGCTACGCTTAAGAACCTAGAGAAGTATCGCTTTACCTGGCGAGAATGAGAGGATTTTCAAACTTTATTGAATGGCTTATATTAATTCGATGGAGGCAGACTGCGATGTTTTTTGGCTGTGCTGGACATCGGCTATGTCATGTGTAAGGAACTCTTTAGCGGTTAAGACTGGATAAAATGCTTAATTCAAACCTCATCGCCAATTCATAGTTATGAAAAAGTTATATATAAAGAAAACATATAAAAAGATGTCGTTATAGGTTGGTTTATTTTAAGAGGTTTTGCTTTAAAAGGGTAACAATATTTTAACAATGAATACTTACGATGGTATACGAAAAACATTAAAATTACTATCCTCCAAAAAAAAGACTCGAGACTCGAGAAGACTCGAGAAATTGGGCTCGAGATTTCTCGAAACTCGAGAATACAAATGGGCCGAGAAATCAGAAACCCTACTATCAATGTTCATACAAAGTTGGGAGTATTATCATAGTTGTACTCTTCACGTTCTTTTTTGTAGTTGTTCACCACAATGACGGTACGGTATATGTATACCTACATATTATAAGGCAACAGTTTTACAATCAATATTGTTATGGTGGAGAGGTGGATAGTGTTATAAACAGTTTTAACGCCTTACGGCGTCAAGGCGATAGATATATAGGTAGGTACTTACAGAAACTGCTTACAGGATTTTCTATAAAAAGGTCATTCGTTATTTTTTGGCTGTCTCTAATAAATAGATATAAATAAGGCATTGGTCAAAGGCTTACAAGAAGTCACGTTAGGTCAGCATATAAATGATTACCTACATTATGATATAACATCATTTATTAGGTTTATAGGCAAATAAATTATGTTTCGTGACCTGCACCGCCCGCGTGGAATACTTAAGTTAGGTGTTTATGGGGCATTTACCAACATAAATACCATTCAGACTAATATAGCCTAGTCGGTAGTAGTGACCTAGCATTGGGTTCGAATCCTGGTAAGGGCATTTATTTGTGTGTTTAACACGAATATTTGTTCCTGAGTAGTGGAAGTTTTCTATGTATATGTATGTATTTATCTATATGTATATCTGTATATCATCGTCTAGTACCCGCTTTGCTCAGTTTGGGGCTAGGTCGATTTGTGTGAGATTGTCCCCAGATATTTATATTTATTTTATATTTTTTCATAATCACGTCGATAATCGTGCCCCTCATACGCGTGCAAATGCGAATGCGGCTTTTAGCGAAGAACACAAATACTACGATTCTAATGGATATAATAACCTTTTTAATAAAAAGCTGCCAAGACTCAAAGGGGACTAGGCAGGCCACGTCCACCGCGTGAATCCGGACTGGTGGGCTAGTATTGCCATAAGCGTGGACGCAGGCGGAGACCGCGGGACGACATGGATTTTGTAAGTGGGTGAATATCCCAAGCAATAAAATTTGATGGCAAGACTGAAAACGCTGGTGCAGAAAGTCAAAATAGTCACATACTATTTTTTTTTGGAAACATCTATTAGCTATCGACCTCGGGCAATAACTAATATTAAAATATTAAATAATTTAATAATTGAAAAAAAATAATAAACGCCCATTTTTTCATTCAGGTGGGTTGTCCGGGACCCAGTTATTCTTGTTTAATGCCGCATAACTCGAAAACTATACAAGATATCAAATTGGTTTTTAGTTCATTATAATACCATATCAATAAAGAACCCTTTAAAATATTACTTGCTTACTAACTCTTTAATAAACCCCCTTATTATGCGTAAAGAAATTTGTCCGGCAAAATAATCCTTATTACCGCGGACAAATTTCATCGACGTTTATTGGCTAAGTTTGACTTCGTACACCCCCCGTCTCCTGAGCACTTTGAGGAGTCAGTTGTGCCGTGGCTCTCACCGCAAGAAGATGTCGACGTGATGCTGAATAGATCCGCTACACACGCGAGTCATGTCATTTCGATTAACGGGGACAAAAAAAATATCATTCCGGAGTTTGCTATATGTTTTTTGTTTCATATTTGTTATTTTTCAAATATTTACAGGTCGTGTATTTTGTACTTGTGAGTTTAAATGTCGCGATAGTTAAAGAATGTGGGATTTAGTTATTTTTTTATAATTTTATTTCACCTCGGTTTATCATTCCACCAATTTCATTCCGGTGATTTCGGTGTAGTAAAATTGCTTTAATACCCACCAGAATGAAAATAACACCGGAATGATATCAAAAGTAGCTTCACTTTTGTGTTTAGTTTTATTTGGGGGCACTGCCATGCCCCCGCCAAGTCCGACAAAATAAGATTCCGGCTGTATCATATTTTTCTACAAGCCATTAAACCTCATGTCGTTTTATGATGGGTAAAGCTAGACCCCTGAATTTGTGGTTAAAAAATAGGCATTGACATCAATTGGGTGTTTCTCGGTAAACTGGTAAACACCTGTATTTGGCAAATTTTGACAAAATTACTCCAAGTAGGTAATTATTAATCAAAACTATTTTTCGAAAAACACTTCAGTGATGTTTATAGTACCATTCTTTTTTTTTCAAATGTTTTTATATGAGCCTAGAGTGTCCCACTGCTGGGCAAAGGCCTCCCTCCTCTCCTTCCACGTATCTCTGTCTTACCCCATCTCCCACCAGTTCCTACTCTAAAAGCATCCAGGTCGTCTGGGCATCGCCGCTGAGGTTTGCCGCAGTCCCGTGTTCTATTATGTGGTACCCACTTGGTTACTGTTTTAGCCCACAACTCATCGGGCATACGGCAAACATGTCCAGCCCATTCCCATTTCAGTTTGGCGGCTGTTTCTGCTGCGTCGGCTATTCGGGTCTTGGAGCGTAGTACCGTACATCTGATGCGATCAGTTAACTTCACGCCAAGAATACTTCGCTCCATGGCTCGCTGGCAAACCTTGAGGGTGGATTTCTTAACTTTTGTCAAATACCAAGTCTGTGCTCCGTAGGTCATGATGGGAAGAATGCATATGTCCAAGAGTTTCTTTTTTAAAGATATGGGAAGGTCACCCTTCATCTGATCATTCATAGACCAATAGCTCCTCCAGGCATTTTCCCAGGCCCAGGTATATATACTCATCGACATATAACATTGCTTCACCATCTACTACCACTCTGTTGTTTTCGTCATGACTTCATGAGCTTGGTCTTTGACTGTTCATCATTGAGGATTGCCCTGCTCAGGTCTTCTAGCATGATGCCGAGCTCCGCAGGTGAGGACGAGAAGAAGACTATGTCGTCGGTGAAACGGAGATTTGTTAATCGCCTTACACCAACGTCAATTCGCCATTCGAAATAAATTTTCGGTTAATTATTGAACTTGGCTGATTTTTTGGCACTTCTTAGCATTTTTCTCATTTTAGTGTATAGATATCATTCCTGTGTTTATTTTTTTCATTCCGTTGGGAAAAATGTCATTCAGGTGGAGTGTTATATCATTCCTGTGTATACTTATCATTCACGTGCGAGTTAATTTTTTTAATCTCCGATAGTTCTCAAAAGGCTTAAGATATCAAGTGCTCTGTAAGAGGCTTATCAAAGAACAGTCTGAGGTGTCGATTGACATTAAAAGAAACATCGAAGAAACGTAAATAAAGAATTACACCGGAATGACACAAAAAACTAGTACTGTTGAAATTGACCCAAGTACGGCCGACTACGGCCAAGGGAAGCATAAGATCGGGAGCGGTGGAGATCAAGAGGAGACGCTTTTGCCCAGAAGTGGGCAGACAAATAGGCTAAGAAAACATGTAGGTATTATCCGGTTGAAGTTTTGGTTTCGGCCAAAAAACTTGATTTTAAATGACGTTTCGGTATTGGCTGAAATACAGTTTAGCAAAATATATTATACCTACCAAAATAAGTTAGCTCAGACATCACTTTTTTGAGATAGGTACATATGAGTCATATGACTGTTTCAAACATGTTTCAAATGAGGTTTACATCCTAGAAGTTTAGTAGGTAATTCTTTTTATATATAGTTAGTTCTAAGTAGCTTTATTTAAGATTATTTTAAATTTATTCTATGTTTTTGAGTGTTTTATGTACATTAAATAAAAGTTTTGTAAACAAAAAAGTACCGTCATAATTTTGTTTTACAATTTTAACAGTAACAGATCTGTAATACATTCGGTTTCGGACAAAACTGAACTAAAACCCACACAACAGTAATGCAGTTTTGGTTTTGGCTAAAAACCGCTGTAGGTACTTTGATCAGGCACTAAAGTAAATAATGTATCTAGGGCACGCAACGTTAAATATCATTCTTCATTATGTCATTGAAGTGTGAAAGATCTTTAACCTTTATTACCTAAGTGACGAATATTATTAACTTGACGGGGGTCAAGCCAGCCGCTGCCCCTTGACCTCTAAATAGCTTATTAAATAGCTTTTACATATTATCATACGTAATATGAAAAAATATTTAGGTATAGTTTACAAATACAGGTTATGAAATATATATCGATAAATGTATCAAATCAGTGGCGTAGCGATAGAAGGGACAATAGGACATGGCTCCCGGGACATATGAATTGAGGGTAAATAAACGGACTTTGTTTTAAGAAAAAATTAAACATCCTACCGCCAAACTTCCAGGTAGCAAAAGCCCATTGCGCCCCCAGTGCCAATCGAAAACTTTCACATTTTTATTCCATATTATAATCTGGTTACAAAAAATCGTATCCCAGCGATTTTATGCACGCAAATTATTTGACATTCTTCAGAGCACATATAACCTACTTGATAACAATTGCATTTTTTAAAGCAAACCATTTCTGAACCATATATTTAACCACATTAAGGTTTTGTTTATGTTAATGTAAAAATAGAGCAACGATCTCAGTATTATTATTTCTTGGCGCCGCCAGTATTACCTCATCCGCGGGTTCACCTTGAACTTCCGCTAAGGATAGAGTGAAAGCGAGAGTGCGCCAAGCGATGAAACCGAAATAGTCCGGGAAGCACAGTTTGCCTTATATGAAAAATCTACATTAATTCGCACTGTGGAGAAATCATGACACGTGATTACCTCTGCTACGAATATGATAAATTTGCAGAATTCTCCGCAAAAATATCTTTATTATAGTAATAAATTCAAATTAAAAATTCCATCGAAAAAAAATACGAAAACAATAAATCGCACTGTGAAGATTTTATACCATGGTAATATCACATAATCACTTATTATATATTTTTAGTTTTCTCCAGGTTTACCTCTTTACCCTCCTTTCCACAAATTTTTAAAACCTTAGTTTTTGGTTTACGAAGAATATTACCAGGAACATATATATATTAGTTATATGACAATTAAGATATATTTATTTACAATGTCAATACACAAAAATCTCCGCCTTAAAGTAATCCATAATTGTTTTGTTAACAATTTAAGCTTAAAAAAATTACTAGTGGCGCAGAGTATATGGACAGATGGATTTTTTTGTGTTTTATAAAATCTCGTAAACATGTAAGTATAAAACAAAAAAATCTCTCAGCTATCTATAATATTGTATGAATAAAAACATATTTTGAATCCTGAGCTATTTGTATTACCCGCGCGAGATTTCATATGTAAGTGTCCATTCACGATACAAAGTACGGTAATCGACTTCTATATCTCCATCTCTTTCACATCAACGTCTTTTCGATCAAAGAGTTCGATGCGGTTGATAGTTAATTCACTAATAACTACATAGCCAGGCAAAATTTACCTTATATTACACAATTATAATCTCTATTGGTATTGGGGTAAAGTTGTAATGGAATCAGTAAAATTATAATTTAAAAATTTGACATAGGGAAGTTGCATTTCAGATTCTGATAATTATTTTAGATGCAAAAGGCTAAAATACTATAAAAATACAATTACTGCGTTATCAAAATATTTTTAGTTGTGTATTTTAGCAAAATATATTCATTAAAGTTACTAAAAACGAAACGTTCTTTAAAAACCAATCACCGTTCAGTAACAGCTTGTGACAGCTTGTCAATTTGATAGAAACAAAATTCATCTTGAAACTGAAAAGAACTGTTCAATTTATAGTAAAGTAGTTTATTTATTATTTACTTATTTATAATTACCGTGGTAAATTTACGAAACGTACATTTCCTTAAAAATAACTTTATAACAGTTTGGCTAAGAAATCAGCGGTCTCATACTATACTGTTTGACTGTTTCCGAAGTTGTATTACTATCGGCAAGTGACACCGGCCTTGACCCACCGAGCAGCGCCCAATAATTTTAAAATACTGATGTGAACAAGATGAATCCTCATCTACTACAGTTATGCCATCTTTAGAACCAGGCGACCTAGCAATTGGCTGTGCTTGACAAAACTAAACATGACGGCGAGTTGTGCAATTAAGCAAAGTCACTTGGGAGCATCAATTGAAAAAAGCTGGTTATCGAGTAACTGCAATAATTCGTGCAATCTTGTCTATGCCAAGACTGCATGTTTAGTGAAGGTAAAATTGTTCAGTGATAACAATTACATGTTTCATGGCACCTATACCGATTGATACATCTTTGCAATAAAATATTTGCTATTTCTAGGTGGATGTAAACATGTGGATGCCCTATTGTTCTAGTTGCATAGAAGATCAGAAAAGATGTCAATAACCTTGGTAACATACTATTGGAAAATGTCAAATGTTTCTACATGTGATGGTATATAGTCATTTGTGAACGCTAAAGACTTTGGTCACATTCCAACCAATGATACTTTTTGGCAAGTAAGTAATTTTCTACTTTATAAGCAGACATAGGAATTGGTGGGGCAAATTTTTTGACAGGTAAGGACTTCCTATACCAATAAACTCAATTATCAATGTTCCTTTATAAACCAGTGATCTCCCCCAACATTGTGTGTTTTTTGTAACTATTGATCAACATAACATATTTTAAATAATCGCAAGGTTATATAAAGATAGGGTGTAATGCCTATTGCACTTTAAAATAGGATTTATCAGCCAAGACGAAGATGGTTTTAATGCCCATAATTATGCAACAAATTCTGGTTGTTAACTTTAACAATAGTAGATGGGACATTCATAAAGAAATATATTGTTAGGAGTAAAATTTCTAAAACTGTTCTATTAAAAAAAGGAAATACTTAAGTTATTATTTAATTAGATTTTTACACTTTTGATAAAAACAACTTTTACAAGCAAAAATTTCGAGTGATCACTAGTATATAGAAGTAGCATCGATAACTGAGTTTATCGATACAGGAAGTCCTTACCTGTCCAGAAAATTTGCCTCACCGATTCCTATGTCTGTTTATAAGCATAAAAATTGTTCTTGACAGTTTAACAGATGTTAGATGTATATTATGTTATTATTGATGTAAAATACCAGTGTGTAAAATCCATACAATAAATAAATAACAAAGCACTTAGTCCCAAACTAAGCAACGCTTGTACTGCAGGTACATTTATAGTTATTAATTTATATAAGAACCTACATAGATGGCTTTAGTCATCACAAACAGATATGTTCTTATGATGATTCAAAGTATATGTTCTAATTTACAATACATAAAGGGGAGCAACTATAACTTACTGGTATTGCATGGCATGAGTATTGGTTGTAGGCGCTTAAGTCTTATCTGTTTATTTTTAGGTGAACATATTGGGTGAATTAATAGAAGCAGTCCAGAATTCTTCGGTACTCCTAGGACAATAATAGCAATATCGGCATGCACAACATCTGTTCAAGAATGATTGGGGAACTCCACTCTCTCCAGTCACTTTTTGAAACATTGAGTATGAAAATAAAAGAGGAAAAAATAAACATGCTTTTTAATAACACAAAATAACACCGGCCAAGTGCCAGTTGGACTCGCACCCAAGGTGTTCCGTACCATTATCTTACTACTGATTTACAATGAGCAAAAACAAATTCATACAGTTGTTTGTACAACTTATCACAATTAGACCAGAGGAGTGGAAGACTCGGTTTAAGTAAGAAAGTATATTGAACTTGCTCTTAGAAAGTTAAATGTATAAAGTAGCATTAAGTTGATATAATTTGTAAATACCTAATATTTTGCTGCTTGTGCTTTCCTCGTGATGAAAAATGTTGTTAAGCGGTACTAGCGGTAGTATACTTACCCTACATTTAAAAAGGATCACTTTGAATAAAAACATTAATATATATTTATGCTACCTACATAATATGTGGTATTATTTTCACAAGACTTAATATTGTTAATATGTATTTATACCTATGTATACCTAACTTGGCTAACCCTCCTTTTGTGTGTTAAGTACCATTACTAAATAGGGATCTGGGAGCTTTTGATTACGTTATGTATCTCTAGGCAATCCACTTTTCATGAAAAACAAAAACATAGAACTAAACTACAATTCTTACAATTAAAACAAAAACAACAACTAAACCTGGTTCTTTCATTTCATTTAAGTATTCATAATACATTCAATTGGCACTTACATCTAAACCTTACGTGCTAATTGGCATTACATTATAATCATAATAGGTATATTCCACATGCTTATTACGCACATGCTTATTATTCTTTTAACGTGTGGATGGGATAAAGTTATTCTTTTTACGCCTACTTACACTACCCAGGGTCTTAGCCGCTAACCTCGAGTTAAACTGTCAAATTCCATCCAAAAAACGCTTAAATCCCGACTTATGTGGCTTACCCCTTAAATAAGGACTTGTTTTATGACAGGCCAAATATAATGAATATTTTTTAGTTTTGGAAATATGGCATATAAGTACAGAGAATCTTGTCGCATCATTTAGTAGAGACAGAGACACAATGGCCTTATCAAACAGCATATTATTATTGGGTGTAGGTAATTGGATCTGTAACAAAAAATTAAAAAAGGTTCAATAAGTTCCCTAAATACTAATTAAATATGTTAGAGAAAAGAACCACAACTTTAAGCAACCATTGGTAGACCTTATGCCATTGCAAAAGGAATTACAAATAGTCAGTTAACAGCGGTGGAACAGCAAATAGATAGCAGTCATAAGAAAAAATTAATAGGAAAGATTGTTTGACTGACTGTATTTGTATGACTTTGTTCTGAGCATATTTTCCCTTTTATTACCAGTATCAGAAGTACTAAAGTACTTTTTTAGGATGTGATGATGATTAGGGTGGTTCAAAAAAAAAGTTGAGAATATTCCTTCTCCACAAGGTTTTTTTGTCCAAAATAGGTACATATAAACTAATTACATATGCCCACTTTTAAACTAATTAAATATCATTTAAAGGTCGCTCAAAGTGCAGTATCCCGACTTATGTGGCTTACCCCTTAAATAAGGACTTGTTTTATGACAGGCCAAATATAATGAATATTTTTTAGTTTTGGAAATATGGCATATAAGTACAGAGAATCTTGTCGCATCATTTAGTAGAGACAGAGACACAATGACCTTATCAAACAGCACATTATTATTGGGTGTAATTGGATCTGTGACAAAAAATTAAAAAAGGTTCAATAAGTTCCCTAAATACTAATTAAATATGTGAGAGAAAAGAACCACAACTTTAAGCAACCATTGGTAGACCTTATGCCATTGCAAAAGGAATTACAAATAGTCAGTTAACAGCGGTGGAACAGCAAATAGATAGCAGTCATAAGAAAAAATTAATAGGAAAGATTGTTTGACTGACTGTATTTGTATGACTTTGTTCTGAGCATATTTTCCCTTTTATTACCAGTATCAGAAGTACTAAAGTACTTTTTTAGGATGTGATGATGATTAGGGTGGTTCAAAAAAAAAGTTGAGAATATTCCTTCTCCACAAGGTTTTTTTGTCCAAAATAGGTACATATAAACTAATTACATATGCCCACTTTTAGACTAATTAAATATCATTTAAAGGTCGCTCAAAGTGCAGTATTTTTTTCAGTACAGAGATCTACCTATGAGAATAAATTAGTTTGTATTTGTTAATTGCAGAAGACAACAATGTGAGCGACCTCTGAATTAGTGAGTTAAGATTGGGCACACATAATACTATTTCACAATAGTATAAATGGAGCCCTATGGAGGTAAAGAATATCATGAGTACTTACTTTTTTTATCTCCATACCAAGTTGGACCACACTATTATGATGGTTAGATATTCCTAATCCTAAGTTTATTTTATAATAACAAACAGCAACATTCTTAAGTGACCATTGATAGGTCTACAATTATGTTATTGCAAATAGGATGACAAATTTTGAGTGGTAAAAATGAAGATTATAAAAACCATAAAATAGGTATATAATGAAAAATCTAGAAGAATACAGTAAAGTATTCTCTAAGTACTTATGTTTGTATGAGTTTGGGTCTCACTGCAAATAGGTACTTATTTCTAGATTTTAGAAGCTAAAGCTACCACATTGTCAGTTGTTGATTTCTAAGTGACTATTTATAGCAGTAGAGCCATATCAATAACATTTAGCCTGAAAATATTACATATCATTAGTAGGTAAACCTTTTAACAAATATAGTTGGATGTATGTTTGTATAAGTAGATGTATATTCCTTAACTACACTTACAGTGTTTACTTAGGTACATTGTTTTTATGTACATACATGTTCTCGAAAAAAAATAACAATGCAGTGTCATAAAAGGTCTTAGCAACATCGAACCACCTTACTGTGACCTAACTATTATGTCCGGTCCACTCAGAAATAATTTATTTGAATGTGTGATGGAATAAAATTTGCACACAGTTTGCACAAAGCAACATTTTCTTAATACCTGTTGGAGGCATTATGACTAACTTACTATGCTTTTCCTTTATATATTTTTCCTTTTTTAAGCTGAAAGTCGATAAGAGTGGAATGATAGAGCCTGATATTGAAATCTTTCATAAATTTTAGGGCGTAGGTATACCAAAGATCTATTGACAAAGGTGAGAATATAATCAAAATTAGCACGACGTTGAATGAAGTCTGGGAGAAAATTATAAAGCAAAGCGGGAATCTTGGGACAGAAGATGAATGAAGAATATGTGGTCAAGAGATTCCTGCTCGAGGCCACATTCGAAACAGGGAATGGTCAAGTATATGAATTATAATATTAATTATTATGTTGAATACTGCTATAGTCAACACCTTTACACACTTTACCTTTACAAAGACGTATTGCTGAAAATGAGGCAAGTGAATAAAAAAAGTAGGTCAATTAACAATATTATATTACAACATTGCAACACATGAAGTAGGTAAATTTAATTTTAGCCTATCGATCAATTGCGATAAAATTAGATCAAACTGAAATATCTAAAGAATATAAATCAATTTCTTTTATTTTTCAACCATATTAATCGTATTATATGGTAGGTAATTGGCAAAAGTAACAGAAAAATTAATATGCTTTTTTTTTAAATACTACGACGGTGACAAGCAAGCATACCGCCCGCCTGATGGTAAACGGTCACCGTAGCCTATGGACGCCTGCAGCACCAGGGGTGTTACATGCGCGTTGCCGACCCTTTAAAAAAAGGAGGATTCGCTGTGTTGACAGCTAAACGGGCCAAGGGCTTTGCTCCGTGGGTCCTTAGCTGTCAACACAGCGAATCCTCTTGGAGCTCTGGCAACCTTACTCACCAACAGAAACACAACACTATGAGTAGGGTCTAGTGTTATTTAACTGCGGTTTTCTGTAAGGTGGAGGTACTTCCCCCAGATGGGCTCTGCTCCAGATTTGAGCGAGACGACATTCGTTGTGCTGCGCCCTACCACAATAAACGATATGCATCCCCTGGGCCCATACCTCTCTCATGCTAATTAGAATAAGATGTTTATATTCAATATTAGAAGATTCAAATCCCTTTGGGTCATTGCAAAACTAAAATTACAATTCAACGGCAAAAAACTGTAAATAATTTTGTAATACTAAAATGATAATAAAAACTGAGATAAATAAACTTTTGACTACCTAACAGTTTAAAATTACTTTACCATACGTCTCGTAGATTGATAAGAAACGTAGTTAGTTATGTTGACAGTCTACTTCATTGTCACTACCATCGCTGTTTATGTCTGAACCGGAGTTTTCTGGTCGATTAGTGCAAGCTTGACCCTTACAATTACCACAAATATCCGAGCATTTGAGACCGGCCTTTCTACATCCACATTGTGCCCCACAATTGGTTTTACATTTACAAAATAACATTTTCAAAATGTTTTCTGGTGCAGGTGGTAGGTGTGTTGTAACTGGCGTCAGGTAGTTATTATGCTGCAAGGTCCAACCGTATTCTTTAGGATCGAGAGAATTTCCGCACCATAGTTGTGTTTGGTGGTACACCCTTAGCGCATGATGATGTGTGGCGTCTCTTGTCGGAGGTAAACTGGCCAAATTTAATTTGTTTTTTGTCAAAAATCGCGCAAATTTTTCGTATCTTAATATGTCCGGGTTTTTAGTTGGCTCCCCACCATAACATGCCACCATTAATTTTTCACCTGCTTTAGTTATTTCATTTGGCGAAGAGTTCATATTTGTAAATATCCGCAATGCATCTTGTAAGTCGGGTCGACGATTTACAACATCAAATACCTTTTTTTTGCCAACGTTATATATTGCAGAGGTGGTATCACAACCACCAAATGCGTGCAATGTCAAAATGTGACTCTTAAGATCCGGATATTTAAACCTGTGAGTAACGAAAACTTTGGTTTGCTGTGTCCCTTTACCAGGCTTGAAAAAACATATGTTTTGTTCATCTTGCGTCATAGCCGTCATCAACACCAAAAGATCAATATCTTCGCCAACAACTGCCACTGTTTCATTCGTTTTGGAAATATTAAATGCTGTGGATACGATATCTACATCAGCATCAGAATGACTCTGTACGACGGCTATATCATTTTGTTTAAGGTGTTTTGTCAACAGTCTAATAAACCTTGACTTATTTCTATCATTACACAAAAATATATCTTGTGATGTCGTCATCGCCATACTACCATCAAAAATCACTTCAGCAGAATTATTTCGACTAGATCTTCGCATCCTTTCTGAAGTTTTAGTACACAGGTGTAAAGTGTTTTCGTCATAGCCATCAAAAACGCATGTGATATTTGGCCCGTAGTGTCTTTTCAAGTAGACGATAATGTTCATACATATTTCATCGTAGGTCTCGCCTTTTCTCCACACAACCTTGTGCAAAAGATGACCACCATCGACTACATAATGCAGCTGTTGTCCAAGCAAGTAATTTTCCTCCATGGGTTCATAAAGATCGTACAGTGCAGATTTGCGTGTTTTTCGAAGTCCATATTCGTCAAATAAACTTAGAGGATATGGAGCAAGTTCATAACGAAAATATTCCCTCATTTCTTCTTCATTTTTCTTTACAAAAGAAATACGTTGGAATATCGTCAAAGGATCAATTGGGGTCGTTGAGTCACCGTCACTTTTGATGGATGAATTTATCGTAGCTATCGGCACCACTCTGTCTTTGCGCGCATAAGACAAGTCAGAAAACGCCACACCTACTTTATTTTGCAATATTCTTCGGCCGACATCAAATATCTCGTGGCAATTTATTGAATTTGTGTCTCCAGTAATGCCCGTGCTCAGTGAAACTATTTTGCCAGTCTCATTCCTAAGCGGAGGATGCTCGTTAAACCAGTCGAGCAATTTGTTTAAATCCGATTTGTCCCTTTTCATTCGAGATGGTGTTGAATCTGAATGTACCTCATCGCCGTTATTATTTATGGCACAAAAATCTTCTAAGCATTCTTCTATTGTTTGTGTTACTGGCATTGATAGAATCCACTTCGCCAAAACGCTGTCCGTCAGGGAACGGCCACGGGTGAGGCCACCGGCAACTTTCATTGTCCTCATCAGACATTGTTCTATAACCATATCGGACCATGTCCCCGACCAAAATTTGTCCGTTCTTCGTACTGTGAACAACCCACCAGTAAATTTCTGGTACTCTTCCGGGAGCATCTTTTCACGTAGGTTATCCATGTCTTGTACGTACGTAATGAGGCTTTTTCCATAATTAAAGTGGCCGGTGGCAACAAAAACCGGCAACATATTTTTGACGGTTTCTACATGCAATTTGAAATTTCCGGCCCTCTCTGCTTCGACGAATTTTTTAATCAAACAAACCATCTTGAAATATTGCATCCATAATTTCGATGTGGGGCTCTTGTTTTCAAGAAGTGTCAACGTTTCTTCAAATTTATGTTGTAATCGTTGAAAGGTTGCAGATTTTAAATCTTCCTTGGATCTTTCGTCATTACTAAGGACATTTTCTATGTCAAAAATTTCGGCTTCGGTTATATCCATTTTACGTATAATGAAATCACCAAGTGCCAAATAAGTCAAATTATGGGCCCTCAGAGCTCTAGCATATGCGTGGCCGGTCAACATTTGATTAACAGAGTTTGGTGCGTATATTGTCGACCACAACTCTTTCAATCCACTACCGGCCATTGCAAAGCCAATACTCCCCATATAAGACATGAGCAAGTGAAATCCACCTATTCGGATAACAATATTTTTGTAAAATGGTACATCGGGTGCAGAAGCTATTATTTCTCTTGCCTTAGAATATAAAGGTTGGTCAAAAGTCACAAAGGTAGTATGCTGACCTTGTTCTTGTGTTTTTTGACTTGCCATTATAAGCGCAGTATTAATAGTATCTACATTTGATGGTGGAGCGTTTATAAATGGTAAAGCCTTTACTTCTGAAATCTCATATAAGTCCCGTTTCCGTAGGTTTTGCATAAAGCCATTCCAACCTCCTATATCTTCAAAGTTATTAACTTGGCCATACAACCATAATAAATCCGAGACGTGCGGAATAATGTGGTGGTCAGAATGGCATTGTTCAACTTTTAAATTTTTAAGACCGTTTATCTTTTTGGTGTAAGGCTGAATTGGAACGTGACCAAATGAACCAATTATTTCAGCACTTGGTACATTATTGACGCGGGGTATGGGTTCTTTTAATACGTCTACTTTTAAAGGACTGCTACATTGGATACCACCCATCGCATGAAATGTATTTTTACCATCTATGGTATCAATATTAGCGTCAGCATTGTCGAAAACAAATTGAGTAAATTCCACCTGCTCTGCATTTGACTCATAATCCGTAAAGTTGATTGCTGACACCTCAAACACATTAGCCTCACAATATGAGGCACAAAACCCTAACCTATTTAACAGGTTTATTAGCATTTTTGAGCCATATTTTTTTTTCAAAGTTATTGCTAGTGCAGTTAGTATACACGATAGAAACTTTTTCGGTCTTAACAGCAAAATAATAGCGTGTGCTAATGATAGTAATTTTCTTTCATATTCTTCTGATTCAGCTCGCTTTCCTCCAAGGACTTTCAAAAATAATTGTAAGCTTTTCGGGACGTCATCTTTAGCCTTATCCAAAAAATGCTGTGGAGGAGGATAAACTTCCTTGTCGAAAACTTTAAGGCATATATCTTCGCGTATTATATCTGCAGCCTTTTTCACTATCCTCAATTTTTCATCATCCAAATTAGTCTCCTTTTGACAATGCCAGTTATCAGCTAAAATCTTGTCTGCAGAATCTTTAAAAGTGATAATTGTTTTATGCATGAATTGAGTAATTACGATTCTGTTGCCATATTTTTTATTTAATCTATTTAATATTGTCCTATCATCGGGAACGTAATCGTTTAGTAAACCTTTCAGATCTTGAACACTAAATTGAGGATCATTGGTTTCCTCGACGTACTCGAAAATTATTTCCATTGCTGTATTTACTTCATCTGTTTCCGGTCTTCCTCGTTTTATTCCCTTCCTGGGACGAATGCAGTCCATATAACATTGTCGGTGATAACGCGCCATTTCCTTTTTCAAGTCTGTTCCTTCTATGCGCTTGGAAACCTAAAGAAGAACAAATAACAATGTACTTAATGCAATAATAAGTAATTTAAATAAGTAATAATTATTTTGTTGCACGTATGTCTAAGGTGGCGAACTACCTACGTCGGAGAACAAACGCGATAGCGCAGCGGCAGCGGCACGGTGCTGCGTAATTTAAGCGTGATTTCGTGCGGCGTGCCGTTTAGCGTTGGAATGTCATAAATATCAAATAAATAACAACCGTCGAAACGACGCGTCGTTTATTCTATTAAGAAACAGTATTCTGTTTGCCCAATTTGAACTCATTTGTTATTGATTTATAGGTCACTCAGGTAGTTGTGTTTTGCAATTAACGAATACAAAAAAAAAAGATTAACTGACACAAAAATCAAAATTTGAAGTGACATTTGTTCTAATTAATAACTACCTACTAGAAAAACTGTATTAAAAGCCATTAAAACGTTTCCATATTAGATCTACAAATCCCTTAATTTATTTCCATACATGTTTGTACTGAAAAGTTACTTCCCTTTGAGGGACCTTTAAATGATGTTTAATCACCCTAAAAATGGGCATAATTACTATTAATTAGTTTTTCTGTATTTTGGACAAATAATAACCTCGTGGAGAAAGAATATTCTCAAGTTTATTTTTTTGGACCACCCTAGACCAAACATCAATATAACCTTAACAAAAATATCGGCTCTGGGTCATTGACCTTTTCAGCTGTTAAAATATCGTTCGTGAATTTTGTTATTTCCACACTTTCACTGCAAGTTTGGGGTTCGCGTTGCGTTTTCGGCGTGTTCGCCGAAAACCACGAATACGACATTCACACTTGGATGCCAACAGGCGAGTTTGACATTTGGGTGTTCGGGATGTTCGAGCAAATATTCACGAATATAGGCGAATAAGACCCACATCTTCCACCGTCTCCACACATCGTCTATTCGGCCAAACACAGCAAATACGCGAACCCGCATACTGCAGTGCCGCCTTCACACCCTGTACCAATAAAATAAAAGTAGGTAGTGTACTTACTTCTTCATTTTTATCAGATGGGTTTTTGCTAAGTGCACTCATTATCGTAGCCTGTGTCTGTTGATTACTTATGGTACATATTATAACGCCCGTTTCATTCTCTGCAGGATTATCACAAAAGAAACACTTTTTCTGAAACTGATATTTGCCGGGCTCATTTGAGGGACCAGCGGCGGAGACATTATTTGATGCTGTAGTTCGTTGTTGAAGCGGTCGGTATAGGCCATTTTTATTCTCTTTAATGTAGTTTTTTCGGCACTGGGTATGAACGCATATCTCGTCGACATTTTGAAATGTATTGTATAATCCGTCGTTTCTCAAATTGCTAAATTTTATTAGATTTTGAAGTCCTCGCTTTTTTACAATAATAACATCACCCTCATCTAAAGAAACGTCACAAATTACACACACACACGACATTTTATTTTCATGTTAAGTACTTATTCAGCATATTAAACCGCAATGGGAGGCATTTCACTTTCGTTCAAACAAACGAGTCCGTATAAAAGGCAGCCAAATAATCGGCAGCCCAATAATTCGTGTCCATTATTTTGGTTGCGGAACTGTGGCTTCGGATTATTGGCCCACTACCGAGCTTGTCCGACCCGATAATCGGCGACCCAATAATTGGCGACCAAGATGTACAGTCGTTGCCCTCACATAAGTATCCACCCGCGCTACGCGCTTGCATACCTGGGGTGGATACTTATGTGAGGGCACCGACTGTACATGGATTATTGGGCTGCCGATTATTGGCCCGCTTCGAGATTGCTCGACCCAAGAAAAGGCAACCCAATAATCAGCGACCCAATAATTCATGTACACCATGGTTGCCAATTATTGGGGCGCCGATTATTGGGCTGCCTTGTCGCGGGATGCGTAAAGTCGGTTCTGGTGGTTCGCCGGCCGCTACCGCAGCACGTTCGCTCGTCTCTTTTGAATTTTGGAATGAAAAAATTATGATGGACTTTCCAGCTACTAAAGAAAGGTTAAACTTAATGATGGGACAAAATTCGACAAAATTCTGTGCGAGATGCCATATTTCCAAAACTACAAAATATTTATTAAGTGCTTATATTTAACCTGTCTTAAAACAAGTGCTTATTTAATGGATTAGCCACATAACTCGGGAGTTAAGTGCTTTTTGTATGGAATTTGACAGCTTAACTTCGGGTTAGCGGCTAGGGCCCTGGGTGGTGTTAGATGGCGTAAAAGAATTAACTAGGTATACAAACTTTCCATCCACATGTTAAAAGAACAAGGTGTATTTGTGTTTTTTAATTGTAATTATTGGAGTTAAGTTATATGGTTTTGTTCATTAAAAGTGGATTGCCTAGAGATACATGACCAAATCAAAAGCTCCCAGATAGATCCCTGTTTATGCCATTATTATTTTTGTTAATGGTACTTAACACACTAAAGCCTACTTGCAACACCCAGGGTTAACTGCTAACCCGGAGTGAATCTGTCAAATTTCATACAAAAAACCACTGATCTCCATGTTATGGCTAACCCCGGATGGCGCAAGTGGCCCTAAAGGAGGTAGTTTTAATTTAATTTAAGTCTTGTGAAAATAAAACCACTTATTATGTAGCATAAATATATTGATTTTATTCAATGCTTCCTTTTTAAATATATAGTAAGTATACCTACCACTTAGCATGAATATAATGTAATAGGCATGTAACATTTTTCATCATGAGGAAAGTACAAACAGTAAAATATTAGGTATTTACAAATTTTATCAAATTAATGCTACTTTATACATTTAACTTCATAAGAGCAAGTTCAATATACTTTCTAACTTAAACCGAGTCTTCCACTCCTCTGGTCTAATTGTGATAAGTTGTACAAAAAACTGCGGTTTTTATAGATAATGGTACAAAACCCTTCAGGTGCGAGTCTGACTTGCACTTGGTGGGTGTTATTTCGTGTAATTAAAAAGCATGTTTATTTTTTCCTGTCATTTCCATAGTCAATATTAAAAAAGTGACTGGGGAGAGTTGAGTTCCCCGATCATTTATGGACAGATATTGTGCATGCTGGTATTGCTATTATTGTCTTAGGAATACCGAACGATCCTGGACTGGACTGCTTCTATTAATTCACCCAATATGTTCATCTAAAAATAAACAAATATGATTTAAGCACTTCAAACCAACACTCATGCCATGCAATATCAGTAAGTTATAGTTCAGTCAGGCCCTATAGGTATGTATTGTAAATAGAACATATATATTGAATCATCATAAGAACATATCTGTTTGTGATGACTAAAGCCATCTATGTAGGTCCTAATACATATTAGTAACTATAAATGTACCAGCAGTATAAGCCTTGCTTAGTTTGGGACTAAGTTACTCTGTTAAGTTGTTACAAACAATTTATATGCTTATAAAGTTCCTAATTACTTACTTGCGAAAAACTATCATTGGTTGGAATGTGACTAGTCCTTAGCTTTCACAAATGACTATACCAACACATGTAGAAAGTTTTGACAGTTTCCAGTGGCATGTACCGAGGTTATTGACAGCTTTTCTGATATTCTATGCAACCAGAACAATACAGCAGCCACATGTTTACACCCACCTAGAAATAGATTTTATTGCAAAGATTTATCAGTCAGTTTAGGTCCCATGAAACATGTTATTGATATCACTGAACAATCACAACCTTAATTTCAATTAGTCTTAAAACAATTCAATTTTACCTTCACTAGACATAAAGTCATGGCATAGACAAGATTGCACCAATGATTGCAGTTACTCGATAACCAGCTTTTTTCAATTGATGCTCCCAAGTGACTTTGCTTTTGCACAACTCGCCGTCATGTTTAATTTGTCAAGCACAGCCAATCGATCTAAAGATGCTGGTTCTAAAGATGGTATAACTGTAGTAGATGAGGATTCATCTTGTTCACATTCACATCAGTATTTTGAAATTATTGGGCTCTACTCAGTGGGTCAAGGTGCCGGTGTAACTTGCCTTGCCGATAGTACTTCAACTTCAGAATCAGTATAATATGAGACCGCTGATTCCATAGCCAAACTGTTATAAATCGTAAATTTACCACGGTAAATATAAATAAGTAATGATAAATAAACTACTTTACAAAGAACAAATTGGAAAGTTCTTTACTTCGAAATATTGTTCTTCTAATACATAGCTGTCAAAATGAATTTTGCTGTCAGAAACGATGATGACATCAGGGCTAGTACCACGAAAATCGAACGATTGCGGATTTATATGTCCATCTCTGTCACACTTGCATATTGGAGTGACAAAGAGGTTTTCCCGTCAATGCCAATTTTCGATGTTCGTGGTAAGCCCCCTGAACGGTGATTAGCTGTTAAAAAAAAGTTCCGTTTTAAGCAACTTAAGTTCCGTTTTAAACAACTAAAATACAGAACTAAAAATATTTTAATAACGTAGTAATCTTAGTTTTACATTATTTTAGCCTTTTCTACATAAAATAATCATCAGAAGCTTCCCTATTAAGCCTACGTTATTACATTATATGAAGCTTATTTACGGTTATATGGGGAACTTACTAGATGGCAGCACCTACGTTTCGTTGGTTTGCTGAAAAAGTTATTTTCGATTTTCTATAGTGTAAATAGTATATAATATGTGGAGAAATTTATGCTATGTTATTCTTCAATAAGTTTCGCTTTTTCTTACAAAAAGAACAGAGATGTCCATTTTCTGCGCATAGCATTATTTCGTGTTTGTTAACGAAAATTCCTTGTTTCTCTTTAAATAAAGAAGTCTCTTGGGAGAAAATGCGAAGATCATCTTAAAACTACTGTTAGATTATATTGTATTTGTTTTCTCCCACTGTGCGAATTTCTAAGGCATAAAAATAAAAATAAAAGTTAATTTGGGTCATTAATACTACAATTTTATATTTTATCGGGAGAAATTTAAATCTTGTATTAATATTACCATCATAACCCACTGTGTAAGATATCTCCACGGTGCGAATTATTCTTTACTAAATATACAATTTTAAAAAAAAAGTCATATATCTAAAAAACGAAAGCTGATATCGAATCATAACTTCACAGCTAGGTATACAATACGATAAAGAATTAACCCATACAGAGAAATTTGGATGTCCATTTAATGTGACTTCAACTTTTAAATGACTCCACTAAAAGGCTAACAATGCCGAAGCACGGCCAGTAAGTGGTTTGGGTTTGTAGATTAGTAGATTTACCAAATTCATATTTCCCATAGCTTAATTTTGCAAAATGATCATTTGGTATAGGTAGTGTTAGGATAGTTATGCTAAATAAAAACATGCGAAACGTATTTATGTGAAACCCACTTGATGATTCGGCCTAATGAAAATATGGGAAATGTTATTTGGGAAGTGATAATATGCGTTAAAATTTTCGCAGATAAATATTAGTAATCAATCCCAGTGAATACATTACTCTGTAATTAGATTACTTACATCCTTAGCCTAGCTAGAGGTTTGCAGGAGGCGGGGTATCGGAGGTTGTACAATCGCGTTCCCGAGACCCAAAGCGACTCCGCGCCCCGGCATGCCACGGAAGCAACGGTTAGAAAATTTGATACTTTACGTCTTCTATTTGCGAAAAAAAATCGACCATTATCTATTTCTGAGCATGTTTGAGAAAAATCATTTTAACTGGTGTGGCCATTGAGTATCTGTTATTTAGGATCCTTACTTAAAGTGGATTCGCCAAGTCTCAGTACAAGGCACAGCTGATACGTATATCAAAATGGTAGCCATAGTAAGTCTGGCATTTGGAGAAAGGAGGAAGATGGCCTCCGCCGCAGGCGTTTGAATCATATTTTTTTCCAATAATAACAATAAATATAGTTGTTTTTTTTACTGAGCTCCTTTACTTACCTGCAGTCTGCACTAACAAATGCATTGCATTATACCTAATCTAGTGTAACTACAGTTAAACACCTTATATCGAGCATTCAAGTGTTAGGCAAGGAAATATCGCAACTTCAATGTTTAATTTTCGTGTCATACCCAGTCGCGGAATAACTGAACTGCATTTTGAACCGGTCAACAGCACGAAATCGTTTTATATTTCCTAAACAATCGTTGATCAGGTTACTAACCTTGGTACTTTGTTGTTGAATGGTATGCATTTAGCAAGCTTGCTGACCCTCTCTGGATGAGAGAAACATCGGATCGGGCAATGTGGAAGATAATTGAAGAGGCGCATGCCCAACAGTGGGCGAATAGTTACCTTTAATTAGATAAGCATCTACCTCTTATTATATGTAAGTTTCAATTGTAATAATGATGTATTATCTGTTGGTGATCCTAAATAAATAAATAAAAATAAAAAATAAAAAAATAGACGCTGAAGAAGAAGAAGAAGAAGATGCATTTAGTATGAAGTTCTTGAGTATAAATTATTCTGCAAAACTGAAGACAGTGAGAGGTATTTGCTATCAAGAGGTAGGTTCACGTCTTAGTTTCATTGCGGTAACAGTTTTTTGAAGGCGCCAGCGCGATTCGAAAGTACCTATTTGCAACTCGCTTCCACCCGTTAAGAACGAGCAAGATGCTAATACTTTCGAATCGCGCAGTCGATAGCGATTCGAAAGCGAGAGCAACTCATGGTACGCACAATGGTTCCGGTACAGGCCGGGCCGGGACGATGTGTCAATTTCTATAGAAGCGAACAAATCAACTGACATTACTAAGGTTCCTGTTATTAAAATGGCGAAGTTCTTACATTAAACTCTAGTAAAGTATGATCTGCAGCGGCGTTGAGTGTATGTACTACTACATAGAAGCAAAAACTTTTCTCCATTTATTAAATTTAACTTCCGCTGAAGAATAATAGATTCCATACTCTCACAAATATTTGTTCCTGAGTTATGGATGTTTTCTATATGTAAGCATTAAGTATTTGTATGTATGTAAGTAAAATATACCTATGTATCTATTATGTATATCGTCTAGTACCTACAGCTCAAGTCTTATTGAGCTTACCGTGAGACTAGGTCGATTTGTGTTAGGTTGTCTTATAATATTTGTTTATTTCTTTATTTATTTACGAGTATATCCAAGTTATATTAGATCTTATAAAACGATCTGTAAAGTACCTAGTTATTGACCAGCAAAGAAATTAATCATTTATAATATTTTTAAACTCATTAATTATGGAATACTTGTTCTTGGGAATATATGTCAACTTAGGTACTTGACATGGAGAAGTTTGAAAAACACCGTAGCTAATATTGCAGTAGTGTTGGTGGCCCAGCGCCCCCAGCGGCAAAAGTAAGCGCCTTTCAATCCGAAGGTCGTGGGTTCAAACCCCGGCTCGTACCAATGAGTTTTTCGGAACTTATGTACGAAATATCATTTGATATTTAATAATCGCTTTTCGGTGAAGGAAAAGATCGCGAGGAAACCGGAGTAATCCTAGTAAGGCCTAGTTTACCAGGGGTTAGAAGTTCGAAGCCTACGTCCAATCTTGGGATTATTTGCCGAACCCGATCCCAGTTTCCTTGAGCCGTGACATAAGCCGGAAAAACGTTAGGAAGAAGAAGAAGAACTCCGTAACTAATATTGCTATATACATATGATACCGTTTATATTTTAGCCCAACTAAAATGGCCTACGCTAGTGATGATGGCCAATTTGCCCACCAACCCATGGTGCAATCATATAACTAAACAAACCTTTATGTAAATAATTTACGAAAATGACCTCTGACATGCCCTTTACCTCATATTAGATAATATTCGAATTTCATACGAAACAAGCGAAAAGCGTTTGATGAATGGTCTCAACTCAAATTAAATCGATAGTTAATTGTCGTCCGTTACATAAAGCATTTATCGTGACATTCATGTATTGGGTAACCAGTTTTCGTTCATGGGTTATTAATTAATAATATCCTAGTTACTTTTTAGGGTTCTGTAGTCAACTAGGAATATAGTTTCGCCATGTCTCCGCCCGTCCGTCCGTTACTGCTAGTTGAATATTTTCGAAAATAATCGCTCATGCCTATGAGCGATTATTACGTCATGGTAACGCCTCTGAACGTAAAAAAAATGTCCCAGTCAAAGAATATGAAAAAAGTAAAGAAAGTAGAGCTTTATAAAGACTTTCAAGAGATAATATTTTAACTTAATACTCATATACTATAACAAGTTCTATTCCTACGGGCAGCATATTTTGTTTAACAGATATCACCATTTATTTTTGGCTTTGACATTATTATTATTACCCGGTATAAACTCTCAAGTATATCCTGAGATCTACGATATCAATATATTGTGTCAAAAGCGTTACCCACTTCCGAACACAACAACCTTTGAAAATTTTTACTTTTAAAAGGCGATCATTACTTCAGCCGTGAAACAAAAGACTAAACTCCGACTTTGCAAAGTCATTCCTTAAAAAAACTAAGCCACAAGCTACCAGAGTCAAGGAACCATTAATAATACTAAATCCGTGTGCTAACAAAGAGAGTGTCACTCACACCAGTACCTACATAATGTATATAAGGTACCTACATCCTTGAAATGAGTCATGTCACAAATGATTTCCGTAAAATGCTCTACAATCTCATGCTCAGCCAATCGTGATGTTGGTTGTTAATCTAATGTAACAGTGGTATAAAATCTAGTTATTAATTTAATACATTTATGCATGAGCCTAGACGATCATGAACCTCGTAATTTTATTAAGGCAAAAAATGTTTTATATCTATCTAGTATATACACGAATCACACAATGTTGATTTTCCTGGTTGTCTAGTTACACTCTTCCTTCATGAAATTGTTTATTTTATGCCACATGCAACGTGAGCGTGCAAATACCCCATAAATTGAAGCTTGGGTCCAGTTCTTACGTAAAACGGGGTGACTAAGAATAAAATCAGGGTTACTTTACCAGAAAAGAAAACTGTTTTAAAAGCAGCATTATTCTTGGCATGCTTTATTTAACTAAGTAAATGTTCCCAAAAAAACCATTCAGTGCAATAATATTAGGACATGAAGATGAAGATTGAATTATCAGTCCCCATATCTCCGTTCAGAAACATTTATGTACCTGGACTCCCAGCAATCTGACTACTTTCAAAGCATGTAATGCAAATCCACATAACTTATTTTCTTACTGAATCCATTTATTATTAAGCATAAGGTGCGGAAGGCAACACGCTTATGATTTACATATTATGTTTGTATCCGTGTATTTCATATTTCTCCCATTACGTATAAGTATTTTATTTTCAGGGCTGTTATTTAACACTTGTCGTGCGTATCGGTTTTAGTTAACCGATATAAGGTAGATCTCTGATTACGCATAGTTTTCAAAGATCTTGAGATCATGTTATACAGGAAGCTCGTAGTTCATGTGATTTGCGATGTGAAGTTGATGTCAGCACTCTCACGGAAGAACGGTTTAGCACACGTTTTTGTATTAGTGAAGTCAATCGCAGTCGGAGGAAACGGCTTGGTGGGATGTGCTGTGACGTCAAGTTATGATTGTAAAATCTTTCATTTTAAGACATAATTATTCCTGTCCGATGACTGTTGATAATGAGATTATGATAGTATAGATGTTTTGCGAAAATATAGTTCAAAATGAACCAGAGATATTTTTTCATACTCAACAGGACATTTACGTAGATAGATGTTATTAAGATTTTTTTTGCCACTTACCACAAATATCTACGGTAAGTATAATATTGACAGGTTATTGACTCTTTCTAATTATATGTATGGCAGCGCCATCTACGACAGTCAAAAAGTACCCTTTTCATTAAAGATGACACTTATTTCCATTTTAACATGTCATAGCCTACGCAAAGCTCTGTATTATCAAGCACCTATCAATTGAATGACAAGTTGTAACTGGCTTGGAACACAAACTTCCAATTTCAATCCGTCGCTAATCATATTGTAATCTCATAATCTCTATACATATGAGTACACTCACCGTATATTCCAATTGCTTGCCAAACGCAACTCTCGAAAAAACCAGTCTACAGTTGTCCTAGAAGTCTTAATATTTTTGCGTGTAATAAAACACTTACTATACTGGTACATTTATTTGATTCGCCAGTTTTCCATTAACAATTGTAATATCACTCGTCTTATGACTAAGAACGATTTTGCCTCACTGAAAGCCAATGATTTGACAAATGAGATCGTTTACTTATGGTTTTGAGGTTATGTAATGAGGAAGTACGTAAGATGCGTTCAGTAGTACCTGAGGGTTGCGTATGCATTCGTGTTTGTGAACACATGATATGACAATACTAGACAGGGCCGGTTGTTTCTGTGTAAGTGTAAGTTACCTTCGTTATTAATGTTAATTTGAATATCAAGTTTGAGAACTATTTGTGAGATAAGTTATGTGTAGTTAATTCATATATCCAATCTCATCTCCTCATCTCTCAAACGTCTTGATGTTTCAATTTTGTGTTTACAATACGTAATATGTTTGACACCAGCATTTATTGCCAACAGTGCTTCTTATGTGCCCACCGAAACGATTTTAACAAACTCAACAGACAACTGGGTTGCTTTGTTTAATTTCACTTCCTTCGCCATCTTCGGTATCCATCATCGTATCAGCAAATACTTACCTAATTTGTTCCATAAATTCATAATCAAAATATAAATATTTGTTTACAATTTCCGTATAAAGAATTTATTAAATGAATATTAATTTACTAGACGTTTAATGTAATGACTCGTGTATTTAACAATAATTAAATAATTATAATATAACTCCTAATGTTAATAGCTGTAACGTCCCTGTAATGGGTAATATTATTTTAATTTAACAAGCTTATCTTTATAGCTTATACGCTAATTTGCATGCTCAATCATTGTTTTAGCATATAATTGATTAGGGAACTTAACAAGTTAACAACTCCTATCTAACCATTCAATGTCACCCCCGTTTTCATCTGAAAGTAGGTCAAAAAACCAGACCTTCATTAAATTCCAACGAAACGTCACAAAAGTGCAGAGATCGTTGATTACTCTGATACCGTATTATTTCATAGTCACGTTCTACTGCGTGCGAGGTAATCGAACGGTATGCAACGAATGCACCGCGGTGTACAGATTGCAAAACAGTGCGGGTGAGGTGAAAAGGATGCTATCAGCTAAGTGCATCATATCAGCAATAACTACAGATACGTATCAGTTTTTGTAGCTAGAAATAATTGGTGAATTTATTCGTATCATATGGCGATATAATCCTAAGTCTCCCAAAAAATATTCTTATTTAATTTTTTTTTTTAAACATGGCAACTAAATATTTACTGACATATTGAAACAACTTGATCGTTAAATATATCATCACCCCTCATACAAGCATGAACAACGTAATTCTGATATACAATTGACCTAGTCAAAAGAACAAAGTAGGTACATGTTGTTTTCCCCATACCAGAGGGGTGTCACTCCGCGTTTTACGTGGTATAATTTGTCAGCGTTCGCGCAAAGCGCATTACCTCACCGATCAGATATATGTATATACTAATTTATAGGTACTTAGACAAATGAATTCCAATATTAATAAATTATCAATAAAAACGTGTTCTTATAATCCAAATAATGTTCCGAAACATATTTTGTTCCCATTTATATATAAAAAATTGTACCACTATACGCACTCGACAGCATGATGACAATCTTAATCTTAATGTCACCTTGACAATTGTATGCTTGACAAACTAAACGTTAAATGTACGAAACAGAAGCTTCTGTATTTTCAACCGACTTCAATGTTTCTAAAGGAGGAGGTTCTCAATTCGTCTGAATTTTTATATATATATTTTTTAATGGATGTTACCTCAGAACTCCGTCATTACTGAACCGATTTAAATTTTTTTTTGGTGTCTTAAAGTAGATGGTTCCAGGTTGGTCCCGTTTTTTTCAAAATCTATTTCTGATGATGGGATCCATGAGGAACTGAGGGAACTCCTCAAATTTAAAAGGCACATGCTTAGTAATTTGGGTATTTTCTTGAGAAACTCGAGCATTTCTTTACAAAACCTACCAGTTTGGTGGAGCAAACCTGATGATGACGACCAGGGATGTCAAAGAGGAACTGCTCTATAATTCGCGGGCCCCAGCTGTTTCTTCTGATTTGAGACATTCATCTTTTGTTTATTACGAAATACCTTTGAGGTAGTCCTATTTGATTTAAATTATATTTTGATGATGGATATCATAAGGATTAATGGAGCTGATGCTGAACCCTGGCAGTACCTTATGGAACTCAGGTTTGGTAAAACTTACGAGAGTTCTGTTTTTGTCATTCAACTCGTTCGTGTTAACGAGCAATTAGGGGAACAGTTCTCAAGATGGAGCTGATGCTGAACCCTGGCAGTAACTAGTGGAACTCAAGTTTGGTCCAATATACGCGACTTCTGTTTACGTCATTCGACTCGTGTTAACGAGCAATTAGGAGAGATATTCACAAGATCGAGCTGGTGCTGAACCCTGGCAGTACCTAGTGGAACCCAGGTTTGGTGCAACATACGCGACTGCTGTTCTCATGATTTGATTAGTGTTAACGAGCAATTAGGAGAGCAGTTCACAAGATGGAGCTGATGCTAAACCCTGGCAGTACCTAATGGAACTCAGGTTTGGTGAAACATACGCGTGTGCTGTTTTCGTTAAGCGACTCATATTAACGAGCAATTAGGAGAGCAGTTCACAAAATGGAGCTGATGCTGAACCCTGGTCGTAATATGTATGTAAGTTTTAAATACGATGTAAGGAATATTAACAAAATAAAAACATAAATTAGCAATAATTCGCTTACTTTAACTTATACCGGGAAGTCCAATTGAAGTCGGTTTTTTTTTTCTTTAAAATTATAGTATTAAGTATTACTTATTCTGTGCCCATAATGACTTGTGTGCGCATGCAACCAATGAATTTAAAAATAGATTGTAAATGATGGCAGTAAATTAAAAAGCCTGTTGAATATTATTTTTACTATCAGGTAATCACGAGGTTTTCCTCTGAATCACATCGTGAGCATAATAGTACCGATAAGCCTATACTATGGTAATGCATTTAATTATTAAAATGCACCTAGGTATAAAAATTATTATTTCCTTCACTAGGTACTTATGCTGATGCTGTTATGATATTCGTAGTTATGGTTCCATTACGATTTTACGATCACTACAGCTAGATTTAACTTCCGATAAATAAATATGTGATTCTCAGTGCCTGCATCAAACCTAATTTTCGCTCGAGATCAATGGCATTATTATCAGGAAATGTAATGTTATCCTCATAAATATTCCTAGTGTATCTATCGACTGACATCGTCCAGAATTAATATAATCCTTGGTATCTTTCCTAGTTTGGTAATGCGTTTAGTATTATACTAAATATACATAATTATTTCCTTACTGCTGCTGATCGCAATCACGATAAGCATTTTTTGCTATTTGCGACCGATGATATCTGTTTAGATTTAAACTCTAATCTAGGAAAGTAAAATCACATCGTCGTCGCTTCAGTAAAGTTATTTTTTTATACATGGCCCGTTATAAATCTTAGAAAGAAAGGAATAGAGGAAAAATTCACATTCGCTAACATTTGTGTTTAAAAATCAAATTAATAGCCCCATATGTAATTGGGTCTAGAACTTTCCGATGTGCAGGTCTCTCCTGTAGACTATCCAAAAGTTAAGGACTATAAAGGTTTATTTTCTTCTATTGATCTAAATCCAAATTACTACACACTCACAAGCTGTTGCATTGCCTACAGGAGAGAAAACTTTGCTAAACTGTAGTTTTCTTTCAATAGTTAACAGCGTGCGGGCATCTAGTACCTAATTATTTTCATCATACAAGAAGGAGTTCCCTTTCATGTAGATAAGGGTTGAATAAGAAAATCAACCTTTTAAAGTCCTTAACTTTTGGGTATTCCACGGGAAGTACCTGAACATCTCAAGCTATTTGACTCAACTGTCTAAAAATATTTACCAATACGTTTTCGATGGCTGAAAGTAAATATGACTATTTTTAATTGAATTATCTTTCTTTCATCTGTATTTATTCACCAAAATAAAATCAAAAATCATTTCGTTCTGTTTCCGCCGTGGCTACTGTGACCGAACCTTGAAAGGCCCTCTCTAATTCCAAAGATGACTGCTTGATAACCAATTCGAGCATCAGTAGGTATTGTTCAGCCATAAATAACTGCAATTACGATCGTTTACGGTCATTGTTATTGGTATCCTATCAATACCGAACAATAACGAGGGGTTATTAAATAAATAGGTTAAACGTTTTGCTGACAGCTCTAGGGTTTATCATTTTTTAATTTTCTGTTTAAGGTTAAAGATGCGTTTTTTTAATTTGTCTACTTATAATTCCTATATTTTTGAAGTTTTTAGGCAGCTTACTTTGTTAGAAAGAAAAAAAATTCAACCAATTTTTTCTTTAACCCAGTAATGATTTAGAACATGTTTATTTCATTTCATTTAGGCTTTCCTCATAGTCATTTCAATTTATCAAAACATGGCACTCTATTAGTACGAGCTAGATGCGCACCGAGTCATTTTGAAATTCAGATCAAAATAAAATAAAAGAGATTGCCGAGATTTAGTACCATAGGTGGCAATATCACCCATTGCCGAAAACTGTTCTATTAAATTTGTTATATAATTCCATATTTTTTACACGCTAGTATACCTACAAGTAATTAATTGACTTATACGGTATAGAATCGCACAAGCACGCGTGTGCCCTAAGTCTCATTGAATCAGTTGTACCTACTTACCAAAAAGTGATTATTTTACTTAAAAACGAACCTAAAAATCACGATTTCAATCTAAATTTTCTACGTATTCAGGTATATTATTTAGTGGTTATGTGATGTGTAGTTAATGGCCAATGTTTTGCAAAAGATAGGTGCGGGCTTCCGTACATGAAACAGAAAAAGAAACTCCTTTATGACTTTGAGTCTCCATTCCAAGAAAATCGATTACTAATATTATTATAGGTAATGTGATTATTTATTAAAATACCTTAAAACGAGCTTTCTTCTTTTTATTTAATATTGTCGTCTCATGCAGATATGAAATTATAATCTTCCTATGGATATGATTATTGCACCATAGAAATGATGGTCTTAGTGCCCCGCGGCATGCCCTACAATCAAATTTTTATCATCATTTCACTTAAATCCGTTATTATGTAGTAAAATCAGAGCCCTTTAGATTTATATCATGCTCATAAAATAATCATTAATTTTTATTCACCCATTCCGGCGCAATGAAACGTAACCAAAATCATAACAAGACCAAAAACTTTTACGTCTTAAAAAGTTATGTCATATGAAGCCATCAAACAATATAATACAGTAAGTAACCAATCCACTCTAATGCATATACCCATTACGCTTTATGATGTGCATTACCTACTTGTTTTAAAATCTTTTCGCAATAACTGTAACATCAAAAGAACTTTCGTTTGATGGCAAAGAAACTCAATCTTAATGTATATTTCGTCACAATAACTAATCGTCTTTTTGTAGATGCACTTTTCGCGATAAATGTAAGACATTATGTAAGTCATTAAGTTGATGTCAAGTCTGTACACGTAACTCGTAAGTTATGATCATATCGTTACCGCTATTATTGATATATTGTTAATATGTAGGTACACCTACCCTTATTGGTGTGCTTGTGTACCTACCTCTCAACTCAAACGGTAGAGAAGTTAACTAGGAAATAATCATACAAGGATGTCATGACTCATGAATCTTGTAGTCTTAATGTGGTAGGGCAGGGCTCCATGTATAATTACTAGGTTTTGGTTTTGTATCCTGCGGTTGCAGTAGAGTAGGTACTTAGTAGATTTGAGAAGTGACTTAATATGCGCTTCTAATGTTTACAAGCAGGCAAAACAAGTTCAAATTATATAACAGTATTATATCAATGTAAATAAAACGAATGAACCCGTCAGACTTGCTAATGCGAGTACTTACTTAAGCAGTGGGTAAGTATGTAGGTACTAAGCAGCAGAAAAAATCTCATAGAGAAGTTTTCCAAATTTTGAATCTATGCGGTTTTCAAAGGAAAAATGTGTCGACATAGATGGACAGGAAAAAAATCACTGCTGATTTAAATCAATACTGAATGCAATATACAATCCATGTCCCTTTCATTATCTTAACAATATTAAAACCCTTTCTAAACTATATTACTTTCGGCTGAAAAAATAACTCATATAAATTGCAAACTGCAAGAAGAGCATACCAAGTTGTAGTACCCGGAGCCCTCAACCAGGAAGAAAAGTATGATGTTATCGCACTGATTGACTGGTCACATTTACACACAAATGGTAATTTATAACATGACTTCAACAATGCGTTCCGGGTTAGACATTTTATTTAGGGACGACATTGAACGTGACTATCCAGTACATTCAGACCTTTATATGGTATCGTTTTTCATACAACTCGTGTTGATATAAACTGGTTGACAAGTAATTGTGAATGCACAAACCTTTACGTGGATGTCGAGTGACGTGGGACTTATGCTGCCTTCTAACAAATTGCTATCGTTAATGCCAAAAGACGTATGCGGAAATGTAGAAAATGCGGACGTCATTTGAACAACGATTATAGAATCTATAGAGTCCATGTCTTCACCGTCAAAGGTGAGATTAATTCTTCACACACGGTTTTAGGGGCCAAGCCATAAAGGATTCGTTGGTATGTTAAAGGACCATTTACATTTTCTAATTTGTTAATTCAACGTAAGTTGTTTTTGTTTTAAGTTTATCTCTATAGTTACATCACAGACTCGAATTATTCTGCGTCAAAATTACCTTTAAGTCCTTGGATAAATCGTATTCAATTATAAAACGGAAAGATGATTCTCAAAATGTTGTATATAAGAAGAAGGTTTGCATTCCACCTTAAGTTAGTTATCTCGTCTAACAACAGACCTCTGTATTTTGTAGTTTCGCCACAGTTATCTAATCTCTAGTATATAATTGCTACCTAAATGCATGCTACTTTCATTCAAACAAATCTTACACGAACAAACTAACAACCACTTTTTCATATTTAAACTAGCGCACAGTGTTTTAAATGTTTAATTAAATGTTTAAACAACCGCGTATTAGCCTAATTTTACCAGTAAAAGAAGACTAAAACAATATTGCGTCCATTGCGGAACCGTGCAAAATTAGCGTTACCATATTAGAAAAGAATGCATATTTGTTTCGATAATCGATGTCGTGCTCTAGATTTCAACTGTGTCAAACATTGCAAGATGCGTAGTGTTAATATGGATGATCCAAATAGGCTCGCACTAAACCTCGGACGGAATGGTAGTAATAATGTTTAACATACGGTATTTTGTCATAAACCTGGAGTGCTTGAGGAAAAACGGGGTTACTTTCAAATATTTTATAGTGTCATGGAAGGTGCATTATGGTCATCACTATGGTAAAGTCACCCCAGTCAGGTACTGAGGATACTAAGTTAGCGTGATATATTCTTTGTTTTAGATAAAGTGGCACAGAATCGGGATAAGTGGTAACTGGTAATATATTGAAGTTTTATTTCATTATCACTGCACTCGCACAAATTAAGATTCTAATTCAAACAATACCTCTATGCGGAAGACATCTAGAAGTACTAGAATACATATATATATATATAGGTATATAAGAGATAAAAGACAAGTACTGAGTTCGTGTAAACGAGGCAATATTACATCGAGGCAACGGAAACTGCAAGATAATAATTTTTGCCACGTTGTTTTGCCTTAGGCAGGCAGTAAATATCGTAGGTATATAGGTATTAATAAACGGAAGTATTCACTTGAAAATGAAAATGAAAATGAAAAATGTTTATTTTGGTTACGAAAAATAATTTTACAATTTGATATTGCATGAGATCTCCCAGTAAGTAATAAATATACTTGTATCAGAAGACCCCGCTACATTCTAGTGAGGTTTGTTAAACAAAGTAACCGAACATATCTTTAATTAAAGGTAAGTGAAATAAGTTTGAACTTGACAAAATTAAAGTTAAACGTAGTATTTAAATATATAGTAAAGTTAATCTAAAGTTATTTATAAATATTCACTTGCCTGTTATTATGAAGATCGAATAAAATGTAGACAATTACTTATATATACATAGCGGAAATTAATTTTGTGATGCTTCTCGTTGTAACTGCAGGTAGTCATTTCATTAGAGTAATGTTATGTTAATATTTTAATTAATGTAATGTTAATAGGTATAAGTAGGTACTACACGATTCTAAGCCCATAAACTACCTAGCTATGTTTAGGTGGTTAAATGACTACAATTGCGTACATTACATACTACCTACATAGGTAGCCGTAATTCTGTGTCCCAATTGATGATTTTACCTGAAATAATTTTTATTTTTCAAATTCGAAAAATCGAAGTCTTGTGTTACAGTTAGAACCCAGAGTATTTAACCACGTATTTCTGATAGTTTTAAAAGTAAAAAATGTGTACTAGGGTGTTGATAACCACGTAGGTTCGATTTCGACTTGATTTTCTGATATCAAAATCATTCAATTTCATTCAGTACTTATCGTAAAAACGTATGTTTCGCTTGAACTTCGTTTGTATTATAAATTGAAAGAAATTTGATAACTGGTTAAGTAGACGCACTATTTCTTCCGCGGAGATAACCAGTTATGAGAGTGGAAGTCTAATTCCATTTTCTTAACCGAATTTAGCTTTAAGTTATCTAGGGGGAAAGTATCTTCTGCGAAGAAAACTAGTTGTCTGAGTGGAATTGTTCTTCCACGTTCGTAACCGAGTGTGATAAGGTAGTTGTCCAGGGGGACCCAGTCGGTATAAGTACTGCCATTTTGCCAACAAAAATCGCATAATGTCATTCCCCAAGATACTCATAGTGGCATTTGGCAAAATTATCTTTTGGCGTAGATGAGGTTAGTATGCCAAGTAAAAATATGCAAAAAGTTTAATGCGAAACGTTGTATGCCATTTGATGATTCAGCAAAATTAAAATATGGGAACTGATGTTTTGGAAGTGTTCATTTGCCATACAATATTTGGCAATATATTAATAAACTGTTTATGTGGCCGCTTCAGTCAGAACTCAGAACAGACAATTTGTAAGAAGTTATCAAACGGTATTCGTATGAATGGCTCTCAGAGTACCATACCTATTACTTATTTCGAGATAAATGCTATTTCGAGATATATGGTGAGGTGCAGAGGTGCATAGGTCTGAACCACTTATGTCATCAACGTGTACCATGGTTTAACAATTCATGTGGAAACTGTCAACCCGTTTGACGATGTAGGTATATACCTTCTTACCTACCTACGTAACGGCGCGGAAAAGCGGGAAATTACGGCGACATATTAAAGTCGTCTTCGTTAAACTCGCCTCAAATCTACGAGAAATATTGAGCGAGTGTTACGCGTATTGATATTGCTGTATAAGTTAATACAATTTGTAAAAAGAAGTTCTACTTTATAGTTCACCCCTACTACAAAATCACCGTCGAGCTTCAAAACACATTTAGTAATAGAAACGCAAAACACAGAGAAATCGTGGTTCCTACGCAACATGCGTATTACCTAGTTCGTCTTTTAATCTGATAGAAACGCACATTTGATTTTGTTACATGAACAGACGTGACCAAAATTATTGCGTCGGTATATACAGTCTTAGTCTCATAAGGTATATTCGATCTAGCCTCGTTATACCCTAACCTGCGCTTTCTCCTGACCTTTAGCACAGTTTCAAAACACTATCTACGTTGTTTTCCTAACAAAAATGCATATTTATTTTAATCTCATTTCTAGGCCGAAGGTTACAAAGGTCAGTAATTATCGCTTAATCTTTATCACTTAAATATTCATAATTTGATGTATATATTCAACGAATTTGAAATGAGTTTCAGTAACATTTCGACGTTGCGTTCGAATGTTGTTCTGTTCCAGATTAAAAAAAAACGCTACCGCAAACCACAATGGTCAATTCACTGGCCATGTGTATGACATAACCGTTGGGTTAATTTTCTCCGGTTCAAAAAGCTCAGACGTATAATTCATTCTGCCAGTGAACACAGTGACAATATGCTTGGACTTACGGCGCCATACGTAATAGTAGACGTAATGACTTTAACAATAATTATAAGGGATAATTAAACAAAATTTCGGTAGAGTGCAAGTCAAAGATTTTACATTGTTGATTTCAAATTAATATACATATTTAATCTATTAGATACCTACAGCAACAGACTACCACAATTGTGGACCTTTTCCTAAATTGTCTCGACAACGTAAGTTAATTATTAAAAAAAAACTAATGACGAATTAGAACACAATTGCCTACTGATGCAATAATAAAATTGGCCAATTCCTCCCATCCTCCGCCGTTAAAAGCTTATAGGTTTATTATAGCTTATCTATTCATAGAAGGAATTGATTGAAAGCTGAAGTTGAGAAATTCACTCAGGAAACAATGTCGAAGCGAGTTTCTCAATTTATTGACTCACAGCCTAATAAGGATTTACATTCTGCTCTGGTGTTGCGTATTTCCTTATAAGAGTATATACGAAACATCTTTCCTAAGTATTAATTTACTCGAACCAATGATTCAAACAAGAAATTTATAGGTTTCTTGGCAGACTTATACAGTGTGTAAGTCTAATACGGGCGATAAATTTAACCAAACATAGAATTCATTATTGTCATCAATAATTAAAACAAGTGGAAAGATATTTATTCGTATTATGGGTACATATATAACAATTAACATAAAAATATATCAGGAAATAATCTAATTTTCTACGTTAGGTATTCCGCATCCGTCTTCGCAGCTAAATCTTTGTATCCTCCTTCTTGTTCCTCTAATTCTAATAGATACCGCTCTGATGATTGATATTTGTATTTTGACTTTGATCCAGCTAATTATTTGTGAGTATGGTTTGGACCATTTTTCACATAGTTTTAGGGAGGTTTTCTTTATAAATGATTCATATTCCGTTCCGACAATGCCATCACAGGATACCACAAGGGGAGTAAATGACGCTCTTAAATCTTCTGCAGCCAGATCGTATTTGCGGTGTTTTTCACGAGCGTGTATTTGGGCGATTGTGGGCCATGTGAGTAGGCCGTACGAAGCGGCGTCAGCATTTACAATGCGAATATCAAAAAACGCCTTCCTCGCTGGTTCCCACACACTTTCCAATAGTAGGTCGCTTATTAGCCCTGGTTGATTTAGAGTTGCGGTTCTCATCATTGGCTCAGTAGTAGCCGAACCCCATGCAAGTTCTGCCCAGTTTTTGATGTCGTCTCTGTGTTGGTCGTGGCCTCTTTTTATGAGCCCTCCTCTCTTGCAATTAAGTGCATGGTTGAGGTTGAAATTATTTTCTCCACAGCCATCGCAAGTTATTGGCAGGCCGGATGGTTCATGTCCATATCTGATTGCAAGGCCATCACGAAACTGCGTTGCTGTTAGGTCGGTATCATCAGCTTTGGTCGGTATTACTGTTAGCCACTGTGATGATTTTTTTTCTATCGCTCTCTGAATACTTTTTTTTTTCTTTGTTGTCATTGTCATGTTATTTAGTATTGACTCTAGTTCATCTTGTTCATTTTTTTCTCGTTTTCTTCTTTCTTCGTTTAAGACTTTAAATACATGTTTTTGGTGGTCATCTATGTTAATTTCTTCGCCTGTTCGAATTGCGTTTATTAATATTTTGTTTGCATTTGATGATATTTCGTGTGAGGATTTTGCTTGCTTTGTGGGATCGTTAATTGCAAGGCCTCCTAGCCTTGCTGGAAGTGCAAAGAGTTGGTGTTCTAAGGATGTTATTTCTCGGCCCATTATTGAGGGCGTTAAATGAGTCTTGATTGCGTTCTTTAACTCATTGTAGTCTTCGTCTGTTCCACAGGTTACTCTTTGTAGGTATTGCCATTCATATTGCAGTGATTTAGTAAACGCGGTATGAACAGCTTGAGGATATTTCTCACTGGCTTTTGTTATTTTAGTGATGCAATCAGTCCAAATTTTTACTTTTTGTCGTATGTAATCGGTTTTATCATTTATGGGTCCAATAAAACTTCCTAAAAACCGTTGTGATGTTACAATCTTTATTCCTAAGTTATCAAATTTTTGTTTGGCAATTTCTGTGAGGCCTTCTTTTACTATTAGATAGCTCTTTGTTGGCTCAGGGAAATAGCCATATCTGGGTCCTTCTCTCATAAAAACATATTTTTAAGTTACATTTAATTATGACCCCATAATTAATTTTTTTATAAAATTTTCAGCAGCAATGTACTTTAAAAAATTTGACGCTGACAGTTGTCAACGGATGTTTAAGGCGAGTGTGTTTGCGTTACATTGCGGGCCGAATTATTTTGTATGGATAAATTTTAATTGCAATTCCATTTAAAAGTTACCTAATTACATTTCTTATGTCCTATACTAACCACCGTTAAGAGGTTCGCCCGTATTAGATTAAACACACTGTATATATGAGACCGCTTTACAGTTTTACTAATCGGTTTCTAACTACTTATGTTAGTTGTTAACATTTGTATGTTAGTACTGGTAATATAATAAACATAGGTACATTTGTTAGTTTACATTTTGAACTCCAAGATCTACTAACATTTTACTTATTAGAATTCAGGAAACGTTTAATATTCAAGTAGCTAACTCATTCCGTTTGAAAGACAATGAGAGTCATAAAACATGTGTTTTATTAAAGCGTGTCGCAAATCAGTCGATACGTCCCCCCCACACCCACGCGGCAAAGAACTTAATTTACAAGTGTAATCAAAACAATGCATACATGCATTATGTATAAACGGCCGCAATCTCCGTTACAACACATCAAGCCTACATGCGTCAAACATCGTATTGTCTTACCTTATCAAGGTCTCTTGTCTTCCAAAATATCTGTTGGCATTAAGACATAGATGACTTAATTTTAATTTGCTTGTTTCAGATGATGCAACAGATCTCAGTGCAGAATCGTCCGAGATTATCCCTGAGATGGTGGCGGCGCCGCATCAGCTGTGGCAGCACCAACAGCAGGAGCCTCAACCTGCGGCTTCGACGTCTGTGCAGACCGACCACTCGATCGAGCTCGTCGGAGGTTCACAGACGTTCTTCCCCTCCTTCGCAAACCTCTTCGAACCCCGACAGCAGAGCAACTACAGAATAGGAGGTTTCGGCAATCAAGAGACGGCATACAGTCAGAAACCACAGTCGTACAAATCGTTACTAAACTACCCGTTGTTCGGTAACTACAGGAGTCTTGATGGCTTCGGAAAGCAGAATGCCGTGGCTTCGGCGCCTTTAGCTGATGCTAGCTCTAGTGTACTTGGCTCAGGGAACTTTGGAATCATTAGAGGAGGCACCTTCTTCGCCCAAAACGACGAGGACACCGATGATTTCCACGACAGTTTCAACTCCTTCTACAACAATGGTCATGGCCGACCGTCCCTCGGATCAGGCTACATAGCCAATCCTAGACCTAATTTCAATCAAGAGCAGTTCGCTAACTTCAGAGACTTCGCCGACATCAACTCACCATCCAACTCTGCGTACTCACATTTTGTTGTAGTATACGCCAACAAAAACGCAACGATGGACGAAATCAGCGAAGAAACAAGACGAGTCGTCTCCGAGCCTAAAAACATTATAGAGACATTAGAACGTTTAGACGAACCTATACCGCCAAAGATTACGAAAGCTAAAGCGAAGTTAGCAGCAACAAAACAGAGGTTCAACAAAAAGGAGCAGTGGAAGAAAGCGAACTCGAAACACATAAGCCCAAAGCACGATCCGGAAGAGCCGTTACTAGCTTTAAGTTAAAACCAGTGTAAATACAAAGACTTGCGTTACGTAAGTGATTGAAGTAGGTACCAGTAGAAAAATGTTGTGACAAGTGCGTCAGGTGTCGAAACGCCGCTGCCTAAATTTAATTTGTGCGTTGTCTGTAGTCTACTTGTGTAAGCGATACGAGCTGTATGAGATAAAGAGTGAATGCGAGGTGTTTGCTGAATGAGAATTCAAATAATAAATTAAATTAAGAACCTTAATTAAATTTGATTTCATTTTACTCCCTCAATTAATCAAGCTTGGAGATGCGCGACTGTGGGTGTAATTTACTAATGTTGTAAGTAGATTGCTTGTTACAAAATTGAGCTAGATTTGATAGCTCTATTCGTATTGATACAGAAAATAATATCTGCGTGGAACTTTCGAATTACCTATTCAAGGTTTCGAATATCTAGTTAGAGTTACAGTTTCTTAGCTAGGTTTCGGGCATTCTAAGTTTGTGCACTGTAATTATATATTTAGGAGATTACTTAATTTTTAGGATTCTGTACCAAAATGGTAAAAAAGGAAACCTTACGGTGCCGCTCGGTCTGTCTGTCTGTCAGATAGTTAAAAATCTCGGCAACTACTTAAGCTATCGAAGTGTGAAATAGTTACAAAGAAGCCTAATCCACTGATATATACGCATACAGAGTGAATGGTAATTCGACTTATTCCTTGAAAAGGGGTTATTTTAGAGCTTATTTGCAATGTTTTTGGCTCAGTCCACCAGGGGTCAAAACTGATAAATAATAATAAATTGATTTGAGAAGGAAAATGTAAAAAACAATATCATCTTATCTCTCCAGGTAACGAAGTATATGAAACTTTTACGCGACTTTAATATTAACATAAATATTACAGGAAAGATATAACCTTGTATTCATTAAATCTTCATTAAATCATTATTGTTTTAATAAAAATAAAAACTTCTGAATTACAGGAGATTTCCATTTCATGTATGAATCTTACATTTCCCACGTAGGATTTTCATGAAGTATATAAATTCGTATTGGGTTTTAAAAAATAAAAAATAAAAATTTAAAATATTTATTTGAATCGCTTTAGGCGATCGTGGTAATAAGGCCCCTGGTATTGAATACTACCTATATCTTAAAAAACCGGCCAAGTGCGAGTTGTTTGGTCGGCAGGCGAACGACGATCGTGGTAGGCCCCTGGTAAGTAGACACATTTGTATCAATTTCTATAGAAAAATATGATCTTCGAGCTATCACGTGACGCTTTCTTATGATAATTTAAATGTTTACGTCACCCGATTTCAATAATTCTTTTGACAAGTCTGATTAGTCTGACAATCCAAGTCTGAAAGTAGATTTTTTTCTTAATTATATGGTTTCCTTTTCTATCACTCCGAAAACAGGAAGGCATATAAATAAATAAAAAACTCCTACTCACACAACACACTATACTCTGTGTCTGTGCAATAGAGTACCTCTATGCTATACTAGAAAGGTTTAGGTATTTAACTAAATATAAACAAACGACAAATATGCGACCAAATAAAAGAGTAGCACAGAAGTAGCATTTTGAAACTCGGCTCCGCATATTGTATTTGTCCAGTTTACCTGACGCCAGCACGTTGCACGACGTGAAAATATACGTTGCCGCGCCGCGCAACGTACAAATGCACGTTGCCTCGCCACGCGACGTGCAAACACACGTTATGCCGGGTTGAGTGAATTCACGTTGCGTTGTCGCGTTGCACGACGTGTTGTGGAATGTTAAGAATACTTAGGAAACAAACAATAAACATACCTACTGAAAGTCCTTGCCTCTCGGTGCCCCTCGGTCCGGGGTACTGACCCCGAAGGGAGTAGGAACTAAAAAGGCCCCGTTTTTGTTTTTTCGAACATCTCAGAAACGATGCGTCATGCAAAATTTCGGTTAACTACATATTGAAAGATTATAAAATTCTCTACAACTTTGACATACTATAATTTTTATATGGTGTCCAGATATGAGCTCCGAAAAATGCTCGATTTTGATCAAATCTTTATCCCTCCACACTTTTCTTTTCATTCTGTGCTCTTTATGTTGGGAACTCTTTATCTGAGACAATAGCTTCGTGGAGAAAACTTTTAGATAGTTAATTTATTTTTAAACTATACCTTTACCTACATATGCATAAATATATGTAAGTATCATTTACCGTTGCAAAATTATAGGTACAACTTAAAAAAAATTACATATTTAGAAACATCTCTTTCAATTTATAATAAACAGTAATGTGACTACTTAAAAAACCGGCCAAGTGCGAGTCGGACTCACCCACCGAGGGTTTCACACAAAGGATGCTCAACCCCTCCCCCATTTATGACCTTAGGTACTTAAAATTCCGGTGGTACGGAACTCTCAGTATGCGGCAACTATACGGTTTTCAGATTTTTGCCTGTAATTGTACTACAAGCTCTTGCTTTTTGCCAAATTTCGTGATTCTAGATTAACGGGAATTACCCTATACATTTTGATTCCCATTGTAAATGTATGAGAAATGCGATATAATCGGCGGTATCTTAATGGCGTTGACGTAGAGGTTTAGTTTTTTCTCAGTTTCAAGGGACTACAGACTTGTGTATGTGGTATTAATTGCAACTTGATACATCTACGCATTTTCGAGATAAAGGGTCTTGACAGACAGATGGACGGACGGACGGACGTACGGACAACAAAGTGATCCTATAAGGGTTTTCATTTATGTGGTATGGAACCCTAAAAATAAACCAAAACTCATGAATCAACACATTCATAACAAATAATAAATGGTTTGATTCCTACTCAGGGTCATTGACCTTATCACCTGTAGAAGTATCGTTCGGAACACCCTGTAGATAATGATTTGAACTAAATAAAAATTATAAAAACAGCCAATTTATTACAAAATTAACCTGGCCTAATTGTTGACATGTGTATTATTTCGTCTGAGATTCTTTTGTTTTTGAGATTTCTGAGAATCTGAGAGTATATTAAGCCGTATCTGATACAAAGCGATATGTTATTATTTTTATTATAGGATTTTTAATGTTTTTATTGACGTCTAGTAAATATATTCTGGACAACCTATCGAGCTTAATTTTTAAGATTATCTCAGCAACTGCTTGATACGACTCAAAGAAAAAAAAGGGGTACCATGCTGCCAAAACATGTTATGTAAGGTTCCTCTTCATGATTGCCCAATTGAGCACCCACGAAATAAATGTGATGATGGTGATTTTACATTTACAAAAAAAAAAATTTTTGGATTCCCGTCAACTTTTGATGCAAGAGGGATGAGGGACGCGCTAAAAGAATCAGCCAAAACCAAAGCCTTTCATGGCGATAGACCGTCGCTAGAGCAGGTCGATAGGGACGATATATGATAGATATATTCGATATGAAATTATAACTAATATTTGAAACGGGATAATTACCATGTATGTTTGTTTCAAATATTAGTTATAATTCAAATGACCATGTTAGCTTAAAATCGTATATTCGATTAAAGTTTGACCATTCCATCTAGAATCATTCGTTGACCAGGCTAATAGCTAAATAAAACTACCGAGCCGTGCGCCGTCCGCCGATGTGGTGGCACCGTGCCGCGGCACCGTCACCGTTCATTCTCACGGCAACGTCGACGTTAATTTTGACGTCGGCGGCAACGTAAAAAACAACGTGCCACGGCAACGTCGACGTTAATTTTCACGTCGGCGACAACGTAAAAAACAACGTGCCACGGCACGTCGGCCGTCGTGCGTCGTGCCGTTTTACGTTGGCGGCGCCGCAACGTGGACATGTGGCCAGGCCCTTGTCCACGCATTAAAAATGTCTACCATTATACGGATGAGAAAGATGAAAAACAGGAAAAGACAAAACTAATTAATTTTATATTCCATATCAACATTCTTATTTTTATAGTAGATAGTACTAGTCTAGTAATAAGACTAGTAAGTACATTTACGAATAGAGCAGATTCTTTACCGATCTTTACTTATTGCTTTATTAAAATTAAATTAAACAATAAAATTTACTGTTTCTATTTAAGTTGTATGGGTTTAGCAACATAGGGGAAAGTGGGGAGGCTTCGTACACATTTTGCTCTGAGCCTTGGAAAATAAAAATTAACAGTTATGTTAAAATTAAATTAATGCCATATCATCGTCGTCAAAATAAATAAATATCCATCCAAGTTAATCCCAAAACTATTATTTACATAAGAACCTTAAGCGTGTATTTAAAAGTATTTAAAACTTATTAAAGACAGATGGATTCAAACAAGACAAAAAAGTTACTTTAGAGTTGCCAAAACACATATTGACTCTTTCTGGCACAGGCTGCCATCGCACTACAATAATTTTTGGAGGGTAAAGTGCCCATCTAGTATACAAATATCAACTCTTCAGCATGTAAGGTAGCCGAGATATGCCCACTGCACGAAGCCTCCCGGTGTACGAATCCTACCCACTTTCCCCTACCAAGATAATAAATATAGCAAGTATCGGACTAAAAGTTTTTTGTCACGAGTGTAATTTTTGATACAAGCTTTTATCGCTAACTGTACTTTCCTTTCCACGGTCAACTTATACTCTTCGAGGCAATTCTAAGAGGGTTTGATTGTTTCATCACAGTGTTCCGAAGGCCACCTCTGGTCTCCATCATCCGATCAACGCAATGGTACCATACCATAACATTGTGAGTGTGAAGTTTCAGCTTATTCGAATAACGGGAAATTAGTCAAATTCAGCTTGCAAGATTTGACCCTAACAAACAAACACACTGCAAGTTAAATAAAAGCTTGTAAAAATAAAATGTACTGCATGTGTAATTGTGTATGTATTTCGTTACAGTGCCATCTATAGTTACCACAATGCAGTTACTAGTGCTTAGATTGCGACATCTATGGACGAGTAGCATTACTAATGTTACTGCTTATAGATTGGCTACATTGGAAGAAATCTAGAAAAAAGTGTGCAATGTCACAATTCAACCAACCTTCAAACTTAATGGGTAAATGTTGCGAACCAACATAACAAAAAGAAAAAAAAGTGTTCCTATATGACAAAATTGCAGGCCCAGTTCAAAGTGGCAACATTTTTTATCGACATTAAAAAAAAGTTGAACCAAATGAAATGAAATGAAAATGTGCGATTTTTGCTGTGATATGTGGATATTTTACCGTGAATCGTATTGTTCAACATATTTCATAGTTTTATGAAGTGCCAATCCAATATTTAATGTGCTAATTCTATATGTTAAGCGTAACTTCAGAATTTACAGTGTAAATAAATTAAGCCACAATGTATTCCGGCAAGGATGCCGTGAACCCATCGTATCCCACGCAGTGGGCCTTGAATCCAACTGCCTATCAAAATGTAGATTCAAACTCTGTAGACTGGGCCGCCTTAGCTCAACAATGGATAGCTATGAAGGAAGCAGCAGCCATAGTCGGCGTGCCAACGAAGACCGACATCGAAGAAGGCGAAGCCCCGATGGAAGTGGAAAATCCCGACACAAACAGCGATGCGTCAGGACCAGCTGACTGGAACGCTAGCTCTAACTCTTGGGGCAATAACTGGAATCAATGGGGTAAGGCTTTACTTTTATCAGGGTCATATATTTTGTTCTTAATAATTCATGTTGTTTACTTTTATTCTTCTTGGTTATCTCTTAATGCTGCAGATGTTGACCGACTACATTACACAGAATGTTTTATTGGCATCATGTGATACTCCATTATTTCTGGCAGCCAGAAAGTAATACTTGATTTTAGCCACTTATGGGGCAAACAACTGAAATTCTTCTTGTTACTCATAACAGCTTTCATAAAATTGTCTAATAGACTTTGGTGTGTTACTGTCGGCTCTGGATCTCTAACATCCAGACCACCATTGTCCCATGATAGGAATGACAACAATATGCAATGTTTGTTACCAAAGAGGCATCAGCAAGGGATAAATAAGATACAGATAAGAAACTGGTCTGTTATTATCTGGAGTCAGATTATTTGAATAAATACATAGATTATCAATATTATCATAATTATAAAATTCAGTCATTTTAAAAAGTAATTATGGTAACTTATGATGCATCATATTTTTAAAAATACCTTTTTTATTGTCATAGATTCACATTGTTAAGTTAATAAGATTCTATACCTTGAACATTAATATTAAAGGTGCATGAAGCACAAAATATAATTTCATGCCTTCAATGTATTGAATGGTCCTAGCTATACTTAAAAACTGCATGTTGTTGATAATTTTAATGTCAGAGAGCAAAACTACAAGAAACAGAGAAGTGACCTAGTAGTTGTAAATACGGGAATAAGAAAAAAAGAGAATCCCTGTCTATACATCTATGCACATTGTCTGGCATACTATTTTTACAAGCACTAGTAGTAAATGATACTATTTTTACAAGCACTAGTAGTAAATGTAGCTCTCTACAGAAGAGAGCAATTGGTGTTATAAAATACTATTGTTTCATTGTGGTTCTTTAATTGTTATTTCCAGGATGGGGCAACATGCCGTCAGATGCTGCTATGATTCCAGGGATGATAGATGGCTACACAGTGCCCACAGATGGTGCAACGGCAATGCCAGGGTGAACATAATTTTTAATTTACAACTATATTTGTGGAGCCTTGTATAGGTCTCAGGTTGCGGGGATATGTAATGGCATTTCAGAAGATGTCATAGTGATTCAGTCAAAGTCAAACCACTTTGAATGAGGCCAGGTATATTTGATATTGGTCAATATGTGCGCGGCAAGAGCTCGTCCCAGCTACTATGGCATTTTCTGACATGGTGTATGTTCAGTTAAACAGTAAACCTATAGACCTTAAATTTCAGGGAATTTTAAGGCTGACTATCGACTAAAGTGTAGTAGAGCTGTGTAAAATCGACCAATTACAGTCAGCAGATTTGAATTTGATTGTTGATCTCAAAAGTGACTCTTTTGCACAGTTCTACTTGAATTAGCTTACTCTATCCTTTTATGTCACATTACAAAACTTCTAGAATGGCATCAAATGGCATCATCATATAAACTTCTTTTAAATTCCGCTTGAAGCAGTTCGATTTTTGTAAATTGCTTTGGCTTTATGGCCTTGTGTAAATTTCACAAGACTTTACACAGATTCAGTTGCCTCAAGGCGGCTCAATCTGTGGGGATTCGCCTATTAATTAAATTGTAATCTAAGAGCTTAACGCCTATTGATTAAATTGTAATCTAAGAGCTTAAAATGTGGAAAAAGTTTCTTATAAAAACTTGTCCTTGCATTTCAGGTACACAACAGCGGGTGTTGGAGCGCCGACATTCCAGCACGGATACTGGACGGCGGCACCGCAGCCCGATGCCAACAACCGCAGCACGTCGCGCGACCGCTCCAAGCGGACCAACAGGGAGTCCAAGTCCTCAAGGAGTCACCGCTCGCATCGACCAACCAGGTACTCCCATATACAGTGACCCAATTGAAACCCTAGGCCACTGTAGCTCTATGTCATATAACACTTTAAACCAGATTGTAAGAAATCTCTTACTGATTGTCGTTACAACATGGTTCTAGAGTGGCCCATGGTTCCGTAATTTCCTCGCGACGCGGCTCATTCTGTGTGACCCATTTCTTGTTCATGGAATTTAGATAGATAATAGAAAAAAACACACGACTTGTGTTATTTCCTCAAAGCTTCCCTAGGAAACAACTAACAGTTTTTATTTTTTACCTATGTCCAGAGAAAAGGCTCCGCCCGTAGCAGCGCCAGTGATAGAACCAGTGATGGTCCCAGCAGTGGCGTCCACACCGACCATAGATGCGGCCAAACGAAGGCAGCTGCCGGCATGGATTAGAGAAGGTTTGTGCAATAGAAATGTTTACACCCATGCAATTTTACCATGTGCACACTGCACACAGTCTTCTTTGTAGTTTTTTACTCAAACCTGAAAATTTTACGACTATTACGACCTAATTAGAGGATAAACTAATAATAGTTTATTATACATTTGTTAAATGTCACGCACGTAGGTGCTTACTGTAAAAACCCTATTCCTCCTCAATAAAAGATTCCGTATCCAACCGACGTTCTTAGCATCACTTACTGTCCCTAACGCTAGTTTCATGGCGCCGTTTTCGTCTACAAGGCAAAGCGCTGTAAGTACTCAGGCCTTACACATCACACTACAGGAATGAATCTAACGATTTCATTGTTACACAGGTTTAGAGAAGATGGAACGAGAGAAACAGCGCGCGATCGAGCGAGAGCAAGAGAAGCGAGCGCGTGAAGAAGCAGAGAAGCAGAAAAAGATTCTAGAAGAAGAACAACTAGAGAGGATGAAGGCCGAGGCGGAGGCCAGTGGAGTGCCGCTGCCGCCGCCTAAAAGCAAATTCGTACGTATACTTGTTTTCGACTTGAGTTAAATTTCAGTTTTGACACTTCGGTGACGTGGCGTCTGAGTTAAAGCGTTTGTATTTAACATGACGTCGATAAGGTTAGATAAAGACTCATAATTTAACATTTAATGTATAAACGGTGTCGATATCACCGTACCCTACGTGATTAATTCGTTTCGAAGTGTTTCAATTAGTATTAATCGCGGTAATACTTAGAAGACAATATTAAATATTCATATACTTACAGACATTCTCGAGTCTCTCTTCAAAGGTTTTTTTCGTGTCATTTCTTCAAAATTCAAACGCCGATCTCGAGACGGGGGTCCTTTCGGTGTCTAGACTTTTGTCTCATTGAAACTTTCGTTCGACCACATAGGAAACAGATTCCGAAGGTGAATCCGAAGACAAGGAGGAGGTGGAGGTGCCGCCGCCGCCCGACATCAGCGCGCCCGCGCCGGCGCCCGCGCCCGCGCCCGCCCGAGCCGCGCCGCCGCCGGGGCCCGAGCGCAGGCTCCGGTCCAAGGAGGAGCTCATGCAGGAAGTGGTGAGTTACCAAATATAACTGCTCTATTATTTAATACTACATTACATACCAAGGCCGTTTAAGTGGGAAATGCCTCGGATTCCATGTAATTGTCGGCCGAGGCGAAGCCGAGGTCGACTAACATGTGATCCGAGGCTTTCCCATTTACCGGCCGAGGTTTGTATACTATTTTTCAGCCCGACGGAGCCGGCAGGCGGCAATTTAGTTTTGCGTAAAGTGGCGCTTACCGACCGGAGGACTGAAAACATAATTATTAAACGGGTCTAACGCGAATTTACTTATTTACCTTATTTATGGACGTTTCGACACAGGTTTCACTGGTCATGGTCGCGGCATGGGCATGGGTGTGTCGGACTATTGACAATAATTAACATGTTTTGTGGGTAGTTTAAAATTGTATGTTTACCCCAAATTTCTACATAGACTTTTTGTTGGGTAGTTACACAAATCTCTGTTTTGACATTATGCCGGGACATCAGTTAGCCGCGACCGTGACCAGTGAAACCTGTGTCGAAACGTCGGTAAATAAGGTAAATAAGTAAATTCGCGTTAGACCCGTTTAATAATTATGTTTAAATAATGTGTTCAAATCGCGAAAGTTTTAAATGTTACATATAACTGCTCTATCTGAGGCGGTGAATGTCTTGGCTACAAGCCCTCCCACTCCATGATGCATTCATTCTCTTATTTACCCGATACGCCCACATGCCAAATACAGTCCACTCGCACATCCGCCGGGCCTGGCTGTTTCTCGCTGGAGTCTTCTGCTAGTCTCTAGCTTAATTGGAATATGTCTTATCAACAGATACGCAGTAGCCTGAAAAAAATCCAAGACCCTTGCTTATCCGCGACCACACATGGTTTTTACTAAACTACAGTACATTCAACCAATTGAAACCTTAGGCTATAAATCAGATTGTAAAAAATCTCTTACTGCTTGTCATTTTGACATGGTTCTAGAGTGGCCTAAGGTTCCAACTGATATGTGAGCAAAATCCAGCTAATGGAAGTTTTATTGCTGATTCGCTATACCCTTGCAGACCACGCACTGTTGCAGTGATTATGATTATATCCAGTATGCGTCTGTACTGAAAGCACGTAAACCGTAAACGTTGTGTACCTTCTTTTAAAGATTTCTCTAGCTCCCAGGAGCAGTCTTATTTTATCCCATAAAAACCAAATCAAAACATCTAAAAATCTGTGTAGATGCTGACAGTTCGTCGCTCACTGACTGAGATCCTGCTCGAGGTGACTGACCAAGAGATTCATATGGTGAGCCAAGAAGAGTTGGCCCGGTATAACGCCGCACAAGGTATTTCCACTATCCACCATATTGCCTTACCGGCCGGAAGACTCTATCCTATACAACGAGTGCACTGACTCGAGTGATATACTTACTTACTGTGATCAAGAAACTGTGATGTGCTAAACTGTGCCCTATTTTTATGCCTAATAAAGTCTTATTTCAGATACAGATGAATACATGTGGTGTGTGTGATTAATATTGGTTTTATTTATATGGTAAAAGCGTCGCGTCTCAACGCCATCAAAGCTAGCAAGTCCAAGGCGCTCGCTGCTATCGCTAGTGGTCTTGGTGAGTTACTTTCTTGTGGAATTTCTAAACGGACTCTCTTGCAAACTGAAAATGTTGCACATTCCTTAATAACTCTATGCAATTGTTATGTTTGTTATGATTATGAATGTAATAATGTGTACGAAGTTTGCCAGATTGTTACGTAAAGCGTTTATGATGGTTTTGTCCGCTTTATGAGTAGTTTTTAAGGTTAATCATGGGTACCAATGATAAGGCATGGAAACCTTTTTCAATCAATAATTTTTGTCCGGATGTACCGCCTATCCGTGTTACGGTTTCATTTGAAAATCGTTCCCATTTTGATCTGACCTGACGATCGAATAAAGTCATTGCATAATATATTTACGACCTTTAGATAAAGAAAAATCGTGCTAATAAAAATAATACTTATTTTAGTAGAAGAAATGTATAAAAGTAAAATTATTTATAATGTCAATGACATAATCATCATAGCGCTAGGTCAAACCTTTTCTTTTCAGAAATTCTTCGTCAAAATTTAAAATTTTGTATTGACCTTGGCAATACAATTAAATTTGACAATGTGTAAATACATTGTCTTTTATGGAATTATTGGTAAGAAACGAATAAATTATTTTCGATGTTAAAACATTTGTATGCGTGCTTGCCTTCGGTATATTCACTATTTGGTATGTACATTTTGTACATTATTCTTCGATATAGAAAAGAATGATAATTTCTAGATAAATTATCTGAGTTTAAAGCTAAAATGACGTCACTTGTTTTGTATAATTTAAAAACAAATGAAATTTGATTTTATTCCGCAGAACCTACGTCGTTAGTTTAATAGTACATACATACCAAGGCCGTTTAAGTGGGAAATGCCTCGGATTCCATGTAATTGTCGGCCGAGGCGAAGCCGAGGTCGACTAACATGTGATCCGAGGCTTTCCCATTTACCGGCCGAGGTTTGTATACTATTTTTCAGCCCGACGGAGCCGGCAGGCGGCAATTTAGTTTTGCGTAAAGTGGCGCTTACCGGCCGGAGGACTGAAAATTATATTTTGTATGATAGGAATTAGAAAGCTAGAGCCTAAACAGAGTTGTATTGTGTAGAGATCTCTGATAAACTAGTATTTGAGATATCTGTATAGTGTAACTAATGTGCCAGAGGCTCTAGTTTAAAACATGTCGCTATAGTGGATTGCAGTGGAATGCGTCATTCTAGCTCGATTCTTATAATTTTGACATATGTTTGGTGTGGCGCAATGTTACCGGTATGCGTGTGCGCAGGGCTGGGCGCGTACGAGAGCAGCAGCGAGGACAGCGGCGACGAGCAGCGGGAAGAGCTCACGGACCAGCAGCTGCAGGTAACCATGTTCATATCCCATGTGTCCCAACGCAATACTTTTTAGCTTTCATAAATGTTTAATTACTTTTTTTCCGTTTTGGAAACATTAATAAATATATAAAATGGGCAACATAAAAACATGTTCCTACGTAAGTTAGTATTAGGTACAGTCATGAACCAAATTGAAACCGTAGGCCACTCTAGAACCATGTCAAAATGACTAGCAGTAAGTGGTTTCTTACATTCATAGCGTCACTAGCGGACACAGTCCTACTACAGTGACCTAGGGTTCTAATTGGTTGTCTGTGTATATCATACTAAAATTTTAAGTACATGGGTTGAATATTATGACTGCCATAAATGGCTGCGTAGAGGGTTAGTTTAGTTTAGTTTATTTATCTCATACAGTTAAATATACATTTTCGCTTATACTACTGTTTGTCTAATGATTAAGCGTAGCTAGACGAGAAACTAGTTCGTGCTGAAACCAAAACTAAACACAAATATTCATAGTAGCGTTTCCTCACAGGACATAATCAAGCGCAAGCGAGCAGACTTCGAGCGCACGTCGCGCGAGATCGAGGCCGAGGTGCGGCGCGCGGAGCTCGGGGAGGGGTCGCCGGCCGCCACGCCGGAGCCGCCGACACGTAAGCCCACTGCACCGCCCGGAGTTAGCCGCTAACCCGGAATTGAGCTGTCAAATTCCATACAAAAACTCGCTTAACTCCGGGCTAACCTCGGGTGGTGCAAGTGGCCCGAAGTCTCATTATTGTTTAACGGAACATTGGTCGGACAATCAGTTCGAGTATTTCTCGCAAAGTTAGACAATCACGAAATAGTCTATCTTCTTCTTCCTCGCAACCTCAATGCTTAGGATCGCGACCACGTGCAGCCCGTTTCCACAGAGTGCGGTCATAGGCCATGTGTACGGCACGGTGTAAACTGCCACCAGCCGACCTCTTTATCACGTCAGTCCATCTTGTACAGGCTCTACCCTGGGATGGATGGATGGATAATGGATAACACTCGTGGTGTTATCCATTTGGCCCAGAATCATGTGCTTCTCCATATCATGTTTTGATGACCGCAAAACGTATCCGAAGAATCTTAGGACTCGCACATGGCATAGCGTGGAAATAGTCTATAATAAACAAAAAAAATACAAACATTTTTTAACCCTTTAACACCGAAATTATACGAAAATTTGTCTCATTTATCAGATTTCGGCGAAAAGAGCTGGAAACCGTTTGTCTTATATATCGGACTATGGCGGTTAAAAGGTTAATCGCCAAAAATTTGGGTCCACATACACAAACCGTCTCGGAAGGAAATTGCCTGTCTCTGTCTGTAAACTTGCATCTTGAATTATAAATGCGAGTCTAGACGTGCCTTATTAGTCGGAGTATTGTAGCCACGTGAGCATTTACTTCATTTTACGTCTGAGTAGACACGCCTTGCACGCACGGTTCGCGGTTCACATTTCCTAACGGGATGCTGTCCTGTGTGGATCCACACACATTTCCACAATGTCCTAACATACAAATAGTCATAATACGCTCTTTTCAATCCAGGTGGGTCAGAGACGCCGCCACCGGTGGACAGCGATACACCAGAAAAGCCCCCGGAACGTCGGCTCTCCCGAGACAAGAAAAGTAACCACAAATCCTTAGACAAGGTCGACGGAGTCAATAGGAAACTCGACATTATCCTAGAAGAGAAACCAAATAAGTCCAAACGGGAGCGCACTCCGAGCCCGGCGAAAAACAATAAAAATAACAAGCAGCGCTCTTCCTCGCCCTCCAGCGACTCAGAAGAAGACTCTTCCAGCTCCAGCGAATCGTCTTCCCCGAGCGAACCTGAAGTCAAAGTAGAAACCAAACCTAAAAAACGCAAACGATCATCTTCCAAAGACTCCCGTCACAAATCAAAGAAACAAAAGAAGGAAAAGTCTCACAAGTCAGAGAAAGAAGATAGAGATCGCCAGTCCAAAACAAAACACTACGACGATTACGAGGAAAAATCTAGATCGAGACGGAAAGACGACTACGACAAGTACAAAAGGAGTAGGGATTACGACAGACATAAAGACAAATATAGGGATGAGTCCGACGAAGAGAGGCCTCGGAAGAGGTCGAAGCGGTCGCGGTCGACGAGCTACAGGTCGCGGGACCGGTCGGAGGATCGCCGGAGAGAGAAGAGGTCGTACGACCGAAGCAGTTCCAAACGCGACCACGACAAGTACGATAGGTATGAGCGGTATAGGGACGACCGACGGCGCGAGCGCAGCCGCAGCCGCTCCCGACACCGCCGTTGAACACCGACTCTACAGGTTGTATTTCATTTCTATTATTTAGCTTAAGCTCACGGTGTTTGCCCGATAAGTGCCACTGTAAAGATAACGAATGTTAGTTTAACAGCCCGTTTTAGTGCCTTATGTTAATTAAAATTATATTGGTATATTTTACTATTTTAAGCGTAACGCTAATTATGTCCAACTTAGGGATAAAGTACTGTAAACATGCCAGAAACACAATCTCATTTTAATCATCCGTTTCATGATAAAAAAATAGATAAGAAACATATACAAGACTTGAAATTGGTTTGATGCATAATGATTGTGTTTCTGACGTACCACATTACAATAAGGCTGTGATATATTATTTTTATTTTTTCTCTTGCAGGTGGCGTTTAGGGCTTGCTTCAGGTGTAAATACTAGTATTTGTGTATAATATGAATTGTGCACTAGCCTTGCTGAATTACCCTTATTCCAATAAACCTAAATTACACAAAACTTGTTTTATTCATATTTACGGCTAAGCTCGCCGTCAATCCAACTTCCTAACAATGTAAACAAACCGCCATGTTGATCGTAATAACTTTTATGTTTTTAATGAAATCTCCAAGATTAAGTTATTTATCTTCTTACGTTATGTATGTTACAATAATACGACCATATCAGTAGTGAATGGTTGCAGTGGTGTTTCATAGTGTGAAAATATAAGGAGAAATGGTGACAAAACATTTGATAACTTTTGCATGGTTTGTAAGTTCTATTGACGGCGATTTTAAGTTGAATAACAAAGATAATTCGAAATCACCTTAAACTTTTAAATAAAAGGTGTTGGAACTCTGAATCTGAATCGCTATTAGTCGAAGACAGTAGGTGTCGGTCGTAGACATCAATATTTTGGACTCCCAACCGTTTAATGACTAAATTTATTTTACTGCTAAGGTTGACTGGTAGAGAACGCTTATTGGCATAAAGTCCGCCTTATGGACCAAGGTGAGGTTAAAAGAAACATACATTATTTACGGATTTATCAGGGAAAATGGGATATAATATGAATAAAAGCATTATATGTTAATTAAGCTTTTATATTTGGCTATTTTTGTTAATATAATGTGCTATAATATACTTATGGAAACAAAAAGAAATATTGACAAACTTGTTTATATCACAGTTGATACAATAGTTATGTTTATACTATACTTCATGTCTAAGTCAAATATAATATTAACTGTTTATGACCACAAGTTGAAAGCCTGTAATTTTTCAAATGTTACCTACTTCATAATGAGTAGATACCTATTTATTAAGTAGCCTTTACATTTTCTTTTACTAGGCAAATTAATCTAATAAAATGTCATTAACTTTCATGCAGTTGTTAGGAAGTACACCAGCCATATCACTACATAGTATAAAACAGTTGCTTCCCGCTGTCTGTATGTATGTATGCTTAAATCTTTAAAAGTATGCAAAGGATTTTGATGCGGTTTGATTTAATTGATAGAGTGATTCAAGAGGAAGGTTTATATGTATAATAATAACCCGTGTGAAGCCGGGGCGGGTCGCTAGTAAATAATAAAATAATGAAAATGGCATCAAATAAAAATTGTATTCTCCCGAATGACTTTTTTTAAATGCATTTTATTCAAGTGTAATCAGTGTTGTTGCCTACTTTAACTTTTTACCATAATTTGTGATTTTTCATCTCAATTGTATGATAGATGTTAAAATAATAAATAAATACCTAACCATAACACTTAGGCCTAGCACTAGTTGTACAAACTTTCATTTACCAAACCTTTGATCACATTTATTATACTTATAAAGAGCACCTATATAACTCTTAACATTTACACTATGATCTAGGGATAACTGTATAAATTCTGTGAGTCTAATCTGCCATGGTAATAGACCATTTGTGCGGCATACTGGTCCGGTATAGACAACTAAATCTGGGTCTGGAATGGAAGGGTACATGAGGTTGAGTCTATAATTCAATTTTTCAACAGTAAGTTCTTTACAGTTCTCTATACTACTCTCTGTAGCAATTTGACTGACACACTGTGCAATTTTGGATCTTCCGTCATGAGAATTAAATATGTTGACTATCACTGTGTGTGAATTTATGCCATTGGTGTAACCATTTAAATCTGGTTTATTTGCCCACTTAATATAGCCAGGGACACCTTTCTTATGCTGTTCAATCTCAAGAAACAGCTTCTCCTCATCTTCCTTTAAATTGCCTGCAACAAAATATAAATTTAAACTACATGTAATTTCCTACTCCTTCTGCGATGAGGAGTATTCCTCATGTAATTTAAAAAATATCAATTAGGCAAAAGTAACCACCAGCTGAGTAAACAAAAAAAAACACTTCATAAAAATTTAAGGCAGGCAATTATTCTTATCATTCTGTCATGTGTGTGGTTAAGTCAAAAATAATAAGAAGTTATTTTATGTTTGTTGAATGCTGAATGCAGAAATTCATTTAGACTCATAGATTGAGAGCCTAAAACTTTGTAAGTAGATGGTTTTTGTAAATAATTTAAAGATTTATTTTCTGTGGCGCTCAGGTACAGCTAACTTTCAGTTTTTTATGGTTAACTGATTGGAAATTAATTTAAATTTAATAACAGATACTCAAAATTTTTATATTCTACCAACAAGGCTAACAGATCATCTGATAACAACCACTATTCAAGGTTATCAGATTGGCCAAAATTGCATCATAACAGTGGATCTAAGTAGATTACTAATAGGTAGATATTGGTTAAATCTGTTTACCTGTGACGTCATACAAGCTGACGTAGGGTATCCCAGCCACAAGGCTCCAAATCACAACGCGTGCCAGGTCGCCAAGAGTGTGATAGTCCGTGTGGGCCAGCACCACCAGATGATGCAACTTCTTTTTCAATCTTGGCACATGCTCCATGACAACACTGATATCCCTCTTCGTCAGCTCACACGTAGGTAAATCATCCCCCGTGGCCCAAAATTTGTGATAAACATTCTGTGCAGCAACAAGTACGTTAACTATCAAATGTACGAGAAATAAAAGAAATTCTCCTAACAATCTCGACAGCATGTTCGATGCATTAACTTGGGCCCTTTATTTTAAAGTTAATCACTTCTTTTATTTGATCATTTTATTATTTTCCCGAAATTTTCGGCAAAATTGGACAGATCACACGGCTAGTCAGCCGCTTTCACAGGCGACCAATCAAAAGCTTCAATGTGTAAATGCAGTGCCGCCAATATAACAGACCAAAATGCGAATGTTTTTCACAAGGACGGTAAATATATGAACCCGAACCACCTACGAAATGTGCTTCCGCCGCTCCTTTATATATCCATGCCGTAATCGGCAACGGCGACCCTGGTTAATTTCGAGCGTGAGCTCTGATATGGCTGGCAAAGCCAAACTTATTCTTAAAAGCCCTATCGCATGTGGAGCAGTAAAGTTGACCAGAACTATTGTATGTATAGTTGTAGGAGGGTTTCGGCCGAATTTTCCGTAATTGACGTTTCGCATCAAGATTTTTCCCGTCAATGCCAATTTTCGATGTTCGTGGTAGGCATGCAGATCAATCTGGCAGATTCATAATCTGAAAAAATTTGATCAGGTGATTCCGGACGCTCTACACAATGGGCCATGATGGGCGATGATAAGGGACGCAGTTATGAGTAAGAGGGGTTACGCAATACTGCCATTCCGTAGCGACAGAGACGGAGGTACAAATCCGCAATCGTTCGATTTTCGTGGTATAACTGTGTGTGACAGGCAAACCGGCATCAGAGTATGAATTAAGAGTATCGGTATCCGTGCTTTATGAATTAATATTATGAAATTGATACTCTGATTCCGGACGTTCTGATTTTTATTGCATGAAAAGTAGGGGCTGACAAGACAATCGCTTGCCCGTGCCCCACCTTAACTTTCCTTAGACTCCCTAAGTTCCCTTTCAGCGATTACATGGGGCGAGGCTAACGATCGGCCCCTAAAAAACGTGTCATGTAAGTTTTTGAACGGTATTGTCAGCACTGTTCTATCCGTTTCCGAATAGCGCCATCTTTGTTTCTTTCGCTTGTCAGACTTGACTGATAAGGTTAGTATTTCCCAGATTTCATTATTTAAATTGTGAAATTTCTAAGTTTAGGGTAAGTTTCAGTGTCTGTTAGCATAAAATATGCAGTGATAGACGTGTAGGTGTTAAAATTTCAGTGTTATATGTGTTAGAACATCGCCGTGGTGCACGGTCGTGTTGCGACCATGCTGATCATTGCGTTTTCTATTTCATAGGCCTCAACATGCAGCTGCACATCAGAGGACAGTCTACGCACGTTCTAGATGTCAATGGACAAGAATCCATTGGTCAGATCAAGGTACGTAGCCCTTCTAATGTTATGTTGAAATTTCATCAAAGCATGATCATCAAACTGATAACCCGTTTTTACTTATTTTATGCTATAATTGCACAGTATATATTTATAAAACCCTTGTCACGTGACCAATTACTTATTTTTATGCGTTCATCGCGAAGATTCATCTAAATAATCTTGTATTATATCTTGTACATTTTTAGGTTATGTTAGTAATATTCCATTTTATTCGTCTCTTGCTACCCCTGCGTCAGTTGCAAAATTGAAACACTTCACGTCCAAGCCCCGTAATTCGCGGGCTCTAATGTAGGGGGGTTAGGGAAGGAGGTACTTATTGGGGATGAAAGTACATGATAGTCCCGTAATTCGCGAGCTTGGGTTATGAAGGAACCCTTCATGTACCTGTTACTTATTTTTTATTTCTGATTTACGAGTAACAAAACACTTATTTTGACTTCAGGAGCGCCTGCGCGCGCTTGAGGGAGTTGAGTCTTCGGACGTGACCCTCTCGCTCTGCGGCGCTCCCCTTGAGGACTCCTACCTCGTGTCGGAGCTCTCCTCCGCTGAGCTGGACTTCACAGTGCCACTGCTTGGTGGTAAAGTGCACGGATCCCTGGCTCGTGCTGGTAAGCATCACAATTTTATTCGCTGTTTCTTCAATGTTGACACTCTTGTATGCAGTGACCCTTCTTTAGAATAAAATGTCCTGGTAATTGAATTTGGGGATAATATAATCATAATATTATATAACAGCTGGTGTCACTCTGTATTATTACTAGTTTTTTTTTTTGTTCTTTTATTTACTGTTTAACTTAGCATGTTAGCAGTGGGTAGGGTAGGCATCAACATAACTTTATTCTCACCAGGTTTAGGCCGTTATCCATGATAGGTCTTAACCCTTGAGGATTTTTTCCAGTCTTGCCTTTTAATGGGTTAAACAAGTAGGTAACAGTGCAAATTATTCTGCCATGACCAATGTAAGTATGTGTTTGACACGCTGCCACTGCATGTTATTATTTAGTGTGTGTGGGTAAAATATTCAAGTTAAAGTATGTATAGTATGTTGCATTGTTTTGAAGATCCTAGGTATACTATGTAGTATGTGTAGACCCACTACAGAGAGTGAGTCTACTTGCTACATACTATCTGCCTTATTCTGTTAGTGTTAATTGTATACAATAAATAAACAAATAAAAAAGTTAACAGACGTTTTAGTTAAATTATGTTTTCTCCCATTCTGACAAACGCGATTGTCAAAGTGACAGATAAGGGGACAAACAATCATTTAGCTAAACTGTTGTTGAAGTGAATTTATGAATAACGCCATATATAAATAGAGGAGCTATGTAAATTTCATTTAAATGTTTAAAATGGGTGGCATTAGAACTAAATTAGAACTAAAATGCATTCATCAAATGTCATGGAGCTCCAATAAGAAAATATTTTTGTTAATTTTATCTGTAAAGGTTTGAAAAGAAGGAAAGTTATATGAGTACTATCTTGACCAAAAAAATCCATTCAATTCTCATCAACAATTGAAAATAATGTAACAAATCTTGATTACAGGTAAGGTGAAGGGTCAGACCCCCAAGGTTGAGAAGCAGCAAAAGAAGAAGAAGAAGACTGGCCGTGCCAAGCGCAGGATCCAGTACAACAGGAGGTAATGTTTGTTTAACGCGTTCGGTGACAGTACGTCGACAGGCGGGGTAGTTGTAGGCTTAACGATCCTTAACTGCGCCACTGTCAGCGAACGTGTTAATTAAAATTTTATTTTTATGGGTTGATGTATAAAAGGACCCTCCTAAGGACCACAATTCTTCCCATACATCACATATAGAATAAAAGAACTAGATACCCAACCAGCCAAAAAACATGACGCCTTAAAAAGCTGCAGCACTTTTTCATTTAGTCTTATTTGGAATGTGACGTTTCGTTAAGAGCCTATAAAATTTTAACAAGTCAATGAAATTGAAACTTTATGATTGATTAAGCAGGCAGGCAGTTATTATAACTGATAATGCCTGTATCCGGTGTCCTTTTGGTAAAGCTATCACTACAGATGCAGAGTAGAATTTGAGATGTGCTTGTCTAGTTTATTTTTAAGTTCATTGACACTTTGTGCAGCAGAGTTGGATTTATTTTGCATCTTTTGATTTTAAAACAAAAGAAACTCAACCTTGTTCCCTACAGTATTGATTTCAATTAAAATAGCAATTTTTTGGGTGGTGGCCCAAGAGGCTACCAAATGATGTATAAAAAATGCATTTCTTTGTAACTTTCAGTTTTATTTGGTAACAAATGTCAAATTGGCAAGTTATTGCCATTTGCTTTTCCTTTTAAAAATTTCCTGACATTTTAACGTTTCCAATTTCTCCTGACAAGAAGAAATGACTAGTAGTCACTAACCTTTAACCTTATGCGCCTATAATATTATATGCGCTTTAATATTTTCGCTGCTGCCACCTACCTAAAACCTTCCTATATGGATAAATCTGATGGTATAGGGTTACCTATACTGATGATGAACTTTTGTGGAAATTATTGTTTAACACTTTTTTTTTCTACAGATTCGTGAACGTTGTGCAAACCTTCGGCCGTCGCCGCGGACCTAACTCCAACTCGTAGGTAAATCTTGTATATAAAATGCAAATATAACACCCTGTTTGCACCAACTCGTCTTTTTCTTTACATACCTGCCCTGAAAGTAAAAATGACTAGTACCTATATGAAAATAGTTTGTTCTTAAAAACTAGTATAATACATAATAATAAATAATAATAAATAAAATAGCTTTTTATTTCCACATACAAGTAAATTACATTTGTTTTCTTTTTATAAAGTTCATTTATGTGGATCCCTTTCGAGTGAAAGCCTCCTCACACGCCTTCCATTCATCCCTGTCTTGGGCTTTGTCTATCCAGTTAACTCCAGCTGTTGAAATTATGTCGTCTATCCATTTCTTTTTTGGTTTACCACGGTGTCTTTTTCCTGCGGGGCCTGTCCATTTCGTAGATTCTATTGTCCATCTCTTATCTGTGTATCTGCATATATGCCCAGCCCATTTCCACTTTAATTTGAGACTATGTTGTAATGCGTCGGTAAGCATAGTTCTCTTTCTTATAATTTCGCTCCTGATTTTTTGGATCTTCTTTACCTTTAGCAGACTTCTTTCCATTGCTCGCTGGCATGTAGTGATTGAGTTTTTAATTTTGCTAGTAAAAATCCATGTTTGGCTTCCATATGTTAGGCTTGGTAGTATATTTGTGTCCATTACCGTTTTCTTTAAAGCCATTTCATAGTCGCCCTTTAAAATTTCTTTAAGCGACCAAAACTTCTTCCATGAATTGTTTACACGCCTCTCTACTTCATCTTCATTACTAGTAGGGCTAAATGACATCATTTTTCCAAGGTAGATGTATTCCTGTACATATTCGATCTCTTTACCCGACACATATATTGGTCTTCTTCTGTTGTTTGTCATTGCCTTTGTTTTGGCTGCGTTCATGTGCAGTCCTACTTTTTGGCTTTCTTTGTCCAGGTCATTCATCATTCTTTCTAGGTCTATAGCAGACTCTGCAAACAGCACGAGGTCGTCCGCAAAACGTAGATGACTGAGGTAGCGATTGCCCATCTTGATTCCTTTCCGTTTCCAGTCTATGTTTTTAAAGACTTGTTCCAGCACCATTATAAATAGCTTTGGCGATAATGGGTCTCCTTGTCGGACGCCCTTCCCTATACATATCTCTTCTCCTCTGTTTTCCATTTTAACTCTACTTAAACTTTGGCTATAAATATCTTTAAGGATGTTTATATAAGTCCTATGTATTTTACATGCCTCAAGAGCTTTCCAGATACAGTTGTGGATAATACTATCAAAAGCTTTTGAGTAGTCAATGTACCCTATGTAGATGGGGTAATTGTATTCTCTATGTTTTGCCATGATTTGGTCTAGAGTATGGATATGGTCTATTGTGGAGTAACCTGATCTGAAGCCGGCTTGTTCAATAGGTTGATTGTTATCTATTGTGGGTGTTAATCGCGTCTGCAGGATGGACGTGAAGAGTTTGTAAGTACTAGACAGCAAACTGATAGGGCGATAGTTGCCAATATCTAATGGGTTGCCTTTTTTGAACAATAGTATAATGTCAGAGATGCACCATTGTTTAGGGACTTTTTGCGTGTCTAGCGTCATGTTGTACAAATTTGTATAATACATAATATCAATAGTAAATTACGTTCCAAGGCCTGTAAAATAAGAAATGTCTCAGATCTCGTGTAATTGCCGTCCGAAGCGTAGCTGTGGTCGACAAACATGTCGTTGTGAGTCAAGGCTTTCTCATTTAGGCTGCGTTTTACCAAATTTTTATTCCGAGAATAACGCTTACTCTCAGATAGTAACGTCAAATTACTATGGGATTTTGACATTAGTATCCAAGAGTAAGCGTTACTCTAGGCTAAAAAGTTTGATCAAATCCAGCCTTATTGGTCAAGGTCTGTACAGGTACATTATTTGCTCGACGCAGTCGGCAAGCGGCGAATTGATTAAGCGTAGCGGCCTGCAATTTGCCGCTTGCCGGCCGCAGGGCAGAAAAATAGTATTTTCTTAAAACACGTGAGAGACTACAATTTATAGGTGGGTAAATCGACAATACTACGCTGACAATGTCTGCGACAAATGTTTCGGTTACCTGAAGACGCAGCATGGAAAGGCTTTCACAATATTGTCCAACGACGCGGAAGAAGACTCAGGCTAGAAATTTATAAAAGTAACTGGACTTAAATTAATTTAAGTAAGAATAATAGAAGTAAGTAGTACAGTACACTCGATTTTATAAATATATGAGCATTTCCAAAGCTTCAAAAATATCTGTAAGCCCTTAGAACATTGACAATAAGGTGTAAGTGTTTACATAATAGGCATTCAGCTGCACAGATATTTATGACCCTCTAACAGTTGAGGTCATGATATGTAGGTACAGACCTACATTTCATGTCAATTACCTTTTACCGCAACAGTCAGTTATGGCAGTCATCGGAACCATCGACAGCCTCGCCAGTGCAATAGGGACTTACGTGGGACTTCGTAAAGTTCAATTTCACTTAAATAAGCGCGAGCGCCTGGCATCCGGGGCACGGCATATGCCTTTGCCGTCTGGCTAACAATACGCACATACATACACGCCACGCCAGCCATCATCCTTACATTGCGGAGTACCGTTCGGTATCTCAACCAAACTGAAAATATTGGCTACATATAAGTGTATCCGTTTGTGCTAAAATTTAAACAGTATAAAACCCAGCAACTTGCTGGCCGGCGGCAAGTGAGAGTGGACTCGCGCACTTAGAGTTCCGTACCTGTAAGGACTTAAGGAGACCTGAGAAAATAATTTTAAACAGACGGGCGGACGGATAACAGAAAGTGATCACTAAGGGTTTTGCTTTTGAGGTACGGAAGCATATAGAGTAGGTACCTATTGTATTATTGTTAGGAAACAAATTTATAAAAAGAGGACTAGGTTGGAAGGTCAGAGTTATAAAACCTTTCTTAAAAACTTGTGCCTGCGCTCCGCTACTTAGGATTAGGTTGCCAAAGAAGACCTCAAGCTCCCTGGAGTAGATTTTTGGCGGTCTCAAAAGTTAAGGGAGAGGTCACAAATAAAAAAGAAATAAACTATGTAGACACACCGCTAAATGCGTAATCACTTTAACGATTTGCGTCGCGAGTTCCCCGTGTACAAGTTTTGTATAGAAATCTTTTTCAAATTCGTTTAGAAATTTAAATATAAAGTCACGAATCAATTGTTGTTAAGTCAATTCTCATGTTAATTGTATCATTTTTAGGTACTTACATACTATCAATAGAGATAAGGAGTGACGACTCAGTGCATTCGTTGAACCTCGTTGAACGAACCTTCAATCTTCGATAAATTGACTTCTCTATTTTAAGCTTAGACCATTTAACCAACCGGACTGGATATTTCTGTCATTTTCTACACAAAAAAACCGGCCAAGAGCATGTCGGGCCATGCTCAGTGTAGGGTTCCGTAGTTTACCGTCCGTCACAATAAGCAACCTTAAAAAGTGTTTTAATAGATACCATGCTCAATATGCTTATAATAATTAACAATTCGATGATACTTTCACCGACCCCATCAATTCCGGAATTTTTTTAACATTGCGAAGTAGACCACGGTACAGCGCCATCTCTCGGGATATACGAGTACATATTCGTACAAAATTACAGCTTTCTGGTACTTACAGTCACTGAGATTATCCGAGGACGGACGGACAGACAGACAGACAAAGCGAAACGATAAGGGTTCCTAGTTGACTACTACGGAACCCTAATAACGTACAAATAGCTACGTCAGATAAATGTCAGTCCATACAATGAACTGTCATATGCTTCGGGCAGAGGGGAACACCTATAAATTGCCAGTCCGGTTGGTTCAATTTCAATGGTCTAAGCTTTAAAGCCCTCGTTGTTTTACGTATTGTTTTAATTCTACTCTGCAAATATGCCACGAATATTTCGAGGGGTAAGCGGTCAAACCCGATAAGTCGATAAGTAGATAATTTTTCATTGAAATAACAACGTTACGTAAATTGCACATATGTAGTTCGAATTTCAAAAATCGGTTTACTCGACTTAGGTATATGTATAATATCTTTCGTATGGCTCAATGGAAGGTGAAACTTTTCGATTAAAACTCAAAATTCAGAATAGGTATTATGTCCTGTTTTTTTAATTACTAAACATAGCTGTTTTTTAAATTACTAAACATAGATTTCTATAGAGGCTATACCTACTCACAAAGTTAAATTATGATTTTAAAAAATCAAGACGATATATACCTACCTACTCGTATGTGTCACACTGCTAGGCAGAGGCGAGAGGGATTGGGCTATACTACGTATAGTCCCCACGCTGACCCAGAGCGGGTTGGATACTTTACATACATCTTTGAATTCATCTATCATGTTCATTCCCTAATCCCCTCCACATTAGAGCCCGCGAATTACGGCGCGTGGGATCTAAGAGTTTTGCATCTGACGTGGGGTTAATGAAACAAAACAATAATAAGTAATTCAACAAATATATTTATCCAATATTATTAAATTGTTGCAAAGGGTAAACCCTGGTTAAAACACTCATTTATTTCATTTAGTATACGTAAAATTGCTTGCATTGCCTTTGTTCATTCCTAATATAGGAGTGTAATTCGTTTTAATCCCTGTATACCAAAAATAGTTATTTATTATACAAGGGGGTAAAGTTGTTGTTTAACTCTCGGGCTTATATTGAGACCCAAGCAAGTGAAAGGTTCCAAAATTGAGCCACGAGCGTAGCGAGTGGTTCAATAACATAGAATCTTGAGCTTTACGAGGGTCTCAAGGCACGAGAGTTGAACAAACTTTGCCGCCGAGTGTAATACAACATTTTTCCCCTCACTATCGCGAGGAAAATAAAGCCTATATACGATAACAAATCTTATCCACATGCAAGTTATCTTGAAAAAATCATTCAAAATTCAATTTCATAATGTGTCATAGAGTACGCTCCCGGTACTTAGATATCGCCAACAGCTTACCAAGTGCGCGATAAGACTCGACCAATTTAAGGGGTGACCTCTGATTGCGCATATTTACTATGGGCATATAGGACTCACTTATACTGGACGTGATAGGAATTAGATTACTTTGCCCCACATGTGGATAAAATGCGTTTTTCCACGCTAGTTTTAAAGGACAAAACAGCGCTTTCCGAGCTAGTGAGGGGAAAAATATATTCTTATTATACTGCTTGTATTCCTTCACATATCCATAACCATTCGCAATTATTTTCTATACTGTTTAATAAATAATTTAAAAATTATATCAAAAGTTCGCTTCCTCCGTCATTGTGATAACATTAAACCAATGAGTTTATTATTTATATAAAAGGCTTTTGCAAGCAATTGGATATAACATTTAATATGGCACTGTGGTATCCCCACTCAATACACACAAAAAATCATAGTCATAAAAAATAACTTATAAAACAAATAAAATAAGGCAATGTATAAGACCACTCCGAAATCTACATCAACAAGTTATAAAAACGACTTCCATTTGTATTCGTATAAATATCTCAATTATTTGTAGATATATCTGTCAATGACCAGCATTATGTCATAAAATATTTTCATAAAAATAACACAAAGAAATTAAGGGTGTAAGAATATTGGCAGTGTTCAATATATAAAAAAATGATTGCACAAAAGTACCGCACTCATAAATATTTAGAATACCTGTCTATAGGTATACATATACCTACCTTTAGGTACTTAATCATATTTTGAGCTAACACGAGGTACTTAAAGGAGAATGGAAATCCCTACAGGTTTGTAGGTACTTTACAACAAGGACGTACCCCTATCAATATCACCAAATTCGAAGATGTGACGATTTTGATGTGCGTACGTTGGTTGATATATAGTACAGCGTGATTTTTTTAAATCAAATTAAAAAAGAATACCCGATGACTATGATTTCTTATTTACAAGCTCTAGAATACGCTAATATACCACAGCCACAGCAGTAATTCTTATTCTAAGTTAAATATACAATATATGTCAAACACATAAAAAAGTAAAAAAGGCCTTGTAAGTATAGTACAAACGGCATTTGGAACTTTCCTTCCCATTCGGGGCTTGTATAAAATATAATATGTATAATCTATAATAAGTACCTACCACTCATTCAATAAGGCACGAACATTACAACTAGCAAACCTTTGAATAAAATAGAATCACTCTGCATAATGATATGCTATTATTATTACGTTATTAGGTGTAATAGTCTTAAAATATGTACTCTGTACCTCCTTGTAAGTTTACACTAGGGTGCATGCAATCTGTATATCGAAAAAGGATCCAAAACTTTAATATAGAATAGTTAAAATTAGATTTTTGCATTTATATAATGCTAAGAACAGAAAAATCCAAGTATAATTTGATAACATGGTAGATAATATCAATAATTTAACTTAGATGTTATGGAAGACGGGGTTGGACTCTTAGAGGCCTCTAGTGTTTTCGGTAAGTACAAATCTATTCTTAACAATAAAGTACGTTTTGGCTTCTGACCACATCCACTACTGGACACTGATAAAACTGCCATTACGATAAATATTTCGCGTCTTTGTACTTTCTAAAATCTAATTCTATATTTAAATGCAAGATCTGACTTAACTGAGCCATTGCAAAGCAATCTCGTGGATTGTCCAATTCTACTGGGAATGTTTCTACTTTTTTAAGAATTCCGTATTCGAGGTATCTTCCGATATGAATTTATATCTGAACTGCTTAATTTGTACATTTCATAGTCACGTTGCCACCTAGGATTCATCCGCAGGGTGAAACGCAGACTATTCGACCGGGGTTTGGCACCTTGTCTTTATTGAACCGAAATTATCCGGCGTATCATGGTCCCGTATGGTTTGGGAGCGATCAGACTTTGGGGGGTGGCGTGGTGAGCTTGGCGCGCGACTTCTCCCACCGGCTGATGTAGTCGATGGGGTAGCACATCAGGGCAGAGAACAGCAGGAACCCTCCAGCCACGTAGAACGGGACCACGAAGTCTCCCGTCATGTCCTTTATAGCTCCTGTAACAAAAAAAAATGGTACCTACATTACAACCTTTTCATTTGCTACGGTTGAACAACTTTTTTATCCAAGGTAAAACGGTAATGAACTCCTTATTTTTTAGAAAATTTAACTGCAGTTCCTTCCACCACTTTCCATGTAAAGTAGAGTCCGTCTAAGATAAGTTTCCATAGATTTGATAGCACAGACCGTGGAACTGTTATTTAAACGTCATAATTTCATATAAGTTTGACGTTTAAAATAACACTTTAAAGTTTGACACTCCATTTTCTTGGAAGAGATAACGTGGTTTGACTCTAGAGACTATTGTTTTTCATTTAATTAAAGTAAACACACAAAGAATGTGTCTGGGTCTGGACTCACCCGCAATTGGAGAACCTAATAACGCGCCGAACCCTTGGAAGAGGAGGAAGAGCCCGAAGCAGTTGGTGAGCTGCTCTAAACCTATATATTCCACCACCAGGATTGACCGAAGCGACGCGAAGCAAGCTGAAAAAAAAAACTTTAGTCAAACAAACTCACCAACTAAAACATTACGAGATTTACGAGTTAAATATAAGATAGTAAAACCGGCCAAGAGCATGTCGGGTCATACTCAGTGTAGGGTTCCGTAGTTTACCGTCCGTCACAATATAGTTATGTAGTGGTGGGTAGTAACGGAAACGCCCAATGTCATCAATACTTAGTTTATTGCTTCAAACTTATATATATAGCATACATTGTTTCAAAAGTTGGTAGGTATAGGTACGTAGGTACTTTTCCTAGCTAAGTAAATCGGTGGGCAGACGGCAAGGTTGAGCGCGTCTACTCCCGATGCAAGTGCCAAGGGACAGTCGGTGTACCTATCGCCAAGGCCTAACTAACCTAGGGAAGTCAGGGAGAAGACTGCTAGGACGCTATCGAACTCCCAGACTCAGAGAGACTTGCCAGAGGACAGTAGTGGACCTATCGCTAAGGCAGTCGCTAGCTAAGTGATCTAACACGGCGCGGACAGCGGTTTTTATTCGGTCCGCTCGGCAATCTTCGTGCGCTCGATGATCTCCGTAGACGCTCGGCGTTCCTCGTCGGTCGGCCGAAGTGACGAATCAGTGTGCGAGCGAGAAAGTATTCGAGTCCGCGCGCCGTTGAATTTGCATTGTTATAGTCTCCCCCTCTGGTGCTCGATGACGTCCCGTGAGAGTACCAGGATTTAGTATTGTTATAGTCTCTCCCTCTGGTACTCGTATGCTGTACAATGAGAGTACCAGGACTCAGTTAGAATGGTTCTTCCTTGGTCTTCCTCGTCGTCGAATGGGTACCAGCGGTGATGGTGCTGTGGTATGTCTCGCTTCAAATTTGATTAATGCAGATGCGTGGTACTTCCCAATTGGTTTTTCAGGTTCATTAATGTTAGCAACCTCGTAAGTCGAGCCTCCATGTTTATTTGTTATAACGTATGGACCATCACGCCTTGGCGCTAATTTCGCAGAAAATTGTTTTTCTTGACTGCTGATTGGGTGTGTCTCCACTAGCACTAGGTCTCCTTGCTTATACCCTGGGTCAGGACGTCTTTTAAGATTTGCCCTGCCTCTGTTTTTATCCTGCATTGTTTCCATATTGTCTCTAGCGATTGCAAGCGTTTTTGCTAATCGTTTTAACTCAGGCGTTATATCTTGGATAAATTTCTCTGATTGTACTATTTCACTAAAGTTGTGTGCAATTTCGAATGGAGTTCTCATTTCTCTGCCGAAAGTCAGGTACGCAGCTGTAAATCCAGTGCTTTGAGTATACGCTGTGTTCATCGAGAAACGTATGGCAGGCAACGTTTGCGGCCATAAGTTATGCTTGCCGTGAACCATGATTGCTATTTGATACTTTAAGTCCCTGTTTTTACGCTCGACGATATTGGGTTCTGGGTGATAAACAGGACTTAGAAAATGTTTGATGTCCAAACAATACAGTAATTGTTGCATGACTGCTGATACGAACTGGGTACCATTGTCACTGGTTATTCTGCGGGGTAATCCGTATCGCAGAAAAACTTCGTTAAGTAAAGTTAAAGCGCATTGTTTTGCTGTTGCTTCTGTCAGAGCAAAAAGTTCCACCCATCGTGAAGCTGTGTCTTCTATAATAAAAATCCATTTTTCGCCTTTGGATCCCTTTGGTAGCGGTCCGAATAAATCAATCGATAGCACTTCAAATCTTTGATTTATGGCAGTGGATTGGAACAACCCACTGGGCTTTTGATTGGATGGTTTATATCTCTGACATTCGGTACATGTTTTAATGTATTTTATCACATCCTTGCGCATCCCTTGCCAAAAGAAATTGTTTCCAATTCGTTTCAATGTTCTATCTACTCCAAGGTGGCCGGATATCGGTGAATCGTGGAATGTTTCCAATAACTTTGGAATTTCATGCTTAGGGACTACTAATTTGGAATTTTCGTCTTCTTGTTCGGGTATGATACGGTATAAGACCTTGTTGTGAAGCATGTAGCCTCTTCTTGACCATTGAATGTAGTCTTCAGATGACGATTCATCTTCTAAAGCTTTTATTATTTTCCTCACGTCTTCGTCTTTTTCCTGCTCTTTACGAACATTTGTTTCATTTCTTTGTGGTAGGTCTATATCTACTTGACATATCTCACAGGATTCAGTATGTTCTTCACAAGGTGGCCGGGATAAACTATCAGCTAAGATATTCGTTTTCCCTGGACAGTACTTAATTTCGAAATTATAGGGTTGTAGTTGCAAGGCCCACCTAGCAAGGCGGCCTGTCGGCGACTTTAGGTTGAGCAACCATTTCAACGGTTGGTGGTCAGTGATTGTAATGAACTTGGTGCCTTCTATGTAGCCTCGAAAGCGTGCCACTGCCCAAACAATAGCAAGAGCCTCTTTCTCTGTCACCGTGTAGTTTTGTTCAGCAGAATTCAACAGGCGGCTGGCATACTCAATAGGGTGTTCGTCTGCACCCTCCCCCTGAAGTAAAGCTGCCCCGATAGCATAATTACTTGCATCGGTTTTAATCACGAATGGTGATCCAAAGTCAGCTTGTTTCAATATAGGTGAAGTAGTAAGTGCAGACTTCAGCGTTTCATACGATTTTTGCTGTTCGTTACCCCATTTCCACTGGACTTTCTTTTTGGTTAAATTGGTTAATGGTCTTGCTATTTCGGCGAAATTCTCAATAAATCTCCTGTACCATGATGCCGTTTGTAAGAATGAAATCAACTGTTTCAGGTTCTTAGGTTGTGGTCTGTCCACTATTGCGTTAATCTTTTCCGGGTTAGTTTTAATTCCTTCTGGTACTATTAAGTGACCCAGATATTTAATTTCTGAGCATCCAAATTTACATTTTTGTCTATTAGCTCTCAAGTTGTAGCTTCTCAGTTTCTCAAATACTTCACGGAGATCTTGCAGATGCTGGACAAATGAACTTGACCGGATTATTAAGTCGTCTAGGTAACATAAGACACACTCAGCACGTAGGCCTAGGATGAATTTATCCATTAATCTTTGGAAAGTTGCCGGTGCATTACGCAATCCAAACGCCATACGCTTAAATTTGAACATCCCGAATGGACAAATAAAATTTGTCTTCTCTTGATCGGCCTCATTTACCTTTATTTGCCAATACCCTGATTGCAAATCAATCGTCGTCATATATGGCATAGCTTTAGCTTGGTGGATCAAGTCATCGATGCGTGGCAACGGATATCTATCTGGTACGGTTATCTCATTTAGCCTTCTGTAGTCTACACAGACTCTGATGTCATCTTTTCCCTTTGGGACTAAAATGACTGGAGCTGACCAAGGTGAGTCGCATTCCTCGATAATATCGTTACTAATCATTTCATCTATTTTTGCTTTGAGTTGTTGTTGTCTGACAGGAGACAACCTGTATGGTTTTACGGCTATGGGCGGGTGATCTCCTGTATCTATCTTATGCTCAGTATAAGTAGTAGGATTTCCTTCTTTAGAAAAAATATCGCTAAACTCGGTTAATAACTCATTAAATTCAGGTATTTCTTCATTAGACAGAGAATGGCCCTCATTTGGTTGTAATAAAATATCAACAGAATACAGTGAAGTAGGATTTATTGGTATGTAATCAATACGTGGATCAACTTGAGATGCGCTGTCCGCTGGCTCACGCGGGTGCGCCGGTGGCGGCGGTGTTGGCATCTTGATCAATTGCCAACGTGGCTTCTTAGGTGGTGACACGTCGCAGTTGTCTTCAGGTTGAGACGGTGGCGTAACTTGCAATGGGGATAATAATTGTAACCCACGTGCCCAAAAGAGAAAATCAGGCAGGGTTTCTTCATTACTGGCGGCCTCATCAAAGGTCAATTGCTTCGCAGCCTTTAACGGTATCTTCGTAGGTACCTTCAGAGGTATCTTTGTGTGACTTTCTAACTGCAGGAACGAGAAAATTTCACCAGGCTTATCTATAAAATGCCATGTCCTCTGAGGTGGACTCAATTCTATGCCTGCACATGCTAGGAAATCAACACCTAGCAAGGTGCGATTATCGATGGCCTCAGGTAGAACAGAAAAGGTAATTGATTTCACCCGTTTGCCAATTATTATAGTAGTAGTAGCTGTTCGGAGTAGCCTCATCGTGATTGATCCATCAGCAAGAGTGACCGAAGCTAGCTGGTCCACAAATTGTACGCCTTTGCTTATCATTAGCTTATATAAATGCTCCCCAGCTACACTTGTACGTGCTGCGGAGTCCATATACGCGTAACCCGTTTCATTTAAAATCTCCACTTCAATGGTAGGCAATTTAGTACGATCTTCCCTGGTTATTTCAATCGTATAAAAGGCTACTTCCTTGGGCGGAGTCTCCTTGTTAGTGCACGAAGGACAGTTACTGCGAAATACTCCTGGTGCCCCACAACCATAGCACTTCAAAGTTGGCTTGGCAACGTCGGCCTCCCCGGAAACATTGCTTTTTAATTGCGCCTGGCGTTTGCGACACACCTCCATTGTATGTCCCTTCTTCGCACAGAAAAGGCACCTGGCAACATTCGGTTTGTTGCCGGCATGTACAGCGCTAGTAGTGGGCTGCGAGGTAGATGTACTTGGTTTGTCTACCTTGTCCGTAGAAGTACTTGGCTTAAACTTGACTAAAGCCTCTTGGTGTCGAGCTTTTTCCGTTAGCTCGGCAAATGTTTTAATGTCTGAGCGAGCTATCCGCTTCTTGAGTCCTATTTTCAGCAACCCGTAGACAAAATCAAGTTGCTCCTCTTCCTTATGTCTCTTTGCTGGCAGTGCACCAAGTAAGAGGCGCTTACGGCATAGGAAATCGTCTATGCTTTCGTCTTTACCTTGAGGCGTCGCAAAGAATTCCACATATATGTCGTGCGGCTGTTTTTGTGGTGAAAATGCGGCAGAGATTGCATTGAGCGCTGCTGTCCAAGTCTTAATCTCGGCACGAACTCCACGCCACCAATCACTTGCCTTTCCGTTTAATAATAATGGTAGTCCTGTCAAGGCATCTTCGTCGCTTATTTGCTCCATTACCTTATATAACTTTACTCCATTAATAAATTCTTCAACCTTATTATGGTCATTTTCGCCGTGGAAACGAATTGTACATGGTACAAAATTCTTCGCCTGCATTGTTGGAAAACGGTTTAACAATTCCGCAAACTGATTCTCTGACAAGTGTATTGACGATACTGACTGCAAATCCGCCACTGGATCTGTCCTCGATTCTTTTGCTACTACCTTCTTTTTAGATGTTGCGCCACCTACCTCCTTATTTTCATCTTCGTTACCCATAGTTTATGTAGGGTAAGTACCTCAGAAATAAAAATAAAACGTGTAGATGCAACTTATTTCTTCAATAGAGCGGGTAGTTATTCCGTTGGGCGGGTAGTAACGGAAACGCCCAATGTCATCAATACTTAGTTTATTGCTTCAAACTTATATATATAGCATACATTGTTTCAAAAGTTGGTAGGTATAGGTACGTAGGTACTTTTCCTAGCTAAGTAAATCGGTGGGCAGACGGCAAGGTTGAGCGCGTCTACTCCCGATGCAAGTGCCAAGGGACAGTCGGTGTACCTATCGCCAAGGCCTAACTAACCTAGGGAAGTCAGGGAGAAGACTGCTAGGACGCTATCGAACTCCCAGACTCAGAGAGACTTGCCAGAGGACAGTAGTGGACCTATCGCTAAGGCAGTCGCTAGCTAAGTGATCTAACACGGCGCGGACAGCGGTTTTTATTCGGTCCGCTCGGCAATCTTCGTGCGCTCGATGATCTCCGTAGACGCTCGGCGTTCCTCGTCGGTCGGCCGAAGTGACGAATCAGTGTGCGAGCGAGAAAGTATTCGAGTCCGCGCGCCGTTGAATTTGCATTGTTATAGTTATAATAATTAACAATTCGATGATACTTTCGATCACACCCGTCCCGACCCCATCAACTCCGGAAAAATCTTAACAGCGCGAAGTAGACCACGGTACAGTGCCATATATCTCTCGGGAAATTGGGTTACTAATTTATACAAACTAGACGGGTTATGTATGTTGGGTTTTCGGGGGTAGGTAACTTTTGATCGCGTGAATCGTTTTAAATCATTCTTTTTTATTATAAGGAAGATACGTGCGGGATGATAAATTAAGTACTCAAGAAAAAAAAAATGTGCATATGTGTAAAAATTTTTCAAAAACCGTTCAACCAATCGAGTTCGAAATAATTTTCTAATAAAGTTCTTATTAAGTTCTACTTTTGTAATTTTTTTCATATTTTTTGAACTCATAGTTCAAAAGTTAGAGGGGGGACACATTTTTTAAACTTCTGGAGTATCGAAAATATTATCTTTATCAAAAACTGTTTTATAAAACCCTCATTATTTTTCAAATACCTATCCAATGATATGTAACACTTTAGGGTTTAAATGAAAAAAAAAATCACACCCTACTTTACGTGTACGGGAGGTAGTTACTTACCCTAAAAAAAATTATAACCACTTGTTTGGCGTGACCGGTAGGTATACATATTCGTACAAAATTACAGCTTTCTAGTACTTACAGTCACTGAGATTATCCGCGGACGGACGGCCGGACAGACAGACTTGGCGAAACTATAAGGGTTCCTAGTAACCCTAAAAAGGGAGTTCGTTAAGTAGATATATTCATAGGATCTTACCCACAGAAAGTCCAAACAATGCGCAGTATGCAAACTGGAAGCCTGTATGGAAGCAGTATCCGCTGAACATTGTCGCAATTCCACCAGCTGTTAGTGCAATATTGTTAATCCACAACGGGGACACTTTGGGCATCGATGAAACTAGCCCGCACGCCATACGGCCCACGATATTCGCCACACCAATAGTCGACACCAAATAGGTACTTGTAGAGTCGTCAATGCCGCCTGTTTCCATTGCCCTACTTTTGACGTACATGTAAGGAACGAAGAATCCCAGCATTGTGAAGAAACCGGACAATGCGAGTATTACGAATGTCGGAGATCGGAATAAGCTTACATCCAACATGGTAGCAAGGGTCCGCTTCACTGCTTCTGGGCATAGACGGCATTTTCCTGACTCTTCCTCTTGAGCATCTTCCTTCGTAGGTACGTGAGTAACGGCCATGTGGTATCCCAGAGAATTACGGGAGGTATATTGGGGAAGTCTAATTAAACTGCCGCTGAAGAAAATGTCATCTCTGTACAGTGGCCTGGCGATTAGATCGGCGTGTGAATGGCGAGGCCTTATCTCTCTTTGTACTACTTTGATAGGGGCGCTGATGAGGGGCTCAGTGTTATCAATATTGCTGTTGGAATCGTCTTCATCTTTTTCGGCGACCGGGCCCGTGATAAACATCGGCCTATTTCCAAGAGCATTCTTAATCGTTCCTGCAGTTGCGGACGATCGTCGACTTAGATGAGAATTGCTGCCCCGGAAGACTTCTTCGGCCGTCGGGTACCGGGTGTTATTAGCGACTCCGACCCATGTGTGTGGACTAACTTTGTTGCTGAATCTCATTTCGGCCGGCATCGAGATTCCGGAGTCCAGCTTGCTGTGCAGTTTGAGCATGGAGTTGAGCTTCTCGACGGCTTCCTCGTGCCGACGAGCGACGTCGTCATCGCCAGCTTGATCGGCTAGCGCCACCCGTACTGGTTTGATGGGTCTGAACAGTGCACCGAAGATTATGCAGAGGAGGATGAGTCCTGGAATAAGAGGATCCAAATTTAATTATGTCTTATTAAGCTTAATTAGTATATCTAATAAATCTTGCGTTCTACTAGTACTAACCTCCATAAACAACAAGAGTGATTCTCCATCCGAAGCTGGCAAGAAGGTATTCACCAAGCGGTGCGAAGGCAAACGTGCCAACGCCAGAGCCACAGAGAGCAATGCCTGTGGCGAGGGCGCGCCATCTCTCGAAGTAGAACCCGACGGTCAACACCGCTGGCATGTACACCATACAGAAACCGATACCTGATAAACAGGAAATTGTAATTTAGATACAAACAATATACTGAACAGACTTCGTAAGATACATTATCACCTCATACGTGTCCGGTACGTCCAGTTATGCCATCTTTCCTATTATACAAATCTAAAACCAAAATACGTACCTCCAATGACGCCATACACCAGGTAAAGGTATTCGACGCTGGTCGCGAAGTATGAGAGACCGAATGCTACACTACTAATCACGCTGCCTACGATGGTCACCACTCGGAAGCCGTACCTGGCAAAATAGAAGTTGAAACTCTTGAACATAGTTTCGGGTATTTGTCTCTAGTAGGTATATGTACTCGTAACTACAATTCGTGAAAGCTGCTGAGTCGGAGACTGAGGAAGAGCAGGGTGAGTTGGATAACAAGTGCGTGGTCGAAGGTAGAGGTGGGAGTGATTTCGTTCCTCCGATTTTAATGGTGCAACAATCTTACATAAATCATATGATAGATAGACACATATCAATATTTAAATACATAGAAAACATCCATAACTCAGGAACAAATATTCGTGATCATTGTGATAAACACACAAATAAATGCCGTGACCAGGATTCGAACCCGGGCCTACTTGTTTCGTCAGGCAGGGTCACTACCGACTAGGCTAGGAGGCCGTCAACAAATTGCATAGCACAACATCTTGGGATATATCCTGGAAGAGTATATACTCTTCCAGAAGCATGAATAGGCTAGGTATATTAATGAAGCAGAATAAAACAGGAATTAGACCTGTAGGTAATACACTTACTTGTTTGCTAATGCCGAGACGAAAGGCCCTGCCAGCAGATAGAACCCAGCCAATAGTGACTGCACGGGGGCCACCTGGCCCTCACTGGCCTGAAACAACAAAATTACACAAAGTATAAGTAGACGACAATGACAGTGGATATTCTTACATTGAAATTAGAACCATAGAGGAATCGTTTGTTGTGAGGTTGTGAATTGAGATATTACTCGACATCGACAGGCCGAGATGGTTTTACACGTGCAAGATAAAGTTAGACAGTATCCCTGGATACCTCGATAGGTACTGAGAAAAGGAAGTACGAGTAATAGTTTTACTACAAGACGATTACATGTAAACTAATGTAAAGGTGAGGCAGGTTTATCCGGTGTGACAAAACCCCATCCAAAACCAGACACATCTGACATCGCAAAACTGTTACATACCTACACCATATTTGTAGGTTTCTAAATTGAGAACTCTGTTCTGTTCTTTAAAGTAGCTATAACATGTGTCTCAGAAAAAGTTGACCACTTAAAAATTAAGTGATATGGACTCTCTATTTCCTGATCAACGAAGGCTTATCGACGGGGAAGTCCGGTTGGTCGCTTCCGACACCGCACCCTACTGACCTTAGCTTACCTACATGTCATACACAGATTGACTTCTCATCCTCGAAAACATATGATTTAGAAAAGTGAACTTTATAACATACAAATTAAAGCTCTGTTTTCAATAATATATTAAGCAAATCACAACACGTTGAAAGTATGTTGATATTGGACACTCACTGTAGTTTTAATACGGCAATAAACAAATGACGCGTGCAATGAGAACTTATCTAAAGTTAACAGTAAATTTCCATTAACTCGATATTCTACATAAGATATCTACTCAGGAAACCAATTTTAATTATATATAGATATGTACATGATAATTTTATTTATCTTAGTGCATTCCCATTTTATGTGACATGATCAGTTCAATAAATGCTGGCCATATACGTCCGGGCATATGCGCCGGATCCTCCAATTTGTCTGGCGGATGCTTGGCGGACATACCCACTATGGAGATCTTCTGGATTGCCGACTCGCTCGCAAATCGCAAGTGTGATAAGATGACGCCCTGAATCTAATGAATTCGATGGCTCAAATTCTCAGACGTTAATTGATCCACATATGAGGAAGCAAGAATCATATCAGGGTAGGTACATTTAGATTCCCTTGGTCGTTATTCAAGGCTCAAAATAAAAGCTATATAGCAATAGCGCGTAAGTATAGTACCTTACCTAGACCTACCTATTTTTTGGATAAGTACCTACATTAATACATATTACACATTATTTTCACTATTCTCTTCAAAATAATCACCTGAACTTGAACTGTTAGGGACAACATGTAAACAATGCAATAATCCGCCATACCTCGATCACTAGAGTCTGTCTATGGTAAGTATCCTAGATTTTGATTTGATTTTGATTTTGACACTGTGAATTTCATAGAAGTTTGACTTTTAAAATAACACTTCAATCTCAATATAGGTAAATATGATCTTAAATAGATGCTGCCTTCCGGTGACCATTGGTAGACTAATATTGTTTGTTGTGCTCACACATATTTTAACATTTTACTTTGACGGGGAAATTACTCAGCGGTTTAACGGCACTGAATGTTATACGCTAACAAAATTTACTGTTGTGGTCTTGTAATGTTTTTTACTACAATACAATGATCGTAAATATGTCTTGCTTTGAGATTGCTTTTTTAATGTAGGGTGCTTGGCTCAGTATATATTCACATTCACATATATTATCAGTATATATATATTGTATCTGTTCAAAAGTACCTTGGCCGCTCCAACATGTTTACAATCTTTGCTGGCGAGCGTACATCAAGTGTGAGCGCCGTGTGTGGCCTTAGTGCTTGCGTAGGCGGGTCTAGGCTAGGTTTGCTAACGGGAACCCATTCCAGGGCCATTCCTCAGCGCTTCCCGGAAAGCTTTTGAGGGCGTCGGTGCCAGCTAGTTGATGAGCTAAGATACTATGAATCATGTACTTAAGTATTGTGTGTGTGACTCGGCCGTAGTTTCATTGAAACACCATTTTGAGTTTTTGAGTGACTCTCAAGTAAATTTGTAATGTAACTAAATTGCTGTGCCTTTACAGTGTCTATAATATCACTTGTAAATCTTGTAATTGTAATATTTTTATAATAAACATTTGAATTTTGAGGAGTTACGTAACAACTAGACTCTTGTACGTAGGTAGGTACTTCAGTAGGTTGGTACCTCGGACATTTAAAGTTATTTGTTGGTAAGTTGACCGCAAAACGCGCCCGATAACAATTAAGCCTTTACTCTGTCATATTCATAATGCTACTTAAATAATTTATACCCATGGCTGATGATCAGTGAAGGAAAAAATGCGGTACGAGAAATTCTGGTCTAAGAAGGTATTTGCGGTTGAAATTTATAGCGAACTGCCATGAGTTAACCCTACTGTACCTAATAGCTACCGACTGCGTAAACTCCCTTCCAGCATCTCACGGGTCTACTTATTGACATCCTGGTGCGAGCGAGATGCGATGAGAGTGAAATTTACGTGGGCGCCACCGAATACATACCTACGGTCATATCCAACTCATAGTAAGGGTAAGGTAATAAAATTCTGAGGTAAGGTCAATGCGGCTAATTCCATCATAGAGCCTATTCCGTCGAATGCTGGCCAGCGTTGAATATAAGCACAGTACGTAGCGCTGCCGACGCAGTCGATAAGCAATATAAGCATCAGCTGCTATTCATCGACTAAGTCGACAGCTGCGTATTGTGCGTAAGTACAACTCTTGGTAAGCACATTGTGCATTAGATTAGAAGGAATAGTCCCTATGACGGTATAGCTATATATTGACCTTACCTCAGAATTTTATTCATGATTAAACTGAAGCAATATAGTCACAATACACTAACTTGATATTGTAGATGTCCTAATACGTAGCTTAGGCTAAGGCGAGGCCTTCTCATCCATACCCTATTTGACGTTTATCGATCGATCTAAACGCAGGAGAAATTCTATAACTTATTATTGGCTGCTCATAAATTGATCGGTTAGGCTTAGGCTCCAAGAAATAGCGGTAAATAAGTGTCGAGGCAGGACGTGATACGCTTAATTGGTAGTTTAATCAGATTAATTAAGTATATTGATGGATTTTGTAGATTACACCATAAATTATTTGATGTCGTTGAGGTTAGTAGGTACTTAAGTAGCCGATGGGCTAGAAAATACCGTATAGATCTGTCTTAATACCTACTTGCTTTGCGTCGACTTTACTTTATAAGACACCTATATATACGTATATCGGATCTATATCGGAATCCCTAAAGTTTGTATCCCATTTATGCATTGCCTAATACTGTTTGTCATAATGATCATTTGTCCTACACTTAAGTGCTCTAATATTGTTTTCACTAAAATCGTTTTAACCTACGTTTCTAACAGCGATTCGTTTGTGGAGGTGGAGTCGTTTTTGGGCAATCATTAAATTATTATAGAAAAAAATGATTAGGTATAAAATATTAATAACAATTGATCGCTAGGGATTATGATGTTTAGGACTGTTACTTATGGCAAGTGATTTTAGGACAAACGTTATTAGGAATTTCATGAGCGACCCATTATATTATCATATGTGCTTGTTTTAAGTAAAAGGTACTACTTTGTCGATCGTTGATAAGGTTAAACTCCAAATGAATGGTTATGACATTAGCGCCTTACCGGCCAGCGACTAGGTGGTACCTTTTACAAAAAACAATCACATATTTTCATGTGAGTCACTAGTTAATGAATGTTGAGATTTTGAGGAAAGCTGTAATTGAAAGCTGCTGATTTTTTTTTGATTATTTACTGCTCTATTAGTTGGTCATAAACACTGAACAGACTTAAACCTCAATGAATAATCTATTGAATATTTTATTTACAATTTGCTAACTAGTAATGGATTACTATATTATTATAAGTCTTACTCCTAGCGTTTTTTCCGGCTTAAGCCACGGCTCTACGTCTCGTTTTGTAACAGCGACCCTTGAATTTTAAGAACCCTTATTATATCACTGTTGCCGAAAAGACATGTTATACTTCATGTATTTTTATGTTTTCATATTTTGGAGCGCTGTTCACAGTTCAAAAGTTAGAGGAGAAAGGTGGAAAACATTTCTTACGTCTGAAAGTATTAACTTTATGGCAATACCTCGAACGCCATCTCTGGCTTCTTAAACGCATTAAATTAACGCAGGACAATACGGTAGTTCCCATTCGAACGTTTACCTTTACCTATTATAGCTGCAATGTTGTTTCCTTGGTCGGGCCAACAGTTATGTAAATTAACTCTAGCGGTCTGGCTCGCAGTAAATCAGTAGACGCTTGCTTGACCCTGCTCGGTTTGCATTGCAAATTATAAGAGCCGACTGAAACGTGATTTTATTAACCACTAGTGCCTTGTTGATAGGACATTATCGCAAATCGTAATCGATGGTAGTGCAGAATTAATAAAACTTTATAGAAATAGGCATGGGAAAAAATGGAAAATTCACCGCTTCAGTCGATACTTAAATTCGCTATATACGGTTTTATGCTCGCTCGATTTGAATGAATTCGCTACTTCGGGATACTGGCCCATCGCTCTGCTGACTGAGCACGATTCTATTGTTTAAACTTATATTGTAGAGTGTATGCTCAGATTATCAGCACTGATACCGACGAATATATTACCTACTATATTTCGTAAATAACAAAAGCTTTGAGAACTGATAACCTTGTCTTGCCCATCATATCATACCTACTCCGATTAAGTCGGATCTCGGTGACCTTTTTACTTTTTTCATATGTTTTCATATGTTTTTGTGTATTTTCTAATCAAAATATTGAATAAAATATTTGTTCTTGAAATTTAAAGCAAATTATTTGAAAAATAGAGTTAATTTTCCTTTGATTCACGTTTTAAGGAAAGGTAAAGAAAATCCAATGTAACTTCAACATCTTGGACAGGCTTTTTATTCATTATTTAAGTTGCATAAAATGGAATATGTCCTTTAACGAGGTTAAGTACGTATAAAGTCTGTCTATTATTATAACTTTACCGAAGCAATTTTTGTTTTTATCTGTAATGTAAGTCGGTATATGACAACACTGAAGACTTAGTCTAGAGCACTAATTAGAGTAGGTAATTAGTCTTGATATTTGTTTATTATCCTTAATCTTAAAGCAAGCAAAAATAAAAATAACATGAACATCTTTTTAAATTATGATTTGCTCAGTATTGAATAAAAATATTTACAAAATAAGATATTTCGGAGGACTTTTGCCTTGTACTTAGCAAGTTTATATACTGTAATTTAAAAGAGTACCTATCTTCAGAGTTAATTGAAATTTTTCATCTTAGGAAATCTCCTATCTAATCGGAATCTTAATGATCTAATCAGATCACGGTAATAGTTATTTTATCAAAACTATGAAAGTAGGTTCTGAGGTTGTTTGTTAACCTTACCGGCCAAAGATTTGATGCATTATTGTAAACTTTGCCGCTTTTCCTGATGTTGCGTTACAGCATCAATATGATTAATGCGAAATATTTTTTTATTTTTATTTATTTAAACTTTAATGCACAAGACAGAAAACTGTACACATGGCGGACTAATAGTATAAGTAAAGTAAATAATAGTACGAAATAATAGTTCTCGTTTACCACTTTTATACGGTTTTCCCATAATTAACATTTACTTTTAAAAAAATAACGTGTTTAAACAGAAAGACTACTTATGACACGTCAACAAATTGACATAAATGTGTCAAATACAAAACATTGCCATACTTTTGTAGTTTTTTGTGTGTTTAACAGTCTATTTGCTGGGAAGAGATACCGTGGTTTAAGTCTATTTCTAGTCAATAGAGCCGTCTGCTAACCTATGTAATTAAAATGACTTATCTGAGAACAGATAACCGATGGAACATTAATACAACTGCCATTTGTATTTGAATGTTCCGTGCTTCCTACGCATGCACGTTGCATTCATTCATGTCTGCGTACTAGTGACCGAAACTAAAATGCACTATATTACATGACACTAGTACGGATATATGTCATTTCGCTTCTGGTGTCAAGTATCCCACCGTCATCATTAGCCAACTTGAAACGGAAATTTTACGAATACATTTACCAGTTTTGTTATTAGCAATATAATGATTTTATCGCACTGAATGAGGATGGGACAAATAATAAACATTTTATTGCACAAAACTTGATGTACCTATAGAAATGTACAAAAGCGAACTTATCCCTAATGAGGGATCTCTTCCAGTTAACCTAGATGATGCACAATTTGAGTAATTTAGTAATTGCGCCAATTCCAACTATGAGATTCTTTCATTTCAAATTAGTTAAGTTCTTCCAACTAATTATTTGTTCCAACTTTTCCAACAACGCACTTGCTTCCTTCCTAAATTAATCAACATTATTTTAATCTTTATGCTTCCGTCACAGAAATAAAATCACTTTGGCTACACTGTGTTATTTATTATTATTTATTTATTTATCGAAATACCTCGTCATTCTGAGTATAGAAATCTGGCACAATAAAATAAGTGGTATTTTTTAAAGAAACACCCGTAAATAGGATGAAACATTAACGCGTCAGTTTTAAGTTTTTAAGTTAATAGTGGTTTTGCAACTCTATACCTATACGTTTTATCGCGTGCAAAACTGCATGGGCAGTTTATAAATGAATTCATTCATAAATTGCCTATGCACTTATGAACGCGTGTGTACGTGTTTATGTATGGACGTCATCGTCAATTTCTGCGTCGTAAATAATCAGTAACCAGTCACATAATTATTAAAATAGGCGTAAACAGTTATACCATTGATCAACTATTAACCGAACTTTGCATGATTGTCCTTGCCTCTGTATTAAATGTTATGTCTACCTACGTCATATTAGCAAGGCTCTAATAAATTGTTTTGTTTTCGATCAGGTCTGCGTAGTACGTACCTAATACCTACGTCAATTTTAATTAAAAATTGAAGCCGTTTTGCGTTACTTAGAAAGAAAAAAGAAAAGTGTTCATGGAAAAACTCATGGCCTCGGGCGAGACTCGAACTTGCGACTCTGAGATACACGTCCATTGTTCTACCAATTGAGCTACCGAGACACACCCGATGGCCTCGAATTTCTCTACCATATCCCTCGTATGCGCCTAAGTGGGGCACTTAGCAAGTTAGCAAAATCTACCATAAGAAATAGTACTTCTTAACCGGCCAGTGAAGTCTCTAGTTGTATTGATAATTATGTGCGTTATCTACCTAATGAGCTGTTAACTTCGTCCAGTTTGTGTTGCGTCGCTTTTGTTTGTCACATTAGTTAGGGAAATAGGCGCATTAGGTTTACATGCAAGTAAGATATCGAATGATACTTATGCGACAGTATTTGGTAATACAACGATTTTCCGCCTACGGATAAGTTCGTATAGAAGTTGATAAAACTTTTTTCTTCATTTTCAGCGCCTTCGGCATCATTTTGTTAGAGTACCTAATTAATGACGTATTAGGAACTCAAAGCATTAGCAGAGACAAGAACACAGCGGCTATTGGCTATTACTCCACCGACAAGAGCGAGGCTCTTAAAATTATGATGATGAGACATCATTTTATAAATTTTTGAAGAATGCCAATATGATATTCGAATTTCAAGGTCCTCCAGCTTCAATGGTTTACTCTGTGCTTCTATGTATAATATATATAATTATATTCTGGTACCTATACCTACGTTATGTTTACTGTATGCGATAGCGCCGCAGTCGCTATCAAATACCTACATTTAAAATAAAATAAAAATAAAATAAAATAAAATGCGTTTATTTCAGACTAATTGCTGTCCATATTTTGTTAGTAGGTAAAAAGGTAACTTAAAGTGAAACTTATAACTATGGTTAACTTATATAACTATCTTAGGTGCTAAACTTAAATGCAGAGAGGACCAGTGCCGTATCAGGCCACTGTCCCATCTGTCGGCCACTACGGCCAGGAGGCTGTGGCGGCTGTCCCGCACTCTGCGGAGCTTCGCGGCATTTGCGTGCAACTCATTGTGAGCTGTGTTGTGAGCACATAGGTATGTATCCTCGGGACGACTGGCATCCTACCTGCTTGCTGCACGCAACTGTATTCGTTAGTGACCGCGGCGCTCGAAAGTATGTCCGTCTCGCGTTCTCGCTGAACGCGCAGTCGCTATCGAATACGGCCACTAACAACTCATGATAAAGCACACTACCTAGGCCTATTTCAAGTTCTAATATTTATAGTTTTATAGGTTTTTTTAAAACTATATATGTTTCTCACTGGCTTCACTGCTTATAGGCTTTTTCGCAAAATTCGCCTGAGTAGAATTTTCAAGCCGTTGTCAGGCGTCTAATGCGACTGTTTTATATATTTATATCTTCAGACATAATGCATCAGTTGCGCATACACCTAGCCACACTATTGTGTCTTAAAATAACTAGACGCCAGCACAGTTAGATCTTGGGCCGCCGCCAGCCAGACATATCTTCGCCAACACTATTTTTGTCCGATTGTAAGCCTTATCGCAACGACATAAGGCACATAAGGTTTACCCATGGTCAGTTACGGGTGCTTGTACCGATTACAACACTCTAGTCCCATTACGAAAACCGCGTGACACCTACTACCACGGGAGTAAACACACGTAACAGAGCGACTGTGATGTGAGATTACAGTATTGCAACCGCGGTGCAGTATCGCATTTCCGCTGGTTGGTAGCCAAGTAGACGAGTAGCCAGAGAGAACACCGTCCAGATTCACATATGTACATATACGTACATACTTAACGGACTGGCAACGCCCATTTGAGTCCACTGATTAGGGACTAATTAACATCAAGCGGGCAGAACGCTTGTTTGTCACCATCGTGATAAAAAGGAAATATATTTAGAATCTTAGAAACCTCAAATACAAAATCAATTTGGCATAAATATGTATAACTAATGAAAATTGGAACAAATATGCGCATATAACACTTGAATGGGAGCAACCGTATTGTCGCTCACCAGACGGCGCCACTCATGCGTGGGCCCTGTGTCAGTATGAGAGAATTGTCAAAGTGACGTTTGAAATGTTCCCGCAGGACCCACGGTCCACTAGCGCCCCTAGCGGAAAATCGACTTGCGGTAATTCTCATTGAAATGAAATCAGTAAGTAAAATTGACTTTTCTGAATACATCTCATGTAAGGGGTTAAAACAACCCCACGTCATTATAAAATTCTAACGTAGCTTTATTATTCTGTTACGTTTCTTCACTCCTGCGTGTTTATCCTAATTATATAAGTACCTAAATATAAATGAACTTTAAAGTTTTCCATGCGTCCGGCGGAAAATTTACGCATCGTAGGAGAGAAAGTTCATATTTAATAGTGATGGGGCCAATGTAAAAAACCGGCCAAGTGCGAGTCGGACTCGCGCACCGAGGGTTCCGTATAAAGTTTATGTTGCAACTACACCTAGAAGTAGAAATTTGACGTCAGCCATATGTATCGACAGATTGGGTCAGTCGTTTTTGTACGGCATGGCGTTAGTATGAGAGTTTGTTTCCTTCATATTTTTTAATGACGTAAACCAATTTATTTAACTTTAGTCATAGACAGTACTTTCAGTAAAATAATAATAAAATATCACATAAATTAAAAGAAAAAAAAATCAATCTACGAGTAAGTTGGTTAAATTTCAACTTTTGTTACGAAAAAAAATATTTATTAAAAATAAAGTTAATGAAGTTAGAGTAAATTTTATATTTTTCCTGTAATGTTTATGATACTATTAACGCTGTGTAAAAAAACATATTTATTCTTTCATAAACTTCGGAGACTTTATCTCCGAACCGAACCTCTTTGTCACTCTTATATGCAAGTGTGACAGAGATGGAGATACAAATCCGCAATCGTTCGATGTTCGTGGTACTAGCCATCATAGACGGCCTCTAGACAGACAACGCGCAACGTAATCTGTTGAAAGAAGAACCTTGAAATTTGGAACAAATTCTTCACTAATGATACTAATGAGACTGAAAGAATCGATATTTATGAGCACCTTGTCCGCTCGGACATATTTGACGGCAACAGCAGCAAGCTAATTGAGTAACAATGTAGTGCTGTTTCCGAAAGGTATATGTCGATACGGCTCGGCCGATTTTGCATGCGGCCGTTGCTCTCTATGCACATCCGTGTCTCTACCATGAGTTTTTATAGATTTCGACACGTTATCTACAGTTGCAACCCGCTTCCACCCTCAAGTGCGAACAAGATGCACTCATATTAGTGCGTTGGCGCAGACGCTAGCGACAATAGATATCTACAGTAGATTTCAAACTCGTGGTAAGTTTACTTACCATGATTTGTACGTAACCCTAGGCTTTAGCGACTGAGCGTTTCTAAAGCATGTCCGTCTCGCTTCTGCCAGAGTAGTATTAGTAGTAGGAGGGAGACGGACATACTTTAAAAACGCGCAGTCGCTAACGCCTACGGTTAAATTCAACTCATGGTAAGCACAGAGGTAGTTTTGTAAGCGAACGATATACATACAACACTAGCAACACTACTATAATAGTAGTGTTTAGATATTTATGAGCAACTTATCCGTTCGGATATATCGGATGGCGACAGCAGCGAGCTAATTCAGTAACAATGTCGTGCTGTTTCCAAATGGGTATATCGATACGTCTCGGCCGAGTTTGCATGCGGACGTTGCTCTCCATGAGGTGTGCTAGGGTTGTCGGCTTCTAACTATTTTAATTAATTAACCTTAATTAAATAGCCTTAAATACGTAGCGTTGGTGGCCCAGCTGTAAGAACGCGCGACTTTCAATCCGAATATCGCGGGTTCAAATCCTGGCGGCTCGTATCAATGAGTTTTTCGGAACTCACGTACGATGCATGTTCGGTGCAGGAAAAATTGTGAAGAAACCTGACTAGTCCCAATAAGGCCTATTTTACCCTCTGGGTTAGAAGGTCAGATGGCAGTCGCCTTCTTAAACTAGTGCCTACGCCAAATCTTGGGTTGCCAATATCAGACCCCATGCAGGCTCCCTACATGGGAAAACGCTAGGAAGAAGAAAGAAGGCCTTAAATATGGAGATGGTGATTGGTGAATCGCAAGCGTGATCACGAAAGGTTAATATAAAGTGATAACATTCGTAAGTACATATTATACCTATATTTTTACGACAAGGTGACTTTGAAACACAATGAGCGGACAGTGCGGTGCGGTCCGGACCGGTAATGACGGAAAATCTTGGCTGATAGAGTCCGACTATGCTGTCTAAGATTCCTAGGTTTTTAACCGACTTCAATATTTCTAAAGGAGGAGGTTCTCAATTCGTCTGAATTTTTTATAGCACAGACTGTGAGTGTTGAGTAAACGTCACAATTTCATTGAAGTTTAACGTTTAAATAAAGTAAAGTATTATTCGGGTTTACCCTGACTTGTACGTGGCCGTAGGCGTTATCGCTCCTGCCAGAGTATTGGAAGGAGCGAGACGGGCATACTTTCAAACTGCGCAGTCGCTAACGCCTACGGTTACGTACAACACATAATAAGCACAAAGTTTGATATTATAATAAGTATATCCTGAAGTTAATAAGTATATCATGGCAGGGTCGCCATGTAATATGATACGTTTGGTTAGAGGTTGAGCAGCAGGGGACGAGTGTGAAAGGTATAAATGATAGGCCGAGTGTTGGCTAACGAGTGAACGTATAATAATAGTAACATCCTATTTTATACAAGTGGAGTTATCGCTGATACAAGCAATATTGCAGTATGTTACAGTAAACCATGAAGTTACTGTTAAACACTGAAAACTGGCTAATTGCCATATTACAATATTTCCTTTGCTTGGAAGATATAACGTGGTTTGAGTCTTATCTGCGGTACACAATAATAACCGGTCGGTTAGTTGTTTATAAAATTACATTCTTTAAACCTACATAGTAATCTATTCACAGTTGCTACATACCCGGTTGTTTAAGAAAACACACGCTTTCAGGTGAAGGTTTTCCCAAGTATTATTGGTGACCCTAACTGACATTCGCAGTACAATTCCAATGTCAAGCCGCTGCGAAGCAACATAACTTGCACAATTAATTGTCTGCCGCAGGCTTCGTGACGTACGAACTTCGAATAATCAACTAAGGATATACGGGTACATGGTAGTATTTAGATACCTACAGTATGATGTGATCCCTGTTATGTGGAAAAATAACAGTAGGTAATAACTTTTCTTGCCGGTGACAAGTGCGAGGGACTTGTGCTCCGAGGGCTTAATTATTAAACCATAACCATAGAGTCAATCCAAGTACCTAACTTTAAAGCGTTATTTTTATTTAGATACCTACAGTATGACGTGATCACTGTTATGTGGAAAAATAACAGTAGGTAATCACTTTTTTTACCGGTGTCAAGTGCGAGGGACATGTGCTCCGAGGGCTTAATATTAATCCATAACCACAGAGTCAATCCAAGTAACTTTAAAGCGTTATTTTAAAAGTCAAATTTTAATGAAGTTATGACTTTTACTTAATACTTTCACAGTCTGTGCTAAACTTAGCATAGATTGATCAAAATTGGCTAATGTCGGTGACTAAAATAAAACTTATATTTTTGGTAAACTTAACACTTTCGCGGCCTGTTGAGGGAATATAATTAACCGGCACATAGAAATACTAAACGTGCGAATAGAATACTAACTATTACTGGTAGTAAGTGAATGAGCATTCGCAAATTTAGTATTTCAGTCAGTCCGTTTAGTATTTCGTAGGTTAGGTTAGATTAGTATTTTTTCGGACGTTTATTGCTATCCGTTGTCCGGGTCCCTGGAGCTAGTTGGTTTATTTTGCATAGAAGATTTCAAGGAGTTTGACATTGAATTTGTTAATAATGATGAGAGCAAAATAATAGCAGTGAATGTAGTATCGCGTTCAAAATTGCATGGGCAGTTTTTATGAATGAATTCATTCATAAATTGTCCGTAGGTACACTTTTGAACGTTGAACGCCTGTATAAATTTGCTGAATCAACCTGTAAATGTCAAAAAAATCGAATCTAAAAAGTTTAATAATAAATACCTATATTGTGGGACAATCTAACACAAATCGACCTAGTCCCACGGTAAGCTCATTAAGGCTTGTGGTGTTGGAACTAGACGACGATATATATAATATATAGGTACATATAAATACTTAAATACATAGAAAACATCCATAACTCAGGAACAAATATTCGTGATAAACACACAAATAAATGCCCTGACCAGGATTCGAACCCGGGAACTCCTGCTTCGTAGGCAGGGTCACTACCAACTAATCTAGGAAGCCGTTGCGATAATAAAATAATACTAAATCAAAATAAATTACCATCATTATAAATAGATAGGTACTATTTAAAATGAGATATTTACCATGTTATACATAGAGTAATAGTACTTGAAATCGTTCCAAATACTATTTTCAGAATTACATGATCGGTTACGAGAATGGATTGAATGAATGAACGGGCAGCGCCGGCGCAGGCCTTGGCCTTAGCGTTATGGTAATATCGGTAATGATCGCACATTGTGACGTTCGGTCTAGATCTGAGCATTGTCTAGCCTTCGTTATTAAACTCCAACCATGATAAGCTGCGGGTTTAAACAGGATGGAAGTATTTAAAGTGACGCTTACTAATTGTTATCTGACATCTAAAATGGACACAGAATGGACATCTAGAATGGATTAATGTGACTTGATAAAGTTTTGTCCACTGCAAGTTAAGTACTTACTCGTACAGTTTAGATGTGATTGATAACATAACAAAATTAATGCTTGGTGACTTACGCATCTAATAATGCGACAAAACATTTTTCAATTATGAAATAGGAACACAAATTTTTTGACAAAAAAAGTATTATTCGGAATAGAAGATGTAGGTAGGTAGGAATTCAGAATAACTACATGTTGGGTTTTTTTAATATGTACGCAAAACAATGTACAAGGTTAACAGTGAGACGGTCAAAAACCTACTAAGTACGCAGAAGTTTAAAACACGTTACGAACACGGCAATTTGTTACGGTGTGTAGTAATCGCTTAACATAAAAAGTGGCAAAATCGTTTAAAGGCGATGACGCAATATTATGATGCCCTTCAACTTGATCTCTGTTCGTTTCGATAGCGAAATTACAAACAAAATGATCAAAGAGGTCATGATCATGATACTATCACGTGGTCGTCATAAGTATCCAATTCTCCAAGAATTCGTATGGAGGCCCGTCCATGACGTAAGTGACGACGAGGGTGTGGTTGGACGAAAATAACTGCGTAGACACATGTTTTACATATGGAATTTCAAACTAGCAACATCAATTATGATTGGTTAACAGTAGCCAGTTTTACAGCGACTGCCAATAGAACGCTTATTTAAATGGTCGTTAAATGATTTTGTATGCTTTTGACATAAACTATTCAGGGGCATTCCAGTGAACTAACATGGATTATGCTCTATTTTGCATTTTAAAATAATGATAATTATTGAAACAATTGTAACAATGAAATCATGACCTTCGTTTGACTCTTTCCATAGACGAGATTGACTACAATTGCAGATTCCTCTGTATTTATCCGAATTTATCATTTTAATTTTGAAATTAATCAATTTTCTATGGCGACTACAGCGGCGGTCTTGCTGAGTTTTTAATCTTGCCTGGAATTGACAAGAAAACTTTGCATTAATATTTGTACAGGAGTAGGTACAGGACACACGGAAGGTAGTTTTAGGCAATACCATTTTCCTCTTTGGGCAGTGATGTCACTTAACATTACTCCAACAACTTTATTAAATATTTAGTATTTACCTACATAGATAACGTAGAAATACTGATCCTCATTTTGTCATGACCTCAACATTAACCTATCATATGCTTATGACTGTTCAAACCGGTCAGTCAGTAGTTAATGACTTTTAGGTACATCTTCAGATCAGATTATTTTAATTGGCCAATTGAATATAGCTTCGAGACACATGTATGTGCACGAGACTTCTTGATATCTAGAAATATCACGCAAATGAAGACGTTCATTCATTATTATACATTTAAATACGCGTTGATAGTGACACAGTCACGAAAGCATCAGTTGTTTCTTTCATGCATGCTCGTTGAGATTACTGGTTCCATCAAATCGTAAAATCACGATTAGGTAGTACTTATAATTTAATGTTCTCCTACTCTGATAATTTAGAGGTAGGTAGAAACAACGTCTCCGAATAATAGACACTCAAACTAGCTAAATATTATTTTAACTACCGAATAAGGAAAACCGAACCAAAATGTAAATCTGTTCTTAATCCAAAACCGGTTCTTTATTAATTATTTCTTTAAAAACACTTTTTTTACCCTTGAAGTTTGTGTGCAATACACGTTTGTCACTATAGAAATAATGATGATCTACTTGACTACTCATATTCATATTCATATTCATTTATTCATAAAATTATACAAACTGTAGGTATACCGACATAATGCTAACTGTTTATTTTAGTACCTATGTATAATGAGCCGGTCATATCATCTTTCCGTCCTTATGTATCCAACATGTATGAAATAAATAAGTAGAGATACTCGTATTTCGACAGCACTGCACAAATACATTCCGAGAAATACCCGAGTCAAATTACCTGTATATACAGCATGCCTACCACGAACATCGAAAATTGGCATTGACGGGACAACCTCTTTGTCACTCCAATATGCAAGTGTGACAGAGATGGAGATACAAATCCGCAATCGTTCGATTTTCGTGGTATAGGCCCAGCTTCTAAAACCAATAATAAACATAGGTATATTATCAGAGTTGATTTCTAAGAAGAAAGGTCAACTTCCGATGTCTTCAAAGCTAATTTCTCGTTCGTTTCTTGTAATAAACCTAGTTGACTTACATGGAACTCCTCCTTGATGGGAGTGGTGAGCAGGCCGCCACAGAAGATGATTCCGTCCACGACGACGTTGCACATGAATGAAGCGAACACTATGACCCAGCCCCAGCCGCCATCTGGCGGGACGACCTGCAAATTAAATTTGGAATCAGTACTAATGTATAACTGCTGCTTTGACTAGCTTGTAGCGGGAAGTGAGGTAACCTACGAAACCGGACTACGGCTGTTCAAAGCCAAAGGTTAGGTCGCCAAATAAACATGCAATAAACGGATTTAGTTTCCTACCTAGACTTCGCTCAGTAGCGCTCCTAATGCCTGTCATACCACCACCGTAGCAATCTCCTATGGACTTCTGGGACTCCAGTTTGCAAGAAAACATATTGAGGTAGTGGTCTAGGGGTTAAGCTAGAAAAACAGGATATTGCTTAAATTTACATCTTTAGGCGGGGCTTAAGACGGAAACAACTTCAGGAAAAAAGATTAGCGCAAACACGTTAAGGCTGTACCACAGTGTCTGCATTATTCCTGGGTAAGAGAGGGGCTAAGTATATCAACAAGATTTAAAGTGAGAAATTAGTTTTACCAAGGATTCTTCTACTCGACCAGGACCTTCACCCACAGTGTTATTGTCAGAAATTATAAGAACATTAACCATTTTCAGCAAAGGAATTTATGAGTATTGGAGTACCATAATTTGGCAAGTATAATGACATTTGACACTTTGAAGTAAATATTGACTCTCCTATGTTGCCCACTGTATATAGAATAATATTATTTTCAAGATATTCAAAAAGTTTGATGCCATTTTTTTAGGGTTCCGTAATCAACCATACAGGCTTCCAGTTTGCATACTGCGCATTGTTTGGACTTTCTGTGGGTAAGATCCTATGAATATCTACTTAACGAACTCCCTTTTTAGGGTTCCGTAGTCAACTAGGAACCCTTATAGTTTCGCCAAGTCTGTCTGTCTGTCCGTCCGTCTGCGGATAATCTCAGTACTGGAAAGTTGTAATTTTGTTCGAATATGTATACATATTCGTACAAAATTACAACTTTCCAGAACAATCGGTCACGCCAACAAAATGGTAAAATAAAAAGTGGTTAAGTATAGTTTCTTTTAGGGTACCTCCCGTACACGTAAAGTGGGGGGTGGTTTTTTTTCGTTTCAACCCTAGAGCCTAGATAGTATGTCACAACATATATTGGATAGGTATTTGAAAAATAAAATAATGAGGGTTTTCTAAAACAGTTTTTGATAAAGTTAATATTTTCGGAAATAATCGCTCCAGATGTTAAAAAAATGTGTGTGGCCAAATGGGGGGGCCATAACTTTTGAAGTATGAGTTCAAAAAATATGAAAATAATTGCAAAAGTAGAAGTTAATAAAAGCTTTATTAGAAAATTATTTTGAACTTAATTGGTTGAACGAACGGTTTTTGAAAAATTGTACAAAATAATTTCTGAATTAAGTTTGTAACTTAACCGTATATGCAAACATTTTTTTTGTCTCGAGTACGAGTACTTCATTTATAGTAATATACGCACGCCGCACGATTTAATTTTAAATGGTTTATAATAATTTTGAGAATGATTTCAATTATGAAAGACACTATAAATTACATATTATACTTACAATCCATTTGAGTTTAGGTTAATAAAATTGAATATTCAAACTGCATTGTTGTGAATAGCTACTACGATAAACTTTTTGAAAATAAACTTTTAAAGCCGCGAATAAATTAACTGTTCATCGAAAAATGTACAAATCGTTTAGCACTTATGTTATTGACGTAACGTATATTGCTCATTCGTAATGTTTGTTAACAGATCAATCGATATGATAGGACATGCTAATAGTTAAGTAAAATGAAATTCCTATTATTACGATAAACACTGTGCAATATGCTTTTATGTTCAAACGGAAATAATTAGAAATAAGTTAGTGTATATCCTTTAAATTAGTTAACTAATATTAAATATGTAAAACAAAGTAAACAAATATCATATTGGTTACCAGGTGGTCAAGTAAAACTATTTCATATCTGTAAAGTACAAATTTATTGTTTACCATAAATAAAGATCATTTAATACTTTAAATTCACTGTATTGCAATAAAAACATAATCATATATTTTCAATTTAGCTGCTAAACTATATTTTAAACATGCAACATTATAGTATAATATAATATAATCATAGTTTTACAAAATCAAATTAAGGTAAGTACTTAACTCTGTTCACAGCGCCGGTAGCACAAGAAGTGTCCGCTCGTCGACGAGCGGTCACTTTTATACCTGCCTCTGGTAGGAGGGACAGGGCAGGGCAGGTGGCGAACCTGCTCAGCCCGGTTACTCGCTTACCCACATTTTATCTTTTTTTTTAACGTTAAGTGTTTTATACCTTAAAATGTCACAATAATCAACTGTAATACTTTTAAATCCAACACGGCCATACTGACTAGTACTTCGATCTCGAAGTACAAAGTTACAAATTTACATTACAAAAAAAAATATGAATTAGCTTAGATTTACTTATACTACATTATTTATATTTTGTTTAATCATATAGCCAATTGCCCTGCCATCTAAGCCCCTTCACCTGTTGCGCGTGAAGTTTTAGGCAGAGATCAGACAATTGACCGACCAACAGATAGCCAAAGGCCCTGACATGTATGCCCCGACACCTGCTGCCCGTGAAGACAGGCAAACATCAGACCAGTGACCGACCAGCATAGATTCATACTTAATTTAATGAAATAACCTTATTTGTAGCTATATGCCCTGACATGAATGCTCCAACACCTGCTGCCAGTGAAGTCAAGCAGACATCAGACATATAACCGACCAGCAGAGTAACTTTTGTAATATGGTAATTTGTTTAAATGTTATAAAATTTATTTATAATAAAAAAACATCTTATATGTTCTTTTATTTAGACATATCCAACACGGCAAATCCACACATTTCCTTAATTAATCTTAAGGTAAAAAAAACATAAAATTTAAATTTACAAATAAAAAGTTTGCACTAAATTTTAAGAAGGGTCATCTACGGATTCGTTTTGATCATTCCATTCACCAGGCCAATATCGCAGTTTTTCTTTGGCTACTGTTATTTTTCTCAAGTTTCCTGTCCCGTTTAATATATATCGATCGTGATCTAAAATTTCAATTATGCGATATGGACCTCTGAATTTAGGGCTTAATTTATCATTTCGCCTATGTTCTTGGCTGACGTAAACCATGTCGTTAATATTAAATACTTTATTGTTTCGCCTCATTGAATCAAAACGCTCCTTAGACTTCTGTGCTATTAAAGATAACCGTTGATATGCAAGTTGTCTATCTGCTTGTAAGTCACTATTTGTAGCAGTAGTAGTATTATCTCCGAGAACATCAACTAATCGAGCCTGTATACAAGGAATATTTACACTACGACCAGTTAAAAGATATTCCGGTGAAAATCCGGTAGATTTTTGAACAGTTGTGTTTAGAGACTGTTGAACCTTCCATAAAGAGCTCGGCCAGTCTGACCTATCATCACAAGAGGTTCTTAACATATTAACTATAGTTGAAACGTAACGCTCTACTTGGCCATTCCCTCTTGGTGTACCCGTGGCAATCATGTGGTGATCTATGTGTAATTCTTCAAAGAGCGATTTTACTAGGTTGGCGCTAAAATTAGTTCCTCTATCGGTAATTATTAATTGTGGAACAAACAAAGTAAGTGTTTCACGAATGGCAAATATAAATTCTTGCGAGTTTAGAGTTTTAAGAGGTTTTAAGATACAAAATTTAGTGAAACCGTCAACTAATATTAATATGTGCTTATAGCCATCATCTGACAGTGGAAACGGCCCAGTGCAGTCTAGATGCACTGTGTGAAATGGCATAGGTGTTTTGATAATTGGATGCAAGTAACCTTGCTTAGGACCCGAAGAACTTTTCCTTTCTATGCAAACTAAACAGTGGGACAAATATTTTTTTACATAAGCCGCCATTCCCGGAAACCAAAAATTTTCACGTAATTTAGAAATTACTTTATCATAACCGAGGTGACAATTTTGGTCATGATATAATTGCAACGTGCTAAATCTGCTCCCTTTAGGTAAATACAATTTGGCTTCAAGGTTTTGGTCAATTTTGTACCGTAATAAATTATTTATCATCACATATCGGTTATAGTCCAGTTCTCCCCTTTGCAATTGTTCAATAAGAGATTGAGTTTGTGGATCGTTATCTTGTGCTATTTCCAACCATGATCGAGCTTCATTAGTTTGGCTTTCATTTATGAAATTAATAGTGGGTGATGGAGGCTCAACAGGATTGCGGCTTAAAAAATCAACATGTGAAATGTATTTGCCCTTTTTATACATAACTTCAAAACGAAAATCTTGTAGGAAAGTCCACCATCTAGCAACGCGCGGTGACAAGTCTTTTTTACTGACCGTAGATTTTATGGCGTTGCAGTCTGTTATAATTTTAAAATCAATACCTAATAAATATACACGGAAATGTTTAAGAGCGTTGTAAATAGCTAGAGTTTCTAAATCGTATGAACTATATTTAGATTCAGCAGGAGTCGTCCTTTTACTGTAGTATGCAACTACTCTGCTTAAATTATTATGCTTTTGAAGCAAAATAGCGCCATAGCCTAAGGCACTGGCATCAGTATGAATTTCTGTAGGTAATGTCGGGTCATAAATTGCTAATAATGGTTTAGATACTAATCGTTCTATGATGTAACTGCGAGCCGTATCCTGTTCGGGACCCCACTCCCATTTTTGGTTATTTTTTAACAATTTCGTTATACTGGCGGTACGAGAGGCAAATTCGGGTATAAATTTACGAAAGTAGCTGGCTAATCCCATCAGCTGTCGTACTTGTTTAATGTTACTGGGTACAGGGGAATTAACTAGTGCTGAAACCTTTGAGTCACTGGGTCTAACACCCTCACTTGAAATATGCCTGCCTAGGTACTGAATACTTTCAGTGAAAAACTGACACTTTTCAGGGTTTATCATAAAACCGGCTTTGCTCAACGCTTGAAGAGTTTGTTCCAAATACGAAAGACCTTCGTCAATTGATAAACAGGGGATTAATAAGTCATCTAGATAAACTAATAGGAATTTCAGGTGATGTACTGCTCTATTGATTGCCCTCTGGAACACTGACGGTCCGTTACAGATTCCAAAAGGCATCTTTAAAAATTCATAATGGCCATCAGGGGTAATAAAAGCCGTAAATTTTATAGATTCTTTTGCTACCGGGATTTGATAAAAACCATTTTTCATATCTATTGATATATAAAATTTAGCCTTTCCTAATTTGTCGATTTGATCCTCGATGAGAGGGAGAGGGTACCTGTCTTTTTCAATATTTTTGTTTAATGCTCTGTAATCGACACACATTCGGTCACTCCCATCCTTTTTTTTTACCAAAAGGACGGGGCTTGCAAATTGGGAATCACTTTCTCTAATAATGTTTTTACTCAATAAATCATTTACAATTTCATTCACCTTCTCTCTCTCAATTGGGGCCAAACGATAGGGACGATAATTAACAGTTTCTTCACGTTTGAGCCTAATTTCTAGTTCTCCAGTCTGAACAGTACTTAATGATTCGGTAGTTGGGATGACCGAGGAATATTTTTGAAACATATTTAAAAGTTTGTTCTAAATGTTCATCTTGGTCTAAATGTTCAATGACTGGCTTAATTTGGATCGCAACATTATTATCGGGGTAGGAAGAAATATGGTTGATTTCCATAATGGGCTTTGTTTGTTTACGCTTTATTGTGCAACCAGATGAATCGGCAATTATTGTCACATTATGATCTTCAACCACATTTCTACCTATAAGTAAATCATAATGGAAGTCTTTATCCTTTACTACATGCATTTCTACCTCCAAACAAATGTCAGAAAATCTAACTGGGACAATAACAGTGGCAAAAACATGCAATCTTCCGTTTCCTGCGCCATTAAGGAACAGGGAACACGGTGAAAAAGGGCAGTTTAATTGCATTGCTATCGATTCCTTCACAATATTATACCCTGAACCTGTGTCGATAAGACAGTTGACAGACATGTCATAAATATTTACTTTAGTCAGTCATAATTTATTCTTAGGTGTTTCAGAACTTTGAGAGCTAGTGACAGTAAATGCTTGCGGCTTACGGTCTTTATACCAACAAGAAGATTCCTCATGACCAATTTTTTTACAAACGCCACATTGTTTTTTGTTAGACGTGCTAGTAGATGGTTCTGGCTTGATATCTTTTGTCGAGTCTAATTGTAATTTAAAGCATTGAGATTTTAAATGCCCCGATTTACCACAAAAGAAACACCTTTTTTTCTCTTGGGAGTTATCAAACTTAAACCGTTTAGTACTGGAAGTATTTTCCTCTTTGTCATTTCCACCCTGTTCAAGCGATCGTTTCTTAGACTTGGTATAAACTGTAAAAAGAGTCATCAGTTCGGCAGTTGTTTTCGCATTACTGTTAAAGGAAGCCATTTTGACGTTTACATCACGTATACTACCACAAACAAGCTCGATTAATTGTGCCTCTGTGAAACTAACTTTAGTGTTTCTCAGAAGCCTGAGTTTTTCCCTGGCATATTCGCAATATGAGTCGGCAGCGTCCGAGTTATATAAAACAGCTTTACTCAATTTATCAGCAAGGTTCTTCTTAGGTGGGTACAAGTCTATCAGCTCAGAGCAAAAATTTTCCCACGTCCTACCCTCTTCTGGATCCCAGGAGTCGAACCATAATAATGCAGAGCCCTTGAGGGCCTTACCGGCCTTGGCAACCATAACAACACCATTCCATCCAAGCTCCTTGCCGAGGGTCTCAATGTTGCTACACCATGGCTCAGCTCCGTTGTCACTCGTGGCAGGGTCAAACGTCGGAAGCGCAACGTCATCTTGCCGGCGGTTTGAAGTAACTGCATCTCGGATGGCAGTGAGCAGATTAGCTAGAAGATCGTGGTTCATTCTCCCTGAAATTGTTGATTGCCACAGTTAAAACGCATCTAGGTAACGTATCTCCACTTCTGAATTTAATTTTAAATGGTTTATAATAATTTTGAGAATGATTTCAATTATGAAAGACACTATAAATTACATATTATACTTACAATCCATTTGAGTTTAGGTTAATAAAATTGAATATTCAAACTGCATTGTTGTGAATAGCTACTACGATAAACTTTTTGAAAATAAACTTTTAAAGCCGCGAATAAATTAACTGTTCATCGAAAAATGTACAAATCGTTTAGCACTTATGTTATTGACGTAACGTATATTGCTCATCCGTAATGTTTGTTAACAGATCAATCGATATGATAGGACATGCTAATAGTTAAGTAAAATGAAATTCCTATTATTACGATAAACACTGTGCAATATGCTTTTATGTTCAAACGGAAATAATTAGAAATAAGTTAGTGTATATCCTTTAAATTAGTTAACTAATATTAAATATGTAAAACAAAGTAAACAAATATCATATTGGTTACCAGTAGGGTTTCTGCTCGGGATTTCTCGAACTCGAGACAACTCGAGAATTTTGGTTTAATTCGAGACGAGAAAAAAATGTCCATGACTCGAGAATTCTCGAGTCATGCGCGGCGGGCACACGCCTTTTCGCGGGCGTACAACTAGACTTAAAGAAAATTATCAAACTCAAACTAAACTATAAACACAGAACTTATATTATTTTGTTTATAAGTAACACTTCTTCATTACAGTAGGCCCAGTAGGGTAAGTTGGTTCTGTGTTAAAGTCGTAACAAGGGCTTCTAATCAAGATTTTTTGAATTCAAGACAACTAGCTACACTTCTTAGCTACATTTTAGATGAGATAAAAATTACCGGAAGTCAAGAAGTATCTGATGTACCGAACATCAAAGTTAATTTCGGACGTGACACTCGTGGTTCTACATCAAAACGACTTTTCCAGCTGTCTATTTATCAATTTTTCTTACAAAAATTATACTTATTATGGTTGGCACAGCGGATGCATATCGTTTAGTGTGGTAGGGCACAGCACAACGCATGTCGTCTCGCTCAAATCTGGAGCAGAGCCCATCTGGGGAAGTAGTAGTAGTAGTAGTAGTAAGCACTTTATTGTACACAAAATAAATCACAAAACAACTGAAAAGAATTAAAGTACAAAGGCGAACTTATCCCTGTAAGGGATCTCTTCCAGCTAACCTTAGAGTTGATGAGTGGAAAACTAATATTACGATAGACAAACTTACACAATGATGTACAATAATGAAGTACCTCCACCTTACAGAAAACTGCAGTTAAATAACACTAGACCCTACTCATAGTGTTGTGTTTCTGTTGGTGAGTAAGGTCGCCAGAGCTCCAAGAGGAGTCGCTGTGTTGACAGCTGAGGACCCACGGAGCAAAGCCCTTGGCCCGTTTGGCTGTCAACACAGCGAATCCTCCTTTTTTTTTAAAGATCGGCAATGCGCATGTAACAGCCCTGGTGTTGCAGGCGTCCATAAGCTACGGTGAACGCATACCATCAGGTGGGCCGTATGTTTGTTTGTCACCGTCTTAGTATAAAAAAAAAGACTTGGATGAAGTCAGCGGTGACGATGATAATTCTATCAGAAATTGGAATCTGCAACTGCAAACAACGTGCAATATCTACAGAATATTATATATTTTTATAACAAATATGATATCTGTTAAGAGTTCAGAAATAGCCCACTGACAAACATCTTACAAAAGCATGTAGGTACCTAACAGAAGATTCTGTTGATGCTGAAAGAAGCTACACTGAAACTCATTCTGTATTTTTTCCTTTTATATTATATTTATTCCGAGACAATCGTCGTAACAATCTTCCAGTCATGTACTTAACTTGATCCTCGTGTTAAATCGTAATAATGTACAGGATCCCAAGCTGGTGATACGGGAAAGCTTCCTCACTATTGAAATTAGGAACCTTTTGATTTGAATAGCTACGCGTAAGAACCTAGAGCTTTACCCTAGCGAGAATGAGAGGATTTGCAAACTTTATTCAATGGCTTATATTAATTCGATGGAAGCAGACTGCGATGTTTTTTGGCTGTGCTGGACATCGGCTATGTCATGTGTAGGTAAGGAATACATGGAATAGGTACTCCGTTTTGTTAGCCCATCGAATGGGATATCACGTTCTGCCCAGTGACAACGAGTGCTTTAAAGGATAACTGTCTTAACTCTTTAGCGGTTAAGACTGGATAAAATGCTTAATTCAAACCTCATCGCCAATTCATAGTTATAAAAAAGTTTTATATAAGGAAAACATAAAAAGATGTCGTTATAGGTTGGTTTATTTTAAAAGGTTTGCCTTTAAGAGGGTAACAATATTTTAACAATGAATACTTACGGTGGTATCCGAAAAACATTAAAATTACTAGCCTCCAAAAAAAGACTCGAGACTCGAGAAGACTCGAGAAATTGGGCTCGAGATTTCTCGAAACTCGAGAATACAAATGGGCCGAGAAATCAGAAACCCTAGTTACCAGGTGGTCAAGTAAAACTATTTCATATCTGTAAAGTACAAATTTATTGTTTACCATAAATAAAGATCATTTAATACTTTAAATTCACTGTATTGCAATAAAAACATAATCATATATTTTCAATTTAGCTGCTAAACTATATTTTAAACATGCAACATTATAGTATAATATAATATAATCATAGTTTTACAAAATCAAATTAAGGTAAGTACTTAACTCTGTTCACAGCGCCGGTAGCACAAGAAGTGTCCGCTCGTCGACGAGCGGTCACTTTTATACCTGCCTCTGGTAGGAGGGACAGGGCAGGGCAGGTGGCGAACCTGCTCAGCCCGGTTACTCGCTTACCCACATTTTATCTTTTTTTTTAACGTTAAGTGTTTTATACCTTAAAATGTCACAATAATCAACTGTAATACTTTTAAATCCAACACACGTATCGTACTTCATATAAAAAAAAGAATGATTAAAATCGATTCACGCGATCAAAAGTTACCCCCGAAAAGCTAACATACATACAGAACCCGTCTAGTTTGTATAAATTGGTAACCCAATTTCCCGAGAGATGGCGCCGTACCGTGGTTTACTTCGCGCTGTTAAGATTTTTCCGGAGTTGATAGGGTCGGGACGGTGTGATCGAAAGTATCATCGAATTGTTAATTATTATAAGCGTATTGAGCATGGTATCTATTAATAGTACATTTCGATGCTAGTGCGGAAAGTATGTCATTATCTCACGAGTCCCGAGGTATCTTGCCACGAGCCGTAGGCGAGTGGCAATACTCGGGACAAGTGAAAAATGACATATCCGCACGTGAATCGAACGACGTTTTTCAATACAGATGCGAAAAAAATTAAAAAACATAAGAACGAATTTGAAAGTTTTATTATTATTTCCGTGGCACGATTGTAATACAGTTGATATATTAAGAACATCTTCAAAATGTTTATCTTATCTTCTTTACTTTGTCATTTTCAATCTCATAATCATTATTTCTCATAAACAAAATAATAAATCGCATGTGACAAATCGTATCGTCCGTCATGTCTTATAGGGCATACGAACATGTTTACCTGATTGAAAAACGCCTCTACTTTGACTGACGTTTCGTTGGCTCTGTTCCGTTTCATACACACAGATTTATAAGAACTGTTTTCAATGTTAATATTTTTAATGAATGATCATTAGTATGATGAAGAAGTAATTATTAAAATATGAAATATCAATATCTTTAATATTATTGCGTTAATAGTAGCTATTTAGTTTTATTACGCCCCGGTAAAGTTAACGAACAATAATACTCTTCGGTAAGCAGTCATGAATTGGAACACAACTAAATTTAAAAAGATTGGAAAAGTAAAAAGCACTAGTTCGCAAAAACAAACTTTGCGCACGTAAAACAGCCAAATAAAGGGCACTTTTTGAGCAACTGTATTGAAATAGTACATTTCGATGCTAGTGCGGAAAGTATGTCATTACTTCACGAGTCCCGAGGTATATTGCCACGAGCCGTAGGCGAGTGGCAATACTCGGGACAAGTGAAAAATGACATATCCGCACGTGAATCGAACGACGTTTTTCAATACAGATGTAAAAAAAATTAAAATACATAAGAACGAATTTAAAGTTTTTTTTTAATATTTCCGTGACACGATTGTAATACAGTTGATATATTAAGAACATCTTCAAAATGTTAATCTTATCTTCTTATTGTACTTTCTCATTTTCAATCTCATAATAATTATTTCTCATAAAAAAAACAATAAATCGCATGTGACAAATCGTATCGGCATGTCTTAGAGGCCCTTCGAAAATGTTACCCGACTAAAAATGCCTCTACTTTGACTGACGTTTCGTAGGCTGTGTTCCGTTTCATACACACAGATTTATAAGAACTGTTTTCAATGATAATATTTTTAATGAATGATCATAAGTATTATGAAGAAGTAATTATTGAAATATGAAATATCAATATCTTTAATATTATTGCGTTAATAGTAGGTATTTAGTTTTATTACGGCTCGGTAAAGTTAACGAACAATAATACTCTTCGGTAAGCAGTCATGAATTAGAACACAACTAAATTTAAAAAGATTGGAAAAGTAAAAAGCACTAGTTCGCAAAAACAAACTTTGCGCACGCAAAACAGCCAAGAAAAGGGCACTTTTTGAGCAACTGTATTGAAAAACACTTTTTAAGGTTGCCTATTGTGACAGATGGTAAATTACGGAACCCTACACTGAGCATGGACCGACATGCTCTTAGCCGGTTTTTGAATGCACCAACTAGTAAGAAAATAAATTTGAACTAGGAAAGTTTAGTTATTATTGAGAAATGATCGAGAATAAATACCATATGCAGAGGGGTACACCTGACAATTGCCAGTCCGGTTGGTTAAATGGTCTAAGGTTAGGTACGAACACATTTTTTTTAAAAACCCGTTTTCAATTCAACGGGGAAATTGATGATTCCCAAAAAATGTTTGTTACATAAGGCAATGTTACACCAAAATCGCCATTGTTAGAGCGCGGACATCATATATGCAGACCGTAGATCTTTTGTCCCTTCCTTTTTCTTCACGTAGAGAAAAAGAGAGGCATAAAAATGTATGATCCTATGATCATACATCTATATGCCCCTCTTTTTGATATGATACGTATAATGTAATATCGTCTCATACTTAATCAATCTCTTATGTGCAATAATCACTTGATGGAAATGTCACTTTTCTTTCACTCGAAATACGGGTGTTTATCAAAGAATATAATATTAAGAGAAGAACGACAACGACCTACATACAAAAACAAGTGTTAATGCTATCAAATGTTTGTTGCAAATACAAGGTTGAGTAAGTATTGCGACGATATGATATGAGCCTACCTCGAGAATCCGATCATCAGATCAAAACAAAAAACATTTATTGAAAATTGTCGTGAGTTATCTTACCCCGCAACTATCATACGAATAAATAAAAACACTGTCGATTTCGAAAACTCCTAGTTTCGAGTTAAGCTGACAGGAGCATAGGTACCTACTTGGTGTTACTAGTAATTAATCCGATATTCGTATCTCTATAAAACCAAGCCTAAGTAAGTTTCCCAACATAGTCAGCGGTTTCCTTGTGACCTTGTCCTAAGCAAGCGGCCTCGTGCGGCAGGTGACAATCTGTGACATTGTTGCCATCCTAACACCAGCGACCAATGTAATCACCTAATTGCTCGCCCAACACTTCTCGTAACTATCAAAGGAACTACCCACTTGAATGAAACCCGCAAACGATTACAATATCAGTTTATTAACATTGGGTTACAAAATTAATAGCTGAACTAACATTACGGTAATTTAGACGAATTTGTTATGCTGTAAATATAATGTAGGTCCCTATTATCAGCAGCGTCCAAGCAATACCTTCCAAAGCTATATCAGCCGTTTTGGCTAAAATTTCTTTCCGACGTTTCCACGTTCTTCGCAAAGTCATCTTGGAAGGTTCTACAGCAGGAGTAAGAGCACGGTCAGAAGCAGCTCCGAAACCGCAAGAGTTATGACGCCAAATAAGCACCCGCTGACAACACTATGTGCGGCGTTTCGCAAAAGCCTCTTCCTTTCCTCTTTTTTAGATTTTACGGTCATATTACGATTCTGCTACAATTTTTTTTGTTCTATCCAAACTGCGGTCTTTACTTCAATAAGGCTAATCTCTATAACAGGTGCAAGATGCAGCACATGTCGTTGGACGCTCTGACTCTGGTGCTCTTGGTCTTGGTTTTTTAGGAATACTTTTCACTTTCTCAAAACCGAATAACACGAGAACTATGTGAAGAGCTACTGCTATCGCGAACACTGTTGATATTGGGACCAACATGGGGTTCAAGGAATGTCGTGAACCCCATGCATAATTTATAATTTACTGTATTTTTTAGACCATGTTTAACTTTGAATTTTTATGCTGCTAATGAAATTTGATGCGTTTGTCAAACCGAACTGTCATTTTCCTTTTTATTTTTGGTTCGATCAAAAGGCATCCGAAATATTATAATTATATATGTTATGTAATATAGAGTCCGTCTATGATATTATCAAACTAAGAGGAAGCTTATTAAGCTTCCTAGATTTTTATACCACAGACTGTAAAAGTATTAAGTAAACGTCGTAATTTCATACAAGTTTGACGTTTAATATAACACTTTAAAATTGGACAGTTGATTTGTTTGAAAGAGATACGTGGTTTGACTCTACATACATTTTTTGTCTTTATATTTCTACTGTAAGTAAGTCAAATGCATTTCAAATGTATGGCTTCAATCCATACAATGAACATGATCATTGGTCATATGCTTTAGTCAGAGGAGAACACCTGTCAATTAACAGTCCGGTTTGTTAAATAAATGGTCTAAGGGAACATGGGCTGCGTGGCTTGTCGAGGGATGCGTACCCAACATCATTCGCAGTTATCCATAAGAAAAAACAAACACCGACCAAGTGGGAGTCGGGCTCGCGCCCCGAGGGTTCCGCATAAATTTTGAGTTGCAACTGCACTTAGAAGTAGAAATTTTACGTCAGCCCGATATGTATCGACAAAGTCGGTCACCCGTTTGTACGGCATAGAGTTAATAGAGTCAGTCTAAGCTAAGTTTCCTAGATATTGATAGCACAGACAGTGAAAGTGTTAAGTAAAACTCATAATTTCATAGAAGTTTGACGTTTAAAATAACACTTTCAAGTTTGGCAGTTCATTTGCTGAGAAAAGATAACGTGGTTTGACTATATGCGAGTTTACTGTTTCTTGAAAAATAAGATATTACGTAGGTAGGTAGGTACCTATATATATATTTTTAACTTTATTTAAAAGTCAGTAGGTACCTTTCAACATGATATCATATATTTTTAAAGAAAAAAATACAATCTAAGGCGGTGAAATTTCAAATTTAGGTCATGAAAGTTTTTTTAAATTAATAATAGAGAGGGTCAATATAATTTTTTTCCTGTAATATTAATGATAAGTAATGCTAACGTAATGTCAAAATTTTAATTTTTTTCCTGCGTTAATTTCGGAGTCTGGAGATAAGGGGGGGGGGGGGTCGCACCATAAGGGTTCCTTTTTGACCATTTTTGTACGAAACCCTAGAAATGATAATTACCAGCGCTGCCTCCGGTTCAGACTCTTCGCTAGGCGAGTCGCGGCCCAGTCCGCTCTCGTCTGACGACGGCGTCTCAAAGGGACGCTCATCCGTCGCCACTCGCACCACCATTTTGAATCTGAAAAAAAAAGAAATTACATTAATATAATATGCTTTGCAATTAAAACCGAGCTCACGGTTTTTAACAATGCCCTTTTCTAGTCGTCAGGGCCTGATGCAGTGCATGTAACTGTGTAAACGTTTTTGAGGTTTCTGTGTATTTTTCATTATTTATTAAACCGATTTTTTTCTACAATAGGAAACTTTTGCAGCCCAATTTATACCGAATAGAAAGATTTAGTTTTATAGATTAAGTGCATAAATATTAGCTTTACTGGAGGTATAGACAAACTTATGAGAGATCACACAATAACTTATAAATAACACACAATAGCAGTTTTCCTACTTAATTACCATTCATAAAAGCCAAGTGACGATAACCTTGTATTATTTATCATGCGAATGTACATTGAGCAGCATCTTCAACGCTAGTGCCAGGAGGAAGTGAGGCCAGAGGCTGACCTAGGTTAATAAACAATCGAATAGCTATAATCGGAATAGTGTGCATACAACTCATGGTAAGCGCATAGTTGACTGTGCAGCCACCTACCTACCAGTATTTTATTTTTGTTGGCCCTTGCCACCTAACTACTGTTTTTTAGACGATTTGAAATTTTATAATTTACAGTCGATTTGTAAAGTATGCAGGTGTAGTTACTACTATATTTGTTACAATTTGAATTGTTTAATTCGTTTTGTCGCTACTCATGTATCTGCGTGCGTACTGTGTACGATTTTTTTATTGTTATAAGTTATAACAAAACACTTAGGTCTTACATAATAGACTGACAAAAGAAAATCGCCAAGCTGTAGAACAGTTTGTTGGCGATGCGCTCATATCATATGCTGTACCGTACCCATACAATCTTATAAGTACTTACTAAGTTATTTCTATGTACAGTCGACGCCAAACATATGCTTACACTCATGGCATGCGTATCAATGTGTTAAATGTGTTTCGGTTTTACATATGCCTATGTAAGTACTTATGGGACGGGTATCACATGACTAATACGGTATACATGCAGCTGATTCAATATTATTTACTGATACAATGTGCTCGTTAAGTTATGGCTTCGGCGGCTCTGACGCACTTACGATTATAAAGCATATGCATAATGATTATGAAAACGTGTGTGTAGCCCTTAGAATGTGTTATTTGTTTGTAAACAGTGCAATACATAATATTGCAATGGTTGTTATTTTCTTGCAGGTTAAAAATCGGTAACACAATAGTCATGACTAGGTATGTGAGTTTATTACGAGTTTGAACGTAATATCTACGTCAGCACTTCTGTCGTTTTGTATACCTATAAATTGTATTTATCTGTGATAAAATAAAACAAAGTTATTGAGTTTGGGTTTGCTAGAATAGCCGGAAATAAAAAAAGTTTGACCCGATTTTTTTTTTTTGCATACCTACTTATTAGTCAAATATTAAACTCCAAAGGATGTAACCCACTATAATTCTAGGATATTCCATTTCTTTGAAAATAAGACAAAATGTGTTGTCTACTAACCTTATATGATTTATAGGTAGATACATTATAACACATGAGTAATGTAAAATCTTTAATTGAACCCTTTGAAATATTTGAATTTTCACCGCCATTAATCTTAACATACATGGATGGAATGGAAAAATCCACATAATTTAGGTAGTACTCGTACTGATAAGAAGGTCTATTGAACAAGTGTGATGTGGTTGTGGACCGACGACCGTGCGATGCGACCCAGCGATCACAGCGCTGCACTGATATAAAGTGATAACGTGCGACCTCTGCGGGCAAGGCTGGGTGCCACTTTTAACTTGAACTTGTTAATTTATGCTAGACCACATTCGGAAATTGCTCTTAACAATGTTAATATAGTTGGAACTCTAACGAACTAAAGTAATTAACTAATTAGTGTCTATAGATTCTAATTCTTATATTATTATTTTTTTTTGTTTCTCAGGTATATGTTATTTTAACTATAAAACTCTCGTGAAACTCGAACATATTAATTAATATTTAAAACGGGTCACTCACGTAATTTAGTCGATTTTCACTCGATATACATTTATACATTTATTAGAATCATATTTATGTAACATTACAGTATAACCAAGGCGTTACAAGATTCAGACTTAACTACTTACTAACTACCTTAAACTAGCTTTAATCTATGAGGTTTTTTACTTGCTCCTTTTCAAGTAAGTACCCCCTTCCATTCTGACATGTTTCGTGCTTTACGAAGAACGTCATCAGGAGCGACCACCCGTGACAGAGGCAAGTTGTAAACTCAACGATGATGACGTTCTTCGTAAAGAACGAAACATGTCGAGCGAAAATCGACTAAATTGACATGTCTTAGGTTATCATCTCTTTTTTCTACTATCCTGCACCAAACTAACAGTTTCGGTTTAGCCCGATGGTTGACTGGTAGAGAATGCCTAAAGGCGTTAAGTCCGCCATTTGTACTTTAATATAATTGTGCAATAAAGTTTAAATAAATAAATAAATAAAAAAAAAAATACGTGTGGCACTCGGGGACTGCCACGGTAAAGCTATTGCATATCATTTTGTATCAACTTATGCAATTATAATTATTTATTTATTTTATTCATGCAGTATTTCTTTTTCTTTGATATTAATTCAAGTTACACTTTTTGAGCGTGGTGACCGATAAGAAAACCATTTTTTCTATTATTAAATAAATAAACAAGCACACAACGCGGTGTCGACAACGCCGTGTCGAAGACTGCCGAACTGAAACGACGTTAGTCGATGCACGGCCTTCAAGCCACACCTCCGTGTCCGTCGGAGTGGGGAGCGTGAGGTTTTTTCGTTACAGAATTTCTGGATTCGGTCCCCGCGCTCAAGGCCCGCCATAGAAGCTATGCAATAACTTAACAGACGATTTGAGAACCTCCTCCTTTAGAAATATTGAAGTCGGTTGAAAAAGCAATAATAGTTTACGCGGACATATTCATCAACAAATACTACTACACTAATACTACGGAGGCTAGGGGGAACTATTCTTAAAACCTCGTGAGTTCAATGAAAACTCGCTTAGCAGCCGTAAAAGCAGCTGATGGCGGCTACACAAAATATTAGTCGAGCGAAAGATAGATTTATACTAGTAAAAAAAAAGTTAATTGTAGCATTTAAGAGCTATTTGTATTTTTAAGGGAATTGGTCCTTTTCAGTTTTCTTTCTAACAGTAAAGTTACAAAGTTACCATTATTAGTGACTAGCTGTTACCCGCGACTTCGTCTGCGTAGTATTATAATGTTTCGTAGTGTATTTTTATTAGCATAAGTATTAAAGACCAAATTGACTTGAACTGTAAATTGCTAATTAAATTCCGGGGCCGTATAAAACAAATAACTAACTTGCAACTACAGTAACCTGTTATTATTTTTTCTCGTTAATAATTCAGGATATACCAAAAATGCTGGTGATCAATATTGTAATCTGATTTAGAAAAAATAGGACTGAATGTTTTTTTGACAAACATTTTTTGTTAATTTTTTCTGCTTATCACAATACGATACCGATTACGCATTTAATCGAATCAGCAGCATTTTTGTACAGCTGTATGTCTCTTTGTATCTACCACATATTAATCTTTCAGTGGTGGGAATACTTTGTAGATATGGTAAAAAGTACGTCCAAGTTTACATAAATTACTCGTATCTTTTAATTAAATAAGTAATCAAGGCCGAGTGTTTTTGATCACAGTTTAAAACAATGTCTTAAGCTCACTGAATTTAACCCATGGAATGCCATTCGATACCTGATTACAACTTACTTCCCAGTGAAGAAAAACATTGCGAGGATACCAAAATAATTACGTCGCGCATATAAACTTTCATTAGGTAGTAGGTAAGTATATATGTCTTATCCAAGGACGATCCTATGATAGGTTCGGCATAGGCCTTTATTCGCATGTACCTACTCAACATAAGATAAAAACAAAACTACTGTAAAAAAGTGCAATGCACAGTATTGAATTGACTATTTCACTTGCTTTCTTTCCGCTTTGCACCTCTATATAGGATGATTTCCGTAACAAAATCTATCATGTCCTTTCCTAGGAGTCAAAACATCCCTATACCAAATTTCACCTTAATCCGTTCAGCGTTTTTAATTTACTTTGAAATGGTAACAGATAAGAGTTCATCTTTACAATTTAGCATAGCATGGAAATTTGTCCAAAATTTAATTGAAGAAACCGTGCTCTGGTTTTGTGACTGCTTCACTAACGCAACATCAGTTTGCTTGACAACAAAAATAAAATAGATGCCAAGTAAAATGTATCTAAATCTAACGACATGATCTAAGAATGTTTTTGCGCAAAGTTAAAATAATTTTAATCAAATCAATTTAAGGAGGATATAGGCGATACCTAGTTCGATTAGTGGCATATAGATAGAACTGTAATAAGTGCCATCCTAATCCATCAAGTTGTGCATATTCAGTAATTTTTAGCCTTTTAAGTATAGTAATCATACGAAAAAATCTAAGCTTAGCCATATTATACATTGAGTTGCCTTCTTTGTAGTGGTTGGATTCCGCGTATCTGTCACTATAGCCTCAATGATATTGTCCTGAGGTCTGTCAGTCAGCGGCTGTTCATTCCGTTCTGTCTGGAGCCACTGAGTTTAGGCGCAGTGATAGCAAGATGGAGTGACGCTGGTGCTATGGGAGACGGGGCGGTGTTTGGTGTGGGATGCTACATGCGTCAGCACATTTTCGACTACCCATATTACTCGCACTTCCCACGTGGCAGGAGCCCTCTGCCGAAACTTTAGCGGCGGCGAAGCGGCATTAGTGTGCGCTCCCTTCTAAGATAAGATCCCAAACGGATAGCGGGATACTTACGTAATAGGCCAACACATTGTTACATTTGTGTGTAAATTTCTGATAATTCTATACAGTTACTCACATTTGACAGCAATCACCGTCGCGCTATCCATGCAACTTGTCTTTTCATGAACTTATAGCATTATCATTATCAGATGACATTCGTGGATAACCAACTTAGGTCTGTAGGACATGGATACAATACATGTTCATACCTTTGGTAGTGGAGACTGCGGGCTGCTTTGGGGGAACCCAAATTGTTCTGCATGACATAAGCCGTCGACTCAGACAAAAGGGAGAGGAGCCCGATCCAAGGTTGTCCGTAGCCATCCAGCATGGAAATGCCGCTAGTGTTCTGGGCTCTTTTGCACCAAGAATGGCGAAATACGGGTTATTATAATAAGACTTGTGTTTGGGTTTTTTTTATATGTAATTCAGTTATTAAGTAACTGGCTGTGATTAATTTTACAGTATATTCAATTTATACCATTAGGTTACCCATTTCATTTCATAGATTTTGTTTGACAAAACCTACTAAACTGTTAACAGCGCCATCAAACAAATCTAGAAGACTTCGCGGCTTAGTATGTTTCCTTAGAACGAAACAGTTAGATACCTACAGCTCTTAAGTAGTTCTACGTGTAATATATAGATGGCAGTGTAATAAACATAATATGAACGGGAAAATGTACCTTTTATGCCTTTGTGCCCATTTCTTTTTTTCCGATAAACGTATTAAATGTGGCACAATTTTATTTAAAATAAGTTCTGCTGATTAGCAAAATATTGCCATAAAACCATGAATTTGTCGTGGCATATTCACTTACTTCATATCTAAGCAAATAGATGGCGCCAGTGTACCTGAATTAAAATACTTTTTGGATTTTTGAACATTATTAATAACTGTTGGAATTAATCAACTTAAATTTACCGTAATATGCTTCTTAAACGGGAAATCACGTAGTAGTACACGTTTAAAGTATTTGAAACGTATGAAGTTTGCATTAATTGCAAATGTTTTACATCACGCTATCGACATTTTTAAATCACATTGCATAAATACAACTTCCAATTTACTAAATTTAATACTCTATTGCAACTTTCAAAAACCCTCTAAAATTTTTTCGCTTATAATATTAGTGGGATTTTATTTATTATCAAATTTATGACAGCATTAAACATATCATATTTACATAGATTTAATGGATCCCGGCACATTGGTCACTTTTCAACTAATTTCCTAAAAACACAGTTATGTATTTTTTGTGCACTTTCGTCAGTAGTGACAAATATGTACTTAAGTTTAATTTCTGTTTGTTTATGACACTACTGAACAATACAAACTTAAAATAAATTTGGGTACATTTTCGTCTGCAGTGAAAGAGAGCTTTTTTATAGGCGAACAACATACGGTGATCATCGTCTTCGAACAATATTTACAGCACGCAGCAATGTCACCTTTGTGATTATCACAATAAGGAACAAATCTAATATACCAATAGAAAATATTTGATAAACAAGACAAAGGCATATTTCGATACTCTACTTCTTTGTAGGTACTAATATTTCTTATGCCAATGAAATTTCCACTTTATTCCGTTGTGCACTAACGTGCTAAATTCACAAATTTAAAATGGTACTTAGTACGACTTTGCATTTGCACTAAGATATCGATTAAAAAAACAAAACGATTCGCAGTCTAAATAAAAAATTAGGCGCCTTTTGCCTTTAATTCGATCCAGCCAGTATATTATGCATCGATTACAAAATCGATTTAACATATTTGATTCTGGCGGGAAAAAATAATAGTGTTTATTTTGACGTTTGACATCGCCGTATCTCTGGTAATAAGGGCTACTGTCCTCAATATTTTGTATAGAATATGACACTTAGCGACATTCGTATGGAGATATATCCTTTCCCCGATAAAGAACTTTGTAACAAAGTGAATAAAGTCGGTTTCGGTCCGTCGGAGTGGGGAGCGTCAGGTTTTTTTTCGTTACGGAATTTCTGGATTCGGTCCCCGCGCTCAAGGCCCGCGATAGAAGCTATGCAATAGCTTAATAAATTACGTGAGTGACCCGTTTTAAATATTATTTAATATGTTTTTATGTTGATGAAAACTGAATAACTACTATTATTATATCAATACAAAAATATAAACAGAACACGTTTTAGTACTTTTGTAAATTTTAAAAAGGACACCTTTTTAAATTGTTTGGATATTTGTCTATTATATTAAAATAATAAGTTACTCATAGTCATAGTTCTTTATTCATAATATTACAAAATATTACATGTCATTTTGAAAAAAAATAAAGTTATTCAGGTAATGTGTAAATTGAAATAAATAAAAATATATATATATATTGAAATAAATTATACGGGTATGTCATAATACCATAATAATATGAGTTACTACAGACAAGACATCTTCACCACATCTACTAAGAAGTATTACAATTTTAACTGTCGGTACATAAACATCTAAGTTATACACCGTGAATAGTTTAAATCATTGTAATTTGCATAAATTGAAAACATTTCGAACAATGGATCGTACGTCATTTGACCACCATGCTAGCGCCTAGCGCCATGCTAGTTTGTAATGAAGTTTTAATGTGACTCCGATAATAGAAGTTGTTTTTTCGATAATAACATGTTATGATAACAGCAGAATGGAAACTTTAATAAAATAGCAATGATTGCAATAATACAAGACTTATGATTGAGACGTTTTGTTGTTTATTGAACGAGCGAGCGAAGCGAGCACAGGACCTAATGGGCCATGGGCCTATACCTCGAAAATAGAACGATTGCGGATTTGTATCTCCATCTCTATCACACTTGCATATTGGAGTGACAAAGAGGTTTTCCCGTCAATGCCAATTTTCGATGTTCGTAGTAGGCGTGCTGTTCTGCTGTTCATCGAGTGTGAAAAATCCGGTGTACTTGTGTGTAACCTATATTTGTATTTTTGTTCGACGATAACTTGAGAAGGTACCGTTGATTGGATTGTCGTAAAATTATTTAGGCAGTTAAATGAGGTAAATAGATTTTTTTAAAAGTTTGAATATGAGCCAAATCGGTCAAGGGGGACGAAACAAGAAGAGTTCTGCTTTTACAATTCTGTTTAAAATCCCCAGATTCTAACTGCGTGTCGTTTGTTTTGGGAACTTACACATTTATCTTGTATCTTCCTCTCCGCTCATTTGTCAGTTTTGCCACCCAATTAATACCTACTAGACAATAGGTAAATAAAATAAGTATTTTATTTTATTTTGATTAGTTATAATATTGTCTTCTGTTACCGCGATTGTTATTCATTGAAATTAAACACTTTAGAACGGATTAATCGCGTTTATTAACACCATGATCCTACGTTTCGAGCCCTTTACAGCACTCGTTTTCACAGGGTTAAGATGATGACTGAGAGAATGCATTCTCTCAGTCATCATCTTAACCCTGTGAAAACGAGTGCTGTAAAGGGCTCGAAACGTAGGATCATGGTGTTAATAAACGCGATTAATCCGTTCTAAAGTGTTTAATTTCATTGATTAGTTATGTTTCTTTCAGTTCCAGGGAGCTGAAACAAACATAATCTATAAATATTATCGCGGGTATCATTACGCTATAGGTATTTGGCACGTAACTATTAGTAAAAAGCTCGCAATCTACCTTGATTGTGCTGATAGCAAAGCCCTATAATTTAGGTAAATTGTTATCGCTCATTTTCATTGAAGGGGATTGGCGATGTTTAATGAGAAACGACAGGTGGGGAAACAGCTGCTGTTATCGTTACCTTTTTAGGGGAACTACACCTTGTTAATTTAACCCGATAGATAGATCAAAAAAGGTTTTTTAGGGGAACCAAATAATAAATAAGTAAACTAAGTCATAAATGTAAACTTTCATGAGTCATACTGACTGACATTAATATTGAAAAATCCCAATACGCCGGGCGCAGTCAGTGTTGTCTGAGCCGCGTAGGTGACAACATACCGTCACGCCTATTGTGATAAAAATACGTGAGTTTCAACCATTTTTTACCTACTAAGTCATACGCGGATTTACAAAACCAAACGTCTCAACTTAGACACAAAGAGTGATGGTAGGGAATCATGCGTTCGTCCACTTGGCTGGCTTTATTGGTATAATTGCCGGCATAATAGATTATAAGTACCTACCGTAAAATGAGGTAGGTTGGGACGATTTCGAAGTTCAATCCTCGATAAAAAGTTGATATTTATATGTGGCATGTTATATTTATAAACAACAACAACATATGGAAGAAGAGGGGAATATCCATGAATACTAAGATCCGATTGGTGCGAGCCCTTATATTTCCCATTTTTCTATATGGAGTTGAAACGTGGACGATACGAGCTCGAGAGAGGCAGAGGATCGATGCGTTGGAGATGTGGTGATGGAGGCGTATGATGAGAATACCCTGGACCGCCAAACGCACCAACAAATCGATTCTCTCACAGCTCAAGATCAAAACCCGCCTGTCTACAATATGCCACCAGCGAATTCTTTCGTATTTCGGCCACATAGTGCGAAGAGGGAACGAGAGTCTCGAAAAGCTGATCGTAGTTGGGTACGCAGATGGTAAACGAGCTCGTGGCCGATCCCCAACCAGATGGACCGATCAAGTAAAGGACACGTATTCCTCTAAGCTAAGCTTGGTTGTGAGGGAAGCAATGGACAGGACTCGATGGAGGCAAATTATTCACTCCAAGTGCAAGACATCCAATGATGACCACGATCCTCAGTCATGAGGGAACGACAAGAGAGAGATATTTATAAATAACATAGACATTTAAAAAGTGTTCAGATTGTGATAATTTTTGTATTTCAATGGTAACCTGTCATTTCAAATAAAAGATTTTACGATAAACGCAACATGGTACGAAATCCCACCCCACCCCGTTGGGGTTTGTGGGGATAGGACCCGATTGAAATTGGACAATTACTAGAATTGACACAATGTTACAATAGGTTGACTTGCCAAGAGTATAAAGTATTTTTGTAACAATATGACAACTCTCTACTATCCCTTTTCTAGCCATTCATAGCCCAACCTCCCTGGCAAGCTCATTTCACAGGAGACGCACCATATATAAATCGCTATTTTTAGGTCAAAATTCTGACGGATACATGTATGATTAAAAACTATATTATTAAGTTGTTTTTACTCCAGTAATCAAGTTTGCGTGACGAAATGGCCTTCTTAAGTATTTGCGTGGGGTTGTTTACATTATGTGGTAGCAGATAAACCCAGGAGCAAGCTATCTGGCGCCGTTGGACCATAATAATAACAATATTTTATTACCCTTATTATGAAAGCTAGTTGTTATTTAACATCGTTACTAGGAGCTAGACTAGGTCAAGTCTTGAGAATCTTGTAATTGTAAGCCTTAACCTAAATGCTTACCATGAGTTGTACGTGGCCGTATTCGATAGCAACTGCGGCGTTCGGAGGTATGTCCGTCTCACTCCCGCCAGATTAATGGTAGGAGCGAGACGGACATGCTTTCGAGGGTCGCAGTCGCTATCGAATATAGTTACGTCCTACTCATGGTAAGCACACTAAAGTTAAAGAGCATACGTGTGTGAGAGATATCCAGACACCAGTTTTTCCTTTGAATGCGCTCGTTTCGTCATCATTATCATTGTCATACTTAATTGGACAAAACGAAGCAAATTCCAAATAAAACGAAGCAACGGCTACCCGGACAAATTAAACAGACTGCCGACAATTGCTAGTAAATACTCTCCATACTTTGGCGACCATTACAAAAGCTCCTTTAAGTTTTGGAGTTGTTTGTTATGGTGCGACGTAATGTGCGTATGCTTTTCCGACCGCCCGCGAAAATAAACCACCTTTTATTAAAAAAATCATGTAGGGAATAGGAACAGTCAGTCAATTTCAAATCGGCTACATTGCAACCAAGAAATCAAATTGCTGTTGGCAATCGAGCGATAAAACGTCTTGCTACTTAAAGCAACTTAGCTTAGTTTGATACAGAAAATATAAACTGAAAAACAAAGCATACCCAACCAAATGTGCTAAAATATATAATTATATTAATTGTTTAATTGTTACGTAATTATATTTACTTAGAACGATCTCTTACCAAATCCTCGAAAACACTGCGGAAAAGTTGATACTTCTGATACCTACTTGAAACTGAACTTGAAAAATGTCTACGTTGTCTACGTAGCAGCAAGGAAGCTTGATGACAACTGAAGCTCGCGGAGCCATGGTATGTTTATAGCCGATGTCGAATGTTAATGTGTATGGTAATATCTGGTTGAGCTGGTTTAGCAAAACATTCTATTTGTTATCGTATTTCAAATTGTTACGCAATTACGTTAGGTTTAATAAAAAAAATTGTCCCTGCCTCCTTAGCATAGGAAAAATAGGTTGTCCTAAGGCGCGACTCTTCATACGAGTACGTCAACCGCGACTTGATGCAATTGGTTGGACTCGTGTCTAGCTAGCGGCAAGTTATGCTAGAGCGTCTGTTTTGGCTACGCAAATGCGTGACTGCTTGTTTGCTGTAATAAGTAGATGGCTACCAAATTTAGCATGATTCCTACATTTTTTTATCTAATACTTACATGTAAAAATGTCATTGTTATTGCAGCTCTGTCTATGTTAATCAGTAGTCTGGAGATTATACGTGAAAAATGCGACTTGAGCTTTTTTTCGCGACTTCGGTGGCGTATTTTTTGTTTAACACAGGTTAGGTGTTGGTAGAATATGTATTTACAGACAACTGCAGAGTTAAGTGACCCCCCCTGCATAGAAAGATTGTATGCAGGGGGACACTTAACTTTGCAGCTGACCGTTCATACGTAAATAAAACGTATTCCGTTCGTATAATTTAAACTTTCGTGAGACATACTGATATTAAATTGCAACGGTTAACACTCACGAATTTTTATCACAATAGGCGTGACATACGTGGTGGTATACGTGGTGGTATACGTGGTGGCGTGGCGTATTCCGTTCGATTTGTAATTCATTAGATAAAGCAGCTTTAGCTTTGCATGAATCATATATTTTCTACTTAGGTTTCCTGCGGGAGTGGTTGGGAACATCAACAATCGTAAGGGACCCTTGTACTTCGTTGCACGAAACGTACTCAATCATGTCAAGCATAATGTAAGTACCCATAGGCAATTTTGTAAATTGTAGGCTAAGAGCAAGGTGAAGGCAAAAGTTACTCTAGCGCATCCAAAATCATAGGTTTCCTAAATATTAACGGGAAATAGAGACGACGAATGCTGTAGGTACCTACACAGTTGACCTGTCAATGTTGATCTGTCAATTCCTATAGAAAGCGTCACGTAATAGCTTCGGAGCCCTGGGACGTCACGTGACACTTTCCTTACAGAAAGAATCGAAAGAAATAGACAGATCGGGCACGGCCCGGCCCGTCCCGGCCCGGTCTACTGTGACTCATCCTTTATGCAAATAAGTTAAATCAGATTACTACCTTAATATATCATAATCATAACCTTAATAACATTACAAATAGGTACCATTTTAAAATTAATCTCACAATACAAGAGTTTAGTAAACGAATGGGGGTAGTTTTGAATGAAAAACTATGTGTTTTAACTTTATAACACCCTTTGTACTTAATCCATATACCCAAATTACAACAAATAATGATCATGTGGTGTATACTGTGTGTACTCTACGGTGACAACTTGGTTTTATTCCGAAACGACTTACTTACTCTATTTTAAAAGTATAATTTACATTTGTCGCGCTACGTAACAGTAGCGATAATTACATTGTATTTCTCTTTCAATTGTCGTTTGCTTTATCTAGTTGGTAACCCAATTCATCGCGCATAATTTATGTATTCATAATTTATAGTTTTTTATTTTGTTTTTGATGTTAACAAACGAAGTTGAACGCGATTGGTCGACAGATGATGCTTCTTAATGTCTTTTTTTTAAGTAAGTATACGCCTTGTGCCTGAGTATTATTTTAAAACGAAATCTTCATACTTATTTAAATGAGTCTTGTGCGCAGATGGCAACAAGCTAATTTAGCGAGTTTAGATATAAAACGCTACAGTGAGTTAAATGACTTCACTCATAGTTAAACTTTTAAATTAATTCTGTGTTTTCCGCTTAATTCTTTTTTGTCATAAACACGATCATTTAACATCATATGTAACTTAATATACCTACATTATAGTTGGCTATTGATTATTCAGATATATTGTTAGTTTAGTTAGTTTAAGTTTTAATAGAATGGTGCTCTTAGAGTACAGCGTATGGTTAATATAACAAACCGTGTATTTACGAGTAGTATACACAATATAAATAGATCCCAAAAAATATATAGCTAAAACATATAAATCTCTTATCAAGATTTTAAAGAATATTCTAGCAAGAATTGGCATAATAGACGGGATAGTTCTGTGATGGTATCACCACGTGTAGTGACTACGTGTAGTGTCTCACGACATTTAGGTATTTATGCATAACTTAATAAATATGATTATTTCGCTCAGTTTGTTTAAAAACATAAACTAACTTCTTATTTTTCATGATGTTCTAGTATTTATTTATAGTATTGCGTAATAGTCTAGTATTTATACATATGTAGTACCGTAAAATGGGGTAAGTTGGGGCGAACCCCAAGTTCAAACCTCGATAAAAGTTAATATTTTTCTATTACAGCACTTCTAATCTGTCAATTAGATGACTGACAGCGATATTAAAAAAGTATACACTATAACGTTGTCTATGGAATTCCGAACACCTCTTAACAATGCTCTTATGGATTTTCATACAATATATGAGAACTGTTGTTTTTTTTTACTTTAGTGGACATACGACATCTTCCACATTCAGCCCCATTACAAGATTTTGCTTTTTCACTATTTTAGCTGTCGTAGAAAAACTAGCGTATGCAACAGCTCTTAACTCTCGGGTCTATTATTACAAAACTCGACTTCGTCTCGTTTTGTAACGGCGACTCTCAAGTTTTAAGAACCCTTATTATATCACTGTCGCATAAACTACTATTTTAAGTAACTTAAAAAGTGTTTCGGTTGTATGAATTTTAATTTTTTAATGATAATCTATCAGGAATGAGGTTGACTTGCCACGATAATAAAATACTTATGTTTGTAACAATATGACAATTCTGGTCTAAATATACCAACTCACCCCATTACCATCACTCTTCTCCCCATTCATAACCTAACTAATCTCGCAATCCCTACTCATCCCATTTTACGGTAATAGATTGTGTTACCTAATCCTAACAAATGGAGTTAATTTATTAGCTGTGAGCATAAGTAAAAGTACAGTCAACCAATTAGGACTATGTCATAGTGACGCTATAAATCAGATTGTAAAAAATCTCTTACTGCTTGTCATTTTGACATGGTTCTAGAGTGGCCTAGGATTCCAATTGGTTGACTGTACCTACGTGGACGTGGAGAGGACATCCCGAGAAGTGGCGAGGCGACTGTGACAACATTTTCCGATTTTATCAACTCAACATTTTGTTGTCAACTGTCAGATAAGTCAGATAACTAGCAAAATATCCGCCACCGGCTATTGACACTGACATCATAATTTTGAATATAGAATACCAACTTATTAAGTGACTTCGTTAATTTCATTCGCTTTTCTCTAAATGGTAAGAATTGCTAGTAACAGTAGTATCTGAAAATGGTTCGATTCAGTAAAAATACCCGAAACAAGGAAGCTATACACCCCGACAACCTTGATATAAAACATAAATAAATCAGATCGTTTTGCACGGAATGTGGTCGCAGCGACTTTCCATGTCTCGTACAAGTTCATACCTACATTATATACCTACATTATAGTTGGCTATTGATTATTCAGATATATTGTTAGTTTAGTTAGTTTAAGTTTTAATAGAATGGTGCTCTTAGAGTACAGCGTATGGTTAATATAACAAACCGTGTATTTACGAGTAGTATACACAATATAAATAGATCCCAAAAAATATATAGCTAAAACATATAAATCTCTTATCAAGATTTTAAAGAATATTCTAGCAAGAATTGGCATAATAGACGGGATAGTTCTGTGATGGTATCACCACGTGTAGTGACTACGTGTAGTGTCTCACGACATTTAGGTATTTATGCATAACTTAATAAATATGATTATTTCGCTCAGTTTGTTTAAAAACATAAACTAACTTCTTATTTTTCATGATGTTCTAGTATTTATTTATAGTATTGCGTAATAGTCTAGTATTTATACATATGTAGTACCGTAAAATGGGGTAAGTTGGGGCGAACCCCAAGTTCAAACCTCGATAAAAGTTAATATTTTTCTATTACAGCACTTCTAATCTGTCAATTAGATGACTGACAGCGATATTAAAAAAGTATACACTATAACGTTGTCTATGGAATTCCGAACACCTCTTAACAATGCTCTTATGGATTTTCATACAATATATGAGAACTGTTGTTTTTTTTACTTTAGTGGACATACGACATCTTCCACATTCAGCCCCATTACAAGATTTTGCTTTTTCACTATTTTAGCTGTCGTAGAAAAACTAGCGTATGCAACAGCTCTTAACTCTCGGGTCTATTATTACAAAACTCGACTTCGTCTCGTTTTGTAACGGCGACTCTCAAGTTTTAAGAACCCTTATTATATCACTGTCGCATAAACTACTATTTTAAGTAACTTAAAAAGTGTTTCGGTTGTATGAATTTTAATTTTTTAATGATAATCTATCAGGAATGAGGTTGACTTGCCACGATAATAAAATACTTATGTTTGTAACAATATGACAATTCTGGTCTAAATATACCAACTCACCCCATTACCATCACTCTTCTCCCCATTCATAACCTAACTAATCTCGCAATCCCTACTCATCCCATTTTACGGTAATAGATTGTGTTACCTAATCCTAACAAATGGAGTTAATTTATTAGCTGTGAGCATAAGTAAAAGTACAGTCAACCAATTAGGACTATGTCATAGTGACGCTATAAATCAGATTGTAAAAAATCTCTTACTGCTTGTCATTTTGACATGGTTCTAGAGTGGCCTAGGATTCCAATTGGTTGACTGTACCTACGTGGACGTGGAGAGGACATCCCGAGAAGTGGCGAGGCGACTGTGACAACATTTTCCGATTTTATCAACTCAACATTTTGTTGTCAACTGTCAGATAAGTCAGATAACTAGCAAAATATCCGCCACCGGCTATTGACACTGACATCATAATTTTGAATATAGAATACCAACTTATTAAGTGACTTCGTTAATTTCATTCGCTTTTCTCTAAATGGTAAGAATTGCTAGTAACAGTAGTATCTGAAAATGGTTCGATTCAGTAAAAATACCCGAAACAAGGAAGCTATACACCCCGACAACCTTGATATAAAACATAAATAAATCAGATCGTTTTGCACGGAATGTGGTCGCAGCGACTTTCCATGTCTCGTACAAGTTCTGCGTAATATCTCACGTGCGTGCGGCGCGTCGAAGACGATTTATACTGATCTCGATTTGTTTACACAAATATTTTATTAATAATTGGGGTTTTACTAGACTTTCATATAGTGGTGGACACTTCCCTATGGATTTAAAACTAATTTAATTTATGAATAAATAATCTGACGACATAAGATTGTACGATTAGTTACATCAATAGCCCAGAACATTAGATACATTCTGTCACTGCTCTTTTAGCGTTATATTTTAGTAGTAAGTAGCTGCATTAGTTACTAATATTTGTTGGAGCTTTAAATTGCTTACTATCTGTTGAAATAGTACAGAAACTTGTTAATTTAACCAAAATTAATTCCTATATTCAATTTTCTAATGCGTATCCGGCTCGAAGGACCAAGATTCAAAATGCATTGAATTTATGTTTAAAAATGTGCATTCAAATTAATTTAATTAGTGTTAAAATAATAATTAATCCATTAAGTAAGATTTTATCAAGAGAAAGTCTTAGCGTGTGCATTTTTTATTTTAATGGTTTGATAAGGTGCTATTATATTGTCTGCAAAGATCGGTGGAAATTTCCACTTCGCGACGTTTACTTAGTTACTTACAATAGTTACAATGTCAATGAAAATGGCAATTATTAATTAAACAGGTGTGGAAACAATAGTGTTAAGCAATGTAGGTAGGATAATTATTTATTTTTCTTTAATAACTTTAAGAAACATTTTAGCGTTATAAAATTTATTAGGTTTTACCTAATAAGGATGACTCAGACTAGCACGGGACGGGACGGAGCGGGACGGGAAAATCTGTCAATTTCTATAGAAAGAAAGAATGACGTGATAGTTCGGAGCCCTAGGATGTCACGTGTCGCTTTCTATGGAAATTGACAGATTTTCCCGTCCCGCCCCGTCCCGTCCCGTTCTAGTGTGAGTCATCCTTTAATTGAAAAATGTAAGTATTGATTTTGTTACACGTGTATGTTCTAGCCATAATTTGTATATACACAATAAGAAAATTAACTAAGTTAAGTTAGTTTTTAGTTTTATTTAGGTAAGTCTATTATAAGTTATTTAGGTTTTGTTATTTATATAGTTGATATGGTTTTACTAAAATAATTAGGTTCTATCTTAAATAAGAGTATATTTCTTATGTAAGCATGCTGTCCAGTTCGGTGCCTCGTCTAATGTATTCCGTAATAATACATACATTTTAAATAGTTAACACTTACCGAAACTGGTTTTTATGGCGTTGCCCATAAACGTACAAAATAAAAGTAATAAGAGTAAATATGCTATTTCATTAGCAGACACCAATTGCCATCATCACTTACTAATTCGTTATTTGATCTTCACGGGATTTAAGGAGTCGTATTGACATTCAAGATACCGGTATGGGTATTTGTGTTAGATTAGAAGCTTGCATAAGAGGTATAAGAGACACGGATAACCCGTTTTTTAAAGGTATTGCCATATGACGAGTGACAAGTCTCGCAAATCTATTATTTTTGTCATCGAAGGCAAAAAGGCACGATATTATGATATTATTATTGTATTTATATATGATCGATCAACCCTGCTTGTTTTTTTTCTACTGACGGAAATCACTTACCAGACTAATACACGCTATTAGGGAGATTTTTTTCATAAACGTAGGTATTGTAATATTACCTCTATTGCCAATACAATCAGGTACAAAAGGTTGAGACGCGTAAATATGCATCGTCTTACGTAATTTCAGTCCAGTGAAGTTAAGAAAGAGAGATCTTAAGACCTCGATTCGCTAAGAAACAGAGCGCCAGATAATGCCCTCGGGACACGGCCACTCTCCATACAAATGTTGTAAACGTCATCATATCAAATCATAGCTCTAGCTTGAAAAACCAAGGAAGAAACAATCCAGTACGTTTTTATGGGGAAATTACCCGTCTGCTCTTAAGATATGTCTAAGTAGCGCTTATCTTTTTATTTTGAAAAGCGTTGCGTTGACCATAATGAGCGAAAAGTTTTGTGATCATTACACTGTTTAAATCCAGTAAGACGAGAGTTTTATTTCACTACGACCACATACCTGCTTCGTAACAAAAATCTAAAATGCTAAAACACGGTAGACTCATAACACGCCGTCCATAATATTTTAGAACGGTTTAAAACCGTAAAATTCTTTCGAGTCGGTTCCATTCACATCATAATGGCGCCATCCTTGCTTACGTCAACGGGCGTATCCCAGAGTTTCTCACCTTTTTAGGGATACCGAGAGGTCCTTCCAGGAATAGATTAATAAATAAAACCCTTCACGCTCTCGACAAAAAACTTCCCAAAACATCAATGAAGCGGCGCCAACACTCATTAATGGTCCAATGTAAACTGTTTATAATAAGATTATTCTAAAATGACAAGAAAGCATTTTTTTTTTTTTCAAAATGATGAAATAGCAGGGGGCATCGTTCACTTGTAAGTACAATGTACAATAGTTTGTAAGTTTTACCAACTTGAAAAAGTTTGGGTGATTATTGAAAAAAAATATTTTTAACGATCGCTAATAACACACTCTTAACTTTATATTCATTCATAATCAGTATTACAAGAGTTTATGACAAATCATTGAAAATTAAAACGGAATTCGACAATCGTATAAGCCGGTTTTTTATCCTCATAAATGTGAACTTGTATCAAACTTAACCCAACCGGTAACACGCTCTGTCGCACAAAAACTAATGAACCGATTATAATCGGCATTTAAGGGGCTACCCGGCATATTTCACTGTTTTTTTTTTATGCTATAGGTGGCAAACGAGCAAACGAATCGCCTGATGGTAAGCGATTAACGTCGTCCATGGACACCCGCAACACCAGGGGTGTCGCAAGTGCGTTGCCGGCCTTTAAGGTGGGAGTACGCTCTTTTCTTGAAGGTTTGAAGGTCGTATCGGTCCGGAAACACCGCTGGCGACAGTTTTTAAAGTGAATAGGCTTTGTTCAGCTCCAAGCACAACGCTTGAAAAAAATATATAATGTAGCTAGGTATTTGGTCTACATTTGGTTCAACTAAATTGTCGAAAAACATAATACATCAAGAGAAAAAAAAAAAAAATACGTGTGGCACTCGGGGACTGCCACGGTAAAGCTATTGCATATCATTTTGTATCAACTTATGCAATTATAATTATTTATTTATTTTATTCATGCAGTATTTCTTTTTCTTTGATATTAATTCAAGTTACACTTTTTGAGCGTGCTGACCGATAAGAAAACAATTTTTTCTATTATTAAATAAATAAACAAGCACACAACGCGGTGTCGACAACGCCGTGTCGAAGACTGCCGAACTGAAACGACGTTAGACGATGCACGGCCTTCAAGCCACACCTCCGTGTCCGTCGGAGTGGGGAGCGTGAGGTTTTTTCGTTACAGAATTTCTGGATTCGGTCCCCGCGCTCAAGGCCCGCCATAGAAGCTATGCAATAACTTAACAGACGATTTGAGAACCTCCTCCTTTAGAAATATTGAAGTCGGTTGAAAAAGCAATAATAGTTTACGCGGACATATTCATCAACAAATACTACTACACTAATACTACGGAGGCTAGGGGGAACTATTCTTAAAACCTCGTGAGTTCAATGAAAACTCGCTTAGCAGCCGTAAAAGCAGCTGATGGCGGCTACACAAAATATTAGTCGAGCGAAAGATAGATTTATACTAGTAAAAAAAAAGTTAATTGTAGCATTTAAGAGCTATTTGTATTTTTAAGGGAATTGGTCCTTTTCAGTTTTATTTCTAACAGTAAAGTTACAAAGTTACCATTATTAGTGACTAGCTGTTACCCGCGACTTCGGCTGCGTAGTAGTATAATGTTTGGTAGTGTATTTTTATTAGCATAAGTATTAAAGACCTAATTGACTTGAACTGTAAATTGCTAATTAAATTCCGGGGCCGTATAAAACAAATAACTAACTTGCAACTACAGTAACCTGTTATTATTTTTTCTCGTTAATAATTCAGGATATACCAAAAATGCTGGTGATCAATATTGTAATCTGATTTAGAAAAAATAGGACTGAATGTTTTTTTGACAAACATTTTTTGTTAATTTTTTCTGCTTATCACAATACGATACCGATTACGCATTTAATCGAATCAGCAGCATTTTTGTACAGCTGTATGTCTCTTTGTATCTACCACATATTAATCTTTCAGTGGTTGGAATACTTTGTAGATATGGTAAAAAGTACGTCCAAGTTTACATAAATTACTCGTATCTTTTAATTAAATAAGTAATCAAGGCCGAGTGTTTTTGATCACAGTTTAAAACAATGTCTTAAGCTCACTGAATTTAACCCATGGAATGCCATTCGATACCTGATTACAACTTACTTCCCAGTGAAGAAAAACATTGCGAGGATACCAAAATAATTACGTCGCGCATATAAACTTTCATTAGGTAGTAGGTAAGTATATATGTCTTATCCAAGGACGATCCTATGATAGGTTCGGCATAGGCCTTTATTCGCATGTACCTACTCAACATAAGATAAAAACAAAACTACTGTAAAAAAGTGCAATGCACAGTATTGAATTGACTATTTCACTTGCTTTCTTTCCGCTTTGCACCTCTATATAGGATGATTTCCGTAACAAAAACTATCCTGTCCTTTCCTAGGAGTCAAAACATCCCTATACCAAATTTCACCTTAATCCGTTCAGCGTTTTTAATTTACTTTGAAATGGTAACAGATAAGAGTTCATCTTTACAATTTAGCATAGCATGGAAATTTGTCCAAAATTTAATTGAAGAAACCGTGCTCTGGTTTTGTGACTGCTTCACTAACGCAACATCAGTTTGCTTGACAACAAAAATAAAATAGATGCCAAGTAAAATGTATCTAAATCTAACGACATGATCTAAGAATGTTTTTGCGCAAAGTTAAAATAATTTTAATCAAATCAATTTAAGGAGGATATAGGCGATACCTAGTTCGATTAGTGGCATATAGATAGAACTGTAATAAGTGCCATCCTAATCCATCAAGTTGTGCATATTCAGTAATTTTTAGCCTTTTAAGTATAGTAATCATACGAAAAAATCTAAGCTTAGCCATATTATACATTGAGTTGCCTTCTTTGTAGTGGTTGGATTCCGCGTATCTGTCACTATAGCCTCAATGATATTGTCCTGAGGTCTGTCAGTCAGCGGCTGTTCATTCCGTTCTGGAGCCACTGAGTTTAGGCGCAGTGATAGCAAGATGGAGTGACGCTGGTGCTATGGGAGACGGGGCGGTGTTTGGTGTGGGATGCTACATGCGTCAGCACATTTTCGACCCATATTACTCGCACTTCCCACGTGGCAGGAGCCCTCTGCCGAAACTTTAGCGGCGGCGAAGCGGCATTAGTGTGCGCTCCCTTCTAAGATAAGATCCCAAACGGATAGCGGGATACTTACGTAATAGGCCAACACATTGTTACATTTGTGTGTAAATTTCTGATAATTCTGTACAGTTACTCACATTTGACAGCAATCACCGTCGCGCTATCCATGCAACTTGTCTTTTCATGAACTTATAGCATTATCATTATCAGATGACATTCGTGGATAACCAACTTAGGTCTGTAGGACATGGATACAATACATGTTCATACCTTTGGTAGTGGAGACTGCGGGCTGCTTTGGGGGAACCCAAATTGTTCTGCATGACATAAGCCGTCGACTCAGACAAAAGGGAGAGGAGCCCGATCCAAGGTTGTCCGTAGCCATCCAGCATGGAAATGCCGCTAGTGTTCTGGGCTCTTTTGCACCAAGAATGGCGAAATACGGGTTATTATAATAAGACTTGTGTTTGGGTTTTTTTTATATGTAATTCAGTTTTTAAGTAACTGGCTGTGATTAATTTTTCAGTATATTCAATTTATACCATTAGGTTACCCATTTCATTTCATAGATTTTGTTTGACAAAACCTACTAAACTGTTAACAGCGCCATCAAACAAATCTAGAAGACTTCGCGGCTTAGTATGTTTCCTTAGAACGAAACAGTTAGATACCTACAGCTCTTAAGTAGTTCTACGTGTAATATATAGATGGCAGTGTAATAAACATAATATGAACGGGAAAATGTACCTTTTATGCCTTTGTACCCATTTCTTCCGATAAACGTATTAAATGTGGCACAATTTTATTTAAAATAAGTTCTGCTGATTAGCAAAATATTGCCATAAAACCATGAATTTGTCGTGGCATATTCACTTACTTCATATCTAAGCAAATAGATGGCGCCAGTGTACCTGAATTAAAATATTTTTTGGATTTTTGAACATTATTAATAACTGTTGGAATTAATCAACTTAAATTTACCGTAATATGCTTCTTAAACGGGAAATCACGTAGTAGTACACGTTTAAAGTATTTGAAACGTATGAAGTTTGCATTAATTGCAAATGTTTTACATCACGCTATCGACATTTTTAAATCACATTGCATAAATACAACTTCCAATTTACTAAATTTGATACTCTATTGCAACTTTCAAAAACCCTCTAAAATTTTTTCGCTTATAATATTAGTGGGATTTTATTTATTATCAAATTTATGACAGCATTAAACATATCATATTTACATAGATTTAATGGATCCCGGCACATTGGTCACTTTTCAACTAATTTCCTAAAAACACAGTTATGTATTTTTTGTGCACTTTCGTCAGTAGTGACAAATATGTACTTAAGTTTAATTTCTGTTTGTTTATGACACTACTGAACAATACAAACTTAAAATAAATTTGGGTACATTTTCGTCTGCAGTGAAAGAGAGCTTTTTTATAGGCGAACAACATACGGTGATCATCGTCTTCGAACAATATTTACAGCACGCAGCAATGTCACCTTTGTGACTATCACAATAAGGAACAAATCTAATATACCAATAGAAAATATTTGATAAACAAGACAAAGGCATATTTCGATACTCTACTTCTTTGTAGGTACTAATATTTCTTATGCCAATGAAATTTCCACTTTATTCCGTTGTGCACTAACGTGCTAAATTCACAAATTTAAAATGGTACTTAGTACGACTTTGCATTTGCACTAAGGTATCGATTAAAAAAACAAAACGATTCGCAGTCTAAATAAAAAATTAGGCGCCTTTTGCCTTTAATTCGATCCAGCCAGTATATTATGCATCGATTACAAAATCGATTTAACATATTTGATTCTGGCGGGAAAAAATAATAGTGTTTATTTTGACGTTTGACATCGCCGTATCTCTGGTAATAAGGGCTACTATCCTCATTATTTTGTATAGAATATGACACTTAGCGACATTCGTATGGAGATATATCCTTTCCCCGATAAAGAACTTTGTAACAAAGTGAATAAAGTCGGTTTCGGTCCGTCGGAGTGGGGAGCGTCAGGTTTTTTTTCGTTACGGAATTTCTGGATTCGGTCCCCGCGCTCAAGGCCCGCGATAGAAGCTATGCAATAGCTTAAAAACCGTAAACCCTTTTTTCTACCTTAAATCTGTATCTACTCCCTTATTATGCGTCGTAAGTACAAGAAACTAAGACAAGCAGTCTATATTTATGTTTACTTTAAACGCATCTACTGATTTTTGGATAGGTTTTGTACTTTTCGAGAAAAAAGCTATTACACGCATTTTTCCGAAAACGCCGGCTCGAGATGCCTGCGCGGGCGACGGGGGCCAGTCGTGTAAGATGGCACTAGTAGTTTATAGAGTTGCGTCCTAGTACAAGCAGCTCTTCCTAGGTGACGACTTATGCTTATTGACGTATTGTATAACCTGTGAGGAAAGGAAGCGGTAGGGGAAAAAAGCTCAAATCGCCGAGGTCATTGGCATAGGGGACGGCCTTAATACGAATTCCACTATGTCGAACCTCGTCCTTTGAGCCGAATTTCAAGCAATGTTTTAAAGCCTATTTTATTCGCACATCTGCATAACTCTTGACGAAAAACAATGGAGAAAAACAAATGTTTCCGTGGAAAACTTACGCTTACATTCAAAAAGGTTTTATCTGAGTACCTACATTTAATTAATTGCTCTGGGTAACAAAAATGTTTCCATTTTATTCTATTTTCCGTTACACAAAGGAATCTTCAAATTGTATACGAAAAGGCTCAATTCAGACTGACCATATAAAACAAGTTGTAGTTGACCTATGGTCGTCGCCAACACACAAACAGTGAACAACTAATCAAAAAATAATACAACAATTACACATAATATAAATCCAAAAGCTAGTTTTCAAAAGCCTTATGTTTTACCGGATGTAGGCATCTAGTGAGCAAATTGACATTCACTTGGCCACTAGGTGTAAGTAGGTGTGTCTCATTAACATTGACATTTTTATTTGCTAATACTACGCTACTTTTTACCATGTCTGTCTCGACTTGTTTGATTTTTTACTTTTAGGTATTAATGAAAAACAAATTATCATTATGTTTGCAATTTAACTCTTAATCCTATGACTTATACAAAGTGCCTTTAGATTAAGTATCTTTCTTGTAGCACCGTTTTAAATAGATTTCAGCCTTTTTCTTTAAGTTATTTCACTTATATCCTTATAAAGTCTAGCTGGCCAGATTATCAGTAACAGTAGAAAAATAAACTATAATACCCACCCCTTTTTTCAAGGTGGTATAACTTATTATACCAAAGGAAGAGAACAAAGGAAGAGAAAGGAAAGGAAGGAAGCGAAAGGAAGAGACAGTAAATAATAAATCCTGTTTAATCATTGATCATTGTAGGTAAATATCGTGGTTAGATATTGAATAGGTAACTAGCAAAAAAATATCGTATATAATATTTTTTCTGAATGATTGTTCGGATTAAATAAGAATAACATAAAAAAATTAATTAAGTTTAATATTAACGTAAACTTAATTGGCATGCCCGTTTTGACCTCCGAGATGTCCACTTTGAGTGTCAGTAATAGGTCAGTACAAGTTGAGTGTCACTTTCATGTGTCATGTCATATCATTCGAAAGGCCATGCCAGGATAAGCTAAGAGAATCTGCCCCCAGCGAGTTTTGGTTTGTAATTTTTTTTGATGATGTAGCTTTGTATTAGTAGCAAGTATGCAAAATATCAGCCCCCGAAATGTTACAGATTTTGTTAAAAAAAATATATATATCTTTCTTCAATATCTTTTTTTCTACCAAGCCGATTTTGACGTGCTTCTAATATATTGAGCATACAGTAAAGGTGATTATTATGCGACATTAATTATAGGACACATTGTATTACAAAAAAATAAAAAATTACAAAAACAAAAATACTTTTTCTTTTTTTTTGTACTTTTACGTCAGCGACACCTCCAAGTTTTTCACTAAAGCTAGCCTCTTTAATAAGCTACAAAATGAATGTATTAACATAATTTTACCAGGGGTATAACGGGGTGTTTTTTTTAATTGAATTCATCACCGTACATTTTCTTTACCCGTTCATTATTAAAATTAATCGATTAAAAACTCTTTAGAGAAACTTGTATGTTTATAATGACAATGGCCACTTAAAAAAAATAATTAAAAAGTATTGATTCCTTTGGCGCCGGTTATTAACTATTACCTACTTATTGCCATTTCTAAAACATTAAACGTAACTATTACTTATTGACTTAAAGTTTTTCCGATAAATATTTGAAGTTTATGTGAATAACCGGCGCCAAAGGAATCAATACTTTTTAATTTTTTTTTCAAGTGGCCAAAATCGGCTTAGTAGAAAAAAAGATATTGAAGAAATATCTTTTTTTTTTTTACCAAAATCTGTAACATTTCGGGGGCTGATATTTTGCATACTTGCTACTAATACAAAGCTACATCATCAAAAAAAAATTACAAACCAAAACTCGCTGGGGGCAGATTTTCTTAGCTTATCCTGGCATGGCCTTTGCCAATGCAAAAAATAAGTCATTACTGTGTCATTCCATAAAAAGGATCATAAATGTATTGGCAGTTATGTGACGATACCACATACTGACGTATACTTAAAAAGAACTTATGGCTGGGGTGCGATGCGCCGTGCCGAAACTGACAAAAGGATGTGAATTTCTGCAGATTTATAATTTTCCCCATATGTCAAACGTAGAGGATTTGAATGTGGATAGGATATCGCCTTCCGTCAATAAAAAGTTGGAATAACGCCCCTGCTCAAGATTCCTTATTGTATTGGGATGTTTAATAAATTGTCTAAAAACACACAACTTAGCGCCATTTTCGCAAACAAACTTAACTCCAGGTTAGTTGGCTAGCCCAGGTTGGTGTAAGTGGCCCTTAATCAAGGCATTTTTGCACGGGACGTCACAAATGGCAAGTGAACCGTTTTTAACCCATTACACACATGTGAGTTATTATTAAACAACATTGCGGCTGCGGTTTCCCAATAATCCCAATAGGTTTTATGCCTGCATTGTGGTCAGCGCTAGCGTGGGAATTCTATTTAATGAAATTATGATTTTTAATAGTAAAATACATTTTCCTTTAAGATTTACGGCGTTTTTCTTTACTTTTTATGATGAAATTGATAGGTGCTTATTTATTTTATTTCAGTATTGTTCGCAAGATTGAGTTTCGAGTTCAATTATATACCTACTTTGCATGTACCCTACCTACTTGTCAAGCCAACCTTTTTTTTGCTTAAGTATTAATATTTACCGTTTTATTTTAGACATTTGACGTTTCTGTTCATGACTTTATGATGTAGGTGTTGCTGTAGTAAGTAACATATTATATCATATCAAATATAAATATCTCTTAATAACTAAAACTATCTAGAGTTTGGAATTCAAACATTCTGTATCTACAGGATTCACGACTATATTCACCTATACTTAGTTAATTATATTATGTAACGAAAAGTAAAATATTCAAAAACTATTCCACGTTTTTGTTACACAGTGGAAATAAAAGACATTTTTAGATTTATGCACAAATTAAGTTTTGTGGTGGCTTCACAGTTTACTTACTGCACTTTCATGGGCAGTAAGTGTTCGTTTATTATGTAACAAGAGTAATTATGAATCGCAGAGGGTTACGTTTACGTTACGAACTTGAATTCGCGAGTTCAACAACCTTTTGACATTCGCGGGGAAAGTAAAGTGTCTCGAGGTCGCGTCACGTGAATTGACCTGAAATGTTCCAACAGCATTTGGACTAGGTCTAGTTCAAGTTTGCTTTATTATATTGTCTTATTTTACCGCGATTGTTATTCATTAAAATTAAACACTTTAAAACGGATTAATCGCGTTTATTAACACCATGACCCTACGTTTCGAGCCCTTTACAGCGCTCTTTTTCACAGGGTTAAGATAATGACTGAGAGAATCCGAATTCTCCCCGTCAATCAAAAAAGTTACTTGTGCAAACTACCTACATACAAAAATATAACCCTGTGAAAACGAGTCCTGTAAAGGGCTCCAAACGTAGGGTCACGGTGTTAATAAACGCGATTAATCCATTCTAAAGTGTTTGCATTATTATTTTAAAAACTTGATGCATGATACATTTGAATTATTTGACTCCATTTAATATTACATTAAGAGTTTATTTAAGTGTAAATTAGCTTACGTTAAAATAATTATAATTAATTTTCTAACATTAAATAAGTAACCTTTAAGGATGACCCACACTAGCACGGGACGGGACTGGAAAGTCTGTCAATTTCTATAGAAAGAATCACGTAATAGCTCGGATCCCTCAAATATCACGTGACGCTTTCTAAAGAAATTGACAGATTTTCCCGTCCCGCCCCGTCCCGTCCCGTTCTAGTGTGAGTCAATCGCAAGGAATCGCAAACTCTTTCAATAAGATTGAAAGACTTTGCGATTGTGAGGAGAGAAAAAGTGTCCTAGTTAGTTTAGACCCAAATAAATGTCTATAATTGCAGCGAACACTTGAACATTTGAGACCCGCAAACAACTTGGGGAGATAAACTGCGTTATCACGATGATAAGCGACGGTTCTCGTCGCTTCTGTTTGTTAAAGCTTTGACCAAAATCTTTGTTAATGCTCTTTATTATGTATTGCGGTTTAAAATAACGGGTATGTAGGTATTGCTATTTTCAGGTTTGGACAAATGTACGTATTTACGTTGGTGGGTAAGAAGTTAAGTATGTATAGCATCTAAACAGGCTCAACGTCACAAATCAGCATAGTTAAAATACTCTACGTACTTAACATACCCAACGCTCATGACCGGTGATAACAATTTTGTGGCGTCCGTTATCATTCTAGGTATTTAACGGTTAATTTTATGTTCGAGTAAAATATTTCGTTAACAATTCATTCGTTAACAGTTCACCTACAATCTAATAATTAAGTAAGGGAAATGAATAGTATAATTTGGTCATCATACTGAATTTATTTAAGGCTATTTTAATTTTATTTATTAATTATTTAAAAATCAATTACACAGTATTACAGAAACCAAGACACTCTGTAGTGCAAACACTGTATATAAAGTACTCAAGTACTATACGTACTTAATACTAGGAAAACAATAAATAACATTATCAATAACAAACATCAACAATTAACTGAAGATGCACGGTTATCCATTACCTCACAAAACCTTTTACATACACCACATATCATCTTCCACGTATTAGTAAAAACATCGCAGTCCGGTGCCGACTTGAGAATTTGAGAAACTCATTTAAGTAGCATAAAGCGCGAACCAGAGGTGAATTCCTATACGCCACAGTGCGCGCCATAGGAACTGCCAGTAATTCCCGACTACGTGGTCTGAGATTAACCCCAGAATGGGACAGAGAGGCCACGTGAAGGCTTACCAGTTGCGAGACCAGCTGAGGACAGTCAGAATTGCCACGCAAAATTCGACATGCCCCCGTCATGAGTGCATAATTACGACTTACTTCTAAAGAGTTAAAGCCCAGCGCTTCTAGCAGAAACTTTGTCGGGTATAGGAAGGGTTATTATCCAAAGGTTTTTAAGAATCGCAATAAAGCTTTTTGGATTTTCTCCAGATGCAAGACGTAAATGACCTCGTGAGGGTTCCACACTATAGACGCTGCCTCCAATTTGATTCTGACTAGGGACGTATAAATAAGCTTTATAACAAAAGGTTTGTCAAATTTCCGCGCATTCCGGATGTCAAAGCCTAATCTCCGGAAGCAACCGGTAGCCAGGGTTTTCATATGTGCGTGAAAATTGAGGTATTTGTCAAATATTACACCCAGGTCTTTATTCGTGTCAACGCGTTTAGTTAATTGCACGTCTAGCTGGTAATCGACTGATAATAGAGTACGAGCACGGCTAAAAGACATGATGAGCACTTCTTAGGATGAAAAAGCAGTTTCTTTCCTATAATACATTGATGGATCCGGTTAATATCTGCTTGGAGCGATTTCGTCTGTCAGCTGCTGCAAGCCACAAACAAGCTTTAGGTCATCGGCGTAAAGAAGACATTGGGCATATTTAGGGGGAGACGCTAGGTCATTATCCATGACTCCGAAAAGAAAAGGACCTAACATTGAACCTTGATTTACACCAGAGCGAGTGTGGTAGGGATTGGAGACGAATCATCCGTACTGCACGTACTGCTGCCTGTCGCGTAGGTAACTGGCAAAAATCGAAGTAGTTTTGACGAGAAACCGTTATAACATAACTTCGTTAGTAATATGTCGTTACATTATCCACGCGATCGAATGCCTTTTTAAAATCGAAGTACAGCACGTCTATCTGTATCCCCTTATTCAAATGCTCAGATATATAATCTGCAAGGGTTAAAGGTTCGTCTCGACAGACCTCTTTGCCCTAAAACCATGTTGTAAGCCACATAGATAGGGCTGCACTTGAGAGGCAAGTTGGTTGTTGATAACTGTTTCATACAACTTTGCAATCGATGAGAGAATCGCGATGGGACGATAATTTTTAACCATATCTGTATCACCAGACTTAGGAATCGGCCGAACCCGTATTACCTTCCACTGATTTGGATACTCCCCTGTACGTAAAGCCAGGTTGAAAATATGAGATAAGGGCAGTACTAGCCATTCTTTGCAGCCCTTGAGTAATATCAGGACCCAAAGAACTTCGGGGTTTTAGGCAAGCTATGCTAGATTCGACATCTTGAGGAGATATCGTGCCAATGTGAATTAGGTTAGCAGTATTTGCTCTATCCTGCTCAATAGTTTTATTGTGGTCGAGTTGAGGTACGAGTACGTCAGGAAGAAAAACGCTTGAGAAAAAGTTTGTGAAAGCCTGAGCAGCCTCCATTCCCTCATAGGGCTTACCATTGTGCAACACCCGGATCTCAAACCCACCCTTAGACTTTAAGTTATTCATATGCTGCCAAAAAGCGCGAGCGAGGGTTACCTTTTATATTGCTCTGAACTTTGCTGATATAACCATCGTAAGCTCTAGACTTTCTGCATTTTATATCGGTCCTGAGTTTAGACAAGAGTGCATATACTTCTCTGTCTCCCGTACGTTTCCACTTAAGGTGAAGAAAAACTTTCCGTCTAATGTCAGTAATTCTAGTTATATTCATCATTAAAAGTTTCTTCGCAAGTACCTAAATCTAAATGAGCTCCGACTGCAAGCAGCACAAGCAAAAGTAGCAAAACTCAACCCTTAAATTAGACTGAGTAAAGAAATGTTGAACTTACATGAGTTATTTAATGTAGAGTACTTATGTCACATCTACTGAGTTTTTTACGTGAACATTTGTTGCAAATATTTTTAGAGAGCATCTCGAACATACGCTCCGTGGGTCACCTTTGGGATAAATTAAAATGAAACACATAGTAACAGTCAGGCAGAAGCTTCAGAACAAACATTCCATTGTGTAACGAAAATGTTACGTAACTTTTTCGAAGAACAATGAGATCATTTAATTTTTTGACGCAAATTTTACAAAAAAAATTTCGAAGTTTTAAGTATTTATACAGGAAACAAAATCTCAAAGTTTGGCAAAACGAATGAATAGTACAAAAATGTATATGTTCTAAAATGAGTAAAGGCACGTACTTGTTGCAGACTGCAGTTGGCATAGGCTCAGCTATAATTAAAAATCATTTTTCTACTGGTACTTAATTTAAATAATTAAAGGATAACTGTTAAGGGATAACTGTGTAAGGGTTAAGGAGAAACTAGGATATTAATTTTAAATAGACACTTAATTTTTAATAATATTTCAGTTTTATTCACTTTTCATTGCATAAGTATGGTTATTGATTGTTGGCGAAAATTTAGCCACTAATTTTCAATTGAATTACGCTATATCATTGAATTATCGTCTGTTATCTCATGTATACAAATAAAAAAATACTCAACGCTAACATAAAAACTCGTCAATGATGGTGGACGTAAACTGTTCAGTAATCTATGCCACCGGCAAATGTAGGACATATCGTTATAATTCACGCTACACAAGGTAAATGTGCGTTCATTATTAGGAAACCGTATGAAGCGTTTTTCCTGATTCATGAAATAAAGGATCACTAATATACAAAATAAGTAAGGTCATTTTCTATGAAGCACAGTTTTCTTTGAAGGCCTAGTTTGATTCGGTAGTAAGAATGCATGTAGGTAACACGAGAATTCAGTTAGGTTACGGGTGTGGACCAAAAATAGTTGCGTCTGAGCATCTCATGAGCGCGCTAGTCTAAAATTCTAAAAATAAAGCTGCAGCTAACTTTTGAGATGTCACTCACCTGTAATGCACTAACAACTGAACGAAAGTGCGGAGGCACAATACGCGCCAATAACTTGAATGAACCTTGACGAATTCAAATTTCGAATTCGCCTTGCCGGCATCCACGTGAACGCGTCCAAAATACACTCCCGCGAAAACGAAACTTTGAAAAAAAAGTCGCGTTCCCTTTCTACTTTAGGTCGAAATTTTGTTGGACACTTTGTTCAATTCACAGTTTTTTTTATAACTAAATATTTTATCGGGTTATTTGTTAAAGGTGGCGACGCGTGCATGCGGCCCCGGTTGCGAGTGTACTGAGCGACCGCGCGGGTCGCGGCCATGTTTATCGTAAGGCACGCTACGGTGAGCTAACTATCCGATAAAAAATATTTTGTTACGATTTCAGAGCATTGTTTACACAGAGGATAACTCGGCCGCCGGAAACACGGAGCTTTGATACGGATTACGTTACGCAAAAGACAGTTCAGAAATATGGTGTAGGTAGATTTTTCGTTATGAGCTAAAATAATGGATTGAAACATCTACGTGTACATAACATACATAGTTGGTTTGTTTTAAGTATTTTTTTGTACACAATAGGTATAGGTACATCTATTATTTATTTGATTCATTTGTGTTACGGAAGTTTTAATTCATTTATTCGTACATGTCATTTTCGTCACACAATGGTACGTCAGCCCGAGCCCCAACGACAATATATTTTTTTAATTTACCCTGAGCAGTAACTTAACTAATCATGTCAACTAATTTAAAAATTATGGAATCTTCAAAGTTTATGTTCCTAGAAAATCCTTACATATTCAATCTTGATTTTCCTTATTTATTTATTTGGATGTGCTGCCAGCAAACCACGTTATCCCTTCCAGACAGATTAACTGTCAAACTTTAAAGTATTATTTTAAACGTCAAACTTATATAAAATTACGATGTTTACTTAAACACTTTTACAGTCTGCTATCAAAATCTAGAAAATTTAACATAGTTGGACTATGTATATGTATATCCTACATTATTTAAGGAAAACAAAAAACTATGCAAAAAATGAAAATTACTTTATGATATGAGTTGAATTATAGTAACGTGTAGATTTTGAAGGTCGTTTCGGTAATTTAAGTTGTCGCAAATCGGGCCTACTCAAATTGTTATACGAACAGGAAATCATACCGGAAGTGCCCTACCGTGGGTGATTGTAATTACCGAAAAAAAATTAGAATAAAATAAAGAATTAGAGTAAAATAAAGTAGTGACTTTATTTTACTCTTAATGAAGTGTATATTATATTAATATTACACATACTCGTAAGTCGCAGAACGTCAATTGATAACGATTTCAGGGTTCATTATCTCTCTGCGCCGGTTCTTACTAAGGTGTAAGTCATCTTTAATAACTCTGATTAAAAAAATATAAACTCAATAAATAAATAATAATAATAATAAATAATAAATAAATATTTATAATAATATAAAAACATACACTTCGCAGCCCCACACACACAATAGATAATTTTTGCGTTCTCACGCATTTAGTATTAGATAATTTTCAGAAAGTAGTGTACCCAATTTGCGTACGTTGTACAAAAACTTTGATCCTGTACCTATACTAAAAAAAATACTAAACTACATGAATTAAAGTTTTATCTAAAGAGCCTAAGCTCCCTAACCTACCTAACTACCTAAGGTCCCCCAAATCCGTGCTGTATGTTCAGTATGTTGCCGACAAGACTGACTACATTCCCTCGTTGCATGGCAATGGTAATCCTTTGCCCGAGGAACGAGCCAGCTCCAGATCACCAGTTAAATAGAATATGGGCATCCCATCCCACGGCCCAAGTATTTTAAAATTGGTTTTGTAGTTCATTTTATAAAGTAAAAGTTATAAACCGATTTTCATGAATGCTTAATTGTCGTCATAAAACTGACCGCAGTTAAATATCCTTGGGTACCATTTTTTCTGAAATCGCCCATCAGTTAATCGACCTACAAACTCTGTTACAGTAACTACACAGTACTGTTGACAGTACCTACATAAAGTTCATCCCAGAACCCAGAATAGAGACACGGTTTTCCAGACTTTCTGACTTGAATAAAATTTTCATGATTCGAGGGGTGACCAACTTGTGGCTGCGTTTTACCCACAGAGCACGGACCTCTTTAGTGTGACAACCTTACATATAGAGGAGCCTTTGGCTTTGATTCTCATAGAAATCGACCGTGTCAGGTAATTTTGACATGTTATTGTCAAAACTGCTATACGTGCTATTCATAGGGTTGTGATATGGGTCGATATTGTACATCGATAGATTAGGAGCAGTTATTAACATTTCACTAAAAATTACATGAAATAAAGTTATGCAAATATTTTTATTTCTTACTTTATTTTAACCTCTGTTTCAAAATCAGACACTCAAATGACTTCATTGTTATTTCATTTTATTACTGCGTTTTATGGTTTAAGTGAATTGTTTCTTATATCAGTATCTTAGTACAACATAAGAAGAGGATATTTAATTATTAACACCAGAAGAGTAAATAAAGAATTGACGCAATTTTAACTACATATTTTATTTACAATAATTTAACTGAGGGCCTATTTCACAATCTCCAGTTACAGTTATCTTTCAAATAAAACATAACGCGCTCCCTTCCAACATGTTGAAAGCCTCTGTTGCTCGAAGAGCTCATTCTGTACAATGTACTAATTAATATTCGTCGTGACTCATCGTCATTATCATCATCAGCCGAACGATGTCCACTACTGGACATATGCCTTCCCCAGGGACTGCCACAGACACTCGCAACCTTTACCAGTCAGCCAGCCAGTCGTCAGTTTATCTTGTGGGGGCCTTCCCACGCTGCGTCGTCCGGTGCGTGGTCGCCATTCGAGAACTCGCCGACCATACCGAACATACTATAAGCCCGTAAACTGGGCGTCATTACAATGTATTCGAGTTCCCGTCAACCAATTTTAAGGTTTGCTTTTTGTTCTGATACACATTGTAGGTATATTTTTTTTTAGTATTTCAATAATATTTAAATAAAAATTTATCTTACTATTTTAGTAAGGCATATGACATACACTATCGATAACAAATGCAGCGTCGTGTCTCTTCCCTATTTCTCTTGCCCATATTAATTTTATATTGAATCAATTACATATTATTTAATTACCTGTGATACGAAACGTTTGAATTTTGTTTATTTACAAATTTGCTTTGGTTGCGGCACCCGATTATTGAGCAATGTGGCCTTTTTGAAGTATTTTCATTTTATTATTACTCCATGACGGCCCAAGTGGTACTGACTGCTACTGACTGTCACATGTGCGCCGGGCGCATAAGCGACACACGAGTTTTGGCTCTCAAGCCGTCTCTCTAATCTCTCTATAGGCGCGTCGCCCTACGACTTCCAATCTCTTTGGTTTTACCAATGTTTTATTCCGAGAATAGTAACGTCACTCAAACGTCAAATTACAAGAGTAATCGTTACTCTTGGTTTAAAAGTTTGGTCAAATCCAGCCTTAGATGTGGGCACCGAGTCAAGCATTCATTCATGAACGAATATATGCCATAAATATCTAAACTAGTTCACAAAAAAATCGGCCAAGTGTGAGTCGGACTCACGCACCGAGGGTTCCGTACAAACTTTATGTTGCAACTATACCTAGAAGTAGAAATTTTACGTCAGTCACATGTATCGACAGATTGGGTCACTATGTTTGCACGTAGTTAGTATGAGAGTTTGTTTTTCCTTGATATTTTCTTTATACGAATAAGTACAATTTTTTTATACTTTATTTATAAGACGGTACTTACATCATTATACCATATACATTTTAAGAAAAAAACAACAACGTAAGTAAGATGGTTAATTTTATATTTTTCCTGTAATATTTAAGATACCTAATATTAATGTTGTGTACAAAAATCATATTTTTACCTTCATAAAATTCGGAGATAAAGGGGAGGGGATTGTGTTGTTTAAAATAACTGTTATTAAGTGGTTATTAACATTCGTAAAAATAGTAATATAACTCTGAACACTTAATCATTAAAATACAGTCCAATTAAATGCAGGTTTAACGACAGTAAAAAAAATTGGAAAGAAACCATTGTAATAATCTACAACACAATTGGGTATTTTCCTATAGATGTATTTGTTTCATAGCTTGGAATACACAGAAAAAACAAGGTGGAACATATACGTGCATTTTCAATCAGCAAAAACTCTTACAAAGAATTCATCATATGTCATATCATGTATCATATCATATATATATTATTTGTTTCTGAGTTATGGATGTTTTCCATGTGTTTAAGTATTTATATGTATCTATCTATTATATATATCCTCACCTAGTATCTACCCACAACACAAGCCTTATTGAGCTTACCGTGGGACTAGGTCGATTTGTGTAAGATTGTCCCACAATATTTATTTATTTATTAATATGACATTATGACGTCACATTGTAACACTCTCATAGAAAGTTCACAGTAAGAAATCGTTTTGTCGTTTCATACAGAGCTTCATTTGACCCATTAGGAAAGTAAGTAGCCAATCGCTGTCCACAACGCGATTGCCTCCGCGTGACACTTCTAGCTTCATTTAGACCGGAAAGGCCGGAAAGCATGCTCGTCTGTCAATTTGACGACATCGTCAGAAACTGTTCCTAATTTGCCGCGTGAATTGGTCACATTAGTTCCATTAAAATTAAGAGCGCTCGCTATAATGTGAGACGGCATATTTTAAACGTAATACAAGATCTTTGTTTAATAATGGGCGACCTGGGTGAGCGAAGCTCGGGTACTTACCTGAAAACTCGAAAACACGCTTTCTTTAAACCCCTCTAACACCCAAGTACCAATTTTCGTCGAAATCGTTAGAGCCGTTTCCAAGATAGCTGAAATATATTTAAGTAGGTATATAAGTACCTACATTTGTATACCTACAAGAATTGCTCGTTTAAAGGTATGAATATGTAAGATATGAATTACCTTTACTTCCAAGATTCAAAAAAAATTGTTTGCGCGTTATATAACGCGTGGTTTCTCGAAAATTGCAAACTTTAATTCAAAAAGATGAATGTGCTATCGCGTTCAAAACTGCATGGGTAGTTTATGAATGAATTCGTTCACTTTTGAACGCGTGTATACATAAAAAATGCATGTGTCCACGTGAGAGAGAACCCTAACGTCTTCGTTCAGCGCACGGAAACTATAGCAAATCATACAAGGAGCCAATACTGGAATCAACTGTATCAACCACCTCCTCGCCACTCTTCAATATACTTATGATAAAAACTGTGCCAATAAGTGTATAGTCTTATACAATCATCAGTCATTGTTTTTAGGTAAAATTAAATGAATGGCTATTAGCAAAGCGCTTTTACAGCTTTAAAGAACTTAAAATGAAACCTAACCTAGAAATGTTAGGAAATTAATTTTAACTATTTTATATTTTTTAGTTTATAGGAATTTAATTTTTTTAAATAGTATAATACCAATAAGCTTTCAATTATGATTAAGATATAAATAAATATAGAACAGGTAGTGAAAAATATGTTGTACCTACCCCTGCATGCAGGTTTAATACGCATGAACTACACCTAATTTATATTAAGACACTGTAACCGTATTTTGACAAATAAATATTTGATTTGATTTTATTAAATAGGGTAGTTTAGCCGGTTCGCCGGCCACCTCTGGTTGTCGGCCACTACGTAGTAAAACGATAATAACAAGAAATCTTTACCCTACCTATGCAAAACAACACTTTAATCGGGTAATTTCACTTGACACCTACACCTCTTTAAACTGGCTGCCTAATAATGTTCTAATTGGCTCGTCAGTGCGTCGACAAAATTTAGCCTGTGTAGATATGTCGCCATTTTAAGTAAAAAATTGTGCGTCCTATTTTTTTCGAGGTGAGTTTAAATATTGTATCTTTGGTGTTTATAACATTGCTTATGTTTAAGTGTGTAGTATATTAGTCGAAGTATTGATATTTTGACTGAAATTCATGGAATATAAAGTAAAAACTATTAAAATTTGATGGCCGGGTAACTAAATGCATATTGACGAAAAATTTCGTTCTCGGCCGCCCGGCCGAGAACAGCCTTGAATTTCGTGGATCTTAACTGCATATATTTGCTAAAAAATAAAACCATACGTGAGCTATATTGTTTTAATGTGAAGTTGAATACATTTTAATTAATGTAGTTAACTGGCGGCCACATGTATTCTAAATAATACTTGATGAAAACGTACTATTAAATATTTTGTAATTGGCGGCCGAGAACAGGATTATGGCAAGTTAGTTTTCGGCCTTGTTAATTTATGCCGGCCGAAAACAGACTCTTCATACCTTAATTTTCGGCCCTTAGAAATAAAGCGATAAGAAACAGATAAAATCCACACTTTTTTAATTCATGTAATGTTTTTATTTAATCTCATGTCCAAAGTAATTTTAACAATGTTAGTTTTCATACCGCGTTTATTTATTACATTGATTAAAACGTGGCCGAAAATCAGAATTTTAATAATGAGTTCTCGGCCACTGTTGACCGAGTGGCCGGAAACAGGCAAACAAATTGTGTGTTGTCGGCCCTCTTTTCATCAGCGGCCAAAAATATATATTTTTTTTTATGCCGTGTTTTACCAACTGAAAAAGGGAATTTTTGTATTTGTCGGCCATGCATTTAGATGTTTAGAGGTTTATTGTTAATAAGAAATAAATGTATTTTACTATACATATTTTATATTCAAGACTTAAATATAATGATATATTTTATTATCATCCTTTACTAAAAAAATATTTAAAAAAATACAAATTAGAAAAAACGTATAAACAAAACAAAAATAAATGAATAAAGTTATTGGACTTTTATATAAATATAGCTCATTAAAGTAATATTGTAAATTTAATAAAAATGAAGCAAGTATAACGATACAAACAAAGGAAAGAAAACAAAAGAATGTAGCAAAAAATAAGGACGTCTAAAAGACTGATAAAAAAAGTACAAACAATAATAAAATAGGTACTTCAAAAGATATTGAGACTGAAAATAAAGAATAAGAGAACATTAAAGACTACCAAGACTAATGAAAAACTTAAAGACACAATAGAGGCCGATACAGCTATAACTAACCAGGTAATAATATAATAATGTCTTCTATGTTCGCGATTGTTATTCTTTGAAATTAGACACTTTAGAACGGCTTAATCGCGTTTATTAACACTAGGAGCCTACGTTTCGAGCCCTTTACAGCACTCATTTTCACAGGGTTAAGATGATGACCTTTATCATCATCTTAACCCGTTCTAAAGTGTTTAATTTCAGGTAATGATATTTACTACAATATAGGTACTATTTCTAGCAGACAATATTGATTAAATGATAAGAATGTTTTTTGTTTACAGATAAAGACAAACCATGAGATAAATATTGATGAACCACATTTAGGTAATAATGAAGTAACAGACAAGAAAGTAGCGACTTTTGGCACTGACGCAAAAGTTAAAGAGAAATGTAGCGATAACGAAAAAACACAATCTAAAGTCAGAAAAGAAGGAAACTGATGATAATATAGAAGAAGGTTTTGACAAGACAGATCATAAAGGAGATGCGGGATTGAGTAGCAGCGACGAAGATTTTGCATTATTTTAATATATTGTTTTTGTTTTTTGTTATTCAAGAGAAGTTTCTACTAAGTTTTAAGTGATTTATTAGAAGACATTCATATGCTACGGTTACACTTACCATCAGATGGGCCGTAATTTTGTTTACCGCTGACGCAGTACAAAGTAATTAATAAATATAATAATAGTTAAGTACATAAAAGTTCCTTATAATATTCCTAATATTTCTAATACATTTATTGATTCATATAGTTTTCGTTTGATTTAAAAATAAACCCTACAGACTATGGAATAAGACTCATTAATAAAATTATAAACAGTGGCCGAGAACTGATGATTAAGCGGCCGAAAACTAAAAAAAATGGCCGAAAACCAGCTAAATCGCTGCTTTTTGATATTTATTATTTTAAAAAATCATTATGCATCATATGACATAAAGTTCGATCAAAAAATTACAATTTCAATATATTACTAGTCTAAAAATATAGTCATTACATTAGATTTGTTAAGAGCACTATTCATAAAATAGTTTTAAATTCAAAATTTTGGTAAACTGGCCGAAAACCGGCTAAACTACCCTATCTAGTTTGAAACAGAGACAGTTTTGATTCCCATGTATGGGAAATGCAACATAAACGGCAGTATATTTTGATTACGTTTAGAGGTTTGGTTTTTCCACAGCTTCAAAGGACCGCAGACCTGTGTATGTCGTATTAATTTCAACTTGCTACGCGTTCCCAAGATACGGTCTTAACAGATAGATGGACGGACGGACAACAAAGTTATCCTATAAGGGTTCCATTTTTCCTTAATGAGGTACGGATAAAAATTGCAATTTCGCGACGCAATTTGCAATTTATATAGAAACTGATCCGTCCCGGCCCGGTCTACCATAAGTCATATTTTCGGAATATGAACTTAGTAGGTATTAGTAATTCTCATAACATAAATTAAACAGTTCGATGAAGTTTTCCCGTTTTATTGTAAAGTACCATAGGTTAGTTATCTTAGCTGCCTTTCTAATCACACTTAATTTAGAAAAGTTACGCGTTTTATCACTGGCGTCAGCACCCATGAAATTATCTGCGCACTCGGCACTTACGTGGGTTCTAACTACTCTTATAAATACTTAAATCCGGGACAGAACACGATTTAGTACAGTACGATTGTCGTATTTCTGCGTTCCTTTTTCGTCGGTTACATAACGTCTGGTAAAATCTGATGGGTATGAAAGTTAAGATTAAGTTGGTTATTTAGTCGGTACCGGGGAGTGTCCATAGAACTTGACTTCCTCTGAACTCCTCTACGATTTGAAAATAGGCCATTCGTTGGAAGTAGAGTTCTATGGACGGGGAGTGTCCATACCGACTAAATAACCGACTTGTTTAACGTTAGAAACATAGCAATTAAAACCTTTGTGCAACCTAAGAACTGCGGAACGTGACTTGTGAAGGTAAGGTACATAATATTTTTGATGGGATCTCATCTGTTTTTTAAGGCATTCTTTCATTTTAATACATGCATCCCATATTATAGTCGCACTTTAGTGTATTGTACCTATACCTGTAGGTATAATATTTGAATGAACTCCATAAGTAACTTTGTAACTTTTGTTTGTATATATCTGGAATTATTTAAACAGTTCGTATGTCTTTTCCAAATTTTTGGTATTAGGTATCTATGACTTGGTTAGCTAAACTACTTAAGTTTCAAATTTTGTGCTTCTGGGGCTGCTAGAAGTACCTTAGAGTTTTGAATTTTGATGATCGGTGAGTGAGTGAGTGACCGAACTACGGAATTTTGACGTTCGATAGTTCTTAAACTACAATTTCAAATCAAATGTTAATCAGAATATAGGATGACTCACACTAATCCGAGCGATCCGATCCGATCGGGGACGATCTGTCAGTTTCTATAGCAAACGTTACGTGACCTCCGAGGGTTCCGAGCTATCACGTGATTATTTCTATAGAAACAGAGAGACCGTCCCGTATCAAATCGCATCGTATCGGATAGGTGTGAGTCATCCTTATATCGAAGTTATATTATAGCCAACATCTCACTGAAAATTCAGGGTTCTAGCTTTATCCAGCGCAAAATTACAGGACGTTGAAAATGGCCTGATCTAGTTCGAGAAAAAGATGGTACGGACGTATTGAGGTCACTACCGTGCCCCCAGATTGATTGACGTAAGTACCTAGGATTATGGAAAACAGCAAAAGTGCGTCAAGTGCGCGCATACATTATGAATGAATTCACTTATAGCCAGTTCTGTCCAGTACAGACAGGCATGCGCATTTTTATTATGAAGGTACCTACGTAAACAGGTAGTATCATAAATTACCATACATGACATTTTGAAAAATGAATCTCGCCATCAAATCAGCACCAAATTCCTATGAGACCAACTTGGAGGTGACTCCTTTCGAACTAAAAAGAATTTCTCAAATTGGACCACACAGCTCGGAATTATCGACTTATTATTATAATTATGCATCTGAAGTTCCACATGCCATCCCTGATCTCCATCGTCAGGTCTACCTTACCAAATTTATGGTTTTCGTAAGAAATTGCTTAATTTACTTAAGAAAATGCCGAAATCACCATAATGTGCGTATTGTGCGTTTGCAAAATTGAGGAGTTCCCTTAATTCCTCATGGATCCCATCATCAGATCAGCACCAAATTCATATGGGACCAAATTGGAGGTAAGTAAAACCTTTGGAACAAATAAAAAATCACCTAAATCGGACGATTGCATTCGGAGTAATCGGTGAACATACATACATTAAAAAATCCGCCAAGTGCGAGTCGGATTCACCCACCGAGGGTTCCGCACAAAGGATGCTCTCCTTCCATTTATGAACTTAGGTACTCTTTTAATCTGATTTTTTTTTTATTGGATGTTTGATTTTCTGTACAGCTCTACTCGACTTTTAACTCTACACTCAATAAAATAATTGCTAGCTACCATCATAAACCTGAAACTATTTATTTGTGTTCGTTACTGCAACGACATAAGGTTTACCAATAGACAGCTAACTCACTGTAAAGCACTTTAAAGCTTTGTCACAGTAAACTTCAAATTGGACAGGTAATCGCAGTAAGCAAACTTAACCCAACATTCAAAATGACAAGGTTGTAATTAGGTACGAGTTCAATTTGTTATGACACTCAAGCGTTTTCAAATCAGGCCGGTTGCACCAAATAACGGCTTCCTAGCCTAGTTGGTAGTGACCCTGCCTACGAAGCAGGAGGTCCCGGGTTCGAATCCTGGTCAGGGCATTTATTTGTGTGTTTATCACGAATATTTGTTCCTGAGTTATGGATGTTTTCATGTACATATAAGTATTTATATGTATCTGTCTATTATATATATCGTCGCCTAGTACCCACAACACAAGCCTTATTCAGCTTACCGTGGGACTAGGTCGATTTGTGTAAGATTGTCCCATAATATTTATTTATTTATTTAAATGTCGGTGAATGTCGAACCGTTCGTGGAACGTGGTTGCGGTGACGGCCAAAACGTCTGATTTTAGTATCTGTTGTTGTTGTATCTATGGCAACAGAAATATATCTGTAATAATTCAACTGTTTACCTATCACGGTTCATGAAATAAGAACCTGGTTACAGACAAGCGGACACACGGACGGACGGATTGACAGTGAAGTCTAAAGGTGCGTTTTCCCATATTTCATCTACCACACGAACGAACGAATGCTCTCTTAGATTCAGAAATATTTAGAACCGCGAGATGAAAATGCAGCTGTAGTAATAAGGTCCTATCCCTTTGATTACGTTACGGAACCCTTAAACGATGGTAAGTTGGTGTGTTTAGGCAAGAAAATAAAAAGCAACTCTTTCAATTAGATATTTACATGAATAACCAATTATGTACATAAAAATTATAAAAAAAACTTATTTACAATTTTATTTACAAGTTACGGTGTTCGCGGATGTTTAAGAGCTTGGCGACGGCAGAGCAATGCACGTTTCCTTAAATTGTTTCTGAGTGACTGCAGCACTTCAGGAGTATTTTTAACCATCTCAAAAGAGGCAATAATTTTGTTTTGTAGTTCGACAAGAGTCGTTTGTCCTGGTCCGTTATCGTACACCAACGTTGTAATTTTACTCCACAAAAAAAAGTCCAGTGGAGTTCAATCGGGTGATCTGGCTCGCCACTGGACTGGGCCCCACGTCCGATCCAATGTAGCTCGTAAATATTGTCCAGATGTCTCCTGACGTTTACCAGGAAGTGTGCAGTAGTACCATCGTGCTGGTGACAATACATTTGACGTGCAAACTGCAAGGGAACGTCTTCAAGTAAGTCATTGAGAGTGATTGTCAGAAAATCTAGGTAAAGCGTTCTTACCATTTCACAATATTGCACATTCGTATAGGTATCTAAACGCCATGATAATTGAAATATGAACGCAATGAACATTAACATTAAACTGAAAAACAACGTCAAACTCGTAACGAAAAAATAATCGTCCAAGTAACCAGCCATTATTACCAGAATACTGCTAAATACTGAAAAAGGTATACAACCTCTAGCAATGCGATATGCACAATGTTGTATTACGAATTTGTAGACTGGGCACGCAAAAAATAACTAATAATACAAACAAAAAAAACCCCCATCAAGATATAGCTCAATCGATTCTACTCTCGATTCTGAACAAACGGTTTTCAGGTTTTTAGTGTTATGTGAAACACCGTGTACATATAAATCGTCGTCTAGTTCCTACATCACAAGCCTTATTGAGCTTACCGTGGGACTAGGTCGATTTGTGTAAGATTGTCCCATAATATTTATTTATTTGTATTTATTTATTTAAGGGTTCCGTTTTTCCTTTTGGTGTACGGAACCCTAAAAAATACAAACCGACGAATATAATAACCGCCTCCGAGCTCCGTCGAATGCTCGAAGTCGGTAAATAGGTATTAGGTACCGCATTGGAGTCACCCCGATGACATTAGCATTAGCAGGCTATTTACGTACCTATGTTTAGGCAATCCGTCGGATCTCCATAGTGGGTAAGTATATCCGCCGGGCATCCGCCAGACAAGTTTACCAGAAATTGCATTGCAGATCCGGCGGATATGCCCGAACGTGAATATCATATGATCCAAACTCTTATTATAGTGTGTAAAGCTGGCCATATACGTTCGGGCATTTCTGCCGGATCTGTCGGATCTGTCGGATCTGGGATATGGGAAATTTGTCTGGCGGATGCCCGACGGACATATACCCACTATGGAGATCTGCCAGATCGCCCGAACGTATATGGCCGGAACGTATATGTATATATATATATATATATATACGTATGTTGGTAATATGGACACTGTGGCATCGTTGGTAATAGGCAGTAATAGCCTATGTACTGAATGGGCAATAATTCTAGGTATCGCGGACAGTTAGCGAGACGAGTCACGTAAACTATTTAGAATCTTATGGGAAACGAAAGTTTGATTAACTATCCTACGTCGTTTAATTAAACTTAACGTGCTTCGTATGTTATTAATAAGAAAACGAGTGCGAGTCGGACTTGCGCGCCGAGAGTTTCGTACCAACTTCATGTTGCAACTAACTATAAAATGCTAGAAGTAGAAATTTGACGTCAGCAGAGTTAGTTGGTATGCGAGTTTGTTAAGTTTGTTTATAGTGATTAATAGGCAAGTATTTTTTTTTTTACCAACTTTTACTTTTAAGATAAGATTTCTGTGTGTACAGCATCAATAAATTGCTCTAAATAATAATTTATAATTTGTTGATGTTTCAAAAGTGAATGTAAAATTGAATTGAACTGTATTTTTCAAATTAATGCATGTTAGATATAAGATGAAATGTTTTGAAAAGATGTGTCCCGCCAAGTTTCTTGCCGGTCCAAAGTGTTAAATCTTCTCGGGTCTGTGGTGTAGGGTTAGAGCCGGTGTAGCTTTATTTATTTTTCATTCGACGTTCAAAAGTGCACTGTAAATTTGTAAAATGCTTACTTGAAAAATAAATATTTTGATTTGTTGATTTATTTCATTCATTTCATTTATTTTTAATAAAACAAAGTTTTACACGTCAGTCAGATAGGTACATAATAATATGGTAAGTAGGAGGAACCAGTGCAGTTTTGATGCTAACGGAAAATTATAAGATACACCTAAACACGTTTTTAATATTATTTTATTATACTTACTTAAGGTTTGTTCTTATTTTTAAACTAAAAACTTGTGACTGTTTCTTTTGGCATTTTTATTATTTATTTATTAACCTTTAGTTGTTAGTAGTTTGATAACAAACTAACCTCAAAGTTTACAGTAATAAACGGCCGTGTTATTTTACACTTTCAATTAAAAGCTTATTTTAGATCCAAAATAATAATTTACTAGTACCTATTTAATATATTTCTATGTAATCATTCCTCTAAAAGCTTATATTTTTTTGAAATAAACATGAAAAATTAAAAACCAATGACAAATGCTTTTAAAATTGCCAGCCCGGGCAAAGACTTTCCAGACAACCCAAAATCTCAAAGGAGTTGGGATAATGTTTACTGGGATTTAACTTACAATACTCTTTTAAATAACTCTACAGGTCCAGATCACGCGAGGCTTTTGGCGGTCGGATCCCGGGAAGCTGGTTACTGGCTTCATGCCCATCCTTCGCCCAATACTGGTACTTTCTTAGATCCGGCCTCCCTTAGACTGGCGACTGGTTTGCGATTGGGGGTTTCGGTGTGTGCGCCACACTCATGTCCTTGTGGCACAGACGTGGACTGACTGGGACACCATGGATTGTGTTGTAAAAAAAGGGCAGGCCGTTTTTCGAGACAATGCATCTCTTGCATTGTCTCGAAAAACGGCCTGCACTTTTTTTTTTTTCTTTTTCTCTTAATGACATAATCCGTCGGTCTCTTGCCACCATCAACGTGCCTGCTCTCCTTGAGCCGACTGGCACTTTCAGGGATGATGGCAAGAGACCTGATGGGGTGTCCTTGGTTCCTTGGAGTTTGGGACGGATGCTAGTGTGGGATGCTACCTGTGTAGACACGCTGGCACCGTCCCATCTCCAACGAACTAATGTAAAAGCGGGTGGAGCGGCTGAATGCGCCGAAATTTTAAAACGTAATAAATATAAGAGCCTGGGCAGAGAGTACCTTTTTGTACCATTCGGGGTCGAAACTCTTGGTCCATGGGGTCCCAGCGCACGCAAATTTTTCGTAGAAATCGCGAAACGTCTGGTTGATGTTACTGGTGACCGAAGAGCTGGTGGCTTCCTCGCACGGAAATGGAAATGCCGCCAGCATCCTAGGTACAATGCCTCAAGGACCTACTTTAGATTTAAGGTAGGTAGAGGTAGGTAGTTAGGTAAGTTACACTTACTATATATATTTCGAGAATAAATGTTTTCATTTCAAAAAAAAAAAAAAGACAAATGTACTTAAAATAACGTACAACCTATTTTCGTAGGACCCACGGTCTTTACCTCGCGGTAATCCTCATTGAATTGAGAACCTGCTTCTCTGATTGACGAATCTAGAATAAATAAATAAATTACTAATACCTACGTGAAAAGTTACATCAGAAGTGGATAGTTTAAGGATAGAGAAAAGAGAAACAGCCTTTTCCTCGATATTTTCCTCGTACTTCATTTATTTTTGCAATATAATCTACAATATCTTACGAATGAACCCACGCAAATGAAATAGGAAGTCAAGCTGCTTTGATTTTTTTGCGGGCGGCTACGCACAAAAAAATCCTTTCATACTTTAGAAAAGGCTACGATTGAACCTACCCATTCTACCCAAGTGAAAAAGAAGTCAAGCTGGTTACATTCTCTTTTAATGCTGGGGGCTCCACCCTCCGAACCCCCTTCTGGCCCTTAATTGCTTTCGTTTCGAATAAATCCACGTTAGTGAAATAAAACGTATTAGTTTTTTTATTCGTACTTTTATAGATATTTAACTCATCATCATCATTTCAGCCGAAAGACGTCCACTGCTGGACATAGGCCTCCCCCAAAGATTTCCACAATGACCGGTCCTGCGCCACCCGCATCCAGCAGTTTCCGCGACCTTCACCAGGTCATCAGTCCACCTTGTGGGGGGCCTACCCACGCTGCGCCTTCCGGTACGCGGTCGCCACTCGAGAACCTTTCCACCCCAACGGCCATCGATTCTACGTGCAATGTGCCCCGCCCACTGCACCTTAAGTTTAGCGATTCGGAGAGCTATATCGGTTACTTTGGTTCTGCTGCGCATGGTCTCATTTCTGATACGATCTCGCAGAGAGACTCCTAGCATAGCCCTCTCCATTGCCCTTTGGGTGACTTTGAGCCTTCTTATGAGGCCCATTGTAAGCGGCCACGTTTCAGTACCAGTAGAGTTTAAGTATTTAACTCATACTTAGAACTTAAGCAATTAAAATAATAAGTCTGACCTTTGGTTGCTTTCACACTCTACACAATGTTACGAATAAACTTACCCAAGTTAAAAAAACGGTGAAGGACTTTTCATTTTCTCCTTACTCCACAGAAAGTTAGGATTTAACCAATGAAAATAAAATAAGACGTCAAGCTATTTTCATGTTCTTTTACTGCGGAAGCCTCCGTCCCCCGAACCCACCTTCTGACCCTTGATTGCTTTTATACTGTACATAATGTCACGAATAAACCTACATAAGTGAACAACAAAGTTAAGGTATTTTCATTCTCTTCGTACTCTACAGAAAGTTAGGATTGAACCTATGCCAATTAAAATAAGTAGTCAAGCTTTTTCATTTTCTTTTAGTGTGGGCAGCTCGCGTTGCCGGCCCTTTAAAAAAAAGGAGGATTCACTGCGTTGACTGCTAAAGGGGCAAGGTTTGCTCCGTGGCCGTGGTTCCCCAGCTGTCAACACAGTGAATCCTCTTGGAGCTCTGGTGACCATACTCACCAACAGAAACAACACTATGAGTAGGGTCTAGTGTTATTAAACTGCGGTTTTCTGTAAGGTTGAGCGAGACGACATTCGTTATGCTGTGCCCTACCACACTAAACGATATGCAATCGCTGTGCCCATACTTCTCTTAAAATTATCTATTAATTACTATATATAATTGTCTATTTCGTAATGTAAACAAAATAAGTATTTGTAATAGGGATCCACCGTTTAAAGCCTTTATCAGAAGGGTTTTCTATTGACGCAAATTAATATGTAAAGCTAAATTAATGAATGGATCAAGGATTTGCCTATTTCAGTATACTAGTAGTTATACCTACCCCTTACCATTATACTAGACTGTCTCTTCTCAGAAATATGATATCGATTATTAAATTGATCACCACATTTTTTTACATATTTTACCCAAATTTTCCATCTGGCTGGCCTGTTATAAAATATGAGTGTCTGTTCAACTCTCCTCTTAGGATGACTCACGCCATACCGGGCCGGGACGGGCCGGGTCGTGAGGATGTGTCAATTTCTATAGAAAACGTCCCGTGAACTCTGAGATCGCGGACAGGGAAAACAGCAAAATATGCGTGATGTGACTGCCGCAATCAACCATTTTCGCACCACGCCATTTTGCCTCAAACGGTGTTTACGGAAAGGCTAAAACAATGTCAAGGCATTTTATTGGTATTCATACGTTTGTTCTGATGTTTCCTGCTGGCAAAACAACCTTAGGATCAAGGATGTCCTATAAGTGATCCGAACTACCTGATAAGAGATGATACTCGACATTTCACAATTATGTATGATTTGGTGCTTAAAGGTTAATACTGAGAATATCTGGGTAAATCTGGGAAAAAAAAAACATCTGGGTAATCTGGGTATCTGGGGTGTCTCATAAAGTAACTGACAGGGCCAAGCAAAACTCACTAATTACCATAAAATAATGAAGCAAAAATCGACCTTCTTATAATTTATAATAGATGTACGAGATGGTTCACAATCGCTATGCACTTGCTTGTCACTCGACGATGTGTACCTGTGGGTAAGGTAAGGTGGGAGATGATGAAAAAGGGGGGAAAAAGAAAACATCATATAACTCATTATTTGTTTTTTTTTGTGCTAGCTACATTTTTTAAGCTGCCATCTTGTTATGATCCGCCGCTCAGTTGGCAGTGACCACCCTGAGTTTGTAGACATGTGCGATGTGCCATTTTGTGAAGGACAGCAGTTTGGGACAAATTCGTCGATTTTCAATCTTAGCCCGTTATATTTATAAGGTCTAGACACGTATATTTTTTTGACAAAATCTTAATTTATTGTTTTTATGTATTAGAATAGGCGTAGCCGAGTTTTACCGACAGAATACAAAAATACAGTCCTTGCCCATGCCTTTTAATTTAGACAACCAAAAGGAATAAAATATGTTTTTATTTTACAAGGATTTCAACATAACACTGTCTATCTCATCCAAAAAATCATTCAATTTTCTCCCACCTTGTCTATTTATTAGGTACAGTCAAGGGCATAAATATCTATACACTTTTTGTCTTTTCAGCCATATGATTCCATATAAAGTAATGAAAAAGTTGTACATATATTTATGCCCTTGACTGTACATTGTACAACAACCGAATTCATAGAAATGAGTTGACTTAGACCCGTAGATTTGGGCATTGTTATTGTTTTACATTATTCATATTGCGTAGTATGAGAATATACACTTCACTATCATGAATTATTTATATGAGTTTTGGGATTCCCGCCTGTGACTTGAACATCACAAAATTTAATTAGACATGATTGGTGGCAATGGTGGCAAACCGATAGCATTCAATTTCCGCAGGCTTGCCTAACCATATCTACCTATACCATGGAAGAATTCAGACGGCCACTATTGGTCTCCCTGCATAATCGAAGTGAACCGGGATAAATAATAAATAAACCACTACACATTTCCTATCCAAAAATATCCGTGCAACTTGAACTTAGTTAATATTTTACTTTTTTTCTATTCTATCCAATTGAAATTTACTGTTGGTTGTAGTTATCTAGATGACGAACTAGGCTAGGGCAGTGTTAAGTCCGCTACCGCCATTTTTTTATAGAAAGCTATCACTTGACGCTTTTTATGGAACTTGACACAACGTCTCGGCCCGACTCGGCCCGTCCCATTCTAGGGTGAATCATCCTTTATTTCATAGACCGAAAAGTCAAGCTCTTCGCAACTGACTTAACTGATCTCCCAGCATCAGTCGTTGCATAGAGCCAATGAAGTTAATCGCAAGAATTAAGTGTCTCGTTCTAATTTCTACTCGGTAGTTAATGTATAATTAAGGTATTGACCCAATCGCTCGAGGAACCCGATTATCTGTTTATCATTTTTGAACTGGACCGACAGTTGTAGCGTGTCTTTAAACTAGCTTTAATTAATCCTAATTATTGATAATTTGACGCTCGTGCGCGCTGATTGATATTTTCTTACGGGCAACAAAGTGTTGCCGACCATGTAATAGGCGGTTGGCTACCAAATCGTATGGAATCTCAAAGCGGTTACCCCACTATGTATAGGACAGCAGCACTATGCATAGTGGCGGATCCGGACTTTATCTCTCATTTTGTCCCAAAAGCAAAGTTACTTTTTAAACAGGTTATTATAAGTATATACATACATTATACAGTTACTATAAGAAACTAACTATGAAACTAATTTATTAAATATGTCGTTCGTTTCCGGATGCAGAGTTTTTTGTTGTATTGTGTGATATCTGATACATGAACGGTCTGTACATGGTTATTTTTCTACTTCCGGCAGATCCGGATAGCAGTTGACTGCGGAAATAGGAAACTAGATCTGATATTCTTTAAATATTTAACATTATAACAGCAATAACATATATGTATAAAGCTGGTCACTTGCCTTTCCAAGGATCTCTGTAATGACGGGTAGTAGGCTGCCCTCATACGCATATTGCTTGCCAGGTCACATGCAAATGATTTATACACATATAACTGCGTTAGCTATTTTGGATCGTACACACGGACGCAGTGAACTTAGAATGACTCACGCTAGACTAGTAGCTCAAGCACAAGATAGCCGCGACAGTATCACGCGGCACATGAGCCTCTGCTCACGGTCGAGAAAAACAACTGTCATTGTCTAATCCGAACAGTTAAAAACCGGCCAAGTGCGTGTCGGACCACGCATTATTGAGGGATCCGTACCGTCATACGATGAAAAAATTGTGCAATCACTTAGGTACATATTGAGGACGACTTGACCAAATATGTTTAAAATAATTTTCGTTGTAAGTTTGTCGGATTGTATCATCTCCCGATCAAAAGTTAGAGTGGGGGGGGACATAATTTTTCAAATATTCGAATTGGTAATCAAATTTTTGTTTAAGAAACCTTTATGTATTTTATTTTTAAAATACCTATCAGATGGTGTGCCACACGTAATTACATGTTTGACAAAAAAATAATTGACATTTAGTTACATGTATGGGGCGCCCTCTCCCCTCAATTTTTTTTAATTTTTTTGGCAATTCATATGCAAAACTAGGCAGCGGCACACAAATTACACCTTTGGTTGTAATATCGTTACCATATTATGCTATTCCTATAGTTTCTGATCGAGTAAAACCGCTGTGACATACGGACGGACAGACAGACAGACGGACTGGTTCCGTTTTTGCCATTCTGGCTACGCAACCCTAAAAATCAAAGATGACCTCTGCGAACGCTACTAGGGCTACAGGCCGGCACGTTGTGTCAATTTCTATAGAAAACATCACGTGATAACCGGGTGATAGCTCGGAGATCATAGTGTAATGTAAGGACTGAGTGGACGCTCGAGCGGGGCGTGCAGCGTTCATTTTATACACAAGCAAATCTACGAGAGGACTCAGGACTCTGAGTGCACGCTGCTCAAACCACATACACGCTGGACGCCTCGCTGCCCGCTCCGCCGCACCCGCCACGCGTCCTGTTCTAGCGTCATTACAGCATATATGAGAATATATATGAGATAGGCATTTTCGGAAGGGAATTCTACGAATTAATAAACTGGAGGAATTCTTTCTGATGCATGCAGTTGATACCGATTGCTCATCTTCCGTTTCAATACGTGGTATCTTAAAACTTTCTTGCCCAGGCTCAGAAACTGATGACCGTAAAACGTAGGTATAGAATAGGTTTTATGTGGCGATGTAGAAATCCAATGTATATATACGGTACACTTAGGTACGTTTTACAATCATCTTCTAGGTTACAAGTTGATGTCTGTTTAGAATTAATACATACGTAGGTAATTTTATGGTAAGAGAACCATTGGCATAAAGATGATATATGACGGTTTGTTTAGATAAGTAGTTTATTCGATATGCCCCTTTAAGTTGTCTTTGTTTGTTACACGTGGACACTAACCAGTCATGTTTGATAGTTTCACATTAGAATAAATAAATTGAATTCATTATTTTCTATAAATATAAATTACCCACACAGGGCCCAGAGCGTTGGAGGCCCAGGCGGCCCAGCATTAAGAGCGTGCGACTTTCAATCCGAAAGTCGCGGGTTCAAACAATTCAAAACCCTGCTCGTACCAATGTGTTTTTCTGAACGTGTGTACGAAATATCATTTGTTATTCAGGCGAATTTTTATTTTGTTGACGTTTTTTTTCGCGTCAGATTTGAATGAAATTAGGTTGGTAGGAGGAGTTCCTTATCGTCGGGGATAGTGCAATACCGCGTAACTAACAAAGTCCATAGAGTTCAATATTCAACCAACTGACAAGATTATCTATATAAACTGTGCAATGTTCTCACAGTGCGGCAATTATTTATACAACAAGTAGTACTTAAACAACATTCTGAAACCTTAAATCTTTATGAGCAAAATGTCCATCGAACACATCGAGGTAGACGTAAAAAAGTGTTTCCAAACAAATTTATTTGTAGAACGGTAGGTCAGAGATTTTACTATTTTCTGGGTTGTTTTCTGTATAATAAACTAAATAAAATACTAAACATCGACAACCTTAATAAATACTTATGTAAACAATCAGTGACAAAATGGCTACTGGACAAAAATTATACCGAAACTGAAAACCTTCTACAACCTATCTCATAACTTAACCGAAATTAAGTGTCTGCATGTACTTTCTAAGTAACCACCCATCTACAACTTTTACACTGACACATCGACATACACACATACACACACGTACACACACACACACACACACACACACACCTACTCACTCACACACACACACACACACGTTGGAGTTCCTCTGAATTTAATAATATAATTTATTAATTTCTTATAACTGTATAAATTAAACTTGCATTTCTTCATTTTTCATTTTTTTTTTTTTTTTTTTTTTTTACGTTGCGTATCATATAAATATTTAATAGCTTTTGTTTGTCTAAACTTCTAAATAAGAGAAATGTCACATGGAAGGTAGCTGGTACTTATAGCACAGGTTATTCCTATTTTAAGTATCAGCGAATTAATTCTAGACATAAACACACTGTATTTTAGTCTTAAGAAAATTATTTGTTTGAAGTGTATACCTTTTGAGCTTAATAAACTTATCTTATCTTATCTACGGGATTATTTTCCGAAGTCACTTATAAGTCACTTATTGTACCCTATGGCATTTGTTAGCTATGCGGTATTGCACTATCCCCGACGGCCCGACGTTATTCTCTTTAAGATAGACCCAATTTCCCTGTACGTCCCACAATTTTTTCCACTGAGTTACGAAATTATATGGGATTTTCGTAACACACTGGAAAATTTAGTACAAATTTTTGTCGCACATTGAGATTTTGTATTTATCTAGCTTAGAATTAGGAACTCTACCTACCCACCAAATTGCATACAAATCTGAAGCGAAAAAAAAACGACAACAAAATAAAATACGTGTGGCACTCGGGGACTGCCGCGGTAAAGCTATTGCATATCATTTTGTATCAACTTATGCAATTACTAGCGCGACTTCGTCTGCGCAGTATTATAATGTTTGGTAGTGTATTTTTATTACCATAAGTATCAGGCGGGCCGTATGCTTGTTTGTCACCGTCGTAGTATTAAAAAAAAAAAACCAAATTGACTTGAACTGTAAATTGCTAATTAAATTCCGGGGCCGTATAAAACAAACAACTAACTTGCAACTACAGTAACCTGTTATTCTTTGTTCTCGTTAATAATTCAGGATATACCAAAAATGCTGGTGATCAATATTGTAATCTGATTTGGAAAAAATAGGACTAAATGTTTTTTTTGTCAAACATTTTTTGTTTATTTATTCTCCTAACCACAATTCGATACTGATTAGTGATTACACATTTAATCGAATCACCAGCATTTTTGTGACAGCTGTATGTATCTTTGACCACATATTAATCTTTCAGTGGCTGGATACGCTGTAGATATGCTAAAAAGTACGTCCAAGTTGACATAAATTATCTTTCAATGAAATAAGTAATCAAGGCCGAGTGTTTTTGATCACGGTTTACAACACTGCCTTAAGCTCACTGAATTTAACCCACAGAATGTCAGTCGGTACCTGATTACAACTAACTTCCCAGTGAAGAAAAACATTGCGAGGATACCAAAATAATTACGTCACGCATATAATAATTATAAACTTTCATTAGGTAGGTAAGTATATATTATGTCTCATCTCAACCAAGGACGATCTTATGATAGGATCGGCAGAGGCCTTTATTCGCATTTACACAGGCGTTCAAAAGTGCATGGGCAATTTATGAAAGAATTCATTCATAAACTGTCCATGCAATTATAGATTTGACTATTTCACTTGCTTCCTTCCCCTTTGCACCTCTATATAGGATGATTTTCATAACAAAAACTATTCTGTCCTTTCCTAGGAGTCAAAACATCCCCATGCCAAATTTCACCTTAATCCGTTCAGCGTTTTTAATTTAGTGTGAATTGGTAACAGATAATAAATAGTTCATCAAATTTACAATATTAGCATCGCATGGAAATTTGTCCAAAATGTAATTGAAGAAACCGTGCTGGTTTTGTGACAACATCGCTACGCAAGATCAGTTTGCTAGACAACAAAAATAAAATAGATGCCATTATTAAGTAAAATGTATCTAATGAGACTAATGGCATGCCATGATCTAAGAATGTTTTTGCGCAAAGTTAAAATAATTTTAATCAAATCAATTTAACGGGGATATAGGCGATACCTAGTTCCATTAGTGCCATATAGATAGAACTGTAATAAGTGCCATCCTAATCCATCAAGTTGTGCATATTCAGTAATAAGCCGTTTTAGAAAAGTAATCGTACAAAAAAATCTGATTTTATTTATAAACTATCCTTGTCCAATATTTAATATAAAAACCGTACTGGCTTTGTGACATTGTTCTTTGCGCAAAGGCAAAATCGTTGCGTTTGGCCATTGTACTCCCCTGGGCCCGCTATGAGGTATGTATGTCATCCGCTTGTACAATGCATGGTGGGTGTTGACAGCCATATATACATTGAGTTGCCGTATTTGTAGTGGTTGGATTCCGCGTCACTAAGACCTCAATGATATTGTCCTGAGGTCTCTTCAGTCAGCGGGTGTTCATTCCGTTCTGGAGCCACTGGGTTTAGCCGCACTGATAGCAAGATGGAGTGACCCTGGTGCTGTGGAAAACGGGGCGGTGTTCAGTGTGGGATGTTACATGCGTTAGCACAATTTCGACCACCCATATTACTCGCACTTCCCACGTAGCAGGAGCCCTCTGCCGAAACTCTAGCGGTGGCGAAGCGGCAAAAGTGTGCGCTCCCTTCTGGGATAAGATCCCAAACGGATAGCGTAACGTAATAAGACAACAGTTTGTCACCTTTGTATGACAATTTCTGATAATTCTATACAGTTACTCACATTTGACAGCAATCACCGTCGCACTATCCATGCAACTTGTCTTTTCATGAACTTATCACATGACAGATGACATTCGTGGATAAGCAACTTAGGTCTATAGGACATGGATACAATACATGTTCATGCCTTTGGTTGTGGAGACAGCGGGCTGCTACAAAGTTACCATTATTAGTGATTTTATTTATTATCAAATTTATCACAGCATTAAACATATCATATTTACATAGATTTAATGGATCCCGGCACATTGGTCACTTTTCAACTCATTTCCTAAAAACATAGTTTTGTATTTTTTGTGCACTTTCGTCAGTAGTGACAAATATGTACCTACTTAAGTTTAATTTCTGTTTGTTTAAGACACTACTGAACAAAAAAAACTTAAAATAAATTTGGGTACATTTTCGTCTGCAGTGAAAGAGAGCTTTTTTATAGGCGAAAAACATACGGTGATCATCGTCTTCGAACACCACAAACAAAATATTTACAGCACGCAGCAATATCACCTTTGTGATTATCACAATAAGGAACAAATCTAATATACCAATAGAAAATATTTGATAAACAAGACAAAGGCATATTTCGATACTCTACTTCTTTGTAGGTACTAATATTTCTTATGCCAATGAAATTTCCACTTTATTCCGTTGTGCACTAACGTGCTAAATTCACAAATTTAAAATGGTACTTAGTACGACTTTGCATTTGCACTAAGGTATCGATTAAAAAAACAAAACGATTCGCAGTCTAAATAAAAAATTAGGCGCCTTTTGCCTTTAATTCGATCCAGCCAGTATATTATGCATCGATTACAAAATCGATTTAACATATTTGATTCTGGCGGGAAAAAATAATAGTGTTTATTTTGACGTTTGACATCGCCGTATCTCTGGTAATAAGGGCTACTGTCCTCAATATTTTGTATAGAATATGACACTTAGCGACATTCGTATGGAGATATATCCTTTCCCCGATAAAGAACTTTGTAACAAAGTGAATAAAGTCGGTTTCGGTCCGTCGGAGTGGGGAGCGTCAGGTTTTTTTTCGTTACGGAATTTCTGGATTCGGTCCCCGCGCTCAAGGCCCGCGATAGAAGCTATGCAATAGCTTAAAAATATGCCCATTTACCAATCGCTTTTCGGTGAAGGAAATTGACGTGAGGAAACCGGTCTAAGGGCTCAGGTCTTGGGATTCCAGGCTCCCTGAGCCGTGGCATAAACCGCGAAAACGCTAGGAAGAAGAAGAGAAGGAATTTATACTTGTTACCTTGAGGTCTTGATGCTATAACTAGTGAGTACCTAACTTTGGTCAATGGGGGCCTTGAGATTAAATTTCAATTTGAAATTATGGAACATGACGTAGGCCTAACTATAGGTCAACTTACCCGCGATTGGGTCAAATTATCAGCGAAAAAATATCATCGCCTCCCGTACAATATATTTATTAGCCGGCTACGTCCGGGCATATCCATCGAATCTGCCAATGAACTGCCGGCCACATATTTACGTTCGGGCAATCCGTCAGATTTCCATATTGGGTATGTTCGCCGGGCATGCGCCAGACAAATTTTCCATTCATTTATCGGCAGATCAGGCAGCTATGCTGAACGTATAATGGCCAGCTAAAGTAGGTCAATTTGCATCATCGGATGCATTGTAGTGCATTATTGGTGTTTCCGTAATATCGGGCTCCTGTTTACCTTACCGCCATATATCAGCAACATCTTCCATTTCATTGCAACAAGAAAACAAAACTAGAGCAGGCTTCCATGAGATGTTCGTTTTCAAAAATAGCCCACGTCATTCTGACTTCTGATATACCTATAGGTATTGTATCCACTGGAAAGACGCGTAACATCGTTTTGTGTTTGACCCATATAGCCAATTAATAGATGTTGCCAACCAGTTTTGTGGTACCCCCTCCCCAACAAATATTATTAGTAAATTAGAAAATGATATAATAACCAGATATGTATTTTTTATGCCGATATCTAACCTACCTACCTTTATCTACCTTAAATCTAAAAGTTCAGGCATGTTTGCGGATGCGCACACCGTATGCTTTGCTTCTATGCCACTCTGCGCAAGCGGTGCGCGTCCTTGCTCTGCAGAGTGCGCGCCAGCAGCAACAGCGTCCTGGCCATGATTGCGGACCATCAGTCTTCACGTACGGCCTAATACTAAGTAGTAAGTGTAATCATTTTGACATTTTTGAAGTGTTTTTAAATTTTTTAACTACTTATTTGTGCAAATCATTTATTCTCGAAATATATACAGTAAGTGTAAATTACCTAACTACCTACCTCTACCTACCTTAAATCTAAAGTAGGTCCTTGAGGCATTGTACCTAGGATGCTGGCGGCATTTCCTCGTTGTATCGCAATGCTGATACGTTGTGCGAGGAAGCCACCAGCTCTTCGGTCACCAGTAACATCAACCAGACGTTTCGCGATTTCTACGAAAAATTTGCGTGCGCTGGGACCCCATGGACCAAGAGTTTCGACCCCGAATGGTACAAAAAGGTACTCTCTGCCCAGGCTCTTATATTTATTACGTTTTAAAATTTCGGCGCATTCAGCCGCTCCGCCCGCTTTTACATTAGTTCGTTGGAGATGGGACGGCGCCAGCGTGTCTACATAGGTAGCATCCCACACTAGCATCCGTCCCAAACTCCAAGGAACCAAGGACATCCCATCAGGTCTCTTGCCATCATCCCTGAAAATGCCAGTCGGCTCAAGGAGAGCAGGCACGTTGATGGTGGCAAGAGACCGACGGATTATATCATTAAGAGATGCATGTCTCGAAAAACGGCCTGCACTTTTTTTACAACACAATCCATGGTGTCCCAGTCGGTCCACGTCTGTGCCACAAGGACATGAGTGTGGCGCACACACCGAAACCCCCAGTCGCAAACCAGTCGCCAGTCTAAGGGAGGCCGGATCCAAGAAAGTACCAGTATTGGGCGAAGGATGGGCATGAAGCCAGTAACCAGCTTCCCGGGATCCGACCGCCAAAAGCCTCGCGCGATCTGGACCTGAAGAGTTATTTAAAAGAGTATTGTAAGTTAAATCGCAGTAAACATTATCCCAACTCCTTTGTGATTTTGGGTTGTCTGGAAAGTCTTTGCCCGGGCAGGCAATTTTAAAAGCATTTTTAGCATCCTCAAAGCTTGCGATCTCATAGTTTGTGGGCAAAGCCCTTAAAATATTTCCTATGAGACCGGCTGTGCTATGAGTGGATGCTAAAAAGGCTGGGGATGCCACACTGGAAATTTTGCGAATTCCTAAACCCCCGAACCGAATAGGGAGGGACGCCTGAGACCAGGAAGGCTCATTGAGCTGAATGTTTAGAATCATCTCTAAACTAATTTTGATCAAATCATCTATGGGTGATAGTAAATTTAGATATTTCCAAAAAGGACAGCATCGGAGCACATATGTAAATTTAGGGACAAAAAGACAGAATTTAAGAATCACAAGAGCATAATGAGGGCTAATTTCGAGTAAACGATTCGTGTGACTTTTGAATTTTGATATCGAGTTAGAAATATAGTCGGGAAAAGATTCTTCAAATATAGGGGAGCCTAAGAGGCAAAGAGAACGTTTGTCTACTAACTTGATATTAGGAGCCAGATCGTCAAATTTGTGTTTTAAATCGGCAAAAATACAAGATGAATTTTGAATGAAGAGTTCGCATTTTGCAAAATTCAGTTCTAAACCAATATTTTTGAAACTACTCTTAATGAGAGACAAGTCAGAGAGCACAGTATTTACGTTGCCTCCTAGGGTCCCGTCATCTAGGTACCAGACATTGAATTTTGATTTCAATTTTTGGATGATTGGATTTATAGCCAAACTAAAAATTGCTGGGCCGAGAGGGTCACCCTGCTGACATCCAACCTCAGAAGATAATTAATTAATTATTTTAATTTTTAATTGTTTAATTTGATAAGTATTGGATTTTTATTTTTATTTATTTCTAATTGTAATTGGATTATTGTTATTGTTATTAATTTTATTTTAATGAAATGTCTGGACAATATGTTGTCTGTAAATAAATGATTTTTATAATTTTTTAAATTTTTTTTTATTAAAATAGGTGCTTGAGGCACTGTACCTAGGATGCAGGCGGCATTTTCTCGTTGTATCGCAATGCTAATACGTTGTGCGAGGATGCCACCAGCTCTTCGGTCACCAGTTACATCAACCAGACGTTTCGCGATTTCTACAAAACTACGAGTGGTCCTAAATGCTACTTAGTTTTGCATGTTAATATTGCCTCCGTGTTTTACGGCACAGACATTTTGCTTCTAAAAAAATAACTGAAAAAAAAACAATATCCTTATTATTTTTTCCAAAATGTTTTAACGGTTTCGCTAAAGTCTGCTCTTACTTTCAATGTCCCGATTAGGTTGACGTTGCGACAGTTTTTAATTAGAAGAATTAGTGTTTGAACCAAATGTGCTCATTAGAATTGACAGATGAACCAGTGATCTAAATGGCGACACGCAATTTCTAATTCAAATAAATAGCATGTGAAATGAATGGCAGTTAACGCAAAGATAGAGAGAGATCAAGTCTCACGGATAAATTCCGGACCACTGCTAAATTTACTTAAGGAGCTGAAGAGGACACAGAGATCCAGTTTTTGTGGCTAGTGGGTGTGCCTACCTAATATCCTATTAATCAATATTTCTTATTAGTAGACCTTTAGGATAGGTAACAGGTTTTTCGTGCTCTTAGTTCATCAGACATAATGACCTTGTGCAGTATTGGCTTTCGCCAATTGTAATAAAATCATTTTCAATTCGCTTTCATGAACAATATTGTAGTCATCACATAACTCATAAGTGACGTGAAGAATCCGTTACAATTAGTAGCGTGCTAGTGACCTCTACCGGGCCTTGGCCGATTTGCTCACTACTATGAAAAACGCTACATTCGATCCAAATGGCCTATGTATGTCTACAGGCCTAACCTTCATAAGCCTTTTAAAAACTGTAGCATTTAATTCAGATCAGACTGGCGGAATCTGCTGAAATGTTGCATGCTCTAATGATGACGGGATATCGGTTACTAATTGGCTCATTTGTGATAATGAAGATTAAAAACACAATGTTGAATTGAAATCAGCTCGTTCCTGTTAAGGCATTAGGAGTTCGATTGAATGCAAACGGTTGGTTCTAGAAGTTAATTATTAAGTAGTTACAAAGTAAAGTTACCTTGGTGACTCAAACTTTTACTTACAATGTTTAGGTATTTAATCCAAAGGAAAATAAATCGCGGTTAGCCTCTATACAAATGCGCAAACCTAAGGTAGGTATTTATTTTTGGATATGCGCAGAGCCGCAGACATAAAAATAAAAGCAATATATTTTAGAGACCATTAATTGATACCTACTTATACGTAATAATTATTACGAAACTTAAGGTGCATTAGCTTAATTACGCCTCATTGGCAGTTTCCTCTTCCTCGGACATGACTCGCTTGACATGCATTTCCAACCGAAGGTCCTCATTGCAGCGTAACATTTTTCATCACATTTTTTGTTGATAATCTGTGAATGCAAAACGCTTACAAGAATTCGTCTGGTGTAAGTCTGCGAGATGTTACATCATTCACGTGCGTGACTATGAGACGTGCGTCAATGAAACGTGGTTTGTGTGTGAAAGTTTCATTACTGCGTCCGTTGCGAGTAATTCAGATTAGTAACCTTGCGGTCATCAATGGAGAGGGATCTTTTTTGAATATCGCTAAACGCGTTTGTTGTTGTGTGGGTTGTTTGGGGATCGTATAGCTTAGTCGCTTTTGGAATGCACCCATGATGGATCTCTGTGACTTTTGTACTCGCTAATTTCGGCCCGTTCAATGAGCCAAATGCATACACTGAACTCGTGGCCTAGACTCGTTTGTTTTATCTGATTTAGCTAGCGTGTTATGGTCACTACGAATAATAATGTATTCTGTTGAGTCTAGTTAATTACTAGTTAATTTAGATGAACTATCAGATAATGCTAAGGAGATAATTATCTGATGGATAGGTTCGCTGCACACAGGTTGATGTAAGTTCGCTGTAATATTGCACCGTGAGTTTTTCCCATTTATTTATCCAGGCAAAAAACACAGCAACAAATAGAAAAAAGGCACGAGGCCACATTTATCGGTAATGAGATAGAAGCCACGAGAACATGGCTGTGCAAAATAAGAGGAAAAGGATTTGTCAGATACAAAAAGACCAAAGACGTCATAAGAAGGAAATATTTATCAATATTGATACTGTGGGTTTTAGGGACTTTACCAAACATGAACAGTGAAAAGAATAAGTACTTACCTACTACAGAATATGTAGGTACAGAATATCCATATCATATTATCGTCCATGTAAAAAATAAATTGTAGGGCGATGAAATAAGTAACTGTTAGAAGTTTTATGGGCTCGGACATAAAACTACTCCATAAAAATGTACCTATAACGGCTAGACCCACATTATGCACTTTTATTCTGTGCACATTTTTAAGCTATTGCATAGCTTCTATCGCGGGCCTTGAGCGCGGGGACCGAATCCAGAAATTCCGTAACGAAAAAACCTCACGCTCCCCACTCCGACGGACACGGAGGTGTGGCTTGAAGGCCGTGCATCGTCTAATTTTTTTTACTTACTGATGCTTACCCACATGTAGGTTGTACAAATGGGCCTACCACTGTAACCTCTCTCTGGTATAATTCAGGTTTAAAAAATGCAACATTGGCAACGGGTCAATCGGGGCCCAATTTGATTCGAGTAAATGGCAATAGTGGAGTAGGAAATGAATCTGTCAGAATCACTGACGAAATTTTAGAGCGCGAAATGTCAGATAGAAAATTCTGACATATGATTGTCCTCTAATAGTTGGGCCACGCTTCCTGCCAAGTTTTACGTGAAGTATGGCATTTTCATATTATGTCCTTGTCCATGTCCACTGACAAGTGTGCCAAATCAGTGTAAAGTTAGCGCGGTCTCTTTAATATTAATATTTATTTATTTATGGCATGTAAAGATATGTGGCAGCGTTTGTGGCCCAACGGCAAGGCGTGCGACGTGCGACATTCAATCCGAAGGTGTTTGTCAAATCCTGCCGGTTCATACCAATGAGTTTTTCGGAGCTCAATGTACCGAATATCATTTGATATTTTCCAATCGCTTTACCGAAAGGTAAAGGAAAACATCGTGAGGAAACCGGACTAATCTCAATAAGGCCTAGTTTACCCTCTAGGTTGAAAGTCGCTGTCGTAACACTAGCGCCTACGCCAAATCTTGGGATTAATTACCAAAGCGGACCCCAGGCTCCCTGAGCCGTGGCATAAGCCGGAAAAACGGTAGGAAGAAGAAGGAAGAAGATTTATATATGACATGTGTGACACAAGTCATATATACGAGTACATATGATAGTGACAAAGCAGCCGCGTTACTTTCTGCCAGTTTATCGAATCAAATTGGGGTCTTTAAGTTCCCAGAATCGCATCAATGTGACAGGTGTTTGACATAGTTTCGAAAATGGTTTCGAAACCCACAGGCGGCGAGAGGGCACTGCACCGTAAACATAAACAAGCGCTGATTCATAACAAGTCGGACTATTTTGATGCGAATTGGATACTACATGTGTGGTAGGGTACCCACATAGCGGGGACTGGCGGGACAGTCCCGTAATGTTATTTTTTTATTTAATTTCATTTATTTATATTAATTAACACAGCATAACAGTTAAACCAAAGCACTGTGAAATTACAGAGAGCTAGGCAATCGAAAAGAGGTTATTTTCGACTTTTCTTGTCGGTTTTCTTATTTTTAACGGCAAGTGTAAATTAGATAATCTTTATTTTGATATGAAAAATAACTTTGTTTTATTATAAAGTTATTAATTGCATAATACTAATTTACATTTACCATTTGTAAATTCTCACATTCTAATTTGATGATTTCTTTAATACCTAGGTATTTTTACATAAGGTCAAACCTAGGCAATTGTGTTCATGAACAATATAATTTTATCTCAGACATTTTATAATTGAAAAAGACTTCAGGAAACGCCTGAACTCTGCTGCAGCAAGCTATTGTTCCGTGTAGAAAGGTCGGCTGATGTAATAGCAGCGCATGTTGCGCCAGAAAGCGGTCAACGACCTTGCGTAGACTAAAGCGTCTGCGCGCGAGTGACTAAAGTAGGTAATCATCTTTGCTGACTAGCCACGTAGATCACGCACGAGATTCAAAGTTGAAACGTGTCTTAATTCAACTCATAAGTAATGTAGAATGTAGATCTACTGATAAGTGACTAGCGAGAGGTTACCCATATGGGGACTTTAAATAAATCACGTAAATCAGTAGTTAGGCCAATTACTTAATTCCATAGATAAAAACATTTTGCACATCATTGGCCAAATGACCAAGTCGCGTAGTTTTCTTTCTATACATTTCATTCCCTATACGGAATACGCTACAATGGATAAAATCAACACCATATTCAGAGTCTTTATTGTGAGAAAAATTATGGTGATCCTATTTTACTTAATTAAACTGGTATTCAAATGAGACGTTAGAATATCAAACTTAGAAATTGTACCGTCAACAGAAAATATTTATTTTAGAGACGGTTAAGTGTAGGTGCATGTGTGCGACTGCATCCTTATTAGTATCGTAGATTTTCCTTTGGGTCTTGATCGATATGGTCACCCTTTTGTTATGAGTATAGTGCTTACTGCTTAGTAAGAATTAGCCGTTGATATTTAATAGGTACTAGTGAAAGTACCTACAGTTAATATTTACATTTTCACAGTAGGTATACCATTACCAACATCAAAAGAACTATATAATAATATATACTTAATACGCGTACCTTTGCAGTTTTTTCAATTGAAAAGAAAAATACATTCCCAACATTAAAATAATTTTCATTATCAGTAGGTATACGAGAAACTAACTAGATTAATTCTAACTTATGTTCTAGCGGCTGTAAAAATAGCAATATAATTCTACAATTACTAAACACAGAAGTGTCATGCCCTAGTCACTGCCGTTCAAAGAATTACATACTAGGAAGGAGCAGAGGTAGAGTTATCTATTTACTGATATTAAATAGTTCACTGTAACTCTGTATAGTGGTTACAATATAGTAGCTACAAGTTAGGTACCTATTAATTTACAATACAACTACCTCTAGTGTCTACTTGAAGCTTGGCTATGATTCTTAAATTGAACGAGTAGCATCGCGACTGGTTAACAGTTGAAAGCAGAGTTGCGAACTTGCGAGAGAGAAAGCTGGGAAGGAATTCATAGGTCCGAAACAGACTCTACCAATCACTCTACAAGTCACAAAAGGAGTGATAAACAAACTGAAAGAGATGGAAACGGAAAGAGAGTTGAAGGAGGAAACCGCTTGCAGGCAAGCTAAGATTATGTTAGTTGGCATATTTAGATCCTTTAAACCAGGGAACCAGAAAACGTATAAAGTTAGAAAAAAACAACCTGAAAAATGTAGACCAAAATCATCACGGGACACAAACACAACACCCTCAACAGGCATCTCAAGGTGATGGGTATAAACAGCGAGCTTGCCTGTCCACAATGTGGGCGAGCGAGAGGAAACCAGCAAGCATGTTCTGTACCAATACCAAACAAATTATATATGGTAAGGATTTCCTGGAGAAGAAAATCAAGGATGTCGATCTTGGAGGACCCTCTGCAGTTCTTTAGGAAAATATCAGGCTAGAAGGAAGCACTGGGGGAATGCAGCCGGGAGTACGACCTGCAGCTCCAGCAACAGGGAAATGGTGTGAATGAGCGCATTAGGTACCGACAGCCCGCTAGATCCCAGCCGTGCGTCCTTACATAACATGAGGGCTGCGAGGGTCTCGAGGAATGAGAGGCTAACAAACTTGTAACGAGGGAAGAACATATTATAAATTATATATTATATTCATCAAATCATCCCTTTTTAAAAGTTCGTCCTACTAGTTAACGTGTCTAGCTAGTATTTTCAAGGAACCAAGAGCATTTCCAATCGGGTGCTGTCTTATTATTATCTGAGCATTGTCTCTGTGCTATTTGTTGGCATAAGTAACAGTTTCAAATACCCGTCGGTTTCAAATCGTTGAATGTGCCGCTATGAACAATCAACAATCCGCTATTCAGACTTTGTTATAATTAACTTTCTTTTGAGAAATTTGAATGAAACCAGACCAGACCAGACGGAACACTATTCAGAAATCAGAACAATAGCTTTTAGAATGACTAAATACTTTTAGTGACAATTTCAATTAAGTAGTAACGGAACAGTCACGATATCTTAACACTATCTACTCACTATCACTATTTGTTAGGTACTTATTACTCGAATTTAAACTAAAAGTATAATATTGTCTTCTTCCGCGATTGTTGTTTATTGAAATTAAACACTTTAAAACGGATTAACCACCAGTCTGGGAACATGTCTCTGATAAGAGTGATAAGCCTATAACCATTCAATTGAGTTTGACAATCCTCTGGTCCTCGCCAAGGAGCAGCGATCCATTCCCAGGATGCTGCGCGAGGCTATTGAAATTAAGAAGGTTCCGAATTTAAATAGACAGGATGGCTTTTCGGCACTACCAACTTGGGATCCTGGTATTACATCTCATCAAAGATCAAGCACGACACAAGACTAGAAGACCTTAGTGTGGACTTTGTTTGTTTTAAAACGGATAAAAGAGGCAAAATGGGGTAGTTTTTTTGTCGTTTCTTTCTGCCCCATACCCAGTTTCCAGTTAGGGAAGCGTTCGTAAGTTGTATGTATGTTAAATCTGATAGGGTTTTATAATTTTAATTGTAGAATGCCCTTCAGGCAATGTAGTACTAGCTTTATAAGCCCGATTGGGCATAGACCAAGGTTTTTTTTTTCATATTTTTGCATGCAGGTACATTGTTTGGACAAGTAACTTTTTTGATTGTTTTGTTTTGTTTTGTTTTATTTTGTTGGTAAAAAATATATTTACAAGTCATAAAACATCCTAAATTCAATTACATATCTATCAAAAATTAAATAAATTCTTACATTATTTATTAATTACATTATTCAATATAAATTTAATTTAAAATTATTACATTATGTTTAATTAATACACAATATTAATAACATACAATTTCATTTAAAATCATTACATTATTTTCAAATTCATTCATTAATTCACAATATTACTAATCAAGATGTCAAACACATAAGCAATACCATTTAGATGTCAGTTTATTAATTTATTTCATAAAATCATCTACTGAATAACAGACACGGTCAACTAATATGGCTTTTAATTTTTTTGTGAATATTATGTCAGTTACAGCTGATTTTATGTCATTGGGAATTTTATTATATAGTTTGGGCCCAATGACACTGAGCGACTTTCGGACCTTTGCAAGTCGCTTTGTAGGAGCTACCAGTAATGGCGTCCTGCGGCTATTTTCATCTCTGGTACAAGTTTTTCTGTACGCTTCCAGATTTGTTCGGGCATGCTGGCATGCTGTTAATATATAGAACGCGGGCAGAGTCAGTATTTTTTGATCCCTAAATAGCTCTTTTGCAGACTACCCTGCAAAAGAGCTATTTATATTTTCTGGAGATTATTCGCAGCGCTCGCTTTTGAATTTTAAAAGCCTTGTCTCGGTTTGCGGAGGTTCCCCAAAGATCTACACCCTGGATTAGAATGATTGACGGGGAGAATTAGCATTCTCTCAGTCATCATCTTAACCCTGAGAAAACGAGTGCTATAAAGGGCGTAGGGTCATGGTGTTAATATACGCGATTAATCGTTCTAAAGTGTTTAATTTCTATGGTATAGGTAACTATTCTAAGATGTCCGAAACATGACGCGCTAGTGACTAATATAAATACGCGGGTTTTAGGCGTAATTTATTATTAAAAAAAGATAAGTAGGTATTTATTTACTAACACAAAACATGCTACATTACAAAAAATAATAAAATAAGATAAGGTTGAATTGACAACTAGGCATTTGTGTAGTAAAATGGATGAGACTCAGCGAGACCGCTGGTTTTCAGTCCCCAACCAGAACTTATAGCTAATTCTTAAAACTAAATCACTACACTGCCAGGACGATAAGGTAATATAAGTTGACCGGCTAACATATGTAAATAAAATATTTTAAGAGGCTCTAATTAAATACCATGTGGGTTATAATGAGAGAATAATGATTTCTGAATGTACTAGGTATTATAAGTAAAATATGTTAATTTATTATTACGTAACGGCCAAGCTGTCAATGGCCCGATAATGAGAGATGATACATTTGTCCACGCCTTTTATATGGATCACAATCACTCTAAATAGGCTCGGCAGTAAGGTCGTCGAAACAATTGAAAGTGTTGAACTACTGATGTAATAAGGGAACCTGTTTCGCGAGACGGCTACTAATTTGCGGAGGTCAATAAAATGACGATGGTAACACACAGCACAAAGTAATGACGACAAGATAGATCACTTGCTTCACTTCGAACAAATTCATTACAATTGAATTATTTTAAGAAGAATTCTACTGACTTTATCCTAATCATGTAAATGATTCAGCACTAATCATGAAACGTTCTCGTTTCGCCTCTACACGATAGAAAGCGGGAAATGCATGTTATCGGCTACGGCGTAGCGCTACGAGTAACCCTTAGCGGTGAATGAGTATTAACCCTTTGACCGCCGTTGTCACCTATACAAGACAACGATAGTACGATACACTAACGCCGTCGTCTTGTATACAAGACAAAGTTTCAACCGCTTACTAAATGGTAAAATAATAGAATTTAAAAATTATTTTGTACTCGTGTCAACTTGTTGACCCTTTGTTTTTTCATACATTTACTTTTTAAGCAGGTATATGAATCCATTGTTTCATAATAAAGGATTTAAAAAATATGCTTATAATTTCTACATTTTTCCGTGTCACTGTCGCCGTTGGCATGTATAAAAGACAGCTAGGGATGGGAAAGTTCAATTGATGTGCAAGTTTTTAAAATGAATATGTTTTCACGAATCTGGTTTTATTTAAGCGTTCAAACATTTAATTGACAACATTTCATATTTTGAAGTTTTCCATTTTATGAGCTAATCAGAAAATAGAAGTTATTTTAAGCGACACGTGTTTTTTCTTTTTCATGATAACTCAATTTTTAATATAAAAAACAATTTTTAAATGTCGCTCATTCTAAAAGAGCGTAAGTGGATGATGACGTCACTTTTATAACGGAATCCGGGGCAGAGTAGTTAATTAAAAAAAAGTTATCTATGACATTGACACTGATAGTTGTCAAAAGTGGCGGTTAGGTTATTGAGATAGATTTGTATTTTGCTAGCTTTGTTAGCGGTTTGTAATTGTTAAGAACTATTAACAAAATAGATATAACGGTCATTTAATACGTTTAAAACGATGGCATCAACTAGTAAAGGCTGTCAACTTTGCCATTAGTAAAATATTGCTTTATGTCAGGTCAGACTGTAAAACATGGTCTGAAAACCATTTTTTCTTCGTTCCCGTTAAGAATCGAGCAGAATGGTGTCATGCAGCAGGACTAAAAGGCACACCATCCAGTAATTTAAAATATTTGATGAACATTTAAATGTAAGTATTCTTTGTTTGCTTTCATAAAAAATAGATCACAACAGTACCTTACCTAAGAAGATAACATCATGTTTTGTATCATTTCAGTTGGAGGAGAACTTGGAAAATTATATCTGTTGGAAGACTATGAAAGAGACAACAAAGGTACCTAAATGCAAGACTCAAGACCTATCTTCCAATGTTTATAACACTATTATGTGCAACATCAAATTCAAATATAAACCAACAGCAATTTGATACTTTTAATGAAGCAAAAACTGACCTACATGGTTGTCAAAGTGTGCAGTGCTCTCCTGAAGGGCACACCACAAGACTCAAATTAATGTAAAAATATCACATCATACAACCCAGTGTTCTCTGTTAAAACCAAAAAAGTTAGTACTCCAGAATACTGTACTAAAAAGTCCATCATCAGGCACCATTCCTTCACACCTTGGAAGTACTTAAGAAGTCACAGAGTTCGATTCAACATCTGAAACATCTGCACCTGGCTTGGAAAATAAAGGATTTGTCGGCAGAGATTTTATGATGTCAATTATAAAGAAAATGCCAATGACTTATTTGGAACTCCCATGTAAATATTATTGGATTATTGCCTTTCTATCAAATAATGCAGTCATTGAATTAAACATCATAACAGTTTATAAAATAAGAAACAATGACACATTCACTAAAATGGCTGACTTATTTCAAACCCTCAGAGTCCATATTGAATGTGTTATCAGGAGAGTCAGGATTTACAAATTTCTGAAAACACATTCAACAGAGAACAAGTTTGTCAATACTATAGGTGATGCTGTACTTGTGGCCTGCAGATTGATAAATATACAATCTCCTATAATAAAAAATATGTAATATTTCTGTGTTTCTTTTTCTCATTACATTATAGTAATGTTAGGTATACTATGGTTTTAGACATTTACTATGTAAGTATTTTTTTTTTACTTTAGTAGCCTGTAGGAACCTTCTACATTTGAGATTCTTATTTTCTGTGAAAATGTTAATCTTATTAACATCCAAAAAAAATTACTAACATGTTCAAAACTTAGAAACAGTACTTATTGTATGTATTAACTTAATACATACAATAAGTACAGTTCCTAAGTTTTAATATAGGGCACCCGAGGACAGAGGGGATGTTATAAGAATATTAATATCAATGAAATAAAAACAGTATGGATGTTACATGAGTAAAAGCAATAATTTATTCAATACATTTTAGATTATCATTTCAATTACTTACTAGTAAGTAATTAACACTTTGTTGCACAAAAAAGGATATGAGTTTACAAAAAGGTACCTATTTATAAATAGAAAAATAAAAAGGCGAACTTATCCCTACAAGGGATCCCTTCCAGTTAACCTAAGTAACGAATAACCTAGTTGCTATTAATATTTACTTTACGCTATCTAGTAGTTTTGGAAAAACATTTGTAACCCAAAAACTTTCAGCAGCTGTAATGATGTGTTCAATATAGGTTTTCTCAATTGGAACCCAGTAGACATTAACCTCTTCATTTTCCTCGAATTTGGGGCTATCAACACAAAATAACCCATTCTGTTTGTTTGTTTCATGCATTTGCAGGTTCATTTGGGCTTTAAATTTGGCACATACCTGCCCATCTTCAGTGACATAGTTTTTGACAGCCTTTTCTTTTGAAGGGCATATGACCTTGATGACATACTCGTCAAAAATACCATCAGGTGATGCTTCCATTATAGGGGAGATAATGTAAAACTCAAATTTATTGATATTTATTTCCAGGTGCTTCTCTACTTCTTTGACATTCAACATTCAGTAACTGTCTCATGTTCCTTATTTATATGCGCAATTACTTTATTCAACTTTGTGTAAGTGTTTTGTTCCGGACTGATTCGGCATTGCACTATGCATTTTCCTGCTTCTCGTTTAACTTCCACATATCCTATAGCATTTTCGACATAGGAAGAACAAGAAGACAACTATGTTTTTGCCCCTCTGATTTCAGCTGCATTATAATTATCACTTGTCATTGTGTACTCCATCATCATCAATGCTTCTACACACGGCAGGTTGGTGCTATCAGCGAAAAGCCCTCTGAGGTATTCAGTGATCCAGCAATGCCAAGTTCGTAATAAAGTAGGTTATATGTTAGGTATATCGGAGTCCAGTCAGTCCAGTGAGAAAGTGCCAAGTCGTTTATGATATTCGAATACGAGCAAATTAATGAATTTAAAAGAAATGATAGCGTTGAGTATTTCAAATTATGTGACAACTGAAATATCAAACCAACGTCTGACATGATAAACGTCAAACGTCAAACTTTTTAATATTTCACTCTCCATCACAAGACTAAGGACTTTCTCGATTATGCTATAAAAGTGACGTCATCACCCGTTTTACACTAATTCACGATTTTCTTCAAAATTAACTAACAAAAAAATCCAAAAATATTTTTTTCGAGTTCTTCATACATGTTTACCGAAATGGTTTTTGAATTGGCATCATTTAAAAATATGAAATGTTGTCAATTGCCAATTATTGTCATTGTTGGTAACTACTCGTAGTAAGTAGGTATATGTAGAAAAAAAAAGGCATAATAATGGATAAAGTTTAGGCAGCTTCTTCAGTAAATTGTCCATTGCGGTTTATTTGCCGAATAAATTATTGACCGCAGTGACAGCGGAGGTCTACATTTTAACTCGATATATATATATATATATATATAACCGATATATACAGTATGTATCACAACGAAGAGCAAACCTTAAAACTGGTTGACGGGGAACTCGAGTACAATGTAATGACGTGCATTTCACGTGCCTAAATACATGTTTTATGGCATAAAATTACTAAATGAATTACTCGAAGACCATATTTTTGCAGTCGGTTAATGGTTTTTGTAACATCCTATAGGGTTTGTTTACGTTTTTGATTTTTGACAGTGCATGCGTATTGCGTACTGTTGATATGTAGCTAGGGGCAACTAATTAACATTAACGTTGTTATGTCAATACACATGCGCTTTGAGTTCTGTTTATAAGTAACCTAGGTAATTATTTTAATAATGGCTGTAGTCATAGGCAACGCGCAAGCGCTTTGTTAACTATTTGTTTGTAACTAGGTAAAAATCCAAACTTCAACAAGGTTTGACGCCTGTCTGTCAGTTGGTAATTTAAGAAATGTCATTTATAAGATTGTAAACAAATAATACAGGGGAGGTGCAACACAATAATAATAAATGTATATTTTTATACCTCACGTAAAACCTGTCGTATTTTTGATGAATTAGGTAAGTACCATGCTCATATTTATGATCTAAACATTAACGGGTTTCTTGTTTTGCCTTTCATTCTGATACATACTGTATATATATATATTATTAAATCCACCTGTTAGTTTTCTCCGAAAACCCTCCGGTAAGTATGTAAATTTATCGAGACACGATGCGCGTCCCTAATCTTATGGTTTATAAAGTTTACGTACCGACAAGCGCTTATGCCGTTGACTCAGACGCTATTATTACTTAACTCGCGCGTAAACAGTATTTGTCAGTCGGAACTAAAGACGTGCCCTGCGCGCCGTTGACATGTATAGAAGACTACTCGTACAGACTAGTGCGGTGATATTACTTCATGATTCGATAATGTTTAGTTGTTGTTTTTCATGATAAAGTCCTTTATTTTCAACTTTTTCTTGTATAGTAAATCTGTTTAGTTTAGAAATTTTGAGAGAAATCTAAGTTTGGAAATAAAAAAAGGCAAATTGAGAAGAATTCCACCTTTAATTATGAATATCGATATCACTATTTGCAATCCCTAAACTTTTTATTAGTTGTTTACTTAAAATTTGCTCTGGCGTGTGAGTGAGCGTCTTGGCGAACAGGGTCCGGCGGCCAAAAGGTTAAAATGGCGAAATGAGTAGTTTCCAGGAGTAGGTAAGTGCTTGAGTTACTTACGAAATTGCATCAAATTTACCCAGCTGTAGAGTGAAGGCATGATTTTCCTAGCATTTTCCCGATCCGTGTCATGGCTCAGCGAATCTAAAGTCTGCTTGGCAACCTAATCCCAAGATTTGGCATAGGCACTAGTTGCCACTATCTTACCCTCCAGCTCAGAGAGGAAACTAGGCCTTAGGTATTTGTCTGGTTTCCTCACGACATTTTCCCTGACCGAAGTAGGTAAAGTCCATAATAGGTACCTACTCATTTAGCACGGCAGTGCGAACTAGCAACTTTTGCGGATTTCAAGTCGCACGCCTTACCGCACGCGCACGGCCGCTAACGCTATTCAACGAGGAGTGGACTATCTTACGCATAAATAATATGTGCAAACGCCGCTACCATTATTAGATCGGCAGTAATCACTCGGGAGCGAGACATTGGCCCGCATTGCGTCGTTTAATGAATATCACTGCTTTGATAAGACGTTGAAATATTGTTTTCATCACACTGGCTCGTAAATTATGATATTAAGTGCAAGCATATTTAGACTTAATGAGCTGCACTGAGCCCATGATTTAATGGATTTTCATAATACTTTACTGCCCGGCCGGGCCCTCCAGAGGACCCGCGCCCCACGCGCACATAGCCGCCGCTAACGGCGGTGTCTTTTGGACTGTGATACTACACTACCGCAGCAGTAGCAGTGTAACCATGTATAACTCCCTTAGACATTACTTAGAACAATCGAACCACAGGTCTGGTGGCTTTAGTTTGTTAATGATAAATTGTAACTAAGCCGTTAAAAATTCTACCTTAACACAATTAGAATAAAGTCGATATTTAAAAAACAAAAATAATTTCATTCCGTGCTTATCTTTACTTATTACGCTTACTATTCGTTATGAAAGTAGGATACTGTAGAAAACCTAATATAACGTAGGTATTTAGTGTAGAGCTAATAGCGTCAAAACCTGGACGGAAACCACAAAGCGTATCCTCTAGTTTACGCGAAAAATAACACAACAATTCAGTCGTCATTATATTTAATGAGTCTGTTATATACAAAAGTTTCGGTGGACATAGTCAACAAATAGCATGTTTTGTACATTATCGAAGCGGTCGCTTGCTAACTCGGCTTGCTAACTTTGGACAGGAAGCCGTTTACACATGAGTAATGTCCCATTTTAATGTGTGGCACTGGTAGCCTTGTCACATGAAATTTTTATTGGTATAACCGACAAACCAAGTCTGACAGTTAATGAAAAAAAACTCTATATGCCTTCCGTTTTTTTGGAAGCGTAAGAAAGAGACAGTATGACTCTCTTTGACTATGTACGAATGAGAACAGGTCCTTGTCAGACTATGTATAGTTAAAAGTTAAATTTGAAATAATGCTTAAGGTATTCAGTAAGGTACTCTCATGACTATGTTCTGTAAGAATTACCTATAGTTGTATTCAAAATAAGTTGAGTAGATTGAGATTATATATAAAGTATAAGATTACACCAATAAAGAATTCATTTAACTCATATATATTATTAGATTTATTCAACGTAACTTTTCCTAATTAAGATACGGCTTTAAGCGACTTGGAAATCAACCAGTGCCACATAGAACAACGTTTTGATGATTCTAACATTGAGCGATCTTTGAAAGTACGAAGATAGCTACGGCTGTAAAGCAAGCTTAATAAAACACGAAATTATAATATTTCATAGCAGCGTAGGATTATAAAATAAGGCTAAGTTAGAATATATACTAAATTTTAGGACATGATTAAAGTTAAATCAAAGATTATTTATGAGGAATAACTGCGCCGAATAAATTATTTAGAACCAACATTTTTATCCAAATCTGTTTGATCGAACTTTCGGTACCTGACTCAGATCAGATAGCTTGCTGCAAAAATCTAAAATAGAACTTTGTTTATCAGCCTCTTCATCACCCTTGCGTATTCGGACGATAAAGAGGCAAATAGACAAACGAATGAACAACGAACCCGTTTACAGGGCAGAAATGTTTAAAAATTCTATACATTCGTATAGCCGATGAATGCGTAAACAGCTTTACTAAGTTTTTTTTATTAACAATACTTATTAACCAATACTGAATCAAATATATAAAATAATATTATCGCCAATTAAAATTGAACTAGATATTAAAATACATAGAAATACAATCGAGTCTTAACTTAAAAAACCAATGATCCTCGGACATTTGATGCGTTTCGGACTTCATCACATTGGCATTGATTATCTAATCCTGGTATGGTTCACATAACACTTTATTTTTCAATCTTAAAAACATAATAACACTTTTGGTTTATGACATAAAGCTATAACAACAGTAACATTACTTACTTTCTGAATAAACCTTAATAAGATTTTTTATACAATTTGTAACATTATCCCAGTTTAATAAACCTTATAAATGAAAACCTAATTTTAATATTACATGTTTCATAATAGGCATATCGTATCAATAAAACATTATAATTATAAGTGTTACAAACAAATAATCGGTATTCGTATTATATTTATCACATAATACCATTTCCTACTTCCTTAATCCTTACGCGCCTATACATACAACTTACAGCTAAATTATGCAGTTTATTGACAGAAAAATATCTATACACAAAAATATATTATATAGGTCCGCTATGAGTGGCAAGTCACAGTCGGTTCGGAAATTGACTGCGTTGCGTTACTCACTCGAGTCGTTCTACCTTACTACCCGCTTATTACATAAACTTGTTCGTCGCATGGCACGTGGAACAATGCAGGTCTACTCTCTACTTCAAAATGAGGGTATCAATAGGATGACATAGATTTCACGGCTCACAATTCATCAAATACCTACCTAACGCCGTCGAGACAAAAATCTCAACGTAAATGACCCCGAATACTACCAGCGAGACATAAACAGTATCTAAACTTCACAAGAAATATAAGGAAAAAGCCAAGCTCGAAAATTCTCAACACATTGCTATAGCAAGTTTCAAAATGTATCTTACAGTAAACACACAATACAAATATACCGAACTATTAACGTATCATTAAAACGACTTATAGCATCTTAGTTCTATCGTACAGCAGTTCAATCGTCATCGTTACTGTAAGGCTGACATTTTACCTTATGTAAACGACAATAAAAGGATAGTTGCAAGCTAAGTTTAAAGGATAGAAAAATAGAGGATAGCGAGGAAGTGTTCAAGATTGTATACGTAGTCAGTGCCATGATTGTTTCAAACATCCTACCTATTCGTGTATGTACAACTGTGCATAAATATTTAATGGTACTATTTACAAAAGGACATGCATTTCAAAATACTGGATTATTTTTGTGTGCCACTATTAGTAGGAAAATATCATTCTAACACGGAATCCTATAAAATTAGGCGTACTTAGATAAATCAATCATTTATTGTCGCTTTTAGAAGTTTCAACTGTCACAAGAAGATAAGATATATGGATTGTTGAGTAAGGAAATATGACAGATTCTAATATTTTTTTGCTTTTTTACTTTTGAATCTAAGTACTTACAGCCTATAAGTACAAACATTATTGCTAATGACATTTTAGACTTCGTATCGACCGCCGTCCCATTTTCGCAAATTGTACCTATATTTCCATATGTGCTAGTTTTTAGTAAAAAGTAGTACAGTCGGTGCCCTCACATAAGTATCCACCCCACGTATGCAAGCGCGTAGCGCGGGTGGATACTTATGTGAGGGCACCGACTGTACACTTTGCCGCTTGTGCATAAGGTTCATTTCTAAGTCAATCTTTATGGCTTTAGCGTCTTATTGGCAAACGAAAAAGTGGTGCCTTTTACTTAAAACAGTCACATACATTCCTCTGTGTTGTCAACGCTCTCTGCTTCCCCTAAAGTATTTCCCTCTGAGTATTGAGTGGTTCTCCATCGGTGTCGCCGCTAGCACCAAAACTTTACATATGGCACGTCAGAATTACGTCTAGTCGAGAGTGTAACGAATATTGTGTATAATTTATTGCTTGCAGTCAATTCCACTATCGTCCCATTCTTATCATTAGTTCTAAATATCATCTCTAATGCATAACGTAGTATTTCTAAATAATTTCCTTAAGAGCCAACAGGAACCGTACGTATCGGACTGTGTCCTCCTTGGATTTTCAAGCTAAGCTAAAGCCTGGATTTTTTTAAACCAGACTTATATTATCAATGTCTGTGTCGGACTGTTTTGCTTTTCTGTTTTTTTTTGTATATTTTTTATATATAAATATAAATAAGGGCAAAACAGCCCGACACAGATAACAATATGATTATGTTTTGAAAAAACCATCGCTCGAGCTTCAAAAACTAAGGAGGCAATAGAGTACGATTACGACATTTGTATGGAGAAGTGCTCCTGTCCTGTGGGCTCTTAATCGTTTCGTCTCGTAAACCTACACGAAACCCGTGGGGCTATTTGAAACTAATTTAATGGCTAAATTTTGAGGTCGCATAATTTTCACAATTGTCAAACATATTATAGGTATATCGCCCATTCCCAAAAATATGCGAACACAACACGTATACCTACGGTCAGCTGTAGAAATAAGTGCCCCTAAGTGCATAGAAAATTTGAATGCAGGGGGGGTCACTTAACTCTGCAGCTGACTGTACATTAAATTTAATTCCAAATAGTCACGTCACATGGGTTCTTAATAAGACCGCGAATTAGTACTCTTAAATTGGTGTTTTTTCCGTAAAGAACACTACGACATAAATGAAAAACGACACTTAAATTACTTGCAATATATCGGTAATAATGAGTAATCATTAATGTCAAGAGGTCTTTGGTAGTACCTTCGGGCTATGAGATCGTATTTTTGTTATTAATATAAATTCCGAAGATACATAGCAAAGAGTTCCTATTAATTAAACTGAACTACGGTTTTTGTGTGATCCGCATGTTATTTTAATCTATATTTGTTGAACCACACTTATGTTTGTTGAATAACATACCGGTTTATTTGCACATATGTAAAACTGGTATGTAAGTGATTATTAGAAAAATGAACCCTTTGGTTAAGAATTACGATAGGTGGTTTTATAGTGAACCAAAATCACACAAAACATTACTAGTGTGAAATGTTTGAGTAATTTGTTTTTCTCCAATATGCTCGGAAATGTTCACATTAATGTAGCAAAATTGGTACGAAAAGAACCTCCTTATGTACCGACTCAAATAAAAAAAAAATAGAATTCATTATTTTACCGTTTTAGCGGCCAGGAAGTTGTACTAAAATCCATGACTGTATTGTTTTTTACTTTTTAAATAAATATTTGGACTATCAATATTGCAAACAGCCAAATATACTTTAGCCGCGACCAAACGGTCTGCACAGACGGGACAATCTGATTGACATCAAATTGTCAATCTGATCATATCGTGCTTAAAAATACCCCGTCTGGGCTGGCTTTGTAGTAGTGTAGTAGTTCTAGAGAGAAGGAGATCAAATGCTTGGTTGTCTCGTTCTATCGCGAGTTGTATACGGCTCACTGTGCAAGGTCGTGTAGATACGGCTTAATAAAACTAAAGACATTTCAACTTTTTTTTAAGAACACAACTGTGTATTAAAAGAAAGTTTAGGCGGGAACCTTATTTTTCCTTTCAAATCTTATGCAAGAATACATTTTATTTCCTTTCATGTTTGGAGAAAAGCACTATATATGCCTCGGACGGAAATAGAATTTCGTGGATTCGTATGTAATTGTCAGACTCAGCTTCGCTTCGTCCGACAAAAAATACTCATCCACGAAATTCGGTTTCCCGGCCTCTGCAATAATGTACTATTAAATACATAAATTTCAACCTTGGAATATTGTAAGGTTAAATGTACTTTAAAATAATATTTTTAAATTCATAAGTTTATTAACTTCGTAAATTATGAACTGTCACATAAAAATGTTTTCTATGGCAAAGTTGCTAAGGTCCTTTTCAAATTATTTGTACAAGTTTCATAACAGCCTTTTTATGGAACTTCGTAACTTTGTCATATTAACATTTTGTATAGCAAGTACAGTTACAGTACAAGTGCAAATATCTGAACACGCCTCTATTGTCAAATTATTAGAATACATATTCAGATATTTGTGAGCATTCTCACAACTCAATGGTTTCCATTACTATTGAGTTGGTCATATATGTTTTTGTACAGAAGAACAATGTATAGTGAGCAATGTTCTTGGATACGCACCGTTACGTCTTTTTAGATGCGAAACGAATCATTTTGCCGACTTAAGTAAAATTACCTGTATAACAATTTTCATGAGCGTAGAAATACGCAACTTTTGTAACATGGTCAGGTCGGGTCGTGGGTATCTGGTTAAATTAGATATTACGACCCGAATTAGATATAGTAATGAAACAAAAGTGTGAATATTTTTTTAGTGTCAGCCAAACTTTACTTTCTTCTTCTATATAGCGTTATCCCGGCCTTCACCAGGGTTCGCTCTCCTATTTCGTTTCTCCACTTTGCGCGATCCCGGGCGCCTTCCCTTGTGACCCCCTTTATTCAGTCAAAGTTTACTTTACCCTACATAATTCCGAATATCTAGTTTTGTATTCGTTCGGTTTTCGCGACGCGTATTAAATATTTACACTTGTGAATGCCATTTAATCTTAATGAAATACTTAGCGAACGTGAATATCGCTAATAACGCTAGCGCATTTTGCGAAACTCGCTCATAACTAGCGCCAATCCACCACGACAAATGCAATCTTAAGCCAGGCCTATGGAATTCTCCGCGCGAATTCGAATCGATCGTCTTTTGTTTTGGATCGGGTTCGACTCGCGGGCTGCGCAAACATCCCGCGCCCGCAGCCGCCAGTATTATATACTACTTCCAACCGTAGGCAACTCCAGCGTCGTGCGTGAGGCGGGTCGAGCGTCATTTGTTTTTTGTGTGGTGTTCGCTTTTAGTGTGAGAGATAAAGTATAATAATAAGAGTGGTTGAGCTTAGTAGTTAGAGCACGCTCTCCCGCTGGCTGAGCTCGGCGGGCTCGGTGGGCGAGGCGGCGGTGCGCGTGATGTGCGGCGCGCGCGGGCCCATGGTGATGGGCGTGTCGTCGGGGTCCTCGTCCGCCTCCTCCAGGTCCTCGTCGATGGGCGTCAGCACGTCTATCGCTGGTTGGATCTCTGAGGGTTTCCTGGAGGATTTCAATATTGGTGAGATGACGCAACTTAGCGGGCCAACAGCGAGCTCGACTTTCACACGAAGGATTCCTTATCATTGTCTATAAAAACGGCAATAAAACAAGTTTACTGTATGGGAACCCTCTTATAGTAGTTTATGCAACAGTGATATAAGGGTAAGAACCAATTATGAGCTGTTGCATACCCTAGTTTTTCTACGACAGCTAAAATAGCGTAAAAAGCAAAATCTAGAAACGTGGCAGAATAGGGAATATGTTATATGTTATATTTTATACTGTTTGTTAATATTTGTTGTTATAGGAACAACAGAAATCCATTATCTATGAAAATTTTAACCATCAGGTTTCATGACAGCCTGGCGACGGACGGACGCACAGCGGAGTCTGAGTATTAGAGTCCCGTTTTACCCAGCACAGTAGCGATCATCTTCATGCGGCACAGTTCTCACTACCTTCCTTACCTTCTGAACAACGGGGCAGCGAAGGACGTGAGTGTTGCGGCGAGGAAGAAAGCGGCCGCCATGTAGAAGGACGCGTCGTAGTTCTTGGTGGCGTCGTACACCGCGCCGGCGAGCGGCGAGCCCACGATGGCGGCGGCGCCGCGGAACAGGATGAGCAGACCGAACGCGTTCGTCAACTTGTCCAGCCCCAACAAGTCCACCAGGATGATGGACGTTAGGGAGATGTAGCCCGCTGGAATGTAACAATCTCGATAAGAATCTACGTAATCCTCCATCATATATAAGTAGTAAGAATCGCCAAATTAAAGTGGCAGTGGGCTGGACATATTGCCCGGAGAACTGATGGCCAGGGGGGCAGCGCTTGATTGTGCAATAGTTTAAATAAATAAATACGTAAAAATTTTGTATTTTGGCAAAATTACATTGTATTAATTGTACCAATTTACCAATTACGTTTTTATTGCAAGGAAACTTATTTTAGCATAATTATATTTGATTTTATACACTTAAAAACAGAGTGAAACCTATTTTCCTATAATTTTTTTCTATTTTCCGGACAAATCGAATTAGTTCGATGTTTAATGGTTTTATATGCAAGGAATTGCTAACTAGGGGTTACTTTTGTATAAAAATATATATAATTATGAACGAAATACGGGTTCGTCTAAAAAACTGTAGGGTAGGTTGTTCAATGTTCATTAATGACACACTAAAAGTTGAAATAGTTCTGTCTCTGGTATATTCTTAAAGTTACATAATTATGTGTGATTTTTCTAAAGATGGTTTATCTAACAATTTAGTTGATAATTGTATAGCATTCTTGTTTTCTACTTATCTTTAACAGTTAGTGTTTTATATGCTTTTTTTCCAAATTAAAATAGTTTTGATCCATTGCGTCCTTGTCCATGTTTTCAATGAAACACCTTAATTTTTACAATGAAACAGATAAAATAATTACAATTAAATTGCAACGGTTACACTCACGTATTTTTATCACAATATGCGTGACATGTTTCGACCGCATCGGGCAGTCATCGTCGGATAGACAGAGTGGTGTTGTCACCTTTGCGGCTCGGGCATCACACAAACATGTCACACGTTGCAATTTAATGTCAGTATGACTTACGAAAGTTTAAATTATATGATATAATATAGTGGCATTATATGTATTCTTCAATCAATTAATAAGAAAGGAAAGGAGACTGTGGTAGAAATTTGTATCTGGACTATTATTATACTTATTATACAAATTTATGAGTTTTAGTTTTATAAAAATGAATACACTTACAAATGGCAATTCCAAAGAATATGGCAACCGCAACATAAGAACCGTAAGATGCGCAGAATGGCGTTGCCGCTACAGATATCTGAAATAAGTAGAAACAAATTCTTAGTCTGCATTATTGATTGTCCTAAACTTTAACAACAAGCAAAATAGCGGACGCTTGTTGTCAGGTTCATAGCGTAAGAATGTGATGCTGACAAGAACTTTGTGCAGTTGAAATAAAGTTGTATTTACCATGGCATGAATAAGGCAGAAATTATTCAGCGATAGAATCCTTTCACGAGATGTCTGTGACTCAGTCGCACGCGATTCGCCCGATTGTTATGACTGTGGCGATATGAAACTAAATTCCTTTTCATAAAGTCGTATTTGCCGTGGTAGGTAATAGTGAGGCACATTGTTGACAGCTAGCGGTAAAGTAGATCCTAATGCAATTGAAATAAAGTCGTATTTACCGTGGCTATGACGAGGCTGACATTGTTGAGCAACAGAGTCCATCCAGAAGAACCCAGCGACCTAGCCGCAGGCTTGTGTTGGTTATGCCAATGTGAATCGTGAGGTAGCGGTAGCACCGAATGCAGTTGAAAAAAAGTATTTTCCGTGGCGATGACGAGGCAAACATTGATAAGCAACAGTGTATCTAGGGGTAGTCAACGACCCAGTTGCAAGCGATACGTTCGTTTCTGTTGGTTATGCCAATGTGGACCTACATACTTTTACACAAAGTCGTATTTCCCGTGGCACAGCAATGACGAGGCAAACATTGTTGAGCAACAGGGAGTCCATCCAGGGGAAGTCAGCGACCCAGTCGCACGCGATACGCCCGATTGTGTTAGTTATATTTACGTGAACCTTAAAACTTTTCCACGTGGTATGTAAATTCAAGTGGTATTTACCGTAGCAATGACGAGGCAAACATTGTTGAGCAACAGGGAGTCCATCCAGGGGAAGTCAGCGACCCAGCCGCACGCGATACGCCCGATTGTGTTGGTGATGCCGATGATGGATAGGAGGAATGAAGCTTGCGATGATTCTACGCCCTGAAATGTATAAATACACATTTTTTGGTGCAAGTGTGTGATATAGAAGAAAACTCGGAAGGACGCAATTATTGAAAATCAGGAAAGGGGTTTCAGAGACTGTTAATCTGTGTAGTAAATATCTGATTAATTACATTAGGTTTGAAATTTTAAAATTTAAATAAAACAAATTCTTTGACTAATGTTAAAACCGCTAACTTTGTTACCATGTTTATATTCATAAATTATAAATATAAGGCATTCTAATTTGGGGTAAAGCCGAGCAGCTCACATAAAAACTGCAATGCGTCCTGTTGCGTTACATTTGGATAAAACACACGTCGTGTAACAGTAGCATTATTGTAGTATCATGTTGCTTACATTAAGCATGGCAGCGTCCACAATGTACACGAAGGGCACGTAGAGGCCGGCCATGCCGAAGATGTTGGAGACGCCGATTAGCATGAAGGCGGGGTCGCGGAGCAGGCTCACGTCCAGCATGGAGCCGAGAGCGCTTTTGAAGGATTGGGGCAGCGACAGGCACGGACAGAGGTCGTATTCTGAAATATACATTGTCATGTCTTTATTGTGACCTTAGTCTACTACAGAAGATAATGTTACTTTTATTCAGAGTTAAGGTAAATCATATTTCTAATGTTTTTTGACGGCTAAAGACCAGTTTAACCGAGGTTTGCTTAGTTGTTTAGTAAGTGCCATTTGCACCGCCCAAGGTTAGCCGCTAACCCGGAGTTAACCTGTCGAATTCCATATAAAAAAACGCTTAAGTCAGGGTTAGTTGGCTTACCCCAGTTGGTCCAAGTGGCTTTACGGGGATTAATCTATTAGGCCTCAGCCGTGCGATAGGTAATGTTTGTCACAAAATATAGCGAAGGATAACCCATATACCGCGTCTAGATTTTTTAATTTGCTGGTATGTGTTGGTGAAAAATTACTGGTCGGATTATATTATTTGAGCGACTTAGGTGATAAAAGTCCCAGTACCAGTGCCAATAGTTAGCATGAAATAATAAGTTATTAAGTTTCTCTTAGCAAATCGGGCTAAAGCACAGATTATATAATAGTTGTTAAGAACAGATATTAATTTCTCATAGAAAAAGCGAATACAAACCGTTTTGAACACTACGCAAAAAAACAATTGACGCTCGGCCCCTGTCACCCTCACACAACGCTAGGGTTGCCTACGATTAGAAATATTGTTTAATACTGGCGACGGCGTGCACCGGCCGGCGCGGTATGTGTGAATAGCCCGTGAGTTATACTATACCGACACTTACGTTCTGGAGCTTCCGCATCACCAGCCTGTCGACTCTGAGGCAAGCTCAGCACGGAGTTCCTGTAGGCCTGCAGACTCTTCTGGCTCTGGTACTGCGGCAGGTTGAGCACGGAGCCGGAGTAGAAGATGTCCTTGCGGGACATGGGCCGCACCATGCGCGACGGCTCGCGGGGGCCGGCCACGGACAGCTTGGAGTTGTACATGACGCTTTCTGAGTCACCCTGGAACACATTTGTTTTTTCACTTCTCTTGCTCGAAAAGTTCGCCTTTGTGTCGTGGCTAGGCGACACAAAATCGCTTTTCATGCACTAGGGCATAAAGTAACATCGCAGGTGGAGCGCGCTCGCCGCGGCCTCGCCCCACACGCGCCCGGCCGCCTGCAGGCGGCGCGCGTCGGGAAGTACCTAAACGCGCGAGTATGGATGTTGCATTTTGAACGATTTAAAGTGATATAAAACCTAATATTTTCCTTACAATCAAAGTGAAAAGCAGAGTGTATACCTCGGGCATAAATACCCATTTTATCCTCGGCTACTATATTGGTCCTCGTTACACTCGGACCAATAAATGGCCTCGTCTAAAATGGGTCACTTTATGCCCTTGATGTACAATCTACTATTTCACTTCTCTTGCTCGAAAAGTTCGCCACTGTGTCGTGGCTAGGCGATACAAAATCGCTTTTCATGCACTAGGGCATAAAGTAACATCGCAAGTAGAGCGCGCTCGCCGCGGCCTCGCCCCCCACGCGCCCGGCCGCCTGCAGGCGGCGCGCGTCGGGGAGAACCCAAGCGCGCGAGTATAGATGTTACATTTTCAACGATTTAAAGTAATATAAAACCTAATATTTTCCTTACAATCGAAGTGAAAAGCAGAGTGTATACCTCGGGCATAAGACCCATTTTATGCCCTTGATGTACAATCTACTATTTCATATCTCATGCTCTGAAGGTGGGTCAATGTTAACCCATGGAGCGGGTGGACAATAATATGGTCCGCCCTAGGACGTTTAACTTTCCAAATGCATTTTTTCCTAATGTTTCACTTTTGCAATAAAAAACCGGTTTAAAATGGATGGATTGTATTATTTCTATTCTGTTCTATATTTTGTTCCCTTCATTCATATTTCCCGAATCAATAAATGAAAACATTTAATTTAAATTTTATAATAAAATTATAAATTGAAAGAGATGTCATTTACTACAGAAAAAGTGACCAAGGTGAGCAGAGCTGGGATCGAACCAGCGACCTCCTGCTTTCGCGGCAGATGTCCTAACTTTATATTAAAAGTTTCTTCAAGACTAGTACTACAAGGTTATATTTTTTCATAAGAACAACTGTATTTTTCTTTCCTCATATTCTATATGAAATGTAGTATTTAACTCGGTACTATTTCAGTCTCAGATTATCGGAGGATCAAACTGGAGGACTTCGACTGTAATAGGTACCTTTCCGCCCTTGGTTAACAATCTACTATTGTTTAGCCCCATCCATGTCTGGTGGTTACACTACTCGCACAACATAAGTGGTTTATTTCCATATGATACGCATAGAGCGCGCTAGCGACCCAATCTCCAGATGCTGGGTGCATATTTGAATTACGAATCTAAACGATCCTTCCTTAGGAATATTGCAATCTCTTTAAAGTTTAAAGCTTCCTGTATAGAATTAATATGTACTTACATCTATTCTGTATTGACTATTCATGGAAGTTTTGGACGTGGCTTTAATAGCAGCTAAGGACGGTTTGAATCTGAAACAAAAAAGTGACATTAGAAACGTATTGACTCGTACACAACCATTTACAAATAAAAAAAACAATACCATATACTGCAACATGCGAGCGGTACTATACATGACATGCAAATAAAAACATGATAGCATAATATCTAATTTCATAACCACTCTACAATACAGAATGCGGGCGACTACTCTTTTCAATGCACCTTGATTACGTTTAATAACACTTAAAGTTACAAGTACGCTATTTGCCTCTCTATCTAACAACCATATTGGTTAGAAATACAGTCATACATCGTAATAGTAATTTACAGCCTTGGAAGTTTCTCGTTCTCTTGACATCACAACCTTCATAGGTGCACTGCATACCTTGTAAGAAACGGGTTGCTATCATTATGATCTAAATTCCAGGACATCACAGTACCTTTTCCATATCACCACCTGTATTTAATACAATATTATGCGCTACCTATCGCTACAGCTTGCAATAAAGGTCATAGAACGGCATGTAGTCGTTTTTGGGCAACCTCGGCGCTTGCACGCTGAATGCGGCCCAATACTTTAAACAAACCTCGTTGCTGTCATTTCACAGTACCTCAATCCCCACCAAACCACCTGTAATTATCTAATAAATTATTCTACGCTACCTATCGCATGACCTATCGCCAAGGCTCTGCTTACGTTGGCGGCCGAAGCACGGCACGGAGCCGTTTTCGGGCAACCTTGGTGCTTGCACACTACACTCGGCCCAACATTGCAGTTAACCGCCATCACAGGACACCACAGTAAATCCCGGGACATCACCTCCCACACCACCACCTGTATCTAATAAATTATTCTACGCTACCTATCGCCTGACCTATCGCCAGTGCTCTGCTTGCGTTGGCGGTCGAAGAACGGCACGGAGCCGTTTTTGGGTAGCCCGGGCGCCTGCGCGCTGAAGGCCGGTGATGACACGTTGCGGGACATCTGGTTGCCGCCGTTTGTCACGCCGTTTTCACCCTAGAAATAGATTGAGAAACATGAAACATGACAAACTGATTACATGATAATTTTACTAACATTCTGAACGCCATATGGTGAAGGATATGCCGCACCCCGGCCGCCAGGCCATCGCGATTATTTAAACGAAATAGTACTTTACAGAGTCCCACGTGAGTCTCTATTGTATTGGCAAAGCTGTCGCCTGCAGCCAGCATCGGCGACCCTCGCAAGTCTTTCCTATGACTGCCACAGCCGACTATGGAGTTTTTTAATTTGAATGAGAATGAGATATGTTTTCGCCTTTATGTTTAATTTTAGGTAAGTTAAGTTTTTTTTTTCTCTATTATGGAAATTATAAACTGGTACAAGAAAACGAAGAAAATACCACTAGTAGTAGGTATGTCAATTTATTTATAATAATATTTTCTATTTGATACCATTTTTGTAGCGTTCACAGGCTTCGTGCATAAACACAAGCTTTATGTATGGACTTGAATTATATATCGTTGACCTTGTAACCAAAATTCTAAAAGATGAAGGTATGAATTGTGAAGTTAACAAAATGTTTCGTGATTCTAAAACTAAATACACGCCAAAAGTTTTGAAGAAATGTTGTTATTCATAAACGTATATAAAACCTATGTTAACCAGCAAAAGTTTCTTTCATTTGTCTTACATGGCACTGTTTGTAAGTAGAAGAGAAAGAAAGAAAAATATTTCAACTAACATAAGGAAATAAGATACGCTTTTATGAATAAGAATGTAAGAAGATATCAAACAAAACAGTCATGAAGTAGTTTAAAATGAAGATTTTTGAAACATGCTGAAAATTTGGTTTGACGTATGGTGCACTCTTTACACTTCGCATTTTTATACCTCACGTGCCATCGGTCTTCGGATACTTCCATGGCGATAACCAAAAACGACAGATTTGGATACCTAAATAACATAATAATGTATAGGTTTGTAATGTTTACATCATTGTCATAATGACAATTTTGGAAAATTCTTGGATGGAGTCTGAAGATGTTCCTCTGTTTGGATTATACACATACAGCTGTAATCTAAGGTATTACATACACCTTTATAGTTTAGTAAAATCTTTATCAACGTACTGGTTATATTAGAGGTATGTACACATTTTTTTCTTAGGTCAGTTGCAAACAAAGTTTTGATTAAGATTTTTCAGTAATTCCTGAAATATCGGCCAATAGTAACAAAAGTACTATAAAAAGATTACCTAGTCTCCATTTTTTGATGCTCGTTTCATGTTCTCAAATGAAATAAAATGTAATACACATTCCTCGTTGGTCGTTTAGTAATAGAAAACTATGTAAAGAAACGTACCTTCTTCTTATCCCTAGTATCATCCGCGACTCTCGCCTCGGTGATGGTGGGCAGCGTGGGCACGGTGGGCACGCCGGGCATGTTGGGCACCGTGGGCACCCGCGCCAGCGCCTCCAGGTTGAGCGAGGAGTGCACGCCGGGGTCCACGTTGAGCGGAGCCTGCAAAGATTGCCCTGACTTGTCCGTGGCCTGCTGACATACAACCTCTTAACAAATGCACGGCGGTGGAGTATTTCAGGTTAATAGCTCATAGCTATGGCACCGATGTATTGCCTGATGATGGAACCAATGACATAAATAGTGCAGGTGATCCGTTTCGTTTTGAACAAGGTAAGTAGCATGCATTAAGATTTATATTAAAGGTACTTAAGTTATTTGGTCATGGGTAAACTCAGCATCTTTAAGGATAAATCTTGTAAATATTTAATATAATTTCTATAAATAAATGAATTTTGTTTCTATAAACCACTGAAAAATCTACGTTTTAATGTAGGTACTATGAAATGTCTCGACACTGGCTGTGTTGTACATTGCAAAAGAGATTATTTAAATAGTTAAGCTATCAACAACTATAAACCTAAAAATACTTATCTTTTGAATAAATGATGACAACGAACTAGAGTGTAATTTTAAAATATGCTTTTTGAATACTGTATGGATCCAAGCGGTGTGTAGCTGATAGAACAAAGATTATGAACGGATATCTGCACTATTTACTTCAGTCAACGTGCATGTATGAGGTGTACACAAAATGGCGATGCTAGGACGGTTGAACCATGACCATTCCTAGGTGGAACCCCGTATGGAATATTTACACCAGTCATGCTTATAATACCGGTAATGATTTGAACACAATTTTAATTTGATTACATAAACCCAATGTAATAGTGATAATTGTTGACATAAAATAAATTATAGATGACACATATAACATCGTTGATACCAGTATGAAATGTGTTAACATATATGTGTGGGTAGTACGATAATAAGTCACGCATGGGTGTATCGCAGTGTTGTTATAAAATAAAAGATGTTTTTGAGGAATACGTCAGACACTTGTCTGACGAGCTTTATGTCTAAATACAATATCCATTACAGACTACATGCAATAAGGAACCATGTGCTATACTCTTCGAGTATAATACCATAATATATATCGTAACATACGGAGTTAGGTATTTCAATCCATCCGAGTATATATGTTGACTACAAGTTGCTCCTCATGGTTTTTAGGGTTTGAACATACAATGACTGACCACAGCCACAGTAGTCAGCTTTTATTAGAAATCCAAACGAAGAGTGACGATATGTTGATAATGAAAATCATTTTTGACACATAAGCGGTCAACACGAGTGAAAAAAGTATGGCTGTGGTATTTTTACATAGTCATTCAAACAAAGAATACTCATACATCCGCTTAACATCAGTAGTAGTGGTTATAATTATGATCATGACTCCCTTAAATACAAATGTATAAGCAGTGACGGTCCGCCACTTGTCCCTTACCATGCTGCCCAAAGCGACCGTTAGTGACCGTAGTCGACATTACCTTCAGCCTCTTCTCCATAGTACCGTCAGGCAGTTGGACCACGAAGTAGGAGCCGCCGATGGAGCCCCGCTCCATCTGGAGTCGTTTCTCTTCCGCCATGCGTTGAAGGAGGGGTTTCTCTCCGGATGACTGTAACGTGAGAAACTGAATATAACTATATGGGTCAGTTATAAATGTTCAAAACTCATTGTATTTGCGCAGTAACTAATAGATCAAAGACTGATAATTAAAAATTGATTCCTCTCTTGAATCTCAGTGACAAATTGTATCAACAGAGCAACCTATTGGCTGTGAGTGTAGTCAACACTTTGCGGTAAAACTGAGCCTCTCCCGACGTTGTCAGTAATAAGAACAACTCAGGATACATAAGCGCCTCAAACAACACATAGTCAAAACTAACCTGACAAAAAAATACAATACAAGAGTGTCACAAAGACGGGCATGCCCAAGACAGTATAACTCACCTTAGGATAGACGAGCGGCCTCATGAGCGCACCAAATACCGCACAGTTGAGAATCAGTCCAGCCAGCAGCAGATTTGCATTCTGCCAAGAGCCGAACTGGTTGAGCAAGATAGCGGCAAGCGGCGCGAAGCTGAACGTGCCCACGCCGGAGCCGCACACGGCGATGCCGGTAGCGAGCGATCGACGCGCCTCGAAGTAGTAGCCCACGGCCACCACTGACGGGAGGTAGATCATGCCGAAGCCTATGCCTAGAAGAAAAATAAAAGGAACGTTAGGTATATTTATTGTACCATCATATAATATGGAAAATAACATATAATATGGAATGTAATACAGGAGTAGATTGTAATTTATGCAAATAAATACTGCTGGACATCTCTTTCGGTCTTCACTACTCCCGTCAATTGTCAAGAAAGGTATCTAAGTCATCCAGCCTTCTCCATATAAGCCTACCACACCTACGTTATATTTTTAGGGGGGAGTCGACTAAATCGTACCGCCGGTTAAATCGTACCACCTCTAGATTTCCTACTTAACAACCTATTTTACATGCTATGGGGCACCCAACAGATTATCACCCAAATTATCGAAGAAAAAAATGATAAAAAGCCAAGAATTAACTTGAGAGAGAAAAAAATAGATTTTTGTCGGACTCGATTTAACTTTTTATGAGATTTCGTAGTTGTATAACTTGTGATCTAGATAGATTCGAAAATACAGCTTTATTGAGTGGTGTTTACAAATTGTCTAAGCTTTGTGGTTATATTTTTTATATTATTTGTTTCAAAAAAATACGTGGTCGCTTAAATCGTACCATAGCTTACGCTCATAGGTACGATTTAACCGACCAAATATTTTTGAATTGTATCAGTGCGATTTCAGTGTATTGCTGTAAATAATGGGTATTTGAATCTAAAATAAACAATTAACATTCATAATGCTTACCTAATACAGTTTGAATGGTGGTGGTACGATTTAACCGACTGGTCGGCGAAATCGTACCGTGTGTAATTTAAAATATAAACTAGACAAGAAAGTTTATTTCAATAAACAGTCACATTTCTATCTACTTTCAGAAAAAAGTTATTCACGTTTGAGTAAAAAGTGGTACGATATAACCGACTCTCCCCTATCACTTTTTTTTTTACCTTGATATAATATGCCTATTTTACCAGTTATTAATTAACCTATAAATGAATTGGCATTTTGCGCCAGGCAAACGAAACGTCTCAAGGAATATTGTTTGTTTGTTTTGTACCAACACAAATTGGACCTTGACATTTCCCTATGTTTATAGGTAAGTATGGCGATATATAAATATGTAAGTTGTTTTGCTTGCTTTGATTTAGAATTCTGATGTTTTAAACAACCAAAACAGAGTTGAATATTAAATAAATAAATGAAAAGTTTAATTCAGTGTAAATCTTTTTTCCTCTAGGCTATACTTACCTGTAGCTGTAACCAATCCACTTAAGATACACTGCAAAATCAGTCTTGTAAATGCAGGAGTAATTTTTGAGAAGCCAAACCACATACCAGGAACCAGATCAAAACGTGGTAGCCGACAATGATCACGCGCAATTTGGCCCAGCGCTCAATATGAGATCTTTGACCAATTTACCAGCTTTACCCGAGCAGCTCATTAGACCGCTTTGATGTGTTAACAAGTAATCAGCCCCTATGATTTAGATAAGGGTGCCAAAATGAAGGCACTTCAAGGTATCTAATGTCAATACGCTTGTATTAACATCGTGTTTTGACATGATATGAGGCTAATCAAAATAGTTTCATTCGTTATGGTAATGTGGTACCTACATAAATAGGTATGTCCCTAGGTACCGCAAATTACCTCCTCTATTTACTTCTTCAAATAGTTTCGTCATCAGTGTTAAATTCAATGTGTCATTAGGTAGAGAAAATATCTTAGAGTAAGAATTCTGAATTATAGTTATCGTTTAGCTCAACCATAGCTAACAACGTGGTATAGCGATTAATAAATTCTACGTGTCGAAAAGTGAGTCCATGATATGTAGCTACAGCTAGAAACAGATATTTACCTAGAGAGTGTGAGTGTGTTTCAAAGTGACTAGGTAATAGGTAAGTATCAATACACATTGCGATGAGAGGTCAATGAAAACAAGCTTGCGGTTACATTCGTAGAATATTTCGATACCGCAAATTACCGCACCCGAGTCACTGCTACGAATAGTTTCGTTATTAATGTTATAATTACATCGAATTTACCTTATGATTGTTTAGAATATGGAATGGTGGAATATGATAGCGGATGAGTCAGACCGCCGACTAAACCGCCCACTAAACCGGACAAAGAAGCAGATGGACTGTTGCGAACCGGGGTCGGCGCACTGAACCGTGCGTCATACTAAACGAACTATATATCACACAAATTAATCACTAATTAGTTATACATTACTGTATAATAGGTGTTAATATTTGTTACTGTAATGTAGTTAAAATAATTTATGGCTTTTGATAAAAAGTACAAAAGACGCGCGCGAAGAGTCTTTGTTCTTTGTCCTCTAAGCCGATTGAGTGAAGGACCGGAGTTGGAAATGAAATGCTTTGTGAGGAAGATAAAATATATATACTTAAGTAAATCAAATATTGGCAGTATGTTACAAATGGTTGCATGTTCGTTAACACTTTTATCAAACCTGAATAAATCCGTAAGAATTACAATAAAGCACAAGGAAATGTGTGTTATATTTTTAGTACCCCTTATTATAGTTAATTTCCGTTGACATAAGTATATTCAAAGGTCAAAACTCTTGCAAAGGGGTGACTAATTGCATTAAATTTCGGCTATATTTAACAGCATGAATGCAGAAACACTGCGCATACAATAATGGAGACCTTTGGAGATTAATATGGCATATCATTAACAATACTCAACTTTAAACCCTTTGTTCTCAGTCGAAAAGAATATACAAAATAAACTTCGGGCGAGAGGGATTTTTACCCTGAAACGATATAATACGTCCGAATGCAGAGTTTTAAAGTGTTCTGATAAATGTTTCGCAGTTGAATGCATGTTGACACGTTGATAACAAGATAATATCGTGATCCGCAACCATCCGTTGCAATCAATACTTCCTTACCATTGCAATAAATATATGTCAATTGGTGAAATAAACATTCTAGCGTTTCCTTTCGATTTTTACACACGTGACCAAAGATGGATGGCAAGCAAATGATGGATGGAACTTTTTTTTTCGAGACATTTTAGCGCTAGAATGGATTAAAAGCTTCAAAAATTAGTACCTTTACTCGAGTTAAATACTCTATTTTCAATTTGGAATTCGAGAACAAAAAATACGCTGGTACAGTCACCTGCAATAGTATAAGACGCTGTGAAGGCCGCAAAAATATGTGACACGCTCTTATGGCGGTACAAACAAGACTGTGTCACATATTTTTGCGGCCTTCACAGCATCATATACTATTGCATTTTATATAACCTATTTTATAAAACTGATTAGAACTTAAATCTTTGAAAAACCTTGATGCGTTAATCACCGAGCGAACTACTAATTTCTAATAAATAATATTGTGCAAATGTGACAATCAGTGAGATTTACAAAGCTATAAAACAAAAATAGTCCACCGTTTCGAGCTCACAACCGTGGCGAAGCGTTTACATATGGAACCGACATTGAAATTCGATGATCTCACGTTTGGCTGCCAACTGGGATTCGACGACTGATGCTAAACGGTGCTAATGAATCTAGTTTTTGAGTTTACAAGGGATTCTGTTTGACGTTCGCGCTGCCTTGATGTGGCTCTAACGAGGCAGTTTTAGCATTGCAAAAAGGTTGTATCAATATTGTATCTCAACAGGAAGATGTTTAGTGTCAGCATGTCATGCAGTCGTGAATTAGCGACAAAAACTAAATGTACGCGACACGCATGCTTGAATCACAATAGTCTTGATTGCACACTGTGAAGAATTAGGTCAAATTTGTCGCACATGTCATCGGGGATGCTGTGTTTATCACACTGAGACGAAAACTGAACGTTTTTTTTACATTTGTCACTAACCAGCTATTTTAATCAATCTGTACCAGCAGTAAGCGTTCAAAGCAAATTAAAACAGGTTAGTAATGTGCAATTCGTTAACATGGCAAAGTATTTGCCGGCCGTTTTCCCCGAACAATAATTACTCTGCTGGGGTTACTACACAAATCAGTAGAGAATCGTTTGTGTTTTTTTTAACGTTCAAAGCAAATATTTTTCACCAATGCTCTTTTGTCATTTGAGTATCCTTTGAGTTCAACACTCAGTGATCAAACACATTATAGGTATTTACTGTTTGATTGCTGTTGTTCGTCAACGTCCTTCACTAGTAAGTATTGAATAAGCCCCATTGCGAATGCCTTGCCCGCTGTTTTCTGGAATAGCTAAAGCTTGTTAATTTCTAAGCGCTACTTGCACCACCCGGGGTTGCAAACTAACCCGGAGTTAAGCATTTTTTAGTATGTAATTTGACATCTAACTCCGGGTTAGTAGTCCAACCGCAGATGGTGCAAGTGGCACTAAGTAGATCACAATCTGAGGTAAGGTAATTATACAATTTTGCACCATGACCCTGTTTTGCTGCAACATCAGAAGCATCATGTTCGACGATCAGTGTTTACTAAAGTTTATTTAAATTTATCTTTTTCCTCCAGGTCATAGTTAAGTATGCTTTGCAAGTGTTGCGGGTAAACTTTACATCGTATCGTTTTCCCGTATATGCAGGCCTGTCCCACTCGCGCGTGTAGGTATCGAACTGTAAGTACCCCTTGCTAGGGGCCAAATCAGTAGGGACTCACGGGCGAGCGGTGACGCACGCGCGAGAGTTGTTCGTCGCATACCTACGTACTGATTCGAACGCCGTCACAGAATTTTATTTATATTAAAATAACTAAAGGGCGGAATTATTCAAGGCCTTTGGGTAGGTTCATCAGGCCTGTTTCAATTAAGGTACCTATCTAAGTAAGTACCTATGCCTAACTAGTTGCACGCAAATTTATTAGAATTAAACCTACATACCACTTAGACATATCTTAGGTTTATTCGAGCTAAAGTAGAGCAATATAAAAAGGTAGTAACTAAGTATTAAGATTATATTAAAAGGAGACAACATTGATATCATCATAAAAGGAACGAGTTACGCGATAGAAAGAGTGACTTTACGTGAATATAATTGTAGGCATTCAGCGTTGCGCGGTCGGAATTTTAACTTAGTATTATCGTAACATGAGTCGTTATTTCTTTAAACGAGTCGAATAGTAAGTGTGACAGAGATGGAGATAGACTTTACGATCTTCGTTACGGTTTGCGGTCACACGCCTGTTATGTTTTCGGTGTTATTTACCTAAGTAGCTGCTAAGTGTAATAATTTATGCATGTAGATATACCACGCGTGCTATTTAATATTTATAATTCGCGTATTCTGTGTGTGTATATTATTGGATCAAGGGTAGGTACAAGATGCGTAGGTGATATGTACATTGAAATATCTTATTGTCGCCGAGGCGGACCGTATGCTTGTTTGCCACCGACGTCGTTCAAAAAAATGACAACCCTATCTTCGGCGAGGTGCGGAGTAATATCGACCTTCGCGCCGGGCAATAGAACTCAATGACAGCGCGGCTCGCGTGCGGTCCGTGCTAATAATAATTAATAGGCACGTAAAAAGGCGGCATTCGTGAACATCAAAACAGAGGGTCTTCTGTACTTGTACTATTATTTATTCTGTGGTATATGCTTAAATTGAGGATAATTACAAGTTACACGAGTAGGTATACGAGTGCACCATGACCCAGTGGCGCCGCGTCGTCTGTGATTGCTGGCTAGATGCCAACATCCCGCCTGGGCGACCTTGAAATAGGCTTAACACGATAAATTTGCACTAGCCGCTAGCTGCTACCCCGTCGCTTAAAGAAAAAAGGTACTAATGATAGGTGTTCCGTATTTTTTACCCAGTCTTTGCTAAATGGCTGAACAACAAAATGTTAAACGAGAAATGGCTAAACGGTTGAAACTTTAATTTGTCACTATATATGACAAAATGGAAATATTAAAATACACACTTTGATGAGTCTCTCGATCTCTTCTATTGGATTCATCAATAAACACGAAAACAGTTTAAACATCAGCTAATGTTTTTGCTTAATTGAGGTTCTACGAAAAGTCATATTACAGAGATACACGAGTATTGAGTACTTATCTATTAAATGATCAGTTGGTAACAATTATCATGCGTCGGGTTTTAAATTACTTCGGAAAAACCAGAGACATTAATTAATACTGCACACGGCATACGGCAACTCTTTGTGAAGTGCTGCAGTGCATACATGGAAAGGAACGCCCCTAGCGAAGCCGACCGACGATTTTAATTTTTAATACGTCTACGTGTTGTTCCATTCGAATATAGAAAGGAGGCAAATTGAGCTTACAGAAAACAGTATAAAATAGTTGTGCCTAGTCTGGTCATAATGCAGGAAAAGTCGAACACACGAGACCGAAGGGCCTTCGCCCTACTATTTGATTGAAACCCATGGAGGGATCTGGTTTTCAGGAGAATGATTGGTGGTCACAATTGTCACGATCCTCAGCATTGAGAGAATGACTGATGCACTATCAGTACCTCCATGTCACGTGTGTCTCCACGTTTTGTACAATTTACTCTATCGGCACTGACCGCTGGCGCCGGTACCGACTCCCTTACTAAGGTTCTGCTACAGGACTCGTGTTGTGCCTGAACTTTCGATTGACCTGCGCTTGTTTAGCGATATGAATAAACGACCAGCGTGCGTAGCCAAGATGCCAATCGCTCACGCTTAATAACGTATCGTAGCTACCTCTCTCTATCACTCTTCCTTATTAGTGTGACAATGACAGTTGCGTTTCGTTAGCGACTGAGCGTGAGCGATTGGCATCTTGGCTACACAACCAGGACAAAACACTAACGTTAACGCCGGGGTCGCTGGCAACTGTTCAATTTCACACACGCTTTTGTTGCCGTTTCAGCGAAAATTCGAGAACAAAGGTAGGAAAACTAATTCCATTTAAAATCGCACGTCACCTTCACCAACGTGAATGAAATACGGACAATAAATCCAGCGACCATTAAACCGTCAGGAAAATATGCTGCTATTTAAATACAGTAGGAAGCAATGTACCTACATGTTAATGTGAAAATTGATGCCATTACCCCGTGTGAGTTCATCACGCTATGCACGTCCCTAGTAAGTGCATCTAGGTATAAAGCGTATACTATACAAATACTTCAAAACTTCCGAAATATGTGCATGGTGTGTGGTAGGTATCGTTTTGTAGACTAAAACCACAACAAAAAGCGAAGAAAGTGCCCCCGAAAAAAGCACTGCTCTATTATTGTCCCTCATATTCATATCCTACACGGATAGGGTTGCCATATGGAAAATGAAATGTCCTAATAACAATATTAACAATTCTAACGTCACTCCAAGTCCTCACATTTCTTGAAAAGAGATATGGCGCAACTTAACCTCGCGTCGTGTAAGCTATGTCACATTCTTTTTATTATTATTGTTTTAATCTAGACACTTGCCATTGTTGCCATGTCCGCTGCCTGACAAAGGGTCAATATTCTGACATGTCCGGAGAAGTCTTGACATATTGGTTGCTACCCCATATCCCCGGAGAGCTAGAAGACTCAGTGTAAAACCACTATTTTCCGGTTGAACCTTCAGAAGTAAGCAGGTCGACACCCGCTGGGCTGGAGTTTGCTCTTTGTCAGGTTTTAGTCATAAGTATTTACTTACACATATTTTTGGTACTTGGCTGGGTATACTATTGAATTAATTGGATTACAGTGCGGCTGACATATTAAATTGTACTGAAGCTATGAAGTAATGAAGCTATAAATAGCTGCGGTTAATTGCTGCCGCGGGTTACAATTGCAATGAAGTTATACAAATAAGCGCCGTCTGTGATGGTAATTGCCACAATAGTTGTACGATGTAGCTGTAAAATAGATAGGGTACGTAGATTTTTCCTTGGAAGAATGATTAAAAACGTTTGTCTGATATTTGTGATCTTTTACATTGGATGACATTCCATAGTGACCGGTGGGAAGCGATACGCGTCCAGGGAACCAACCCTATCGTCCGACCACCATGCGGGTTGCTGTCATACACAGTACTAAAGTTAAACTGCTGACATTTTGCACAGTACTGTTGTAAAACTTATAATAAAATTTTATCGAGAAGAATATTCCATTAAACATGAATAAATACCATCTGTTCCCTTTCGATAAGTTTTCGGTCGTAACTGTTCCAATAACAGAGATTATGGATACAATATAAGAGATAGGAGAGATATAATAAAAAAATGGATTTCAAATAATAGCGGAGAAGTTGCGGATTAAAATCGCACTGAAGTAATACAACGGATCGTCGCCAGTGGTGTGAATTGCGACAGTTGTAGTCTAATGACTACTGCATGTATAATCGATGAGTCGGGATTTCCCTGAAGGGTTGGTCTTTATCCATAAATGATCAGCTAAGTGGTGCCAGAGTACCTGCACCTATGTAAATGAAGCAGAATAAATCCAAAAAAAAACGGATGTCTAAAATATTAATAAATTCCTAATTAATTTCAGATAGGAAAAGCTCTTATTTACTTTCGGCGAAAAGGGTATTTAAGTTGAGTTTTCCGCAAAAAAACATTTTTTATTAATTACATGTAAACTATAGTCTGACAACCCAGCGAGCGCAGTAAAAGTAGGATAGAGAGCATCATACTGTCTTTTTCTTACGCTAGTATTACCACCCTGAAAAAAGGGATGGATATAGTTATTTTGTCCTACTGTTACTGCGCTCGCTCGCTAGTCAGACTATATATTAGTCAGACACGTTTGACATGAAAATTTCTTACATTCATTCTAAAGCCATAGAAGCATACGGAAATCTAAAGATTCGATTGAATATGATAGAGTTTTAGTATAAATAAGTCGATCGATTGTTATATTTTTAAAAACTGTTACATACTGATGTAGTTTGTTTGGACCAAACCATGCAAGTTACGAGTATTCTTGACCAAAAGCTTAATTTAAAAACAAATGTAAGACAGTGAATAGTGAGCTCAATATTCTGATGACAGTGAGCTGATCTGAAGAACGGTCTCAACGAGTACCGAAGTATCGCTAGAAGGACGTCACGCCGCGCTACGCTATGGCATGCCATTATGGTGCCAAGGCCACTCGCGGGCATACATTTACATAGGAATAGGACGCTTTCGTAAAACATACGGGCTAAATCAATTATTTTTTAATATTTACAACGAATGTTACGTAGTTAAGACAGTAAAATGTAATAATAGTAGAAATAATAAACCTTGGATTAACGATAATATTAAGAATATGATACTCGAAAGGGATAGACTGTTTCAAATGTGGTGCAATGAACCTAAAAATATGATAAAGCGTCTTTCGTATACTAGATATAGAAATAAATGTACTAAAGCCATAAATAAAACTAAAAATGCTTACGATAAAAAGTCAATATTAGAATGTAATAATAACATCAAGAAATTATGGGAAAGGATACATATATTATTAGGCAAGGAAAGTAAAAATTTAGACGATATTATACATTCAAATATGCAAGGTATGGGCGATGATAAATATGTATGTAATAAGTTTGCCACGACATTTTCAGACGAAGTCAAAGAGATAAAACATGTGTGTAACGATACCTGGCTTGTCAGGGATAATTATGTAAAAAAATCAGACATGTGTATGAGATGGCAGCCCGTTAAGAGTTACCAAGTTGAAAAAATTATAAAAAATATGAATGCAAACAAATCTCCGGGCAGCGATCTGGTACGAATGTCTGACATAAAATTAGTTTCAGATAAAATAAGCCCAGTCATTGCTAATTTGATTAACTTATCCGTTAAACATCGTATATTCCCTAGTAAACTAAAAGAAGCTATTGTTCGTCCCATTTATAAGAAAGGAGACCGTAAATCATTTTCTAACTATAGACCTATTGCTATATTATCCAGTATAGACAAAATTATTGAAAAATGTATAATTAACCAGCTAAATGTCTACCTGAGTAAAAATAGTATTTTAGACCCTTGTCAACATGGTTTCCAAAAAGGGAAAAGTACCGCAACCTTAATATCTAAGTTCACGGACGAAATCAATACCTATCTCAATGACAAAAAAACTGTTGTGGCCGTATTTTTTGATTTCAAGAAGGCGTTCGATACTTTGGAATCGAACACCTTATTGAAAGCCATGAATGAGTGTGGAGTGGGCGAACCGTTGAACTCGTGGTTCCGCGACTATCTCACTTCACGCTCATTCAAGGTCAGGGTTGGGAACACCTATAGTTGTGAGTGTCCGGTGGAGTGCGGAGTGCCGCAGGGTTCGGGCTGTGGTCCGGTCTGCTACCTCATGCATGTTAACAGCTTGTGCAGTGTGCTGCAGCATTGCTCAGCGCACATGTTCGCCGACGACCTCTGCGCTCTGCGCGCTGGCACCGACCTTGAGGACACCTTCCGTCTTGTCCAAGATGACATTAACTCTGTAGTTAAGTGGTCTCATGACAATGGGATAGTTCTCAACACCAACAAGACTAAATTTCTAATAATTCAATCCCCATATTTACCATCAAAAAATATCCCTTCACAATTATATGCCCACACTTTCTCTTGCTTTCACCAAAATATGTCTTGCTGTCCATGTGAACCAATAGAACAAGTTAAATGCGTTACTTACCTTGGAATCAAAGTTGATGAACACTTGTCCTGGTCATATCATGTTAATTTTATTTATGAAAAATTAAGAGTTTTATTAGGTAAATTCTTTCACTTAAGATACCGAGTTCCTATCAGCACACTAAGATGTTTATATATGTCGCTAGTCGATTCCATACTGAGTTATGCTCTAGACAGCTATGGTCTCTCAACTAAATCCAATATCGACAAACTAGAAAATATGCAGATCAGATTTTTGAAATTATTGGTTGACAATAAAACCAAGCTCAAATGTAAAGGTAACTACAGACTTCTTTTTAATATTTGTAAAATCTTACCGGTTAGTTTAAAACATAAATATTTACTTGCAATAAATAACCATAGCCGTCCAGAGCTTAACTCAACAAATCCCTTGCTGGCACCTGTTAGCCACGCTTATAACACAAAGTCTGTGATACAAGGCAAACTATTCGTTCCTAGGATTAACAACTACTACGGTGATAGAACCCTAAAGAAACGCCTACCGTACCTATTGAATAGTTTGCCTGAAGATATCCGTTCAGAAAATAATCTAAACAAATACAAAAGACTTTTAAAAAAACACTACAATAATAAATAAATAAACAATTTATAACATAGAATATACATGTCGACGCGCGGGTGATTTTATAATTTTATAATAATAATAGCTACCTTCTTGCTAATATTTGCGAATCAATTTAAAAAGATATTAAAGACATTATTTATTACATTTTGAAGTGTTGCAATAAATTAGTTTAAGACGAAGATATGTAAAGTGGACACTTGAAACTAATGGCGCCAGGCAGTTTTTGTAACGCCTGAATGTGGGCTGTTGGGCTGTTTCGGGAATTGATTATGGCTTTATGTTTTTTTTGGAAAGATAGCAGTGGAGTTCAAGGGACACTCTGTTTTGAGAATTGGTCGGAAACAGTCGCAACCAACATACTACATTGCGCCTCGCGATATTAACCGTCTCGCGTTAATACCTATGCCTTTGGTACTATCTAGATTACCTAGTACATCCTGATCACCTAAACCTAACTGTTCGCCCCGACATCAGAAGTGGGATTCTAACGCGAGTGAAATAACGCGAGGTTGTGCGATGTGAAAATTCGATCAATTGTAAATACCGCGATAAAGTAGAATAATTAACTATAAGTACAGTGTAATAGTGAATTTGTGTATGGACTGGTCCTGGCAATGCTTAGCGAGTGATGATATTCGACGGAAGCGGAGGTTTGCTGTTAATCCTACTTGGACATCAAATCGGGTTCGTTCGTTCCATTTATTATTGAGTACCAGTAGATAATAGACGTTACTGTACTGTGCGTAATAGATGGTATCGTTCTCTATGAGCGATGTTTGTAATGGTAACATTATGTGGTTGGTTTTTGATAAACTCCGAGAGATTGGAGCTACCATTAATTTTTATAAGATTTTTTCTTGTGGGTGGTATGAATTTGAAACAAAACTTTTTAGTAGAAGAGTATGCTTACATTTGTTTTTATTTTGGTATCGTAACTAGATTATTTAGAGCGAGCTCCGAAGATAAGCGCTAGGTAACTTGTATGTTGATAATGAAGATTAAAAATGAATAAAAATAGAAATTAGCGATTGATTAGCCTGGGATTGATTTTAATATTTGCCGGGTTCGTCTAACGTGTGGCAGAGTAATTATCGAAGGATAAAGAAAATTACAAAACAATAGTTTTCATTTGCGCGAGAGTTAAGGATACCTTTTGGTGTTTGTTTGTTTGTTTTTAGTAGTCCATGCGTAAATATGCATCTAGATAATTACTTTAATCCGAGTTCAAATTAGCTGACTCATGAATGGTATGGTAATGGTACTTATTCAATGTTCCTATGCTTTTGATCGAATAAAGTTATTGAGGTATAAAATGGCAGTAAGCACGTTAAAAAAAGAGATTAAAAGACAGCGCAAAGTAGAGAGTTGTAAATGTTCTGTGGTGTTTAAATTAACGCATATTATTTTAATGATTTTTATTACATGTTCGTTGTTTTATGTTTCAATGAAAAACTTTAGCATTATCGACTGATTGTATATTTGGATACTGTCTTAAGTGTTTATGAATCATTGAAGTAACCTGTTTCAAAACTAGAGTCCATCTGGACAAAGTTTCCTGGATTCTATGGCACGAATTGTGTAAGTGTACGTGTTGAGTGAATATCATACTTTTGTGGAGGTTTGACGTTTGGAATGGCATTTTGGGGTTTGACGGTTTATTTGCTTGGAGGATATGTAGTGGTTTGAGTCTATCGATAGGTACTAGATCACTGACAACGTGGTTAATTTATCTGTATGAGGACTATTTAAGTGATTCACGAATTATCTTTATGCTGTGAGACTTATAGTGACGGTGTTTAGTACATGCAAGAAAATTCTTTAGTCAGTGTAGGTAATTTCCGTAAAGTATGTCAAAACGGATTTGTAGTGCATAAAGACCTTATTTTCGGAACAAAGTTAAATACCACAACGTCCACAACCTCTTTGCTTGCTTTATCTTTTCGACTTCTTTCTCTTTCGTTCTCAACGTTTGACTTTATCAAGATCTTTAAAGAAATTGTAACATTTATTATCGGTTTCTAGAAAACTTTTATTGGTAGTGATGTTTCTCATTATTAATAAAGATTGAGGAATAATACAGAAAAAGCAATGGTAATTCAGTTACTTAAAACTAGTATGCAACATGCATTGTGCCTTATTGTAAAGGAAATAAAATCTAAAATATTATGGTTGTAGATTTGTCAGCGAGTTTGACTCCGCAGTATATTTTTTTCCCCATAGCCACGCCAGTCGGGCTCTCAGGGGCTCGGGGACTTCAAGTGTTTTTTTTTGTGATTTGAGGTTTCCCACATTTCTTTATGAGTACCTAGTTTTTGTTAATAACGTTGTTAGTGAAATTTATTGGGCAGTCAAATATTACGATTTGTTTGAGTACCTGCAAATGATATTACATTCTTTCGAAATCGTGAAAAGAAAGCTTAAAATGAAAACGAAGTCTGTATTTCAAATCTGGATTATGTTATGACCTAAAAACTAAATTCAGGTAGGAAAGTACAACACAAAATGTGTCGTTCTTGTTGGTACTATAATAATTACCGTGTCAGAGAATTTTGTTTCGTTCACGTACCTGTTATGTGTTACATTGATCTGGTAGAGTTCGGAGGTGAATTGTCACGCAAAATTTGAATTATTTAGCTATTCATTCATCACTGAAAAAGGCTTAAATTAGCTAACCTGCTTGTAAGTTAAGAAAGTAGGTACGTACGTAGTAGTACGTAACTATTTACTATAGTTCTAATACTAAGTATATTGTCAAGATGCGACTAGATGTAAGATGGATAGTACCTGGCATCGTAAATGTGTGTTTATACAATTTTTATAATTGGGTAAACTATGTCTGTGTCTTGGAGACTGTGTGTTTGAGAGGTAGCACTCATGTTTAAAAACGTAAATACCTTGAGATATTTTTGGTATTGGAGTCGTGTAAAAATAATTAGTCAATCAAAACCGGTTTCTAAGAGATATTTCAATTGTTACACTCAACGGAATATCGAGTACCTCGTAATGTCTAGTGGTGCTAAAAAATTACATGCAGCTGTTATGGAACCAAACAAAGTACTTAATAAAATATTTATCCTAATCATTTGCAATAAGAGTAGTACCACCTGTACTACCGCAAAATCCGCAAATTACAAATAAATACAAATTATGATACCTATGTATGTACCTACACATTTTTTGGCATACATTTTTTGGCTTAAATTTTAGTAGGTTTACCGATACCTAATCATTATAGCACGTACTTCAATGACAGATTTCACTTCTTGGTAGGTACTAGTAATTGATTTTATTTGGTTTCATGTGGTATTAAAACAATAAAAGGTTAAAATAACAATCTGAAGGTCTCAGATTCGGTTCCTGGTATGCTTTGGTAGTAAATTTACACCTTTAAGTATTTACTTACGATCCAATAAAACAAAAAAAAGGTTCCAGGTTCGACTCTTGATCCGGTAGTAATGCTTTAGGTAATAATAATTTTTTGCTCTGGTTTAAAATGTGTGTGCAAGTAACAACAAAGAACAGTCAGGTCAAGCCGTTGTCGACGCAATTGAGAGATAATTGTTTGTATATGTTGGGCTCATGTCGATTATTGCAAAAAAAAAATTGTTTTTCCGGTTTATTTTAAAATTTGACTTGTTATTGGAGTGTCAAAATAAAGCTTGGTGAGAAAATGCATCACTGTGTTTCTAGCTTGTTCGTCGATCGTAGGCCACATACCCGAGTCTGGTTTTAATTGGACAAAGGAGGCTGTGCGGCGGCGGCAGGCGATGGTTCATGGTGTCAGGAATGCTGTTGATGTTTACTGTGGCGTGGTTCTGCGGGACCGTTGTTGGTGTGATCAGTGTATCACGTTGATAGTGGCCAGAGTGCTGCTGGATGTTGTGGTGGTCGTTGGACCACATGTATTGTGATATTTGTGATGTGACAATGTATGTCACGTGTGTGGCCGATGCGCCACAGGTGTTGAAGTGTGACAACTGTGTCACGGATGTGGTCGGTGAACCACATGTGTTGTCATGTGACAATGTGTGTCATGTACGTGGTCTAGGTGCCACAGGTGTTGAGATGTGACAAGTGTGTCACGGATGTGGTCTGTGGACCATGGTGTTACGGCAGGAGTGCCGTTGGAGATAGATTATGAGAGATGTGTAGTGGCAGTTAGTGCAGGCTGTAGTGCCTGCATGTAGTTGAAGTAAATATGGCAAATATGTGTGTGAACACGATGGTGTTTATAAACAATTCAAGGGACGTATTAACGTTGCGTTAAAGCTTCATCCAGTTATACGAATAAATAAAATAAATAAATAAATAAAATAAAAAAAAACAGTGTGGGTAAGAGTGACATGTTCTGTGTTATAAAAAAATTGCTAAGTAAAAAAAATAAAAAATAAATAAATAAATAAGTACGCATTCATGCGACGTGTTGTTCGTACAAACGTCTTTTATTCTAAACAGACGCAGATGATTTGTTAAAGATGATCTGATGATGATGTTCTTATTTAAAACAAATGAAACTGTTCTTTGTTGCGTGTACTTGCTACGTGCGTTATTATGCTTATCAATTGAATTAATCGATTAAATTAATCTAACTTTTAAATTAAGCTAATTTTAATGGCAGGATAGCCGAACGGTAAACTTACCTACATCAAATAATGATTGTCTATCATTGGTTGCACACGAGGACGTGTGACAGTCAGGATCGCCGTGTCGACGCGCGGGTGATTTTATAATTTTATAATAATAATAGCTACCTTCTTGCTAATATTTGCGAATCAATTTAAAAAGATATTAAAGACATTATTTATTACATTTTGAAGTGTTGCAATAAATTAGTTTAAGACGAAGATATGTAAAGTGGACACTTGAAACTAATGGCGCCAGGCAGTTTTTGTAACGCCTGAATGTGGGCTGTTGGGCTGTTTCGGGAATTGATTATGGCTTTATGTTTTTTTTGGAAAGATAGCAGTGGAGTTCAAGGGACACTCTGTTTTGAGAATTGGTCGGAAACAGTCGCAACCAACATACTACATTGCGCCTCGCGATATTAACCGTCTCGCGTTAATACCTATGCCTTTGGTACTATCTAGATTACCTAGTACATCCTGATCACCTAAACCTAACTGTTCGCCCCGACATACATATATTTAAATATGTAATGTAAACTCCTGATTCCACAGACAAACTCAGTTTTCTTGAGTTTTGTGGGACTATGTTTAGTTTTAAGATGTATCCCTGTACTTAATAATTAAATAAATAAATAAGTAGTACTAGCCGCGCCATAACACAGATTACACAATAACAAACCCAACATACACGGAAATCTTTACGTTTATATATACTTAGGTCTCTCATTTTTCAACCGACGAAAAAAACGGAGGAGGTTCTCAAGTCGGCGCGTATATTTTTTTTATTTGTTTTGTATGTATGACCACGCATAACGTTTTACAGAGTAGTTCGATTTTAATAATTATTTTATTAATGGAAAGGGTATACCCCGAAGTTGATCCCATATAAATTTGGATGAAAAATCTCTCGTTCAACTCTTCACTTCAAACTTGAGCACCTTGCTCAAGTTTGTAAGAGGCTGGCAACGACTCCAAAAATAACAGATTTGTGTGATTGATTTCAGAAGTACCTATGTATATAGTTCATACTTTCTAGATGTACTTAATTAAATTGATATAAGCCTATAGGGATTGTATTAGGTATATAGAAAGTGTATATAAATAGATAATAATTGTAATTGTAGGGTAGGTATAGACTTGCGTTCTTGAAGAAAAAAATATTATATTTTTCTTTTCAGTGCGCTATTGTTTTTGGTTGATTCGTTTTCTGTTAGTGCCGTTTTTTTACTAGTTAATCTGAACCAAAACAATCTTGATATTCGCGATGTGTAAAGGTCCGATGAACGTAAATAAACCCGAGGCAAATAAAGTGCTTTCAACTCTACACGAGCCGAGAGTTGAAAGCCCTCGCTCGCCGCTCAGTGAAAACAATAGCATTTGGTTGTAAACTACTGCGCCAGTATGTTTCGTTTCGCTATTGTTTATTCTCTAGAGAGGCATATCTTCTATAGTAATATTTAATCTGTGACCGTAATAAGGATATGCTCTCAGATCTTTGCACGAACCTAATCAGTAATCAAACCTTGAGAAAGGACGCTCTGAGCCGTAACTTCAATACAAACGAGAGCGCCAAACAAAGGCGCTCCTTCAAAATGAATATATCATCACATTTAACCGTATAGCCTTCCGTTTGACCCTCGTAATAATACCGAACCGTAACCGCAATCACAAACATACACCTTAATAGATAACGCAAATACACATGATACGCTTCTGAAGCTATGGAAAAAGACTAAAACTTGTATCATCTGATTTTAAGCCGTTTTAATAAGTAATTTATAAGGTAGCTAAGAACAATTATACGTTTAATCCATAAATTCTCATCCTGCCTCTGTGATCTTAATAATAGATAAATATCAAAACAATATTATGTTTATCGAAAATAGACTTGTCAATAAGTAGCCTGCTTGATTTAAAAAAAAATCGCGGAATATGCGAATCTCATTTAGATATCATGTCTGTGCTGCATTCCCTATTTATTGGCGAATTTCCCTAAAAGCTTTACATTGAATCGATAAACGTGGCGGAAAATTTCTGGTTGTTTACGAAATCCAAGCGGTTAACCGGCTAAGTCGAGTTGGCAGCCCGTTTGTATACAATCTGTTGTGAAGGACGACATGTAAAATTAGTCAGATGACTACTAGCCATTATTAGCTAGCGCTAGCTACTCAAACAATCGAAGAACCGCTGTAATCAGACATTTGACCATCGGTAGTCCTTAATTCCTTGCAATAAGGTTAATTAACAGTCAATCGTCCTGACGGTATTTTACCGGAGAGTGCTCACAGGTTTGTCTCAGCGTTCGACTTTCTTGCACGTGGTTGATTGGAATATGATTTCTACTGGATGACGGCCAGTTGTTCTCCGAATTGCTAATGAATGTTTAGGAATAAGAGCTCTGCGAGTCAGAATGACACGTACATTCACAATATTTTTATAACGATCTTACATATCCATTGACTAAACCTGGAACTAGCTGAATGAAAACAAAACCGTGGTTTTTACCTCCAAAAACAAAAAATATAAAACATGATGTATGACAAATGCTAATGAAAACTGAAAATGTCCATTAACTTTTGAGCTACGTTATCGATAAACTTGGTTAGTCAAGTTGTGCTTCACTCTAATTCAATCTACCATAATTTTAATGGGTAGGTACTGTCATATCAGCCTCTCCCGAACTGCCCGAACTTCGACGTCTACCCGACTATAAGGACTGGTCTCACTAGGCGCAAGTAGGTAAGCGATGAGCTATCGACAGCTATCTTTTCTCGCCCAAGAGACAAACAAAAGATTATCGCTCCCGTGTAAATAAAAGAGAGAGTTATATATATATTTATACTTCATCGCTTGCTGTTCACACTGCCGGCGAGTACTTTTTCTTAGAGAATCTCTCGCCTGCATACAAAAATCGCTATACGCTGATCGCCACTGGTGGGACAAGTGCCATAGGAGACATTATTATAGGTGTGACATCGATCGATGCTACGTTTTTGTTCACTGAGGTAGTTGAATAGACGCTTCACGATATCGGGAGACACTAAATGTGAATCGACTACTTATATAAGAAAAGTAGTCGTAAAAGTAACGCGAGTCACGACATCATTGCGTGTTTAATTAAATTACAGATGCAAATGTATGATTCAATACATATCTAGGGAAAGTAACACTTACTAGAGATGAATTATCGCTGGAATTTGCATCATGAACAAAAGGAACATGCAATAAAATGGTAACTCACGTTACTCTTGCCGTGGATTGACCCTAGTAAGAAAAGCTCACCTCCAAGCAGGCCGTAGGTGATCATCATGACGGTGACGCTTTTGCTGAAGGTGGATAGCACGAACGCCGAGGCCGCCACGAGCGAGCCCGCCACGCACACCGCGCGGCACCCGTACTTGTTGCATAGTGCTGATACTATGGGACCTGGATCCAAAGTAACACTGTTAAGGTATAATTTCGCACTGTTTTACGTAGGGTGACAGCTACCTGGAGGGCCAGCATGGTTGCCATCTTATTGACTATCACACCATGCGTCACTTTCGCACCCATATAGGTACATACTTGTTAGAACGTGACAGCCACGGTGATAGTCGATAAATACCCGAGCATAATAGACTAGCTCCATGTTCTATGTTGAGTTTAACTATAGGCTTTATTAAGTAATTAAAGTTCAAAGCTGGAAGATGGAAAATTAGTACCACTTCAATAAGATATTGGACAAACTGAACAAAGCGAGCTTAAGTGACGTAGATAAGTTACTTGAAATTACGAATAAGTAATTATTATGATTTTTCTCTATTTATCATCCGATTAGGATTTCAATATTTATTATTAAAACTATACGTCATATTCATCTGGTTGTTAACCATATTCACAACAATATTTTTTAGATAAAGAATGAGTCAACCAGGCCAGGGTGCGTAGCCAAGATGCCAATCGCTCACGCTCAGTCGCTAACGAATCGCAACTGTCATTGTCACACTAATAAAGAAGAGCGATAGAGAGAGGTGGCTACGATTCGTTATTAAGCGTGAGCGATTGGCATCTTGGCTACGCACGCAGGTGCTTTTTTTTGTCAGATTTTTCGTTATTCGATATAACCGGCAGTAGTAGCATACCTAAACCTTTGTGTGTACCATGAGTTGTTTTCGATTGCGACTGCGGCATTCGAAAGTATGTCCGTCTCGCTCCTACCACTACTCTGGCACGAGCGAGACGGACATATTGTCGAATGCCGCAGTTGCAATCGAGTGCAACTCATGAGTTGCACTCTAATCTATGGTACATTATGACTGCCATGACCGTGAAACGACAAGTTTGTTATTCAATCAACACAACTTGACTGAGTATGCCGACATCATGTAATAAGCAATAAAATCTAGACTTTATCAGCTTGTAAATATATAGGATAGGTGTATATGTATATAGGATAGAAAATTAATATACGAAGCACAAGAGACTTAAGTCAGCAGATTTACCTTGTTCTCATTCAATGTAAATGCTAATTTCTAGGGCAAAGCGCTAGAGTACATTAGAATATTCCCTTACTTTACATATTTAATGACCAACATTGGTTTAGTGATCAAACATTGTGGTAAAGTTTTTAAATATTTGTAGTTTGCAGCTTTCGCAGTAGCATGCCACTGCCATAGTATAGTAAGACTGGTAAGTGAGTGGTTGAGTTAAAACGTTGGAAATCTGAGGTCGGCTTCTGGGCTTTTCTGCTAGTAAAAGTACTTACATTTTTCTTTGTAGTTTGACCTTCATGTTATTTGTTCAAAAACTTAAAATCAATTCAATGAGCGGAAACCATATCGAAAGGAATGTGACGCAGTTTTATTGCTTCATTCGTTTTGTAATAAATAAAACGCTATTGTCTTTACATTTCATTGTACTAGGAAATTGTGTTTCCAACTATACCATAAACATGTACCGAGTAGTCGTCAAGTATACTAAGCTATATTTTTAAATGATTTATTTACAATATTATTAATATTAAATGCCAAGTTTGTTAAAACGTACTTCTGTATGAATAGTATAGCTAAAATTCTACTTATAAATGCGATATAGTTTAAACATTTTAAAATAAAAACTACTAGCTAGCTAAATTTGAAGAATGTATTTCCAGGACAGGTCAACAATGATGGACGAATAAATAAAACCGACACAATTGTCGATTGCCCTAATTACCACACGTCATCGAAATGCGAAACGGGTCAATTTTACCGTTTATATACGCGCGTAATATAGGCCGGTATCAACTGTAATGGTAGGTAATAAAATGCTATTATGCAATATTCCGCAATGCCAAGGCGAACCGTAACCAATCCTTATAAGAATCAATCTTATAAGGATTGGTTATATGAATCTTCTAAATATATAAAAAGGCACCTTCCTTATTTTATTGCTTTAAAAACGTTCACGAATTCAGTATCTTTCCGGTGTGATTTCACATTTAATTTACTTTAATATATTAAACATCGCTTTTGTAGCATAAAATTTGTATGTATTTTAGTGAATTTTAATTGATAAAAATCTCGATTCAAAAATCATTCGAAATCAACAAATTTTTTGCAAAAGCTTTGCCATGTATTATCACACCAAATTAATTCAAGGTTTAACCAGAATATATTAAACAGTTAAAATTACCTATAGCTCTGTCATCTGTCTTAAAAAAAACAAGAAAAAATCATCAAATGAAGGAGATGGAGGAGGAAGGCCTTTTTACAATTTTTTGCGGACGCAAACACGAGCGAGCGTGAGCAAGATATATTTGCCTGTATTTGATAGTTTAGCAAATTTGTCCTTAGTGCAATGTCAGGTTGATCCTTCTAAGAATACTTTATTAGGCGGATCATGATGCTTTATTTACTGTTCATTGTCTCATAAGGAGGATTATAATTGTATAAATATGCCTCTGTTGCGAAGTAGGTATATAACATTTCCAAGTACTATATAATAATGCTAAGTGTGTATTTACATATTAATCGATTTGTGTAAGTAATAATGGCATTTGTGGTGTATAGAACTTTATTTGCTATTAGGCGCTGAATCGTATATAAATTAGAAGAGGCTTTGATTGGGCTACATACCTTAACCGTACCCAGATATACGTTAGAAACACTCAATCAACGCAGATACTTGCCAATAAACAGAAACTTAGTTGAAGCGAACAATATTTGAAATGCAAATTGCAATTCGTAGTTCGAAACAACTGCTATCTCTTAGAACTCAATATACACAGTTCTGACTGATATTCTCATAGCGAGAAAAAGCAGGAATCTTGAAGGCAACTATGTATTGTGATCCCAAGGAGTAAAACAGTTGTAGGCACTCGGAGAAGACTCTTAAACTGGGTCATACGAGATATCAAACCCGCGCTCGGTAAGCATCGTGAACGAGAACTCTGGTGTTTTATCGAAGAGAAACTAGGAAAGCAAAATTGCCTAAATATAGTCGTAGATAGTCACTTGAAGATAAACGCTGACATATGCATGCCCAGGTTACTATGTCAGACTACAATCTGATAACGATATTGTTGCTATATTAAACACTTCATCGTTTAATAGATAACTCAGCTTATTCCAATTCTGACGGAAACGCCTATTTTTGCCAATTATTAAAAACATTTATCACAACTGGTATTTTTATCATGTAATTATATAGCGGAACGACGTACATAATGATAATAGTTGCTAAGCAGGTAATTATGTAGGTACTTAACGAGATAGTATATTTATCTAAGACGATTAGATTAAGATTACGAGTAGAACACTAGCTTTGAGGTAATAATTTCGGTAGTAATAATAAGATACAGATCTTTCAGCATTCATAATCGCTTCAGCAATTTTGCCAAAATTGATAAATGCAATGCATTATCTAGACCACGTTTTTAGATAACACATGAAACACGTCCACTTCTGTTTCAGATTGAGGGTTCTCCTTTCATCGTGCAGAGATAATGGAGCTATAAATGTGTTAATTGTGATATATTTACACCGTTCTTCACTTCTAGACAAAGATCACTTGACACTCGTGTGGATTTTGATGTCTTATTCAGTTTTAATGAAGAATCAGCTCTATGAGTAAGAGTTTAAATATTTTTAATCCTAAGTAGCAAAGAGTATTCGAAACCCAATGGACTTACGTTTAACCTAAAACCCATTACACATAGGTACCTGTGTAATTCAGTGGACCTGCGGATATTGCTTCGGACGTGACCCAATTGATGGGAAATAAGCCTTCCATGTTGGGTTTAAAATTCGAAGCGGCGAAAGGGAAAGCGAAAACTGGACGTTCGCAAACGGCTCCATTAAAAGCAGCTAGCTAAAGTTCGAGGTAAATAGGTATACTTATGAACTGAGTCCTTACACCTTTCATAGTAAGATGCTGAGAAGATGAAGAAGAACTTAAGAAGTTTCAAATATATTACTGCTAAGACATAGTTATGCGGATAAAGAGATGAGTAATGAGTGGTCTTAGTCAAAAAGTAGAACGCAGTACAAATTTCGAGTCTTGTTGAAGCACTTACTGCGTCTTTGAAATTCAATCTCAGATTCAAACCAATTCAGTTTTGAAATAAAAAACGTAATATTGAAGTTTGAGGCGGAGGCTACTAGTTAATTATTCAAATTTGTACAAGGATTTTACTTGAAAATGATAAAATGAATAAAGCTATAGAAAACAGTATGTTATTGTAAATAAATAGTTATAGTTGACGTCTTTGACGTCGTGTTTATACCTTACAATTATGATTATTATCAACACATGGTTGCTAACACAAAGATACATTCAAGTCAGTATTTTATGATATTTACTTGAAATTATCTGCCATAAGAATTATGAAATACTATTCTTAATGCATAAGTATACAGCTTCAGTTAAACAATCAAATAAAAAGAAGTACCGGCAATAAAAAAGAAGTCATTATGATGTTCCATAAATTTTAAGTTAGAAGACAAAGTCTGTTTGTCATGTATTAATAAGGTAACGAAAAACGCAATGATGTCAAAAGTAATTGGGCCTATTGAAATCGATATGAATATGAGATTGCGTGAATAATTTCCTTTTGTAACATTAAATTCAAAGTCGTATTCATACATACCTATAGGTTTTCGTGTTTCCCAGTTTGATAATCTTACAATATGGAACATAATCGGATTGAGATTTATATTAAAGTTCTAAAGTGGTCAAGGTTTTGGATTTGTTGTGTGAGACACACTTTGTGAGATATTCATACATGGAAGTGATAGCTTTTCCTTTGCACATTTCATATTCATTAATTAGACTTTTATTTTTATTTTATTTCAATAGTTAGCTACAAAGCAAATAGTTATTTGCATTGTTCCGTTATGTCTATACAGATTTGTTGTAAATCGTACTTAGTAAGTCCCAAACATCTCATTAGACAAAAATAAACCACTACCTATTACGAGGGTGTTAACAGAAACGAAGCGTAAACAATCACAAATGCCAAATTATTTATCTGGCGGTGTTCCGAAGATACGGGATTACGGGATAAAGAGAAAATTGATACTTCAGGGAAAAACCTCATTTTTTAATTGCTGAAATCCGAATAGGCCAAGAAAATTAGATCAAAGTTTTTTGCGTCTAGCGAAAATGGTACGTGGGACGGCAAAATCATTTAAATTATACGTCGAATGAGTATCTTAAGCTTTCAATTTGGTTAAGGTATACCGAAAATAAAATAAAACCGCATCACACTTTTTTAGTCTTTCAGACCGATTTTTTTTTATATTCGACTAATCAAATTCTTGTACAATAAACCTATAAGATGATGTGCCACAAGTTTATTATATATGATAAATTTTTAATGACTTTTAGTTACATTTATGAGGTGGGATACCCCTCTAAAAATATTACCGAAATTTGGCAGTTACTGGCTCTCAAAAGTCACGCTCAACTCCTGGGATTGTGCAAACCCGGTTGAAATGTCTTTAGGACGACCTAATGAAAGTATTACCGAAAATTACCGAAATTTGGCAGTTACTGGCTCTCAAAAGTCACGCTCAACTCCTGGGATTGTGCAAACCCGGTTGAAATGTCTTTAGGACCTAATGAAAGTATTACCGAAAATTACCGAAATTTGGCAGTTACTGGCTCTTAAAAGTCACGCTCAACTCCTGGGATTGTGCAAACCCGGTTGAAATGTCTTTAGGACCTTTAGAAAGTATTAAAACGATATCCATCTTGCTGGGAATTAATTAGTTCCTGGAACTTATCTGATTTCCTTGGCCACAAGGTGGAAGACCTTGTGGCCCAAATCGAGAACTTGAATATGATATTTACACTTCACGCCAGTAGCAGATGTTGCTCCCTACAATCACGCATATACTAAGAGCTGGCTACGGAAATAGGTTTGCAATTAGTAGAGCGACAACATTCCTCTAGTTACTCGTAGTGTGCCATGCCGTCATTACTAATAATCCGGACGCATGGCAGCTGTTCAGCGCTGGCGGGGTGATTTGTGCCAGTATTTTTGCACACAAGATTTTTAAAGGACCACTCTAAGGAACTAGTATAGGCCCAGCCAGGTATAGGTATAGGCCATAAATAAGACACTTTTTACCGCACTTTAGACGTCACATGGCACTACTTTTTTCCCAATTAAAAGGCCTGGCAATGCTATATTCGATAGCAAGATGAAATAAGTACATAATTAGCTATTGTAACTAAACTATCAAGAACATCATTAGCTATTATATCACGCCAAATTCAGAGCTCCACAAGTTGCACTCCTTAAATTGATTTTATAACCCCCTCCTTGCCCATCCACAGTCACACCCACCGCTGTTATAGTATGGCACGGTAACTAGAGGGGTTTCGTGGATCTACAAATTGCTCTCCGTTTATCAGGCTTCGTTGCACGTTAGGAGGACTGCCATATTATTATTTTAGACTAATTTAAAAACCCAAACCTGACATTTGTACCGAATTCACGCTAATAAACAGGGTTCTCCTGGTATAGCCAGGATACGTACATATATCTCATCAGAGGTGAATAAAAGACGATGAAAACTCACTTACCGGCAGCCAAGTAAACGCCGGAGAGTAAACTTCCAACCCACGCCACCGTTCCTTTACCCTCCCCAAAGTACGTGACCAGCTCAGGTAGGAATATGCCGAAGGTGTAGGCGATGCCGTCCACTATAAGGTTGCACATGAAGGAGGCGAAGACCACGACCCAGCCGTAGCCCCCGTCGGGAGGCGGGGGCAGGGCTCCGTAATCGTAGGCTTCGTCATCGTCTTCGGCCCCCTCTGCCGTCAGTCGCGCTGCCTCCTCGCATGATGTTTCGCTTTCGGTCTGAAACAAATGAAAATAACAAATAAATTAAAGGTGCTTCATATGGTAATTTTCTGCGCTACCCAAAGTCTGCGAAAACTATTGTCTTACGGAACCACCAAGATTTTCCTATAAGTTTTAGGTATTACTGAAAAGAGGCATATATTGTATTAAATCATCTCATTTATATTTGACTTGTATTGATAATTTGTTTTATATACCCACATATCATTAGCCCTCTACAATGCGATAAAAACCGAATATAAAGACCCTCATCATAATAAACTTTTTTGTAACAACAAATTTCTTATCCTTGAAAGTGTTATTATAGCTATATAATGAAATACTTCGATAATACTTCGGTTCTACATTTAAATTTCGAACATCTCTGTACTTATATCAAGGAAATTGGACTGGGCCTCTATCTAGCTCTGAATTAAACAAAATAAAAGCTTTCATTAGTGAAAGCCGTAATGGCGGTAGAAATATGCGGTTTGAACGCATCACGGAGACCCTCAACAAATTTCTTCAAATATTGAATTTGAATTCAAATCATTTATTTGTTCAACATAGGTGTGCATTACAAGATGTTAAAAATGTTTTTGTATCACTATGTCGTGCCTATTTGGCATACAAAATCAATTCAATCAATCAATCAATCAATTCTTATCTGTGAAAATTATATTATCGACTTCGATAATTATTTTTTCCAATTTCGAACATATCTGACGAACAAGGAAATTTGATTTGACCGCTATTTTAATATCAGTCGAGATGACGCTTAGTTCAATACGAAGTGTCAATTGCAAACAATGTCGATATAAAAATTGGGGCCAACTCTAATTTGTCTCGGAATTTAAAACATTTAATGTTACTAAAGTTTTCATTCATAAAAGTCGTAATGGCGATCATAATATATGCGGTTTGAACGCATCATGGAGAGCTTTGTATTTGTAAATTATAGATAATTAGGCATTATATACAATCACATAAACTACTAGTATGTGATTGTTAATAATTAGGGATTAGGTCGACTTGTGTAAGATTGTCCCATAATATTTATTTATTTATTTTATTAAAACAAAACACTCGTGTGATGGTATTACTTATGAAATTCGGCTAACGCTTTGTTTCATGAACACACACTCCAGTTTTAATGCCTTACATTATATACAGTATAGTCACATAAACGATTTACGTCCTATTTGTGATTATATTACCAAAAAAGATTACTCAGCGAAATGAGATACACGTGATCTTATTTTAGAACCCACGTCTGCTATATGTTTGCGAACGGCGATTAGCAATGAATCAAGGTAACCAAACAGTGATATATCATTACGTAGTTCCGTCACATGGTAAACAAGAGATTTACATAATGTAGGCATATGGCAAAATCCCATACAAAAATAATATCAGTAAATTTCCCTTTCGATAAAACGACCTACGAAAACATACAAATGATCTCATCGAGTCAATAACAATGGACTGGGCTTGATTTTAATAACACCCATCAAAATCAACGAATCATAAATTTTAGAGCATTGCGTCACGGAAATCGTAATTACATATACATATTCGAGTCGTTTTTATTGTTCCATCGTTAAGTTTGCTGAATGTTTGCCGTAAAATGTTAATTTGGAACGATAGGCCGTATTTGGACCGGCAGTCGTTTATCAGTCCTGCAAACTTCGACTCTAGATCCAAATCTAGTAGGATGCAGCTATCAAACAAAATGAGCGCTCTGTTTCGATTTTTTAAGGGCTAGGCCATTTTACATTAAAAAATACTTAGTTGCCTAACTATGAGTAAGTACTTTAGTCTAAACAAGGTTAGTCTCTACTATAATTATACGAGTATAATATAATATTTTTCTTGATCTTGATGTAGGTAATTCCAATCGTGTTCTAAACTACCTACCGTTTTTCAAATCAACAGTTCGATTGTAAAATCTAATTTACATAAGTACAAATAAGTTAATTTACATAAGTACATTCTTCAAAATATATTTCATGAATCGGTAGGTAGATGTAAAGCAGTAACTTCTTCTATCAAAGTACCTACCCGTATACATTTCATTATTTCCTCTTGCCAGCCTCTTTTTAATTCCTCTCGATTGGTTTCACGACCCACATGGGCTGACCTATTTTTTGTACGAAACCTGTGATTACCCAATTTTTTATGGCATTCGTTTTCTATGAACTGCGTATTGACGAGGTCGCCAATCCCGCAGAGTTGTTTATGTTTACGGAAAACAACACTTGCCACGAGCGAGGCTCATATATACAGTATGTTGTAGGTACGAAACTAATTTACATAATAATTTAATTTCATGCAAATAAACTACGCGTATAAAATGGGTGGCACAGATAATAAAACAACTGTGTCAGAAAGTAATCATCCAACGGAATTTGTCTGTTTTTAGAGGAAGCAGCAATAATTAAATTAAGTATAGGTACCTACTTAATAATTAATACCTCTTTTGGGTCATTACGGAAGGCCGTCGAATACAGTTCAAATGTCGATATAACGATAAGACTAAGTATAGTGTAGGTATGTATTCTGTTTTGTTTTATAATTATAAGGTGCAAATAAGACTTAAGGTTATTGCATGATATACCTATAAGCCTTCACAGCAGAATTCGGACCCGGGACCTCCAGATTTATAAACAGGCAGAAACCTCTTCTCTCCTCTTCGTGTCCGGCAGCCAAGCAAAAAACTCAATAGCCTTCAAAGTAGCATGTTTAGTTATGTATCATTAGAAAATTGACGTTAACTAATAATGTACGCTACGCACATTGTGGGGGTATTAAAGAGATCATGTTTATTATTAATTTTATTATTATTATTCCCGTGTGTGGTAGGGATAGATACCGAGCATGCGCTACAAAGGAATTTAAAGTCACGTGATGTATTAGATGGAGCATAACAGTCTCCTGACTAGAAATATTTATTCCATACTATTTTTGACCGCGACTTCGTCTGCGTAGAATTAGAACAAAAACTATCTAACATATGTCCCTTCCCCGCCCAGGAGCCAAAATATCCCATACCAAATTTCATCTAGATGCGTAGTAGATTCTGCGTAAAGATGTTTCGTATGTTACAGACAACGGAGTTACTCTCGCATTTATAATATTTGCTGGCCTTATATTACGGTCGGGCAATTCGATGTCCATAGTGGGTACATCCGCCGGACATTCGTCAGACAAATTTCCCATACATTTGCATTGGCAGATCTGGTGGATTTGCCCGGACGTATATGGCCAGCAATTAGTAGGTATGTAGTAGTATGCAGGTAATTAGTATGGAGTCTCCAACGTTCTGAATTAGTTAGCTAAATATACACTTTGTCGCATATCTACAAAATAAACGTGCTGTGATTGCAGCTGGTTCTAATTTCTTTATCCCTTCTTTATGTGCTATAGCAACGATCTAAAGTCTGAAAGTGAGACAAGCCGGCAGGAGTAGGGATCTCATTGTATGAATATCCCCCGTTATTGGTGTGTTCGTTTTTTTAAGGCAATGTTATGATAAGTGTCTGAATTGCAATTTACATGATATCCTGCTGTTACCATGTTACCAATTTAACACGATACCTTCATTTCATAGTTCAGTTTATTTATAGATTAAATTACATATGTCACGGCTAAACCAAGCCATTGTTATTAGACACCTACTACAAAAAGTTAATACGTGAAGGCTGCGACATTGACAATGACCGTGACTAGGTAAGGTACATGTACCTACGACGGAAAGCCGCTGTACACTTTAGCATTTTGCCGCAGTTACGCGTAATATGCCGCAGTACGTTGGATATGCCAATAGTTAATAAACAAATCGTAAAGTATGTATTTAAAGCAGTTTAAAAAATGTTTTGTTTTAAAAATAACAAATCAATTTATCTACCCTTCCACGGTGGATGAAAACGTGACTAAAAAAGTTTTCCAAACCACTTTGGATTTTGTCATTCGTCTCTCACAGGGCAGCTGGATTTCTTTAGTAGGCTTCTTTTACAAAAAATGGTGATTCAGAAAGCATCAAGGGCTCTTTCACGAGTAATTAAACATTCGCAGTGCGACATTCCTGGATACAATACGTAGGTAAACTAATGTTAAAACTAAATATACTAACTCTCATAAAATAACTTACTCAAGAATAATTCTCACTCCTCACATTAAATTTGGAGATCAAAAGAGTTGCCAATGTCAGACAAAAACACCAAAACAATCTATCCATTTCCGTACAAACTTTCAGTTGCAACTTCATCTCTGCCAGGCCCATGTATCGACGGATTAGATCACTCGTTTTTACGGCATAGAGTTAAAATGCGAGTTTATTTTTACTTTATATTTTTTATCACGTAAAGCGATTTATTTGATCTTTATTTAAAAAACTCTACTTACACCATGATATCGTATAAACTTAAAAAAAAACATTATAAGGCGATTAAATTTCAAATTTGGACCAGAAAAGATTATTTTTTATAATAAAAATAATAATGAAGATAGGGTCATTATTATATTTTTCCTGTAATATTATTTTTTGTTGTGTAAAAATTACATATTTTTGCTCTCGTAAACTTCGGAAGCTTTCGTAGTTCTCGAGATATTTAACGACGTGACAGACCAACAGACAGACTGAGTCACACCATAAGGGTTCCTTTATTACCATTTTGGTACGGCACCGTAAAAATACTCTCAATCTGAAAACAAAAAAGCTTCAAAAAAATCGTTCCAAACTGCAATAAAAGTTTTCAATTATGCACGAATCCTATAGAACTACGGATGTATAAGATGTAGCCAGGCCAGTGTTATCGTTTTAATCGATAACCTATATGTTCCCGTTCCAGAAGTTTTCAGCTGTTCGTTGTCGGGAACAACGCACACTAGTTAGTACAATAGAGATATTTTCAACAATTTATCGATTGGTCAATTTACTTTGTACATCGAACGTTCGTGCACGCTTCCTGTTTGATAGCTTGTAATAATTGCTATAATTATCTTCCTTAGATGCACTAGATGTATTTGTATGGTAATACTTTTAATTTAAAAGACTTAATGTGCTATCAGGTTCAAAATTGCACGGACAAATGATGAATACAATGGACATGTTATCAATGAGTTTATAAATTAATTCGAACTGTCCAAACGATTTTGAACCTGATAATATCTTCCTCAAAATATTTAAGAACACAAAGATCATAAGCACGAAGAGATATCAATTGTGCTGTACAGTGTGCACTATAAATACTTCAGAAAAAACGAACCTCAAATCAGTTCTTATTTAGAATCAATAAATAAAATTATAATTACTAAACATTGTAAATTCCTGATGCCATAATTTGTGTACTTTTCGCCACGTACAACATACATACGTATATGTATAATGCAGGCAATTACTTATATAAGGATATAGGTAAGTATATGTAGAATACGTCGAAATTGAAGCAAAGCAAATTATATATCCATTCTACCCTTTTATGGTAAACTGACGTTAATGTTCGATATATCGATAACTATAAACACAACACGAGCTATACATTATACCTAATAATTAGTATACCCTTCCCGCATTCTATATTTAATTCGCATACATAATACATAGGTATGTATTTTAAAATTCCTCACACTAACCTCCAAAGTGTTTGTGGCGTACATAAGCTGAGACTGCGGCACTACAAGTAAATAAGTCAATCGAGGATTGCGAGATTCCGCATTGTACCTATGTACAAAGTGCAGCAGTTTTTCCGCGCGTGTTTATTGACATGCCTAAGGTCACTCCTGGTTAATATCCTTCTAGTTTCCTTAACACGTGCGACAATGCACAACGGAGCGCGAAATACCATCTGACACGCTGTACCTACTCGCATTCGCAAAACCCCTTAATGCCTTAACTAAAAACATGTAATCTTTTTTTCAATACAGTTGCTCAAAAAGTGCCCTTTTCTTGGCTGTTTTGCGTGCGCAGTTTGTTTTTGCGAACAAGTGCTTTTTACTTTTCCAATCTTTTTAAATTTAGTTGTGTTCCAATTCATGACTGCTTACCGAAGAGTATTATTGTTCGTTAACTTTACCGAGCCGTAATAAAACTAAATACCTACTATTAACGCAATAATATTAAAGATATTGATATTTCATATTTCAATAATTACTTCTTCATCATACTAATGATCATTCATTAAAAATATTAACATTGAAAACAGTTCTTATAAATCTGTGTGTATGAAACGGAACAGAGCCTACGAAACGTCAGTCACAGTAGAGGCGTTTTTCAATCAGGTAAACATGTTCGAAGGGCCTATAAGACATGACGATACGATTTGTCACATGCGATTTATAATTTTGTTTATTATAGATTGAAAATGAGAAAGTAAAGAAGATAAGATAAACATTTTGAAGATGTTCTTAATATATCAACTGTATTACAATCGTGTCACGGAAATAATAAAAAAACTTTCAAATTCGTAATTATGTATTTTAATTCTTTCGCATCTGTATTGAAAAACGTCGTTCGATTCACGTGCAGATATGTCATTTTTCACTTGTCCCGAGTATTGCCACTCGCCTACGGCTCGTGGCAAGATACCTCGGGACTCATGAAGTAATGACATACTTTCCGCACTAGCATCGAAATGTACTATTACAATGCATGTGCTCTAGACGTGTGCGCCGCGCCGGCGCGCCGCTGCCGCCGGCCATTTTTGCCACGCCGCCGGCGGCGACATTTGATCGGCGTGAAATCGGCGTGGCCTTGAATGACTTTCTTTTAATCAGACAAAATACTTAACACTGTATTTGGCCTTAAGTATGAATCATCCTTCCCCCCCTTCGACGACCTATTTCATTTAGCAGTTTTAAGAAAAAAATAAAGAAGTTTTATTTATCAATTCAGTTACGGTTTGAAAACGTGCGCTTACCCACGAAGGACAGATTTCAACCGTTTTCAGTCTCAAGTAGTTACAGCCATTGTTTAGTAGGTATAATAATTGGTAAGTAGTTGTAGTTTTACTTCTTATAAAAATTATTGAGTACTTACATTCTATTCATTGCCTTATTATACCTAAATTGTAATTTCTCCCTCTTTTATTGACCATGGATGGGCTTAAAACCAGCTAAGCTGTGCCCATACCTTTTTCCTTTGTCAGTGCCTAATTCTGTATTTTATGTTCATTGTTTTGTTCAAGGAAATAAACGATTTGTATTTGTAAGTAAGAAATAAGATTTATATATCCATGATTATCCTTCCTACTTATTATATCATATAGGGTATTAGGTTCATACATATTGATACATAACATAATATAGGTATAATAATAGGTATTCGTCAATAAACGCTATTTAATTAGAGTAACATTAAAAAAAACTACTTAGTAGACGATTTTAACCGTTCATGCATTGGAAGGCTTCACCCGCGCAGTTTCATATCACTGCAGCTGCACCCCAACCCCTCTTAACACTTTAAAAATACTAATTGGACCTTGGGTTTAGCACTCAGTGTACCTGTGCCTACCTGCGCGGTGGATTGTGCATTTTCCTAATGTGGTGTTTATTTGACAAAGAAAAAATGAGTGAGGAACACAGTGACGAAGGACAAACTGACAATATCTAAACATATATACCTGTATGTGGTCATTGTAATCTCTATAATCATTAATTATAAAAAAAATTATAAGGTATAAGGTATACATTTTTTTTATAATAAAGATTTATTTATTATGCGGACTAACGTTGATTACATGCAATTGTTATATTGTATTGATCTCAATTTTAATAACCAAAACGAATAATTTTGCTTCTTTATTTACGTGACCTTCACGCCGATTCCACGCCGAAAACACGCCGCCGCCGCCGATTTTTTGGCAAACGCCGCCGCCGACCATTTTGTAATCGGCGCACACGTCTAATGTGCTCTATAAGTGCGCTTTCTATGAAGCCAAATCGTGCGGAAATGTGTAGGTACTTTTCCACAGTAAAGTGTACTCTTCTGCACGATTTGGCCGCAGTGCGTTTACTTTTCAATTTTTTTTTTAATTTTGGACTCCGCTATCAGCCCGATACAAAAAGTATTTTCTATGTAAGAAAACTATAAAATATTATCATTTTTAATTTTAATAATTAAATTACTGTCATGTAACAATTAAATTGTTTTGTGATGATATGATTTTTTTATTTACTCGCACAATGCATGGTAAAACATTGTATGAAACACATGCGTAAAGATGATTTCCTACTCGTGTCGGCTTATACACTCGCTTCGCTTTGCTCGCTCGTGAATAATATGACAATCGTCGGAAATCACTGACTTTCCGCACTTGTTGCATAAATAGCTATTGCGTGGCCCCTGAAAGAGACCTAATTAAAAACAATAATTGCCGATCAAACGAGAGGCAATTATAGAGATTGAGAATAAAATATCACTATTGGGACTTTCCCCTGTTCGATTATGAATACCTGTATATTTCTATCAACTATTTCAGTGACAAAGCATAGGCAAACGAGGACATTGGGGTATAATGCTGTCCCCACAAATACAACACTGAAATTAATCACAATGAAAATCATAAGTATAACTAATTCCAGATATCAATTTTACTGATTTCGATATTTTATGTACTTATAACGTTAGGAATTCCTCCTAATAGTTGTAGCATTTAGGCCAGTTACCTAAATTGAAGTAAAATAAAAGCAGCAGCCCAAAATCAATACGAAAAGTAAGCATAACTACATACTAATGTAGACACAAAGAAACCGAGTCTAATCAACTTTTAACCCCAATTCCTGATACGGTATTATTATTACGGTATTAGCATTAGAACTACAAACAGTGTCTTTAACTAAAACAAACTAAACTAATTTAATAAACTATAACTATAACAATTATAATATTTTATTATTAAATCACCAAATCGAGTTAGTGCCAGTCATAAGCAGTTGGGAAGGATCGACTGTACCACCCAAGGGAGATAAGTACATTAAAGACAATGCCTAAGTTTCCAATATCGTTTATGTTTTATCCATTAGAATCATTAATATCGCAAGGAAAGAGGATACCCTATCGAACTACTGACTAGGTACTTAAGTTAAAACTATTTGAAGCTTGAATAAAGCATAGCTACGAGGGATATTCGGTTACATGTGTGACTTTAAGAACCGCCATTCTAATCTATCTATTACCAAAAGCTGACGAGGACAATGTACAGTGGGACCCACTTAATACGATTCTGAGAGGACCTAGCAAAAAAGCGCCTTAAACGGGAAATCGTATTACCTAAACGTGAAAAAAAACTACTGTCATGTATGTATAGAGTAATAAGAATGGAAGAGACAACAAGAATTATAATAGTAGTTTATGTGATTGTATATAATGAAAGGCATTAAAACTCGAGTGTGGGTTTATGAAACGAGGCGTCAGCCGAGTTTCATAATAAGATCACACGAGTGTTTCAATGCCTAATTATTTACAATTACATACACTGCTTTATAGGCACACATATCATGAGCTCTCCATGATGGGTTCAAATCGCATATTTGACCGCCCGCCATTACTACTTTCATGAATGAATACTTTTCTGACATTCAAGTTTTGACGTTTATATTTTTTAAATTCGGAGACAAACTAGAGTTGGCCCCAATTTTCATATCGTTCGATATCAAACAACATGCGACTTGCGTGCGACATTGTTTGCAATTGACACTTCGTTTAGAACTAAACGTCATGTCGACTGATATAAGAATAGAGGACAAATGGAATTTCCTTGTTTGTCAGAGATGTTCGAAATTTGAAACAAAATAATATTATCGAATTCGATAATATTATTTAGCCGATACAGCATTTTCACCGATAAGAAATTTGCTGTAACAAAAAAGTTTATTATTATTGTTGGGGGACATTATATGCTGTTTTTGAACGCATTGTTGAGGGCTAATGATATGTGGGTATATATGTAAATCAACATTAGTAAGTACATATAACATATTTTCCCTACACAATAAAATTATTCTTGTATATTTGTGATATAAAAATATTAATAATCATCGTAAACTTTAAATATGCCGTTCGCTTAATAAGCGCTACAAACTTATCTGGACAGGCGGAGGTGTCTCTAGAATAGAATTACGTTCCCTTGCGTAATATTAATCTTCTTCTTCTTCCTAGTGTTTTCCCGGCTTTATTTTATACCCTTGCGTAATATTAATACTGCGTGGTTAGTTCCAATATATTTCACCCACCAACATAAGTTGGTATTGTATTGTACGATCCTAGATGGGTGGGTTTTAGATGGTGTATTAAGCGGAACGCGAGTCCTATTAACCGGGAAAATATTATAAATTTACTAAAACGGGGCTTAATCGTGTATAAACTTAGAAAACAAACCTCCGACGTTTCAAGGGCGACATTGCCCCCGTGGTCCCGGAGAAAATATTTGTATGAAAACAGGCCTGAAATTGCAGGGACCGGCGTCAAATGGCGTATTATGCGGGAAATCGTATTAAACGTGATCGTATTAAGCAGAACACTTTAGAACGGATTAATCGCGTTTATTAACACCATGACCCTACGTTTCGAGCCTTTTACAGCACTCGTTTTCACAGGGTTAAGATGATGACTAAGGGGAAGGTTAAGATGGTGTCAAACGTAAACGCGATTAATCCGTTCTAAATTGTTTAATTTCAATGAACAACAATCGCGGAAACAGAAGACAATATTACGTATTAAGCAGGTTCTACTGTTTACATGGTCATTATTTACTAAGTGGCGTGAAACAAAAGTGGGGTATTGTACAAATAATAAACCGTATAAAAATTATTAGATTAGATTGATTATATATTAATTGCCCGAACCAAGATTTCAATGTAGAGAAAATAAACTTGTACAATATTTCCTAATGGTCGCTAATAAATGCGAATATCATCCGTATAACAGGAAAAAGGAAAAAGTAGCCTAGTACAGTCAACCAATTGGAACTCTAGGCCACTCTAGAACCATGTCAAAGTGACAAGCAGTAAAAGACTTCTTGCAATCTGATTTATAGCGTCACTATGACATAGTCCTACAGTGGCCCAGGGTTCCAATTGGTTGACCGTACCTACCCAGCAAAAAAATCTCAAACCATGGAAAACAAAACACGTGACTCTTCTACTTCAGCCTCCAGGATTCAGTGTTTTTGGCCTTTTAAATAACAGTGTTGTAAAAAAAAAGTTGTCGCTGAAATGGGTAATATAATATGGGTAGGTTAACCTACCTATAGCGCAAATTTGTTTCAAATTATTGTCTTCTGCTCTACAACCAACATTTATACTGTAAGTATTTTATAATTATTTAACGCGTAGTCGAGCCGATGCTTTTAAATTTGTGACGTGTAATCGCGTATATTAAAGAGAAAGTTGATGTTTGTTAATATACCATTTACGCCTTTTCTTCAAGAAGCATGAAAGGCGATTATGACAACAATTTTATTCAAAGTTCTGCTTGACAGTCACAGGCCCTCTAACGAGGAGCACCAGCTGGTATCGCGATTCATTCTGGCTACTGCAAACATGTTCACATTTCTGAATGGTTATATCTGAAGGCTTTTTATAAGGATTCACGATGACGTCAAAAATCTTTGATCAAGCAGGCGACGTGTTCGATTATCAATGGGGTTTATATACAAATATAACTATTTCAATTTTGTGAGTTATTAATCTACTATATCAAAACCTTTTCCTTTCAAGATGTCTCATACTGTAGGTCTCAGTAAACGGGAAACGTGCCCCATTGTCGAATATCGATCGACTTTAGGTAATGCTTTGTGTAAGCTCTACCCAACTCTAGTGCCTGTATACGGAGTTTAGGCACTATTCCTTGTGTAAGTAATATTATATACATACCTACGTACGTGACTATGTACGTCACTATACGGGTATTTAAAAAAATCCGTTTCGGTATAGTTAGCATAGGCAGTCAACGTCCCCATTGTTAATACGGTTTAGGTAAAAATGCATAGCAATACTTTGAGAGTTATTCATATGACGCGAAACCTTTCAGGATATCTCGTGTAGGGGTAGACAGACAGATGAAGTCAAATAAAGTAAAATTGGCGACATACTTAAAGCACTGATATAATTACTCGTAACTTTCAGAGTTGAACATATCATGTGTCATATCTACGAGTATTACGTCAAAACCTTCCCCTTACAGTACACTCAGCATATGCCGGCATCATGCTCAATTGTCAATAGGGTTCAGGACGTTTAGGTACAAATACATTGCAATTCTGTAACAGTTTATGACGCGGAATCCTTTCAGGATATCCCATGTAGGGCTCAGACTGACAAGTTCAAATTGTCGACAGACTTTAGACACCATACCAACTAACAATTAACTACGTCAAAACCTGTCCCTTTCAGTGCACTCCGTAGGCATAGGCCGTCAACGTGCCCCATTGTGGCGCCCCGCACGTGGCACGTGACGCCGATTGGCTCTAATTGATTAGCGCTGCGCTGTCGCAAACTGCGCGAGATATTAGATTTCAGGCCTCAGTGGACGGTAACAACGTTTAGAGCTTTAATTTCACTATAGAGTTATAATAGCTTGGGAGGCCGTAAAGAAGACATTGAATCTGTCGTGATTAAGGGTCGTCTTTCGCCAGCTCCTCATTTATACCTAATTCTTAATGTAAACTTTTCAAAACGGATTAAGTATCTAATTTCCGATTTTATAAGAAAAAGTTAAGTACATAAAGTCACAGCGTTACAAGACTGGGGACGTTCAAGCAAATATAGAGGAATGGTAACAGGAAAGTGAACAGCGAGGTGAAGGCATCCTGAACAAAATAGGTTTTACGAAATCAGAGGGATAACATTTCTCATAATAGTCATAACGATTTAGCGTAAATATAAAAGAAATCTTTCTATCAATACAAACGGGAAAAACTATTTTTCTTGACGGATCCTTATAGGTATGATTGATTGCTTATCGAAGTAACATCTAACCCACTAGCCGAAATGAAGAAACGTAATTAATAATTAATTATCCCTGACTAGTCTGACGAATTATGAATTTATGTTATTATAATTTTTGCAATATTTAGAAAAGTTATAAAAAAAGTATATAACAGAAGCTTCAGGCAACTAATGAGCAATATGTTTAATACAAAACTTTGACTTTGATGACTTCACTGTCTAACTAGCAGCTCACTGTAACAAACTAACTATTAGACTACGGCGAAGTTACAGCGTGAGATTTCCACGGAAACAATACATGTATTGTTGTTATGTTGAAATACAATAAAATAACTCACCATCCTCTAAAATCACGAATAAATAAGAACACTGCACAACACAAGCACTTCTTAGGAAAGCCAATTAGTAATGATAAAGATAGGTCCTGTAGACTTATTCGATATAATATCGTAATCGAAAATCAACACATATCGTACTATCTTATCAGTGAACTACTAATTATTCACTTTGTCATTGAAATTAAATGTGCCATTACTTTTATTAATTATCTTTCAATATTTTGTAATTAGCGTAGAGTATGTAGTTGTAGATATCTGCACCCGAACAATGCAGAGAAGTCAAAATTATGCAGGTACGCAGGGTGCGATAAGCCATTGCTCATTGCATCATTATGCGTTTATGCAGTAGGTATCTATGTATTTATTTATAGGAGGGAGGGTTACATTACTCAGCAGCTGTTTGAGAAATGTGGGCAAATAAAATATAAGCTCGGTTGCATCTTTTCCAGTTTATATACCTGCATTACGTCAATGTGTAAATCCAGAGGAGTAAATCCAATACTTACTACCCGAGGGTCTTGCAAAAAAATTTGGCCGCTGACTCTTGTAGATTTGACGTTTTGAAAACCTAATTTATAAATATATAATTTTGTTAGACAGCTCGAAGGGTATGTGCGGTGCAAATGGTGCAATGCAATACGTTAAGTAGGTACCTACATGATACATTTTGAAGGCTATTAATTAACTTTATATATTTTTACCAAAATTTAGGTCATCATCAAAGAAATAATTAAAAAGTAAAAATAATTATCATGATAGTTATTACTGATAATTATCCTTAATAACACTGAACAGTATCTAGCGAATCCGGAGGAAGCCGAGGAGGGAGTCTAACCTAACCTACCTAAGTATAATAATATGGCTCTCGAAATTACCTATATGTATACGAGTAGTTCGTCGCCTGAGCAGTACACAATGTGAATACATGTTCAGCTCAGACCAACACACGCTAACTTATGCGTGGCTAGTTTACATTTACATAGCCTAGCAGATAACACCTGTGCGCTATCAGCTAAACCTGGCACTCGTGTAATACACAGGGATTAATTCGTAACTACGAAATGAAACACATGGAATTATAGTACAATTAGTTAAGTAGGTACAATCTTTATTTCATATATTTTAAGGAATGTTAAAAAGCCGAAACAACGTGATTTAGTCATTGAGAAATTGTTCCTATTTTCCAATGGCATAGGCACGCGTGACGAAAAAGCGTATAATCATATTGGTAATACATATATACTCTGAAGATTCTTGACAACAAAATGCATGATTTCAGATAAAAGTATAAATCACAAGTAACATTATCAAGTGATTTTACATTCACATCTATCATTTCTATACATTTATTGTTCTATTGGCAATACGAATTCCGATTGTCAATTTGCCTTGACTCGGTCCCCAATTTGGTCGGAAAGGATGGACTTAATGAGTTTACCGATAGAAACATCTTATTTATTCATTCGAGTCGGTCAATGTCAATACCATTAAAGTAACATTATGTTTGATATATTAAACCTTCTTGCCACGTGTCAGTGTCGTGTTTAAAACGTGACCTATCTAAACGGATGCATAACCGGTAATTATGTTTACTTATAAATATAATAAACTTAAAGAAGACGGCAAGCAACAGGTGTGACAAAGTATTTATCTTTCAGCCATATGGAAAAAGTATGCTGTTTATTTGAATAACAATAAATATAGAGACTAAATGCATCGAACCATTATTTTTCATTTGTAATTTTCATTATCTACTTTTACAGGCAATTAAATTTCCCCAGCAGGGGAACAAACTCCGAATATGAAGGAGATGCTGGGTCACTATGAGTTTGGATCGTGTTATCGGTAAATTTCATGGCGTACTTACTTAATTACGAGCTTATCATCAAAACGCGGCACCAAAGAGATGGTTGGCCAAACCAAAGAATTCCACCAACTCATTAAACAGTAAGGGAATCTATGGATAGAGACTTAGAGACAAATCGATAGGGTTGCTTAATGAACTACCCAATAAACATGAGGAGTAACGACTAAAGGCAAAAGAAAAAAAAACTATAGTGGGTGTCAGTATCTAGAACACTGTCATCATCAAAACGCGGCGCCAAAGAGATGGTTGGCCAAACCAAAGAATTCCACCAACTCATTAAACAGTAAGGGAATCTATGGATAGAGACTTAGAGACAAATCGATAGGGTTGCTTAATGAACTACCCAATAAACATGAGGAGTAACGACTAAAGGCAAAAGAAAAAAAAACTATAGTGGGTGTCAGTATCTAGAACACTGTCATCATCAAAACGCGGCGCCAAAGAGATGGTTGGCCAAACCAAAGAATTCCACCAACTCATTAAACAGTAAGGGAATCTATGGATAGACTTAGAGACAAATCGATACGGTTGCTAAATGAACTACCCAATAAACACTCATGTTTCATGCTTCATGTTACTCCTCAGAGTAACGGCTAAAGGCAAAAGAAAAAAAAACATTCTATAGTGGGTGTCAGTATCTAGAACACTGTCATACTGGGTTCAAAGTGGGCCATGAAAGTTAATATTGCTCCCTCTAACTTGCTCGAAGGCTCCTGATACGTGAAGAAAGTTTATACATTAAAGTTTGAACTTTGAATCAGAAAGATGCTGGTGTAGCTGGTCTAAGAACACCTAATTAATAAAGTTATTTTCTAGTTACATTTGGCAAATTCTGTAATCGCCTCTAAGAAAAGCGAGCTCTTTATATGAAATAAAAAAAAACGTAGAGGTACTTTTTCCGAGAAAAAGTGTAGGTACAAGGGGTTTTTAGCATGTTGTTGGATATTATTCGATATGAAAACTTTTAACCCAGCTGCGCTTTCCTGATGTTATTCTTGATTAAGGAGTTAGTCGGAAAATCTATTATAAGAGAAAGAGATCAATGACTATGAGTAATAGTGGAAAAACCTGTTCTTAGTCCAACACGTTTCAACACCAATATTTTCGAAGTGCTGATGATTATCTCAATTGGCTCTTACCGGCCGCAAACAGGGCAACACGGTTATCACCTATTTTATCTTTATGAAACGTTTACCAAAGAATACCTCTACTGCTGTTTCTTTTGAGATATTCTTCAACTTATTTATTACACTACAAGGACACCTAAACGTCCTTGTAGTGTAATAAATCAGTTGAAGTGAAGGTACCTAGTCTATGGACTATAAGAACAGACCGATGTTACGACAGTATGTCAAGTTTCAAGGATTTACCAGGAGCAAAAATGACACAAAATACATTTATATTTATTTGAGACTTGTATCACATTATAACATAAAAACTCAATTGTTTCAAATGATATTGAGGCAAGCTGGCGGGCGCCGGGTTCTACGGGGATTTTGCTACTGAAGGTCAGAAAATAGATACGTACAGAGACAGTCTTGCCTGGAAAGGATTTCTCTTCTCATAGTAATTCTAAATTCCATTGGCTCTTTGATCGTAGTTGATATACTGACCTTGCTGCAGAAAAGGAATATAGGTTTACGAGTACTGAGTATTTAAAAAAACTTCGCGGAAACGATAACAATACGGAGACTTGAAGAAACTTTTAAATTAAACCTTCCATGGCATTGATTTTAATAACCTTCCTTTTTGGTCAATGGCACATGTGGCACGCTATCATCGATTACAGCTTAATAATTCAACACCCAACTGCTGCGGATTCTGCCTTTAGTGGTCTTTGTTGAGTGACAACAAGTTATAGTTTTCTGTACCAGTACCAGTCGACGCAGTTAATAAACTTTGTTACAAGGACATAAGATCCAACAACGGTCAGTTAGTTGTTGCTGTACGCACGATGAGAATTTTTTCCCCTACCTCTATGGAGGTTCCGTAGTAGCCTTGTAAAAGTTGAAAGGCATGGCCATTGCCAATGCCACTTGGTATTCGTATGGTGATGGAAACTTAATGTAGTTATTTCAATGTTCAATAAAACGATTACTGCCATTCTCCATGGCGATATTGTGTTTTATATATACGACCTTCGACGAATTTAGACCCTTAACGCGTTTTTTTATGTTGTATTATTGATAGATATACACTTACGTGTACCGTTTCATTACAGTGTTTATCCAATAAATAAATAAATAAACGTCGTCCTTAGGTACCTAAGTACAAAATTTAGTAAGTAGTAGCTAAACCACATCAGACTTAGACCAGCCTTTAGCGTGAATAACAGCCATAAAACTGGTCGGAAGTTTGGTGAGGTGGGGCACCTGCCCAGCAGTAGGAGGTAGCCGATTGTAGGTACTTGATACAACCTAGTGATCCTGGGTCCCTACACAACATTGCTAGTGCGAGCGTCCCAAATGTTTGTACTGATAAGCCGTAACTAATTTCACTTAACTTTTCATTATACCTAAGCTGTAACAAAAGTGCTCAACGTGCGTAGCCAAGATGACAATCGCTAACGAAACGCAACTTTCATTGTCGCACTAATAAGGAAAAGTGATAGAGAGAGATAACTAAGATACGCTACGTAATTTTTAGCGATTGGCATCTTGGCTACGCACCCTGGTGTCGGAACATTTGACTCTCCGACGCTGCTGCACAGCTAAACCCACTTTGATTAAAAACAAATCAGTTTTAAATATGTTTCTTTAAATGTGTGTGTTAGCTTAGAACCACCTCAATAATTCGCTTAAGTATCAAACGACCGGCAAAGGAACTATCAAATAACAAGTGCCCGCAACAAAATTGTATTAATCATGTTTTACGCGCATGCATCTAGTTGACAACCCAATGGAATGTCCAGGGCTGTTCTCATCGCCTGCCGAGAGCTCATGCGCCAGTATATCTGTGTTCCCTGATCTGATCAGACATAGTTGCGAAGGATGAAAGTTATACTGGTTTCGTTTGTGTCAAGCTCGGCATGTGATGGGAATACAGGACCAGTTGATTGTCCCGCTTCCCGCACAATGATAGTGAGTCGCGACGCGGTTTGATCTGCGCGAATCAGTCTGATGAACTGCGAGCTCGTGGGTGAGGTCAACTAGACGCGATAATTGAAGCCAGTTATGACATTGTTAAGTCTACCACCCGGTATGGGCCAGCGTGGGCACTAGGTATATCCCAATGCTTTTCGTGCATGAGAGGAGACCGGCCCCCAATAATGGGATGTACCTACACTCGGGTGCAATAAAATCGGACCACCCCAGCATTTTTTACATTTTCTTGATTTCTGAAAAAACTGTAAGCCCCACATTAAAAATTTAAAATCCACGAGATAGATAATTTTCTGCCCTATCGAATGACGTAATCATTAAGGGATGGGGGTGGATATTGTGTAAAATGTGGGCGGGGACTGATGGGGGTGATCCCCCATTCCAACTGCCTCAGTGAGTCATGCAGTAATTGATCACTAACCATTGGGCATAAAAGCAGTAATTGTCATTGTTTATGCATCATTCGTGATTGACTGACACGTCATTCTGAACACTGCTCTCATCGATTTGTCCTGAAAAACCTGAAGAAAAATGGATACCACCGAAACTGAAGCTACCCAAGCAGTTACCCTGTTGCAAAGGGGGCTGAGTCAGCGTGAAGTTTTTTTTTTTTTTTTTTATACTACGACGGTGACAAACAAGCATACGGCCCGCCTGATGGTAAGCGGTCACCGTAGCCTATGGACGCCTGCAACTCCAGGGGTGTTACATGCGCGTTGCCGACCCTTTAAAAACTTTAACACTCCTTTTTTGAAGAACCCCATATTGTAGTCCTTTGGGAAAACAGTGGCAGGGAGCTCATTCCACAGCCGGAGCGTCCGCGGGAGGAAGTTCCTCTTAAACCGCACGGTACGAGACCATTTAGGCTCCAGGGTATGCGGGTGAACACCCTGCCGACGGCGAGCGGTGCGGTGGTAGAATGCAGCCGTTGGCATCATATCAAACAATTCCTCAGAGCACAATCCATTGTACAAGCGATAGAACACACATAAGGAGGCGAAGTCTCTCCTTAGACTTAAGGGTTCGATATCGCTCGTGAGTTTGGGATCGTTGACAATTCGGACAGCACGTCTTTGGATCGAGTCAAAGGGGCCCAGCTGGTCTCCAGGTGCTCCCGCCCAAAGATGGCAGCAATACTCCATATGGGGCCTGACTTGAGACTTGTATAATAACAGTCTTTGCCCCGGAGAGAAGTACTGCTTAGCTCTATTGAGCACACCGAGCTTTTTGGATGCCAGCTTGGCCTTCCCTTCCAGGTAGCTACGGAATTGGACGTCACTGGAAATGTCAACACCCAGGATCCCAATACTCTCTGACATGGTAAGGACTGTGTCTTGGAATTGTGGGACCACAGTAAATGGGGTTTTTTTAGCGGTGAACGCGCAAACTTGTGTCTTAGTGGGATTTGTCCTGAAAAACCTGAAGAAAAATGGATACCACCGAAACTGAAGCTACCCAAGCAGTTACCCTGTTGCAAAGGGGGCTCAGTCAGCGTGAAGTGGCTCGCCAACTGAACTTATCAAAGTCATCTGTTCAACCAGTGTACCAGAGGTTCCTCAATGAAAGCACCCTCACCAGGAAACCCGGATCAGGCAGAACTCACTGTACTTCAGAGAGAGATGATCGATTTATCGCTGTTTCCTCGCTGCGAAATCGTCAACTGAATGCCGTTCAGCTTCAGCAGAAGCTACGAGAGAGCCGGAATGTGTGTGTTAGCCGATGGACCGTGAGAAGACGACTGAAGGAGAAGGGATTGACAGACCACAAACCTGCAAATGGCCCAAAACTCACCACAGGCCACCGAGCTGCACGACTTCAATTCGCTCGCGAACACGAAAATTGGACCCTTCAGCAATGGAGGCCTGTACTTTTCTCCGACGAGTGCAGGATAACGTTGTTCGGCAATGATGGACGGAAACAAGTCTACCGAAGAGATAGAGAGTGATTTTCTCAATGCTGCATCGAAGAACGTGTTGCCTATGGTGGGGGATCGATAATGGTCTGGACTGGCATTTCCCTGGAAGCGAAGACGGACATCGTTTTCATCACAGGGCCCGGTACCAGGCGTAATGCGGGTGGTCTAACTGCTCGCCGTTACATTGAAGAGATCCTGGCTAATCATGTGGTCCCATTCGCGGAGAATATCGGCGATAATTTCATCCTGATGCAAGACAACGCTCGGCCACATACAGCCCGGATCACTAAGGAGTACCTGGAGGAAGCCGGCATCGACGTTAGGGATTGGCCAGCACGAAGTCCGGACTTAAACCCCATTGAACACCTTTAGGACCAGCTGAAAAAAGCAATTCGTGCCAGAGATCCCGCCCCTGAAACATTACAGCAGCTGCGTCGGGCGATCGAAGAAGAATGGGCGGGCATCCCTCAAGACGACGTTAAAAAAGTGATAAGATCAATGAAAAACCGCATGACTGCTTGTCGTAGGGCTAGGGGAGGCAATACACGGTATTGAAATGCTGAAAATTGTTTTAATTTTCCTTGAATTTCCTTGCTACCACACTTTTCCCGTTAGACATAAGTTTTACTCCAGTACGCATTTTTAGGGCGGTTACGTTTAAAGCCCTGAAAATGTGAAAGTTTATGTCGCACACATCTGAAAAGGACATGAATTTGTAAAGGAAAGTCTTAGCTTTCATATGGTATATAATACGCCACGGTCACACTTACAGTTTTTTCAGAAATCAAGAAAATGTAAAAAATGCTGGGGTGGTCCGATTTTATTGCACCCGAGTGTATATAGGCTGCAGTGGATGGCATTGCGTTTCAGGGCCAGGGGTACAGACAGAATACATACAGGACATAAAATACATATGTTCTCATGTTCAAATACTTCAAATAGAAAAGTGTACATTTCTTGTGACATCTATAACGAAGGGAGAACTGGCGCCGATCTTAAAGTTTGCTGTTTCTGCTGACTGCTCAAGATACCGCACAAAGGCCTCTCGGCCTCTTTTACTTCTTCTACTTCTGATCGATATAATATGCTGCTTGACACAACGCATTATTTCACACAATCTCTAAAAGTGACGGATAAGTTTACATATACCATTGCCATTTTGTAGTTCAACATTACAAAACGTAGTGGTGAGGTATGTGTGAGTTTTTAATTTGTAGTCTAATGTCATCGGAATTGAAGCCTATTTAATGCGGCGACAACCCCCAGACACAGATAGAATGGCCATACCTATAATAAAGTAATGTACCTATTGACCAAAGATCAGATTCCTTTATTTATTCCTTTTTTTACCAGACAATAGAAATTGCGAAACGAGCTATTTGGGTAATGGAAACGGGTCACAAACGCACCTACTGTATTAAATCGACATTGACACAGTATGTTTATGACCAATTTAAAAACATTAACACCTAGCAGGCATAGCAGAGGCTCCAAAAGGATCTAAAATGATTTACAAAATTCGACTTAACATAATTTCAAACACACAATTCACTTCGTGTATTTTATTAGCGACTTGAGGTCTATGGTTGCCTCCCTTTCTTTTGTCATATGAAGGAAAGAATAACAATACCTCTTTAAACAAAACCCTACAACTGAAATGAATTGGCGAAATTAATTTCGCTAATTGAAGATGGATTAAGTTACATAGCCATAATATTTTTCAATCCAAAGCAAACACTAGGTAAATACTCGACAACAGTAGGTACTTGTTATGAAATAAAGTAACCAAAATAAATACACACATTAATTAGTAGATATCTTGGTCATTTAAGAAATAAGAAGAAACAATTAAGTGAATGATCCGTGGGTATGAGAACAGTAGAGCAAGCTGCTAATGTAATGACTAATGAGTAACGGCACTAACAACTAACAAATTGGGTGTATCCGGCTGATAGCAGTTTAAGAGCATGATAGTTCAACATTCGGGTGCATACCAGAATGAACTGAATTCTAATTATCATTCAAATTGGAGGTGTAATTAGCAAAATGCAAGAATTGCTCGCAAACGTCAATTAATTCTATTTGCCCAGAGGTTTTTATCTGTTGTGCTCCAGCAAGGATCATAGGTACGTAATGCGAAAACAAGGCGTAAGTACACTATACTAGAACTTGTTGTAATAACATAATTAAAAGTACATTTTGGCAATAAAAAAATGAGATTTTTGAGAGATAGTTACTTTGCTCAATATGTACCTATTATTTTCGGCATAGTTCAAAAGCACAAATACGGTAGAAGACCATAAACTGGCATAAACTCAATAACTTATGAGGTGATTAATTAACTTCAAATCAAAAGAAAGCTAAATCAGCCCAACAATTTTCTTCTTTTCCATAAACTAAGATAAAAGTAGATGTTAATGACATACCTATTTATTATTACATGATTTGAATAAAATTAAATAACATTATGCAAGTCAATACTAACCTAAACACAGAATAAACAAATTCCCCTACAAATAAACTGGTAACTTGGTTATTATTGCTTGTATTTTGTATTGAAAATTAAAACTATAACTATTACGAGTCCTAATCAGTTTGATAAGTAAAGGAAATTGTTATATAAGATTAGTAAAAAAACCTCCAATCCATGTTGCAAATTTGTTGCGAAATTTTGTTGTTATGTTGCCATTATTATTAATTAATTACCCTATGCTGGGGTTTCCAAACTATTTGACACAAAGTCCAGGCGTCCAGCTGCCCTTTTTTACAGGTCAAATGCAAAGGCTTACCAGTCATATATTTTTAGGAAGACCACTTTTATTTTATTAGTTTGACCAGACATAACCACACAGACAAAATAAGGGCTGAGACTGAAAAATAATGACTTAAACTTTTAAAGATCTCTATACCTTTGTTTTTACCCAACAGGGATCAATGCATTTAAATAAGAAATAAATTATGAAATTACAAAGAATATAAGCATTGAGCAAATAAAGCTGTAATATTAATAATAATAATAATACCTTTGGGATAGAAATGTAACACATTAAAATACAGACACAAAGAGATTATATGACATGAATGTACTATCTTCTACATTCTAGCTTCTCTCTTTATGTTTAAAGTGTTAATTAAACTTAGATTGTGTAGTCACAAAATGTACAGCGTGTGATATGTGTAAGTCGTGTTTGCCTATAATTGGGTGAATACTCTGGAATGATTTTGTACCTTTGATTAAAGTGTTTTAGTAATAGTATTGCACCTGTTGGCAAACCTGTATCAATAAATAAATAAATGTACTGGTGCATTCCAGTACATTCATGTTTATGCATTATATGTGCATATGTTCAGACAAGACCCATCCTTACAAAACTAGTATCAAACACATGGCCTAATTCTAATGTACACCTTGCATACATCCACTGTATACATTAAAACAGTATAAATATAGGTAGGTATGTAAATTACTAACTACATCCATACAGGGGCAAGGACTATAGTGATGGATCATAGATTGATAATGCAGCACTTGTGTATTGAATACTAATTGCCGTTTAATGAATGTAGTCATTCAGATTAAAATATACTAGTATCAAAGTAAATAGGATATACCCGCTAACCTCAAAACCATTCCGTGTCAATTCTATGAAAAGAAGGTTTAACAGGAAATTGTATATCAGAAAAACATACATAATTGTAGCTTCAATTTTTTTACACAACTGACACTTAGTTGGATTATATTTGTATTGATTATGCAAATACTATTCTTGATAAAATCATTGCAATTTTTGTATTCTGTTAACATAGTATTCATACAGATTTAATTGTAGTTACTCCTAGAATTAAATCCTCTTTCACAGATGTAGTAAGTATAAAGCAGACAATTTTATTGATTCAAATAAATTAAGTTTATTAGCTGCCAGCCGAAAACATAAAGCATAAAGTAGCCATTGTTATTAATTAATAACAATCAATACAGTTTTAAATTGCCAGCTTAAACAAAAAGCTTATTGTTGGCACTGTAATAGAATATATATCAACTTATAGAAATTATTCAAAGAAATTAAACAAAGCATTGATACTTTGACAGTAAGTGATATTGAAATAAGTGGCATGTAAATCAAGTAAAACTACTGAAATTAATGCAAAGCTACAATATGTATAGGACCAGAACCTTGCAGAGATGTAAGCCTGAAATGCTTTTGTTATCAGATGCTCTTTGTTTGTATGGACCATCATCATAACAATATAAACATCTTCATCAAAGTCAGGGGCCCTTCATATTATAGGTATCATTCAAATACACTACTAGCTCTCCTTATCGACTATGCATTGTAATAATTTGAATTCCACTAAGGGTATAGAGCTACATATGATCAAAACAAACATAGCTAACTGAGCAATAACCTCAAAAAATCTAATTTTAGCCATGAAGGGCGCATGCAAATTTTGTTATTGATAAAATAAAATCGCTTACCCTTGAGTACGTTCGTAGCCGATTGATTCTTGGATTCGATGGTATGTTTTGTAGGGACACCTTAGACATTCTCGAATTATTTCACAGTCTCCTCACGAACGGAACAAAAAATAGAATCTTACACACCACACTGTTGGCACTGAACGCTATTTAACTACATCAAAACTCGACCAAGTTCAAATGGATTTGAAACGAAACAATTTTAATTTTGACAACCCTGAAGTAATTATCACGACCCCATAATTCACGCAATAAGGACCAATTTGGATTTAAAATACTTTTATTTAAATCTTCCGAATAATGTCTGATATTTAATAATGTTTTAAATGTACAATGAATAATTAAAACACTGTAACAACGAGTAGAAATTATGACAGCTGAGCTCTGCCTGCAGCGTTTTGTTCGCAGTAAAATGTACAACTTATAAAATCGGCTACTTCTCGCGCCGTTCGACACACGACTGTCAAGTCAAGTCAGTCGTTCGCGCTATTGCCACGCACGTTCAGTTGGCGCCAAAATATTGTTTTGATTAAATATGTGTGATTTGTTTGAATATGTTAGAATAATGAATGAGGTTTTGAATGCAATATTATGAAATAATTTTTAATCTGCCAAAAAAGGGGTTTTTAGGGTTCCGTAGTCAACTAGGAACCCTTATAGTTTCGCCAAGTCTGTACCTCCCGCACACGTAAAGTGGGGGGTGATTCTTTTTTCGTTTATACCCTAGTGTGATATATTATTGGATAGGTATTTGAAAAATAATGAGGGTTTTTGAAAAACAGTTTTTGATAAAGTTGATATTTTCGGAAATATTTAATAGCTCCAGAAGTTTAAAAATATGTCCCCGTCCTCTCTAACTTTTGAACTATGAGTTCAAAACATATGAAAAAAAAATACAAAAGAAAAACTTATAATTGGAAAATTATTTTGAACTTCATTAGTTGAACGGTTTTTGAAAAAGTGTACAAAATAATTTCTGATTTAAGTATCTAATTTAATCGTATATGCAAACATTTTTTTTATCTTGCACTTAATTTATCATCCCGCACGTATCTTCCTTCTTAAAAAAAGAATGATTCAAATCGATTCACGCGATCAAAAGTTACCCCCGAAAACCCAACATACATAACCCGTCGAGTTTGTATAAATTAGTAACCCAATTTCCCGAGAGATGGCGCTGTACCGTGGTCTACTTCGCGCTGTTAAGATTTTTCCGAAGTTGGTGGGGTCGGGACGGGTGTAATCGAAAGTCCAATGGGGTTCCACCTGGCTGGCTCGATCTCGCCGGTGTGAAGATGACCCGGACAAGACCACAGGAGCTCACAAAGCTCCCCCCCAACGACCCAGCCATTTTCATGGCCGGCGGTAGAAACCGCTGAAAGGGGCCAACGCCCTGACCAGCATCCCCAGATCCCCCTCGGGGGTTTCTGAGATGACGTCCTGATGATGAAAGTATCATCGAATTGTTAATCATTATAAACATATTGAGCATGGTATCTATTAAAACACTTATTGCAGTTGCCTATTGTGACGGACGGTAAACTACGGAACCCTCACTGAGCATGGCCCGACATGCTCTTGGCCGGTTTTCTTCTTTAATAGGAGAGGGATTAAACAAGCACTTTTCGTTCCTGTCACCTGCCATTCCGCTACGAGAGGAAGGAAAGTGCTCTTTTCTGTACACAAGGGTGGCTGACAGCGACCACTCTGACAGTAGTTTTTTTTTTTATTTACGTGCCTCCCTTTTTTTCACTCCGTGTCCGTCGTAAACATATAATTTCTAACCCTTGTAACACAATCAATTTTTTAACGCAATCTTATTTTCTTTTGCTGATAACTATGATTTATCTTCTTCCTAGCGTTTTCTGGCTATTTTGCAAGGCTCAGGTAGACTGGGTCCGCTTGGCAACCTAATTTGGCGTTTGCTAAAGCGACTGCCATCTGACCTTTCAACCCAGAGGAAAAAGTAATGGGCCTTGATGGGAATAGAACGGTTTCATCACGATGTTTTCCTTCACCGAAAAGCGATTTTTTATTAATGCTACAGGGTCATCTTCACGTTTTCAACATTTGGCAAGCATTCTTGTCATATTAATTCTGTGGTAGGTACACCTACCTACACTATTTACTTTTTCTTCTTCTGTTAAATAATAGCTTCTTCTTCTTCTTTAAAATAATGGCGTCTGTCCGAGAGTTTAGACTTGGGCGACGTTGTTGTTCGGTAACTGGCCTCGCTATAAACAAGTGCGTGTCGGACTACGTACCCGTACCCCCCCCCCCCGAAACATATTTTGTTATGCAAATTATAGGCAAAACTAAGTAGCACACAAAAAATACTCCTGTAGCTGTAATCTCAATACCATATGCTTTATAGTTACTGAGTAAAACAGCTGTGACATACGGACGGACGGACAGACAGACGCACTGGACGAAACTATAAGGGTTCCGTTTACGGGGTTACGGGTTCCGCTACGGAACCCTAAAAACAAGACAAAACAAGTTCTCCCGGGGATTGAAGTTATTCCATCCATTGCCAGGCCTTATTTAGTCATTAGATAGTGCGGAAGTTTTGCCTCAAAAGCTGGGTCCAATTTGTTAAATCCGAGTTGGATCCTCGTTCGCTGAGGCTGTGCAAGCCGATGAATAAATAATTTTACAACCGAGGAGTATAAATATCTATATTCGGATTGGTACTGGCTGCAGAGTGTCAAACTATATATTAGACACTATCAGTATGACTTTTCTATGGCGCGTCAATGATGCAGTGTAACAGTGCGATACTCTCGTAAGGTGCTCGTAAGTATGTACTATCGCGTTCAGAATTGCACGGGCAGTTTATGAATGAATTCACCTAATACCTATCAGAAGCCTATCAGAGACGGAGCGTCAAAATGTTCTTTGGACAAGCCGGAGCTGATTTGGGCAGCTATCTCTTTGAGTTGTTAAGGAAAAATCTGGCTAGACATAGATAAAGAAGGCCTAGATAGTGTGTCCGTATACCAGCAATGAAGCCACTTCAATGTTGAAAAATATTCAACATTTGGAATGACGTCTATCAGTGCTCAAGGTCGTGTCATCGCAAAAACATCTCCCGGTTTTTATTATAAAATTAAGTAATAATGGTTGGTTGTGCAGTGATTGGGTGTTCTAACTTATCTTCCAACACAAACACAGCACGTAAGATCACATTCCACTCGTAAGTATTAAGTTTTATGTTATATTTTTACGTATTTATAAATGTAAAAAATTCAAACGCCGTTGTATGAAAATGTTGCCAGTACAATGATTATATTTCCCTCCGATTGGGGCATAATAATTACGTTCGAAAATGTCTATATTTGCTAGTGTTTTGCTTATTGTTATTTCTATTTACATATTCGTTTCCAATTATAATATTTGTTACCAAGTTTTAAGTTACATTTTTTTTTTTTTTTTTTTATTATTATTCAAAAGGTGTACATAGTTACATTAATTGGTATTATTTGTTTTTTGTCTATCTAGTATTCATTTTAGGTTTCCAGTTGACGAGTATCTCGCCGCCCGAATGGCTAGCGAAAATAAGGCTGAATAGAAATGAATGACCAATTATGGAAACCGACTAAATATTATAGTAAAATTTGCTCTGATCATTTTGAAGATAAAAACAAATACCAGACTAAAAATAAGGGTTCTATGGAACCTAAAATTAGATTTGTAATTGTAAATTCCAAACCTACGCAATTTAAAACAATTTAGTATTACTAAAATTAAATGCCTTAAATCCCTCTACTTTAGACGCATAGGGTTTTCCTGGCAACATTATTTTCGTCCCTATGTGTGTGTCGCCGCGTGTAAATACGATCGTCGCACGCACACATAAATTCACTTTTGGCTTCAACTTTGACGGTTTCGTAGTTTGACGTTAGGTCTCTAGGCCTAATACCTTTATGTGGCTAGATTGGCTCACACCACAAGAGAAGCGGGCAAGAATTGAGTTCTATGAACGTGCCGCCACTGGTACCTATCAACTATTTTTATTTTGTGCCTTTACAGAATTCTATACATAATAACAAAACAACTCGACTTGAGATAGGTACTTTGCGCATCCCTTGAGCTGTCTTCGTTCGGTAGCAAGTTTGACTTCAATCTCTTCATTTTAATTGGAGTAGAATCGAGACAGCAAAAATAACAAGGCAGTTAAGGCACAGTTCGAAGTATTACCATTTGTAGCGAAGAAAGTGCAGTGCAAGCTAATACATACATTCATGTTAATATTTATACGACTTTATTGTCTAGGCTTTTAGGTGCATAAAAAGCTATTTGGACCTGTATCTCGTGTATGTTATCTATCGCGGTGATTTTTTTTCCATTATAACCTGTGAACTTGACCAAACTGAAATAGATCTCTAATTTAATATTATAAGTTCATTGGGTTGTTTATCAGGTTGAATCTAAGGTTCGGATTCCAACCTTAATGGACAGGCTGGCTAACGTAACTCTGCAGACAACTAAGAAACTTTTGGTTAGTTAGATAACACCTTTGATTGGCGTAAGCGGCTTAAAAGTGTGAATTAAAATTTATACTTGGCTTGGAGTACCTAAACGCCTGCAGCTTTTCTGGTTATAAATTCACCGTTTACGTCAACACAATGAAACAAGCGTAGGCGTTTCAAAAATGTCAGCAGTCTTAGTCAGCTGCGGGAAAAAGTTAGGTAGCACTTCCAAATTTAAAATTAAAACTCACCAGCGAACTCTCCGTAGGGTTGATACGAATGCGGGGCTCGTCATCTTCATCCTCGACGGCTTCGGCGCCGGCAGTCTGGCCCATCGTGTGAGTTAGGGCCGGCTGCGCGGCCGCCCGCGCGTCGCTCGCGCGTCCACTGCCGCACCGCGGAACCGAATGCACGGTCCTAGAGCCGGAGGGTGTCGATAATGGGGGTTGGACAAGATTCTCGACATCGGGGAGTCGTTCATTTATTATATGGGTAAGTGCCTTTGTATTAAGTGGCCATCAGGTTCGCCAGGCCGAGTTGTTAATTATTAACGGTTCCATTTCTAACCCAGTATAGGCTGATATTGGAGTTGGTAAATAATCGGCTGGTCGTCTAGCTTGACTAGGTAGTAATTATGAGGTATGTGAGGTATTCTTAGATCCTCACCTCACCAACCGCTTGATGGCAAATGGAACCAACAGCCAAGTGTACCTTATTATACCTTGAAACAAATAACTCTAACATTTAAAACGTTTAATTGTATATCATGAATTAAATCATTTATTATTTATAATAAATGTTAGTATGTAGTAAAAGTAGTCACACTACTATATATAAATTACAAATTGAAAAAGATGTCATATAACTCGGAAAAAGTGACCAAGGCCCCCGGTGAGCAGCCCTGCTCAACGGGGGCCTTGGTTTCTGTAGTATATTTATGACATCTCTTTCAATTTATAATTTATATATAGTAGTGTGACTACTTTTACTACATACTAACATTTATTATTTACACGTTTGGTAAACGCGAATTCAAAACGTATCTAATAACCATCTCGAAATACAAGACTCCACAAATCGATTGGCCTATTATTTCAGTTTATTTCCCATGTAGGTATACAAAGATACACTTATGTCCGTCAATTATTGCACACTTTTCCTTAAAACTAAGTAGGTATTAATAGTGCTTTAACTATTTGTCATATTCATATAATTACAATTATTTCATCTCATTTCATTTCTTCCCATATATATTTATCTGATAAATAATCCGAAACATTATAGTAAGATTTTTCAATTAACCTATCTTTAACAATTTTTTAAAATTTATGTTCCGACAGGTCTATAATATGCTTAGGAATTTTGTTATAAAAGTGTATAGTTTGACCAATAAAAGATTTCCGAGCTTTAGCTAGTCGTAAGCGGCGCACGGCAAGTTTACCTTTGTTTCTGGTATTCAAATCGTGTATGTCACTGTTCTTTGGCAGATGTTCGTAGTATTTCCTAGCGTACATAATAACTTCATATATGTAAAGTGAAGGCAGTGTAATGATATTGACTCTTCTAAATAAATTTCTAACCGATATAAATTAATAATAAATTATAAATAAATTTCTATTTAGGAGCTTCTCGTACAATGGTCAATGATACAATACATCCAAATAGGTACACAGCTAACACCTCTATTTATCTGTCGAGACCTTTAAAACTAATTAAACATTTATATGGTTAGCGGTCTTTATGTAATCGGGAAGCAGAACTTAAATAAACTATTATTTCAACGAATTTAATAACTCCTCCGAAGTTTAGAATTCAGTTGGGTCTTTATCGACATTGTCGGGCGCCACCCTACGTTCCGTGCGGTCGATACAGCGGGCGCACGCTCTCAGCTGGGACCTCTGACAGTTCCGACTCGAAAACAAATCACATTCCTTTCCACTTTCCAAACCAGTATCTAAATGATATTGATGATGATGAGCATGTAAGCAGAGCATGCTGACTGGTTATTGTTATTGTTAATATGCTAGTTTAGACTGATTTCAGGGACTACTTGCAAAGATTTGCAAAAGACATCTGAATAGTAATGATACCTTTTGCCGCATGTTCATTTCGTCTACCAATTGGGTTGGCTGCGTGGTTGCTCACTTTAGTTTCGCACAGGTAAATACGTTTTAAGAAAAGAAGCGCCATGCAATGCAACGCGAATATTTTGGGAAAACCATAGCAGTAGTAGGTACTTCAAACATTAGGTATATAGAAGAGTGTAAGAGGCTGGATGGCGAGAGTAGTTGAGTTACTTTTGTGAAAGAACCGTAAAACATTTTGATCGACGTATCAGTATCATGTACTTATGAGACAATTTAGAGCGGAACATGCCTACATACGTATATAGGTATCAGACGAATTGAGAACCTCCTCCTTTAGAAATATTGAAGTCGGTTGAAAAGGTGACGAGTACCTAAATAACTATATGGTTTAAAAAGGTGACGTACCGTTACATTTGTTAGGTATACACAGTGCGTAGCGTAAGTCTAATACGGTCGATAAAATTAACCAAACATAGAATTCATTAGTGTTATCAATAATTAAAACATATTTTTAAGTTACACTTAATAATGACCCCATAATTAATTTTTTAATAAAATTTTCAGCAGCAATGTACTATAATAAATTAATGGCTGACAGTTGTCAACGAATGTTTAACGCGAGTGCGTTTGCATTACATTTCGGGCCGAATTAGTTTCGATGGATAATTTTTTTATTGCAATTCTATTTAAAAGTTACCTAATTACATTTCTTATGTCCTATACTAACCACCGTTAAGAGGTTCGCCCGTATTAGATTTACACACTGTATGTAGTTTCACGCGAGTTGGGGTGAATGATTCCACACATAGTTACTTACAGAGATGTACAAAATGGTTTTAAGAAAGCATTTAAATACAAAATTCAAAATACTTTTCAGATTTACTATTTCAAATGCAAAATACCAAATAGTTTTGCGTTTTATATTTTAAATGCTAAATGCAAAATAGGTATTTTCATAATACTTTTTCAAAATAAAATAGCATCCGACCAAATCGAATGATATTTTTATTTATTTTAGGTATTTATCATGAGAAATAGAATAGACATACAATTCCGAGCCAAACGGCACCTTATGCATGATATTTTACAGCTAGCAGGCGCCTCTATCGGTCGAATTCGGCAAAACAAGCGTCATTCGTTCATTTCATTTTGTTTGACTGGTAATGTTGGCTAAACTCAATCACAGTACTTACATTTCGATGCTAGTGCGGAAAGTATGTCATTACTTCACGAGTCCACGAGTACTCAGTCATGAATTGGAACAAACTTAAATTTAAAAAATTGGAAAAGTAAAAAGCACTAGTTCGCAAAAACTAACTTTGCGCACGCAAAAAAGCCAAAAAAAAGAACTTTTTGAGCAACTGTATTAAAAGTATTTTGCATTTTGAAATGAATATTTAAAATGCAAAATACATCTCGGAAGGTATTTCAAATAAAATAAGTACAAAAGGTTTTTTACTAAAAGGCAATTAAATGCAAAATCTTCTTCTTCTTTGTCGGTATCACTCTTGGCAGAGTGGTCGTGGTCATCACTTCAGGTGTTGGTGGTAAGCTTCACAACACGCCGCCACTCTTCTCTGATGGCAGCCTTTCTCGTGCATTCATGTAGTGATGATTAGCCATTTACTGCCGTTTTTATCTGGTCAGTCCACCTCATAGGCGATCGTCCACGTGGCCTGGTACCCTCAACCTTTCCCTGGACCACAAGTCGCTCAATAGCCATCTCTCCTCGGCGGCATATGTGACCAAAAAAGGTGAGAATACGAGATTGCACCAAAGAAGATAAACGCTGCTTGATGCCGAGTTCTCGAAGTATAGACTGGTTGGTACGGAATTCAGTCCACGATACCCCAAGCATTCTCCTCCAGCACTACATCTCTAGGGCGTCTATCTTCTTCTTCTCTACTTCCCGGAGGGTCCACGTTTCCGCGGCGTAGGTACAGTCAAGGGCATAAATATATGTACAACTTTTTCATTACTTTTTATGGAATCATATGGCTGAAAAGACAAAAAGTGTATAGATATTTATGCCCTTGACTGTACAGAAATATGGGGAACACAAGTGCCCGAACTAGCCGGATTTTTGTGGCTCTGTATCTGTATCTGTTCATGTAATATGAACTATTATTAATAAAATATGAATATGAATATGAATATGAATATGAATATGAATATGAATATGAATATATGTTGCGATTCCTCCATATTTTCCTCAACCTATCCATCGCAGACCTAGAAATTGCCATACGCCTTTTCACTTCGTCGATACATCCGCCATTGTTCGTAATTAAGGCTCCCAGGTAAATGTATGATTGCACTGCACCACATCACAATTGAATGTTGAATGTTGTTGTGTGCGTGACCTCAACTCTGGTGGAACTTCCTATAGGAACATTGTAGGTTAGGTAGGTAAGCTTAGGTCTGGTTTTTCTCGATTCGATTCAGACTTGTGAATGTTGTAGAAGTGTCCTTTATTTACCTATGCGTAACATTAATTTTACTAAAAATACATACTGTGTTTTTAAATTTGCATCTTAATAATATTTGCGTATTGATACAGACTTACCTACCTGTTATGTTTGAAGTCAAAGTATGCTTGCTGTAAGCGCTATGCCGTAGAATCGTTTTATGCAAAGTAGCTAAACCGGATAGGTAAGTACACTCGTGTCACATATAAACTGCCCGGCATTTCAATAGGAACACATCAAGTGCTGGAAGCCGGAGGGCCTACCACAAACCACTGCGTTCGTTCATTCGTCTATTTGCCTCTTTATCGCTCTAATATGGGATAGCAATAGAGAAGGAAATAGACGAATGAACAAACGAAGTCGTTCGTGGTAGGCCTTAGGCAAGGCGGATTCTCTGGAATACTTAGGCCGTTTGCGTATGCAGCACGACAATCTAGATTCTAGATGCAAGCGGTATGGCATATCCTTCAATCGTTTTACTCTACGAAACGGGACGCGATTCACGCGATCCGAGGATCAGCTACGGCGTAGCGCGTAGCAAACTGCGCCCTATGAGATAATGGAAATGGGGAACGATCATCACGGCAGGTGACTGTAGGAACACAGGTATTGGGTGCATGATGAAAAAAGGGAAATATTGAAAAGCTAGATATAACTCCCTATTTGGTTTAAATTTTTTAGTACTGGCATAATTTTTTAAGCCACCATCTTGTTACGATCCGTCGCTCAGTCAACAGTGACCGCCCGGAGTGTGTATTAGATACGTGTTACGTGCCATTTTGTGAAAGTCAGCATTTTGTGGCAAATTCGTCGATTTTTAAATCTTATCCTGTAATATTTATAAGGTAAGTAGAAAGCATTTTAGACACTATTTCAATCTTATCCCTCGACCATTCCATTTTAACCCGAGCTATTTTTTGGACAAAAATGTATTTTAAATTATTATTTTTATGTATTAGAATAGGCGTATCTAGCGAAATTTTACCGACAGAATACAAAAATATAGTCCTTGCCCATGCACTCTAATTTAGACAACCGAAAAGAATCAAATAGTTTTTTCTTTATTTTAAAAGGGTTTAACACAAGTCTATATCATCAAAAAACCATTTAATGTTCTCCCACCTTACCTTAAATTTAATATAAAAAAATACGCTCATGCGCCAATTAGCAAATGCGAAGATTCGTATGCGTATGAAATGAAATCTTACAAAACAAAGTTTTTATTAGGTACACAAAGGGTTTAAATCATTTTTGTTAAATTTATCCTCAGGGTTTTTGTCTATAATTTGAATCGCTTAACTTCATAATTGGGTATACCCATTCGACCCTCTCAGCAAGTATCTACCTTATTACCTTTTCTTAATACCTACCATAATCTGGTAGATGGATTTACCCGACTTTGAAGTTAAGCGACTCATTTATTGTGTTGAAAATAATTGACGGAGCTTTGCATTCTTGTTTGGTAAAGTTTATTTATTCTTTGCTTAGTATTGTGTTGCCCTCTATACGTGATATTCCAAACTAAAGTATCTCAAGCCGCGGCGAATAATGTATCCGCTATTATTCAGATGGCGCTACGCTCTGATAATTCACCATCATTAGTAATATTGCTATACATAAGTTTTTATATTTTTATACAAGACGCAGCGCTTATAAATAAACCTAAGACCTGGCTGAAGTTAAGCGATAACCTAGCGAGCATATCTAGCTATTCCTAACTGCCTTTTGAAGTTTTGACGATTACCGTTGAAGATTCCTGTATGGCTATATTGGCTATCAGTATGTTTTTTAAATATGCACATTTGATCCCGAGTGGCACAAGAATAGGCACTTCGTTCGTTTGTAAGTTAAAAAAAATCAGAGATCCGTAACGCTGCCATTCCAATAATTTGTTTCTGTATGTGTTTAAGTTATTTTTATTGCATTTTAATATCTGTAAGTAATATTTTTAACGTAATATAAAATGCATTCCAAAAGAGCTTGTCTGAAATATTCACAAATTCTGGGATCGTGGGATGGACTGACAGCACACAAAATAAGCGAACCCGTAAGAGGGTAGATCGCTATGGCGTGTGGGTAGATCACAACTAAAAACTCGCAGCTCATCAGTTTACTCCGTGAACATGACGCTTGCAACAGTGTCGAAATACCGGGTGCTCAATAAAACAAACATACATGGTAATTATCCCGTTTTAAATATTAGTTATAACGTTAAGTCAAACTCAAAATATCATGCATTCTGATCCTCTTTGACTATTATAGAACAAAGACTGGTGTAATTAAAATTATGTAATGTATCTCTAGCTTGTTATTTTTTTATTATTTTTAAATAAGTACCTCAGGTGATAAGTAGGTAAATTAGGTTGGTCTAAAATCAGTATTTAAACCTATTTTCATTTCTCTTCGTTGTAAAGTTTGAACTCTAATTAAACATGTCACACCGGTTGCGTAGCGTACGTGTCCGACTCTGAAGCGTGAATTCATACTTTACAACGCAGCAAAACAGCCATAATTAATAATCAAACGAACTTACCTGTGAAGTTTGATTGGAATTATACGAGTATCCAAATCGAAGATTACATATATTTACTAGCAGCAGTACACGGTTATGTGCTGTCCTTGTCACACATTTAGAGTTAAAATATTATTCAAAAAATGTTCTCGCTGTCGCCCGCCGCGTAAGGTAGGTGTCGTGCCGGTGCACGACCGCGCCCCCAGCGGCGTGGTTTATCATTATTTTAGAGCACATAGATATTTTTGTGTTAGGACCAGAGACTATTTTATTTTAATTTTTAGGGTCTGGGAGGGTGGGAGTATGTAATCTTCGATTTGGATACTCGTATAATTCCAATCAAACTTCACAGGTAAGTTCGTTTGATTATTAATTATACTTCGTATCCAAATCGAAGATTACATATATTTACTAGCAGATGTTTAGAGAATTGTAATACTACATATAAGTAGGAAAAATAAAATAAAATATCGAAGTCAAATCCGACGCTCCTATGGGTTCCTGATAATTAGCTTCATACATGAGTGCCTAATAAAATAAAACGGTACTATTATGTAAATATTATATGAATATTTTTATTAGATTGGACTTATGCATGCCATGCTGTGCGTGTCCAAGTGAGGAACGACATTAATAAAGAATGAAATTACTTTCAATAACCTTTTAGGTGAAGCAAAACACTGAAGTGTGTATTATCGTCGATATAATTTTAACATTACTTGAATATACCTGCTTTAAATTATACTTCGTTCATTTAATTGAACTTTACTGACGAATCCCTGATCCCTGCATAGTGATTGTATACTTTAGATATGCCTGTATTTCATGTCGAAGTAAAAATGGAAGACAAAAACCAGTTGTGTGATTAGTAAAACAAGCTATCAGTAGTTTCTTCATAGCAAGATTAGTACTAAAGAAATCTTGTTATAAAATGTACATACAGATTTATACTGAGACCAAACAATAATTCAAGTGGTGGGTAATGGTTAATACGTTAAGTTTTTCCTTTTTGAGTAGAACGTTGTAATAAAAAACTTAAGTGGCAGGTGCCTTCGATTCTACTGTAGGATAACGAAATATTGACCAGTACGCTACAGCAGCAAGAGAATTACTATTTTTGTAAATAATTGTTATAATAAGGAACTGACACGTGGAGTATTTTTATATCTTGATAATCGGAATGCTACTATTGAAAAGAAGTCTCATCATGGTAAAAACAACCTGATGGAGTAAAATTTTATTACATTCTACACAATTCCTGTAGAATACGAGTATGTAACACGAGACGCCGTTAATGCGGAGCAAAGTTTATTTATTGTATACAATTAACACTAAGTTGTACGATCCTCAACACGATTTTATTAATGTGAAGAAACTCAACGCTGTTAATGCGGAGAAATGTTGTACAATCATCAACAAAATTGATGTAGAGTAACTCAACGCTGTTGAAGCGTAGCAAAGATCTACAATCCTCGACACAATTAATGTGGAGAAACTCAACGCTGTTAAAGCGGAGCAAAGTTCTACAATCCTCGACACAATTAATGTGGAGAAACTCAACGCTGTTAAAGCGGAGCAAAGTTCTACAATCCTCGACACAATTAATGTGGAGAAACTCAACGCTGTTAAAGCGGAGCAAAGTTCTACAATCCTCGACACAATTAATGTGGAGTAACTCAACGCTGTTAAAGCGGAGCAATGGAGACACTCAACGCTGTTAAAGCGGAGCAAGTTCTACAATCCTCGACACAATTAATGTGGAGTACCTCAACGCTGTTAAAGCGGAGCAAAGTTCTAGAATCCTCGACACAATTAATGTGGAGTACCTCAACGCTGTTAAAGCGGAGCAAAGTTCTAGAATCCTCGACACAATTAATGTGGAGTACCTCAACGCTGTTAAAGCGGAGCAAAGTTCTAGAATCCTCGACACAATTAATGTGGAGTACCTCAACGCTGTTAAAGCGGAGCAAAGTTCTAGAATCCTCGACACAATTAATGTGGAGTACCTCAACGCTGTTAAAGCGGAGCAAAGTTCTAGAATCCTCGACACAATTAATGTGGAGTACCTCAACGCTGTTAAAGCGGAGCAAAGTTCTAGAATCCTCGACACAATTAATGTGGAGTACCTCAACACTGTTAAAGCGGAGCAAAGTTCTAGAATCCTCGACACAATTAATGTGGAGTACCTCAACGCTGTTAAAGCGGAGCAAAGTTCTAGAATCCTCGACACAATTAATGTGGAGTACCTCAGCGCTGTTAAAGCGGAGCAAAGTTCTAGAATCCTCGACACAATCAATGTGGAGTACCTCAACGCTGTTAAAGCGGAGCAAAGTTCTAGAATCCTCGACACAATTAATGTGGAGTACCTCAACGCTGTTAAAGCGGAGCAAAGTTCTAGAATCCTCGACACAATTAATGTGGAGTACCTCAACGCTGTTAAAGCGGAGCAAGTTCTACAATCCTCGACACAATTAATGTGGAGTACCTGAACGCTGTTAAAGCGGAGCAAAGTTCTACAATCCTCGACACAACTAATGTGGAGAAACTCAACGCTGTTAAAGCGGAGCAAAGTTCTACAACCCTCGACACAATTAATGTGGAGTACCTCAACGCTGCTAAAGCGGACGATCCTTGACATCATTAATGTGTTAAAGCTCAACGCTGTTAAAGCAAGCTTATTTGACACAATTTTTGTGGCATAATTGTTGAAACGGAGCAAAATTATACAAATTTACACGCGATTTATGTCACGTAACTCGGCACTGTTAAAGCGGAGCAGCGTAGGGTATTTAATAAGATTAAGCCTATTTCATCGATATAGCTTACGAAAATATATATATTTTTATATATATGTATATTATGAAGCTTCTCTAGGAAACTATAAATCAAAATTTAAGTCGTTGTTTGTATTACTTCAGTATATATTGGTTCATCCTTTCAATAAACAGGAATATTAGTTTCGTGATAATTCAATTGGGTTAAAACCATTTGCTCTCCAATGAGGTTTTTGTTAGCAAACTCACTCAGCTTCGTAAAATTATTCATTTTTGGTTAACACCCTCCTAAACGGTGAGGTTTTAATAGTAGGTACGTACGACAATATTAATATCCGACTTAATTTTCATTAAGTCGTGTTGAGTCCTATTAAGTATCGTAAAGGTATCATCTACAATTTTATATGTAGGTATCATAAAAATGTGATCCACAACATTCACTACCTACATATACAAATTACAATACATCTATTGTAATATATATAAGTAAAAATCATATGATTTATATAATTTCATGCATTGCATTGCATTGTAATTCGTTTTTACTAAACGCAACAATTCGCAAGACTGCGCCGTCAGATATTGGTTCAAATTCCGGAACCAAACTATCCTTGTTTCGTGATGGGGATACGTAAAGTTGATAAAAAAAATCAGTAAGTATAGGTATTATTGTTATACAAAAAACCCCAAAAAACTTTAACTATTTTGTGTCTTTAACCAGTTTTCTCGTTATTCGCTCTGAGCATGCAGGAAAGCGATTGAACACCTTTTAGGTGTGCAATTTGTTAACGAACCACCAATCACAATACAATTACAACCTGTAATGTCCGCATATTATTTAGGTATTGTATTTTGTAAATTTTTACATAAACCAAAATATCATATTTTTGACCTGGTTATATCGTTGTTTATTGAACGGTTTACGTTATCTAAAATATGAGGAAAATAAAAATAACCTCTTTCGAGTCTTTGAACAAAACAAAAAACTTATTATTTACCTTAAATAACTTACCTATACTCAAAGAATACAACTCTGAACATAAATTATCCTTCTTTAATCGTATAGACACTAGGTCGCAAATTAAACCCCTGCAGCGGCTACAGCAAGCATTCGCGCTATTTAGCGGAACAGGGTAATACGGCACTGCCGCTGCGATTACACTTCCCTTTAGTTTAGAGCCTTAACTGACTCAAAATAGCAATATCATAGTATTTTGACTTCATTAAAACATGATCAAGATTATATATTCCGACTCATTAAAGTCGTATTTCCTTGATAGAACCTGAAATAGGCTTACTCGTAAATAGGAACGTAGTTTATACGAAACCTATCTTATTTTTATTTTACAATTTTTCTCTGCAACAACATTATGATGATAATTATTGATTGTAGTCATTGTTACTTATTTCAGCGAGCTCATGATTCTTTATAAGCGAGCATATCTTTATGACAGTTCATATAAATGAAGTAGGTAGGACGACGTACAAGAAGCGCTATAAGTATGTGTACTTCTTAGCTGACTAATCGGGGCTATCTGTCACGAATAATACAAGACAAACATGAAGAATTGAAGAGGTCATACCTCCCTTTTAGGGATAAAATGGGGAACCTCTAAAATACCTATATTGTCCCGAAGGCTCGACGATAGTCGAAACGGCAACATCCGGATCATAAGCTAGCTTTTATTAACAAAACTATAGATAAATGAGGGAACCTCTATGGCTATTTTACTTTAAATTACTTTTAGATGCCATTTTGTTAACCGAATTTACTACAATTTGTGAAATTCATGTAGACTTTCATAATTTTTTAGCATTGCAATACTTATTACTATAATTATCTCAGAACTCTGGAAAGGTAGATGAAATCATTGCGTAGATGAGATTACATTTGTTTTCGTTAAATACCAGGGTTAGATGTAAGTGGCTAACCCTCGAGTATGGCGTGTGGCGCAATTTTTAGTATACGGTCTGGTACACAAACCTGATACGAATTATAACGCGTAAATACTATAACGCGTAAATACATAACGAACCTTAAAGTTCTCTTAATTAGGTTTAAATTTGTATGTTAATCTACGAGTAACAACCCGTGCCTTTAACATGTACCTTACTTATATTACTTAGAAAAAAGAAGGTAGATGTAAAAGCATTATTTCGAACAAAGTACAGATTCCTTGATCTATTCTTTTAGTTATTATATGATTAATACACCACACTAACATTCAATTTTAAATTGTAATCTACCACACATATATTGGAAGCAAAATCAAACATTTGGACAAAATCACTTTCCGAAAGAAGATTCGTTAAACGGCAACTAGGCCGCGGTTTTATTCTGTAATTTGAATTCATCGTTCTGAAGATGTGTAAAATCACTCACCCTAATCCTTCAATCTGAAATAGATATACACTAAAACACTATTTTTGCGAGAAAATACGTGTGACTCGGACAAACACAAAAAAATGTAATGTTAAACCACGCCGCTGGGGGCGCGGTCGTGCACCGGCACGACACCTACCTTACGCGGCGGGCGACAGCGAGAACATTTTTTGAATAATATTTTAACTCTAAATGTGTGACAAGGACAGCACATAACCGTGTACTGCTGCTAGTAAATATATGTAATCTTCGATTTGGATACGAAGTATAATTACGTGCCAGCCAGGTTGGGTTGGGTGGCTAAATCTTGACTCGTGTTGATTTGATAAATACTCAGATTTCGGACAGTCCGCTGGGCGGGTTGTTGCTGTACATACTACATAACTACAGGCGCTTACAAAAAAAAATTGTTTCTGGTGTAGTGCGCCATTTTTTGTCTGGCACTGAATGTATTGTTGTCGTTACTACTGTTCTGTTGATTCAAAGCAAAGGTAAAACAATGTCATGTGACGTTTTAAGAGATTTAATACCAAACTAAACTTCATTGATTCATTTAATTAAAATTTATAAAAAATATATAAAAAAATGTAAAATATTTTTTTACGTCTGATTCTCAAAGTATACCGAGTTAGTCCCAAAAAAAAAATACTTGGACATAATATTTAAAATATACCTCCAATTGAACCCAGTAAGGTCTAGTTTTGATTAAAATACTTGTATTTGCGCCTAGACTGGTAAATCTGGTAATGCATCCCTATACTAGAAAAGTAGCTGGTAGACGAAAAATCACAAACCTCAGGGAAAATCCGTCTACTGACAAAAAAACATAATTAAATAACCCGGAACTCTAGCTTGCTTGCTCAAATACCTTTAAGAAGTCAATTAAATGTTGAACCTATTTCTTCCATGGAATTTACTAAAAATAATATATTAGCACAGTTATGACCAACCACCGTCAACTTATAAAAAAATATGACGGAATAGCCCTCATTGACCTTATATAAATTTATTGTGAGTGATGTTTTTTTTTGTAATTTTAAATATGAAATCTTCAATAGTAGTTTATGCAACAGTGATATAATAAGGGTTCTTAAAACTTGAGGGTCGCCGTTACAAAACGAGGCGAAGCCGAGTTTTGTAATTATAGACCCGAGAGTTTAAGAACCAATTATGAGCTGTTGCATACCCTAGTTTTTCTACGACAGCTAAAATAGCGTAAAAAGCAAAATCTAGAAACGTGGCAGAATAGGGAAGATGTTGTGCCCACTATAAAAATTAAAAAAAAACAACAACAGTGCTAATATATTGTATGAAAATCCATAGGAGCAGTGTTCTTATGGAATACCACAGACAACGTTATAATGTATACTTTTTAAATATCGCTGTCAGTCATCTAATTGACAGATAGAAGTGCTGGAGTAGAAAAACAAGCTTTAGAGAGAGCTTAGCTTTATAGAGAAAATTTAAAAACTAACGACATTATCGGGGCATTCTTCAGTATGCTACATTATCGCGAGGCATAGTCGGTGAGGCCAACGCCGCGCCGTGGCGATTTCCGAACCCGCCGGTAGTGGAGTTCCATGACTAAAGTCATCAAGCAAGAGGCACAGTGGTCAAATTGTTATCATTCAAACATCTAGATCTCAATATTGATAACAACTAGGTAGGTACCATTCACTTCGCATTCATAAAACTTCAACATATATTATTTCCTTCAAACTGGTGAACGTAACAACATGATTTTTAACAAAAGCCTAGATGCTTTTATTTTTCAAACTTTATATACATGTTTTTGGTCACAACGTCGTAAGTCGTAACTCTTGAATTTATAAACACGATTCTTAGTTAAATAGTTAAGTAATAACTAGTTCTTAAGTAAAAAAAATGTAGTTTAGTTGTAAACAGCAATTATCTGATTACGCGGTTTAATTTGACGCGCCCTCCTAGTATCGCTTTTCTTTTTCGCGTGCTCTTACAATTACATCTATCCGTTTGCTCGAGCATGAGGACTTTTAAGGAAATTGACAATGTCTTTGCAACTCAATGAAAAACGCTGCCTGCAGCAACCATCAGAGTTTTAGCTGACGAAGACAAGCTTTTTCAGTTGTTAATTTAGCAATTAGTTAATCTATTACTTTATGAATCATTGTTAATGATTCTGGGCGCTCATAAAGTAATGATTGAATGCATGATTAATCAACTACCTACATTAACTGTTATTGCTTTTCATGCTTCCTTTCAACGGGTATCGATCTTCGTAGCTAAGTATATTGAAAGTACTATCGCCTTAAATGAACATCAGCATTCGTTGGCGTGTGTTAACAGCAGCGGCTGCTTCTATCCAAAATTCTAAGCGACCGCGTTCAGTAAAAATGATTGAGCACAATGATAATGAGTATAATGACGCAGAAAAAGTCAAAGCAAAAAAAACGAAGCTAACAACTGGAGACATCATGCATTGTTTCGGGCCAGTTCTATTTATGGAGCATGTATGCGGAATTTTTCGATTCAGAATTTCTGAAGGTAGTCTGATGCCTACGAGTATTTTAATGAAAGTATTCGGATTAATCTTAACATCAGTAATTGCTGCTACTTTCATATATTTCTTCGATGTTCCTCAAGCACTCTCTAAGGAACAACCATTAATCGATACAATGGAGGACTTCCCATCGATCGTAATCCTCATACAATACGTCACGTCTGCCGTAATGACGTCGTGTTTGCTGAGTCGGGCGAATATTCAGATCATTAATTCGTTCGCAAACATCGACTCAACTCTTCGTCTCAATACTAATGAAGAATTTTATAGAAAATCAAGGAAGCACACAGTTTTAACGCTAATTATTGTAGTTGTCATTCATATCATCTCCAGTGCATCAGATTACTGTTTACAAATAGACAGCGATAAATGCTTAATTGTGGATGTTCTTCAATATGTACTAAATTCCGTGCAAGATCTCGAGATATTAGTGTTCTGCTTAATGATAAGCATGCTAAACCACAGACTGAAAGTCATTAATAATGAACTGATGAAGATTCTTCGTTATAAAGACAACCAGGGCAAAATCACAGTTTATACGATCCGAAAGAAAACCTCAAAAAACGGAAAACCTCTAGATTTACATGCAAAACCGGCAGTCACTAATCTAAGAGAATTATCCTTGGCTTACGACATCATCGGCGAAGCTTGCCACTTGATCAACGGCGTCTACAACTATCAAATCTTCATGACTTTGATATCAGCGTTCGTCTATATTGTAATTACTCTATGGACTGCCCTGTATTACTATCGTACTGAAGTGCATACGGGCAATCTGGTGTCTATAATATTGTGGTGCTGCAGCGAGATGTTGACGGTGGGGGCGATGGCGTTTGTATGCGAGGTGTTGCTGTCGACGCGGAACGACACGAAGGTGCTGGTGAACGAGCTGGTGATGGAGTACGAGCTGCCGACGAAGACTCGTGCGCAGGCCAAGGCGTTCATGCGCCTGATCGACGCGTGGCCGCTGCGCGTCTACGTGTACGACATGTTCACTGTCGACATCACGCTCATGCTTAACTTCATTAGCGTGTCTACAACCTACTTGATTGTCATCATACAAATCACTCATTTCGTGTGAATATGTCTATACTCTCTACCACGATTTTAAATTTGTAAGCACTTATGGCGTTATTCATAAATGCACATCTAACACAGTTTAGCTAAATGATTGTTGGGCCTTATCTGTTAGTTTGAGATTTGCCTTTGTTAGAAAGGGAGAAAACATGATTTAACTAAAACGTCCCTTAACTTTTTTGGGTCTATGCGATCAGATCAGATTTTACGACTTATATGTCCTTTTAACCGAGATAATATGTTTTTTTGTAAAAAATAAAAAATGGCTTAACTAACCAAGTTCAAAATAACTTTCCTTGAAATTCTTTATAAAGCTCTATTTTCACGATTTTAAAGATACTCGTTTTTAGCGTTTCTATTGTATAGCATGGTATTTTTAAAACCCTTTTTCTACTCCAGCACTTCTATCTCTCAATTAGATGACTGAAAGCGATATTAAAAAAGTATACATTATAACGTTGTCTATGGTTTTCCATAAGAACACTGCTCCTATGGATTTTCATACAATATATTATAAGCACAGTTGTTTTTTTTTTATTTCAATAGTGGGCATACGACATCTTGCACATCAAGCCACCTTTCTAGATTTTGATTTTTTCGCTATTTTAGCTATCATAGAAAAACTAGCGTAAGCAACAGCTCATAATTGGTTCTTAAAACTCTCGGGTCTATTATTACAAAATTCGATATCGTATCGTTTTGTAACGGCGACCGTCAACTTTTAAGAACCCTTATTATATCACTGTTGCATAAACTACTATTTTATATACCCACATATCATTAGCCTATAAAGACCCCCATAATAATAAACATTTCGTTACAACTTATTTCTTATCTGTGAAAATGTTATTATAGCTAAATAATATTATCGATTTAGATAACATTATTTTTGTTCAAATTTCGATCACATCTGACACAAGAAAATTTGTTTTGACCTCTATTCTAAAGCCCCTCATTCACGGCAGTCCGCCGGCACTCCGGCATAGCTGGATGTAGCGGACACACGGTGTGCGAGTTGCCCAGCCTGGCAGTCCAATTCGCACTTTAATATCAGTCGAGATGACGTTTAGTGTGAAACGAATTGTCAATTGCATACAATAACGCACGCAAGTCCCCAGTTTTTTGATATCGAACGATATTAAAATTCAATTTTAAAAATATAAAAGTTAAACTACGGAACCCTACACAGTAGTCGGTACACAGTATAAAATAAATACTGACACGCACAGCCTAAACTGGTAAAAGTTGAACCTTGAATAACAAAAAACAGACATGTCGCATGTGGTGGCCGGTGACCAGCGATTAAGTATGATGTTAAGGATGACATTTTTGTGTTCCGAGTTCCGGCATACAATTTTCACTGTGATTTCGGTTTAATGTAGTCGGTACTTTTTTTTACCTATGTTAAATAACAAAATGGTTCATCACTTTCAATAATGACTTGTCTTTATGTAATTATTATCTGCAACCTTTTTCTCTAAAAAGTACCTAATATTTTTCTGTAGGAATAGCACAGAACATGTACAATTGTACACACGCGTTCAAAATTGCATGGGCAGTTAATGAATGAATTCATTCATAAATTGCACTTTTGAACGCGTGTGCTGTGTACCTACGCGCATCCTACTGTCACGTACCTATGTAATTCCCATCACGAAACAATGGTGTTTCGGACCTTTGGGAAGCGTACGCGGAGCCGTAGCCAACACGCAGAAGCCCTTTCGACAATTTAATGAAATTTAAGGGGTACACCGAGAGGGTGTTGCACCTGCCCGAGTCATGGGGCGCACGCGGAGGCAGCACCGGCCAGGGTGTATGGACTATTGAGATTCAATGGAATCGAAAATATACTGGACTATTAGGGGAATGTGATGGACTATGGGTCGATTATGGATAATAAAATCGCACGTGTGCCTAACAAAATGGTAAGCAATTTTATTTCCGGCAGACGGTGACTCGCCCACATAAGATGGGTCCCCACAAAAAGCGACATCTAAGATGGCTCAAGGGCAACACCGGTATGAGGGCTGGGGTCAGAGAGGTGTCACTGGACTTTAAACATATAGCCAACTCACCACTTAGGTTTCCACATCTACCCTCGAGAACACAGCTCTCGCGACCCCACTCTGGACGGCCGGTTACGGCAAGCCAGAGGCGGAAGACTTGGTCGGACGACCCCCAGGAAGTCCCCCAGGAACGCTCAGGTACGTGGGGTCGCTAGTCCCAAACAACTCGCCACAAGCTTCCCTGCGTTGACTGATTGCACCGGTCGAAACCAGTGTCATCCCTACGCCTTTGAACACAGTATATATCCATTTAAAAAAAAAGATAAAAATTCAGACGAATTGAGAACTCCTCCTTTATAAATATTGAAGTCGGTTGAAAAGCCATTAAAAGAAGACATTTACACAAAATAAGTGCTTAACAGTACTAAAAACTTTTTATTTGTATGTGTGTCCACCGATTACTCCAAGCTCCATCGTCCGATATGACATGTACTTTTTTTAAGAAAAAAAAAAACAGACTTTAAAAAAAGGAAAAATAAAATGTTCCCTTTTAATTGCTCTACAAACTCATACGGTTAAAGTCGGTGCATTTTATAAACTGCATTGAATACCGATTTGGATTGGCACAGACTTCAAACGTATCAGTTGGTACGTTGGTATAGTGGGTATAGTGCATATAAAAAGCAAGATTTTATTTTTCAATTTTTAACGTTGGTCACAAAAAATGTTTTTGCTATTTTACTATTGTTATACTTATATGCTTTTCTCATTGCGTTCATTTCTTACGCGAGGAAATACTTATTTATCGCCTGTGTGTTTCCCATGAGTTCTAAGTAACCGGAGGCGTTAGAGGCGTTAGAGCGTTCCCAAATAATCCAAAGTATTTAATGTCCGTCTCGCTCCTGCCGGAGTAGTGGTGTGTTGCTACTGCGTGTTGGCTACGTTTGGCATAGGTATTTTAGAAACGCTCAGTCTAACGCCTCTGGCTACTTACAAGCAGCCAAGCTCATGGTAAGCACACTGTGTGCTTACCATGAGTTGCTATCGATAGCGACTGTGGCATTCGACAGTATGTCCGTCTCGCTCCTGCCAGAGTAGTGGTAGGAGCGAGACGGACATACTTTCGAATGCCACAGTCGCAATCGAATGCAACTCATGGTACGCACACTGGTGGTCAAATGAAAACGGTTCGTTTGCCGCATGTAGGAATCTTTTTTTTTTTTCCTAGAGTGGCTTTCACATCTTGTGGGGAGATGTATTTTGCCAATGTCTGCGTTTTTTGACTTCCGACACGATCAGAGAATGTACGGTGAAAATTTTGACGGTATGTGATAGGGAAGGATTGGGAACCTAAAACACAATATAATATATTAACAATAATAACAACACAGACAAAACAGGACGTACACAAATAAGCGAAGAGAAGCACAGTTAGTAGGGAATAGAAGAAAAGTAGAACATACAGAGGAAAAGGAGAATAAACATAGAGTTACAGTCACAACTAACAACCTTACAGTTTAATTTCATGCATTTGAATGTATTGAGCCAGTAATTTAATAAGAGAGGGTCCGGAAAGACAGAGAAGTGAATGAAAATTGATAGGCCGAGGAATGTGTTTAGGCAATATGTCGTATAGTGAAAAATTTAATTTTGGGCAGTTAAAAAAAATATGGTCGGTGGTTCCTTCTTCAAGACCACATTCGCACAGAGAGTGATCTCTAACCCGTATCTTTGCCAGAAAAACTGGAGTACACACATGACCAAGGCGTAGGCGACAGATGGTGGAAGTGGACCGTTTGTTGAACCCCTTCGCTCGACAAATCCAAGGTTTAAGAGGGATGTCTGGCTGAATCTCACCATAATATTTGCCCTTTATAAGCCTAGAGGAGCTCCATAGGCGTTGCCAGGTCTCTCTAGCATCGGAGTGAGCAATGGAAAGAACATCTGTAGGAATCTTTATCATTATGACATTTAGGAAATTCTTATTGATTTAGCTAAGTAGAAACTTATTATTGACCTTACTGAGCAAATATTTAAAATGTAGGTTGAAATTAATGCGTTTTCGTTTGTAAACAAACAATTATAATAAATTAGAAAAACATTTGCCTGAAATAAGTTATTCTAATGTATTATTTTGGCCATTCCAATACAGTTTGTCCTCAATTGACTAAATGAATTTCAATTAAGAATGTGAGTAGGTACTTGTCTCGTCATCGCTATGGAGATTAAATACCAACAAATAACTATGAAATAATGCAATGATTAAGTAAAGTACGGATTGGAAGTAAGACCTTATCTTGTGTTAATCTTATTGGGTTTGTTTAGGCTCCAAGTGAAAAACAATTTTGGCAATGTAATTTATTAATAACCGGAAAATGTAATATTGTACGTACAATGTGACATAAAACATACCTCTGTCCACTGAGTTGTGTCACAGAGTTTATTTTATTTTCAACGTATTTAGCTCAATTAGGGCCACTTGCACCACCCGGGATTAGCCACATAATCCGAAGCTAAGCGTTTTTTTTTTGTATGAAATTTGACAGCTTAACTCCAAGTTAGTGGCTAACCCTGAGTGATGCAAGTCGGCCTTAGTATGAACTTAAACTAAGAAAAGAACATAGGTACCTACAATCAGTATCCATAGCTTAATCTAACAGTTTTACATAAAGTGCGATATTTGTAGAATAACAATCAAGTATGTAGTTGATAGGCTGACAAACTTTAATATCAGAGTAATATCGATGGAGACCATGTCATAGATGTGGATGCGCAGAGGCCATGCGTCGATGATTCGCATAAACGCCTTGGCCTGCGCGCGCGCCTCACGCGGCAGGCCGTAGTCCATCACCAGCTCGTTGACCAGCTCCTTTGTGTACCCCCTACTCGACATCAAGGCCTCACAGACATAAGCCATCAGACCAATAGCGGACATTTCACAAATGCACCACAAAAACTCGGTTGCCAAAAAATTCTGATATTCTTGAGCACGCACGCAATGTATCGTAGACCAAAGCGTTATAATTATGTATACGAATCCTGACACTAAACTGAAACAGATCTGGAATTTGAAAACATTGTTTATCAACAAGCAAAGCTCGCCGATAATATTATAAGTAACTGACAACTCGTGCAATGAACCCAGTGCACCAAAGTCATTCTGTGGAATATTGTAAACTGGTTTAACTTTTGTTTTGCCTTGTTTAAAATAAGTAATACTGAGAAGTTTGTAGTTAACAACGTCAAGTCTGCGCTTGACCATCAACACCATCAAAGAAAACACTACTGTTTCAAGACTATGCATGAGATACGTTAAGTTGTCAACGACCATTACTTGAAAGCTCATAATATTTTGGAACGCGTCGTAAAGACTAAAGGACGTATTTACAATTACAAAAGCAGCCAGCGTAAAAATATTCTGGTATTTAGTAGTTTTATAAAATCTTTCAGATAAAATATTTAATTTGGTATCGATTTTAGCGAAATATTGAATAATATCAACATTCGCTTTCCTAAAAACAACTGTTGTGACTATTATTGAAGCACTGTACTGACACACAACAATTACGTTCGGTAAGTTATCCACGATCCGAAGCTTTTTGGATTGGAAGGATCTTCTCCAGTCAATACCGTAGGAGAAGAAAATGAAGTTAAATGTAACGGCCAACAATATACCATACAAAATCATAAGTGTGTTGGTTTTCTGAAGGATATTCTTTTTAAAACTGAATCTACACCGTCCGAGCACTTTTTCTAACATAAAAACAGGTTGGAGTGATTCAACGATTTTTCTTGTTACAAACTGCTGATTTTTTTTTGATTTCGTATTTCCAATCATGTTGTGATGAGAATTGCGGCCAATGTCTGTTAACACTTCCAATACGTGTGGCCTTTAATATGGCACGTGTGTTGATGTTCATTGCAATTAGATAATGAAATGGACTGAATAACAAATTTACTGACAAGCATTTGATTGATTATTACAAATAAAAAGTAACTCATATCAACAGCATGAAATTGATGTTGAATTAACACGTTCACGACCTGCCACCAAACTGTATCTTTAAACTATAGGTAAGTATATCCTTAATATCTACATTTACGAAAGTCAATTTGAAAACGAATCGAGGCGCTAGACAGGCAGAGTGTGCTGAAGTTTTCTATTATACCTACATATTACAAACAAAAAACAATGTTATTATGACTTCTTCTTCTTTTTAGCGCTTCACCGGCTTTTGACACGGCTCAGGGAGCCTGGGGTCCGCTTTGGCAACTAATCCCAAGATAACTAAACATGTAGTAGTTACAGTCAACTAGAAAGATATGTTTACAACCAAATTGTATACACGATCTTAACGTTCACTTGTTCATTCAATACAGTCATACTCGTACACATATTTTTGGCACTTTCGCTGTATTTATATTTTTGTAGCTGACTGTACCTAGTACCTAGTTAAGGCCTACTTCTAAGTGGATCTTCAACAATTTAGTTTTTCTAATTTATACCTACATGTAAGATATTTATATTTTATATATATTGGTATAAATTAGCAAAACTATATATATATATATATATATATATATATTTAACGGCCTCCTAGCCTAGTTGGTAGTGACCCTGCCTAGGAGGGCCCGGGTTCGAATCCTGGTCAGAGCATTTATTTGATTTATCACGAATATTTGTTCCTGAGTTATGGATGGATGTTTTCTATGTATTTAAGTATTCATATGTATCTGCCTATTATATATATCGTCGCCTAGTACCCATAACACAAGCCTTATTGAGCTTACCGTGGGACTAGGTCGATTTGTGTAAGATTGTCCCATAATATTTATTTATACCTATATATATAGATGGAGATATATGTTTATAGATATAATTACGTACGAGTATAAAATGTATATGGACCTGGTCCGAAATAAAATATTCTTATTCTTATAATTTATACCTGAAAAAACAATATTCTATCCAGGATATAAAAAATGAAAAATACAAGCCATTAAAGCATGTGTTGGTACCTACCCTTACCCACCAGTTTAAATATACGACCGATATTTGGACTGATAATAAATCATGGCAGTCGTATTTGGCGTCATGAAACTTGAAAGGGGCAAAATTTAAAAATGGTTATGAAACTTATGAAATACATAGGTTGATTCACCTCATATGATCTATATATATAAAAGAGGTTGTCCTCATCTACGATCAACGCACAGCCGAAATGGCTAGAACTAGAAACTTGAAAATTTTACCAAAGCTTCCTTTTAGTACGTAGGCAAGGGATAAGAATGGATTTTTGGAAATTCTACCCCTATAAGGGGGTGAGGGGGTTGCAAATTTGTATGGAAATGGATTTTTTTTTTAGCTAGAGACTTGAAACTTTGTGTAAAGACTCTTTATTATAATTTAAGAAAAATGTTTCCTTGGTTTTTGAAAATTCAAGCTCTAAAGGGGTAAAAAGGGGGTTGAAAGTTTGTATAGGAATGGATTTTTTTAGCTAGAGACTTGAAACTTTGTTTTAAAACTCTGTAATACAATTGAAGAAAAGTATTTTCTTGGTTTTTGGAAATTCCACCTCTAAAGGGGTAAAAAAGGGGGTTGAAAGTTTGTATAGGAATGGAATTTCGTTTTGAGCTAGAGACTTGAAACTTTGTGTTAAGACTCCTTATAATAATTAAAGAAAAGTGTTTTCATAGTTTTTGAAAATTCAAACCCTATGGGGGTAAAAAAGGGGTAGAAAGATTTTATGCGAATGGAATTTATTTTTAAGGTAGAGACTTGAAACTTTGTGTAAGAACTCTGTATTACAATAGAAGAAAAAAGTCTTCATGGTTTTTGGAAATTCCACCTCTAAAGGGGTAAAAAGGGGGTTGAAAGTTTGTATAGGAATGGAAATTTGTTTTGAACTTTGTGTTATTACAATTAAAGAAAAAAAAATCATAGTTTTCGAAAAATCAACCCCTATGGGGGTAAAAAAAGGTAGAAAGTTTGTATGAGAATGGAATTTATTTGAGAGCTAGAGACTTGAAACTTTGTGTAAAGACTCCTTATTACAATTAAAGAAAAGTGTTTTCAAAATTTATGGAAATTCAACCCTTATGGGGGTAAAGAAGAGGCAGAAAATTTGTATGAGAATGGAATTTATTTTTGCGCTAAAGACTTGAAACTTTGTGTAAAGACAATTACAATTAAAGAAAAATCGTTTTATGGTTTTTTGAAATTTTACTCCTGAAGGGGTAAAAACTAAAAAAGGGGTTGAAAGTTTGTTTGAGAATGGTTTTTTTTTAGCTAAAGTCTTGAAACTTTGTGTAAACACTCTTTATTACAATTTAAGAAAAGTGTTTTCATGGTGTGAAATGGGGGTTAAATCTTTGTATGAAAATAGAGATTATTTTTGAGCTAGAGGCTTGAATGTTTTATTAAAGAAAAGTTGTTTATATAGTTTTGGACAATTCAACTTCTAAAGGGGTAGAAAGGGGGTTGAATGTTTGTTTGAGAATGGTATTTTTTTGAGCTAGAGACTTGAAACTTTGTGCAAAGACTGTTCATTATTAAAATATAAAAAAGTGGTTAAAATTTTGTATGGAAAAGGAGATTCTTTTTGAGCTAGAGGCTTGAAACTTTGTGAAAAGACTCTTTATTATAACAAAAGAAAATTGTTTTCATAGTTTTGGAAAATTCTACTCCTAATTGATAAAGCGGGGAAATAAAGATTTTTTTGAGCTAGAGACTTGAAACTTTATGCATAGATTACTTATTAAAATAAAAAAACTGGTTTCATGGTTTTTTTTGAAAATTCCACCCATAAAGAGGTGAAAAGAGTGTTGAAAGTTTCTATGGCGGAAAGTTTTCTTTTGTATCCATAGACTTCAACTCGACTTTGTTATTCAAGTATGTAGGTAATCATTTATGCTATTTAACCGGATGGTTGTCTGTAAGAGACATGTTGCTCTTTAGCGATAATACCGCCTGTTGCCAACATCTACCTAATAAAAAACTTAAACGTTATCAGTAATATTAATTACTTTTTGCGGAGTGCAATAGAAAATATTTTTATTATATATGTGTAGGTTATATCAACTATATCAAGTCACATTTTAAAAAGATAAAACAAGTTATAAAACTCTGTAGGAAGAACCCTATTATACGCGGACGAAGTCGCGTGTGGAAAGCTAGTTAGTTGATAAAATTCATCGTGCTATACGTAGTTTACAACTTCACCATAGTTACCTACGTGTACAAACACATTGTATACCTACATCTCACATATTGCGTGTATAAGATGCAATTTGGCAATTAAATAACAAAATGAATGAGTAAAGAATCCTTGACAATGTAATCAGATATAAATGCACTGAACTACAATGTCGAATTCGAAATATATGTATTGAGTTTCTCCCTTGAGCGCAAAGTAATTAAGCGAAAATGGAGAGGCGTAACGACAAATTGTCGTGATTTAGCGCTGAATGGTTAAGCGCTAATCACGACACGTTGTCGTTACCCTTCTCCATTTTCACTAGGTAAGGTATACAGCGGGAAACCCAAGTTATCGGCTACGGCGTAGCGCAACGAGAAATCCTTAACGGTAAATGTGTTATGGAGCAAGTTCCATTTACTTTATTAAAACAGGTCTATCTAAACAGGCAGTCTAACGCCTAAGTCTACAGTGTTAAACAAGATCATGAAGATAAATTATTATTCAATACACTTATATATCGGGCTATTAAAGATCAATTATTATTTGCTGTTAAGGCTTGTGCACAAATCACGCGAGGTTCTAAAGGGGGAGGGGGGTCAAGAAAAACTCACGAAAGGTCACGTTGGGGAGTGGGGGTTCCCAAGGAGACCTCACGTGCATTTAAGAAAAAAATTAGGTTGACCTAAATCATCACTTCACACTTCAAAATAGCGAGTCTATTTGACGAAATTTTTGGAATGTGTGGCTCTATATGGTAGTAGAAATCCAAAGATCACCAAGGGGGGAGCGGGGTTCAAAAAATAGACGAAGAAAACCTCACGTGATTTGTGCATAAGCCCTTAATTCCCTTATTTGACTCTGCGCGACAGGTATAATCCGGTGATATATAAAATAAAACGAAATATTAATGTTAAACTTAATTTAATTAAGCAACAATTGTAAGTACATTTACAAACCTAACCTAATCAACCGCTAGCCGACCGACTGTCACTCAAAGGGTTAAATGTTTGACACTTAGCACCTAGGCAAGGTAAGCGTACAAGTCGTCCCGCGCTAATACTTAGGCCCACTTGCACCACCCGCTTAACTTTAGGTTAGTGGGCTGTCAACTGTCAAATTCAATATAAAATGGTGGGTTAACCTCAGGTTAACCCTCCATTTTCGGTGGTGCAAGTGACCCTAATATAGTTGAATGTTAAGTCGCTATCAATAAAGGTGACAGCAAGTTGTCAACTATTGGTTTCGAGCAGCACGGGGTTCCAACACGTTGGAAGGGAGATGTCATAGCAACATCTTACCATACAAAACGTGCACACACAGATGCACTCGTCACACAATGCATACAAAATACAGTCTATGCCGACACTAACACATGGAAAATGATACAACTATACTAACAAATCTTGCATACTTTGCTCTACCTTTGTGTACGGACTAGTCACAAAACAGACCCGCGTGTGCCTATTTGGGCTTGTACTTCGACAGAGGGGAAACGTATGCCGACTCCCTTCCCTGTGTTGCTGGAAGACTATTGGGCATTAGAGCGTCGAGCACCAGTTCGTTTCAAAGTATATATCGCTATCACAAATCGACGGGCCCCATCAAAATATCCTTCATAGGCACTGTCCTGAACAGCTGGTTGACACTGGTCATGATGGAGCTCACGCCGAAGTCCACGATCGGTTTGCCGAACTCATCGGCTACTAGTTTCCAATTCCTGTTCATGAATTCTAACACCATTTTACCTGTAAGTAAAATTGAACCTAGATAAGTTTTTTGCTTTTGAATTTAGATTATGTTTAAGGCTTCGGTATTCGGAGGAAATCCGATTGTCGGTCAAGTTTGAAAATCATTTAAATAATCACTCCTACTCCATCTTGTCGAAGGCCATAAATATACCTTATTTTCCAACACTCCCATATTTAGCCATTGATACCCACATACAAGTGAAAATACATATGGATAATAAAATAATACATGTACCTACGTGTAAACAGAAAAACTAAACGGGTGACTAAAATACTAACTGTGCGAATTAATCGCACGCACGTGGAACAGTCGCAAAGCTAGTATTTCAGTCAGTACGATTTAGTTTTTAGTAGGTTAAGTTAATACAGTTTGGAGGTTTTATTTCTAACCAATACAAATTACTTGAATCTTCACCTAAATTAGGCACTTATGGGATTAATTACTTCAGTTGTTTGTCATCTGCGCTGGAGGACAAGGAAAAAATCCCGAAATAGTACGGACATATTATGGTAATTGGAAGTAAATATCCAAAAAAGATCCACGTCATCTAGTTATATAGTCAATTACGTGAGTCACAAAATGAGATTTATGGAAAAACCATCTAAATAGATAAAATGTCAGGAAGTAAACTTACTCATCTCAGGGCTGCCCTTGAAAAGATTCGTCATTTGGTAAGAGACTCTTCCCTGAAACTCGTGGTTCACCTTCAAACCCTTAACGTATAAATATTTTTCGGAATCCTGCGTTTTAGATCCCAGTTTCACAAGCGCGCCCAGCATTAAATTTTCTGCAAGTAAAAAATGGATATTAAAACATTTCTTGCAACATTCACTGCTCTGCAGAAGAAAGTAAGATAAATTATCTTTATTTTGGAGAGGCAAAGTAACTTACTGCATTTTATAACCGAATCACCGTGTCCATCTATGGGAAACATAAGGAGTCTGCCGGTGGAAATATATTTCCCTCTGATCGTCAGGTTACAGCGTAACTGAATCTCCACGTTATCTTTTATCATCCTGGAACAATAAATATACTTTGAAATGGTGCCGTAGGTTTCGTACACGTAGGTTTCGTACAATAGGATCATAAATAACTAAATGTGATTGAATACTGCATATAATCAATAACACGAATCTAACTACCCAGCAGCCTTCACATAGTATGCCTTCTGGGATAGAGTTAACTGCTCTACTAACACTACGACTGTCTAAAGTGTGTTACCATGAGTTGTATGGAACCGTATTCGATAGCGACTGCGGCTTTCGAACATATGTCCATCTCGCTCCTACCACTACTCTGGCAGGAGCGAGACGGACATACTTTCAAATGACGCAGTCAAGTAGCACTGCAACTCATGGTAAGCACACAGCACTGCCCTCACACAAAAAAATTACGACAGCGACTAGGCCATAGTTTAGTTTTCTCATGATGTCTTACTTTGCGGAAAAGCATAAATACTTTTAGTGTCCTGATATTCCGTACATACGTTCCGGAAAACTCATGTGGCAGGAGCTAGGGTTGACAATCGCGAACTTCGGATTGAAAGTCGAACTGCTAGGCTATCAACACTCTAAACATTGTTTTTTCTTGGAAAGGAAAAATGGAAAAATTCATGACCTCAGCCGGAATTCGAACCCGCGACTCTGTGATACACGCCCATCGTTCTCCCAACTGAGATACCGAGAGCGGTCTCGATTCTTTCGAATTTATCCACCATATCCCTCGTGTCGTGGGGGGTTATGAATTTTTCCACTTTTCCTTTCTTTCTAAGGAATTCGCAATCGTTAGCAGACGTTTCTAATAAAAAATAATACTATAAATATTAGGACTAAAAACTGTTTCTACATACCTAGCCTTATCGATGACACACTTTCTGAACCCAGTAGCAATGCCTTGATTGAAGCTGATGACCAAGCCTCCTGGCAGGGTCAGGTTCAAGTTGTTGACTTTAAAGGGATCCATCCTGCTTATGCCAAGTTCAGGGGCTCCTCTCAAGAACCCCGGTAATGTGGCCTGGAGGGACTCCCTCAGACAATCCGTTGAGGTAGGTTCGCATACTTTGATAAAGTCAGCTAAAAGTAAAAATAAAATTTTGATAAAAATGGTTTTGCTGTAGGTAGGGAAAATTGGAACAAGTTAAATATTTTTCATTAAATATTTACAAAATTCTTAGCAGCTTAGTGACGTATTTGCTAAACAAATTGTGTTATTATATAATTTGGTCAATATCATTGGTTTATTTGCGCCAAATCATAATAACAAGAAGCGCGTAAATTTACTACTAACTCCTCCGAAAATGCATGCTTTGTGTTCTCATTCTCACTGTTCCCACTGTTCGACAGATGAAAATAAGCCGTTCCCTGATATTGACACAAATATTTTATGAGTATACTTTAGTTATAAATATTACATAGATAGGTACTTACGAGATTTTGCATTTACGTATGAACTTAACGTAAAAATAACTCCAATTAAAACACTTGGCACCAGCGTAAAGTGTAAGAACTGCATTATGAATATTTAAAATAATTTAAATACGATATTTTATTTTAAACTAAATTAAAACCTGTTGCTTGACTTGATACACTACAATAACTAATACATTTATACCAATTTGCATGCTTATATTGGTACTTGCATCATTAGCGCTGATCGATATACTTTAGCTATTTAATTAATAATGACTTTAATGACTCCTAAGGAATTGTGCTAAATTAGAGAAAATTAGCTTACTACATGTAGCTTGCTAATAAATAAAGTCGTTAAGGTATTGGATTAAACTCATTTATTAATTTAATATAAATTATCTACTTAATCTAGGGATTCATTCGCTTATCAATGTCGAATTCGGGTTCTTGAGTATTACTGTTAGTCGGCGAAGCAATACCGAATACACTTTGTAAGGTATCAAGAGGTATCGTTGTTGGTCTGTTGGGCGAGTTGACGTCGATGTTGGTGAATCTTGTAGGGTTGACAGTCGTTGTTGTGGGTCTCTCTGTAGTTGGTCGGGCGGCGGGCGCCCTGGTGGTCTGCCCAATGGGATCCCCGGTGGTTGGATTGGTGTTGGGCCTGGCTGTGGTGGGTTGTTGTTGAGGGAAGGTGCGTGGGCACGGCGCCTGGCGGGCTACTCCCACGTCTGTTGAAAAATATTTAAAACAAGTGTGAAGTTCCGAGTAATTGTTACACGTCGGACAACAATGCCATCTAAATATTCTTTGTGCACAAGTCTCAGTGGGAATTATCTCAGAACGTATCTTATGTGGAAAAACGTATTAAACTTATAAATTGGAGATGTCATATATTACAGAAAAAGTGACCTAGGCTCCCGGTGAGCAGGGCTGGAATCGAACCAGTGACCTCCTGCTTATTTATCCTCCAGTTATTAAACTTATACAATAAACTGGTTGTCTGGAAGAGATCGCTCTTTAGCGATAAGACCGCCTGTTGTAACCTCTTACTGTTCCGTATTGTTATTTGCTCTTGTATAATAATAATATATCTGTATTTTCATCTGTGTGAGATGTGCAATAAAGAGCATTTTATATTATTGTATTGTAAGTTTCGTTTCTTTCTTCTTTTAAGATTTTAGATGTTGGTTTTCTGTTAAGGATAAATTTATTTGATTAATTACTTTAATAAATCATGAATTTAAAAAAAATAGGGTAGGGAGGGGCATGTTGAGCAGGCGGATAAGTTGGGCAATCGCAATATCTCAAAAACTACTCACGCTACGCGGGAACACCTAGTGGTGGAAAATTAGGTCCAAGTGAGGAGAATCTATTTTGCTAACATCATTTGCCATGCGGCGCCGGAGTTGGTGACAGCCATCGTTTGTTTTTTTTTGCGCTCAAAAGTAAGAAAACTATATAGAAATATTTTTCTTCTAATTTCATGAAAATAGATGTCTCGAAAGTCTGGTAAAAGCTATCACCTTATAAACTTAAGTGCCTTTTGAATTTTATTACCTATTTTGATGCAAGTATGACTCATTCAATTTAACCGTAGGATTTTCTAAAAAACGTGGCAAGGGGTTAGTTGAGCAGTTCATTGCGGGACTAGTTGAGCAATGCCCAACACTAGGTGATTGTAAAAAGTGTATTGGTAATAGCTTGTTCCTAGCTATAATAGTACATTACATACCAAGGCCGTTTAAGTGGGAAATGCCTCGGATTGCATGTAATTGTCGGCCGAGGCGAAGCCGAGGTCGACTAACATGTGATCCGAGGCTTTCCCATTTACCGGCCGAGGTTTGTATACTATTTTTCTGTCCGACGGAGCCGGCAGGCGGCAATTTAGTTTTGCGTAAAGTGGCGCTTACCGGCCGGAGGACTGAAAACGTATATTGTGGTCGTGTGGACCTTTATAAAGTAATGTTTAGCTTGTAAGTGATTAAAAAAACATTATTTCAAGTTTATATTCATTACTTAAATTTCTGTGACAAGTATTTACTAATGAACGTTGATTTCGGATATAAGAATTCTGATTATGAGTTTGATTATTATATTTGATTAAACTATTTTTTCCATTTACTCATATATGTGCATATACACGTATATGAGTAAGTGGAAAAAATATTTTTTTATTACTTTATCAGATAAATGTTATTTCTATCTCTGCTCAATTTATCCCATACCTATGCTCAACTTACCTCACTATAGCGGTAAGTTGAGCAATTCTGACTTTGATTACTTTATAGCAAATATTTGCTAAATAATGCACGATACAATAAAACATATCGGGGGATATTTATAGCCAGATAAATTTCCTAGTAATCAAAGCTAGTTTAATTTTTGTGGCGCAAACCATTAAGAAAATATAGGGCTCTGATTCCAAAATTGCTCAATGTGCCCCTCTCTACCCTACATTAAGTCCTAAACACTACAAATAATACACAATTAAAATATAAATGTCACACAAAAACAAACTAAAAATGTTAATTTAATAAAATCGCTCCTGGAGGGCTCCAGGTGCAAAGATGCCCATTATGCTCGCCATGTTACCACGTTGAACTGCCATGGACAGCCTCTGCAAAAGGAAAGACCCCTCTCACGTAAACGTCTACCCAGTTGCCCGAGAAATACCCTCGCCTCAGAACCCCAACATCCGCTGGATTTTACCGCTAGCAGATTGTTTCCTTTTTAGATATTAGTTTTATTTCAAAATACGAATCGTGGTTAAGACAACAATTTTTTGTAAAAATATAATGCATATGTAGTAGGTACGGAGTAGGTACAATCCCTCTCAAAGTTTAAGCACTAACAAGCTCAGCTGAATTAAATACTGATAAACTTAATGGGACTAAAATAGTAGAACTATTTAGTGCAACCGAAAACTCATTAAATAATTATTTAATCTAAGTATCTCTTGTGTTACGTATATACTTTGACAGTTTTTGCCGTGTTGCTGTACGTGGGTCGTGATGATCTTGGCTTCGTCGGACAGGGGGGCGATTTTTGGCATTCGACCGCTCGAATATGACTTTTTAACTTTTATAAATATAAGCCATAGTAATTCATAATCATGGTGAATTTAAGTACATTTATTGGATAATTATATTAGCCGCAAACAGTTGTCTGCGATTATTTCGAACTTTTCTTTGATTTCGAGCGGTCGCATCTCAAAAATCGCCCCCTCGGCGGTCTGGCAGCGCCCGGTCGGTCTATTATGGGCGGATCAGGTAATAACACTAATAACCAGTCGTGCTAGTAGGTATTTATATTACTAACTGAGGCCCCTGTTTTTTTAGCACACTGCAAGGTTAATTTGTTATTGTAAAACGTTGTTGGTAACAAAGATTAGTACCTGTTGGTGACAATAACTGGTTGGTGACAACAATTGGTTGTACTTGTTGGTGACAACAAGTGCGGGTCCTGTCTGCCGAGAGCCGGACGGTCATTAATTATACTTACTAAGTCTATTCAGTTTTCAGAACGCTGCAAGGGACATTACTTATACATAGTAAGTGAATTTGTTAAGGTATTACAGGGTCTAACGGTAATAGTTGGTGGTATCATTCGTGTCGGTAATTAAATATATACATACTGAGTCCACAGTTCCTAGCGCACTGCAAGGCCCCAGGGTTGTTGTAGGTGACGCCGTTGGTGCCACAGACGGGATTGTACTCCGAAGTGGTCGGACAGGCGCGTATGCAGATGACCAGGTCTAGGAGTGTCCGGTCTGTTGTGGTTGTGATCGGGCTGGTGGTTCGAGCGGTGGTCGTGGCTGGTCGGCTTGGTTGCGGAGACCTAAAGAAAAAAAAAAGAAAAAAAATTGTATAGGGTATAATGTAGGTTAGTAGCGCCCTGCACTTCTCTTACACACAATTTTAATTTTCTAACGCCAAGATGACCATGTAAAAACTCGACATAGAAAAAAACATCACTATTTCTGTCATAATTGATTATTGGTAGGTTTTAGCGATATAGTGTTTCTAGTAAAATCTAAAGATTACATACAAACATTTAGTTTAAAAAAAAAGTAACAAGATAGGATTAGATTAGATATAGTTCATTTTGTAAAACTCGGCATCCGCCGTCTTTGATTGGGTGCCAGTTTTGTTAGTTACCACTTTAGGATCGGTTTTAGGGTTCCGTACCAAAATGTTAAAAAAGGAACCCTTATCGACTCTGACGACTCTGTCTGTTTGTCTGTTTGCCTGTCTGTCTGTCTGTCAAATCATTAAATATCTCGAGAAATACTAAAACTACCGATTTGAAATTTGAAGTAGTTATATACACAGTTAATCCAGAGACATTGAAAGAGAATTTATTATATGTTTTAAGTAATTTATTTTCAATGAAAAATGCCCAATAAAAGAGGGGGCAAAAATTAAAAGTTTAGTTACCGTGCCATGTGGGGTATCGTCACTTGAAAGGGCTTAATTTGCACATTCTAAAACATTGTTTTTATAATTTTCTTAGAATAAATTTTTTGAGATTTATAAACGTAAATGTAAAAAAAATACCATTATCTCCGAAGTTTATGAAGTTAAAAATATGTTTTTTTACACGACATTAATTATTATCTTAAATATTACAGGAAAAATATGAAATTGATCCTAACTTCAGTATTTATTTTAATAAAAAAAAAATCTGTACTAAATTTGGAATTTTACAAACTTGCGTTGATTTTTTCATTCAATTTATATGGTATTATGCTGTAAGTACCGTCTTATAAATAAAGTATAAAAAATTGGTTTACATGATAAAAACATATCAAGGAAAAACAAACTCTCATACATGTGGCTGACGTCAAATTTCTACTTCTAGGTGAAGTTGCAACGTAAAGTTTATACGGAACCCTCGGTGCGCGAGTCCGACTCGCACTTGGCCGGTTTTTTAACATCCTAATAAACATGTCTTACTGCTGTATGAAGGAAATTTGGTACCTCCAATCCAAGTTATACCGGTTTCTTGGCTGGCCCACGGACTATATAAATTTCGCCATCAGTTTCTTGACGTTCTTATAAGCTAACCTAACTGCCGGGAAAAGGAAAATTAGTTTACCCTAAAATTTACCCATACCTGTCATACATCCGCCATCTTGGATTGGCCGCCATTTCTATTGGCTACCACTTTGAGATGGCCATCATTGTTTATTAACATCCTAATCCCTCAAGTTATACCGGTTTCTTGGCTGGCCTACGAACTATAAATTTCTCCGTCTGATTTACTCGTTTTGACGGGTAGAAAACAAATGAAAATGACAGAAAAGTATTTTTTCTTATTTATTACTATTTTTAATGGGTACCTAACCTTATGATGTTATTAAAACCAACCAGATATACCTAATTGGGTGAATCAACTATTTCTTGTTATAATTCTGTCCTGTGAGTCCCGTCAGCCTGGGGTCAAGTGCAACACAGTTTGTTAGTCGAAACGTTGTAGTATGTGCTACTGACATGCTTGGTAGACGGGCCATCATGGAAACGGAATATAACTACAAAAGTACTAAGTACATGTTTTCTGAATTTTAATACCATAAAACCGTGATTTTAACAGTGACCCGAGAGACCGTGACCAATTGACCATGGCAACTAGTGACAAGAAACAGTTGAATAACCCAAATAGTGCAAACAAAAAAAACTTTTTATACACAAAATACAAAAATACTTTCTCTCCGACCGATATTCAAATAAACTCATGCATGAAAGTCGAAGTGGTACACCCGAGAAGTACAGCACAATGAATTATAACTCAAAATTTAGTGAAGTTGTCATGCAATTGAGGTAATAACGTAACTTTAACACGATATTATAGGTTTACATTAGCGAATAGCGAAGTAATGCATCAAATGTGATTTCCAAGTCAATGATGATACAGGAAAATCCCAGGACTGAGAATATGTGGAAACGAAGTACACTATAGCACTACTAAATAAAAGTATTTAAGAATATATATGATATGACCTACAAATCCGGTTGAGCACCCATTTCCGAATACCAATGAGGTACCTATTAAATATGTAAAGAGAATGTATAGACTATCTGAGTTCGTATAGGTCTACCGCTTAGTGCGTAGATGGACAAAAAACAGAGACAAAAAAGTTTAAAGATAATTGAACTTATTGATAGCATGAATACGAGTAATGGTGACTTCACGTACCTAGTTGTAGGAACTTGGTTGATGAAATCCGGGAACACTACGCGGTCAGCGTCGCTTGTGGTACGTTGAAAAGGGTTCACATTGTTTTGGGGTACCCTAGGACGGCCATTTGGATTGGCTTGGTCGGAAGATCGAGTTTGACTAGGATATCCGTGATATTCTCCATACTGACCGTGTTGCGATAAATCGCTATGATGCCCATATAATCCCGGATTATAACCTGGATGAGCAGGAAATTCGCCTGGGTGCCCCTGTGGCCTATATTGACCGTATTGTCCCGAAGATCCAGAGTGACTTTTGTGCCCGTGAGGTCCCCAATGGTGATCGTATCCATGGTCACCATGGTAACGATGATCATGACCATGATTATGACCAAACGCATGACGATCACGGTCATTGTGATACCCTTGATAATTAAAAAAATGCTCGTCATTTTTATAACTGTGATCAGATCCTGGATCATTATAATCCCCATCACTGTCCGAAGAATCAGGTCCGCCGAAATATTTGTATTTGGAACCAGGCCCTTCATAATCATCATCTTCGGGGTCAGCTTTCCAAGACCCGATATCCTCGTCATTGAATCCGACCCAACTTCGGCCGAGTGATTGGCCGCTCAGACAGACCAGTGCCACTGTAACAAATGCATTGTTTAAAATACAAGATGTAACAAAAATGCTCGTGCTCTGTTTAAGGGCGTAATGCATGATAAGTGGAAAAAAAAAACAACATTTTTTAACGCCAACAATATTTTATTTTCTTGTCATGGGGCAGGTCGTCCCAATAGGTCAACCCAAAAAAAAAACGCGTCAAATATTATTTTTCAATATTGCCCTATTCAGTACTTACACCAGACTGATTATGCTCTTTAACGGATTACCAGCACTTTTGACTCACCTGTATAAGGTACAGTCAGCTGCAGACATAATGGACCCCATTTTCATACAAACTTTATATGCAAGTGGGGTACCTACTGCAGCTGACCGTACCTACGCTGTGAGCCTGTGACACATCACATTGAAGGATAATACAAAATAAACATTCACAAAACGTCGTCGTTCTATTTAAAATGTCCAATAATAGTAAATTCTTAAATGTGATCATTTTTATCAAAACGTCAAAAAAGGCCACTGTCGCTAGCCGACGATGCCATAAAGATTCATTTAGACATGAGCCTTATTAATAATTGAGAATTGACAAAAAAATACCTTTTACTAAAACAAGCACACATTTTGTACATAGGTATTTAAGAATCGTTGTTATTATTTTACTGTTGAACCGTACGAGTAAATGCCGAAGTTAAAAAGAAGTTTTTAAGGTTCCGTACCATTCGTACCAAAATGGTAAAAAAGGAACCGTTATGGTGCGACTCATTTTGTCTGCATATAGTGTATATCTGTCTGTCACATCGTAAAATATCTCGAGAACTACTTGAGCTACCGATTTGAAATTTGGAATAGTTATGAACAATGTTAACGCAGACACATTGAGAGAATATTTATCGCATATTTTAATTTATTATTAATGAAAAATGCCTGATAAAAGAGGGGGCACAAATTAAAAGCTTAGTTACAGTGGGAAATCATTTGAAAGGGCTAAATTTGCTAAGGTCTAAAGGGCTTTTTTTTATAATGTTTTTTTTTTATTTATTTACGAAAATTGAAAAAAGTTACCATTCCCCTCCCGGAGATAAGGTGATCTCCGAAGTTTATGAAGGAAAAAATATGATTTATTTACACAACGTTAATATTATCATAAACATTATAGGAAAAATATAAAATTCACCCTAATTTCATTAACTTTTTTTAAAATAAAAAAACTTTTCGTAACAAAAGTTGAAAAACCAACTTAGATTGATTTTTTTTCTTTAAATTTATGTGATATTATGCTGAAAATACTGTCTTATGACAAAAGGTAAATAAATTGGTTTACGTCATTAAAAAATATCAAGGAAAAACAAACTCTCGTACTAACGCCATGCCGTACTAAGTGTACAAACGACTGATGCAATGTCGATACATGTGGCTGACTTCAAATTTCTACTTCTATGTGTAGTTGCAACATAAAGTTTATACGGAATCCTCGGGGCGCAAGTTCGAGTCGCACTTGGCTGGTTCATTTTATTTTATTTTGAAATCTGAACTCAAGAAAGAGTTCCTGAACAAGTCAAGGTCTCCAATAATATTGCGTTCGCCTTTCACGTCGCTGTTGCGTAAGCTTTCACACATGAACTTGTATTCCTAGTGCATTCAACACTAACCTCCGAGTGCATTGCGTGCGGCCCAATAAACCGCTCTAATTAGGGTTTAACCTTAAGGGCGAGAATGACCAATCACAGTAAAGTTGCAATTTGCATGCTATGTTGCAAATTGCAATTTGAATGCAATGTGCATTTATAAAAATAAACTTAGGCCCACTTGCAACACCCAGAGTTAGCCGCTAACACAGAGTTGAGCTGTCAAATTTCATACAAAACAACGCTTAACTCCGGGTTATGTGGCTACCCCAGGTGGTGCAAGTGGCCCCTTAGTCTATCAAATTATAACACTTTAGAATAGTATGACTGGAGTGGACTGAAGTGGTTCGAGTTTTATTCTTAAAAAAGAAATCACCGAAGTTCAGCAGTTCAGTGTGAGTCATGGTTTAACCATGACTCACACTAAAACGGGACGGGACGGGGCGGGACGGGACGCTCTGTCAATTTCTATATAAATAATCACGTCCGAGCTCGGAGCCCTCGGAGTCACGTGACGTTTTCTATAGAAACTGACAGATCGGACCGGCCCGGTTACTTCCCGGCCCGCTCTAATGTGAGTCATCCTTAATCCAAGTCTTCACGTAAACCTGTGATACAATATTAACTCATGCAATTAAAAAGGTTTAAGATAAGAAAATATGGCTTAACGAAGTTGCTTCGACCTTTTTTGGATAGGTATAGCTTTCGCAAATTATAACATATGTCAAAAAGCCGCAGTATTTTGACATAGGAATGAATAGCTCCATTTATTTGATCGTCGTTTGCAAACAGTTGAAATAGAGGCTAAATTGTATCAAAACAAATATGATAATGCACCCAAAATACCTGCATAATATTAACATGTGCCAAACTTACTCACACCGAGTCATTTTGATTTCGAAATTACTATTAACCTAATCACTGTCAGGGTTAAATTCAAGAACAAATTATGTCACCTAATTAACGAAGATGACTAACGACGGTAAATCACCGGCGTCAAATAAAATACTAATTAGTAATACTTATAGGTCAAACTAATAAAAACTATTCTGCAATTATCAGATAATAAACAAATCCAACTCACCTAGAATAGCGATCCATTGAACCATTTTCCGGGTTAATAATGTGGTAACTAAATTCAAATTTAATTGTTGCTATTAATGCACTCTGTCTGTTGACCGGTCCGCGGTCCAGCGAGATCTCAGGCATATAATAAAGCGAATCTTAAGTCCTGGTGTTTATAACATCCCCACCATGTGTGTTGCCCTCGCGCGCTAAATCATTATGATACCTACATGATTCATATATCGATCGGTTCTGTGAATTATCGAACGTTTACCCTGAAGCTGGTTGGACGGAGACGGAACTATGTCGTCTCGTTCCCAGGGTTTTGCTACTTACATTTCCAGGTACTTTAGATATGTTACCAGTTCTGGCAGGTGAGCTGGAGTTCAGGGTCGATCGCTAACCTATTTCGTAACAACTTACGAGGTATATGACCTCATATCGTCGACCTTAGGTACAATTAGGGTAACGGACAGGCATGTCCCTTAGCCAAATTAAACTTACGGTCAACTTTAGTGAAAATAGACAATGTCTTTGACATTAAATGTAGCTGTTATAATAATATTTACAAACAGTAATACCATGGAAGCAATATATTATTTATTTATTTTCTCAATATTTAGGTACCCACGCCTGTTATAAGACGTACAAATGATACCCGGGGTATAAAATATGGCGCTATTATAATTGAGATGAAACTTTCTATAACATTACTTTAAGAATACAGTCAAGTTGATTAAAGAATAAAAATATGTTAACGATTTTGATCCTTATGCCTTGGACATACGTTCTGAGATGTATACATTATTAGATGTGACTGTACACATATTAATGAACTCGTCTGTACAAATATAACTTAATTACCTATGAGAATTCACCGTAGGAAGTTGAATTGGCGAAAATATCTATGTCGACGGCCGATCGTTTAATCCGCCAAATCACGAAATTCAGGCATATCGTGAAACATCGCCATTGTACATTTGTACGTATTATGCTACAGTTAAGTAGGAATTAACAAATGTTGTGCAAAATGAGTAACACCTTAAGGTCGATAACTTTTCCTCAAAAACTGTCGGTAAAAGTTTACGTAAAAAAATCAAGTTGCCACGTGCATAATTGTAACGAAATTCATAATCAGGAACTGATAAACACGGTACACGGATACACGGTAACTACCTACTGGTACTTAGCGACAGACAAGGTTCACTTGAATTAATTTACTTACTAGCAAATATACCTTTGTGGTTGCACAGTTTTAGTATTTCCGTGGAGCCAATAGGTACTAAACAATAGTTCAGTATCAACACAACAATGGATCAAAATTGCATTGCATTGCACTGCATTTAGTCGCAGTAAATTTAGAAGTCATAATTAATTGCGTAATCTATAATCTAGAAGGACGCCGCTCTAAATCAGGATTCTGATAGCGTCATTTGTACCATTACAAGTCTAATAGCGTCATAGGTACCTTTGTTACAGGTCCAATTGCTTTCCTATACCTTGTGAATTTGACAGGACTGGCCTGTGTAGAGCCGAATAGATACATGGATCCCACACATCAGCAGGTTTATAGATAAAAGAAATACATAAATCGTGTGAAATTCACTTTAATTAGTTGGGTAAGTACATATTTTTGTTTAGGTGGGAACACTGGAGCGAGTCACTAGCTAGAGCATAAAATAATAGAATCATAAATCCGGTATTCTGTAGCTCCTTGTAATTGTGAGTAATTACGGATTCCGGAACCAAACGGACATTTCCGCGAAAATACATAAAGGGTTAAAAGGTCTAGATAATTTTATATTTATAAAAATCTTCGGGGCGTGGAATTATATTATATTTCTCATCACACCTGCTCGTAAATGGTGATATTATATGCAAGCATACTTAGACTTAATGAGCTGTATTAAGCCCATGGCCTTAATGGATTCTCATACTACTTTACCGCCCGCCCGCGCCCGGAGCTCCCGGAGGACCTGCCTCACACTCGTTCGTAATTTATTGTTTAACGCGCTTAATACACAATGTACTATTTATTGCAATATTTATTTACTATTTATATTCATATAGGCTCTGATTCGATATGGAAGTTACAACAATGGACCTATTCCCGAACGGTTCATGTATGTCTTTTTCTCTAGGTACCTACTTACTTAAAGAATGAGCGAATTCATTCATTTTAATTTTTATATAAGTTACTCATTAGTCTCATTACTATTTAGTATACAAAAACACAATTCTTACTGAGCTTGTTTTGCGCGGTAGTTACTTCATACAATATTGTAACTACATTCCTTTAACCGCCATAATTAACGGCAAACAAAATATTTACAAAATTCCTACCTAATTATAATTAATAATATGGGGTATTTAAATGTACGAGTAGGTATAACTCTTACAATTTGTCAATCAATGCATAACTTACTTATCTAATAATAAATACAATTAATTGAAATAAAATTAAAACTACAATTAAAACTAAATCTCATTACTACTTATTTTCATAGTATTTTGTTGGCTACAGTGTTTAGTTACTTATTGGAATTTAAAAAAAAACGCAATTGTTTGCAATCTAATATGAATTGCGATTATGTCCACATGGATTTTAGTTTTAGTTTGCATTTACAAGTCAAAGTCAAAGGCATTTATTCATGCAGGACAAAATACAGTCCTTTTTAATTTGAAAATGCACAAAAACAATACAGAAATAACAATAACTGCCAGTTATTTATTCGCTACTAAAAAGTTACATACTTACTTCTTCGGCGCTACAACCCTTTGTGGGTCTTGGCCACTTCTACAATGGAGTGCCACTCGCTTCGATCCTTGGCCTTTCTCCTCCAGGTTGTAACCTTCCCTATGGCCCTGAGATCTTCCTCCACACAGTCACACCATCTCTTTTTGGGCCTCCCTCTTGGCCTTTTCTGCTGCGACTTCCAATTTGTCATGACCCTGGGTGCCCTACTGGGTTCCATTCTCTCCACGTGCCCCGCCCATCTTAGACGCTGTGACTTTATTACTCTAACGATCGTTTCCTGTTTCACCAACTGATCAAGCTCGTGATTCATGCGAGGACGGTATCCATTAAGTCCGTCTCGGATGGGCCCATACACTTTTCTTAGCACTTTTCTTTCAAACATGGCGAGTTTCTGCTGTTCTCTCGTCGTTAATGCCCATGTTTCGCAGCCATACATAACAACAGGTCTGATGATGGATTTATAGATGGTCATTTTAGATTGAGTGCTAAGATACTTTGAGGCTAAGAGTTTGCTAACCGCGAAGTAGCACTTATTGCCTGCCATTATTCGGGCATACTAAAAAGTTACATACAAAGACTTAATAAACTAAAACTTAACTAACTTAGGCAGCGTTTTACCAAATTTTTATTCCGTGAATAACGCTACGTGGTCGCTTACAATGGGCCTCATAAGAAGGCTCAAAGTCACCCAAAGGGCGATGGAGAGAGCTATGCTAGGAGTCTCTCTGCGAGATCGTATCAGAAATGAGACCGTCCGCAGCAGAACCAAAGTAACCGATATAGCTCTCCGAATCGCTAAACTTAAGTGGCAGTGGGCGGGGCACATTGCACGTAGAAGCCGTTGGGGCGGAAAGGTTCTCGAGTGGCGACCGCGTACCGGAAGGCGCAGCGTGGGTAGGCCCCCTACAAGGTGGACTGATGACCTGGTGAAGGTCGCAGGAGTCCGCTGGATGCGGGTGGCGCAGGACCGGTCATTGTGGAAATCTTTGGGGGAGGCCTATGTCCAGCAGTGGACGTCTTTCGGCTGAATGATGATGATGATGAATAACGCTTACTCTCAGATAGTAACGTCAAATTACTATGGGGTTTTGACATTAGTATCCAAGAGTAAGCGTTACTCTTGGTTAAAAAGTTTGGTCAAATCCAGCCTTAATAACTTAATTTTAGATGTAATGTATAACCTATATGATTTTTTTAACCTATTTGACCTTTGATGCTTTTATAGTTTTAGATACATAATATGTAATTTTCTCATTAAGCGAAATGTAAATTTCTTTTGAGAATAAAGATCTTTAAACCTATATGTCGAAAATTATATAAAAATATTAGGAATTAGGAAACCATAACAATGTCAATCAAGATCTGCTTTTTGCTTTATAAAAAAACACACTCACGTTTGCCAATAAAAGTTGATTCTAGTTCTAGCCATATTTACCTATTATTTACCGGAAAACCACTAGAGTCTGTGACTCCACAACTCACGAATTCTTCTGCTACTTCCCAAGCCATTTAGGTACTTATTAAAAAACGACCATAAGCGAGTTGAATTCTCACCCCAAAGGTTTCGTACCTTCATATTTGTTTATTTATTTTCTTTAAGAACTCGCACTTGAGTAGGTATTATGGGTTAAGATGGCATTCAATATTTTTTCTTTAATATTACTACTTACACAGATAATGAAATCCTTATGGTTTTTTATGGTTTAAGATATTTATTTCTCATAAGATTTTACAAAATCACTTACTGAGAAACAATATTATATTAACTTAAATCTAGGTAAGAGAGGGTACCACGCAAAGTGGCCGAACACAATGATTTTAGAAAAATGGGTAAACACACAAAACATGGTAGTCGTTAGCAACTATACCGAAATGCAACATTTGCAATGAATGCACGGCAAGGGCCAGTTAAACCAGAATACAATCAGTTATAAGTATACGGCCATATATTTACTCTGCTTACTTATAACCGTTGTCGAACATTATAAAAAAAACATGAAAACGGTAGTGAACCAATTTGGATTTTTATTTTAGATGGAATAGAAAGTTCGACTTTCAACCTAGGGTATTACGATTTTCGAGATACCTCCAGGCAGATAAACATCATGAACGTGTAGTGAAGGCTAAATATTGCAATCTTAAAATTAGCCTAAAAATCGTAAAATGTTCATTAACTAGGAAATTCCTGCCAGTTAATTTATTTTATTAAATTTGATTTTGTTATTTTAATCCATATTTTAATGGTCGTATGAGCCATAAGGGGTTAACGGACCTTTTACCATTAGTCAGGGGTAATTCCCTCACTAACATAGTGCCTGCGGCTTGTGAATCTGACAGTTAAATATTCTACAAAAATTCCCTTAAAACCAGTTGTTCTGTACCCTTACCAGGAGTTTACTAGTGGCTGTGTAAAGAGTTTACACTTACGCGTACGCAGTCGCTCAATTGCGACCACTATCAATCCATGGTTAAACATTAACAAGAAAGAAGAACTGCCAATCTGCATAAAGAAGTTGCGTGGCTTCGAGATGGGTCGTTTGTTTGGATTATCTTTACTTTGGGTAAACGGTGCCGTTTGTAGAGAGTAAATTAGTTATTATAGGGCCACTTGCACCACCCGGGGCTGGCCACGGAGTTTAGCTTAACGCTTAACCCCGGGTAGTTCAAGTGGGCCTTAGAGACGTAAAATAATTAAACTTTTTGCTCTATGCAAGGCGCTCAGCAGTAGTTGCTCCTCTTCGTGTAGTGACTGCAGCTTTCGTGAGTCTGATCATTAACTATTTTATAGAAATTCCCTACAAACCAGTTGCCCTGTACCCTTACCATGAGTTTACTGTAGTCGCTATAGCTTTAGCGCTAACTCGCTGCCAGCAAAAAAAAATACGATAAATATAAATATAGCGAGTCGCTGGTAGTGCACTAACATGTCAGTACGAGAAATGCAATCCACTTTGACTCGTTTGAGTTTAAGCAGTTGCTATGGACTACGGCAACTGTCAATCCTCGGTAAAAGTTGGTGGTAAAGGTAAAAAGCATGAACATAAAATCTTGAGAACTGATAAAATAATAAATAAATAAATAGCCTTTTATTCTTCTTTAAAAATAATTTTTTGAATCTGGCGCCACTTCGCGGAATTCCATATTAATAACGACCATAATGTTACTTTGCTATTCCGCTAAACATTCACGAGTATTTGCGTATTTATTTTTTAAAGTAAACTTGTTTTTTTATTAATGATAATGTTTTGCTATAATTTTTTTTGTAGCTACCTTATTGTAGAGTTTTAAGGACCCCTCTTTGGAAAGGAATTGATAAGTTGCATGTAAAGTCGGCGGGGCTTTGAGGTGTTTGTCCACTTTTGGTAAGCGGTGTTGTGGTAAGTTATTACTTATTATATTTATTATTTTAATAAATGGTATTTTGAATCTAATTGCTGCTAGTAGTTAATAAGTAAGTAGTTCCTAAAATGACAGGTTTTATTATTATAAGACAAAGTAAGAGTCGATTGCGATGTAAAATTAATAATGTTAGTTCCAGTTTCTACAAATGTATACAGACAGGCGTCGTTCTTTCAAAAAATATATTTATAATTTCCGAACGCACCCGTCATTGCAGTCAACCAACAAACGTAATAATGTCACAATTTCACAAATAGGTCCTACCTCTTGTCACAATTTTGTCAACATGAGTTGCATTCGATTGCGACTACGGCATTCGACATGTCCGTCTCGCTCCTGCCAGAGTAGTGGTAGGAGCGAGACGGACATACTTTCGAATGCCGCAGTCGCAATCGAATGCAACTCATGGTAAGCACACTGGTCATTCTTGGCGTTTGTGGGCACATGGGCTCCGGTACGCACACAGTGTGCTTCGTGCTTACCATGAGTTGTACGTAGCCGTATTCGATAGCGACTGCGGCGTTCAGCGAAACGTACATACTTTAGAAACGCGTAGTTGCTAACGCCTACGGTTAAGTAACCACTCATGGTACCGATATAGGTGCAGCTCTCATTACAGTACGGTTACTCATAGGCTATGCTTTTTGCTTGCGCTGGGCTTTTTTTTTGTACGTGCAAAACGGAGTAAATCCCTTAAGATATGTATGCAGTAGCGGCAAAAAGCTATAAAAAAATTCAGATTCATTATCAGACATTTCAATTCGATTTCAATGAATTTTACAATAAGGTCAAAATCAAACGACAATTCAGTCAAATTGGCATTCATTTAAAAAATAATTATTTTAGCCAATTTTTCACATTAGTTCGATGGGTAACTAAATTGGGAAAAACTATGCAATCCAATTTTTTAAACACTGACTTTTAGATGGCGAAAAATCGAGGACATCTAGTTTTATTGTCTAGGTTGTTGTAAGATTCGATTTTGAGCGTTTTCAATTATGAATTCAGTATTTATAACATACATTAATTGGTGTGTGTGAAGTCCCCAATCTGCATTGAGAACACGTGGCCTGCCTTGCAGTGGGGTTTAGGAGGTATTTATACCATAAATTATGTGGTCATAATGATACAATAATTGATCTCATTGTATATAAATATAAATTGCAATAAACTGCAATATGATAGATTTTTTGCCGCTACTGTTAATTATAATAATCAAGTAGATGCAGTTCTAATAACTGAAAAAATAAAAATGCGTCATATTTAAAACTATGAATTAATTTATTCAGTCTAAAAATTTAAAAAAATATTCGATCTTGCTGCGTCTAGTTTGCCGGTGCAGCGGTAGTTGCCACCGGACACGGTGACGACCTCAGCAAAGAAACGTCTGAAAAATAAAACTCTGTATTAGAATTACAATTCTCTGGACAATTGAAGAACATCTATCACAAATAGGGATGACGACTAGGTTGAAAAACTATCCTTCTAATTAGTCCGTCAGTAAGATTATCTAAAATTATTAGACACGTATTATTTCCTTTTTCAATTTAACTAAAATTGATGAAGATAAAGAGCATTAAAGTTCCGAGGTGCGGGCTTGTGATGTCACTACTAATTAGGAATTGTACCTACTCGTAATAGTGACGTCACGCGAAACTTGAACGCACTGCATTCACGTAATTTTTTATTTGACAAACAAAAGAAAAAATGCGTGTACACTATTTTTTAATAATCTTAAAGGCGGACTAAGTAGATTTTCTTTGTCGTCTAGCCTATTGTGTAGCGGATTGTCTGGATATCCAAAGCTTAAAACTTTTCTTTCGAGTTATAAAAAAACATTTATTCTCGAAATATATACAGTAAGTGTAACTTACCTAACTACCTACCTCTACCTACCTTAAATCTAAAGTAGGTCCTTGAGGCATTGTACCTAGGATGCTGGCGGCATTTCCTCGTTGTATCGCAATGCTGATACGTTGTGCGAGGACTGCGAGGAAGCCACCAGCTCTTCGGTCACCAGTAACATCAACCAGACGTTTCGCGATTTCTACGAAAAATTTGCGTGCGCTGGGACCCCATGGACCAAGAGTTTCGACCCCGAATGGTACAAAAAGGTACTCTCTGCCCAGGCTCTTATATTTATTACGTTTTAAAATTTCGGCGCATTCAGCCGCTCCGCCCGCTTTTACATTAGTTCGTTGGAGATGGGACGGTGCCAGCGTGTCTACACAGGTAGCATCCCACACTAGCATCCGTCCCAAACTCCAAGGAACCAAGGACACCCCATCAGGTCTCTTGCCATCATCCCTGAAAATGCCAGTCGGCTGAAGGAGAGCAGGCACGTTGATGGTTGCAAGAGACCGACGGATTATGTCATTAAGAGATGCATGTCTCGAAAAACGGCCTGCACTTTTTTTACAACACAATCCATGGTGTCCCAGTCGGTCCACGTCTGTGCCACAAGGACATGAGTGTGGCGCACACACCGAAACCCCCAGTCGCAAACCGGTCGAGTTATTTATAGCAAGGCTTTCTCAAACTCACTTCCTCTCTTAACTCCCTTATTGACAGACGCGGAAGACAATTTGCTGGAATAAGTAGGTACTTTTAAGTACGATGAAAGACTACTTGAATTCAGCTTTAGCTATCACAGCATTTGCTATAACGCAATATCTAGTTATCAAAAATTGATGAAGATTATAGTTTCTCGGCTGAGGAATGCTTGTTAATAGCAGGATACACTTAGTTGAAAATTGACATACAAAAACTCCATCACTCTCTGCGGTCACCTTGACAGGCGCTATTTTACGCCGTTTTCCTCAAGAAGGATCTATTACCACAGCTCTAAAACGACTTAGTCATTTAATGTTGTAGGTAAGTAGGTACTTATAGTTTTATGAGCATAACTTGCAAACATAACAAATAGCTCCAAGTAACTCGAGTTTCTACTTATAAGATCTAACAATACAATACAAATAATAAATTACGAAATATTTAATAGGTAGTAACTATTAAATAATCGCTGAGCAATAGGGGACCGATTTAGTACTAGATGTATGCTCTTAACCTAGACTTAGACCTATTACAGAAGGAAAATATACAGCAAGAGGTTAACGGTAATTCACACTATTCTAACCTTAGTTTTTACCAGATCCATCAGGAAGGTATAATTTTTTTTTTCTTGATTTTAATGGTGGATGTGTATACTGATTCCCTGACGCCACAGACCTGGGCGCACGCGCACGCCAGACGGCCCGGCCCGGGTTGGTGTACTGCACCATGTCGGTGCCACACACGGGGTTGTACTCCGCCGTCGCGGGGCACTGGGTAATGCACTGTTGGTGACTTACAGTATATAGTAGATACTCACTGACGCCACACGACTGGGCGCACGCCAGACGGCCCGGGTTGGTGTACTGCACCATGTCGGTGCCACACACGGGGTTGTACTCTGCCGTCACGGGGCACTGGCTAATGCACTGTTGTTGAGTTGCGATGTTTCTGAAATGTAAAAACAAAACCTTTCAGGTGCACGTTAAATGATGCGTTTGTTGGTTTTCACTTGTCTTGCTCGAAAAGTTCGACTTTAAGTCGAGGTTAGGCGACAAAAAATCGCTTTTTATGCTCTTGAGCACAAAGTAATATCGTAGGCGGCCGGTGCTCGCCGGGGCCCCTGGCCGCCTGCGAGGGGCGCGCGGCGGGGCTTATTTAATATTTTCCTCACAATCGAAGTGAAAAGTAGAGTGTATCTCAGGCATAAATACCCATATTAAAACCCGACGCAGACGAAACATGTCACGCCTATTGTGATAAAAAAATACGTGAGTGTTAACCGTTGCAATATAATATCAGTATGTCTCATCTCACGAAAGTTTAAATTATATAAATACCCATTTTATCCTCGCTCGTTGCGCTCGGACCAATAAATAGCCACAGCTAAAATGGGTTACTTTATGCAATCTACTATTTGATAGTAGGTGTGTATACCGTCGACTGCAAATCAGATATTTTTTAAATACATATATGACTCCCCAAAAAAAGGAGAGTTATGTGTTTAGGGTTCATTTATAGGTTTGCGAGTTCTTTGTTCCCCACAACTCTCTAAGGATGACTCACGCTATACCGGGTCGATACGGGCCGGGCCTTGACCGATGTGTCAATTTCTATGGAAAAAGGCACGTGATCTCCGAACTTTCCGAGCCGAGCATGTGACGCTGATTATAGAAATTGATGCATCGGCCACAGCCCGGCCCGTCCCGGCCCTGTCTAGCGTGGGTCATCATTAACGCTTTAACTTTTCAGTTCGTTTTTAACCGGCAGTCGTGTTTTTTTTATTTTTCATTAAGGTTCTTGTGCGTCAGAGTGTCATAGGTAATTTGCATACCAATTTTACTAAAATATAACTCGGGGCAAGCTCTAAAGACAATAATAGCAGCTTTGTAATCAGGGTTACGCATAATTTTACCTCTGATTCAAACTTTCACTATTATCACACATTATTAACTAATTTTCATAACGTAATAGTCCTGGAGAAAGACAATTTGAACGTCGAAGGTAAATTTCCGAAATGTGATTAAGCTCCGTTTTAATAACACACCATAATCATAACACAACACACCCACAAAAGTTCAGAACTGTTTCAATCATTGTAAACATGTTTCAAGAAACCGTACGTACCCGTTAGGGGTTAAAGTCGAAGACAGCTGTTGCTGCTGCTGGTTTTGGCCGGGAAACTGGCCCTGTTCAGGGAACTGTCCACCTTGTCCGGGAAACTGTCCCTGTTGCAAAAAATACAGACTTAACTAAGATAAACTCATTGGTAACATGAAGCAAAGCAGATGGAAGAACTGGAACTTGAAGACTCGGGGTTAAAAATCTTTTTCTTTCAGTTTTTTAAGTTCTTACCTATCTAGAGAAACGAAAATTTCCACGCCTAATTCTACAAGTATGATGCATTGAATTTCTTGAAATTTAGTGTACCAAATTGCTAAACGGCTGGGTTTTTTTATTTAGATTAATCATGTAATTCACAGAATAATAATCACGAAGACACTGTAAACTAACCTCTATTCTATATTATAATTAAATGTGTTGTGTTAAAGAAAGAACAATATTGAATTTTTGCATCCGTTACCTGTCCGGGGAATTGTCCCTGTCCTGATGGAAACTGCCCTTGTCCAGGAAACTGATTCTGTCCAGGAAACTGATTCTGTCCAGGGAATTGATTCTGTCCTGGAAACTGACTCTGTTCTGGGAATTGATTCTGTCCCGGGAACTGGTTCTGTCCAGGGCGATTCCATTGGCGACCGGGTATACCCTGCCCCTGCCAGCCATAGCGATCTTCCAGGTCATTTGAGTCTTGTTCCTGGGTTGACTGCCGCTTAGATCTGATCTGCATCGCCATCGCGCTGGCGACAGCTGTAACATTCGTCATATATAATTAGATACAGATTGTACAATTAAGATACTATATGTACAGTCGCCATCAAATATATCAGGGCAGTCAGGGCAGGTGCTCACTACACCTGAACCAGCTCTCTACGGCCATGATAATAGAGGTGTGTTCAGATATTCGTAAGGTTTTTAAGAATAAGTAAGTTTGTTTTTGCCAGCCAGGGTCACCGTTGCCGATTACGGCATGGATAGTTACTACAACGCAATCAATCCAAATGGCTCAGTACGGAAAAGTCAGAAACTATGAGGGATAGCGACATCTGTTCTTAGGAACCATGGCTTCGATTATAATGACATTCAACCTTTTTTAATTATCTCATATCATCTCATATAACCGGGAATTAAACCTGCTGGAAATCGTCTCCACAGAAATTACAGAAGTCCTTGTTGAAATCATATTGGAAATGCTAGAGGAATTCACATTTCCACACATAATAGTCAAATTGTCAAAAACTTTCTCAATTATCAGTTTCAACATAACTGGATTGGTACAAACGGCCCCATTACATGGCCCACAAGCTCGCCTGACATCACGCTACATGATTATTTCCTATTGGAGTTATGTCAAAAATGAAATTTACAAATCAAATTACGACACTGTAGAAGATTTAACAACAGCCTTAAAAATATCTTAACACGAGATGCACTCCACAACAATACGAAACGGAATAATGCATTCGTTACTCAATAGAATTAACATTTTGAACATTTACTCAAAATACAATAATTACCTTATTGTTGGGTTTTTTTTTTCAATAAACAATATTAAAAATGTATTTCTTGTGACGTAGGTGGGCCATTTTATTTAAAGTTGTACCCCCCAAAAATTTTGTGGTTTCAAATTATTTGTTTAGAAAATGATAAAAAGCTGTGTAGATGGATTAAGCTATTGATGAATTTTCATGAAACTTAATTGGTATACTGTATTATCTAATAGAAATGAAGAAAATTAGTTATTTTTGATGTAGCTGAGAGGCCTGTGTTCCGTTCCGCGACCAACTTGTAACAACGTTAAAAAATAAAACAAAAGGATTACAACTTTGTAATATCTTTATGATAATGACTGATTGAAAAAATTAAGTAATTACACCCATAATAAAAATCATATTACACAACTTTGTTAATTGTAAACCCATTTGCATCCATTCCGCTACTTTTGGGATAACTTTAATCTTATTTTTTTTCCTTTGCCATCGCGTTTTCACAGGTACTCTAACAAAATAGATTATTATCAAAATTTTAAACCAAAACATTTTTCTACAGAATACTAACTATGTAGCTTTATTAACAAAGTATACGATAATTTTGCAAATCAAAATATTTTTACAATGGGACAGTCACGGAACGGATTACAGTGGTAACGGAAAACAATACTCAAGCCTTAACCTATCGAGCCCCAGGTATTATTATTGTATGTGCAGTTTTATACTTCCATTCCGTTACTTATTTGGTTCCGCTTATACGAAACCAGCGATCTGGTTTCGGAACGGAGGTAACGAAACACGACCTCCGGCAATATTTTATAAAATACTTTGCTAAACTATTTTAATCCTAGTTTTGAAACAGGCGATTTTGTTTCAGTGTACGTTAATTATATCAGTAATCAAAAGTTACGAGCTAAATATAGTTCGCACTAACCAGAAAATTTGGTCCCGGAAGTGGAATCGCAAAATGTTACCGCGGACATGCACTTTTAATGCGCGTTTCTCGGCAACTGACCAGTCTAACACGGCAGTTAACTTATTTTTTAGATTAGTGTTTCCAGGATGAGCAAAATGATACTAAATAGAAGAAACTATAGGGTAGTTTAGCCGGTTTTCGGCCAGTTTACCAAAATTTTGAATTTAAAACTATTTTATGAATAGTGCTCTTAACAAATCTAATGTAATGACTATATTTTTAGACTAGTAATATATTGAAATTGTAATTTTTTGATCGAACTTTATGTCATATGATGCATAATGATTTTTTAAAATAATAAATATCAAAAAGCAGCGATTTAGCTGGTTTTCGGCCATTTTTTTTAGTTTTCGGCCGCTTAATCATCAGTTCTCGGCCACTGTTTATAATTTTATTAATGAGTCTTATTCCATAGTCTGTAGGGTTTATTTTTAAATCAAACGAAAACTATATGAATCAATAAATGTATTAGAAATATTAGGAATATTATAAGGAACTTTTATGTACTTAACTATTATTATATTTATTAATTACTTTGTACTGCGTCAGTGGTAAACAAAATTATGGCCCATCTGATGGTAAGTGTAACCGTAGCATATGAATGTCTTCTAATAAATCACTTAAAACTTAGTAGAAACTTCTCTTGAATAACAAAAAACAAAAACAATATATTAAAATAATGCAAAATCTTCGTCGCTGCTACTCAATCCCGCATCTCCTTTATGATCTGTCTTGTCAAAACCTTCTTCTATATTATCATTAGTTTCCTTCTTTTCTGACTTTAGATTGTGTTTTTTCGTTATCGCTACATTTCTCTTTAACTTTTGCGTCAGTGCCAAAAGTCGCTACTTTCTTGTCTGTTACTTCATTATTACCTAAATGTGGTTCATCAATATTTATCTCATGGTTTGTCTTTATCTGTAAACAAAAAACATTCTTATCATTTAATCAATATTGTCTGCTAGAAATAGTATATTGTAGTAAATATCATTACCTGAAATTAAACACTTTAGAACGGGTTAAGATGATGATAAAGGTCATCATCTTAACCTTGTGAAAATGAGTGCTGTAAAGGGCTCGAAACGTAGGCTCCTAGTGTTAATAAACGCGATTAAGCCGTTCTAAAGTGTCTAATTTCAAAGAATAACAATCGCGAACATAGAAGACATTATTATATTATTACCTGGTTAGTTATAGCTGTATCGGCCTCTATTGTGTCTTTAAGTTTTTCATTAGTCTGGTGGTAGTCTTTAATGTTCTCTTATTCTTTATTTTCAGTCTCAATATCTTTTGAAGTACCTATTTTATTATTGTTTGTACTTTTTTTATCAGTCTTTTAGACGTCCTTATTTTTTGCTCCATTCTTTTGTTTTCTTTCCTTTGTTTGTATCGTTATACTTGCTTCATTTTATTAAATTTACAATATTACTTTAATGAGCTATATTTATATAAAAGTCCAATAACTTTATTCATTTATTTTTGTTTAGTTTATATGTTTTTTCTAATTTGTATTTTTTTAAATATTTTTTTAGTAAAGGATGATAATAAAATATATCATTATATTTAAGTCTTGAATATAAAATATGTATAGTAAAATACATTTATTTCTTATTAACAATAAATCTCTAAACATCTAAATGCATGGCCGACAAATACAAAAATTCCCTTTTTCAGCCACTTGGTAAAACACGGCATAAAAAAAAAAATTTTTGGCCGCTGATGAAAAGAGGGCCGACAACACACAATTTGTTTACCTGTTTCCGGCCACTCTGTCAACAGTGGCCGAGAACTCATTATTAAAATTCTGATTTTCGGCCACGTTTTAATCAATGTAATAAATAAACGCGGTATGAAAACTAACATTGTTAAAATTACTTTGGACATGAGATTAAATAAAAACATTACATGAATTAAAAAAGTGTGGATTTTATCTGTTTCTTATTGCTTTATTTCTAAGGGCCGAAAATTAAGGTATGAAGAGTCTGTTTTCGGCCGGCATAAATTAACAAGGCCGAAAACTAACTTGCCATAATCCTGTTCTCGGCCGCCAATTACAAAATATTTAATAGCACGTTTTCATCAAGTATTATTTAGAATACATGTGGCCGCCAGTTAACTACATTAATTAAAATGTATTCAACTTCACATTAAAACAATATAGCTCACGTATGGTTTTATTTTTTAGCAAATATATGCAGTTAAGTTTCACGAAATTCAAGGCTGTTCTCGGCCGGGCGGCCGAGAACGAAATTTTTCGTCAATATGCATTTAGTTACCCGGCCATCAAATTTTAATAGTTTTTACTTTATATTCCATGAATTTCAGTCAAAATATAAATACTTCGACTAATATACTACACACTTAAACATAAGCAATGTTATAAACACCAAAGATACAATATTTAAACTCGCCTCGAAAAAAATAGGACGCACAATTTTTTACTTAAAATGGCGACATATCTACACAGTCTAAATTTTGTCGACGCACTGACGAGCCAATTAGAACATTATTAGGCAGCCAGTTTAAAGAGGTGTAGGTGTCAAGTGAAATTACCCGATTAAAGTGTTGTTTTGCATAGGTAGGGTAAAGATTTCTTGTTATTATCGTTTTACTACGTAGTGGCCGACAACCAGAGGTGGCCGGCGAACCGGCTAAACTACCCTATTTTAATTTAAACGGTAAAATAGTGGTTCCGGAATGGAAAATTCCGCTGGATTCAATTTCCGTTTCAACAATTTTTTAATATATTTAAATAAACGGGTGGTTTAAAAATCAAATATTTTTAAGAATGTTATTCAGTATATATCATTCTTTTAATAATATCCCGTCATTTGGTTAGAGCGCCAACAGTTTTTATAAAATAATGCTTAGCAAACCAACAATTGAGTTGGGACAGACAAAAACTGCGGTTCCTTTTACACAAATTATTTTTTAATTTAAGTTTTACTATGTTCCATAACGAAATGAAAACACTAAAGGATTGGAAACTTAATGTAGATTTAGATAACAATTTTTCTTTATAATATTAAGATTTATAAATATCCTTAATAAATTGTCAAAAGTATGGGACAACAGAAAAACGGGGGGTACAACTTTAAATAAAATGGACCAGGTATGACGTACCATCATCGTTTTTATTTAACAACGAAAAAGCTTGCAGAATTTATAGGTACCGAATCATTTTCGAATCAGAAATGAGGACATCCGTAGACGTACTAAAGTCACCGAAATAACCCTCCGGTTTAGCAAGCTGAAGTGGCAATGGGCAGGCCACATTGCACGCAGATCAGGTGGCCGATGGGGTCGAAAAGTGCTCGGGTGGAGACCACGGCTTGGCAAACGCAGCGTACGACGTCTACCCACAAGATGGACAGATGACCTTATGAAAGTTATGAAGGTCGCCGGGAGACGCTGGATGCAGGTCGCTTCCAACCATACCAAACATATGGAGGTCCAAGAGAGAGGCCTATGTTCCGCAGTGGACGTCTTATGGCTGATATGATGATGATGACGATGACATTTTTTTGAAGTCTGCAAATATGATTTTATTTTTCGTGCTCCGAACAAAACTTTGTTTTCCGAGAACTTATGGGATCAGTCCGGCACTGCAAATCGGTTAAACACGTTGATCTCAGAGGCCATTTGACGTAGAAAGCTGAAATTTGGAATAGATACCTAGGTATAGCGAATACCGTCTTTGACAAAGTTATTAAGTAGGTCAAAATTTTTTGGGCAATTTGGGAGTCGGAAGGGGTTTGCGATTTTTTTCTTTATTTGTAAGGATCTTGAGTACCAATAGAAAGCTTGTTATAAATTAGGGCGACTGTGAAAAATGTTTTTTTTTTTAAATAATCGATTTATTTTAAATAACTATTTCAGATATAACTATGTAACAAAATATATAAAGTAAGTTACAAGCTACCTACCTTAGATCTGTGAATAGGTTCTAGAGGGATTGTACGCAGGATGCTGGCGGCATTTCCACGGTGTATCACTTGTATCGCATTTTGATACCTTGTAAACACCAGCTCTCCAGTTACATCAACCAGAAGGCCTAGTATAAAAGTTGTACGTCACTTACTTCTCGATCGTGTTAGCGTATCGATAGTTCAAATTATGTTTGCCGTTTATTTAAAATCATCCGGCAACTTTCATATTTTGACCCCTCGATACGCTAACGCGGTCGAGAAGTTAATGTCGTACAATTTTTATACTAGGCCTTCTGACGTTTTTTGACCACATTTTGACATTTTGGCCACGCTATCCCCCTACTGCTACTACTACTTAAAGCTTAGGTGTAGGGAGCACTTCTAAGCTGAGTTATACTCAGGCTTGGTTGATTTTTATTTGTTTACAGTATCCTAGTAAACCTTTGATATTGGAATGATCGGAACCTTGAATTAAATATATTCAATTTGAATATATTTTAACGCGGAAGTTATTGTTTGCCTGCCTGTTGCCTTTTCGCGGTGTTGTCTACAGATTTTGCACCGATTTTATTTTAGCACCAGAAAATCTAAAGCCCTGGCGATGGACATGGTTCATATTTATGTAAATCTTGATTCCTTTTTTACCATTTTGGTACGGAACCCTAAAAACACAGGCGAGGCCGAGTGCGTTATAATTTATAATAATTATTTACCTATTAAAACTGGTCTAGAAAGTTCATAACCTGAAAGTGGTTACTTGTAATAAATACCTAGTTCCTACCAAGTGATTTCTCAATAAACGTGTTTTTAAACGTTTATAATACCTACTACGCGTAGTTTTTCAACCTTTCTTAATAGCAGTGGAAATCCCGTCTAGCATGAATCATATTTTTGCCTTGGCTCGTACATTAGACATACGTATTTGGCAGTTGATTTACGTCTTAACTAGTTTTGTATAACATTTTTTTAACCGGTCATCAGGTCAATACTCGATTCTGATATCGATCAAGTTAGTAATAATTCAATTCGACTGTAGGTATCTATGTTGTAGTATACACGATTTCTCGGTCAGTTATGAAACCATTTTGATTTTTACTTTTTTTCGAGGAGCTAACTCTAGATTCAATTAAATTTTGATGTCGGGATCCATTGAAAATAGAGGGAAAAGAAAGGCACATGCCTTTGAGCTAAAGGAGGTGATGCTGGTGGTCTTTTGAACCTAAGCATTTTTTTGTATTCAGAAACCAGCAATTTTTCGAGACAATTTATTTTTCTATTGAATTATTTTTCTTAATTCTGTTGGCCGTGGAATTATAAAGGGCATTTAATACGATCTTCGGTCACGGCTCACGGCGTAGTTATCTTATTTACTTTATTTATGTTTACCTACACACCAAAGATGACATAGAACCAAATTAAAATTTAACAAATAAATCATCTGTTTTCCTTATAGATTACATTATCATTAATTGTCGAGGTCGGTATAGTGGCATACTATTATTACTATTACAAAGTGTTCTTATATTAATAGTAAATATTTTGTGGTAAAGTTAATATAATAATGTTCGTGAGCAATTTAAGTACCGTTCATTGCAACTTGCAACGCTGAGTTTAAATTGTAGGTATTACAAAAAGAGGTATGTTTACGTTTAGCTAATAAAAACTCGGAGATTTTAAATGTTTTGAATGAGTTTTAAGGTATTACATAATCAACTGGTTTCCATAATGTTTATAATTCCTATGCACTAGTAGCTGGTTAATATATTTTATGTAAGTACCTACTTATCGTTTCTGATCAATACTTTTGTTTCATTTACTCACCAATCATTTACAACGAAATTCAAAAGTAAACTGCAGTTGTACTGTATTTGTTTTGTAGTGCGACTGAAAAAGGTAGAAATTAAAAAGTGGCAACATCGTAGTGTCGTCCCGTTTTCTTATCAATATGTGTTACTTATAAGTATATTGATTTGATGATTTGAAAGGGATGACACTTTTTAATTTCTATCTTTTTCTATCGCACTGTAAGTTAAATAAATATTGTTTCTCAATTAAATAACACTGTTTTGAACAAATATGACAAGCTGCAGTTCCGAAAAACATAATTAATCCAATATTTTGTGAAGGTTAATGACGGACACTCAACCAACACATACAAGACTGACAAGAGCATTAAAATTGTAAATAATCACTTACCGAAAATCAAAAAGATGCACAACAGCTTCATGATTGATATAATGCTTAATTATTTGCTTTATGTATTTCGTCCGCACAGCGCGAGTATCGTCAGCTTCTGCCGGGTCCGCGCTGCGAGTATGGTTATAAACGATGCGCGTGCGCACCGCAAGTAGCTCGACTCAATCCCGATGTCATTAGCTACTGGCATCAGCGAATCGCAGCATCAGAGGAACCACTGTAAGCGCGCTTTCCATGCGCATAGTTGTTAGGGATCATAAGGTCACTTTAACATTTATATAGCTCGACTCGCACGCACACGTGTCAAACGAAAATGCTTGAGCTGCTCTTATAACTTGTTTTATAGGGTTGTGCGTCAGTTCTGCTACATTTTAGAGGGATTTCACCGGTATCGGAAAAAACGTTTTAGAGAAACTATGACTGGCATATTTGTTGATTTTGTATTTGCAATTTCCCGCATTTGAAAAAGGTCTTAACCTAAAAAAATATAATGTTTCATGTTTCAGTTTAACGCAAAGGTAATTCGTGTGTACCTTCGACCGTGATTTAGGTTTAGGAATAGATAAATCTTCTTAGAGACCACAAAACCTTTTTCCTCAACGAGAGGCGTCTTCCTCAATTAAAATGAGTCCTGTGATATTCTAAAACAACTCTAAAATATCTGCAGAAATCCACGAACACAACCCTGGACCTTAGAGTCGCCAATGCACTTGACCTAAGAATACCGGCGAGCACATACGTTTTCCTTAACACTCGTGAAGGGCTGAACCCACGCACCTTACAAATGAGGCTCATGATCTTGGAACAGGTTCGTATCAACTGCATTCTCACATATTACCTGTTAGTCTCACTGACTTGCTAATCAATCAGCTCTGCAAAGGTTGTTGGATTGGACTCAAGTTATTCTAGAATTTGCTCCTTAAGAATGTTCAACTTTGTCACAATTGTACCTACTTACCTAATATTAACTATAGGTACTAACTAAGTATAACGAAGAGCCATAAAATGGAAAATCTGATGTTTAAAAATGCTAACTTTTGGTGTCTATGCTAGTCAGAGGGCCTAAGATGGTAATCCATCACGAATGTCATAGGATAATAATAACGGATAATAACGGCCTCTTAGCCTAGCTGGTAGTGACCCTGCCTACGAAGCAGGAGGTCCCGGGTTCGAATCCTGGTCAGGGCATTTATTTGTGTGTTTATCACGAATATTTGTTCCTGAGTTATGGATGTTTTCTATGTATTTAAGTATTTATATGTATCTGTCTATTATATATATCGTCGCCTAGTACACATAATCAATCATTATGACATTTTGTGGATTCACTCAAAGTAATGTAATAAAAAACAGTAACGGTCGTTGTTTAGATTTAGTTTTGAACAAATTAGAGGAGGGGTCGGAGGTGAGGGTGCGTGCGGCGACGGCGCCGCTCGTGCCGGTGGACGGACACCACCCGCCGCTGGCGGTGCGCGTGCGCCCGCGCGGGCGGCGCCGGGCTCGGCATACCCAGCAGGACAAAAACAATGAACCTGCCCCATATATAGAGAATCAATGGAATTTTAACAAAGCCGACTTTCAACTTTTATATGCAAAAATTGCAGCAGTTAACTGGACACCTTTATATAATTTAGATTTAGAAAAGAGTTTAATTTATTTCTATGACACTTTTAATTCAATAATAGAAGAGTGTGTTCCAAAAAGGAGGCGAAATTGGGGACAATCCCAATGCATCTATCCTGAGTGGTACACAGGTGAGATAATTAGGGATATTAAGGTTAAAGCTATCCTTCATAAGAAGTATAAATCGAGTAAATCAACAGTAGATTACGAAGCGTTTACTCAGTGCAGGGCTCGATTAAAAAATCAGATAAAACTAGCGCATCAACTTTATCGAGATCGTGTACAAAATCGTATGGCAGAAGACCCTAAAGCATTTTGGAATTATATAAAATCGAAAAAAGGTAGTAGAGGTACGAAAACAATATTATTGAATGGAGAACCTTTGTCCGGTGAAGAAGTAAGTAATGAATTTGCTAGGTTTTTTCACTCCGTGTACAGCGTGGAGAAGCCAAAGTTGGAGGTGAGCGCGGCAATAGTGGCCGCGGGAGGGGAGAACGGCGCGGCGCGGGTTCAGGTTGACAGGCTGGATATACAGGACGTGCGGCGAGCCCTTCAACAGCTTAAGCCAAAAAAGTCTTCTGGTCCGGATGGTATTCCAGCATATGTATTTAGGGACTGTAGAATGGTGCTGGCGGAGCCGCTATTGCACATTTTTAATCTCTGTCTTAAGTTGGAAGTATTCCCGAAAATTTGGAAAATCACTCGAGTGATACCGGTACCGAAAGGGCGATCTGGAAGTAAGGCAGAGGATTATAGACCGGTGGCGGTTCTGTCGACACCAGCAAAGGTTTTTGAATCAGCGATTCACAAACGAGTGTATGACCAGGTAAGCGCGCAGCTAGCAGATACACAACACGGATTTCGTCCGACACGAAGTACGGCTAGCAATCTTCTTAGTCACGTATCGCATATAATACCTGTAGTTGATAGCGGGGGGCAAGCCGATACTGCTTACTTTGACTTTAAAAAAGCGTTCGATCTTGTTGATAACGATGTGTTGCTGTCAAAGTTAGCGGGCTTTGGTTTTACCCCCCACTTACTAAATTTTTTTGCAGACTACATGAGGGACAGGCAGCAGTATGTAGATTATGAGGGGCGCAGATCGAAACCTTATTTTACTAGATCAGGCGTGAGTCAGGGCAGCAATTTAGGGCCTCTCGAATTTTTATTAATGATAAACGACTTGCCTAATATAGTAAAGGACGCGAAGTGTTTATTATTCGCGGATGACCTTAAATTGTCTCTGGCGGTAAATAGTAGTGATGACTGTAAAACCTTGCAGGCAGATATCGACAGAGTCGTACAATGGAGTAAAGAAAACCTTTTACAGTTTAATACCCAGAAATGTAAGGTTATTTCTTTCTCTCGGGCGCGTACTCCCATTCGTAATAGTTATAAGGTAGAGGGAGACGTAATGGTCAGAGTCACAGAGATAAAGGATCTCGGAGTTAATTTTAACACGGAGCTAACGTTTAGAAAACACATTATTAATATTAGTAAAAAAGCATTTAGGAATCTCGGTTTTGTACTAAGGATGGCTAATGGATTTGCAAATATGAAGGCTATAACATCTTTGTATAATGCATTGGTTAGAAGCCAGTTAGAATACAATGCCGAAATATGGGCTCCACACGAAGCAAAGTATATTCTGATGCTAGAGCGTATACAAAATAAGTTTATCAGGTATATGTATATGAGACTATACGGCGTGTACCCGTTTTATCCTCTGATGTATCCGACATTGTTTATTTTAGGCATGGTCGGATACAATCAGCTGAAAGTCAGAAGGGAGCTGGCACTCGTTACATATATATTTAAACTGCTCAGGGGAAAAATATGCAATGCGGACGTATTGGGGGTGGTGGGGGTGTGTGTTCCGCGCTCGAGCGTGGCGCGCCGCCGGCCCGGGCTGCTGGCCGTCCCGCGCGGGCGCACCAAGCTGCAGAACGAGGCGCCGCTGACGCGCGCCGTGAGCACCCTGAACCTCGTGGCCATGCGCATAGACCTATTCTCGTGTACGATGAGTGAATTCACAAAAGTAGCATTATTAACTCTTTGTTATACTGAATAGATTATTTAAGTACTTATTTGATTTGTTAGATATAAGAAGAAATCTGATGTTTTACTGTTATGTATAATTTCAGATTTTTTGCTACATTATCGCATTAGGTTAAACCTGTAAAGATAATTGTATGTGTAGAAATAAATAAAATAAAATAAAATAAAAAAAATAACACAAGCCTTATTGAGCTTACCGTGGGACTAGGTCGATTTGTGTAATAATAATATTTATAATAATAATATCCATAATCCATAATATTTATTTATTTATAATGCTATAAGTTGATAAACTGCGGATAGCACGTCGGTGACAGCTGCCAAATGCAAAGACATTTGACAGAACTGTTTAAAATTTTCAGAATTTCTACAGAAAGTGTCACGTGACGTCCGAGGGCTCCGAGCTATCACGTGACGCTTTCTATGAGAATTGACAGATCGGCCAGCGTCACGGCCCGATCTACTGTGAGTCATCCTTTATTATGTAGTAGTTAGGCTTATTATATGTATTTTTGCATATATATTTTAAAACAAATAACAAACGTGTGTTACCATAAACTTATTTGTTAAATATTGGGGTTTGTTAACAATGGTTTTATTTGTATATATGTATATATATTATATTATGTTAATATGTATATATTACTTAGGTATTTAGAATTAGATCCGATGTACATAATACTAAAGTTTTTTTTTCTCTTGTTTCTTAATAACTTCCCGCACCTATAAATTTTGATCTCTGTTTGGCCCAAAGGTTAACTGGTAGAGAATGCCTTCTGGCATTAAGTTCGCCTTTTGTACATTATTTACTGTGCAATAAAGTTTTAAATAAATAAATAATAAATAAATGGTGCATTGCATCAAAATCTTTTACTGTTTCAGTATGTGTATTACATTATTCCTATACTATTCACTGTAACACTCAGTAATCTGTGTTACCAAAAGCAACTTTTCCTCTTTCCATGCTAAGTTCAACAAACGAGAGAGATCGGAAAGTTTTTGAAAACGCAGTAAATATCTATACTAATCGGTTGTCATTTTACAGACTACAATAATAATTTATGTAAGTAGTAAGTACTATTAGTGATATCATCAATTATCATTTTAAGTCTTGAGCAATAACATGATAATATAAACATAATTGAGATGACCTGAGCTTAGCACGATATATATATATACCATATCGTTAAAAAGTTTGATTCAATTCTTTGAGAGCAACAAATTTACAATACCTACTTAACATGCGATTACGATTATGTAATTTTAAAACGTTATTTTAATTTGTAGAGTTAACAGCAGAAGTAGGTAGCTAAACGGGTGCATATTAAATACTTACTAAAAAAATATTTTTGCTCTAAAATAAGCTTTAAATTGAAAGTGTAAAATAACACGGCCGTAAATTATAATTAAATTAAAATTTAGAGGTTACTTTATACAGAAACGTTTCTATTTGTCAAAAATATTATTGTTATCATACTAGAAACTACTAAAAAGTAACTAATAAAACCCCCAGTGCCAGGTCGGGTGCAGGGACCGGATCCGGAAACGTAGCGAACGGATCCCGCGCCGAATTGGAAGCCGCGCGAACAGAGAGAGCCTCCAGGCGAAGCCGATCAAGCGTCGAGGTCATCCAACCGCTTTTGCCGCTGGATGACTCGAACCTGATCTGATAGTCGCTGCGCAGTCACGTTGATGGTTGGTTCAAGGGCCTGAAACAGAGGAAGTATCCGGACACGATATGCGCATAGATTAGTTTCCCCCTCTGTAGCCCCATAGTAGGCGCGCATGACGTTCTCATTAATGGTTTGAGACTTGAGACCAACTCATGCGACGCACTATACCACCGGCAGCGGGAGCCGTGGGCGGGGCAGGATGTCCCGCAGGCTCTAAGCGTGCCGGCAGCGGTGGCCGCCCTCGTCGCGCAGGTGGTCGCGGCGGCGTTGGCGACGGCCCGTATTCATCGCTGGACCCGTCTGTGCTTGTTATATCTATTTGCGTATTTATTTATATTGGCGGCGGGAGGGTGGGATTCCATGCAAAAAAACGTAGGTATAACGGGTTGGCACTAATTGACTAGCACGTTTGGCGGATAGCAAAGTAACATTATTTTCGTTGTTAAACTAGCTAACTCAAACAAATTCAAAATTTCATTTTTACCGGGATGGCCAAATGAAGTCGGTTTGTTTTTCTTAAAAATTACTATCCCATCATTTGAAGTGATGAAGTGATTGATATATCCACAAACATTCACATCCAAATGACAGATAAGTACGTTCGAATAGAGTTCCAGATCACTGTTACGATATTGTAAAGTTTTAACTTTATATAGGTACTTACCCTGAAAATGCTGAAAACGAGATAAATTAAGTTGTGCAAGGAAAAAATAGTTCTTATTATTTCTAATCCAATAAACTAAGATTAAATTTCTTGTTAATTAAATCAACACTGTTCATTAAAACGGTTATCCTATACCTAATTTATTTCCATTGCACACTCAAGAACTGCCTTCCAAGATAATAATAGGCAATCTTAGGGCAACAGTTCACCAAGAAACTGTTGCCCAGATAAGACAAATATAGCCCACCGCTACTGGGCCTTAAAATCTAAATACTAATGAACGTTGACCGCCCCGTTAAGTGACTTTAGGTACCTAAGTACCTACGGTTACTTAGAATGCATATCCTATTGTGAAGTAGTTTGGGCAAATAATGATAAATGCTTGTAGCACTCACTTGGTTCAATATTTGAACAAAGTAGGAATAACAACGTGGTAGACTTGGTAGAGCCTATAGCATAGCCACATAGCCGGCCATACGTAATTACGTACGGACAATCCCTCGTCTCCATAGCGGGTGCCGGGTATATCCGCCGGGCATCCGTCGCGCAAATTTACATACACTGATTGGCAGACCGGTGTGAAGTTAGCGGCCAAAGTTAGCAGCCGACGATAACCCGACCAAATTAAAAAGTCAGATATTTTTTAACTAGAAAACCAGTTTTAAAGTTATATATTGACGACCGGTTGGCTTAGTTGGTAGTGACCCTGCCTGCTATGCTGATGGTCCTGGGTTCGAATCCCGGTAAGGGCATTTATTTGTGTGATGAACACAGATATTTGTTCCTGAGTCATGGATGTTTTCTATGTATTTATGTATTTGTATATTATATATATCGTTGCCTGAGTACCCGTAACACAAGCCTTATTGAGCTTACTGCGGGACTTAGTCAATTTGTGTAAGAATGTCCTGTAATATTTATTTATTTATTTATTTATTTATATACCTGTATTATCTTAAACAGATCGACAAAATATCAATTTAGGTACCAAAACACGCGCATAAATCAAAATATTTCTTTCGGCCGCTAACTTCACAACTTAGCAGCCAAAGTTATTTGGATCAATACATTCGTTTGAACTGTTCAAAACAGAATAAAACACTAACAGAATTCATTGGGGTTAGTTACTGGTTAGAGGTTAATTGGGGTTAACTGGACCGATAAGGTTTCCGAATGATTAAGGTTTCCGTATCATGAGTTAACCGAATTGGAGGTGTTTTGAAAACAACCTTTAAAATAACCTTATGAAAAACCCGGGTTATGGTAACCGGTTCCGGTCCCTGGATAAAACGCGTTATTTTGTGAGCATGTTTTAAAAGGGTAAAAACAAACCTAGTCCTGGAGTGGCTTAGGACCTTTTTAATAAGCTACGGTACTGAAAAAGACGTTGATATGTATTCCTTTCAATTTTCACTTGTCTGGCGATTTCGTCACGTTATCCACTAATTTTGCAGGATAAAAAAAGATATTTTGTAAGATTATTCCCTAAAGCTTAAAGCAAACCTATTCCTGGAGTGGCTTAGAACCTTTCAAACAAGCTCCAGTACTGACGAAAATAAAGAAACTTTTTTCTTTCATGTTTTACTTGTTTGGCGTGTTCGCCACGTTAACCCCTAATTTTGTTGGATAAAACGAGTTATTTTGTGAGAATGTTTCAAAAAGGTAAAAACAAAATAATAATGGAGTGGCTTAGGACCTTTTCAACAAGCTACGGTACTGAAAAAGACGTTGAAATTTATTCCTTTAAATTTTTACTTGTCTGGCGATTTCGTCACGTTATCCCCTATTTTTGCAGGATAAAACAAGATATTTTATAAGATTATTTCCTAAAGCTTAAAGCAAACCTAGTCCTGGAGTGGCTTAGGACCTTTTCAACAAGCTACGGTACTGACGAAATCGTAGAAACTTTTTTCTTTCATTTCTGATATGACGAGCGTGTTCGTCGCGTTAACCTCTGATTTTGTTGGATAAAACGAGTTATTTTGTGAGAATGTTTCAAAACCCTAAAAACAAAGTTAGTCCTGGAGTGGCTTAGGACCTTTTCAACAAGCTACGGTACTGAAAAAGACGTTAAAATTTATTCCTTTAAATTTTTACTTGTCTGGCGATTACGTCACGTTATCCCCTAATTTTGCAGGATAAAACAAGATATTTTGTAAGATTATTTCCTAAAGCTCAAAGCAAACCTAGTCCTGGAGTGGCTTAGGACCTTTTCAACAAGCTACGGTACTGACGAAATCGTAGAAACTTTTTTCTTTCATTTCTGATATGACGAGCGTGTTCGTCGCGTTAACCTCTGATTTTGTTAGATAAAACGAGTTATTTTGTGAGCATGTTTTAAAAGGGTAAAAACAAACCTAGTCCTGGAGTGGCTTAGGACCTTTTCAATAAGCTACGGTACTGACAAAGACGTTGAAATCTATTCCTTTCAATTTTTACTTGTCTGGCGATTTCGTCACGTTATCCCCTAATTTTGCAGGATAAAACAAGATATTTTGAAAGACTATTCCCTAAAGCTTAAAGCAAACCTATTCCTGGAGTGGCTTAGAACCTTTCAAACAAGCTCCAGTACTGACGAAAATAAAGAAACTTTTTTCTTTCATGTTTTACTTCTTTGGCGTGTTCGCCACGTTAACCCCTAATTTTGTTGGATAAAACGAGTTATTTTGTGAGAATGTTGCAAAAAGCTAAAAACAAAGCTAGTCCTGGAGTGGCTTAGGACCTTTTCAACAAGCTACGGTACTGAAAAAGACGTTGAAATTTATTTTTTAAAATTTTCAGTTATCTGGCGATTTCGTCACGTTATCCCCTAATTTTACTGGATAAAACAAGATATTTTGTAAGATTATTCCCTTAACCTTAAAGCAAACCTACTCCTGGAGTGGCTTAGAACCTTTTTAACAAGGTACGTACTGACAAAATCGTAGAAACTTTTTTCTTTCATTTCTGATATGACGAGCGTGTTCGTCGCGTTAACCCCTGATTTTGTTGGATAAAACGCGTTATTTTGTGAGCATGTTTTAAAAGGGTAAAAACAAACCTAGTCCTGGAGTGGCTTAGGACCTTTTTAATAAGCTACGGTACTGAAAAAGACGTTGAAATTTATTCCTTTCAATTTTCACTTGTCTGGCGATTTCGTCACGTTATCCCCTAATTTTGCTGGATAAAACAAGATATTTTGTAAGATTATTCCCTAAAGCTGAAAGCAAACCTAGTCCTGGAGTGGCTTAGAACCTTTTGAACAAGCTCCAGTACTGACGAAAATGTAGAAACTTTTTTCTTTCATGTTTTCCTTATTTGGCGTGGTTGCCACGTTAACCCCTAATTTTGTTGGATAAAACGAGTTATTTTGTGAGCATGTTTTAAAAGGGTAAAAACAAACCTAGTCCTGGAGTGGCTTAGGACCTTTTCAACAAGCTACGGTACTGAAAAAGACGTTGAAATTTATTTTTTAAAATTTTCAGTTATCTGGCGATTTCGTCACGTTATCCCCTAATTTTACTGGATAAAACAAGATATTTTGTAAGATTATTCCCTAAACCTTAAAGCAAACCTACTCCTGGAGTGGCTTAGAACCTTTTTAACAAGGTACGTACTGACAAAATCGTAGAAACTTTTTTCTTTCATTTCTGATATGACGAGCGTGTTCGTCGCGTTAACCCCTGATTTTGTTGGATAAAACGCGTTATTTTGTGAGCATGTTTTAAAAGGGTAAAAACAAACCTAGTCCTGGAGTGGCTTAGGACCTTTTTAATAAGCTACGGTACTGAAAAAGACGTTGAAATGTATTCCTTTCAATTTTCACTTGTCTGGCGATTTCGTCACGTTATCCACTAATTTTGCAGGATACAACAAGATATTTTGTAAGATTATTCCCTAAAGCTTAAAGCAAACCTATTCCTGGAGTGGCTTAGAACCTTTCAAACTAGGTTTGCTTTAAGCTTTAGGGAATAATCTTACAAAATATCTTGTTTTATCCAGCAAAATAAGGGGATAACGTGACGAAATCGCCAGACAACTGAAAATTTAAAAAAATATATTTCAACGTCTTTGTCAGTTCCGTAGATTGTTGAAAAGGTCCTAAGCCACTCCAGGACTAGGTTTGTTTTTACCCTTTTGAAACATTCTTACAAAATAACTCGTTTTATCCAACAAAATTAGGGGTTAACGTAGCGAACACGCCAAACAAGTAAAACATGAAAGAAAAAGTTTCTACATTTTCGTCAGTACTGGAGCTTGTTCAAAAGGTTCTAAGCCACTCCAGGACTAGGTTTGCTTTAAGCTTTAGGGAATAATCTTACAAAACATCTTGTTTTATCCAGCAAAATTAGGGGATAATGTGACAAAATCGCCAGACAACTGAAAATTTATAAAAATAAATTTCAACGTCTTTGTCAGTACCGTAGATTGTTGAAAAGGTCCTAAGCCACTCCAGGACTAGGTTTGTTTTTACCCTTTTAAAACATGCTCACAAAATAACTCGTTTTATCCAACAAAATTTGGGGTGAACGCGACGAACACGCTCGTCATATCAGAAATGAAAGAAAAAAGTTTCTACGATTTCGTCAGTACCGTAGCTTGTTGAAAAGGTCCTAAGCCACTCCAGGACTAGGTTTGCTTTAAGCTTTAGGAAATAATCTTACAAAATATCTTGTTTTATCTTGCAAAATTAGGGGATAACGTGACGAAATCGCCAGACAAGTAAAAATTTAAAGGAATAAATTTCAACGTCTTTTTCAGTACCGTAGCTTGTTGAAAAGGTCCTTAGCCACTCCAGGACTAACTTTGTTTTTAGGGTTTTGAAACATTCTCACAAAATAACTCGTTTTATCCAACAAAATTAGGGGTTAACGTGGCGAACACGCCAAACAAGTAAAACAAGAAAGAAAAAAGTTTCTACATTCTCGTCAGTACTGGAGCTCGTTCAAAAGGTTCTAAGCCACTCCAGGACTAGGTTTGCTTTAAGCTTAAGGGAATAATCTTACAAAATATCTTGTTTTATCCTGCAAAATTAGGGGATAACGTGACGAAATCGCCAGACAAGTAAAAATTTAAAGGAATAAATTTCAACGTTTTTTCAGTACCGTAGCTTGTTGAAAAGGTCCTAAGCCACTCCATTATTATTTTGTTTTTACCTTTTTGAAACATTCTCACAAAATAACTCGTTTTATCCAACAAAATTAGGGGTTAACGTGGCGAACACGCCAAACAAGTAAAACATGAAAGAAAAAAGTTTCTTTATTTTCGTCAGTACTGGAGCTTGTTCAAAAGGTTGTAAGCCACTCCAGGAATAGGTTTGCTTTAAGCTTTAGGGAATATTCATACAAAATATCTTGTTTTATCCTGCAAAATTAGGGGATAACGTGACGAAATCGCCAGACAAGTGAAAATTGAAAGGAATAAATTTCAACGTCTTTTTCAGTACCGTAGCTTATTGAAAAGGTCCTAAGCCACTCCAGGACTAGGTTTTTTTTTACCCTTTTAAAACATGCTCACAAAATAACGCGTTTTATGCAACAAAATCAGGGGTTAACGCGACGAACACGCTCGTCATATCAGAAATGAAAGAAAAAAGTTTCTACGATTTTGTCAGTACGTACCTTGTTAAAAAGGTTCTAAGCCACTCCAGGAGTAGGTTTGCTTTAAGGTTTAGGGAATAATCTTACAAAATATCTTGTTTTATCCAGTAAAATTAGGGGATAACGTGACGAAATCGCCAGATAACTGAAAATTTAAAAAAATAAATTTCAACGTCTTTGTCAGTACCGTAGATTGTTGAAAAGGTCTTAAGCCACTCCAGGACTAGGTTTGTTTTTACCCTTTTGAAACATTCTCACAAAATAACTCGTTTTATCCAACAAAATCAGGGGTTAACGTGGCGAACACGCCAAACAAGTAAATCATGAAAGAAAAAAGTTTCTACATTTTCGTCAGTACTGGAGCTTGTTCAAAAGGTTGTAAGCCACTCCAGGAATAGGTTTGCTTTAAGCTTTAGGGAATATTCTTACAAAATATCTTGTTTTATCCTGCAAAATTAGGGGATAACGTGACGAAATCGCCAGACAAGTGAAAATTGAAAGGAATAAATTTCAACGTCTTTTTCAGTACCGTAGCTTATTGAAAAGGTCCTAAGCCACTCCAGGACTAGGTTTGTTTTTACCCTTTTAAAACATGCTCACAAAATAACGCGTTTTATCCAACAAAATCAGGGGTTAACGCGGCGAACACGCTCGTCATATCAGAAATGAAAGAAAAAAGTTTCTACGATTTCGTCAGTACCGTAGCTTGTTGAAAAGATCCTAAGCCACTCCAGGACTAGCTTTGTTTTTAGCTTTTTGAAACATTCTCACAAAATAACTCGTTTTATCCAACAAAATTAGGGGTTACCGTGGCAACCACGCCAAATAAGGAAAACATGAAAGAAAATAAATTCTAAATTTTCGTCAGTACCGTTGCTTGTTTAAAAGGTCCTAAGCCACTCCAGGACTGGGTTTGCTTTAAGCTTTAGGGAAAAATCTTACAAAATATCTTGTTTTATCCAGCAAATTCAAATTCAAATTCAAATATTCTTTATTTGCTTAAAATATGGTACAATAAGATGGTTTGAGTAAAATATTCCTGGACTTAACATATTTTGCTAGTAAGTTTAGCATGCAAATGTACACTTATATCTATCTAAATACTACTTAATACTATTACATGCAAAACAGGTCATCTATATCGTAAAATATCTTATTTTTAAGCCAACGATAAAGTTGGGATTTAAATACATTAAGAGGGAGACCCTTAAAATTATCTGGAAGCGCATTGAATATTCGTACACACATATAATAACTACTTTTCTGGAAAAGGGCGCTGTGTGGAATAAAATCGATTACAATTCTGTTCGGGTCTCTTGTGTTCCTATTATATACATCTGTAGCTTTTTTAAACAGATATGGATATTTCATTACAAAAGTAGCTGCTTCAAAAATATACATACATGGTAATGTCAAAATGTCATGTTTTGCGAATAATGGCATACAGGGTTCCCGTTGAGGTACACCACACATTGCTCTTAGACATTTCTTTTGTGCTAGAAAAGCTCTATTCATGTCAGTGGAATTCCCCCATATGAGGAGTCCATATCTTAATTGTGACGCAACATAGCCATGGTAAGCCATCAGTACTGTAGTCCAACCAGATATGCAGCGAAGTCGTTTTAGGACATATGAAAATTTCCATAGTTTATCACATACTGTTTCTATATGGTTCTTCCAATTACAGTTCATGTCTAATGTGATACCCAAGAATTTCACAATATCTACTTCGTTAATTTGTGTGTCATTGTATCGGACATCCAATAACATCCCTTTGTTTCTTACGCTACGAAATTGAATTAATTTAGTTTTATTGAGATTAACAGATAAATTATTGAATTCTAACCATTGTATTACAGATTTTATAGTATTATTAATTTCAATATTATATTGCATTTCATCATTACATGTCACTAGAATTGATATGTCATCAGCAAAAAGCGTACATTTATGTGTCGTTATATCTGGTAAGTCATTGATATACATCAGAAAAAGGAGTGGGCCTAGTACACTACCCTGTGGCACTCCTTGTGTAATTTCCATGCACGAAGATCTATGTTGAACCATTGTTGAGTTTACAAAGCTTCTAATCTCCACACACTGTTGTCGATTACTTAAATATGACTTCAGCCATTGCAGTGCTGGCCCTCTCATCCCAAGGTTCTGAAGTTTTTTTACAAGTAGGTCATGCGACACGAAATCAAATGCCATAGACATATCGAAGAACACTACGACAGCCGGTTTCTTATTGTCTATATTTCTAATAACACTGTTAACAAGGTTAAAAGTGGCAAGTGTCGTGTTTTTATTTTTTTGAAACCCGTTTTGTTCTCTTTTTAAAATTTGATATTTTTCTAAAAACGACATTACCCTTTTATGCATGGCTTTTTCAAATATCTTAGATAAGACCGATATAAGCGTTATTGGCCTATAGTTATTCATTAAGACTTTATCACCTTTCTTGAATAATGGTGAGACTATTGACAATTTTAAGGCATTCGGAAAACATCCCAACTCGAAAGATAAATTAATTAAATGGGTTATTACTGGAACTAATTCGTCGATGCATAATTTCAAGATCTTAGTTGATAATCCATCATAACCTGTAGAGTTTGTGTTTTTTAGTGATCGTATTATATTATGGACTTCACTCTGAGTTACAGGAGTTAGAAATATGGTGTTATGAATATATTTTGAATTCGTGTTCTTTACGGTTGAGCTCTTAATATTTGTACTTGTACGTTGAATGAAGTAATTATTAAATTCATGTGCTATTTGTGCGGGGTTTTCAATTTTAGTACTATCTTTATTAATTTCAGTTATATTATGTGCGCTCATCTGATGATGATCCGTGTCATCTCTGATAATATCCCAACATGCCTTACTTGTACTAGTAGAATTTTGTATGAATTTGAAATTATGTAACCTTTGGGAAGTATTTATGCAATTATGTAACATTTTTGAATAGGCTTTGTATTCAGATCTACTTTCGGAAGTTTTCTCTTTATAGTGTTTAAAACGTAGGGCCCGTTTTGTTTTACAGCTTTTTTTCAGAACCTTTGTTATCCATTTATGTGTTTTACGATTTACCGAAACTCTACATTTTATGAATGGAAAACACAGTTCGTAAAATAAACAAATTAAGTCATGAAAAGACTTGAAAGCATCATTCATATCAGACGCATGAAATGTCTCATAAAAAGTTAAGGATTTTAAGCATTCACGGAATTTACTTATGTTACTTTGACTATAATCTCTGCGCATGATATATATTAATTATAGTTGATCGTAACCGTTTTTCCTCAAATGGAATGTAAAGAATCTGGGCTGTCTCATGATCAGAAAGACCCAATGGAAGAAGTTGACCTTTTGCCCCCTTAATATTGCTAATGATGTGGTCTATACATGAATTTAGTCGAGTAGGTTTGTAAGTTGCAAAATAAGGGGATAACGTGACGAAATCGCCAGACAACTGAAAATTTAAAAAAATATATTTCAACGTCTTTGTCAGTTCCGTAGATTGTTGAAAAGGTCCTAAGCCACTCCAGGACTAGGTTTGTTTTTACCCTTTTGAAACATTCTTACAAAATAACTCGTTTTATCCAACAAAATTAGGGGTTAACGTAGCGAACACGCCAAACAAGTAAAACATGAAAGAAAAAGTTTCTACATTTTCGTCAGTACTGGAGCTTGTTCAAAAGGTTCTAAGCCACTCCAGGACTAGGTTTGCTTTAAGCTTTAGGGAATAATCTTACAAAACATCTTGTTTTATCCAGCAAAATTAGGGGATAATGTGACAAAATCGCCAGACAACTGAAAATTTATAAAAATAAATTTCAACGTCTTTGTCAGTACCGTAGATTGTTGAAAAGGTCCTAAGCCACTCCAGGACTAGGTTTGTTTTTACCCTTTTAAAACATGCTCACAAAATAACTCGTTTTATCCAACAAAATTTGGGGTGAACGCGACGAACACGCTCGTCATATCAGAAATGAAAGAAAAAAGTTTCTACGATTTCGTCAGTACCGTAGCTTGTTGAAAAGATCCTAAGCCACTCCAGGACTAGCTTTGTTTTTAGCTTTTTGAAACATTCTCACAAAATAACTCGTTTTATCCAACAAAATTAGGGGTTAACGTGGCAACCACGCCAAATAAGGAAAACATGAAAGAAAATAAATTCTAAATTTTCGTCAGTACCGTTGCTTGTTTAAAAGGTCCTAAGCCACTCCAGGACTGGGTTTGCTTTAAGCTTTAGGGAAAAATCTTACAAAATATCTTGTTTTATCCAGCAAAATAAGGGGATAACGTGACGAAATCGCCAGACAACTGAAAATTTAAAAAAATATATTTCAACGTCTTTGTCAGTTCCGTAGATTGTTGAAAAGGTCCTAAGCCACTCCAGGACTAGGTTTGTTTTTACCCTTTTGAAACATTCTTACAAAATAACTCGTTTTATCCAACAAAATCAGGGGTTAACGTGGCGAACATGCTCGTCATATCAAAAATGAAAGAAAAAAGTTTCTACGATATCGTCAGTACCGTAGTTTGTTGAAAAGGTCCTAAAGCCACTCCAGGACTAGCTTTGTTTTTAACTTTTTGCAACATTCTCACAAAATAACTCGTTTTATCCAACAAAGTTAGGGGTTAACGTGGCAACCACGCCAAATAAGGAAAACATGAAAGAAAAAAGTTTCTACATTTTCATCAGTACTGGAGCTTGTTCAAAAGGTTCTAAGCCACTCCAGGACTAGGTTTGCTTTAAGCTTTAGGGAATAATCTTACAAAATATCTTGTTTTATCCAGCAAAATTAGGGGATAACGTGACGAAATCGCCAGACAACTGAAAATTTAAAAAAATAAATTTCAGCGTTTTTGTCAGTACCGTAGATTGTTGAAAAAGTCCTAAGCCACTGCAGGACTAGCTTTGTTTTTACCTTTTTGAAACATTCTCACAAAATAACTCGTTTTATCCAACAAAATTAGGGGTTAACGTGGCGAACACGCCAAACAAGTAAAACATGAAAGAAAAAAGTTTCTTTATTTTCGTCAGTACTGGAGCTTGTTTGAAAGGTTCTAAGCCACTCCAGGAATAGGTTTGCTTTAAGCTTTAGGGAATAATCTTACAAAATATCTTGTTTTATACTGCAAAATTAGGGGATAACGTGACGAAATCGCCAGACAAGTAAAAATTGAAAGGAATAGATTTCAACGTCTTTGTCAGTACCGTAGCTTATTGAAAAGGTCCTAAGCCACTCCAGGACTAGGTTTGTTTTTACCCTTTTAAAACATGCTCACAAAATAACTCGTTTTATCCAACAAAATCAGAGGTTAACGCGACGAACACGCTCGTCATATCAGAAATGAAAGAAAAAAGTTTCTACGATTTCGTCAGTACCGTAGCTTGTTGAAAAGGTCCTAAGCCACTCCAGGACTAGGTTTGCTTTAAGATTTAGGAAATAATCTTACAAAATATCTTGTTTTATCTTGCAAAATTAGGGGATAACGTGACGAAATCGCCAGACAAGTAAAAATTTAAAGGAATAAATTTCAACGTCTTTTTCAGTACCGTAGCTTGTTGAAAAGGTCCTTAGCCACTCCAGGACTAACTTTGTTTTTAGGGTTTTGAAACATTCTCACAAAATAACTCGTTTTATCCAACAAAATTAGGGGTTAACGTGGCGAACACGCCAAACAAGTAAAACATGAAAGAAAAAAGTTTCTACATTTTCGTCAGTACTGGAGCTCGTTCAAAAGGTTCTAAGCCACTCCAGGACTAGGTTTGCTTTAAGCTTAAGGGAATATACTTACAAAATATCTTGTTTTATCCTGCAAAATTAGGGGATAACGTGACGAAATCGCCAGACAAGTAAAAATTTAAAGGAATAAATTTCAACGTTTTTTCAGTACCGTAGCTTGTTGAAAAGGTCCTAAGCCACTCCATTATTATTTTGTTTTTACCTTTTTGAAACATTCTCACAAAATAACTCGTTTTATCCAACAAAATTAGGGGTTAACGTGGCGAACACGCCAAACAAGTAAAACATGAAAGAAAAAAGTTTCTTTATTTTCGTCAGTACTGGAGCTTGTTCAAAAGGTTGTAAGCCACTCCAGGAATAGGTTTGCTTTAAGCTTTAGGGAATATTCATACAAAATATCTTGTTTTATCCTGCAAAATTAGGGGATAACGTGACGAAATCGCCAGACAAGTGAAAATTGAAAGGAATAAATTTCAACGTCTTTTTCAGTACCGTAGCTTATTGAAAAGGTCCTAAGCCACTCCAGGACTAAGTTTGTTTTTACCCTTTTAAAACATGCTCACAAAATAACGCGTTTTATGCAACAAAATCAGGGGTTAACGCGACGAACACGCTCGTCATATCAGAAATGAAAGAAAAAAGTTTCTACGATTTTGTCAGTACGTACCTTGTTAAAAAGGTTCTAAGCCACTCCAGGAGTAGGTTTGTTTTAAGGTTTAGGGAATAATCTTACAAAATATCTTGTTTTATCCAGTAAAATTAGGGGATAACGTGACGAAATCGCCAGATAACTGAAAATTTAAAAAAATAAATTTCAACGTCTTTGTCAGTACCGTAGATTGTTGAAAAGGTCTTAAGCCACTCCAGGACTAGGTTTGTTTTTACCCTTTTGAAACATTCTCACAAAATAACTCGTTTTATCCAACAAAATCAGGGGTTAACGTGGCGAACACGCCAAACAAGTAAATCATGAAAGAAAATAGTTTCTACATTTTCGTCAGTACTGGAGCTTGTTCAAAAGGTTGTAAGCCACTCCAGGAATAGGTTTGCTTTAAGCTTTAGGGAATATTCTTACAAAATATCTTGTTTTATCCTGCAAAATTAGGGGATAACGTGACGAAATCGCCAGACAAGTGAAAATTGAAAGGAATAAATTTCAACGTCTTTTTCAGTACCGTAGCTTATTGAAAAGGTCCTAAGCCACTCCAGGACTAGGTTTGTTTTTACCCTTTTAAAACATGCTCACAAAATAACGCGTTTTATCCAACAAAATCAGGGGTTAACGCGGCGAACACGCTCGTCATATCAAAAATGAAAGAAAAAAGTTTCTACGATATCGTCAGTACCGTAGCTTGTTGAAAAGGTCCTAAGCCACTCCAGGACTAGCTTTGTTTTTACCTTTTTGAAACATTCTCACAAAATAACTCGTTTTATCCAACAAAATCAGGGGTTAACGTGGCGAACACGCCAAACAAGTAAAACATGAAAGAAAAAAGTTTCTACATTTTCGTCAGTACTGGAGCTTGTTCAAAAGGTTCTAAGCCACTCCAGGACTAGGTTTGTTTTTACCCTTTTAAAACATGCTCACAAAATAACTCGTTTTATCTAACAAAATCAGAGGTTAACGCGACGAACACGCTCGTCATATCAGAAATGAAAGAAAAAAGTTTCTACGATTTCGTCAGTACCGTAGCTTGTTGAAAAGGTCCTAAGCCACTCCAGGACTAGGTTTGCTTTGAGCTTTAGGAAATAATCTTACAAAATATCTTGTTTTATCCTGCAAAATTAGGGGATAACGTGACGAAATCGCCAGACAAGTAAAAATTGAAAGGAATAGATTTCAACGTCTTTGTCAGTACCGTAGCTTATTGAAAAGGTCCTAAGCCACTCCAGGACTAGGTTTGTTTTTACCCTTTTAAAACATGCTCACAAAATAACTCGTTTTATCTAACAAAATCAGAGGTTAACGCGACGAACACGCTCGTCATATCAGAAATGATAGAAAAAAGTTTCTACGATTTCGTCAGTACCGTAGCTTGTTGAAAAGGTCCTAAGCCACTCCAGGACTAGGTTTGCTTTGAGCTTTAGGAAATAATCTTACAAAATATCTTGTTTTATCCTGCAAAATTAGGGGATAACGTGACGTAATCGCCAGACAAGTAAAAATTTAAAGGAATAAATTTTAACGTCTTTTTCAGTACCGTAGCTTGTTGAAAAGGTCCTAAGCCACTCCAGGACTAACTTTGTTTTTAGGGTTTTGAAACATTCTCACAAAATAACTCGTTTTATCCAACAAAATCAGAGGTTAACGCGACGAACACGCTCGTCATATCAGAAATGAAAGAAAAAAGTTTCTACGATTTCGTCAGTACCGTAGCTTGTTGAAAAGGTCCTAAGCCACTCCAGGACTAGGTTTGCTTTGAGCTTTAGGAAATAATCTTATAAAATATCTTGTTTTATCCTGCAAAAATAGGGGATAACGTGACGAAATCGCCAGACAAGTAAAAATTTAAAGGAATAAATTTCAACGTCTTTTTCAGTACCGTAGCTTGTTGAAAAGGTCCTAAGCCACTCCATTATTATTTTGTTTTTACCTTTTTGAAACATTCTCACAAAATAACTCGTTTTATCCAACAAAATTAGGAGTTAACGTGGCGAACACGCCAAACAAGTAAAACATGAAAGAAAAAAGTTTCTTTATTTTCGTCAGTACTGGAGCTTGTTTGAAAGGTTCTAAGCCACTCCAGGAATAGGTTTGCTTTAAGCTTTAGGGAATAATCTTACAAAATATCTTTTTTTATCCTGCAAAATTAGTGGATAACGTGACGAAATCGCCAGACAAGTGAAAATTGAAAGGAATACATTTCAACGTCTTTTTCAGTACCGTAGCTTATTAAAAAGGTCCTAAGCCACTCCAGGACTAGGTTTGTTTTTACCCTTTTAAAACATGCTCACAAAATAACGCGTTTTATCCAACAAAATCAGGGGTTAACGCGACGAACACGCTCGTCATATCAGAAATGAAAGAAAAAAGTTTCTACGATTTTGTCAGTACGTACCTTGTTAAAACTGGTTTCTCAGTTTGGCGGGTTATAATACCAATTAATGTAACTATGTACACCTTTTGAATAAAAAAAAAAAAAAAAAAAGGTTCTAAGCCACTCCAGGAGTATGTTTTCTTTAAGGTTTAGGGAATAATCTTACAAAATATCTTGTTTTATCCAGTAAAATTAGGGGATAACGTGACGAAATCGCCAGATAACTGAAAATTTTAAAAAATAAATTTCAACGTCTTTGTCAGTACCGTAGATTGTTGAAAAGGTCCTAAGCCACTCCAGGACTAGGTTTGTTTTTACCCTTTTGAAACATTCTCACAAAATAACTCGTTTTATCCAACAAAATCAGGGGTTAACGCGGCGAACACGCTCGTCATATCAAAAATGAAAGAAAAAAGTTTCAACAATTTGGTCAGTACCGTAGCTTGTTGAAAAGGTCCTAAGCCACTCCAGCACTAGCTTTGTTTTTACCTTTTTGAAACATTCTCACAAAATAACTCGTTTTATCCAACAAAATTAGGGGTTAACGTGGCGAACACGCCAAACAAGTAAAACATGAAAGAAAAAAGTTTCTTTATTTTCGTCAGTACTGGAGCTTGTTTGAAAGGTTCTAAGCCACTCCAGGAGTAGGTTTGCTTTAAGCTTTAGGGAATAATCTTACAAAATATCTTTTTTTATCCTGCAAAATTAGTGGATAACGTGACGAAATCGCCAGACAAGTGAAAATTGAAAGGAATACATTTCAACGTCTTTTTCAGTACCGTAGCTTATTAAAAAGGTCCTAAGCCACTCCAGGACTAGGTTTGTTTTTACCCTTTTAAAACATGCTCACAAAATAACGCGTTTTATCCAACAAAATCAGGGGTTAACGCGACAAACACGCTCGTCATATCAGAAATGAAAGAAAAAAGTTTCTACGATTTTGTCAGTACGTACCTTGTTAAAAAGGTTCTAAGCCACTCCAGGAGTATGTTTTCTTTAAGGTTTAGGGAATAATCTTACAAAATATCTTGTTTTATCCAGTAAAATTAGGGGATAACGTGACGAAATCGCCAGATAACTGAAAATTTTAAAAAATAAATTTCAACGTCTTTGTCAGTACCGTAGATTGTTGAAAAGGTCCTAAGCCACTCCAGGACTAGGTTTGTTTTTACCCTTTTGAAACATTCTCACAAAATAACTCGTTTTATCCAACAAAATCAGGGGTTAACGCGGCGAACACGCTCGTCATATCAAAAATGAAAGAAAAAAGTTTCTACAATTTGGTCAGTACCGTAGCTTGTTAAAAAGGTCCTAAGCCACTCCAGCACTAGCTTTGTTTTTACCTTTTTGAAACATTCTCACAAAATAACTCGTTTTATCCAACAAAATCAGGGGTTAACGTGGCGAACACGCCAAACAAGTAAATCATGAAAGAAAAAAGTTTCTAAATTTTCGTCAGTACTGGAGCTTGTTCTTAAGGTTGTAAGCCACTCCAGGAATAGGTTTGCTTTAAGCTTTAGGGAATATTCTTACAAAATATCTTGTTTTATCCTGCAAAATTAGGGGATAACGTGACGAAATCGCCAGACAAGTGAAAATTGAAAGGAATAAATTTCAACGTCTTTTTCAGTACCGTAGCTTATTGAAAAGGTCCTAAGCCACTCCAGGACTAGGTTTGTTTTTACCCTTTTAAAATATGCTCACAAAATAACGCGTTTTATCCAACAAAATCAGGGGTTAACGCGGCGAACACGCTCGTCATATCAAAAATGAAAGAAAAAAGTTTCTACGATATCGTCAGTACCGTAGCTTGTTGAAAAGGTCCTAAGCCACTCCAGGACTAGCTTTGTTTTTACCTTTTTGAAACATTCTCACAAAATAACTCGTTTTATCCAACAAAATTAGGGGTTAACGTGGCGAACACGCCAAACAAGTAAAACATGAAAGAAAAAAGTTTCTACATTTTCGTCAGTACTGGAGCTTGTTCAAAAGGTTCTAAGCCACTCCAGGACTAGGTTTGCTTTAAGCTTTAGGGAATAATCTTGCAAAATATCTTGTTTTATCCAGCAATATTAGGGGATAACGTGACGAAATCGCCAGACAAGTGAAAATTAAAAGGAATAGATTTCAACGTCTTTGTCAGTACCGTAGCTTATTGAAAAGGTCCTAAGCCACTCCAGGACTAGGTTTGTTTTTACCCTTTTAAAACATGCTCACAAAATAACTCGTTTTATTCAACAAAATCAGGGGTTAACGCGACGAACACGCTCGTCATATCAGAAATGAAAGAAAAAAGTTTCTACGATTTCGTCAGTACCGTAGCTTGTTGAAAAGGTCCTAAGCCACTCCAGGACTAGGTTTGCTTTGAGCTTTAGGGAATAATCTTACAAAATATCTTGTTTCATCCTGCAAAATTAGGGGATATCGTGACGAAATCGCCAGACAAGTAAAAATTTAAAGGAATAAATTTCAACGTCTTTTTCAGTACCGTAGCTTGTTGAAAAGGTCCTAAGCCACTCCAGGACTAGCTTTGTTTTTAGCTTTTTGAAACATTCTCACAAAATAACTCGTTTTATCCAACAAAATTAGGGGTTAACGTGGCAACCATGCCAAATAAGGAAAACATAAAAGAAAATAAATTCTAAATTTTCGTCAGTACCGTAGCTTGTTTAAAAGGTCCTAAGCCACTCCAGGACTAGGTTTGCTTTAAGCTTTAGGGAATAATCTTACAAAATATCTTGTTTTATCCAGCAAAATTAGGGGATAAAGTGACGAAATCGCCAGACAACTGAAAATTTCAAAAAATAAATTTCAACGTCTTTGTCAGTACCGTAGCTTGTTGAAAAGGTCCTAAGCCACTCCAGGACTAGCTTTGTTTTTACCTTTTTGAAACATTCTCACAAAATAACTCGTTTTATCCAACAAAATTAGGGGTTAACGTGGCGAACACGCCAAACAAGTAAAACATGAAAGAAAAAAGTTTCTACATTTTCGTCAGTACTGGAGCTCGTTCAAAAGGTTCTAAGCCACTCCAGGACTAGGTTTGCTTTAAGCTTTAGGGAATAATCTTACAAAATATCTTGTTTTATCTAGCAATATTAGGGGATAACGTGACGAAATCGCCAGACAAGTGAAAATTAAAAGGAATAGATTTCAACGTCTTTGTCAGTACCGTAGCTTATTGAAAAGGTCCTAAGCCACTCTAGGACTAGGTTTGTTTTTACCCTTTTAAAACATGCTCACAAAATAACTCGTTTTATTCAACAAAATCAGGGGTTAACGCGACGAACACGCTCGTCATATCAGAAATGAAAGAAAAAAGTTTCTACGATTTCGTCAGTACCGTAGCTTGTTGAAAAGGTCCTAAGCCACTCCAGGACTAGGTTTGCTTTGAGCTTTAGGGAATAATCTTACAAAATATCTTGTTTTATCCTGCAAAATTAGGGGATATCGTGACGAAATCGCCAGACAAGTAAAAATTTAAAGGAATAAATTTCAACGTCTTTTTCAGTACCGTAGCTTGTTGAAAAGGTCCTAAGCCACTCCAGGACTAGCTTTGTTTTTAGCTTTTTGAAACATTCTCACAAAATAACTCGTTTTATCCAACAAAATTAGGGGTTAACGTGGCAACCATGCCAAATAAGGAAAACATAAAAGAAAATAAATTCTAAATTTTCGTCAGTACCGTAGCTTGTTTAAAAGGTCCTAAGCCACTCCAGGACTAGGTTTGCTTTAAGCTTTAGGGAATAATCTTACAAAATATCTTGTTTTATCCAGCAAAATTAGGGGATAAAGTGACGAAATCGCCAGACAACTGAAAATTTCAAAAAATAAATTTCAACGTCTTTGTCAGTACCGTAGCTTGTTGAAAAGGTCCTAAGCCACTCCAGGACTAGCTTTGTTTTTACCTTTTTGAAACATTCTCACAAAATAACTCGTTTTATCCAACAAAATTAGGGGTTAACGTGGCGAACACGCCAAACAAGTAAAACATGAAAGAAAAAAGTTTCTACATTTTCGTCAGTACTGGAGCTCGTTCAAAAGGTTCTAAGCCACTCCAGGACTAGGTTTGCTTTAAGCTTTAGGGAATAATCTTACAAAATATCTTGTTTTATCTAGCAATATTAGGGGATAACGTGACGAAATCGCCAGACAAGTGAAAATTAAAAGGAATAGATTTCAACGTCTTTGTCAGTACCGTAGCTTATTGAAAAGGTCCTAAGCCACTCTAGGACTAGGTTTGTTTTTACCCTTTTAAAACATGCTCACAAAATAACTCGTTTTATTCAACAAAATCAGGGGTTAACGCGACGAACACGCTCGTCATATCAGAAATGAAAGAAAAAAGTTTCTACGATTTCGTCAGTACCGTAGCTTGTTGAAAAGGTCCTAAGCCACTCCAGGACTAGGTTTGCTTTGAGCTTTAGGGAATAATCTTACAAAATATCTTGTTTTATCCTGCAAAATTAGGGGATATCGTGACGAAATCGCCAGACAAGTAAAAATTTAAAGGAATAAATTTCAACGTCTTTTTCAGTACCGTAGCTTGTTGAAAAGGTCCTAAGCCACTCCAGGACTAGCTTTGTTTTTAGCTTTTTGAAACATTCTCACAAAATAACTCGTTTTATCCAACAAAATTAGGGGTTAACGTGGCAACCATGCCAAATAAGGAAAACATAAAAGAAAATAAATTCTAAATTTTCGTCAGTACCGTAGCTTGTTTAAAAGGTCCTAAGCCACTCCAGGACTAGGTTTGCTTTAAGCTTTAGGGAATAATCTTACAAAATATCTTGTTTTATCCAGCAAAATTAGGGGATAAAGTGACGAAATCGCCAGACAACTGAAAATTTCAAAAAATAAATTTCAACGTCTTTGTCAGTACCGTAGATTGTTGAAAAGGTCCTAAGCCACTCCAGGACTAGGTTTGTTTTTACCCTTTTGAAACATTCTCACAAAATAACTCGTTTTATCCAACAAAATCAGGGGTTAACGCGGCGAACACGCTCGTCATATCAAAAATGAAAGAAAAAAGTTTCTACGATATCGTCAGTACCGTAGCTTGTTGAAAAGGTCCTAAGCCACTCCAGGACTACGTTTATTTTTAGCCTACAGGAATATTCTTACAAAATACGTCGTTGAATTTAAGAAAATTAGGGGATGACTTGATATACCTAATCGACAAGCAACTGTCAAATGAGAAACAAAAACCATTTGTTTGGGTAGCAAGTTTGGCTTTAAATAGCTCTGTTTTCTACAATTAATAACATTTTTTTATGTAAATTTAAATATGTTAAAAAAGTCGAATGTATTGATCCAAATAACTTTGGCTGCTAAGTTGTGAAGTTAGCGGCCGAAAGAAATATTTTGATTTATGCGCGTGTTTTGGTACCTAAATTGATATTTTGTCGATCTGTTTAAGATAATACAGGTATATATAACTTTAAAACTGGTTTTCTAGTTAAAAAATATCTGACTTTTTAATTTGGTCGGGTTATCGTCGGCTGCTAACTTTGGCCGCTAACTTCACACCGGTGATTGGCAGATCCAGCGGAAATGCCCGGACCTATATGGCCGGCTTATGCCACTATAATGAATTAAAGCTAACATTTCGTCCTACTTGTTCAAGTACTAAAAGGAACATAGCTTAACATACATAGAACATACCTAGTCAACAAACTCGAGTCCTGCTACTTTTTATGTTTCTGTTGTTAAACTTACTCGTACATATACCTATATTATGATTATGAATAGCATGATCTTCATGTAATTGTTACTGTAAAGTAAAGCATTAAGAAGAACATTTAACAAAAACCTTTTAAGGTCCCTATCATTAAGCTTCCGCTGGCCACCTTACTGCTAGCGGGTCGGGATCTATTGGACTAAGATGTAGATACTCAAACTGATTATTTTTTTAAAGTGGGTTTTTCTACTGTCGCTATATCAGGGCTCCGTGGAAGGTTTAAGGTGTAAGGTTATAAGGACAGGCTAACGAAATCATTTATGACGAATAATATGAAACGAAGACACTTTGCTCGCACTTCGCACTCGCTCTGTCAAAAATAAATTTAATTGAAATTTTCTAATAAGCCCTTGCAAGATACATTTTCGAATTTGTAGAAAAGTAGGCCCTTAATTATGCGAAGTCCGAAAAGCATTTTGGCTAGTTTTTTTTTATTTCAACGGACCTAACCATCACGCCATTTCCAATAGCAGTCATAATCTGAACCCACAACAGAAGCCCAAATCTCAAAAGATCCTCGTTTTATCATCCACAAAAGAACACTCGCTCTCGCTTGAAAGTCGGCGTCGTTATCATCCCGTCCTCCGGCAGGCAGAGGTTATCGCTTCCCCCTCCAGCGACCGCGATACGATGCACCAGTAAGCGAAAAATACACGACCAATAACGCCGACCGACAAAACAAAACAAATATATATTAAATAAAGTCGGGGCTCGGTCCGGATAGCACGCGGAGGCTTCGCGAGTGTGCGCTTGTGCGGCGATTACCTTTTCGGACACAATCAGGTGGAGATGTTAAGCGGGAAGCTTCTGTTTTGCGTGATTTTAGTTGCTGGTGAGTCATTGTTTCAAACTAACCCTTAAGGGATTCGGGACTATACTTCCCACTTTATTTTGAATTCTCATAAGATTAATGAAACATTTGGAAGCAGCGCCAAGGCCAATTACGACAACCAAGGTTAGTCAACTAACCCGGAGTTAGATCTGAAATTACATCCTTAAAAACGCTTAACCCTGGATGGTGCAAGTGGCACTTTAAGTCGCATTAAATTGAGCTAACTAATATAACATTTTAAACGACGTACTTACCTTTACTTTTGTTATATGGTAATAGCAAACATTTACGATTCGCAAGCTGTTCATGAATTGCAAATGCAATTTAAATTGGTAAATAAGTACCGCCAGGTCTATATTTTATAGATACAGGGATTTCTGTATTTTATAGATACAGGGATTTCTTCCATTACATTACATGGAAACATCGCTTATTATCGAACGACAAAAATGTCGAACTCCAATTAAAGTAACTAATCACCAATGAGAAAGGTACTCAAGACATTGAAGAAGCTACATTTCCGTCATAAACGAACCAATTTCCACCAATCAATAGTCGACTATAAAACTGAATGGAAATATCCTAGTGCCCATCCTGGGTTCTTTGTGTAGCATGATATCATCTCATAAACAAAGATGGTCTGTACTTTAGCAAATCTAGATAAACGAAGAACGGAGGGTAGGCGCAGTGACGCAGGCCTACCGCGAAATGCAATCGAAGTCGTCCCTCTGTGTCACACTCATAGTTTGTTACGTTTGTGCGACTGAGAGGCATAACTTCGTCCACGATAAGCCCTCAGGGCAGCTGTAGACCGAGTGGCGTCTTGATCCTGGGTTATCGCCCGGGACCCGCCCACCGCTGTATTATTAGACATGAGTAAACGATCTACTGACAGACTTTAAGACGACTAGATGCTACTTTGTAGTACTTTATACGTTATTGAAATCACGTAGGTATACGTACTAAATTTTATTCTTATTGATATTAGCTACCTATGCATGCATATGGGTTTTTGTTTAGGGACCCTGCCTAGTTCGGAAGACCTGGGTCAAAATGTTTATTTGTATATAAGTAGTTCTATAGTGTTATATGCGGATGACATCATCCTCGTTTTCGTAATTATTCTAAAAAGTTGATGAAATCTAGCTGAAAGAAATGGTTCTCTAATAATAATTTGGAACACTCTACCACCTCCCATAAGACAGTGTCAGTCAGTGGTATCGCTAAAGGCTAAATTAAAATCACATTGGTCAGAAACATACTATCTAACCTAATAAGTTTTATTTTTATTATTATCTATTATATATTCATAGATTAGGCATACTTATATATTATTAGTTACCTAGGTTAACTGGAAGAGATCCTTCTTAGGGATAAGTTCGCCTTTGTACTTTTCAATTTTATTCCATTTTGTAAATGCATATCCTGTTTTGTGCAACAAAGTGTTTACTTACTTACTTACTTTAGTATGCGACACATACGTTGCATTTATGCGATAAAATTGTCGCGCAACAAAAAATCATAGTGCTAACATGTCTCCTGTGAGAGTGCTGTCGGTCAACCGTGGCAATTGTGTTAAAAAAAGACAGTTTAAATTGGACGTGTGGTAAAATAACCAATCCACGAACCCAGACTATGTGCGGAAAGAAACGTCATGATTCATGAGTTGCCTTCTTTATCACAGATATCCGAAATGCGCAAAGACGACGGCCTTAGTCTCACTCAAACCTTACAATTCTTATAAGTCTTCTACTCGTAACAGTAGGTTACAACGTTTGGTACCTACTGATGATAAGGTAAATAGATTACATCGCAATACAGCCTACACTCGTGGGAACTGTGATAGCGCTATATCCTGACTGAGTCATCGGAAGTGGTGCGCAGATTTGTGGAAACCAGGCCGGGAGCCGTCGTCATCATGACGGGGCATTAGAAACTACGCAGTACTATGAAAGCTTATCAAATACACACGAAGTGCACAAATATAGACACAGACTTTACTTGTGTAATTAGAAATATTTATATAAATTGATTTACTTATATAAATGTCTTTCCCTTCTTCAACATCATTTCACCCACTGTTGGGTATAGGTCTCCCTCCTCGTAAGTACGCCATTTTCTTCTGTCCTGGGCTTTTCGCATCCAGTTCTTTCCAACCACTTTGGCTATGTCATCGGCCCATCTCACGAACTGTCCTCCAGGATTCTGACTCAGGTATTCGTCGGCTCCATCTGTCATCTGTTGTGCGGCTCACAATATGCCCAGCTCATCTTCACTTTCTCTTGGCATTGGCAATGACCTGGGCGATGTCGGAAAGTTTGGTGCACCTTGGGATTTTGACATTTCTGACGCGGGCTTGCAATTTGATACCCAGCATGATACGCTCCATTTTTCGCTGTGCTACTTGGCGTTTATTAATTAAGTTTCTGGTTAGGGTTCAGGTCCCCGCCCCGTAAACCATAACTGGCAAGACACGCATTTCGAATGCCCTATTTTTAGGACGATGGCGCATCTTACCGTTAAAGATGTCCGACAAATTACTAAACGCAGCCAGCTTAGTTTTATTCGGCGTTTTATTCTTGGTTACACCTCTTCTCCAAGCTTATCCATATAATATAATTAGTATAAGTACCCATCAACACGTTCGATTTTCTCATCTCGTATTTTGATTTCAAAGCCTTCGGTGAACTTGGTCTTCTTTAAGTTCATACGGAGGCCCGCTTTTAGAGAAGGATCATTCAGCTCCTCTATCATATCCTGTAGGTCTTCCAGGTTTTCAGCAAAAATGTTGACATCGTCCGCGAATCGATGATGATTTGGCCTTCTTCCATAGATGTTAAAACCATCTATGGAACTGGATCTCTGTCCAGTCGAGGAGCTTAAAAATATCTTTTAGGCAAGCTGTAAATAGTTTCGGGGAAATAGTGTCACCTTGTCGGACCCCTCTTAGGCTTTAAGTGAATTATGTGAGCCTGGTAGTTATCAAGAGGATCATCCTCCAGATACTCTCTCGAGGATGATCCTTGGTTATCCTCGTTATATTATTGGTAACTTTGCCGTCTTTACCTAGTCAATAATATTTCCCTGATAATAATTATCAGGGAAATATTATTGACTAGGAAATTATTTCAAAAGTCTATCCAATGGCAGTTTTTGTATTTAGTGGGACATTAATTAGTATTTTTAGAAAATGTCAATTTATAAATGTTCATATATATGACATACCATTACTGATGCCATCACCCTAGGCAACCGCAACATGTGGCGGGAATATTAACTCACTATGTAGGTATTGAACTAAAATAAACATTGGAAAATTCGCTAGTAGATCTTCGCTAGTAGAGCGGAATAATCAATACGCAGTTTAGTTAGAACACCGCGCCTATTCTAAAGTCATGGCTGGGCCAAGGGGACAACAAATTAGATCTCACTTGGGAGAAGGGCCTATTCTCTCTCAAAATCAAAATCACTTAATCCGGCCCAGCACTGGACTTACAGGCAAATATTTCTGCCATATCCTTCAAATGTAAAACTAAGTAGTTAGATGGATCGTTCTAAATGTATGTATGAGCATTTGTGCAATATACACAGTTTATGTGCAATGAGAGAGCCCTCGGATGTCACGTGACGCTATTTATAGAAGTTGACAGATTTTCCCGTCCCATCCCGTCCCGTTCCGTTCTAGTGTGAGTCATCCTTTAAGAATGATTTTTCATATTGACACAATTGACAACATTTTTTTTTTCACTAGTCTATGTTTTGATGCAGTTCTACATATAGCCACTGAAAATCTAAACGAAACTGTATTACCGATACAGGATACAAAGAGAATAGCAGTACAGATTGTATAGTAAATTTTACTAAGAAATTATTAATTTAAAAATTAAAAATACTATTTGACGGCCTCAAAAAATAGACCAGTGAAAAAAAGTAAACGTCCATTATTAATGTTTATGAAAGCGTGAGATCAAAGGAAAAGTTTAGGAGAAAAAACAGAACAGATTAGATTAGGGGTCACATAAGTCGCCATAATCGGGAGCCCCGTCAAAACAATAATGGAAGAAAACGAGAAACAATTAAGCTACGTTTATGTCCTCATTAATTATCTGGCGATAATGTATCAGTGACAGGCGACGCACAGCTTGCAAGCGTTTCTTGATATTCTTTTTTTAATACCTATTTAAAACCTTACAGGGTGACCAAGATCATAAAGTCTAGTCTGCGCCAAGATGTAGAAGGTAGTCAAGAATTAATAAATAATTGAAGTATCTTCAAATTAAAATCAACCAGCAATCTAATGAATAGAGAAAAGTTTAGGCAGTTAAGTATGTAGGTAAGTTTACCATTACTAAGGGCCGCTTGCACCAACCGGAATTAAGCCGCTCTAACTAACTCTTAACTCTGGGTTATGTGGCTAACCAGGTTGATGCAAGAGGCCCTAAGTAAAATAGTAGGTAGATGCTTGGCATATCTAAAAAGGAAATCACATATCAGTTCAATAGTGATGTATAAACGAAGAGGGTGCCCCTCAATCTTCCTCGCTTGGAAACTTCCTGAGACCTCCACTATTTCTCTGTTTAGGACATCAAAATGTCTTGTGTAAGCTGATACTGAATGCCAAGTTATGGGTAGGTACTCTAAGCTAATTCACATTACTCCTGATGGAATCAACTCGTCTAACCAAAATTTCTACCTTATATCAATGCCAACATCGGAAGGTATTGGTAAGAAACTTGCTTTCTCAATGAATGTGTGCTGGCACAGGTACCTACTTACTTTTTAAAAAGGTATTTTTCAGACTTAGCAATGACTACGTTGCTTTTTGTAGATTTATTTGAGCTTTATTTTCAGCGTGGCACGAGGCTTACACCGCCAGCCTCCCGTTCGTGCGGCTGCCTCGCCTGGATGACAGCGACGACAACGAGCTGCTGGACGAGGTGGCGGACGCGCGGCTGCCCGCGGAGCCAATGCGCGCGCTCGTGCGCGAGGGCGTGCCGCCGCCGCTCTGCGCGGGCCGCTGCGCTTCGCCGCCGCGCGGGCCGGTCTGCGCGTTCGATGCGGCTGGGACTGCGCGCACCTTCGCTACACTCTGCGAGCTGGAGGCGGTGTCGTGCCGTGAAAGCACCTGTAAGTTGTGCAAGCTGGGTACCCGCTTGAGAGGCACGGGAAATCAATGCATTGCAATGACTCCAATGTAAAAGTATGCGAGCGATTTCGGTTTAAACGGCGTTCACTGAACGCTGCTTAGATTTGTATGGAAATTGACCGCTCCGCAGTTAGCTCTCAAGACACTCGGCACTGAGCCACCGAGAAAGGATTTTTTACTTATCGCGATAATGTAGCAGACTGGTACTGGTTGTAATATGGCAACGTCCGTCACTAGCAAGCGTTCAAAAGAACTGGTCACAGAGTTAAGGAGACATTAAAAACTCAAAACCAACGACTTTAATATTTATCTTTACCATATTACAACCAGTAACTACTAGCCTGGTAGCCTGCTACATCATCGCCATAACTAAAAAAATCCTTGACGGAATTTGTTAATAGACTGAAATATCATCCCGTGTTTCTTACTATCTTACTGCAACCGCAGAGTAACTGCCAACCTGTTAAACTACACGTATCTACCTTAAAATTATTTTCATCACACCTGCTCACAAATGGTGATATAATATGCAAGCATACTTAGACTTAATGAGCTGTATTAAAGGATGGTCTTAAAGGATTCTCATACTACTTTACCGCCCGCCCGGGGCTTCCAGAGGACCTGGCCCCCACGCGCTCGCTGCATGTAGTCGCCGCTCAATTCGGAGTACCTACTGTGGACTATGCAACTACACTATCCCTAATAATTATTGTTTCTTTCCCTTGTTCTCCGTACATAACCAAGTTACATAACCAGCACTGGGAGAGGACAAATTATTCCCACTTCAAAACCGGGTTTTGTAGAAGGAATTTCTTTTCCTTGGACAAAACCAACGTCATGTGGCGGTAATGTAAAAAGAAAGATAATTCCTAATACAGTACCCGGTGTTGGAGTAGGAATTTAGATTGCCTCGCACAGAACTAATGTCAAAATGATGCATAAGCGGGTTATGTAGCAGTAACTTAGCAATCTCATTTCAAAATCAAGTTACCAACCTTTTACCGTAGATCAACAGTTTAATAGTTCCGTTTGACAGGTATATTAAATAATAACCAGAGATGTTAATTATTTGTAATAAAAGCATTTGAAATGCAAATATAAAATACCTATTTTTATTGCAAATAGATTTTATTGATAAATTGCAAATAGATTTGACTCTCAGATCTTAAAACATTGGACTGAACAAATCAAAAGTGTAGTGCAATTTGTTATATAGGTACATATAGAGGAAGTTAGCTTAAAATGGTGTATATATAATTAATAATACTACTAATAATAGGATAAGATAGTTGCGTTTTTACAAATACTCTATGGATGCATATGTTTGTCCGAAATAAAGAATTTTCATTTCATTTATTGTATTTTAAATAATTTTATCGAAAACTATTTTTTATCTTATTTGTAATATTATAAACCTACACGTATTTTGTTAAACTTTAAATACTAAGTGCTTTTTGTCACTTTTTAAAGTAAAACCTACCTACCAAAAATAGGTGTGTAGATCATATGCCGACACTTACTTTTTAGTATTTCAAAAATAGTTATTTTATATTTGCATTTCACATGCCTTTATTTCAATAATTAACATCTCTGGTTAAGTGGTTATTATTTAATATAGCTGTCAAACGGAACTATTAAACTGTTGGTCTACCTAAAAAAGATTAGTAACCTTTTTGGTTTTGAAATGAGATTATTAAGTTCCTAATAATTTCTGCTGTCCGTTATTAAAATTATACATATATTATACATTAGGAATATCGTTCTATATTAAGTGTACGTTTTTTACAGATTATGCCATCACGAGCCTGGGAGAATGCTGACTGAAGAGACAACAATTAAAGTAGCATATAAAGGTTACTTTACACATTTTTTAAAAATTACAACAGAAAATAAAACAAAGTCCTAAAACGAGTTAAATGGCATTATACTAATCACGATCATTGAAATAATCTTTTGTTATCTATCAGATTCCACCGCTCTTCAAATGATGGTTCGCGGTTAAGCCACAGAATAAATAATAGTACAAGTAGTTAAGCCCCGTTTCATCCATTGAGTACAACATAGGTATATAAAAGAGAGAATTCATTTCAAAAACTGAGTATTTAATCAATAATTTAATGGTAAAAATCATGTAACACATCACGCAAACGCTACCAAAGAATTGTATCTTAATTAATAATTAGTACATAACAAAGTAGAAAAGTTCATTCATTCAAAATTGTTATTTAAAGATATAAAACGATCTTTAAAATTTTTGAAATTGGAAATTACCTATAATTTAAGATTTTTTAAATTTTCGTAGTATTAAGCAGTACCTACAGCATATTATTATTTATTGTACAAAGTACGAATTAACCAGTAGGTTAGTAGAGCGACTGGAATATTCCAGCCCTAGATGAATTGCTGTATTTATAAATACTTATATCAAGTAAATATTTTAATATAAATAAAGCATATATTTTGAAAAAAAAAACTTATTTTATTCTGATTTGAGTAAATGCTTTTTAACCCTTTTCTTGGCAATGTGATCTCACATTACTGTTTTACCTAAGTACATACTGTTTTTCTCTCTTGTGTATTTTTGGCAACGCAAGCGAATCTAGAACTCGCGTTTTTTAGGGTTCCGTAGCCAAAATGGCAAAAACGGAACCCTTATAGTTTCGTCATGTCCGTCTGTCCGTCTGTCCGTCTGTCCGTCTGTCCGTCTGTCACAGCCGATTTACTCGGAAACTATAAGTACTACAGTGATGAAATTTGATGGGAATATGTGTTGTATGAACCGCTACAAAATTATGACACTAAATAGTAAAAAAAAGAATTGGGGGTGGGGCCCCCCATACATGTAACTGAGGGATGAAAATTTTTTTTTCGATGTACATACCCGTGTGGGGTATCAATGGAAAGGTCTTTTAAAATGATATAAAGTTTTCTAAAAAACATTTTTCTTAAAGTGAACGGTTTTTGAGATATCAGCTCTCAAAGTCGTAAAAAGTATGTCCCCCCCCCTCTATTTTTATAACTACGGGGTATAAAATTCTAAAAAAAATAGAGGTGATGCATGCTAATTAACTCTTTCAACGATTTTTGGTTTGATCAAAGTATCTCTTATAGTTTTTGAGATAGGTTGATTTAACTGTAATTTTGGTTAAGTTAAAATTAATATTCATACATAAAAGTACAAGGCAAAATATCGGGAGAGTTTAGGCTCCATTCACCAGGTGTATAAATTGACATAATAAGTTTATTATATTTGCTGCTACGGAACCCTTTGTGCGCGAGCCCGACTCGCACTTGGCCGGTTTTTTTTAATTTACCAAAGCCATTCGCCACGATATACTTACGAGGGTCATGCTGAAAGTATTAAGATTAGCCCATTTAGAAATCATACAGTATTAAGGACACATTTATTTTCTGAAATTTTAACTCCTAAGCTATTTTGTGAGGTATAACTTATTCAGTTTTCATCAGTATTTTAGGATCTATGGCCGTTTGAACATTGCAAGTCAGGTGTTTTTCAATTTACAGCCAAGAATTTTTTGTATAACACTTTTATACAACTTTCAAAGTGTCCTCAGTGAACTAAAAAGCGTAAAGAGCTTAGATCTTGATTTCATAACAAAGGCCACCTCTTGTCAGACTGTTTTTAGTAGATATTAAACATTAAGTTGTTTTATTTTATTCTTATGGATGAGTATTGGGATGAACTTCTTTTAACAGGCATCCTCTTATGTCAAATTGCATTTATGTGATAAATATTAGAGCATCACAAAAAAGTTTCAGATCAGCAAATTCGACTCGTGAGAAAAAAAGTCTCTCTAAACACTTTTTCTTAAAAAAGCTACGTTATCAATGGACTCTATCTAAAACTCTGAGAACCAAAAATTTACATGCAAAAAGTGACCTAGGAAAAATGAGTCTTGAGCTTTTCAGGTTGTTTCAATTGTTCTAAAAATGTATACTTACTTATTGAAATATTGACAGAAAGAGTTAAGAAAGGGGATAATTTAGTTGCGTCATTAATACAATTTCTTTCACTTTCAGCATGACCCTCGTACCTACCTACCTACTTACCTACTTTGACCAATTCACCATGTCCAAAATAAAAAGGGTTTTTAATATAGGGGAGAAAAAGTTACCAAGACATTTCTTTCCCATGCAGGACTGAAGTATATCACCAGTGTCTTCTGCATTTCTATGTAGTGAACAATACATTTTTTGAAGCACATATTCAACATGGTAACTACGCATACGGAATCCCTATTTTCATGGCAATGTTTGACATGGTGGGAATGGGTCAAAAACTTTACGATGTTCAGGTACCTATTTTATAGACTACACAAAACTGTAAACTACGCAAAATTAAGTAAGAGTATAGGAAAACATCAGAGCAAACATCGGAATTTTTTTGACCCAAATACTGAGCAACATTTCGGTAATTACAGATTAACCTAAAAATGGCTATATTGTAGTCTGGATCATATGATATGATCCAGACTACATATGATTCATATCATAATGGTAGATCTCCGTACCTGAGCGTCACAGTGGCTACTCCGTACCTTTTCGAATAGGTATAAGGGCCCTCTAGAGCATTACTAGAGTAGATCTCTCATAACCAGTGATCGTTAATTTTCTAGCATTTTTGGTGCAGTGTCGTCGATATAAGGGAATCCAGGAGCCAATTTCAGTTAATACGAATAATAACATATTACTTAACTGATTATCTCCTTTTAAATTACTTATTATATATATTTACTTATATACCAAGCATATCCAATGGAAGCTACCGTATTGTCGCTCACCAGGCGGCGCCACTCATGCGTGGGTCCTGTGTCAGTATGAGATAATTATCAAAGTGACTTGAGATTGTCCCACAATATTCATTTGTTTATTTATCTCTGCTCATAACCATGGGTCTCTTATACCAAAGGCCATATTAACGTTTTTATAATTTTCACTAGGGTTGTACAATAAATTCAAGTGATCTGATTTCTTAATAATTCTCTTTATTTTTACTCTCAGCTAGCTTAATACAAAAAATGCACAAAAATATATTTAGCAAAGCTCTTTTAAATCACAGTCTGCTTACCATTGTTGAACATTATAACGCACGAAAACATTAATGCCAGCTAGTTAGATAACTAAATGTGTGTGTGTGTAAAAAGCAGATGTTTTCAAGTTTAGGAGAGACGGATGCCTTGAGAGCCGGGGCATTCACCTTTGCTGATCTTGTGGAGCGCTGGAAGAGAAGACATTATTATTATTAGTAAGTATGTAGTTGTTTCGACTCAATAGACAATGGCAGTAATGAAATAGATAACGAATAACCCTAGTATTTAATATATGTATTGAATTGAATTGAATTTGTTTATTGATAAATGATAATGTTGCGTTAGAAGTCAATATCGTATGCTGATAGATGACGATAGTTCATAATATAAGTAAGTATCTATATGTTTGGAATATTTAAAACACTATCTTGTCAAGGGCTAAAATATTTATGAAGAAATTAAGGTAAAAATATGGAAACACTGATTTTATTGCCGACTGTATTAATTAGGACACGTTATAATTGTCTCTTTGTATAATTCCCAACAAATTCTTGCTAGGGCTGACAAATTAAAAAAAAAACTTGCTTGCGGTCTCCCAGTGTCTCCTAGTTAGGTGGCTACATGAGTACTTTTGGAGCACGTTTGGGGCAATTCATTATATTTATACGTATGTATCCGCTATCACTTTTATAATGCTGTTCCAGATCTTTAGGAATTGCTCGAACACGCAAGCAACATCAACATAAATACAACTTTAGACTTAAATGAGCTTAATGAGTGTCTAGTTTTTTTTAAATAATCTCATAAAATGTAAGCAAAAAGCTTGGTAACAACGGCGCCCGCCACCGACCTCATACAATCCAGTTTCCACGGAAAGTCCATGTTTACAAAAAACAAACGTGAGTCACGATCCGGTCGGATGGCGTACGCGCACAATAGCAAGGTCTGTTGCCGCTGCTGACAAAGCTTGCGTCATGTCATGTCACACTCTGTCGCGTCCCGCGCAGCGAAATTTAATCATAGCATAACTTTCACAGGCGAATGGTGTCGGATGTGGGCATGTTTCTTTCCAATTTGATACACTGGCTCGTAAATATATATGATCAAACTGGTTTCTAATTAACCGTTAGTAAGTGTAAGTAAGTATATATGGTATAGTCATCACACGGTCATCACCTAAATAGACACAAATCCAGAAGTTCAAACTTACGATGGACGTCGCTTTATCTACTCGTCCCCGCAGACATGCTTAGGGGTCATAGCGATAATGACCCCTGTAATAGCGATATTACATACTATCCTTGTTCTTGCAGTTATAGTTTGCCATAACGTATGCTTAAGCAAAGGTCTTGGAACACTGAAGGTCATGGATGCCTTGGCCACGTACTTGTTATTGTTTCTGTACTAAGTACCCTTGCTTGCCAGCGGAGGCGAGGCTGAGGGCCAAGGAGAGGCACTCGTACTCGCACGCCGCCTCGGCCTTCAGCTTTAGATACTGTACTTACTGTCCTTGTGCTCACAATTGTAGTTGTTCATGACGCACTCGTTAGCGAACGACTTGAGCTTCTCGTCCTGTTTGCCGGTGCAGACGGGGTCGAAGGACATGGAGGTGCAGTCGTGGGTGCACGCCGCCTCGGCCTTCAGCTGCTTCAGCCTCCATGGCCACGGTGGTAGTTACAGTACTTACTGTCGAGGGACGTGCAGTTGTGGGTGCACGCAACCTCGGCCTTTAGCTACTTCAGCCTCGATGACCACGTAAGTCGTTACTTTTCTTGTGCTGATGGTTGTAGTTGTTGATGACGCACTCGTTAGCGAACGACTTGAGCTTGTCGTCCTGTTTGCCGGTGCAGACGGGGTCGAAGGACATGGAGGTGCAGTCGTGGGTGCACGCCGCCTCGACCTTCAGCTGCTTCAGCCTCCATAGCCACGGTGGTAGTTACAGTACTTACTGTCGACGGACGTGCAGTTGTGGGTGCACGCAACCTCGGCCTTTAGCTACTAAAGCCTCGATGACCACGGAGGTAGTTACTTTTCTTGTGCTGATGGTTGTAGTTGTTGATGAGGAACTCGTTAATATCAAATTCATATGAATATGAAGGACGGGCTTGTCTCCTTGTTTGCCGGTGCACACGGGCTCGAGGGCCACGGAGGTACAGTCGCGGGTGCTCGCCGCCTCGACCTTCAGCTGCTTCAGCCTCGATGACCACGGTGGTAGTTACAGTACTTACTGTCCTTGTGCTCGCAGTTGTAGTTGTTCATGACGCACTCGTTGGCAAAGGACTTGGGCTTGTCGCCCTGCTTGCCCGCGCACACTGGGTCGAGGGCTACGGAGGTGCAGTCATGGGTGCACGCCTTCTTGCGCGCCGCCTCAGCCTTCAGCTGCTTCAGGTCTGGCTTGTCCGGCCGGCAGGACACCGCCACCAACAGGACCGCTGGAATTTCCATTATATCACATGATGTTCAATAAAATTAAATACTGTTATAGATTCACAAAAGCTGTATTTTCAATAAAAATTAAATACTGTTATAGATATGAAGAGCAAAAAAAAAAATAATAAGCTCGTTGCCATAGGAACATATAAAAAAGTTCTACCAGGTCACAGACCTATTCTGAATAAACTAAAAAGGTTTATGTTAAATATATATTATTTAACATAGTTGGCCCAGGGCAGAATACATTTACAATACAAGTAGCAACAGATGTTAAGTTATAAGTATGTAGCTGACACATCGGTCACTACAATATACCTATGTTATCTTTTAGTTAGAATAAATAAAAAACATCTATTTTAAGTTTACAGTTAGGAGTAGGTACAAATAAACCCTTCGGCACACTGCATAAGCCGCGGCCGTAACTGTCCGGCCATAAAACACCATTGCGTGTATTGTTCAAGTCTTGCCGCTACGGTCACTATTGTTTAGACGTAAAAGTTAAGTTTATTGTATTAGGTCATTAAGGTTTAGCGGTAATGGTTATTAGGGTATTATTCCTCTGTCGGTTATCGGCAAAGTCAAATAAGTATTGTTTACTTATTTTTAGTGATTAAGTCGATTTTATTATTTTGTGTTATTGTAAGCCCGTGGGAAAACGCCGTGGGTTTCACCCCTCCCGGCGCTTCCCCGGGTACCGTAATTGTAGAATATAATCGGGCGTTCGCTTGAGACATTGTCATTCTCTCCTCACTCGCTCTACTGACCGGTACTTACGCCGTCAGTATCACTGTACATAGTCTACGCTAGCAGAGCCCAATTGCTCCTAGCTTATATCTAATAAATAATCTGCAGTATCGAGATCCAGCTTTTCTTAGGAAATATCTCTGCCAATCCCTGAAGCACATATTTCAAAGCTGGATCTCGATACTGCAGATTATTTATTAGATATAAGCTAGGAGCAATTGGGCTCTGCTAGCGTAGACTATGTACAGTGATACTGACGGCGTAAGTACCGGTCAGTAGAGCGAGTGAGGAGAGAATGACAATGTCTCAAGCGAACGCCCGATTATATTCTACAATTACGGTACCCGGGGAAGCGCCGGGAGGGGTGAAACCCACGGCGTTTTCCCACGGGCTTACAATAACACAAAATAATAAAATCGACTTAATCACTAAAAATTAAGTAAACAATACTTATTTGACTTTGCCGATAACCGACAGAGGAATAATACCCTAATAACCATTACCGCTAAACCTTAATGACCTAATACAATAAACTTAACTTTTACGTCTAAACAATAGTGACCGTAGCGGCAAGACTTGAACAATACACGCAATGGTGTTTTATGGCCGGACAGTTACGGCCGCGGCTTATGCAGTGTGCCGAAGGGTTTATTTGTACCTACTCCTAACTGTAAACTTAAAATAGATGTTTTTTATTTATTCTAACTAAAAGATAACATAGGTATATTGTAGTGACCGATGTGTCAGCTACATGGCTCCCTCCTTAGCGAAGCGTACAGGTAGACGAATGATACGTCCACTGCGGGTCATCCGAGGTAGTCGTGAATCCGTAAAAATCGTGGGAATCCTGTCAGAGGACGAAGGTTCGGCGCTATTTCCTGCGTTTGTGGTTGTCGGTGGTGGTGGTGTGGGCGGCGTCTCTGGCATCGGCGGTGTTATTGTCGGCAGCGTTGGCGGCGTACCTGTTGGCGGGGCCATCGGACTTGATCTGTAGATGAACACAGGGCCTTCTGTATGCTCCGGATCGACCTCTGCATTTTCTGTGATGGTATATGCAGGCTTCAGACGATCGATTGAGATTTTTGCCTCGCGCGTAGGTAACTGAATAGTGAATACTTTGTCACTCCGATTCAGTACCTTGTAGGGACCGTCGTATGGCGCTTGTAGCGGCTTCTTAACTGCGTCGACTCGAACGAATACGTAGTCGCACGTAGTTAGGTCGCGGTGGATGAAGATTGATCTGTTGTTGCTATGCGGTTGGCTTGGTACTGGTTTTAGCTTTTGGATAGTTTCTCTCAGTTGTTCGACGTAGGCACTGTCCATTATGACGTCGTTGCTTGTTGCATTTGAGAGAAATTCCCCGGGCAGACGTATGTTGCAACCGTAGGTGAGTTGTGCTGCGCTTACACTCGTGTCAGCGCGTAGGGCTGCGCGGACGCCTAGAAGTACTGTAGGTAGCTCTGTGATCCAACTTCTAGCGGATAAGAGTCTAGCTTTCAGTGCTGTCTTCGTCGTTCGGTGCCAACGTTCAATGATACCGTTACAAATTGGATGATACGGCGTTGTGCGTGTTTTGTCGATACCGAGTAAGTTCGTCAGGTGCGCAAAGACACGACTTTCGAACTGTCGACCTTGATCGGTTGTTATCGTCGCCGGGCATCCGAATCTCGAAATCCATCCTTCGTAGACAGCTCGGGCGACTTCTTCGGAGGTAACTTCTTTAAGCGGGATTGCTTCGGGCCATCGAGTTGCGCGATCGATGATCGTTAAGCAGTAGCGGTAGCCGTCGAACGTTGTGGGCATTGGGCCGATAATGTCGCAATGCAGATGTTCGAAGCGGGCAGTGGGTTCGAACGTAGATAGAGAACTTGTGGTGTGTCTCTGTATTTTGGTGCGTTGACATGCGATGCATGTTTTTGCCCATGTTCCGATATCCTTGTTCATTGCTGGCCAGAAATATTTACTCGCAATCATCTTCCTTGTTGTGCGAATACCGGGATGACTGACATTGTGAATTTGGTTAAAAACGGAGCGTCGGTAGTCTGTTGGTAGGTATGGACGATTGTTGCCTGTTGAAGTTTCGCAATAGATCTTGCAGTTAGTCCCGGGAATCCTGATTTGTTGTAAAGTTATGTTTTCCTGTGTCTGCAGTTGTTGAATGGTGTTGTCTTGGTCTTGGGCTGCGGCCAATTCTTCGAAGTTGATCGGCGTCGGGCAGTTGATGGCATCGATGCGTGAAAGTGCGTCCGCCACGGCGTTGTCTTTCCCACTTACGTAGCGAATGTCGGTGGTGAATTCGCTAATGTACAGTAGGTGTCGAGTGCGGCGTGGCGATTCGTTATCGTTTGAAGATTTGGTAAATGCAAACGTTAGCGGTTTGTGGTCCGTAAAAATTGTGAGCTGGCGTCCTTCAAACATCTTTCTAAAATGTTTTACTGATAGATAAATCGAGAGTAGTTCCCGGTCAAAAGTGCTATATTTCTTCTGAGCTTCTGAGAATTTTCTTGAGAAGAATCCGAGTGGTTTCCATTGTCCGTTGATAAGTTGTTGTAAAACGGCACCAGCTGCGGAGTTTGATGCGTCGCAAAATATCGCGAGTTGAGCTTCGTGTTGCGGGTGTGCGAGTAGAGCGGCGTTTTGTATGCTCGCTTTACATGCTTCGTAAGCTTGCGTCGCTTCCTCGGTCCATTCGATGTGCGACTTGTCTCTCTTCTTCGCGTTGTGTAAATATTTACAGAGCGGAGCTTGAATCACAGCGGCGTCTTTGATATTTTCGCGATAGAAATTAATCATACCGAGAAAACGTCGTAGCTCTTCGATCGTTTTAGGCTTTGGGTAATCGGTAATCGCTTGTACCTTTTCTTGCGGTGGCTGAATGCCGTCTTTGTTGACTTCGTATCCGAGAAACTTCACTGAGGGTTGGCCGAAGACGCATTTAGCAGGGTTTATTGTGATGCCATATTCATCGAGGCGTTTCAAGATGGTGCGTAAATGTGTTCGGTGCTCCTCTTCGGTAGTTGAAGCGACTAGTAGGTCGTCGACAAACGGGAAGACGCAATCTAGCCCTCTGAGTACTTCGTGTATAAATCTCTGGAATGTTTGACCACAATTCCGTAAGCCTGGGCACATGCGCGGAAATTCGAACAATCCAAATGGCGTAATTATAGCGGACTTTTCGATGTCACGCTCGCTGATCGGGAGTTGTTGATAGGCGCGGTTGAGATCAATCGTTGAAAAAATTGTTTTGCCGGCTAGTTGATACGTGAAATCACGTATGCGTGGTATAGGGTAGCGATCGGGTATTGTGATGGCGTTGAGTCTTCGGTAGTCGCCACATACACGTAAGTCTCCATTCTTCTTAGGCACTACGTGTAACGGTGAGGACCATTGACTCTTGCTAGGACGACATAAGCCTTGTTCTATCATATTTTGGAATTCTTTCTTGACCTGCTCATATCGATGGGGTGCGATGGGTCGAGCTCGGCAGTAAACAGGTTGACCGACAGTTTCGATGACGTGCTCGACAGCGTGCTTTGGACTGAGTTTCATCGATGTGAGTCTTGTTATTCCAGGAAATTCAGCAAGTATGTCGTGGTATGACTGTTCCACGTCGATACTGCGCACGGTAGGTATGCTGGAGTCAGTGCAGAGTTGTGCGTCAGTGTAGAGAAGCGTTTTGCCGTCGATGAGTCTGCGCTGATGGATGTCCACGAGGAGGTTGTGGAAGGCGAGAAAGTCTGCGCCTATGATGGGCTTCGAAACGGCCGCAATTATAAATTTCCACCGGAACGGGCGGCGTAGGCCGAGGTTGAGTTCCAGTGTTTTCTCGCCGTAGGTAGGAATCACGGTGTTGTTTGCGGCGTATAGTTCGAACGGTAAGGCTTTCGCTTTCGTGCCTGGGGTCAATGGTAGAACCGAGATATTGGCTCCTGTGTCGACAAGGAATACAAATTTACTGGTTCGGTCGAGTACGAAGAGGCGGTGAGATATTTGAGTAACGCTGGTTCCCGCCGCAGCCAGAGTTACATCTAGTTTTCCGACGTTGCTGGCGTCGATGGTCTCGGTCTAAAACTGCAAGGCGGAGAGCACCGCTGGGCATCGAGTCCAAAGCGGCGATGATATTGGCAGTAAGGCATAGGTGATGAGCTTCTGCGGTTTCGTTCTTGCGAGCGCGACGTCGACTGGTTGCGCGAACGTGATTGGAATTGGCGGCGTGAGCGGCTATATCCTCGGTTGTTGTCGTTGTTGTCATAGTTCTCGCGCGGTCGGGAACGCAGTTCGGCGACTTCGAGCGACAACTTCCTAATTTCGCTGACTAAGTAACTCATGTCAAGAGCTTGCTGTGAAGTTGGCGGTACTACGGCGGGGGATGCGATAGCGGCGATTTGGTTTGGTGTTGTCATCGTGTGTTCCATCAGGTTGTCTGCTAGCTGCGCTAATTTGTCGAGTGTGGCCTTTTGGTCGAATGTTTCGCTAACGCAAATGGCCGATCTTATGTTTGGCGGTAGCAGGTTGGTCCACAATATTCGCAACGCGTCGTCTCCGAATTTGTCTCGTGCAAGATTGCGCATCCTTCGTAAGAGCTGGCTAGGCTTCTGCTCGCCGAGTTCCATGTGGGACAGCAGCTTTTTGATTCGCTGGCTGTCTGATTCCTCGTAAACTGTTATGAGGCGATCTTTCACTGCCTTATAAAAGTCTGCTGCAGGCGGGTTGAACATGATGTCCGTGATTTGCTGTATTTCTTGCGTATCCAAATATTTGACAACCGTCTTCGCGAGCTGGGCGTCGCTTATATTTAACGCGTCAGTGCTTGACTCGAACATTATAAACCACATACGCGGCTGTTGGCGCCAAAATCTTGGTATATACATATGAGGAGCTGTGATATCGCGTACTTGTGCCGCCGCAAGGGTAGGTGCTGGTACTTGGTTGACCATGTCGGCGTTGTCCGGGTTCGGGGTCATCTTCCTTTCTTGTAGAAATTACGTCGCTATGTTGATTGAGGTCACGTCAACTTCGTTGAATCACGTCGGTTTCGTTGAATCACGTCGGGGTCACCACTTTAGGAAATATGTGCTTTAGGGATTGGCAGAGATATTTCCTAAGAAAAGCTGGATCTCGATACTGCAGATTATTTATTAGATATAAGCTAGGAGCAATTGGGCTCTGCTAGCGTAGACTATGTACAGTGATACTGACGGCGTAAGTACCGGTCAGTAGAGCGAGTGAGGAGAGAATGACAATGTCTCAAGCGAACGCCCGATTATATTCTACAATTACGGTACCCGGGGAAGCGCCGGGAGGGGTGAAACCCACGGCGTTTTCCCACGGGCTTACAATAACACAAAATAATAAAATCGACTTAATCACTAAAAATTAAGTAAACAATACTTATTTGACTTTGCCGATAACCGACAGAGGAATAATACCCTAATAACCATTACCGCTAAACCTTAATGACCTAATACAATAAACTTAACTTTTACGTCTAAACGATAGTGACCGTAGCGGCAAGACTTGAACAATACACGCAATGGTGTTTTATGGCCGGACAGTTACGGCCGCGGCTTATGCAGTGTGCCGAAGGGTTTATTTGTACCTACTCCTAACTGTAAACTTAAAATAGATGTTTTTTATTTATTCTAACTAAAAGATAACATAGGTATATTGTAGTGACCGATGTGTCAGCTACAAGTATAAAAATATAACAGAAAATATTTAACTCCAGTTAAATGGTTAAAACAAATTATTGGCTGCTACAATTCAAACATTAAATTAACTACATATATTTAGACTTACAAATGAGTCTCGAGTATTGAAATTAAATATTAAGCCACTTATTATAATAAAATGTACATCACACATATAAAATACCCAAATGGTTAGTGGGCAAATCTTTTGAAGAAATCTGGTATCTATTCTGTAATTGCGTAAGGTAATCCCTTGACCAAATCCGCCAGAAATCTTGTTTTATCTTGGTTAAAATATTCCAAAATTTTAAACGGTCAATTGACCTATTTGTTAAATCCACTTTTTTTTTTTTTTTTTTTTTATGCTATAGGGGGCAAACGAGCAAACGAATCGCCTGATGGTAAGCGATTAACGTCGTCCATGGACACCCGCAACACCAGTGGTGTCGCAAGTGCGTTGCCGGCCTTTAAGGTGGGAGTACGCTCTTTTCTTGAAGGTTTGAAGGTCGTATCGGTCCGGAAACACCGCTGGCGACAGTTCGTTCCACAGTTTAGCTGTGCGAGGCAGGAAGTTTCGGGAAAAGCGCACAGTTGAGGACTGCCAACCATCTAAATGGTGAGAGTGGAAATATTGTCGCGTAGGGCGATGGCGGAAAGAAGCGGCAGGGATTAATCCGAACAACTCCTCGGAACACTCCCCATAATACATGCGATAGAAAATGCAGAGTGAGGCCACATCTCTACGCAGCGCCAAGGGATCAAGCCGATCAGAAATACGTTGGCAGTTGACAACTCGAGCTGCTCTCCGTTGGATGCGGTCTAGAGGAAGAAGCTGGTACTTAGGTGCCCCTGCCCAAAGATGAGAGCAGTATTCCATATGCGGGCGAACCTGCGCCTTATAAAGCTGTAGGCGATGGGCCGGCGTGAAATACTGCCTCGATCTATTGAGCACACCGAGCTTCTTCGAGGCCAATTTGGCCTTACCCTCTAGGTGGCCGCGGAACTGGACTTCACTCGAGATGTCAACGCCAAGGATTCCAATACTGGCTGTGGCAGATAGGGGAGTGCTCTCAAAACGAGGTGACGCGACAAACGGAAGTTTTTTCGCGGTGAACGCGCAAACCTGTGTCTTTGTAGGGTTAAAACGGACCAAATTAAGTCGACCCCAATCTGAGACTTCTTTTAGGGAGGTCTCAATTTCGGACACAAGTTTGTTCCGGCTCTCAGTGACGTTTTCCCGGGAAATATTGGCGCGGCCGGTGTAGGAGGCATCACCCGTACTATCATCAGCATAACAATGAATGCCGCTAGTTTGCAACATGTCATTGATATGCAGGAGGAATAGCGTGGGTGATAGCACACAGCCTTGAGGGACACCAGCATTCACAGACATTGAGTCAGAGCATTCACCGTCAACTACGACCTTAATGCTTCTGTCTGCTAGAAAACTGCTGACCCATTCGCATAATTTCCCGGGGAGCCCATAGGATGGAAGTTTCGAAAGAAGTGCTTTGTGCCAAACGCGATCGAAGGCCTTCGCTACATCCAAACTAACTGCCAGTGCCTCACCTTTAGTCTCTATCGCCTGCGCCCAGCAATGTGTCAGATAAACTAAAAGATCACCAGCCGAACGACCCCTACGGAAACCGTATTGTTGGTCACTCAGCAGCTGGTGATCCTCTAGGTACCAGAGGAGCTGACGATTGATGATGGACTCCATAATCTTAGAGAAAAGGGAGGTTATAGCTATCGGCCTGTAGTCGGATGGGTTTGAGCGGTCGCCTTTTTTAGGGATCGGGTGCACCAAAGCTGACTTCCACGAAGTCGGGACTACGCCAGAAGAGTAGGAGAGCCGAAAAAGACGCGTTAAGACCGGCGCCAACTCAGGAGCACACATCTTGAGAACAATCGCAGGGATTCCATCAGGCCCACTGGACTTATGGGTGTCGAGGGAGCGAAGAGCCTTACGCACAAAGCTTTGGCGGAACTGTACATCTGGCATACAGCTCTCGCACCGCGGTATAGTCGGCGGCGCTTGTCCCCCGTCATCCAAAGTCGAGTTGGACGCAAAAAGCTTACCCAGTAGATCGGCTTTGTCTTTTGCGTCGTGGGCCAACGAATCATTTCCCGTGTGCAGAGGTGGAAAAGACGGCGTGCAGAAATTCCCCTGGATAGCTTTGGCAAGAGACCAGAACGCACGAGTTCCCGAGGGGAGACGCTCTAGTTTCTCGCCAATCCTACCAATGTGCAACGACTTTGCTCTGGCAATGGCTCTTTTGAAGGACCTGGAGGCAAAGTTAAACTCCTTTTTTAAAGCGCTGGTCTTTACATCCTGTACCGCCGCTGCATTTACCCAGGCTTGGTAGCACTCCAGCTTACGGCGAGACGCCTTTTTGCAGGAGCGATCAAACCAAGGCTGGGTTTTGCCACCAACAGGTACCGCAGAGGATGGAACGAAAAGTTCCATTCCCTGAAGCACCACGTCAGCAACAGAGTCAGCAGCGATATCAGGATCATCCGGCGTGAAGCAAACCTGCCCCCACGGGTAAGACGCAAAGAACGCCCGCATCCCGTCCCAGTCTGCTGACTTATAGTGCCACACACGGCGGCTACAAGCAACTCGCCGACGCGGCGGGCACGTGAGAGGCACTATACTCCGGATGAGGCAATGATCCGAGGAACCGAGAGGGGCTGCAACGGATACATCATAGCCAACCGGGTGAGAAGTCAGCAGAAGGTCCAACAGGGAAGGTTCCTGGCTCTCCACATCTGGGATTCGGGTAGGCGCAGTAACCAGTTGTGTCAAGCCGTAGGTCAGAGCAAAGTCGTGAACAGATCTCCCCGCATGATCAGTCTTGCTGGAGCCCAGCCATTCGGCATTATGGGCGTTAAAATCGCCAAGAACGATGATCTCAGCGGATGGGATCTGCTCCTGCACTGAATCCACAGCCGTTTGAATCTGCTCCAAGAGTCGGTCAGTTTCGGCATCACCGCTATGGGACCTATAGAGGCACGAATAGACGCGAGGATGATCATCACAATCAACACGTAGCCATAAGGTGGAAAGGTCCCTACCTTCAAGATTGCTGAGGCGACGAGAACTGATATCGCCTCTAACGTACACACACACTCCAGCCCTAGGCAGAAAGGAATGCTCTAGTTCGTACCCAGGGTAGGAGAGGTATTTTGTGTCCGCTGGAGACGATATCTGCGTCTCTGTCAGAAAAAGCAAGGCCGGCTTAGCTGTCTCGAGGTGATGATGGACAGCATTAAGATTAGAATGCAAACCCCTGATGTTGCAGAAATCCACAGCGAGCGTGGCAGGGGCTGCCGTAGCCGTCTTGCTCTTGCCTCGGGAGGATGGCGGATGGCGGAGCGCGGATTTGCCCCCCCCAGAGTACGAAACGGGGCGCTCTCGGCGTCCACGCTCAGGCACGACATTACCTGAGCATGGAAGCCCAGAAAGGGATTCTCCAGCGCTAGAGCAGCTGGTACCCTCCTGGGGTAGCTTCTTAATCTGCGTTGTCATCGTCATTAAGGGGGAGGTTGGGGGGATTGGAGCTCTGGAAACCTTACTCACCGTGAGGAACACAACACCACATACCTACAAAGTAAGTAGTGATGTTATTATGGCTTCGGTATTCTGTAAGGTGGAGGTACTTCCCCAGTCAGGCTGCTCCAGATTCAAGCGAGATGACGTTTCGCTGTGCCCTACCTCACTTGTTGGACGTAGTTTAAGGACATACCCGGGTCCAAAACCACTTCCGGATAACTTATCATAGATTTACCTATGATAAAGTGCCCCGGCGTGAGATATTCACAACTGGATCTATCGGAATTCAATGGCAACAAAGGCCCTAGGCCTTATTTAGAATTGCTTCTATTTCAGTGATAACAGTATATAAAACCTTCAAATGTCAAGGCAATATTACCAACAATTCTTTTTAAAATGGTGTTTAAAGCTTTTGACCCCAGCGTCCCATAGACGACCGAATTCTGATGCATAGCTTGGAATAAATTTGAAATGAATGTAATTGGGCAGACAATAGCTCTGAACAGCATCTATATGAGACTGAGATGTAAATAGTAAATAGCTTATACAGTCATTTTAATTCATTTGAATATCATAATTCCCAATATCAACAATCGGGTCCAGTGTCAAGAATCTTTGCTGACTGAGAAAGAATCTCCGAGCTCAAGGTTTTGCATCTCAACAACAATAGGCATATTGACTTGAAACTTATTATCAATCAATGTAGTAGTATCTTGAAAGCATTTTTCAGCTATATGAAATTCTTTGTTTAAATTAACTTTTTGCTCAGGTATACTTTCTCCAAGCCAGAATTGCTCCATCACATCCTCCAAATTATGATCATTACATATAATGAAATTGTTCACCAAACATTGATCTTGAAAGTATTCATCAGGTAAAGAACCAGCTACGGCAAAACCAAATAATGTTTTTTGCAAAAATGGCCCGTCTGGAATTTCAATGTTACCATCCAAAGATATAATTTTGAAATTGACTTCAGCCCCTAAAAGTAAATTCATGGGACCTGGTTTATGGAACTCATTGTCAGACAACACAATGTTGTCAGGCATTTGCAATTTAGTCGGATCAATTGCTTTCAATGGTAAGTCAGATGTGATGGTGTCTACAACATTACATTTTACCTGCACTTGGACTTGTTCATTCACTGGAGAGTGTACAATGAACTCCACATATTGTTTCATTTTATTGTTATTGCCACAAACTCCTATTAGGCTAGAAGCCTGGCTCTTTGGAGTCAAATTTAACCTTTCTACAAGAGATCTAGTTATAAGAGATCCCATTGCACAACCGTCTAGTAAAGCTCTTATAATTATATCTTTACCGCGTTTATCATATAGTTTTACTTTAATAGTGGGAAGCAACACATTATCCGCATTTGTTTGTATAACATGGTTGACTAAAGCAACTCGCTCATCATTGTGTAATAAAGTATTGTGGCTTCCCTTACATGTCAGGCATGTAAAATTAAATGTACATGTGCCATCATGTTTTCTCAAGCAAATACAACATAGCTTTTTATCACATACAAAACTAAGACGATCTTCTATAGGAGACATCTTAAATTTAGGGCATGCATATAGAGCATGATCTGCTTTACCGCAGTATAAACAGTTCTTAACCTTGATTGTGGCAACATTGGTTACCTTTGGTGTAAACTTTTTATAGTCTTTAACTTCAGAAGCATGGACAGGATTACTACTATCCTCTAAAGCAATTGCGCGTTTCTCAAGGAATTCAATTAATCCTGATACTGTTGGCAAAGTCTCCAAGTCTCTATCAAGCTGATAGGCTCTATTTGTATAGGAGTCCAATTTTCTTATCAAAATAGACAATAGCAACATACCCCATTCATTGACAGGTTGTTGTAAATTTTTTAAGGCATACAATTGTTGCTGTACACCTGCTACAAACGTCCTTATAGAGGCCGCTGTACCTACTTTCATTGCAGGCATGTCAAGAATGACATTTATATGACTCGAAATAATCCGGGCTTTATTGTCAAAGCGCTTTTGTAATAAATCAAGTGCCTCTTTATATGAGTTATTGACAAGTGGGAGATTTATTATCACTGACAATGCTTCATCAGCTAAAAATTTTCTCAAATAAAATAGTTTTTGAACGTCTGAGAGTGAGGCATTCTTGTCAACTACTGCTTTAAATAAATCCATAAATGGAGTGTATTTAGTAAAATCTTTTCCACTAAATGTTGGTATGTCAATGCACGGCAGTTTTGAAGAACTTTTAACATCACTAGAGCTACTAGAAACCTGACTCACAGACGGTTTACAGGCATCTATTTGAGCAGTTAACTTTGCTAACACCGAAAAGTATAGGTTTTCGACAATCGCGACGTTTTCAGTGTCTTTATCATCAAGCATCAGAATGTCGACTTGGAGAGTTTCATATTCCGTAAAAGTTTTTATTAACTTTTCTTTGCGAGCTTCCAAAATAGTAGAAGACGCGGACGTTAAGTTTTCAGTATCACTTGTAAATTGCTCCATTCTAGTCACTGTACCTTTTAGCAGTCCTCGGGCAAACCGCAGTCTCTTTAACTCGTCGTCAGGAGGCATGATGAAGCAACGTAACTCACCAAACGTAACTCACCGCTCGTAAAACACTTCGTAAACTTTTATTTATTTAATTTAACCGCAAACTAGCAAACTGACACAATGCACTTGACACATGATATGACAGCAAAAAGATTGACAGCGCCATCAACGATATGGATGTTTCAGACGATACGATCAGCAATAAGTTGGTCCAATTTACGCATGGCCAACATAAAAAACTTTCGAAATTTACATGTGACGTCACTTGAATCGACAATAGTATAGTATTATGGAATTATATTTAATGTAATAATAGCTTCACTCGCGAAACCGAAACACAATTATAGATTGTGATATTTAATATTATAATGATTCGACACTAAATTTATAGAATTTGTGTCGAAATCACCGGCGGCCGTTAACGAACGTCGTACTATAGGACGACAATTCTTCACTGCACTTCCCGTTTTTACATAGAATTATCACTGTTTTCCACTTTTTATTTACGAAGGACCACAAAAGCTGTATGTTCAATAAAATTAAATACTGTTATAGATTCACAAAAGCTGTATTTTCAATAAAAATTAAATACTGTTATAGATATGAAGAGCAAAAAAAAAATAATAAGCTCGTTGCCATAGGAACATATAAAAAAGTTCTACCAGGTCACAGACCTATTCTGAATAAACTAAAAAGGTTTATGTTAAATATATATTATTTAACACATGAGTTTAACATATTACACGATAAATACATTTCCTCGGTTAGCAATCGAACATGTCACATTGTACGAGTAACATTTAAAAACCCTAAAGTCCCTAGATGTAAGCGACTAACTATATTATTTATTGTGAACCAAAAAGTGAAAATAACGAAGAACAAAACGCAAAGTGTATGACCATGGGCTACTTTCCCTGTCCACGGTTAGTTAACTAACCCTGGACTCCTGGTTTAAAAAAAAAAACTTTATAAACGCTCCTCCGACTCCCAGTTATGCTAATATTTATTACCGGCGCCAATCAGTTGCATCGTCCCGTGTAATAGATGAAAGGGAACATATTGAGTCGCGGGAGGGGTTAGGGAGGGGTAAGGTATCCCTGATTATCGTGCCGTGTAATTTAAGGAAGTAAGTAACTAAGTAACAACAACTCTTCCGGACAACCAATGGGAAGCAGCAAATTATAAACGGTAAATCAATAAATTGTGGTTGACTTAAATTGAGGTTAATCTTTTAACCTTGTTTTGGATATGATTAGACAAATTTATTTTTCGGTTATTAATTGGCACATAATAGGTAGGTACCTATAACACAAATTATGCACGCTGAAATTGACACAGAATCCAAAAATTCAAGATTAACCAAGCGTGACATCCTGACCTAACACAATTGGCTTACAAAATATTTGAAAATGCACATTACGAATTTAAGGCCACTAATTGTTTGTCATATTAGCTATTCAGGATAAGAAGATTCAATAGCATTTTCCTATGGTACAAATACTTGGCACACTGACAAAATTAGGCATGACCGTTTCGCGATTTCTACGAAAAACTTGCGTGCGCAATTTGTGTTACTGTTAAAAAATACGCATAATGATCAAACGCATATATTTTGTCGTATATAAGGTAGGTTAGGTTCGTTCGTTAGGCATCTTCCGATGCACGAAGGGCAAACTGCAACTGCACCCCCACGAAGTGGGGCTTCGTAAAGTTGAGGGCAAAACGATTGATTATTCAAAAGTTGCAGTAATGGTCATAACGCATGTTGGTCAATTTGTGTATGTCATTCTGAGTGTTAATTTAAATGGTCGTTCTGCGTATTTGTCGATGCGTAACAGGAAGCAATCAAGTTATAAAGGACTGAGACTCAGGATCTTGCAAGGTAATGAGGTAATGTGGTAATCGCAGGAAGACGCGCTGGATTACCGCTTGGATCCAGCCTACGCTGGAGAAGGGGCCCTAGAGACTGTAAAGGGGTGCTAGGTGCTATACAACTATAGCTGTTGTTTTTACGAAACATTTTAACGAGGTATATTGCCTAATTCCTGTGTGTTTGATTAATGTTTATCACTTGTAGGTTTCAAAATAATTTCAACTAATTTAAATATAACTGCAAAAAGATTAATTAAAGTCCTTATTTGCAATCCATCCATAAGGTCCTAACGAAAGGTCACCTTTTTGCATTGCATGCATTCTTCTGTATAAAGATTATGTTGAGATAAATAGTTCGTAACAGTCGTTCATATACTCGAGAGCAAAAGTTTCGGTTCACTAAATTTTTTAACAGCTCGGAAACGAATAGAGCTTGCGTATTAATTTAAAAAAAGTAAACTTTATAGACAATTTAACATTACTTAAATCAAATACATTACAAGTAATACAGTAGTTGATTTATTTTGTATGAATCGGCGTCCTTTTTTTTGCAAACCGAAAATAGAATATAGTGACATTTTTTGAATAGCCATTACTTCACGTCAATCAATTAATAGTTTATGCAACAGTGATATAATAAGAACCAATTATGAGCTGTTGCATACGCTAGTTTTTCTACCGACAGCTAAAATAGCGAAAAAAGCGTGGCAGAATGTGGAAAATCTCGTATGCCCACGTAGAAATTTAAAAAAACTCAGTGCTAATACGTTGTGTGAAAATCCATATGAGCAGTGTTCTTATGGGATACCATAGACAACGTAATGTATACTTTTTGAATATCGCTGTCAGTCATCTAATTGACACAGAAGTGCTGGAGTAAAAAAAAGTTTTTTTGTACCTACTCCAGCAGCTAGAAGATCTGTCAATTAGGCGACTGACAGCGATATATATCAAAAAAGTATACATTATAACATTGTCTATGGTATTCATACAATGTACTCGTATTATAACTTGTTTTTTTTCTAAAAATTCTAATTTGGCATATACGCCGTCTTCCACATTCTGCCACCATTCAAAATTTCGCGTTTTTCGCTGTTTTTGCTGACGTATAAAAACTATGCATTGGTTCTTAAAATTCTGGGGTCTGTTATTACGTTATTAGATATTAGTGACCCTTGTAATTATTGTCAGCCGAAGCGAATCTGAGGAAGACAAACATATGATCTGAGGCTTTCTTATTTACTGGCCAAGACCTGTACTGGCTGTAACGTACACTATTTGCCTGCTCGACGCAGTCGGTAAGCGGCGAATTTTTTTAGCGTAGCGGCCTGCAATTGGCTGTTTACCGACCTGAGAGCGGAAAACTAATATTGTACATGTAATTAAGGACAATTAAATTCTCTATAAGTGTCAATTTATTTTAATACGCTAGCTATAATTGTATTTAATATTATATACAAGTACATCCTAGTGATCCGGAACTTTTGTTCTCGAGTGTATTATGTATATAGATGGCTATGCAAATGCATTTGTTCCATTGAATAAACAACAATGAGGATAAAGTGCGATTACTGGTTTTATGTTTTGAACGAGCATTATAATAAACCGGGCGTTAGGTATTCTGAGAACTGATTCAACAATGCCTATGGACAAAACAGGTAAAAAATGGATATTCTTGTACTATAATATAACAATTCCAGAGTGTTACAAAAAAATGTGTCCATAAATGCAAAAAATATAGTTTTGTTAAATGTAAATACCTAGCCACTTGTAGCTGTAGCGGAGCTACTAGCTGTCACCCTTATTTTACTTGTCAATAATAGAGGGCAATGAAACATAACAATTGTGTGGTACTGCACCAAAATAATATTCATGTACAATACCTGAATATTAGAGAAAACTTCTAAGAGAGATATAATATAATGCGAAAAAATGCAGGCCTGCTTTGGACACTGCAAACTGCTGGCCAGGAAAAAGTTTATAACAAACAAATAACGGTCCCATGTAAATGAAAGCGGTAGCTTTAAAAACGGATATTATTAAACTAGTTATTATTATTGTGTCAATATTTAATATCCACTTATCATTCCCAAGCCGGTAAAAACAGGAAAAACTTACCGAAAATAGCCAAAGTGACTGCCTTCATATTGTTTGCACTGCTTGAGCACTATACCCGAACTGTGAGCTGGCAGGGGAGTCGGGCTTATATAACATCGCGGCGGGGAGGGGGATCAATCTATCTTACCGTATGACCTAAGACGAATCAGCGTATGTTAAAGCTACGGTTATTTACTTGATGATTCTATCCTGCAAGAAAATCATACTAGGTACAACAAAGCCTATAGACTTTCATAACGTCGTGAATCATGACAATTCGAAATAATATCTAGACATTTATTAAAATACCTATAATAAAATAAAAAATAAAATAAAATAAAAATAAAAATCTTTTATTTCAGACACATGTTCCATATCTTGTTAGTACCAAAACACAAAAAAAAAAAAAAAAACAACGAAACACTTAAAAACGAATGTTAGTATTGTAAAAGAAACCAAAACAAAGAGACACTTGTGGTCCTGGCCTATTTGCCATACGTCAGTGTTGTCCTGACCTGCTCAATCCAATGCCACAGTATATGACACTGAAATCTATTAGCAATGACCTTCAGAATGCTGTTCCGACTTTTCCTGACGCGACCCAACAGCGACGTAATTTTTTTCCGCATTATCGCATGAAAGTCATCAGTGTGGGCCTTTGCGAACATTTCTGACGCGCTACACCATTTCGGGAGTCTCAGCAGCATTCTGAAAGCATTGTTGTATTGAACGCGCAGGGCGCTGTAAGCTCGTTTGGTATACCGAACCCACAGACCGCTAGAGTAAAAAGATTGGCTATATGCTTTGAATAGCGTTATTTTCACTTCAACTGAACATCTAGCGAATCTGCGATAGATTTTTACTCAAGTACTTAATACAGTCAAGTGCAAAAGTATCTATCGACATAATCGTCTCATAAATAAATAATAATAATAAATAAATAATAATATATTTTATTAACCAAAAGTAATTTACATAAAATTAACAGTATATCGGTGACTCCCACACTAGGCACAGCCTGTATCGTGGAAGTCAGAAACATTTGTACAATTACCAAAAACAGCGGCTTATCAAAATCTAAACAAAGTGCATGCAGTCTTAAAACTAAAAGAACTATTGAGAATAGATTAAAAACATGGTGACAGAGTTTTCATCAAACAATACTGCGTGTAAGTGTAAGTGAACAAGTGGGTGTAGGTGTATGTGTAAATGTGTAGAGATGAGGGGGTGGAGGTGATGTAGGGACTAGTATAGCACTTATGAGACCTCGCTACCTGATAATTTTCAGACGCAATTTAATTCAGTATTCACTCTCTTTAGGACAGCATATCCTCAGACTCCTTGTATGATAGCGGCAGTAAATAATTTCGTATTATGATTTTAGCTTTAGCAAGGTGGCAGTTCTTAATATCACAGCCTTTGAGCACAGCATTGTAGACAGTCGGAAAGATGAATGATTTATAAAGCGTCTGGCGAACTTTGTGTATACTCGAGGAACCGGGATCCTGAAGACGCGCCGCATTAACATATCCGGATACAACAAAGAATTATATTATTAGAAATATGTAACTACGCTCTTGTTAGACCCATATTTTTGAGTAAGATGCGTGCACCCATATTTAATACACTTGACTGTAGGTACATGACATTTTTCCACATAGACAAACATAATTAATACTACATTTCGATGCTAGTGCGGAAAGTATGTCATTACGTGCGACTGAAAGCGCCGAAATTTAAAAACGTAATAAATATAAGATGTACGGTATATAGTTTGAAAATACTTAAATGAATTTTGACTTCAAAAACCAAAATCCTCAACTACTAGATATAGACCTAATTTTATTCTGATATCCATTATTTTATTAGACTTAAGGTCCTAGATCTGCAATTTCAAGAACAATAAAAAAAATTACGGAATAAGCTTGCGAGCAAATGCATATTTTCAAATCGGTGCTGTATCGCGATCACAACTCGATAAACATGCTAATTAGACATTGTTTATCACATTCCCTAAGAATTATTTAATGTTTACATTGTGCTCCTATTGCTCGATCGTATCTGCTCTTTAACTCGGTAGCAGAATTTTTCATTGTTTTATTATTTAATGGCCTCTAAGTCTAAGCTAATCTGATCGCTAATAATTGTACTGTGAACAGATATGAAGGAGCTATTGTGCTAAATAAGGGGCTGTAAGAGCTAATTTATATATTTTTTCTCATATTATTCTCATATTAAATAGGTGTTTTAAAAATGACTGTGACTTATCCAAAGCATTCGACTGTGTTCATCATGATACTCTGATTAGGAAGCTTTACCACTATGGAGTAAGAGGAATGGAACTTAAGCTTCTGGAATCATACTTAAGTGACAGAATTCAGATCGTGAGTGTGAACGGTACAAGATCTTGCGGAAGCAAGTTAAAAATGGGCGTTCCACAAGGTTCAATTTTGGGCCCTTTTCTATTTCTCATTTATATTAACGATTTACCATATCTTGTGCGCAATAAACACGATCTTGTACTGTTTGCAGACGATACCTCGTTGATATTTAAGGTTGAGCGAAAGCAGAAGGATTGTGACGATGTTAACTCTGCTATATCCAATGTTGTGGATTGGTTTACTGTAAATAATTTGCTCTTGAATGAAAAGAAAACTAAATGTGTAAAATTTGTATTGCCTAATGTTAAATCTGTAACTCCAACTATCAGAGTGAAAAATGAGCAATTAGACTTTGCAGATTCGACTAAGTTTCTAGGTTTAAATTTGGATGCGAAACTCCAATGGGGAATCCATATTAATGAATTGTCGAATCGACTAAGTTCTGCCTCATTTGCAGTCAAAAAAATTCGTCTTCTGACAGACGTGGACACGGCTCGACTGGTCTATTTTAGCTACTTCCACAGTCTTATGTCATACTGTATACTTTTATGGGGGCACGCTGCCGATGTAAATTGTATTTTTATTTTGCAAAAACGAGCGGTGAGAGCTATATATAATCTAGGACATAAAGCCTCATTACGGGAAAAATTTGGACAATCAGGTATTATGACATTTGCGTCGCAATTTATTTTTGAGAATCTATTGTACGTACAGAAAAATAAAGACCTCTTTAAGAAATACGGCGACATTCACGATAGAAACACAAGAAACAAAGACAAACATGTACCTAATGTCACCAGACTGCAAAAAATAAGTAAATCTTTTATTGGTCAATGTGTTCCATTTTACAATAAGGTTCCTCCGGAAATTCAAATTTTACCTTTTCATAAATTTAAATTGGTAATTAAAGATAAGTTGAGAAAAAAAGGATATTATAAAATATCAGACTATTTAGACGAAGTTAACCCTTGGAGTTAACAGATACGTTTAGTATTAAATTTTAATTGGTTTTATCTTTAATTTTAATGTTATTATCGATTGTAAAATGAATTTGTATTTCTATTGTTATCATTACAAAATGTTGATGTGATGACGTCATAAAGTGATTGTAAAATCCTATTATGAAAAAATAAATATGAATATGAATATATGAATATGAATATATGAATATGAATATATGAATGAAAAGATTAAATCGACCCTTCTTAGTAATTTTACAACCTAAATGTACCCTGATGTATACTGATATTTTAACAATACCTGACATTGGCAAATTTATCCAACTCTCGGACAGACGCCATTATTTAAAAAAGAGAAAAAGTCAAACCACGTCATCTCTACTTCAAAGAACAATCCAACAACGGTTTCTAAAGATCCTTTCTTATGGTGGGCTGTAGATAAGATTTTAATTATTAGGTACTTGGAAATAGTTATTTATTATACATATACATATATTGAGACCCGAGCAAGCGAAAGATTCCAAAATTGAGCCACGAGCGAAGCGAGTGGTTCAATAACTGGAATCTTGAGCTTTAAGAGGGTCTCAAGGCACGAGAGTTGAACAAACTTCGCCGCCGAGTGTAATACAACATTTTCCCCCTCACTATTGCGAGGAAAATAAAGACTACATACGATTAAAAATCTTATCCACATCAAAATTCAAGTTCAAAATTTGTCATAGAGTAGGTACTTACGCTCCTGGTGTTTATAGATATTGCCAACAGCTTACCAAGTGCGGAATAAGACTTGACCAATTTGAGGTGTGTCCTCCGTTTGCGCATATTTACTATGGGCATATAGGACTCACTTCTACCAAAAAGCTTATACTGGACTGGTGGTAAGTGATAGGAATTAGATTACTTTGCCTCACATGTGGATAAAATGCGTTTTTCCACGTTAGTTTTAAAGAACAAAACAGCGCTTTCCGAGCTAGTGAGGGGAAAATCAATTTAAAGGTTCTGTATTAGTGGAATAGGGAAGGGTTTTGCTTTTTTGTCTGTGAAAAACCTGCTGGCTGTAAATGGATTCCTTACTTAGTTAAGCACCATCCATCATACCTATATCTCGTAAATATTTCGCTATAATTGTATTATTAATTACCTGCAATCCAGAGGGACGCCATCTACAGTGAAGTAAAGTAATTAACTTTCCCCTAATACTATTGACATCAGTCATCATGTCTACTTGGAAGATAAGATTTGTCTACTGTTGGAACCTTTAAAACATCTGGGATATTATTTACACGGTTTTATAGTCTCCAAACTCTCCAACGTAGGGGAAAATATTGTATTATATTTTTTGATTACAGCGACATCTAGTGTCGAGTAGCAATAATATTAGGTAAATGCTTAATACTCTCATCATAAGATGGCGTTAGTAGCGACACTACTATTTCATTTCACTCAGATTTCGTCCAAATACCGTCAATGTCTGTAGTTTGAAGACATTATCCACTATGTATGAATAAATGTTCACATTATTCTTCCACCGTGCGTGCCATCGCTTGCACTTGCTCTTATTAGTACGAAGGGAAACTCAGAAAGCGCTCATTATCGACATTTATAGGATAATGCGAGAAAGAAAACTTTCTTTTCTATGTCACATGTTTATAGAGTTCGGTCTTGTAATAATTTGTATAGCCTGTTATGGTGAGTCAATGTGTGTGGCTCACATATGATCAGTGTTACTGGTTCTCATTGGTTAAAATAAAAACCGGCCAAGTGCGAGTCGGGCTCCACACGAAGGATTCCGTACCATTATCTATAAAAGAGGCAAAATATCACGCTTGTTGTATGGGAGTCCCTTTATATACTTATTTTTTATTATTTGTTCTTACAGCGGCAACAGACATCTGTGAAAATTTTAAGTGTCTATCACGGTTGATGAGATACAGCCTGGTATCAGACGAACAATGAGTATCAATGAGCCTGGTATCTGAGGCGGACAGACGGACGGGCAGCGGAGTCTTAGTAATAGAGTCCCGTTTTAACCTTTAGGTACGAAACCCTAAAACGTTGAAATTGATAAACCGTAGACTCTTAAGACTGACAAAATGTATATCATCATTATCATCATCATTTCAGCCGAAAGACGTCCACTGCTGGACATAGGCTTTTAATATTATATTTTTTATTATATATATATTTTTTTATATTTTGCTTTTAATATTGTTTGCATTCATAATACAATTTATTTCTTGCAGAAGGCAAAAAAGGGAAAAGTAAAAGAACAACTAATATAAACATCTTTTTTTATTCCAACTTATAACCGTACATAATATACACAGTACAAAAAAAACTTGCTTTCGCCTAATACAGCAATAAGGACAAAAGAAATTGTCACATATCTTGTTTAACTATTATTTGTAACATATTAACCAAATTGAGAAATCTAATATAGGAGAAACTTATCTACACGCAGTGTTTAATGTACAATGCTTCGAGCGAATACGTTTACTTCAATAAAATAACTTAAAAGTATACATTTCTTAATATGTACTCGATGGAATTCGAATTAAAAATTTACACAATACATACATATCACTAGAACTACAGATAAGCCGTAAATAACCTGAAGAGTTTATTTTGTATTTCGATTAAGGAACATAAAACATATCCACATCTCGACAATATCACCGTATTCAGACTAATTTACATTGCACATTCTCCGATCGCGACGCTCGGACTAAATCACATTTCGAGTACATTTACACACACAACTGGTACACATTCCACGCGACGCTTAACAATGGCATCTTACATACGAAACGCGGGTCACTCGCTCCCAATCTTACGTTTAAATGCGGAACTTAGCTAACGTTACGTTCGAGGTTGAGATCAAATGCGAGAGGCCGCAAGCCACGCCTACTCCTTGGCCAGCGCCTCCTCCAGGCAGCACAGCGAGTCCTTGACCGCGTGGTACACGATGTTCTTGATCTGCAGCTTGTCCTCCTTGTTGGAGTGCTGCCGCGACAGCCGCCGGAACTGCTGCGCCAGCTCGAAGCAGCGCGACACGTTCTCCGGCGACACGAAGTCCTCGGCCACCTTGACGCAGTCCAGCAGGTTGCGCACCTGGTGCGGCGCGCCCGCCGGCACGAACACGGCGTCGCCGGGGCACTGCAGCACGGCGTAGCCCTCCACGCCGTACTCGCGGTACAGCCGCTCGCGCAGCGCCGCGTCCAGGTACCACGTCTGGTCGTGCACCGGGTCGTGCTGCGGCCGCGGCCGCGCGCCGCGCTCCAGCTCGGCGCGCACCAGCAGGTCGCGGATCTTGTCGGCGTCGCGCGCCGCGTAGATGTGCCACAGCGCGGCCGGCGGCTTCAGGCGCGCGCGGCGCCGCGACAGCACGTCCGCGCCGGCCTCCTCGGCCGCGCGCGCCGCCTCGCGCGCGCGCTCCGCCGCGTCGGCGGGCGCGCTGGCGTGCACCATGACGTTCACGGCGTCGCTCACGTCCAGGTGCAGGTTGGTGGTGCCGCCGGCGCCGCCGTACGCCGTGTACATCTTGGGCCCGAGGTCGGGGCGCACGAAGCACTCGGGCAGGCGCGCGGCGAGGTTGAGCTTGCCGGCGCGCGAGGTGTACTCGCCGAGAGGGAGCGCGCGCATGAGGTCCTCGAAGCGCGTGGGCAGCAGCTCGGCGAAGTCCTCGCCGGGCGGCCAGTCCTTGAGCTTCAGCACCATGGGCGCGCCGCGCTCGTCGCGCAGCCGCTTCCCGGCGAGCTCGAAGCCGTCCCAGAACTTGCGCGCCGGCTGGTTGGGCACGACGAGGCCGGACGCGCAGTTGACGAGGTCGACCCGGGTGTCGCCAAAGTCCCGCGAGAAACTCGCGGGGCTCCACAGGTCTTTGTCCAGCAGATTGGACAGGTCCGACACTAGCACGGGCTGGCCGCGTTTCCACTGGTCCTAAAACAAGATTAAAATTTTGTTAGAATAATATCGAAACAACTAAAAAAGCATTACAACACTTAAGACATACCGCAGTAACGTTTAGGCAAGTCCGCAAATAATATTCTTTCAGACAAACTAATTTGATCGAATGCTAAATCAAATTAATTGTCATATTGAACAATTGCCGCCACATTAAACCAAATTAATCACTTGATTGTTTATCAAAAATACATAAGCTAAACGTTGTTTAGCTAAACAATGTTTTTCACTTTTTTATAATTTAAACTTTCGTGAGACATACTGATATTAAATTGCAACGGTTAACACTTACTTATTGTTATCACAATAGGCGTGACATGTTTCGTCTGCATCGGGCAGACATCGTCGGACAGACAGAGTGTGTATTTCACTTTATACGTGAATTGATTGAACCGGACGAAATTGATTGCAAGTTACTTGCAACTATCAATTGTGTATATTGACCTGGAAAGGTTTGTAGTTGCCGGGGTGCGCGGGGTCGGTGAGGTGCAGCAGGCGGCCGTCGCACAGCCACGCGTGCGGCACGTCGGGGTACAGCACCTTCGACTCCGTGAGCGTCATGATGCGCACGGGCAGCTCGTCGCGGGTGCGCCCGCTGCGGTCGTAGCGCTTCACCACGGTAGATAAAGCGAAGGGCTCGGTTTCCTCGTCCTCGCCTTTCTTCTCATCGACGACGCTCGATATGACTTCCGAGATGTCGCCCTTGGTTTTCTTTTGTTTCTTCTTGGGCGGCTCGGCGGCGTCGGGCGCGGGCCGGATCAGCAGCTCGCGGAGCGTGGAGAAGGTGCCGCCCTCCTCGCCGGATTCGCTGGAGCTGGAGTCGGATTTCTCCTCTTTTTCGGACTTGAGCGGGATGTCGGAGAGCCAGCTCACGACGGGACCGCCCGTTTTGCCGTTTTCAGACTTTACTGGTGACGTTCCGTTGGTTGGACCGTTTTCCTCTTTCACGTCCTCCTTTTTAACATTCTGAAATTTTAAAAAATACATTAATCATTTCAATAATACACTAATCATTTACGTATAATTAGTAGGTACCATCAATTTACTTTTAGCATTGATTCACGGGAGGAAACGCGAAATTTATCCTTTTACGTAATTTACAGTCATCAGGAAATATGCTGTTGACACAATGAAATTTTGTACAGGATATGTGCAAATATGTGTCATATAGCGAGAAGTTAAATGACGAAGCTTGAATAATGATCGTCACATCACACAAAAGAATTTCTTGCATTAGTTTGTGTAAACGTCAGAAAAAGCAGTATTTAGTAGTATTTATTCCTAAAAAAACAATGTTCAACATGTATTGTACTTCATCATTCGGATGGGTATTCTGTCGTTATTATTTTTTTATTTTTATAAATAAGCTATTTTTATTATTTTCGCTTCAGTTTAAAAAAACTATTAGTTATCGCGGCTATCACGTTAGACGGGGTCAGTTGAGAATGTCAGCGGTGTCCTCACCTTCTGCATGATTTTGAGCAGCAGTTGCCTGGCCTTGGCGCGCTGGTCGGGCTGCGGCTCGGGCCGCGTGCCGCAGGCGCAGGCGGGCAGCGCCCAGGCCGCGCGCGCCGCGTGCGCCCGCGCCGCCGCCGCGCCCAGCGCGCCGCCCGCCGCGATCTGCGTCAGCAGCAGCCGCCGCACCGGGTGCGCGCCGCCGCTGGTGCACAACAACCACCTGCAAGTGCACACATGCTTACTCTACTTCGACTAAAACAACGACAAACTTAGCTCCTTATATTACACGATTATTCTAGATTTTATGTCACTCTAACCGGTTAGTCACGGACGGTCTAGAACGCAAAATGACTAGTGCAATATTTTACCTATATCGCAGTTAGTCTACATTGCAAAACGGTCTAGAACGCAAAATGACTACTGTTTTTTTATATAGGTAGGTTAGGTTCGTTAGGTATCTTCAAATGGCCGAAGGCCAAACAGCACAGAATAGGAGCCCCGCGGTAGCGAGGCTCCGTCGACATCGCTTTAAAGTTAAGATAAAACAGAAAAAATAATGTGGGCATGTTGCGTTCTAGACCGTTTTGCAATGTAGACTAACTGCGATATAGGTAAAATATTGCACTAGTCATTTTGCGTTCTAGACCTTTCGCGAATAACCCATTCTAACTAGAAGTCTACAAAACATAGTGAGAGATGCCCAGGGTTCTCGTTGTATCTATTCCGCTCATACTTAATCATAGTACTCAACTCGTGCTAAATGTAGGTCACCATGGGGAATGAAAAATGATAACGCCTTTCAATTTAAATAGAATACCAAAGCTTTTGTAGAAATAACAAATAAAAAGGACGTAAGTTCGTCAAACGGGATAACCATCTTGAGTGTATTATCTGTAACGTTACATTAAAGAAACGTGTTACAGAATGAAATGAATATAAGAACAGTTTTGGTCGACTTACCCAAATGAATCTCTTTCGACGTTCGAGTTGGCATTGGAAGAGTTATTCGTCTCACTGACTGTGTTCGCTGTCTCGCCAGAAGTCCGGGACTGTCAACAATGATGTAACGTTAGAATATGCCTGCATTGCGTTTACTGGCAAACAGTTGAATATAAATACACCAAGCACACTCAACGTGGTACACTTTCAGCATTCACTTGTAACAGAAAAACGAGCTTTAGCCGTGTCTATAAGAGTATACATGTAGCGTAATATTCGCTATTGTCCATTACAAGTGAATTCTCAAGTTTATCGGCATCTAATAACAGTACATTACGAAGGGCGAAAAAGAAGAAATTCGCAACGAATGGCGATAAATTAAAACACGAATAACCTCTTCGCACGTGTATTGTACGACGTTTTACATCGTACATATGGTCCTTTGAATATTCGACGCAGGCACGTAAATTGCGTCTAGAGATGTGTACTGTAAACACTATTAATATCAGTTGAGACTGTACTCTAGGTTTGCAATTGTTTTATTTTTATAAACTACCTAGTTTATCTTAGCCAGACCAACCATAAGAGACTAATAATATGCCTGAGATTTTACCTTATAGCAGTCAAGGCAGACGACAAAGCCGCACTTGCCGCAGGTCCAGTGGAAATTAAAGAGCGTCGTTTCGCACACGTCACAGATCTCCCGGACGCCCTGCACTACGCGCTTCCACGCTATCGTTTTATCTGTAAGAAAGATACAAGACTTTATTAGTAAAACTAAGTATGTACCTACCAATAATACACAAGTATAAGACGAATTCAATTTGGATTTTCCTTTCAGTTGGGTTGCTTCATAAATAGTAAAAGCCAGGTTACTCCCCGGTAGCACAATCTAGAACATCTCCATCTCTCGGCTCTTTAATTACGCAGAAAGTTGGAAACATGATGTATTTGGCCTGAGGAGGCATATCTACGATAATACCGATTGATATTTAGTGTCCAATTTTTCTTCTTAGCAATATGAACAAATAGCCTTCGGAACCCAGAATATAAGAATTTCATTTCGATATCTACATTGAATTTATTACTTTACCCGCGCAACGAAGTAAACAATAAAGATGGAGCGAAGTCAATAATGCTCGCTGTCACAACCTGACTTCGTCGTATCGTTAGAGCCCAAACAGAATAAAACTTTTTACGCAAACTTAACTTTTTTGACGTTTTTAAGATAGCTAAATATAAACACGCTTCGTTTGTGTCACAGTCGTTTCGACATTTCTGGTATTCAACTGTTCTTTTGTATTGTACAGGGGTTTTAACAATTGATAGTATGCATAATCTTCAGCAGGTAGGCGAGCGCAGTTATTAAGATAAAACGTGGCCTTAAAAAAAATACTAATTTTGTTGGTTTCAAACCCAGCAGTTATCTTTCTTAATATTAAAAATCTACTTTTCTTTGTGTTATAACAAAGCCTGTTCACGATATTTGTAAAAAACTCCGTTAACAGCTACACCATGTATACGTGCCTATATATCGCCGTTCCGAATATCATCAAGAACATTCCGTCAACTTAATAGCCTGAGATATTAATATTTATCAACACATAAACGTAAATTCCGGAACGCGTTATTTCAGACCTATTAACCTTTAAATCCATATAATCTTATCAAGTGAGGCAGCTACGTACGGACTCTTAATTGTCTCGATCTGGTAGTCAAAGCGGACCTGACTACTTGACCTACATCTAGCTAATGCGCCACTAGATACCGTACTATTCTTAGAGAACAATAGCATCCATTTAACCAAACAAGGATATACCGGGGTCGTGTAGGTATGGCGATGTCAGAATTAGTTATCGGTATTTCGATCAAACTGATGGTACAGATAGTTTTTCATAATAATAATAACATATCAGTCTTAAATTTCGGAAACTTTTCCTTTGAATTTCAATACAGTTTGACAGGAATGTCAAATAATAAAAAGTCACTTACCATCATTCTGATGGTGTAACTCCGCCTCCTTTTCCTGTAGTAGCAGTTCACAGAACTGGTCACCAATTTCCCGCAGGAGAAAGCAACTCATCTCTATATCTAATTCTGCCGCTCCCGCTGAAGACGAGAGCCAAAGTTTCTTGTCCTCCTACGACAAAAAAATATATGATTAGATAATTGTACACAAGCATAAAATATTTAAGTTATTTCATTGTTTTAATGCGATATTTACCTCTTCAGCATCTTTGTAGGGATCTGAGAACCCGGCAATGGCTAGTTGCCTGTTCTTTGCATACTTCAGTCTTCGAAAATGGTAAAAGCGACAGAATATGTTGGGCATATCCTTGTCGCGCTGTGCGGGCGACCAGCGGCACTCGCGGCACTTGGCGAGGCGAGGGGCCACCTCGCAGCACGAGCCGTTCTGCAGGAAGGTCTCGGGCACAGGCTTGCCGCGCACGACCGACGGCGTCCGCCGCGGGGGCTCATCTTTCCGCCGCCCGCCCCGGCCTCCGCCGCCACCTCGCGTTCTTCTGCCGCGGGCTCGACCGCCGCCGCCTCTTTTGCTGGAGGTACTGCCGCTTCCGCTTCCACTTGCTCCCGAATCTGAATCTTTATCGTCGCTTTCCTTGTCACTTTCGCTGCCGCTCTCGGAAGCCTTCTTCTTTTTGGGTTCGTCGCCGGCTTTACGCGGCACCGCGCCCTTTTTTCGCTTCGCTTTCGGCGGTTTTCTCTTTGGTGGTGACGTAGACTCGCGCTCCGAACTCGAACTGTCCCGCTCGGCATCCTCGACTCGGCCGTTCATCTCTTTAGGTTTCCTAGGTTTAGAGGTCTTCCGCGCCCCCGTCTGCCTCTGTATCGACTTGGCGGCGACGGGAACGATGATATTTGAGCTAGAATCGTCCTGTTCGGACACTCTGTTGATGGCCATAGGCAACGTAATGCAGGTGCCGCCTCCCCCGGAGCAATCTCCCTCGCCGATCGGCGCGGTCTCGTGTCTCTGGAGCCAGGCCTTCTTGCCTAGATGCCGCACCGGTGCAGAGCCATCCCTGGGATTGGGTGAAGCGGTTTTGGCGGGTGTGTCGACGTCCGCCACCGGCGTTACCGGCGGCGTCGCTGGCGGTGCGGGCGGCGTCGGCGCTGGCGCAGGAGCCACCGGCGGCGACGTGGCCTGCGGAGGGACGGGGGTGGCGGGCGCGGGGCTCGCCGAGGGGGTGACTGAGGGTGCTGGTGAGGCGCCGGCGGCCTTTTCGGGCGTTTCGACGCTCCCGTCGGCTGAAGGTACACGGACGTCGCACGGTGGACCCGGCGCTTGAGGGGCGGGTTCGGAACCGTGTGGCGTTCGCCCGGCACTGGCCGCGGCGCTCGCTATTAGTGGCTCCGGCGCCGGCAGTTCTTCTAGCCTTCGCCGTTTCGCTTCAGAATCCGCGGATTCAAAGGGACACCGTCTTCTTGGCGATAATCGATCGGAATCATCCGTTCGCGAGACACCGAGATCGAGAGGTTGCGTTTGGCACGGGGACGAGGACGTCGCGTCACTGTGCGGGCGCGGAGGTCGGGCGTGCGCGGCGGGCGGCGGCCGCGTCCGTAGCGCCGGCGAGTACGCCGACGGAGGGGGGTAGGGAATCGGCGGAGGATCCGCTTTACTTAATTGGAGCCCCGGTTCCACGGCGACGGCGAAGTGAGCCGGACTAGGCGCGTTACTGCTCGGTTTCCCGTATATGTGCGGCGGCGCGGGGCTCGACACTTTTGGTTTAGCTGGCGCTTGCTGGTAGTAGGCAGCGGGCGAGCGTTGCGGCGGCGGCTGGTAGAGTGGCCGGCGGTTGTTTTTGTCCTGCGCAGGTAACGCCGCATGCGGGGACGTCTGCAGCGCGGGGTGCGGGTGCGAGGGCGCATGCGGCGAGAGGCCCGTCCGGTAGGGTCGCGAGGGCAGGTAGTGCGGGGACGGCTCGCTCCGAGGCTTGCTCGGGTACGGGTGCTTCTGCTCGAGGTGGATTTGTTTGGCGTCGTGTTTCACTATCACAGAATTTTTTTCCGGCACTAACGGCGGGGGCGCCGGTAAGTGCTGGTCTTTGAGTTTATCGTAGGCGCGGTAAGGGGTATAGTTATAGGGGGCAAAATTGGGTTCACCCTTGGGAAGGGCGGGGTGCGGGGGTTTCTCCGGTTTGGAGGGGAGGGCGAGCCGCGCATGGGGATGGTAGTCTGAGGGCGCAGGCTGCCGCGGCGCGGGTGGGTGGCCGGGCGGCGAGTAGTAGGCGCGGTCGGGCGGCGGCGCACGCAGTCGCTCGTGCTCGGCGCCCGCGCCGCGCGCCGGTCCCAAGCTGTTCAGCAGCGACCACGACATGTTGCGCTCCCGCTGTTGAGAACAATAAACCTTTATGGTACTATGTCAAGTTTACGAGTACTTAGATTGCGTCATCTCGGATTACAATAGCGTAAGGTCGTAAAAATCGAAATTTCTAACGAGTGGTTTGAACGGAAAGTACAATAGAGACCGATAAGATGACGATAAACCGTAATAAAAACCTTTTGATTGGCTAGCCTCAGAGATTCCTCGAAGTGCCTCGATACGAGTTTCGAGGCGGCATTCTCTTGATCTCTCCTTTCCTTTTCTTCTCTCTCTTGCTTTTCTCTTTCCCTTTCTCTCTCGCGTTCTATCCGTTCTCTCTCCTTTTCTTTCTGCTGCTTTTCCAGCAGCTCTCGTTCCTGATCCCTTCGTTCTCTGTAACCAAGAAAAAGGACATTTAGTCACGGCATCTCATACGGTAATGAAAATTTATACCTGCGTACAAACTTAGTTTAAATACACGAGTAAAGTTATGCGGCACACTAAGTACATAGATGGCATGTCAAACACGGCACTAAGGTTGCGATGAAGTCATTGTTTACACAACTCGCTTGTTAAACTTGCACGAGGCACTGATTGTTATGACTAAATGTGAAATGCTAAACAGCATTCCTGACCTTATAATGACTTCCACGTTTATTTTCTACAAATTTGTGTTTACGTGAACGATAACACTCGAAACAGGTTTACCCTCCAAGTGACCTTATTAAAAACGGAACATGCGTTATTATATAAACGAATGATATATAGATTGGTGATGATTGTCTCCAATGAGCTTATTGCGATGACAATGACTCGAGCCACTTGGCGCGGACGTCTGCTCTGAGAATCTAGGTCAAGGTCAAATCGATTTAAATGACGAAGCTGTTTTTGAGACGACCACGACCACCAATATTTTATAAACTGCTGTAGAAGACCGAGATTGTTTACAAGAATTAAGATAATTAATCCATCTGTACCTAAGTGTACCATATTTTAGAATATGACTTCAAACTCTTATTTCTATTCATGAAATTTACGGATATTTATATATTAAAGCAAGCTATCTAAAACTGCTCTTATGTCACTCTACGATCACGATGGCGGGTGATCAATTATAAGATATGTAGGTACCTTGTTTTATTAGTGTAAAAACATTTACGACACATTGTTTACCTTTGTATCAGCACACGTATATTACTCATAATCTATTCACCATATTGACATTAGTATTAGTCTCCTATCCACACTCACTTACTGCAGTTGCAGTCATTAAACCGCGCGAACTCTGTGCTACTATCATAACGATTACGGCCAGTAGATAGCATGATACTTACTCGGCAAAAATACCATTTCCGTTATTCATTTGGCAATTAACGATGAACGCAGCCACAATCACGTAAGCTTATCTAACGATGCACTTACTTTTCACTTTTGTTAATGACTATCGTAATGGGAGGCTTATTATTATTATTATAGGCACGTAAATATGTAAACGTGATGTAATTTAAATACTTTCTCATTCCTTGGATAAGAATACTTTGTTATATATTTCGTTTGTTTTGTATTTTTGGTACACTTGTTAGACTACCTTTATGACATTTTGACAGTCATGTGACTCATGTGACGTAAATCTCAAACCATAGACCAATGATCAGTTATCGTATCACCTTTTTCAAGCACCGGTAGCGCCGGAAAAGAATACAACTACTCAGAGTTTGTTTTTTAAATAATACTGGCCAGTTACTTCTAAATTATGCGCGCCGTGAGAAATGAGCATGTTGATAAATAAGATAAACTCACGTGAATGACGCCAATGGCTCGCATCGTGCGTAGGAGTTTATTTTGACTAGCTTTCAGTTGGATAATTTGGAAGCTACCTAACCTTGAAATATAACTCAAACAGGAACTGCATATTAATATCCTATATAGGTAGGTAAGTATATTTATAAAAAAAGAGAATTTTGTAATGTACGTATACTCCAAAACTTCACAAGAAAGTGTAAATTCCGGATCTACAGTACTGCGCATACTTAGTGCGAGTAATTTACTTCACGGTCCGTTGTGCGGAACGCGTTAAACCGGACCGGGATTAAGGCATCCATTGAGGACTGTAGGCCACTCACAGGTCATAAAACGATTGTCTCTTTAGCCATAATTTTTACTTAAACTTAAACTGTTCACGGGCAAGTAAATGGCCACGAAAACGAACCATCCTGAAATAAAACACCGCGGTAGAATTTGGTGGCATTATAGAATGTTTGTCGTATCCGTATCTATTTTGTCTTTCAACAGTTACCGTGTCGGTTATCATTGTCCTACAACTTCATAACAGGCGTAATTTATACCAGTTTAGTCTGGCGTGTGAATCGGTGTCCGTCTACGTCAAGTCTACAGGCTAACACTACTCTACAAACCTTCAGCCAAGTTGTCAAGACAATTCAGTTTGAGCACCTTCTTCTTCCTAGCGGTTTCCCGGCTTTTCGCCTGGGGTCTACTTTGGCAACGAATTCCAAGATTTGGCGTATGCGCTAGTTTTACGAAAGCGACTGCCATCTTACCTCCATCCCAGAGGGTAAACTAAGCTTAATTGGGATTAGGCTTTATTGCCTTATTGAGCATAAACGCATGACAATAAAAAAAATACATCGCAGAGGAGTTGAGTGTCAGTTGAGAAAGTTGTGAGTCATACCGGGTGTGGCCTACAATAAATTGAATCGTAGGTTGTACTCATCATACTGAACAACATTTGTTCAGCAACTTTTAAAAATAACGTGGATTTTGATTACACTTTAAAGTTTTTAGAAGACGCAGTGTTTGACCTATTTGTATGACAAGAGACGTCAATTAGACTGATGTTAACGTACATTGAAGTACTATTTAATTTGTATGAAAAAGTAAATACCTAAAAATTACACATTTTTTAAAAGTTGTTGAATAAAAGTTATTCAGTTTCAGTGGAACCTACGATTAAATTTATTGCTCCTATTGTAGGCCACACCTGGTATATAAACAATATGGCATTGTTGAATTCTATAAAGGCCATCAAATCGGGTACGGTCGGGCTTAAAAACCTTGAATTAGGTCAGAAATATAACACCGCAGTGAGGGGGTAGGTCTAACGGATTATGCTGGTACCTGGACAGTTTAGATAAAGAATAAAACAGCAGGTACTCGAAGTATGAGTATAAATCCTTGGAGTAGTTAGACAACTTTAATAACAACCTTGTTTTTAAAAAATCTTAACAATAAGTAAACTACGTTAAGTTACCTGAATCAAAATTATGGGGAAGTCTTATTAAACATCTTTTAAACGTCTTAACGTAATACATATCCTAATACAGTTTTAGAGCCGGTAGTTAAGGTACAACCTACAAGCGCGCAAAACAATTTGTGTAAAAGGCTTCCAAAATTGGCTTCGACTAGTTCTTGTAGTTTAATATTTTTATCAAAAGGTACAGTCGATGGCTCAATAATATCGGTCACTAAAATAATATAACAGAAAGTTATAAGTGCATCAGTTATAAGACAATAATTATTTTTTACTAACTAAGGAAAATGGTAAATAACAGAGACCAAAACGTTGAATAAGTAATTAGGAACTCCATTCTTTTTATAATACATCTAGATTACTTACATAATGTGTATATGTTACAAAATAATCGGTTCAGTAGTTTAGACTTAAAAAATTAACTATTATTTTTTAATTTTTTCTCAAAAACCTTCAGCATTTTAAAGTTAATTTTTAATGAAATTGAATCTTACATTTAGGCTAATAAATTAGCAAAACGGCGATCAAATTGGCTTCTGGGACCGCTTGGGTTTCGTTTGCACACGTTTCTGTTTAAAAAAAAATAATTTAACGCTGTCTAGCTCGTTATGTGATGAAAATTACTGCCAAAGAAATATCGAAAAGCACATTAGAAAGTCTTAAGACTTAATTCGGAAAACATGAGGAAGATAAACCTCACTAAATAAAATTGGCTAAATACCAAATTATAAGCTTATTTTTTATATGCAACTGTAATAACTTGTCAAATTGAATACCAGAAGTCTGGTTACATTTTAAAACATCGTATCAGGCTATTGCTTAGACAAGAGCGGCCATCGACTTTCTAAGCAATAGCGTGATAATGACAGTGTCTCACTATGTGTAACGTTAAAGGCTTCGTCAGACTAGCGCGTGGCGTGAGCGGGGCGCGAGCGGGGCGCGAGCAGAGCGCGATAGAAGCGGGGAGCGCGGCCCGCTTACATCGCGCGCGTGTCAGGCGCGCATCGCGCGCGGGTCACGCGCCCGCCGCGCGCGCGTTGTTAGCGGGGCGCGATGGGAGCGCGGCGCTAGCGCCGCGCTGCGTCCAAGCGCGGGTCGCGCTCGCTTCGCGCCCCGCTCACGCCACGCGCTAGTCTGACGAAGCCTTTAGTAATGTTACTTTTAACACGTGGATAAACTCGTGCATCCAGACCGGGATTACTGCAAGTAAATGGGTTGTATGCCGTAACGTCCATCAGTTGAAATTGTGAATGTCCCTAAAACTTACGGTTAATACAAATATCTAAAATTCTAAATGAACGTTAAGGCTCTGTAAGCTTTCATAAGAAAGTGAAAATGACGTGATTGTATACTTAATATGTATTTAATTAAGATAATAGTTCGGTGTATCTGTACGGATGTGCCTCTAGACGTTTTTATTTGTCATAATTATAAAGTAATTAAAAAATTTACCAATCGCCGATAGTCTTACATTTAGACTAATTTCTATAGGAAATATGAAGCCATTTAATTAACAATTTAAGAACTCTCATTATTCTCTCTTATTAAGTGATAAATAACCATACAATCGCGTACCGCATACCTCTTAGGTTTAAAAATACATATTGATGATCCTTTTAATGGCGAAATCAGTATCGTATTCTGATTAGGAAATAGTAAGGACAAAATGACGCGAAATAAGTAGGTATGCATGCAACTATAGCCCGGGTATTAGAATACGGCTACAGTATCTCCTGCCTGACGACTAAAAGCGGTTCATGGGGTCGCAGGAGGCAGCGATTAGGGACTGCTAGGGACAGAGGCATGACGCTAGATTGCGTTGAAGAGGACCAACGGGGGGTTTTTAGTCGGGGAGGGCCCGGCATAGCCTCTGCACTGTCCCTGCGGTGCAGAAGTATCGATAACGGAATTTCCTCCCATTGAAAAATAATGTAGCGTTATTTACTTTATTTGTGCGTATGAAAACGGTCTCCTTACTGTTTTGATACAATTTCCAAACATACAATCCAACTTGCGTGATGGCTTGCAGACACAAAGTATAATGATAGAATAATGAAAGCTAATTTTGATGAATGCGGCATTTTAATTGTTAGTAAGGTTTTTGCGAAGGTTAAATTACAGTTAAAGAGTAAAATAAGAATATGCTAAACATGATTTTATTGTTACATTGGTCTTTTGTGCCTGTGACGAAGTTCAGGTTCAGGCAAGGCCAAAGCATTAAATTATAAATGTCAGTAAATTATTGTATTAACTTACTCTATTGTATTATATAACATGTATTTATTGGAAAATAAACTAAACTAAAACATATTACCAACACAAATTTAAATCTAGAAGTATAACTAAATGTCAGTAACATGCTGAATTTTCATGCATTTGAATATGAACCAAGCTAAAATGCAAAAATAGTAAATAACGATGTACAGCAGTGACTATCTAGATCTACACGTGGCGTAGTATGAAGACAAATCCTACGTTATTTAATTATCTAGTTATTGTTAACCTTGATAGATATTGATTCCCCTTATTTTTAAAAGCTTAACAACAGTTCATTTATGATTTATCATTTTTATCTTGGTAAGGTCAAACAGATAACTGATTGCCAGAGGAGGTTGTAATTGGCAATGATTTGATACTGACGAGAAAGTATCAAAAATAAAGTTGATTAAATCTTACCTATGTTTAATTGTATAAACTTAAACACACAAATAGTCTGACAAGATCAAACGATTATCAGCGGCATTTTAGATTTGGCAAACGGTTATGAATAACGCAAATTATGACTGAATTCATTCATAAATTGTTCATGCGCGACTGTATAAATATAATAAGTAGTGTTGTAATGTAGTCGAGTTAAAATCTCTAGGTTCCGTTTATGTTTTAATAATTATTGTAATGTTTTAGACACAAAAACTAAAATTAATTTGTAATTAAATATCCAAAATATATTTGCATTAGCAAATATTTGTACAGACAATTTTTTTATGGATTTATTAAACAAAGACGATGTTTAAAATAAAAAAATATAAGCAGGTAATTAACTTATTTATACATGTATACACGGTTACCTTGGGGCTAACCCTATGTCTGCAGATACATATGACAATGATATGTTTGCAAATAGCATCTACACTACTACACAAACAATGTCACTAACATAATTAGTTGGTCATTTGTTAATTATATAAGTACAACAACATTTTGTATCGATGAAGATCTACCAAACGACGAAGTCCAAAAATATTGTTCATGTTATTCTATAAAAACCGATATTTTATAAAAACAATTCATTATATCTTCATTGTTTGTTATACAACCTACTTACATCGTTTTCTAGGTAACCTATCGAAGTTTCGAAAATCCTTTGTCCGATTTTCACTTGTCCGAAAACGGTTGCTCGAATTTTTATAATCCATATACATTGCTTACCATATTTTTTGAAATGTCTCTAGTTTTCTATCCCACATCAACATTTTCCCGAAATTCGATAACCAGAAGAACGGTTGCCAAATTTATTATTTGACAACCGATTTGTTAATCACCTTTTCATAAATCCGATGCTACGCGAAATCGAAATGTCATTTTACCTTATATCAGTAACCAGAACAACGGTTGCCAATTTTATTATTTGACTATCGATTTGGTAACCACCTTTTCGTAAATCGGACCCACTTGTTCACCCGGGTAGGTTCGTTAGTTACCTTGTGTCCCTTAGAGCGGAAATAGGGGCCCCGCGAAGCGGGGCTCCGTCGACTTGCTGGTGAAACGTGATAGCTTAAAAAGATACATGACAAATAGGACGGGGCGGGGAAGTCAGTAAATCAAAGCAAAAAACTTATTCACCTGGGAAAAACTTTGGCTAGAAAAGTGGGTTAGGTTAGGCTAGAACTGCGACCCTCGCGGAAACAAACTGTTGCTAGAAAAATGGGTTAGGTAGGTTAGGTAAGAACTGCGACCCTCGCAGAAACAAATTGTTGCTAGAAAAGTGGGTTAGGTTAGGTTAGAACTGCGGCCCTCGCGGAAAAAAACTTTTGCTAGTAAAGTGGATTAGGTTAGGTTAGAACTGCGACCCTTGCGGAAACAAACATTTGCTAGGAAAGTAAGAAAGTATTGAATATAGGATAATAAAACTATTAAATATAATTATATTTTTAATCATTATACCAATATATAGGAAAAAATATATTTACTTTTTAACACAAAAAGTGTTTGGCAAATAATACTTCGGGATTTTAATAAGTGTTTATTCGAAACAATCAATTTCGATTGTTTGATATGGGAGAAAATAATTATTTCGGTCAAAATACTTTACGCCGCAAAAAGTAGTTGGCAAATGATACTTCGGAATTTTTACAAGTGTTGATTCGAATCATAAGCGAAATAAAATTGCAGCGAACTGAGAAGGGGGGGAAATAATAAACTGGGAAACATACTTTCGGGCAAACAAAATTTTGGCCAATTAATAAAATGGGAAACGTTTTCGGGGTACTAATAATCGACATTACAACTTTCGACTTTATGATAGGTAACCCGTTTTCTATGGTAATTAAACAATTCAAACAATATACAAGTTGTTAATTTGGACCATAACCTGTTTAAAATGATTTATATACACTATTTCGAAACATGTGTTTCACAATTCCTTTTCCTTTTTGGTCCACATTTCCTTTTCAGTGTCAGCTCATAATTACTGACATTGCTCAGAGGTGAAGACAAAACTTTTTGACAATTCTAGAAATAAAAGGAAAGTAGGTACGATGGAAAATGAGTCATCTAAGGTTTTTTAGGGTTCCGTAGTCAACTAGGAAAGCCATGTCTGTCTGTCCGTCCGTCTGCTTAGCAAAAATTCAAAGGGCCATATGTACTGTAAAACGTCGTACGATACACGTGCGAATAGGTAATTCGCATAAACTGATCTCTGAATGCCTGCGTCTTCAATAGTATTTTTCTACTACAGCACTTCAATCTGCCAATTCAATGACTGACAGCGCTATTAAAAAAGTATTATAAGTTGTCTACTTCCATACAATAACACTGTTGTTTTTTTTTATTCGTATAATTGGCATACGACAAATTTCACATTCTGCCCTGCCACCATTTGAAATTTCGCTTAATATCGCTGTCGTAGAAAAACTAGTGTATAAAAACTGAAACAGCTCATAATCGGTTCTTAAAATTCTCGGGCCTATAATTACAAACAGCGACCCTTGCATTTTAAGAACCCTTATTACATCACTGGTGCATAAACAACTATTGTTTTAAGGATTTCTTTATATTTTTTTAATCAGAGTCAAAGTTGGTTTGTGTTTTATGCCATTCTAGTTAATTATTTATATTATTCAGGTTAGGATAACACTGCAATGCACCTTTGATTTGTAAGTAATGCTAAGGTACATAGCATAATTCCACTTGGCAACAGTAATTGCTAACTAACGATTTTATCTACTGCCAACCTTTAGACATCTATGCAAAATCATGTCGACAGAAGCACATATTTATCATTCACTGATAAGCAGATTCATGATTAAGCAAGACGTACGGTTTATACAATGAATAATGAAAACATTGAACCGCGAATTGAGACAGCAATAAAATTCGTACTTAAAAGTAAATACAAGGGAAATGTATGAATATGAAACCCCAAAGATATAACGGCGTAATTTGGAAACGGGCCCGGGGATATATGCAGAGTGGAATGATGAAATAAATAAAAAGTTGGAACTTTTAATTGGAGCGATTCCATTCAGACAAATATGAGCGGGACATTTAAAATGAAATATCCACGAATCCGTTCAGTGTTCACTGAGCGTGCAGTCAAAAGGGAGTTTTAATGAATGCATTCCCAGTACTTTCAGCAATATAAATCTTTTATTTAGTGTTCATAGAGTTCAATGCCAGTGTTTTTATATCAGGTTGTTCAAATGTGTTATCAGGTAATCGACAAATCAATTGTGACGTCAATAAACCATTTATTTATGTAGTAGGTATTGTGTGAAATAGAAACCGTTTCCTAAATAAGTATTTATTACTTCATTTTTAATATAGGTATGTGTTTTATTTTGGTATTGTAGTGCTACATTGTATGATTCCAATGTGGGTTGGTAATGTACAGGTTTGTAGTGGATTAACCCATCTATAATTCGGTTTAGTTATGAATGGACTGACTTGCCTAAGTAGAGTAAGTAGGTACGATGATGTACTTAGTAAGTAATAACGTATTCTGGAAATAAGGGATTTTCCTTGTATTACAACTTATAAAACAGCCGTTGACGTTTAGTCTAGAAACGTGACTATTTTATGCATAAAGTGAGTAATTGTATATTTTCAGTTAGGTACTTAATGAACCAGAACATTCGCAAGCTAATATAGCAAGCTTTTCTGCTTTTACCGTGTCTGTCACTTTGGGGTATAAATTGTTTCCGTTTAAGCGTGCCGTTAAGTAGATTGGACAAAAAATCAACCCAGAGTATAACCCTTAACCTGAAAACGACATAAATTATGAATTTGTGAGGTATACGATTCGGTATACACCCAAATACCTAATGTAAATAAATAAATAAATATTATAGGACAATCTTACACAAATCGACCTAGTCCCACGCGGTAAGCTCAATAAGGCTTGCGTTGTGGGTACTAGGTGACGATATATATATAATAGACAGATACATATAAATACTGAAATAAATAAATAAGTGAATCAAATTTCATTACATTATTTATTATTTGAATTTCTTAAATACATAGAAAACATCCATAACTCACAATGTAAGATTTATTAAAACTCATGCTTATCTTTAAATACATATCCGTGGCCTCAAGGTCAAATAACACATGACAATGGCAACTTTTATGCATTCATGCATATATATTTACATATAGCTACTTATATGGACTGTCGCGTTCAAAAGTACATGGACAATTCATGAATGAATCGTTAAATAATCTTGTCATGACAAAAATAAATAAGCATGTACTTAATCCAAGAATGCAATACAGTTTTAATGTCATTAAAATATACAACAATTGTAAATTGGGTACCTATAAAATTAATTACACAAACACGTAACTATCTGACTATTATTTGAGTAAGATTGTACCATAATATTATACAGTCACAAAAAATCAAATTAAGATTTTTTCAAAGTATTAAATTAACGTAAGTTGAGTCCCTAGTTTATTTTTATTTTATTTTTATACATGGAGAACCAACAGCTGTGACAATGATAATAGTGATAATAGTAGCAACAGAGAGCCAATTATAGGATCTCACCTATTGTAGGTTACTTCAAGGCATTTAAACATAATCAATCCAAACATACACGCTTATGACCAAATATGACCCCCAAAAGAATTGAATTACTTTTTTTACATCTTATATTTCATGTTGAATTTCATCGTAATAATTGGACATGGGACGTATTAAGGCTTCGCCAGACTAGCGCGTGGCGTGAGCGGGGCGCGAGCAGAGCGCGGCGGAGCGCGGCGCGCTTACATCGCGCGCGTGTCAGGCGCGCATCGCGCGCGGGTCACGCGCGCGTCGCGCGAGCGCGCCGCCAGCGCCGCGCGCTCAATTCACCGAGCAATTTATTTTGCGCTGTGACTGCGCGGCGGTCGCGCCGCGCGCCGCGCGCGCGTTGAAAGCGTGGCGTGAGCGGGGCGCGATAGGAGCGCGGCGCTAGCGCCGCGCTGCGTCCAAGCGCGGGTCGCGCTCGCTTCGCGCCCCGCTCACGCCACGCGCTAATCTGACGAAGCCTTTATTGTCGAAGGTATCAAAGTCAATGTCGCCGAATCAAGATACCAGATAATTATAAGCACTTCAAACACTTAACTCGATTAATCGCAAATAACCGTCTCCCTAACATCTTGTCAAGGTTAACTACGGCCTAGCAACAGCATCAGCGTTAACAATGGGGAAAGTGATGTGAGTCACGGAATCGCTGGAAACTGGGCCGCGGAAGAAAGGCAACGGTAATAGTGAAGTAAGCTGTGCAGCTAACAACGAAGTATGCAGTTGCAGCGCGGCGGATGGCGGAAACAAAATCATTGCCATGTAATCAAATCAAAATAAGAGAAGATTATTGGTGGTTCAGTCAGTACAGTAGGTAAAGCTTTTTTCTGTTCCCGAAATATAAGGTGACTACAGCCTAGTTTTCGAGTAAAATCCGAAACCTTAATCCTTGGATGACCTTTTTCAATAATTTATTACTCCTAAAGAAAAAATGTATCTACTTACGGTTGTTATTTATTTTCACGAAAAACTGCCTTAGGGGAGCTAACGATACTACGATCTCTGCCACACAGCTGTTTTCCTTACTCGTAGATTGGCCGACGTTGATATCGCTGGCCACATTACACGAAAGTAGGTATGTCAATTTAGAACCTCGAAATTAATAAATGTATGCAAACCGCTTTTAATACGTTACACAATTACAAGTTACAGAAATATCACGAGCCGTACAACTACTTATTTTTGTAACGGAGGTCATTCAATGTCACCGATCCGTTCAGTGTTTAAAAAATTACAACAAAGGACTCGTCAGTCATCGACTGATCCCTGACCTGCCTTTAGGCTGCAAGAAAACAACTTATTTTCTGCCAGTATTTTAATTTAATTTAATTTGCTTGCAAATGTCAATTTCTTACATGGTGAAACGATGTCTTTTCAGACGTCAAAGGGGACCTTTTTACGAATCAAGCAATTGCAGTCATTGCAGACATACTATTACGAGTATTCGCGTAAATGCTACAGTATCAGAAATTTTACGCCAGGCAAAGCAATACTTGGCCAGGTATCAAGGAGTTCCTTACCTATAAATGCCACAAATAAAAGTCATCATTTATTGACAACTACAACGTTTTATACCTGATGGAGAAGTCACAAAATAGCGTTGAACGTGATTGCGAAAAGTCGAAAACTAATGAAAACTGCTTGCGGTTTCAAAGAATGAGCGTTAACGACGTACAAGCCTCTTAAATTCATACCTTCTTTGCAATTTCACAATATGCCGTAAATGATTGACTTAATACTCTTAATAGACAACATCGTCAAGATCAAATTTAACTGTCACGAACCGCTTAAATGACGGATTGCCGCAATTTAACAGGTATGACTGCAATAGGCACATGGTCGTTAATCATCGCCGTAGAACATTCCTATGCAATAGCAGTTCATCCAATTACTCGCGATAGTTTACAGGCTAATTGCCGTGTCTGGTTTAATGCTGACCAAGGACGAAACGATTACCCTTTGATTTATTATGAAAATGCTTCTTATACTGATTAATAATAGAAGGTAGACAGTTCAATAGTTAGAACCGGCTGTGCTAACGGCTTCTAGTGCTGGATTTAAGCTTCAGCTTGAATCATTGTTTTATCATTAATCAGCTGTGCTGCATTGAATGAAACTGATTACCTATGATTATTACACTGTTTGTCCAGCCAGTGTGAATTAGGTGATGCTAGATCAAGCAGAAAGAAAACTATGTCATAAATTTTGTCGTTTCTGTTTCTAGCAATTTTCTTACTATATGCCACTTGTGCAATTATATTCATTATCCTACCATAGATTACATATTTTCTTCTATCAAAACAAAATCAACTCACCGTAACAGTCTTTCATGTCTCTCTCTATCGTAGTTGGCCGCTGCAGCGAGATAATCCTCCGTGATGGCATGATGCAGCGGAGCATGCAGCGGTGGCTGGTACCGCTGCTTCCATAGGATCTCGCTCGCGTACATGGACGGCGGCGGGGGCGGCAGGTGCAGCAACGGCGGCGGGGGGTGCCCGCCATACCCGTGCGCCATAGCGCGCCAATCCCGGTCCTCCACAGAACTGGCGGAGCCGCCTGAGCGGACCCCGCTCACGCCGGAGTCGGACCTGTCGTCGCCATCGCGCGCACTGACTATCACACAGTCGTCCTCCTCGGAGGCCACGGCGCTAGCCACACCATCCGCGGCTCCACTCACTGCACTCACTTCACTCGCGCACACGGGGGCCTCCTGAGCTACGGGCTCGGGTTTCGCGCACTTCTCTTTTTCTTCACTCACGTGAACCACATCACCACTCGCACTTACACTTTCGGTGGCACCTGTAACAATACAAACGAATAGTTAGATCATGAACTAACATGACACCAGTAAACATAGAGAATCTATAACGCAGAAATAGTAACATGAGGTTCAAGTCCCAATCAATTTGCAATTTTGCAAGGATCAATTATGTTGTAAAGATATTGCAACTTAAAGTATTAATGTTTATGCCCGCATACGCCATTGGCGTATCATCAAGTTTCTAGGTTGCATATCGCTCCTGGCTGTCGTGGAGCTGATATCCCGTATCATCTGTTAGTGTCGTCCGCTGACGTCGGCGACACGTTTGGGCTGCCGCCAACGTGGCCCATTCACATTACGCCCTCCCCAGAGAAATATTTATCGTATATCTCATGCGAACGCTCGATAAATCATTCCAAACAATTCATGGGATCGCGATCAAACGCTCCGTTGGTATAATGATCATTGTCATGAGCCTAAATTTATTTATTTAGTATTTGCAACGTTAACAAGTTTTATAGGTCAGAGGCTGGCAAACTTTCAACAAACTTTTACCGTAGCAAAAATGTTCAGATTTTATTTTTAACTGCTTACAAAGTTTTCAATCTATAAATTTGTGAAATTGTCACAACAACTAACAAAAGTGACGTACTGCATGTTTAAAATGCGTGATACAGCTACCTAATTGGTATCGGAATCAAACAATGTTTAACCTCGTTTTAACAAACAAGGGCCGTACCTACTGAATAGCCGTTACCTTGATAGACTGTTGGTTATTATCAATTGCATCACACACTTTCACGGCGGTGAAAAGCGTGTACCGGCCTTGGCTGTAACGTGCCGAGAATTAGTTATTGCTTGGCCGGAGTCACGTTTCGTTACGCCAAGTTTATTACGGACCGGAACAAGAGAAGATAGGGCCGAGTGGGCGGGACATGACACGCCATTAGACCAGACTAGTATAGAGTAGTCAATCTTAAAATAAAACTGCTCCCGTAGTGCGCAAAAAAAACTCTACTAGGCCACCGGTAGTTAGGATTTAATAAAATTTGGATTAGGCGTGTATAGGGACGACCTGTCTTTACATCCGGAATTCTAAAACGGTTGAAGATATTTTACCAGAACATGATGGCAAACTGAGATGGCATGTAACACGTGAGCGGCTGGCGGTGAGCCAGACATGGACGATGGTCAACATTTGGCGTGCAACCCGGAATGCGAGCTATGCCGTAAAAGCGCGAACGACGAGTTGACACGTTCCTGACCGTCTATATTCCCAATGCTGACTGAAGGCTAGAGCTGCCAACCAGCGATACTATGAGCTTAAGATCCGTTATAATTCGTAGCGTTTGAGCGCAGATTTACATGGCATCGCTTGAGTATTATTGAAAAGAGCCCTCTGCCAAAAAAAAAACAAGCCAATAAATACTAAACATAGTGTGGGACATACTAAGTAGTTATTTTAATATTTATCTTAACTACGTGAAAATTATTTAATATTCAATAGCACTTCAAGAAAGCGTCATTTTGGACCAGTTACATTAAAAGTCAATAATTTAACAGTCATCTGACATGAGTGTCCTTAGTTAAATCAAATTATTTAAAACAGACCGTAATTGAATGAATTACAAAGCACCTACCAAACCACATAAATAACATAATACAGAATTCGACACGACACAAAAGAGCGCGGGCGCGCAGAACGCGCAACAATGGAATTTTAATGAGGGTCTGTTAACGAGGATCCACATTTACATAATCGCGTAAATAATTATTCATACTAAACACGAATATAAGAAACCGCCGTTTGTCGCCTTCGTGTCAGTGTCTTGGCATAGCGAGCGAGTAGGTAATAGCGCGATTATGCGATACGGTTGCGACTTTTTATGCATCCGCCGCAATTACTCACAATGAGAAACCGGTCGCATTATATCTGTCCCGCTACGATGCGTGTCATCCTGTTATGAATGCTAATTAATAATAATAAACAAAAGATGGGGATGCTGGAAAACACTTGTACATGATGAGATAATAATATAAGTGTTTTCCAGCATGCCAAGCCACTTAGCAACAATGGTCTGTATTTAAGTGCTTAGTCACACCTCGACTGTAAACAAAGCGATCAGAACGAAGATAAGAGCACGCCTAATTATACTTACATAACTGTAAAATACCATATTGGAAAATAATAACCAGCGGTAATCTTATCGCTAAATTCGCTGACGTAACAGCGCGTAAAAAGATATGTAAAACAATAAATAACAAACGTTTCGCTTTCACCAGAACGGACAATATATGTAAATCAATTAACGGAGATACTTAGCTAATAAGATGATAACAGTCTTAAGTACATCATAAAAACCGTTTACACGAGGAGAAAACAGTATCATTGTAAATGTTAGCAAGTGAGTATTGAAGAGCCGTAAACAAAAGTGGTGAGACAATGCGACATTGATCAGCTAACACAATGGGGCAACAAATAACTCTACGTGGAAGTGCGGCGACTGATTGACAAGACAAACGCCGAGGCGGAACCGGTGAGAGCATTTCATTACACGGCAAAAAGTCGCCGACTCCGAGAGCGCCGCCGGCCAGCTCGGCATAAATCTTGGCCCTGTTCCCTCATCGCTTACCGAAGGACTAGTCTGACTATGAGCGCACACCCGTAGGAACGATGTTTAATCGGAGACCAGACTATTGGATCGCCAGAATTGTTTGTACCTTCAGACGTTGGGAACAACAAAGCTGCAGCACGCCGTTTGAATTATTCATAAAGGGCTGTTTTACACATACCTACCTGGATTACATTCACCGACACGCAACAGGATAAGTTAAATCGTTATTAAAAACAAAGACATTAATAACTGCAATTTTATAACCACAAACTTGCTGTCAATTACTTAGTGCAATACCGTTTGCAGCCATTAGCTAACTGGGTCTTCCGAGAATAGTTAACCGCGTCGTAACCGCCGGCTCGAAGAACGCGCTCAGTTCGTCCATTACGAAGATGACGAGGTCAGGAGGTCGAAATCATCAAAGCTGTTTTGTAGTCGCACAACGATCTACAGAGGAAGTGGGCTCGAGCGCGTGACTTGAAACGATCAATTCAGAATGATTCAGATCATTTGAATATTTCAAGAGCTAAACCAATAAAGACTTTATTCAAGTCGCATGCGGTTTGCGAGCGATGTTCAAGGTGGTTACTTTATTTATGAAGACGTTTCTATCTACTATGAGTTTGCAAAAAGGACAAAGTAAAGAGACTAATCCTATCTAGAAATGTCGGCTGACACGAAACCCACGCCGTTTGTCTGTTGGAAGCGTTTTATTCCAGCCACTAGAGCAGCGTCGACTAGGTGCTCGCCTGCCGGTGCCGTGTAATGAAACACTTCCACCAGGCCAATAACCGTTAAAAGGACATTCAAACGACAAAGCTTTCTCGTACAAAGCACTTAACTAAGTACCTACGTGAGTTTACGTAACGTAGACCTTGCGGATAAACTGATGTTAGAGTGAGAATGCCAAAAAACCGCAGTTTTTATGGTCACTTTCTAACTAATGAATCGAGACGTTCGCTTTTGAAATGTCAACCCAATTTTTCGCTCGTTAGCCGGAGTAGTGGCCGGGCAATTACGTGAACCAGTCGCGGCCTTATACGGCGCATCGGTTGTCGTGACTGCAAATGCCACCTTGAAGATATGGTGTAGCTTTGTAGGCACGACGAAGCGGGCGCGTGCAGCAAGTTGCGCAATGTGCTATTGAAAGCGCGAGAGGCCGGAGGCGAAGGCAATCTCCCTCGGATCTCACGACGCGTCCCGATGGCTCGTGACTGGAATCCCGACCCCTCGACAAGACGACCCACCCCGCGTTGTCGCCCTCCAATTCAAATCGCACCCACCTACCTACGTGCATTTGACGTCGGAACGAAACTGTGTCGAATTACAGTTTCAAACAAACTTCATTTTGTGTGCAAGTGGTAGGTTGTATTTCTAAATACGTATTTTATTTGACAAACCCATTGCTTAGTAATTGTAACCAATAACGACTTTACGTAGGTACTACCTATCCGGTTTTCCTGTTCAGAGTCTGAATTTTAATGTGGCCAATCAATAAACAGTCTGCATTCAAGGTTCGCGCTATTGTTGAATAATCTAATATGGAAAATTACGAGGAAATTGGTTTCTTTTACATTTTTTATTAATACTTATTTGTCCTTTATCAACGTCCGCTTTGTTAGAGGAAAATTGCCTTCTAATACACCTTCTTGCTGGCCTTTTGATTAGGTAGGTACATATAGAGGCAATAAATTATGCTGAGGTATACCATACCGACAGTTTAGATAAAGTTAAATAGACAACGAGAATGCGTAACACGTAACAATGACGATACCGCAAGAACATTGTAGGTATAGGTATACCTACCTAATTACCTAATAAATATTATAGATATACAGCGTATTTATTTGCTAGACAGAACTTTTTTGAGCAAATTACGAGTAGCTATTGAGCATTAGATATGGAGCAAGTAAGGCAATCCAAAACGGTACTAGTACGTACCACTCTACAAATGAAGGTTTCGCAGTCATCATTTCAGCGCAGTTATTGTTATCATTGCCTTGCTTCCGTTTTTTAGTTTGGCGCCGTCACCGAGACACAAAGATGCGGCCCTAGTTTTTAAACTAACAGTAACGAAATGAACGGAATCAGAGCACATCGCAGGTCAGAGAGCAATGCACAACGATAAACCTGGGTGGCACTGATAACGAGTCATGTTAACACAAAGAAAACTTCCAAATCGTTCCAGCTGATAACACAAGGTATAGGTAATTACTAATTGTAATGATTGTAAATTGATTATGAAATTATGATTGGCCAAGTTAACATATAACATTACAACACTGCAGTGCCATTATAAGTAAATTGAACCACAGGCATGAGGTCTGTGGTTCAATTTACTTATATGGCTATTACAGATTATTCAATAATAAACCGTTATTTGAAAAGGGGCTTCCAAAAGTCGAAAACGTTTGTGTTGTGCTGTGTGCACAACACAAACGCAAAGATTTTGCTTTTGTTTTTTCAAAGACACATAGTCTATATGTAAATAGATTATTGAACCCGTTGATAAATAAGCACTTAAGTACTCACGTTTGTCAAGTTGTGTGGTAAAACTTCCGTTAAAAGTTTATAGGATAAATCTTCAGTCGAACTGTTCAAAAATCAAATTTCACTTCCGATATCGACACTTGTACAAATCTTCAGTCACAATTACACACCAAGGAAATCACTCGAAGATCCTGTAGCGGTAATCCTTCCGTGGCGTCCTTGAAAGCGGTCAGTCGTTGCGTCCACCTGCACACACTCACAGCACTCTAGTCGGCTATGTAGTATTACTATGAATCACGCGTGAGCGTCGTGTTAGCTGAGACGTGCGAAAACCTCGGCGTAGCACAAAGAACTGAAATGCGGGCGCGGGCGGGGAGTGGCGGTTGGAGGGAAGGGGTGCGCGGGGAATAGTGCGCCAGTCTCGCGCCGGCGACAGCAAAGTAGCAACAAGTGAAGGGCGCCGCGGGTGTGAAGGAGGTAGCAAGAGGGCGAGGGGAGCCCCTCGCGCAAGGAGCGCACCTGACTGAGGATGCAATGCAGTCAGCGCCGAAGCCGCGATAGCAGGAAGGGCACGCACATGTCGATGTAATCGCTAAGTACGTTTAACATAATGACTTGCTTGTTTTGTGCCGTGTAGTGATAAAACAGTACCTAAAAAATGCAACGGAATGCATCGTTAAACACCTGGCCTTTGAGGGTTCAGTGTGAAAACAGGCAATACGCATCAAAATTATATGCCTCTTTGTGACGTATCCTGTATAGTTTATTATTAGTAGTACATATATATACTTAACTTGTAAATTATGACTTTAATAGCCCTTACTCATGAAGCACTCACCATTAGTAGAACAAGCACGCACCTACAACTATAGGTATAGGTAGATAACTAATAGTTAAAACAACAAAAGTAAACAGGAATGCCGCTCGACATGTCAGTGTGAAGCCTACCTATGAAGTCAAACCTTGCGAACCATTACACTTCTATAGCTCGTTATAATAATAAAGTAATAATCTAGAGAGGCGTTCATTTCATTAATAAATACAAACATAAACAATTATTAATCTTGCTTATTAGGTAGGTACGAGTATTACATTTAAGTAAGTACTTACACTTACATTGTTGACTCTGCAGTAAGAAACTTTGGCATGAACGCAAATTTAGATCAGCGGCAGGCAAAACTTTTAGGTTATATTAACAGCAGAAATAACAAGAAAAGTAAACAAATTGCGAGTTGACCAACATACCTAGGTACTGGCATTTTACATCAGGCGATTTGGAGAGCTGCCAAAAGCATATTGTGTGCTGTGACAACTATTCGTTCTGCATTTCGGATTTGGATTATAAATAACACAATATTGACGTTTCCGTTATGTAGTGAACACATAAAGAACTATATGCAAACATAAATAAATTTGAAATTCAGAAATTAAATTACTTTAATCAATTTTATTGCGACCAATTTTCGAAAAGTCATGTTATGTATTACTTAAAATAACCTGTTTTTACACAAACTTACTTGGACAAAAGCTCGCGGAAGTGATCTACAAAAACTTCGACTCAAACTGTTATTGACCAACATTTAATTAAATTTAATTACCAATATGCTACTACTTTCAAGCTTATCTTTTTTATGTATATCTATCTACCAGCATTACGCGATGCGGGTGGACATGAAATTGACGGCAAGCCAGTTAACACGTTTTTTCAGAACCGCAATGAGGTCGCAGCACTTATCAGCGGCCTTCGTGCTAATAAAGTTAGCGACTACACTCAAATTGCAGAATACTTCACGTGTATCTATATTTTGCACAAACAAGGTGAAAAAACCCGGGCTCTTGGGGTTCAAAGAGATTTTTTTAGAGCAAAACACTTCGTCGTTTATTATTAGGTTTGATCGACGTATAATTATATTTTTGACAAATAAACTTTGTATCTTGATAAAGGCCGATTTGGTTACTTATATCATGTACAAAACAACACCGTTGACCCGATGTGGCCTATTTCAACATCCACATAATTTAGCGAGAATGTCGCTTACGTGGCGCTTTCGCTTAGTATGGCAGCTAATTCAATTTAAATCTCGAGAATATACTACCAAATTGTTAGTCAACTCATTAATATCATCAATTTCTCAGCGTTTTTAGAATATTCTCGTGGCATACTCCAAATGTTTGACTATAATTATAATCTAATCTCGTTTCTGTGCCGTGTTCCACGCTTCTACGTACAACCAACTGACACGATTAAACTTCAAACGGCTCATATTAGATACGACTGAATATACCAAAAATACTCGCTTATCATTATCACACAATGCGCCTCGTCAGATTGTTGATAAGAGAGAAGGGGAATTTAATAGATAAGCAAGACAAACATAGCGGTCGATAACCAACGCCTTGATAACAGCGGTTACAACTATTTGTACGGAGCGCAAATATTTGATAAAACTACGGGTTTCTTAAATCTCGTGTTATATTACTGCAAGTGAAATTCGAAATCTGTCCACAATCTTTTGGCAACAACGGCAGCTAAAACTGCCAAAAACCAGTATTCAGGACTGAGAATTAAATGGTAAAGTAGGTTCTACCTAACGATTTTATTTCTTTGAACTCAGTAAGATAACAATCCATACTAATAAGTATTAAGAATAAATGGGAAAGTGTGTGTGTCTTGTCTGTTTGTTTGCCCATTTTCACGGCAAAACGGAGCGACGAATTGACGTGATTTTTTAAGTGGAGATAGTTGAAGGGATGGGAGAGTGACATAGGCTACTTTTTGTCTCTTTCTAACGCGAGCGAAGCCGCCGGCAAAAGCTAATAGGAGATGAAAAACGGACAAGGATTATAGTACAATTTATATAAAAAAAACTTAGTAGTCTAGTCTGCTATTTTAAGGTTATTTCAAATATTTATGTGAGGAACAAAGGAAATGGTAATTTTCTGCATTTTGAAAGCGTTACGTTTATGTCATATTCCACTCGATATTAATCAGTAGAGAGAGTAGCATCTATTTATACGTACCCTATAACTATTATTAAACAATTAAATACTTATTAAACAAAAACGATTACAAAACACGTTAATTGGACAAGAAACCTTCCAGCGATTACGATATTTACAATGAATAGTGTGCGGTACGTGGAGATAAGGTTGCAGAGAGCGTGCGTTATCTGGCGTCAACGACGCATTGTCTCCGATGATTACCGACTTAGATTACGGCTCACTCGGTGATATTTACTCTGTAAAGAACGCTCGCGCGGTTTCCGGGCGTGACTCAGTCGCGTGGGAGAATTTACGTCGCCACTTAACAATCAAATACCTTACTCGCTTCTAAACTACGTTTATAAATGCATATGTAAACCGCGAACAATGACTTACTTATCAATTCAACGTTATCGATAGCTTACACAGCTGTGAAGCCACCGATAATGCTGCTATTAAATTAATTCGATACCCTGATGCTGGTGCAATAATTCACTATGAATCACTACGCACGTTTACAAACTGAAACGCATTCAGGGAATAAATTATAACAAGCTTGATGAAGGTGAAGACGATCGTCGGATACGAATATTGAATCACAATTTCGTCACTGCGGTATGTAGTGTTCGCGATCGAATGTCAAAAACCGCAAGTCGCAATAAATTGTCTCGTGGAGAGTAAACATCGGCGTTTGGCCGCATTCATGCATAATTGATGAGGGTTCGGACGGAACGAGCATGGATTCCTCTCGCGGTCACGACTCGCAGCTCCACCGAAACGTACGCCTGTGGCAGCCATTTTGTGGAGCTCGAGTCGCCCCCGGCAGCCTGCGCTGTGCGCGCCACATTGTGAATATTAATCTGGCCTTATGATACGTAATATACCTGGCTCCTCCGAGCTCAGATAATAACCATAATTAAACACAATCAAGCATTTTTCTCGTTTGCTTCACTTCCGCTGAATTTGATCCGCACGTTGGTAATCATGTAAACATGATATGTGACGGACATTAAACATGGCAGTCAGTGCCTTTCAGACCACAAGATGCAATAAAATTAATACAAAACGTTCGTTATTAGTTTCTATTGTTGCCGTCCGAGTAAATAGAGCACGAAGCGGTGTAACAATAAATTTAATAGCACAATACACGCGGAGCAGTCTCACGCATGGCTATTGTGCCGTGTAATTGTAATCAAAAGCCTTTTCTCTCGAGCATCTCAACGTCAATAAAGACATTTCACAACAACGAGCGAACAGTCTTTTGTTTTATCTTTTACGCTATCCGTCGCTTTGATAGTCCTGCGATAGAAACAAAAGCATGTGATCTAAGGTATCTCGACGAAAACTTAAATTCGTGTCATGTCTATTCAATTTGCGCGGCTTCCATTACAGAGGTTGCTTCCTCGGCTCATAGTGCGTTCATTTCGCTAATACTTTGCGGTAGAGGCCTACCCTACGGCGAGCCACTCGGATGACGAATGAAAGTTCCGCCCAAGCGCCGACTTGTAATAACGCGAAATGAAATACCTACCGAGCGAGCTCGTCTGCTCTTCAACCGCAGCCAGCGCTGCGCCAACACACGCCTAACGTGCAAATAACATCAAGTGAATGCGTAACCATGAACTACGTATTACGCCGACAACTCTGTCTGCGCTCTACAGAGTTATCTATCTTTTCTCATCTGTAGAAACTTGACTGTTTATACATACGCAACCGTAAATAAATAGTTTTTGAAAATGGAATGACTTTAGACGCCTTTGAGCTAATGTTTATAAAACTTCGTTAGGAAGTCGTACGTGTATCTATTCAACATGTTTAACAGCTGCGAATGGTGCAGCCGTGCTTCCTGCCATCAAACGAACTACCTATTGTTACAATAATACATGGTTTTTGTGCCAATATTAATAAGAATAGCATGGCACTTGCGTTCATGCAGACCCTCTTTATGTTTGCTTCGCCGGAGCGGTGTGACAGACATACTCGTATATTAGCGCGTGGGAATTGACAGCTTTTGTATGTGTCTTGACTGTTTTCTCTCAATTTGAATGAATCAACATTTTACCGCTACTTTATTGTTCATTTGTTTCCGTTTCCCGACGATGACTTATAATTAATTAAACCTTCCAATAAATCCTTCAATATTTCAACATTTTAGAGCTGCATCTTTAAAAAGAAGTGATGTCTCATTACTTAGACTAAGGCTGGATTTGACCAAACTTTTTAACCAAGAGTAACGCTTACTCTTGGATACTAATGTCAAAATCCCATAGTAATTTGACGCAGCTTTACAAATTTTAATACCCAAGCCCGACCCATACAATTTCCGTTTAGTCCAGTCATTCCAGTCAAACTTGTATTACTGGTTTGCTTTTACTAGCAACTATTTGCGAGTTGTCGACTGCAGATTCATGGTACTGAATAGACACTGAGAGGCGAAACGCGCATCTATAAACTGCTGAGCGGAGTTGTTTCTGTTCAGAGTTTGGTTATTATGATGTCCAAACGATTTGTTCGAAGCGCTGGGAACGCCGGCTGGCGTGAGACCGAGTCGTGATCGGTCACCACGACGCCCTCATGCGGCTTAATTCACTAATCAAATAGCACAATGCTTCCATTGTTGCTATATTCTTTTCAGTCCCACAAAGACTTCCTGAAGAACGCGGATCAAATTACTTCGCAAGAGAGTTCCGCAATCCTTAAAAACCGCCAAAACGCAATTACCTACATCAAGACTTAATTCCTACCACATGTTCAATCTAACCGTACCAACCTTTTAAATATTATCATCACTACATTCACGACCCAATAATATATCAATATCAAACAAAACGTAATGGCTGGGTGTCGACGAGACAAGGCCGTATATCACTGTAGCGGACTGCCCAAATCCTCCACCGTAATATATAGGAGAGGGGGCACCGCCCGCCACCCCAGCTTATTCAAAATAGGCATTAAGCCCTCCACCATTAAAGGCTAACTGCTGCAGGTTATCAAGGGTTTTCCTTTGAGAAACTGCAGCCAAGTGAAGTGAACTATTCGGTGATTTGGATACGAGCCAAATAATGTTTCGACACGTTATCGACTCTCTAGGAAATGGAACAAGTAGGTATAGCCTCATGCCATTTTAAATGACGCCCCTGTTCGCCTAGGTCTGTTCCAGCACAGCAGAGAAATAAAGAACCTGGATAAATATCCCAGATGTAATTACACTTGGCAAAGATAGACGGGTATCTTTTATCTTGTTACCTAATTAGGTTCTTTATGATTCGCTTTCTTGTGAACTTGTGATAAAACGCCAATGTGATGTAACCTCCAGACGACCTGACAATTCTAGATTCTAATAAAAGATCCACTAAAACCGACTTGTCCGACTTGAAGTCGCCGCAATCATTACGTAGTCAAGAAGTGCAGACTAATTGAAGTTTAACATAAAAACAAGAAAGTGGAATCAAAGAAGTTTTAAACACAGAGGGTTTAATTTACGAATTTTGCGTCGTTGTAAGATTATTGAACTGCGTAGGGCGCCGAGGGGAAAATGTCACAATTTAAGCGCTGACACGAGGGGAGATCGGGAGGAATGTCACCCACTAGCGGCTCGCTGCCTGTTTACGTTGTCACCCATGAATCGAGGTGAATCCGGGGGCAGAACTTTGATTAGTTATCCTTATTTACGGCGTCAAGAGGCAGTTTATCGGAAAAGTGAGTCTCGTGGGTAACATTCGCTTGTAACTTTCACATAATTTTGTCACTTCATTATTCTTTATGACTCTTATCAGACACAGTTGGTTGAGACCGCTATCAAAATTCTCAAAAGTTTAAATTGATAACTAACACTCACGCAGCACATGGAATGATTTCTAATAAGATGTATTTTATTCGTTGTTTACGTGTTTTGGCAGCCATTATGCTGGAATGGCTTCCGGTCCCGGGCCGTTGCCATGGCAACGATTATAGCCCACTGAGCCAAACATCCCTCACTTTATTATTCTCACACAGAAGCACCCCTGGAGCAGCTGATTTCATTCATAGAGAGAATAATTTGTTTTCCTTTGATGGCGCAGCTATAAAATGCAGGGTGGAGGGTGGCCATACTCTTTATGGAATCAAGTTTGCTAATGTCATCGCTATCTAGTTTAAAAATAAGATATGAAGCGTTGCCACGCTGTATTTGTATTTACTTCTTGGAACACTGACATTATTATTCTTCGATAAACAGGATTACATTAAAGCTGACACGTTAGTTGTAAATCATCATCATCATCATCATTTCAGCCGAAAGACGTCCACTGCTGGACATAGGCCTCCCCCAAAGATTTCCAAAATGACCGGTCCTGCGCCACCCGCATCCAGCGGACTCCTGCGACCTTCACCAGGTCATCAGTCCACCTTGCCATCTCCACCTGTCCATCTTGTCCATCAGTTGTAAATGATACGGAGTAAAAACGAAACAAATGGGTGACTAAGCCGCAAGCGCTGCGTACCTAGTCTGTTCTGATTAAGTTATGGTTTATATAATAAAGTGTTAAAGTAGGTAAATATGAGTACCTAACTACCTATCCTCGTGTACGAAGTAACGCTAGCTTGCGTTGCGTGGAGGCACGTCAACCCTTTTCCCTCTGCCCGAGGGACCACAAAGAACCCTCGACGGCCTTCCACCCTCCCGGCTTTTATTCACGTAGAAAAGAAAACATTGATGTTAGATATAAGCCAGACATTTTTGAGGGCGAGCCAAATTATTATTCTTATATAAGAGCTGTACGTCGACCCCTTTTGTTTGAGCAACCTGTTCCGCAATTAAACAACGGCTCGATTAATAAAAACAATCGGAGATATAACTGGAACACTACTCGCTAATAAAGGAGTTCGTTTGTCATTTCATTAATTCAACTATAAGCATAAATAAACATAACAAGAGCTGTAGCGACCGAGTGCGAATACGGACCGGTGGAATTACGTTTTCGTGCCGTCATCGTCATCGTGTTTGGACGTTCCACTATCTTTATCTGCTCATTATCTACTCGCGACGCGTATCACCTACTTCCATTACTTCCATATCAGATTTCTATTTTCTTAACCCACACGGTCTTTATATCTAAAGGTCGACAACAATGATGTGAGTGTCGTAATAAGAAAATTTGCTTTAGTGAACTGTTGACATCCGTCATTATCACTTGACACCCTGTTGCGTTTTGAATCGTACTTGAGCGGAAAATAAAAATACTTAGATAATATATTATATGACTAATGCGGCTCATGAATCATTAACCGCTCACATAACAACATAAATATCTAGCATAACGAGCGTTGAATATTAAATCCATTACCCAGAACCGGTTACATCGTAAATTACTCGGCTTAAATTCGATCGAGATGCATGCAATTTAAATGTCCGTCCGGTTAAACTGCAAGGCCGGCGTTATCGAGTGGAAATCGACACGTTTATTCAACGCGATGTGGGCCACCGGTAAGATAGCATTCCTTCGCATTTACGGTAGCACAATTTACTGCCGCGATAGTTTCGTTTTCACGTTCGAATGGGCCCGTTGTATTTATTTGTCCATTGTCATTGTCTATTTGGTCGTGACGATTTGTAAGAGATCCCTCATGGTAAGCGGGTAGGTGGTTTGTTTTGGTAGCGACTAGGGGGGAGAGAAGAGAGGTGGCCCTCGTTTCGATAGAAAGGAGATTTTATTCGCATTGAGTACCTACCTACCCAGGAGCGCGTGACTCTAACACTCTAACGGCGTTTCGGCTTCGCTATCAAAGTGAAAATATATTGAGAATGTCTGTTTACATACTCGTAGATCTTTTTATCATTCAACGGTAGTACCTACACCTACTACTGTCCATAACTCGAATCCACGAGACTCGGTTGCGCAACAGTGGCTCTAAACTAAACGCCTTGTTATTCAATAGACACCTCGACGTTCTTTTACTTTCTCAACAGCCATTACTTGTGTCGTGTCACAATACTCACAATCCACTTATGTCGCGTTCTATTAAACATTCAAGTTTACATTTACCCTACCCTTCCTTACTTATAGAATAAGTATTATTAAGGCTACGTTCTCATATAAATACAAGAAGGCAAGTTCCCTCAATTGTATAATATAACCGGTGTAATTAGTACCTAATTAAAACAACCATGTAGGTATCTTATTGTTGCTCGTTACTCACTTACATCCTTCGCATAATCGACTTAAACAGTCGGTTTAAATTCAGTACAATTACCTATGTCTTTAAATTTATAAGGAAATTGCCTTGACACAGATTTCCAGACATGATAAAGGTCGATACATTATTACACTCCTGCAGCGTCAATAATTCTTTTCCTCTTTGATAGTTTTATGCATCCATAATTCAAAGATTCAACAGGAGTTTTAACTAACATGTGGGATAGGGACGGACGCTTCGGTCGACGAAATGGTGACTCCCGTAGTTTTTTCTCGAACCTGCCCAGGAATGTCACATGTTGGCGTAAAAAGTCAACATTGGCTGGATTATTTATCTAACTGTGTTTTAATGCTTTTGCTTCTGCTTTTAGAGTTTATTGAGATATACCTACAGTGGGGACCTAACTTAGTGGACTCTCTATTTGTCCGACAGGAAGAAAATGTAACCGTTTAGATTTAAGAGCCTTTAAAGATGTTTTATAGTTGGTGACATATGAAACGTCGGTTTGCAGTTGTACCGGCCATTAACTGAAGAGTCTACAATAAGTGTGTTGCTTGCTATTGCTACATTTAGGTACCACTCTATATCGTTCAATGACAGATTTTCAGGTCCATTGTGATTGAGCTCTCTCTGAAGCAAACATTGTGACAGCATCTTGCAGTTGTTGTAGATCAGTCTGAGTTACGATGTTATATTATAACATAAGGCAGTAAAGCGACAATAACATAGCTACAATATGACATTGTTGCTGAGTAGATACACAAAGCTTTCCAGACCCTACTTTTATAGCCTCTTATCTCGAGATGGAGGGAGATATCGGTCTACGTAAGTAAGTTTCTGTTTCAAAGCTAGCCATAGGTGGAACTGAGATCCACTTGGTCGGGGAGTTTAAATAAACCTAGGCTTTAGGTGTAGGTTGGACACTACACATGTTTCAATTTACCTACATTCGTTCAAGTAAATACACTATACGGTAACTACTTAACTGGTATAACATTATTATAGTAGCACAACTTGAATTTTTCGCGAAAGCTAAATAAGCTACTGACAACAGATTATATAGGTATATATTATTATATATCTAGGTATATATATCCGTTTCGTCGAAAGAAAATTATATATTGTGGAATACAGTGACTTACTTGAAAACCTTTTAAAGCAAGTTAATTTTAAATATGTAGCGCAGACTAAGCAAGATTACTTTTCACGATAATACATAAGAGAGTTTTATAAAGAGCCAGCAGGACTACAGCAGTCGCCGGACCATTGTGCTGCAGATATGTCATCACTTTCCCGAGCTGACAGCTCACCACTGATAGCAATACCGTTACTCAGCTCCGAGCAGCCATTGTTCATAGCCCGCTTTATAATTACGTCTGTTATGTTGCCTGACTGCTCACAGAAACAACATTATTTTAATTCTTAACGGGCGGCGAACGCTCTTTAAGGTCAACAATAAAAACAAGCACCGTGAAAATTAGGAATTGTAAAAACGTGATGTAAAACGAAACCCATCAAAACAAACAACAAGACTGGCTGGTTATTAATAGAATTATATTTTGGGATCAATCGCGTCAATGTAAAGTATTTGAAACGATTAAGGAAACACAGTATCTTGAATATTTAATGTCAAAACATTCCACGCTTGCGAAAAACATGATAATAATTCATAACAATCACATCCAACTTCAACAGTTGAAACTAGAATCAATTACAATCCAATATGGGAAATTGAGGTTAAACCATGACATTATGAACTTTCCCATAAGCGCATAACCATATAAATTACTCAGAATCGATGAATTTTACGGCTGCTGACGTCAATTCACGAGCAAAAACCGCAGTGAGCAACAAAGTAATAAATTGCAAGTTCAAATAGGTTGTTATGCAAATATGCTTTAGATATTAAATTTAACATTCTTGTAAAAACGAGAAAAGTAAATTCTTACCTACGGAAGCTTATTTGATAATAAATTAGACTATCCAATAAGTATGACGAAGGAAACGAGATCAACGCAAAGCAAGCCTTTCAAGCCATTTTCAAGCTCGTCTTTATTTGGTGGCGTGAGAAATGTTATCTCGGCTACGATCAAATCGTTTCGGGAGCCGATATCCGAACCGATTACTAAACCACACTACAGTTTAATTTATGATAAAAGTTACTTGCTTAACCGGTACTGCTTCGAACAGCTTCGAGTAATCGTAATTTGGAACGAGTCGCCCACGATTAAATTGCTGTTATTCCGTCTATAGATACTTGGTATCCTGGTTATTTTGGATCAATCCATTAATGTATTAAAATACCAATGGCTTGTTTAGTTTACTTTAGACAAATTCTGAAAACCGTTCATCGCGTTTATTGTTAACTGGACAGGTACCTACGTCTGGGGTTTTCCTCTGGTAAAAACTAGTATGGCATCGCCAACATCATTAATTTCATTTCCTCAATGGTTTACCTGACATTAATAATTGTACGACGATTCATCCAGCGGCCAGGTTCCATTACGAAGAACAAAACATCTCGAATATTTGAGTAGATGCTAATGAATCAAACGCCAGAAGTCATTGCCTCGGTGTCTGTAGGCGTTCATAACTCATGTGTGTAATTTAAACGACAAGTTTCTTGACTCGACTGTAAGCTACATCCGATAGGCACAGCGACTCGTTATGTGTAGAGTCGAGTACAAAACGCTATTTGTTATGGTATCGATGTTTTGTAGCTTTGAACTCACGTCGACGAGCCCACGCCCGCAGCCCGAGCTGCTATTATACGTAGGTAACTATTGTTGTGCGGCAACCTACCTACCATCGTAACTCGGATCATCGAATGCACAGCCAGACGCGTCTAAAGGCCGTTGGCCCGCTTCTAGAGCGTGGGTCGCCTATGCGCTTGCACATTGCCCATACGGTTACGTATAACGCGTTTCCGACATTGTTTTGAGAGTATTAATTATCCAATTACGCAAGCGGTGCGTCACGTCACGAAAGCCATTTGTATCCGCTCGCTATCGCTCACTTGCCAAAAGCTATTAATTACGGCCGGAGAATAGAATATCTCGCCGGCTAATCCCCCGGAGACGGTTACGGTTACCGACAACGTTGATTAACGTCGTCGGCATCCCATTTACTCTTTCTTTGTATAATGGGTACGAATACGTTTCTCGATTACGTAACCGCGAGTAATCTTCTTTCGTTTTCGGGTTAAAAAAAAAAATTACGGCGTGATACGGCACAGACGCGCCGTCAAGAACCTTGGATGTGGTATCCGGCCAACTTTTCGCTGGGCGTGTTAGTTGGTTGAGCAATAAAGGAAAGTGATGGTGGAAGTTGTCGGTAGCGATCGGCACGGGTGCCAATTAGCAGACGTTCTCACCCGTGTCCATCGACGGGCGCTAATCACAGTAATCGCACAACACCGACGGACAATGGTAGAGATGAATCGTTCGAGTGGCGAGGTGACACTCGCCGACGAATGCCGATGGAAACAACTGTTGGTTTCCTCGAACCCGGAGCGTGACGAGAACCGGTTACACGACACCGAGCAGAAACAATGCATTTTACCTTTCGTTAATTTTAAACGTATTTATGTTTATAAAACCTTGCAAGTCTAAGAACCGCGCCGGTATGCCGAACGAAGACAAACAAAGCCAATGTGTTTACACAAATGTTAATGGAGTAGTACAATACAATACGGATTTCAATAACAGAAATAGGTACCTAGACTTCATGAATCATGAATCTAGTGCACTTGTGCTTGGTGAAACCTACATACCGAGATAGGTTACATACAAGGCTGAATTATACAATTAATAATTAATAGTTATTTAATGAGTTATAGATATACCAGATTAAAGCAACTATAAAATTAAGGACTATAAAACAGACATAAATTAAAACATAACCTTCGGCTTCGATGAGCTCCGGCAAATATAATATACCAAACAAAGCAGTAAAGCAAACAACCGCCGTATCTTGACGATTTATGAGCAAACACTGCCTTGTTATTTACATAACAAATTAATAATGTAATTTTACGAAGATAAAGTCGGCAAACTTAGCTATAAAATGATAATATTTCAAAAGACAGAAACCTGATGAATAATATGAAACTTGGGGATTAGATATCCACCTGATGTAGCATGTGTGTTAGCAGTAGGGCTAACGTACCTGCTAACAATAACAAATATGCTTTAAATATCTAACTTGATGATATTTGAGTAATAATAAAAGTTGAAGGGCATTTGAAGGTGAACGAGCTAACAGGGAAAACGTTGGTGATACACAAAACATATTTTTTTATCAATAAGTATGTACAATTAATATAATAATTCAATAGGTTACTAGGAAAACGTAGGTATAATAAAACCAATGAAGCCACTCTACTGATTACAAATTAGAAGCAACCGAAAGCTGAAAAAAGAAGAACAAGCAATAGCGTTGGAAGATTCATTTTACTGTATTAATTTTGTATAATTAAGCAGTGTTATTCGAGTAACATATGTACATTCCCATAAGCTGGAAAGGATGACGATGAAACAAATATATTTAAATATTCGCCAACTGAACAATGTTAAACGATCAAATTTAGTTGACGATGACGAACCGCGACGCATGAGTTGCGAACACACATAATTGTTATATTTGTTATGCAATAAATCGTCGTTTTAATTGCCGACAATTACCGGGTCGGAACAAGGTTAAATACTGACAATGCATTAATGTACATTACTCGCACAATGCTATGCCGATAAAAATTCCGTCTTGTTCGTAAATAGCGAGTGGGACGCTGGCTTGTGTGCACCTTGAGAACTGGTTTGCCGTTTATTATTACCTATGCCCGTAAGGTAAAGTATGCCGGCCCTCGATTTGCTTGTTCGATAGTAGGTCGTTAAGATACTCATACGATCAGTATGCGCATAATTTAATTGATTAAACATACCTTTAACAGCCTGTTGTTAATTTATAAGGTTTGTTTTAAATCCGTCTGTAATTCTGTATGCATAACGGAATACGTGCCAATTCGCGACGGACTAGATCATGATAATTTAGGCAAATTGAAATCTAAATATAACAACTTCCTTAATACAAATTGGTTAGAATATAACTTGAAATGAAACGCTATAAGTAAATCGGCAACATAAATGGATATGGTTGGCTGGTGGCACAATTCCCGTGCGGCGGCGCGTTATAAATTAAACGAACATAAAGAAGGATGAGCGAGGATAAAATGAGATGTCGTATAGTGATAAGTTTACGAGGGCTCGCGAGCCGCAGTCTACGCACACAGTTGGCGTATGTTCAATTCCTGTTTGAAGTATTTTCGGAGCCACGCACGCTCCCGCTGTGCCGCCATGTTTACTAATACTAGCACTCGATTCAATTCCACATTTTATAAACACAGTGCCAAAAGAGTTTGGCCCGCCATTTCGTGCTGTATCTATTCTAGAATAACAGCGGATGTATTATTTTTTCCTCGTTGTTACTACCCGAATCCACTTGAAAAATTGAATTTGTTCAAGTTTACACACCTGTTAATACAAATTGCGAGACTGTGTCTATCTATTTACTGTAGGTAATTTTTATATAGGTACTAGTAGCCGGGAACCCACCGAAGTCAATTCTTAATAATACTTTATGATAATTGGAAACCTTTCCCCGGAGGTCTCAATCAAAAATTTTAAAGAAGCTCAAGCTTGTCAAATGCCAAACAGATATCCAACTATCCATGTTTACTCGGATTAACTCCATGCCCAATGCCATATGTATAGCTATATATTATGTACTTAACTGGTTTGGAGTAATACATAAACAATGCCTTACTTTCAATAAATTACATTTCAATATGTGAATAAAACATTAAGCTACAAGCTTTGATAAAATATTGTAATCATTTTTCTATTATTCAGCCTGGACAGGATAACAAGGTTTCAAATTTAAGCTGTGATGTAACGCTGCCGTTTGCAGTAAACGAGGATATGTTTTAAATATTAAGCTAAGCTAAATAATTGATGAATCCGTGCGGCCGGATGAGTGCGCGGAAGAAGAAACCAACCGAGACGGCAGCCGCGATCCGTGCGCAGACTGGTTTAGGTTCATCGCTATACTCGTGGGAGTGAGGACCAAATAAAACGCTCAGCCGCCAGATAACTGGAAGGCATTTACGTGGAATGAAGAAAGGAATAAATTATACAGTATCGAATGGGAAGAAAGGGCAAAAACATGATCTTCCGTCTACCTGCGCCGGCCCTTTGAGCCGGACGAGTCGCTCGTTCCAAGCAGGTTCTCGGAATGTCCTTCAGATTGTTAATAAAAATGCCTCGCGGAGGAATCCGGCGATCGACTTCTTGGGATTTGGCTAATGGGATCTCTTTGTTGAAATTGATTCCAGCCAATTTACTAATTAAAAACAAGTGTAAGTAATCCCAATTTACGGCAGGAGCGTATCTCGGGGAAAGAATATTTGAAAAGTAGTGGCTCGTGAGATATCAAATTTCGTTGCTACATCATTAGTAGTGATGTCGTGAAATCTGAATGCATTTACCATGAGCAAATTACAAGTACGAAAATACATTCGCCAAGAGAGTGAGAAACTGGGTAGGTATCTACTCGTAAAAAAAGTAAAGGAAACCGACACCATAATAATACAAGTTTTACTAGTGCCTGCGTGGCTTCGGCAAACACGTTCCACGATGTAGGCACGCCGCCGCGGCTAAAAGGAGTAAGAGAACAACCACCCGAACCAACAAACACTTAGAATGGAATGTAAAAACGGCTCATAAAGTTCCAATTGGTTTGCGAAACTTTACACATTGCTCAGCTAAATATAGCCAAGAAACAAAAAGTCTCGGATCTCGTAAATATTTCGACATTTTTGCCGCAAGCGAGTTGTTATTTTGCGTTTATTGAGTCGGCTCTTGATTGTTCTTCGGGTTTAGAGCATTGAACTTGACCATATTAGCGGCAATCTATTATTATTATACGTTTATGTAAGTTCGCTCATATTTGATAGCCTAATCCGAGTATATTATATTGAGAACAGTCGACGAAGTTACGCGTACGAACTAGGTAATAATAATGAACAGCTGTTTGATATATTTAACCTTGGAACCTGTCTTGAGCCCCGGCCGCACCCTACCTCCCCTAAGATCCACAGGACGGAACACGTGTTCGCTCACGCAGAGCCATATTTATAGCTTCAATATTTGATTACATAATAAATCACAGCTTACTCATATCAAAATTTCATCTACATGTACGAAATCAATTGCAAAAAAGTAAGAGTAGGTAATCCAGTGAAAGAAGCGGAATGTGAATGCCGGTAGCTGTCCGTAATCATGATGAGCATTATTACATTCGCTACAATTTACGAAAATGACATTTCTCTATCAGATGTTATGAGTAAAGTTACTAACCTGAACGTATGGGCTGAGTTGATTGACGCACCAGAACCTAAAGGTGCACTTATAAATATGGCAGCAGAAAAGACTATCGTAACAGGTAACAAACAAGTTGTGCTGTGAATCGTCGGAATAAAGGGGTCAGTGACTGGAGCGGGGTGACAGGGTGGCTAGCGAGGGCGGAGGGTGTATAATAATACATTTGAAAAACCGCTCCAAACATCTGCTGCACATGTGATGTGCGTACCCTGCACGGGAATAATGCAAGTCGGCCGCGCAACCGCACCGATATGGCTGAGCTTTTTGTGTGGTAGTTTTTTGTTGTCTTCACGCTTTGTGAGCGAGCTTTCAAACGGACAATGCCTCTTTATTAGAAAGGAAATCAATACAGTTTTGACGTTTGCAGAGAACTGTTTAGCCGTACTACGGGAACAGACTGATTTATGGTCGTGGCTTAATGGACCTGCTTCTAGAATCTAAATCCGATTAGTTACAGCAAGTCGACATGCACTTATACCGTTGATGAGGGAAATAGCAGTCATCATTCACGGCCACGGACGGCAAGTGGACAAAAGTGTGGCTGACGAACCAGATAATTAAGAAGTTGGCTCAGAGAGTTTGAAATGGATTGCAAATCGATGCAGTCCGCGGAAGATCACCGCGGCTTGGACGCGAGCCAGACACTTTCGTTGGCTTGAGTGCCGGTGAAACACTGAAAAATAGCACTTACAGGCTCCGCTTTGAGTTAAAAAACGCTTATGCAAATAACGTTATGACGTTGCGAATAGAAAATTAGTATAGAAAGACATTATTACGGCTTCATATACCTGCGTGCGTAGCCAAGATGCCAATCGCTCACGCATAATAACGTATCGTAGCTACCTCTCTCTATCACTCTTCCTTATTAGTGTGACAATGACAGTTGCGTTTCGTTAGCGACTGAGCGTGAGAGATTGGCATCTTGGCTACGCACTCTGAGGTGTTAATATTTTAAAATTAACAAGTGTACTCGGTTTAAACCAGGTTTGTTAATCCACAACTGGATATTACTTTCCAAGTAAACTTTACTGATGGCAAAATTAATTTACGACATTACAAACATAAATCTTCTCTCACAGGAAAGCAAGGTAAACAATTAATTTATGGCACAAGTAAGCTTGAAGGCAAGTCCGCCAGCAATATCATATCATCAAAGTAATCGAGATAAAGGTGCAGTAAATAGATGCCGGTAGAGCCGAGCCGAGATCGTGAGTCGTGGCCTTTGACTCGTGAGTCCCCCGGGGCGAGACGAGCTCGTTCCGAATGCTACGAGGCATGACTCCGCTTTAACACTCCCATACGTTCAATGTTGTCAGTGAAGTACGGGATAGCACTTACAAACAATACCTTCTCTCACGCTTTTTTCTCTGTGTGGGAATTTAGCGAAAAGATTTTATTAAGTACATATTTATAATCGTCGACGTGTATGTCTTCAATGCCAATAATGTATTCCAGCGATCGCTCAAACTGGTTTTCTTAATCAGTTTAACGACAGCAATAAAAACCTGCTCTAATTCGAAAGAGCAAAATAATGATGAGCAACAAAAACTTAACAGACAAAGCAAAGTACCAATCAACCTAGAAACTATTTCGAAACGTGTTATAATCTTATTACCATCATCGTGATCTCGCAGATAGTTAAATACAAAATGGATGTCGTAATACACGAGTGCAGACGAGACGAATGGTGAGCGGCGCGGGGGGCGTCGCGGTTAGTCCCGTTAGGAGAAAGTAGCCGCCTACACTCCGGGGCAAAGGATCGTGACGGCGCGAGCGCTGCGCTGATCACGGCCATCTTGAGTAGTGCTTCCACTACTCCATTTTATCGACGCCTAAGCCTAATATGGCCACTTTATAACTGACACGATAATCAGACGCCGCGGTTTTGCATCACGCACGACCAAGCTTACAAGACCAAACGTTTTTTGCAGATGCAATCTGTCAGAGCGCAACAGGACGGGACGTGACATTGTTTTGCGAGTCACAAAAACGGTCCAATGACATCGCGATTTCGGTTGACTAGAGGCGTACAACTCTCTCTTTTTTGCTGAAAGGAATTTTGCCAAATCTTGAAAAATCACTTGATCGTGACTCTCCAAAAATGTTACAGCGTAAGAAATCAATCATACTGGTTGTGGATTACTATATTTAATAACCATATTAGGTAACAAAATTAATTTTGCAGTCGTTTTTTCATCAAAATGGTACTACAACTTATGTACTCAATATCATTTACAACAGAACAAGTGTGTCAACATAATTGTTGAATGAGTTGCCAGGGAAAATATTTTCGTGTCCGTTTCCACTTTTCGTACCGAGTTTTTATGTTACTTCGACATAAGTAATATCAATAATTTACGCATGGATTCTTATTCTAGAAATTCAGAGTCGTATAATTTCGACGATTTAAAACATGAAACAGCATACGGCGTCCTCTTAAGATGGGCGGAGTCCCGCCAAAGCGTCCAGCGTCGCTAGTCGTTACCGGGAGGTAACGACTAGCGACTGCGGAAGAGGTTCAATAAATTCATGGCGATAAATAATGTTTCATAACTCAGGCCACGACGCCAGACCAGGCTTGCGGACTTGCCCAACCGGTCGCGGCAGGTGCTGCATGCGACCCTGAATGCACTTCGTGTTGAATCGCTTGTTAGCCGATTTCAATTGATAACCTAGAAAAAATGGATTGATTGATGAAGTGTTGCGCGTGATCAGTCATTTGTTCGTTTTCAAATACATAGAACTCCTAAATGTACTGCTGCGGAGCGAAGTGTGAAAAGGCATTTATTTTCTCATCTTTACAACTTAAGGAAAAGTTAAATATTACGTCAAAACACAAATAACTACTTTCACCTCAACACTGTAAATAATTGCCATAAGTTAGAATGGCAATTAAAGCAAAAAAATACAGTTGCTGCTGCTAGTACACTAGTACGAGTATATACAGGGTGACTTCAAAATCGTAATACAAAACACTTGGTTGTGGCTCAGTTAATGCCAAACTATATAATACATGCACCCCGTTGTTAAAATTAGCTGTATTTAATTATCGCTAATTTTCTAACAAAACAAATATTTAAAGTCCCGAAGTGTTGTTACACTACATTCAATACCTGACTGTCATACCTGTCACTCGATGTTATCATCAAAGCAAGTTATCATCGATATCACTATGAGTGACAGTCGTATAACTAACTTGTTTGTTCATTGAAATTAAACACTTTAGAACGGATTAATCGTGTTTATTAACACCATGATCCTACGTTTAGAGCCCTTTACAGCACTCGTTTTCACAAGGTTAAGGCACATGTCGTGTTAAGCTGCTCAGTCATCATCTTAACCCTGTGAAAACGAGTGCTGTAAAGGGCTCGAAACGTAGGATCATGGTGTTAATAAACGCGATTATTCCGTTCTAAAGTGTTTAATTTCAATGAATAACAATCGCGATAACAGAAGACAATATTAACTTGTTTGTTGTTTAGTTTTAAGTACCCTGATAAATTTGTGAAAATAATAAACGGAGCTAGTTTAAATAAAATCATTTATTAATGTACCTAAACTACCGTAAATTACAAGCTTAAAATATCTACGTTTAAGTAGATAAGTGTGAACCTACTTTTCCTAAACGTATTTTAAGATGAGTTCAAAATGACCACCGCCTTCCCGGACACATAAGTCCGCCCGCCGTCTATGGTTGATCTTAAGTCTGCCTAGAATAAATTCATTGGCTTTTACTGAATCAAACGCCTGAATTATCTTTTGGCGAAGTTCATGGACGGTATTAGATTCCCGTGTGTACACTCACCTTTTGATTTCGCCCCACAAAAAGAAGTCGAGTGGCGTCAGATCGGGACTTCGAGGCGGCCATGCGACTGGACCATTGCGTCCAATCCATCTCTCAGGGAATTGTCTGTCCAAATAATTTGGCACACTTAGAGCAAAATGTGCTGGTGCACCATCTTGCTGGAAATAAAGATTATCCAAATTTTGCTCCGGCACATCTTGTAGCAAAATCGGTAACACGTTTCTCAGGAAATCTTCATATTTCGGTCCATTTAAGTTCCCGTCAATAAAATATGGGCCAATTACACAATTGTTCAGAATGCCTGCCCAAACGTTTACAGAGAAACGAGTCTGGTAAGAGTCTCGGCGAGTTACATGAGGATTTGCATCACGATCAGCCCACCAGTGTTCATTGTGGACGTTAAACATGCCGACTCTTGTAAAAGTTGCCTCGTCGGTCCATAAGATATTTAGGTGTAAGTTTTGCTGCAGCCAACGACCAAAAATAACTCTTCTAGGGTAATCTGCTAATACGATATCCTGAACCCTTTGAAATTTAAACGGATGTTTTGCTTCAGCTTTCATTAGCCGCCAAATAAACAATTGGCTCGTGCCGAATCTCGCAGCAGCGTCCCTTGTGCTAGCCTCTGGGTTGCGTAGTTGCGGTTAAAATACTCGAGCACTCGTCTCCGAAAAGCTTGTGAATACCGCGGCCGTCGGCCTCGAGCTTGAGCATGCACCGGAACGGAACTGCAAACTGACCATAGTCTCGTAAATTCTGGATGGTACTGTTTATTAACACACGTGTAGGTGTTGGACAATCAGGGTAACGTTCGTTAAATAATACCTGAGCTCGCACAGTACTTCGCGATGTTAAATAAAAATCAAGCATATCCATCTTTTGAATATTAGTATAAGGATAAGGTCGAGGCATTTTATTTAATAGTGAAATCAAAATATTACGGTAAATCTTATTTTCTTTGACAAGTGTCACTTAATAATCAAAACACGTTTTCTTCATAAATACCATGGTAGGTGATTGACAACTAAAGAGGAAAGTGATTTTTTAAACTTCTTTGTTAATTATTATGGTAGGTTAACCATGTTAAGTCAAACAAAATAGGATAAATTAAAAATTTAAAAAAATATTCTTACGATTATTTTAAATGCATGATACTTAATTGAGAGGCTTAGTTTAGGGGAAATGTGTGTAAAACATTGATTTTGTATTACCATTTTGAAGTCACCCTGTAGACAACCGGTAACAATTAGTCTCTTGACAGACATTTACCAAGCTGCTATATAAACTTACTTTAAAACTATTAAACCACCACGCTCAACCGCATACAATGTTAATTACGTCGAAATTTCAAGGTGCATTGAAACCATAAGGCGATGCAATTTCATAAAAAAAGCCGCGTGTATAATTATCGAATGCGGAGGTGGTCGAGCATAAGCTTCTGGAGTGTATTTCCATTCACTTACCAACCAAGAGCGAGGAGGTAGCTGAGGTGAGCCAACATAAGTTCGTTCTCTGATAACGTAAACTTGTTAGGAATCTAGAGGTCATGTTAAACTTTAATTCACGGAAACTCGACTCACGCGCTCTAGAAATTGATATGAACACATGGTCTGATAGAAAGTCGTGCAAGATTACACGGTACGGACGGAACCGGTCGCGAAACCCAGGCATTAGCCGCTATAAACACCGACTCCGATATGTGCAACATGTGCAACAATATATGATCAATGCTTCAAAAAACTTTCACAATTTGCCAATGATCCGGATGTTATAGCTAATTCTGCGCCAAAGCTTAGCTAACCTTTTCCCGAAAAACTATTTAGCAGCAAGGATGGAGACTCGTTGATGTTGACACTCATTTGTTGGAATTATTTTCATTCTCAATCCCTTTCATTAGGGTCCAGGTTCTACACACATCAGTCTATCACCCACTTCCCACTTATCACACTACTTGCAATCCATCCTATACTGTCACATCGGTCCCACCTCACACAAATCATGTATAATATAATACTCACTTTTTTCCTAATAAATACGTTCTCTTTCTATATTGGCATAAAGTTACTTCAGTCTTAATAGAATCACATTCGCAAACAACGTTATTCATGAACAGCGTTACGTTTATTAAAAAGTAACCAGACCCTTAATTAAATGCCCTTTGCAGCGTATTAGCAGTCCAATTCACTAGCATGCCAGTAACTGGCAAATGGCCATTAGATCCGGCAGCAGGGCGATGAACCCCGACATGCGGGCTCATTAATGCACCCGCTGCAGTCCAGTATCGCCTGCGCGGGGGCAAGCCAATTATAACGGTCTGCGTCTACTGCACTACGTGGACTACAGGAGTCAACTTTTTTAATGAGGACTCGTGACTTTAGTTATAAATGTTATAATCTGGCTGTGTCTTTTATTCATGGTACACGTTTAATGTATATTGATGGATTTGATAGCTGATTGATCCGAAAATGGTGACAGTGTTTTATTATTTGGGGGAAAAATGGTGATTTACGTGTTATGAGCTGCCTAAGATAAAAGTTTAGTCGTTCGTGTCCTACCAAGAACACTTTGTATAACTTTATAACATTTCATGTTTTTATACATTTGCATGTTTTTTATTAAGCCCGCATATCATTACAATATTAACTGTAGCACCAAATATTTTCATATGCCATGAAGCGAATTCTAGTTTAGAACAAGTAAGTAGCACAACAATACTTATCTCCGGGCCATCCAGCATTGACACCAAAAATACAAAGGGGTTATACATATACCTCACAATCCTCACATACATTAGATAATCATTGTCAGTACCTTCACCTTCTCGGTCATAAAATCTAAACATTAAAAGATTACCTATTAAAGCCCGCAGCTAACCGGTCTCTTTACATGTTATGTTATGAACTGATCCAAAATGTATCGGAGAATTAGACACGGTACTTTCACCGGCGACTTTCTTGCTTACACATGTGCCGAGACACGAAATACTGGTCCAACTTGTTCTTTTGACCCCTTGTCGTGACGAGATGGTATTGTTCGAACGCCTTTGTGTTACCTGTCAATCTGTTTACGCTCTTCTGAGCTCTCTGCTAATGCCAATGCACTTAATAGAAAAAGAATAACTTCGTCAAACTTCTAACGTTTCGTTATTTTCTTTTGCAAACTATTGTCGGTTTACAAGCAATTTATTTGTAGCTATGCGGAAAGGAAGTCAATAATAACCCTATTTAATTCTCGTGTAATGTCTACAGCTTACAACAGCGTCATTAATAATCTCAATATCATCTAATTACTATAATTTGCCTGTTCTAGTTGCAAGACTATAATTACGATTATCAGGTAACCATATCTATCGCACGCAAAACATAGAGCAGGCGATAGTATCTATAGAATACGGGGTATACTTGACTACACTGACATGTGAGTATCGATGTCTTGTTTATGTAGGAGTAGCATGTAGGAGTTTCGAACATGGCGTCTAACCGTCAGTAATCGGTTAGAGGCACGATCGAGTTAAACAAAAAAAAAACGCGAGACCGGTTTCTTCTCGGCCGCCATCAAATGGCTCCGCGGCGTTCCGTCTCATGAATATTCATTTAATTACATTTATATGAGATTCGGGCATGACACACCGTAGCATAATAATTAGGTAAGTACTTAATCTGGTTATTTTCTGTATTATTTATAACTTTGACCAATAAAATATAAATAAATATACATAATACGTAAATAAACAGAATTCTAGTTACAAAAGACTGGAAAAAGTACCTAATAAAATACCAGTGTGTTTGTCAAGATATATAAGATATGGATAACACGTATCTAAATGCTGAACACTACAATGATAAATATGAGTATTTACATAGTTATTTGTTTGTAATTACAAAGGTATAAATATATATAACTAACAAAGGGTAAAGCTTGACATACCCAGTGAAATTTGAACTTGAATACATTGAAACCCAATTTTAACCCAGTGGGAGCTGTAGGTAATCTAGTTACTAATAGTCTTCTTAATTGAGTTATGCGGCCTAAAAAGTTGCGGCACGGCAACGTGGGGTAAAGTAAACAAAACGGGCGCTAAGGGTGGCACCTCTTGTGTGGCGGGATACTGGGGAACGTGTTGTTTCAACCGCCTTCCAAGTACTTCCCAACACGATTCCACAAACCAAACATCCAGTGGAAACTCAATATGCGCACAAACACAATTTCAAGCAGATACGAATAAAATAAATAACAATTAGCCCCGCACCGTTGCAGAGCAAGTTTACATTAATGTTTTAGCATAACTCGAACAGACGCACGCATACAGAATTATGTAGAACTATCTATCGAAATCGATGTGACCCCGTTACTCGGATGCCGAATTGAATTTTAGATTCGTTGAATGATAATAACAAATGTATTTGTCGTTCGCTCTGACCTCTGATTTTTTTAACTTACCCGTGTGAAGTATAAGTGGCCCATGCATATGCAGATTAGGGTTGAACAAACAAAGATATAGTTTCATATGTAAAATTATGGATGGCGATCTCGACTTTCAACACAAACACTTCTTAACGCTAAGTCATAAAGCCCCGCACAAACGAGTCGGTTAAGGAAAACGATTATGACATTTACGATGAGCCAAGTTAACCGAGCGACTTTATCTCAAAACTCATTTCCTGGTCTTCTGACTCCATAACGACCATAACTGTGTATCGAAAATCATTATTAAAATTCCAGATCTTAACGGCTTACATTTATTTCCATCAATTCTAAACCGAAATTGATGTTATCAGATTCGGGTCAAAATTAAAACTTTCCCGTCGAGTTTGTGAATTATTAATTACTTTATTATTTACACCTCAAGTCTGCTAGCAGCTTTATACGAGTCCATTACAAAACACTAGGCAAAACATTACAGTGACGACAATGTTCCGCTGGTTATTTGGTTTTAAAATCATTGTTGGGACGTACCATCTGCATCACATTCAGTTTGTTTGTCTTCACTACGTTTATTTTTTAGGACGACGAATATAGTTTGCGTAATGTTACGCATTTGTATTGAATTAGGTACTTATTAATGGGTGAATGTGAATATAAAAAAAACATACCTTTCTTATTAATTTCGCTGGTCTCACGTTCAGGCGAGGAACCTGTAACAAGAAATAAAAAAGCTTTTAGCGCAGGCGTCGGCAGAACTTGAAAAACCAGTAGTGAAACTTTGTCGAAAAAGGAAGCCTCATCAATTTAAAGGTTATATATAATTTACTGAATATTTTAGCTGCCAATAATAGGCTTCGACCGGTGGAACCAGTCTCGGTGTAAAGGTGCAAGACAAACAGGCTCTACTCTACTTAGGCCGACATGATTTATAAAATTATGTTGTTGCTTAGCTACGACCACGAGTTGGGATTGTAAATGGCTGGTATTTTCTGTTAGCTATTTCAAATGTAAACACCTGCACGACACTTTGATCGATGACTAAGATTGTTATTTATTCGGAAGTTAATAGATTAGGCAAAATTATGCTATTACAACATTTACAACCTTTCCATTTACATGCTCGTTTTAGTTCAGTAGCGTTGTATATTATAGGTATTATATAGGCTCTGTGGTGCAGTAAGAGTTAAATAGCAATATACTTAGTTTGACTTTGATTTAATCCGGATATAAGCTATGTGACATATTTAAAAAAACGGTAAGTTAAATAATATCACACCTCTGAGTTCTCACTGGTAACAAAATCGGTACTGCTTCAAGCCTGGACAAGCGAGCAGGTGGGCGACGGTAGTCAGAACCCGCATGAAGCGAAGGCAGCTGGCAGGTCACTAACTCCAATTTAATTTCCTTTTTATTACTTAGGAATTATCCTTTACTAATGCGCAGGTGGCCTAAGATGGTCATGCTTTTATCGTCTCTCGTGTCGTGTCCTAACGAGTAAGTGCGAAAGTGACGCATGGCCAGAACAGATTCCATCTCTGCAGATCCAGATCAAACATTCTATCGATCAGCTAAATATTCAGAGAAACTTTATGCTATAGATTATGGAAAATACTTTTATAAATCTAAATTGAATGAATAGGTATCGATTATTTCATTAGTTGGGTTACTTAACTTGCTAAAACAATTTATCTGCTCGACAACTGGTTTCATGAACATACATACTACACTTAGAGTAGTCGTGACTATAAATAAAAGAGGTTCATTGTTATAATGTTATAACACAATGTAAATTATTGCTAGTGAAAAGGCGAAAAAAAACTGAACCTCTAAAACCTATAGGTATATATTATCTATCCTATCATATAGTTAAATGAAATATAATAAAGCAAGCATTATTATCTAATCTGTACTCCGGTTGTGTCCGGATCTTCAAATTGTCATAAAGAATAAAAGTTGTATAATTAAAAGGACTTTATCCAATTTGAATAGGTATAGCGGGGTAGTCAAGCTAGAAATTGTAGAGTTGGAAACACTTAATTAATTCATTGAAATACCTGCTCACAAATGTGTCTATATGTGAACAGCTGTGTATATTGCTCGCCTGACTGTGGCATTTATGCCAACCTGTTTATAAGTTATGCAATTCAAGTGGAAACATATAAGTATGTAGTAAGTGGCAGCGGTCGGCGAGCGGGCATTTAGCGTAATTGACTGTCAATTGTAGTGAAATAAGTAGTTATAGGCTAGTTTGTTAACAGATCTGCCAACGCGGATGGTTTTATGATATTGCGCCTGCCTGGTGAGTTCGTATTCATTACAAATTCAAGAATTATTAGCATATAGGTACATATTTTCCATTTAAGAGGTTGATTAGCCAAGTTGTATATAGTATTAAACACAAATATATTACGAGAATAATTAACAAAGGGTGAATACAACGCTCATTCACTATTCAGCAACAGTAGGAGCAGTAGTTGTTACGAAAAGAAGAAAAGTACCTATAATGAATCTAGTTAGACTATAATCGGGTAAAAAGTAATAAACCGAAGCAGTCTGTCTAAACCAGTTAGTCAGACTTGCACCTGGTCCGATAGCCATCCAGTAAATCCAGCCGGCAGGTGGTAGGAGACGGATTATTAATTTATCATAACTACTAGGCATCATTCGTTATCATTGGCGAGACAAATTGTGAAGGATTGCATGATAGGGAGTGGCCCGATCAAATCAATACCAACAGGGCTAACAAGGTCAATAAACGAAAAATATGAAACATATCAAAGCGAAATGAAATTGAATATTATAAAATTACTACAACTTTGAAAACTAACCTTCAACTTTTAATTCAAGGAACAATGTCGCCCTTAAATAGATAAAAAAATTAAATATAAATAACTGCATATTGTGAGCGGGCAGCGAAAATTTCAAATATTAGGTAATACGCTTTCTATCAACATATGTATATCCATATTTTTATTTACAATAAGTGAAATACATACGCAATGAGTAATAAATATTGTTTCGAACATACGTATTGTACTTTTAATCTCCATTACACGACCCATCCATCATCTCAGACCAGATTCATTCGTATAAAATAGCATCTGTTAATATTCTGACTTACCCTTTTTGAGGTTCCGAATTTCGAACCGAGAAAAACATTAAACAGTATTAAAACTTAGGCTTAATAAGTTAATACTGACAGCCTCCTCCAACTGTCCAACATGTTCTTGGCCGGTTATGATCTGTTTATATAACGAAATGATATGAAGTATCAAATTAAAAATAATTAACCGCGTACAAATCAGTGCACGTAAGTTATCATGTAAATCCCAATTTGACTGATTATCATATAACTTTGCCCATAGACGAATAACATGAATGATAATACACAATAAAATTTTAGGGGTCCGTCCCGCGTGATATGACTACATAACATATCATTTCATATTAACAACGTTCACAAGATATAATTAATGTTTCCTATAACATCAAAATCAATATTTGTATTAGGAATAACGGTCAATTAACATAATACTCATTTTGTATAATGTTTTTTTAATATAGCACTCAAATACTCTAAATTCAGTTTATATAACATACATAACGTATATAGATCATAGTATATAATTACTGTCTAATAATGTCTGCTACCCCTATACAAAGCAAACTGCTGCCAGATAAAAAGGTTAGGTTTGGTTAGAACTGTGACCCCTACAGAAAACAAATTGCTACCAGAATTGTAGGTTAACTGCGACCACTACAGAAAACAAACTGCTGCCAGAAAAGTAGGTTAGGTTAGGATAGAAATGCGACCCCTGCAGAAAACAAACTGCTACCTAGAAAAGTAGGTTATGTTAAGGTAGAACTGCGACCCCTTCAGAAAAAAACTGCTGCCAGAAATATAGGTTAGGTTAGGTTAGAACTGCGACCCCTGCAGAAAACAATCTGCTGCTAGAAAAGTAGGTTAGGTTAGGTTAGGTTAGAACTGCGAACCCTACAGAAAACAAACTGCTGCCAGGAAAATGGGTTAGGTTCGGCTAGACTCTACACAGTATTTAATTTACCAAAACATTATGTGTGTTAGGTATACCTTTTTATTGCTTTTTTCTAACATCATTGCTATTTAAAAAAAATCAGACGTTTATTGTATTTTGGAGTTAGATATTATTGAGTAATATACGTTATAAATCTGAGATATTATGAACATTATATTCAATTATATTATACTTGAACAACGTTATACTTAACAAAAATAGATATTTTGATGTTATTTCAGACGTTCGTTATACACCTTGAACGGTATACAAAACAAGCGTATACTATATGAGCGTATATAATATGAATATTATAGTATACGTTCTTATGTCTTATATTACGTCCCCAATATCAGTGCCGAAATAAGTTTAGCGATGCCAAAAATTTAAATCTAGTTCCATTTTCATTAAACATTGAAGGAAGTAAAACATCGGCACTCATACTTGACTTGAACTTGACGCTTGACGATAATAAATGAAATGACAATATGATCTGCAAGCTGCAGCATCAAGTCAAACATGGTTGGGTAATATTATAAAACCATGTAAGTCAATAAACATTTAGTCCATGTACGTGTAAGACGTGTAAGTCCATAAAGCAACGTATCACTCATATAATAGCTATACCGCACTTCCACAGCAACATATTCAACCCAACCATTTGCAGTTTTTATTTAAAACCAAACTTGTTGAACTGGAGCACATTTTAAAGACCAAAAGTGGACTTTTTTTTGTTTTAAATCATTTAGCTAAAGCGGTCTAATGGCCGATAACCAGTATGCTCGCGTCCTTTGAGAGAGCAAAAAACAGCCGTTTCTCCTTTTAAGGGACCGCGTGAGCCTTTCTTGATCGGCATGCGGGCGGACCAGTCCGGACGGGTCCAACGTGAGAAATGGAAGCTGGGGCCAGGCCAGGGCACTTTGACCGTCAACATTCGAAACTACCATTCGCGCCTTTCTTTCGATCCATCTACGACTGGAGTGTGAGAGAGATAGGATAGACGATTCCGATAGGGAGTAGACTCGACCAATGTCTGATACATGCCGTATAACAACCCCAGACTCCATCCAACTTAATTCAGAATGACAAGATAAGAAAGCGAATAGTTTCACCACGTCAATAAATGTCGCCATTCCATTTATGACTTGGGCGAAAATGCCTGTATCAACATTATTAATGCACGTACTTGAAATACCAACAAAACAACTGATAAAATGTTAAAGGGAGTGGTTATTGCATTTATTATCTAACGAGATAGTAGGCTAATCACGAAATTGAATAAGATATCACTGATTACTTTGATTCCTAAAATAGATAACAATCCATCATTACCCGGGCAAATGGAGTGTATCTATATCGAGCACGATAAGCGACGGTTCGGAAAAGGGTGTCAAAAGCGAAACATTGCACGCATCGAGTAATTTATCTCCATCGATCACGCAGCCAACGTTATCAGAGTCTTTCTCGGCTTTCTAATTGTGAGATAAATCGTGCAGGAACGAGTTTCAAGCGAGACCATTAGCCGGGACCGGTCCACGGTATCTTGATGCTTGACCGGACGAGCCTATTGAAATTACGTGTACAATTAAATACGATACTCGCTTCGAATTGGTCTGCAGTCGTTACTCGGATTACGAGCGTTAATTTAATCTTGGTGTGTACTGCTCGTAGCGTCCGATTATTGTTCTTGAAATAGCGCTTTAAATAGAACAGTTCTTGTTACACGATCCAATTTGATACTTAGTGATTCAGCTTTGTCTATTCTCGATATGTAAAAATAGGTACGAGTAGATTCATAACATCAACAGGGTAGGAAGTATAATAGATGTCGAAATACAGTTGCGGGTAATCCGCACAAGAAAACAAAGCAATTTCATAAAGAATAATTGTTTATTGGATCGCATCATCAACAACCGTGCAAACTCTCTCAGCACTGCGCTCTTATGATAAATTAAGGCCGGTAATGTGAGCGCCCGCACTTGGCAAACGTGTTGTAAAACAAATAAATAATAAGCAGAAGCGGTCTGCGCCTGATACCGGCTAAAAATAGTTTTGTTTTCATAAAACCGATATGAGAGTTTACGCTAGTCCCGAGAATGAGGTCGGACCAGTTGGTTGCGATGCGCGGTGTCGAAATGTGCGGCCAGCGACTACCGAGTCTGCAGACACCAATCAACAATGCAGTACCGCGTTAATTATACAAACACTTCAAAGCAGCATTAAATTTAGACGCGTCGCATATGTTTTACGACCGGATTAGAGATTTTTCGAGTTGCGTTAACATTTTATGTGTCTGCTATTATTGGAACTCTATTTCGAGCCTGATGTTCGGTGCCAACTGCATTTTTAGCGGCGAATGTGTTGTCGGATATTTCGCGGAAACGATTAAGAGATTTCCTCGAGTATTTAGGACGCACATATGAACATTCCTCTGTAATTATTTTTAGTCTTCCTTCACTATGACAAATGATATTATATTCCAGATGGTACCCATAAATATTTCCTTGTACATATTAATATTATATGTAATGTATGAAGCAGTAAACAAATCAATTACCTTATTATGTGGTTATAATATTTGTTACCAAAATATCTAATTAATGTTAGCCTATTTTACATTATGTTCGTACTTCGTTGGTGGAAAGAGAAGGCACTTGGCAGTTTTTCAAAAATGCCCTTAATTTTGTATATATTGTCAAATATTGACATATCGTCAATTGATTTGCGTCATTTAAATATTTTATTTTTATTTAAATCTAAGTAATAGCCTCCCTCCCCTCCTCCCAAAGGGCGATGGAGAGAGCTATGCTAGGAGTCTCTCTGCGAGATCGTATCAGAAACGAGACCATCCGCAGCAGAACCAAAGTAACCGATATAGAATCTCCGAATCGCTAAACTTAAGTGGCAGTGGGCGGGGCACATTGCACGTAGAACCTATGGCCGTTGGGGCGGAAAGGTTCTCGAGTGGCGACCGCGTACCGGAAGGCGCAGCGTGGGTAGGCCCCCCGCAAGGTGGACTGATGACCTGGTGAAGGTCGCAGGAGTCCGCTGGATGCGGGTGGCGCAGGACCGGTCATTGTGGAAATCTTTGGGGGAGGCCTATGTCCAGCAGTGGACGTCTTTCGGCTAAAATGATAATGATGATGATGAATAGCCTCCATCGTAATTAATTTCTTAATCAACTGAGTATGAGAGAAACGATTTGTTCCAGAAATACCGGAGAGGATAAATAACGGATATAAACTTTCTTCCTCTTTCATCCATCCTTATAACATTAATTAATAACAAAATGGCCCTTAACCGCAATTTCGTTATCTACAACAAAATCGAGTTATTATAACTGAATAATGTGATTAGCAAAGACTCAAAAGCCACTTCTTAGTGCTTTCTCAGCTGCTCTGTTTTTTTTTGTATTACTTACTTACTTATATATAACAATTTCTTAGTCAAGTATTTTAGGGTTACCTACTTGGTAGGTACTTAGTAAAATATGACCTTAAAACGGTATTCCATCTTCCGCATTACCCGAACCTTCGGTTTCACGGTTAACAGCTAGAAGGAAATTCGATCTAGGTAATTAGCCTTATAACAGCTTTTTGCGACTACTCGCAAAAACAAGTTGATACTTTAATCGATTGTGTGTAAAAACATGCACAGCGATAACGCGAACGGAATAAAAACTACGTTAACGAGGTCATTCTGCTCTGTGAATAGTGATGATTCTATTTAGATCATGAAGCCACCCACTCAGGTCAAACAGTTTTTGTTTAAGCCTAATAATAGGCCATAAATATTAACGAAAAGTAAGAGCTGGGGACTAAAATGGAATGAAATATAATCAAGGTATATTTTTGAAACTCTTGGAAAAATACAGTAAACTCGAGGTTTATAAAAATTTAATGCATAAAAAAAGAGCAAATGGCATGCCATTGCCTTGAGGCACTCTCTGCCAGTCAACCTATGGCCCAAAAAGAGAGGTTTGCTAGGTGCAAGCTATAGAAAATAGTAAAATCATGTCACAATTACAGCTTGGTAATATAGAGTAGAAATAAAATTATTATTAATTTAATTTATACTCTTTTTTGCCAGGCTGTACTAATATTTAATGAATACAATATTGAATAATATCTACATAATATTATAAAAAAAGTGCCGTAACACCGATCAAACATTTCATGAAAGACTTTCAAATGAACATGAACCAGTTCGAGAGATTAGGCATAAATTAAAAAGTGCTTGCCTAATAATCGGTAGAGTTACATGGAAAGTCTAAAAGCGGAAATGGGGCATTAAATATTGATTAGACGGCGACGGTGGCGTTTCTTGGAAGTAAATCATCATTTGTTTATTTGTGTCACAGCTAGACGAAGTCCGGGTTCGCTCCAGTTACAAGCTTCACTTGTTATTTATGTATTAACCCCGGTTAAAGCGTATATTTAATGCAACGTTCCATTCCGTTTATCATTAACATTCTGCGGTTGTAACGTAACTATCGTCAATATAAATCCATGCCAACGGTTTACAACCACATATGTTAGTGTTGGTATTCAAAATCCCATCAAAAACATTACGTGTTTAAAGACAAGTTCCGCTCCGCAGTTCTTATGCCGCAAAAAAGTTTTGAGATGTAATGTTCAATCGTTCAATTTTTTTTTAAATGCTATATGTGGCAAACGAGCAAACGAATCGCCTGATGGTAAGCGATTAACGTCGTCCATGGTAAAAGTGACCAAGGTCCCCGGTGAGCATGGCTGGGTATTTAAAAACATGAATCATGGAGACAGAGTCAGCGCGCGGCGAGTACCAGCAGTAACAGCGTTCGCATACCGTAAACCGGGGTAACTTTGATCAATTTAGAAGTTTGACACTAATTTCTGACGATCCCATTAAATAAATAAATAAATAAATAATAATAAATAAATATTGTGGGACAATCTTACACAAATCGACCTAGTCCCACGGTAAGCTCAATAAGGCTTGTGTTGTGGGTACTAGGCGACGATATATATAATAGATAGTTACATATGAATACTTAAATATATAGAAAACATCCATAACTCAGGAACAAATATTCGTGACAAACACACAAATAAATGCCCTGACCAGGATTCGAACCCGGGACCTCCTGCTTCGTAGGCAGGGTCACTACCAACTAGGCTAGGAGGCCGTTGTTGTTAGAAGTTTGACACTAATTTCTGACGATCCCATTATACATAAAAATATGAAATTAAAATATAATTATCGGTTTTTTCTCTTCTTTCAATACACAAAAAAAAAATTATGGACTTATAGTTTTGTCAAAAAAAACGACACGATCAAAGTTATATTGAGAACGGGGTTACTTTAAAACTACGAGTACCACTTTTTTACCTTTTTTACAATGAAAGTACAAACTAACCCCGTTTAAAAGCTCGTAAAAAATAAAAAAATAAAAATCGGTTAAGTACTTTTTGCGTTATTTGTATTCATAATGTATGGGGTGACTTTTATATGTGGGGTTACTTTGATAACATACCAAATGAAACAAACAAGTGCTCTGTTAGATTATTTATTGCAAAAAAAAACGTAGGTACTTCGCTTGAACAGGTATAAAAGCACTTAAACGCACTTTAGAATACCTTTTAATCACAGATATAATCAGCCTTTTTTGATCAATTTCACCACGTATAAGTGATCAAAGACACCCCGAGCCATGGATTCCCTGGCCACGTGCGCGTGTATAGGTTATCGGATTGAGGTTATTTTTTTTCAAGTTCACGAATAAACACTGATTAACATAAGACACCTTAAAACACACATGTAGTTATTATTGGCACAAGTACAGTCAAAGTTTTTTAACCTTAAAAATCAGTAAGATAAGCGTACTTACCATTAATTTTTTTTTCTAGACGAAATAGTAGCACTACACACGTGTCCGGTTACTATGCGCTGGAGCAACTATCAGTGAAGCCAATAAAGAAAAAAAAACTGCTTTGGCGTTTTTCAACTCGTTTAAACGAGCGTTTAAGTAGCGGATGGAAGTTGTTATCAAAGTCGACCCGCAAATCAAAGTAAAATCAAAGTAAATCAAAGTAAAGGTTTACGGTACTGTTGAGAGAGCGCCTGCATACCTGCCTTTTATCAAGGGAATGACGGACAAAATTGGTCGCCTATTACGCCGTATAGGTACAGCATTAGGTCTATTTTTCGTCCACATACCAAGGTGAGACAGCTGCTGCGGTCTCCTAAGAACCAGGACCCTCTAGGCAACCCGGGGGTGTATGAAATACCTTGCGACTGCGGTAGATGGTATGTGGGGGAAACCGGGCGGAACGTGTCTACGAGATTGTCAGAGCATATTCGTAGCGTGAAAAATCAGGACGTAAGGAATTCGGCGGTGGCGGAACATACTTGCGGTACGGACGCGACGCATTTCATTCGGTTCGATAAGGTGAAGTTGTTGGCACGGGAAAAATGTTACGTGCCACGCAAGATCCGCGAGGCCATTATAATCGGACGCCGCCCTAACTTAACCGCGACGGAGGTTGGACTCTGCCACCGGCTTGGAAACCAGTGCTTCCTAGAGGGAACGACAATTTGTGTGGTGACGATTTAGTGGACACGGTTACTTCGGTATGCTTGTTGTTGATCCCGATTCCCGTCAGACGATCCGACAATTCAGACTCCAACAACGACGGCGCCGGATTGCGCGAATCAGCCAGCTTCGTCGCGCGCGACCCGTTACCTACGCCGGTCTCGGGCAGTGATGCCCGAGCCGCGAAGGTGACAACACCACTCTGTTTGTCCGACGATGACTGCCCGATGCAGTAGAAACATGTCACGCCTATTGTGATAAAAATACGTGAGTGTTAACCGTTGCAATTTAATATGATTTAATTCATGCTTTACAATTGTAGTTCCATTTGATTATAATTCTATTCTGATGGTGAAATTCATAAAGAATTGAGAGAACTCCTCAGATTTATAGTTTGATGATGGAGTTCTTCAGGAATTCAGACATCCTTCAAATTTAAACGGCACATCCATCGTGATTTAGAGGGTTTTCATAATTCGTTGGGCATTTTCTTACTGAAGCCATCATTTTGCTTGAGATCTAATGATGAAAGCCATGATGATGAGACATTAAGATAGCTCCTCAATTTTCAAAGGTACTCGTATAGTGAATTGGATATTTTTGAAGGAAACTGGTTTACTCAAACTAACTCAAAATTTAACTTTTACCGGGAAGGCCAATTGAAGTCGGTATTTTTTCATCCAAATTATTTATACCTACATGCATCCGATATTCATACTGATATCGTAGTGTATTTAATTGTATCTGTAGGTAATATTTTTGCACGAACTAGATAAGTAACTTTGTAATCGTATGTATTTTGGAATTACAAACTTACTTAAGCAGTTGGTATGACTTTTCCAAATTGGTAGGCTATTAATTACTTATGTTTAAAATTTGGAGCTCTTGGGCCTGCTAGAAGTACCTTAGAGTTTTGATGATCGGTGAGTGAGTGTCCACACTAAGGAACTAAGACGTACGATAGTTCTTAAGGGGCTACCCGGCATATTTCACTGTTTTTAAAGTGAATAGGCTTTGTTCAGCTCCAAGCACAACGCTTGAAAAAAATATATAATGTAGCTAGGTATTTGGTCTACATTTGGTTCTACTAAATTGTCGAAAAACATAATACATCAAGAGAAAAAAAAAATAACCGTAAACCCTTTTTTCTACCTTAAATCTGTATCTTCTCCCTTATTATGCGTCGTAAGTACAAGAAACTAAGACAAGCAGTATATATTTATGTTTACTTTAAACGCATCTACTGATTTTTGGATAGGTTTTGTACTTTTCGAGAAAAAGCTATTACACGCATTTTTCCGAAAACGCCGGCTCGAGATGCCTGCGCGGGCGACGGGGGCCAGTCGTGTAAGATGGCACTAGTAGTTTATAGGGTTGCGTCCTAGTACAAGCAGCTCTTCCTAGGTGTCGACTTATGCTTATTGACGTATTGTATCACCGGTGAGGAAAGGAAGCGGGAGGGGAAGAAAGCTCAAATCGCCAAGGTCATTGGGATAGGGGACGGCCTTAAACTACAAACACAAAATTAAATGTTATTTAGATTACATCTATCTCCTGTTATAGCTAACTTTTTGTATAGATATTATTGCTAAAGTTTTGTATAGAAATCGCTTTCAAATCGCCCAAGTATGATAAGGGCCTTAAAATCATATTTTTTTAAAGTTGATCGGTTTGAGGAGCACTACCTACGATTAAATTTATTGCTCCTATTACAGGAAACACCCGGTATTAGGCTAGCTAGAAGATTGTATCGTAATTAGTCACTCAAATACAGATCTTGTTGGCGATAAGAAAGAAAAAAGGTATTAAAAAAGCTCAGACAATAACAATCAAGCTTCAATGCCACGACTGACAAAAACCCGGTGTAACTATCAGCCTATCACACTACCAAATGTTCTTTATTATGAATTTACTTCTGTGTTCAAAAAACTGTATCACGTGTACCGTACATATGCTCGATACTGCCAGACAGGCACATACATAATGTATTAACTGTTTATGTCTAAGCTATTTTTGTCAGACATTGGTTTTGGTTTTGTTTCAGCTATAGTTAAGTGTACCTATTATATATAAGCAAACGACATTGTGATATATTGTCGTTTGTTATTTACATACCTAACTATAAATATTTACACGATTATATATATAGAGTCGTGTGACACGAATGTCCTATAAGATATTGAATTTACGAAACGAAAATTCCCAATATCTACCTAGCACATTGCAAATAAATGATAAAAATAAAATGGAATCGGATCAAGGTAGAAGGCAACTCATTTAAATTCATTCAATTACGTCGCTGGCGACTGGATACATTTTCGCTATTGACGTCATTGAGCTGCATAAGACATGCTGAGGTTATAGTTGCAGAAAAACTTATCATTTAATTTTATATAAGTATCTACGTGCGCTCTTCGATTGGTAATTACTATGTCCGTGTAACTTTCTAAAACTTGTTGCTAAGTTTTCACCCCTTTAGGTTGACTTGACTTTCAAAAAAACAACTATATTCGTTTATAGCAACCATCAACTACAATGCGATTTTCAATTTTATAATTTAAAGAAAAATGGAAAAATTCTCCGCGTCGAGCGGGATTCGAAGCCACGACCTCTCTGAACACCGGTCAGATCGCTCTGCCAATTGAGCTATCGACGCCCGATCGACCCCGGCGAATGTTTCCACTATTTCTTTCATTTGGTTATACGCCTTAGGGAGACACGCAGCGACAAACACGCTGTTAAACACTTGTATGGCATCGATGTTCCAAGACATTTTAGAAATCATCGATAGCAATGCGCTACCCTATACTAAATTAATTTTGTTGTAGTGGGATTCGAACCCACGACCTCTCTAAACACCTAACGCGGAGAATTTTTAAATTTTTCTTTCAATTAGTTATAAAATTGTAAATTTAGTTCGCAGAAGTCTCTGCTTAATACCAAATTAATTTATGTGATTTTCCTCAAATCTAGGTGGCAACAATACTCTACAACATACCGAACAAAGTACAAACACAGTTGCTGCCCAAAAAATTAATCCGAAATCCGAAGGCAGCAACGCAACAAAGGTCAATAGAATTGAATTCAATGTTCTCCAAGTTCCCATGGCCGTCGGAAACAATAACAGAGCAGCACTTAAAACCGAGAACAATCGTTCGAGTGGAAACAAGGCAACGATATAAATCAAGCTAAGCATTGCGTGCAGCGGCTGGCCATAGATCCTCACGTTCATGCGCGCTCGCTGCGCCGCCTTCCCGCCGCTTATAATTACCGAGTACTTTCGCCAACCAACGGCCCGACGCCATCTTGCTATTTATATTTGCAAAATGGCTGGCAGCGCGCTCCACGTGTTCCTCTTTCTTTTGTTGTTTCACCAACCGAAGTTAGTGTATTGCATTCTAACATTCTCTGAAGGTTTACTGTGATTTTGATGACTTTATTGTTTCGAGAAGAATCTAGCATTAAATAGGCATAGTTTGTGTTTGAGAAGATGTATTTACATAAGGAAAAGTCATATAAATGCTTAAGTAAAATGTATTCAGATTTAGAGTTGAGCAAAGTCCAACAAGAAATTTACATTGAATAGGGTTGTGACTATGTCACCATGTGACAGGGCAGTAGGAAAGGGCACCTTGACCAGTAGAGGAATGATTTGACTAACATGGTTTGACTTAGGAACGATTTCTCGATTACATTAAGTAATGAAGCCATTCACTACTTATTCATAATAATTGCGACTTCACGTAATCTCATAAGTATACATTTGCACATGTCTTCTTGATATTCAATGCTAATTTAAAAGGAAACTATGTTATGTAACGTGTGGTTGCACAACACAAGCAGTTTGCCTCCAAACGTATAAATAAACATCCTATAAGGTAAACAAGAGTAATCCTAGTCTTAAGCACGATACAAAAGATAATTTGCGTCACTATCAATGCAAACGTTTGATGCCAAACAAAAAAATTGTGACAATGAGTGTTTGTACAGCGCACCGAGAGAACAAAAGACGTTGATGAACTTGAAAAGTCAACAATACACGGTATGGGCACCACAAATTGATAACGAAATTGCACAACTAATACATCATACTCGTAACAAATTGATAACGCTTATCTACGGCAACTAGGTCAAACTAAATAAACAGATATTAACAATCATACCGTTGGAACATAGATAATAAACGTTGTTTTGATATAATCCCTTGCTTTGCCAATGGAAATAACATGCCAGAATACATTGTCTCTGTGGTTTCCTGTAGAGCGACTTGCGATTCGACACAGGTGACCAAATCTGTACATAATTCCAATGCTGATCTTGCAAAGGTGCCCCGGCGCGTTTAGTATTCAGCGGGGTCTGCGGCCATTGGTGAGTGATCGGCGCAGACCACTGCCTCCTGAACAGTGTTGCCAACCTGTGCTGCCAGGATTACGTCAAATTTACCCTAAAATTACCGTACAATTTACCGTTTGTGCTATTTTAGACAAGTGTAATATTAGTAAGTACCTCTTTTCAGATTCTATGCAAGTTGTTATTTTCAATATTAAAAATGGGGTGATGTTTAGCAAACAATAAAAAAATTACGTGACGATGACGTTTTATTGGTCATACGCCGATTGGGCAGTGTATAGGGCCCCATATAGGCTCTCAAATTAAGGGCCTTATTAATGAAGAAAATATAATCATCCCTTTTATCCTGGTATGACAAAAAGCAAATGAAACATTAAACACATAAAAACCCAAGCCTCCCGTCAAAACTAAAAACATCAAAGTCATAAACTCGTCCTTCACTTCCTTACCAAGTAAAGGAAGTGACAAAAAGAGATGTGTATATGTTTGTTATTTCTCCGATTCCGTAGGTTGAAAACAGTTTTGCTGATCTCTTTTGATGCAATTGGTCCAAGCAGCCAAATTAAACACATCGTTGTAATTTGGTAGTCGGTATCAATGCATTACAACTTAACTTGGTCGCATATTTTGATAGTGGATTTTACAAATGTCGTAAGAGGCACGTAATTAAGTTAGACTTACGACATTTGAGAAATCCACTGCCAAAATATAGATCGCTCCAAACTGTTCTCATTTGACAGTTATCGTACTACTTCCACGCTAGTTATTCTTCCGTGTAAAAACCACATATGGCAATGTTCTATCAACTCTCACAGACGTCAAATTGACAGTTGATTAAACATTGCCATAGGTTATGTGGTTTTTATATGTTTGACATTTCATGTGCTGGGAAGAGATATCGTGGTCTATCTATATTGCACTTGCTAATGCGAGCGTCAAAGGGGCAGAATAATGTTGCTGCGCTGCGACCGTGCGGTCAATCAAACAAACAACGACGAACGGAACGGAACGGTTGGCCATAGATGTTCAAAAACCGACACGGGCCACAGATGTTGCATAGTTTGCAGTGATTTAAAATTACCGTACTTTTTGTACATTCTTTGAATATTCTTTTGAATTACCGTGCATTTTTCATACCGTAATTGACTACCGTACAGAGCAGTACACAGCATGAAATTACCGTATGAATACGGTATTTACCGTACGGTTGGCAACACTGCTCCTGAATATGTATGAGCGAACACTTGAACACCAGACATGCAATACTTTAGCCGTGACACACATCCTCACAACAGATTCAACTAATTCTTCTCAATTAAATTCTCGCGTGATACGCGCGCTATTACGGATGAAATGCTTAATACTTTTAGTTTAGCTTTAGCATCGATGATGACTGGTGTTTAAGTAGCTGGCCTAATAAATTGTCGGATGCGTGATTATGATTATGTTAATGCTATTTCCATGCATGGAATGGGCTGAACACAATGTATCTAATCATGTTTCCTAGATGAATTATTGCTAACACTATTAGTTTTTGATCGTTCGTGTAACCTCCACGTAGTTTAACAATAGGCCGTGCTGCGGTAAAGACGTGTTTGTTCCAAACCATTATATCGCATCGTTATGTCAATTGTAGACCTTTTTTGTAATTTCCGCTCACCATTGTCCTCTAACATTGATTACCGTGGCGGAGGCAATGGCCTCAATTCAAGAAGCAGTTTAATGTCTCATAAACCTCAGCGTTACTGTAGTCAATCATAGAATTAAATATTTGATTACACGTGGAATTCGCTGCGTGGAAGCACAGTGTATCTAAATAACGTAAAAAGTAAATGATGATGTTCCGAGAATGATGCGCATGACATCATGCAGCGACGCGCGGAACAATGCGAAGAGCCATGTTGTTAACGTTTCTAGTAACAATGTCCAGACAATAAAAATGTAGATTAGATAAATATATAAGATATAAACTTGTCGTAACATGACTTTTAAATAGTCGATTAAATCAATAGCAAATATGTAAATGTTAATCGGTGACTCGGTGGTACTAAATTAGCCGAGATGTTAACGATTCATTAAAACATGTGTTATCCGGTCATTGATTAGGATTCGTCGGTCATGAGCGCTCCATCTGCCGGGGCCCGGGGGCGCACTCACACGTGGCGGGTAATGGCCGCCTGCTCCGCGTGTGTTAACAGCTACGCACTTACAAAAATAAATATGTACATACAAACCCGACATTATACTTAGAATTTCGTAATGGTATCCGAGACGAGAATCCGAAGCGGCCAAGCACGTTTTCGTCATCAAATTGTCGCAATCGACACAAAAACCGATAATGTAATCGCATGATGGCGAATCACCAAGCGCAATAGAAGCGTCCAATCATTTTATAGACCATAAAAATGTTCCCTTTTACACGTAAGATTGATGGGTGGAAACGAGAATGAAGGCACACGGAGCTGTGTGCGTACGGTAGACGTGGGAAAGCGAATGGCGGGATTGGCAGCCATCTTGAAAACGGAGTGGGCTGATGTGCTCGCCGCACGCCACGCGTCCGCCTGGCAACATGCGGCGCTAACCGGAGCGGAACAATTCGTGTACACCACGTGCTTTTTTGTTGCAGCATTCCACATCTCCAACCGGTATTGATTGGACCGCCAACCCTTTGGCCTTGGGCGGCAAATGTTTCAATTTACGATTGTGACATTTGCGACTTGAGAAACATTTGGACGTGACGTGTCCAATATCCATAGATTGATATATGTCACTAACAGTACACGTAAATACAGCAAGATCCTATTATAATCATCTTCGTAAGAAAAATGAAATTAACTCTATATTAGTCTTGACTGTGAAAAATACCTGTAAAAGCGTATCAGAACATCAAAATAACGAAGATGTAAACAAGTTTATGAGCTCTGCAAAAGGACATGAAACATTCAGAGCAATAAAAACGCCATTTTATACATCTATCGCCCACATCAGAACATTTCGAGTAATGTGTGCGACGACTGCGACGTTACTTATCACCTATTTAATTCAACCTCCTACATGAGATCTATAGGATTCCAAGTTTTTACTGTAGACTTCCTCCACAAATTATAAGATGACCGTCGTTCCCTACCACATTAATAAAATGGGAATACAAGAAGGCATTCTACATATAACATTTTACTCCAGTAGGTAAATTGCATTCCGTCAGTTAGGGTTACCAACTCCAGGAATAGTGACCGGCTCCTGTGGGGTGAGATTCAACAGAGTGGTACAGATAAAAATGACTAAGGGTCTCATAACGTACTGGCGCTTAGATAAATTTTCCTATGGTAGACAGCTGCAGGGGTTAATGAATAATTTAATACGTTAAATTCCATACACAATTTATCCCACGTATACTTACTTAACCAGAGATACTTAATGCTTGTATGTACCTACAACTCGTTACACAAAAGAAAACAAGCTTTTTTAACATAAATAGCAACGCTCTTTAATGAATAACCTACCTTACCTACCTATAAAATAGTAATATGGTTTAGCCTTGTAAGTAATGATTACAGAAGTTTCACGTCGATGATTCAGCAATGGCCGACTGGTTATGGTTAGTTGATTTGTATGGTTGTATTTACGACTGCAGCCGTTTCCTCGGCGACCCATCGCGTGAGTCACATTAGTATAACAGCTGTTTCGTTATTATTATTACGTGGCGCGACGTTGTCAGCTCGACATACTTTTTCTACTCCACCTTATTTTTTGTGTCCTTTTTTTACGAGTCTACCTGCTCTCATCTGTTCACGATAACAATCGTTCACATGGTTGCCGATCTATCTTTCCTTACGTTCAACTGCGTTGTTTTTCTAAATTTCCTTATTGTTATTTGTATGAACTGTTGAGATTATATCTTTGACCTTGATGTCGGATTTAAGCAATTTCATTGTTCCAACTTCCAAGTAAATACGGACTTACTACCTACATATTTCCAAAGATAAAAATGATTCGTTATCAATCATGGTAACCTCGTCGATAATGTAGGTATGTATATATATATGGCGAATGATAAAAAAATGTGTGTATTGTAAGATAAGAAAGTTCGTTTTAAGGATGACTTCATATTCATTATGTTCATCGCCAAATTATCGCGTGATTCGCTCTATAGAAATTGACATATCGTCCCGTCCCGCCCCGGTCTATTGTGAGTCATCCTTTAATTCATATCTCGTGGTCGCGGCACTCGTAGCCAATACACGCAATGTTGCCAATCTGCAACTAAAAAGGCGAGTACCGTTACGGACCCTTCAGGCAACGTAAACAGAGCTCCAAGAGGATTCGCTGTGTTGACAGCTGGGGAGTGGGGTGTACCCACGGAGCTAAGCTTGCCCCTTTAGCTGTCAACACAGCGAATCCTCCTTTTTTAAAGGGTCGACAACGCGCGTGTGACTCCCCTGGAGTTGCAGGCGTCCATAGGCTACGGTGACCGCTTACCATCAGGCGGGCCGTATGCTTGTTTGTCACCGTCGTAGTATAAAAAAAAAAAAAAAAAAGCTCCTTGGTCATACATTATGCAAAGAGTTTTTATCTCGACCGCGTCCGCTCCCGGCCCTGTTTAGCCTTGCATGCAAATGTAGTTAATGAGTTCAGGACAGCACAAAAGGGCGACCGTTAAACGTAAATCTCTACCGTTCTAAATTCAAACGGGACCTCGGATATTTATATCTAACTCGCAAAACCCATTTGTGTGTAAGTGTAGCTAAAATCTAGGCAATTCAATTACATAATCTTGAAAAGAAAAAAAGATAATTAGCTTCCAAACGTAAATGCTACCGTCATGTAATTCGTGAAACTTCACAAAAAATAGTTGAAACACATTAGCAAAAAAATTTACGGCAACCAAATGTAGAAGAGTTCAGAGTTATCAACGCATGGCCGTTAGAGAGAGACGGCTGTGCACGCCATCTTGCCTGCATCGAGTCTTTAGTCACGCGCAGTAAAGCAGGGTTCCTATTTTTTGCGCGCTCGTCTGACCTCGTTGGTTTATCGTTATCACACAAACTAATAAAGGATTTCACTTGGCAAGGAATGCGCGCCAGCCGCGACGCTGGCTTGACAAGCGGGTGTAATAACAAAGATAACCTTCGCCCGCAGGCCATTTTTATTTGCATAGGTATCTATATAAGTTACGTAGGGTTGTCATATGTCAGGATTTCTCCGGACATGTAATTTTTTTGTCATGTTTTTGAACGTTTGTCCGCAATGCGAACTTGTCAAGTGTCTGGATTTTTAGAAATGACGCATTTCAAAATGGTCGCACTCGACACCATTGTCTGGTTACATGCAATGTCTGGACCTTTAGCGCGATGGTAGGATTTTTATCAGGAAATTTCAGTTGTCCATATGGCAACCCTACCTACGCTCGAGCGCACTGCGCCAGCGTCGTCACGTCAGCGACGTCAGCTCTCTTCTTCCTAGCTTCTACCAATCTACATGAAGGATTAATCAGTATAATAGACGACGTTGTTGTGACTGTTTAGTTGTTTACACGCCTGATAAATTACGACCCACTTAACCCCTTTAATGCTTAGGTTCAGAGTCAATTAGCAAGCCAATAGTTTTAACAGCTGGTCGCAAATGGGACACAATTGGACGCTTTCGAAGCTGCCAACTTTAATAAAGGCATTTTAAGTCCATTACGGCGGACTGGACCGTTTATATTATAGACTAACCGCGCGACTGTTAGCTTCTGATTATAAATAACGGGTTTTAAAATATGGTCGGGAATCGACGATTTAGCACGATTATGCTAAGTAAAGAACACGATTTATCTATCGTAACTGAGAGTAGTGAGAGTACTCAGTTATTCTTTGCTGATTACAATGAACTGATTGATTTGGTAAATACAGTTACAGTTTCTATCAGATCAGTAATTAGTTAAGTGTTAATAAATGATAATGCAATGTGGAGTAATGAGGTTAAATATCCAACCATTTTATAGGTTTTTAAACAAGATATGTATATGTATATATATTTCGCCCGTTCGTTCAATTCGATTGTCTTTTGTTTTGAACCAAATATGTACGTAGGTACGTACAAGGTCGTGCAAGTTTCGGACGATTTTGGGTGGGTTGAGATGACGGTGGATTCGATTTTTTTTCTCAGCTTGTGTGTAAGATACGAACATGATTCAAATAAGGCAATGATCACGACGGAAAATATTCTATTACACTACTGTTTTTAAAGACCTTCAGGTACGTGTGTACTGAGTGTTTAAATTTAGGAAACTAAAAAAAAAATGTCTAAGTACTTTTTTTACCTTATGGTGTAAGAACGGACGAGCCTATAAATTAGCTCCTATTGCCAGTAGCATGCAGTTTAGTATTGGAAAACATTTGTTTTTCTATTTGACTTATATATATCAGAATTGGCCAATCAGTACGCAGGAGTTTCATTTCCGACACGGTTTTAATTTTTTTACATTTTTTCCGTCCGATCTTATACCATATACACAAAATCAAAGAAATTGTCGGTCAATGACCCCATGTGGTAAGATTGAAATGAGTGGAAAAGTGGTCTAAAAAAGAGGATACAAAATAGATAGAGGTACACGCTTTTCAAATCCTTCTCCGTTTTTACTATATGTAACACACTGTACCTTTGTATCTAAATTTCCTGTGTAGATCCCGGAACCCTTGGTGAACGAGTCCGACTCGCACATGGCCGGTTTTTAAACGATTGCAGCGCCTTGTGGGTCTGCATTTGCCCTTTCATACTCATTAGTTGTGATGGTTTTTAGTAAAAGGTACACTTGTCGATTGCTGATAACTTGATAAGGCGCTAATGCCATTAAGATTAATTTAGAAATGAACCTTTTCAACAAGGTACAAGTAATAAAAAATAACTAATTACTAAATGTAATCACAATTGTTATATTATTAAGTGTAAGTATTATTTACAACTATAATAAGATTAACAACTTGAAAGCTATGACTAATAACTAATAAGAATTAGTCATCAAATAAATACGATTTGAAAGCAGGAAAAAGAACTAAAAGCAATGAGGTGGCTAAGCAAACTAAGTAGCCCACATAAAAGCTTGGTGCTAACTAGAAAACTTTGAGGTGAAACTTTATTAAGTATACACACAAAATTTGCAACACTTGCATTTGCAATAGGAACGGTCGTTTAAAACAAAACTAAGAGCAATGAATAAGAAGATACTATAAATTAACTCGGGTAATGTAATACAAAGTTTATTCGCAGCCAGACAGCAATTATGTAGGAAACTTTAAGCGGTATTCACCAACACCAAAGTGGAGTCCCTCCTCCTCCCGTCGAAACCAGTTCAAACTCACAGTAGGGGGTGAAATTGTCAAAGTTCCACCACGGCGCGATCCTATCCGATTATTTCGAAATCCTTTAGGGGTAAACTTTCTTCGATATTTACTCCAATCTAAACAGAGAAAAAGTTTGAAGTTTACCAAATTAATGCGCTTCCGGTCATACATTTTGCGTTCTGCCTGGTAAACCAATTGGAAACATAATTAGATTATGTAAACGTACACATTGTTTCCAGATGATGGGATTTTCCAGAAATAATTTATGCACGGCGAGATAACAACAAACATTGACACAAGAAATCGATGATGATATTGTTTACGTATGTGTCCAATGTCATTCAGTAAAACATCCAAGTGGAATTGTTTAGGCAGTCGAGGAAACAATGTAGAAAGAGTTAAAGCAAATAAAGACGTTGTTTGAAAGCAGAAAGGTTCAGGAAGCCGAGCGATGGCGGAGTTTGCCGGGGCAGGCTACTTGCGCGAAGTTCGTCGTTTCTCCTAACTTTAACCGGATGTAACTTTAGCCGTTCACAACTATTATAATGGATAGATGGAGATAATCTCCAAGTTTGTCACTGTAAGCCAACTTCTATAATGCGATTCATAATTGTCATTTTGACGTGAAATATTTTTAATAGGCACAAAGGACTTTTGTAAACGACCCCTATAGGTACTTGATAGATGATAAAGAAAGACTAAAGTAAGAAGACATAATGCAGAACATTTTACTGATGCCACAGTCAAACTGTTTTTACAATTTTGTGGAACAATATTCTTACAATAAAGCTACCACTGTAATTACTGAATTACCAATAATAATTAAAAAAGACAAACCAAAAATAATAATGTAAGCACGAAAATGTTAATTACCTACACAAAATTACAATGTTTCAATTTAATTAAAATCAACTTTAAACATTGTAACTGATATTTAAAAGTTAGTGAGTAATGAACATCTCGGAAACTTAGTTTCTTAGTTTCCAAGTCAGTAATGGGAATTGAGTTGGCGAAGTCCTAGTCCTACTCGAGAGAAGACAGAAAGCAGGCCAATACCGAAGTCAAAAGTAATTTCACTGTACTGTCAATGTCAAAGATATATTAACACTTTTGCACCTTATGCGTACATTTCGTACTAAGACGCAAATGTGTAAACGTATATTTGACTTCGGATGTACAAATTAACTACTTACTTGTAATATTTACATAAGTCTATTGAGATATAGCTTTAATTATTTTTGTAAACTACGGCGTTCAATAAGCAGTTAAAATGGTTAAGTTATTGCTATAGTTAATATAGTTATGCAAGAATTTATTATTAATTGACGGTAATATCCATTCACAAATTTCATCAAAATTGTACCATGTAAGAAGTATTTATTAATATGACCACTCAGCCTTCGTTGACCGATTTACTGATACAAATATTCATTACGGTAATATCTGTTGGTTTTTATGTATAAAGAAAGTATTTTTCAATCAGTGAATGTAAATTATCACCCCTTGCACACACCCCTTACTGGCCCTGTACACATATAACCGACATAATGACAACCCTCCCCTAAGTTTATTTATCTGTCAAACACTAGTCAGAATTTAGGACAGGCTCACCTTACAGGGAACATCGTTCACGGACTGCAGCGAGGGTAAAACAATAACTGTAAATTAAGCTGGAAACTCATTAAGAGCCCGAATGGGGAATGTGGGAGGAGCACTCGTTTATTGGGGTAGAGAGTGTTCAACACGATCGAAGTTTAATTGGCCCGACGGAAGTTCCAACGTTAATATAACATGAGTTCCGAGCGTAGGCAAGAGCTAGATCTCTTCTCTTAGTCATGATGTCTTGAATTTTATTAGTTACATCATTTCAAATTGGCACAGATTTAAAGCGTATGGGATTGAATGAAGCTTCCAAACAGACATCTAATAAAGCCGAATAGATTAGGGTGAGGAAATATGCAATACACAAGTACGGGTTACTACAGATTTTCGGATTGCTCTCGAAACACAATAGATTTAAATAGAGCTGATGTCATTGAAGTCAACATTGCATGTTCAAACATGCAAGCGACACATCTCTTTTGTCTCTTCTCAAATGCAACATTATATCGAATATGATTTACTGGCTGTAAATATTTACCGACATGGCCGATTATCCTAGAGTTCAACAACTTTGACAAGTCGGTTATAAGTTTTGGCAACAACCCGACAATTCGCTGTACATGTGTTTGAAATATGTATGTCGCTTCAGTCGCTTGTCGCATGACCGCCATCCGTTAATGTTAGAAATGTTAATGAATGGTAATAGAGTTTGATTATTAGTGATGGTTAGTGTTTTTATATGTTAACATTAAGTTTCTGTATTTAATTTCACAGTGTATTAGTTTGTAAGACTGTAATGCTGTGTAAATCAATATTATTTTCTGTTTAAGAAAATATCGTAGTGTAGTATCGTGATCGCGTTTCCAGAATGGGCTTGTTATCAGAAGTAAGGACGATATACTAATCATCGTTTCAGAGGTAGCTGTATGATAAAACAATGATAAATGGCTTATTACGAATTACATTTGCTACGTCGTTTGAATGATTGCGATAACGTTTATTAAACGTTACAGATGGAGATAAATGAAAACAAATTGTTCCAGAATAAATATTATACTCGTAGCATTTTACTATTACTATTCATCTAACTAAAAGCTTTTTGGATCGACCGATATTGGATCTTTCCTTGGATCTGTACTGGATTATTGTAGCTGTGTTAGTCAGTAAAAGGTCAGTCTGGTCAAATTCTTGGAAGGGAAACCATCAATCAATGTTGAGCTCATACTGGCACTTGGAATACAATTATCAAACTGCTTTGGCACATATCCAAGTCTCAGCGTCAAGATATAAATACAAATATAGTGTAAACTGTTTTCGAACTAACTTAAAATGTAGGTATCTATTTAATTCACCGTAAGGCTTTTATTTTGATACAAATAAAAGTGTTAGTCCAGTTTGACATATCGACCTTTACAATATTGAGATCTTTTTCTTTTTACCTTCGCCTGGTTTCATCAGTTAAGACCGTAAAAGGCAGTCCACGGCCAAATTTATTACTTCCTATTTTGAGTGGTATGGCCTTTGCGCAGACATTTATATAAACAAATGAATGATAATAACGTTATTTAAGGCGAGCGTAACTACTGGGCTGACGTCACAGTACTTAAGGCAATACTGTGATCGCCTGTTCGCCTGGAATATCCCAAACCAATCGAATAATATAAATTTGACTGTCGTAAATGTTGTCCTTGAGTTGGTAATTCGTCAAATATCTGTTTTCGTTTTGGAATAAAGCCAATTCAATCGTAACGCCGCTTTACCTATCTTCAAGCATTCAGACTATTCAAAGTAATCATAATATTTCATGGTAATATTTCATAGATACGAGTAATTGAGTCAACTATCATCACTGACTCAATTATCTTTTATAAAAGTTTAATCTTCGGAGTAAATTCTTAGTTAAGTAAGCGTGTGGATAAAATTAAGCATAAATCCAACTGAATTATTCTGTAAGTTCATAGTCATTATATCATTGTCATTAAAGACCTTCGAGCACCTTATTTCTTTAGTTATAATCCGAATGTCAGTATGTTCCCTAAAAAACAGCATTTTGACAGGCGCTATACATATAGACATGTTCATTGTTTTTAATAAAAAACAATGACAAATGGCATCCATTATGCCGGTACAAGAAACAACATAAAATAACTAACCATTTGTAGCCATTATATCATTGCAATAAAGTCTACCAATGATCAGTTCAATGTTCACGATGGTAGGTTTGGCGTGCCGCCACGGTCGTCGGCCTCGCCTTGACCAAGATCCGTGGTTGGAGATGTCCGTCTGCTTGTATGTGCATATTAATTATCGGATAACATTATAAGCATGTATAATTGTACTCAAGCATTTGTTTTAAATGTGACTTTATACCCTTCGATAAAAAAAATCTAGATCGTAAGCGCCATTCTCAAAGTTTTAGAACAAACATATTCTTTAATATCTAGTACGTCTGCTACTTAGTAATTAAATAAAATAAACACGGCTAAATACTTTATCAGTGTAGTTTATAATTCAGTTTCATTACTTCGTGATAACAGTGCGAGTAGGAATGGCAGGAAGGACTACAATTTATCTTTCAATGACCTAATTCACAACGTATCAGTTTGCATGTTATCGTTTCAAGTGATACATTTATGAACGAGGATTTTACTCAAGAGCTAGGTATTAAATATCATAACTCGAGCATTTCAAGGCTGTAAAGATTCCGCAAGTAATAAAAATAATGAAATACGATTGAGAGATGAGACGTCGGTTTAATATTTGATGAAAGGAATTTGAAATAATCTGGCAGGAGTAAAACATTTCAGATGGTTCGGCAGACATTTTGGCATCTCGCCCGCGATCCACTTCAGTGGCTGCCATATCGTTGCATGCTACAGAACATGTGAGTTCTAAAAAATACATTATACATATTTATATCTGTTATTTACTATCCTGCACTTCCTGCAGTCGGGTAATATATCACAATAACATAAAGAGGTCCTTCGATCAAATGTCGAGCCACATATACCTTACTTACGATATGCTATGTCACGAACAAGATAATTGGATGAAAACAGATTATTTATAATTTAAATTTATAACGCCGCCAGCATATTTGGCACATTCGCGCCGGGTACTGTCGCTCCGGGCATTAGTAGTTAAATGTATTTTAGATTAATTTTAATGTCATCTTCTTATATTTATGTTAGTTTATTTTCTGATTATTTATTCAGTGTGCGTCAATTAAATTTGACAATATGTAAATATAACTCTACAAAATGTAAAAACAGGCTTGTGGATAGAATGAAAATGAAACGAACCGAGGTCATATTTATTTACAGTGAATACCATTTTTAATATCAAGAACTAGTTTCTTTGCTGATTTCACTTCATTTATAGTAGTTAGTGTTACGCTATTAAACTATTGATAAGTATGGTTATAGAGTAGAATTAAGCCCACGACAGTCATAACTTCATAAGCTAATTGTGTGGTGTTTAATCTTTCAACAAAATGATTTATGTATTGTTCCTTCGTTAGCCTCGTCGATGTTCTATTTCAAGACTCATTGTCTTACAGTAATGAATAGGCCACGGTATACACGTAAAAGCAAGTGTAAGCCACATAGTTCCATAATAATTCGATCCGCTAATTCACTTAATAATTCTAGCGGCTCAGAGCAGAATCCGTCGATTCATCTTACGTTTAGGCAACTACATTATTAGTTCAACGCATTCCAAAATCTATCCTAAAATAACCACGACTCAAACGTTGAATAATTTATTGACTCTAAATGTGTACATAAAATTTCTGAGGTGTAACTATAATAGAACTTCATATGTACATGTTTTTAGTAACCGTGTTGTCGCTTATTGATAAGGTTCAGTTCTCAATTAATCTTAATGCCATTAAGAGTCCGGTGTATATTCAAATACGCGCGAGATACGACTTTTGCGCAATAACACAACATTTACACGTTATCTTCATAAATAGGCATACTAAAGGATTACAACTATACAAGGAGCTACTCGGCCACCCAATTTTTCGATATCCACTACTTACACGTTCCTCAATCAATACTCTCAGTCTCTCATTTTTGTAAATATTGTCAGAGCGCGGAGCGACATGACCTCTCTCTGCGAGCCCCCAAAGACATGTGAAGCCAATGTTTTTTTTTTTTTACCTGGTAGGGGCTCCATGCACTAAGCTTTGGAGCGTACGGACTGTGAAGTGGGACGGTAGCCAATAGCCTGGGGAAAATCCAGGACCCTTCCGCGACATCACACGATATTTACTACTCTGGATGGAATACTCCTTCCGAGTTTGCGCTCCAGAGAGATCGGTTGGACCGAATCCAACCAAATCTGAGGTGTGTGTAAGAAATCGAGCTACTGGGAGTTTTATTGCTGGTTCGCTACTCTTAACCTAGCCGAGAAAATTCCAGTAAGAAACTCAGCTAGGTCCGATCGCGGTCGGATTGATGCTATCCGGAACGCGGCGGCGGTACCGGGTCGGTAACGGACTGAATGCGTCTATGTCGCGGGGTGGGCGTCCCCGCCGGTGGGGGCGCTGATGTGTAAGCGGCGCGTCGGGCGGCGAAATCGCAGCGCGCCTTCTTTCGAAGTCGGCTGCGATTTCGTCGTCCGGGTCCGTGAGTGTGTGCCTAGGTCGCCGGACTGAGCGACTCCTAATCAGTGAATCGTGAGTGAGAAGTTCAGGAGGATTTGGCAGCATTCCTGACTAGTGGATTACTATGATGGGAGGCGTTATCAAAGTAACGCCGAGCAGTCTGCTTAAAGAAACCGTACATGGAGTTAAGCTTCATGTCGCGGTGCAAACTGAGGTTCGTCTGGTACACGGGGCACCAGTCGCCCTACGGACGGAGGAAACGATTCTGTACGACCTGAAGCGGCTTGAACGTGCCTTACTCATGTGGGAAAAGTCAATGTCATAATCATAACGTCACATATTTTATAGCGCTAAACAGAGCGATTTGAAGTGCAGTTTAAGAAAAAAAATACTAATAGATATACACTATTTATAATTTTTGGATAGAGTATTACCTAAAGTTTATAACTGCATATTCATTTATGAAAAAAAAGTTACTGTTTAGCTAGAAAACTTGGCTAAGGTTCGTGTATTTTTACAAAAACTTACCAAATTAAAAAACATACTTAATAATTTTGTGTGAAAATGTTCAAAACTGTTTGACTGTGTGTGTGTGTGTGTGTGTGTGTTTTTGTGTGTTGTTTGTTTGTGTACTGAGCAAGAAAAAAATGTTTTATTAAAATTCAATAGGGTCGATAACCAGATAAGATGTTTGAAGTTCGCTCATCAAAAAATGTGACACGCTCTTATGGCGGTACAAACAAGAACGTGTCAGATTATTTTGCAGCCTTCATATAGTCCTATACTATTGCAGGTGACTGTACAACAGCTGTTAGAAAATGGTGTGATGGTGGTCAAAACTGACAATAATTTTGAAAAAGTTTTTCATTTATTCCATTTCAATTGAAAATATCTTTTAATTTTTGTATTAAAACATCTAAAAATGTTTTTTGTAACCATGAAAACTCATGCCAAAAAGTTCAGCTGAATCGGTCAAAATCGCCTTATCGGCAAGAGACAAACTAAGAACACTAACATATAAGCGCATGCTTATATGTTAGTATGAAACGAACCGAGGTCATATTTATTTACAGTGAATACCATTTTTTTATATCAAGAACTAGTTTCTTTGCTGATTTCACTTCATTTATAGTAGTTAGTGTTACGCTATTAAAGTATTGATAAGTATAGTTATATAGAGTAGAATTAAGCCCACGACAGTCATAACTTCATAAGCTAATTGTGTTCTTGTGTGGTGTTTAATCTTTCAACAAAACTCAACTTTCAACTTATGGAGTTTCCTTTACGAATATGTCATAATATCGTAGAAATTCGTTAATAGGGTGAATTTTGTTACAGAAATTTATTTACTTAATCCAGTTATAAGATAGGATGAAACCTATTTTATTACGCATGACGTAAATATAATTAAACATGAAGCAATATTACGGTGCGACACGACACTCGTGACGTGTTAACAGTGTGACGTGACGCAAAGGCAAATTGATGTTTATTTTAAATCATTCAAAACATTTAAAATTAGACGAATGCTCCAATGAAACTTGCGAAAAGTCAAATTTACATATTAACATGTATATATACCTCGTCGTAGCATTCCACAATTTAAAGTTTGGAAATGTTCTTCAAAATGTTTAAATCTTTCCGCACATAGGTAAGTACGTTAAACAAATCTAGTACCTAGTTAATATAACATCCATCAGACAGTATCAATTACCTAGTAACAAAATATAATGACGTGAAATTGTCAATTATTATATTATTATATATTACTAGAAAGTGTTGCAATGAAACGACCTTGAAATGCTCGAAAATATCACTGAAGGTTACCGTGTTTGCTTCGCGATATCATTCAGCCGCCTATACACAATCTCCTCATACCTGTGAACAATAAATACGAAAACATTAATTATGAACATATTTCTCAACAATACAAAACCAGATTTAATGTCAAGGTAAGATTAATAAATTAAATATTGTATTTAATTCTTGCGGTAATTTTCTGGTGTTAAAAATAAATAAAAACAACCTGTTGCCTTTACTAATACTGTATAAATAGATTTAGTACATACTTTTCGATGATAATAAAACTGAGCAGGCCATTTATATTAATGTAAACGAAAACGTTACACAGGCTAATTAATGTAATTAATTACTATTAAGTACAAAGACACACAATAGCACAATAAAATGTTTCGTTGCTTACAACGTTGTGTGATTTTAGTGTAGTTTCGGAGTATAATTCTATTTATAACTAGTACGAGGAGTATCAAAAGGCTATCACAGGTCGGATGATATCGACTAGTGTAGGTCACAGTAAACATCGTGGCCTGAATGTCGTAACAATATCAAATTTATTGACTCGATTTATGTATACTACAGTACCGATAATAGGCGGTAAGTAATATCACTCTCGCTATTTGTGTAACCTTATTTATGTACGTTCGTCGTCGTAGGTAAGATTATTTTAACGACTTTATTACCTAGTCTACACACTGACAGTCACAGCTATCTGCGCACAAGTGCACAAGGTGCACAAGGGCGGTCTTCGTGGAAGACCGCCCTTGTGCACCCTGTGCCTAAAAAGGGTGACAGATCAGACCCGTCGAATTACAGGCCAATCGCTATAACCTCCCTTCTCTCCAAGGTGATGGAGCGCATAATCAACGCAAAGCTCCTGGGATACCTAGAGGATCACGATCTGATCAGTGACCGACAGTATGGCTTTCGCCATGGTCGCTCCACTGGTGATCTTCTAGTGTATCTCACCCACCGCTGGGCTTCAGCTATTGAGAGTCAAGGTGAGGCATTGGCAGTCAGCCTGGATATAGCGAAGGCGTTCGATCGGGTTTGGCATGGGGTCTTCTATCAAAGTTACCATCTTACGGACTGCCCGGGGGATTATGCGAATGGATTGCCAGCTTTTTGTCCGGCAGATGCATACGAGCCGTTGTCGACGGAAGTTGCTCCGATAGCATGGACATAAATGCTGGTGTCCCACAAGGCTCTGTGCTATCCCCAACGCTGTTTTTGCTGCATATCAATGACATGTTGTCCATTGGCGATATTCATTGTTATGCGGACGACAGTACTGGGGATGCCTATTACACAGGCCGTGCTAACATCCCTCGTCCCGTTGTGTTAGAGAGTCGTGAAAAGCTTGTGTCAGACATCGAGAGTGCTCTCTCTGATATCTCACTGTGGGGCCAGGAAAATCTTGTCCGATTTAACCCCACTAAGACACAAGTTTGCGCGTTCACCGCTAAAAAAACCCCATTTACTGTGGTCCCACAGTTCCAAGACACAGTCCTTACCATGTCAGAGAGTATTGGGATCCTGGGTGTTGACATTTCCAGTGACGTCCAATTCCGTAGCTACCTGGAAGGGAAGGCCAAGCTGGCATCCAAAAAGCTCGGTGTGCTCAATAGAGCTAAGCAATACTTCTCTCCGGGGCAAAGACTGTTATTATACAAGTCCCAAGTCAGGCCCCATATGGAGTATTGCTGCCATCTTTGGGCGGGAGCACCTGGATACCAGCTGGGCCCCTTTGACTCGATCCAAAGACGTGCTGTCCGAATTGTCAACGATCCCAAACTCACGAGCGATATCGAACCCTTAAGTCTAAGGAGAGACTTCGCCTCCTTATGTGTATTCTATCGCTTGTACAATGGATTGTGCTCTGAGGAATTGTTTGATATGATGCCAACGGCTGCATTCTACCACCGCACCGCTCGCCGTCGGCAGGGTGTTCACCCGCATACCCTGGAGCCTAAATGGTCTCATACCGTGCGGTTTATGAGGAACTTCCTCCCGCGGACGCTCCGGCTGTGGAATGAGCTCCCTGCCACTGTTTTCCCAAAGGACTACAATATGGGGTTCTTCAAAAAAGGAGTGTTAAAGTTTTTAAAGGGTCGGCAACGCGCATGTAACACCCCTGGAGTTGCAGGCGTCCATAGGCTGCGGTGACCGCTTACCATCAGGCGGGCCGTATGCTTGTTTGTCACCGTCGTAGTATTAAAAAAAAAAAAAAAAAAAAAAAGCTAACTACAAGTGAATTTATGTAAAATTTTACATCCTTTTTATTGCGATTATCAATACAGCATTCTTTTGTTCAAGAAATACCATTGTACAGTTTACGTCAATGACTTTGTTTGTATAAGCAAACAAGAGGCAAAAAGTCACACTTTTATAAGTATCTACGTCTATATACTTTTCTCATAACATATAGGCAAAAAGTCACACTTTTATAAGTATCTACGTCTATATACTTTTCTCATAACATATCGAACATTTGTTCAAATATGTACGTGTTGTTTCCATGTTAATGCCATTCACACATGTGTGTCGGAAACTCCTGCAGAATGTTTCGCAATATACCTAATGCCGTGTGCTATCTACCTTGGAATTGTCTGATTAGTCCTATCATTCATATCGTTATCAGGCATGATATGAATGCTGAGTGTCTTTGCCTATTATGAGCTCTTTAATTCTAAGGACTATTTTAGATTGACTGTTATTTGCATTAAATTTACGCTTGCATCAGAATATTTTGAATTAAGTATTTTTTATACAATAATTTTATCGTATTCTCCTACCTTGCAGTTAGCAACTACTTTTGAACTTGTTTTGGTAGTCGTGCTCATGTTTATGCTTTTATAAGTAAATTACAGATACAATAGTGGCCTTTACTCGACTTACATTTAAAAACATTAATCTCAAGTAGGAATCTAAACAACTTGCTTAGTCAGACTCGTTCTCCCAACGGTTATGCAAGAGCAACCATTCCGCTAGACTAGACCATGTCCGTTCTATTAAGGGGTCAACGTAATAACTGGTACCTAAATAAATCCATCCTTATTAGTAGCAAGGAGACTCAGACGCTGTCAGCGCGCCCCAACGGCCACAATTGAATATGATAGATGACCTATTGTTGCTATTCCTCACAGATTGATGGCATAATAACATAGAAAGCATGAAAGCCGTTCGCTTTCTACGGCGCCAGGCGGTAAATAAAGTTACGAGTTCACGGCAAATATCGGCCTATGATATTCTTGGAGGTTGTGAATTCTTTATGCATGTGATGTAAAACTTTGATAACTTTCGCAATTGTTACACATAATTAAACGAGTTATGTTGCTGCAAATATAGCGTAATAAGTAGGTATTCATATCGCATTCGATGACGCCTGTATTAAGTTTTGGGAGACCGGCCAATCATTCATAATGAGAATTACCGGTATTATCTAATACTAGTTTTTACGCTTTGTATTATAAAAATCCTTATAATATCTATCTAATCTACTTACCACGTAACCAGTGATTGGATTTAACAGAGTCGTCTCAACTCTTAGTTTTAAAAGAGCTGTTAAACTGCCCATTTCTGTAACTACGGAACCTGGAGAATTTGTACATAATGTTCACATTTATGTAAATACTTGTAAGTTATATCAAATACCAATTAGCACTTTGGCATGTTTACTAAAGGCCTTACAGGGTTACGAAAGGAATAAACAAATCCGGCTCAAAGCGGGGCAAGTTGAACCGTCAAACGATTAGTATAGTTCCACGAATAATAAGGAACTGAAGTTTAATAGGCAATTAATTAGCGTACGGCTGGGTGGAGTGACCTGGGAGTGGTCTCGTTAAGCTGACAGACGATTTACGACTCGGCAGTTTATATTCAAATTAGCGAAAGTTTAATGCACTATTTATAGATTGTTGTGTCACTTGTGTCACCTAGGAATTTACGACCATTTGTTGAAATTCTGCATTTGCAGAAACTCTTCTAATATGCATAATGTTGTAGATTTTAAACTGAAACGATAAAATAGTTGGTTATGGCATGTATATTGTGCAATGTTTTTGTTATCATTGTAATATCGAATAAATAATACTGAGTTATGAAAACGTAAGCGATATGCAGTTCAAATGATGATCAAGTATACGTTAAAAGCGTCGCATTAGCCAGTTTATTGAGGTTATTAGGAAGCAATTATTGAGTCCTCTCTTGATAACGACGTCAGTATCATTTGGATTGCTGATGTGTGTTGAATTGTGCAATAGGCAGTGCATGTGGGGGCAGTAGGTACTAGCAGGATTTAGGAGTGGGTCTTAAAATTATCATGTAGGGTAAGCGGTAGTAATCTTGGCCCCCCCACAATCATTGGCCCCCTGAACTTAAAATCGATTTATTAAGATATACGTTTGAGTAGAATGTAGAAAAAAATATATATATTTTTCTTTGTTGACAAGAGTATATACGTATACTTAGTGTAATTGATAGTTTTCCAGCATAATAGCTGGAACACACGTAAAAAAAACATTTTGCAACGATCGAAGCTAAAAAAGTGTTTTATTAAGCAAATCATAAGAATTTAGTACTTTTAAACTATTATACCCTTTTTATTGGTATTCAAAATGTAGTATTTGTATTGTTTTATATTAGTTATAGTTTCTGTTCACTATCGTCAATAAAAATAAACAAATCTAGTGATTAAGCCCTACCATGGTATAATCATTGGCAGGGCCAATAAACACAAAGTACAATTATTGGCATGCCAATCATTGTACTCTTGGTATGCCAATATTTGTACCCTAGGGGTATGATTATACTTTTGTCCCATTTTTTGGTTTTTGCATTATATTTCACAATTGGTTGTAAATATATTTATGGTTGTGATTTATTCAAATTCTCAACATTTCTAGGGATAACTTGTCATCAAAAGTTTTACTATTTAGCACCTTATTTGGGAAGGAAAAATGTTGAAACTCGAGGTTCACCTTAAAGGCCCAATGATTGTATTCGTAGCTCTTAGAGACCGCATCGTATCTTCACTCAAGGTCGCGGGCGGACCGAACGGGCGTGTTCTTAAAGAACGTGAAGCCGTGATCACGCCTACACGCATCTACACGGATTCACGTACCCTAATTTCACGTAGCCGAACGTCACGTGCGGAACGGACCAGAAAACCGTAGCAGTGAATCACGAATCCGGGCGTACGGCTACGGGTTCACGAATCACGGACACGACCGCGAGCCCTACTGAAGGCCTAGTATAAAAGTTGTACGACATTAACTCCTCGATCGCGTTAGCGTATCGAGAGGTCAAAATATGAAAGTTGCCGGATGATTTAAATAAACGGCAAACATAATTTGAACTCCCGATACGCTAACGCGGTCGAGGAGTTAATGTCATACAATTTTTATACTAGGCCTTTTGCTTACCCTAGTTTCTTTTTTTCGCAAGAAACAGTGTAAAGTTCGGAGGAAATTCAAGCTCATAGTGACGCCTTTCAATGAAAGTCACATTATGAAATATGCACCTACATATCTATCAGTATTTAGTATTTACACGTAAAGTTTGGAGGATGAGTGAGGGGTCAAGCTAAATTTTATAAAATCTAACTTAATGAGGGAGGACAGGTCCAAAATCGCCAAAATCAGAGACAAATGTTAGACACGTCCTTACCATTGTGATAGGGTCACGTAACAAGTGAAACATGACAGCGAGTTTTCCGACATGATAAGCAAGATAGTCTTAACTTAATGCCATCTATAGCCATGTGAAGCTGTTCGTATAACTGTCTAATGACCAGCAATGTACTCCTCGCTTGTGTAAACGATGACAACTTTTAATAAAACTAGCTGGGTAATAACGCTCATAATCATAATAAATAATATCTATCTTTAGACGTTAGCAAAATAACTTAATCCCGTACAACCGACGTACGTGTATCAAATTGACGTCATCATCATCATCATCATTTCAGCCGAAAGACGTCCACTGCTGCCAAATTGACGTAACCCATACAAATTGATTCTAAAAACAGATTAGGTACTTCAGTTGACCGGATTCACCGTACTAACCTGCCTGTCCTTGCCTTAAAAGAAAATAAATGCCAATTTACATGTTTAGGTATACAGAAAAGATTTGCAGTATAAATAAGTCGTTATACCAGCTGAGCGAGTGGCAGGTACGTATCAAATGTGATAAACCAAAGGTCATCGTCGAGTTAAAACAGCTCTGAGTTTTAAGTGGAACGTCGCTTTTGATTTGATTAATGGAATTAACATTATAACTAGTGGCTTTGCGACTTGGTAAATAATGCCATACGATTAAATTAAAATTAAAGTTGATCAATGAAGCCTTTAGATTAGATGCACTATTTGAATAGTATTAACTTGAGCAAGTAGAACTATAAATATTTGGCTTTATACACGCTTCGCAACATCCCTGTAAAGACTAATAAAGTTATTCCAGTTCTGAAAGAATAATCTGACTGCACCAAAGTATGTGAAAGTTTTTCCCCAACACATTTAGCAGGAAGTTCCGTCTCGACCAATATAAGAGTCGTTGGAGAAAAGGGCATTAAAACTTGGGCATTCCTTCACGAAGTTTGCGCACTTCGGGGGCTGCGAGCAATATCTAACTAAACTGAGATTTATCTCCGCCTACAACTTCTTTGACAACCCCCTGTTATATATCACGTGATTGAGAAACTTTCCTTTGAACGGCACTGATTGTGGGGAAAATATTTTCTTTGATTGATTCAACAACTTTATAATAGAACTTCAAGTTCGGTTTCAATTCTACCTTGCTTTTCATATTTTCTGTAGCCCCGTATCAAATGGAATAAAAAGGTAAGGATGAATCCAAAATGACAAAAGTTTGTTTTGCGTTGAGTAAGGGTACAGACTTATGTAAAAGACTGACAAATTAAAGTTCCATCTCCGCATTGGGATGGATAATATAACTTAAGTAGGTACACACGCGTTCAGAATTGCATGGGCAGTTTATGAATGAATTCATTGAAAACTATAGTAGATTGTTAGTAATAGATGGTTGCAATTGTATAAAACTGTAAAGCTGCCGCGAAAGCAGGAGGTCGCTGGTTCGATCCCAGCCCTGCTCCCCGGGGGCCTTGGGCACTTTTTCTGTAGTATATGACATCTCTTTCAATTTATAATTTCAATTTATAATAAATGGTTGCTTATGCAAATGGATGTGAAGCAAAAGCATTAAGGATGACTCACACCAATCCGATCCGATCCGGGACTCTATAGAAAACGTCACGAGCGAGACCCTGCGAGAGCTCCGAGCTATCACGTGATTTTTTCTGAGACTGGATTGGTGTGTCACCCTATACCCTTTTATTTATTCGACAGTAAAAGTTTACTGCAACAGCCAAGAGTTTCTTATTTGCATTCAGCCTAATAATAAGCATGGTGTGGTCCAGCTACCAAACCGAATTGATGCCTTTGCACATCACTACATCCAGCAAGGATAGATCAAGGTTTCGTCCTTTATAAATTCGAAGCATCAACTTGTCACGTAGAGACTGCAAGACTTCCGGCCCATTAGCGATGACACCGCTGACCGCGACACTCGACACGTCCCAATTATTCCTATCGCTTTTTAAGTACCTACTGCCAGTTCATTCTCAACTCTAACCTCTAAACCTAAGAAAACTAAGAGTAATCGGAGATCATATTTATACTGGATTAAGAGGAACAATCTCGAGCTCTGGCGATGAGAATAGCCCAGGACGTTCGGCGAACCACACTCATCTGCTTCGACACCCCATGTGAACAAACATTCATATAAATGGCTTTTTTATTCTTCAAGTGTTTTTGTTTACACAATGAGCACATTTAACAGCATCTTGTAACATTTTAACATCAGCAATATGTGTATTTTTTGTCGACTCAGGTTCAATGGCGTCATTTCTCCTTTAAGTTTAGTGATTGTGACTTGTGAGAACATAATAGCGAAGAATAATACCGCTGTCAATGTACCGAGAAGACGAAGAGCAATCTCTAAAAGGTATGTTTATTTTGATAATGGCTAAGATGATCTCATGATATACATACATGTTCGTCAACGCGGTGAATGTGGTGAATACCCAAGAATAATAAAGAGCTATTTATAAGCATTTGCTAACAGCCACAGTGAATGAGTTTGCGTCGTTCCACTAATGACTGCGTTCTCGGAAACGCAAATATTTTGTCGCGTGTTGGGCAATAAAATTGGTAATGCCGTCTCGCGTCAGAATGCGACCTTTGCCATAGCACTTTCACGAAACACGCGAAATATGGAAAATACAAATATGTATAGGTTCATCCTGTTTACGCTGTACTCAATTGGGTTACACCAAGTTACCATGAATCTTCGCGTATTGGTATCAATTAGGTACCATAAATATATAAAGGTTGAGACCTTTTTTGGCATGTTATCTTATGCTAAGTGATGTAAATACCTAGGTATTTAAGCTCAGAAGCAATATGTATCCCTCAGGATGAAATACCTAGGTACTTGCCAGAAACACTACATTTTAGGATGTTTAAATAATCAACTTAAAGTAAATAATTAGATACAGCAGGACCTCTTTAATCCGAACCCCGCTGTAATCCGAACGGCCCTTCCCAACCGTTGTGTGTTGTTATTGCGTGGTTTGTGCATCTCAACAGTGTATGTGTAATTGTGTTTAAATCATGGCTTGCACGTCAAAGAAAAGAAAACACGTTACTTTGACTATTTCTCAGAAATTGGAGATTCTAGATCAACTGAAAGAAGGTATTTCTTTTAGTTATAGATGTTCACATTTAAAATTTTACTATATTGTTTGTTTTATTTCATACAAAAATACGCTATTAATTCTCCATACTATAATCCGAACGCTCCACGGATCCGAACGGGGGTTAAATTTTCAGGATTCGGATTAAAGAGGTCCTAGTGTACCTACAAAAGTTACAATCCAATACTTAACACCAAATTGGTTGGAATGTAGAGATAGAGAGCTTACAATCCTCCTAAATGCCAAATCTACGAATTATACCTTAAAAGGTCAATCCCCATCAAAAAACAAAGCGAAAGGACCTAAAGCATTACAGTTACAACTACAATAATGTCAGAAATATTGCCCATTGCCCTATGGCAGTGAGACCCCGACTAAACACAAAGCATCAATCTCAAAGGCGACACCCTCAGATCCTGCCAGGAGAATGAATTGTTTACATTTTTTCTGAGCTCTAGAAAAAACACAGGTACACATAGGGGCCGTGTTTAAGCCGAAGAATGCTCATTCCCAAAGAATAGGCAATTTTTTCTATCACAACAAAAAGCTGCTTTAGCCCGAAATGCTTTGTGGACCGTAATTATAATAATAAGAATAACTTGGTCGATTTCTTGTTGCGAGGGGAGTTTTTCTAACGACCGCGGCAGGTGGTGTATACAAAATGTTAGAGCATAATGTCTGGTAAATAAATTGTAGTAAAAAAAAGTGCAACAAAAACTGGCCGGGGCGAGGCTCGCCCGGCATCTCTTTCCCAATGTCAAATAAAGGTCGTACGAACATCCTCGGCGCTGGCGCAACAGACTGAACAATGTTGAGGATGAACCGTGTCTTTAATAAATCATTAACATGTCATTAACGCTATTGGCTGTTCATTGTTTCAAGTATACTTGCAGGCGCTTGATGGTTAACTTTTTTAAACATGGACTTGGTGGCTTTTTAAACCTCTTTATTAAATTTTTTGGTATACCTAAAAATTTAATAGATCTTTTCTTTCAAATCTGAATCAACCTAAAAATGTCAGCTCTTTGGCAAAATTTCAGACATACCTACATATTTAAAGACGTTTTCATAAACATTCGTTATCATTGAAGCAAACAGTTGCAAGACCGAAGAGGAAAACAAAGGATTCAGAGGAGAACATTAAGTACAATCCTAAAATTGTATGCGAGTATGTAATTCCAACATTCCTTTTAAAATAAGTGTATGATTGATACCATAAATTTGTTTGACAAACTTGTTTGACAGTTTCCCAAAAACACATGGGGAATACCTGAACGCCATCCAGGAATCCAATTTCACGCCACGTATCGTATGCCGGCGAACACGTCCTACACGCTGGAGTTTAAAGGCCCCGTCTTTGTATTCATCTGGTTGAGTCCATTAATATAATGAAGCCACAGAGCTAGCTCGTCACGTTCCTAGGCACAACCCACGTCCGCATGTGCCACAAAAGGAATTCTCAATATTATTCTTACAACCAAAAAAGCTGACACTATAGTTTTTACGCGGCATCCAGGTAGCGCAACAAAAAGTGGTCGAGCGGAGCGGCCGGGAACCGGTCGCGGGAGAAAAAACGCTTTGTAAGAGTATACATATATCATGCAGAGTCACAACCGCGACCGGACGACTATCGCCGCGTCTCGCGGCCGCCTAATGAGCCTTCAATCAAGGTCAGACCGTCCGTCCGCCGTCCGTTGCCGGCTCAATTATTTAAACCTGTTTTTATACGACTCTTTATTAAACTTTTTGATGTTGTAACATTAAATTGTAATGCTTATGATGGGTCGATGGTTTTTAAATGTGTTATTTTTGAATCGTGTTTTTCACAAGTATGGTAATGATCACGTGAGCTATTTGCATAACTGCCTTATTAATAATTCATTCCGTCAACGAATAAACAAAGCTGACGGAGCGGTTGAATTGAAATGCCCCTGAGACCTCTCCGCTAGCGCTTGCGTAAGTTTATCGCAGTGCGCATAGCAACTGGCCGCTGCAATTTGCAAATTCGCATGACAAATCGGGAAGTTTGTATAAAAGGCCCGTTAGACAAACAATATAGAGTTGAAGACGAAGTCGAAAATTATTATCGCGTTTTAAATCAGGTATGCCAGAAGGTAATAATGAAAGCAGCAGTTATCATTGTGTGAAGTTGAAAAACAAACAGTTTCTCATTAGGCGAGTACCGCGAACCATCCATTGTTCTTCTGAGAGGACATAACGGACTGTGTTGGATTTATGTAGACAGGCCGCGCCCGCGACCGACGGATTCAGACTGCTGCCACCGCCATGCCCGCGCAAGTGTTCCATTTTCAATTACCACGATCTTTTGAGCTTTATTTTCCGGAAGTTTTAATCAATGTTCACACACAAAGGAACCAATTTGCGTGCCGTTTATACGTAAATAAACATTTTAATTGGAAATCTTGTCAGCCATAAATATGAAGAAAATTAATAACATGACGACATAATGTAATGTAATCTATCAGCAAACATGCAGAGCGTTAACGAGTGGAGTGAAACGGGAGGGTCAATGGCCGCTGGACCTCGGACCAATTCGCGACATGAGATTGAATAATAAATTGATTGCGAGTGCGAGCTCGGACCAAGGCCGGCTGCCATTGCTGCCTTGCATGCACGCCCGCCATTTTGTACATGTAGACATGCATCACCAAATGTTTCATCGGTTCTTGTATTGCCCCACTTTAACCTTTCCCTTCCAATTCCTATTCCAAGTCCCATTTGTTAAACCCTTTAATCTGGTTAAAGACTGTTTTTCGTTCCAGACGCCTTAACTGGCATTGTTACCTTGTATGATATTATTCGCAATGACCTTAGATTAGTATTGCAGTGATTAGAAAGAAATAAAGATGAAATAACATCATTTATTCGACAACACATCATTACAAAAGATAATATATGTAGATATAAGTTACAAAAATAAACAAGAAAAAAAACAACATAAAAGTAAATTGCACAAAGAAAAGATGTGCAGCCGAAATAGTATTATGGTGGATTAGTATTTATAACTAAATCAACTTAAGAAGAATTAACTATCTTGACAATTCATTGTATTAATTATATACCACTTGCAAAAACAGACATTAAACCAAATATGGTAGAGAACTAGTAACCAACACGCAAGTAAATTATGGTAATTTTATTAGAATTCTTGACTTGTGAGCGATATGGGTTTGTTTAAAGCCTATCAAATAACATTACTTACGTAAAGCTATACGTATAGCTATTACGTATTGCCATGTTATTAGCGTTCGTGCGAAACGATAATGGTAATGTTGGAATAAAAATTAATGTTGCGGTTGTTTTTTTGCGGTCAGGGATGGCTTTTAAAGTTGTTAAATGACGTATAATGAAAAAATCTACGGTAGAATCATTATACAATTAATTTAATTTAATGACTGCTACTAACTACTAGTATTTGCCTAGAGCAGTACGAATTGTTTGTCTTTAGTTATAACTTATAGCTACGTTCCGAATTGTATTCGGAATAAATTATGCAAATTCAAATAAGGAAAACTATAACTAAGCACAATTACAAGTCATGTAACCTAATGTAACTTCTCCGACATTATTCGACTTTAACAAATGGTTTGCAATTAACTGAATCACTTTCTGGGACATTCCAATCAATTAGTTCTGATTCAATTATATCACATGGAATAAACAATACCATTTATTGGTTCAAAGTATATTTTTGGCTTATATTAATCTTCTCCACAAATTCTGAACTGATAATCCCGTCTATCGATAAAGTATCGCGTGATGACCTCCCATACTCGGTTATTGTTTATCGTCTCGCAAGATTGCCATAGACCTGTGTGCGTACCCAAGATGTCGATTGCTAACGTTCAGTCGCGAACGAAACGCAACTTTCATTGTCACACTAATAAGTAGAGTGATAGAGAGAGAGATAACTACGATACGTTTCTAAGCGTGATCGATTGGCATCTTGGCTACGCAGCATTGCTTAGTGCTGCTTATTCTGTTTTATAACTTGTAACGGATCATTGACATAAGACATAAAATAACATCAATAAGTCGTATATACACACAGTATTTTTATAAGTACTTTTATTGAAAAGGTACTTTGACATCAAGCCGAGTAGAAACAAAACTTTTCGGTCACGCTATTGTTTTAACTTTAACAGTATTGCTTAAAGCTCTATATTTCTGTAGGTAAATTTCAGCGTCCCGACCGAATACACGTTATTTTTTGTTTTTTCTTTCAGTATAAAGTGAATACAGACATAATACAACACCAATATTTAAATACAAATGAAAACAGATGAGAAATCGAAACAGTGACTAGGTACTCAGCATTGCACTGGACAAAACTTAGCCAACGACGCCGGTTTTCTGCGGATGCAGTAGGTGCGGGACAGCATACTAATTAGGGATTAGCCATTTCATCATCATCTTTCAGTCATTTATCGTTTCCTGGTGAGCGCATCTCTTGTCTTCGAGTATGTCATTCGTTCCAGCCACCTAGTCTCATGCAGAAATGACCGTCATCCACAAATCCACATCGAGCAAACACTTGCACGTTTGAATTATGTAAGTACTTCAAGCAACAACTCTAAAAGAATTCCCATCAGGTTTTAATACCTACGCTTGTTGTAAATTTGAGTACAGTTCTCGCAATAGCACAACGTTGTTAGAGTGCTGTTAAAATTGTAGTTAAACTCGCAATGTCTTCACGTTTATTTCAAATCAACATTAACTACTCACGTGGCCGTTAGTAAACAGATCGTGTTACTGTCATTTGTGTTATATACTACTTTTCAAACGTCATTTGCCACATAGTTTTATTGTTTCCAAGCTAGTGACAAATGATTCGTGACTAGTGACAAATGATTAGAGACTGAATGGATAAACCATGCCGCATCCTAGTAAAAATATTATTATTGCTTTGTATTCCAAACGTCCAATAACACTTTCACTTGTTCTAAATACAATAAGCAGATACCTACCTAAGTGAAAAAAAAAACAAGTATTCTACCAACTATAATTAAAATACAACACTGCAAACAATTTGCCCCTTCACCTCTAGATTATGACCTACTAAATCTCCACAACATCAATACGTAAATAAGTTAGGCAGAGTCAAACCACGTTATCTCTTCCGAGCAAATTAACTGTCAAACTTATAGTGTTATTTTAAACGTCAAACTTCTATGAAATTATGACGTTTACTTCACACTCTTAACTCTCTATGCTATCAAAATCCAGGAAACTTAGCATAGACGGACTCTAACCTTAACATAAAATTATTGTACCTATTTAAGGTAACACCAAAGAAAGAGTTTCTAAAATAATCATCCCACGTATATCACTGTTTCCAATCAAACAGTTCTCGTGCAATAATCATTAAGATTTCTAGGAAATTTCCCACGAGTAGACATGCAAATCCCATAAGAGATACGAGCAGACATTCTACAACCAGTAATACAAATTAAGGACAGCAGCAGTCTGCTCAATTTGGTCTGTCGTCCATTACGGCTTACAAACACAAAAGGCCGTGAGTGTCAATGAGAGATCCCACATCATGACGTAACTGCTGCCATATAGATGTTGGTATAAATAAATTGCTGCCTTGCATTGCATAGGATTATCGCAAATAATGACCGATGGGAGACAGATTTAAGTTCTCCTTTCTGGTCGGTATTATGATTTTACTATTTGATTTGCAATAATAACTTGTCTGATTGGACATCAATTGCTGAATTAACGAATTATAAAAAGTTTGAAACTCCGTCATTTGATTGTTCAAACATTGCATAAATAGGTGTATATAATTACATACTCCGGAGTATTTGCTGTACTTTTGTGGTTACAATCTAAATGTTGATTCTGCAATCAACAACAAATAAATTTTAGGTACAAATATGCAGTATTTAATCATTTATTTAATCTTTAACACACAAAAAGTGTATATGTACGAGTATATTGTTATTTTTTTCATGTTGATACTTATAACATTTATTATGTCGATATGTTTCTTGCATTCTCAGTAGGTGTAGGTACGAATATATTACTTAAATACAGTGAAACGTGGATACCTAATTAGGAAATGCAATCTCAAACCGAGATTGACGATTCGAGATCTCGTACGAAAAATGTAATTCGAGATTGGGTGTTTCGAGATCTCGTCGGTTTTACGGTTGAGATCTTGATTAATTTCGACCAGATCGAGATTCAACAATATTAGCTTAAAAATCCGTATATTGCCAAAAAAAATGCCAAAATGCATACATTTTCAGTGTTTACAAACTTAGAACACGCATTTGGTGTAATATTTGCCGATATTTTGCAGAATTTGCATTAAGCAGATAAAACATCAATTAATATATAAAATGCCTCACTAATGTCACCATATTGTTAACTTGGTTACCTACTAATAACTTTTACAAACAGTCACTTGAAGTTGAATTGACAATTTGTATTGAGTTGTTTTAAAATTCTAAATGAAATAGAACATCTACCCAACTCGGCCCAAAACCAATAGATGCAGTATAAAAGCGCGACCCAAGTAACAATAAAAGATGCGTGTGCGAGCAACAAATCATAAAACAACTGCATGTACATGTAGTACGCTACAGGACGATCGAACATCACCGATTAAAATCTCCCGCACATAACAATACTGTTTATTGCATCCAGTCTTGTAATCGAGATTCGAGATTACGAGATTTAATCCAAAAAAATCGCTCGGGATCTCGCGAAATAGAGATTGCATTCTCTAAGGATACTGAAATCTTGAAGGACCGGCAATTTGCCTTCTTTCCAGGTATTTCCCGTAAGCAGGTCTAAATACCGCCTTGATTATTGAACATATTGTTATTAATCAATAACTTTTGAAATCTTTTCTCTTCCGAGATAGGTACATACATGGTGGACACAGATCACACAGACAACGATGGAAAAAAGGCGAAATGTGGAAAAGAAATACTGTACCGGTAGTTTTGATAACACTGATCGAACCAACGAGTTGTTAGCACAAAACGGCGACCGTGCAGTAACACCTAGTTTTAATAAGAAAATAAATATCATGATCTACCTCGTGTCGTAACGATACGCATAGTAATTTCCTTTGACTACAGGGCATAAACACATCCCCGATATCCACATAGATCGAACACGTCCTGAGAAAGGGTTTACATAAATTATTCCAGAAACCGATTAGGATTCGACAGAGGAATTCCTTTAAAGGGACCATGAATCTGTCCTCACACGGCTATTACAGACTCGTGCGATCGTCTGATAGGAAGCCCAGTATTTATGGTCACAAACCGGTCCGAGAAATGGGAATGCATAAAGGGCAAATAAAAGTCATAACGGAGTAGTAGCATGGCCATTGACATTGGGGCGATAATAGTGTGAAGCATTCGCGGGATAAAAAGGTGCGCTGGTCACGAATGCCGTGATCCGATGACCACTTGCTAATACGAAATGTCAAGCTTGCTACGTAATTGGTGCATAATGATTTATGGTGTTTATCGTAGACCGTCTCTGCAGTTATCTGATATTTGAAGTATTTCAAAGGACTGTTCATCATCGAATCTCCAATCCCGAAAATAAACTAGAAACGAAGTGTAATAAGTGATTGTATAGACCGACTCAAAATCAATTGTTCAAAAGACAACTAGCACGCTTATATTTTACTAGCTATATGCTAGCGAGCTATTGTTCAATACGGACCCTTTAGGTTTTAGGATATAAATAAATAGTAATAGGAACTATCTTAACTATTTGTGTATAATATTATTGCGTACCTACCTAATAGCTAAAAAAATAAATAGCTTGAGTTAAACGATGTAAAAGACAATTGACACATTTAGTCGGTTATTAAGTCTTTTGATTAAAGAGTACTCACTGAATTTGTAATTCATGAACAATAAACGTGCAAATCAGGCTGTCAGGTCCGATTAATTGCATGGACATAAAAGCTGAAAGCCTATAAAGGCTAGAGAGCCTCAGGCACGGCAGGTTATCGAGAGATCGAGCTATATGAGAGCCAGGGATGCAAGACGCGTCGTAACGGTACGTCGGGGTGAAAGTACACGTACAACGTAATGTTGAGTCAAGTGCGCTTCGACACGTCAACGTTCAAATCCAAAGCCACAAATAAAAACAAAATATACTCCTAAGTATTTAAATAAAACCGCTATGCTAATAAAATACTTAGGAACGTTAAATAACCGACAACTTATAATAATTACCACAAATCTCATTAGTGAAAACGATCGCACCAATTCAGAAGATGCGAAATCGTGTAGCTGTTTCACACGCTAAACGAGACCAGTCGAAAATATGCAAATCGTTGTTTATGCAGCAAACCGAGGACGGAAACGGGACTGCGGCCATTTGCAATTCCACAACGATATTGTATAAAATGGAGACGGCTCGCAGCGCTATGAATAAGTAAATAGAATAGATTCGTGGCGTATTCCGCGGGCGTTCGCGGCCGCGTTCCCAGCCGGCCATTGTTCTTTACGTAACGACGTGACGCGCCGCGGACGCGATTTATTACATTATCAACACAAACAACTGAATAATAAAGACAATGTTCAAGCTAAGCCATATTAGCGTAATACATCTCCACTAATATCTAGCCTATTAGTGGAGATGTATTATGCTAATATGGCTTAAAACTACTCATAAAAAAATCTATTCAGTCCGTCTTTTAGATTATATTAAAAAATATTGTACAGGTATTTTTTCCTTTGTTCGTCAAATAAAAAATGACGAAAATACAGTGCGTTCAAGTTTCGCGTAACGTCACTATTAGGTAAAATTCTTACGTAGTAGTGACGTCACAAGCCTCCAACTGGGAACTTTGATGCTCTTTGTCTTCGTCAATTTTAGTTAAATTGAAAAAGGAAAAACGTGTCTAATCATTTTTGATAATCTAACTGACGGACTAATTAGAATGATATTTTTTCAACCTAGTCGTCATCCCTATTGTAGCTGGCATTACAGTGAAGAGATGTACGGAAAAAATATAACCTGTGTCGCTTTTTGTTTTCCTAGTCTAATTTTTAGCCTTTTATTTTCATTCCCTGCTACACCTATGTAGAGAGAGAGAGAGAGGTCCTGCTATAACGATAACAATAATTTATATTCCCGATATCAAAGTGGCGCCTTATACATCAATAATGAAGCAATTTTCTATGCCGATGATTACTCATAGATAACAACGTTCTCTTCATGTCCTCAGTTGGGAAACCCACAGTGCACTAGCGTTAGATAAGTCTTTTAGTACCTAAATCTTTCCAGCACTTCGGATATCAAGAGCTAATCAACCCTCTCCTTGCTCGTCGAGATGTTGTCGTGCATGGTGATGGTTGCTTATTCGAATAACTCGAATAAGTACCTAATGCCCATTAAGTGCAACAATGCGAAAACTCTCTAGTCTACACTGAACTTCTGAATTCTCTTGGCTGTTCCATAGAAATTCAATTCAAAACAGTATAGTCCGAAATATTAACTGATAATGCTACCAGACTGCTGGAGACTACTGTCTAACATTAACTTGTCTCTACATTGTGAAGGTGCCGCCGCGCTCACGTTTCGCGGCGTCGATTTCCCCCGACTATTGTTCGTAATCTTACGGCTAATGTGCTGCACCGACAGCGCCGTAAACAAACGGATAGCGTTCACTAATCACAATCTAATTACGCTATTTCGATGAGGTTTATTGTTCCAGTTGGAAACCTGAATGGATAGACCGTTAATTCTAGATTATATGACTAGATTACGGTACCAGTCAGTAATAAAATACATCTAACTGATATACTTCACGAGAAATTTTCCTAATAGGTATTTTAAATAAGTTGTCAAGATTGTCAAGGCTATACAGCGGGTAATTAAATCTTTAAATTATATGCGCTTGTTTTTAGTAAAAGGTACCACTTAGTCGTTTGTTGATATGGTTCATTTCTAAACGGGCACTTTCGCAATAAGTGGGCATATATATAACGGGCATTTTTTTCTACAACAGGTAAATTTAATGTTTTTCTTTTTATTCCGAGTAGGAAAAACGTAAATTTTTTTACACCTAAGCACATTTTTTTTCTTAAAAGTTAAATTATGAGTTACTTTGAGGTAACGAGTTTCCTTCAAAAATATCCAATTCACCATACGAGTACAATTGAAAATTGAGCTGTCTTTATGTCTCGTGGCTTCCATCATTAGATCTCAAGTAAAATAAAATGGAACTACCTTGTAGACTTCCAAGGTCACAAAAATAATAACAATGTCTCAAATTGGATGACAGAGCTGGGAATTACCAAGCAGTTCTTCTTTGCTATTCCTGGACTTCATCATCAGTTCACTCCACCAAATTGATGGTTTTCGTAAAGAAATGATCGAGTGTCTTAAGAAAACACCCAAATCATAATGTATTTGTGCCTTTTTAAATTTGAGGAGTTCCGTCAATTCTTCATGGATCCCATCATCAGAATCGAATTTTGAAAAAAAATGGAAGCAATCTGTAACCATCTACTTTCAGACAAAATAATAATTTTAAAATCGGATCAGTATGGACGGAGTTCTGAGGTAACAAACATAAAACTGATAACCTCCTCTTTTTTGAAATTATGAAGTCGGTTGAAAATGCCCAAACGAATCTTTATGGAAGTAGCGCCTTATCGACAACCGACAAAGTGGCACATTTGATTAAAATACGCACATGGTCGTTACAAAACAGTTCGTCTTATAAATTTGGTAGTCAACCGAAACCGATAAGTCGATGTGAGATGTCCAGTCTTCTGTGTAATCTGGCATTAAGTCAATTTAACCTTAAGTGTCATAAACCTTGAAATAGTTAATGAGCCAACCTGTAATACAATAGAAAAGGCATTTGGAATGTAATTTCCTCAATAAGGAGGAAGTAATAAGCAATAACCATGGGTAAGGGGGGCCGCCTACCCGGGTTCTAATGACATCACTAACATGCGAGGCAGGCGAGGTGCGTCACATTTTATGTCCTTTAATAAGTGTAGGTCTACTGTAAAATAGTGGTAACTACACTTTTCCAACGGTATGCGAATATTGCATGGTCACAACACACTAATCTGCATAGTACAGTCGACGCGAAAGATATGTTTACACTTCAGCACCATAATACAGTGCAAAAATGTAAAGTTATTTTTACGTCGACTGTACCTTCATGTAGGTTTAAACGTTATTAGTATTATTTATTACCAACTAAAAGGTAAAAATCTAGCACGGTTTTGATTACATTTGACAGTCAAAACAAGTTAACAAACACGACGAAGCTACTTACTTAACTAGGTAGGTATGAGGTTTAATTCTGCATTATACAGGTCTAATCTAGTTAGATTGTAGATCTCTCTTGCTCTTAGTAGTGCAGAAAAGATTCCAATGGGTCGAAGTGTATCCTCTAGGGCCCCCGACCTGAGACTTTCTTTGTAATAAGTATAGTTTTGCGAGACATTGTTATTGCAAGTAGAGCAGAGCGATGAGTTATAAATTAAAATAAAAAGGTCATAAAATTTCTTCGACAGCCCCTATAAATCTTCCATAACGGTCGGTTCGCCGTGAAAGGGCATTGGACCTATTGATGGCTCCCGCATTTTACACCGCCGTAGCGCTCCCTTTCAAGCTAGCATTCAAACGAATTGCTTCCATTGGTGAAATAGAATCGAAAACGTATCGGGCACGGAAAGCTCAAACCTATTAATTTAATCCTGTAGGCAAGTAGATAGACTTAACTTCTATTGGTGAATTTTCTGAAATTTTAGAGCAAGAAACTTTCTGCAGTATCTACATATTTTAGTTCCTAGTTCTCATTTACTTTTGCGGAGCAAAGCTCTTACTTTTATAAGTTAAAGTAGATATAACTTACTTAGTCTGCGACACTTTTTACAATCAGCTAGAAAGAATTCTGAGAACACTTTTATGTTATTTAAGAACACAAAAAAAGGTAAAATAAACAGACGGACCGATAAATCATTAGGGACCTTATAGCTAGATACCTTTCATCGGAGTAATCCCATTGGTACCTATCAATTTCTCTATGCGAGTCGTGATTAAAACTCCGTTTTACGATGGATACTAAAGTAGGTACAGTACCTACGAGTATAAAACCATATCGAAACGGCATCCCATCAATCAAACGCAACAAAACAATGGCAATAACAAGTTTTCTAATTAAGTTACTTGTGTTGTGTGATTCACGTGTCAGTGACCTTCACGTGATGGCGGATGCGCGCCACCGTTCCGTTTCACAGCCTTTTGTACTACATCAACAAAGATGGCTGACTCACACTTGCTTTTAAAAAAAAGTTTACGTTAAGTATACGTTTCATGTCTTTATCGCGGTGGCAAATGTTTGATCGCTGATGAGATATTTGAGGTAACACCCGACATTAAAGTGTATGGATTAATGTGTGTGATGTTTTGTTTTCCGTATTTGAGGTGTATCTTGTACATGCGTGTGTTATATTTATATTACATGCATATTTATATTATACATGCATGTTCAGGTAAAATCTTCATTATAATATAAGGCGATGTAATGAGTAACTTAGGTAACGAGATTGAACGTTCGTAAATAAGGCAAAATGCAACTACCAATTCAATATTGGATTATCGTGTCTAAACAACCTTGATTATTAAGATTGTCAATCCGTTTAAGGATCGATCAAAACGCTTTCCAGAAACACGGTAATGCATTTCACGTATAAAGGGCCACCCTGGAACGTGCCCGACGTGTCACCCCGACACCCCGCCCCCGTCTCGTGCCACCACCAACATGCAAATTTAATACTGTTATTTTTATTCCAACTTTACAAGGGCAGTGGGGGAGGCAAAGTATGATAAAGGGGCATAATGTGTCTTAATGGGCACCTCATTTCCTTAACACGTAGCGCATTCATAATAATGACTTCTTAATGTTTTATAAAACGTCAAATTTCAGCATACATAAATACTAGACTAATAAAATTATATGTAACGTTAGAAGCTCGAGGAAACTAATAAAGCACCTTAAGGAGGTAGCTTAAAATTTTAAGCACGAATTGCCGAGAAGTTAATAAAATCGTATTATGTACTTTGTTTTGAGTGTATACCTGAGAGTATTATTAAGCCATATCTGATATAAGGCTATTATTTTATTTTATTTTAGGATTTTTTCAGTTTTATATTAACGTCTAACAAATATATTCTGGAAAACCTATAGAGCTTCATTTAAGATTATTGCAGCGACTTTTTGGCACAATTTAAAGAAAAAATAAGGTTAATTTGCTGCCAAAACAAGTTATGTTGTCCCTTTTTTATGATTTCCTAATTGTTATGTTATATTTATGGAAAAAACGAGGTTTTGACTTTGAGCAACTATTTGGATTCCCTTCAAATTTTGATGCAAAGGATGAGGGCCGCAGATAAAAGAATCAGCCAAAAACCAAAGCCTAACGGACATTCATGCCGATGAACCGTCGCTGGAGCAGGTCGATAGAAACGCTATATAATAGATATACTTATTCGATATTAAAGTTAAGAGTTGTCGTAACGTAAGTAACATAAACGGCCACCATACACGGATTCAGATTTATATATTTAGCAAAAAGGATATGATTAGACTTTGCTCAGATGATGATTTTTACATAAAAATGTAATAGCAACAAGCAACGGCCAAGTAAAGTTGTATTTATACTAAACGATATGGTCTTTATTTTTTTTCCTTAAGCTAAAAGTATCTAATTAGAACGCCTAATGTACCGCCGTGTCTAACGAAGCGTAAAATCTGTTACTGATTATGCCAGGAAGCACGGTTATCGCACCTGATTGCTATAGCCGTGGGGTAGACGCATTCCGCTTGCACGTACTGCATCGGTGCGTTAAACGAACATGCAAAGTTATGCAAACGGCGCGCGGCGGCGTGCACGCAAAATTTGTGATGCGAGCATTGCCAGCATGCAGATTACTTCGTTACTGTACATCAAGATAGTGAATACATAAATCTTGCATACATAACGGAGATATTTGGGAGGGTATTTACGAGCACCAACTGAAATAAAGTACATTTGAGAGCCTAAAGTACGCTCGTAAAGTTGACTGTATCTGAATATTCGGCGCCCGGAACCGTGCAGTGCAAGCTCGTGGTTTTATGTGGGGATTTGTTACTTGTTGAGTAAGGTTATTAAGTGAAGAATGTTGTATCATTATACATTCCGTGAAGTTTATAAATATACATGTGTGATGCATTTAAATTTCTTATTGGATTGGGTAAAATATGCTAATTAACGAAAAGGCTTCGTCATCATTAATATTTTATTTTATTAGTTTTATAATATTACGTTACACTATATTAATATCTTGGTTTAAATAAATAAGTACCAATCTTTGGAAGTGAAAATTATCCAATTGTCATAACAATCTTCTGTCGATATAAACATGTTCCCGTCAAGTGATTCATTATTTATATCCATAAAATGCTCGTCGGAATTCAAAGCCACACACCACGATGTTTGTTCCAAGTCCACAAACCAAACACGAGAGAAAACAAAACATTATACAAACTCTACAAAGGAACGTTCCGAGTTCCGTGTAGGTATTCCAATTAACAAAATTCATCAACCTACAATCCGTCCAGTCTAGTTCACAAATAGCGTCCCCTGTCGCCGCTGCGACAACCCGAAAGCAATTAAAATCGAAATTAAATTGCACAGCAACTCGGGAAGTATTGAATATCCGAATAGCAACACAAAGGCGACACGTGTTCACGCAAACTGCGTCATTTGTTTACCGGCTGGGAGGCGAAGTACACATGTGCGAAATGTGACCTATTTAAACGTGGTCTATTTAGAATAAAAACTACTTTGTCCATTAAAATATTTCATTATATGATAATTATCCTGAATACCTAAAGAAATCCCGTACGTCTATTTCGTATTTAGGACATGACAGTTGGCTAAGCATTGTGATTCGCATCGGGGTGGATTTCAAAAACCGGAGAAAAGTTACGTGTCGGTCTCTACAAAAAAAAGTATTGAGTTTTATGTTTTGTAATTTTTTTTATCGTTACCCAGTAGTTTTACCCGGAAGGCCCTTTATTCAAAATAACAAAAATCTAAGTAGTTTTTTTTTAATATATTGTTTAATATGTCACAAATCATCACCATCTAACAAAAAAATCGGTATCTCTACGTTTGGAGTGAAAATTATCGCAAATCTAACGTACGATTGCGAATTTTATTTCAGTAATAGTTTTTCAACATTCTCGTTATACATATAAAAAAATATGAAAAACTTCCTTCTTCAAGTTAGTATTATTAAAAATATTTAAAAGTTTAACACCAATAATTCATCAACACCGTCAGCATAACGTCAAAGTTGGGGTAGTTTCGTATTCGTGGGTCTAAATGTAGCAGACGTATCCCCGCCTGCTTCCTTAATTCTGGTGAAACAGTGGAACCGAGCCCACATTTGTTTATGCGAGCGCAGAGCAGAATAAAATATTAAAATATCATCGCAAAAGTCGATTTACACACCATCGCGTCATTACCATCCAGGAGTGGCTTACAGTAAGAAATTGAATTATATTTAAACTAATTGCTTGGGATTATGTTACCTTATATGACCGTACTAGTGTGACATTGACATTGCTATAAGTATTAGTGTTCTCGAATAATCTACGATGTTGTGTGAAATTGTCAACACCAGACATGTCATTTCCGGTTCTGGAGCAATGGATTGTAATGATCACTTATGTATGGTGTTGACGATTTATGTAGATCTCTTGATTGAATGTAGATGAAACTAAAGAATAGAAGACTGAAGAGTGAAAATGAAGAACTCAAATCGATACTAATTTGTAATACTAATATATATGTTTCTAAAGAATTAAAGGTTGAAGAGTGAAATCATAGAACTTAAATCGATACTAAATTGTGAAATTTTACTAAAAAATAAAAGACTGAAGAGTGAAATCATGGAACTTGAATCGAATTGGTAATACTAATATGTTACTAGAGAATAGAAGGTTGAAGAGTGAAGTCATAGAACTTAAATCTATACTAAATTGTGAAATGTTTCTAAAGAATAGGAGACTGAAGAGTGAAATCATAGAACATAAATCGATACTAATTTGTAATATGTTACTAAACAATAGAAGAATGTAGAGTGAAATCATATAACTTAAGTCGATATTAAATTATTAAATATTAGTATGAATAGCAGGCTGAAGAATGAAATCCTATAACATAAATCGATACTAAATTGTGAAATGTTACTAAAGAATAGAAGACTGAAGAGTGAAATCATAGAACATAAATCGATACTAATTTGTAATATGTTACTAAACAATAGAAGAATGTAGAGTGAAATCATATAACTTAAGTCGATATTAAATTATTAAATATTAGTATGAATAGCAGGCTGAAGAATGAAATCCTATAACATAAATCGATACTAAATTATGAAATATTACTAAAGAAAAGAAGACTGAAGAGTGAAATCATAGAATTTAAATATACACTAAATTGTAATATATTACTAAACAATAGAAGACTGAAGAGTGAAATCATAGAACTTAAATCGATACTAAATTGTGAAATATTACTAAATAATAGAAGAATGAAGAGTGAAATCATAGAAATTAAATCGATACTAAATTGTAATATGTTACTGTAGAATGTAAGGATGAAGAGTGAAATCATAGAACTTGTCGATACTAAATTAAAAGAATTGGTTATAAATTACATTATAGTTGCATTAATGTTATTGAGAAGTATTAAATTTAGAATATAATAGAAAAATCTGAAGAAAAAAAACTCAAAGCAATCAAACAATAAGTGGCAAAATTATGTGAAATCAAAGAGCCTATTACAGAATTTAAGACTGATTACGACTATTAAAATTACTATTACATTAAAATTATTGTCATCAATAATTAAAAAAATTAAAATAGTATCGAAAAATCTAGTCATTTGTCATTACCATACACATGATATCATCGCCATCCATAAAAAATAATTGCCATGGCATGACCGTCATCACCATCTCGTGTTAAATAAAAATTAAGCTTACAATTTCGAAAATATGCATCAAATTAGTATGGAATCATAATAAGTTACCTCAAGTAATATAATTTAACAAATTTAAATACATTTTGTAGCATTTAATTCATAAAAGAAAAAAAAAGAAATATTGTATGGTGAAATTTTTCTTGATGAAATCGACCCATAGAACTGCGTTTGCGTGGGATAGGTATACTTAATTCTATTTGCAGAATTTTGTAATACCTATACTCGTTTCCTAACATAAAAGTTGTATTTTATTTTTAACAAGGTCAGTTTGAACAACAAATTCTGTAATTCCCGGGAAGCCTGCTAAACGAGTTTGGTCACGTGGAGAACTTTATTGTTGGAGGTCAAATTAACACACAATAATTTATAACGGTTTCTATAGAGCAAATAGCTGTACATTAAAACATTGAATTCAATCTCTTAAACACATATTAAGATATTTAAGATAAAGATTAACGGGGTCTGGACTAATTAACCACTTTGTTGAATAAATTTGTATCTCAGGAAGCTTGATGTACTTCCCTACTAAAAATAGTTATTTATTAAACAAGGGAGAATAAGTAGTGTTGTTTAACTCTCGTGCTTATATTGAGACCTGAGCAAGCGACAGATTGAAAAACTGTAATCTTGAACCTTGAGCTTTACGAGGGTCTCAAGACTCTCAAGGCACGAGAGTTGAACAAACTTTTCGGCCAAGTGTAACACAACATTTTCCACCACACTATCGCGAGGAAAATAAATACTACATACGATTACAAATCAAATGTAAGTTATCCGATATATTATTTATTATATGTACTCAACACTATCGTTTAAAAGTCAATTCTACCAGTTTACTTGAAGCAACCATTTGTAACTCAAGGTAAAATTAATAGTGGATAAAATGCGTTTTTCAATTTTTTTTTAATAATAAAGGGGTGAAAATAGTACATTTCGATGCTTGTGCGAAAAGTATGTCATTACTTCACGAGTCCCGAGCCGTAGGCGAGTGGCAATGGCAATACTCGGGATGAGTGAAAAATGACATATCCGCACGTGTATCGAACGACGTTTTTCAATACAAATGCGAAATAAAATATATAAGAACTAATTTGAAAGTTTTTTTTATTATTTCCGTAACATAGTGTTACGTCGTTACGTGTAATACAATTGAACTGATTAAAATCATATCGAAAATGTTTATCTCATCTTCTTTTCTCATTTTCAATCTTATAATCATTATGTCTCATCCAAAAAAGAATAATTCGCATGTGACATATCCTAGATCCCTAATGGCCCCTCGACATGTTTACCTGATTGAAAAACTCCCTCTTCTTTGACAGACGTTTTGTGGGCTCTGTTCCGTTTCATACACACAGATTTATAAGAACTGTTTTCAATGTTTAATATTTTTAACGAATGAACATTATTAGAGCAATGGAGAGAGCTATGCTAGGAGTCTCTCTGCGAGATCGTATCAGAAATGAGGCCATCCGCAGCAGAACCAAAGTAACCGATAGCTCTCCGAATCGCTAAACTTAAGTGGCAGTGGGCGGGGCACATTGCACGTAGAACCGATGGCCGGGGCGGAAGGGTTCTCGAGTGGCGACCGTCGACCGCGTACCGGAAGGCGCAGCGTGGGCAGGCCCCCCGCAAGGTGGACTGATGACCTGGTGAAGGTCGCGGGAGTCCGCTGGATGCGGGTGGCGCAGGACCGGTCATTGTGGAAATCTTTGGGGGAGGCCTATGTCCAGCAGTGGACGTCTTTCGGCTGAAATGATGATGATGATGATGATGATGATGAACATTATTATGATGAAGAGGTAAATAGTGAAATATGAAATATCAATATATTTAATATTTTTGCGTAAATAGTAGGTATTTAGTTTTATTAAGTCTCGGTAAAGTTAACGAACAATAATACTCTTCGATAAGCAGTCATGAATTGGAACAAAATTAAATTTTAAAAAATTGGAAAAGTAAAAACCACTAGTTCGCAAAAACTAACTTTGCGTTGCGCACGCAAAACAGCCAAAACAGGGCACTTTTTGAGCAACTGTATTGAAAATACTTTTACAATGCATTAGCTCGGAAAGTGCTATTTTCAAGGGTAAACTTATGCATAGAAAGTGGCTCTTTTCCGCACACGTGCGAGAAAGTAGCTTTTTAATTAAAAAAAACTGTAAATATAACTTAATACTTTTGCATTGTCCAAACCAACGCATTATTTGAATAACATTAATCAGACATACATTTTTGTCTTTTTGATACAATATTCACGTTTATAAAATACAATCCATTAAAAGTGTAAATTACGAGTACGAAACAAAAATTTAAATTATAATATATATATATATAAGTATAGTAACATATTTACTTTTTTATGTTTTCAAAAGAAAATATCTTTCATATTTAAATTTTTCTCCATCTCGGACCCAAAATTTGCAAACGGTGAGATGCCTTATGCAGCGCTCTCATTGGTTGATTCTACTACGCTAGTTTTTTCATAATGAAAGGTCCGTATTTTACCAGACAAGACATTATAAGTATTATAACTCGATTGAAAAACTTTTTGTTAGTTAACATTTTCAAAAACATTAAAAACACCTAAAAGTGTAATTATTATAATAAAATGTTGGTCTCTGTAATTAATAAATAAAGTTTTTGTTTTCTTAAGTCTTAGTAAATAATTTCATTTTGTGACATACGTAACCCGAATGCTCAATTCGGACCGAGCGAAAGACTGTTTGGGCGCGCAATGGTTAGTTTATTGGTAGTTTCTATTTACATTCTTTGCATTATTTGCAGTCTTTGGCCCATCGGCGGAAAGTTGCCAGTCTGTCGGTATTCTACAGGTTGCACTTCGGGGAGTGTGCGCAAGAGCTTCATGAGCTTATTCCACCGTCCCCATTCTACCATCGGACTTCTAGACGCACGGCCGGACTCCACCCTTACTTGGTAGACATTCCACTAATTCGCACGAAGCGCTTTGCTTCTTCTTTTCTTATGCGCTCTGCCAAGGAGTGGAATTCTCTGCCGGCGTCTATATTTCCGTGCACATATAACCCGACAGCCTTCAAATCAAGGGTGAACAGGCACCTTCTGGGCGAGCTCGCTCCATCGTAGGCCACGTCTTTGCTTTCGGCTAGTCTGTGGCCAAGAGTAAGCCCATTTGTTATAAAAAAAAAAAAAACATAGGTATAAATTTGTTAAAATTATTTCGTTTTGATTTTGGATAATTTGGCTTGGAGTTTTTATATCGTAGTGAAATTAAATAGTGATATTCAATTGATGTCTCCGAATGTTCGTAAGGAGGCGCAAATGGTAAGATTATTTTACATAAAAGCTGATTGAAATATCAATATTGCAGTTGATTGTTTACTTTTTGTACTTATAATTATTTACAAAGACCAACATTTCTTTATAATAATTTCACTTCTGGGTGCTGTTTTAAATATCTATGAAATTTTTAGATAGGTAATGGATTGATAAATATTACTTGTAATATTTAGTCTGGTAAGATAAAATATGGACCTTTAATTTTGAAGAATGTAGCGGCTTTCCGAGCTAATGCATTGTAAAATTTTGTATGATATACGTGTTGAAATGTAGGCTTTTTTCCAACTCGTGTCGGTTTAAAACACTCACTTCGTTCGTGTTTTATAGTAACCGACACTCGTCAGAAAAAGCCTACTTTCTACACTTGTATCATAAATAACTATTATGCCACAACTGGACATAAAGTGCCTTTTTCCGCACGCTACGCGTACGGAAAAAGCCGATTTCTGCCCAAGTGTAGGCATAAAATGATATACCTAACATGTGAGGTAATAAATACAGCCCTTGATCGCATATTTACGTCCCTCGCTTGCAGCTCGGGTCGCAAACATCTGCGATCTCGGCCTTTCTTGGTTTTACCGCACTAGTTAGGTAATGTACTATTATATTCTTCTTCTCAGTCGGTCCCTCATGGCTGAGGATCGTGACCAACAGTGATGTCCCTCCACTTGGTGCGGTCCAGGGCCATATGGACTGCCCTCTGCATTGAACCACTCGCTTTCTTCATGGTGTCAGCCCACCTTATCGGTATTCCACCCCTGGAGCGTTGGCCTTCAACTTTGCCGAGAATAATGTTTCTTTCGAGAGTGTGCTGGTTAGAACGCATTTAACTATTACATTAAGTACACGTCAATTATTTTCGACTTGATTCGGTAGGCAGTGAGTAACAAACAATTAATTGTAAGTATAAGTATTATCGCATGTGCGCAGTGTAATCCACTAACCTACTCGTTTCATATTTTAATAAAATTAAAGAAACAAAAGCCAAGTATTCTAAATACAGCCTTACCGGAACTCACAAACACACAAAGAACATTTCCAATTATGTAAAACGGTACGTATTGTTTACGAAGTGGTCGCTCGCGTCAAGTTGCTGCCAATGAGTGCCAACACTGCCAACCTTGGGAACTTGCCTAGTTTCACATTCAAAAGTTGGTCTCGTCTGCCCCTCTCCGCCCCACCCACAGGGTAGGTCGCGAAATGTTCACAAAAGTGAGCAAACTTTCCTCAATGCACAACAATGTGAACAAAGTTGGAAGGATCTCCAAGCTATATTTGTTGCGATTCCGTGCGTGCTTTGTTCGCAACTTTGCAGCCAATACAAAGTTTGTTAGTCTCTGAATATATTATCAACCGTTTTGAGCTTCACGGTTCACTTGAAAATATTCATATTATCCAAAAATAGACCTTTTTACTCCTCCAAAAATAAAAAAAACAAACTTGGCAACTGGGAATAGCAATTGTATGGCTGTAGTATTCCAGAGTAATAAACCGCACAGAGTGGTTTGAGAAAATTATAAAATCACTCGGTGCTTACTGCAATGGGAAATGCCGGCTCTTCGTTATGTAAATGCAGGGGCCCCGAGGCGACATAATTTATTAATATTTGAATTATTCAGCAACTAATCAGTTGCAACCAAAAACGGCAAGTGTAGTACAACTGCATGGGAACATTTACGAGATTCCAGATTGACAAATATTGCAGGCAACAAACTAACAGCCCGGCACAAATAACTATGACGAGGCATGCTTAATAAACATAAAATTATATCAGACATCTTTCTTATGCAAGTTACGAATTTTGATCGCCTTTGAGTTTAAATAAAATTTAACGGGGCTAACGATGGGAAGAAACTATACACAGAATAAACGTTCTTAACTTTGTATGGATCGTGTAAGAAAAATAAATGTAAATATCTTTTTGGCCGTCCGCCCGCAGCGTTCACGCTTGTCACATACAGCTTCACCAACCGAAAACCTTCTGGCAGCTTGTACCGCCAACATTATTCCAGCCAAAGGACAACTTTCTAGTTATCTACGTGGCTTGACACAAAGAGCTATTTCCTATGTTATTGTGCACGTTTCTGGTTTTTGAATCGACTGTCCGCTATTGAAACTTCTTAAAACATTGCTGTTGTTAAGATGTAATTTGCCATCGAGCAAATTATATCATACCAAAAAAAAAACTAAAACTACATGGAATCATAAGCTCACGAAATAATTAAACACAATGAAATACAATCCATAACGTAGGTACACTTTAAGGTAGAAAGTTAAATATCTTTAATAAACTAATTAGTATCTTGATTTGACCTATTACGGTAATTGACGTACGGCTCTTGACTCGCTCCATAAACTAGCTGCAGTATTTTACGCAAACTAATTTGCATTGCATATTAGCATTTGACTTCGTACGCTAAACGCAAATAAGATGCTGCTCTTATAAGGCTATGCTATGACTGACACATCCGCCTCTATAATGTGAGAAACCTATATCACACTCCGACCGCAAAGTTAAACCAGTTCTAGTAAAATAAGGGTCATATGTTTAAGTAACCCCTTCACTAGCACCGAGATGGCACCGCGCCAATTCCTGGCGTGCCACTGTACATAGCCGCGTATAACAAATAGAGCTACAATATTTCATACTAGAAAAGTACGACGCCATTATAAAATATTTCGCTAGAGAACCTAGAATGCTTTGAGAGTTTTTTACTGGCTTTAATTCCCTTGCATCTCGCTCGAGGAACTTGTAAGGATGCCTTTAATTCTGCTAAGACTTCGTGAACTACGTTAATTGTCTCGCTAGAACTGCTGGAAGACGGCATTTTGTGCAAGCCGCGAGCTGCGGCGAATTAATTTGTAAGTCTGAGCAACTTACTGCATTGAAAGTCATTTTATTGTAAATATTTCTACAGGAATCACAATAAGCTCAATAAAGGTTTACTAGTACTCCTTACAAACAATAGAGCGACTTTGTTATGTCAGAAGGTTTTAAAGAGGTTTAATTTAAAGAGAGCTACAAAGTACAACAAAAGAGGCATATAGACAAGTAATTTCACCGAAAACCTTATGAATGCCGTATTCAATCTAGCAACGCAGACAGGTAGGATGAAGCCTGCCGGCTGAATGCCCTGAATCCCATCCTATTAAGAGCGGAGTCGGATCGAGCCCGGGGGGACTCTAACTACCCGTTGCCGTAAAACGAACGAGCTTCGTGTATCTATCTACAAAGGAAACTAGCGGAACTATTTATTAGAACTGTACAGTTTCGAACAAGAAAATTTACCAAAATGTTCGCTACAACAAAGTGTGCCAAATACGGTGATTGCAAAAGACATGGACTTGTTATAAATACTGCTTATGTTTGTAGTATGAAATATGCATGGTTATATACATCAATTCTTATTGCCGTAAAACGCACGAGCTTTGTGTTTTGAACGAGAAATATTGCCAAAATATTTGCTAGAGTTGCAAGCAAAGTTTGGCTCACTTTCCTATCTTTGTGGTATACATAAATTCTTATTAATTACCCTTATTCATGATTTATTACGGGGTTATCCGTGTTTATTTCAAATTTGTCTTATGTCCATAAACCTGGTCAATGCCTGGTATAGTTGATTTAGCATATCTAGCATATAGTTTCCATGCGACCTCGAGTTAACGCAAATGACTCCAGCATCTCCAACTAGACATAATAGAGTTTACTCAAAGACTGCTTGATTTTCGTCAATTAACTCCTTAAGTTATATTTCGTATACATCTTGATTCCGCCAAACATATTCTGGAAATGTTTTCCACAAAGCAAATTCCGTAGAGAGACCGCTAATGCAAGATGCACATGTCCCAAGTCAGCGAGGAACACAGACGTGCAATGAGCTAGCGTTTTACGGTAGAAGTGACCTCAACAGCTCCGCCAAGAGTTCTAAGAAGTATTTACCTGATGGTTGTGGGGGAGGCTCCGCCGACGCGATCTGACCGTTACTGCGCACGGCTGCCTTCTTCCTGCCGCCCGTCGTGGCCGGGCTCTTCGCACTTTCGCGCTCAACCCTCTGAAACAAAGAAACATAATATTAATACGTCATAATTTGTTTTCCCATTTACTCTACAGGCAGCATACTTTCTCTTCCATCCCACTCCCTTTCTAAACACATTTCAGTGTCAACAGTCCAGTCACATTCTCCTTGGCCCACATGATCTCCACACTCTCTTTCACATAAATGTATGTTAAAATTATGTAGAAAACTAAGACCTTATGACGTCGTTGTCTACTTAAATATCATACTGTACCTGTTGTCGGCTTCCAATTTAAACGACTCTTTCATTTGGAGTAAATGTCCAATTACTCGTTCGTTATCAATTAAGGGTAATGGCAAATAAAGTACAAGTCCAATAAATGTAATAAAGTAGTATTTTCAATGGCTTTAGTGTAGATTATCTGATAGTCATAAATTAGACAACTACTTTTACGATATACGAACTGCATAATTATATTACCACTAATGACTTACAAAAAAATACTACAAAAGACAGCTCGCTATCGTTTTATGCTATTCACTAAGAATTCAATTTCCACAAATGTCGCTCTCCGAAAGGAAACTGCCAGTGTGCCTATTTGTATAAGAATATTTCTGTTTTTTCCAAGATTCCATCATCAGATCACGAAATATATAAAAAGTCATACGACACGATAAATAAGTAAATAAATAATGGACCAATTTGAGAAGGATAATCTATTGAGACAAACATATATTTTTAACAAATTTTTAAAACATCCCAACTAAATAAGAACCTTTTCTTTTGAAATTAAAAATTAGTCTAATAGAATAGTTAAATAGAAACATAAAATATACAGGCTACGAGATAATGACAATCGTAAAATGCTAGCTCAATTCTACAAATCCTTGAATTCACAAACAGACCAAGTTAGAGAAAAGTCAAAGAAATTAAAAGGAACAAAGCCTTTACAGCATCGTTTGTAGTAATGACATCACAGCGCTTTTAAAATGGATTCATTCAGCCGTGAAGAAGCAATCCACTTATTTCGGCCGACGGCGATCCCGTAGAAACGTCGAGTCATGGAGTCATGCCCGCTCATGCTGAGTCATGGTCGAGTCGGCACGATCCGCCTCGCCGACTCAGCGCCGCACGTCGCCGAGATGTGAGACGGCGGAACAGCCCGCTTGCCATGCACTAATGCTGATTGATATTCGATAACGACACACTGAGGCCGTTAATACACTCCGATAGATTTATTATCATTACCCACCTAACGTCTCTCTAAAACAATATATCAAACACTGTCTCCGAGACGCATTAAGAAATGTAAATTGGGCAAGAGTACCTAATTTAGGAACTCAATAAATCGTAGAATCAGAGGGCAACGGCGCGACTAATAAAAACGAATGCGCGGGCAGATAAGAAAGACGTTACAAAAGAGCGTTTTAACAAGCAAAGTGGTGAAAATTGTGAAATATAAGATTTAAATTCTAAAACAAAAGGCATCACATTCGATGCAGACACTTGAAAGAATTTTCAAAGAGATACAACTTTACAACAAAAGAAAATAATATAACACGCTCTAAGTTGAATATTAAATGTAACGTTCACGCTCGAGCTCTTTGTAACACGAGCCTTTAAATTCAAACAAGGTTGGAATAATTAATTAGGCTAATGAATCTAGTAGGTAAAGATCAGCTGTTCGTATGTTGTCATAACAACATTTTACTCGGGAAAGGCGTGACTCTAACTCAGTTGTGGATTGCGGGTATCGGCAGGAGGCAGCCGACACGCGACACGCGGGAACTCGTGAAAAATGGGGCAGTCGGGGGAAGGGGGCCCCCTTGAATGGGGAAAGTGGGGAGATAGGAAGCCGCCGGCGGGCGCCGGTTGCAACTGAATTGTTTATGTGCACAACGAACATCGTGCTTTGACAGCCCGCTGCGTCATCGGGAAATTGACAAACAACGCTTATATCGAACGAGTTTGCTCAGGTTACTGTTAGCTTGAAAATTTGCACGATTCGCATTTGTTTATCACGTAAGCAAAATTAATATAGAAGCATAATACAACACCAATTAACACTGTTATATTATAAGAGAAAGCGGTTGGACCGGGTAATTATGAGAAAAATATGTTATTGACTTTTATGTCGTTCTTTATTTAAGTATGGGAAGCAGCAGTTCGGAAACTCTAAATTACGTCAATTAAGTTGGGAAATGTTACTGAAACAAACAACTGGAACTTCAGTATGAATAGAAAGTTTGAAACGTTAATTAAAACTTTGTTCGAATCGTACTGGATGGCGAAAGCTATGACTCATTACATTTATTGATAGTCGTTTTAACAAAGGTATTGTTTTTTTTATTAGATTAGTGGCTGATAAATCTATGTCAATCAATCGAAAGAGAACAATAGATTGATTATATTAATATCTCGCGCTAGGTTTTTTATGTTACATTGCTATTGTATTGTTACATTATTATATTGCACTATGAAAGTTATACTCGGGGCTCATATCAATTATGAGTTGACATTTTGTCTGACATCAATAATACAATATCAGTCATGCTTTTTAAATCTACGTCTAAATGTAATTCACATTAACTACATTTAGACTTTGCTTTTTAAGCGCTACTTTTGAATACAATTCTACATATTTGTGAGTGGCACCTCATACAGTGTCAATTTTAATTACTATTAGCTGCCTGAAATAAATAAGTACTTTTTATTACTATTAGGTAAGTACTTTTTCTTTTTTTTCTTTCAACACACCTAAGTATTAAAATATTTTAAAATATAATGGCAGATAGGTGTAGATACAAAATTCACTTCAAAACTGTGGAATGTAGAAGATGCATGAAATGTAGTTTTTCACATGACTAGAAATAAATTATTGGGCCCTTAGACACACATTGATGTGTGAATTGGTCGAGTTAATCAAAATAGTGCCAGTGAAAGTAAACTCGAGGAAGGCACATGACGTGACCTACGCAACGCGCCGCGATGTGGGTCGCGACATCTATCATTCCACACCTCATACTTTACCTAGCTGTTATAGCTGAAAGACGGTCTGCCGGATTACGTACAAGTTGCACCTAAAACGTTTTAGCACGTTAGGTAGGTATATGGAGCATGTAATAGATGAAACAAAATTACTAGAAGCATTTCGTAATTCTATCTGGACTTAACAAAACAACAATTATTAATGGAATAAATTCCTCTGATTTATACTGAGAAATCTTAAAATTTAATTTAATTATATTAAGTCACGCTATAACCAGTTCGAGTCACATTTATGGGGCTAAGCCACGAAAGAGAGATGCAATGCTCTAGATTCCAGAATGTAACTTTGTTGGAGAAATCAGGAATAATATTCGGGGAAGTGGGTTCGGTTCGGTTAGTTAAAGTTCTGCTGTTTCTGAGTATTTACTAAAGACCACTCATGTTTCATGCATGAAGAACAAAAAGTTTCAATTTACCGTCGCGTCGGGCACAGTTATAAACAGTCACGTCATAGTGTCTTTGAAATAGTATCCGAAGTTATTTTGGAATATAGATTTTGGAATTAAAATTAAAGGAATAAAAATCCTAATTCAAAGTTTTCAAACAAATATTGGTAGTTTTCTAAGCATAATTTACTAATTTTTAGGTTTTGGCATTTTCTTCAAATTTACTTAATTACTTATATTTATGGGTTTATTGAAGGTGACAAAGCCGAAACGATGAAAAACCAGAATCATTTTTTATAAACGTCCTAACATTTAAGCCATTGAAGGGAAATTTTAACTGTAAGTAATACGCAGGCAGTAAAATTCACTTAAAAAATAAATGAAAATATATGTGGTAATTAATTACCATAAGTATAACACTCTTTTTTAACTGCGCCACCTAAATAATACGAAAATAAAATCAAAATGACGCAGTCTATATTGTCTTCTGTTTCCACGATTGTTGTTCATTGAAATCAAACACTTTAGAATGGTCATGGTGTTAATAAACGCGACTAATCCGTTCTAAAGTGTTTAATTTCAATGACCCAGTCTACTTTAGTTGACTCTTAGACCTCTTAGTTCAGTTCCAAGAAATTCTATGGATCGCGGTCTTTGCCACAAAAGCGATTGATCCGTTTTATGCCACGCTCCCCTTGTGTCGCTTGCAGGGGAGAGGTCATTTAACCCGTCCACTTTATATTTCCACTCATACGTGTGCGCCATATCGATTACAATCATAAATAGGACTATAATTATTTGTTTTGTTTACTGGTTATAATTAGACCATAGTGTTTGATTATTGCTAAAATGAATAAAAGTACAGGATGTCACAAACTCGGTCATACCTACTATGGTCATATGTACTAGGTACTTAATTTTAATTAAGTAACTTATAACGGTATATATTAAAAATAAGCTAAATCTTAGAGTGTAACTGATGTAAGTAAGTAGTAATCTTTCAAAATTGCCGATTTGATCACAGATTGTCAGGCCCCCTAATCCACATAACAAAAAGTCGATCCATATCGGAAGTTTGAACTATTAGAATAGCGAATGTGATGGATTAGAATTGAAACCAATCCCGAGATAAGTTCTGAAATCGTTTCACAACTCGTTGGTTTGAATTTGGAGCTAATGTCTATTACAATTAAGGTTACATTTGCACTAAAGCCTCTTTACGAGGAAGCTGAATGTTATTATACAAATTGACCCGACGCGGTCGAAGGTAAGTTTGTAACCCCGTGACCAATTAATGGGTTCCGTACAAGCCAATTTACTATTGGACTGCTTGTTCTAATAATCACTGGATCCGAATAGGGTTGGGATGAACCGCAATTTATGGAATGTTAGGAATAAAGGTGTCTTATTAGTGTGTGTGTGTGTATGTTAATCTCCCAGGTACAAAGTTAGTTCTCATGGTTATTGTTAATATATACGGCCGCGTTCGTTATACATATAGCTACTAAACTAGGTGATTTAGGCTACCCGCTACCTGCATCCTAAATAGTTAATGGTAGAACCCTCAAATTTGGTAAATAATTATAATCATAAAGTTCTATGCAAGGATGAAAGAGGAAAATGGGATTGATGATAGATCTTTTAAGGAATATTACGCAAACTTAATTGCAAGCTTCAGATTAGTTAATTTAAAGATGTATATTCTATACATATAAAGAAATATAATATACACGTTAGATACATGGTTTCATATGTACCTACAGGGGCTACAGGCCGTCAGTCAAGCCCTGCGGCACCATAATGTCGGCTTCGCACAAACACACAATAGCCACACGAATACAGGTGTAGTATGAGTGTAGTATGCTCGGCGGCACTTTATGTTAACGTGTCCTTTGTACCGGAGCTGGTATATAAACAAACTGTATTGTGGCCAGAAATGCCCGACGACATAAATACACACCACCGCTAGCTACACACCGCTGGCAAATTAGACCATAAATATTTACATAAAAGTATTGGGTATCATTAATATAATACTTAGCGTAGAGCCTCGTTAATCCGAACATCGCGGTAATCCGAACTGTCGCGTGAACCCTCGTTCCTCTACTACTGGCTATATAGTGCTTCTATTAGGCCTTTCGAATACGGCCACGTACCTACAATTCATGGTAAGCACACAAGTGTATATAAATATATGTACGACGATCTAATCAAGATCACAGGAAATCGTCGGATGCGGGAGGCGCACGACACGAACCGCACGATTGAATATTGTGGAAATCCTTAGGGGAGCTATTTGTCCAGCGGTGAACGTCTTTCGGCTTGAATGTATGACTAATAGAGGCCAAAATAATAGTGATATTAAACAAAATATGTACATTATTTTAATTTTACGACAAGAATTGAAATCAGGTAATTAGGTATCTACTAATTAGGTATCTATCCTTAAAGCATCCACGTGTTTTGGCCATTTCTCAGGTAAATAAGCTTGATTAAACATCTTTCCAAGAGCAGGAAATAGCGCTTTATTACAAGCAAGCAGCGTTAAAAAAAGTAATTTAAAATTTTCCTTTTAAAAATATCGCGAGCGTTAAGGTCCTTTCAAACGTCCATGTCAGACTAATGTTCCTGGAAGTGGAAAGGCAGTAGGTATTTTCTACTTCTTTCCCGAAACGAAGGTGTACACGTGTACCTCGAACCCGAGATGCCTTTGAGCTGCGCGCCTGGCAACGGTGCCTTACTTTTACCTATTCCCAATATAAAATCAAGGAAAAATTTCCTGTTGAAGCCAAGAATAATCAGACGTCTTTTAACTACTTACCTCTAATACTCGCAAGTTCACTGTACTTATAATTTTAAGATTTGAAGATCGACGGAAAAAATATGAATTTATTAGGTACGGCTTTAAACGTAGGTATAGTCCGACAGCCGACAGTCGACAGCCTGAGTATTTTCGTTGCTGGCAACATTTAAACAAAGCGCCGGCGATAACTGAAGCCCATGACGCAAACACCTTACGTTTTACGGACGTCTCACTCAAAACATACTCGTATTTTAATTAATGTCACTTTTAAGATTTGAAGATCGACGGAAAAAATATGAATTTATTAGGTACGGCTTTAAACGTATAGTCCGTCAGCTGACAGTCTGAGTATTTTCGTTGCTGGCAACATTTAAACAAAGCGCCGGCGATAACTGAAGCCCATGACGCAAACACCTTACGTTTTACGGACATCTCACTCAAAACATACTCGTATTTTAATTAATGTCGTACGTTGACAGCCGCGACGAAGCTGCTTTAAAAACAGTCATTTATTTATTTTATTTATTTAACCTTTATTGCACAAAAAGAAAATTACAATTGTACAAAAGGCGGACTTAATGCTATGAAGCATTCTGTCATTCAGAGTCACAAAGTTTTATATATCAGGTAAATAAACAAATACTGCCTAAATAGTGATTCATTTGCACTCGAGTCAGGGTTGCTGGCCGCCGCGCCCTGCAGGATTTACTTTGCCAATAACAACGACCCATAATACTATGATCCCTCCTTATTTATATTTCGCTAAGGCAATAAGGGTGTTTCAACGAAGAGGCAGGGATCCTTTATAATTGGACGGTCAGTAACACAGGAGGTTAACGGTCTGTTGGTCGAAGGCACGAGACTTCGTTAGAAAGATCACTTTACCAAAGGAAAGTCTATATTAGATACACAGTTAGTTGTTTTAATGACACGTAAATTGTAAGTATTGCAAAATGCTAGGAATCCCTTGGACGGCGCGTCGCACTAATGCGTCGATCCTAGCCCAATTGAAGATCAAGTGCCGCTTATCAACCACTTGCCTTCAGCGGATCCTGCAGTACTTCGGTCACATGGCTAGACGAGAAACGAGACGAGAAGCTTGGAAAAGCTCATTTTGGTAGGCCACGTGGAAGGAAAAAGGAGCCGTGGAAGATCACCGACTCGGTGGACTGATGCCGTGAAGGAAGCCTGCCCGGGAACCATACAGGCATCAATCCGGAAAGCAGAAGACCGTGTGGAATGGAGAGCGTTGGTGTGCAAAATAACGGCCTCAAATGGTCACGACCCTCAGCAATGAGGAAACGAGGCAGAAGAAGAAATTGTAAGTATGTAGGTACACACGCGTTCAAAAATGCTCGGGCACAGAAATAATTCATATATTCCGTGTGCACGGGCAATTTATGAATGAGTTCTTTCATAAAATACCCATGCAATTTTGAACGCGGTACATCTGAATAATTGTCACGTTATTTAGATACTGACAGACAAAGCGTAGCAAAAACCGTTGAAAATAATACTTCAAAATAATCACGAAGGAAAATATATTAAGTGGGTATATCCTTCGAACCTTGGAAAGTAGAAACGACTAAGAACATATTTTTATAGATTGAATGCACAAACGAATGAAAACGACTATAAAAGTTGTTAAAATTCTACGCGAACGAATGAATTGTTGAACTATTAAGTTAAATAACGAACTATATTTGGGCACTTTCCAAGACAAAACCAGTCAGAAGTATTCAAATCATAAACAAGCTTGAGTGAAACCCATACTCTCGTTCTTGTGTCGAGTTACAATGTTTTTTTATTCATCATTTACGCCTCGTTACATTGACCGTTATTATGAGCCCTACAAAAAGTTGAATCATGCATTATCTGCGCCGTTACGCAACCACGCTGACCTTTGTTGTAGATTAAATAATAATCATCCTTTGTTCGTGCCCAGTGCCCACGCGCATCGGATACCGAATGATACAATTGTTATCATTGCTCCGTTACGTAAGTCTTTCGCAGCCATTCAAAGACAGCTCGCACAGCTGCCATTGAAAGATTAAAAGAGGTAAAACTGTATTTAGTTCATCCGTGACACGCCTGTTAGCATTACTGGTAATAAGTTCAATCGCATTAAAATGCCATTACTTATGTACGCTAGAACGTATGTACAGTAAAGTAACATAAAGTAGTACCTACATGACATGAAGGCCCCACCTTTTCAAACACTTGTTTCGTTTCGTTCATTGAAAGAAAAATGTGTTAGTAAGAGTACGATAATCCTTTTACCCCATTTCCCTTCAACACGTGTTACACAGCTAGTCCGATATGAAACCTCGTTATCTCACATAATTGGATTGTCACAGCATCGACCTACATAGGCACAAGTACATACCAACATGATCCAATACCGAGTAAAACATCAAACCATCCCTACATGAAGCTATAATTTCGCAAGCGTTTAAACGCCCAATTAAAAGGAGGCAGATATTGCGAAGTTGACGTTATGCTCCTACATGTTCCTGTACATTTATCTCTTATTTAATCTAGTAAAACCGGAGGAGTGCCTGGGGCCAACAGTGCAACGAGAACCGGTATATAAAGCCCTCGTGCCTCCCTCCCGCTGGGCAAAACCAGAAAGACTTATCCAAAAGGATTCAACAACTGGTTAAGACGTTTTTCCTTCCTGAATTAGCACGGGTCGATTGGTACTTGGAAGTCTTGGAACCGGTATTGCTAGACTCCTATTCTATTTAGACTTACTGCGCTAACTAGATAGAGTGAAACTATACGGTCACTTGGCGAATAAAATGCTCCAACGAACGGCCATCTTTTACGCAACAGCCAAAGTAAAAAAAAAATATTTTGAGTCAAACGAGTTCAAACGACGGATTTTACTACAATTCTAATGAAAAGCTGCTCACTGGTTCATTTTCTGTCAAATAGTTGCTAATTTAGTTAAATAACTACATAATTAAGACCCGGAAAGCGGCTAAACAATCAGCCACATAATCATGCTGACCTGGCATTTACAATTCAAATATTTATATCAGCTGTTGCCACGATTACCATTTCAATAGCCGGACCCAGCATTAATTCAAGCCTTGACCTCCCGGCTATTGTCACAAGATTTTTGATCATTATCAATATAGGTTTCTATCAGCACCGATAACATTAAACATTATAATTGACTTTTAGAGTCAATTGAACTATTTCCTCATTACTCATTAACAATGTATAGAGCTAAACAACGTGCCTATGTGACTGTACAGAGAGATAAAAGTAGACATAAAAAGCGAGTGTAGAAACAATACCAATAGCGATAGACTATAAACAATTTATTTCACAGTCCCAGCTATAAAGTATGTAGTAAAACGGCGAGCTGGCAGCGGGCCAAGCTTTCTTTTATTATCGTCCTATGCAGTAGCTATAACTAAGGGGAATTGGTAATTAATCTGTGCGAACGGAACGACAAAACTGGGTCGTGCAATACGATAAAGAGATTAATTGCGTATGCTTTCAAGAAGAACAAGTCTACTTTGTTCATGAAGGGGATTGCTTCAACGACGTTCTTACTAACAGTTGTGATTTTGTTTACCAGCTTTTCCAGCTATTTTTCGTAAGGTTATTAGTTTCCAACTGTATAAATCCATTAGACGCACGCCAGAGTGGAAGCTCGGTTCGTTATTGCTTAACTTTTAAAGCCTCTTACGTTGGAGGTATGAGGATGATCAAGCCGAGTGAAGTTTGCTTAGAGCCTTAGACGCTTGCATTTCATAACAGCTATTTCAGACTGTAAATAATGCTGGAACGTCGGCGGTTAATAAGGTTATATCAGCTTCGATAGAGCTTATGAAATTTTGCTTACGATGACAGTAGATTAGATAGTTACTGGGTAGGTAAAACTATAACTACATAAGTACACTTTAAAGGATGACTCACACTAAAACGGGATGGGACGGGGCGGGACGGGACGATCTGTCAGTTCCTATAGAAAACATCACGTGACATCCAAGACTCTGAGCTATCACGTAATTATTTGTATAGAAATTGACAGATCGTACCATCCCGCCCCGTCCCGTCCTAGTGCGAGTCATTATTATTATTATTTTAAACTTTATTGCACGTAAAAAAGTGTACAAAAGGCGGACTTAATGCCTTTGGGCATTCTCTACCATTCAACCATTGGGTTAAACAGAAATAATTAAATTATACAACTAAGGATAAAAAGACAAATTACCTAATATAATTATATCACTATCATATTACTACCAATAGGTACATAAATACTACATACACATAATTCACAACTAAATATAATGTCATCCTTAAAATATAATGTACCCATGACCTTATGTGACTTAGCGGTAAAACTTAAGACATTTTGAATGGTCACATTATTTTAGGCCGCTCAAGATCTACCCAAAACGATAGCCATAAAACCGGATGAAGTTCAGTAGTTACACCGTTAATTAATCGACGGATATAACTTAATGCGGGTTTACAAATGAGGTTGAATAACAGATTTATGTATGTATAAGGAAGATAATCGAATTACTCGTGTAGTACGAGTAAGTAATATTATACTATTAAATGTGCTGAGCGTATTTCTGCGCAAGCAGAGACTAAATTACAAATATAAATGACGATTACAAATGATAGTAAAGATATTTAATTGGTGGAAACGCAAGGACCTACCGTTGTGTATTGAAAATTTGGACAGTTCTAGGGTTATAATAATACACACGGGCACTCAAACATAAAATCTTCTAAAATAAACTCAGAATTATTATCGTTGTTACCTACCAAACATGATTTGATACAATCGCCTATACCAATCGAACTGATTACATCTTATCTAACCTTTATGTTAAGATATTTATAATTCAGTCAACATTCCAAATATCAAGTACTGATATAGAGAACGCATTTATCAACTTCATCATACTCTTTCTTAGGTACAATAAGCAAATCGCCGATATCAATAGCAATGATAAAATCGACGATAAAAGGCAAATAAGATAAAGACAGCATAAAGCAAAATTACCTAGAACGAATCGTATTAAGCCTGCAAATCAGAGAGCTAGACATTCGCATAATAGCGCATCTCGGTCGCGAATGCACTGCATTACCGTAAACCGAGAAACGAGGACTCTTGTTGTCATTTCAAATAGAAGTAGGAGGACTGAGATTTCATTAACAAGTATTAAGTAAAAACCGGATTTTGTTATCAATGTTATCATACATATTACTTGAGTTTAGGCTTGTGTCGGTCAGGAACAGGAACTAAGAACTAAAAGGAATGAAATCCCATCACGGACCGAAAGGAACCTGTTCCTCGCCAAAAAGTTAAATCGGTCCTCGGTCTTTAGTTCAGTTCAGTTCAGACGGAGTGAAAACCATTAAAACCGGATTCTCACTCCTAGACGACAAAATTCGCACTGAACTAAATAGGTGAAAGACCGAACTAGTTCCTTTGAGCGATTGAACGAGATGGGAGCGCTCCCTTCAAAGACCGAACGGGCACAACTCTACTTGAGTTAAGAACAAATCTAGATAGATTTACCGATTATAACGTACAGTAAATAAAAGAGTACTTTGTTCCCGTAGCGTAATGGTCCTTAACTAAGTAAGTTATAAATACGCCCTTTAAAGCTTTTTTACTAAACAAAGGATTAATATAAAACCGAAGGTAATAGAATATACGCATTATTATTACTTAAGTAATTTAAGTATACTTCTATATGAGCTAGCCGCGGATAGTACGGGATTATTTTACCATTTAAGCCGTATACGGGCTATAGTTTCCATTTTGAATAGATTAACGATTATCCGGGTCAGTACTAAAAAGTCGCTTAGACTAGAATGTGTGAATAAATAGTGAATTGTATCTCACGATGTTGTTAGGACTGTTAGGTGCGATTTATTCACCGTCTCGCGGCGTGGGAGGTACTTACGTGGGCAGACGGCGCGTGTACAACCGCCTAGCGTCTGTCTGTCTTTTTTGCTAAGCCCCTGCCTATCTATCCTCAAAGTCTTGAGTTTATTTCTATTAGTAGTCATGTAAAAAAATAAACAGACTTTATTTTTCTTTTTGAATAGTTTAAAGGAAATATCTAGACTCCTAAGTCAAGATATTTCTGCTTTATACCCTAGTTTGAAGTCAAGTCCGAAAAAAAGCGTGGAAGGTCAAAGTAGAAAAAACAAAAGCGTTTTAGCTTTGGTGCATAAGTTGTTTTTAATGCACAAATATATGCAAGAGAAGGCGTCAATAAGAATGAGGTCATTTACTGAATCAGGCGTTACTTTGCGGAATTCCATAACAATTACGACAATTAATTTACATGATGTCACACTAAAATTTTAGTCTTACAACTTGGCAACGTCCGCTGAAATCAAAAATTATACAGAAATAAGACATGTTTAATGTGAAGATACTAAATTGGTAAAAACATGAGTTAACGTGCAACAAATTTAATGTAGCGAAGTGGATGCAGGTAAACATAGACGAAACACGAGAAACGTGCTCATGGCGCGCTCCAGCCAATCGTCTTATCTGAAGTCTGAAGGCATAAATAATATAATCAAGTAATGATTTGATGAAGCACATCAAATTACGAATCTGAGTAGTTATATTGTAATTACATCCTTTTACGTTTGATTAAAATTTCAACTTTACACAGACTGACTGAAATTGTTATTATAACTTTATAATCGAGCGATATATGAGTTTGCTAAAGTTGTTGTATTAATGCGGGCACCTGCAACTGTTCAAGCATAATTGGCTGCATTTAGAATGCGCTGGCCTTCGTTGCAACAAAGAGCTACATTGTTGGATTTGTTGACTACACAGTTCTCGTTTTCCTTAACTTTAAATTGTAACAATGACCAAGCAAAAAGGTTACTACTTCATGTTTTGGACATGAAATGGTTGTTGCAATCGTAGAAGTTTACGTTTACTCAAAATTTCGCAAAATTTTCAAAATATATACATAAGTGTAACTTACCTACCTGCCTACCTTTAATCTAAAATAGGTCCTTGAGGCATTGTACTTTTCGTGAATTATATACTCTTTCACGACGTTGTCATTATATTGATAAATCAAGGGTAACATTAGCTAATCCTGTATGTATATAAATAAGTCTCACAAAACAAACAAAGACGACCCACGGACCGTTGGTAATAGAACCCTATACTGTAAAACATGTTAATATAAGTACCTCAAATTTGATGAAGCTACATTAAAAAAGGATTCTTTCATTCAACTCCTTAAGAGCTAAATGCAAACAGGGTTTAATCTTTTAACGACATTTATGCAGACGAAGTCGGGGCAAGAGACTACAAAAAAAAACTAAAAAGTTGAGAATGAACAAAGGAACCAACGCATAGTAAACCGGAGTCAATAAAAATGGGACAGTAAGAAGACCAGGAACAGGAAAGGAATATTTTTGACATAGGTATGTATTATCAATAAACTGAAGGCTAACAGGGAGAATTCAAGCAAACGATAAACTTCTACTAATGGCAAAATGCAATGGAGCAATCAATTTGTCTTGCTTAAGCAGACATGTTTGAGCATAATCAAATTTTATTTGTTCACTGAATAATTGGCAAACCCTTTTATAACGAGCACCCTTAAAAGGGAGAGGGTTTTACTTCATTTATAATATGGACATGTTTCCTTTCATTATTATTATAAGCTTAGCAACGCGGACACATCGCTTGCCGTTACATTAACATAAATAGGTAACCCATCTAGATAATACACGTACTCTCTGAAAAGAGCACGTGCAAGTAAACCAAATATTTTTAAGAAGTAATCTTGTGAACTCAAGTCCATAAGTAGATAATAAACAACATTTAGAATTAACGGTGCGCTAAACTGCATCTGGGATGAAAAGGGACAGCGATACCCTGTTCCCGTTGGTGCGACAGAGTGAGCTGTTAACGGGGTGTGGCCATCTCAAGCTAGTTGATATGCTATGCAAGTACTCATAGTTGCACGCAAGCGTAACATAAGAACATATATATGTAGGTGTGTTTATGCCTATATTAGGAAGTCTTGCTCGTGCTATATTATATGCAAATTAGTTTTATGTTGCTTGTTTAGGATTACGCGTCAAATTAATTATCATACAGGCAAAGAAAGTGCAGCTTCATATGTGATATTCAGGCTATAAAATAAAAAGGGTAACAATAAGGCGATAAATAAATAAAAATACTAACGCAAAATATACGTGTCAAGTTTATATTCTATCAAATAAAGCTCGATAAAGTTTGATAAAAACAAAAAGAGAATACGAGAATTACCATAAATAAGGAAAGATCATGCGCTAAGTAGCTTGACAAAAAGGTAAACAACTAGTAAGTACATCAACAAGTACCGGTTCGACCGGCGTTTATTCCTCGCGCAATGGTCACAACACCAAAATGAACACTTCGCGTCACAAGTAATCGGGACCGCTACGGTGAAAGGTAGAGTGGAAGCGAACGAGCGGACGCCGGGGCGAGCAGCGCAAACTGTCGGGCCAGGGAGGAGCGCCCCGCAAGCCGCGCACCGCCGCGGCGCAGAGCCCGGTCCGCCCCGCCAGACAGCTCGCATAATTACAGGAATTTCACACACCTTCCGCGCAAGCAAGGTCACTTTTTAAAGAGCCAATGCATTCTTGGCGGACTCAATGGTGCATGAATGGAATGCGTTAGATCACTTGCCAGTTGCCAGTCTTGCCACGGCGCTGCTTTGCAATGCCACAATTTTGTAATACGTTGATTTTGCTTTGTATTGACCAAATGTCGACGTGTAATAAATAAAAAAGAGCTCCAGATGAGCCCCTAACGGGGCTCATGGTGGGGAACTCGTCGGGATCCAAAATGGTTTATATTATATAATTATACCTGCCATAGCCCTCAGGCTATGGCACGGCTAAAGATTGTGAGCATAAGAGCCCTGCGTGGCTCAGCCTCACTAGGCACATGTTAATAAAAAAAAAAGAGAATATGTTAATGTATCCTCCACTGTACATGGCCAAAATGAATAAAACGGAGACAATAAGTACAATAGTAGCAAACAATTTAATAAGAATTTTGTTAACTTCTCTGTAGACATATTTGGGACGATCCAAAAACAATAATCACGTAAGATAATCCCCATTTATGTAGTAAGTTACCAGATTTTTGCCGAAAGGAACGGAAGGCCCTTATTGCTTGAAATAAGGGGAGGATTTCTTTCATACCGTAGGGAAATAATACATTTGTATTATACGTAAGATCGTTACAGTCATTTTTATCACAATCCGTCAACACACTGCATAAAAAACCTGACCCTCATCAAAACAATCCAACGACGCAACGAATCAAAACCCGGAAGTAACTACAAAAACTTGTACGAATCATCGCAAAAGTCTAACTGTCATCCGGGTCAAAACGAATATTAACCTTCAAACGAAACAAGAACAAAGTAGTGGGGTGGTAATAAAGGGGGGTGAGGCGGATACCCGGGCGCGGCGTGCCAGACGGATCCCGCACTTGTCGCGATCGATACGGTATCCGCTGTGAGGGAACTCGCATTAACTACCCGATAGAGGTGGAAAGTCGACCGATGTTGTTGCAAACTTTACCGATCAAACTTCCCGTTTGCCGCTCGCCCTCCGTAAATGAATCAACAACTGTATATGTAGCGAAAACACTCCCTATGCCGCTAACGAACCTTGTAATTCGATTACTTTCTACACTACCTTTGTTCTTAGAAATCGGCTTTGTAATGTTCAGTTAATTCGTTTGCCATAATCGTACATTCATTCAAACGTTGTTATCGTAAAGATACACACAGCTTCTATTTCTTTGGAATGCAGATAAAAGTAACAAACGATTAAGGGAATAAAGGAAATTGATCCTGTTCCAATTATTTCCTTCGATAGCTTACATAACTTCTGATCATACGACCGTTTCAAATATTACCTGAAATGGAATTCACTCGATATTATAACCACTTTGAAGCGTTCTCGTTGCACAAAGGACTAGTGGTTTCACCTACTTTAACCACAATAATCAAGAGTTATATAACAATGGAAGGTACTCGACTCGACATACTTATCGGGGTTGTCAATTAGGCACTACGGAATGTTGGAGTATATAATTTGTACATGAAAGCAGCCGTACAATTTGATGTACAATGCGATGCTCGAGTCGAACACACAGCGTTGATAATGACGTAACGTTGTTGGCATAAATCATCATTACGCTGTCACCGATTGATTCCGTTCTGATGTTGTGCAGAGAATGTTTCCCACGCAATTTGCATTGTGGACAACGTTACGTTGAAGAAATTAATGGATCGCTGGTTCTAGCTGTTTGTTATATAGGTGTATACATATATACATTGATTGGAATAATCTTGATGATTTATGTAGCTACTCTACTTAGATATATTTACAGTGTGAAATTACATTTGAAAATCGAATACCATTTTAACGTCATTGAAGCCTGGGAATTTGCAGCAAAGCGAAAACCGTCATAGAGTTTCTTGTGAACGGTTTATTTTTGCGATTTGATTCAGGCGTTCGCCACTAAAAATTGGACCAATTTCCAGGAAATAGGAAAAGAACATCGGCTCAGAACTCTTGTCAGTTCATATTGAAAAATTACTGAGCATTGGCCGAAATACTGGAACTAACTTACAGAGTTCAGGTGAGACTCTAGTTAGTTTATACTGATAAATTTATTAAATTATTATTATGCATTGGTATAAAATAAATACGATTACGTACTAGAACTGTATCAGCAGTGTTATATCTTTACGGTTTAAAATAAGTTGCTCTTTAACTATAAGATCGCCTGTAGTCTACTTATTGAGATTTTTAATAAAGAGTATTTGTATAAAATTGTAAATTGAAATTTAAAATTGTACTTATACTTAAATTGGATGTATTTGTATGTTATACAAAATCTGTCCTCACAATCCTTAGGGACTGACAGCGCCCGAATATTATTAGGCGTTACAATTCACCGTCCTAGTTTCACGGAATACATGCAATTTATTCGTAAATTTACTCGTAATCAAAAGCTCATTATAACACGCCAGTATCCAATATACCACAATCAAATAATTATCCGTATTACCAGAAACATCGGCTTTCCCAGATATTAAAATGACAAATTGTGCAACGGTGGATTTTACTGGTAAATACGTTGCAAATTTAACGTCCATCAATTTGCAGAACTGTAGTCGTATTTCTGCATAATTCCAACCTGTTATTTAGTAATCCGTTCAGCACTGAAATACCTACGTGTTCAAAATACGTTAGTTCTAGTCCCCTATAAAATAATATTCCTATTGGTCGTCTGGCAGGTCTTAACCTAAATATTTCAACTCGTATTAACTGGCATAATAATAAACAGAATGAAATGACAGTCATTGACAGTGGTCCGGCCTACGATTTTGAGTCATAGCTCCGAGTCGGGTGAGCATGTAGTCGGGGCAATAAACCATAGAATCTCGTTTGTATATATTGTGACATCATATAATATAGGATTAGATACCAGCTTAATTCTGTTGCAGTTGTTTATAAACAGTGGGTATGAACGACGGTGAAGCGGTGGGCGAGCTGGCACGCGGCCAGCGCGACGGCTTCCGTGAAATGTTATTGCCAGTATGAGATCGCTTCCTTACGTCTGCGATCCTGGTAGCTACGGGAATGAATTATTTATTGTTGCGAATAAATCTATGCACTCTCGCATGAATGACGAACATGTATTTGTTCATGCTAAATAAAATACTTCACGTAAAACCCAAAACCCAACCCAACCTTTCTTTCCACGTTGAAAGTAAGTGCCAAACAAATAATATACAATCCACCTACAATCTTCTATGCTTAGCCCCAAGGTTGACTGGTAGAGAATGCCGCATGGCATTAAGTCCGCCTCTTGTACATTAAGCTTATTTTTTTGTGGAATAAAGTTTAAATAAATATATTGCCATCCAAACAAAAACGTGTAAATAATACAAATTATGTTGTGTGTTGGGGCCTTGTGCCTAAAATCGCCGTCAATGGAACTTACTAACGATGTACACAAAAGGCATCACATGTTTTGTCACTGTTTCTCCTTATATTTTCACACTACCTCATGAAATATCACTGAAACGATCCTTTACTGAAACGGTCGTATTATCGTAACATACAAAACATAAGATAAATAAGCTAATCTTGGAGATTTCATTAAAAACTTGTTATTACGATCAATGTGGCGGTTTGTTTACATTATTAGCAACGTATGTACATACAAATATGCATGTCACTGAACATCTAGAATGAGTGAATGTCTGAATGACAATTATGTACATTTTACATTATGTACTCAACAATAATAATATTGTATGTTTTTAATTATTTACGTAGATGAAAAATAACAGCATATACATATAGTAAATATGACATGTAATTAGTACATAATAAGTTAATTAATAACGCTTTACAGGCAGATAATTAATCCGTCTCACAACATCAAAGAGATAGGCGTCTGCGAGACAATCTCGTTTCAGATCTAGGAACATGACATTTACCGACCTTGCTCCACATATGGATGCCCTTACATGAAATGAAAGACGAATATTTACTCCGGTTATCTGCGTTAATTAAATACGAGCATTATTAATTTGATATGATTTGAACGAGTCGTTATACGTCTCATTAGCGGACAAATATTTATTTTAACAACTAAGTAGATTAGATTAATGTACTCGACTCTGATAATAAAAAACGTATAATTTATTAGCTAAAAAATACCACTACAGCTTTTTAAGTACTTATATTCTGTAAGTAATGGTGTATGTAATATAATATTCCGAACGATCTTCTTTATATTGTTCTTCCTTGCTTGATCTTGTTCAATACTAGAAATATACAACATTTGAACAATAAAAGATGTTATTATTATTATGAAAGTTTTAAAAAGCTGTACTGGTTTGCCGAGTAAAAATAAATAAATGTGCGTACCCGCATTATAATCATAGCTTTTTGGTTATTAAAATGTTATTTTATGATTTTCGTGCACTTGTAAATAATGTATGCTAAGATTGTTTGTATTTCTCTATATAAGTGAATTGTAATATTCTTTTTAGAGAAATAAATTTCTTAAACCATAAACCATAAGTTTTAAAAATAACCCGAACTAAATAGTTATCTGTATTGATTGTGCAATTTTGAAATGTAGTGCAAAGTCAAGAAGTAGCTCAGTAAAGCACCTTAAAGATTATGAAATTTATGAAACTATAGACTGGAAGTCCAGTAACACTGTACGTCTGAGCAGACAGGATGGTGTCTATTGAACGGTTGAGGGCAATTCTATAAGATAGGATTACAGTTTAGCATTCTGTTCACGGGAGAAAAGGCGGTGCGGAGGGGAGCGAGATGATTTGTTGAGTGTACTTTGCCAATCGATAACTGGGGAGCATTTATAATGCTTCGAGGTGACGTTTATGGATCAGAACGTGGGGTACAGATTACATTTTATACAATGGTGTAAGTTGTATAGCTCGGTGTGATCTTGAATATAGTTGTTTTATAAATAGTTTGAATTATTTCGCTATCCATTCACTGGGAGGCCTACGTGATAGAACTTTTATAGACTGAGAAAAGGGATGAACCACTAGGTACCTCTTTTTTCGCACAGCCCTATCGCTATTCTAAGACACATTTGACTAATTTTGTTAATACTCGTATTAGGTAAATTAGATGTTATTCAAATGTAGGTGAGACAACTGAGGCTTTTTCCTGTTTCATTAAGTTATCATTAACAATATCAATATTATACCTGGGTGTGTCATATGTCATATTACGCCAATTATCAGTCATTTGCGGAAAATGGAAATAATTAATATGTAAATGCGGGCAACTTGAAGGAAAACAATATAAATAAGTGATACTTATACAATATTTAATAGAATCACAGTCAAATCATAAAATAGCATTAAATAAGTAATGGTACTGAATATTCTCTCATTAGGATTTACTGAATCAACAATAGACATTATAATTGACTCTTGTGTGTTTGCAGCTTGCTTATTTTAGTCTACCTGGAAGCTATACACATGTTAAGGTATGACTACTATTCCATCTTTTTTGTCTTCATCTTCTTCATACCTAGCAACTTCTATTTGAACCAAAGGATTAAGATGAGGTGGACTGGTAGTCCAATTTGACTTGGGCGACGTGCTGGCCATGGAGAAAGAATGCGGCTGTGATATCGAGCTCATCTCAGCTTCGAAGATCAACTGATTGATTTTGTGAATCAAGATAGCGCTGGCCGTTGGATTGAAGAGGTTCAACTTGGCTTCAAGATAGTTTGCAAATTTCGCTGTCGCATCTCTTCGTACAGTTTCATTTGGCATTGATTCTCGACAGTCCCGTTTCTGTGGATATTCTGTGCTCTCGTTATAGGATGAGATGGATCGTTTTCTTATTGGTTTGGGGAACGCGCCAGTAGTAATATCATGCGGAATATCTGAGACGATAGTGTCTGGTGTGACGTAATCGTGCTCATACTGTGATGACATTGCTTCGTTTTCATCCTCCTCCTAGAGTGATAAGGAATTAGTGGAATTAAGGCGATTGAATAAACGCGGTTAGATTACGCAAGCAATTTTATTGTGCTAAATCTTACTGTTCAGTGACGGATATTCAAAATTATTTTTAAATTACCCCATTCGATAAAGTATGGCGATGTTCATTGTTTTCCTTTTTACAATATGGCGTCTCATTGTCGCCATTATGAATTTTGATTATTAACATGTCTTTAGAGACATTTGGACGACCAAAATTATTCGATTAGCGTAAGAATCATCATCAAAATCGATCCATGCGTATGGTCTCTAGAGCGCCACAAAGGAACAAATATACATAACACACTACCCTCATTTGTGAAGAATTCCAGTAAAAAGTATGATTATTATTACCTAAAATCTAGAACTATATCATAGTATTTTTTATAATGACATCCTTCCCTATATTATGACGAAATGTAAATCCTACTATTCATTGGTGAAAACTTACATTGTCATTTTCAAAATTGTTTGATATTTCTTCTTGGGGCGGTCCGGAATCTTGTTTGGGGGGATGAAGTGCCGGATCCAATAGAAAATTAAAGGCTTTAAAGGCAAACCATTCAGATTTGAACCGCGTAGGACTTGTTGGATCTGGAAATTATAACAGCAAAAATAATTTATACGCTACCAAAGGTAATGTTGTGTCCATATAAACAATAACCAGTTTTGCATTTCCATTACCAAACCCAATTAAATAGTTACGACAATTTAGTGGGCATGTATTAAAGTCAAGCAATTCTCACCATTTTTACTTATTCTCTTCCCTCTTGATTTCTCTCGCCTAAAAGACCCAAGCAGACTGGCCATCTTCCTTTTTGCATTTTCTAAGTCGACGCCAACTGCGTCAGCTACAATCTGCCACGCTTTTACTTTGATTTCCTTGTTGAAGTATGCTTTATGATTTGTGTCCCACAGCACTCTTTGACTTCGGTATGCGTTTATCAATGTGAAGACTTCTTCTTTGCTGAGGTCCATGGCTCCTGGGTGCTCCCAGTGCTTCGTGCGGCGCAAACGGACCGCGACGCAACGCACGAACGCTCCGTACTGGCTACGAACGCCGATTGCGAAGCGAATGGCGTGGCGCGCGCCGCACCGCACGGTCGATACGCAACGCACACATACGTGGCATTCACTGTGTGCGCGGATGCGTGCGGCACGAGCACGAATTCACCACGCGCGTCACGAATTAACGAATAATGTTCCGAATGGCAACGTCGCGTGTTTGCCCAGCGCAGTTCTATCGCATACCCATTTACATACATGCATGCGTATAATACATAGGCAGGTATAATTATATCACGCTGTACAGTGTTATTACTGTTTACTTAGCATAGGTACTGCGTCGTGTGTAATTTTACACGGACATTTCATTAATAAGTAGACGAAGTTTTCGATCAACAATTATGTAGGTACCTGTGGTAAAGAAATTAGGCATAAATTAATACATAAACTCGGGCCCGTATTTCCAAAACGGGTACCTGCGCAGACACAAGAAACTGCTCAAGTCTCAGTGCCACTTTAACGAGATTGATGTTGCGGAGATGATGAACTAGCAACTACAACAACACTTTTGCCTTATATATATCCCAAAGTCGTCTTCTATACTCACTTCTGTACCCAATGGAGGAAAGGGCGTGGTGAAATTCTTAACCCGTCAGCAACACACCACATGGGCCTTATTAGCCGTTATAATAAAACAGAAGTCCTATTCCTGGTTATCGAATCCAGGCATTGAAAACCTACTTTCACGATTACGAGTAGTACGTGCGTAGTTAATGTAGCTATTCCTAGTCTTAATAATATTTAAATTAAATAACATACGCCAAAAGTTGTTTAGGTCGAACATACCTACATTTTCACGTGAGCTCAAAGCACTTAGCAAAAAGTGATACAGTTAACTAATAAAATAACACATACATTATCGCCCACATGCCTACTTACTCGTACCTACTTACTAAATGCGGCGGTTTGTCATAGTCAGGCTGCTAATAGTGCTGGCTATTATGCTTACGCCCCAACCCATATTAATTATGTTAAATACTAAAAACTCATGTGATGCATACGTATAGTTGATATTGATATCTTATCTCAGAGCCATCAGATAATAAAAATCAACCAAGATCTCTATAAATAATATACATGTATGCAATTTGGCATTGAAATCAAATTCAGTCACCTTCTGCTTGGATTGCAATGGAGTAATTTTTGTGTTCTAAACGCGCGAATTACGTCTGGCATCTACTGTTTGGATCTCAGTACAAATAGCTACGTCATGTGGACTAGGTAATGAACAGCCACGTGGGGGAAAACTTCACTCCCTAACATCTAGTGTAAATATACGCTTCACAGCCTGTAAAGGGACATAAACACATAAAGGAATGGGAAAGCGCGCGTGGGTTTCGAGGCCAACCTCCTATATAAAGTTTTATGCGTGTACTTAAGCACTTATGTGAACGTAAAAACATAATGTCGGCTGTAATTAGATCTATTTTCCTCCCATAAATTATAAATGTATTTCCCTCTAATGACTGGCTCGTTTCCGTCCTTTTATAAATAAATATCCGTTGATTAGTTAATAGCTCTTTCGCCGCTTTGTGTATAAAACTGGTTGTCTGTTCTTTTTTCGAATTTATTGCATGATTCGGACAGGCGTAGTGTGCATGGTCTATAAATATGTGGAAATTCTCCACATTTTATCCGGCCGGAGTAATGTTTCTGGTGAAATAAAACGTTGGCGAGGTTATTTCTACTCGACATTAAACAACGCTCGCCGTGGAACGATACACGCTCCAAAACAAATATATTAGGTATCGTACTGTACTCTTCATGAGAATAGGTGTATTTTAAATAGTTGGAATCATTTATCTCACAAAAAGCTGTAAGAATACTATGTCCGCTGTTGCTGAATCTAGTGTAACTATTTATAGTCATAAAATATCTGAAGTCCAGTTTATTGATTTCTTTGTCTTCTGTAACATTAAAGTCACAGATTGTGTGGTTCGTGTTTTGGGACTCGGGAGTCGCTTATTTTAAGTACAGTCCAGTTCATTAACATGTGTACATTTCGTCACCTTAACCCCTAGTGATGTACACCTTTTCAGGTTATCACTAGGGGTTTAGGTGAAGAAATGTACACATATTAATGAACTCGACTGTACGTATTTCTACAATAAGCATGAGAGCATGACTGACGCAATTACCTAAAATGCTTTTAGTTGTTTAGTTTTTGAAAAACGGTGCTTGCTCATTCTTTAACCAAAAAAATAGTTCCTACCTACTTTGCTCTAGCTCATTCAGTATCGAAATAACGAGTTCTTAGTACAATGATTAATTTTCCCGCATAATTAACACAGCCTTTGTGATGTAACGTTAACGCTAAACTTGACGTTATGTCCTTTTTATCCTTTACTTTAGCTATTCTTGTCAAATTTACCCGAAAACATTTATTACTAGCAGGAATAGTACCGAAAGGACTCTGAATATTCATATGAACGCTCCATTTATCAAGGTACAGACAGACGGCGTAATTTAGTGAAAATACTGAGAGTAAGCGAAGCATGTTTTCAAGGATATCTCCATACCTACGTCTTTAAGTATATCCTTCGGGAAGGGCGGCGAAACCTTGGCTCGACCGATCCTTGGAATCAAGACTAAATAAAGTATAAAACCGCTATTCCTCTCGTTTTACCAGCTTTTTATAGTACATATATCACATTTTATATCATTTTACGTCTAAGTATATATATTCATTCGTTATACTCCTAAAGACGGAATGAGGTAGACGGTAGACAATGAATGTACCGACGGAAGGACAGACAATTTATGTGTTTTGCAGTCAAGGAGACTTCCTAAGGAAATCTAAGTAGGTACATAGTTTTCCTTTATCTGAATGTTACTTAAAGGTGTGTAAGGTTATATTCTACATTTTACATATTGCTGTAGGTATATAGGAAACACAAACTTCCGTTTTATATTGTTGGAAATACTCGTTGTTACGCTAGAGGCAAAACACATATGTACAAGGTTCAAAAATGATTAAATTCCACATGAAGTCAGTGCGAAAAAAAGGATTCTAATAAAATTACATGACCAGCCGCCAGTTTCACCACGCGGATAATGTCGGCTGCATACTAAAATTCATAGAAATGTGGTAACAATTGTCGCAATGTCAGCGTGGTGAAACCGGCTGCTGGTCTGCAGAAAACTTAACGCTTTTTTATCATAACTAACCTTTGCTGTAACCTTCGAACCTCTCTTATAAAGCGGTTGCATAATTAGTAGTTTTTGTACTCTAGAACTTCTATATGTGAATTAGACGACTGGCAGCGATATTAAAAAAAGTATACATTATAACGTTGTCTATGATATTCCATAAGAATATAGCTAAACGATGCGCCTATAGATTTTCATGTAACACTGTTGTTTTTTTTTTTTTAGTGGCATACGCCATCTTTCACATTCTTCCACAGGGACAGTGTGGTCGTGTTCAGGACACTCTTATAAGTTAGTTAAGTCTGCTCCAAACTCAAAACACCCCACGATTAACATTAGTTTCCAACAATGCTGGCAGGATTAAACTAAGTTCATAGTGCTAGTTCAATATTCAAATGAGCTCATGCAGTGGTGCAGAAACTCTACGTTACTGCCCGGGGCCAACTCGGCCACATTGCTGCAAACTTTTCACCAAATTTTACTTAGCAAAATATAAATTTCTCATTATGTTAAGGCCGGCCGTTCCAATCAATGTCTTCATGAACCGTAAGATATTTCTGGTTGGAATATTACTTGCCTGAATTGATTTTGCACTAAAGGAAAGATGGAAACCATCGAAACTATACCTATAATCGTCATATATATTCAGAGAATTCTTGGATACTGGTTTTAAAGCTTGATTAGAAAAGACCTTTACCGGAAAGTCAAAGCAGATGCACAGACTCAAATCATTTTTAGTCATTTTTTTTTGCTTGCTTTTGTTCAGTGGTTCAATACTAGTACAATCATCTCTATCCAATCTACTTACGTACGTCGATGTGGTTCGAACGTCGTTGCAAAACCGTTCAATGCAAAACGCTTTGCTCGCCGACGCATCGACAATCGGAGCGCTCAATCTAATCTGATAGGAGAAATATTCTCTTATAGCTCACTGGAATCGTGCAAATATAACCGACACGGTTATAAGACGTTTAGAACTGAAATGGCCTGCAGAAGCAGATAAAGGTTGGATAAAGCTAGCAATAAATTAGTCACACAATCTAAATCAGGCTAAGCCCGTTCTGTTTCCAGAAGAGTGTAAGTTGGTGTGAATCTTGAAGGAGTTTGGATGTTTTAGGTTGAGTCAGAGTATAGCCCTCAGGATAAAACTGGTGCATGCGTCAGGCGCCGCCGACCTGTCGCGACTTGTTACACAGAAATAACCGACGGACAGACGTGAGTAGAGTAGAGTGCTCATTACTTCTAACAGGCTAATCAAGTTTATTAGAACAAAATAAGAAATACAACTTTAGTATGGCCAGGATCTGTTCTCATTCGCGCATAGTCAGAGAGAGTATTTTGCTTGCGCTTGTATTATCACTCCAAAAAATGGAGGAATACAGAGTTCTTTCTAAATCTACTCCACAGTTTGACTGGTCAGACTATAGGTTTTCTTCTCGATAACACCATTGTATGTACTGGTATATTTGGAATATTTTAGGGAGCATACATCTTCACCTATTGAATGGCCAAAAATACCTGACGTTAGGAGCACGAGCATACATCTTAGTACACCTATTTAAAGGCCAAAAATCCCTGAAGTGATTACATATTGAATAATAAAGTCACAAATTATATCTAACAACACCGCGCGAGGACCTTAGGTATACCACAACATTATTTTATCCACGTAATATATTAAAGAAACTTATTTTTTTTTATACTGTGATTTAAACCAAGGTCATTATTGCCCTTAATAACAAAGCTTTCCAAACTGACGACAAGTTATCGACGCTTAAGATCAGTTTGAACGTAATTGCCAAAGTCTCTACTCTAGTGCAACGTCGGCAACTCATCAAAATCTAGTTTGTGCTTAATTTAGACTTACTTGCAGATTGGAGCGCGAGCGGCGAGGCATGACGCCCACCACCTCGCCCCTCATTATGGATTCGATAACTGGAACAGAAGATAAATGTCAGGATGAGCAATGGCAAAGAAAAAACCAGAAAATCATTAGATTCTAAAGAAAGTCTGACAATTCAATGAAAATATTCTGCGCTGTAAGGTTTTTGCTCGCTTCTTTGGCGCCAGATTAAATAGGTATGAAACGTTCATCGAAAAGGTATACCATATTAATATGGTAATCAAATCTCCATGTTTTTACTGAATTAATGCTTGAGTGTCATTAGTAACCTCCATACGAGGTAGAAGTATGATAATGTCTTATTACATTATGAGTAGTCTGCCTTCACAAACGCAAAAAGATTATTAAATCTATTAGTAAGTTGACTCGACATTCTCGAAGCCAGTAATCTCATTAGCAGCGCTGTCGTCATATCTCGATTTGCATATGTATATCACACATCATATTAAGTAATATTTGTAACGGATGATTAATCTCCGTACAATAGGTACCTATGCATTAGATTGCACGCGTCGTAAAGATTCCAAGTTACGTCACTACTTATATGGCTTCTTGCATCCAATTAGGCGTTAGAGTAGAATTACCGCGTCATGTTGCATTTATTATGCCTACATTGAGTGAATATGACATTGAGTTAACTATGTAGGTACTATCGCGTTCAGAATTGCATGGGCAGTTTATTAATGAATTCATTCATATATTGCCCATGCAATTATGAACCCTAAACATTTTTTTTTCGAGACTTATACGAACGGCAACGGCCTCCTAGCCTAGTCGGTAGTGACCCTGCCTACGAAGCAGGAGGTCCCGGGTTCGAATCCTGGTCAGGGCATTTATTTGTGTGTTTATCACGAATATTTGTTCCTGAGTTATGGATTGAAGTTTTTATATGCATCTATCTATTATATACATCGTCGTCTAGTAGTTACCCACATCACAAGCCTTATTGAGCTTACCGTGGGACTAGGTCGATTTGTGTAAAATTGTCCCGTAATAATTATTTATTTATTTTATATGCCATACTACTCGTAAGTAGCGACACAAAATACACCTTTTGCTTTAATATCATGACGTACAGACGGACAGACTGACTTGACGGTAAGAGTTCCGTTTTTGCCATTTTGCCTAAGAACCCCTAAAAATGTTAATTTCATTCCATTGCTATTCCTAACATTCTTCACGCATTAGTCGTCGATTAGAAACCTCTCAAAAACATGTTCTGCTCTTTTTTTTAATTCCTAGCGTTTAATCAGATAACGTAAAAGAATAGTTTTTCCACTTGCCAACCAATTTTGTACAAACTACTTCTATTATTAATTACATCCTTTTCTATTGTTATCAGTACATCATCTGGTATATATATCTAATTAAACATCAACACTATTAGACTGAGTATGTATAAGTACCACCATGTAATGCATTTATGTATATTTTAAGTATCAAATTAGATGAGCAGATAGCACGTCCGTTAAGCTATTGTTCTCGAATCGCCGGCGGCAGTCATTATGAGCGCTTGTGGAAGTTCAAATTACGATATCGAGTCGGATACCGCATATTAAATGCATTAACAATTGATTTTACTGATTAACAATATTCAACTGCCGGTTGTTTTAATATTACGACTTTAATTTGCCTAGCTTTGATTGACAACACTTATTTACTAAGGGTCACTTGCACCACCGAAAATGGAGGGTTAACCTGAGGTTAACCCACCATTTTATATTGAATTTGACAGTTGACAGCCCACTAACCTTGAGTTAAGCGGGTGGTGCAAGTGGCCCTAACTGTAATATATTGACCCCTTGTTGATGTTGATATGTCAGTGTCAGTCATGATTCCAGCAGAATAAATACGTGCAACTTACGATAATACTTTAAATCTTTTCATTATTTTCACTACCTATATAATGTTATTTTGTATCCCTGCCTTTTTGATAGTCACGTCATCACTCACGTCGCGTATAACCAGATTATTCTGCAGGATAAAGGCAAATAAAATCTATCTTGACGCAACAATCGGATTTAAGTAAATAATTCTGATAAAAAAATTGTCAATTGTTATTCAAATGACGCGACAACTGGATTGTCGGATTTAAATATATGATTCCAATAAAATGTTTTGTCGATTGTTTTTCAAATCGTCTACAGTCAACTCCATATCCCATAACCAAATCGTCGTAGATTCAGTTTGGTGTAAGAAAATACTCTTAATCTCATTTAGCACCTCGACCTTAGGTTAGCTAGCTACTGTTACCATTACGTTCTAGCTAGACCTTATTTACATTATCTTACTCCAGTGATCGTAAACGTACCTTGCAATAGTGCCATAAGAGCAGCGAAAGCGTGCATTATTGTGCCGCAGTCTCAATGAGCGGTGCAGCGTGAAGTTACGCAACGGAATGCTCGCTATTCGCTATCAATACCCTACAACCTCGCTAAATTCGGACGCTATGCGCCGATGGGCTCTCGTGTTACGCTCGACTGGTCTTTGTAAAGTGACCTGCATGCTATCCTTGTTGGTTTAGTTAGGGTACCAATGCGTGATGCGTCTGATATTACCTAGTCGTGTTCTTTCTTTTTTGCTTCCCTCGGTAATCGATCTAAAATTTATAAAATCCAGTTAGATTTTATAAGTTTTTGGTCGAATACCGTTAAAACTATTGTTACAACTAATACCGTTTCAAGTTGGACGAACTTAGTGATCCTTCCTAAATATTACATATCTAATCTACATACGTATGTAAAAGTGTAACTCGTAAATTTTATTAAAACATAAATTTGATTAAATTATATGCCAGAAAGACTTAAAGTACTTACTTAATGTATTTTCTTCTTGTGTTATTCTGTTCATTCTCTGCTTGTTTAGGGTTATCTCTCCAATTACTCTTTATTTCTACACAAATTGCACAATATAATCTATGTGGTCGAGTAAAATTAGCAATCTTTAGTAATAGCAACAATTGCTTGCTGTAAACAATACCGGGGGTATTGTTTACAGCGATCAATAACGCTGTATTTCCGTTAAATTCGAATTTTATCGCTCTGCAGCCATATTTGCTTTCCTAGTGCGAATGCAAAATAGATTTCTGTTTATATGGCGAGTTTATTCACATCTGCAATGTAAAAATGTGTACGAATACGATATGCATGACTCTGGTGATTACAGCATGTGCTATTTTAGCCCAGTTTCATAAAAATCCGATTGAATTCATAACAGTAAGTACCGTCAACATTTTTCATCCAGTTTAGTGTATTAATTAGACATTACTAACATTTCCTCTCTCTCTGACGCAACGTCTAAGACATTTATGCCTTAATTTAAGTTTTTAATCTATGGTTAGGTGATTTGTTGACATTGAAGCTTTAATGTGTAGGTATGTTACCTCCATCGCCAAGAAGTCTCATCTGCACCAGGGCCGGATCTTCACTATGCTCCTCTAGCACCGTATCATCAGTGACTGTCAATTCCTGTAAAAGAAACAATTACTTTAAGTAATCGAAATGTTCGTTAATGGGAAAAATCTTTTCGTATTTTGTATGAAAATTCTAAACGGCCATAGAAAAAGCTGCATCTTTGACATCAAAATTCCCTGACTAAAAACCCTAAACGAATTTTGTGCCACTAACTAACACTGCCATGGGTCCATAAATATCACAGGTTTTTTCATTGCTTGATTCGCAACTTTCCTTTGTTTTGTATCAAAGTTTTAAATTTTAGTCTCCTTATTCACTCGTTTTGACGGGCAGAAAACAAATTAAAAATGTCAGGATAGTATTTTTTTCTTATTGGTTACTATTTTGAATACCCACCCAGATATAAACAGTAAAAACGTAAAAAATATATAAATATAACTTTTTATAAATTTACTAAAACGGGGCTTAATCGTGTACAGATTTTGAAAACAAACCTCCGACGTTTCAAGGGCGACATTGCTCCCGTGGTCCCGGAGAAAGACAATGTCTTTCGAAAATCGTGAAAGTTTAAATAAGTATATAACTTTTTGTATACAAAATACGAAAATAGTTTCACCCCGACCGATATTATGGTATATGTATATTTAACATTAGATACAAAATTCCCCAATTTTAGTTTCAACTTTCCCACGCCGAACGCCGTTTACTACGAGCTATAAATAACGCACAAGCGCATCTGTTTTATATTGCTATCGTTGGAAACAACAATGATTTATGTCAGCTGGAACTATACGTATACATGTGCCAACTGCAACGAAACAGGTGCTAGGTAATTTGTTAAGTTTCAGTAAACATTAATTCCTATTTACTAACCAAATTACATCCAAGGCGGAAAGAACCTAATAGTTTACTTAAGCACAGACGGTATAATGATGTCGTTAAAAATATCGCCAAGCCAAAAGTTGAAGTTGAAGCAGAAACTTGTGAGAAACAAAGAGGAAACTTCGAGAAAGTTACTTAAGAAACCAGGGAAGGGGGCCGAATGGGGGTTACTCAAAACTTTACGTCGCGAGCGCCAGTAATACCAACCCCGCCGAGTTTTCCACTCGCTAATTCGCAGTATAAATTTGTTTAACGTCTCAACTTTTTAACTGTAATTACTTAGGAAAGTTCAAGATAGATTGAAGTACTTCGCTACTCCGACAGCGACACTAAGGAGTTTGACGGGTAATGAATACCACATAGTTTTGGGGCTCCGCTCTTGTTCTTCTAGAATAGCTCACAATATGATAATAGTTCGTTTATTCTACCTACAAATACAATCTCAAACATGTCGGTTACACTTGAATCTCTTCACAACGGCATAACAAAGATATAAAAGTTTATCCCTGTTTGCAAGCACGGAATAAAGTTTCAAATTTCTCACATATAAACAAGAATCTTCCCTTCTGGCAGGCGAAAGGGGTGATGAAAGAAAAACAAATTGTTTCAATAACACGAAACAAGAAACTTTGTTGTGCAAAGTTAGCGAAAGGGTGAAGGGTGGGGGTGGCTGGGGAGACTGCGATTATTGATACATTGTTGTACTTAATATTAATTTAATATGGGGGCTGAAGTTTGGCTTGAAATTATCTTATGAATAAATTAGAAGGCCCTTGAGTGATTTCTAATCTTTGCATAATTATTAAATCAAGTTCATAATCAAAGTTGGAACATGTTTTAAGATGGAATTAACAATTAAAATTAAAAATTAATAATTATTTGTATTTAAACAACTGTGAATAAATGATAACATCTAGTAATTAACATGCGTCATACATAAAAATAGAAATAAAATTGTCAACAAAACATTCGTTCAATTAAATTTCGATCAAAATGTATTCAACACAAAAACTTGTTCTTGATCGTTTCCATATCGCGCTGTTAATGCGCTAGGCCATTACCCCTTTTAGGATGCAATTAATAAAATCGAAGGCAGGTGGAAAGTTCAGGCCTTTTTGGGAGTTTATGGATTTATGCGGCGGCCAAGCGGGTTTCCTTTTGCGTTTCCATGGAGGCAGATAGTTAAACAGGCCCATATAAACCCAGCGTCGTTACCGTATCGGCGGGATGCCTTCGCGTTCAATAAACCGAACTGGTTTCACCTAGAACTTCCCGCTACGGAATTATCTGGTAGAACGTTTTTACAGTTACTTGTAAACGCTGAAGAGTTTTTAATCTACTTTTGTACTTAATAAGATCATGCCCTCTTTAAGAAGGAAACAATGCGGAGCTTACAATGAAATCTGTTTACCTACTCGTATAATGTAATGTGTTTCTATCATTATTATTTGGCGTGCGTTATATTATGATACGCACTTTTTAATGTGGTTTTTATTTATAGAACTAGGTGGACTCACCTAATAGGTACCTATCTAATTTAACACCACAAATTAGTTTGAGGGGCGAGGTGTTATTAACCCTTAACATAGGTACTCAAGGATATTTCAGCTTAATTTGTATTGAATATAATGATTGAAGCATTTGATCAAAGAAGAGTCAATTGAGTCTGTATATTTAACTATATTAGTACTTGATACTGTCGATACTAACTCCAGTATGTTCGTTGACGCCAACAATGACGGCGGTGTACCACTGCGTGGCGCCGGCCGCGCGGTACACCTGCGCCCTGCAGCCGCCGAGCACGGAGGGCGTAGTGGTGAGGATGCGCTGCCCGTCTTGTGCGCTCCGCCATTCGGCCGCTTCAGCCGCGAGTGCGGTCAGCACCTCAGGGTCTGAGCCCACGTCCGAGCCGGTCAATTTTGCATCCCATTCCTGTGGTCAAAAAAAAAGGAAAAGTGTTCAACGGATATACAAAGTTCAGTGAGATACATATTCAACCAAACTGCTGGTTGTGACCCACATCGGTAGTGGCGCTTTTCGCTCTCTAAAAGTTTGCCAACTAACTCGTAATTGTCGACACAGTAGGTACACCACCAGGAGCTTAGTTTATTTATCTTTCAGATTGACTAGAATCTATTTTACAATTTGGTGCCGTGACCAGGAATGTGACTTGTGCAGGATACTAACTTAGATTAAGTACTACATACATTTTTATGATTTGAATGATGAAGGAATAATTTTATTCTTATGTACTTATAGCATAGCTTAAACATTAGACGACAAATGTATACCTAAGCAATCCTAAACATATGTTGTTTTAAAATTATTAACCCCAATTCATTACTTTTGTACTACTAATTATTATAATTAGTACATACAGGAATTGGTATTTTTGGTTTTTTTGGGAGTCCAATAATCATCATGATACATCTTATAATCTGTAAAAATAATACCCACATAAGCTATTTCATTCCAGGTAATGCAATATTGCCCGCGACATCTGATTTATCACTAATGAACGAGAGTCACAATTGGAAACAATACACGACTTTGAGACCTCATATCGTGTAAACATGCCCCACATTATCCCTAATACGTAAATACACACACACGAACACAAACGTTAACATTAACACTCTTCACGTTTATCGCATTAAGTGCAATTCACAACACAGTATGTCAATAAACTTTGTACAGTAAGCCAATGCAGTAACGTATGAATTTGTTTAATATCGTCTGATCGTCTGCAGCCGGGTGCGTTATTCATCTCTTATGTATGGCATGGTCTGATGTAACGTTACTAGTTAACGTGTTCTATTATGTGTGTTTGTTAAATTAAACCACCTACGTAGCTAGAAACTGTTGGAGCAACATTGTGTGGACCGATTTAAATTAATTATAAAAGAAATTAATACAGCAACGAATGTACAACAAGAAAAACATATATCAAGAGTATTTAAATACTCGTAGTACTTAATTCTTGCCCGCTTACCATCAGGCGGGCCGTATGCTTGTTTGTCACCGTCGTAATATAAAAAAAAAAAAAAAAAATTAAAAAAAAAATTATTCCTTGAAATGCTATTAAGTTACAATTTTAATATTGAGACGTAGTTATTGCAGAAACTGAATTGATGTATTATAACATTTATTTTGAAAATATATACAGTAAGTGTAACTACCTAACTCTACCTACCTTAAATCTAAAATAGGTCCTTGAGCCATTGTACCTAGGATGCTGGTGGCATTTCCTCGTTGTATCGCAATGCTGATACGTTGTGCGAGGAAGCCACCAGCTCTTGGGTCACCAGTAACATCAACCAGACGTTTCGCGATTTCTACGAAAAACTTGCGTGCGCTGGGACCCCGTGGACCAAGAGTTTCGACCCCGAATGGTACAATACAAAAACGTACTCTCTGCCCAGGCTCTTATATTTATTACGTTTTAAAATTCCGACGCTCTTAGCCGCTCCGCCCGCTTTTACATTAGTTCGTAGGAGTCGTTGGAGATAGGACGATGACAGCGTGTCTTCGCACTACGCAGGTAGCATCCCACACTAGCATCCGTCCCAAACTCCAAGGAACCCAGGACACCCCATCGGGTCTCTTGCCATCATTCCTGAAAATGCCAGTCGGCTCAAGGAGAGCAGGCCCGTTGATGGTGGCAAGAGACCGACGGATTATGTCATTAAGAGACGCATGTCTCGAAAAACGGCCTGCACTTTTTTTGCAACACAATCCATGGTGTCCCAGTCGGTCCACGTCTGTGCCACAAGGACATGAGTATGGCGCACACACCGAAACCCCCGGTCGCAAACCAGTCGCCAGTCGAAGGGAGGCCGGATCCAAGAAAGTACCAGTATTAGGCGAAAGATGGGCATGAAGCCAGTAACCAGCTTCCCGGGATCCGACCGCCAAAAGCCTCGCGTGATTTGGACCTGTAGAGTTATTAAGAAGAGTATTTTAAGTTAAATCGCAGTAAACATTATCCCAACTCCCTTGTGATTTTGGATTGTCTGGAAAGTCTTTGCCCGGGCAGGCAATTTTAAAAGCATTTTTAGCATCCTCAAAGCTTGCGATCTCACAGTTTGTAGGCAAAGCCCTTAAAATATTTCCTATGAGACCGACTGTGCTATGAGTGGATGCTAAAAAGGCTGGGGATGCCACACTGGAAAATTTGCGAAACCCCCGAACCAAATAGGGAGGGACGCCTAAGACCATGAAGGCTCATTCAGCTGAATGTTTAGAATCGCCTCTAAACTAATTTTGATCAAATGATCTATAGGTGATGATAAATTTAGATATTTCCAAAAAGGACAGCATCGGAGCACATACATAAATTTAGGGACAAAAAGACAGAATTTAAGAATCACAAGAGCATAATGAGGGCTAATTTCGAGTAAACGATTCGTGTGACTTTTCAACTTTGATATTGAGTTAGAAATATATTCCTCAAATATAGGGGAGCCCAAGAGGCAAAGAGAACGCTAAAAATGTATGATATGTTTGGTCTGTTTCTCCTGCAAATTACAAAAAAAAATTAAAATATGCGTTCATGAATAAACATCCCGCTCGAATTTATATTACAATTTGTGAGCGTATTAGCAATTAAACCAAAAACCATGGAAACGAAAACCTTACAGTTATACATACTTAGTAGTACATACGTTGTTTACATCTGGGACCTGTGAGCTATAAACATTTGTAGCTTCATTAAGATAACAACTAATATGAAGCACCCGCATTAGTAATGCACTGTATTTATGTCAATGTTACACTCAGACACACCCAATGCACACACACCTGTGCGATCCGCACGCGGCTACAGACGTATCCGGTGATTCCGGTGCGATGAACTCGCCCCACCCTCCTGTTCTGTGTATAGTTCTACTGGACTCATACACACGTATATGCCTACAACTGGACCATGCAATAATATACCTACAGTCAACGAAATAACTGCTACAAAGCGCCTAGGGTAACTTGGTTTTCCAGTGTTACTTTTACCGTGGGTTTAGCATAAAAAACAAATGAATGCATGAACGAATTGTGTTCTATATTTTTTACTTGATTGCTGAAAGGGTTATTTAGCAAAATGATTGCTAGCATGCAGTCAGTTTCTGATTTTCTGTGTAATTATCCTTACTGAGCTTTACAGGTAGTGTCATAAATGTTTTAACAAACGAATATCTGCTACAAGCGCTATGAGTTTTTGTCGACCACTGCGGGCCTAAGATGGTTATCCACGAATGTCATAAGATAATGCTATAAATTGATAAACTGATAAGTTTCACGAATAGCGCGACGGTGACAGCTGCCAAATGCAAAGACATTTGACAGAACTGTTTCAAATTATCAGAAATTGTCAAAACGTGCCGACAAACTGTCGTCTTATCCAGCAAACTGTCGTCTTATCCAGCAATTATCAGGATATCAGCTTGGCATCTTAGCCCCGCTGATGTAGTTTTCGCATGATGCCACAAGAAAAATTAGAGGCACGCACAACGCAAAGTCTATAATTTATACTTATACAATTGGCAGTTTAAAATAGCAATGATGGTTCGACTGAAAGCCATTTTAAAGCCTCTCAAACTGGAAATGGACTAATAAAACAGGAATGCAAAATACAAATTAATGGCCACTCAACGTTCTGCTCTGTCCAAGAATAACTGTAAAAAACTTGCAAAAATTTATGTAAATGCCAGACCCACGAGTTACCAGGGGCAGAGAATGAGTAAGAACGTGTTTGCACAAATGTTTTCAAAGTAGAACATCTACGATGCGGCTTTTGTCGTTACGTCGGGCGGATTAAACATAATTTGTCACGGTCTGGTGACCGATTATGTCAACAAAACAGACTGGTGCAAATACGGCGTGACGCCTGAATACAAAACGATATTTTACTCAATAAAAACTTAGTTTCTAGGAAAATGAGATTTGTTAAGAACATCTTTAAAGGCGTGACTTCAACAGAACTTTTCTGGCGTGAAGTCTTAAGTTATAAATACAAACAAGTTTCTTTACGAGCGGAGCAGACACCTTTTTATACAGGTTCGACAGGCTTTATAGCAGACTTGAATTCTGTATGTTATATGCAACTACTTCTAACTGATTAAATAAATAAATGCACCGGATTTAGTGTTAATGTTAATTGTGCTTAGCTTATGATTCCAAGAGGGAAATTGCGATGCCACAGTTTTTTGATATAAACCATGTGAGCGAGCATAAACAAACTTGTGATAATCGGACATAGAAGTTTTGGTGGCAATAACGCCACTTAACCAGGGACTTCCTTCCGATTTCATTTTATCGACAACTGAATACCTACTTATTTCGAAATGACATTTAGTCATTAGCTATTAAGTTCACCGGATAAAATAGAAATTAACTAAAATATAGTATACAATATAGTACAATAAAGTATAGTAAATAGCTATCGCTTTCACTGGACTTTTTGGTAATTGATTAAAGCTGGTAATATGTACAAAAGCTGAAATAGATTATTTGGTTCTGTATCATAATTAATCATCGAGAGATTAATTCGTTAGTATAACAATATCGGCTTACCTATGTGTATGAAGCACCACTGGAGAACTGGAGATGTCTGACTGATAAATCTGATAATACTCGAGTGTAAGATTATGATTGCAAGTATGTAGTTATCTTTCACGTTCTAGAAATTAATCATAACAGAATTTATCAACCACCAAGTCCACCAAGTCACGCTTATTGCCGCTTATTGATCCAATAGAATAATTGTGCAAATTGTATAAGTATAATTCTGCAAAAAGTATGCGTAATGTGTATTGTTTCTTTCAGCACTTGGTGGCATTCTGTGCTATGTCTGGATAGTTTCAATATAGAAATTATTTTCTACGAAGTTGTTGAAAATAAAGTTTTTTGTATCTTAATAACATCTTAAACGCAACAATTCTGGAATTGTGTCCTTACATATTTTCTAGACTAGAATTTACCAGCGAAACATCGACCTATGCCAACTCCGTTTATTTGTAATCCCCTGCAAAAGATCCTTGTACAATTTCCTTGGCTTCGCAATAAAAGGTTCTTTATATTGCAGATAACAAAAGTGGAAAGGAAAACAATGCATTACTCAACCCATCAGGCGGAAGGAAAGTCGGACAAGAGCGGGCAAGATTATAAATAGGGTCTTTGTGGTTGTCTATCTGCTGTGACTATAAACGGAGACGGTCCTTAATCTTTGAAGATCCTCGATTTTTCGAGTAATCTTTGATAACTGCAGTTATAAATGATGAATTCGGTTCAAAACTATGCATCGCACATCTTACGAAACTGAAACTGCAGTCAAATTCGAAGCGACTACTTTACGAATAATGTGGTAGGTGGAATCAGACGTTTTCGTCCACCTAATTTCTTTGCACACATATTTGTAGAAGTATCTTGACGTATTGATGATATTTCTGATGGTCTGTTAGTAGGCCACGTGCGCAATGAGCGCAATCAAATAACCAAAGGTTGGGGTACTGGTATATCTTCACATTAATTTAGTAATTAAGCATGAACGTTTTAGGCTGGATTTGACCAAACTTTTTAACCAAGAGTAATGCTTACTCTTGGATACTAATGTCAAAATCCTATAAATAGTAATTTGACGTTACTATCTAAAAGTAAGCATTATTCTCTGAATATAAGTTTGGTAAAACGCAGCCTTAATCGGATAGAGGATATGTCACCAGATACTCCATGACATCCTTTTTTAAGCTATCGCGGTTTTTAGACATTCTAACACGAGTTCTAAATATCGGACCCCGAATCCCCGGGTCCAGAAATATCAGGAGCTAAATTGTAATAAATACAGAACCCTAATAGCGAGGTAAGAACCCGTATTCATTAATTTATTCTATGACACGACTTAAAAAGCCGTTGTCGTAAAATTAAGTTTGCCCCAGATCGAAAATCCCTGCATTCTCCACCCGTTTTTACATCTTAATCTCCATAAAGGATGTCAACGGATTTGGCGCTGTTAATAAAACAGGCAAGATCAGTAACACCATTACGCACACATGCACGCCCCTACCCTGCCCCCCTGCGCCGGACAGTGGGATAGAAGATAGAAGCGGGGAGCGCGGCGCGCTTACATCGCGCGCGTGTCAGGCGCGCATCGCGCGCGGGTCACGCGCGCGTCGCGCGAGCGCGCCGCCGGCGCCGCGCGCTCGATTCACCGAGCATTTTTCTTTGAGCTGTGACTGCGCGGCGGTCGCGCCGCGCGCCGCGCGGGCGTTGTAAGCGGGGCGTGAGCGGGGCGCGATAGGAGCGCGGCGCTAGCGCCGCGCTGCGTCCAAGCGCGGGTCGCGCTCGCTTCGCGCCCCGCTCACGCCACGCGCTGATCTGACGAAGCCTTAACTGAAACAAACTTTACTCGTTTAAAATTTGCGGGCGCTCGGTTGCGTGCATATAGAAGAAAGTCGACAACTTCCGTGGGTTTAATGGAAAGTGCTTTTCAAGTAAACATTACTGTTCTGTATTTATTACTAATTATGTTGTTAAAAAGATCTTGTGCAGCGTATAATGGTTAACCTTCATGAATGGTTTCAATAACAGTAAGTGGGCAGTTTCCAATTCCATACCTAAACCGAATTTTTTTTATGCATTTTTGGATCATGCACATAAAGACCATTGTTTGAGTAGTAAATATCGCCAGATATTCACTATGTACATATTGTACATACATACGAACGTTAAAGCCGCTATGTACCTATCTACTCTATGGGGATTTTAAATAGGCAAACCGATTTCTCAGCGGTTTGCCTATTTAAAGAGAGATATTCAAGAGTATCTTGAATATCTTGCCACTGCTACATATGTATACTTACTTATACAATTTTAAATGCATCGGTCATTGAAAGACAGTAGTCACCTGTTAATAAACCTGTACTAATCGTATTAGGACTAGAGAGCTCCAAAAAGCAAACTATGCGCCATGATTTGGTAAACAATGTAAACAATGTTGGCTTTTATGTTTGAATTAAGAATAATTCAAACATAAAAGCCAAGGGAAAAGTTATATAAGATGTAATAACACGAAATAATAATAAAAAGCGCCTTTGTTAAGTGACTCATCTTAATGTTTGTCCGCAAAATTGATATCTCGATTCCACGAATGAAGCTCTTACACGTGTTCGCAAAATTATCCCAGTTTATTATAGAAAGCGGAAGTTATAATAGGGTCCCGTTTTACCCTTTGGGTTCGGAACCCTAAAAGGAAATCAAATCTATTACAGCTTTCCTTAACGCGTTATTTGATATTATTTAAATTTGATATATCTCAGGTACTTACGAGCAAATACTGATATTCCTGGAAATGTTGCTTTCCATAAGAAACTGGAAATTGAATTTTCATGCATAGAAAATAATAATTTAGAAGAGCCTAACAAAAGATACAAATAAACATAATATTTACATATGTTTAGATTAACACTATGTACCCTCGTTTCCTTTTAATAAATCAGTTGTTGTCATGGACTCGTGCTGTTTTAAATATACTTTTAGCTTTACATACTCGTACTGCATAACATTTCGTAAATATTGTATACTCACACTAAACATATACAAAAGAGGGATTTACTCGTAATGGCATAAAATAAACGCAGTCCCTGCATGATATGGGCTCAATTCAAGTATATGCGGCTATTGTTTACTTCCTATACTTATTTTAACAGACTGAGAATTCGACAGAGGCGGTTACATGTATATTCCTGTGTGTATTTTTTTCTAATATGCCTTTCAACGAATAACAGTGCAAAACGAATTTTAAAAGGTACTAACTAATGAACAAAAGTTAACACTTGGACTGGTAAGCTTGATATCGACAGCCGTCATGTTTCAAATAAAACTCGGTGGACATCGCAAACGAGCAGTTGATTAAGATTAGCCGCCATCAATCATCGGGCGGCAACCGCCGGCCGCGGCCAGGAGGCGGCCGGGCTCGCCGAAAATAGCATGACGTGAACACCAGCCACCTGGCTCAGATATTATAAAGGGGCAGCTGGGTGGCGAGGGCGGAAAATCAATAGAGCGGGCGGCGAGCATCAAAACATACCGCTCCCTCTCCAGCGGGGGGCACCCGCCCGGCCTCCCGTCTCCCGGGAAAATCCCCCCCTTGTTTGGCAGACACCGTCCTTGATCCCCCCGCCTGGGCGCGCAAGTTTGGATAAACACTCGTAACGTCTACGCGAAATTGGGTCGCTTATGCGTTTTGCTCTTTGTCCTTACATGTACAACTCAATCTAACATGTCCTTCTGTTTTGTCACCAGATTTACGCAATGCGGAAAATCGGGGCGGAATAACTGTTTATCCAGTCAATTTAGGATCAGTTTTAATAGCCTGATGGTATTCCAACACAAAACCTGTAAGGATCCGTTTTATAAAAAAAAATGCATGTATATTTCTTAAACAGTAGTACTTAGTGAGAAAAAAATGCAATTATACCATACAATTAATCAAAGTACATCCAGTTCAATCATTTCTCCCAGCGCTCACAACCTAACTAACGTTTCATAATTAAATTGCGGAATGTTTCTGTGTTCCAACAGAATAATAAATGAATCTCTTAGAAATAGCGTATTCGAGGAATTCCAATTTCACGTGCGTACTTCTGAGAACTGCGACATGACAGTTGAACAGGAATACCGTGCCCCAATGGCAGTTGGCAACTGTTTTTCTGCATAATTTATTAATATTTATCTTGTACCTTGGATAAATGGCAATTCGGTTTAGGTATGACTCAGGAGAGAATAATCATAAAAACAAAACCTGATCCATGCCAGTCACGTTTCGGCTTAGCGTTCGTAGCTCGATATATAAATTTAGTTGAAAAATGTATGTAACGTCGGAGGCCCGATAAATGATCAATGACTGTTTTTTTTTTGTATCAGACCCGAGAACTGTTAACACAAACATTTGGTTTATTTATATATACTCTTCTTTCTTCTTTGTCGGTATCACTCTTGACAGAGTGGTCGTGGTCATCACTTCAGGTGTTGGTGGCAAGCTTCACAACACGCCGCCACTCTTCTCTGATAGCAGCCTTTCTCGTGCATTCATGTAGTGATGATGAGCCATTTACTGCCGTTTTTATCTGTTCAGTCCACCTCATAGGCGATCTTCCACGTGGCCTGGTACCCTCAACCTATATATACTACTATCGCGTGAATGAATTCATTCATAAGCTGCCCATGCAATTTTGAACGCGTGTGTATACATAATTCAGTTCTACAATAAAATATTATATACTATATATAAGTAGGTATATTACCTAACTACCTACCTCTACCTACCTTAAATCTAAAGTAGGTCCTTGAGGCATTGTACCTAGGATGCTGGCGGCATTTCCTCGTTGTATCGCAATGCTGATACGTTGTGCGAGGAAGCCACCAGCTCTTTAATTTACACTTACTGTATATATTTCGAGAATAAATGATTTGTTAGATAAAAAAAAAAGTAGGTATATATTAAATAATATTTAAAACGGGTCACTCACGTAATTTAGTCGATTTTCGCTCGACATGTTTACGACTGGCATGTTTTTGAGTGTACGACTTGCCTCTGTCGCGGGTGGTCGCTCATGATGACGTTCTTCGTAAAGAACGAAACATGTCGAGCGAAAATCGACTAAATTACGTGAGTGACCCGTTTTAAATATTATTTAATAGGTATATATTACCTGCCTATACATAGTTCAGATTAACAAAGTTGATATTTGGCTCGTGACGCGCCAAATTTAATATCACGGTAGTCACGGTACGTTAGTAATGAATTGCTAATATTGCTTGCCATGCTTAACAACTTTGGTTTAATCACCCCAAGTGTTGCGTTCAACTGTGCCGCTAGGGAAACTGAGGCATTACAGGAATGTTAAACTTGTTAAAGTTAAGAAAGTTTTCAAATGTCACGGAAGTAAATCGAAGAGATACATATAATTTAGATTTGGGGTTGACTTGGAATGCTCCACATATTGACTATTTGTACATGCAAAGATAGTTCTAACCGTAAAAGTGTCGAGCTGTCATATGTCACCTATAGACAAAAATAATTACACAATCTAGCCCAGCAGTTAAGCTCAGTTTAAACCTAAGTAAATAATCAAAAGAACATAAGGATGAGTGTTTTTGATCAGCATTTATTCTTTTAAGAATTTATTTACTTGTCCTGTTGCTGTTACCCGATAACATACTATGTACTTAGTAGGTAAGCGACAAAATTATCAGACTTCCAACAATAATGTCGCTAATATTTTCTGTGGTTACCGCGATTATTTATTTTATTACCTACCCCATTGAACGCGTAGGTGACGGCACCTTATTATGAACACTTTAATCTGACAGGCTTACCAAGCCAGTGATGGACACTTCATTCTTAATTCAAATATCTTATGGTTGTCAATGGATTGACACAAAATAAATGCATGACCCTTATTTCCTCACAATAAGAGTGAATGTACATTACTGACCCAGTACTGGTGCCGGCATATATTATACTGTTCTAATTTTTTTTAAACCATCTCTGCCACTGGTTCTAACCACTGATTTTTATTTAAATTGAGCTGACTTCAGTTTTCTCGTGAACAAGGCGGTTGCAACATTGCCGAAATTATGGGAGTTCAATTTAAAAAAAAAACCATTGTAAGAACCCGTGTTCATTAGTTAGAATCTTTATACTGTTCGTTGTACAATATCTTACCTGAAAAGGCTGCAGGTTGGCATAGTCCAGGAACCTGAGCTGTCGGTCGTGCAGGAACTCAACGGGCTGCGCGTGCGCCTGCAGCGTCAGGTCGGCCGCCAGGGGGGTGAATGTCTGCAACACAACATTACGTTAGGCCTCGTTATTCAAGGGTTTAACGGAAAAAGTTTGCCTCTACATAAGAAAAAACTTTACAAACATTACGTTAGAGGCAAAACGTTACTAACATTACGTAAGGTCTCGTTATTAAGGGTTTATCGAAAGAAGTTTTGCTTCTATAGAGCGCTTGGAATAACAAGTGCGGAAGAGAGGTCAAGTATCGTGATTCGCTTAGGCCGTCGAACAGTGTGACATTAAATGGAAAATATGGGATAGCATATGGAAAACGTAGTATAAGGAGTGTAGCGTTAAAAAACAGGCAATTACAAATGAAAAAATCGGTATGAAATAGTTAGGTGGGTCTATAAATTCTGCCTTGAAAAGATTAACTGGGAGAACCTAAATCAGCTTATTTTTACACTTTTTTGTTATTAATAGAAAATTCTGCTTCTTCACAATATTGCCGAAATGTTTTTTCCTACACCAAAATCATAACTACATATTATACCTACAATCTGGTAATTGCCGGCCATATACGTTCGGGCAATCTGTCAGATCTCCATACTGAGTATGTCCGCCAGACAATTTTCAATTATTTATTGGCAGATCCGGCAGATATGCCCGAACGTATATGGCCACCTAATATTGTAACATTTGATTCTCTGTGCGCTATTAACCGAAGGCCCAAAGGTCACAATTAGTTAACCGATTGTTTGACAACTGTGTTATTTGGTGAGTACAAATAGCATATTCAATAACCAATTTCGCTGCTCGAGCACTGTTATATCCTGAGAGGATTTTGTTATTATTTTTGTGCCATTTGTTACGTCGTATGAAAGGGGAGAAGGACAGTAGAATTTGTTTTTCCCCTCACTAGCTCGGAAAGCGCTGTTTTGTCCTTTAAAACTAGCGTGGAAAAACGCACTTTATCCACATGTGGGGCAAAGTAATCTAATTCCTATCACTTACCACCTGTCCAGTATAAGTGAGTCCTATATGCCCATAGTAAATATGCGGAATAGGAGGTCACACCTTAAATTGGTCATGTGATCATGTCTTATCCCGCACTTGGTAAGCTATTGGCAATATCTAAGTATCAGAAGGCCTAGTATAAAAGTTGTACGACATTAACTCCTCGACCGCGTTGTGTATCGAGGGGTCAAAATATGAAAGTTGCCGGATGATTTAAATAAACGGCAAACATAATTTGAACTCCCGATACGCTAACGCGGTCGAGGAGTTAATGTCGTACAATTTTTATACTAGGCCTTCTGGAGCGTACTTACTCTATGACGACTATGACAAATTTTGAAATTGATTTTTGATGGTTTCTTCAAGATACCTTACATGTGGATAAGATTTATAATCGTATGTAGTCTGTATTTTCCTCGCAATAGTGAGGGGAAAAAAATTTGTATTACACTCGGCGGCAAAGTTTGTTCAACTCTCGTGCCTCGAGACCCTCGTAAAGCTCAAGATTCCAGTTATTGAACCACTCGCTACGCTCGTGGCTCAATTTTGGAATCTTTCGCTTGCTCGGGTCTCAATATAAGCCCGAGAGTTAAACTACAACTTTGCCCCCTTGTATAATAAATAACTATTGTATTGTTGATTTTTTGGTGAGATAGTTATTATTTTTTAACTGAGAACAACTAACTAGTCGAAGTAGCAAACCCTGAATAATTAACAAATACCAATGCAAGGTATCGGTGTGACAGTAAATTTATTGTTATAGTAAATTGTATTTATTATTAAAGCTATTGTATATATTATAACAATTTGTAATGTTAAACAATAGAAAAGCTTTATGATGAATCAAAATTACTAAATTAAATCAAAACGAAACGAGTTGTAGTTCTAAACCCGCACTTTGTTTAACTTCATTCATCTATCATCTTCATTTCTAATTAAATTCATCACGAACTGAGTGAACACGAATCTTCATTCATAGACTAGTAATTGGTATTCTGTTTCTAGAGCCAACAAAAAAGGAATTTGCTTAACTGAGAGAAAACTGACAAGGTTATTAAGGTCATAGGGACGTAGATAGGTTAATTGGCTTTATGAAAATATTTATGTTCGTTAGAGATGCTCAAATGGTTTATTAATAAATACGACATGGCACACATATACAAAAACATCCTTCAAGAAGTTATATAGCACTACTACAAAGCACTTACAGCACAAAATTATCACTTTATTTGAGAAATCTAGTTCATAACTTTTTACCTCCTGACTTTTCAGACGTGAGTTTACGCCCATGACTTCCAATAATAACTAACCAATCCCAGAACAGGTAACCTCTTGTAACTAATTTGTAACTGTGCTAGTTTTCATATAGCAATAGCTAGTTGCAATATTGTTCCTCAATATTTTCCGCACGCAACTTGCGACGTCCTATCAAACTACCTTAAATACAATCCCTTGATTAGATTTGACTTTAACTTGAAGTATTTTCATCAGATTTCAAAGGAACGAGAATCAGATTCTTAATTTAAATGTATGTTATTTTTGATAGTTAGGTTTCAAATGAAATCAACTATTCTTTTTAGATGGTTCTTTTTTGTTTGAAACAAAATACCTCTGAAATTATCCCATTGGATTTGGTGTTGATTTGTTGAACGTATCAAAATTTTGAAATAGATTACATAGTGATTCCTAAAAACATAGTTCTAAACATATACACAATAGTACCTACATGTTTAGTACTATTATGGAAATGGTCAGAAGTATATGGCCATAAAAACGCAAATGCCAATCTGTAACTTAATAACCAGTATGATAAAGATAAATTATCTTAGACAACGCAAGGGCACGCACGCCTCACGACAAACCAGGCTAACTACGCATGCTTATATCACCAGGTCAGGGCTACTAATACACCTGTGTATGTAGCCATTTAGCTTTTTAAAACGTGAGCGGATCACATGGCACTAACATATGTATTGGGAGCTAACGAATAGATTATGTATCTGGGCTCAAAGGGGATTCTATTTCCATGATTTCAGGGTCTGCGGATGACATTCGTAATATCATAATGGATGTTGTAGATCTCATTAGTTTTGTAGCCTCTGTGGAGATTTATAAATATACCTACAATACAAGTATCTTACACTGCCTTTGTACTCGTATACTTAGTACTTTTTTGTTTGGTATATTTAGTAGGCTTTATGAACAAAACAATTCCAGATGAGATGACTGACATGAAGACAAATTGACAATGTTCATAAAAGGTCGTGTCACTCGTGTGTCGTGTCCTCTAAATGGGCCGCTTCCTCAGGCTATCCCTACTTCAGTTACGTAGCGTCATCTATCGATGGCAAGTTGTACTGTACGAGTAGGTACAAAATAAAATAACTACTAATCAGCGTTATAGATTTTTCAGTTCATGGTATGTAAAAATACCACAGGTACTTTGAAAGGGGGGATTTCAAAAGTAAATAGACTAAAGTAGGTATGTAGCGTTTTAAATCAATCTATCAAGATCGAATGAATTTTGGTCAAAAATAACATATAATTATGCATGTACCTATATAATTTTAGATAGAATTTTGTGAGATTATCGTTTTAACGAATTAATGTTTAAAATTGAGAATAAATAATATGAAAATATTCTGAAAGAAGATCGAAAGGTGAGTTCTGACTTTCGAGTTGAATTTCCTAGAAAACCCGTACAATTGTAATACAAAACCTATTTCTTAAGCTAACCAGTAAAAGCAATTTTCATTCCTCTTGGTATCGGAAATGAAGCGCATTCAAAGAGATTTGAGAGTTCAAGCAGACAGTGTCGCGGTGAACGTGAGCATTGTGCAAACAACAAGCAAGCAGGTAATTCCTGATCCAAATGAAGTACTTCAGGCGTTTGCTTCAATCCCGAATGCAGAATGACGTAATCAGATATAAGTACCATACGCATTTGTAAGAGTGACAAGCACAAGGTTTAATTATTAGAATTGAAAAGACTTTCGAATTTCGACCCTACTTAAGTACTTTAATTGAACCCATTTCTCGAATTACAATATTGTAGAAGTCAAGATTCAAACCGGGTACTATCAAATTGCTCGTTCATCATCTTTTAAGCATTTAAAACTCATAAATGTGTCAAATGCTATAAATCCAATCATCCAAAAATTTAAATCAAAATTCAATGTCTGGTACCTAGATGACGGGACCCTAGGAGGCAACGTAAATACTGTGCTCTCTCTCTTCTCTCTACTTGTCTCTTATTAAGAGTATTTTCAAAAATATTAGTTAAAACTGAATTTTGCAAAATGCGAACTCTTCATTCAAAATTCATCTTGTATTTTTGCCGATTTAAAACACAAATTTGACGATCTGGCTCCTAATATCATTTTAGTAGACAAACGTTCTCTTTGCCTCTTGGGCTCCCCTATATTTGAAGAATATTTTCCCGACTATATTTCTAACTCGATATCAAAATTCAAAAGTCACACGAATCGTTTACTCGAAATTAGCCCTCATTATGCTCTTGTGATTCTTAAATTCTGTCTTTTTGTCCCTAAATTTACGTATGTGCTCCGATGCTGTCCTTTTTGGAAATATCTAAATTTACTATCACCTATAGATGATTTGATCAAAATTAGTTAAGACATGATTCTAAACATTCAGTTAAATGAGCCTTCCTGGTATCATTCGGTTCGGGGGTTTAGGAATTCGCAAAATTTCCAGTGTGGCATCCCCAGCCTTTTTAGCATCCACTCATAGCACAGCCGGTCTCATAGGAAATATTTTAAGGGCTTTTGTTGGCCCACAAACTATGAGATTGCAAGCTTTGAGGATGCTGAAAATGCTTTTAAAATTGCCTGCCCGGGCAAAGACTTTCCAGACAACCCAAAATCACAAAGGAGTTGGGATAATGTTTACTGCGATTTAACTTACAATACTCTTTTAAATAACTCTACAGGTCCAGATCACGCGAGGCTTTTGGCGGTCGGATCCCGGGAAGCTGGTTACTGGCTTCATGCCCATCCTTCGCCCAATACTGGTACTTTCTTGGATCCGGCCTCCCTTAGACTGGCGACTGGTTTGCGACTGGGGGTTTCGGTGTGTGCACCACACTCATGTCCTTGTAGCACAGACGTGGACCGACTGGGACACCATGGATTGTGTTGTAAAAAAAGTGCAGGCCGTTTTTCGAAACATGCATCTCTTAATGACATAATCCGTCGGTCTCTTGCCACCATCAACGTGCCTGCTCTCCTTGAGCCGACTGGCATTTTCAGGGATGATGGCAAGAGACCTGATGGGGTGTCCTTGGTTCCTTGGAGTTTGGGACGGATGCTAGTGTGGGATGCTACCTGTGTAGACACGCTGGCACCGTCCCATCTCCAACGAACTAATGTAAAAGCGGGCGGAGCGGCTGAATGCGCCGAAATTTTAAAACGTAATAAATATAAGAGCGTGGGCAGAGAGTACCTTTTTGTACCATTCGGGGTCGAAACTCTTGGTCCATGGGGTCCCAGCGCACGCAAATTTTTCGTAGAAATCGCGAAACGTCTGGTTGATGTTACTGGTGACCGAAGAGCTGGTGGCTTCCTCGCACAACGTATTAGCATTGCGATACAACGAGGAAATGCCGCCAGCATCCTAGGTACAATGCCTCAAGGAAAGGTAGAGGTAGGTAGTTAGGTAAGTTACACTTACTGTATATGTATATTTCGAAAATAAATGTTTATTCTCATTTATAATGTATATTATGTATAGCATGGTGGTTGATCGCATTTGATGGTAAAGTTAAGCTTATCATTTTGAATATTTTGATACTTCTAGCTCCATCTAGTGGAATATCGCGAAACTAAGAAGACCGGAAGAAACTAACAAGAGCACGCTGTGTACATTTTGGTAAACTAAGGCAAAAACTACAAACATCCATTTTATTTATGATTGACTTACCAAAGCCGGCCACTTGATTGTTTCATCCTTAACATTTCTTGGAGCCCACACTAATGTTCTTTCCACTAAAAAAACACGAAACGTCCTCCGCGAATAAACTGCAACCCATTCACGACGCTGCCAGTCTACTCCATCATATTCCACTAACACCTGAAACAACGAAAAGTAATTTTAATAACATTATTTTCTAAAAACCTTCAATACAATAATAATTAAACACTTGAATAGTTATTCTTCATATAAAGCCTATAGCGCCACCTCGTGTCGAGTAGCGGAACTACTAGCATTGACACGAAGCTCACAGATTGGAATGACTTGGCTCGACTAAATCTTGTTGCCATTGAGCCGCTAGGTGGCAGCACTTGTCTTTATGTCAATGCTGCCGCAAAACCCCGCCCAATGCTTGTATACAAGTTGTACCAGTGGTGTGAGCGGAATAACACACCATCTAAAAAGAGATGACAATAACAACAAACAACATCTAGTAAGAATAAAATGAAAGTAAATGTAATTATAAACAATAAATTGAGTAAATAACCCAACCCTATTTTAATTCATGTACTTATAATGCAAGGTAGTGTAGGTAGTATGTAACATATTATATAAAATTATTCCTAGTTATAATGAGCTATATATATCAAGTAATATAGGACGCAACTGTGTAAGGTATGTACGAAACTAGGTATAAGTACAGTCAGCAAATTTAATTCCAAGACCATTTGAATTACAAATACTGACACTTTAACTAAGCACCTACAAACAAACTTTACCTGTGACTTTACTTACAAAGTGATTTAGAAATCAAATTGGTTGACGGTACTGTATGTATAGTCAGCCAAACCAAATAAATAACCATAAATAGCTAGAGCATAAATTCTTCTCACATTGTTTATGCCAATGCCAGCATGTAGTTGCACAACAATTTGCCAACCATATTTATACATTCTTATCTATATATAGACAAAACATAGGTATGTAGCCTTAATAGTTACCTATGTATTGTATGTAATAAAACACAGACTCCTAACTCTTAGGTTGTGAGTTTCAATGTCAACATAAGATACCTACATACCTACGTCAATACGAAATACGACGATCAACTCTATAGGAGAGTACTAGAAGGGAGAACTAGACTAAACCCTTTAATAAAAAAACTATACTAACAGCGGGGTCTTGAGGTTTCATTTCAATGCCATGCACTTGGGTCTTTATTTCCTATCATATTATGATACCAAGATATGACTCTTTGAGTTCTCCAACGACCTATAAGTATTATATAAGTATCTACTTCAACGATCTATATAAACTTTGATTAGCTATAAATCAAATACTTACCACAGTCCATTTCATTCATTTGTTGAGTAATAAATTACATGACTACACTAATTTAACAGTAATCCCGGAAAGGATTTAAACTTCGCCAATGGACCAAAGTAAATCGATAGTCTATCGATAATTTACTACTATAGGGTTTACACCCAAGCCTGGTTTTGTATTTATTTAATTACAAATATATTAGAACAGCATTACAGTATTTTATACAAAAAACCGCAGGAATACTTTCTGTACCCTCTCCAAGAGCAAGACGTAGGATGTCTCATAAGGATTCCAGACAATAGCGGATGACTCAAGCTTACTTCTAACTAGAGCAGTATATAAAAGCTTTATCGTTCTGGAGTCCCGAAAAACCCTAGAGTTCCTTATAACAAATCCCAATCTCTTATAGCAGTCACGAGCTAAGGATATTATGTGATCATGGAATTTGAGGTGGGAGTCAAGGATAACGCCTAGATCTCGAATGGAATCGACGCGAGCCAGCGGTTCGGAGCCTAGAAAATAATCAAAGTGCAGAGGATTGCGTGCCCTACTATTCACTAATACGCCCAGTAACAACATTCACACAACAACAATATAATACAGATAAAAACAATAGGAATAGTAATAGTCAAGTACTGAGCGGCCTGTCATCCATCTCCTTACAAAACCTCAGACATTCATAACATACAGCTGCCCAATCGCCTCGCCAACAGGCCACACTCAAAAACAGCGACAACGCGCGAGGAACAGAGTGCGTAGCCAAGTAGCCAAGATGCCAATCGCTCACGCTCAGTCGCTCGCTAACGAAACGCAACTGTCATTGTCACACTAATTAGGAAGAGTGATAGAGAGAGGCAGCTACGATACGTTATTAAGGGGCTTATTATATAGGGGCATATTTCACTGTTTTTAAAATGAATAGGCTTTGTCCAGCTCCAAGCACAACACTTGAAAAAAATAAAATAATGTAGCAGTATTTGGTCTACATTTGGTTCTACTAAATTGTCGAAAAACATAACACATCAAGAGAAAAAAAAACCGTAAACCCTTTTTTCTACCTTAAATCTGTATCTACTCCCTTATTATGCGTCGTTAGTACAAGAAACTAAGACAAGCAGTATATATTTATGTTTACTTTAAACGCATTTACTGATTTTTGGATAGGTTTAGTACTTTTCGAGAATAAGCTATTACACACATTTTTCCGAAAACGCCGGCTCGAGATGCCTGCGTGGGCGACGGGGGCCAGTCGTGTAAGATGGCACTAGTAGTTTATAGGGTTGCGTCCTAGTACAAGTAGCTCTTCCTAGGTGGCGACTTATACTTATTGACGTATTGTATAACCGGTGAGGAAAGGAAGCGGGAGGGGAAGAAAGCTCAAATCGCCGAGGTCATTGGGATAGGGGACGGCCTTAAGAGCGCACCAACCTTTTTCCAAGGACGGCATTTAGCGCGCCGAGCGTGACTCGCTATCTGTGTGCGTGCGCGCGCACACTACTACGCCGTCGGCCCGTCATCACTGCTATGGCAAAAGTCGGTAACTTAAAATTCGACATTTTTGTAGTCCTGCGATGCCAACGATGAATAAAATCGTCTTAAATTCAGTTGAGATTTTGTACGATATTATTAAACTAAATGATATTCTAATGAAGTTGGTATAGTAAAAAATGTACATGTGCGTTTTGGATTTGTTACATTCATTTTTTTGAGAAAACTAGGATGCAGGTGTTATCGAAGATCTGATGATGGAGCAGAAAGGTTAGTTGACATAATACCCCCGTTTCTGGGCTCTTTACTTTGAATTTCGCGAGCACTTGAGCCTTCGGTGGTGTCCAAGGTCTGATGATGGAGCAGAAAGATGACCAATAGACCTGAAGAATAAGTTGATGAAAACTATCGTGTTTGGACTCGTTATGTTTGTTTCGTCGAGCATTTGGATCGTGAGTGGTGTCCAAGGTCTGATGATGGAGCAGAAAGGTGGCCACCGGAACTCAGGAAGTAGTTGATGTAATACCCCCGTGTTTGGACTCATTTGTATTGTTTTGGCGAGCACTTGGATCGTGAGTGGTGTCCAAGGTCTGATGATGGAGCAGAAAGATGACCACCGGAACTCAGGAATTATTTGATTTAATACCCCCGTGTTTGGGCTCGTTAGGTTTGTCTTGGTGAGCACTTGGGCCGTAGGTGGTGTCCAAGGTCTGATGATGGAGCATAAAGATGGCCACCGGAACTCAGGAAGTAGTTGATGTAATATCCCCGTGTTTGGGCTCATTTGCATTGTTTTGGCGAGCACTTGGATCGTGAGTGGTGTCCAAGGTCTGATGATGGAGCAGAAAGGTGGCCACCGGAACTCAGGAAGTAGTTGATGTAATACCCCCGTGTTTGGACTCATTTGTATTGTTTTGGCGAGCACTTGGATCGTGAGTGGTGTCCAAGGTCTGATGATGGAGCAGAAAGATGACCACCGGAACTCAGGAATTAGTTGATTTAATAACCCCGTGTTTGGGCTTGTTAGGTTTGTCTTGGTGAGCACTCGGGCCGTAGGTGGTGTCCAAGGTCTGATGATGGAGCATAAAGGTGGCCACCGGAACTCAAGAAGGAGTTGATGTAATACTCCCGTGTTTGGGCTCGTTAGGTTTGTTTAGGTGAGCACTTGGGCCGTAGGTGGTGTCCAAGGTCTGATGATGGAGCAGAAAGGTGGCCACCGGAACTCAAGAAAGAGTTGATGTAATACTCCCGTGTTTGGGCTCGTTAGGTTTGTTTTGGTGAGCACTTGGGCCGTAGGTGGTGTCCAAGGTATGATGATGGAGCAGAAAGGTGGCCACCGGAACTCAAGAAGGAGTTGATGTAATACTCCCGTGTTTGGGCTCGTTAGGTTTGTTTTGGTGAGCACTTGGGCCGTAGGTGGTGTCCAAGGTCTGATGATGAAGTAGAAATATGGCCACCGGAACTCAGGAAGTAGTTAATATAATACGCCAGTGTTTGGGCTCATTGGCATTGTTTTGGCGAGCACTTGGATCGTGAGTGGTGTCCAAGGTCTGATGATGGAGCAGAAAGGTGGCCACCGGAACTCAGGAAGTAGTTGATGTAATACCCCCGTGTTTGGACTCATTTGTATTGTTTTGGCGAGCACTTGGATCGTGAGTGGTGTCCAAGGTCTGATGATGGAGCAGAAAGATGACCACCGGAACTCAGGAATTAGTTGATTTAATACCCCCGTGTTTGGGCTCGTTAGGTTTGTCTTGGTGAGCACTTGGGCCGTAGGTGGTGTCCAAGGTCTGATGATGGAGCATAAAGGTGGCCACCGGAACTCAGGAAGTAGATGATGTAATACCCTCGTGTTTGGACTCATTTGTATTGTTTTGGCGGGCCCTTGGACCATGAGTGGTGTCCAAGGTCTGATGATGGAGTAGAAAGATGACCACCGGAACTCAGGAATTAGTAAATGTAATACCCCCGTGTTTGGGCTCGTTAAGTTTGTTTTGGTGAGCACTTGGGCCGTAGGTGGTGTCCAAGGTCTGATGATGGAGCATAAAGATGGCCACCGGAACTCAGGAAGTAGTTGATGTAATACCCCCGTGTTTGGGCTCATTTTCATTGTTTTGGCGAGCACTTGGATCGTGAGTGGTGTCCAAGGTCTGATGATGGAGCAGAAAGGTGGCCACCGGAACTCAGGAAGTAGTTGATGTAATACCCCCGTGTTTGGACTCATTTGTATTGTTTTGGCGAGCACTTGGATCGTGAGTGGTGTCCAAGGTCTGATGATGGAGCAGAAAGATGACCACCGGAACTCAGGAATTAGTTGATTTAATACCCCCGTGTTTGGGCTCGTTAGGTTTGTCTTGGTGAGCACTTGGGCCGTAGGTGGTGTCCAAGGTCTGATGATGGAGCAGAAAGATGAACACCGGAACTCAGGAATTAGTTGATGTAATACCCCCGTTTTTGGGCTGTTTAGGTTTGTCTTGGTGAGCACTTGGGCCGTAGGTGGTGTCCAAGGTCTGATGATGGAGCAGAAAGGTGGCCACCGGAACTCAAGAAGGAGTTGATGTAATACTCCCATGTTTGGGCTCGTTAGGTTTGTTTTGGTGAGCACTTGGGCCGTAGGTGGTGTCCAAGGTCTGATGATGGAGTAGAAATATGGCCACCGGAACTCAGGAAGTAGTTAATATAATACCCCCGTGTTTGGGCCCGTTCGGTTTGTTTTTTTTTACCTTTATTGCAAAATACAAGAAAGTACACCACCTACGGCTCAAGTGCTCGCCAAGACAAACCTAATGAGCCCAAACACGGGGGTATTACATCAACTACTTCTTGAGTCACGGTGGCCACCTTTCTGCTCCATCATCAGACCTTGGACACCACTCACGATCCAAGTGCTCGTCAAAACAATACAAATGAGTCCAAACACGGGGGTATCACATCAACTACTTCCTGAGTTCCGGTGGCCACTTTTCTGCTCCATCATCATACCTTGGACACCACTCACGGTCCAAGTGCTCGCCAAAACAAACCTAACGAGCCCACACACGGGGGTATCACATCAACTACTTCCTGAGTTCCGGTGGTCATATTTATGCACCATCGTCAGACCTTGGACACCACTCACGGTCCAAGTGCTCGCCAAAACAAACATAACGAGCCTCAACTCGGGGGTATTACGTCAACTACTTCCTGAGTTCTGGTGGCCACCTTTCTGCTCCATCATCAGACCTTGGACACCACTCACGGTCCAAGTGCTCACCAGAACAAACCTAACGAGCCCAAACACGGGGGTATTACATCAACTACTTCCTGAGTTCCGGTGGTCATCTTTCTGCTCCATCATCAGACCTTGGACACCACTCATGGTCCAAGGGCCCGCCAAAACAATACAAATGAGTCCAAACACGAGGGTATTACATCATCTACTTCCTGAGTTCCGGTGGCCACCTTTTTCCTCCATCATCAGACCTTGGACACCACTTACGGCCCAAGTGCTCACCTAAACAAACCTAACGAGCCCAAACACGGGGGTATTACATCAACTACTTGCTGAGTTCCGGTGGCCACCTTTCTGCTCCATCATCAGACCTTGGACACCAGTCACGGTCCAAGTGCTCACCAGAACATACCTAACGAGCCCAAACACGGGGGTATTACATCAACTACTTCCTGAGTTCCGGTGGCCACCATTCTGCTCCATCATCAGACCTTGGACACCACTCACGGTCCAAGTGCTCACCAGAACAAACCTAACGAGCCCAAACACGAGGGTATTACATCAACTACTTCCTGAGTTCCGGTGGTCATCTTTCTGCTCCATCATCAGACCTTGGACACCACTCATGGTCCAAGTGCCCGCCAAAACAATACAAATGAGTCCAAACACGAGGGTATTACATTATCTACTTCCTGAGTTCCGGTGGTCACCTTTCTGCTCCATCGTCAGTCCTTGGACACCATCTACGGACCAGGTGCTCGCCAAAACAAACCTAACGAGCCCAAACACGGGAGTATTACATCAACTACTTCCTGAGTTCCGGTGGCCATCTTTCTGCTCCATCATCAGACCTTGGACACCACTCACGGTCCAAGTGCTCACCAGAACAAACCTAACGAGCCCAAACACGGGGGTATTACATCAACTACTTCCTGAGTTCCGGTGGCCACCTTTCTGCTCCATCATCAGACCTTGGACACCAGTCACGGTCCAAGTGCTCACCAGAACATACCTAACGAGCCCAAACACGGGGGTATTACATCAACTACTTGCTGAGTTCCGGTGGCCACCTTTCTGCTCCATCATCAGACCTTGGACACCACTCACGGTCCAAGTGCTCACCAGAACAAACCTAACGAGCCCAAACACGAGGGTATTACATCAACTACTTCCTGAGTTCCGGTGGTCATCTTTCTGCTCCATCATCAGACCTTGGACACCACTCATGGTCCAAGTGCCCGCCAAAACAATACAAATGAGTCCAAACACGAGGGTATTACATTATCTACTTCCTGAGTTCCGGTGGTCACCTTTCTGCTCCATCGTCAGTCCTTGGACACCATCTACGGACCAGGTGCTCGCCAAAACAAACCTAACGAGCCCAAACACGGGAGTATTACATCAACTACTTCCTGAGTTCCGGTGGCCATCTTTCTGCTCCATCATCAGACCTTGGACACCAGTCACGGTCCAAGTGCTCGCCAAAACAATACAAATGAGTCCAAACACGGGAGTATTACATCAACTACTTCCTGAGTTCCGGTGGTCATCTTTCTGCTCCATCATCAGACCTTGGACACCACTCACGATCCAAGTGCTCTCCAAAACAATACAAATGAGTCCAAACACGGGGGTATTACATCAACTACTTCCTGAGTTCCGGTGGCCACCTTTCTACTCCGTCATCAGACCTCCTCAGGTCCAAGTGACACTATATACATATGAGGTATAAACGAAACTAACCATGTATGTCATTCATTTTGAACTGGTTGCTATTGCCTATTTCCTTTGGAAACACAAAAAATGGTAAAAAAATTCTTATACCGTTTTGCTACATATAACGCAGTATACGTACACAAAGAACATCGATTTATTTCAAGACGTAGACGCTCCGCAGAGAGACGTGGTGTCGCTTCGAACATTCGGGGCCGACTGACTATTTCGGGTGTTGCTCACTTGTTATATTTCAACGATCAGATTCCATAGTAATTTTGTATGGCGGATTTTTAGGACGTTTTCAAAAAATCATAATTAATTAACGAAAAAGTATTATGAAATGAGACTATACGAATTTTGTACCTTATTTATTGCAATTGGTTTTCAAAAATAGACCAAATAATTTTTCATTCACTTTTATCTAAACGCTGACACGCGTTTTACTACATTTTACTGCAACTTTACGTAGACATATTTACTAAACTGCACAATATTTTAGATTCTAAGTATACGAATATTGTAGATACACTCTTTGAGATAATAATTACAAGCATCTTGTATATATTTGTGAAGAATTGTGGAAGTCACAGCATTAACCGTGACTGTCGTTTTTGTTAAATTTACTCTGCCGGCTCTTAAGCGTGAGCGATTGGCATCTTGGCTACGCACGCTGGTGAGTTCCTGTGCGAAACCGTGCGTTTTTTTTTTAACACACGGGCGACCAGATCTGGGCGATTGTATGGCGAGTACCGGGATTTTCAGCCTTCTTTCTATATTTTTGCATGAAGTGCCAGTATCGGGAGCATGCATACCCTATTTGCCACTAAATAGGATTTTACGAGTAACTAAGTGTAACGAAGTCGGCCGCAACAGCTATTAACAGTGTTCATACAAAGAGCGATAGGTTCATAAGTATAACATTTTTATTTAGTTAGGTACACTGAGTCAAACTATGGTGTTAAAAAAAATTCGGGTTCGACCACCTCGAGAGAAGTGAGAGAACACTTTCAACAATTAGGTCAAATGAAACAGTATGTGTTATAGTATAATGATTTTTAACCTCAAGTAAACCTATTCAAACATTTCACACACTCCACTGTACCATCACCATGCCAATGTTCTTTTTTTTATCTTTAATTGAACCTACTCGTATTTTCAACTTTAGAACCCTGGTAACTAGGTTAGATGGCGGATGTCCCTAAATGATTACAAAGGGCTCGTAATCTGTAGCCGTGAATGCCATGATTCGTCAGTTTCAAAAATAGAATGACAGCCGTCATCAGTTGGTAAACAAATGCAGGGCGCGTGCGAGTCCCACGCTCGTTACAGGTCTACAAAACTATTCCGGACACCAATCGAGCGTAACTGAACTTTGTGCCAACGGGATAAGAGCTTTCCCGGGTCCCTACTAAGTTTGTAGACGACTTTTGCTATGCTAGTCCAAAAGACGTAATGACTCTTGTTTCAATGGCGTTTACGCTCCTTTCGTGAAAGGAGAGGTCAGCTGTGATCCGTATGCAACTAGGCGATGCACCTGCGAGGGAATAATTCAGCATCCAGCGTGGAATACGAATAGTTGATGTGTTGCCAACACGCGTTCACGTGTCCCATTAAGGAACGGACTAATACTCTAATCACATACATGAAGTGGCAGTATACCACTATATAATATTACAATATTACGTAGGTACTTAGTGCCAAAGCGGGCCCCCCAGGCTCCCTGGGCCGTTGCATAAGCAGGGAAAACGCTATGAAGAAGGAAGGAGGTACTTAATGGGTACAAATAAGTAGGTTGCTTAGATTTATTTAAAAATTATAGTTGCAGAAAAAACTGAAATGCACTTGATTTAGAATGGGGAAATGAGTTACAATTGGTATTATTGGTAAGGGCTTCAACAAACCGATTTTACTGAAAGGACCGTGAAAGAAATTACATACCTGGTAACATACTTCTGATACTTCAGTCTTCATAAAAAAAAAACAGTAAATTATGTTCTTTATGTGTAAATAAGATCAAAATCTAACAAATTAGCCTTAGATTTTTTTTACCTTCTTTTTTTCTGCCTCTGTTTCATTACATCACATACCTTATGTGCCATTGTACTTGTGCTATTGTTGCCTTAAAATAAGTATCTTGTGTAAAACCGGTAGGAATCGATATATGGATAAAGGCTACCTGTGATACCGGTTCCGTGGCCTATACTTAGTATAGCAGGTTGCCATAGAATGTTCGATTTCAATTTAGCGGCCTTACATAACATACGTATATCAACAACTATAGTTACATGTACATATACTCTTCAGTAGCCTTGCCAAGTTGCCACTCATATACTCTGCTATACTCGTACCTACTACTACGCGAAGTACCTACTTGTACTTTGATATATCTACCTATTTATACAACGTGAAGTCTGCATAGAGTTCTGATTGATAGTTATAACGTAATGCACCGTCGTTACTGCTTAATGACATTTAAGGGATGTATGAGTATGTAAGTGCCTATTCGAAAGTCGATAGTTTTAGTCCAAACCCGGAACAAAGATTTGTGTTTTTCATTTATTAGTCCAATTGCAGTATTATACTTGTAAAATTCTACGGTTCTACCAGTACAACCTAGTAACACCTTCCACCATTTACTTATGCTACCCCTAAAACACATTAACTGTAAGTAAATATTTTTAATTTGACACGAGAATTTGCATATCACTGCCTGTGCACTGTGGTGAGCGCCAATTATGTGAATATTATGCTCCGTGTAGTGGTTGTGTCGTCAAGTGATCTATGGTACGACACGACTACACTTCTGTAACAGTCAGTCACGGTATTTGTATTCAAACCATTTCATAGGGTATATTCCCTCTACGGGCTTTCCAGTTATTACTTTTTCTGATATCATCAATCTTAAAAAACAATATTCACGCTTTAGTTTTAAGCTGTCAATCTGGTTCCCCCTGGCTGGAAGGTCGAGACGAACCGTCTAGGTCCACAGTAGACAGATTAATATGGTAGCTGTAACTTACCCCCTTGCTCATAAAACTTCAAGGCTCTTTTTTAATGTATGTGTTGTAATGTTGTCTCTTGCTAAAATTACAACTGTCCAAGTGACAGAAAAGGACAAATAACGGCATCAGTGAACTAAATGTGCCGTTTTCAGGCTAAAGGTACCACATTGTCGGTTATCAAATTCAAATCATTTATTTTCAGACTCCGGGTCCATAGAGAGAGGGTTAGTAGTACAGTATTAAATCTTAAATTTATTTAAACTAAGGGTTAGTATTTGTGACATTACATTTTATGTATATTTACAACGAATGGTGGAGTTATCGATAAGGCTCTACTGTCATAAATAATCACTTAGAAATCAACCTTATCAACAACCGACAATGTGGTACTTACATTTAGCCTGAAAACGCCACAAATAGTACTGTAATACTATGTAAGGTAATCTATGTAATCAATGTAAGTAATCACACAAGTATGAAGGTCAAGGCTATGGTTGGTTCGCCTTTAATTATTATTTTTCGATTTATTTCGGGTACGCTTCAGTGAGCATAACAAACAACTTTGTATACGTGAGTAAGTAGGTAATTGTAAGTTAATTATTATAGAAAAATTGTATAAAAAAACTATTTGATGCCATCCTGACCTAGCGATTGGTCGGTCTCACGCAACATCGATGACCGCAATTGTGACGTATAGTCTACACACATAATTAATATGTAGGTAATTGTAAATAAATACCTAAAAGCAACACGCATAAATGCATATTGTCCTTGGATGTGTACTATACTGTGAAGTTCATTATCTTGAGAGAGCGTTTTGCTATCGGACACTGCTATCGGCCATTGCTATGTAGTTACGATATAGGTAGAATAGAATGTTTGAAAAATTACTGCGTAAACCTCAAATCTCGTTTCAGGTTTGTTACTCAATCATGCAAAAAAAACTAATCAATCTTCTCAAACATTGGGTTGTACCTACAGTCTGCAGCAGAAGTAGCTGAAGGGGGCAAAGTTGTTGTTTAACCCTCGGGCTTATATTATTAAAACCCAAGCAAGCGAAAGATTGCAAAATTTTAACTAGAATCTTGAGCTTTACGAGGGTCTCAAAGCACAAGAGTTGACACACTTTGCCGCCGAGTGTAATACAACATTGTTCAACTCACTATCGCGACTAAAATAAAAACTACATACGATTCATCGAAACAACATACGAAATCTTATCGAAATGTAAGTTAACTTGAATAAACCATTCATAACTCAAGTTCAAAAAGTGAGTTACTCCTGGTACCTACTTACGAGTAGATATTGCCAATAGCTTACAAGGTGCGGGATAAGACTTGACCAGTTTAACGATGTGACTTCCGAATGCGCATAATTACTACGATTATACAGGTCTTACTTACACTGGACGGATGGTGAGTCTTAGCGCAAGGCCAAATTACTATCCCCACTAGGGGATAAAATGTGTTTACCCCGCTAGTTGTAAAGGATAAAAGAGCGCTTTCCTAGCTAATGAGGTGAAAAACAACTTCACACATTTTTATTGTCACAGAACTTCTCACATTTTTATTGTCACATAAATAAGGTGGTGCGTGGTGCCAATTTAATTTTGAACACCTTACTGTTAATCTAACCAATCAACGGTATTTTTAATTAACAAATAATTACAAATCTACGACGTTTCATTTTTCAGTAGGTCAATCACAAATCACAATACTGGTACACTATAAATATATATAAATAAAATATAAATATTACGGGACAATCTTACACAAATCGACCTAGTCCCACGGTAAGCTCAATAAGGCTTGTGTTGTGGGTACTAGGCGACGATATATATAATAGACAGATACATATAAATACTTAAATACATAGAAAACCTCCATAACTCAGGAACAAATATTCGTGATAAACACACAAATAAATCACTATTTGTCGTTAAACCATGAAAACACAGTAAGAGGTCGTACTGTTCTTGTTCTGTGCATCGCGCGGTGCCGAGTCGTGTTTTGCAACCGATCGCGCGACAGGTCTGCGTTCGTTGACCCATTGAACCTCCCGCCGAGCATCGCCCGCGCCCGAACCGGATTCGGGGACCCGATCATCGGTCCAACTCGCGGTACCTATACCTATGCCTGTCGGATAATCATGTACGAAAAGGAATGACCACTGGAGTTCCGTTCTTTAATGAACCATTTAACCAGTAATTATTCGAATGTATTCATCATTTTATTTGTTTCTGTTTTTGATACTTCTGTGATTTCTCATCCGCAGATGAGGCCGGATGACACCGGACGGGTTCATCGGAAGATCAGGGCTGGAAGTCTCCAACATCAAGCTGAGATGAGATCATTTCGAGACGTTTAGTTTTCACTGTGCTTTTTATTTTATTCTAAACTCCTGTGTGTGACGAATAAAGATAGTTCTAAGATTTTAATTTTCGATTGGGTTCTATTCTTTAATATTTCAGTTCAGTATCTACTTGATTTCTATGAGCCACTGAGGAATTGATTATTATCTTCCGACCCCAATTCAACCTAACTGGTGTAGATTGAACATATGAACATAGGTACATTTATTGGTGAGTGACAAAGAGCTGATTGTTCACGCAAAATAGGCACTTTGGATGTCGATTTGCGGAAAAAGGCCCAGGATAACTAACTAACTAGAGCTGATCGTCCAATTCAGCCAGAATCGTATTCGTCTGATTGAGCTCAGACCGTTTCAAGTGTCCATAGCAGATGCCTACGCGTGTAACTAGGAACTTTAATAAGCAATTTGTGCATTTGCCACGCAGCATTAGTAACATTAACATTTGGATATCTCAAAAAGGCTTGTGGACGCTACCGGCGACCATAGAGCTGGCAGTTTCCTTGCCCAACGCATTACTATTGCAATACAGCGAGGAAACGCTGCCAGCGTCTACGGTACCATGCCAAGGGCGGAATATTTATTTTAACATATATTATATTTTAGTTTTATGTGTTTTTCTTGTTATTGAAATAAATATTATTTTAGTAACAAATGTGCGAACACGCACTTGTTTTTAATCAAAGTGTTAACCTGTCCTAAAACAGTTCGCAAGTGAACTAGAAGGGGATTGCTTATTGCCATTTATTAATTAGAAAGTTTGTTATTAACCTTGAGACCATCATCAATTTTTACCTACCTATAAATACCTATTAATACAAAATAGTGAAAGTTTTAGCCAGAACACATACCTACATACATATTATTGAATGAATATGCGAAGGTACGATCTAACATCACAAGTAGATAATTTTTCATGTACAGTGCGACAAATGTTGACAGTTTTTCAAATCAATATATATATAGTCCTCCTCATCGTTTTGGAATCAATATACTTTTGTAAGAAAACGGGACGACACTACGATGCTGCCACTTTTTGATTTCTACCTTTTTCAGTCGCACTGTACTTAGGTAGGTACACACGCGTTCAGAATTGCATGGGCAATTTATATTCATAAATTCATTCGAATTCATTCATAAATTGCCCATGCAATTCTGAATACTATCAAATCAAAGTCACTAATTACGAAAGTTCTTTTAAAAAATATATACAGTCACCCTATTAACTACTAAAAATAAGGAGGTGTTCTAAGTGGAATACGAGGGACACACCAAAATGATCGAAAAACATATACCTACTTTAAACCTAGTTAGTACGAATACGAAACCTTTTTTGTTTAAGTAAAAAAATGATTTATGTTCATAGGCGTAAGTATTTGAATTTTGAATGAGGCACTGTAGTAGGAAGTAGGATAGGATGATCGGCATGTTACACACGAGCAAATCCGGTTATGTTTTGGCATTTGAATAACTCCAATACCAACTATTTTACATAAGGAGTTGAGAGTAAGAAAATTATTTTCCTGCTGGGTACCGTACAATTTGGAGCATTTTGATTTACATTCAAATACGCCTATGAAAAAAATCCAACTTTTTTTATTACATAAAAGTAATTTGGTTTTCTAAAATACCAGTACTTACGCTTCAAAAAATGTATTATACTAGTTTTAAAATATATACTTCCCGATCATTTCGATGTGCCCTTTGTACATACCTACTATTTATTTTTAATAGTAAACGAAAGAAACCGAAAGTCCTTAATCAAAACCATGACTTAATTTCTTCTTCTCTTGTAAATAACTTGTAATAGCGCTCTTGTATGAAAATATAGTAAAGACTACTATGGATCGTGCATTCCCAGATTTTATCGTGTACAGTATTTAGGTAAATATTAATTACAATGTATTATAAATAAATAAAACACCTTCCCTATAAAATAAAATAAATTACGCTATATTACCAGAACAGTTCTTAAGAAAACTACGCAAGTGAACATTCCATCATTTCCATCATGCTTTCACTCGAATTCTCGAGCAACATAAAAAATAATGGCGTAATGATAGCTTATTTGCAAAACCAACAGTAACCGGAATTTTAAACCATCGTTTAAATTTAATAGCTTTTAAAATCTACCAACCAAACACGCAATCATAATTTACAAATATTTAAAAAGTCGACTTGTATTATACTGTTTTTATTTTTGCATCTTATTCTTTCCATCAATAAGAAAAAAATGATGTAATAGGCAGAGATGTTAACTATTTGAAATAAAAGCATTTCAAATGCAAATACAAAATGCCTATTTTCTATTTTGTATTTTAAATACTTTTATCGGAAACCATTTTGTATTTTATTTCAAATACTAAAAAGTTCACGTATTTTGTATTTTTTCAAACTTTAAAATACAAAATGCTTTTTGCCATTTTTAACATAAAACGGAATTCTACCGGATGTACAACATCCTAGAATAGGATGAAACGAAATTAATTAATGCAATTATAAGGCTGCAATTTAGTATGAATATACTAAATTTAATTTAGTATGTATATTAATCAATCATGCCGACAAAATGGTAAAATAATGACTCGTTTTATTTTCATTTTTAGGGTACATCCAATACACGTAAAGTGCCTCCCATATTTTTTTTCGTTTTAATTTTAAAGTGTGAGAAATCGCTGAATAGGTATTTGAAAAAGAATAGGGGTTTGCGAAAAAAAATTTTTGATAAAGTTAATATTTTCGGAAATAATCGAACAAGAAGTTAAAAAAATGGGTCCCGTCCCCGTCCTTCCCTTCTTTGAACTGCAAGTCCAAAAAATATGCCAAAAAATCATAAAAATAGAGCTTTATGAAGACTATCAAGGATTTTTTTTAAGTAAGTACGCTATTTTTTAATTCTTGCAAAACAAAAATGTATCTTCTCGGTTAAAAGGACGGGTAAGTCGTAAGAGCTGCGAAGATACTACTTTTTTATTGTTACGAGCTTATTGGTACCTATTTATTAAAACCCTTTTTAATGTGACCCCTATAGTGACGGACTGTAAACTACGGAATCCTACAATAAGCATGGCCCGACATGCTCTTGGCCGGTTTTAATTTATGATTTCCATTCTGGTATTTATTTCCCGAATTCATAAATGACGACATGACATGATATCTTCGAGACTTTCGTACTATAAGGTTACATTAAGATATATATTATAATTACACCTGTATTTTTCTTTCCTCGTATTCGATATGAAAATTAGAGTATTTAACTCGGTTGAAAGGAGCTAAGTCAGTCTTGGATTATCAGCGCTCTCACTACGACCAAGCGTCAAAATACCTCGACTGAAATAGGTGCTCTTCCACCCTTGTTTAACAATCTATTGCATTATACATTGTAGTGTAAATATTCAGTTCATTTATGTTATCGCGATTTGAACCAATTTAGGTTTGTCAACCACAATGTTGACTCTTCACTTCATAGACCCCTTCAGCCTGCGGCAGTAGGGTGCGGTGCGGCAAATGGCTTCGTTAATGATTAACATGCCCGTTACATACCGTAGCCGGTGCGTATTCACGCGGGACATGTGTATATGGAACACAGTGTTTATGCTCAGGTCTGTTATTCGCGCTAATTTGCTGTGTTTTTGAAATCAGAAAATTATCATTAAAACGTGATATCCGGACGAAAAAGATGCTCATAAATGATTGGCTTTGTAAGTTTGGCCGGTGCGTATCTAATACCTATTTACATTTCACACCATTCACGAGGGACACTTGTGTATCATGTTTCATGTGTATGGAGCATGGAACAAGTGGTTGCTCGGGTCGGAATGCTGTTCTTCACGCGCTGCTGTTTTCGACATCAGAAAATTGTCTACTTCTTCTTCCTAGCATTTTCCCGGCTTATGCTACGGCGCAGGAAGCTTGTAGTCCGCTTTGCCAACTAGTTCCAAGATTTGGCGTAGGCGCTAGTTTTACGAAAGCGACTGCCATCTGACCTTCCGAGAAACTCATTAGGTCATTACTACGAGCCGGCACGGCAGGATTTGAAACCTGAACCAGAAAGGTGCTCAAAAATTTCTAGACTTGATTTCATTAACGATTTTGGCCATCCATTAGATACCGTAAGGTGGCAAGGTAGTATGTGTATAACGCGATGAGTTATTTTAAATTTGGAACAGTCTAAATAGATACCTTTAAGAATTAAGAACTCTGTTATTGTCAATTTGTACTTGTACAAGGTCGGAAGGTTTTGAGAGGACAATCAAAATACGCGTTTACGTATTTTTAGGCGGCTTATGTAGCAACACTAGCAACAGCACTCATGGGGAGTAAAGGAAACCTATATGATGAAACGTAGGTTTTTAAACATTTACGGTACAATTGGGACGATTAATTATGATCGTTTATGAATAAAACTTCATTATTTTTGACCGGTTTGACAATATCACCTAATTATTTTTTAAATATTTCTCTTTGATTGTGTCTTACGTCCATCCATTAATTTATAAGTGCATTGCAATTCCTTAAGCAAGGTTTGTGTTTTTCATCTGGTAGCTAGATATACTAATCGAAAGAAACCATACACGAGTTGCTTATTATTATTACTTAACCTAAAATAGTTTACTACAGTTTCATCTCGCTCCCACCAGCACATAAGTACGAGCAAGATGCACTGACAATGAGCTTACGCAGACGCTAAGCGAGTATAGTAAACTACTGTAAATTTAAACTTATTGTAAGCACACGATAACCGATCACGAAACCAAAAAATGCAATAATAACCTCGACAGAACTACTTTTTTTTTTTCATCCTGTTCTTCAATGTTCTACTCGATTCAGAATGTATTTTTGAAGGACAAGAACCGCAGTAGGCGGGCATGTGTCACACAACGCGCACAAGAAAAACCTCGACGGACGAGACCAAAACAAACGTGTGAACATTTTCAAAACAATACAAACTCAAGAACGATAAACGACCTTGAGCAATTATTACACCTACTCGTACGTAATAAAACGTACCTATTTTATTTGCGTAGGTATATTTATGGGTATTTTAAGTAGCGTTTCAACCAAGTGTGATATTTTGTTATTAATTAAAGAAAGAACATCAAACAAAAAATACTTTGGACAATGAAATATGTGATTTTGAGTGATTGTTGATTCCTATATATTGCTAGTTGTAAGACTTGTAAGACGCAGAAAAGATCAATGACATTATGTTTTCACTTTTTCTACATCATGATTGCTCGGAAGCCACTTTTGTACTAGTATTATAAATATGATTAGGATTTTTTACAATTCTTTGATAAGTGGCAGTGGGCGATACGATATGCTACATATTATGACCGGATGTTTTGCTCATTGAATCGAATTGCACTGAATATAACGGATACATACGTTTAAGAAACGATTTAAGAAAAAAACTGGTGGGTGCAGCCGAAATTACGCATGGAATGAGTAAACTTTATGTTTACGTTTAATTAGTACTGAAAATAAATTTATACGATCAGAAAGAGGCCGGTAGAGCCTCGTGAAAAATTGTTGCAGCGCACTCAGGCAATAGCTACGTCCTCATAGCGGAAAAAAATAGAGGTGTACAAATGTGTAAGTATAGATATTAGATAGCAATCATCGTTTAATTACGGTCCTTCCTCCTAATTGCCAGCGTAATCTCAATAGCTTACCACATGCTTTTATAGAACGCAGCTCTTACTCTAATACTCATATAGGGCGAGAAAGAGGAAATTCGCAAAGAGAGGCGATAAAAATAAAACACGACCGTAGAGGTAGGAATTATTTAAATCGACACGATTTTTTTTTAATTTAATGTCTTTATTAAGGAAAACAAACAGCTACAATCATACTTATGTTAAATACATTTAGTTTTTCCACCAATATTTTAACACTTTTAACAAAACTACCTATATGCATCATGATATATAAACTATAAAAACAGAAGTTTAAAAGCAATATTCACCTACTAACTAAGAACTAATTCTAAGAATGGCCCTCTACAACACCTGTGTAACATTATCAGGAATTAAGGAGTGGCGAATTACCTCTTCGCACGTGTATTCTACAACGTTTTGCTGTACATAAGGCCCTTTGAATATTCGACGCAGGCACGTAAAGTGCTCATTCATGCCCTAGGGTAGCACCAAGTGTACTGCAAAACTAAATACTTACGATTTTAACTATAAAACTCTCGTGAGACTCGAACATATTAAATAATATTTAAAACGGGTCACTCACGTAATTTAGTCGATTTTCGCTCGACATGTTCGAAAATCGACTAAATTACGTGAGTGACCCGTTTTAAATATTATTTAATATAAATACTTACGTACGAGGATTTACTCGATGTTCTATATTTGTATTGTACTCAAAATGTGAGTACCTATCTCATATTTTTTACTAATACTAATAAATTTTAAGATTCATATCATTAAATTCATAAATTAGATTTGTAGGTAGGTACAGTCGCCATCAGATATATCGGGACTTCCGAGGTGCTTACAAATTACTGAACAGGCAATGCAATGGATGCTAACGCTTGAGGATTTTAGGACAACGGACATAGAGGGTTCTAGCATAATGTCGTTTATCGACTTTGTTGGGACAAGACCTTCAAACTAGTGCTCCTGGTCGTGACCGTGTTTCGTGAACCCGTAGCCGAATCTCCGTTGCTGTGTTACTCGGCAACGGAGATCCGCTCCGTGTGATTCGGCTACGTGTAATTAAGATACGTAGCTACGTGTACACGGAGATACGTATCTTATTTATACGTAGATCGGATCCAGTCGTGACCGTGACGTTAAGTGTAGATTTTATGCGTGTTATTAAACCCCCGAATGTAATGCAAGGGGCGAGTTTTTAATTTCAGTTTCCATACTTTTGCATTTTAAATAAAAATTTAAGAGATCAAAAATAATTAGATGCAAATATTATGTTGGAGGCAAAAATAATAGACCAGTACAAATTGTAAAAGATGTGTATTAAAAGAAGCCGAGCGGAGCCGCAGCCGAGATTCGCGGGAACGTAGCCGAATCCAGAAACGGATACGTATCTTTGACGTGACCGTGTAGTACGGGATCTTAGCACCGCCGGTGCTAAGGCTACGTAGCTACGGTTCCGCGTGTAACACGTATATCACAAGCCCTACTTCAAACGCGTTAACCAAGTGGTCCAAGCGCCGCCTCAAATCAAAATTAAAGTAGGTTCCTAACCTAACAATAACAACACTGTCTAGTCTAGTTAGGTAGACATGGCCACAACAACAACAACCTAAATACGTAAATAAAATTGGAAACAGTCTGGCAGCAGTCATAAACCGTATTTGTTATAGCACGAAAGCAAATAGAATGACCTTGCTGGCACTGACCGACCTTCGGCGATCCATATTCAATGAGAGCGAGCCACCAAGACTTTGTAAAGCAATATCACGATGATTTATCAAAACAAACACGCTCGGTTACCATTTCTTGTACTCGTACAGTCACCTGCAATAGTATATGAGTTCATAGAGTCCTATACTATTGCAGGTGACTGTACCTACTTTTTATTGGTGATAACTAGCTCTCTCACTTGTGGGTATTGCTGTGTACATGGATTCGCTCGTGTGGCATTAGGTCTGTCGTTTTCCTTCTATTTTGGTTGGATTAAATAGAGGGGTATTATATTTAAATGTATATCCACAATCCCATTCAGTTGTGTATTTTAAACGACAAAAGGAAGTTGAGTAGGTATATATATATATGGATTTACTACGCTTTACACCAGGCACGGTATTTCAGTGTATGTGCTATTCTAGCTCGAATGGATATTTATTAAATAATATTTAAAACCTTTGCGTGAGTCACCCCACGCAATTTAGGGTATTTTCGCTCGACATGTAAAGTATGTATGTGTGTTCGTAAAGATCGAAACATGTCGAGCGAAAATCGACTAAAATGCGTGAGTGACCCGTTTTAAATTCATTTAAAATGTTCGAGTCTAAAGTTAAAATAAACTCGGATGGCTAATTAGAGTATTAACTAGGTATATGAAGATGGTCAGTTAAGGTGCACTTAATGTGCATGTTATTAAAGAGAATGTGTTATTAAACAGCAATGTGAACCTTCATTGATCATCTCCCTAGAAAATTATTCCTTTAATTCTACTATGAATACTATGATGCACCGTTTTATTTAATGTAAGTACTGATGACCTGGTGAAGGTCGCAGGAGTCCGCTGGATGCGGGTGGCGCAGGACCGGTCATGGTGGAAATCTTTGGGGGAGGCCTATGTCCAGCAGTGGACGTCTTTCGGCTGAATGATGATGATGATGATGAAGTACTCTGTTGTATATTACCATCGACATCTTCCAATTACACTAAGATCTTTATCTATCAAACTTCTAATCGGCAAATATACTTATCTGTCTCCAGAGAATCGTCAGTACAGGATACTACGAGTATGACACAACCATTTGGAATGAACTCAGACAGATTAACTCGAGATGAGCGTGACTAAAAAGTAGACTGGTACACTTTCTTCATTTGCCGATGGATTTACGTAGGCTGCCCTGTAAGTAAAGGGAATTTAATACTTATGAACTTATTTTTGACACGTATTATACCTTTTTATTATACTCATAGTTTCATTATCCGAAAACACTGGCCACTTCGATTCGATTCGATTTTCAATTGTTTTTTAAAGTCGTTGAGTCGCTGGTGAAAATGGAACTGTCCCGTGAAGTTTTAGAGCTATGATTTATTACGACTTTAAAAGTGGATTAACACAACAACAATGTGGAGACCGATTGACTACTGCTTTTAGTAGTGAAGCACCTGCGAAGACGACAATATACAGGTGGTATTCGGAATTTCAACGTGGCCGTGTATCCCTCACGGATGACGTCCGTGAAGGTCGACCAAAGTCGGCCGTCACTGATCATAATCGATGTTGTTCGTCACCTGATAAAGGAAGATAGGCATGTGATATACCGGGAAATTCAGGACACTTAAGGTATTGGAATGAGTCAGATACAAATTATTTTCCAGCAAGAGTTGGGTGTGAGGAAGTTATTTTCCCGGTGGATTCCTCACTTGTTATCTGACGACCAGAAGACGGCTCGTGTCAACTGGAGCCGCAAAACCTTAACGGAACCTTAAAAAAAATTAACGGAGGAAGCTCAAATGACGTTTTTAGTATTGTGTCAGGTGACGAGTCATGGATATACGCATATGAGCCTAAAACGAAAAACCAATCTTGAATATAGGTCTATGAAGACGAGCCCAAGCCGACAAAAGTTATTCGTTCTCGCAGTACGATCAAAAAAATGATTGCAACTTTTGTCTCCAAATCGGGTCACGTGGCGACTATTGCTCTTGAAGACCAAAGAACGGTCAATGCTGATTGGTACATAAGTGTTTGTTTACCGATTGTCTTTGCTCAACTGTGAAAAAATAACCCTCAACGCCGCATCATACTACACCACGACACGATAATGCCAGCCCTCACACTGCTCAGAAAACAAAATACTATCTGAATGGTGAAAAAGTTGAATTACTGAACCATCCTCCGTACAGTCCGTACAGCCCCGATCTAAGCCCCATGATTTTTTTACATTCCCGAAAACCAAGAATAAGTTTTCACACCCCGGAAGAAGCACTAAAAAAAAGAAACTTATAAAATGGCCATTTTGTCTACCCCCACTTCAGAGTTCAATAACTGTTTTAAAAATTGGTTTGAAATAATGAAAAAGGAGAATACTTCGAAAAACAATAAAAGTACTTTTATCTCATTACAATGCTTATTTTTTTCGTTTCCCGAAACTTTCAGGGCAGCCTACGTATTGCACACGAATGCACCATATTCAGATGCGATAATTCGTTAGTTTGTTATTTAATTAAGGAACTAGAATTAGGAGTGTAGGTACCAGAAGGGACTAATCTTTACCTCGGAAGGTTGAGGTTGTTTGTGGAATAAGGTGGATCAGCGATTTGTCGAATATTAGTGAAAATCGCGAACATAAGACTGACTCCTTTATATGTCAATTTCCCTACAAAAACATACTCACTTATCGGATTAGAGCTAATTACCACTCAGCGCTCAGTTACAGCCTATTTACACTTTGATTAGTGATTAGTGTGAGTTCGCACGTGTGTTACTAAGTTTAACCGAAGTAGCAAATGTAAGAACGCGCAGAAAAGAGAATTCACCACTAACAAATGTTTATAACTTGAGATTCCACTTGCCGATTAAGTATTAAGTACTATATTCTTGATGTTGCGCAGCAAGCGCCCCCCTAAAGCGCAACAAGGTATAGTGGAGATATTCGGGGCCGCCACCGGGTGTGTCTCGGTAGCTCAGTAGGTAGATCGAAGGGTATGTATGTATACCAGAGCCGCAAAGTTTGAGTCTCGCCCGAATGAATTTTACACTTTTTCTTTCTAAGAAATTTCGTACTATTTTTTTACGTGACGCGCAAGCACGAGGATTTATCACATGAAATGCCAGTTTCATCTTCGCGAGGCGAGGCATTATTATATTTTAAGTATTTTAAGCATGTTTCTGTATATCCATAGATGCAAGACATGGGTGTTGTAACGCAGCAACATTATAACAGTCACAGGTGTTCAAGTTATGGCGTCAAAAGATCAGCAAGATGAACTGGTAACTGGTTTGGAATGCACGAACCAACCGGTAAGAAATATATATAATTATGTCTCAATTAAGCTGAATACAATGTGGCTTGAAGCTTGAAGGCATTTTAATACATTGCTAGAATTGCAGGTGTACTTACCTATGTATTTAAAACTTAGTGTATTCCGCTGTCTGGCCTTCAGACGGCGATGACGGGCTCAGATGAGAACGGCTATTATGCTCTTGAATATTAAATTCTTAATAAGCATAACTTAATAGAAGTCTGTTAAGTTTGTTACGATTTTATTTTATGGGAATTCTGGTATTTTTGTCAAATGTCTACTGCATATTTAACGGCAACAGGTGCGTTGAAATAACTGTAATGTTTATAATGTGCAATCAATACTATGTATATGTATATTTTAACAACCTTAACATATAAGTAGGTATAACAAACTTTTAAAGACCTTGAGGGTCAAGCGTAATAAGAACTCTTCAAATATTTCAGGTCTCGGTATCATTTACGATGTTCAAAGAGCGAAGCTGTTGTCAATTCATTTTGCAAAGATTGATGTTTCTTTTGTGCAAAATGAGAAAAAGAAAAATATTTTGATAGTAGTCAAGTCACCAAATTATTGCAGATACAAGGGCTTCACGGAACGTGTCTCAAACCTTAACGAGATGAAGATCCATAAAAGTTTTCTTTGTGCATAGTACTTACTTTGTTAGGTATGTTTTCTATCCTAACTTCGCTGTCGCCGGTAACAAAACAGACCGGCGAAAGACTGTTATGCAAACCAGCTGTCCTGTACACTAGGAAGTTCTAGTAACAACGTTTACCCAACTTTTCTTCACATTTAAATTCTATTACTAGCTCCGGTTTCTGCGCAAGGCGACGCTGGAAGCGCGCAGCTCCGAGCTCATAAAGCGGCCCTGGACTTAATATTACCGTAGCCTACAGCACTCTTTATTACAAGTAAACCAGTATACGTGTCATCTGGAATCTGTTGTAATAGTGCGTAGTTGGAGTTCACGTATCTTTCAGGGTATCTGGTGGCGAATGGTCGGCAAGCGATTGATATAGCACCGCTGATAAAGTCTCAGTCCTGAGGGATAAGGGGACGGAGTGGGCGGGGCACGTACTCTGGAGTTGGGCGTTATTAAAATTTACGGAATTAAGTTGTTTCAATAAAAAGCGGGCATGAGTTTAGTTTCTGCTCTGAGCAAAAAGCCTTTGTCTCCGTCTGAGATTTAAGACACACAGCAGCGGGCTTATTCTGGATCGAATACAAAACATACATAGTTAACAAAATGCGTGAATAGTTTATCATTATGTGGATTGTGTTTGCATTAACGTCTAAATTTCATCGGTTGTAGCTCAATTCACGTAACAAGAGAGAAGTAGGTATCAATTGTTTGCTTTTGACCCTACTGCGGTAAAGAAACCAAAACAGGATACATGTACGATTGTACGTCCGTTCCTTTGCTCCCACATAACTACTCAATGGCTGAAGAGATTTTCATGACTTCGCGGACCAAACAGACCGAGGTATACCAACATATAAAACGAAGGTTTTTGAAAATGGTTTGCAAAAAAAGTTTATTAAGTAAATAAAAAGCTTTTATAATTTCAGTTAGTATTATGCCCTAGCAAATTAACACCAAAACAATTTATCAATAGCAGAAATTAATTATTTTATAAGAAACTTTATTTCTAATCGAAGTAATAGTATCAGTTCTAGAAAAAATAATGACGGCATGAAAACGCTGTCCAACGTTTTTGGTACTTATATGGATTGTTGAGTTCAGTTTGGCAAACTTTGATGGATTGTGTCTGGCTGTCAGACAGATCCCAGGCTGGTGCTTTGATCTTATTCAAAAGAAATAAGAAAACCGCGAAGGGCAAAAAATGTTTGGGTTTTGTGGCTGCTTGAACCGACAATACTAGGCCATTTAGAGAGGTCATGATATTACAATTTTCTATTTCTTGATTGTTCTTGAAATCACAGACGATTGACGTTTGTGTTTGTGTTCAGCAATGCAAGCAATCTTCTGAGTACTGTTCTGAGTTACCTCCACCGTGTGTAACAGGATCGGCCTAGTGGTGAGGAGCAAGCAATACACGTTTTATGGATAATTAATAATATTTTTATTTTATATTATCGAATACAGAACCTTACGTGTAGGCTGCCACGCACGGAATGAATCATGAACAATCGCCCCTTGGTGTGACAGCAGTAGCACTGGCTAGAGTTCTCAATTTGAAATAATCATAAGCCAGTCCAGGAAGGTAGTAGGATCCTCCATCCGTATACTCTCCGACAGCATGGCAGCGCTAATGGCTCTGAAGAGCCACACTATTACATCAAGTCTTGTGCAAGAATGTCATGAACGACTGATGGAGGTAGGTCTAAATAACAAGCTAACTCTTCAATGGATCAAGGGTCACAGCGGATCCCGCGGGAATGATGCTGCAGACGAGCTTGCCAGACAGGGTTCAGGCGCAGGGGCAATAGGTCCAGAATCTATTCTTCCGACGCCCTTTAGCAAGGTCCGTTCATTGCTGCTTGAACGCACCAGGAAGCTCCACACAGCACACTGGCAAAACCAGGAGGATTGCAGGCAGGCCAAATTGGCCTTGCCCAGCATAAGCGATCGATTTACAAAGACGCTCCTCCAACTTGGCAAGTCCAGGTTAAAAACAATAACCAGTGTCGTAACAGGGCATGGACCTTTTAACAAACATCTGTTTAACCTATGTGTTACAGACAGTCCCTTATGCCGCGGGTGTATGGAGACAGAAGAAACGGCTGCCCACGTAGTGCTTGAATGCAACGGAGTGGCCCCATACAGGGCAAAACATCTCGGATCTCCGAGTGATCTCCCCGAGGTCCTACGGAACACCAAAGGTTTGATAGGATTTCTCGAGGACTTGGGATGGCTTGGCTCCTTGCTACGCAAAATAGGCGCTAGCCGTCGAGTTGCGGAAACCAGCCCGTGATACAATACAATACAAGCCAGTCCTTCGAACAAACCAAGGCGGCTGTAAAGGTTAAACCTTTACATTACGAATTAAGGACTCGTCGCATTCTTTAAATGTGAAAAGAATAGGCATTTTTAGTGTGGAGATTTTAATATGGAGTTGGTGAAAACGAAGATCGACCCATTTTCGCTAAAATGCAATAGGGCGAGTATTGCAATAGCGGGTTGCAAGAATATTGAAGGCGTTCACGAGAATCTATGAATCTGGGGATATGGTCAATTGTATTAACTTTAAGGATGACTCACAGTAGTCCGTTCCGTTCCGATCCGATACGGGGCGATCTGTCAGTTTCTATACAAAAAGTCACGTGACGTTCGAGGGCTCCGAGCTATCACGTGATACTTTCTATAGAAACTGACAGATCGTCCCGTATCGGATCGCATCGGAACGGACTACTGTGAGTCATCCTTTACTAGTATTAGTTTACTTACCTACTTATAATAGGTAAGAAAAATGTTATATCTACTAATTTTACTTCAATGTGGTTGCTATAGTGAGGGAGGCACCTAGTAAAGTATATTGCCACATACTCTTCGTATCGGAGGTTGTGCAATCGCGTACCCCAAAGCGAAGCGGTAGAACAGAGTCAGACATCCACTCGGTTTCTCCCAAGCCGAGTGGGATCCATCACAGAATTTCCCTGAGAAAAAAAAGGCTTCTCGACTCTAATGAGCTTCAGATAAGTCTTAAAAACGCGGAAAAAAGTAACATATGGCATCTTCCACATTCTGCCACCTGCTTTTTTCTTTTGAATAGTAGTTTATGCAACATTGGTGTAATAAATCTAGAAAAGTTACAGAATATGGAAGATGTCGTGTGCGTGTGCCCAACTATATAAGTAAAATAAAAAACCACAGTGCTAATATATTGTATGTAAATCCATACGAGCGATGTTCTTATGAAATACCATAGACAACGTTATATTTTTTATTATCGCTGTCATTCATCAAATTGACAGATAGAAGTGCGGGAGTAGAAAAAATACTATTATAAACGTGTGTCAAATTTAAAATACCGATGAGAACCGTGTGCCCTATTTATTTGTTGTAATAGAAAGAGACAAAACTTAAGAGGCTTAGTAAGTTTTATAAAGTCTCGTTATTCTATTCCGTCTGATAACTCTACTATTACAAACTCGCGCATGCAACCGTTATAAATGGACGGGAACAGATGTAGTGTAAACTCGTGCGCAGGCCGGTCAACGCACGCGCGGCCGTTTCTTGCCATATGCATCCACATAATATACTCGTAAAGAATAACACGAAAAAATAAACAACAAAGAGATTGTTCATTTCACTCTAACAATTGTTTACTGTGCACGCCACACCTATTTTTATGTTTTTTTTTTAATGCTTTTAATCTTGTAATACCATAATATTGTCTTCTATCACGCTTTACATCACTAAACGCATGGTATTGATATACCTGCTTCATTTCAACTTTGAATACTAGCTCAGAATGTAAAACGTTTTTGGTCCTTCGAACCGGATACCGTTTCATCGACCAATCCAATGTTTTTTTTTTTTTTTTTTTTTTTATGCTATAGGGGGCAAACGAGCAAACGAATCACCTGATGGTAAGCGATTAACGTCGTCCATGGACACCCGCAACACCAGAGGTGTCGCAAGTGCGTTGCCGGCCTTTAAGGTGGGAGTACGCTCTTTTCTTGAAGGTTTGAAGGTCGTATCGGTCCGGAAACACCGCTGGCGACAGTTCGTTCCACAGTTTAGCTGTGCGAGGCAGGAAGTTTCGGGAAAAGCGCACAGTTGAGGACTGCCAACCATCTAAATGGTGAGAGTGGAAATATTGTCGCGTAGGGCGATGGCGGAAAGAAGCGGCAGGGATTAATCCGAACAATTCCTCGGAACACTCCCCATAATACATGCGATAGAAAATACAGAGTGAGGCCACATCTCTACGCAGCGCCAAGGGATCAAGCCGATCAGAAATACGTTGGCAGTTGACAATTCGAGCTGCTCTCCGTTGGATGCGGTCTAGAGGAAGAAGCTGGTACTTAGGTGCCCCTGCCCAAAGATGAGAGCAGTATTCCATATGCGGGCGAACCTGCGCCTTATAAAGCTGTAGGCGATGGGCCGGCGTGAAATACTGCCTCGATCTATTGAGCACACCGAGCTTCTTCGAGGCCAATTTGGCCTTACCCTCTAGGTGGCCGCGGAACTGGACTTTTAGTTGTTGATAACTTAATTTCCAAATGAAACCTTAAGCGGATGACACACTGGATGCGATTCGCACTGCACGCTGGCGTGCAAGGGGAACAGCGCTACACACCCGCTTAGCGGTATCACACTCAGCATGCCTACCACGAACATCGAAAATTGGCATTGACGGGAAAACCTCTTTGTTACTCTAATATGCAAGTGTGACAGAGATGGAGATACAAATCCGCAATCGTTCGATTTTCGTGGTACTAGCCCAGAAACCGGAGTGCGGTGCGAATCGAATTCAGTGCCATACAGCCAACCGACAGCCTAGCTCCTTATCAGCAACCGACAAAGTCACCAGACTCAAAAATATGTGCGCGTATTAAGATATATGTGATATATTTTTTAGTAGCTAGCATACACCCATATTTTTACACCTAACTGTACTGCTTATACTCGAATCGAGCCTAAAAACGACCGTAGTTTTTAATGAAAAACATTCTGGTCCTATGAATATTACAATCGGATTGTATTATTGTGTTAGAACATAAACGTGCAAATAGGCGATGACATAGACTACAAAAGAAGTTAATCAGAAATAAATAAAGCAATAATATGTTGCGCAGCCAACATAAGAATGGTGAATAAGTAATTCAATATGGGCAGGTAGGAAACTGCCGTTTGAAATGCATTCTACACGGGTGTAAATTGCCTTTTCAATGAATAGAAACAAGCTGTATAACTACTTTATTTACGTTCCTATTAGTTTTTTGTTTTTTGTCGTTATAATAAGGAAACGTCTGCGAACGATAACAAATTTTTAAGAATGAAAGGAAAAGTGAAACAATTCATACCCGAGGTCTTGAATTTTTCCACTTTTCCTTTTTTTCTAAGAAACATAACATATATCTAACAATTGTCATACATTGGGCAGAGATAAGTATAGTAACACACATAAGAACATTTTAGGTGTGTTAGTTACCGCGAAAACTAGTTTCAAGTAATATGCGTTTATCCTAGTTACTAACGAAAACTAGTTTTAACTAAAACATGTTTTCACTTTTCACCTATACGTTTTGAAACTAGTATTAACTAGGGACATTTCTATTTTACTAAAAACGGGATTTACGATGGCACTTACAAAATATCAAAAATCTAAATATTAGGCTCAATTATTTATAATCAAAATAAATCATTAGTCGTGATTGTTTTTACTAAAACGTACCACTTCGTCGGTTACGCGCTAATGCCATAAAGATTCATTTATAAATGCACCTTGTCAACAAGTGACAAATTTTTTACTAAAAACAAGCACATTCAGGCACACATACTTACATAAATACAATATTCAATGAGGAATAAGTGTGTCATTTTCGACTGATTTTGTTACGTTCCGCATTTTAACCATGATCGGTCGGTAGGTATATATATGTATCGGTACCGGTAAAATTGGGTCTCTATATGCGGACCGGATTATTCGTTTGACAGGCAAAGGAATGCATAGTTACGTGCTGTGAAAATTAGTATGCTATTAGGGTGACGATCATACGTATGTAGCCGCTAAATTCATGATCAGCATTAGAATCAGCGAAGATTGGTAATTGGTATCTATACGGAAAGTTGGCGTCAACACACATTACCTATATTCAACAAAAAATACTTACTAGTTCTCTAAAGATCTTATGATATAGTTCAAGCATTGATATATCTTAATACTTAATAGTTAATTTACCGCTCAAAACGTGTACCCAAAACTTTATCCATTCAAACAAGTAAACTTAAAAGTTTACTTTGGATTTAGGTACAGTCACCTGCAATAGTATATGACGCTGTGAAGGCCGCAAAAATATGTGACACAGTCTTGTTTGTACCGCCATAAGAGCGTGTCACATATTTTTGCGCTATTTTTGTGCTAGTACCTATGGTGTAAAAAAGTCAAGAGTGTATATTTGACTGGTTACCTAGTAAAAATAATGGTTTTAAGTTTGGTTCGGCGTTATCAGTGCAATGTATTTTAATAACCGGGTGTTCGGGTACTACCCGGATCTTTCATGTTAAAAGAAACCCAGGAGGCACTCCCTACCCCTAGTCCTTTTTTACAAAGGAATAATTTCCGGTACTATTTTATGAACATTGTAGAATATGTTTCAAGTCAAGAACTTATTAAGGCTTCGTCAGACTAGCGCGGATCGCGCTCGCTTCGCGCCCCGCTCGCGCCCCGCTCACGCCACGCGCTAGTCTGACGAAGCCTTTAGAATAGTAACTGCAATCGATGATTCACCATGATGCAAGGCGTATGCACCTAGATCTAGATCGGATCGATATTACGTAAGCGTCTCGCACAAAGCAAAATGCTACGCACAGAAATAATAGTATGTAACTGAGGTAGGTATTATGTATCATTAAACAAAACAATGGAATCTAACTTTTGTAGCATTTTAATGAAAGCATTGTTATTGCGTTTTATTATTACATGGATTTAACCAAAACCATTTAAACAAAACTACACTTATAAGTTATGTTACTTTAAATGCTTATGCTACCAACAGTAGGTACCAATTTTACGATGTCCCTTAGTGGTCATAATGAAAAATCATGACAAAGAACCAGAGCATAATAGCACTATCGTAAGCAATCAATCAACTTCAATTCAGTGTAAGTAACGCAAATTAATGAAATGCCTACTTTTAGTTTGCAGCCATTTTTCAATGGAATGTGTTGACATTAATTGCCAACACGAATGTTTTGTTTTCAAGCCTCCTTGTTGTATTGCGTCAAAAGTGAACAAACGTGTAACAGATCGATACCCATTTGGCAGACCTTTGAGCATTAAATTCGAGCCCAAATTCGGCCCTACGCCGCCCCGAGCACGTCTCGCCCTCTGCACGTTTTGACCTAGTTCTGAAAACCCTCGTTTGCAACCGTAGGTTTAAAATGGGGTTGCATGGTAATGGTTTCTTGCTGAACCGAGGGATTCTGTAAGTCTTTTATCTCTTTCGTGCCACGGGGAATGCGATGACCTAAATCGCCTAATTGACATTCAAGGAGATTTCGCGTTAATGAGTATTTATTTTTAACGAATACGGATATCGAATACGCATAATACCGCCACGAAACTATAAAAATAAACGAAAGATTCAATATGCTATTATTTAGTTTACAAAATGTTGTTTTTTAGTTGTACGTACCAAGAGGTCGTGGCTACTATAAGTATTGATATTATAGATTTCTCGAAACTCCAATACGTCTACTAATTCACGTATATACATGATATACATAATTATGTATATGATTGAAAGTGAGACAAAACACGCATAACATATATAAGTATGCTAAATCTATAGCATACTAAAGAACGAGACAGGTTTGGCTGCAGTCGCAGAGTCGAAAGTAAAAATAACTGTTACGTTACATCAACCTTGCACATAAGTGTACGTGTCCCAAGTAGCAATCAAATGTCTTAAAAAGGTATTGAAGATATCTTGAAGACAATTAGACAAATTCTTGCTGTTGTCTTGGCTAAAACCATTATGTCCCTGAAGATATCTTGAAGATATCCCCCAAGACTCAGTTAAGACAAAGTGGGCACAGTATTTAAGAAAATTTCAAGAAAGAGTTAATACTTCTGTTTAGACAAACTTAAACCCTACTTAAGAATGAGGGTTTACAGATCTCTAAACTTGGATTTCAAGATATCTTGAAGGTTGATTTTAGACCAAGAAATATACTTAAAGATATCTACAATACTGACTTAAAACTATTAACACTGAGTTGCACAAATTCGACCTTCTCTTAATAAAGAAAATTTTAAACCTTTTTTTACTCATGGATTGTATTTTAGATGTATTTTAGAAAACATGGCTAACTCTTTTACTAAAAAGAGAATTCATTTAAGGTTATCAAAATGGCGATTATGTTACTATTTATTATTTTTAGAAAATACCGTTTTATTACCTTGTAGGTATTTAAAAACTACAACGCACGATTGTTTGTCGTGTAGAATTGATCGAAAGTGCTATAAAAAAGACGGGCTTACAAAATACTAGAAAAAAACAGTTAAAATTTGGAATATTATGTTGCAAAATGAAAATTTTCTTATATACAGCGCAGAATACTACTTTTCTGTAAATGTATTTGAGATATAAAAGCAATTATTATTGATATAACAAAAATCTAACTTCAATGAACTTTATTTTTTAAGAATCAGCATCGAAATTTTGAATTTGTTTTATTTATTACAAGTGTAAAATGGCGTTAAGTCTTATTACTCTTAGCGAAGTATGACTTTAAGATACTGATTTTGTAAGGTTACTTTAGATAAAGTACTTTAGTAAGTAAAGTAACATTGGATTTGGAGAAGTACCGATTTAGATATATTATACTTAACTTATACTAAAAACCGTCTACTTAATACTTAAAGGGACTCAATAGAATCCTTAGTTTTGACTTAGTGAATGCAAGTTGTCGTCCAACTTACGGTAAGTTTTATGCAAGAAGAGCCATTAAATTTCTGTATGTCCTGTGATGAAAACACATTTTGGCTAACTCAACTTGTATTCATATTTCAATTACGAATTTTTAATTTGTAATGCAAAATCATGTAATACACTGTAGAAATAAATGAATCTGTATTCTGAATCTGAATCATAACTTTATATAATAGCCTCGCCCGGCGCAGTGCTGTGCATTCCCGGTGTACTCCCAGATTTTTAACATAGGATTGGCCAAAATTCTATTTTTGAACTTTTGAATGTTGCAGTGTGGTATTTTACTGATCTGGGCGGCCAATATTATTCTTGATGTTATTTAAGTAGTTACAGTAACATTAAGCTATTGTTATCATTCATTTTTCAACCGACTTCAATATTTCAAAAGGAGGAGGTTCTCAATTCGACTGTTTTTTTTTTTTTTAATGGATGTTCACTCATAACTCCGTCATTACTGAACCGATTTGAATTTTTTTTTTGTTTTCTAAAAGTAGACGGTTCCTGGTTGGTCCCGTTTTTTTCAAAATCCATTTCTGATGATGGGATCCATGAGGAACTGAGGGAACTCCTCAAATTTGAAAGGCACATGCATGCTGATTTGGGTGATTTCTTAAGAAACTCGAGCATTTCTTTACGAAAATCATCAATTTGGTGGAGTGGACCTGATGATGAAGACCAGGGATGGCAAAGTGGAACTGCTTCGTAATTCTCAGGACTATGATCCGATTTTAAAAAATATTTTTTTGTCTCTATATAGATGGTTTCAGGATTGTCCCGTTTTTTTCAAAATCAATTTCTGATGATGGGATCCATGAGGAACTGAGGGAACTCCTCAAATTTGAAAGGCACATGCATGATGATTTGGGTAGTTTCTTAAGACACTCGAGCATTTCTTTACGAACATCATCAATTTGGTGGAGTGGACCTGATGATGAAGACCAGGGATGGCAAAGTGGAACTGCTTGTTAATTCCCAGCTCTATCATCCGATTTAAGACATTCATCTTTTCTTTGTAAAGAAATACCTTCAAGATAGTCCTATTTGATTATAGTTCTATTTTGATGATGGGCTTCATGAGGGATTGAGAGAACTCCTCAAATTTTAACGGCACATGCATTCTGATTTGAGGGATTCCTTAAGTAACTAAAACAGTGTTTTGGCGGAGCCAAAATTTTGATGAACTTGATCTGATGATGAAGACCAGGGATCGCAAAGTGGAACTGGTTAATAAACCTAGCTCTACTTATTATCCTAGTTGTGACATTCATCTTTTTGATTTGATTTATATTCTGATGATGGAGTTCTAGAAGAATTCAGAGAACTCTTCAAATTTGAACGGCAGGTTAATTGTGATTAGAGGGTGTTCATAATTAGCTTAGGCATTTTCTTACTGTGGCCATCATTTTGCTGGAGTGGACCTGATGTTGATAATCAGGGATGGCATAATGAATATGCTCGTTAATTTACAGTCTGTCATCCAATTTAACACATTGTTATTTTGTTTGTTTAAAGGTCTACAAGGGAGTTCCGTTTGATTATACTTCAAATGTAATGATGGAAGCCCTAGGACATTAAGAAAGCTCCTCAATTTTCAATCGTACACGTGCGGTGTATTGGATATTTGTGAAGTAAACTGGCTAACTCAAACAAATTCTTAATTTCACTTTTACCGGGAACCAAATGAAGTCGGTTTTTTTTTCTTAAAAATTATTATCTATACGGTAAGAAAATTATGGTGAAATTATAAAAAAAAGCTCAAAGTAGTTATAATAATATAATGCTCTCCGTTCCCTTTCTATGTCGGCATCGTCGTTCAGATCGTCAGTAACAATATGCCCGAGATACTTGAAGCGAGTGACTCTCGTCAGGGACTTGTTACCAGCCTTAAAAACCATAAATTCACTCTTCTTCCCGTTATAAAGCAAATCGTGTGAGGAGGCGTAGGATTCACAGATGGCAAAAAGTTTCCGAAGCGCACTAATGGAGGGAGCCAGTAGCAACATATCGTCCGCGTAATGTTGTTTAGGCATACGCCATCAACATGGCATCCGACATGTGTACCGCTCAGTTGCTCAATAAGTGGGTCTACGTACGTATAGACATCAAGGGTGAGCTCAAACCCTAGCTGGCGTATCTACCCCGCACTCCATCTTGTATGGTTAAAGTTCCAGATTCGATATTCCGACATGCAGGACCTAAGGGCGAACTAATTTTAAACCGGTCTCTGAAAAAGTTAGCTATTTCTTTAGGATTTGAAACTCCATTAACACTCACAGGCACGCCGTTCTTAGGATTAAGTTTATTTGTGGCCTTCCAGAAGGCCCCGAAATCTCCACTAGAGGATGTGATGCCAGCAGGTCCATTTTAATTTGTTCCTGATGGTTCTGACACCACCTCAACCTTCCTTTAAAGACTTTACGCGCCTCTAACATGTCATTACACCGTCCCTGAGCCCAGTTTCCCATACCATTCCCAAATTCTGAACGCTCTTTTAGCGTGACTCTGGGCCTCCTTCACATGCTTGTTCCATCCGGCTAAAGTATTTTTACGTCCACTAATACTTATTACTTAAATGTGTTAAAGTAGCCGCATGACATATAGAGCCCCAATTACAGTACACAGTTGGTCAACAAGGCTCCTATGACATACACTGTCGCAATACCTACCGCAACAATCTTGAAACTCAGTAGGAAAATCAATATTCTACGCGACAATATTTCCACTCTCACCATTTAGATGGTTGGCAGTCCTCAACTGTGCGCTTTTCCCGAAACTTCCTGCCTCGCACAGCTAAACTGTGGAACGAACTGTCGCCAGCGGTGTTTCCGGACCGATACGACCTTCAAACCTTCAAGAAAAGAGCGTACTCCCACCTTAAAGGCCGGCAACGCACTTGCGACACCTCTGGTGTTGCGGGTGTCCATGGACGACGTTAATCGCTTACCATCAGGTGATTCGTTTGCTCGTTTGCCCCCTATAGCATAAAAAAAAAAAATATATTCTTTAAATTACAAATTTTCAAATATTCCGTTATTTGGTGGACATTTCTTTGTCCCCACTTCACTTTATTTGTATTATTTATTAACCATGCGACCATTAGTGATTTTCCTCGCTACGTTCAATTTGCATTTTACTATGAGTGGAAAATTATCAGACTAACATACATAGTATGTAACATGAACATCAATAACACTCGGTAATGCCGTAATGCGGCCTTAGTTACTATACAGTGGTCGAGAAAACGGCGGGATCCATGCGCCTCGCTAATAAATGTAAATACTCCCGACGACTCTAAAATATCTAAATCGGCACATACCTAGTCCTGCATAATGATACCGAAGTATCACTCGAAAATGTACTTGGTATTGGTACTACTAACGAAGTCTCACGCATCGCACTGGTAACGTTTGAAGCACTTGGTCGCACACAATTTGACGATTTTTTAAATATATTTTTTTATTTCGTCTATCTTTGAATGGTTCTAGTTCGGTTAAAAACGTCCCGTTAAACCTATTTTCACTTAAACTTTATTAAATTTAGCAAAAATTGAATACAATAGTCTTCATTAACCCAATTAATAGAGCTTAGTATTACAATCATCTTAAGTTCATCTACCAAAATCAGTTTTTACTTTGCAATTCTAAACTAATACTTGAATTATATCATTGAGTCTTAAGTGAGCTTCCAAATAATCTGAGTTGAGTAAAATACGCATTTTTAGACTTAACTGTAGACATACTTAATACTAAATAGTTTTTAGCATACTTAACTAGGTTTAAGGTATTCTTAACTTGCTAAAGTAGCAGTAGCTTAAAACTATTTAGTTTTTAAGATTAAAATGACTAAACTGAGTCGTTTTAAATTTAGCTAATTATTATTTAAGATAAAGTTAAGATATGTAAGATTTAATCACTATTCTTGTTTGCTACTTGGGGTACGTATGTATCTCAGGATATTTATTAGTCCTATCCTATTGCAAATAAGAGGAACTGTCTGGCCAGTTGCTATCGAAGTTTACCAGTCAAATGCAGTGGTTTAACTTGTTGTTAGACAGGTCGGGGGTTTTATGTTTATCTCAACGTGAGTGCGCGGCTATTGGCAGTTCTGACAGCTGAGTGAACGACATCGCCTGACGTGTTATTGCAAGTAAAAGTATGGGTCTAAGGTTTTTCGGCAAATTAAAAATGAAATGAAATAGTTATTTAATGTTAAACTTTATCTTACCTTCACCTGACCTTATTGCAGTCAATCCCTTGTTCACAACACTCAAAATAATATATTACATTTAGAATACATCTAGGTACATAACTACCTATATTGATAGGGTATGTTTGTCATATAAGTAGAGTCCACATATGCTAAGTTTCCTAGATTTTGATAGCACAGACTATGAATGTGTTAAGTAAACGTCATAATTTCATAAAAGTTGATGTCTAAAATAACACTTTAAAGTTTGACAGCTCATTTGCTCGGATGAGATAACGTGGTTTGACTCTAGTGCTATATAACTTGTTGACATTACATGCTTACATGGCTTTACAAATTTTAAATGCTATAATATCGAAATAAAAGTTATATTAACTATGGCATTCATTCATATCAAAAGGCCGAGTTATCATTTCTAATTTACCAAAATCTATAATGAATCGTAGATACTGGCTAATATGATAAAAAGTAAAAAGATTCTCGCGCGTATGCGATCCACTGAACTGAATCGCGATATGCCGCGCGGTAGGTATTCATTCGCGTTTTATTTAAATCGTAGGAAAGTGACAGACGCCGACAAGGTCCTCTCACGCGAGGGGTCGATGCCCCCGTTCACGCGTTAAGTATACACAATGTATTTATACTTGAGACGCAACGGTTAGCAAGGACGGCTTAACAGGTTTGTGCTAACCAAATGTAGATACAAAAAGTATTTTTAAATATTTTAACACTGGAATTGCTTTTCTTTAGGCAACACGAAATCGGAATTCTATCGTTTTTAATCCTACCATAAAAGGAATTGGTGCAAATAATTCTGGCGACATTTTCTTAACTTCTTAAGCGAAATAAGTAATTAAGGTAATACTCGTACAAAGGTCGTCAACGCAAAAAGTTGGAACTTGTTTTAACTTTGACACAGTTTCGTTAGAAAACAAAATGTTATGCAACCCAAGGTACAATAAACACCGCAGCAGCCACAACTCTATATGAAGTAAAGTCATAACAGGTAGGTATTATGACTTTATACGGATTCCGTATAAGTAATTGAAGACAACGACAAAAAGGACTATGAAAAAAATACAAATACAATTTCTATAAACATGCCTGTTACAAGACTATTTCAGCAAGGTGATTGCACTTTTAATCTTATTATAAAAATCACAACATACATACATATTACGTAATTACCTAGCTGATAACTTGACAATGACACAGATAATGCTTTATCTATAGCGAAGATAATTAATAATCAAACGAACTTACCTGTGAAGTTTGATTGGAATTATACGAGTATCCAAATCGAAGATTACATATGTTTACTAGCAGCAGTACACGGTTATGTGCTGTCCTTGTCACACATTTAGAGTTATAATATTATTAAAAAAAAAACTGTTCTCGCTCTCGCCCGCCGGGTAATTAGGCACAGCAGCGCTCCCAGCGGCGTGGTTTATCATTATTTTAGAGCACATAGATATTTTTGTGTTAGGACCAGAGACTATTTTATTTTAATTTTTAGGGTCTGGGAGGGTGGGAGTATGTAATCTTCGATTTGGATACTCGTATAATTCCAATCAAACTTCACAGGTAAGTTCGTTTGATTATTAATTATACTTCGTATCCAAATCGAAGATTACATATGTTTACTAGCAGATGTTTAGAGAATTGTAATACTACATATAAGTAGGAAAAATAAAATAAAATATCGAAGTCAAATCCGTACGCTCCTATGGGTTCCTGATAATTAGCTTCATACATGAGTGCCTAATAAAATAAAACGGTACTGTTATGTAAATATTATATGAATATTTTTATTAGATTGGACTTATGCATGACATGCTGTGCGTGTCCAAGTGAGGAACGACATTAATAAAGAATGAAATTACTTTCAATAACCTTTTAGGTGAAACAAAACACTGGAGTGTGTATTATCGTCGATATAATTTTAACATTACTTGAATATACCTGCTTTAAATTATACTTCGTTCATTTAATTGAACTCTACTGACGAATCCCTGCATAGTGATTGTATACTTTAGATATGCCTGTATTTCATATCGAAGTAAAAAAGGAAGACAAAAACAAGTTGTATAATTAGTAAAACAAGCTATCAGTAGTTTCTTCATTGTAAGATTAGTACTAAAGAAATCTTGTTATAAAATATACATACAGATTTATACTGAGACCAAACAATAATTCAAGTGGTTGGTAATGGTTAATACGGTAAGTTTTTCCTTTTTGAGTAGAACGTTGTAATAAAAAAGTGGCAGGTGTCTTCGATTCTACTGTAGGATAACGAAATATTGACCAGTACGCTACAGCAGCAAGAGAATTACTATTTTTGTAAATAATTGTTATAATAAAGAACAGACACGTGGAGTGTTTTATATCTTGATAATCGGAATGCTACTATTGAAAAGAAGTCTCATCATGGTAAAAACAACCTGATGGAGTAAAATTGTATTACATTCTACACAATTCCTGTAGAATATGTAATACGAGACGCCGTTAATGCGGAGCAAAGTTGTACGATCCTCAACACGATTTTATTAATGTGAAGAAACTCAACGCTGTTAATGCGAAGCAATGTTGTACAATCATCAACAAAATGGATGTAGAGTAACTCAACGCTGTTGAAGCGGAGCAAAGATCTACAATCCTCGACACAATTAATGTGGAGAAACTCAACGCTGTTCAAGCGGAACAAAGTTCTACAATCGTCGACACAATGAATGTGGAGAGACTCAACGCTGTTAAAGCGGAGCAAGTTCTACAATCCTCGACACAATTAATGTGGAGTACCTGAACGCTGTTAAAGCGGAGCAAAGTTCTACAACCCTTGACACAATTAATGTGGAGTACCTCAACGCTGTTAAAGCGGAGCAAAGTTCTAGAATCCTCGACACAATTGATGTGGAGTACCTCAACGCTGTTAAAGCGGAGCAAAGTTCTAGAATCCTCGACACAATTAATGTGGAGTACCTCAACGCTGTTAAAGCGGAGCAAAGTTCTAGAATCCTCGACACAATTAATGTGGAGTACCTCAACGCTGTTAAAGCGGAGCAAAGTTCTAGAATCCTCGACCCAATTAATGTGGAGTACCTCAACGCTGTTAAAGCGGAGCAAAGTTCTAGAATCCTCGACACAATTAATGTGGAGTACCTCAACGCTGTTAAAGCGGAGCAAAGTTCTAGAATCCTCGACACAATTAATGTGGAGTACCTCAACGCTGTTAAAGCGGAGCAAAGTTCTAGAATCCTCGACACAATTGATGTGGAGTACCTCAACGCTGTTAAAGCGGAGCAAAGTTCTAGAATCCTCTACACAATTAATGTGGAGTACCTCAACGCTGTTAAAGCGGAGCAAAGTTCTAGAATCCTCGACACAATTAATGTGGAGTACCTCAACGCTGTTAAAGCGGAGCAAAGTTCTAGAATACTCGACACAATTAATGTGGAGCACCTCAACGCTGTTAAAGCGGAGCAAAGTTCTAGAATCCTCGACACAATTAATGTGGAGCACCTCAACGCTGTTAAAGCGGAGCAAAGTTCTAGAATCCTCGACACAATTAATGTGGAGTACCTCAACGCTGTTAAAGCGGAGCAAAGTTCTAGAATCCTCGACACAATTAATGTGGAGCACCTCAACGCTGTTAAAGCGGAGCAAAGTTCTAGAATCCTCGACACAATTAATGTGGAGTACCTCAACGCTGTTAAAGCGGAGCAAAGTTCTAGAATCCTCGACACAATTAATGTGGAGTACCTAAGCGCTGTTAAAGCGGAGCAAATTTCTAGAATCCTCGACACAATTAATGTGGAGTACCTCAACGCTGTTAAAGCGGAGCAAAGTTCTGGAATCCTCGACACAATTAATGTGGAGTACCTCAACGCTGCTAAAGCGGACGATCCTTGACATAATTAATGTGTTAAAGCTCAACGCTGTTAAAGCAAGCTTATTTGACACAATTTTTGTGGCATAATTGTTGAAACGGAGCAAAATTATACAAATTTACACGCCATTTATGTCACGTAACTCGGCGCTGTTAAAGCGGAGCAGCGTAGGGTATTTAATAAGATTAAGCCTATTTCATCGATATAGCCTACGAAAATATATAATATATATTTTCGTATGCTATATCGAAAATATATTATATTTTCGTTTCGTATATATATATATTATGAAGTTTCTCTAGGAAACTATAAATCAAAATTTAAGTCGTTGTTTGTATTACTTCAGTATATATCGGTTCATCCTTTCAATAAACAGGAATATTAGTTTCGTGATAATTCAATTGGGTTAAAACCATTTACTCTCCAATGAGGTTTTTGTTAGCAAACTCACTCAGCTTGGTAAAATTATTCCGTTTTGGTTACCACCTTCCTAAACGGTGAGGTTTTAATAGTAGGTACGTACGATCATATTAATATCCGACTTAATTTTCATTAAGTCATGTTGAGTCCTATTATCGTAAAGGTATCATCTACAATTTTATATGTAGGTATCATAAAAATGTGATCCACAACATTCACTACCTACATATACAAATTACAATACTTCTATTATAATATGTATATGTAAAAATCATATGATTTATATAATTTCATGCATTGCATTGCATTGTAATTCGTTTTTACTAACCGCAACAATTCGCAAGACTGCGCCGTCAGATATTGGTTCAAATTCCGGAACCAAACTATCCTTGTTTCGTGATGGGGATACGTAAAGTTGATAAAGAAAATCAGTAAGTATAGGTATTATTGTTATAACAAATTAACAAATTAACGTTAACAAATTAACGAACCACCAATCATAATTATACTAACCTGTAATGTCCGCATATTATGTAGGTATTGTATTTTGTAATTTTTTACATAAACCAAAATATCATATTTTTGACCTGGTTATATCGTTGTATATTGAACGGTTTACGGTATCTAAAATATGAGGGAATAAAATAATAACCTCTTTCGAGTCTGAACAAAACAAAAAAGTTATTCTTTACCTTAAATAACTTACCTATACTCAAAGAATACAACTCTGAACATAAATTATCCTTCTTTAATCGTATAGACACTAGGTCGCAAATTAAACCCCTGCAGCGGCTACAGCAAGCATTCGCGCTATTTAGCGGAACAGGGTAATACGGCACTGCCGCTGCGGTTACACTTCCCTTTAGTTTAGAGCCTTAACTGACCCAAAATCGCAATATCATAGTATTTTGACTTCATTAAAACATGATCAAGATTATATATTCCGACTCATTAAAGTAGTATTTCCTTGATAGAACCTGAAATAGGCTTACTCGTAAATAGGAACGTAGTTTATACGAAACCTATCTTATTTTTATTTTACAATTTTTCTCTGCAACAACATTATGATGATAATTATTGATTGTAGTCATTGTTACTTATTTCAGCGAGCTCATGGTTCTTTATAAGCGAGTATATTTTTATGACAGTTCATATAAATGAAGTAGGTAGACGACGTACAAGAAGCGCTATAAGTATGTGTACTTCTTAGCTGACAAATCGGGGCTGTCTTTCACGAATAATCCAAGACAAACATGAAGAATTGAAGAGGTCATACCTCCCTTTTAGGGATAAAATGGGGAACCTCTAAAATACCTATATTGTCCCGAAGGCTCGACGATATTCGGAACGGCAACATCCGGATCATAAGCTAGCTTTTATTAACAAAACTATAGATAAATGAGGGAACCTCTATGGCTATTTTACTTTAAATTAATTTTAGATGCCATTTTGTTAACCGAATTTACTACAATTTGTGAAATTCATGTCGACTTTCATAATTTTTTAGCATTGCATACTTCAATACTTATTACTATAATTATCTCAGAACTCTGGAAAGGTAGATGAAATCATTGCGTAGATGAGATTACATTTGTTTTCGTTAAATACCAGGGTTAGAAGTAAGTGGCTAACCCTCGAGTATGGCGTGTGGCGCAATTTTTAGTATACGGTCTGGTACACAAACCTGATACGAATTATAACGCGTAAATACTATAACGCGTAAATACATAACGAACCTTAAAGTTCTCTTAATTAGGTTTAAATTTGTATGTTAATCTACGAACAACAACCCGTGCCTTTAACATGTACCTTACTTATTTAGAAAAAAGAAGGTAGATGTAAAAGCATTATTTCGAACAAAGTAAATATTCCTTGATCTATTCTTTTAGTTATTATATGATTAATACACCACACTAACATTCGTTTTTAAATTGTAATCTACCACACATATATTGAAAGCAAAATCAAACATTTGGACAAAATCACTTTCCGAAAGAAGATTCGTTAAACGGCAACTAGGCCGCGGTTTTATTCTGTAATTTGAATTCATCGTTCTGAAGATGTGTAAAATCACTCACCCTAATCCTTCAATCTGAAATAGATATACACTAAAACACTATTTTTGCGAGAAAATACGTGTGACTCGGACAGACACAAAAACATGTAATGATAAACCACGCCGCTGGGAGCGCTGCTGTGCCTAATTACCCGGCGGGCGAGAGCGAGAACAGTTTTTTTTTTAATAATATTATAACTCTAAATGTGTGACAAGGACAGCACATAACCGTGTACTGCTGCTAGTAAACATATGTAATCTTCGATTTGGATACGAAGTATAAATATCTTTGCCACAATAAACAATCTACAGATCTCAGTAGCAAGTTTAATCCTAGTTGGGTATCTACCTATGTACCTACCTGTGTATAAGAAAGCCAAAATAAAATAAATAAATAAACGCATTTACTTGTCGAATTAATGAGTGCGTTAACTTTAAACTCTTTGAAGCACAAATAAAAAGATATTTATTGAAATTTAACCTCTCAGTGTGTGAAAGAGTAGGTGAAATGGGGGTTGAAAGTGTTACGATTTCTATAGATGAGTTCATTAATATGTGTACATTTCTGCATCTTAATCGGTCGTAATAACTTAATAAGATGAAACTAGTCTACCTGCTGTCTTCCAACTAGGCAGTAGTTTTTCAAGCCAAGTCATTTGTAGTTTGTACACTTACCCCCTTATATTTATTTATTTTATTTTAAAAGGATCGGTAACGCGCATGTAAAACCCCTGGCGTTGCAGGCGTCCATAGGCTACGGTGACCGCTTACCATCAGGCGGGCCGTATGCTTGTTTGTCACCATCGTAGTATAAAACAAAACATAAAACAAGTTACCAGACGTTTTGGTTAAATTATGTTTTCTCCTTTTCTAAGAAAAGCAAATGTCAAACTGACAGATAAGGACAAACAATCATTTAGCTAAACTGAATTTGATATGCGTTCATGAATAACGCTATTATAAATCAGAAACACAGAGATAACGAACGACTTAAAAAGGTTAGAGGCCTAATAATTATTAATTTACTGTAATTGACAGATTTTAACAACAATCACGAAAGAGATAAATATTCCGAGAAAACCTTAGAGTACCGTTGCCTTGAATCAGCCCGAGAAGGTCAAGGGAGTAGGTCTGATTGAGGAAAACGCGGGCCAAGCTAATGGAAAATATCAGGCTTACTACCGCGATCATAAAATGATCCAAAATGTATATCTCCTCTCTATCGCACTTGCTGATTTGACCGAAAGAGATGCAGATATTGCAGTTAAGAAATTTCGATACTCGCGGTCCTCAGACATCAAAGGAAAAATATGTGTTAACTTTAACTTATAAAAAGTCCGTGGGTAACGTATTCATCGGGTGGATGATGGATGAATACATTCATTCATTTTTAAATGCGAAGCTGCATTTAATATGGTATGAAAGGTAGCTTTTCATTATTTGTTTAGATAATCATTATTAATGTTCAGATAATGGTATAAAAATATTAGGGATTTTACCATATTGTACAGTCAAGTGCAAAAATATGGTTCGACATAATCATCTCATAAATATGGTACTACGCTCTTATTACACCGGCATAAGGTGCTATGGGACATATTTTTGAGTAAGATGTGCACCACTATATTTTTACACTTGACTGTACCTACCAACTGAAATCATACTTTCCATAATGTTCATATTTGACACAAACTCTTTATAGTTAGATAAAACTCTTTATAGTTGGATAAACCTCAAAATGTCGAGATTAATATGCAGGTCATAAGTACACCAAATATCCAGGTTAGTATTTGAACATTTAGTCTAATGAACTAATCAATCATAAAAAAAAAGTGTACTAGAACTACTATAGAAGACAAAATTACCATGAAGACTTAGATTGTGTGTCGTGTTGGTTCTGTCTAGTCTTAGACATCTAGCAACTCCTCAACCGGTTCTGAAGTATCAAAGTGAGCTGTTCTTATTGTGGCCTGTTATGAAACATCTACTCTAGCTTTTGGCTTTGCTAGAAAATCTAGAGATCTAAAAAGAGATTGGTTTTACTTTAAAGAAAACCAGTTAGTTCTAACAACAATATTTTCCAATTAATTAGTTAAAATATTCATAATGCAGCAGTGGCTAGACAGATAATGTACATAGTCTAATACGCATTTGACGAATGCCATAAAATAAATGATCTACCCAATGCTTACCAGTGTTGTTTCTTTACTCCTATTGTTTTTAGCATATTTAATGTTGTTCAACATTCATTAGCAGTGTTTATGGTGCGAGTTAAACGTTAATCAGGTATGGCCGATAACAAATATATATTAACCACTTTTGCACCTTCTTTTGTAACTAAGCAAAATATGTGATTGTTTTTAGTAAAACTTTGTCGATTGCTTACAAGGCGTTAATGTCATAAACCTTCATTTAGAAATGAATGAACATCATCAGCAGGCGACTAAGTGGTACTTTTACTAAAAAAAAACACGTATATTTTACATATTAATGAAGTTAGCTATAATTAACCACACAAGAACTTTAATGTGGTTCCCTATAAAGATGGTATGGTCGCGTTCATGAGTAGTATTTTTTCCGTGTAATTTTTATTTTGGTGGTGATGTTTTAAATGTTGGTATTCTTAATGATTTATACTGTTATGTTATGTTTTTAGTCCTTTTATGTGTTACTTCTCGTGGCATCATCGAATGGGCCCTACGGAAGACCAGCGCTGGCTTCAAAACTAGCATTATGCTGAGTTGGGTCCATTTCGTGATGCACACAACAATTCTGTCGTCCTGTTTTTGTTCTTTTTTTATGTGTTGTGTGTTGTGTGATCCATTCCTCGTGGGTGTGGTAGAACTGTGGGATATGGGTTCAAGTAAAAAAAATGTTAAAAATTCAACTATTGGAAATGTGCACGAGAAAAGAAACAAACATGTAAAATTTATAATCAGTAGTCCTCAACATCTAATAAAAATGCATGCTAGTTTAAGTACCTAACAATAGAGTATAAAGTCACATGTAAACAATGAATGAGCGCCAACAAACCGGTTTCTCCAGTTTGGCGCATTTATTTAAATGGCAAAAAAAAGGGGATTGTGGGCGATGGTTAGCAACCTGTCACTGCAATATCACATTTTCCTTATCTTCAAACCTCTTAATTACTAAAAGTGGCACTAAAAGTTGAGCAGTGTTAGGTGCTCTCCCAACCTCTTTTAGGAATACAGGCGTGAGTTTATGTATGTATGTTTCTGTACTAGATCTGTTTATATGTTGTTGTGACACGGCTGCAAGATCGTCTTATTTATAGACAATGGCGTGATAATATGCAGCTGTTATCACAAGCAAACAATACTGTTGTGAGCGCTTCACGTTCACAAAACATATAATATGCTTTGGATTGAGTGACAGGCAACTACTCTCAATTAACTCTTCAATTTAGTCTTGTACGGATAGGATGATCACTATGCGTCTTTTTCGCACATACATACTTGATAGAATGTGACACACAATAAGACTCATTAACGCTTAAAGATGTTATTGATGCATTAAGTAGGACCCTAGCAAAATATATTGTGTTGCTTACAGGCTTTTAGAAGCAATAAGAAATCCTTACATATTACTCTCAACTGGCTTCAGCCCGGAACTTCATCCGCTCAGAAGTCTGTACAACCTTTGTTCACTTCCTTAGAGGAGAATATCTATTGCGAAATTTGCAAACCATCCTTTGCTACAAGAAATTGAAGAAATGTATCTTCAAGATTTAATTGTTCTTTTCACGATTTATAACGCACGGCTTATGTTATCTAGCTGTCAGTATCTATATACGAGTAACACCAACAGGGAAAATACTCGGAAGGAGACCAAGAGGAAGAAGCGTGTGTGTGAACTTAGCATATCAAATGCTAGCATCTCACAATTTTGTGAGAGTTCTCGTAGCATCCCTAATAGTTCTAGAGTTCTAGGTGGTTTTTTTTCATAGTTCTGCACATTTACGCGAAAAAAATCAAATAGTAAAATGGGATGCTAACTTCGCATATGACACTCCAGCATCCCAGCCGTTATCCAGTCCTCGACTTCAAAATAGCATTTAAATGAAAGGTACTAACATTTCTAGATGATATACAAAGAGTTCTAGTCAAAATTGTAAAAAAATTTTTTTTTCATATACGAGTGCCTATATGACATAGGAACGTAAAAACCAATGTTACGTATTTCGTCAAGTATATTAGCTACTACGTGTATTAGCTAGTCAACATCTTAAAACAGCTAAAAATGGATAGTTATTGTTACTGAAGTACATTTTAAGAGAGTTTTCAAGGTCCGAAGATGATAGCCGTATATGGGCCAATACTCTATAACAGGCCCAGTTTTGAACCACGGCATCCCAGCTGTTACAGGTGAAAGGCTCTGCATATCAGACGTTTCGTGTAGAAGGCACGCTAATGCTAATAATTTCGAAGAGTTCTAACTTCTTAAAAGAAATTTGATTTTTTTATGGAATTTTGAATCCATAACAGGAAAATAGTGCAAAATTATGAATTCGTTCTATCTTTGACATCTATCATCCCAGGAATTCTAAATCTGAGATCTAACGTATTAGGCTCTGTTGCTAGCAGGCATCCTAATGCACATGAAAGCAGAAAGTTCTTAATACTTTTATAAGTTTTTTAGAGTTGTTAGGGTCCAATGATGATATTCAGAAATTGAACATGCCTAAATAATGGCCTATGTTTATCAAGTGGCATCCCAGCTTTAACAAGATTGAGACACAGCGTCTCACGTGTATTAGCTAGTCAACATCTTAGCACAGCTAAAAATGGATAGTTATTGTTACTGAAGTGCATTTTAAGTGAGTTTTCAAGGTCTGAAGATGATAGCCGTATATGGGCCAATACTCTATAACATTCCCAGATTTGAACCACGGCATCCCAGCTGTTACAGGTGAAAGACCCTGCATATCCGGCGTTTCGTGTAGAAGGCACGCTAATGCTAATAATATCGAAGAGTTCTAACTTCTTGAAAGAAATTTGATTTTTTTATGAAATTTTGAATCCATAACAAGAAAATAGTGCAAAACTATAAATTCGTTCTATATTTGACATCTATCATCCCAGGAATTCTAGATCTGAGATCTAACGTATTAGGCTCTGTTGCTAGCAGGCACCCTAATGCAAATGAAAGCAGAAAGTTCTTATTACTTTTATAAGTTCTTTTAGAGTTGTTAAGGTCCAATGATGATATTCGGAAATTGGACCTGCCTAAATAACGGCCTATGTTTATCAAGTGGCATCTCAGCTGTTACAAGATTGAGACACAGCGTCTCACGTGTATTAGCTAGTCAACATCTTAGCATAGCTAAACATGGAGAGTTATTGTTACTGAAGTACATTTTAAGAGAGTTGTCAAGTTCTGAAGATGATAGTCGTATATGGGCCAAAACTCTAAAACAGCCCAAGTTTGAACCCCGGCATCCCAGCTCTTACAGGTGAAAGACCCTGTATATGAGGCGTTTCGTGTAAAAGGCACGCTATTGCTAATAATGTTGAAGAGTTCTCACTTCTTAAAAGAAATTTGATTTTTTTATGGATTTTTAGAACATAGCAAGAAAACAATGTAAAACTATGAATTCATTATATTTTTGACGTCTATCATCCCAGGAATTTTATATCTGATATCTAACGTATGGAGCGCTGTTATTAGCAGACACCCTAATGCACATAAAAGCAAAGAGTTCCAACTTCTGGAATAAACTTTAATAGAGTTATTAGGGTCCAAAGATGATATTCGGAATAGGGACATGCCGAAATAACGGGCAATGTTTATCAAGTGGCATCCCAGCTCTCACAGGTTTGAGGCCCTGGATATCAGGCGTTTCGTGTAAAGGGCACTCTTATGCTACAAAAATCGAGAAGTTCTCACTTCTTGAATGTACTACGATTTTTTTATTCATATATAATACATGACAAACAAATGGTGCAAGGAGATGAAATCGTTATATCTTTGACATCTAACATCCCCGATTTATTAAATCTGAGATCTAAAGTATCGCACGCAGATGCTAGCAGGCACCCTATTGCACAGGAAAGCAAAGAGTTCCAACTTCTGGAATAAACTTTTATAGAGTTATTAGAGACCAAAGATGATATTCGGAAATGGGACCTACCTAAATAACGGCCTATGTTTACCAAGTGGCATCCCAGCTGTTACAGCTCTAAGACACAGCGTCTCATGTGTATTAGCTAGTTGACATCTTAGTTCAGCTGCACATGGAGAGGTATTTTTACTGAAATACATTTTAAGAGAGTTTTCAAGGTCTGAAGATGATAGTCGTATATGGGCCAAAACTCTAAAACAGCCCAAGTTTGAACCACGGCATCCCAGCTCTTACAGGTGAAAGACCCTGCATATGAGGCGTTTCGTGTAAAAGGCACGCTATTGCTAATAATGTCGAAGAGTTCTCACTTCTTGAAAGAAATTTGATTTTTTTATGGATTTTTAATACATAGCAAGAAAAAAGTGCAAAATTATGAATTCGTTCTATCTTTGACATCTATCATCCCAGGAATTCTAAGTCTGAGATCTAACGTATTAGGCTATGTTGCTATCAGGCACCCTAATGCACATGAAAGCAGAAAGTTCTTATTACTTTTATAAGTTCTTTTAGAGTTGTTAAGGTCCAATGATGATATTCGGAAATTGGACCTGCCTAAATAACGGCCTATGTTTATCAAGTGGCATCTCAGCTGTTACAAGATTGAGACACAGCGTCTCACGTGTATTAGCTAGTCAACATCTTAGTATAGCTAAACATGGAGAGTTATTGTTACTGAAGTACATTTTAAGAGAGTTATCAAGTTCTGAAGATGATAGTCGTATATGGGCCAAAACTCTAAAACAGCCCAAGTTTGAACCACGGCATCCCAGCTCTTACAGGTGAAAGACCCTGCATATGAGGCGTTTCGTGTAAAAGGCACGCTATTGCTAATAATGTTGAAGAGTTCTCACTTCTTGAAAGAAATTTGATTTTTTTATGGATTTTTAAAACATAGCAAGAAAACAGTGTAAAACTATGAATTCATTATATTTTTGACGTCTATCATCCCAGGAATTTTATATCTGATATCTAACGTATGGAGCGCTGTTATTAGCAGACACCCTAATGCACATAAAAGCAAAGAGTTCCAACTTCTGGAATAAACTTTAATAGAGTTATTAGGGTCCAAAGATGATATTCGGAATAGGGACATGCCGAAATAACGGGCAATGTTTATCAAGTGGCATCCCAGCTCTCACAGGTTTGAGGCCCTGGATATCAGGCGTTTCGTGTAAAGGGCACTTTTATGCTACAAAAATCGAGAAGTTCTCACTTCTTGAATGTACTACGATTTTTTTATTCATATATAATACATGACAAACAAATGGTGCAAGGAGATGAAATCGTTATATCTTTGACATCTAACATCCCCGATTTATTAAATCTGAGATCTAAAGTATCGCACGCAGATGGTAGCAGGCACCCTATTGCACAGGAAAGCAAAGAGTTCCAACTTCTGGAATAAACTTTTATAGAGTTATTAGAGACCAAAGATGATATTCGGAAATGGGACCTACCTAAATAACGGCCTATGTTTACCAAGTGGCATCCCAGCTGTTACAGCTCTAAGACACAGCGTCTCATGTGTATTAGCTAGTTGACATCTTAGTTCAGCTGCACATGGAGAGGTATTTTTACTGAAATACATTTTAAGAGAGTTTTCAAGGTCTGAAGATGATAGTCGTATATGGGCCAAAACTCTAAAACAGCCCAAGTTTGAACCACGGCATCCCAGCTCTTACAGGTGAAAGACCCTGCATATGAGGCGTTTCGTGTAAAAGGCACGCTATTGCTAATAATGTCGAAGAGTTCTCACTTCTTGAAAGAAATTTGATTTTTTTATGGATTTTTAATACATAGCAAGAAAAAAGTGCAAAATTATGAATTCGTTCTATCTTTGACATCTATCATCCCAGGAATTCTAAGTCTGAGATCTAACGTATTAGGCTATGTTGCTATCAGGCACCCTAATGCACATGAAAGCAGAAAGTTCTTATTACTTTTATAAGTTCTTTTAGAGTTGTTAAGGTCCAATGATGATATTCGGAAATTGGACCTGCCTAAATAACGGCCTATGTTTATCAAGTGGCATCTCAGCTGTTACAAGATTGAGACACAGCGTCTCACGTGTATTAGCTAGTCAACATCTTAGTATAGCTAAACATGGAGAGTTATTGTTACTGAAGTACATTTTAAGAGAGTTATCAAGTTCTGAAGATGATAGTCGTATATGGGCCAAAACTCTAAAACAGCCCAAGTTTGAACCACGGCATCCCAGCTCTTACAGGTGAAAGACCCTGCATATGAGGCGTTTCGTGTAAAAGGCACGCTATTGCTAATAATGTTGAAGAGTTCTCACTTCTTGAAAGAAATTTGATTTTTTTATGGATTTTTAAAACATAGCAAGAAAACAGTGTAAAACTATGAATTCATTATATTTTTGACGTCTATCATCCCAGGAATTTTATATCTGATATCTAACGTATGGAGCGCTGTTATTAGCAGACACCCTAATGCACATAAAAGCAAAGAGTTCCAACTTCTGGAATAAACTTTAATAGAGTTATTAGGGTCCAAAGATGATATTCGGAATAGGGACATGCCGAAATAACGGGCAATGTTTATCAAGTGGCATCCCAGCTCTCACAGGTTTGAGGCCCTGGATATCAGGCGTTTCGTGTAAAGGGCACTTTTATGCTACAAAAATCGAGAAGTTCTCACTTCTTGAATGTACTACGATTTTTTTATTCATATATAATACATGACAAACAAATGGTGCAAGGAGATGAAATCGTTATATCTTTGACATCTAACATCCCCGATTTATTAAATCTGAGATCTAAAGTATCGCACGCAGATGGTAGCAGGCACCCTATTGCACAGGAAAGCAAAGAGTTCCAACTTCTGGAATAAACTTTTATAGAGTTATTAGAGACCAAAGATGATATTCGGAAATGGGACCTACCTAAATAACGGCCTATGTTTACCAAGTGGCATCCCAGCTGTTACAGCTCTAAGACACAGCGTCTCATGTGTATTAGCTAGTTGACATCTTAGTTCAGCTGCACATGGAGAGGTATTTTTACTGAAATACATTTTAAGAGAGTTTTCAAGGTCTGAAGATGATAGTCGTATATGGGCCAAAACTCTAAAACAGCCCAAGTTTGAACCACGGCATCCCAGCTCTTACAGGTGAAAGACCCTGCATATGAGGCGTTTCGTGTAAAAGGCACGCTATTGCTAATAATGTCGAAGAGTTCTCACTTCTTGAAAGAAATTTGATTTTTTTATGGATTTTTAATACATAGCAAGAAAAAAGTGCAAAATTATGAATTCGTTCTATCTTTGACATCTATCATCCCAGGAATTCTAAGTCTGAGATCTAACGTATTAGGCTATGTTGCTATCAGGCACCCTAATGCACATGAAAGCAGAAAGTTCTTATTACTTTTATAAGTTCTTTTAGAGTTGTTAAGGTCCAATGATGATATTCGGAAATTGGACCTGCCTAAATAACGGCCTATGTTTATCAAGTGGCATCTCAGCTGTTACAAGATTGAGACACAGCGTCTCACGTGTATTAGCTAGTCAACATCTTAGTATAGCTAAACATGGAGAGTTATTGTTACTGAAGTACATTTTAAGAGAGTTATCAAGTTCTGAAGATGATAGTCGTATATGGGCCAAAACTCTAAAACAGCCCAAGTTTGAACCACGGCATCCCAGCTCTTACAGGTGAAAGACCCTGCATATGAGGCGTTTCGTGTAAAAGGCACGCTATTGCTAATAATGTTGAAGAGTTCTCACTTCTTGAAAGAAATTTGATTTTTTTATGGATTTTTAAAACATAGCAAGAAAACAGTGTAAAACTATGAATTCATTATATTTTTGACGTCTATCATCCCAGGAATTTTATATCTGATATCTAACGTATGGAGCGCTGTTATTAGCAGACACCCTAATGCACATAAAAGCAAAGAGTTCCAACTTCTGGAATAAACTTTAATAGAGTTATTAGGGTCCAAAGATGATATTCGGAATAGGGACATGCCGAAATAACGGGCAATGTTTATCAAGTGGCATCCCAGCTCTCACAGGTTTGAGGCCCTGGATATCAGGCGTTTCGTGTAAAGGGCACTTTTATGCTACAAAAATCGAGAAGTTCTCACTTCTTGAATGTACTACGATTTTTTTATTCATATATAATACATGACAAACAAATGGTGCAAGGAGATGAAATCGTTATATCTTTGACATCTAACATCCCCGATTTATTAAATCTGAGATCATAAGTATCGCACGCAGATGGTAGCAGGCACCCTATTGCACAGGAAAGCAAAGAGTTCCAACTTCTGGAATAAACTTTTATAGAGTTATTAGAGACCAAAGATGATATTCGGAAATGGGACCTACCTAAATAACGGCCTATGTTTACCAAGTGGCATCCCAGCTGTTACAGCTCTAAGACACAGCGTCTCATGTGTATTAGCTAGTTGACATCTTAGTTCAGCTGCACATGGAGAGGTATTTTTACTGAAATACATTTTAAGAGAGTTTTCAAGGTCTGAAGATGATAGTCGTATATGGGCCAAAACTCTAAAACAGCCCAAGTTTGAACCACGGCATCCCAGCTCTTACAGGTGAAAGACCCTGCATATGAGGCGTTTCGTGTAAAAGGCACGCTATTGCTAATAATGTCGAAGAGTTCTCACTTCTTGAAAGAAATTTGATTTTTTTATGGATTTTTAATACATAGCAAGAAAAAAGTGCAAAATTATGAATTCGTTCTATCTTTGACATCTATCATCCCAGGAATTCTAAGTCTGAGATCTAACGTATTAGGCTATGTTGCTATCAGGCACCCTAATGCACATGAAAGCAGAAAGTTCTTATTACTTTTATAAGTTCTTTTAGAGTTGTTAAGGTCCAATGATGATATTCGGAAATTGGACCTGCCTAAATAACGGCCTATGTTTATCAAGTGGCATCTCAGCTGTTACAAGATTGAGACACAGCGTCTCACGTGTATTAGCTAGTCAACATCTTAGTATAGCTAAACATGGAGAGTTATTGTTACTGAAGTACATTTTAAGAGAGTTATCAAGTTCTGAAGATGATAGTCGTATATGGGCCAAAACTCTAAAACAGCCCAAGTTTGAACCACGGCATCCCAGCTCTTACAGGTGAAAGACCCTGCATATGAGGCGTTTCGTGTAAAAGGCACGCTATTGCTAATAATGTTGAAGAGTTCTCACTTCTTGAAAGAAATTTGATTTTTTTATGGATTTTTAAAACATAGCAAGAAAACAGTGTAAAACTATGAATTCATTATATTTTTGACGTCTATCATCCCAGGAATTTTATATCTGATATCTAACGTATGGAGCGCTGTTATTAGCAGACACCCTAATGCACATAAAAGCAAAGAGTTCCAACTTCTGGAATAAACTTTAATAGAGTTATTAGGGTCCAAAGATGATATTCGGAATAGGGACATGCCGAAATAACGGGCAATGTTTATCAAGTGGCATCCCAGCTCTCACAGGTTTGAGGCCCTGGATATCAGGCGTTTCGTGTAAAGGGCACTTTTATGCTACAAAAATCGAGAAGTTCTCACTTCTTGAATGTACTACGATTTTTTTATTCATATATAATACATGACAAACAAATGGTGCAAGGAGATGAAATCGTTATATCTTTGACATCTAACATCCCCGATTTATTAAATCTGAGATCATAAGTATCGCACGCAGATGGTAGCAGGCACCCTATTGCACAGGAAAGCAAAGAGTTCCAACTTCTGGAATAAACTTTTATAGAGTTATTAGAGACCAAAGATGATATTCGGAAATGGGACCTACCTAAATAACGGCCTATGTTTACCAAGTGGCATCCCAGCTGTTACAGCTCTAAGACACAGCGTCTCATGTGTATTAGCTAGTTGACATCTTAGTTCAGCTGCACATGGAGAGGTATTTTTACTGAAATACATTTTAAGAGAGTTTTCAAGGTCTGAAGATGATAGTCGTATATGGGCCAAAACTCTAAAACAGCCCAAGTTTGAACCACGGCATCCCAGCTCTTACAGGTGAAAGACCCTGCATATGAGGCGTTTCGTGTAAAAGGCACGCTATTGCTAATAATGTCGAAGAGTTCTCACTTCTTGAAAGAAATTTGATTTTTTTATGGATTTTTAATACATAGCAAGAAAAAAGTGCAAAATTATGAATTCGTTCTATCTTTGACATCTATCATCCCAGGAATTCTAAGTCTGAGATCTAACATATTAGGCTCTGTTGCTAGCAGGCACCCTAATGCACATGAAAGCAGAAAGTTCTTATTACTTTTATAAGTTCTTTTAGAGTTGTTAAGGTCCAATGATGATATTCGGAAATTGGACCTGCCTAAATAACGGCCTATGTTTATCAAGTGGCATCTCAGCTGTTACAAGATTGAGACACAGCGTCTCACGTGTATTAGCTAGTCAACATCTTAGCATAGCTAAACATGGAGAGTTATTGTTACTGAAGTACATTTTAAGAGAGTTATCAAGTTCTGAAGATGATAGTCGTATATGGGCCAAAACTCTAAAACAGCCCAAGTTTGAACCACGGCATCCCAGCTCTTACAGGTAAAAGACCCTGCATATGAGGCGTTTCGTGTAAAAGGCACGCTATTGCTAATAATGTTGAAGAGTTCTCACTTCTTGAAAGAAATTTGATTTTTTTATGGATTTTTAAAACATAGCAAGAAAACAGTGTAAAACTATGAATTCATTATATTTTTGACGTCTATCATCCCAGGAATTTTATATCTGATATCTAACGTATGGAGCGCTGTTATTAGCAGGCACCCTAATGCACATAAAAGCAAAGAGTTCCAACTTCTGGAATAAACTTTAATAGAGTTATTAGGGTCCAAAGATGATATTCGGAAATGGGACATGCCGAAATAACGGGCAATGTTTATCAAGTGGCATCCCAGCTCTCACAGGTTTAAGGCCCTGGATATCAGGCGTTTCGTGTAAAGGGCACCCTTATGCTACAAAAATTGAGAAGTTCTCACTTCTTGAATGTACTACGATTTTTTTATTCATACATGACAATACATGACAAACAAATGGTGCAAGAAGATGAAATCGTTATATCTTTGACATCTAACATCCCCGATTTATTAAATCTGAGATCTAACGTATCGCACGCAGATGCTAGCAGGCACCCTATTGCACAGGAAAGCAAAGAGTTCCAACTTCTGGAATAAACTTTTATAGAGTTATTAGAGTCCAAAGATGATATTTGGAAATGGGACCTGCCTAAATAACGGCCTATGTTTACCAAGTGGCATCCCAGCTGTTACAGCTCTAAGACACAGCGTCTCATGTGTATTAGCTAGTTGACATCTTAGTTCAGCTGCACATGGAGAGGTATTTTTACTGAAATACATTTTAAGAGAGTTTTCAAGGTCTGAAGATGATAGTCGTATATGGGCCAAAACTCTAAAACAGCCCAAGTTTGAACCACGGCATCCCAGCTCTTAAAGGTGAAAGACCCTGCATATGAGGCGTTTCGTATTAAAAGGCACGCTTTTGCTAATAATGTCGAAGAGTTCTCACTTCTTGAAAGAAATTTGATTTTTTTATGGATTTTTAATACATAGCAAGAAAAAAGTGCAAAATTATGAATTCATTATATCTTTGACATCTATCATCCCAGGAATTCTAGATCTGAGATCTAACGTATTAGGCTCTGTTGCTAGCAGGCACCCTAATGCACATGAAAGCAGAAAGTTCTTATTACTTTTATAAGTTTTTTTAGAGTTGTTAAGGTCCAATGATGATATTCGGAAATTGGACCTGCCTAAATAACGGCCTATGTTTATCAAGTGGCATCCCAGCTGTTACAAGATTGAGACACAGCGTCTCACGTGTATTAGCTAGTCAACATCTTAGCACAGCTAAACATGGAGAGTTATTGTTACGGAAGTACATTTTAAGAGAGTTATCAAGTTCTGAAGATGATAGTCGTATATGGGCCAAAACACTAAAACAGCCCAAGTTTGAACCACGGCATCCCAGCTCTTACAGGTGAAAGACCCTGCATATGAAGCGTTTCGTGTAAAAGGCACGCTATTGCTAATAATGTTGAAGAGTTCTCACTTCTTAAAAGAAATTTGATTTTTTTATGGATTTTTAAAACATAGCAAGAAAACAGTGTAAAACTATGAATTCATTATATTTTTGACGTCTATCATCCCAGGAATTTTATATCTGATATCTAACGTATGGAGCGCTGTTATTAGCAGGCACCCTAATGCACTTAAAAGCAAAGAGTTCCAACTTCTGGAATAAACTTTAATAGAGTTATTAGGGTCCAAAGATGATATTCGGAAATGGGACATGCCGAAATAACGGGCAATGTTTATCAAGTGGCATCCCAGCTCTCACAGGTTTGAGGCCCTGGATATCAGGCGTTTCGTGTAAAGGGCACCCTTATGCTACAAAAATCGAGAAGTTCTCACTTCTTGAATGTACTACGATTTTTTTATTCATATATAATACATGACAAACAAATGGTGCAAGGAGATGAAATCGTTATATCTTTGACATCTAACATCCCCGATTTGTTAAATCTGAGATCTAACGTATTAGGCTCTGTTGCTAGCAGGCACCCTAATGTACATGAAAGCAGAAAGTTCTTATTACTTTTATAAGTTTTTTTAGAGTTGTTAAGGTCCAATGATGATATTCGGAAATTGGACCTGCCTAAATAACGGCCTATGTTTATCAAGTGGCATCCCAGCTGTTACAAGATTGAGACACAGCGTCTCACGTGTATTAGCTAGTCAACATCTTAGCACAGCTAAACATGGAGAGTTATTGTTACTGAAGTACATTTTAAGAGAGTTATCAAGTTCTGAAGATGATAGTCGTATATGGGCCAAAACTCTAAAACAGCCCAAGTTTGAACCACGGCATCCCAGCTCTTACAGGTGAAAGACCCTGCATATGAGGCGTTTCGTGTAAAAGGCACGCTATTGCTAATAATGTTGAAGAGTTCTCACTTCTTGAAAGAAATTTGATTTTTTTATGGATTTTTTAAACATAGCAAGAAAACAGTGTAAAACTATGAATTCATTATATTTTTGACGTCTATCATCCCAGGAATTTTATATCTGATATCTAACGTATGGAGCGCTGTTATTAGCAGGCACCCTAATGCACATAAAAGCAAAGAGTTCCAACTTCTGGAATAAACTTTAATAGAGTTATTAGGGTCCAAAGATGATATTCGGAAATGGGACATGCCGAAATAACGGGCAATGTTTATCAAGTGGCATCCCAGCTCTCACAGGTTTGAGGCCCTAGATATCAGGCGTTTCGTGTAAAGGGCACCCTTATGCTACAAAAATCGAGAAGTTCTCACTTCTTGAATGTACTACGATTTTTTTATTCATATATAATACATGACAAACAAATGGTGCAAGGAGATGAAATCGTTATATCTTTGACATCTAACATCCCCGATTTGTTAAATCTGAGATCTAACGTATCGCACGCAGATGCTAGCAGGCACCCTATTGCACAGGAAAGCAAAGAGTTCCAACTTCTGGAATAAACTTTTATAGAGTTATTAGAGTCCAAAGATGATATTCGGAAATGGGACCTGCCTAAATAACGGCCTATGTTTACCAAGTGGCATCCCAGCTGTTACAGCTCTAAGACACAGCGTCTCATGTGTATTAGCTAGTTGACATCTTAGTTCAGCTGCACATGGAGAGGTATTTTTACTGAAATACATTTTAAGAGAGTTTTCAAGGTCTGAAGATGATAGTCGTATATGGGCCAAAACTCTAAAACAGCCCAAGTTTGAACCACGGCATCCCAGCTCTTAAAGGTGAAAGACCCTGCATATGAGGCGTTTCGTGTAAAAGGCACGCTATTGCTAATAATGTCGAAGAGTTCTCACTTCTTGAAAGAAATTTGATTTTTTTATGGATTTTTAATACATAGCAAGAAAAAAGTGCAAAATTATGAATTCGTTCTATCTTTGACATCTATCATCCCAGGAATTTTAAGTCTGAGATCTAACATATTAGGCTCTGTTGCTAGTAGGCACCCTATTGCACATGAAAGCAGAAAGTTCTTATTACTTTTATAAGGTTTTTTAAAGTTGTTAAGGTCCAATGATGATATTCGGAAATTGGACCTGCCTAAATAACGGCCTACGTTTATCAAGTGGCATCCCAGCTGTTACAATATTGAGACACGGCGTCTCACGTGTATTAGCTAGTCAACATGCCAGCACAGCTAAACATGGAGAGTTATTGTTACTGAAGTACATTTTAAGAGAGTTATCAAGTTCTGAAGATGATAGTCGTATATGGGCCCAAACTCTAAAACAGCCCAAGTTTGAACCACGGCATCCCAGCTCTTACAGGTGAGAGACCCTGCATATGAGGCGTTTCGTGTAAAAGGCACGCTATTGCTAATAATGTCGAAGAGTTCTCACTTCTTGAAAGAAATTTGATTTTTTTATGGATTTTTAATACATAGCAAGAAAAAAGTGCAAAATTATGAATTCATTATATCTTTGACATCTATCATCCCAGGAATTCTAGATCTGAGATCTAACGTATTAGGCTCTGTTGCTAGCAGGCACCCTAATGCACATGAAAGCAGAAAGTTCTTATTACTTTTATAAGTTTTTTTAGAGTTGTTAAGGTCCAATGATGATATTCGGAAATTGGACCTGCCTAAATAACGGCCTATGTTTATCAAGTGGCATCCCAGCTGTTACAAGATTGAGACACAGCGTCTCACGTGTATTAGCTAGTCAACATCTTAGCACAGCTAAACATGGAGAGTTATTGTTACGGAAGTACATTTTAAGAGAGTTATCAAGTTCTGAAGATGATAGTCGTATATGGGCCAAAACACTAAAACAGCCCAAGTTTGAACCACGGCATCCCAGCTCTTACAGGTGAAAGACCCTGCATATGAAGCGTTTCGTGTAAAAGGCACGCTATTGCTAATAATGTTGAAGAGTTCTCACTTCTTAAAAGAAATTTGATTTTTTTATGGATTTTTAATACATAGCAAGAAAAAAGTGCAAAATTATGAATTCATTATATCTTTGACATCTATCATCCCAGGAATTCTAGATCTGAGATCTAACGTATTAGGCTCTGTTGCTAGCAGGCACCCTAATGCACATGAAAGCAGAAAGTTCTTATTACTTTTATAAGTTTTTTTAGAGTTGTTAAGGTCCAATGATGATATTCGGAAATTGGACCTGCCTAAATAACGGCCTATGTTTATCAAGTGGCATCCCAGCTGTTACAAGATTGAGACACAGCGTCTCACGTGTATTAGCTAGTCAACATCTTAGCACAGCTAAACATGGAGAGTTATTGTTACGGAAGTACATTTTAAGAGAGTTATCAAGTTCTGAAGATGATAGTCGTATATGGGCCAAAACACTAAAACAGCCCAAGTTTGAACCACGGCATCCCAGCTCTTACAGGTGAAAGACCCTGCATATGAAGCGTTTCGTGTAAAAGGCACGCTATTGCTAATAATGTTGAAGAGTTCTCACTTCTTAAAAGAAATTTGATTTTTTTATGGATTTTTAAAACATAGCAAGAAAACAGTGTAAAACTATGAATTCATTATATTTTTGACGTCTATCATCCCAGGAATTTTATATCTGATATCTAACGTATGGAGCGCTGTTATTAGCAGGCACCCTAATGCACTTAAAAGCAAAGAGTTCCAACTTCTGGAATAAACTTTAATAGAGTTATTAGGGTCCAAAGATGATATTCGGAAATGGGACATGCCGAAATAACGGGCAATGTTTATCAAGTGGCATCCCAGCTCTCACAGGTTTGAGGCCCTGGATATCAGGCGTTTCGTGTAAAGGGCACCCTTATGCTACAAAAATCGAGAAGTTCTCACTTCTTGAATGTACTACGATTTTTTTATTCATATATAATACATGACAAACAAATGGTGCAAGGAGATGAAATCGTTATATCTTTGACATCTAACATCCCCGATTTGTTAAATCTGAGATCTAACGTATTAGGCTCTGTTGCTAGCAGGCACCCTAATGTACATGAAAGCAGAAAGTTCTTATTACTTTTATAAGTTTTTTTAGAGTTGTTAAGGTCCAATGATGATATTCGGAAATTGGACCTGCCTAAATAACGGCCTATGTTTATCAAGTGGCATCCCAGCTGTTACAAGATTGAGACACAGCGTCTCACGTGTATTAGCTAGTCAACATCTTAGCACAGCTAAACATGGAGAGTTATTGTTACTGAAGTACATTTTAAGAGAGTTATCAAGTTCTGAAGATGATAGTCGTATATGGGCCAAAACTCTAAAACAGCCCAAGTTTGAACCACGGCATCCCAGCTCTTACAGGTGAAAGACCCTGCATATGAGGCGTTTCGTGTAAAAGGCACGCTATTGCTAATAATGTTGAAGAGTTCTCACTTCTTGAAAGAAATTTGATTTTTTTATGGATTTTTTAAACATAGCAAGAAAACAGTGTAAAACTATGAATTCATTATATTTTTGACGTCTATCATCCCAGGAATTTTATATCTGATATCTAACGTATGGAGCGCTGTTATTAGCAGGCACCCTAATGCACATAAAAGCAAAGAGTTCCAACTTCTGGAATAAACTTTAATAGAGTTATTAGGGTCCAAAGATGATATTCGGAAATGGGACATGCCGAAATAACGGGCAATGTTTATCAAGTGGCATCCCAGCTCTCACAGGTTTGAGGCCCTAGATATCAGGCGTTTCGTGTAAAGGGCACCCTTATGCTACAAAAATCGAGAAGTTCTCACTTCTTGAATGTACTACGATTTTTTTATTCATATATAATACATGACAAACAAATGGTGCAAGGAGATGAAATCGTTATATCTTTGACATCTAACATCCCCGATTTGTTAAATCTGAGATCTAACGTATCGCACGCAGATGCTAGCAGGCACCCTATTGCACAGGAAAGCAAAGAGTTCCAACTTCTGGAATAAACTTTTATAGAGTTATTAGAGTCCAAAGATGATATTCGGAAATGGGACCTGCCTAAATAACGGCCTATGTTTACCAAGTGGCATCCCAGCTGTTACAGCTCTAAGACACAGCGTCTCATGTGTATTAGCTAGTTGACATCTTAGTTCAGCTGCACATGGAGAGGTATTTTTACTGAAATACATTTTAAGAGAGTTTTCAAGGTCTGAAGATGATAGTCGTATATGGGCCAAAACTCTAAAACAGCCCAAGTTTGAACCACGGCATCCCAGCTCTTAAAGGTGAAAGACCCTGCATATGAGGCGTTTCGTGTAAAAGGCACGCTATTGCTAATAATGTCGAAGAGTTCTCACTTCTTGAAAGAAATTTGATTTTTTTATGGATTTTTAATACATAGCAAGAAAAAAGTGCAAAATTATGAATTCGTTCTATCTTTGACATCTATCATCCCAGGAATTTTAAGTCTGAGATCTAACATATTAGGCTCTGTTGCTAGTAGGCACCCTATTGCACATGAAAGCAGAAAGTTCTTATTACTTTTATAAGGTTTTTTAAAGTTGTTAAGGTCCAATGATGATATTCGGAAATTGGACCTGCCTAAATAACGGCCTACGTTTATCAAGTGGCATCCCAGCTGTTACAATATTGAGACACGGCGTCTCACGTGTATTAGCTAGTCAACATGCCAGCACAGCTAAACATGGAGAGTTATTGTTACTGAAGTACATTTTAAGAGAGTTATCAAGTTCTGAAGATGATAGTCGTATATGGGCCCAAACTCTAAAACAGCCCAAGTTTGAACCACGGCATCCCAGCTCTTACAGGTGAGAGACCCTGCATATGAGGCGTTTCGTGTAAAAGGCACGCTATTGCTAATAATGTTGAAGAGTTCTCACTTCTAAAAAGAAATTTGATTTTTTTATGGATTTTTAAAACATAGCAAGAAAACAGTGTAAAACTATGAATTCATTATATTTTTGACGTCTATCATCCCAGGAATTTTATATCTGATATCTAACGTATGGAGCGCTGTTATTAGCAGGCACCCTAATGCACATAAAAGCAAAGAGTTCCAACTTCTGGAATAAACTTTAATAGAGTTATTAGGGTCCAAAGATGATATTCGGAAATGGGACATGCCGAAATAACGGGCAATGTTTATCAAGTGGCATCCCAGCTCTCACAGGTTTGAGGCCTTGGATATCAGGCGTTTCGTGTAAAGGACGACCCTATGCTACAAAAATCGAGAAGTTCTCACTTCTTGAATGTACTACGATTTTTTTTATATATGACAAACAAATGGTGCAAGAAGATGAAATCGTTATATCTTTGACATCTAACATCCCCGATTTATTAAATCTGAGATCTAACGTATCGCACGCAGATGCTAGCAGGCACCCTATTGCACAGAAAAGCAAGGAGTTCCAACTTCTGGAATAAACTTTTATAGAGTTATTAGGGTCCAAAGATGATATTCGGAAATGGGACATGCCGAAATAACGGGCAATGTTTATCAAGTAGCATCCCAGCTCTTACAGGTTTGAGGCCCTGGATATCAGGCGTTATGTGTAAAGGGCACCCTTATGCTACAAAAATCAAGAAGTTCTCAATTCTTGAATGTACTACGATTTGTTTATTCGAATATAATACATGACAAAAAAATGGTGCAAAAAGATGAAATCTTTCTATCTTTGACTTGTAACATCCCAGAATTATTAAATCTGAGATCTAACTTTTCGCGCGCAGTTGCTAGCAGACACCCTATTGCACCCAATTGCAAAGAGTTTTAACTTCTGAAATAAACTTCTATAGAGTTATTAGGGTTCAAAGATGATATTCGAAAATGGGACCTGCCTTAATAACGGCCTATTTGTATCAAGTGGCATCCCAGCTGTTACAGCTCTGAGACACAGCTTCTCACGTGTATTTGCTAGTCGATATCTTAGTACAGCTGCACATGGAGAGTTATTTTTACTTAAATACATTTTAAGAGAGTTTTCATGGTCTGAAGATGATAGTCGTATATGAGCCAAAACTCTAAAACAGCCCAAGTTTGAACCACGGCATCCCAGCTCTTACAGGTGAAAGACCCTGCATATGAGGCGTTTCGTGTAAAAGGCACGCTATTGCTAATAATGTCGAAGAGTTCTCACTTCTTGAAAGAAATTTGATTTTTTTATGGATTTTTAATACATAGCAAGAAAAAAGTGTAAAATTATGAATTCAATATAATTATGTTTGACATCCATCGTCTCAGGAATTTTAGATCTGATATCTAACGTATGGTGCGCTTTTGTTAGCAGGCACCCTAATGCACATTAGAGCAAAGAGTTTTAACTTCTGGAATAAACTCTAATAGAGTTATTAGGGTCCAAAGATGATATTCGGAAATGGGACATGCCGAAATAACGTGCAATATTTATCAAGTGGCATCCTAGCTCTCCCAGGTTTGAGACCCTGTATATCAGGCGTTTCTTGTAAAGGGCACCCTTACTAAAACCGTGAAGTTCTCACTTCTTGGATGTACTACGATCTGTTATTCATATTATAAGTGTTTGTAGTGTATAATATAATCATCATCATCATCATCATCATTTTAGCCGAAAGACGTCCACTGCTGGACATAGGCCTCCCTCAAAGAATTCCACAGTGACCGGTCCTGCGCCACCCGCATCCAGCGGACTCCTGCGACCTTCTCGAGTGGCGACCACGTACCGGAAGGCGCAGCGTGGGTACCTCCGCAAGGTGTATAATATAATATGAATAAAAAAATCGTAGTACATTCTAGAATTGAGAACTTCTCGATTTTTGTAGCATAAGGGTGCCCTTTACACGAAACGCCTGATATCCAAGGCCTCAAACCTGTGAGAGCTGGGATGCCACTTGATAATCATTGCCCGTTATTTCGGCAGGTCCAATTTCCGAATATCATCTTGGACCCTAACAACTCTAAAATTATAAAAGTAATAAGAACTTTCTGCTTTCATGTGCATTTGGGTGCCTGCTAGCTACAGAGCCTAAGAATATACGACTATCATCTTCAGACCTCGAAAACTCTCTTACAATGAATTTCAGTAAAATAACCTCTCCATGTGCAACTGAACTAAGATGTCAACTAGCTAATACACATGAGACGCTGTGTCTTAGAGCTGTAACAGCTGGGATGCCACTTGGTAAACATAGGCCGTTATTTAGGCAGGTCCCATTTCCTTATATCATCTTTGGATTCTAATAACTCTATAAAACTTTATTCCAGAAGTTGGAACTCTTTGCTTTCCTGTGCAATAGGGTGCCTGCTAGCATCTGCGTGCGATACGTTAGATCTCAGATTTAATAAATCGGGGATGTAAGATGTCAAAGATATAACGATTTCATCTTCTTGCACCATTTGTTTGTCATGTATTGTCATGTATGAATAAAAAAATCGTAGTACATTCAAGAAGTGAGAACTTCTCGATTTTTGTAGCATAAGGGTGCCCTTTACACGAAACGCCTGATATCCAGGGCCTCAAACCTGTGAGAGCTGGGATGCCACTTGATAAACATTGCCCGTTATTTCGGCATGTCCCATTTCCAATATCATCTTTGGACCCTAATAACTCTATTAAAGTTTATTCCAGAAGTTGGAACTCTTTGCTTTTATGTGCATTAGGGTGCCTGCTAATAACAGCGCTCCATACGTAAGATATCAGATATAAAATTCCTGGGATGATAGACGTCAAAAATATAATGAATTCATAGTTTTACACTGTTTTCTTGCTATGTTTTAAAAATCCATAAAAAAATCAAATTTCTTTTTAGAAGTGAGAACTCTTCAACATTATTAGCAATAGCGTGCCTTTTACACGAAACGCCTCATATGCAGGGTCTTTCACCTGTAAGAGCTGGGATGCCGTGGTTCAAACTTGGGCTGTTTTAGAGTTTTGGCCCATATACGACTATCATCTTCAGACCTTGAAAATTCTCTTAAAATGTATTTCAGTAAAAATACCTCTCCATGTGCAGCTGAACTAAGATGTCAACTAGCTAATACACATGAGACGCTGTGTCTTAGAGCTGTAACAGCTGGGATGCCACTTGGTAAACATAGGCCGTTATTTAGGCAGGTCCCATATCCGAATATCATCTTTAGGCTCTAATAACTCTGTAAAAGTTTATTCCAGAAGTTGGAACTCTTTGCTTTCCTGTGCAATAGGGTGCCTGCTAGCATCTGCGTGCGATACGTTAGATCTCAGATTTAATAAATCGGGGATGTTAGATGTCAAAGATATAACGATTTCATCTCCTTGCACCATTTGTTTGTCATGTATTATATATGAATAAAAAAATCGTAGTACATTCAAGAAGTGAGAACTTCTCGATTTTTGTAGCATAAGAGTGCCCTTTACACGAAACGCCTGATATCCAGGGCCTCAAACCTGTGAGAGCTGGGATGCCACTTGATAAACATTGCCCGTTATTTCGGCATGTCCCATTTCCGAATATCATCTTTGGACCCTAATAACTCTATTAAAGTTTATTCCAGAAGTTGGAACTCTTTGCTTTTATGTGCATTAGGGTGTCTGCTAATAACAGCGCTCCATACGTTAGATATCAGATATAAAATTCCTGGGATGATAGACGTCAAAAATATAATGAATTCATAGTTTTACACTGTTTTCTTGCTATGTTCTAAAAATCCATAAAAAAAAATCAAATTTCTTTTAAGAAGTGAGAACTCTTCAACATTATTAGCAATAGCGTGCCTTTTACACGAAACGCCTCATATGCAGGGTCTTTCACCTGTAAGAGCTGGGATGCCGGGGTTCAAACTTGGGCTGTTTTAGAGTTTTGGTCCATATACGACTATCATCTTCAGAACTTGACAACTCTCTTAAAATGTACTTCAGTAACAATAACTCTCCATGTTTAGCTGTGCTAAGATGTTGACTAGCTAATACACGTGAGACGCTGTGTCTCAATCTTGTAACAGCTGGGATGCCACTTGATAAACATAGGCCGTTATTTAGGCAGGTCCAATTTCCGAATATCATCATTGGACCCTAACAACTCTAAATAAACTTATAAAAGTAATAAGAACTTTCTGCTTTCATGTGCATTAGGGTGCCTGCTAGCAACAGAGCCTAATACGTTAGATCTCAGATCTAGAATTCCTGGGATGATAGATGTCAAATATAGAACGAATTCATAATTTTGCACTATTTTCTTGTTATGGATTCAAAATTCCATAAAAAAATCAAATTTCTTTCAAGAAGTGAGAACTCTTCGATATTATTAGCATTAGCGTGCCTTCTACACGAAACGCCTGATATGCAGGGTCTTTCACCTGTAATAGCTGGGATGCCGTGGTTCAAAACTGGGCCTGTTATAGAGTATTGGCCCATATACGGCTATCATCTTCGGACCTTGATAACTCTCTTAAAATGTACTTCAGTAACAATAACTATTTATTTTTAGCTGTGCTAAGATGTTGACTAGCTAATAAAAGTGCGACGCTGTGTCTCAATCTTGTAACAGCTGGGATGCCACTTTATAAACATAGGCCGTTATTTAGGCAGGTCTTTTTTCCGAATATCATCATTGGACCCTAATAACTCTAAAAAAAACTTGTAATAGTAGTAAGAACTCTCTGCTTTCATGTGCATTAGGGTGCCTGCTAACAACAGAGCATAATACGTTAGATCTCAGATCTAGAATTCCTGGGATGATAGATGTCAAATATAGAACGAATTTATAGTTTTTCACTATTTTCTTGTTATGGATTCAAAATTTCATAAAAAAATCAAATTTCTTTCAAGAAGTTAGAACTCTTCGATATTATTAGCATTAGCGTGCCTTCTACACGAAACGTTTGATATGCAGGGTCTTTCACCTGTAACAGCTGGGATGCCGTGGTTCAAATCTGGGAATGTTATAGAGTATTGGCCCATATACGGCTATCATCTTCAGACCTTGAAAACTCACTTAAAATGCACTTCAGTAACAATAACTATCCATTTTTAGCTGTGCTAAGATGTTGACTAGCTAATACACGTGAGACGCTGTGTCTCAATCTTGTAACAGCTGGGATGCCACTTGATAAACATAGGCCGTTATTTAGGCAGGTCCAATTTCCGAATATCATCATTGGACCTTAACAACTCTAAATAAACTTATAAAAGTAATAAGAACTTTCTGCTTTCATGTGCATTAGGGTGCCTGCTAGCAACAGAGCCTAATACGTTAGATCTCAGATCTAGAATTCCTGGGATGATAGATGTCAAATATAGAACGAATTCATAATTTTGCACTATTTTCTTGTTATGGATTCAAAATTCCATAAAAAAATCAAATTTCTTTCAAGAAGTGAGAACTCTTCGATTTTATTAGCATTAGCGTGCCTTCTACACGAAACGCCTGATATGCAGGGTCTTTCACCTGTAATAGCTGGGATGCCGTGGTTCAAAACTGGGCCTGTTATAGAGTATTGGCCCATATACGGCTATCATCTTCGGACCTTGATAACTCTCTTAAAATGTACTTCAGTAACAATAACTATTTATTTTTAGCTGTGCTAAGATGTTGACTAGCTAATAAAAGTGCGACGCTGTGTCTCAATCTTGTAACAGCTGGGATGCCACTTTATAAACATAGGCCGTTATTTAGGCAGGTCTTTTTTCCGAATATCATCATTGGACCCTAATAACTCTAAAAAAAACTTGTAATAGTAGTAAGAACTCTCTGCTTTCATGTGCATTAGGGTGCCTGCTAACAACAGAGCATAATACGTTAGATCTCAGATCTAGAATTCCTGGGATGATAGATGTCAAATATAGAACGAATTTATAGTTTTTCACTATTTTCTTGTTATGGATTCAAAATTTCATAAAAAAATCAAATTTCTTTCAAGAAGTTAGAACTCTTCGATATTATTAGCATTAGCGTGCCTTCTACACGAAACGCCTGATATGCAGGGTCTTTCACCTGTAACAGCTGGGATGCCGTGGTTCAAATCTGGGAATGTTATAGAGTATTGGCCCATATACGGCTATCATCTTCAGACCTTGAAAACTCACTTAAAATGCACTTCAGTAACAATAACTATCCATTTTTAGCTGTGCTAAGATGTTGACTAGCTAATACACGTGAGACGCTGTGTCTCAATCTTGTAACAGCTGGGATGCCACTTGATAAACATAGGCCGTTATTTAGGCAGGTCCAATTTCCGAATATCATCATTGGACCCTAACAACTCTAAATAAACTTATAAAAGTAATAAGAACTTTCTGCTTTCATGTGCATTAGGGTGCCTGCTAGCAACAGAGACTAATACGTTAGATCTCAGATCTAGAATTCCTGGGATGATAGATGTCAAATATAGAACGAATTCATAATTTTGCACTATTTTCTTGTTATGGATTCAAAATTCCATAAAAAAATCAAATTTCTTTCAAGAAGTGAAAACTCTTCGATATTATTAGCATTAGCGTGCTTTCTACACGAAACGCCTGATATGCAGGGTCTTTCACCTGTAATAGCTGGGATGCCGTGGTTCAAAACTGGGCCTGTTATAGAGTATTGGCCCATATACGGCTATCATCTTCGGACCTTGAAAACTCTCTTAAAATGTACTTCAGTAACAATAACTATTTATTTTTAGCTGTGTTAAGATGTTGACTAGCTAATAAAAGTGCGACGCTGTGTCTCAATCTTGTAACAGCTGGGATGCCACTTTATAAACATAGGCCGTTATTTAGGCAGGTCTTTTTTCCGAATATCATCATTGGACCCTAATAACTCTAAAAAAAACTTGTAATAGTAATAAGAACTTTCTGCTTTCATGTGCATTAGGGTGCCTGCTAGCAACAGAGCCTAATACGTTAGATCTCAGATTTAGAATTCCTGGGATGATAGATGTCAAAGATAGAACGAATTCATAATTTTGCACTATTTTCCTGTTATGGATTCAAAATTCCATAAAAAAATCAAATTTCTTTTAAGAAGTTAGAACTCTTCGAAATTATTAGCATTAGCGTGCCTTCTACACGAAACGTCTGATATGCAGAGCCTTTCACCTGTAACAGCTGGGATGCCGTGGTTCAAAACTGGGCCTGTTATAGAGTATTGGCCCATATACGGCTATCATCTTCGGACCTTGAAAACTCTCTTAAAATGTACTTCAGTAATAATAACTATCCATTTTTAGCTGTTTTAAGATGTTGACTAGCTAATACACGTAGTAGCTAATATACTTGACGAAATACGTAACATTGGTTTTTACGTTCCTATGTCATATAGGCACTCGTATATGAAAAAAAAAATTTTTACAATTTTGACTAGAACTCTTTGTATATCATCTAGAAATGTTAGTACCTTTCATTTAAATGCTATTTTGAAGTCGAGGACTAGATAACGGCTGGGATGCTGGAGTGTCATATGCGAAGTTAGCATCCCATTTTACTATTTGATTTTTTTCGCGTAAATGTGCAGAACTATGAAAAAAAACCACCTAGAACTCTAGAACTATTAGGGATGCTACTAGAACTCTCACAAAATTGTGAGATGCTAGCATTTGATATGCTAAGTTCACACACACGGAAGAAGCCCTATGCGCTGGACAGACCAGATTCCTGGCATCACCAAAACAAAAGTTCATGATGCGGTACACATTGCCGAAGACTGAAACAAGTGGAAATCGACTGTCCACAGATTCGTGAAGATCACGTCCAGACCAGAAGGAGAACGGAGACTTAGATTAGAAGTAATCATATCATATCAGTGCGCAATGGGGCTCTTAAAACTAAAACACGATTAATCTCATAAAGTCCCAGACAGCTTAACGCATCTAAGACTCGCAAACAATGCGGCCCTAGACTAGACTCTGCAGACGCTGCAATAAGCTCCTTTTAAAAAATCTGACAAGTGACGGACTCCGGCAAACAAAGGAATGCTGCAGACAATTATAGAGCCAATTTAATAGTATTAAGGGACCTTTCTTTCTTTCAGGACCAGGCGTCTTTCTTTGAACGTATTATCCGAGTACAGTTATGTAAGTATATAGAATAGGCGGCGTTATTGTACCTATAGGTTCAAGGTAGAACGAAAATCAAAGCAGAGGTAAAGACACTCCTTTTATCACGCTTATGTTGCCTAGAGTTCAATTTAACTTTATACTCATGCACATACACACGACACGATAAGGTAAACACACATTAATTAAAACTACGAAGAATACGAAATGACAATGTTTAACTTATCATCAATACTTATAAATCTTATAATAATATGTTACACCTCTCGTACCAATAGAAAAGAATAGCAAAAACACATAACCTTATAGTTTCAAATATACAAATTTACGGTTGATCTATATACATAGTTAAAATGGTAAAATCATTAAATTACCTAATAGAAAATGAATTTTAAACGAAGTAATACAAATAAGGTTCCATATTTTAATGATGTTGGACAAATGAACCAATACGATTACAGTTTTTCCCTAAATATATTATTTAATAAGGATTTGTAGACACTAACTTGAGATTGCGTGTGTTGAATTACAACAAAATTTGCAAATTCGTAACCGTCTCGGTGTTTAATAGAGTTGCGTTTTTGCCCCCTTCCTTAGACATATTATGAGGCGTTTTGTCCACAGTTTTACCTCCCTCTCTACTCGCAGTTAGTGAAGAGGCAGCCTAATTGAGCAAATTTAATTAGTAGGGAGTTTAATTATCGCCAGTTGCATCGTCAACTCCACGTGCGACCGGGACACCGGGAATATTGCGACTCCGTAACGTACCTAATCACAACGAACGATGAGCGCGTACCTACCACGAACCTCACAACAGTGTGCTTACCATAAGTACGTACGTATCCGATAGCGACTGCGGCGTTCGGGGGTATGTCCGTCTCGCTCCTGCCACAATAATGGTAGGAGCGAGACGGACATACTTTTATATTCGAGCCAAAGAGACACACCAAATTCAGGCTTTTAGATGTTTCCGGTAGGATTTCTGATTTCATAGATAAGTTTCCGAAATGTGGTTATTTTGATACGTGGGTCACTCGAAAAGTTTTGAGATATATTTATTTTACATTTTCTCAAAATACTCTCCATCGTTCTTTATACAAAGTTCCATTCGTCTAAACCAACTTTGGAAACACTTTTGCCAGTCTTGATCGGATAGGTCAGAAATCGCTCCTTCATAGGCAGCCACGGCATCTTCGGCACTCGAAAAAAACTTGCCTTTTATTTTTTCCTTCACTGTTGGGAACAAAAAGAAATCGCAGGGAGCCAAGTCAGGGCTGTAGGGTGGATGAGGCAAGGTTTCAACCCCAGTTTCTGCAATAAACGCCTTTGTTCTGAGGGACGCCAAACGCCTTTGGACAGAGGGATGTGAAGAGGCGTTGTCGTGATGCAGCATGATTCCCCGAAGTCCAGCCTTTGGTCTCCTCTCCCGCTCTGCTTGGAAAACGTGCGGCAATGCTACTGTAGTGTACCATTCCGAGTTAACAGACCTATGATTTTCCAGCACTGAAGTCGACAGATGTCCCCCCCGAGAAAAAAAACTAGCCACCATTTTTTTGCCTACGTTTAGAGGTCTTTGTAATTTTGTTGGTAACTTGCCCTCTGAGAACACCCATACTGACGACTGCCGCTTACTTTCCGGATCATATTGATAAATCCATGTTTCGTCACCAGTAATGATTTCAGAAACACGTCTTGATGTTCCGTTTTCGAATTTTAAACGCATTTCATGACACCAATCCACACGAGCCTGTTTCTCAGTTCCGGAGAGCAAACGCGGGATCCAACGGCAACAAAGCTTCCTTACTCCAAGATGTTGATGTAAGATGATATTAACACTCCCCGAACTAATGCCTAGGATCTTCTCGATGTCCGTGTATGTAATTCGTGGTGCTTCTCGCACTAACATTTCAGTAGTCCATACGTTTTCTGCAGTTACTGCTGTTTGAGGGCGACCACTTCTGTGTTCATCTTCGAGGTTGGTTTTGCCCCTTTTAAATTCACTAAACCATTTAAAAACAGTTGCCCGGGATGGAGCAGAGTCTCCTAATGCCGATTGTAATCGCTGCAAAGTCAGTTGTTCGGTTAAACCAAATTTAAAATCGTAATATATCCTAGCACGAAAATGTTCGCGGTTCAGCTCCATCGTTTCAAAGAAAACCCACGGAAAACGTTGTAGCAAAACAACTGGAACTAATCTATTTTTGAAATTAGAGTGTACTGGATACTAGTGTTCTATTTTTAAATAAATTTGCTTTTTAAAAACATATATATGCGTTCCATTTTCAAATTTCGAGCATCTCAAAATTTATCGAGTGAGCTACGTAGTAGGTCGAGCTATTGCAACCGTGCAGGATATGCGAATAAGTTTTTATTTTGATAGTTTGAAATAGACTGAGAAGGTTTAAATATACAAATCCTTCTATTAAAATCTCATGACGATAATAATATTGCGTCGTAGAGTAATGCCATTGGGAAGTACCCTATACAGTTTGATTCCCATTGCAAATGTTATGGGAAATGCGACCGTATCTTTTAATGGCGTTGACGTAGAAGTTTGGTTATTTTAAACCTTCAAGGGACCGCAGACTTGTGTATGGTGTATTAATTTCAACTTGTTACCTCTACGCATTTCCGAGATAAAGGGCCTTGACAGATGGACGGACGGACGTTTTTTCCTTTTGAAGTACGGAACCCTAAAAATGGATGCAAGATGATGCTGGGGCAGAACCCAAATAAATAAAATATGACGTGTATTCCATTCCACATTCCACTACACCCGAAAAGCAACACGATGTCGATATATTTTTATGATGGTTCCAAATGTTAAATATCATTTTGTTTTTGTTTACCGCAGTAGCAGATTAAGGTGAACTTGTACTTAAACCAGTTTGAATCCCTTGAACATATTATTCACAGGAATCATTAATACCGTCATTTTCAAGATTTCGATACTTTGCTAAGAATAACTAGCAGTATAAAATATTGTAAGTATAAGAAGACGTAACAGGAAGAGGTATCGTAAAAGCGTAAGTACGAGAAGGTTTTATAGTTTCCTCTCATCCTAGAGCGCTTTTACGGATCTGTCTAAAATAAAAAGCTAAAACACAGCGACTACTACGACGAGAACGCTTTTGTTACCAAATCTCAAAAACTTACCTTTCGTGGCATATGTATATAAGAGAAGAATGTTAGGCCATATTGTGAGCATTAAGGCTTTGTTTAAATTACAAATAAACTGCTACAAGTAGGTAATTAACCTCCCGCAGGAAGGCTTATAATCATTCTAGAAACAAATCGAAATCCGAGTACACAAGTGCTGACAACGTTGCGAAATCCGCAGCGAAGCCTTTGAAATGAGCGCCAGACCCGCTCACCAAGCAAGGCCGCCGGTCATGGTAAGCCATGGTACAATAAACATCATCTAGTTACTCAATACCAATGACTAATACTCTTGAATTGTGAGAAACGTACACAATGTACAAAAAGTCAACGAAAACTTTAATAGGCGAGGCGATTTGCATCCCTATTGTGTACGCCCAATAGGTTGAAATTATAGTATGTGATGTAGGTACCTAATAAGCAAACTGTTTCTATGCCTTTGAGGATTAGGTATAATAGGTGAATTGCTGACATTTGAAATTCGAATCAACGGTATTACTTTAATGAGGTGTTTGATGATAGTGAAAGCGAAATGCAATTACCAAGGTAATAGCCACGGCATATTGATAGTGGAATAATTTATGATAGCAATGCGAATGCATTTTGTCAAGCAAATGGAAAGTAACATAATGATTAATCAGACGTTTAAATAAGTTACCTACTCTTTCTGCATCAACCCATGTGCGATAACTTGAGAGATACGTGTTTATCAATAGAGAGAATGATATTAATATACTTATGTCGGGTTACTCACGTCAATAAAGTCGAAAATAGCCCGATATGCTTCGGAACGGTCCGTCCCATAATCATGAGATACACTCGCGGCTATTGCTCTGCGCACATTGATATAATGTTAATTTTTGCAGTAGGTACTTTTTATACAAAATGTACCTACTGCTTAATGTCAGTTAATGTAATTCTATTTTTTTAATAATTGCTAGAACACAATACCTAACTTCGAAAATTGTTTTAAAAATTATTTCAATCTACCTTTCTAAAAGTTACTTTAAGTTTTCATATTAACTGTTTGCTTAGAATTCTTTGTTATGCAAGCGTATTATGGACGTAAATTAAATCATGCAATTGTTTCTTCATAGAAAAAGTATTGTATACAATCGTAACATAATTAAGTTTTTCAATCTCGTACCTTACTTTTTTTTTATGCTATAGGTGGCAAACGAGCAAACGAATCGCCTGATGGTAAGCGATTTACGTCGTCCATGGACACCCGCAACACCAGAGGTGTCGCAAGTGCGTTGCCGGCCTTTAAGGTGGGAGTACGCTCTTTCCTTAGACGCTGACGGGACTGCGGGGCTGCGGGAGAGGCTGGATGCAGGTCGCTTCCAACCGGTACATATGGAGGTCAAAAGGGGAGGCCTATGTGGACGTCTTATGGCTGATATGATGATGACCTTACTTAGGCCACCTAGCAAGCTTCGTAACTTCGTAACTCAACCGAAAAACTCTTCATTATGTCACGATTGTATAAAATACTAGGTGGTGCCCGCGACTTCGTCTGCGCAATATCTTTATAAATTGTAACCTATGTGTTATTCTGATGTATAAGCTATATTATTGTAAAGTTTCATTAAAATCCATTTAGTAGTTTTTATGTGAAAGAGTAACAAACATCCACACACACTTTCGCGTTTATAATATTAGTATCATATTATGTACTTTACTTAGGTATGTATTTACACCACCTACCGAATCGTCTTATAACGAACTGGTACGGTTCAGAAAGTTAATTTTAAATGGTAATATACTTAACAACACGATTTTTTGTTTTTAAATTCAACGAAAATAATGATTACTGTACTGTACTCTACTTACTACTACTAGAACTCTGAGAACATTATTTTGACAATGACAAATAGAGCAGGTCATCCTCCCAAATTAGTTTAACGGTACGCCACCAGCATATTGAATATCGTCGGACTTTCGTCAGTGTTGCAACAGGTTCATTCTGCAGTATAAATAACAGTTAATTCCTCCCACGGTCCGTTAGCGCGCGTCGCGTGCGCACCTCGCTTCCTGCTCGTTGAGTTTCTTCTACTATTGTGACATGAATCGCACTTTCGACTTAATTTGTAAACAAACGCGAAGGAATTTTGTTTCGTCTGATTGATAAAAGCGTTCGTGGGAAAACGATATGTAAACAGACAGCGAATGCGAACGTGAAACAGATTTACCGCGTCCGTTGATTTTACGCTTATAATGGTTGGCAATTATAATAAAAACAAAGTTAATAAATCTTTAACTGTCAGTGTGGCATTTACATTTATAAAATAATAAAATATTCCGAGGAACTGAGAACCTCCTTTTTTGTTATCGGTTAAAAAGGTTTAATACACAAAGAAGATATAAAGAAGGTTTAAGGTTTTTAGCTAAGAGCAAAGGCCCATTGGTGAGTTATATGTAAGTGACCGGTTTCCACACTAACCTCTTTACGACACTTAGGGGGGTGATACAGTGCCGCATAAAAGTGCGTCTAACCCCATTATTACTGGAATTATCGTTTTCCGTCAGATTGTTTACTGCCTCGCATTTTTTTGTGTAGTTTTTACCGTACACGCACCACTGCCGCAAGACTGGGTCGGAAGAACCGCTCATGCGTGACCGCGCCGTGTCCTCGGGTACCTATCTCTGCCTCGTCACCTACTGACACGGCTTACAAGTTTTGACACAAGGATTACATAGATTACCATCTCTAAGTTTATTTATGAGCCTGTTCGGCTGGCCAGTTCTGATAACTAGTACCAGATTGTGCAGGCTTGGCCAAGTCAGCAAGAAGTAGCTAGCGGGAGAGGTGTTAAAAATAATCTTGACATGACTTCAAAACAATACGTATAATAATTAAACACATACGTTTTTTTTATAATCCACTAATGTGTTTATTAAGGAAGCAAAAAGATTCTAAAATAGTCGTGTCATGCCGTGCAGTTGAGTCACGAACACTTGAATTCAGTTCAAGAACTCAGCATTCCAATCATTCGGGCATCGAGTTTGTAAACAGATACAAAAATACACTTTTATTTAAGTAGTCATTTCCTGCGTCGAATTTAATGGATATGATCAGGTAGACAAGTATTTAGGGCATCCAACTTGCAAGTACGAGACAGTACGAGTATCAGATTAGTTTACACTGTAATCACGCGACCAGTCGATTGAATTACGTAATTGCTGCGTAGGATATCGTAAGTCTATTAATCAAATTGTTCGTAAGGTTGTTCAAACGATATTTTAGGAAATTGAATAATCGTACGCGCATTGAATCGCGGGAATTTAGGTCGCCTGCAGTCGGGACGGGAGTAATGTATTTGGAATCGTCACATGAACCTCTACGCCAAGTCAAACCATAAAAACTAAGAGTGCTTTTAACCAAGGCTCGGATACCGGTTAAATTTTCAAACCGGTATCATGTACTTGGCGCAAAACCTTTATATTTCGGTTACGTTCGTGAAACCGTTATTTTTAAACCGGTTTTAGAGTAATATTTTTATAAAGTTCTTGTTCGTTTAACCGGTTTAGAACAATAAAAACCGGTTTTTGCGACGCAGGATAAACAAGTCACAGTCCAGTTAGCAAAGTTTAAAAAGCACGTTGTTTCGCATATTTAATCATTTTTAAGCGTGTTTTCTTCTGCCGCGAACAACATAAATTCAAAGAAATAATAATATAAATAAAGTATATACATTATATTATTAATTAGGTTTGACATGTCTTAGGTTATCATCTCTTTTTTCTACTATCCTGCACCAGACTAACAGTTTCGGTTTAGCCCGATGGTTGACTGGTAGAGAATGCCTAAAGGCGTTAAGTCCGCCATTTGTACTTTAATATAATTGTGCAATAAAGTTTAAATAAATAAATAATATCAAATATTGAAGAAATAATATTATAAATAATATAATTCAGTATTTCCCACACTATTTTTACTTTTTAGTACGAGTATAATATTCCAAAATAATCACAAATTATGTTTTAATAGTTTACTCCAGGTTTGCAACCTTTACACTATTGCGGTTTAAAAAAATGTTAGCAATTTATACAGAGTGAATTTTGTATGGGTCAGTGAGGTCACCTACCAGATCCTGTGCTACTACATAAAAAGTATATTTTTAGACCTTCCCTTCCTTTTCGATTTACACCGAATGGAGATAGGCGTTTACAGATTGTAGAATAAAAACCTACATGGTAAGAGAATGTAAGCTAATTTCCAGACAGTATTTTTTTTAATGGCCATGTATTCCACTCCTGTCTGAGATGAAAACAAAATAAGTATGGAAAAAAAATCCGGCTATAAATCGAAGCTCAAATCGAGGAAGACTTCCCACACAATAGTTTCTATAAGAATATTTTTTTTATTTTCATAGATTTTTTTTTTCATATTAGTCGTTTCAATTAAGCAATTACAAATAAGTTTAATTCCACAAAACTATGATAATAACAAAAAAAACATTTTGAAATATGTATAGATAAGATGCCATAAATCCTCCGCCTGAGGCATAGTTCCTGGATGCCACGATTGCCACGTAATTGCTTTATTTATAGTTGTACCTATAAGTGATTTTAAAATTGATAAAAACAAATAATTACATACATTTATATCTGTTAATAATTCAACGTTCACGAAATTTTATTTATAATATTAAAGATAACATTTAGAAAAAATACAATTAATACTAAAATTAAAACTAGTATATAATATAAATCTGTTAATTAGTATACTTTCATTTTTAGGGTTCCGTACCTAAATGATAAAAAGGGGGTTCCTTTTTATTACTTTTTTTTTGTCACCATTAAAAAACGTCACGAGAACTACTTAAGCTACCGATGTTATATTTGGAATAGTTACAAACAAGGTTACTCTAGACACAATAAGAGAGAATCTATCTCATATTTTAATTTACATACTATCAATGATGATTCGATGATGTTACTCGAGCAAAAGACGGCAGATGGAGCGAACGCGTACTCCACTGGTGGCGACGCGTAGAGAAACGGTCGCAGGGCCGTCCTCAACGAAAGTGAAATTACGACATTGTGCTGTATGCAGGCTCTACCTGGACAAGAATGGCGGCTGATAGGGGTTTATGGAGCACGATGGAGTAGGCCTTTGCTCAATAACGGGCAGCAAAAAAAAAAACAGAAATAAGTAATTTTGTAAAATGTATTATTTGGAAAATAATGACTTATGTCAGGCATGTCTTTCCCATCACGGAACAATGGTGTTCCGGACATTCGGGAGGCGTACGCGGAGCTAAAACCAACACGCAGAGGCCCTTTCGACAATGTAATGAAATGCAAGGGTTACACCGAGCGGATGTTGCACTTGCCCGAACCATGGGACGCACGCAGATGCAGCACCCGCCAGGGTGTATGAACTATTGAGATTTAATGGAGTCTAAAATATACTGGACTTTTAGTTTAGGTGAAAGTGGTGCACTAAATACTGGGTTATGGAAAATAAAATCAGGCGTCTGCCTAGGAAAAAGGTAAGCAATTTGATTTACGGCAGACGGTGACTCGCCCACATAAGATGGGCCCCCACAAAAGGTGACATCTAGGATGGGGCAACACTGTGTACGAGTATCAGGGATGAAGGTAGAGAGGTGTCACTGACACATAGCCAACTCGCCACTTAGCTTTCCACATCTACCATCCATTAGGTATATTCTTATAATATTATTTATTATCAATGAAAAATACCCGATACAAGATGGTGCTAAAATTTTAAGTTTAATTGGTGCGTCATCACGTCATGTGGGGTGTGAAAGTGCCAAATTTTGACTAAAAAAATGTGTTTTATTTCATCTATACTTAAACCAAAATGTAAAAAAAGATCATCATCATCATAAATTTAAGAGCCTTGCTCTTGTCGGTGGAGTAATCGCCACTCGGGTCTTGTTTCTGCTACTGTTTTGAGTTCCTGGTACGTCACTACTTTAACTTTCTCTTTGACTTGATCTACAAACGCCCGTCTTGGCCTTCCCCAAGACAAAAAAAAAAGAAAATAATAAAAAAAATAAAAAATAAAAGAAATAAAGAAAATAGTAAAAAAAGATAATTTTCTAATTTTGAATTTCATCCGTATGGGACTGATAATCATGTTTGTATTACATTTAACGGCATCCTGCCTGTTGTTAGGACTAATAGGAAAATATATGAAAATGCATTTTAAAAAAAGTTGTGCTTCCTGCGTAGTAGGTATTTGAAAGAAATGCGAAGATTTCGGACTTTTTACTTTTAAAAATTTAATAAAAAGACAGGATTTTTAATATGCCAAAGATGCCTACGGTTCTTAAACATAACATGACAAGACTGATAGGCGTGATAGTAAAATGTTAAGTTAATACAGTTTTTTCTCCATATTCAATGAATAAGTTTTCTTTAATAAACCAGAAATTGGGCCCTGTAGAACTTTCTAGCTCGGGACACGGTGTCATTATTTACTCTGTACCTAATATTTACTTTAAAAAAATAAAAAAAGTTTTTTTTTTGGTTCCATGTCTCATACAAACTTTTTATTCTGGATAGGAATTGAATAAATAAGCACAAATAAATGTTTGTAAAAAAATACCGTTTTCTCGTAACCTGTAGATATGTTTTTTTTCTGTAGAGGCCACTAACATTAATTTAAAATCGAGGAAAGGTCTGAAAATCATTTTCGTGTAACAGTTCGGGATCTGGTAGTTGACCTCATTGGCCCGAAAAGAAAATACACCCTGTAAGAACTTATATTTTGATTTCTTTTAAATAAATTATTGACACTGTTGGCTGTCACCTATAAATACAAGCTCACTGGTTTGCCTATTTTTTTTGACCTGTCTCTACTATATACATGTATGCAAAATCATAAAACTAAAATTGTTAAAGGAACCATCCGTTCGTACGTCTTGCGACTTGAACACGAAATCTGGCAACGTAGCGTTTAGACCGTCAAGTTGCTTTTCGGATAAACCGGTTAAATCCAGGATTTTATTATGTTCTTAAAACGTTCGCGTTCTTTTGAAAGTTCGGAGTAAAACCGAAATAAACCGGTATTAACCGCTATTTTTTAAACCGGTTCCGAGCCCTGCTTTTAACTCAGTCTTGGGAGGATAAGGTGAGTATTGAATAAGGCCCATATTACACTATCATTTATACTTATATGTAGATTATGTGCATCGCTTTTTCTTCATGTTGGAGAAAAATGATTATAGGTATGATAGTGTACCTAATATGGGCCTCAAAAATGTCAATTGCAACGAACATGTCATAGCGACTATCCCCCATTCAAAAGAGCAGTAGGCCGATATGCACTTTAATCTAAATTATGTAATAAAAAACCTGTACCTATATCTTGTAAGCTAATACAAGTGGAAGTCTGTAGGTACTTACTTATTTAGATAATTTTTAGAAATACATAATATACTATACCCCTTGTTTGCCTAGTTAAGTACAGTCATAAAACGGGGTCCTCGAACGTATAATAAATAACTTCACAATCAGAAAAGAAGTATTGAATTTAATAATCCATGTAGGTAAGCAAAATATGCCGTAGGCCATTAGGAAGTCGACAATTGTATAAGATATTTAAATGTCTAACCATCTATGCGAGACAATAACCATTCCGTTTTATTGCTAAGTAACTATAACAAAGAAACAACGAATGACACGACACGGCGGTGGTTCGACGTCTTTGTCCGGCGGGACAAGTAGGTATACATTCCACTTCGCAAGTGATATGAAGTATCATAATACGTACATGTTTTGTCTTACACTCTCTTTTGACATCCGGCCAAAAGTAATTGGAATTATTTATGTCACCATTGTTTCAACACGAACCCAAAAGTCGTTTTTATAGGTTAACTTTTGCAACCAAATTTACTGTTACTGCAGTTTCGGGAATTTTTCGTATCATGATACAGTTTGCATTGCAGTGTAATAAGATGTTGTAAAAAAATTACAAATTTTGTTTTCAGTATTCATTGGTTCATTCACAAAAGCCAGAAAATCGATCGGGTCGCGAGTGTCATGATGACCCACTTTATCGAGTGACCCTTGTGTGTAATCAGTGCTAGCTGATAGCTATATCGTTCAACTAAACATAAATAAAGTAAATAACATAACGATGCATTGTTGAACTTGAAGCGTATGATGCATTAAAAAACAATAGAAACATAGGAAAAAGTAGTAGCAATAACAAAGGACATCATTGTTAATCGATAGTCCTGTCTAATATTGACGTCTTCGTCAATCTAAGTTTTATTTAACCAAATTGTACTTATTCAAATCTCTATTTGATATACTATAGGTAGTTTAGATAGACGTTATATATATTCAAGACTTAGGAAGTAGGTACCAAAGCATAAAGCATGTGAATTAACAACCGTCATCGTACAGATAATAAAACAAATAAATGACTCAACACAAAGACAAGTTAAACAATCGTACAAGACGAGCCATTTACGAAGACAAAACGGCATTGCAGTTAAGTAGTAAGGCAATGATATAACAGTGGAACAAGTCTGATGGCACGGGGGCCGCGAAGGTTGCAGGGCGACCGAGGCCACCGACAAACCTTTGATGTTATAAATAGGTAAAATACTCTTGCCAAAATCAAGTCATTTAAATTTATAAAACCTTCTTTGAAAATTTGTCCTTAGCTGTTTATTGTCTAAAGACATGAATAAACTTTAATTAAAAATCCTGAAGTTAAACATAATTGTGCATTAAATATTCAGTTCAAATATTTCATTCACATTTAACAAAAAAGGTCGAGGAGAAAATGTCGATTTTAATAACCACTCCGAGCAAAAAAGGTCGAGAAATTATTACATGAACAGTTATGCAAACCAGGGTGCAACAGATATCGGAGACTGGCGTTCGAAATAGTCGGAAAGGTTAACAACTACATTATTTCCAGGAAAATGATGAATATTAAGAAATAAATTTCACTGCGGCTCTTAAATCCGACGTGCTCTATCAAATTAATGTTATGAAAAGAAATCCTTCTCTACAGTTTTCAGAGTGTAATTTTAATTTTCAAAGATCGAGCACATAACGGAATTTACAAACGCTACGACGCAATATTATCAAAACTTAGAAACACTTATGTAACTACCTACTCCTCTAATATTAAGGAATAAGGATCCATTATTTTGTTTGTTATGGTAAATAAAGTGGATGATGTCAAAAGGGTAGCGGGATAAAACCGGATGCAAGTGACCCAGCCAACAGCCAAAGCCGAAGTAGGTCACAGAATGCTACGAGCTACGACAAAATTAGTGAATTGTGAGAAGAAAATAAAAAATGCAGAGCTAGAGAACACACGTTAGGTTTGTTATGTATAGTTGAATAATATTGTAATACTTATGGGTCTGTATTATAAAGAACACTGACGGAAATATTTCCACAGAAGTCTCATCAGTCTCCAAAGATAATTGTACAGTCACCTGCAATAGTATATGACGCTATGAAGGCCGCAAAAATATGTGACACGCTCTTATGGCGGTACAAACAAGAATGCGTCAGATTTTTTTGCAGCCTTCATATAGTCCTATACTATTGCAGGTAACTGTACCTACTGTTTAATTAAGCGTTCGTTGTTACCCAATCTATTATTCATTTATTATATCATATCACATTTTTGCAAATAGTAAAGCCTGTCGTAGATAGTCTTCAAATGCCATAAAAATAATTTTCTGCTGTAATCCTGGACATGGCGCGCATATATAGTCCGACGGTTACTCTCTTTACCGGTGGTTATAATATGTATAACCACCGGTAGCCTGGACCCTGCCCTGCCCCGTTGCCGGCAGCACACTAGATTAGGTTTTTATAATATGTTTATATGCATTTTGTATTGTTTTTGTATTTAACTTTTATAATGTAACCTAAGAGAAAAAAAATAATATTTTTTTGCAATTATTGAACATCGAACGGCTAGTGACAGAGTAGGCGTGTTTGGTACAAATTAGTGGTCCAACTCGTTTGCGGGCTGGCTAGAACAGGTCGCAGGGCAGATGGGAGATGGAAAGCCTACGCAAACCGTTTTCACCACTAACTACTCGACCGTTATGTTTTGTTGGATTTCTTTTTGAAAGCAAGGTGGTCAAGGAAATTATGCAAATTCGAAGAATGCTACAATCTGCAATTATGTCAATTATAGAGCTCACATTTTGGTGATTGCATGTGTGTTCGGGGAGGTAAAATAATCTTCACTATGTTAAAACATTGCTCAAAGTGTAAATAAATAGGCATGTGTGCCTACAATCAAATCGTTAAACATTACCCGGATGGCCAAGGTATGTTTTTCGCAATGAAAATGAAATTTAAGTGCAACATGCTTAAATTAGCAATTGTATGATAAAGAACAATTAATATATTTTCAACTAAAATTGTGATTGCTTAATAAATTAAATTACGCAGAAATTTACACGGCAATCGTAATGACCTGACCAGTAGCCAGTAGGTACTAGTAAAAGTATCGGATATTTTTTCTCAAGATTATTTTCCATCTGGTCTAATGTTTTTATTATCTCTGAGATGATATGAGAGATGTAGTTGGCCAGTGACTGTCAGAATGCTTTTTTTATTAGAGAGCGCTTTCCCTGCGTGGTGGCATAGCGCGAGCGCGACCCCGAGCGGTTGATAAGTGGCTGTTTATTCCTCTTGCGTCCTGTTATAAGCCCTTCTACAAAACACAATCATTGTAATATAAAAAAATACAGATCGGTATGAGAATCAACCCACGATAGTCACAATTGCAACGTCATTTTGCAAATATTTTTTAATCACTGAGAGAAAATCTACCGATTATTAATCGATTTTACGCTAAATTCCTACCGTGATTTGAATTGACCAGTAAAAATTATTCTGTTCCAAACACAGAAAAATCTATGATTACATCTCACACCAAGCTTAAACATAGTTATTTTTACAGGAAAAGATGCGTTATACAACTTACAGCCCTAACAGGAGCCTGCTTTAGATTTTGCAGAAAAGTCTGTGCATCACGATCACAGAAAACTTTCTATTTTTTATCGGAAAACTGGGCTACAAGAGGAGAAGCCCAGCGGCATAAGGGCTCCCCCCGCGCCCCGTCGACCTACTTTTCCCCCCTCTCGATCTTTGTGCACGCTCGGCTTGCACAACTCTTGCGTGATATCAGCTGGATTCGATGATAACTCGATAGCAGTGCTGGTCGACGATTCGATCGCGTTTGTAGAAAGTTTGTGGTTTTGCTTTTGTTTTAAACGATTGACTAGAGTTATTTGAGTAATCGACTGTTGGAAATCTTTCCAACCAACCCACCAATCTTGGTATTTGGTAAGTTAAGTACAGTTGAATATTGTACACATTGATGAGCGAAACCTGTATTAGAACATCTAACATGTGTAGTAACAGTTGTCAGCACTTGCTTCTGCTGGAGTAGGTACGTTTTAAAGCGATTACTTGAAGCCTTGAAATTGTCACTTCAGAAGTCAGAAGTGTCAGAACACGATATCAAACAATTTACCCAAACATCTGTGACGAAAAAGTTTACCCAAGCACTTCGTAACTTTATGGTATCATATTGATAACTTCCATGTAATCCATGTCGTGATCTAAAGTCGTCAGAAATACAACTTTTTGTGGCCGTGAACGTTTACTACTACTACTTATGTTGTGTACTAAATGGCCTTGCCAAGGACAAGTCTATTCCGGTGATATGACGTTGGTCAGAGGTACTGTTTATTCAAATTTTGTTGAGAGTTGATTCCGTCTGTCCAGTTTGATCAAATGCTGTCAAACTCGATATAAGGTTTGAAACAAGCTCAACTAATATTTATCTCTGTTTACTGAACACATTTCAGGTGTATTATTATAAGAAAAACATACAGCCATTCTAGCCTTAGGCTGCTCACGTTTTATGAACATAAGTAGGTAATTACTAGTACTAAAGTATGTATGTTCAGAATTTCCAGAAGGGCTATAATACTAAAACATGGTTTCATCATGACCCTATGTTTCGAGCCCTGTCATCATTTAACCCTATAATAACGAATGCTGTAAAAGGCTCGAAACGTAAGACCATGGTGTTAATAATCGCGATAAATCCGTTTTTATATTGTTTTGTACTTATTAAATGGTCGATTTCTTATTGAAAGGCCCTTGTATTACACTACTGTGAAATAATGTAAAGGGCCGATGATGATGGTGACCCCTTTTGTGGTTGTGTTGTGAGAGAGCAGTCCAATTGGGTTTGCGGGTTCCCAAAAGTTCAGCACTCTTATTGGAATGGGTTCAGGCCTGGCTAGTCAGAACAACAAAACACAGAGCTCGTAGCAATATTCTTTATTTGTAGACACAAAGTTGTACACACACAGTAGGTAATTACAATTATAGTTCCTTTACGTAATAATGTTTACTAATTGTCACACACTATATTGTCTATTATTGGTTACACTGTTCACTGCGCACTGATCGTCTTTTAGTACGTTACACTTGCCACGCGACTCTCAACTATATATACGTGTAGGCGTTTCGACCGGCGGGACGAGACGACTCCGCACTGGGCTTACAACTCACTTATTCTGGTACTGCGCCGTGTGTGACTCGGATGGCTACCATGTAGGGTTTACTGCCATGTATGGTCGGAACGGGTCAGTCCGTACTTTAAGTAAGGAGTTAGCTTTAGACCATTGCTTAGGTAGATCAGTCTTGCGATCGGAATAGATACCGTAGAGGGTTTACACTATGTGTGATCGTCAGGACTGTCGTCCCTAGAGCTAGGTGTTAGCTTGGAGGTGACTCGGTTGTCAACTGACTGATCCTGTGGTCCCGATGACCTTTTATACTCGCCGATGGCGTGGGGGAAGCGACGCGCTCTTTGGCGTGGCTTGGGTCCTCGGTATTGTTTCAAGGCGTGAGAAATTGCGCGCAAACGAACGGCTTGCATAGTAGAAACAATAGCTGGTTCCGGCATCACGGGATGGGCCGGCGGACTTCAGCTACCTGCCTTGCGCATCTGTGTTACGTTGGCGTAATTTAGAAATGTTTAGATGCTACACTACTTTATTAAACTACTTGATGGAGCATTGACCAACATTAACGATGATCAATCAATTCCTTATCCAATTAAATACTATACATCTACACAAACTAGTCTTAATAACGTTCAAAGCAACAGTCCCAAGATTCATCAGGTACATCTCCAAGGTCTCGCCACTTGCAGAAGCAGAACGATAATATTATCTCTAAAAAGACCGATGACAAAGTTACGACTGAAATTGGCAAAAACCCAACAAGACCAATGACGAAAAATGAAGGAAGAGGCTGAAAACACCATAATAAAGTAAAAAGTACTTTATAAAGGGATTTTTTTTTTCTAATACGACCATAGAATACCATATTTTTTGCTAAATCCTTGGAGATTGGCATCTATGAGGACTCTGAGAGTACATAGTAGAAATCGTTTCACAAAGATACAATATAAATGTAATCTAGCTAACGTCAGTAATTGTATTACAAGAATCCATTATCATAATATTCAAGGTTTTTCTTGTATTCTAGCTTAGCGTGGCAACCATGGAACGTAGTATTCACAAGAATTTTTAATATAGTACAAATTAGTTCAGCTGTTGTCATGGACTCGTACACATAATGGTTTTTGCATAATTGCATATGGTTTTTGAATTGTACAAAGTACCAAAATAAAAAAATATCAATCCACGTTCACTTCAACTCTGCCTTGATTATTAGCCAGATAGATAGCCACAAATGGATCAATAAAATTTTGATTTGTAAATGAAAATGTACAAAAAAAATACCATTCCCCCCCTAATCTCCGAAGTTTATGAAGGAGAAAATATGTTTTTTTTACACAACGTTAATATTATCATAAACGATTGGCCGTAACTTAATATAAAAAAAAACCAGAACAAAAGTTGAAATTTAACCAACTTCGATTGTTTTTCTTTTTCTTTAAAATTATGTGATATGATGCTTAAAGTACGGTCCTATAACTAAAGTTAAAAAAATTGGTTTAAATACGCCATAAAAAAATAGGAAAAACAAACTAGCATACTAACTCCATACCGTACAAAACGACTGACCCAATCTGTCGATACATGTGGCTGACGTCAAATTTCTATTTCGAGGTGTAGTTGCAACATAAAGTTTATACGAAGCCCTCGGTGCGCGAGTCCGACTCGCACTTGGCCGGTTTTTTTAGATATATTGAAACAAGTTAAGATGATAATCATTATCTTTCCATGGCCTGGTCGACAGAAATATCACAACCAACCAAGCAGGTATTTACGTGATCTCGGCAAGTAGGTACTTTACCTCAATTAAGCATCAATGGTTTATTGATAATCAATTGCTATTGGCATGTCAAGCTGCGTTGATCTGTCATCAATTACGACACTATGAAAATGATCAAAAAGATATAAGATAAGATAGGTAATTGGTGAGTCTGTCAGGCAATATTATCTTTATTGAAAAATGTTAATGCCCTGGGTGCGTCGACAAGATGCCAATCGCTTACGCTCACTCCGTAGCGTAGCGTAGTTATTTATCTCTCTCTATCACTCTTCCTTATTAGTGCGACAAAGACCGCGTTTCGTTCGCTATTGGCATCTTGTCTACGCATACGCACCCGGTAACTTTAAACATTTGCTTCATTAATGTAATGTTTCAATTTCCAGCTCATAAAAAAATACTAAAATATTGTAGCTAACCAATTACATTATACAGTAAAATTAAACATCCTAATTGATTTTGTTACAGTTCGGGCAACGCCCGGGACATTGTCGTCTACTGCCTAAAGCCTAGACAGTGCTAGACCGGGTCTCGACTCTTGTAGGCAATTTGTCGGTGACTGAACCTGAATAAAATATCAATAAAAACGTCTTAGGAATGTTTGTCGCGGTCGGTCGCGCCTTGATCGCGTTTTGTTTAAAACAGTAATTTCGGTTTGTATAAGTGTCATAACTCATAACACACATTTACTAGGAATATTCTTCTTAGAACAATACTGCGAATGCTTTTGGCAAGCATACAGGTAGGTAAGTATATATTTTTTATCATTTCTTTTAACTGAACGTACATTAGTCTTGAGCAATTGCTCTAACACTTTTTCTAACCACAACCATTTTAATAAAATTCTAAGATAGCAATTTCCGCATTCATGAACTTGAAAAAGTTATAAATTTTTATCTCCAACCTGGGTTTAGCGAAGTAGGTATCTTTAGTACACAAAAGTATAAGTATTTTAGAACCTTCCGTTTCGCATGTCAGTTTTTCCATTGGTAAATTGGATGAGAGTAAATCTCGAGTCCGGCACGTTTGATGAAAGTGAGGGAGCCGAAATTGATGCGCTCAATATATAAGTAGGTATAGGTATATATGTAGAACAGGGTATAACAAAAATGCTGGTGATCCGTGAACCCTTGTCACATTGTAATAAGGCTCACGGATCACCAAAATTTTTGTATATATTATGTACATATCAAACGACCTTTACGAGGATATTTTGTCTCTGTCTGTACCTCTACCTACCTACTAACTACATGTGCTATCGTTCAATTTTGAATGTTTTGACACGTTTTCGGTCTTTTCCGTTTGTGCACAAGTAGTGTATGTCGGCGATATCGCGACGATCGCTGAAGAATCTTTGACAGAACCTCGAGTATACAAAAAGGCTCTTTGGCGGATATTTTCTGTTTTTCCATAAAACACTACGGTCTGAATAAATATGTATTTTATATGTATTAGAAATTCACAAGAAATATGTGTGAAATTAAAGAAAATCTAACCAACTAATCCAACAATTTATCTATTAGATAACCTAAGCTGCAAGAGTCATGATGCTTGATCTCTAAAGCTCATGGAAAGAGTTGTACAGAGGCTGTGCTGTACCTATAAAAAGACAATTATTCTCTACTATTTATAATCACCTATTCTCCTAGTTACCAGACAGCTATTGCACGTTAGTACTTATAAGTTTATCTGGCGTTTCTCACTCACGGCGGGAGAGCGCGGGCCCAAAGATATGGCTTCTATTTATAACCGAGGAATGAGAGGAGCGGTGCAGGCGCGCATCGCATCGGTTCGTTGTTGTGTTCGTGTTCAATGTTCTGTGTGCTGACTTTGAGATTACTGTAGAAATCCATAGTCGCTAGCGTCTACGTCAACGCACTGTCAGTGCATCTTGCTCTCACTTGCGGGTGGAAGCGGGATGCAACTGTAGATAACGTGTCGCCATCTATCCTTCAAAGTTTATAGCAACTCATGGTAGAGACATTGAACTCGCGTTTAAGCGTTCCTTTACTTCATGAACTTTAACAGTGAACAGTGTGCTTACCATGAGTTGCATTCGATTGCGACTGCGGCATTCGACAGTATGTCCGTCTCGGTTCTGCCAGAGTAGTGGTAGGAGCGAGACGGACATACTTTCGAATGCCGCATTCGCAATCGAAAACAACTGACGGTACGCACACTGCTGTAGATTTTTGTATCTACTTTAATTTCTATTCTACTATACTAGCAAAAACTATACTAGTTTAGGTACTCTGTCTATGATAAATAAAATTAGCAAATCAATTATCATTAAAATTAAAGTGAAGACAAGGAAAGGTTATAACACAACAGCTACTTATTTCGATATTAGTTAAATTCCCGATATTATTTATCTACACTGAACACTGAGTCGAAAAGCAATTGAAATTGAATACCTAGCTAAACTAAGCTGTCTTGGGAATTGCCTAATCACGGTGACCTTAGTATTTACCCAGTATAGACCCGAATCAGATTAGTGAAAGTTACGTTCAATAACTTGTTTCCAATTTTGTTATCTTCACATGGGTATTGACTATTGATCAGGCATTTCAATATTTTGAATACAACATTCGGATTGATACTTGTTAATATCCGGTGGGGTGCCATTGTTTCATAGCTAGTTTAATCAAATCGAACACGAAACTTTGACTCCGCCAAACAGTAAGAAGCAAAATTTTCCCACTGTAATCACGCGTTAGATAACGTCAACGTCTTATCTTTGTCATTGCTAGTTATGTGTAAATAATGTAATGATTTTAAATCTTGTATCATCAGTTCAGATTAATATGTTGCAGGAAGTCCAAATTATTCCTGGCAATTTCATCCAAATGAGTAAAACGGGGAAATGGAATAGGTAGGTACTTAACCTATCTATATTTGTACAACTTATTCATCATGTAATAAACTGGACAGATTTGATAGTCAAATACAAAGTGATGTCTGACCTGAAGAGAGTCGGTATAATCGATATTGAATCATCAATGACGTGAAAAGAAGTTTCTATATACATAAATGTAGGTAGGTACGTAAGTATTCAAATGCTTGTTTTGGCACAGGTGCCGTAGACACGATTGGCCACACTTGCCAATTCGTCAGACCGTGTGATTTTAGTTTAGTTGGTAGGTATGTGTTGGAAGCCCGTTTTGCTCGAAGGTGCCATTGGTACACGAGTAGCAGTCAATGCCCACCTGACTGAACTACCTAACTGCTGACTCTTTTCTACAGTTTTGTTCAGTATAAATCGATATTTGTGAAACTTGATGCACTTAGGTAGTAAGTCATCAGTTATTTATAAATTTAAAGAGATGTCATATCATATACTACAAAAAAAGTGACCAAGGCCCCCAGTGCGCGGGTAAAAAAATCATGAATCAAAACATTTATTAAAAATAATAAATTTAATGATTTGATTCGTGCTTTAAAATTGTACATCAGCGATTTAACAAAACTCAGGTAAACTATAATATATGTATTGGAGGTAGCTCAGGCGCAAAAATATATAATAGTAGGTACATTACCTACATTGTGCACATATAAACGTGATAGATTGCTGTGCTGCGTAAGGAATTTGAAGCAAAAATGTATTGGCTATGGCCCTTACAAATAGCTTGATGCTTAGGAAGATCGACTAAACACTCAAAAACAACCGGCAGCCTTAATGGAGAAAAACATGGACACTCCATGTAATGGAAATGGTATTACCATATGGACAAGCCATTTTACCAAGTCAGATAAGTATAGGTACCTACCCACTACCTAAGTCTTCTCAATCTCAATACAAAATCATTAAACTGATGTTGAAACATAACAAGTTGTCGGTTACGTAACGCTCTCTTCTCTTTGTTCAGCAACTTCAGCATCGCGTTAATGAGTAAACCTTTATGCGTCGCTACTACAGTGGGTTAAAAATGACAAGATTTGTCAACTAAAACGTTTTCTATATATATTGACCTTATCAAGGTTGAGATAAGGTGTGTGTTTATTAAGTATTTTTGTGTAATATCTCGAAATATTTAGTGGAACCAACTTTTGTTATCAGAATTAGTATTAAAATACCTAGAAAAATAAGCAATGAGACTACATAATCTACCTAAAACCACATACTTAAATACATATATCACATATTTAAATAAATATATATATATTGTATACATATATATATGATATCTTTTATGGAATTTTTTTTAGTCTTTTTTCGTGAAACCACCTTTTAAGTATCAAATTATACTGCCCGTTACTATCGCGAAACTTTCTTTTCATCAAGTTCAATTTAAGAATTCGATTGTCGAACGTTGATTCGGTTCAGAAACCGTGCGTCGTCGGTGTCGGGCCGGTGCATCGAACGCGGTGAGAGCGGGGTCGACGAACCTCAGCCATGTGCATTCGGTGAACTAAATTGTCATAGATAAGCGGTTTACTTTTTTTAATCTGGGGAATCCGAATTGGACATATGCTTTACATTTTTATTTTAGATATTTGATTACTGGCTGGATTGGATTTTTTTAAATATTTTCTTTGAATTAAGTTTTATTTTACCCGTTGGAGCCCTTTGTTAGGTGTGGTGTAAATTAACTGAAACAATACTCGTAGTTGCGTGATACGTATTTCTTATAACTTTATTAGATTTTTTTTCTACGTAACTAGGTACCGATTAAGAACCCAATTTGTTTTTACCGTGAATGTTCACCATTTTGGTTGGTTCGTGTTTTATACCTAAGCAGGTACCTATCTAACATGGAGGCTTTCTTAATTATGTCCTCTCTTCATGTCGGTCACCAAGGGCGTCCATGTTTGCTAACTCGGTAAATACCTACGTAGGTACGTAAGAAAAACCATTACGATACCTCCCTACTACTTACCATTGCTACTGTTATCTTCGTTGCACCTAGGATGGTATTTAATTTATAAGAATATTTCAGATATCCATCCCATATAAACATAATTCATCTATGTACATATACCTATAGGTATCTTTATTATCCCGGGGTTTGTAAATGGGTCCCAGGCCGCCAGGCTCCTACCGAGCCCTTTCCAACTGTCCCGAGCTTATTTCTCACTCCCACCCTTCCGCCCTTGTCCCTTCCCCCATCGTAGTGCAAAATGTGCCAACATCCTATCATAGATAGGTACCTATACTATATATACTCGGAAAAATATTTTTCGCCTTACAAACTGCGTAGGTAGCTCGTAAGATTACAAAGTCGTGTATTTTTTATCTTTAATTACACTACCAGTCTATAGGCTAGGTGTAAACCGGTTTGAACGAGATAAATCACTCTTGCCAAACATTCGTTTCTACTATAATATTTATATACTTAGGTACCTACCTAATATTATAGTAGAAACGAACCTACCTGTTCAATCGCCAGAAAAGTGCTTTAAAGTTATATTGGAAGCCAATTGACCTGTAAGTAGTAGTATCATAAATGGTGCAATGCCAACTTATCAATCAGATACAAATAGTGATGTAGGTGCGTCCACATATTATCCAATAACTAATGCAATTATTATGGGTACAAAGGGGAAGTAAGTATCATACACGTAAGATCTCTGAGTTATGGAATAAGACACGACGTTGCGTTCAGCTGGTATGCGACTGGCAACTTTAAAAAAAATAACCACCTAGAATAAACTCTATTCATGACTTAACATAACGATAAAAAATAATCTAATATTTAATTATATTAATTTAAAGGCATAGTGCTCTACCTGAAGCTCCTTATTCTTGTTATCTTTCAGCGATGCTGCTCTGATAACACCAGCTTTCCATCCCCACTCGGAAACTTTATTCACATTAATTTTTGTCACACCACTCACAGACAGAAATCGTTTGCCAACTAAATCTTCACGGTATTTATAGGCCATAACGAACCACACAATCACATTATTCACTTTAAAACTACACAAACGTCATGAAACACAGCGTTCGAACGCTCTACACGGCACACTCTTCGTTGAGCGAAGGGAAACTACGTGAAAAACAAAAAAAGCGCCTGTCCGGAACGTACATTACTAACCGACTTATTTTAAATTGGCTTCTTCAAACTTCTTTCGTCAGGATAATGTAGCTTTTGCATTTAGTCGTATCATACTAAACTGAAGTATAATGCTACTAAATAGAACAGTACTCAAAATCATAACGCTTTTGTTGAAGTTGCCATGCTTTTAAACATATCCCGCTACGATACAATTTCACCGACCGCGACCACGTAGTTTCTCTCTACGTCGTATTTCGAAGGGAGACCGACAGATGGCACTAAAATAAATCGCCACGACGCAGTTACATACCTTAAATAAAGATGGCACTGGCATACATACCTTTTAGATAATTCATCCTCATCATTATGAAATGGTTATTCTGCTTAATTATTGTTTAAACCAAAAAATCAATAAATGAATCAATACAATTTAGAAACAAATGTATAAGAAAATAAAATACAATACATTTTTGAATTTTGTCTACTTGAACGTGCTTTAAATTATTGATTGATCACGTGACCAAAACAGATTTGAAACTTCAACTCAATTTAATATGGCGACTCGGACGTACTGCTGAGCGGTTGTGTTTGTCATGTTAAATTTTAATATTTTTTTGAGTTAGTTTTTCATATGTGGCCGTTAATATGATATCGTCTATTATATCCCGATTAGTGATGTAAGTAACATATTTATTATATTATATTTTACCTGATTTGTTTAGTGTTGATTCGATGTGACGTATTGCAAGTTTATTTTTAATATTACACATCTGTCTACCCTTTGTTTGATTATTCAGTCGGAATCGATTTGTAAGAAAATATGATTTGTTTTTAGTTTTTCTAAGAGTTTGTAATAAAATAATACTAATTTGAAGTAACAACAGAAATCTATGAATTCTATTTAACAACGGCTCTGCTCTCAATGACATTTTGATTTGAAATTTGACATTATTGCGTTAACTCTTTGTTAGCTCTCGATTCTATAAATAAATGCGCAGTATTTTGAATATAAGCATAAATGATTATTCTATTAGGAGTTTACTCGCGTACCGAAACTAAACATTATTGGATCCTGCATTTTTAAAAGAATCCAACCAATCTTTAAACAATTGAATTTGTCTGTGTTTTAAACTGACTGGACTGAGTCCAAATAATGAATTACATACATCAGTGAATAGGATGATTGTTAAAACCAGAGATATAGTTTTTATATTTCCATGAAACTGAATAATACAACATGTTTCTCTCAATGCATATATTTTGATATAGTCCAGCAAAATCCCTAGAAATAATAATGTTTACATAAATACAAGTAAACCTTTTAACCACCCGAAATTACATGAAGATTTGTCTTATTTATCAGACTTCGGCGAAATGAGCTAGAAAATGTTTGTCTTATATGTATATCGGACTATGGCGGTTAAAAGGTTAACAATCATCAATAAATAATTTATCAGAAATTCATCCTTATTGATTAACTCCCCTGGAAACTTAAAAAAGAAGGAAGTTATCAGTAGTTTAATTTTTTTGCAGCATAGGTGAGCTAAAGTATTGGAGCCCAGGAAGTTCTATTTTACTTTTTAACTGGCACCAATTAGTTAAAGAAAGTTCTAAACTATTTTTTTGGTAAATACTTTGGTTGACTTGGTTTGTTTTGGTTGCTTGGTAAGAGTGTTGGTAGCCCAGCAGTATGACGTGAGACTTTCGACTTTTCCGAAGATCTCGGGTTCAAATCCTGCCAGCTCATACCATTGAGGTTTTCAGAACTTATATTTAGCAATGGCTTTTCGGTAAAGGAAAACAGCATGAGGAAACCGGACTAAACCCAATAAGCCCTAGTTTATCCTCTGGGTTGGAAGAATAGATGGCAGTCGCTTTCATAAAACTAGCGCCTACATCAAATCTTGAGATTAGTTGCCAAAGCGGACTTCGGGCTCCCTGAGCCATGGCGTAAGTCTGGAAAATACTAGGAAGAAGTCTTTGGTTGGTTGACTGTACCTGATTTTTACATGGGTGTTGATTGAGATATTACTAGTGATCCATTTATCCTTGAGGATGTAAGGGACTTACATTACTAAATATACTGCATCGTCAGATAGATGCTAAAAGAGGATATCAATGCTGGAAAGTAGAAATGGGATAAGTGCCATATTATTTCATTAACTTCTAAATTATGAGTGTGAAGTGGTTGAAATTTTAATGAAAAAGCAAAGTAATAATTATATTTGTTGACATTAAATTGCAATGGTTACAACTCACTATTTTGATCACAATAGGCGCGACATGTTTTGGCTACATCGGGCAGTCATCGTCGGACAGACTGAGTGGTGTTGTATATTTGTTAATTCAAATTTAGACTATATTCCTATATTTGGTTGCTTTATAACAAAGATATGTGACTGCTGCTTGGCCATTGAACACACTACTTTATATATACAATACATATTCTGCAGCTTTAATGCACTATTTTATTATACAGTTTTAATTGTGAACAGGCAAGAAATTTATTAATTATTACTTGATGACACAGTGTAACAATATCAGTACATAACCATGTGTAATTAAAAATAAAAAACCTCTCACTTTCAACAATATTATTTGAAAATTTCACTGTTTTAAATATATCAGTTTCCTTTGAAACTAAATTTATGTAACAGTCAGTTGCTACAGCAACATAAAGCAGATGTTATCACACTTGTTTCCCAGTTATTTACACAGGTGATGAGATTATGACTGATATTACAGTTGATGTCTAAAGTGTCTGTAAGTCTGTCAATGGCTCTTTTACACTTGTTAGTGACCAAAGTACTAAAAATATATGCTACATACAACATGCTAACATAATGACACTGCTCATGGTTTTGTCTGCATAAATGTCAAAAACTCACTTGCATTTGTTGCATAACCATCAACTCCAATTTATATTTGTAAAGTAAATCATCATAGCTATCAAGAAAACTCAATAGCTTCGTTCGTAATTTATGATGGGACATATTATCGCTAAATTGCTGCCACATTATGCATACACAATAGCAGTTCAGCTGTGTTGGCACATTTCCAATCATTCTCAATTTCGGGACCTGCCACTAGCACTGAAATTTGGCATCATTTCATTTCTTAGTCCCATTTTTAACCTTCATACGTTTAGTAGCTCTCTACTGAACTAGTTGTCCGTTCATTGTTATAATTTAATATAAACGAAAATTGAAGACTTAAAAGCGAATCAATAAGTAAATCGAAGAAATTGTACTATTTATACTAGAACTTTTGCGCTTAAGTTGGAAATAGAGCATCAGCTAGGAACTAAGTGACTCGAAATCGAGCAGCAAGCTTCGGAATTCGTCACCGGGATACCCCGGTGCACTGCCGGGTGCTATTTTCGGCAAGCCCGGCCGTTCGCCCCCTGGTTGTGTGAAGATTGAAGAAGCTTTAGTCTCAAGCGCACACCGCGTGCGCCCGCGCCGGTCTATGCAACTTAAAGTGAAGTGCGTTGACACCTAACCGTACTGTGATTCATTATATATTGTGGTGTTATTAGTGTCTGTTCCGAGTGCGCTCAATACGCTCATACGTCGTATACCTTGACTCCGGCATAATTATGACCTTATAGAGGCCGCTTGTCTTGCCTTTTTAGGGTTAACCTCGACGAAGTCCAGTTTTACAGTGACGTAGAGTGACCTAATTAAAAATGTCTTCTCGAACGAAACTCGAGATACGAATAACTATTTATTACGAGGACCATGTTGTTGTTATTTACATTTGATTATATGTAAAGGGGCTTTTTATTTTTTAGATTAATAAAATGTAAACAGTTTGAATGACCTTTATTTTCATCAAACTTATTTAACAATCAAAGAGTCATTACTCGGGTAACAGTTTTTATATGATAACCTTGCAGTTAATAGCTTTGTAAATTAGAACATTATTAATCCAAACTCATACAGAATAAAACAAAACTAGCAACTACAGTCTTTGTTGTTGCAATTCATAACGCTTCGGTGGCTCCCCATGTAATTTTAATGGTTCACGAGTCTATGTACCTACCTAGTTTAATGTAGCTACCCTCCCGAAAATAACCATGGCACAGTCAATTATCGTGCCGACATACAACGTCCGTTCATGACCGTGTTTCAATCACAATACCGTGACAATATGTACCTGCATTTGTAGCATTCTTGATTTTAGTAAATAGAAAATTTATTAAGAAATCAGTAAACTGAAATTCTTTGCGTGCACGCAATAATCTTCAATTGTGTCTAAGTAGTTAGTGGTCCGTGTAAAGTGTGATTCCTAAAGTACAATATTGAAATGTGGTTGGGTTTTGCCTTGAGCTTCGCAACACAATAACCACCGAGAAGGTATCAAGGTTTCGGCCATTTTCGGATAAGTGAAATCACATTTTAAATAACCTCGCTCGGTGCTTGGTGTTAGGTTTTACTTTGATGAATATCTTTGTGCTAAAACTTAATTTGCAGATTGAAAGCTGATTACGGGTTTTAACTGTGTACATTGTACGGAGGTACACACAATTCTATTTTCGTTAGTAGAGTAAAGGGCCTGCTGTAACTCGATCTGAAGTTAATCGATGTGTGGCACAAATTATAAATGTGCTTTACATTTTAATAGGGACAGATTAAGCAGTTATAGGTACTTTGCCTTCAATTAGGGTATCAAGCGTATCAAGTATCACATCACAATTAAGTCATTAATTTTTAAGAAAAAAGAACCGGCTCACCGGTGTTTTTTTAAATGTAGATGTGTTAGGTATTTACATAAACATCAATATAATCATGCATGTGCCCTTCAAAATTGGGGATTTCCCCTCTCATGGATTTTATTACTAGAACAGATCAAAACTTCTAACAAAAAATCGTCAATTGACGTGGTAACAAATGTAGGTACAAAAATATATAGATACTTACTATAAATAATTCTTGGAACACAAAAGATAAATTGATTTGTCATGTCATAATGCTATTTTATTAGCAGTAATCAGCTTCGTAATTCCATAAAGCGCGATTATTAGTTAATGCACGCTCTAGTGAACGTTACATCGACCCTGATGCGATGCGCACGCGCCGTATTTGGTGCGTCAATAGCTGTACTCTATTGCAACTAGGAAGTTGCTGCCTAATATGGATTTGGAAATTTTGTGGACTGTGTGCCGTCAAGGGACTATATTATCGTATCATTCATTAATATCGCTATGTTTATGTTTTTATTTCGGCTACCTAACCTAATAAGGTTTTGACTTTTGATTGTCATCCTTATCGGCGAGGAGCCCAAAAAAAAAATTAGTGTAAGTACTTATCGAAATATTGCAGTGTATACAGCAGAGCATCAATCAATATAGAACTTAACATATTTAACTGTTGTGTGCCAAATAACATTAACGACATTTTCACGCAATATGCGTATGAACTTCAACAAAACAAGGAACATATTACTAATACCCTTCAAACAATAATCTACATACATTAGCTTTTATTGTCTTTAAAGTTCAACAAAGCTATTTTATGACTCGCTTCGAACAAAGCCGTTATCGTGGTATAATTTATTCAAAGCACTTTAAGCTGATGACCATTAACACTAATTAACTATAAAGTTGCAAGGGCTTAAATCCGTCTATAATTTTTTAACTTAAATTAGTTGACAAAAAGTTGTCATTTTAACCAAAACAAAAATTAAGAATGACAGATAAGTCTAAGGCCCACTTGCTCCACCGCCGAGGGTTAGCCGCTGACAACCAGTTAGCTCTTAACCGGGTGGTGCAATGGCCCTAAGAGAGGCCTTTGAAAACTATTCTCTATTTCAACTCAAATTACCACGAAAGTCACGAAGATAGGTAATTTTAAACAACTTATCTATATAATCTGATCTTAATTTTAGATAGTAAAATAGCCAAAACTTTATTTATTTATTTCGTGTAATATTATTATTATTAATCATTTATTTCAGATATCAAAGGATCCATATAAACTTAAGACTAAAAAACCACATACCTAAAACATACATTTCCATTAAATAAAATCATTACATAAAACACAATCCAAAATTAAAAACAAATTAAATAAAAAAAAAATGACACTGATAAAAACAAATTATGGGCTGTGTTTCTAGAGGTACCTAGGCAGGTAGCGGTTAAACGCAATAGGTACTCCTAGAAACATGCATATCGTCACAATGACTCATATAAGGGCAGTCAAACCAGGGCAGTAAGGGGGTAATAAATGTTATAAATATATATGCGGTAAAATTTTGGTCGGATTTCGAGCGATTATTAATGTGAGATTTCTTAATAAATTTCCCTAACATACATATAATGTTATTAGACCACAATATCATTGCTTAAGATAGTAAAATATTATGAAACATAACGAAAAAGTGCTTACTTTATGAGCGTTTTCAATGGAGTAAAGATTCCTAAAGTTAACCTTTTGGGAGCTCATTGAAACTGCTTATTTCACTTATAGCGGCAATGGCATGTGGTTAGTGATGCTAATAATAATGCTATTCCAAATGTCGAATGTAATGTTATAGATGTTGTAGATAGTTCAAATGGACTTATGACAAACAGAAGTAGGCAAGTCATGTTACAAAAAAAAAATTGCGCCCTTAAAGGCCTCAAGCGTTGCATAGCTTTCTTTTTCATCACTAGGCGCAGCAAGTATTACAAAAGTCATTGTTGTTACTTTCCACTTAAGGTCATGGGGAAACAACTCATTTTTAAGTTTCCATAAAACGTGCATTCACTTGGTTTGAAATTTCCGACAGCTGAAGTTCTTTCCAATTGCTAGTAGGTTCAAAATCTGGTTATCTCAAGTTACATCCCTAGAATGTAAACAAGTCGACGCACAAAGGATAAACCGGATCGCGTGAGGTGCGCTTAAGATGCACTGCCCGGAGGTTCTTGACCCATATGCTATGCGGCCTACATCGTTGGGGAGTTATATTTTCGTAACTAGATTAGTAAGCGATTTCTGGGAATGAGTCAACGTTTAAGTCTAATATTTATCTCATTACTATCTAATGAGATAAATATTTGTTTTTTTTTTCTATTTATATATCTAATACATTAAGGTTGAGTAAACGAAATACCCGGGCAAGTAAATTACAGGTATGGGATTTAAGTACACACGGTGTCCCTGGCCCGGGGTCCTGTAGTGTTAAGAGAAACAGTGTATAGGCTATACTGTGTATAGGTTAGGTAGGCTTATTTGCATAACTTCGTCCACTTAGTTACTTATGGAGAGCTATACATTTAACTAACCTACAAGTCACTAATTTAATAATAACTAATGTATCATCCTCTAAAATAGTTATGACTAGCAATGAAATGAAATTTTCGTATCTTGTAATTAAACTCATAATAGTACATTACTGCAGACGCCGGGAAAGAAGGGCTTAACGGGTGAGTATGTATATACACGAGCCGAGCGTTAGCGAGGCCGGGTAACCATACGAAGCCGTTTAAGCCCTTTTCACGGCAAGGCATGTATAGTGCTTTTCTCAAACATGCAATGAAATAAATAAATAAATCTCCAAAAATATGTTTTATTTCTAGAAAAACTAAAAGTTGACTTGACGAATTAATATATCTAACACAAATATTGCTATTTAGTTCGTGGTGATTCCAACATGAATTTAGTCTATAACGATAAAACAGATGATCCATAAATATTTCATGATGTATAAATATGTCGCAATGTAAAATGTACCAAACACGAACAGCACTTGTTATTATTCTGTGACAATAAAAATTATAACCTCTTTACAAATTTTTGTAATTCCTACTTATCCTTAGATAGACAGACACAGTTCTCACTTAAACAAGAAACCAATTTAGTCTAAACAGTTATCGTAATATTAACTAAACACGCATGCATTTTGGGTAGCCATATGCCTTCCGACATCTCGTTTGTCATTTGCGCCATCAATTAATTTAGAGCCCATTCAATTTTACTTTCGCATTTCATTTCGCACTTAATTCTGGTGGGGCTCAATGAATAGTCATTTCTGCTTCAAAACTCGACGACAACATTATTATAATAAATAACAATGAACAATAAAACCATTGAAATAGAATAAAAGAATCAAAGTTATTTAACTTAACCTCCAAAATTATTAAAAAACTACATAGGCGTTTTTTCACACGTGGTTTGAGTAGACGCTTTTACGTTTAAATTTATTTTAATATTTGGAATGTACCTATATTTGTGTGAGTAAATTTGCAGTAACGTGTTGTTACTTATGTTCATGTCGATGTCCATTTACATAATTTCCATTTACATATACATAAAACTTCAAAATATCATTACTTATTTTTATTTTTAATAGGCACTGTGGCAGAATGTTATCATGAAACAAAACGGCACGGTTTGAGTAGACACTTTTACCGCTAATGTTTCAATTTATAATGTGTTATTTGTTATGTTCATGTCCATATTGATTAAGTATCGACTTAATATATTCGAATATATAATTTATTGTTTTTTTTAATAGGCGTACTGGCATAACTGGCAGAATGTCATCATGAAACTGTCGTAATGAAACTGTTATAATGGCTAAAAACCATATTGCTGTGTCACACATTTATGTGGAATAAAATTAAAAAAATATTACTTCCCGGCCTAGGCCTTCAATTTTGTATGAAATTTCATTACGTGTCTCTCCAGTTGCCCCGCCTGAAACGTGGTACTTTGAAGCCTATTATAACGAACGTTATAACAACATTTCATTGCATGTTTGAGAAAAAAAATATTATAGACCTGCTATTGGTTCACCGACTGTAAACTGTAAAGGCTAAGAAATCAACAATAAACAGTTCATACGCGGGCGCGTTTTACGCCTCATTTGACCAGTTTGCATCATCGCTTAAATTATCGCTCTGATCCGTTAATTTTGCAACCTGTTTTTCTATTTTTAATACAAACCGGATAGTTTTCGGCCCTAGTAAACCTTTTATTTTAGTGACAGGGCGGCACGGGCAAGCCAGCGAAGCCCTTATGTTAAAATTGGCACACAATTCTCTTCTAATAGGGAATAGGAACGACTAGGTACCTACTTAACTAAATCTTACCGTACAGTACGTGCCAAAGAAGAAACCTACGTCCAGCAATGGACAGCTGTAGTCGATGATGACGAGGGATGAATATTAGTAGGTAGACGGTACTATTATATCTTATCTCATCAATGACCTAGTCTCACGGTTAAGCTCACATTTACTGTGGGGGTGCTACTGTTACGCGACTAACATTATACTTGTATTTATTGTAACGATACCGAGGTAAATTCATGGGAAAAACACAGGACGTACACTACACGTACACATATTAATAGGATCAAACAAAGTAAGGAGAATTGGAACGAAAGGGCGCCGCCGGTTCCGTGTTTATTTTCGTAATCGAACATATTGTGAAAGGAAAGAAACATCTTTGTTCTAATTTTTCGGTTAACAACAACGTTTTGGATCTGGTGGATCTTTCTTTAATTAACGTTTTTCTTTCGCGTAATTGTAATAACTTTTGGCTTGTTTGATTCAAATAGTTTTATTTAGGTAATGCATCTTGAAAGACTAATTTATAAAAGTTTCTAACGCATTTGAAATTTTCTCCTCGTCAAGAACTCGCAAGTCTATAAAGAGAATATGATATCATCCGCGTAGGTTCAACGAATTTACGAGCTCACTTTCTGATTTCGAAATTTAACTGCCATTTTATCTAAATTTGTTCTTGTCACTTCATAATCTTGTCTTACAATCCTGGCACTATACTGTCTGACTATGTGAATAGCAATTTGTTACAAAGCAAACTAGACTAGATTGCATTCTTCTTCGCATCAAACAGTCTGCAAACTTATACAAACAAATCTACTACTGTTTGCTATAGGACAATACGTGATTGTTACACCTATACACAAATGTACGCGCATCTGCCATGCAATTGTCTTGTTTATTTTTAACTAGACCAGTGTTTTAAGACTCTTAGTTTCCCCTGGTTACTTAGAGCCTGTAGGAGGCCAGGTGAAGTGGGGGAGACCATCTTCAATTGGCCTAACTGTAAATGCCGGTGGCCAATCATTCGCAGTAGCATTGCTTGCTTCCATTCTTTTAACAATCTATTAGCAAATTCGTGTTCAGATGATTGCTTCTATTAAACAAATGAGTTGTACATTTGATTCCTAATTTAGCACGTGTATTGAAACGTCGCCAGAATGTCTTTAAAGTATATTGGATTGGGTATTAACATTGTAGTATAGACTCTTGGGAGACTGGGTTTTATGTTCTACTAGCTGGTGCCCGCGACTTCGTCTGCGCAATTTTTTTATAAATTGTAGCCTATGTGTTATTCTGATGTATAAGCTATATTATTGTGAAGTTTCATTAAAATCCATTCAGTAGTTTTTACTTGAAAAAGTAACTAACATCCATACTTACAAACTTTGCGTTTATAATATTAGTAGGATGTCCTGAAGGCCTGGTATAAAACTTGTACGACATTAACTTCCCGACCGCGTTAGCGTATCGAGGGGTCAAAAATGTCAAAATATGAAAGTTGCCGGAGGCAAGGCTCGGATACCGGTTAATTTTTCAAACCGGTATCATGTACTTGGCGCAAAACCTTTATATTTCGGTTACGTTCGTGAAACCGTTATTTTTAAACCGGTTTTTAGAGTAATATTTTAATAAAGTTCTTGTTCGTTTAACCGGTTTAGAACAATAAAAACCGGTTTTAGCGACGCAGGATAAACAAGTTACAGTCCAGTTAGCAAAGTTTAAAAAGCACGTCGTTTCGCATATTTAATCATTTTTAAGCGTGTTTTCTTCTGCCGCGAACTAAATATATTCAAAGAAATAATAATATCAAATATTGAAGAAATAATATTATAAATAATATAAATTCAGTATTTCCCACACTATTTTTACTTTTTAGTAGGTACGACTATAATATTCCAAAATAATCACAAATTATGTATTAACAGTTTACTCCAGGTTTGCAAATTATACACTATTGCGGTTTAAAAAAATGTAAGTAATTTATACAGAGTGAATTTTTTATGGGTCAGTGAGGGCACCTACCAGATCCTGTGCTGCTACAAAAAAACTATATTTTTAGACCTTCCCTTCCTTTTCGATTTACACCGAATGGAGATAGGCGTTTACAGATTCTAGAATAAAAACCTACATGGTAAGAGAATGTAAGGTAATTTCTAGACAGTATTTTTTTAATGGCGATGTATTCCACTCCTGCCTGAGATCAAAAGAAAATAAGTATGGAAAAAAAATCCGGCTATAAATCGAAGCCCACACAATAGTTTCTATAGGAATATTTTTTTATTTTCATAGATTTTTTTTTCATACTAATCGTTTTAATTAGCACAAGCCTAGTGGTACTAGGCCCATATTTAAAACAACTTTTTCCTTACATTTACTATGGAGAAAGACTGAAGTTTTATTTATATATTCAATCACCGACGCGGCAGTCTAACATATGGGGAATACCTTGTTAAGTACCTCCCCCGAATATAGATTCGCGCGACCAGGGCATCATGATAAAAAATGGTATAAGAAAAATATTTTAATCTGTCATATTAAATAATAGTGGAATAAGTTACCTACTTACTTGTTAAAAGGTGTTCATGTAAAATCTGGCAATATCAGTGAAACTTTAAGGAGTAGCAGGGTTACAAAGTTCCGACAAACCAAACGTTATCTTGACTTACTGGAGCGCAATAGATTATTATTTATTTTTTAGGAAATGTTGCGCGATCTGTACATCAAAATCTGCCACGCGCGAGTATTTCCGCGTATTTTTGGCATTCAACTAATTGCATAGTTTCTTTTAAGCAACTAATACAACAACAACAAACAAGTTTAATTCCACAAAAATATGATAATAACAAAAAAAACAATTTAAAATATGTATAGATAAGATGCCATAAATCCTCCGCTTGAGGCATAGTTCCTAGGATGCCACGTAATTGCTTTATTTATATTTGTACCTGTAAGTGATTTTAAAATTGATAAAAACAAATAATTACATACATTTATACCTCTTAATTAGTATACTTTCATTTTTAGGGTTCCGTACCTAAATGATAAAAAGGGGGTTCCTTTTTATTATGGAGTGACTCAGTATGTCTGTCACATCATTAAAAAACGTCTCGAGAACTACTTAAGCTACCGATGTTATATTTGGAATAGTTACAAACGAGGTTACTCTAGACACAATTAGAGAGAATCTATCGCATATTTTAATTTACATACTATCAATGATGATTTGATGATGTTACTCGAGCAGATGGAGCGAAAGCGTACTCCACTAGTGGCGACGCGTAGAGAAACGGCCGCAGGGCCGTCCTCAACGAAAGTGGAATTAAGACATTGTGCTGTATGCAGGCTCTACCTGGACAAGAATGGCGGCTGATAGGTGTTTATGGAGCACGATGGAGTAGGCCTTTGCTCAATAACGGGTAGCAAAAAAAACAGAAATAAGTAATTTTGTAAAATGTATTATTTGGAAAATAAAGACTTATGTTAGGCATGTCTTTCCCATCACGGAACAATGGTGTTCCGGACATTTGGGAGGCTTACGCGGAGCTAAAACCAACACGCAAGATCATGTCGAAAGGGGACAATGTAATGAAATGTAAGGGGTACACCGAGCGGATGTTGCACTTGCCCGAACCATGGGACGCACGCAGAGGCAGCACCCGCCAGGGTGTATGTACTATTGAGATTTAATGGAGTCCAAAATATACTGGACTATTAGGTGAAAGTGGTGCACTAAATACTGGGTTATGGAAAATAAAATCGGGCGTCTGTCTAAGAAAAAGGTAAGCAATTTGATTTACGGCAGACGGTGACTCGCCCACATAAGAGGGGCTCCCACAAAAGGTGACATCTAGGATGGCTCAAGGGGGCAACACCGGTACGAGTATCAGGGATGAAGGTAAAGAGGTGTCACTGACACATAGCCAACTCGCCACTTAGCTTTCCACATCTACCATCTATTATTATTATATTCTTATAATATTATTATCAATGAAAAATTTATACAAGATGGTGCTAAAATTTTAATTTTAGTTGGTGCGTCATCACGTAATGTGGGGTGTGAAAGTGCCAAATTTGGACTAAAAAGAATGTGTTTTATTTCATCTATACTTAAACCAAAATGTAAAAAAAGATAATTTTCTTATTATGAATTTCATCCGTATGGGACTGATAATTATGTTTGTATTACATTTGAACGGCATCCTGCCTGTTGTTAGGACTAATAGGAAAATATGAAAATGCATTTAGAAAAAAAGTTTTTTTTTGGTTCCATGTCTCATACAAACTTTTTATTCTGGATAGGAATTGAATCAATTAGCACAAATAAATGTTTGTAACAAATTACCTTTTTCTCGTAACCTGTATATATGTTTTTATTCTGTAAAGGCCACTAACATTAATTTAAAATCGAGGAAAGGTCTGAAGATCATTTTCGTGTAACATTTCGGGATCTGTTAGTTGACCCCATTGGCCCGAAAAGAAAATACACCCTGTATGAACTTATATTTTGATTTCTTTTAAATAAATTATTGACACTGTTGGCTGTCACCTATAAATACCAGCTCACTGGTTTGCCTATATTTTTTGACCCGTCTCTAGATACATGTATGCAAAATCATAAAACTAAAATTGTTAAAGGAACCATCCGTTCGTACGTCTTGCGACTTGAACACGAAATCTGGCAACGTCGCGTTTAGACCGTCAAGTTGCTTTTCGGATAAACCGGTTAAATCCAGGTTTTTATTATGTTCTTAAAACGTTTGCGTTCTTGGAGAAAGTTCGGAGTAAAACCGAAATAAACCGGTATAAACCGCTATTTTTTAAACCGGTTCCGAGCCCTGGCCGGAGGATTTTAAATAAACGGCAAACATAATTTGATCTCTCGATACGCTAACGCGATCGAGAAGTAAGTGTCGTACGACTTTTATACAAGGCCTTCTGTAGTAGATATGTCTAGCAAGAATACCTTCTCCTTAAATGGTCTGAATACATAAATGATCCAGATTTATGACTTTTATGACGCTGCTCTAAAATAAAACTATTTATATAACTTTTAATGTTTTTAATGCCTAAACAATTTCATATATAACTTTAACTAATTACTGCTACAAGTCGGCTACACACTAATGCGGATCAGTTTGCCGCTCCGGAGTGTAGCCAGATGGCACTAGGTCTGCGATTCCCCACACGCACATACGAGTAGCAGCGATGTGCGAATACGGATTCAATGTTTAGACCGCTTAAAAATATAACTATTGATATAACATATAACTATGAACCAATACAATAGGTCGTTTAGCAAATCAATTTTGTATGTTTTGTATTGAGGAGCCCTAGCATTAGAAAATAAAATAATTTATCTCTTTTTTGTTGGTTATCATAATCGTTGTCACTGTTCCTGCTCAGTGACAAAGCCCTATTACAAACTATAGATTTGTTTTTAAGAAACTTTATGTCATCTTGATTAGAATGCAATTGATGTATAAAGCAATTACCTAATAAAATAATTGATAGGATAACAATAAATTCTTAATTTTAATTGCGCATTCAATCATGACTTTTAAAGCCGCTAAGTGGAAGCTTTTCAAAGTAGCTAAATGCGTGCACTCGGCCATGTAGAACAAGAAGTATTCCAAATTGCAAATACTACTGATTCAGTTATTCCGTAATACGCCAACCATGGTCCACGAGATCTTTAGCACTCAGTATCAATAAAACAACAAGCGAGTGCGCATCAGTCAATAAAACCATACGAGAGCACACTCGGACAGACGTAATCAATTAAGTGCAGTTGTCGTGTTTAGTTCCAATGTCAACCGACCGTCTCCATGGAGGCAGGCGCGCGCGGTAACCGTGACGACCATCGCTTGCCGACGCTCAGCCTCGGACTGTCCAGCGTTAGACTCATTGTCAACAAGTTCGAGCAAGACACCGCTCGTCTCGCTGGTGACACTTTCGAAAACGGCCGTGAACTTGTCGTGTACGACCCGAACGTCGTCGAAAGCGACGATGACTCCTCTCTCGGATCGAGAGATCGAGTCCTGCGTCGATTCTTCGTGAACTTAGGCTTTGCTCTAAGCAAATGCGTACCTAGTGTGACGTTTGGCAACTTCACTATCCTTGCCCTAATTGTCGGATTCGTCGCTCCAACGATGATATCTTACCTGGTGGTGTATCCGTTTTGCAGATTGGTATTCGGGACCCTCTACCCGGCTTACGCTTCATATAAAGCTGTGCGGACGAAGAACTTGAAAGAATACGTAAGTACCTTAAAGTATTTAATTAAACATGTTTGACCTAGTTCATAAAATCAGTACTGGTTCTAGGAACAATAAATGCGCAATAAAAATACTAGCGTACATTGAAACTAATAGCCTTGTCACGGGTGTACGCTCATGTTGTTAGCAACGCTTCGATTCCCGGCGTGTCCTTTACCTCCCTCGTGCGGAAATTAGCGCACCGTGTCGGTGATGTACCTTTTTATTTACAGAAACAAAGGAACTAGCAGTAAATATTCATTCATTAGCTGCTTTGATGTTTGTTTGTTAATGCGAACAGAGTATTTGTTACACGATATGCTAATACTAAACGGCGTAGCAACAAATATGTATGTTAACAACATTCTAAACAGTAACTTCTTTGACTTTAAGATTTGAATGTAAAATAAATCTTTCTCGTCACGGCCTATGTCAGGTAATAATGTAGATTAGTGTTCAGATATTAAAGAACATTAAGTATACAATGAGCGCTTAACTTCAAGGCTACTTTAGCTTCAACAGTAATGACTAAGCATTTGGCATTCTGTGGTTAAGACTCAAAACTCAAGATTATTTTGTCTATAAATTATTAGTTCATAAATTTAGGCAGTCAGTTTTTTACCTTCCTTACTGGACCGATTCGGCGTGGTTGGTATCCGCTCCGTAAATGGTCTTAAACCACGCGAGACCGCTCAACTTTGTCGATATTTGGTTAGTTATAAGAAAAAGTAGAAACTTATACTGTACGGGAATTCGATAGCTGGGATAGCTTATAATTATGATAAATACAAAATAGCTGACCGTTCGTGTGAAAGATTTATTGACAACTGATGTAACAAAAGAATATAAATCAAAAATAGTATCGAAAACCATAGACAAAAGAACATATAAAAAACTTAAAACCTATTCATCCTCGACATATACTGCATTAGTGAAGTAGCAAAACTACCTTGAAGTAGATAATAATTCATGCTTCGTCAGCCAAGTGTCAAATGCAGATGACTAAAATTATACACACATGTCACGATCTAGTTCCTTTAACGCGTCTCGCTGAGTACCGTAGGCACACGTTTTACTAGCCCTTTGTCAAAGTTCTTAAACAATGCTTTGACCCCCATGACACAGTCAAGCTCTGATTCCGTAAACATCTTTATGGACAAGCGTAATTTTCAAATATATACGTTCTTATTTTTATATTCTTAAAGATTTTGATACCCTAGTTTTAGATTTGAAATTGATTCATTCGAAAGACTAAGATTGCTAGCACAAAAGGGGTTTAACGTAATATTTCGTTCTTAAATAATAGTACCAGCTTCTAAGCGAAACAAATTTAAAAATTGTAATTGTAGCTGCCGAATACTTATTACTAACTTCGTAGAACTGGCCTTCTCGAAACCAATGCAAAAAATAAATTAGTTTTCGGTTTTGTCAAGTACGTGGCGTTATTTGTCTGTGGAAAAGACGTTCTCAAGCTTCCATGATAAGAGTTATAAAGTATAAAAACAGACAATGCCAAAACATGGACTTAACATGACATAAGTTGAAAGTTGAAAGTCAGAAGCAACAAGTTCTCAAGTAAGAACTACCTATCGTAAGACTATTTCTACCCGCAGTACCCGCCTAACATTTAAAACAAGGTAATCAATAATCCCAAACATTTTCCAGGTAAAATGGATGATGTACTGGATAGTTTTCGCACTGTTCACGTGTACAGAGACGTTCACGGACGTGTTCCTCTCGTGGTTCCCGTTCTACTACGAGGTGAAGATAGTACTCGTGCTATGGCTCCTCTCGCCTGCTACCAAAGGCTCTTCTATATTGTACAGGAAGTTTGTACACCCAGCGTTGTGCAGGCGAGAACAGGTACGTTTAACAAACTACTGAAATTTGGTAAATATCAAGTCTTTGGATTACTGCTGCTTTGGAGGCATTTTTGACGAAGTGTCTCAATATTTTGACGTTACTAGATGTTGAGTAGAGATCCCTGATTGAACCGAACGTGCTAAAGTATCAGCAAATGGCCTCCTAGCCTAGTCGATAGTGACCATGCCTACGAAGCAGGAGGTCACGGGTTCGTATCCTGGTCAGGGCATCTATTTGTGTGTTCATCACGAATACATGTTCCTGAGTTATGAATTATGATGGATGTGTTCTATCTATTATATATATTATTTGTCATCGTCTAGTACCCACAGGACAAGCCTTATTGAGCTCACCGTGAACTGGGTCGATTTGTATAAGACTTATTTATTTATTTAAACTGTAGACATTTCGTTAAAATTGTGTCCAAGAAAGTCAGAGGACGAAAGTGCTCAGTAGCCCTAGCACAAGAGTGTCGTAACATTATCTCGCGCTCAAGATAGACCCCTGCCCATCTTTTAACTGTTCGGATTACACAATGACAGGTTCTCTATTCTACTAGTACTGTCTAACTATTCATTCTGCTATTCACAAAATCTTGAAAGAAATTCTTGGAGTAATAGAACTTTGCACTTTATGGGGTAGGTATAGGTACCGCTTTAACTAACATAAAATAGCTTGGGATGAATGTGCTGTACTTCTAGAAAACAAATATACAATACAATACAATACAATAACTCTTTATTGCACCTCAAAACAACAAAAATAACACAAACTGGTATAGATTACACATGAAAAAGAGGCAAACAACAGGCGGTCTTATCGCTAAAGAGCGATCTCTTCCAGACAACCAACCAGATAGATATTTCTGACGATTGGTTGCTACGCATAACTGTGTTCACTGTGACAGATATTACTAAAATAAAGTTGTATTGCAAAACTTATCTTGTGCCCTTTGTAGTTTCGTTCACTACCCGTTCCGATTAAAGACCCTGTGTCTGAAGATGATTCAGAAATCAGAAGATTGGGTAAACGTTATTGTTTTGCGTAATATTATACTGTAAAATCCTTGGCCGCATTAATGTACAATGAAGGCTTTGAGCATTATATACGATTCATTGTATGCTCTACCTACTTTAAGCCGAATGCAATTATTAGGGAAATATTCACTTTACGAATACGGTTTGTCATTTGATCCTAAATGTGTGCATTTATAGTGTTTATACTATACTCTGTCAACGTTAACAAGCTATTATTGCGGCCTCTCTTTTGCACTATTATATGCAGATGAAACTGAAAGGGACAAAAGAGGGTCGGTGGTGATGACCGTTTTTACGTGAATGGCAAGATAGGTTTACATGCCGGCGGCGAGCGTGGAATATTTAATATTTTTTTATACTTATTTATTATAGTATGATGTTTTTAAGTGCGTTCTTTTTATAGTTTAGGCCATTAGGCATTTATTGAATTTAAAAATATTAACTAATTTTATACTTACAAGAAAAGAGACCACTATAACGCGTCCGCAATTTTGACCGCCATGTAAACTCACCCGGTGCACAATTGCACATGTACAATACATGCATCGCCATTATCGCTGATCAAAAGGGCTCTCTAAGTTTTCTGATACTAACAGTACTAGCTTGTTAATTTGGACAGGGTATACAGATGGCTAACTACTTTTTATCTGGTAACTTAGTTGTATTGTACAAAATATACAAATGATAGGGAAAATTTCAATAAAAACACGACCCAATTTTTATAAACTCAAAACAGTCCCTTGAGGATAAATCCTAGTATCCTATTTATTATGTTGGAAATCTATACACTTGCTAGCTTACTTAATGGGTCTCCGTAATATAATATTATAACACAAACAATAACCTAAATAAGTACTTATGTAAAAATATGGGTAGAATATCAAGTGTAAAAATAACGAATTAAAAATCAAACGTCAAGCTACTCGACCTAGTCGAGTAGCGTTATTTATAATAATATTAATATTTCTTACGATAGATTAATATTATAATAAATCACGCTACTCGACTAGGTCGAGTAGCTCGACGTTTGATAATGGCATCCTAAGATGTCCGAAACATGTCGCGCGTAGTGACTAAATACAGTAAACACGTAAGTTTTATTCGTGATTTATTATAATAAGTGTAAAAATATGCCTAAACACTCATTTTTTTTTTAAATATGTCCCATAGCAATAGCATCTTTCTGGTGTACCTACCAAGAGCATAGATACAGTAGGAACCAAATTTTGACACAAATTTCTCGATACATATTTTAGCACTTGACTAAACGCAATCAAATTGGTTTATATCTAAGATAATCCACGGGTTTTTGCCGTATCACGTCATGTCTTGATCTTATTGGAGCGGCCATAACACATATAAGTATATTATTGAATTGATATGTATTCTAAATAAAGTTTTTATTTTTCCAGGAGATAGATGAGTACATAGCAAAGGCCAAAGACCAGGGCTATCACACGGTGCTCAACCTGGGCACCAAAGGCGTGAACTACGCCACCACAGTTATTATGCAGACAGCCATTAAGGTGAGTCGACAACCCTGTGCGATCGTCACTTAGCTTGTAATATTTAATGGCATGCTTCAACTCATTACTCCCTTAATGAGAACTGTTTGGAACAAAGTTGGTTGGACTTTTAATGTTCTATATTTTTGCATTTATAACGTTTCGAGCGTTGACAAAATAACTCATTACGGCTCTGCTCTTAAATAGCTAGTAAATGCGTGTTTTAAACCGGTCTAATCATTCAAATATACCTAGTGTCGCATGGTTATCCCATGATAGACAGAGAGCTACGGATAGGTAAGCAATTTATAGAGCCCTGAAACCCCTCTAGTTAGTGTATCATACTATTAATTAATCCGGGCGCCTGGAAGCTGTTCAGCTATGTGTCTAACAGTGGATGGGCAACAAAGGAGTTGTAAATCAATTAAAGGTGTGCTCTGATTAATAGATCTCTGAGTTTGGTTTGATATTATATCTAATTACGTACCTATTTCATTCGAATATAACATTGCCAGGTGTTTTAATAGGGGGATAACTAGTGCTACGAGTAGGTGTCATTCAGGGCGCGGTAAGCAGTGCCTAAGTCGAAATTTCGTCTCATTTATAGAGGTCTGGGCCTATACTTTTTCATTAGAGTAGACTGAAGGTAGTATGAAAATAGTTTGTGCAAAATACAGGCGCAAATATTCAGTCCATCACCCCGCCAGGCGTCCCTGGCGACGACAAATAACAAATATCACACCTACCGCTGAGTAAATGCCATGCCGGGAGGAGTTTCGTAGCTTTATAAATTGCATACCTATTTGCGTAGCTAATAGTATAAGTAACTGTCAACCTACTCATTCATGACTAGCGGCCAGCACAAAGAAAACAACAAAACGCAGTCATTCATACGCACTTCATGGGTTAAAAGATTACGTTTTAGTTAAACTCCCATGTTGCTTATCAAGTAAAAGTAGTAAAGTAGACTTATGAGTCAGCTCTTTAAGTGCACTCTATTAAATGACACCAGACAAAGATACAAGAAACAGTTCTCATATAAGTAGAGTACTAAACGAGGGTTACGGTGGACTTTAACCCTTTAACTGCGTTCGCCATTTTACTAGCAGTTTTACTAGTAGTTTGTTGTCATGTAGATGTCAATAAACTTAGCGAAACGGCATGTTTGATCACAACACGTAAATTGGTATGTAGTACAAAGCACTCAAATCTCGCTTTAGGCTAAGTGTGGTGCTAATATATGCTTCTATGAATAGGTTGATAATGGCTTGTGAATTTTCTATGAAAACAATGTATTGTTTAGAGAATTTGCTATTAATTTAGAAATATAGGTTAAGGAAAGAAAATATGCAACTGATTATTATTCGTTCATTCAGTGAATATACTTACCTTCCTCATTCTAGTTCGTTAAAATTGCTGCCATTCGCAGTTTTTTAGTAAGTTAGCCGGTGCGTCTTAGGAATTTTGTACATGGCTGCTCGTAATTATACGTTATTAATGTTATTATCATTGCACACGCTCAACAACGTCAACGACCAGAGTGACCAGACGCAATGTTTAAATGATTACTTTCGAGAGTTTTGAGCAACAAAGTAATCTGCGGGCCTACTACAAAAATCGAAATTTTGTTGTCTGTTTGTCTATCGCTCTTGCCCTCTTGCATATTCGAGTGAAAGACAAGTAAATAGACAAACGAGCGAACGAAGTGGTTCGCGGTTATAAACTTGACCATATCAATTTCACACATTCGGCAGCCTATCGTTTTATAGAAAAAACTCACAAACCAACTCTGTCTATAGCACCAATGCAAGCGAGCTTTCATACAAAAACACTTGTAATCAAGCATGCCCAGTTTCACACTCACGTCGATGTCGTTTTACCACTTGTCGCTTAATTTAATTTCACTTTTTGTTTTAATTTTATTAACACGCTTTTTTTTAATTTCCCCCTCCCACCGTTCTATTCCGATATCCTTTCCGTTGCTGCTTCACGCAGAACTTGAATTTGCCGAGTCCCGAGCAAGAGCGAAGAGCGTTGCCGGGCCGCGACGCTCCTGACGGCTACGAAGGCAATTACAACGACCTGGACGATCGACCGGCTGGCGACCGGAACCTACCCGGCATCGTCGAGATAGTCGAGCTGGACAATGACGATTTTCCCGGCTTCGACGGTGACGCGAATGACCCCGACTTCGAGCCGCAATCCTCGGCCCGCAGTCGCGGCAACGTGGTCAGAAAACGCAAAGTCCCAAAGGAAACTAGACCCAGAAGCAAGTCCAGAGGACGAAGAACTCGAAGTCAGACAGCTGTCGAAAAAGAAAACAAAGAAATACTTGTCGACTGAATTCCGCGGCTCAACTCAACTGTGATGTAGAACGATTTTAGGCTATGTTTAGCGTTACGTTAACTTTCCAGTGGATTGTAAATTTTGACGTAATATATCAAGTTTGCTCGTATAGGAAGTTCTTCTCTAATGCCCCCTTGTAACCATAATAATGCCAAAGTTTTTGAAATGCCGTTATAATAATTACATTTGACAAAGATCTCGTACTTTACGAAATAGTTGAGAAATTGCTTGTTTCATCGCACCGTCAAATGTTCATTGCACTTAGATTAGCATAGGATCATAATTTCGTATTTAAAGACTCAAAATCCATACTTATTTTATTTTTTTAATGGATTTTTTATTTCATGGCATTCCAATTTAATTTGGTCCAAGGCCATCTTAAATTATTGTAAATTCGCTAGCGCATATAAATTTTCTATAACACGTAATTATTCCGTGAAATTAAAGATCTATAGTTATATTGTTCTAAATAAGATTTAAAAAAATCGATTCAAATTTATCTTTCATTATGTTGTATGGTAAATCGTTTTTTTTTTTGGAGAATCTCGGGTTAACCGAAACACCGGTTTTTTCATACACAATCGGTTAAACGTTGCATTCCCTATTATGTTGCATATCGCGCATGCTCAATTTATCATATAATTTCCGATTGTTAGAGCCCCTAAACCTCGCATTATGTCAATGTAAGACGATTTGTACTTTTTATACCACGTGACGTTATTTTAATGATATAGGCTCTCATGATTAGTTTATTGTGCGCATGTAAAGTAATCGCACACGTATGTTACATCATTTAGACTTGGATTTGTGTGACTGAATTAGTTAAATTAAACTTAATTAATTATATTTGGCTTATTTCATTTGATGTAATAGTTTTATAGTATGGTGGTTGCATGCGCTTTGCCAAAACCTTGTATAGGGATCACGAAAATGTGAGTATGGTTTTATTCTTTTTTTTTAGTAAACTAAAGCCAATATATTGATTTGGTACTCTTAATATAACATTTGTTATACATAGAAAACAATGTAATTACTAATTGCTATATGTATATATATATATATATATATATATATATATCGGCTTTTGTTTACCTCTCGCTATTGCTAACGAAAAAACAACTAAATTTGGTGGTTGTAAATTTTTGCCAAATATTAATTCGACGCTTAAAACACACAGCCTAATTTGTTATTTGCAATAATTAAATTAAGAATATATGAACTCAACCTCATAAGAGGTATATCGGACTTTACATATTGATGTAAATTTTCAAGATAGTCAAGTTACCTACTTATTTTTTAGTATTTTTTTAACATGGTAACCCCCACAGGGCGGAGGAGGTTTAGTGCAACAAATTCGCAAGAGCTACAGTCTGTCCGACTTGAGCGAGTGCGAGGTGCGCGACGAGCGGGGCGCCGACGAGGCCGACGACGTGTTGGCGGAGCCGAGGATGATACGCCGCGTCGCTAAGAGGTATACTCGTACATATGGGTGTCGTTTTCACAAAACAGAGAGACTTTTGCTTGCGGCTGTCGTTTTTACACTCTAAAACCGCACAATAAGGCATGTTTGCATTTTAGTTTCATTATTGTCCAATCCAAACCACGATCTTACTTGGGCGCTCGTGACTAACTGGCTACTATCTGTGGTGGGTGCGAGTGTGCGGAGCTCTGCGTACATTTGCCACACGCTCCCCGTCTACGTTACGCTTCTATTAGTCTCTCTGTTTTGTGGTCGTTTTATGTTTATTTCTGGTTCTAGAGGTTCTAAATTTAGCACTTAGGTTCCTTATAAGGTGTAGAGGTGCACAAAGAAGGGAGTTATCAAAATTCAAATCCAACTGGGGTGAAATGGGGGTAAAAACTTACAAAGTTTGTATAGGTAAACATGATTAGTTAGACTATTTTATTCAAACTAATATTTAAAACGGTATAATTACCATGTATGTTTGTTTTATTGAGTGAGAAAGCGGACGGTAGTAGTGCCAGTGACAACACACAAAATAAGCGAACCCGTAAGAGGGTACATCGCTATGGCGTGTAGGTAGATCACATCACAACTAAAAACTTGCAGCTCATCAGTTTACTCCGTGAACATGACGCTTGCAACAGTGTCGAAATATCGGGTGCTCAATAAAACAAACATATATGGTAATTATCCCGTTTTAAATATTAGTTATAATGCAAATGACCATGTTAGCTTAAAATCGTATATTTTATTTAAAACTACACAAGAGTATTCGTAAAGATAAATGAGTATAAGGGTTACAAAGTCAAAAACTACATGGGTATCGTTTTTATGGTTTATCGGGTCGCTGATTTCGAAAACAACCATTTTAAAATCCAACGAGGTGGACGTAACAAGCTAGTTATACATATAAGCCATTACAGTATGTCTCTCAACTCCAGAGTGCCTCGTGGCATAGGCCTCCTCTAAACTCTTCTACTGCTCTGTTGCGTCCCACCCGTCTCCAGAGATGCCCCGATGTAAGCCTTAGGTCGTCTTTCCACCGAGACTGTTGGCGGTATTTAAAATAACCTTGGAGGTATAAATTGAAATAGATGTCATATACTAAAGAAAAAACCAACACCATCGGAGGCCAAGCCGAGGATCGAACTCGGGTCTTCAGCTTACGCGGCTACCGCCATAACCACAGGCCGCCTGGTCTCAACGAATGCTGGCGAATTTCTCGAGTATATGCAATTATTTATTTATTTAAGCTTTATTGCACGATTACAAAGTACACATGGTGCTATATTACCGCACTAGTGCGATAATGAGCACTTTATGTGCTTATGTCAAAAATCTACAGGGTCATATGTACTGTAAAACGTCGGACGATACATGTGCGAATAGATAATTCGCAACTCGTGTCGATTTAAAACACTCTCTTCGGTCGTGTTTTATTTTATCGCCACTCATTGCGAATTTTCTGTTATTCGCACTTGTATCGTAATGTACATTACCTTAGGGACATAGTTGTACTTTTATAACAGTCGCTAACAAATGTTAGGGCGGAGGTTTAAAGAAACAAATTCGCAAGAGCTACAGTTTGTTCTACTAGAGCGAGTGCTAGTATTATGAACATAAACAATTAAGACGACTTCGGTCAGTTGTTGATATGATTCTCTTAGGTACTGCCACTGTTCTTAAAAAAAACTAGTAGCATTTTAACCAACAACAACAACAACAGGGGCCGGATTTGTACTTTATTACATCTATGTAGCATGATTTGCTTTATAGCTTGTTATTTTTATTACAGCAGTGGCTACAACACGCGCCGCAGCGCGTCCGAGTCCAACAGCCGAACACCCATGTACTTCCCAGAAGTGGATGTCGACGTCCGGGGTCCGCGGACTGCACGGACCGATGAGCCAGACTTTAGGTAATCATATTCGTTGATTAAAAATAATTAATAACTATTATTTTGCGTGACGGATAATATAGTTGTCATTTAATCATCTTTATTGTAATGTGTCACTTTCGCACTAACCATACTTGTCAGCCACGGTGCAAGACGATTGAAAGTTGAAACCCAATAAAAGGTGACTAGCAGCTGTAGCTAGCTATAATACACGCACAGCATGTATTACCCAGGGCCCGCGGAGTACATACGGCCGAGGTATGGAAAGCCGCAATTTAAAGGCTGAGTATAAGTTCAAACAGACGACTGTGGGAGAGCATTTAATTTAATATGATCTTGTTCAAAAATATCAAATAAACAAAGTGGCGTTTTTATTACATTTTATCATATGAAAAATGGAAAAAATGGTGTGGTACGAAATTAACCCTGTAATTTACAGGGTGTAAACACATGTTATATAAAATTATTTGAATTTGAATAGTTCAATATATTATCCGCCATATATGTATTACTTCGTATGCAATAAAGGGTTCATATATTTTCCCCTCACTGGCTTGGAAAGCGCTGTTTTGTCCTTTAAAACTAGCGTGGAAAAACGCATTTCATCCACATGTGGGGAAAAGTATTTGACCTTGCTCTAATTCCTATCACTTACTTCCAGTATAAGTGAGTCCTATATGGCCATAGTAAATATACGCAATCGGAGGTCACACCTTAAATTGGTCGAGTCTTATCGCGCACTTGGTAAGCTGTTGGAAATATCTAAGTACCAGGACCGTTATCTATGACAAATTATGAAATTTAATTTTGAATGATTTTTTCAAGATAATTTACGTATGGATAAGATTTGTAATCGTATGTAGTCTTATTTTCCTTGCGATAGTGAGGGGAAAAATGTTGTATTACACTCGGCGGCAAAGTTTGTTCTACTCTCGTGCCTTGAGACTCTCGTAAAGCTCAAGATTCCAGTTATTGAACCACTCGCTACGCTCGTGGCTCAATTTTGGAATCTTTCGCTTGCTTGGGTCTCAATATAAGCCCGAGAGTTAAACAACAACTTTGCCCCGTTGTATAATAAATAACTATTCCAGTACACATGGTGCTACTTTACCGCACTAGGGCGATAATGAGCACTTTACGTGCCTATGTCAAACATTCAAAGGGCCATATGTATATTCGCAACTCGTGTCGATTTAAAACAATTAAAACACTCCCTTCTTCAGACGTGTTATCGCTACTCATTACAAATTTCCTACTTTTCGCACTATGTAGTAATTGTTTGCAGCCACATTAAATCTACCGAAGACATAAGCTCTGGATACTCCAGCGCTGACAACTCGGCGTCGCTCGCGCGCGCGGGCTCCGCGGGCGCGGCGGCGCGGGCGCGCGCGCGCGGCACGCGGACCGCCGTCACCACCATCAAGCGGCCGCAAGCTGCCGAGGTCCGGTAACTTTTTAATGCAAGTTCAAGTCATAAAACCCGGAGTTAAGCGTTTTTTTTTGTATGGAATTTGACAACTTTACTCCGGGTTAGCGGCTATCCCTGGGTGGTGCAAGTGAGTCTTACTCGCAGGCGCAATCATGTCTTCATACTACTTATATTCCGTGCTTAAAAAAGGTTTTAAAATACAGTAGAATACGGTTATAACGACGCCGAAGGGACCGACAATATTACGTCGTACTAACCGGAAGTCGTACTAAACAAACTCAATTTTAAAGTTGTTTCTGGATTTTAATAGTCACACATGCATTGTAATTCATAATAGTTCAATGTAACTCACAGATTAATTGAAATTAAGAATATTTTGCTCTTTAGTGAAAGAAATTGTTGAAACATTGACCTATGTACTCGTACTTCCCGACTACAGTAAATTAAGATTTTTTTTTACACGAGATGAAACCCTTACGCGCTTAAGTTTTAGAATATTCGCTTCGAACAAAGATTCTATCTTGTATGTATTGTTTGGTTACAAATGTTACAATGCACCATCACCGTTGCAACCGAACATATGCATGTGAAATCCCGTCGTTAAAAGCGGTATGACGATATAAGCAGTCGTGCTAAACGGATGCACTTTCATAGTAGCTTGTATGAAAACCAACCATCTGCCTATATCTACGTCACTAAAACCGGTTGGTCGTTTTACGCGGAATCGTACTAATCGGATTCTACTGTACACTAAGGATTTAAAATCTGGCTACTCCAGCGCTGACATCTCTGTGTTACTCACGCGCACAGTGTGCTTACCATAAGTTTTAGATTTCGGCACGTTATCTACAGTTGCATCTCGCTTCGACCCGCAAGTGCATGCAAGATGGCGACAGTGCGTTGACGTAGACGCTGCTATAAATTTTTACAATAGATTTCAAACTCGTGGTAAGCACACAGGATCTGTCAACGCGGCAGCGTGTGCGTGGGTCAGTACTACGCGAACAGCCATCTGAACTTTTTAATACACATTAGTAACGGGCGCGGTCATGATGTCTTCATATAAAATGCACATACTTTGAGTAATCGCGTATAGAATCTACTTGACCCCGCGTTCAATGCAAGAAAATGGCCTGACCAAGACACTTGGATGTTGAAAGCCGTATAACCGTACTCAGGTAGATCGTCGGTGCTTAGTGACAAAAGGCCTTTCTTGATGAGTTAAAACGTTTAGCAATTCCAACCTTTTGATTGACGGATAATGGATTAATGAAAGGTATTTGTTAGCAATATTTGTGACCTGCTTATTTTTATTATGGGCGGTCAAGTGCAAAAATAGGTATCGACAAAATCGTCTCATAAATATGGTACTTACTACGCTCTTATTACAATGGAATAAAATGCTATGGGACATATTTTTGAGTAAAATGTGTCCACCAATATTTTTACACTTGACTGTACGATGGCATTGTGTACAAAACGCCCAGTTTCAATAATATCAACTATTCAGATACTACAGATCTAGCGGATAGCTCAACTCATGCTACTCATTACGTCATCGTCATTACGTCGACATTTGACGTTAAAGATATTTTGCGCCTTATTACAAAGAAATAAGGCGCAAAAATGTAAATGTCACTATGTGAAGCGTTACTTGTTGTTAGGCGTCCGCGCAACGCGGGAGAGATGCTTTAGCTAGATCTGGACATATCTTTAGATAAGTTTATGTATTGCTAATAATAGTAAATAATGTTATGGTGGATGGGTTATGGGTTGGTATCGTACCGGGTCCGTTGAGTCGTCTTTGCTGCAAAAATAATAATGATAAGCTCAAAGACTACTCAATTTAAGGCGGCAGGGTAGAATCGGTGCTGGATATTATTAATTATTTGTAAAATTTATATAATATATAAACCTTTAAGTGATAAATAAAGCCTAGAGAATTAACTTTATGAACCGACTTAAACAATGAAAGACGATTATTTGTCATAATTTCTTTCCTGTTCAATTAATTGAGAGATGGCGATACGCAAATTGTCGATTCTGTATCATTCTGATAACTAAATTTGCTTCGTTACGGTTGTAGTACTGACCTATCTAGGCTTTGCTATTCTAAGAATATACACGATCTATGGTGATTGACTAACATAGATAAATATTTATTATTATTATTAAACTAGAACGGGAATTAACCGCGTAAAGTCCCGGCTTAGTTTAAAAAGACGCAGAGCGTCCAGTAACACACTCCCCGAATGAGGGCGCCACTCTGCGTCCTCTTAAATAATGTGTAATAATCTTTCTCAAAGTGTACCATATTCGAAAAGTCTTTCAAATTAAAAGTGTTAAGTTTTATCAATAAGCTATGTGAATAAGTATAATATTGCGGCCAAAGTACACATACACATAGTCCAGTCAGGAATTAAGTATCGATCTGTACATTTGAAAGAAAATATTTGAACACTAACTTTATGTTATTGTACTTTTTAAGATACGTACAAAATTGAATAAGTCCAGACAATACAAATTAAAGACATCGTGTGTTGATTGATAATGTTCATGTAATTTCATTTTATGATTTGGCGATATTTACAGATTTCTAGTTTGTGGTGTGCATGTTTTCTATTCTATTCGTACTTAATTTTAAATTATTATTTCAATATTTCTCTCAATTTTTATATAAGTCTGTTTATGCATTTACTAGTTAATTTCTTCATTTCTTATTATACTAGTTATAGACTTAACTTTTTATTTAAATTAAAGGACAACGAAGTCTTCATCGAGGAGATTCCAGGCGACGATAGTTTTGATTATGCGAATATGCCCCCCTTAGTAAATCTCCCGTCTCATCTTTTCCTTTCCCATACCGATCCTCCCTTTATATATCAATACGTAGGAGATCAAGTCAGAATAATAAAAGTCTTAGGAAATGATATTCCTAGTACAATTTTTAACCAATCTTATATAGAGAAGAGGGACCAAAATGAAGATATTATCGAAGGAAAAACGAAACACTCCCCAGACCGAGAACCTCAGGATATATTTGAAAACGCAGAAGAGGATGTTGAAAAGACAGAAGTAGAAAAAGATATTGCAAGCGAGGACTTAGGTGTAGCTCCAAAGAAAGACAATAACAGTGAAACTAACGAGTTACCAAAAAGAGAGGTCTTTCCGGTTACAGTGGATGACGCAAACATGGTAACTTTTGGAAAAACAGATGCTGAAATAAAAAATGAGAATATAACAGATAAAAACAAATTTGAGAAAGATGAGACTAATGAGTTTAAATATGAAAGTAATGCGTCTAGAGATCAATCGAGTGCTTTCAAAGATGAAACAAATGCACCTAAAAATGAAAAAAATGCAAATAAAGATGAAACAGTCGTGCTTAAAGATGAAACGCCTGCTAAAGATGAAAAAGCCGACTCTACTAGCATAGATACTTCTGCTTATGAAAATGACTCTGCAGAAAGTGACGATGAAGCTTCTTTTGGAACGCCGGATAACTCTCCTAGGAGTAAACGCAAATCAAAATCACCTAAAGGTAAATACGGCAAAAGTAAAGCACCTCCACCACCGCCTAAACTAAATAATATAGAAGTAAAGCCTGATAAAGAAAGTGTGAATACAAAAGGGGCATCTGAAAGTTTGAAGAGCGGCGATGTAATTGCTAACACAACCGGCACAACTTCTCAAGAAAGTTTAAATGATATCCTAAGCAACCTGTCAAATAAACCTCTTAAAGAAACTTTGTCACATCAAACTTTGCAAGTTGTGAATCCAATCGCTGAAAAGAAGAGGCGTCACAAATCTAAATCACCTGGCAGACTTCCCAAAGGGAATGGGTCAGGGATTAGCAAATTGTTACAGCTGCCAAGCAAATTAGCATTCTGGCATAAGACTGATGAGAAACCTAAAACTGACACTACATCAATGTCATCTAGGTCCCGTTCTCATAGCAGAAGGTCATCTGGGAATGACCAACACAATGACGTTTTCCGAAGCTACATTGACCTAAAGATACCATATGATACTCCCAAGGAAGACGCTCAGTCTATCGCCGATGATCAAGTTAGTTTTGTAGACGCTGCCGATTTTGAAAACGAAGTCATATCACATGATATAATGGAAAAGAGTGACGCGTTACAAAAGTTGATTGAAGCTAAAATTGAGAGCCACCCAGAATACAAGTTTGTTTCATTGCACGATGATATTCCTACTACATCGAAAAGTACAGATGTCTGAAGCCTTCCTATTTCCTATTTTCTCGTTGCAGCAGCGCGACCGGAACGTATGTTTTATTATTGTTTTGTTTTCGTTTGTTGCATGGCGAGACTACCAAATACCAAAAATGCTGGCTGGTACTGTTATAAAACTTATAAACTAATGACATACTTAAACTGTTTTGAATTTTATGTTTATCTAAGTAATTTATTGAGCGTGCAGTGTTGTATTTGATGTGTATCTATTTGACACTAAAACTCGTGCGAATTATTAACAGTATCTACTCACACAGGTTTCGAATTCACTAAGCTTAGCGAGCATAAAAGCGATTGTCCCATAGTTGGACATTTCTTGCTTATACTCATATTAGAATTTAGAAATGCTTTACGTTCACATATAATATTTAAATTAAATTGGTAAGTGCGGCTATACTTAGTGAGCTCGAAGCAAACGAATTGCCTATACCAAATATATGTGGAATTGTACATATTTCCGTCATTCCCTTCCAAAAAACTGAAATTTACTGAGACGTTGCCAGTAAATATAAAAGGTTAACTATGGCTAACAATTCCAATGTTATGAACTTATGGTCGTAAAAACATGCATACAGTAGATTTTTTGTAGTAGGTTGTATAAAGAAATACAGACAGGCAGGTTGTCTGTATTTCTTTATACAACCTTTTATTTATTCTAAAAACCGCTCTATGAATTCGGCTAACATTAAAGTTCATTAATGTTAAATATGTAGATACGAGTATGTCGAAAAAGTTTTCATAATAGGTCAATCATACCTAGTTAATAGCCAAATACCTCTTAGTGTACATTTAGGAGCTTTCCACTAATGTGTCGTAATCATTGCATCGTGTTGCGTAATCAATATTGAAAAAAAATACACTTTAAATCTTAGCCATGTTTCCATGCGATTTCAGAAGTATTCAAATATGAGTGTTACGTTGGCGCTACTTTATAATACAGTCTAATTAAGCCAAGGGTCGAAATCTCTCAGAATCATATAAGTACCAAATATTGCGACTGAATTCGCCGCTAGGGGCGCTAGTGGATCCTACGTGGGTCCTACGAAAAGAGGTTAGGTATACTTAACTTATGTCATTTTCAGTAAGTAAGTACATTTCTCATTGTTTATAATTGAAGTCAGATTTATTTCGAAAAATATGCACCTTTAGAGGAGTAGTTACATAATAATATATTAAATGACAGGAAATTATTATTTTTTCTCTAAATTAAGCTTTAAATTGATAGTATAAAATAACACGGCCGTAAATTTAGAGGTTTATTAAAAAAAAGGTTCTATTTGTCAAAAATATTATTGTTAACAAACTACAAACTACTAAAGAATAACTAATAAATAATAGAAATACCAAAAGAAAAGTCACAAGTTTTTATTACAGAAATAAGTACCTACAAACCTTAGGTATAATGAGATTAATGAGTAATACTAAAATGATTTTCCGTTAGCATCCGTATTTCATAGGCATCTTTAGTGCCGATTTTAACATATAATTTTACCCAGATGTTCATTTTAATCAGGTTAAACTATTAAAGAAGTATATCTCTTTGTAAAAATAGCGCTACTCTTACTGTTTAAGTAACTGCTTTATCAAACATTATCACACAAAAACACGTAACCCCTATAATTTTCGAAAACACACTCTAGACATCACTGAAAAATAGTTATAAACGAATGTAATTACCTCTTTTAACGTCGAAATTAATGTAAAATTATCAATCCTAATATTGGTTTCGCGCCATACAAACTCATACTAATGGCGCTTGACATTCTTGACAAGGACTCACGCGAGTGGTGCCACCTGGTGAGCGACAATACGGTAGCTCCCATTGGAGGTCCTGGTTTTATGTCCACAACATTTCGAGCAAAACGAGAATTCTACAAAAAATACACATTTTCCAAGAGGGCGGCAGTTCCTCGAGGTCCCCAAACGTCAAATGGTGTGGACATGAAAAAAGGACCTTCAATTAACATACTCGTACATACTTACTAAATTTCAAAACTGTAGAATAGATTTCGACTCTTGGCTTAATTAGACTGTATATACTGTTACTATATAATGTAAATAAATAAATAAAATAAATTAGTGAAAGCTCCTTTACTCCAGCAAAATACGTCATTAGTTGCTTACACTTACCTCCATCTCCATAAAATATTACTCCTTTATATGGCTTCCGCTTTGTTATTCTTCAATTTATTTCTCTATTTGCAGGCAATGCTGACGGCTTCGTCCACCATACCCCGCACAAAAAAGTCCAATAAAAGGAAAACGCAATAGACGCGGCACCGAATAAAACTCGTACCTTGTTAACTGGCTATAGATCGGTCAAATGCTCTCTTTACATACAGGAAACCGTCTGTATTAAATTTCATGTCGTAGCAAATTCTGTTGCTTAGCAAGTCATTCGTAGAAACACAATGCTTGCATACCAGACAGTATGCCAGCTATGTTTGTTCTTCCAATGTTAGAGTACGGTATCATTTCTTATTATTTGTATTAGAGCCGTGTGTCGTCCAATTCGACTGTAAATTGTAATTTAATGATACTTTAGCAAAAATTTACTAACTTCTAAACTATAGGTACATACAATAAACTTTGATGTACTGTATTTTGCTGTGTGGCAGTCTTTTTTTCAGGCGCACAGTGAGTAATTAATAAGTTTGAAACGGCACCAAAAATTCTAGTGAAATATGCTCAACACGATACAATGTTCATCTGAATATCAAGCATGAAATGCACTGTTTACAAATTTTATTTATGAGAACCTAATTCTCAATAATGTTCGTTACTAGTATTTCTAATTACTTCATCAGATGAATTATTCCTAAATTAACGCCACAATCAAGGACTACACCGGAGGCTGGCGATTATAATTTTAGCCAAAATTTGCCAAATGTGAAACATTGAACGACTCGACAATTACTAAACAAATAATGCTTATTCTAGTTATATCTATTAGTATTTAATGCATATTGCAAAGAAAGAACTAGTCTGCCGTATTTGAGCAATAATACAGCATACCTACCACGAACATCGAAAATTGCCATTGACGGGAAAACCTCTTTGTCACTCCAATATGCAAGTGTGACAGAGATGGAGATACAAATCCGCAATCGTTCGATTTTCGTGGTAGGCCCAGGTAATTAAACCGAAGTGCAGTCAAATGAGAAATGATAGTATCAAAAGTTTCACTAGATGGTGCTGAAATAAAACGTTAAAATGTGGAAAATTTGGAGATTTGACGTAGAGGATACCTATTGACATATGTTCCATTCCAAACCAAAGGCAATAAAACTAAAACCCAAATTTTATCATAGCCATCATAGGTAAGTACTCATTATGGCACCGCTAAATGTATGTTGTGATTTCAACACGATCTGGTAAAGCTTAGGTATACTTTGTTCAACGAATTTTCATTTGACTTTGCATGTCTTATAATTCAATTGTCTGATAATCTCCAAGGTCCTTACGAGGCTTAGTTATCTTAGCATCTTAATGATGCAAAGTGTGTGTGAAAGGAGGTTTGTTTTAATATCAGTATCGATTGTAAAGTATGATGTACGGACTGTGGTTGTACTCGTTATGTGATATTATAGCCATTGATGTTTGTGATGAACTATGATTCTGGGAGCCTCGACTTCACGAGGTCACATGCAGTAATGGTTTACGATGTAGAGCCCATTTCAAGAAAGTTACAAGTCTGGTATTACAAGTATGCAGCCTATATCTTCAGTGGGTGTTTAAAATTAACTAGAAAGTACTTTATTGTTAAGAGAATAAAGGCTTTTTAAAGCACTTCAGACTGCTTAGTTATTTTTGCTGCTGACTGTAATACGAGCCTTGTGTCATTCATGAAACGGGCTCCGAAAAGTGGGACTCTTCGTCTAACTAGTTACTTCAAAATTATATGTAACTTGAACACTAAACATTTAGCAAAGTACTATGCATAATACACTGATTTAGGGATAATGGTTAGAATTTAGATGTTGAATGGATACCTATCGTTGTGCATAATACTATCCTGAATAATGTTTGTGTATGTAGGTACCCAAAATTCAGTATTTCTTTAAATGGTCAAGTTCCTAGGAAATTAAGTATATGCGTTAAATATATTTATTTTCTGCTTCCTGAATACATGTAGGTACACATGCGTTCAAAAGTGCATGGGCAATTTATGAATGTATTCATGAATGAACTGAACTACCCATGCAATTTTGAACGCGATAGTACATATGAAGGGTATAAAAGCGACCTATTGTTGGCACACCTCTTGTAAACAGTTCAAATGTTATTTCAAGAAAATAGTGACTATGTTGAGAAATTAGGTACTAGTGATTAATTAGTTGTAGGGCGCCAATGGCAGTTTGATTTACCCTATTTTCTATAATAATTAACTTTGCTGTGCTATCATTTGCTAAACTGCATTTGTACTAATTTTGAAGTTACCTTGTAATTTTGTTACCTGTTACTATTACTTACATATGTTTTATTAGTTGACGGAGTCACAACTTTACATGAGTCCTGTTTGAGTTTATTGAAATAAATGACTACTACTCTGGTTTTTGTAATTTTATTTAAATCTTATATAAAATGTACGGTCAGCTGCAGAGTAAAGTGACCCCCCCTGCATACAAACTTTCTATGCAGGGGGGGTCACTTTACTCTGCAGCTGACCGTACCCATCATCGCAGTAAAACAAGTCTTCATAGCCTCAAATGGTATAAATATTACAAGTACACCAAAGCATACCTATGAAGTTAATGATAATGTGTTATGTGGTATACATAAACTGTATTTAGCATAGGTTTTTGTAAAATATATGCATAACAAAAAATATGGTGTTGTATTCAAGCCATTTTGTACGTAAAGCAACCATGTTGGCGCTATGAATTCTTGTTCATATTTGCTTACACTTTCCATTAGTAGGTACTATTAAACATTAGAAGCACTTCTGTGCCTTAGAGTATCAAAGATATATTTCCCATGATCTAAATCATAAGCATTGTTGATTAACTGATTCTCCAATAAATTCAAAGATACATCATCCCAACACTTGATCCAATACAGTAAGGAGAAAATCTTATAGTAGCTAGTATGGTTCACACCGTTAGATATACTTATTTTTGGTAGATTTGCAATAATTTTAAACAGTTTAGGTTTAACAACAGAATTGAAGATTGTGTTACTGGCTACAGCCAATTTATTAAGAATATCAACCACTTGCACAGTTACTGACTCCTCAAGTAAAATATCAGGTAAATTCTTAAGCCACATGTCATAAGCATCACTTTTGTGAAAATGAGCCAATTTATCAGTCAGTGCTATTTTGCAAAGAAGTGAAAAGATCTTCTGTCTAAATTGACTAGGCAGATTTTTGTTAAAATATGCCCATATGACCTTTCTCAATAGGGCATCCATGACAGATAATGTTCTAGTCCAATTGTTGACATCATTTGAGAATACAGTGTCCAAAATTTTAATTAGAAGATCACTGACATCTATTTCAAAGGTCTCATTAAATATCTTTTCCATATAGTTAAGTACTGAACTTATTTCCTGGCACTGATTTTTTATGTGCACATTAGGATTGAGGGCAATAAACATTTGGCAAATAAGTAAGTTCTCAATGACAAGCTTAGGATCAGTGACCACATCTTCAAAGATCTGGTTGGGTTGGTTCCCTCTTTGCTGTCTTGACCTTATGTTTGTTGCAAATGGAAAAGATTGCACAAAATGTTGACTGAAAGGTTTGCGGTAATTTTGTCTAAAGAGGTTTTCTATGTTAGAGTGAGGATTCTTCTTATTGAGGTATTGAACCAGATCCCATAATAATGTAACCACTTCTAGGATGCGCTTAAGTAAGCCTGCAGAGTCTTCACTGACAAATGTTTCAATATTTTTGTCCAAATTGGCATGGGCGCAAACTTCCACCCAAGCTTCAAACAGCAGTGGCATCAATGTTTCAATGTATTTAATAAATTTCTCAGCTTCATCAATTGATGCATCTGGTGTATTCTTACCTGAAAATGATGACACATGGCATACTGCTGTGTAGCTGTGATTATATAAGGGGTAATGATTAACCTTAGAACTGTCAAAGAATTTTGTGTTTGCTGTAAGTTCCTTGTCAACTACATTGATTTTGTTGTATTCCACATACTTCTTTAGAAAGTCTTGCAGCCTGTGTAAAACTTTAACCCTCCATTTCACACTGGTTATCTGGCTGTTTAAATTGACAGTTAGTGTTCTTCCTGGCTTGGAATCTACCCTTAATTTGGAAATCATATCTAAGAAATTTGGGATAATCCTGTGGAAATCCTTGGCTACATTTTCTGCACAGCAGATGAGGAGTATATCAAGAAACAGGAGGGAGTCCTCTTGAATCCTATTATCTATATGTGTCATAGCACTTCTGAGGTAAGTGGACAGGATGTCAAAGAAGGGTTCAATATTTTCAGCAGCTACATTAGAAAGCATCAAATGTAGAACCTTCAAAGTTTCTCGCCGAACCTGAAAAAATAGGCTTCACTTTACCAGACTTTGCACAAATACAATGAGCATAAAAATTTAATAGCAATATTATTGTTTACCAATTTTTGTATAAAAAGCACTATTCTTCATTTAAATAATACAGAAAAATCTGTAAAAATATAACAATATAAATAAGTTTAGGATCTAATTTGATAGCCAAAAAATATACTGAGTAGATTCTGTAAATAATAAACCGATTACATTTTTTAACATGAATATGGCCACTTACAATTGCTTCAATATTGAGCACCAGCGGCGCTACTCCATTGATGAGTTGGCCCAGATTGTCTTCCAAAACGTTCACATGGCCGCTTATAAGTTCTCTTATACCTTCTAAAGCATCTTTACAGGACTGTGTGTTAAAGTGATTCAGTCTCGACAGAAGCTCCTTTGCGTTAAGCCCACGAGCAGACAGGGCTTCATTGTCACCATGCTTTTTCAATTGCTCTTTTATTACGATCTGTTTTACTTTAAAGTTAGTCTTCGTTACGTTCGTGCCTCTCGGCAAGTCTTTTTTCTTAGCTTGCTTATTCTTCAATTTCGTTTTTGATTTTTCAGATTTTAGAAACTTCTGGTACCTTGTTGCGCCTGTTTGTGGCATTTTAAATGCGTTTCTACCATTAAGTAGCAAATGCAGGTAAAAAATACTTAGGACTCACGTTCAATTCTAACCTCAACTGCTTCACTCTTCAGAAGCTGTCAGCTGAACTGTCACTGTCACTGACTCAGAGTGCGTATAAAGCTGGTGATCCATTGGCGAGCAAGACCGCTGGTACGCCAACGAACTCGCGAGCCAAAAGTCAAATCCCAATCCAATGGAGCACTTAAAAGTCTGCGGACTTAAACACCGTCGGATTTGCTCGCCGGCTCTTTGTGCATGCTTGAAATTCTAAAGCGGGCGATCCATTGGGGAGCCGGCGAGCTAACGGTCTAAACCGTTGGCGCGTCTACTCGCGTTGGTGATCCATTAGCGTACCAAACAGTCTACTCTCATCGTTGGCGAAGACATGTCGTGTTCCCAGCCGGAATTACGTTGTTACTTGGGCATACTGTTATATAAAGAGAAAGAACAAAATAAAAAGAAAAAAAGATCTGATCCAGTCCTCATGCTAAGTTGAACCTTTTTTCTTTCCTTCCTGTGACATGCTTGCAAAGAATATATAGTATTTTTAGCATCAGCAATTGTACTATTGGAATCATGTTTCTTGTAGATTTCTAAAAGTTTAATGTAGGTACGCCGACGATTTTGAATCTTTATTTTTATAGTCTCTGCTGGTGTATTTCCATAGACACTAGACAGTCATGTCCCTTGAAACAATGTATAAAATCATACAAACTCGTGGCGAAACGAGCGCCAATCCATTTTTGTGTTTGAGTAGACGCTGTGGATGTCGCTGCGCAGCAAGTCCGTTCGTCACCGAGGTCACGAAAAGACTATCGGCCGGCTCGCCGGCTCGCGTGAATCGCGTGATCCACTGGCGGTTTTTCGCACCGCGGACTTAGAATTTCAAGCATGCACAAAGAGCCGGCGAGCAAATCCGACGGTGTTTAAGTCCGCAGACTTTTAAGTGCTCCATTGGCGGTCTTGACTTTTGGCTCGCGAGTTCGTTGGAGTCCGCTGGATGCGGGTGGCGCAGGACCGGTCATTGTGGAAATCTTTAGGGGAGGCCTATGTCCAGCAGTGGACGTCTTTCGGCTGAAATGATGATGATGACTGTAGCATGGGCAATTTATGAATAAACTGCCCATGCAATTCTGAACGCGTGTGTACATGTAGTTGCATCGATTATTTGGTTGCCAATTATTGGCCCGCTTCGAGATTGCTCGACACAAGAAAAGGCAACCCAATAATCCATGTACATCGTGGTCGCCAATTATTGGGTCGCCGATTATTGGGCAGCCTTTTCGCGGGATGCGGATTAGTGGCACCCCGTCGGAGGCGTGCTTTGTATTCGTGTGGCACGCGCTTAACTACAGAAATAATTAAAAAACGTCAAATCGAATGTCAAACACACGTGGTTTTGAACGTAGTGATTGATGATTATATTCTCTTTTCTTTGGTGGTTTTACGTGGTAGTGTTTAACTAAATTTTTGTTGCATTATTGTATTTATTATCCACAATATCCACCCCTCTAAAGTAAAATACAAGCAACATGAAGATTAAAAAGCAGCATCGTAAAAAGAAGTACCTTCACAAACTAAATCGCAAAAGAATGCATCTTAAACAACGCAGCACTGGTCAAGTAAATTGGTATGGTTTAAATGTTTATATGCCGACATATTTTGTATAAATTTTGGATAGTTAAATGTAACAAATGTCTTTATTTGTAGTGAAACACTTAAGGAAGCATGGGACATGAAAAAGTCGACACTTCGCAATCTTAAAGAAATGGGACTTGCAAATGATCCAAACAAAGTAGTTAAAATTCCCAATTACAAACAAGAACAGTTAAAACGGGCAAAGAAAATCATCAACCAGGAGGAATCGTCCGAGTCGGAAGAAGATACTGAAGTGAAGATAGTTCCTAAAAAGGAAGTTGTGGAAAAATTAGAAAAAGAAGCCCGAGCACCAAGGGAAAGAAGATTCATGTGAGTGCATACTGCATTATCATCATATTCATTGATTTACTCTTGATATCCTGAAAGTTCAAGGGAAGTGAAGTGAGAATTAATTTAATATTGATTTAATAGAAAACTATATTTATTTATTTTCACAAAATCAATTTACAAAAAATTACAAATGTACAATCAATATCTGCAACGTAGGCTTCGTCAAGTGGGTACAATCATAAATCAGCAAAAGGCGTTGTCATCACACAAATAATAAAGCAATCCGCAACAGGCTTCGTCATTTTTCGCTTACTCTACCTAGTGATTTAAAAGAGACCACTCCGAGTCGCCTCCGGTGCAAAGGTTCCCATCACACCAGCAGCGTTTCCGCGCTGTATAGCTAACGAAATCCTCTGCACCAGATACAACCCGGATCGCGGATCCCAGCCCCTCTCCCTAAGCCGGCGACCAAGTTCTCTTACAACTCTCTTAATTAATTTGGTGGCAAAATACAAATGATGGGCTGAGGGGAGATAAAGTAGAGACACCAAAACAGGCAAATAAAAAAAGATTGCTACCCCGTTAAGTACCACACAAAATATGCAATGTTCTTCTTATGTGTTTCTTTTTACAATCAAACTGATTTTTTTACAGGTTGCCCAAAGGCCAAGTGGAATACCTAACATATTTATTAGACAAATATGGCCATGATTATAAAGCCATGGCCAGAGACAAAAAAAACTTTTATCAAGAGACCTGGAAGCAGATACGGGCTAAAATAAAAACATTCATGGGGATCCCAAAACAATATGGAGAATATTTGAAAACCAGAGGGTTGTTAGACAAGGAGATTGATGAAAAGGAATTACAGGAACAGGCAAAAGCTTTGGTTATGGATGACTAGTGAAGATATAACTTGAATAAGACAAGAAATAATTACTCCGAAATTAATACAACATATAAATATGAGAATTGTGAACACCAATTTCAGTTTTAAAAATGGTAATAAATGAAACCAGAAACTATCATTCTCAATTTAATAAACTGAAACATTTGAACTTATTTTAAGAAATTAAGACTAGAACATAAGTTATGTTAATAAAATTATTACATAAAACATTAATCTTCTCATTATGCATCATTATGCAATTTAAAACTATTGAGTTTGGCACTCATTGGGTATGTCTTTCACTGCCTTTACCTTTTTTAGTTCTTCGAACCAGTCCTTGTCTAAATCCAAGAGTTGCTGAGGCTTCTTATACTGAAATGAGAAAGTTGAAATTTGTTTACATGCTAAAAATAATAAAACTAGCCAGAAAACCATCAGGGTCATTAACCCTTCAGTAATCGCTACAGGGTAAAAAATACCCGATATAGATTTTATGTGGAAGAGTCAAAGTTCATTTATGCTAATTAAAACATCTAGCAAGTGCCGCCAGGTTAAGGGCCACAAGATACATGAATAGATGTGATTTTTATCATAGATAATAAATAAAAGACATGACAAAATTAAATGATTGCCCATTCCAATGGTATCTTATATCCAGGGCCCTTAAGATATTTATTTATTTATTGATACAGGTTTGCCAACAGGTGCAATACTATTACTAAAACACTTTAATCAAAGGTACAAAATCATTCCAGAGTATTCACCCAATTATAGGTAAACACAACTTACACATATCACACGCTTTACATTTTGTGACTACACAATCTAAGTTTAATATATCCTTGGTATAGTCGAGAACTCAAGACATATTTTGTAGACCTTGTAAAAGTAAGTGAAAATAGTATTAAAAAATTCTCATTATTCAAGGCACCTAATTATTATTAACATTACTTACCACAATAATAAGTGTGTTGAATTGATGACTAAACTGTATGTTGGCCTGTTCTAATGGTATATTCAATCTCATTAACTCAGGTACTTGAAGTTTCTTGTAATACTTTTTGTTGGTTGTCCGGACTATGATGCATTTATCTTCATTGTTGGCACTAACTGAGTATGTCTCAATGGGGTATGGCAGGTTTCTAATTCTCCATTCTAGGTTCACTCTTGTGTTACGTCTTGTGACAATAGGCTGAAAAAGAATATCAGTGGCTATATTAGCAAACAAAAACTGTGTATGGTTGTAAATTCAAGGAATTTGATTTCTGCACCACTGAATATTGGTCAATTATAAATAATTATTAAGGTAGAGTTACGAGCAAAGCGAAACTGACTCCACTAGCACCATGAATGACAGAGTGATAGTACCTACAAGGTTCTTTATAAATACATGATGGCATATACAATCACTGCAAAAGTTTACGCGGCATCACTACTGTGCATATTAAGGATCTGATAATATCGCTGCTATGACAAAGTGACACATAACATTAACAAACAACAAAACTAATGTCATGCTAATCAGCTAATGTCCAGTCTCATCCATAATTGTGATTATATTCAGTAAAAGGTAACACTTTAGCAGTTACTGATAAGGGGCAAATTCCATTTAGATATGAATATTTAGATTTGATATGAACTTTATCAACAAGTCACAAAGTCCTTTACTAAAAATAAGCATAATTATATTGGGTTATAGGAGAAGTAAAGTAGGTACACAAACTAAAACATTTTATGTGTCTTCACAACAATGCTGCTTGAACTGGGTGACAAGAATTGATATATTTCATAAAACTTACCTGATCATTACTTTCGACGATTTCGGGAGCTTCTCTATGTGGAGTAGCATCAGGAATAGGGTCTCCTATTTCCACATCCCATTTGCCCTCTCCACCAAGTTTACCCTTCACCTTCCACGCTCTTCGGAGCAAAACCTGCGTGTCCACATTGTATTCTTCCACCATTTCCCTGTCATCTTCGAACTTATAGTGGATTTTTTTGATCTTATCCTGTTTTAAGCAACTTTTTTCAGCAGCAAGACAAGACTTGTACCAAATTGTATTCCTATGCATTTTGGACTTATCAGTCGCTGTACTGTTGAAAATTCCTCTTATTCTCTTTTCAAAGCTGTTGCAATCTGAATCGTCGTATAGTTCGACCAAACAAGATTTTCTTTTCATTGTTTTGTTCCTATAGCAACCACATAGCGACCTTTAAAAAAAAACTCTTTGCTCTAATTAAAATTGAAATGTAGCTTACACTGCTTACAGTGAGTAGTATCAACTTGGATTGACATTGACTTAGTTATTTTATTCTAAGAGTATTAATTATAATTTCGTTAAGGACACTTATTAAGTTGAAGCCTCAGAACCCACGTAATTAATTAAATTTGTAATTTTAAAAATAATTGGGAACTATTGCAAGGTTATGTTTTAATTTAACTCAATCGTACAGTCGTGTTTTCATTATTTTTATAAATGTCACACCTTTGGTTCATGTCACCGTGCCTCTACATGCTCGGGCTCTCGGCCGAATGTTTCGGCCATGTTAGTACACGATCATTCGAGACAGACTATATAGAAAAAATTTAAGCCAGACCAGAGACAATTTAAGTACTTTTTCAGGTAGTTTGGTTGAGTTAAAAGGTGTCTTAAATAATTTCACTTCGGGTGAAGCTATTTAAAAAGTGTCTTAAATAGTTTCAATAACCAAAGTTATTTAAAACACCGTTTAACTCACCGAAACTACCTGAAAAAGCTTAAATTGTCTATGGTCTGGCTTAAATTTTAGTCTGTCTCGAATGAGCGTGTACTAGGGTGCATTCGCCCGCGGCCGAATCATTCGGCCGAGAGCCCGAGCATGTAGAGGCACCATTATATTTTTCAAAGAAATACCCGGCACCATACAAAATGAAATATATTAGCCATATTTAATTACATAATCTTAGTCGCATGAAAGGCGAGAGGCATTTATGAAGGTGAAATAATTTGTAAAAATATGCCGATAAACTCATTTTAGACCTTAAAGTAATCAATAGAAAGTTCAGGACTCAACGCTGATTGATGCCTTTGTAAAGTACTCTGGCTTTTATGCGAGTGTACTCATCTTTTATCTAGGACGGAGCTTAATTAATGCCTAATTATACAATGCCTCAAGGACCTACTTTAGATTTAAGGTAGGTAGAGGTAGGTAACTACCTACCTCACACACACACACTGTATATATTTCGAGAATAAATGTTTTTGACACAGAAAAAAAAAATAAGATTATAAATTTCATACTCTATTTCCGACCTAACCGTGCGTTTACATGCTCGGGCTCTCGGCCGAATGTTTCGGCCATGTAGTACACGATCACCGAAACTACCTGAAAAAGCTTAAATTGTCTATGGTCTGGCTTAAATTTTATCTATATAGTCTGTCTCGAATGAGCGTGTACTAGGGTGGGCCGAATCATTCGGCCGAGAGCCCGAGCATGTAAAAGCACCATAATACTCAAAGATTCACAAATTAATATGGTGATATTTTGGTGTACAAACATTATAATGTTGGTTAACTTGTTTTTAATTTGTTTTTGCGCTAGTGAGAGCAGAGTGGACTTACGTCAATGTCAATTGTCAACGTCAACGTCAGTAACTTCACTGAATGTAGGCTTATAGTTTTGATTTTTAGGTTAGTCTTTCTATATTTATTTACGTTTGCTTAGATATTTACTATCTTTTTCAAATTCCAGTCATACCATGTTTCACATCTTTCTTAAAACTATTTTTCCGTAACATTACAGCAATACGCAGTAGCATTAGCACAGCGTCAGTGAAGATGAGTAAAAGTATTCCAGATCGGTGGGTAAACGTAAATGCATATTGTCGGGATTTCATTCAAATTCTGGGCTTTTTATAATTTGTGCTCGTTTCAGGTGGATACCGTACAAAGCCTGTGGCAAAGTGATTGAAGGAACGAGGATTGTTTGCTTCAAAGTTCCTCTCAGGAAGGTGAGTCTCCCTCTAGTCTCTATGTGAATGGTTATAGTTTTCTTTGTAGTATCCTTGAACAGTTGATATATGACCAAATTATATAATCATCCCAAACATATTGTTAATCTATCTACTTCTGTTTATTATATCATAGGTATTCTAGTGTGATATCTTGCCAGAAATTGTAAAACAGTTTATTAGGTACCTACTTAGGTCTGTTCACCAAAAATCCTTTTATAACAGCCTCCTAGCCTAGTTGTAGTGACCCTGCCTACGAAGCAGGAGGTCCCATGTTCGAATCCTGGTCAGGGCATTTATTTGTGTGTTTATCACGAATATTTATTCCTGAGTTCTGGATGTTTTCTATGTATTTAAGTATTTATACGTATATATCTATTATATATATCGTCGTCTAGTACCCACATCACAAGCCTTATTGAGCTTACCGTGGGACCAGTTTGATTTGTGTAAGATTGTCCAATAATATTATTTATTTATTATTATTTATTAATTTGGCGGCTTTCTGGGTTCCCTAGACTATTAAGGGTTCTGGACAAGCATGGTTATCAAACAATGTGGGATTCGTAAGGCACTTACCTATACATACCTGGCTTTGAATTTGAATTTTGTTAGCTAGCTAGTACTTCATTGAGCTTTGTACGCAGAAAATACAAACAAATAATTTTCTTAGAAGTAAAAATACTTCAGCCCACATGTGTTACAGTCAGCAATGCAGCTGAAGTAATTGACAGCCGGAATTTCTAACTAGCTTCTGCTAAATTATGTCTGAACTATCCCATATTTGAATGAAAAGATTACAAGAGTATGGAACTAGCAGATGACTCTCACACTCACGTGAATTCACACATAGTCCTAATCCCTTAAAAATATCGAAAACATACATAAATCACATTTGTATGTGATAAAAACAGTAATAAATGCCCATATATTTATTATAAGGATTCAAACCTAAGACTAAACTAGGAGGTTGTAATAACATTGATATTGTGATAATAAAAAAAAATATTCAGATTGGAGGCTACAAACGAGTTAAACTAAAAGCTTTCTATTTTGTTCAATTTTACACAAAATACAAGATAAGCGTTACTTGAGACATGTTGACTTCAGTTTTGACGATAGCGTCATCTGTAGTACGATGTTTACACGATCGTACGGAATAACGTATCATGTTCTGCTTTAGTTGATAACAAACGTAACAGATGGCGCTACGGCCATCACATTTTCTATGCTAAATAAATTTATAATGGAGATTGGCGGTAGAGTGTCGATAGCGGGCGGTTGTAGTATTGTAAAATATTTTTGTGTTTTTGGTTTATAATCGGAAAAAATCGTTGCAATCTTTTAAGGATTTGTATAAATACAGTTACTTTTCCTTTATTTAATGTAGTTGGTGGTTTTTGGTAAGTAGTTTATTTCTGTATTTAGTAGTATTTTAATTTAACTTTGTTTCGTTTTTGTGGGTAGTCCATGTCGGCGTCCTCATGAGTGAGGATTCTGATTTGGATGACCCTGGAGATGGATTTCTCAGTTCGCGTCTAAACGTAAGTCTGAAAGACCATGAATATTTCGAAAAAACGCTAACTGAAAAGTTTACTCCTGCAATGGGCAGAAAAAAACGTAGATTGAAGAAAAAACAAAATACAGATGAAATTGACCAGCGATCCCGATCGAGATCCCCGAGATCGGATGCTCATTCCGCGAAATCGGACATGGATATCGAGAGTAATCTAAGTAATGTAGTCGATACACAGGGTGACACTCAGCTTCCCCCTGGTCAAGAGGTGCAACAACAGGTTAACCAACCTTCGTTATCGTATAACTCTCCCCCGGCGCATTTGGTGACTGACAATCCGGTTACAACTCAGTCTCAGACCCCGATCTCCCCGTTCACTCCGATTGGAAGGGATAGATATGCTAAGAATGATCGAGGCCCGTTTGTAGTTCACGTTCAGAAAATAGAAACTACTCCGGATTCTGGAACAACTTTGCATCCTGTGACATTCGGACTTTTCCTCCAAAAAAGAAAACGTGAATTCCCAAATATTATAGAGGGATCGGTAAAAAGGATAGGACGCAATCGTGCATCGTTGTCTTTCCATTCGTCAGACGATGCAAATCTGTTTCTCGGTTCCCCCACGCTTTCTCAAAACAAATACAAAGCTTTCGTGCCCACGTTTAATGTTACTAGGATGGGCCTTGTTCGGGGTGTTCCGGCCGACTGGTCTCCCGAAGAAGTCCTTGAGCAGATCCAGATTCCTGGTAACTCCGGAGAGGTTCGGCCAATCAAAATCCGACGGCTAAATTTTAAAAAATCTAAACTGGATGGATCGTACAGCTGGCTTCCTTCAGAAACGGTTGTCATTACTTTCGATGGACAAATTCTTCCAAAAAGAATTTTCTTGTGTTTTAATTCGCTGCCGGTGGAGCAATACACTTACCCAACGATTCAATGCCTGAAATGTTGTCGATTTGGGCACACAAAAGATAAATGCCGGTCTCTGCCTCGCTGTTATCGGTGCGGGGGGGCTCATATGGGTGATTCTTGTAGTGTGGATTCAGAAGCCGTTCCTTATTGCTGTAACTGCCCCCAGGAGCTTGCGTCAGGGCATCTCGCAACAAGCAAGGCATGCGCAGAATATACTAGACAAAAAAATATTAAAAAAACCATGACCGATGAAAATGTTTCATATATTGAGGCTTCTAAACTACATCCTAAATCAAATCAAAGATCCTTTGCAAACGTTGCCGCGTCCTCTCCTCCATCTCCGCAAAACACGTCTTACAGAAAAACAGTTTTCCGTCAACCCCGATCACCGCCACGCCTTGAAAAAGGCTATGACAGGAGGGCCCATGAAGCCCTAACTAGGGACCCCGTTTTGGAGTCGAGGTCTAAACCGGTTTACTCGTATTCAGATGAACAGCAATCAAAGACTGACTTGGTTAGTCAAGTAATAAAATTGTTTGCTTCCGCAGTTAAGATTTTTTCTCCATCCAGCCCTCTGGCTGACCCCAACCTGCTATCCCACGCTGCTCCTTTTATTTCTTTCTTCTTACCGTCTTCTCATTATGGATCAAGTAGTTCTCCAGTGGAACTGTCATAGTATTACAAATAAAAAACACGACTTACTTTTTTTAATAAATAAACTCAACCCTAACATTTTAGCTATATCTGAAATATGGCTTAAGAATGATTCTAACTTTAATCTTCCTACTTATTCTTCTTTAATGAACTGTCGCGCAGACGGACGAGCCGGATGCGCTCTGTTCATTAGAGATCACATTCCTTATTCCCCTATTCAAATCCCTCTTAAGAATAATGAAATATTTCAATTAGTTGGTGCTCGGATTGAAGGTATCTCGTATTTGTCCGTTTATTTACCCAGCCCTTCTTCTGAAATCCTTAGCGAACTTCAAAATATAATAGAAATGGTCCCTCAACCTGTAGTTATACTTGGCGATCTTAATGTACATCATATATTATGGGGATGTGATAAGAGTGACTCCCTTGGGGAACAGTTTATAAAAGTGATGGACAAATGCAATATTTGTTTATTAAATTCGGGTGCTCCGACTCTTCGCACCCTCCCAAATCAAGGTGCCAGTGCAGTCGACTTATCCCTGTGTTCTCCTGTTTTGGCTTCTATTGTCTCTTGGGAGGTCTTAGATAGCACTTTTGGAAGCGATCACTTCCCTATTGCTCTTAGTTTTCCTTTCTTCTCTGCTAAGCGTCCTAAAGTCACCAGGCCTCTCTTAGTATATAACATTAATGGGGCTGACTGGGAATGTTATAGGAAATACTTGGAGGACGAGGTCAAACGTCTTCCTCCTATTTCTTCTAACTCCAGCCAATTTTGCTCTGACGCTCTTCTTCGAGCAGTAAAGGCCTCAGCTGATAGGGTCTTCCCTATAAAAAATACTGCCGTGGGCAAAGTGCCTTCCCCCCCATGGTGGGACAAAGAGTGTACTAAAGCTGTCAAAGTTAGAAAAAAGGCGGAACTTGCCTATGCTGCCAGTATGACGCCAGCAAATTTTGATATTTTAACTAAAGCTATGGCTGACACAAAATCTCTGTTACACAATAAAAAGCGCGACGGATGGAAATCCTTCTGCTCTGCTCTAAGCCCTTCTACTCCTGATAGTATAGTATGGAATAATATTCGGAGATTTAGGAGATCTTTTAATGCAAAGAGCTGTCTCTACCCTTCCTCATTACCTTGGGCTGAATCCTTCCTAGATAAGATAGCCCCTCCATATGTACCTGGCGTTCTTGATTCATCTATAAGTCTTTTAAATAATAATTCAACGGATCCTTTAGACCAATTTTTTACTATGCTGGAGCTCCAGAATGTTTTGAGTTCGGTTAAAGACTCGGCCCCTGGACACGATGGTATTCCGTATTCTTTCATAGTTAGAGCAGGTAATTCATTTCACAAATATTTTCTTGAATTGATTAATCATATTTTGCTTTCTGGCCATCCGCCCTCAACTTGGAAATCTCAACTGATCTTGCCCATTCTTAAACCAGGAAAAGATCCTAATGATCCTAGCTCGTATCGCCCCATTGCTTTGTCTTCCGTTTTAACAAAAATTCTAGAACATTTAATTAAAAACAGGCTTGAATGGTATCTTGAGAGTGAAGAATTGTTAGGTACTTTCCAATTTGGGTTCAGAAAGGGGAGAAGTACAATGGATAATTTGGGTATTTTTACTTCAGATATTAGGTTAGCTTTTTCAAAGCGTGCTTCGGTGGTAGCAGTCTTTCTGGATGTGGAATCTGCCTATGACAATGTTCAGCTTCCCCTTCTCAGGGAAAAGTTCCATAAACTGAGAATTCCGGCGAGGCTGGCCTGCCTTGTAGGCAATCTGCTTTCGGAAAGGCAAGTTACTTTCCAGGGAAAGGACCCTCACATTAAACCATCGAGGTTGGTCTGGCGGGGACTGCCACAGGGCTCAGTCTTGAGCCCATTATTGTACAATGTTTACACACATGATTTAGAAAATTCTGTAGCTGGTGCTAACATTCTGCAATATGCTGATGACTTATTAATTTATTCCTCAAACAGCAATATAGTAACAGCTTCTGAAACTATTAATAATTCCCTCAACTCTTTAAATTCTTGGCTATCTATGAATGGTCTGTCCCTTTCCCCATCTAAGAGTTGTGCCGTGGTTTATACACGTAAAAAGTCAGTACCAACAATTAGTATAGCAATTAATGGGCTGGCTGTCCCCATTCGTTCATCGTATAAGTTTCTAGGAATTATTCTAGATTCTAAACTAAATGGTTCTTTGCATTTTGAATACTTAATAAAAAAGTGTGAAAAGGGGCTTAATACTCTCAGATGCCTCTCGGGGGTGTGGTGGGGAGCCCATCCCGCCTCTCTTCGTTTAATCTATAATGCCACTATCCGCAGTGTTCTAGATTACGGCTGTTATCTATTAGTTCCGGGGAATAGGGAGGGATTTAATAAACTCGACCTAATTCAGTATAAGGCTCTAAGAATTATATTGGGTGCCATGAAGTCTACTCCAACCAATGCCTTACAGGTGGAAAGCGCAGACCCCCCTCTTAGTCTTCGTCGTCAATTTTTAGCAGACAGTTATTTTTTTCGGGCTTTGCAGTTCTCCTATCACCCTATAATTCATCGGTTATTTGATCTCAAAGTAGTTATTGGTAGAAACCAAAAAGATCCACCTTGTCTTGTAAAGAGCCTGATAAAATTCCAATCTCTTAAGGATCCGGTTTTCCACTCGCCCCGTCTTCCCCTTTACGAATTCAAATATCAAACAATAATTCATCAACCCCGTGTCATTTTGAACTTTGATATTTGCCATAATGACCCTCAAGCTGATGAGTATCTCCGACAGATTCTTTCCCGGGAGTGGCATGATTGGAACACAATCTACTGTGATGCGTCCAAGTTGACCCCGTCTGGATGTGTTGGTGTAGGAGTCTTTCATTCACAGTATGATATCGTGCAAAAAATCAAATGCCCCCCACAAACATCTGTATTCACCGGTGAGTGTATTGGTGTTTTGGAGAGTATTAAGTACATTCTTCTTTTTAAGTTAAACAAAACTATTATATTTTCGGATTCTCGTAGCTGCCTACAAGCTTTGCTTTCTAATCCTTTTTCGGTAAGGGTTCATAACCCTATTTTATATCAAATTAAAGATAGTCTTATAACCTGTAAAGATAAAGGCTATGAGGTTGCTTTGGTGTGGATCCCTGGCCATTCGGGGATATCGGGAAACGAACGGGTTGATCGGGTTGCCAAGGAGGCAGTAGTATGTGGAGACAAAGTCCCCTTTAGAAATTTCTCTCATGACCTGGTTCCTTTCGCTGCTAGATTGCTAAACCAAGCTTGGTCTCATGACTGGTTGATTTCTAGTAGATCTCGAGGAAAGCTTTACGCGCGCGTTCAACCTAATGTTTCAAGAAAACCATGGTTCGCTAGGTTATTTATCCAGAAACAATATTGTTCCACGATTATTAGGATGAGACTGGGTTGTTGTAGTATTCCTGTCCATTTGAAAAAGATCCACGTTCGAGACTCGTCGATTTGTGAATGCGGGTTAGATGAGGGTGATTTAAATCACATTTTCCTATCATGTCCATTGTATGACCATAATGACTTATATAATGATCTAATTAGACTTAAGGTTCCATTTCCGACTCACATCCTAGAACTAATTCAAACCAAGGATAAAGATATATTTGAGGCTTTGGGATCTTTTTGTCAGCATAACAATTTAAAGATTTGATATTTGTAGTGAGTAGCGGTTATTAGCATATTTTAATTTTATTATATTATTATTCAACTTTGGGGTACGTACTAACATAAATTATATTTATTTTATTTATCTTTTTTATAAAACATTGTTATAATTTTTATTTTTTTATTTTATTTTTAACTACATCTGGCTTTCAGGAAAAGTAACTGTTTAATTTTTTTGTTGTTCGTTCCTTATTATTTATTTCAGTAAAATCGACATGACACTGGCTAATCTTTGCAAAGCCATAAGAAAAAAAAAAAAAAAAAAAAAAAAATTATAATGTTTCAACGTGATTGTCGGGATTTACCTAGATTATTACGTGAGTGTTATTACTGATTGTGAGTGTTAAACTCATAATTATTCCTTAAGTTACACAATTTCTTGTCCATTTTACTTTTGGGGATTTAGTTACCTCATTGTTTTAAGTCCTATTCGAATCCTACTACATTGCTTGGAAAAGCGGAGTTGTCGCTATCAATAATCACGTACACACGCGTTCAGAATTGCATGGGCAGTTTATAAATGAATTCATTCATAAATTGCCCATGCAATTCTGAACGCTATAGTACATTTCTTAGTTGAGTTAGTAAAATGTAAATCCTAGTGAGGACCAGGGGGCCAATTTTTGAGATTCGAACGCTCGAATATTTAGTTCAAATGTGAATAAAAACGAAGTAGAAAGAAGTTCCACTAGCCTTTCGAGTGATAATTTCAGTGGCTTTCACAAATACGAACTATGGTATCATGCGAAAATAATCGTGACAAATTTCCACGTGCGATTATTTTCGATCACTTGTTTTTGTATTCGAGCGTTCGAATCTCAGGCTTCTTGGTTTACTCTTAATACGCTTGTCCTTTTATGCAACTTTCTACGGCGAACTAAGTGACTAACCCTTTTATCCGACTAAGAGAATTCAAAAGGGATTGAATGGATTTCTACCATTATTCGTAACCGCAGTTTCTTCGCTAAAAACCTATTTTTAATGTAATGTACTAATTCCACAACACCCACGAGCAAACCTAACTCAACACTACATTATCCGCAATAGCAGGTGCTGCCAAAGGGTAAGCCGACTTAGCCGACAATGAATGCATTATTGGTCCAGCACTTGTTTGCATAACTGTCACTGCCTGCCCATTCACTCAACCACACATCCTACCTAAAACGACATAATACCCCTTAATTTATATTACACTTAAGCCCTTTTTAAATGAACATAGCACACCACAGTTATATGGCAAACAGTGTCCCGTGGATCTGTGTTAATTTGTTCTGCATAGCACTTGCATCGCTGAGATATCAGAAGTGTGTTTGGTTTGCTACTCGGAATCATGAAAATGTGATAATCGAGTTCAAGAGATGACTTGAGATTTGATTGTTTACGTTGTGCCCTGAGGGCCTAGTATAAAAGTTGTTCGACAACTACGACACTTACTTCTCGATCGCGTTAGCGTATCGAGAGTTCAAATTATGTTTGCCGTTTATTTAAATCATCCGGCAACTTTCATATTTTGATCCCTCGATACGCTAACGCGGTCGAGAAATTAATGTCGTACAATTTTTATGGATCTGTATTGGGATCCCTAAAGTTTTTTATCCTATTTTTGCGTTCCCTAATCCTTTTTTGCCATAATAATCATTTGTCCTAACACTCATTTGGCCTATTTTTGATTGCCCTCTCATTGAATGGATGATTTTAGTTTGCCCTAATGTTTGATGTCCTAATGTCACCTGACATATTGATTACATATCCTAATGTTATGTTCCATAATGACTATTTGTCCTATTGATCATATGTCCTAATCATTATTTTCCCTAATTTTATATGGCCTAATGACATTTATCCTATTATTGTAATACCTACGTAATATTATTTGTCCTAATGATTCTTAGCCCAAATTAATTAATTAATACAAAATTGTAGTTTGTAAAGAGTATTATGTAAAGAAGTCGGTTCTGGCGCTTCGCCGGCCGCTGCCGCGGCACGCTCGCTTCGCTCGCTCGGCTCGCGTGCTGTTAGGTCGCAGTTCAACCTAACACTCCTCCTCGCTTCGCTCGTCGTCGTACCTAAACCGACCTGCCTTAAACTTTGATCTTTGAAGCGCTCGATCTCAGCCATTTAATTTTAGAAAAAAGTTTTTCAATTAAAAGCTGCTTATTGTGATGTGTTATATACGTTACAACTAATATTATTTATCCTAAAGATTCTTAGCCCAAATTAATTAATTAATTAATACAAAATTGTAGTTTGTAAACAGTGTTATGGAAAAAAGTCGGTTCTGGCGCTTCGCCGGCCGCTGCCGCGGCACGCTCGCTTCGCTCGCTCGGCTCGCGCGCTGTTAGGTCGCAGTTCAACCTAACACTCCTCCTCGCTTCGCTCGTCGTCGTACCTAAACCGACCTGCCTTAAACTTCGATATTTGAAGCGCTGGATCTCAGCCATTTTCAATTTTAGAAAAGGTTTTTCAATTAAAAGCTGCTTATTGTGATGTGTTATATACGTTACAACTAATATTATTTGTCCTAAAGATTCTTAGCCCAAATTAATTAATTAATACAAAATTGTAGTTTGTAAAGAGTGTTATGTAAAGAAGTCGGTTCTGGCGCTTCGCCGACTGCTGCCGTGGCACGCTCGCTTCGCTCGCTCGGCTCGCGCGCTGTTAGGTCGCAGTTCAACCTAACACTCCTCCTCGCTTTGCTCGTCGTCGTACCTAAACCGACCTGCCTTAAACTTCGATCTTTGAAGCGCTCGATCTCAGCCATTTTAATTTTAGAAAAAAGTTTTGCAATGAAAAGCTGCTTATTGTGACTTGTTATATACGTTACAATCATTTCAAATATATGTCATAATTACACCACTTTCGACCAAATTTTATAAGACCCACCTTTGGTACAGTCTAACTTAAATATGGTTAAAACTGGTACAAGACTGCGTATGTATATGATAACATGCTTCAAACAGATGAGTTTTAGGACTACTTATCATTACATTATGGATAATAATTATTATGACAATTGATTGTTAGGACTAATGCCGGTTAGGATAAAATAGTTATGGCAAGAGATATGAGGACAAACGTTATTAGGTATCGCGATGAATATGCCAAAGCACATTAGGGTTATTGATGTTATGCCAAAAATGCTTCGGGCAAATGAGTTTTAGGGCAACCATTACGTTATGGAAAATCATTGTTATGGCAATAGATTGTTAGAGCTAATGCCCGTTAGGACAAAACGGTTAGGGCAAGTGATTTTAGGACAAAAATTGTTAGGGATGTAGAGGGCCACCCAATTTTTATAAGTACCTACTAGGCCTTCTGTAGCGTAATTTTGTAGGGCGTGTTTTGGGCTGTGGAAGTTAAGAAAAGAACATGTGCAATATGTTTATTAAACTGTATGCTGTCGTATATATGGGATTTTGAATTTGAAATATAATTTTGTTATTTTAGATCTTATCAAAAATACGATACTTATTATTAAACTGTAACTCAATATTCTTTTGTACTAAACTTATCGTCGTACTACTATACGTTTAATGATGTATGGATAAATATTTAAATACAGTATAGGTACAGAAGATAAATATCCATAATTTAGGAACATATAGGCGTGCAAATTAGTGTAATGAATGGTATGAATTGGATTCATCCACTACGGAATAACCACTATTTCAAAGGGACTGTGGCGGCGGCAAGAGCACGTCTCAAAGCACCTGAAGTGTTCGTTCGTTTCGTTGTTATTCCTATAAATAAGTTTCACGTCTAGCAAAGAATCATTATTAAATTCAAGTATCATATAATAAAATTCAAACTATATATACTTATATATTAAAAAATAAACTAATCTTAAATAAATCTAAAATTAACTATAAAGATACATTTATTCATTATTCATAAAAACATGTCAAAAATAATACAACCAAGTCAAAATTAAAAAATAATCCTTAATAAAAAATAACACTAAATACAAAATCAAAAAACTAAACCAAAACTTAACTAATTAAACCTAAAACTAAAACTACTTAATCTACATTTCAATCAAATAAGCCCCCCGCATCATTCCCGGCGCAAAGGTGCCTAGCAAACTAGCGGCATTCCCGCGTTGCTATAAAGTAAATAAATTAAAAACTATTTCTCCTCCACCGAATCCTACAAACTTTCGCCTGGTGGCAAGGTGCCCATCACACAGGCAGCATTCCCGCGCTGGATCGCGATGGCAATCCTTTGCGCAAGAAAGCTGCGGCCTGCTCGAGGGTCCCCCGTTGCTTCCCTCAACCGTTTGGCGATCTCTTTATGGAGCCCGCGAGCACCCTTGCCCCACGGGCCGAATATAACTGAGCATAACTATAACTGCATAATCCGAATACAAAATGTTGTCTACTCTACACGGTAAATAAATACGTAAAAAATTCTAAACACTTAAGACGCACTTTTATCCTTAAATCCTTAATTAAATAAAGCGAAGCGGTAATAAAACGCAATTGTGCCTATTGAAGTAACCTTAATCCGTTATACATCCATCTCTGTTTGATCGCCCGCGTGTCAAAATATTTGTCCCACCAAAAGGAGCCCGGCTTGGAAACGCCTAATCCCATATTTGATAAAACAGCGGGTGCCTTACAGTGTCGACTACCCTATGAATAGTTGATTCTTTTTTCAACATCTTTCTAGTTTTTTCTCCGGTTTTTAATCGGTTTCCGTGACGATGGCGCTTTGATTCCCGGTTCTTTATTCATCGGGATCTAGTAATAAATTCTAATAGTTTTGTTCAACTTTGAATTATAAAGGGGTATTAACTTAATGGCAATTGGTAGGTGTAATTTGATATGACTCGTGACTATATGTCTGTTACTTAATATTAAGTTTCTCACCGGTTATGATTTTGGAATTTTCAATTTGAATTTTATTTTCTCAATGTATTATTGCTCAGTCAATCGGGACTCCTTTTATAGTTTCGGCATCTGTTAGGAACTTGTTAGTTTCATTGTTACTTTTGTTATAATTATGATTAATAGCGACAGGAGGCGTTTGCCTTACATCCAGGTAGCAGATGGCAATTGAATATTTTGTCCTTTCACTGGCAACTAATTGCAACCTTTTTGTAGTGTCGTGCAAGTGTGAGCATCTTGGAATAACAATAAGTACCTACCAGATGTGAAGTGCGCTTATATATGTCGCGCGGTAGGGTCGTGTGTTTGTTTAACTAATAAAGTGTGATGCTGATGATCAATATTCTTTTATGATATGTTTTGACTTTCGATTCGCGAAAGCGATCGTGCAGATGCGGCCATTCTATCAATCAGTGAAACACTTCGAGCGGCAGCCAGCGACATTAGTGTTGCCAGAAGCGAAACGGGTTATCTACTGCTTTTCCGTGTATTTGTTAATATGTAGACGTGTTTCGCCTCTTAAAAACGCGCCGAAAGATATAGTTACGAGGTGTCAACTATCCCTTTGATAGAAAGGGACAGAGGTATCTATGGCCGCCATGGTGGTTGCCATACCTTAACATAGAATGCTATCAAATTATTAAATATACTGACGTTCTTGTTAATTATATTACTTAAATTATTCAGTAGTAATGTACTACCATAGATATTCTTTTTTTTCTCAATGGCAACTTTTAGAAAGGGAATTTTTAAACTTTAGTGAATTCTTAATAATAGTGCATTTCAGTTATTAACCCTTAAATACATGAACTAACAGTATTGATCCTAAAACATCCTAAATGACAACCAAATACAATTCAAATTAAGAACTTACGCCGATGGGAATAGAACTTGATTGTCACTTGTCTCATTTCTGTGTCATAAATGCATCATCGTGCATTTAAGGGTTAACGTTTTTGGCTGTTCATTCTCCTGGTTTTTATTGGTACCTCCATGATCACAAGTGAGCTTTTAACCTACCTAAATGGTTTTCTAAAAACCCAAAAGAGGGTGATGTGTGGATGTGTGTGCAATATGTCTTAAGCATTCTACGCGTTGTCTCCAGAGAGCAGGAAACTAACTGGAATTGGATACGCATCAGATCTGCATTTACTTAAATTTGTCTATTGTTTTAATCTTTTTCGACTCGGTTTATAGTTTCTCTTAAGAAAATAATATCAAGTTTTAAAGAAAGTCGACATGAAGTACTTGTTTCGCAATCTGGCTACATTAATTGACGTAGCACGTGTAGGTAAAGTACCGCTGCTCACCGTCTAGCTCGCACACAATTGGTGCAACGACTTCGACAAATGCTTATGTGTTTATTATGCGCGCACACGGAGATGTCTTATGAAGTTATAAACGACAGGCATTTCTTATTGTGTCGTTTCTTATTTATGTTTTCATCCGTATCACTGTTAAGCTAGTGACAAATAGATCTGCCATTTTTTAGCTTGTATTACTTTGTGAGACGACGTTCTCACAAGCGGAATCGTCTTAAGTAATTATTTGATGTTGATATTTGTGGTTCTCTAGAACAGGTGTGGTGTGAATCGGCAATAGTAAACATAATTTAATGCGATTGTTGGTTATCTCACGCCGTTAATCGATGTAATGTGGTATCGGTATGTGGTCGACATCCCAAAATGCAATCGGTATCGGTATCGACTTCGGTTCTCGGCGCGCGCGCATCGTGTGGTCCCCGATACCTTTAATCGTGTGAAAGAATAAATTCAATATTCTTTACTTCGAGCTAGAGAGCACTGGTACGAGGTGTCCGATGAATTCCGTGAACTGTGTCCGAAAAGCAACTTTATTGTTTACACTATTATGACAAGACTCCATAACAAAGACATGATTATTACGAGGTATCGATTACATATACGATTATTTTCTGTGATTTTGTTTTTAATCTACAATATTATGACATAGACATAAAATATCTATGCGGGTTACTGTGTCCGGTGCATTCCAATCCGTTTTGGTGTAAAATTTGGTTTTCGGACTTAACTGGTGTAGGGGCGCTGATATGATGGCGCCCGATTGACCCACTCGGGCTACGATCCGTTCAAACATTTCATTTCACATACTTACATATTTGGGAGTGGTATTGCATTTCTCTGGCCATTAGGCCAAATAAAAAAGTCATAAAACGATGACGCGCTTGGGAACACGGGGTGGGCATCGTCGGGCGATATAGCCCGTTTTATAGTACCGACAACGGCGAAAGACCCACCATCGCACTTATCGCTTATCAAAATGTAATGATATAGTATTACATGCTCGTAAAAATCCCGCCTAAAACTAGTTCAACATGGGCTGCATTAAGGACGGGTCGAATTAGTTCTCGCAGCGTGTTGAATATTCATTAGGGTGTAAGGGATCCCGTGATTAATAAAGAAACCGATCAAGCGTCAGTAACGCCGAAGATGTTAGAGCGATCGCCGCGCCCGCGCCTGCTAACGGGTTCTTTAGAAACATCACAAAGTTCCGCATCACTCCCCAAACCGCCTTTGTTCAATTACCTAGAACCGTCAAAGAGGTTGGCGCTGGCGTGGCGTACCTCAGCTCTGTTTTCAATTATGGTCTTAATTTATGTGCATGAGGACCCGGTGTGTAGATTGACGTAAATCACGATTATCTCAAGGCGCGCTGGACAAAAGGACTTTCTACCTAATTCATTTTTATACCTTTTGTATATTAGCGTTAGGAGGTCGCATTGCACGGGTACGTTACGACCGCACAATTGTTTGGCATTGTGTGCGACATTACACCTCAATTATACGCAGAGAGTTGAAAAAACCCAGACTTCGTCTTTGTATTTGGGCAGAGGGAGAGCAATAATTTATTCTCTGTCTGGCTTCCGCGTGGCGTCAAACGGTGTGTCTGGGGTTGGTTCGATAAGCCATCTGTATACCTATTCGATTTACGTTCAAATATTATGACTTTTTACTTGCAGTTTCCAGTAAGCTTTGCCATTTAATTATATACGTGCGTAAGCGTAATGTTAATACTAATAGGCGGTTCTGTCTTGGTAAATGTCTTTATCGATGCGGATGGTAATTGGTAATTAGAACCGATGTGCTAAAATCGGGTTCGCGGCGTAGGTAGTCGATTAGCGTCGTATCGATTGCGGCGCCGATCGGGCAGTGTTAATGGCCTCCCATTTAGTACTGTTTGATCTTATAATAGACATTTGGGACTGTGTTTTTGAACTATGCATTTTTGGTGCGATAATGGGAAAGCTAAACAGCGTTCCGTTCGTAGGAGTGACGTCCTCACGCGATTGCGTCAAGCCCCAAAGTATTGTTGATGAAATGTGGTCATCATTTCATTTGTGTGTTATCGTATTTTTTTCTGTAATGGAGTCACCACAGTGATGTCAGTGACGATATCTGGCCACGATTATCGTGATCGTTACGCCCTGTCTGCTACATTATTATGATAAGTTATGAATTCATTTGTGTATCATATTTTAATTTTGGATGATTGTTATTGGTGGGGGTTGACGTTAAGAGGCTTAAGGTTAATGAATATATGATGATTAGGCTTGACAATTAATTGATTTGGATAAGTGGTAGGCGCCTGCAGAGGCCACCTACGGCCGCGGCCCCCGACCGCGCCGCCGCTGCCTCGTTCACTCGCGCTAATAATCAGTGTCGGTTAATTGCTGTTTTGCGGCGTGATATATCGCTATTAAATGCCATTATATGACCATTATACACGCCAATAGCTTTTAAGAAGCTTAGCCAATGAGATATGTACGTAATTGCTGCAAAATAAGTTCTGAGCGTTTAAAAAAAAATCGTATCATCAGGCCATAAATTAAAATAATCGTAATTGTTCAAACGCGCTGTCGTCTACCAATTATGGTTAATTAAAATTTATTGAATGTAACAAGTGGATTCAGAACCATGCACGACACGTCCCTCGTTATTGAAAAAGATTAATTAATTGAATTATTTCCACTTAATAAAATGGATTCTTTTTGTAACAATGTTGTAAACTGACCACTTTTATGGATTACCCAAACCAAAGTCTATCAAGTGAATGTTATTAAACCTATTCCTACCTGAGTCAAATCTCGCAGTGGAGCACGCAAACCATTACAAGCCTTGATACGTAGAGATAAAAATATCGGCGCATAAAGGATATCACTTTTTTTACAACCAATCGCTTATAAGCAGTATAAGGTAGTAAAGCAGATATCGTATTTCCCAACAATATAACCGTGGGTGGGAGCAGGCTCAATCAGCGGCGGCCGTTAGTCGCACGCGCCGCCGCCGCTTCGCGAATTATTATTGGTAGCATTTGTCGCCGCTGTCGCGCATGCGCGTGGCGGACCACCCTGTTCTATTTCATGCTATTTTATGTTACCCTTTCGTGATATTATCTGTACTTTGGACTGGAGCACGGGATATTTTATCTAAAAGAGAGTTTCATTTGAATATGATTTAGATATGGATATTGAATTACAGAGAATTTTTAATGGAGAGAGCTATGCTAGGAGTCTCTCTGCGAGATCGTATCAGAGAGATGAGACCATCCGCAGCAGAACCAAAGTAACCGATATAGCTCTCCGAATCGCTAAACTTAAGTGGCAGTGGACGGGGCACATTGCACGTAGAACCGATGGCCGTTGGGGCGGAAAGGTTCTCGAGTGGCGACCGCGTACCGGAAGGCGCAGCGTGGGTAGGCCCCCCGCAAGGTGGACTGATGACCTGGTGAAGGTTGCAGGAGTCCGCTGGATGCGGGTGGCGCAGGACCGGTCATTGTGGAAATCTTTGGGGAGGCCTATGTCCAGCAGTGGATGTCTTTCGGCTGAAATGATGATGATGATGATGATTAAATTACAGATTCAGAAATGATCCAGTAAAATGCCCTTGAATTAAAATTAGAATTATTTACTCTAACTAGATACACCTCATTGATAAGGCGATAAAAGAGTTGTAAGTAGTAAAACCACAAGAACTACAGCGGTGTGAGAAATTAGAAATTCTCTAGACAAAATAGGTTCTTTCCGTTTTCCTTAGTTCAATAAAGATCGCATAAATAAAGGAAGGTAGGTTATAAAATTTAATAATAATAAGTGTATTAAACTATATGAAAAATGGTACGTAAGGAATATCGGATTCTAGCATGTTGAAATCTGCCATTTTTATTTTATGTTATATCGTAAAAAGGGACGAAGGTTGCCTATGTGTACCTATTTTCGCATAAAAATACCAAATATAAAATATTATTCTTGTTTACCATATGAAACTTTTGATTTTTTTACTAAGTAGATGATGCCCGCGACTTCTTTCGCGGTGATTAATATTCATTACCTAAATATTCACAATTAGAAAGAGTAACAACCTAATCTGCAAACGGTTCCTAACGAATCAGGCGGGTGAAATGAGAAGTCGTGCCGTTTTTAGGGTTCCGTAGTCAATTAGAAACTCTTATAGTTTAGTCAAGTCTGTCTGTCTGTCCGTCCGTCCGCGGATAATCTCAGTGACTGTGAGTACTAGAAAGCTGTAATTTTGTACGAATATGCATATCGGTCACGCCAACAAAGTGGTAAAATAAAAAGTGGTTATATTTTTTTTAGGGTACCTCCCGTGCACGTAAAGTGGGGGGTGTTTTTTGTTTCGTTTCTACCCTAGAGACATATCATTGGGTATAGGTAATTGAAAAATAATGAGGGTTTTCTTAAAACAGTTTTTAATAAAGTTAATATTTTCGGAAATAATCGCTCCAGCAGTTTAAAAAAATGTGTCCACCCCTCTAACTTTTGAGTTTTGAACTATGAGTTCAAAAATATGAAAAAATTACAAAAGTAGAACTTAATTAGAACTCTATTGAAAAATTATTTTGAACTTGATTGGGTGAACGGTTTTTGAAAAATTATACTAAATAATTTCTGAATTAAGTTTGTAATTTAACCTTATATGCATTTTTTTAATATCTTGAGTACTTAATTTATCATCCCGCATGTATCTTCCTTCTAATAAAAAATCTAATAAAGAATGATTCAAATCGATTCACGCGATCAAAAGTTACCCCCGCAAACCCGACATACTCGTACATAACCCGTCTAGTTTGTATTTATAAATTAGTAACCCAATTTCCCGAGAGATGGCGCTGTACCGTGGTCTACTTCGCGCTGTTAAGATTTTTCCGGAGTTGATGGGGTCGGGACGGGTGTGATCGAAAGTATCATCGATTTGTTAATTATTACAAGCATATTGAGCATGGTATCTATTAAAACAATTTTTAAGGTTACCTATTGTGACGGACGGTAAACTAAGGAACACTACACTGAACATGGCCCGACATGCTCTTGGCCGGTTATTGTTTTCTATTTATGCGCAGTCCCCGCTTCCGAGATCCCCTTACTGCCTTTTTTACACTTTGATTACTCTACAGAAGTAGTTTCTTTGGGGTTTCTTGAAAAAAATATATATAATACTTGTATAAGAAAGCCCTTTATTATTTATCGCGAAAAGTATTTAATGCACTGTATTTCCGTCGTTTTTCGTTTGACGAACAGGAGAAAAAGTACGTGTCGAATATATTTTAATAATCTAACAGACGGACAAATTTTTTTGTCGTCTTGCCTATTTCCTTGTTCATCGTTTTGCCGTATAAGTATCGCAAATTTGTGGCCTAGACTATCAACTTTAAAAATTATAATTTATATATAAAACACTTATCAATTCTTCCTTACTTTTGCTCGTTCGGTATTGTATGAACATGTGATGAGCTTCACGATGTTTATGTCCACCGACTATTATGATCCATGTTAACTAAATCAAATAACTATATATGGAGATAGCCCGATCCTGTACGATACGTTATTGGGCCCGTATCAATTACGCAGATCGACCGATAGGCCGTCAATAAATCCTTTACAGAGATAACATCGATTCTGTACAGTCGCTATCAGATATATTTGAGCTGCGAAAGTGCTCACATATATCGGAACGTACTCTAACCCCTTGAGAATAGAAACGTGTTTAGATATTTGTGAGCACCTTGACAGCTCCGATATATGTGACGGCAACTATACTTTACTTATTCGCCGCCTGTGATTTACAGTTTTGGAGGAATAAGTAGGGTTCAACTATTTAACAATGCTTTTGATGGGCTTACGGGCTTGGGTAAAAAACTGATAATTAATTTATTACTTTTCTCCCATTGAATGGGTTAGAGAATCCTACAATACACAATTAATTTTAATGCGCCGCCCCTGGTATGTTTTGGTACGCCAAATATAGGTTACACTTTTGCACTTCGTTACAAGAGATTAAAATGTTAAAGTATAAACATAGGTATATTTGACGTCGAATGTACCTACATGTCAGGGACGGCGTATCGAAATTAACATATGTATACACAAATTGTATTCGGTAAATTCGTCACTATATTTTATAATTTCTGTGTGTATGTAGTGTAGGTACTCGTGATTTAAATCCAAATTGCGGGATAAAATATTTTTTATCTATATTTATCAATTTTTTAAAATTTTTGAATTTATTTGCGACGCTCTCAGTAGGTAAGTCAAATTTTCGTATTCCTTAAGAGTTCACCCTAGGCTTCGTATCCTTTCAAAGACAGCATTAAGGATGACACACCAATCCGATCCGATCCGGGACAATCTGTCAGTTACTATAGAAAACGTCACCGGAGGGCTCCGAGCTATCACGTGATTCGTTCTATAGAAACTGACAGATCGTCCCGGATCGGATCAGATTGGTGTGAGTCATCCTTTAATAAGAACTCGGTCACCATGAAACTAAGTCGTATCCCTAACCGTAACTTTAACAGGTACAGGTGCGCCCGTATTTGTTTATAAAGGCAGACCACACGTACGCAGGCAATCATTGACCACCGCTCCCACTCTAATCACGCCATCATTACCTCTAATGACGTGTTAACGTTGCTTTATGGGAATGCCAAACATGACGTTCACATTTCGTTCATTACATTTGTTTGTCCATCTTGGGATTGTTTGCGTTGGGCTCTAGAACAGAGGGCGGCAGCCACCGGCTCGCTTGAGCGTTTTTAAGTGCAGGTTTAGGGTTACCTTCTGTATTGTCGCTTTGACTGGTCATTAAATTACACGCTGTGTCAATGTTTTTTGACAAAAAATAAATACAAAACAATTGCACATCTCAAAAGAAAAAATCTGACCAGTTATTTAAATTGAAATAACCTTTATCTGGATGATGGATAAATGAATTAGACGTGCAATATTTCTTTAGACAAAGCTACGTGAAACCGGTGAAACCAATATATATTCGTATGATGAGTTGATGCGGTTATTTTAAATATCCAAGTACTCTAACTAAAAATTAAAACATCGAAATGATAAAAAATACGTACTTGCTGTCTTCCTTAATAAACGAAATGTTGTATCACTAAGTAAATACACTTAATTATAATCTCGACGCGTGTCCAGTAAGGACACCAAGATCCATAATTCACGTTGGGGAACATAAAAAACGAAGCCAAGGATGGAACCGTTACTCACGAAACAATCGTGACTATCACTTTATGAAGCCGTATATCTGAGGGGACACTTATCCGTCTTAGTACTTCAAATAGGTTTCCAATTTGTTTTATGAGTGTAATGAAAACTATTTACTACCTTAGAAACATTTTTTTTTTTTAATTATTGACTTACAATCCCGACTTACCACTTTGTTAACAATTCCTAAATCATTATTCAATTACTTTTGTTAATATCGTTTAAAGAAATCGGTTTACGTGTTTCCATCTTTTCCTTGTCAATTCCCATTAAATCAAATACCATTAAATCTAGTTGCTGCAGTTAGTATAAGAGAGTACGACTGGTTAGGAACACCCACGGTTGTCCACCTTCCTGTTGGTGTTAATATGGCCCTGTTGATTTTGTACCTTCACCAAACATGCCTTTCTGTCGATGCAAGCAATTCTACTCTCTATTCGGTCGAATTGGTTTGTGAAAATGCCTCCAGGAAGCGAACCAGCCACCGCTAGCCGAGCCTAATTCACACTTTGTATTTAGCTTAACTTCGTGAAACACAACAGAGATGTAATGATGACTGTGGTAATGCATTTTTTCGTGTACTTAAAGAGGGTCGCCGCACTGCAGACGATAATCAAATTATCATTGCAGACTTCCGCATTGTAATTTAAAAATGGCTGTCGACATTTTAACCATTTTTCTATTCAACAATTCTCATCGCTTTTACAAATAAAATTATTGGAATTAGCCGAATATTAATCGATTATATATTAACAAATTCATATTGAGCTGTCGGCGGCGTTTTAAACAGTACAGTCACGTTCGACCATTAAAAAGGTTATAGCGACAAAGAAAAAAAACCTATAAAAGGCCGTTGGTGATAATAGTGGTCGGTCACGAAGATGCGCTGACCGAGGCGCCAGTATTTTTGCTACCCGCTGTGATTATCTACACCCGCCAATTTAACATGGAATTCCGATCTCCCCTTGACTTGCACCGGCCGAGAATCTGAGGGAGGTGCATGTTGTTCGGCGGAGGTCTGGCTGGCTGGCTGCATACCCCAGGATGTTAGAGCTCGCCGATTGAATTCACACCCGCCGTTTCCTTGTCCCCTCCTCATTATAAATCAAACGCAGGTATGATTCCGTCTGGAGCAGTGTTTGGGCGCTTTGAACCGTTGCGGGGGTGATTTGTATGTTGACTGTGCTACCACTGAGTTCTGAGGAAATGAAAGAGGATGTCATACGACGATTTTAATTTATGTATATGGCTTCAGGCCAATTCGGCTTCAGTAGTAGGCTCTTTGAGAATTATGTGTATTCGATAGAAGCTATAATTAATATTTAAACTATTTTGATAGGGTCCTCGACAACCTTGACATAACTGGTTTAAGGCGTAGTAAAACCTTTCGAAGAATTGGTTGTCGTAATAACTGTAACGAATTTACCTTTTATAAACACATCGTTAATAACTGGGTTACTTCAAATATTACGAAGTTCACTATAAATTATCGGCTTAACAAAATACTCTTAAAACATCTAAGGCCCCTTGTGACATTTAGTCGGATACACAAATTGTGTAGTTATTCAAATAAACTATTCAACGTGTTAATCTAGTATTTTATGGCCGGCTCAATATTTATTTAACCTCGATTCTTTTCTATGGTAGATGTGTCACGTTCCATGGAAGCGCCTCGACTCCACAATGAACTGGCTGTCAGCCCTCTTCCCACAGCGCAGGACAGACCCTCCTCACGTGTGATCTGACGGCCGCGTGCGTTTGTTTGTCCGCAGCTGCGGTGCCGACAACATATTTATTGTGCTCATTAACCTTCAAGAACGCTATTTAATTGTCGGCCGTTTTTTATTCACTTCACCTCTGACCCGTCCGCGACTTATTGCTCCCCGGCCTCTCTTTGAAAGCGAGAACTGGCTCGTTATTTATTACCGCGCGAGGGATGTCGCCTTCTATCTTTGTGGCGCTTGTGAGCCCGTCTATGATTTATGTGGTTATAAGGACGTGATTACTGTCACACGCCGACGAATCGTGTGCCGCCGTTAATGGTATTGTTGCCTTTTCATCTAACGCATCACCACATTGTGCATCAGACATATCGCTTCACGCCTCTTTTGGAGGCATGCGTAAACGAGCCCCGACTGAACATTCCTTTATGACCCAACACAACTTGTGTTATAAGATGCGGTTACTTGGTCGTACAGATCATTACAGTATTGAACAGAACCTGTTCATTCATAAGTCGTAACGCTGCTGGAAGATAATCAAGTCCTGGTATTATGGACGTGGAATATTGGCCTGTAATATGAAATAAATTTGTACCGACGATATTGTCAAATGGTCATCTATTTCTCACGCAGCATGAGCCGGTACTTTCCGGGTCTAATATCGGGGGCTAATGATCAAAACACACGGCTTAGGGAATTCTGTATACAAATTTATATGCTTATTGAATAATAAAGCCAGTTGCGCAATTTGGAATGTTAAGACACTCACAACAGCTCTCATGGGCACATTATAGCATTAGTAAATGTAAATTTATATTTTATGTACGATGTGGTGTCTTATCATAATAAGTATATAGGATTACAGGGATTAGGGGTACTTATGGGATTTAAATCATCATATCATATGATATCATCCCGTTATGTATTGTTATAAACCTAAAATTTGGGCACGAGAGCTAATCTAAAAGTATAAAATCCTCCACATGAGTGCAACGGTGCGTTTGTGATAGATAGTCTGCCGTCTGATTTACATTGTATTACAAGGGATTCCTATCAGAGTGAAAATGTCGCTACTATTGTCTGGCCGCAGTATCTGGCTAAGTAATTCACTGCAGCTTTGACGTCTTCATAGGCGCTATCGCGCGCATTAAATTGTGGTATCATGTCGGTACCGTCGTCGGTAAGGAACCGTTTATTGATTGGTATCGTAGTTTGTCCGCTGTTCACTTTGAATAAAATTCGAATTATAATTAATCACTGGCGCGCGTGGGAGAGCGTGGCGCACCGGCCGACCATCTATCATATTTTGTGATAACGCCACTAGGACGCATCTCGTAAACGTATTGGCCCAATTGGGCCCGAGCCTCAGCTATGCGACAATAGTTACACGCAACCTAAACATTATGCAATTCTAATCACATGACGTTAAGGGGATCAAAATAGTTTCGATTATGAAACGGATCGTCGGGCAGCATCGCATGGGAAATAATTTAAGAGATAGGATTGAAAGTTGCGGCTTGTTAAATTGCAGTCTCGATGACAACAATAAAATCGGATCATAAAGTCTCGATCACACACTATGAAAGTTCCTATGCAATCTCACCACTCAATTCTATTTCGAATATCAGCGTAAATAGCTAGGCGGGTGGATGTAACTTGTAAGCGATAGACGCCGTGCGGCTGCGTAGAGCGCAAGCTCCTGGAGTAGCATTCACATTTTAAATTCAAATATCATACCACTTTCGTGCTTGCACCGATAACAACGCAAGTGGGAGTGAGACGTGCTGAGGTTAGTATAATGTTGGTATTGTGTTTGTGAAAGCTGAACATGCCTCCTGTCAATTGAATTTGTCTGCGAGCGCGCCGTGCTCTAATAGCGCACTAAACTATGCTTCCTACTATTATTGATATTTCCATAAACGCACGTATCTATTGTGCGGCGACGGCGCTCAAAGCGTGTCTAGTTTTACTGCGTTTTCGACATACTATTTGATATTTTATACCGGCGCCTGTATGCTATCACTGGAGTTTGTTTTCATTGATATTTGTACTTGAATTGATACTTGTGCTTTAATTCTTCGGCTTCTGGTTTATATTCTTGTCCACAGCGGTATAAATGATACGGTTTTGCTGATGAAAGAAGGCTACATAATACTGATTTAAACTTTCACGATTTTCACACATTATAAAGTTAGTAAAACGTGAAACGTGGCGTCATTGCGTAAAACTTTGAATACTAACCTCCGACGTTTCGAGGGCGTCATTGCTCCCGTGGTCTTGGAGAAAGAATGACTGAAGTTGATATCAACATCTTCTAGCCGCGCGGGTTTTGAACTATCCACACTTGGTCACTCAATTTTTAAGGCTGTATAATATTACTGAGGCGATTCATATAATAGGTTAAATACCTATGCCCTCGAAGCGAAAAAGTGTAGTACTCGTACCTACCATATTGACTAAATACGTACGAGGTACGTCACGGTCTAGTGCCGATTAAATAGTGCCATCCTTTCTGTTTGACGGTGATTGCACTCACTCATTTCAGAGTTGACATTTTTCAGCGCTGTCAAAGTATGATAAGGGCATTATCTAACTAAACTTTTGACTGAGGCATGTTTTGAAACGGCAGATTGAAAGAGTGCATGATCATAAACTAAAACATTCTCTAAACAGCAGCAAATTTTTATGAATCGCAAATTTGAATAGCATTCATAATCGCGTCTGCATCGCATACATTAGTTAATTAGGAATTAGCTTTGTTGGCTGTACTCGTTTCCCACGTTATCGCCTCTTAATCACGGCTGCGCGCGCGCCTAACGCCGTAATGTGTTTATTAAACGTTGCCTTTAATGGCGCACCATTTAACATACAATGTGCACCGTTTTGCTAGACAGTGTCGTGTGGATAGGACATCTCTAATAATAATTTATGTATATATCTTTTTTGGTTTTGATGTAAAACTGCATTAAGGAACTTCATTTTCATTATGACTTCAATAATTGTCAAAAAACTATAGTGCCTTTCGTCTGGATTCCTTCAATTCTGTAGTTGCAAGTTTTTAAATCAGTCTTCATGTCCGTCTAAAGACCGGGCCCTAAGTCTAATTACATAATGAAGTTAGACAAGGGATAAACTGGCCACACTGGTATGCTTAAATATCAAAATTTCCTCGAAAATATATGGTTTCGTTGTTTAAAAAGTGTAGTACTTAAAAATAGCATACCATACCACATTGTTGCCACATTTTGCTTCCACACACTTAGTGCCCGGTCCTTAGACGCACTTGAAGACTGATTTTTTCCATAAATAGGCCACGCAAGCTCTACGCTCCCAAATGAATATTTTTATAAGACACTTCCACACGTTGCTATCGTGCCCTGAACAGTCTGCAGCTTTCTTTCTCCGTTGCATCACCGGCGACCAGCATGAATAACTTCGCATTAATTACTGCTCTGCAGTGTTACTTTCTTCGCTTACCGAGCCAAACTAACATTCGCCTAGGCCAAGTCTGACTAATCCCCCATTAAGCATAATTTTAAGCATACCGTAGTCACAATTTTCTGGTATATTCTTGTGCAGCATTAGAAACGAGATACCTAAATGGAGGACTGGCTTTATTCATGAGTTGTCGCGGAGTCGTGGCAAAATTGCACGTGCATATTTTTTTATCTGAATCATTTTGGAGAGCTTTTACAATTGTTCTGTTAAAGACAATATTATTAACGATATAGACGCTCTCACACTCGCCGTGTTTAAGATACACTGAGATTATATCCATTGTACATAATTATGAAACTGGAAAATATATAGTAACCTTCGCCCTATAGGACGAAGCCCTATACGCCCTATAGGTCATAGGACGAAGTTGAATTATAAGTAGAAAATATTAATATTTCACTCCATTTGCCAGGTCATTATGCCAACACGGATACCATAAGCAGTGGCCACAAGTAATGGTTCAGAGGTGTTTGATAAATCCCCACATGTCACCATTACTGAATGTGATCTACGCTCCTCATTAGCTTCCTCTAAATAAGACATCATCGATGATAAACTGCTAACACGCGGTAATTATTTTATTACATTCCGATGTTAATAAACTATACGTCGATTAATAATTCAAACGGTAAAGTTCCTAATACACGCCCAATTAAACATAACTATTCCTGCTCGATTTGACAAAGAAAAATCTTGGACTTTGTAATCCAGTTCAATTCGTTTCCTGATTGAAATTTAAAGTTGAATATTTAAAATGAGTTTTAAATGGTGTTGGTGACACGCAAATTGATTGGTACATTTCGTTGTTTCGTTGCATCGTTAGCCGCTGCCGCCGGGCGATGCAAATTAAGATGTTTCGTTAGAATTTTGTTTTATTTACGGTCTTCTGTTTTGGAGAAAATACTTGGGTTATTTTATTGCAACTGGTTCTGATAGTGCTACGAATTGAATCATGTTCGTAGCACTATCAGAACTAGTTGCAGCTTTCAGCTTTGAATTGTGATGTGATGTCAGGATGACACTAGCATTATGTGTATAACGACATTGTAAGTATTTCATCTTAGTAAATTTTATATATAGTCATCATTACTGCCATAATAAAATTAAACTTATGTAATATTTTTAGAGTATTCCCGCACGCGAGTTCGCCCTGACTTTATAACGGTGTATGCTCAAAGTTAAAAAAAAAGTTGCTCCATTTGAAGCGATAAGGATGAAACTTAGAGTAAGCGGGCCCAAAGCGGGTATGCTAACGACGTTCGTCCTAAAAAAACCACAATTTTATTGAACTACAGTAACACATTGTACGTCATTAGAAAGGATATTTATTTGGCTTGAATATAAAATATCATTTTAATTGATTGGTAGTGAGATTTTTATACAATAAAGAAAAACAAAAGGTCTGCTAAAACCCGCTTCGCCCAGACATTGGCCTAAAGTGGGTAGGTGCTTTGGGCAAATCGGGTGGCTCCTTGGGTAAAGCGGGTAATTTCAAAATTAAATATGAAGCAGTTATAATTAAAGCAAATATTTAGTGTCAAAAATGTTACAGAAACCATGTACTATTAAAATCTTCACAAAACAGTACTTGTATAAATAATAAAGGTTAACAAGAATTGAATGTATTAACCTATACTTTTAAAATGTTTCATTACTTTGGAATATGAACATGTATCATCAACAAAATAAAGTAAATGTCTTAAATATTACCAACATATATTATTAATTATAGTCTCATATACAGTCTTTAGAGTTATTTTAGAGATCTTAGAATCAATACAAATGTAGCAACAGTAAACGTATCTGTTTAATTCTACCCACTTTGCCCTACCCGCTTTGCCTAAATACACTCGTTACAATTGACAAAATATAACCTTGAAATACGAGCGGGAACTTGAATGCTTTCGATCTCATTGTTATGCTAAACCCAGATGAAAATACATAGTAAAACTATGAACTAGCATTATGGACAGGTATTCGACTAATCGAATAACATTTATCTTGACTTTTTTTAGTAAAAACACCAAAAAACTTTGACTGCACACTGTAACTCATCCTCCCATCCACATCCACAGCGCCGCTCGCTCGGGGCTAGTTGAAACTCATTGGCGTTCGGTTTCTCGCGGCGCATGCACACATTCACGATTATGTTTCATACAACGATATACAAACGCCTACCTGTTTTGGGCAGCCTACCCGCTTTTGGCCCGCTTACCCTACACTTTACAAGTATCAAGGCCAGAGGCATTTCGTAAGATGTGCTTGCGGATTAATCTTGGTTAGTTCCGTTTTTCTGTCCACACAAATCTTTTTTTACGGCTTGTAATTTTGATGCGGATGCTCAGTGTTAATCTGATTTTACGATCGAAACAAGGTTATATTGTTTTGCAGATTGCTCAAATCAGTTTGTTCTTACAATATTTTATTGTCTTTATAATTTATAGACTACAATTTTTTTTATTACCGCCACATCGTAAAACATACTCTAGCGTATTTGGAATTATTTTCTGTCTAAACAACATTCCTAAATGAGCAACTTTTAATACATATTCATAATGATTTTGTCAGCTAATTTTTAACCTTCGCGTTGATTGAACATCGTCGTCACGCAATTAATTAATTAAAGAATACTTAATTATGCCAGCATTTTATAATTTACAGCGTTTTCATTTTATTGCTCTATTCAAGCGTGTATTTAGTAAATTAGGAAACGATCGCAGTCGTTTCGACGGACACCACATTTGTCATAGATACCAGCGTAAGTTATGTCGCGAGGAAGTTATTATTGCTTAATAATTTAAATAAGGTTAATGAAGTATTGCCTGTTCTCTGATACATGTTAGAAATTTCATGTTTAATATGGATGTTGTGTTCGTTCTAAATAGTTTTAGTGATATATCAAATAGTTTCGAATCAATAAGGTCGGCGTTTTTTATTAGGTCCCGTTCGGTTAACACCTCGGCGAGTGGCTGCAATCTTTACGACTCGCCGGGTACTGACCGCTCTGGATACTGGGGTCAAACGGCCTTATTAATCGTTCCCGCAAAAGCCTCCGCTTCGGCACTTATCTTTTAATTCAATTTACACGCGTACCAAGCGTGTTGTATAGTTATTTATCGTTAATAATTCACCGTTTATCTCATACAGATCTTAATTTCTTTATTATCAGTCGTATGCTTCTAGACATATGTTCAGAATGTCCGATAATTTATTCATAGTTAAGTTTTTTCTCATCGCTTCTACTAATTGTTTGTACTTAGACATCCTTTTGTGCTTGTAGCGTATTAATTACATTCGCTCGATCGGTGTTCAAGTTGAATTTCCTGAGACAATTTGCTAGCAAAACGAGTTTAATGAAGTGTCTGGGTCCCGTCGGAGCGCTGGCACCTGCACAGGGGGCAGTCCGCGCATTGTCATCAGTATCGCGAGTGCATGAATGAAAATTCTAGGGAGAACCAAGATAACGTGACCTCAAATGTGTACGTAATCGGAGAGCGAGCTTATGCTGGTGCAGCCTAAGCCTTTGACTAGTCAGAGCTTAGGAAAGGATTGAAATAGCACCCCTGAGCAGTAATAGAGAGGTGTGCCGGCCCGCCCGCCGCCGCTGATGTGCTGTCGACAGCCGCTCGCGTCGGCTGCTCTGTCCCAACCCGCACGTTAACTACTCACCTTGTAGGCTTTACGTCTCACAACTCGTTAGACGTAACTGAAACTACACGGATAGCTATAGGTTCATTCATTTAATGCGCCAGATGAAACAGAAGATATATCTGTTAGTGAAACGAATGTGTTCGTAAATTTTATAGATGCCTGTAAAATTTACAACGAGATACTCATTGCTACTTGTTTATTTTATTACGTAGCATAAATGCTCCGTGAATGGTTTTCACGGTATTTCGCGATTGTACTTGAGAGTAGAAGAGTTAATCACTCTATTCATTTTTTATGCAGCTTCTCAGCTCATAAGTTGAGTGTTTATTCGGCAACGCATTGACCTTTTCTATTTGCAATAAAAATTTGAATAGATTATGATGAATTCTCGTTTCTCTATATGGCGATTAGTTTATTGTATGGCCTCGCGTATATGGTGCGTCTGGGTCGAATTATGGAACTGCTATTGTTCTTTACGGTTATAGATTTCTCGATTGCGAATTCCAGGTATTGTGTTTTCAGTAAATATTTTTTATGGTTGAATCTGATGGCCCGGTTCTCTGTGTATTTAAGTATAGTTAATCCGTTGCATTTGTCGTGTTCTCAGTGGTAAATGACAATGTATGTGGCGGAGCGGGCGCCAGGCGGGCGCTATGACAATGTAAAATATTGTTAATCCTGCGTTTCCAAGAACGCGAGGTTGACCATGCCGCTTGATTCAGTATCGCAGGCCTGATTCAGACACGTCATGATTTTTCCTTACGATTCTCAAGATTTCACATCATTCTTGCGCTTTACTTTGAGAAGCATGTAGGTAATACATACTTGTAAGATCTCCTAGCCTAGTCGGTAGTGACCCTGCCTACGAAGCAGGAGGTCCCAGGTTCGAATCCTAGTCATGGCATTTATTTGTGTTTACGGGTTATGGATGATTTCTATGTAATAAAGTATTTATATCTATCTATCATATTTATCGTCGTATAGTACCAGCAACACTAGCCTTACTGAGCTTACCGCGGGACTAGGTCGATTTCTGTAAGATTGTCCCATCATATTATTTTTTAATTTTAGAGGAATTCTATCTTAACGATTACATTTATTTTTGTTTACAAACGAAGTTTGAACTGCTGATTAGGAATACTTGTATATTTAGATGTTTGGGTCACGCATATGCAAAAAAACATGAACAGATTTGGATGGAATTTGGCAAACAAATTGCATAAATTTGGAGGTGGTTTTGAGTCCCCGCACGGGACTATTAAATGGAACAAAATGATATAAAATGGAACGGGACTTCGAACAAAAACTAATAAAATAGTTGTTGCAAATGCATATACGTAAATAGGATTACATATAGGTACAAACCTACACCGCTCATCTGTCGGCTTCCTAGCGTGTAGAGAGCGGCGCCGTAGCACCTCTTCTCACGAATTTCGCGGCGCCGGCGCGTGGGCGGCCTATCGTACGCCGCCATCGCACGTCTCACTGCACATCTACCACTCATTGTCATCCATGTATTCCTTATTCCGAAACCCTTAAGGTACATATTAAATAAAATTTAGGGCATGTGGAGTATGTTAGTCCCTTTGTTGCATAGTGCGTCTAATTAGTCAGACTGTTTAGTGCTAGACCCGCCGCGGGCCAATATTAACTACGACCTAGTGTGAAATTATGTGAGTTGTTGAGACGAGTGCATAGTGCGTGCATTGTATATTAATGTGCGGATGATTTAAATGCAAATTACCTTCAGATTTTTTCATCACTAAAATGAGCGAACTAATATCTACTTTTTCTCTACTTACCTTTTTTTATTAAGTTTAGACTTTGACATCTATTCGTTTCATTCTTAAAATAAATAAATATATATTTTAAAAGTTTCAGGCTCCATGATGTCGTCTCAAGCTAAAGCGATATATTTGAGTTGAACCGTCTGGCTTGCAGAAAGGACGTCATATTTCACGAGTCGTGGTCAGATCTATCTGTCTGAGCAATTCATATGGACATTCGCGTAGTCTATAGTGACATTAAAACTCTTTGCACAGTATTTTTCTCCATTATGTCATCGTATAGATCATCAGAGAGGGATTCCCATGTTTATTGTGCTGGGAACATCCTTTAAGTTCAATAAATTATATGTTTTGCTATGACATATTTTTCTCAAAAGACAGTATTATTTGTTACTCACTAGATGTGAAATAATATAATCTTAATTTATGTGATTTAGTTGGCTATTAATAAAGTTAGATTTTACAACTAAGCGTTGTTTAAGTTGTTTTCCTTATTTTTAACGGTTTTATTTCGCATGTTTGTTTCGAACTAAAACGAATAAAAGTTCCACTGGCTGGTTTACACTGCACAAATTAACATGTTTTAAAACCGTGTCACCATATAAGGGTCACTTGTGTTCGAAACGATTGAAATTCTGATTCAGAATCTGTGACCTGAAATACATTGGCGCCGCGGCGCCATCATTCTCTATCTCTCATTGGTTACATAAATTTCTGTATATTTAATCCATACTTGTATTGGTCATTTAAGTTTATTGGTATATGATTGATTTCGATTACTGACCTGACCTTTTATCACTACCTATTGTGTGTTTTTGTGAAGGGTTGTTTCGTCTTTTGTCGTTTGTCGCGCTCCGGTGATTTATCTCTAGGGAATTTATCGCTCAATCAACGTCGCGGCTCAGCCGGCCTGCTGATTGGATTTCTTCATAATTACATCTTTTGACACGTACGCGCCAGGTTTCGTACTTCACGAGACGGCAGGGCACGAGATCGTGGGAGCACCGTGTAATCAGCTTTCTTGATCGTTGTGTTTTGACTCCTCGCCACGGAGATATTCAAGGCACTTCAGAAACGATTAAATAAATACTTTAATTAAAACATAGTAATGCTCTATAGAATATAGTTGAACGCACCTACGCATTCTAAGTATTCTAACAAACCTTGTTGATTTTTGGCTTTAAAAAATTTCCAACACCTTATACTTGTACCTATGTTAATATGGTAGATTCTTATGTCGTTCCCAACATGATTTACTTACATGAGGTTTTTAGCTTTGGTAAAAGTACCTACTTTCTACTTTTGAGCCAGTTGAGTAGGTAGTTCAACTAGCTGAAAAGTAGGAATCTTCCGCCACAGGATTTTATGGGCTCTTCCAGAGGTTTACTCCTATAAGGCGCAAGCCACAAAGGATCTCATGTTGAAGGGTGGTGTTTTACATTCCTCTCAACACGTCCAGTTGTCAAGTGCAATTTGGGCGATTATTAACCATAAAAGCTCGGAGCGTTTATAATGTTCATGAATTGCTATTGGACATTGATTGAACTCTCAAATTATGGTGTTCCGTGTGACTTACCGGTAAATTACTATCTTCAGTATCTTGCTCTCTCATTTTTATCTTTTAAAGAAGTTTAAAATAATTTTATTTTATTTTATTTACTTTCAATGTTTCAATGTAAGACCTGACTAACATTATTGAGATGCCTCCGATTTGTTTTCATAATTTCTAGTTTTAATTTTTATTTTATTAGTATTCGACAAACGACAATGTAGGGTCCTTTTAGTAAGTTACCTTGAGATATTTTTTTAACAGCTTTGAGCCATTTCTTGCCGATCGTGTTCACAAAATTCAAAGAAATGATCAGGATTCACCGTTGTGACTTTATGTGTCTTGCTTACAAGATAAGCCCATATAAGTGTCACTTGTAATTTAATTTAACACATGACTCGAAAGAGGAAAATGAACTTAAATATTACAAAGAAACCGAAGCTTTTACGAATTTAATACTTTCGAGATTCTTTAGTTGGTTTTTAATAAAATATGTGGTTGGAATTTTTTATGGAAACATCAACTATAACAAACAAAAGACAAGTCGTTGATATTGTTATATATATGAACGAATAAAAGAAAAAGAAAGAAATTAATTACGAATGAATTCTAAGTAAGCCTAAAAGTAAAATTTAAAGTAAAAATAATACACTGACTAACAAGTAACTCTTAATGACCCTGACTGACCAATCACAATCCTAAATGATATTCATATCGACATTGAGTCCGTCACCGTCACCCGCGAATCTCATCATATACCTTAGACACAATACCTAGTCAAAATGTTCATAATCTACTTAGTACGTGTACTTTGTATCAGCTGTGATGTGAGACATAGTCCACGCTATTCGTTAATGTATGTATATATGTTAATTCTTTATTGTACAAGACACCGATTAATTAAAATGTACATACGGAAAACAGTAAGTAAAAAGGCGAACTTATCCCTTGAAGGAATCTCTTCCAGTTAACCTTTGAGTAGCCCGCAGTTTCTCTCCCTGTCTGGTAATCGGTCATCGCGCCACCCAACTCGCCGAGCCACAATTTCGGCGCACAGGCGGCAATTAGGCCCGATAAATGCTTCTGACATTCGATACAGCGCCTTTTCATTCGATTAATCGCCCAAATCGTATACGGGATCCGATTTTAACGAGGCGTTTTTTCCTTGTTTATGTAACACCTCGAGTTATGAAACCACAGTTGTCTGATCCTGGTTTTTGACGCCGCCTTGACACAAGTAGGTACTTACAGATATTTTAAAAGTTTTTTTTTACTTCGAATTATTTTATGTTGACGCCCGTATGAATAGTAAGTGCTTTACGAATTAGTAAAACATTGGCTTAGATTGTTGACAATGCCCGCATGCATGAAAAACTGGCCACATATCAATTATAGTGACAACTGGCGACATTTAGTGGCTAGACAATTGTGGTCCCTTAAATTGTATATCTTAATTTGTACATTAATAGATTTTTTAAATATTGGTTTTGACATTTACGCTTACCATTAAATATTCATGTTTATTATTGCCTCAGTGTTGTAAACTTACTGTTTCGATATCTATATTTTTAATCTTGTAGATGTTTTAAAAATCACTAAAATAGATTCACAACAAGTAAAAACTCTTAAATGCATGGACTTTTAAATTAGAAGAATAAGATAGACAAGAATAAAAACAAACAAGTTCACATACTTTAAAAAAACAACTCCTCCTCTTTACAGTCTACTGCAGCAGTCGAATTCCTATCAAAAAGAACAGAACCAGTAACGATCTCTAAAACAACGCCTCTAACTCCGCTATTACAAGGCGACAAAACTAATATCAATAGAACACAATACGAACAATAGTTGCCCTCTGTCAATTATGCCATCATTACCATTCGAATAAATGGCGTAACGGATCAGATGATTGTCGAAAAACAACATGACGACACGAGCAACGCTGGCCTGGCTGCATATCGTCCACAAAACAATGGAAACTCAATCGTACATCACAACAAATAAAATTGAATTTGAAATCATCAACCACATGATGATCATGCATTTTTGACAAGTCAGAACAGTTACTCTATAAATCATTTATAGACCGCGGCGCCTTAAAATTTTGTCACTTAACAATGTACAATGAATCTGAATAATAATTAAAATGGTGCAGGCATGTTAATAGATGTTTATAAATCTTTGAATATTTACAAAGGTGACTCAAAAAAGTTGTTTGGTTATTTAGAGCTGTTCTTATTTTGATCTATATAATGCTTTTCAAATGTCGGTTTGTTGTTGTTTGTCGTAGTTTTATTACTATTGGAGAGCATGTGGTGAAAGTCACCAAAGTTATTCGGTGTTTGGATCTCGATAAGCGTCTACAAGCTCTTTCTTGTAACCTCGTAAATTCTGTTTGATCGCGACTAGATTTGTCTCCTCTATATCTCTCAATTTGAAATCTAATACCGGACACAATGTTGAGTCACTGTTACGTTTCAATTTTGCAATGTTCCTCCCGGTTGTTATTGTTATTAAGTTTTAATAATTTAATAGCGTACAAAATAGTGGATGACTTGGAATTTTTATACTTGTATATGAGTCATCAGTCAAACTTCATAAGTATAATACTTATGAAGTTTTAACGTTGTCATTATTGCCAGTGCTTACTGAATTTGCCTTACTTACAAACTTGTAAAATATGACTTCTAATCGATTGAGCTGGTTTTTTTAAACCAATGTAACTTGAGTGAGAATGCAATGTTATGGTACCATCAAGGCGATCTGATGATGGCAATACACGGGCATACACATATACATATAATTGTAGTAAAACTTGGCAAATGAGAAAATATGTAAAGAACAATATAGTCGGCAATAAAAGCTTGTGTCAAAAATGAAATCATTACCTACTATTTTGAAAAATGTCGTATCTCATACTGCTATTCAGACTTAAAACGCAGTAACTCTCTATGTTACTTATACGATGATAGTCCGTCCGTCCGTCCGCGGATAATCTCAGTGACTGTAAGTACTAGAAAGCTGTAATTTTGTACGAATATGTATATCGGATACGCCAACAAAGTGCAAAGTGATAAAATAAAAAGTGGTTATAATTTTTTTAGGGTACCACCCGTAAACGTAATGTGGGGGTGATTTTTTTTTCGTTTCAACCCTAGAGTGTGACATCTCATTGGATAGGTATTTGAAAAATTATGAGGGTTTTCTAAAAATGTTGATAAAGTTAATATTTTCGGAAATATTCGCTCCAGAAGTTTAAAAAAATGTGTCGCCCCCCTCTTACTTTTGAACTATGAGTTCAAAAATATAAAAAAAATGACAAAAGTAGAACTTAATAAGAACTTTATTAGAAAATTATTTTGACCGGTTTTTGAAAAATTGTACATAATAATTTCTGAATTTAGTTTGTAATTTAACCGTGTATACAAACATTTCTTTTTATCTTGAGTACTTAATTTATCATGCCGCACGTATCTTCCTTCTATTAGAATAATAATAATTCAAATCGATTCACGCGACCAAAAGTTACCCTTGAAAACCCAACATACATAACCCGTCTAGTTTGTGTTTACTTCGCGCTGTTAAGATTTTCCCGGTGATCGAAAATACCATCGAATTGTTAATTATCATAAGCTATTGAGCATGGAAACACTTTTTAAGGTTGCCTATTGTGACGGAGGGTAAACTACGGAACCCTACACTGAGCATGGCCCGACATGCTCTTGGCCGGTTTTGTTTATTTTTACAAAAAAGAGACGATGTAATCAACTGTTTTTGTTTATTGGAGTAAATCTCTACATTTCAGGTTGAAAATCGTTTAGTAATACTAAGTGCGGTTGAATGCCTTGGCGATTATTTGATCCCCGCATTTGTCAAATATGATTGAGGTACCCGAGGTGTTGTTCGTTTTGTCGACACGCGATGGTGCGATAAGCCACTTGTTATTTGATGGGAGGTCTGCAGACTTTTTCCTTTTTCGCTTTACTTTCTATAGATGCGTTTTTACTGTATTCTATTTTTTTGTTCTTTAACACATCTGATGTTAGCGGTATTAAAAATAATGTCATTTTCAAAATTACCCATACTTTTATAAAAACTTAATACAGGGACATCTCCTGTGGTACCCTTCTTCATTCCATGTTTGCAAATATGTATTATAAGTGGCGTGTCGTAAAAATGACAAAGTTACATTTATCGTTGGCACGACACAGTCCCGTAAGTAATGTGTTGTCGCGTCGTATGGGTTTGTCAGCGGGCAATCGGCGATTTATTCTACTGCCGCGTTGATTATTTTATTAAACACGATTTTTCCAGTCACATTTAATTTATGAGCGAATATATCATAATTAAGTATTGCATGCTTAAATAAAGCGGTTCCCCTTGTCTTCGCATATTTTTTGTATGCATAATTCTAATTGGTATAATCGGTAGTCTTAATTGGTGTACGCATAAATTGTTATGGCATAGTCAAGTTTAACATACGTATAATTTGATTTGGCCAAATTTAATTTGTCCGAATATTCGGACACACCCCACTCCACTAACCCACTTTTATATAAGGACCAATATATTGTCGGACTAAATAGTATTCGAAGTATTGTGCATTATGACAAATTATGTTTCTGCCACATTAGGATTCGGCGAAAATCGATTATGCAAAGTTTGTTATATTATAATATAAGTAGACATAATTTATTTCATCTAAAATAAATTATGCCAAATAGAGTGCACCCGCTTAAAACAATGTTTCATATGGGTTGTGTCTGTGGTCGAGTAAGAAAATATTCATTCGTTTCAAGAAAATGTTCATTTCATTCATTATTTATTTCACCTACTGTATACCAATGTTCAGCGTTAGTAAAATCATTTTGTAGCCAGAACTCTATTTTTTCTGAAACAAATGTAGAATAAATAATTTTAAAATTACAGTAATCGTAAAGTTGCTGCATACGTACACATCATATTTTTTCCCTCTTATATAGAAATATCCTATTGCGTATTGGACATTTTTATTTTTTTACCTGCGAGTATAACTTTTATTTCATTGAATATTACGCTAATAAAGATGTAGGTACCTACAGTATTTTGAGTCAGATTTTTCTTTGGCCATTATCGATACACGTACAAGTTTTATGAACTTACTTACATATTCTTTCATTATTGTGGTTACTCGTGATGGATTAGAAATAGTTGGCCGTTATCCAGAGGGAACTGAAAGGATCTTACTTATAGAACTTTCGTTTACATGGATAATTTATTACTGTAACAATTTCCCGAAATATTCATTCATTGCATTCATTGTATATGAAAACTAAATATGGAAACCTTAAATCGTACTTTAAAAGACAATTATAATTGCGCTTCAGGCGTACTGTTTTGCTCTCAGTACGGTCCTGTAGGTGTATGTACCGGTGCGTGCAAATTCAACTCTTGCGGTTGAGAATTACGATTGTCATTTATATCGTAATGGATTCTATTTAAGATCAAGGATGATCTCTTCGATTTTATTGCTTTGCTCGTGCTATATATTATTATTTTAAATGCGTTTTGAGGGCTTGCTATTACAAAGCGTCAATTTGTGATATTGTTTGCTGTCAACGATTTTTTATTCTCATAAACAATATACAAGTTGTTGATTGTCTGCTACTTTTTTCTTTCTACAGGTTTTATGGCATCCTTCGTTTAGAATAAAGTATGGGTATCGTTATTATTTATCTCTTATATTCATAAAGGCTTTCTTTTTATCATGTAATGTGAGGACCTGTAGATAATTCGGCTTTGTAAATTGGTTTTGAGTAGGAAGCGAAAGAACATGATCATGTTATTCGTATAACGTTCTGCAGTTGTGAAAATCCGCGATTGCCTTAAATTCCTTTGTCTGCTTTGCATTTCGTATTTGTTCCGGCTCTTCGTTAATTGGAAACGGCACTAAGATGTTTGCGAGTGTTCGGCGTCATCCTTTTGGACACGTCGTACACATTGAAACAACCCGACTTTATTTTAGCTTTACTTCTGAAAAAGATACTTCACCTGTCTTTTAACAAAGGTTGAACCAAACCATTAAATTAATGAATTCATTGCGGTCATATTTCCATATTTAACTACTGATGATGCATTGCTTACAACTTACAACTCACTCTTTCGCGGTCGGCTTAATACATTTTTGACTCATTTCTCTGATAATTTACAGTACCACGTTACAATTGTATGCTCAACAGTTTGTTCAGCAATTAAGTTGTACTTCTCAGAATCATCAGAAGAAGACGTTGGTGTTTCGCAACTTTCTCGTGTCATCGTTTAATTTTATTTTAATCACTCTCATAAAATGTTGGGCCTTGATCAAGTAGCAATGAGCAATATTTATTCGCTTTTCTCAGTATCAACAATTTATTGAAATTACCCGCCGCTGTTAATTTATAAAGGCCACCGGCGAAACCAAATTGAAAATTAACCCCATTTAGACACACCTCCTGGCGTTCCCATTTTACCCTTAATCTTTTTACATCATGTCAACACCCGTCGATAAATAATGGCCGCTCTAAACAACCTATTATTATGGAACCTGACATTTTATTTAAGGTAATTTTAGGCAAAATTGAAAATTTTACACGAAATTCCTTGCCCGCGGTGCAACAGAAATGGGTTTTCGATATTTATGATCGTCGATTTTGGGGACCACTTATTTCAAATTCTCTTTTTTATGAATTAGTTTGTTGAATTATGTAAAGTGCTGTAAAGATTATTTGAATTATTTAAAGTATATAAATACTACCAGTTATTGCGTTGTATTTTAGATACAGATATTTCCGTTTCTGCTTTATCTATCCCAAACAGGGTTGTCCAAACTCGAAATTTGGTCTCATAGAGCCGTCATCGCTGAAGTTCGTTGACACCAGTCAGGTAGGGCTGGGCAGTGATTGATCTGAGCCCTTATCAGCGTCCGTCGCCTACATGCGGCTCTCTCAAAGACGCATTGTCCGGGGCACCGAGTACGGAGCCTTGTGCTAATGACTTGGGGACTCTTACGTCGCTGTGTTTACCATGTTAATTTCCCTTCCTTGTTTCAGGGTGTCCAGGAACACAATAAGGCTATAAAACAAATGTAAGTATAACCTGTGATTTAAACGAGTACTTTCGTGAAAGGACTATAGGTTAATAAATGAATCAAGGCTCGGGAAGTAAAAGAGCCGAATGACAGCAGGAGCGGTGATCTCTGCACGCTGATAGTCGGATCGACCCTTTGCTTACTCTTACAAAAACAAAACAGTGGTCTGTAGGGAAATTTAATCGTAAAACTTAAAAAGATTACAAAGTACAAAGTTACGTTACTTCTGGGTCAGACATCGTAATAATTTCTGTAAGGCTTTTAGCAGACACGTCACATATCCTATATAAAACAAGGACACATTGCAATTTTTTAAATTGGAATTATCAGCACGTCAGGGAAGCAGGTCGTGACACCTGACCCTCGAGTCGTGTTAAGTGGGTAGTAAATTGAATACTGATGTAAATTGGGCGTGATTTACACTTCAACTTATCAAACCCACTACGGACTGTTCCGGTTTTATCCTTTGAAGTTGATTTATTTTCTGTGTTAAACTTTCGGATCGCATGTATTGATTTGATTTTTTTTCAAAATCTAGGTGTGCTTTGTATGCCAAAATTGTAAAAAAACCCTGAAATACGACATTTCGTACTTAATTGTATAAAGGAAAAAATCCCGTAAACTATACGATGATTTTAAAGTCTGTGTATTGTTGCAGATGGGACATCAAAACGCTTCTGAACAAATTGCCGAAGTTGGGAGCTGTGGTGGATCTAACGAACACGGCGCGATATTACGATCCGGGGGTAAGATGCCTGCTTTATATCAAAAATTGTCTAAGAAACCTGCGTTCCTTTTTATTCATATTCCAGAGTTTCCAAGCTGGGAAATATAGGCTATTTGACAGTTCTTTATATACAATATCATTCCATTCATACCTATTAGTAGATACACCCGCTTCTAAATTACAGTCAATCTTTAGGTCAGAATGCACAACACATTGTTCCTCCAAAATAAAAATACCAAAATGAACATGCTACCATTCTGAGTGATAATCTTAGAAAAAATGTAATCAAAGGTATACCTACTCTATACAAGTATATTTATACACATGACAAATCCACAAACACCGCCTTCAGCGCGTTACTCATAATGAAGAGTAACAGCCATATTCCAAATGAGACGACATGCTTACACCAGAATTACGACTCGTAGTTACAGGTTAGCCAGGAGTACAGACTAGTTAATAGTAATAGCAGATATGCCAGTCTCGAATGACACACGTTACACCGTTTTGAGCGGTGTCTCATCTCAAAGAAAGTGCTCAGTGAAAATTTATCTCAGTTCTTGAAAAATTATGTTTGGTTATAAATAAAATAAAAAAACCCACGGCCTTAAACGAGACTCCGACTGGGGTAGCGTGACTTTTCCACTTTCTTTTATTTCTAAGCATTATGCATTATATAAAAATATATATACAGTGTGTAAATCTAATACGGGCGAACCTCTTAACGGTGGTTAGTATGGGACATAAGAAATGTAATTAGTTAACTTTTAAACGGAATTGCAGTTAAAAAAAATCCATACAAAATAATTCGTCCCGCAATGTAATGCAAACACACTCGCCTTAAACTTGTACATTGCTGCTCAAAATTTTATAAAAAAATTAATTATGGGGTCATAATTAAGTTTAACTTAAAAATATGTTTTAATTATTGATAACAATAATGAATTCTATGTTTGGTTAAATTTATCGCCCGTATTAGACTTACACACTGTATATTAAATCATATTTAAAATGGGTCACTCACGTAATTTAGTCGATTTTCGCTCGACATGTTTCAGTCTTTATGAAGAACGCCATCAGGAGCGACCACCCGCGACAGAAACAAGTCGTGCACGTGCGTGCACGTTAGAGTTCGAGTCTCACGAGAGTTTTGTAGTTAAAAATATTTCATGTTTGTAAGCAAGAGCAAATCTTTCTATAGGTTAAAGATGTAGAGAAAACGATGAGTGCAAGTAAATAAAAATCTCTTTTTAACAATCTGGCCAGCAATTGCTCGGGGGGATCGGATTGGGTTAAAATAAGTAAGAAATACTAGCCAGTCTACTTATGCTGAACTCGTGATCAAGTTAAGACCTAAATACTCTAGATAGGTTGTTGTTGTTGTTACAGAATACAGTCTGTCAGGCTTTGTCTATATTGGTGGAATATCTGTTATTATATACTCTGTGGTGGCAGGGCGCCCCGTGCGTGCCAGCTTACCGGGAAGCCGTTAAATAATGCTCAGTTTTACGATTCAAAGTCACAGTTTCCACGACGAACTACGCTTTGTTCGTACTTAGGTATGGCTGATTGCTTTGCATACATCCTTCAGTATAATCCTATCGTAAAATGGCGTTTTCACGGCGCACCAGTGACTGGTAACTGACCGGGCCTGCAGCATTCATTATCAGGTCTTTTGTCTTTGAATAATTAACTACCTGCAGGTGATGGTTGAGTAGTGTTCTAAGTTACGTCGTAAGCAAATGCTTGGACTAGAGTTCAGATCATCATTGGCCATACTGTAAAGACATTAGGTAAACTATTCTGTTTATGATTCTGGAAATACCTATCTGACGTAAAAACTTGTACCAACACCAGTACGTGACACCGGTACGTGAAACGTTTTTTTCTTTCCTTTTTATTTGTGACTTTTAAGAAAACTGCAAGTCGTTACTGCTACAAAAATATGTGTTTTTTATTAACTATTTTGCTTCAATATTCTCAGTTTAACTTTAATTTGGATGTCGTATGTAACTTTGGCCATGAGCCACGACCTTTTGTCGTTACATTCAAATAGATGGGAATAGTGACAATCACTTCAGATCCCTAGCGGCCATATATATTATCTTTGTGCAAAGTAGAATCCAAAAACTCTTAATTAAGGAATCAAGTCCGTGCCGTACATACACGTCGTGAGGGAATAAGCTCTATCGCTTTGCTTCCAACGCCATATGATGATCGCCGAAGACAGGTTGGTGTCAAGCCTGCCGAGTGTTGAGCTCTTGCAAGGTCGCCGTGTCAGCGCCTGTCACCTCAGATTACTTGCGCTGTTTATAAACGAGTAGGCTTTTCCGTTAACTTATATTTGCCTTATGGATATCATATCCTATAATTTATTCGGTAATAAATTATACATATCAATCGATAATAGTTATTTGTTATACAAGGGTGCAAAGTTGTATTTTACCAGCGAGTGTTTCAACACACGAGAAGTAAAATACAATTGCACCCGTGTGTAACACAAAACTTTTCACCTCACTATAGCGAGGAAAGTGCAACAAGCAAAAAAAACAGCTCATACAAAATAAATAGGTATTTATTTGTACTCCACAACACTTATTTAAACTTTCACGATTTTCACACATTATAAATTTACTAAAACGGGACTTAATCGTGTATAAACTTTGAAAACAAACCTCCGACGTTTCAAGGGCGACATTGCCCCCGTGAAGGAACATATCGCAGCTGTCAGAAATCGCCAGGTACACAAGTCTGCGGTTGCCGAACATTTGTTAGATTCTGGACCAAACCATTGAATTGAATTGCATAACCCTAAAATCCTTTCAACGGATCGTCGTTTCCATAGTAGAAAAGTACGGGAAGCCATTGAAATCAAGACATACCCCAATTTCAATCGGGATGACGGTTTTAGAATCTCGTCTACATGGAATCCAGTCATTGATAAATGTAAGCGTAATCGAATATCACCTGCTGAAAAATCGGACATCGTGAGTGTAGTGTGTCGACAGAGTCACATCCCTAGTGCGCAAAATGTTCAAGTTGATAATCAAGACCAAGTGCGGGTAGTTCGTAAAACCGTAATTTATATATAGTAGTCACACTACTATATATAAATTATAAATTGAAAGAGATGTCATATACTAAAGAAAAAGTGACCAAGGCCCCCGGTGAGCAGGACTGGGATCGAACCAGCGACCTCCTTCTTTCGCGGCAGACGCCCTAACCACTGGGCTACACTGGGATCACTGGGCCGTGATCGGGTAGCCCAGTGGTTAGGTTAGGGCCTTGGTCACTTTTTCTGTAGTATATGACATCTCTTTCAATTTATAATTTATATATAGTAGTGTGACTACTTAAAAAACAAAAAACATGAATCAAAACATTTTACACGTAATAAATGATTTGATTGAAGATGACAATTGAATAATTACCTCCATTAATTAAGTTAGTTAGTAACATGTACCTAGAAATGAAGACTGATTTGTTATATTAATTAGTAATGGATAATTTTACTAGATAAAACAATGTGACAATTTTACCAAATTTTCTGAAATGTTAATTAATTGATGATGTTAGTTCATATGAATGCAAATAAAGACTCATTGGTTATGTTTGTTTGTTAAGTAAATTGTTAAATAATTAATGTTAGTACTATATTGATGATGATTATCATTGATTGTAATGAGTACAAATAAATTTACTAAAACGGGACTTAATCGTGTATAAACTTTGAAAACAAACCTCCGACGTTTCAAGGGCGACATTGCCCCCGTGGTCCCGGAGAAAGACTGGCTGAGGCCTTGGTCACTTTTTCTGTAGTATATGACATCTCTTTCAATTTATAAGTAACATCCACAAAAAAATTCATTTCCTAACTAAATACACAAGCAGACTTAAACCCTGAGAAATGTCAAGCAGTACTAGAAATTGAAAGTTATATTGCTACAATTTGATATGTTAATGGTTAGGTTATTTTTGGGAACATTAATGTTAGTGTTGTTTACTTGGGAGTTAAATGGTAATTCATTCTCTATCCGTTGTGGTTTCTAAAGTAAATGTAGGAGAGTGATTGGGGGAAATACTGGCAGTAGCAAATTCAATGGGGATTTCTTCGGTATCTGATGGATAATTTGCTATGTACAGTGCATCTCTTGACGTGGATGGTTGGTTTAATGGATCAGTGGATGGATTGTTGAGATTAATACCACTAACAATCCCCTTGCATATTTTGGATTTATTTGCAATGAAGTCTTCCAGGTAGCCTTCTGCTACTGTGCTGGATCTCCAGCCACCGTGGCGTTTCAGAGTAGTTAAGTCTGCACCAGAGTCTACCAATAGAGTGGCAGATGTTCGTCTGAAACAATGACCGGTGTACTGTTCGGGTGATGCTAGCCCCAGGAAAGTTGCTATTTCGCGTCGCATTGATCCAATTTTATTTGGGCCAATGGGCTGTGTTGTGTAGGTTTAATGTGGGTACATAAATAATTAATAATAAATGGATCTGTCATTATAAATGGAGGTAGATTCTTGTGAGAGATTAGCAAGACGAATAAAACGTGGTCTCATATTCTAAATATTATTTTAATACATTAATCCACATGAAAACTTAATAGTGGCGACAGGAAAAGCAAGAAAATGGCTGTTGCGAACATTGCGAGTATTATTTGGCCCGGAAAATTTGACCCAGATACTGATAAATGGGAGAACTGCAGGGAGCAATTTTCCTTTGCATTAGAAGCAGCAGGACAGATAGAAAGCGTGCAGAAAAGAGCCCTATTCTTGTCACAGTGTGGAAAAGAAGCTTTTTCCTTGATTGTGTCGCTGTTATCACCGAAAAAACCAAGTGAAGTGTCATTTGAGGTTATCATCGAAATTCTGGACAGTTTCTTTGTTTCGACGCCGCATCCAGTGCTTCAAACGCAAACGTTTTATCAAAGAAAGCAAAAAAACTAATGAAACATTAACATCTTTTGTGGCAGCTTTGCGTGAAATTAGTGCACGCAAGTGCGCGTTCCAAAATGTAGATCGCCGTATAGTGGAACAGTTCATTCTGGGATTGCGGGAAGAAAGTATACGAAAAGAACTTTTAAAAATGAAGTGGACTGAATTAACCTACAATAATATGATGCAGCGGGCCCTTCATTTAGAGCCATTACACATTAATAGGATTGAGGAAAATAAAAGTGAGATTCCGTTTTTATCGCGAAACCATCGTGAAGTCGCTGAAGTGGAGTCGCGCGCATCTACTAGTACGACAAGCGAGCCGATGGATGTGAATGCAATCACCAACAAAACTAAAACAAAACTTTGTGAACATTGCGCCAACCACACTCGTCTAAGTGTAGGTTTCAGAACGCAACCTGCTATAAATGTCACAATTTGTGACTCACAAAAAAGGGCATACAAAGGCGGCTTGCGAATTGGAACGGAATAAACAAATAAAAGCGCATGTAAATGTATGTTGCGAGCCAAGTTGTGACTGTGAAGGAATTTCTGAACCTGAGGGGTCTGCAACGGAAAATAATTTTGGTATATATTTTGTATCTAGTGGCGGAGCGAACAGAGTAAAACCCGTTATGGCGAGCTGAAGATAAACAGTGTGCCAATTGTTATGGAAGTCGATTCGGGTGCCACGCGCTCCATTCTGCCGCATAGTATTTACAAGCAGAACCAGGACAAGTTTCCCCAGTTGAAGCCATGCAATACCAAGCTTAGGACATGGACCAATAATGCATTACCGATTCAGGGCGAAATTAGTGTTACCGTCGAGCGAAATGGACACAAAGTGGAGCTGCCGATCGTTGTCAGCTGCGGCGAGGGCCCGGCGTTATTGGGCAGGACGTGGTTTGAACCATTGGGCATTCAACTGTGTGTAAATGCAATATCGGAAACTGAGGTGATTGAGAAGTTCCCGAAACTATTTGATGGTGAAATGGGGGATTATAAAGGACCCTTAGTGCATATTACATTAAAAAAAGACGGTAAACCGATTTTTATGCGCGCACGACCGGTACCTTTTCCACTGCGCGAGAAGGTGAATGCAGAATTGACCAGGATGATAAATGAAGGCATTATTACTCCTGTGAAGTTTTCTAAGTGGGCTACACCAATGCATGTTGTACCAAAGCCAGATGGCACAGTCAGAACATGTGACACGGCCATCTTGACCTTCACCCGTCCTCGGGTGTATTACCTGTGAACAACAATAATAAATCGGAAAGTATTTCGCTCGGCTAACCTGACATAAAGCTTAAATTTAGTCAATATACGTTCACGCACATAGCCTATTTGTTTTATTTTATTTTATCAGCCCAACATTTCATGGAAATAGTATTTGGGTAAAATAAAAATCAGATTACAATTATCATAAGATTGTGCCAAGTGCCGCACATTAGATTGATAAACCAGAATATACGAAAAGTCAGTCTGAATGCACACCTCACAAAAATCACACCAGTCCTTCGGTGCCGTCATCACACTGTGATAATGCGCCAGTCCATCGGCTTGTTTAGAACCTAGCAACCTATCACAAGTTAACCATCTCAGCCGCGTAAGTGCTACTCCTCGCAAAGAGTATACTGCTTGAAAAAATCGTTCCACTGATGTATTAGGCGGCCGTAGTTTCTTATATTTTTCAATCACTGGGACATATTCGTCACGCACCACAAAATTTCTTTGTATATTGGTTTTAGTATCCGGTAGTTTAAACAACAATAAAGTGTCAGAATGTTTCTCAACATCTTCTGTCTTAAGATATGTCAGTTCATTTGTCCGGCAAGCTCCGCTTATGCCTATAATGAGGACTACCTGAAACACAAACAAATGATTAGATTCAAACAAGGTATTTACCACAACAGATTTTAAGGCTTTTTCCTTTATTGTATACACTTAGTTTTTTAAGGAAAGTAGAATTTTGCTTACTTTTGCTGCTAGGTACTCTGAGTCTGGGGCTTCATTTAAAAATGTTTCTATGTTTGCGGCTGTGAATATCTTTGATTTCTTTGGTTTGTGTCCGGTAGAGGTATTTTTCAGAAACGCCAACAGTTTTGGGTATTTATCAATGTGAACATCCTTTTTTAAATTTAGTGTTGATTTGAGCATCGAATATGTGCTCCACAGAGTGCTTGGCTTCTTAGTGCTGGATAATTCTATAAAGTAAGACAGCAAAACTGTCTCGGTGAAGGTTTTTGCTCCTTTTTTGTGTCTCCATTCATTGAATTGCTCGAATGCCTTCATGTACTTAATGCAGGATTTTTGCGGCAACAAATTTAACTCCGCGTTTTTGACAGCTTCCTGTAGCTCTACAGGCGTTTGATCATCTTCTTCACTGGAGTCACTAATTTTTATGCTAAATTATAATAGAAAACTCTGTAACTTGCGTATTTTTATAGGAGTCGAAGTCGGCGTCGTCGGTGTGAAAAGTTTTTAAAGGTGGAACAGACTGGAACTTTTTTTTGACATTTAAATGATGCGTTTTGAAATTGCATTGACTTAACTTTTGCATTCAGAATATATATTCAACATCATTGCAAAAAACAAATGTATCTTATGGATTTTAAAGTTTTAATAGTAAAATCATTAAACTAAATTGGTATTTTTTAATTAGTTTTTCAAAGCTTTTTTTCAATGATAATTAATATCGAGGGAACCATAATTATGAACATTTTGACGTTTTGTTATCTGTCAAAAGCTACTTAAACATGCTTCTAGGTCAAATTACTTTGCCCCACATGTGGATAATATGCGTTTTTCCCCGCTATTTTAAAGGATAATACAGCGCTTTCCGAGCTAGTGAGGGGAAACGATATTACAGAACTAAGATAAACTAAATTTTGGTTTGTTTACCGTTGTTTCGGATGCACCTAGTTGTGACCTCGAACAAATTGTATTATTTCTGTTAGAGCCACTTGCACCAACCAGAGTTAAGGGTTAACTAACCCGGAGTTAAGGGTTTTTTGTATGGAATTTAACAGCTAACTCCGGGTTAGTTGGATAACCTCGGGTCGTGCAGTGGCGCTTAGAAACCTTCAATATTGACGACCGGTTGGCGTAGTTGGTAGTGAGAGTAGTGACCCTGCCTGCTAAGCCGATGGTCCTGGGTTCGAATCCCGGTAAGGGCATTTATTTGTGTGATGAACGCAGATATTTGTTCCTGAGTCATGGATGTTTTCTATGTATTTATGTAATTGTATATTATATATATCGTTGTCTGAGTACCCGTAACATAAGCCTTATTGAGCTTACTGCGGGACTTAGTCAATTTGTGTAAGAATGTCCTGTAGTATTTATTTATTTATTATTATTTATTTATTTAATATAGCTTAAATGATTTACCTTTTTAAAACACTAGAGGTTGAATTTTGCACCACTTAAACGATATGATTGTTGAAGACAGGTCGCTGTCAAGACTGTCAAGCACTTGCACTTGCGCCGCTGTCTCTTCGCCTGTCACCGCGGGAACTCTTGCTGCTCTATGGATATAGAGTAATATAGACTCGTCGTATAAACGATTAGAATGTGTATGTGTACTGTTGAGTTGGAGCAAAAACTCTTATAGTTTTGATGGTAAAAATGTCTGCTTATAAAGTAAGTAAGGTCAATGTGGTTAATGCCGTAGCTGCCGCCTTAGTCAATAAGCAGCAGGCTATCCTGGCTATCCATCGACTGAGTCGGCAGTTGCGTACCGTGCTTACGTATATATTCAACGCAGGCGAGCATAAGGTAGAAGAAATACTTAGTCCCTATGACGGAATTAGCTTGACCTTACACGAAATAAATAAGAGAATTGGGTACTCAACATGAATGCAAGTAGAGCTACCGGCCATTAAGCAAATTCTGCAACTTGACATCTGCACCTGCTAGATTTATTTAATTCGATTGATTCAATGCCGTTGCGTCACATATAATCGGGCGAGTTGTCATCGGCTGACAGCGATTACTCGCGTTTACCATTCGATTATTACGTCCACTCCGGACACATTTACGCTTCACTTGTTACGTGTAATCTCTATGCGTTACAATTTTAATTGACTCAGTTACAATTATTAAAACTCGATCGTATCAAACTTGTTTTTCTAGCTGTCATACGCGGCTGTTTATTATTTTTATGATTCCACATATTTGTTAAGAATGCTTATAAAGATCGATTAAGTCCTTTACATTGTGGCTGGATCAAGCGTGACTACTTAGTAACCCGAATGTTTATTTGTTTTCGCATTTTTAGTCGGGAATAGGGATTATTGAACTACTTGCCATTTTTCGTACTTTAGCCGTGTACGAGTATATATAATAAATGATCGATGTTATGAATAGATGACATTACACGGCAAAGTTAAAACTATAGTTCAGTGGCTCAACAATCCCGGTTCGCAGCTAAGGTACAGTTGGTACCTATGACCTAAGTGGCTCAACTGGAATTTAAACCCAGGCGTCTAGATTCGCATGGATTACTTCATTTATAAGAGTGTAAGCAATTGTTTTGATGTTATAATTGCAAGTCAATCGAACTATCTTCACCATATTATTATGATTGCATGCATCCTTTCCTTGTCATTACTTAACGGATGGTAAACAAGCACTGTGATTATATTACACGCTGCATTGTACTTATTCGCACCAACATGGTATGAGCATATATCATAATGCATGAGCAGGCGCATCATGTGGGTTATTCCCAGACGTCTTGTCAGTTCATCCCTTCTAGTACCCACACTCCACAGCCCACAAAACAAGCCATACTGAGTTTATTGTGGAAATAGTCGATTTGTGTAAGATTTTCATAGTCTTGAAAATTAAAGCAACGGTTAAAACTTGTGCTACTAAAAGTCAGAAACCGAAATAGTAAGAACAAGTTAATCTATAAATACTAAATACATATACAGTAAATACATTATATTAAACAAATATATGTATATATATATATATATATATAAATATTTATGTTCATATATATATAAATCAAATCAAATCAAATCAATTTATTCAAGTAGGATCAACTAGATCGCCTTTGCATCGTCAATATTTCTACATTATATATTAAGCATGCATAATAACAATAAGACAGTATTTCAAAAAAAATTAACAAAAAAAAAAATGTCAAGATAACCTAATCAAAATACATTGCCATTTGAAATAAAAATATTACTAAACCTAGGAAGAAACATAATATATATATATATACCTATAATAATAACATGCGCATCAAGTCCGATTACCAATTGGTAGTTACGTCACTTTATAATTAACATAATTAAGTTCCATGCAACACGTAATCAGCATCTTGCTACGTCAGAAACATTTTTTTTTAATACAATAATTACACAATTTAACAAACCATTTCAGTAATAAAATTCCAATAGCTAAAAGGTAAAATTAATAAACAAAACAAGAAGCTTTAAGTACATTAAACAATAAATGAATATCCAAATTTAATGGTCATGATTAATTATGTAGCTTTATGATGTATTAACTCAATTTAATTTAGGCCAAGCAGTTTTATCGTTAAGGTAGTCTTCAACACTGTAGTATCCCTTTTTCATTAAGGAAGCTTTTAAATACTTTTTTAATGCAGGCATTGGCAAATTAAATACTTCTTCGGGCAATTTATTATAAAATAAAATACACTGACCCAAAAAGGACTTATATATTTTACGCACACGAAACTTCTGTATCGCAATTTTATGCCTGTGTCTAGAACCAGTCATTTTTATAAACGAATCTATGTTCTTAAAAACATAAATAATACACTCATAGACATATTGAGATGATGTTGTCAGGATGTTTATTTCTTTAAATCGATCTCTTAGTGATTCTCGGTACTTCATCTTATAAATAAACCGGACAGCTCTTTTTTGTAGAACAAATATTGTTTGTATATCCGCTGCCTTACCCCACAGTAAAATACCATATGTCATCAAACTATGAAATTGACTGAAATATACCAAACGTGCAGTCTCTACGTCAGTCAACTGCCTTATTTTTTTAACTGCAAACGCTGCCGAGCTTAATTTGTTAGCCAATGAAGATATGTGGGGACTCCACTGCAGATTTTTGTCCAAAGTTAAGCCTAAAAATATTGTTTTTTCCACTAGCTCCAAACGTTCTCCGTTCAGATGAACACTCATATTGCTGTCATGTTTAACATTAGGTAATGAAAATCGCATGCACTTAGTTTTTTGGGAATTAAGTAGCAGGTTGTTCTTTGTAAACCAGCTTAAAACTTTCGAGAGAATATCGTTAATGCTATCATAATCACTTGTATTTCTATTTACCTTAAAAATTAAAGATGTATCGTCTGCAAACAAAACAATTTTGCAACAATTTTCAACGATGGAGGGCAGATCATTAATATAAACTAAAAAAAGAAATGGTCCCAAAATAGAGCCTTGAGGTACACCTAATTGTATAGCTGCTCCACTAGATTGTGTTCTATTTACGACCACTGCTTGAGTCCTATAACTAAGATACGATGATATTAATTTTAAAGCATTCGTAGACAACCCATAGTATTTAAGTTTTCGCAGAAGCGTAGAATGTTCAACGCAGTCGAACGCTTTTGAAAGGTCGCAGAATATGCCTATTGCGTCACAAGAATCTTCCCATATGCTATAGATATACTTAATGAGTTCCGAAGTAGCATCAGTTGTTGAACATCCCTTTCTAAATCCAAACTGCTGACAGTGAAATAGATTATTGGCTTTAAAATAAGTCTCTAACTGTTCCAGCATGATCTTTTCAAACACTTTACTCAAAGCAGGCAGAATTGATATAGGACGATAGTTTGTTACATTACTTCTTTCCCCTGATTTGTATAACGGCACAACTTTGCTCAGTTTCATCAAGTCCGGAAAAACTCCCTCTTTCACACAACAATTAAAAATATATGTCAAATAAGGAGAAATTAAACCCATTATACTATCGAGAATTTTCACAGATGTTCCCCATAAGTCTTCTGTGCTTTTCTTCTTAATTGTTTTAAAAATTTTACTTAATGTCATGGGATTAATCATATTAAAATGGAAGACACTGTTGCATTCCTTAACACTAGAGAACATCAGAGCTTCGGCCTGCGCAGGTGACGATTTAAGAGCTTTGGTGGTGTTAGTTGCTATATTTGAGAAGAAGTCCTCAAATGACATTGCCACAGCAAAATCTGAATTTATGAGTTTACCATTGTTAAGTAGACTAAATCCACAATTTTGAGACTTACTTTTACCACTTTCACCGTTAATGATTTTCCAAGTCATCTTTGTTTTATTATCCGACCGTAGCAACTTAGATCTTATATAGTTTGATTTCGCAGCAATACAAACTGTTTTAAAAATACGTGAATATGTTTTTACGTACTCAATAAAATTCTCGTCTTTATTATATTCTCTTATGCCATAAAGCTCATAAAGCCTATCTCTACTCTTGCGTATACCTATAGTAGCCCAATCACTGAACTTTTTGGTGTTGCGTGCCGAAGTTGTTTTTAACTTAAATATACCACTAAATTGTTCTACTATTACATCCGAGAGCAGTTGGTACGCTCCGTTAGAGTCAAGATGGCCAAAGGATAGTGATGGTAAAATATTTCGAATTCCATTTTTAAACTTATCTAGTTTACTATCTGTTATAGGTCTATATATTATTGGTTCTTTTTTACTTTCATCTTTAGTTTGGATCGTAATCATTTGCCCGCAGTGGTCTGAATTAAAACAAGTAAAAAGTTTTTTATCGAGATAGTTACAGTCACAAAAAATATTATCTAAACATGTTGCACTTGTTGTTGAGATTCGCGTCGGCTCAAAGAACACATTACTTAGATTAAACGAACGGAATAAACTTACTAGCCTAATGCTTAAACCTTTTGGATCCAATAAGTCAACATTAAAGTCCCCACATACTATAATCTGTTTCCTACATTTAGAATAATATATACTCGTATAGTATATACTCGTATATACAACTATATATACATAGGTACTACTAGCAGCATCAATCAGAATGAAAGTAAACTTTAAACTTTCATTCTGCTAGCAAAAAGGCGCGCTACTTTAACAGAGGAGTTTATTTGACATAAAACCAGTGTGGTGGTCAGGGATAGATAGGGACAAATTACTAGAAGAACGAAGTTGACGGTCATGAGACACGCCATAATATTGAAAAAAAAAAGACTAGGTATCCGGGGGAATGTGGGTCATGCATAACACGATGCGTCGTATACATCATACCATACCATGTGATAAACATAATTCAAAGATCAAAATCACTCCGCACTTTCGCAGCCGTCTTTTTCATATTCGTCCCAATGAGTATCTGTTAATCCTAGCTTTAGGGCTGAATTTTTCGGTAGCTGGGTAAGTGGTCGGCATTTCAGGGCTGCTTTCGTTAAAACTAGCAACGTGGATGCAACCAGAAAAGCAGTCGTAAGATATGGAAAACAGTATGTTATTATAGGCTTAAGGTGTAAACCATAAACTCCTTATGCCAATAATAGTATCGGGGGGTCATAAACTCATAATCATTACTACCGAGAATAACCCATCTCTCCGCTTTCTAGCGCCTTGTGTTCCGCGGTATTTCTCGAGTACTTGCTTAATTCTCTAACAACCTTGCATGCTAACCTACATAATAAGTATATTGATGCATTGTTTCTTAGCCGTCTGTGGACAATACGGATGATGACTACGTTGAAAAACTATTATTCTAATTAGTCCGTCAGAAAGATTATCAAAAATTATTAGACACGTATTTTTTCCTTTATCAATTTAACTAAAATTTACGAAGATATAGAGCATCAAAGTTCCGTGGTGGCGTCACCTGTGACTCCTGCGAGTAAGAATTGTACTCAATTGTGACGTCACGCGAAACTTTAAAGCGCTGTATTTCCGTCGTTTTTCATTTGACTTTTTTTTAGTTTTTTTTAGAATTAGTTTTTTTGTCGTCTAGCCAGCCTATTACATTTTTAATACATCAAAAAAAAAATTCACTTTTGTGCCATGCGTTTTCTAAATTGTGCAGAACACCTTTGACTGTCGTTGCGTATATTTTCGACGACTGAAAACCCAAAAATTCATACTCCTTCGCTAATGGGCAAGCGCGGGTTATTTAAAACATAATGCGTATGTTAAAAAGCCATTTCTTTTGTTTTAGGAACTGCGGGAAGCTGGAGTTTTACATAAGAAAATATTAATGCCTGGGAGAGTTATTCCACCCGAAAAGCAAGTGAAACAGTAAGTACCCCTGTTTCGCGCATTCAACATAATCTTATTCGTTAACCTGGCCAATCAAAAATAGACATTTTGTCCTTACAGTAAAGCCACGTAGATAGAATAGATAAGTTGGTGGTTTACAAATTCACATTCGATTAATTGTCCTTTCATGCGAGTATCTTCGTTTGAGGTTTAAACCCGACCGAGTAGAAGGCTCTTAGATGTTTCAGGATTTGAGTAAGCTTTGATTAATATGTGAAAAGTATTTTAAAATTAAATATATCAGAATTAGAATAATATTATTTTTGTATTTTGTAGTATGGACTGTTCTTCACTTTCTTTTGTTCTTCTTTTACTGTTCACAAAACTGATTGCAATTATTTATTTATCGTTTTGATACCTATATTATTTCCCGTGTATATTTATGTTCGATTGTCGTGATCCCGACGTCGTGCCCGCGGCAATAGTCACTGAGGATGCGCGTACGCCTCGACGGTGCGCGTAAATCAGCTCCCGAGACCCATCTTTCAAACCACCAACCTACCTCATGTTATCGTTTTGCGTTCGCTGCGGATTTTAATTTGAACCGTCGAATTGGCGCCATTCGTAGACCGAATATGGTTAATGTTATAAATCTTGGCGTGGGCTGACTCCCCGCCTGAGGCCGTACCGCGACTATAGAACCACTAAAGTGGTACTACGCTGCTACTCGGATTCAATTGGAGCCGGTCACATCTAGCGCCGCTGTTCGACGTCGTCTGCCGCCCACTCGAACCTTCGGAATTTGAAAGGCATTTGTCGCTGCTCGCGCCGTCGCGTACGGCTGCCTTGTAAACAAATATTTTATTAAGTTATTAATTTCCCGATACTCTATTAAATATTGAATAATCGTGTATGATAATGTTCTTTGGCTCATTTGGATTTTAAACGTTAATTAAATAAGCATTAATATCCACTGATGTTTACGGCGATAGTTCTACATAAAAATATTGTAATATAATTATTAATGGATTTCTTAATGGGACGTAATTGAGTAGCGATAAAACTACAAAGAAGAACTACCACTATAGTCGAAGCATATTTCCTATAAAGCAGAGTAAAACGTAAGTTAACTAAAAGATTATCACCGTCATTTGTCTAGTCTTTTGTCCGTCCAAGGGTCCGCTGGCCGGGCGTCTTCGCCATAAATAACCATTGGCATTTCTGAGATAGTTCGCCTGTTATCGGGCGAGAGGACCTCGGATCTGTTTGTTAACGATAGACAAATGCGCCACCCGTAAAGTAAAGCTACTCGCCTCTCGGTGTACCTCTAATGATACCACTATGTTTAAAGGACTAATTTGATGACACGGGAATTGCCTTCATGTATGTACTTATTTGTAAGCGATGTAAAAGAATTCGATGGTGAGGAATGATAAAGAAACGACTTGGATTCCGTTTACTCGTATTTTACGGAATTTAAGTAATTTATCTAATGGACCCGGATATAGGTACTGTCTCGATACCTTATTCACGTTTCCCTAGCACCTGCGTTCTTTTATAGATGAGTATGACAAAAAGATAAAACAATCCACATAGAATATACCTACTTGAAACAAATGCGAATACCGGTAAGAAGTTAAGTATGGAAGCAACAATATCATAGCCGAGGCCTTCACCCTGACCTCTCGGATCGTCAGATCATCAGCTCGTAATGATGCTCGCGTGCCTTCGCCGGTCCATTTATCACCGCCATATTTTTACTTGTTTCCATGTCGTCTGTCCACAATCATGTCGTCATTACAAGCCCGTGTACCCATCACCCCGTCAATAAATTGTTACCGACGCCGGTGGTACGGTTTGTCCGATTAATACGTTTTTATAGTTCGACTCTAAATAATTTATTCCTAACACGAATTTATTTACGTTTGCTGGTAAGTACGTGTTACATCGTTCGTCCTTTGATCTAGGATTAAGCTTGTACTCGGCTGGCGACGCGAGTGTCAGGATTTATAACATCAATTGAATTCTTTTGATGTTATTAAGTAACATACCTACGTTACTGCATGCATGCTATTATGCAAATGTGGAGTTTGTTCGGTAAAAGTAGTCATATAATGAATTAGTGCTCGTATCACTCGTATGTGCCTTGACCACAGAGCACAGTCTATAGATTATTGAGATTAATAGTATTGTATTTCGAAGTTTCGTGACCTAATATTTATACATCGGATTCCGTACCATGTCCATCGTCATGCTAAATCCGCATTTGGGCTTTTTTTCGCTATTAGTTTTTGTTTGTGTTTCGATTAGCGGATGATTGAGAGTTACCACGAGACAATTTGACATAGTGTTAAGTCATTTCTTATTTTTAGTCGGTTCTCTCAGAGTATTGACGAGATTTGCCACTAAAAAATGTTGTTGTGACTTTGTGAGGACGGACTAATTGTTTGCTAAAACAGTCGTGTGACGTCAAACTGTGGTTTGGAATTTCCAAATTTAAGCACAATATAACAGCGCGCGTTCATGAAAAGTTATCTAACGTACCTATTGTTTTAGAGGTGTACGTGTTAAGTGGCTATTAAAGCGTAAATGCGAGTTTATAATGATTCGAAGCTTTATGAAAAACCTTCTAAAACTCATTCAAAGTCATGGGCAGTGAATTATGTCTGCTCAATTCAGAAATTTATTGTATCGTAAAAAAATCGACAAAAAGTTTCCACTTTTTACATCAGAACTTTCCAAATATCAGAAACGATAAAAATATTTGTAGAACTCTCGGCATAAATACGAGATGCATAGATCTACAGGATTTCTAAGCCAGGATTTACGAGCACAAGTCCTTTAAAATACTTTGTCGGGCTGAGGTGTTGAAACTAAACTCTCGCTGTGATTGTTTGTGGAGTAAAAGTCCAGTGTAAATCAATGTAAGATAGGAGACTTCCGAGCGTGATAACAAACACATAAATACGGCGACCGCCAGCCATTGTCCAAATTTACTGCCACTAAGCCTTCCTCCAATATTGTCCGTTATTTTTCTACGCGTCGTCTGTACAGAGAATATTAGTATAATAGAAACTGTTTATGCGATGAATATTCCAAGATTCTGTGAAAATATTTTTCGTGTTTCACCCATTCTCGGTGTGCTATATTGTTACTTATCTCTTTCTCGGACATAGTTGTTTTTCTTTTTCGTTGTGATAAATTGATAATATACTTTATCTCAAAACTCTTAAAATATTAGATATTTTATTTGATTTCTTGTAAGAGAACGGTACCTCTAAGATACTTCCAAAGTGTAGATACTTCGTCATCGCATGTAATACGGTCGAGAAGGAAATAATTATCGATATTCTACTATAATGTCCCTAATAATACTGCTAAAGTGGCTATTACCAGTGGTTACACCGTTTTATTCGGAGTAATCATCGACCCGACCTATTCTTTTATTATGTTAGAGGTATGTAATGTATGTAATCAGTTGTTTGGACCACACAAGCGTATGATTGAGCGTATTGAGACATTCGACAAGTACGTATAATACTCGTGGACTTATCAGGGATACTGGGGCTTTCGAAATTTCTACCTGCTCCATACATAACTTAATTAAGCGGTTACGAAACGCGTCTAATACACTTACGCGCATATGCATGTGTACCCTTCTCTTCCTTATGTCAATTGAGTAAGGTGTAATTATGTATACATATTTTTGTCCGTGACTGTAAATAATTTGATTAGAGCGCGCTCTTGTTTTAGACGTGATTATTTTCTTATGTTCGACCGATAACTTGTTTCGTTCAGCTCAAACTGTAGTTAATAATATTCAATTATGTTGATACTGCTTATAATTATTGCACGCTTACATGCTTTGTGTCTTTTGATTGACACGTTTTTGAACTTCCTAAAATAGTAGACGTACAAAATCGTAGAAATCCATATAATTGTTATGGCTTATAGTTATAGTTTTTTATTTGCTAGAATCATGGTATATACATTGTTGTAGTTCACAGTATAATAATGGTTAATACAGATCAGCACAATTCACCATAAACTTGTCATGCAAAATTCAAAATTACGTAATATTTACATTAAAATATAGAAAACTTTCAGTTTTCTGATCATTTGATCGTCATCATCATCACCATTTCAACCGAAAGACGTCCACTGCTGAACAAGGGCGGGGTGCAAAGATTCCCACAAAGAACGGTCATCTGCCGCCCTTAACCAACGGTCTCCCGCCACCCTAACCAGATCGTCGCTCCAACTAGTCTGGGGTCTCCCATCACGCTGCGTCTTCCGGTAGGTCGCCACTCAAGAACCGTTCTGCCATCGGTTCTGCGAGCAATGTCCACCACTGCCACTTAAGTCTGGCAATTCTTTCAGCTATGTCGACATCCTTGGTTCTCCTGCGGATCTTCTTATTTCTGATTCTTTCTGATTCTTATTCTGATCGCGCAGGGAAACTCCGAGCATAGCTCGCACCATTGCTCTTTCATTTCATCAACATAATTTGATCAACATAAACATTATCGATTATCGTTTGGAAAACCGTTTAGAGTGGTGTGTGAAAATGTCAATTACTCGTACATTTGATTTGAGAGCGGATGTCGCACACTGAATATCGAGCGTGTGAAAATACCTCCGCGCGAGTTGGCCGATACAATTATCGGGGAGCCGAGATCCAGATTGATACTAAGTAATAGTCAATATTTTCAAGTGTTATATCCTATTTATATGAGTAACGACGTTAACACGTAATTGCTGCGTGATGAAGGAAACGACTGCTGCTAAACTTCTTTGTTACAGACACCGTATGTCCACGTCCATACCGTAAAGTTACGTACCTACTAAGTAATTCTTTTACTACATATGTGTTAACTATAAATATGGATTTTATGTATTAAATTAACTATTTGATTTTGCAATCGTTAAGCGCTACTACTATAATTTGTGCACTGTATTAACTTACGGTATTTATGTGACCGCAATAGTTCTACTTATATTGAGTTGTCTAGACTATTAAATTGGATTAATTACTTAGCAAATTATACTTAGCTGACAGCATCATTGCGTATTAACACTAATAAATTACTCATACCAATTTAAATACTATAAGCGGGATATACGAAATACGACACCGCTGTGTCATCGGCGCCGTGTAATGTGCTTTAAGAGCCCGTTATATAAATTTGGCCGATTCAGCTGAACTTTTTGCCATTAGTTTTCATAGTTAAACATTTTTGCATGTTTTAAAACAAAAATTGAAAGATAATTTCAATTTGAATGGAATAAATGAAAAAGTTTTTCGAAATTGTTGTCAGTTTTTGAAAAATCCACCATTTTCTAACAGCTGCTTTACAATTTTTTGATGAGCGAGCTCCAAACATCTATCTAGTTTTCGACCTTATTGCTATTAAATCATAATAATACATTTTTTTCTTGTTTATTTATTTATTTAATTAAGAAACAAACAGTCTTTTATAGTTATATATAACACTGGAGCTATTACTTAAAACAAGACTTACAGTTTCCTTAAGAAAACATTAAACATCGTTTTTAATTTTGGTACTACAGAGTTAAAAATGAGCTATCTGTGTACCCTACCCGTATACAATTGCAAAAAATAAAGGAATATATGTATATATAAAAAAGAGAATATTACAGCATTAACAAAGTTGACACAAAGACTTAATATAAAAAATGTATATATATATTTCTTTTTTCCTTTTAAAACAAAAAACCCAAAAACAAACAGAACCAAACAGAAATTTAACGCCATCTTAATTAATTGTTTCATTTTTATTATTACACTGCAAAGCTTTTTTAAAACTATTAAGTTTTTTACCGAAAATGTCAAGATTCTGAAATTTTTCGTTGTACAACCTGCACGCCCTACGAACAAAACTATTCCTTGCGTAATAAGTCCGACTACGGGGGATGTGAAAAAGGAGTTTTTTCCTACATGCGCGCTCACAACGTCGAGGGACCCTAAAGGAAAGTGAATGCAGTAAAGAAGGAACATCAATAATATTATTAATTATTTTATAAAGTATTAAAATATCAGTCCGTTCTCGGCGACAACTAAGGGATGTAATATTGTGATATTGTTTAGTATATAGTCTTCTAAGGAATAAATGAAACACTTTTAAACATTTTCACACAAAAATATAAGTAAAAGAGTAATTTTTTTTTTAATTTGGTAATTTTTTGTAGAAATACACGAACATTAGCCAAGTGTTCTGGCTAAACAGTAACTTTTTTTACATAAATGAATATGCAATTATAAAGTTTAGGTCATACTCTATCCAAAAACTATAAATAATGCATACCGATCTATATTGTTTTTTTTTTAAACAGCATTTAAAATTGCTCTGAAACTCGCTATAAATCATACGACGTAATAAATTTAGCGGCAGTCCAGCTCGAGAGCTTGTAGAAAGAGGTCATGTCGCTCCGCGCTTTGACAATATTTACAAAAATGAGAGACTGAGAGTACAGAGGAACGTGTAAGTAGTGGATATCGAGATATTGGGTGGCTGAGATATTCGCTCGTTATTGTGCATAAGTCGTATCTCGCGCGTATTTGAACATATACCGGACTCTTAATTAATCCATGATATAAATTAAAACATATTATGCACTTCAATTGTTTCATAAAAATGTGATGACACAGCCGGACTAATCATGGTTTTGAATTATAAAATGACTCGTTTTTACCATAATCAAATTTCAAGTACATATTTGGTAACACCGCGTTGCTATGTAGATATAGCATGATCGGAACGTAGTATGCGGTATGGTGAGTAAATATTCATAAACCGTTTTGTAATGCGATGTATGTCGGCGCCTCTATGAGATGCGCCTGATTAATTTGCACATCCCACATGTTTATTAGCTGATGAATACGCATTGTTGTGGTTTATGATGACTACCGAATATATTCCTGCATCTTGGAACTAATTGGTCGTATGTCGTGACTTAATGCATAAGATGTTATACTTGTTGATTGCGAAGACAGACTTTTATTCAAGTTAGTGTAGTTTTGGCTGACAGCTCTGAATAAGTTATGACATTCTTCTTATTATTGACAGGTTTAGATTAATTTTAGTTTGTTAGTTAACATTCTAATAGCGAGACTTTAGAGTAAATTTAAAATTAAATAAATGTTTGCTGTGTGTTGTTTAGTTCGATTTGTTTACTTTTAATTAAGTACGCAGTATATAGTAAATTAACGGAAAAAAGTAAGTAGTAAAGCATAAACAAGAAGAGAAACTGAAGAGGTACCTGCAGAAAATTTTTCGTAAGTACTACTCAGTTGACAACGTACTATAAAGTCATTGAAAAATAGCGAATGTTACGGATTTGATACCAACAACATCCAATAACACGAAGACGTTGCTTTTAACGAACGCAGAGGTCGTTAGTACTTAAACATTCCGTAAATTTAAATCGACTCTGCACGGTCTTACATAAAGGACTATTGCATTTCAAATTACAATAAAACTTTATTAGATATTGCCTACAACTGCAGGAACCGCAGCCTCCTCTATTTGTCAGGCGCCGCAAACAATAAAGGTTACTCATGTACTATTTTAGTATTGTAGATATAATAGGCTAAACCACAAAGAACGCGTTCTGGGAACCCTGCATAATCGAGACGTAACAGTTGTGTTCAAAGCATTAATGCCGGTGATTCAGAGTGTAATTGAGACAGTTTTTAGTGGGTAGTTCATACAGTAAACTGTTTTGGAACAGTACATTTTGATGCTCGGAGGAGCGGACTCAATACGGAATGATATAGATAGCTGTAACGTTTTTGAAGCCGATACGTCAGACAGGGCAAAGTGGAGGACGAAAACAAGGAAGGCAGACTCCATCCTCACATGATAATAATAAATGTCCAGGAGAGAGAAAGAGAGAGAGACATTTTGACGTACTTAACTCAATGTCGTCCCATCGGCAACGTATATTTAAAATACAAGTGCTTAGACCAATGGAAACTATGTCTAGGGTGTATAGGTATACCAACTACTTAAATTAAAACTTTGAATTTTGTCTTTCTCCGGGACCAAGGGGCAATGTCGCCCTTGAAATGTCGGAGGTTCGTTTCACAAGTTTTACATGATTAAGCCCCGTTTTAGTCAATTTATGATGTGTGAAAATCGTAAAAGTTAGGTTTGATATGGAGTCTGCACTCCGCAGTTTACCGTGTGGTGGCATTTCTGAACACTGATGTCCTATCGCGAACCGCCAACGAAGTTTTTCTTCCCTGCCGCAGTTCTAACTTATTATTCTAGAGCGACAGAGGTAAGATTTCGGTTGCAGAGGCACTCTGGTTACTGTACCAGCTCGGTACACTGTAGTTGCGGTTTGATACCGGGGCCGCAGTGCGTTTGAAGTGATGCGCGTGATTCACCCGCTCATGGCTTATGGCCTCATGGTTGGTTAGCATACGTTTCGGTATGTGCAGTCGGTTTCCGGGCTATTGCAAGCTGCCTAGACGCGAAAAGACTGAATGGCGTCGAGCAATTGAAACTTGCAATTACTTTAATGTTAACTAGTATTTGCTAGCGATTTAGTACTCTCGTATAAAACGCACTGCGTAATAAAATTCTTGTAAGGTTTTTTTACAAGAAAAAACTGATATGTACAGCATAGAACTGATGTTTTTAGTCCAGCCGCTGCTTAGTTCCTACTTAAAGTTTAATATTTATACACCTAATCAAATTACTAAACTACTTTGAAAGCGTAAGAAAATTACTGTGAGGTATTGAAGAGTTTCGGCTCGATTTTCTTCGTTTTTGTTCCATCCTATTTTAGTATAAAACTCATACACAATATTTAGGTACCCAAACTTGGAAAAGTTCTCAGACAATGCCTTCAGTAATAGGATTATTTTTACTTTATTCACTTTATTTCCGACTTTTTCTTTCGCCCACATACTTTTATAGTTAGTAGCCAAGCTAAAGCTGTTTTCATACTGATGGTATATTTGATTATCGAGAAAATAACTGGTGATGTAGCCAATAATAATACCAATATGATAGCTCGCATCGGCACACCTGTGAGAATTTTGCCGGTATTGCCTTTTGGTCTGTCGTCACATATGACATAAACAAAAATGTACCTAAATATAAAAACCCCATTAAAAATATTATTAACAGCGCAATGTGAGTTGAAAAAAAAAGTCTTAGAACTTTTTTCTAAGACAATATTTTCGACAAGAAAACAGTTTTTAACATGAGCTTTCCGTTTGGGAGTTTTTTTTTACCGGGGTTTACAAAACAGCAGCAAGATTTTCAAATCACATCCTCGTGTTAAGTATTGCTAATAGATGTTCAGATCAATTCGTAATAGCTGAGTCTTCAGCTTCTTTAAATATGGCAATATTTTTGCAATCTTTGGGCGCCATCAATTAGTAAATTTGACTATTTCACTTACCTATATACCTACGAGTATACAAACGATCAATTATCGGGTCTGCAACACAACAAGTCGCTAAGTATATAACTGAGTGTGAAAAACCGACTAAAATTGATTACGATTTTACGAATAAATTGGCACCTTTATTATAAATCCGCTTGCTGTGTCCGTCTGGATCCGGACTTTGGACTCGGACATCATTAACAGTAGGTATAGTAAACACTGGATTGTTTACTAAACAGTTACTTTATTTCATAGGTATGTACGAGTAAATTGTCAAATATGTTGGAACGTGTAAGTAATTAAGGATACATACTTACACCATTAAAGTTCTACACTTATAAGCTGAATATAAGCTGTTCATTCTTGATAATTCTCGATGTCCTTGATGGGCATGGATTGATATCAGGAAGTTTTATTTAATACCTGCTCCTCATATAGTATATATTTAAATAATTTACACATATATATAGAAGAAAAGAATTGCAACTGCAGCACTTTTTCATAAGTCTTGTTTGGAACGTGACGTTTCGTTAAGTGCCAACAGCCTATAAAGTTTTAACAGTGTTAGTAATTCTGTGTATGAATTTGACACGTAATGCTTACGTTTTGTAAGCCCATTTTCAACCGACTTCAATATTTCAAAAGGAGGAGGTTCTCAATTCGACTGAATTTTTTTTTTATTTTTTTTTTTAATGGATGTTCACTCATAACTCCGTCATTACTGAACCGATTTGAATTTTTTTTTGTTTTCTAAAAGTAGACGGTTCCTGGTTGGTCCCGTTTTTTTCAAAATCCATTTCTGATGATGGGATCCATAAGGAACTGAGGGAACTCCTCAAATTTGAAAGGCACATGCATGCAGATTTGGGTGATTTCTTAAGAAACTCGAGCATTTCTTTACGAAAATCATCAATTTGGTGGAGTGGACCTGATGATGAAGACCAGGGATGGCAAAGTGGAACTGCTTCGTAATTCTCAGGACTATGATCCGATTTAAAAAAATATTTTTTTGTCTGTATATAGATGGTTTCAGGATTGTCCCGTTTTTTTCAAAATCAATTTCTGATGATGGGATCCATGAGGAACTGAGGGAACTCCTCAAATTTGAAAGGCACATGCATGATGATTTGGGTAGTTTCTTAAGACACTCGAGCATTTCTTTACGAACATCATCAATTTGGTGGAGTGGACCTGATGATGAAGACCAGGGATGTCAAAGTGGAACTGCTTGGTAATTCCCAGGACTATCGTCCGATTTTAAAAAATATTTTTTTTTCTGAAAATAGATGGTTCCAGATTTGTTTCGTTTTTTTCAAAATCAATTTCTGATGATGGGATCCATGAGGAACTGAGGGAACTCCTCAAATTTGAAAGGCACATGCATGATGATTTGAGTAGTTTCTTAAGACACTCGAGCATTTCTTTACGAATATCATCAATTTGGTGGAGTGGACCTGATGATGAAGACCAGGGATGGCAAAGTGGAACTGCTTGTTAATTCCCAGCTCTATCATCCGATTTGAAACATTCATCTTTTCTTTGTAAAGAAATACCTTCAAGATAGTCCTATTTGATTATAGTTCTATTTTGATGATGGGCTTCATGAGGGATTGAGAGAACTCCTCAAATTTTAACGGCACATGCATTCTGATTTGAGGGTTTCCTTAAGTAACTAAAACAGTGTTTTGGCGGAGCCAAAATTTTGATGAACTTGATCTGATGATGAAGACCAGGGATCGCAAAGTGGAACTGGTTAATAAACCTAGCTCTACTTATTATCCTAGTTGTGACATTCATCTTTTTGATTTGATTTATATTCTGATGATGGAGTTCTAGAAGAATTCAGAGAACTCTTCAAATTTGAACGGCAGGTTAATTGTGATTAGAGGGTGTTCATAATTAGCTTAGGCATTTTCTTACTGTGGCCATCATTTTGCTGGAGTGGACCTGATGTTGATAATCAGGGATGGCATAATGAATATGCTCGTTAATTTACAGTCTGTCATCCAATTTAACACATTGTTATTTTGTTTGTTTAAAGGTCTACAAGGGAGTTCCGTTTGATTATACTTCAAATGTAATGATGGAAGCCCTAGGACATTAAGAAAGCTCCTCAATTTTCAATCGTACACGTGCGGTGTATTGGATATTTGTGAAGTAAACTGGCTAACTCAAACAAATTCTTAATTTCACTTTTACCGGGTACCAAATGAAGTCGGTTTTTTTTTCTTAAAAATTATCGTACGACACATTTAGTTTTTATCATCATCTAATTATGCAAAATTGTTCGCTAATGTCATTCTGACCCATATTTTTTTACATTTTTGTTCTGCCTATTGTGTGTATGTCTTTCAATAAGTCAATGACTTTACAACAACGACGGTTTTTCTTAGTCGTTGTATCTACTCGTAATTTAAACTCTCTGGTTTTTCACACATTCCTACCCAAACCCATTTTGAATCTGAAAATCGATATATATGAAAAGTGTCTTTCGCAATATGAGAGATGAAATGCCTTATGGTACTTACTTATAGAGAGAGCAGTAGTGAAGTGATACAAAACGTTAAAATACAATAAGTTCATCAAGAACGAAATAATAGTTTTTGTTCTAATACACATGCCCTATGGTTGGCTCAGGACTCAGTCCCTTCAATCCGGCCATTCACGCGGTTTGAACGCCTAAAGTTTCCCGACGTAAACATTCCGCTCAGACCCATCTTATCCATTCGCCGATCGCGCCCCATTCCCGAACACTCCCAATATATTCACTTACTGGAACGATCTTCCTTCGTATGATGGTAATGGCTCGGGCTTACATTGACAACTCGTCACGATGTTGACGAACTACGCTAGTTATGGAGTACATTGTTATTTATGACAGTGAGTTTTCGCTTGCTATTTTTCCTATGCATCCTGTGTAACTTGGGTTATAACAGTTTTCTGTGTAATGTTTAGTAATAAAGATTCTTGTTTGAATTGCGTTGCGATTGATTGATTGATTTATTTATACTATTTTATATGTTACATACTAAAGGAGGTCGGGAACTGCTTTGGAACTTAATTCTAATTATTGAAGCGCGTATCTATCATTGCCACAAATGTTGTGGTTTTTTTTTTATTGATGCATACAGTATTTAGTCACAGAGAGCCTATAGTGAACATCGCAATATCGAATATTTGGCTTATTCGAGCGATAGACGCGAAATCACTTTTTTTCAACCGACTTTAATATTTCTAAAGGAGGAGGTTCTCAATTCGTCTGATTTTTTATTTTTTATTTTTTTTTAATGAATGTTCACTCATAACTCCGTCATTACTGAACCGATTTGAATTTTTTTTTGTTTTCTGAAAGTAGATGGTTCCAGGTTGGTCCCCTTTTTTTCAAAATCCATTTCTGATGATGGGATCCATGAGGAACTGAGGGAACTCCTCAAATTTGAAAGGCACATGCATGCTGATTTGGGTGATTTCTTAAGAAACTCGAGCATTTCTTTACGAAAATCATCAATTTGGTGGAGTGGATCTGATAATGAAGACCAGGGATGGCAAAGTGGAACTGCTTGGTAATTTCCAGGACTATCATCCGATTAAAAAAAATATTTTTTTGTCTGAAAATAGATGTGTCCAGGTTTGTCCCGTTTTTTTCAAAATCAATTTCTGATGATGGGATCTATGAGGAACTGAGGGAACTCAAACTTGAAAGGCACATGCATGCTGATTTGGGTGATTTCTTAAGAAACTCGAGCATTTCTTTACGAAAATCATCAATTTGGTGGAGTGGATCTGATAATGAAGACCAGGGATGACAAAGTGGAACTGCTTGGTAATTCCCAGGACAATTATCCGATTTAAAAAAATATTTTTTTGTCTGAAAATAGATGGTTCCAGGTTTATCCCGTTTTTTTCAAAATCAATTTCTGATGATGGGATCCATGAGGAACTGAGGGAACTCCTCAAATTTGAAAGGCACATGCATGATGATTTGGGTAGTTTCTTAAGACACTCGAGCATTTCTTTACGAACATTAATAATTTGGTGGAGTGGACCTAATGATGAAGACCAGGGATGGCAAAGTGGAACTGCTTGGTAATTCCCAGCTCTATCATTCGATTTGAGACATTCATCTTTTCTTTGTAAAGAAATACCTTCAAGATAGTCCTATTTGATTATAGTTCTATTTTGATGATGGACTTCATGAGGGATTGAGAGAACTCCTCAAATTTTAACGGCACATGCATTCTGATTTGAGGGTTTCCTTAAGTAACTTAAACATTGTTTTGGGGGAGCCAACATTTTGATGAAGTGGACCTGATGATGAAGACCAGGGATGGCAAAGAGGAACTGGTCAATAAACCTGGCTCTACTTATTATCGTAGTTGTGACATTCATCTTTTTGATTTGATTTATATTCTGATGATGGAGTTCTAGAAGAATTCAGAGAACTCCTCAAATTTGAACGGCACGTTCATTGTGATTAGAGGGTGTTCATAATTAGCTTAGGCATTTTCTTACTGTGGCCATCATTTTGATGGAGTGGACCTGATGTTGATAATCAGGGATGGCATAATGAAACTGCTCGATAATTTACAGTCTGTCATCCAATTTAACACATTGTTATTTTGTTTGTTTTAAAGGTCTACAATGGAGTTCTGTTTGATTATACTTCACATGTAATGATGGAAGCCCTGGGACATTAAGAAAGCTCCTCAATTTTCAATCGTACACGTGCGGTGTATTGGATATTTGTGAAGTAAACTGGCTAACTCAAACAAATTCAAAATTTCACTTTTACCGGGAACCAAATGAAGTCGGTTTTTTTTTCTTAAAAATTATATTATTTATGTTCACTGTAGGTTTAATAAGAAACTACTTACTTAACTTACCTAATTTAAGACCAGGTGTGAGATCACCATAAACCTTTAGTAATTGATTTAGTAAGATTTTCTTCAATAATTTATTTAATCGTTTATTTGGAATATCGATATTTTTCATTAGGTTATTCTATTATAATAATTATGTACGTAGGTATATTAAAAGGACGTTTGATTGTATATTTTGCATCGCTTTGGCCTTGTTGGTAAGCGCAGTTGTACTCGCGTGTTGGTTTTATTCCAACGTTGTTTGTATAGTCTTCATGATCATTAAAGTCGGTATTGAAAAGCTCTTGAACGTAAAATAAACCAAATCGACGGTAATGAAATACGCCATGTTATGTGTCAACAAGCGCCATACCGATTAATTTGATATTTACGCACACCATTCATAATTATTTCGTATGTAAACATCAGGTCACTAATTTAATTTAGAATAGCCTGGTAGTACCTATTTATTTAACATAGAGTTTACAACATCAATTTGCTTGCATTTTCTTCCCATCTGTAGAGTAAATATGGAATTTACGATGCAATGTTGCGTGCATTCATTGTTTAAAAAAAAGGCTACCTCTAGTTCTAACTCTATTTTTAAAACAATTTTTTAGATATATGTACAATTTGAATCACATTTTGTTACCTACTTTATGGAGGTAGAGTTGGTTTACATCAGTTTATCTTAACTTATATTTTTTATATGTACACAAACTCGATAAAATTTATCATTTTGTAGTTAAATAACTATTCGTTAAACTGACAGTAACCTAATAGAGAAATTAGCCTCCATCGGTGCCCATAAAGCACTTCTAAGAGGCTATAACAGTCCTGCAAACGCCACTCCAATCTTGTAACTCACATGGGACTCGCTGAAGGCGCCACTGCTTGTAATAACTTTACATCATCGAGCGTCACGACTTGTGGAGGCGCATTCGGATTTTAGAAGTGTGATATTGTCACATTGACTGCATTTTAATATATGCGCGTCTCTGCTTCATCAAAGGATGCGTGTGAGATGCACTGAGATTAACACCAAATCAATATTGTAATATAAAATTGTAATACGCCGTATGGCTTACTAGTCGATCTAGCCCGTGGCAATGAAGAATTTTATAACTTGATTATGAACATAGGACACTGTTGTAAATAAGTTAAGATGGGGTCGTAAACATTTTTGCTGTGCCCGGCAATCGCTTATCTCCCTTTAAAGTCTAGCCTCTGGTCATGAAACATTGCAACTTATTCTAAAATTCAAATACATGTACCTAGTCGGTTACTGAGTTCTGTTATTAGAGTTTTGACTGATAAAATATAAATAGCTTTAAGTAAAAGTGTATGTAAGTGCATGGACCATTTATGAATGAATTAATTCATAAACTGCGCATGCAATTTTGAACGCGTGTGTACATGGTTTGATTTGAATGCTAATTCTGTAGTGATCAAAATAAACTAAGAGTCCATTGGCAAAATATATCTAAATGATAGGTTCTTGTGAACTTCGATGGAAATTTTTCAATATTAAACTATTATTCAAACTATATGTGTAAATAATTAAAAAGTCGCACGTACTTATTCTTATTTTTACGGTAAAAACAGAACTTATTAAATTAAATACATATACCTATGTACGTATATAGTAAAAGGCTTGCTCGAAAGAATCTGTTGCAAGGTTTTAGGATTGATCCAATCAGAACATTTTTCCATTTCAGGACAAAGTGGTAGCCAATCATCCTTCTAAATCAACACAGCATATTATGATAGTTAGGATATAGAGATTTTATCTGACAGTTGTGACAAGACTACGAATGACTAGAAGGTTATACCTATTTTCACGGACTGGATGATCTTGTGTTTGTTTTACATAGGTTGTAGTACTCGTTAGTTGAACATGATTACATGATATGTATATACCCGGGTGTGGCCTACAATAGAAGCAATAAATTGAATCGTAGGTTGTACTCCTCATACTGAACAACATTTGTTCAGTGACTTTTAAAAATAACGTGGATTTAAATTGTTATTACACTTTAAAGTTTTTTAGAACATGCAATGTACTGCAAAGTTTGACCTGTTTGTACTACGACAAGGGACGTCAATTAGACTAATGTTAAAGTACATTGAAAATACTATCCAGTGACGTCCAATTCCGTAGCTACCTGGAAGGGAAGGCCAAGCTGGCATCCAAAAAGCTCGGTGTGCTCAATAGAGCTAAGCAGTACTTCTCTCCGGGGCAAAGACTGTTATTATACAAGTCTCAAGTCAGGCCCCATATGGAGTATTGCTGCCATCTTTGGGCGGGAGCACCTGGATACCAGCTGGGCCCCTTTGACTCGATCCAAAGACGTGCTGTCCGAATTGTCAACGATCCCAAACTCACGAGCGATATCGAACCCTTAAGTCTAAGGAGAGACTTCGCCTCCTTATGTGTGTTCTATCGCTTGTACAATGGATTGTGCTCTGAGGAATTGTTTGATATGATGCCAACGGCTGCATTCTACCACCGCACCGCTCGCCGTCGGCAGGGTGTTCACCCGCATACCCTGGAGCCTAAATGGTCTCGTACCGTGCGGTTTAAGAGGAACTTCCTCCCGCGGACGCTCCGGCTGTGGAATGAGCTCCCTGCCACTGTTTTCCCAAAGGACTACAATATGGGGTTCTTCAAAAAAGGAGTGTTAAAGTTTTTAAAGGGTCGGCAACGCGCATGTAACACCCCTGGAGTTGCAGGCGTCCATAGGCTACGGTGACCGCTTACCATCAGGCGGGCCGTATGCTTGTTTGTCACCGTCGTAGTATAAAAAAAAAAAAAAACTATTTCATTTGTATGAAAAAGTTAATCCTACAAATTACACAATATAAAAAAATAGTTGAATACAGTGCGGCCAGTGCATATTCATTGGAGAGAAGACGGTAATGCATCAAAAGCTAATTGACCTGTGATGGCACTTGACCACCGTCCGCCGCGTTGTTCGCACGTTATAAACGTGACCTAGCCAAGCCGGTGCTTAAACTTAGCTTCTAGATACTAAAACTTCATCACTGTCTAATAAAGCCCTAACTATAGGTATAATAAACCGTTTTGCTTTTGATATTTACACAGCGTCTTTATTTAAAACTTGTTGTGTGTCTAATGACCACAATCGACTCTAAATTCCTTTATTTTTCGAACGGTATTTGGTCCTTAATTTGTATTTTGTCCACGTGTGACCCTTGATCTTGTAAGAACCTCTGTACGTTAGGGCGGCCTGGATCTCATGGGAATCTCCTGTGTCCTTATCTCGCGTTGTATCAGAATGTCGCCTATTATCTCTGTTCCGGGCATTTTCGGCGTGTCCCCTAGTACCGACGCAGCGACATGTACGCTCCTACCATGATGGATGCGTTTGCGCCGCATATGTGAGGTCCGAGGCGTTAGGTGCCGAGAAAGTTGCTTTTGATACGCAGCTCCGTGTAAGAAAAGCGTCCGAATATGCAAATGATATAGATGAATATAAAAGAAGTCATTGCATTGAATCTGTGTCGACACTTGACGTATTTGAAAAGTAAAATAAAATCATCTTATTTTATACGTTTGTAGTTGTAAGTGTGTTGTAAGATTATTGACAAAAAGGGGTACTATAAAATCGACGATTACTTAGGAGACAAGGAGCCATGGCCAAGTATTTAGTCTCAAAAGCTGTCTTATCAGGCTAGCAGTGTCCCGGAGTGGTTTGCACGATGCTCAAGGCGATGCTGTACTGTTACTGGCTGTTACATCATATTCTGACACTTGGAGAACCTTTACACCTCCATTTCTTATTCATATAGTATTATCTTATTACATATTATGTTTCTGACCTTGGGGACCTTTTACATCTCCAAATTGAATGTACATATTATTGACTATAGAGAATTTACATCTCTGTTGGGTTCATAATTTTGACTTGTTAGATACATACTAGTTATGTATTCGGTAGCATTAGATCTAAGACTGTTAACTTAACAGTCTGATGACTTGTGGTATTTATATCATAAAGATATTTTATTTTTGACGTTTGGAGGCCTTTACACCTCCAAATCCTATTAGTATAATTTTTTGACTATGGGGACCTTTTACATCTCCAAATTTTATTCGTATTTTATTTTGACGTTGGGGGACCTTCTACATCTCCAAACTTAATTTATTATTAACTATAGAGACTATACATCTCTTGTCATATTACTTAGTACATTTATTTTAATATTGTTTACCCAGGTTTTGGCTGTTGTATTATCAGTATTTAGATTATACTTTTACTTCTCACTATATATTGTAAATGTTTGTACATGCAAATGCTTTATTGTAATGCTTACTGACTTGTAAAAGTGCCCTTGAGGCCTACTTGCAGAATAAATTTTTGAATTTTGAATTTGAATTTTGAATTTTGACATTTTTAATGTTACAATTGTGTACGGTACGCTTTATTATTAAATGTCGTGAGATACGGTCCTGTAAATCTGTTATTTTATGGACCCTCAAGCTTTAAAGCGTTCTCAATTGTTCATTAATTCTTGGCGTTCATCGATTAATTTGGGGATTTAGTTATTTCCTGTAGGTGGGTCGTATGTTACGTCACAGAGTGTAAGGGCTATAATAATTGCAGCGAAGCCTCCTGGTAGTTACATAAATTTTCCAGCATAGCGTAGCGGGGTCGGCGCAGTCGCAGTCGGTGCCACTTGAAAAATACTCGGATTATAACTTGGGAGCGATCTCCCGACTAGATAACGCCGCTAGATATAAATTATCCCACAAACGGTGGATGCGGCTGATATTAAATAAGAAAGCATGTAATTCTCGCAGCTCCAATCTGCCCGCTGTGTAATAAAATACACAATTTTGACAGATTTTAAATAATGACGTCCGTGCACCAGGAAATACTTAGAAAGTTTGATTTGAAGTCGCTCAGAGTTAAACATAACCTTGCAGGGGTACTTATTGCATTTTTACAATTATAATGTATTTCTATATAACATTATCGTAACAGTAGGTACCTAAGTATTAAAATTAATGATTTTCTTAATTCATTTCGTGACAGAAAACGATTACGGACTTTGACACAAAAATATCATGAGAATGTTCTTTTATCCTTAAATAAATGCAATAAAACATCGAAATTGATCTGTCATAAGCAATTAAATCTATAAATCTTATTAGCAGGTTACGATACTTACTTACGATTAACATCCATAGTGTACCTACGTTGAATGTTCGGTAAATTCAGAGGTGCAGCTAAATTAACCCCAGAGTTATAAAAATCTTTTCGATTCGAAATAAGTTCGTAAGGAGTCGGCTCGGCACCTGTTTCAAACACTGATTATCGATTAAGTATTGATTCGTTCATGAGCAGCGTTATTTTGGAAAGTGGCCGCGGTCACGCCAAGCTCCCGAAGGGCGAGCCACGTTATAAAATGTTCAATTATCAATAAATTATTTGGAGTCAACGTCTTTAATCGAAATCATTAATAATTAATGCCTATTATTGTTTGATTCCCTTCATGGTTAATTTAATAAAATTTTGCCTTTTGTCCTTTCAAGTTTCCAACCTTAACATTAAATGGTTTTCTTCGAAATACAGTCACCGTTATCAAACGATTACTTCGAATTGAAAATTAGTCGATTCTAAAACGTTCGGAAAGTCCGGTTGTCAGGAATACGTCACACTTCTTTACGCAAATAGAAGCCTTGATGAAATTTTCTTTGAATTTATAGTGAATCGTGACTTTATGCATAATTAAACTATTTGTTCGCTGGCGCCACACGTCGCGGCTGGTTTTGTTTAACAAATTTGCATTAGGTACAAAATTCCAAATAAAAATCTATTTGGTGAACAGGTTTTAGCGTTCCGTAGTCAACTAGGAACCATATAATTTCGCCATGTCTGCCTGTCCGTCCGTCCGTCTGCGGCTTAGCTCAGTGACCATTAGTAGTAAAAAGCTGTAATTTGTTTTAAATATACATATCAATCATGTCGACAAAGTGGTGAAGTAAAAAGAGTAAAAAATTTTTTTTAAGGGTACTTCCTATACACGTAAAGGTGGGTTATTGTTTTTTGTTACAAACCTAAAGTGTGAGGTATCGTTGGATAGGTATTTGGAAAATAATAGGGGTTTGCTTATAACATTGTTTGATAACGTATATACTAACGGAAATAATCGCTCCTGAAGTTTAAAAAAAAATCCCCCTCTAACTTTTGAACCGCTAGTCCAAAAATTATGAAACAAATCGTGAAAGAAGAGTCAATTAAACCATTTTTGTTTTTTACAAAAAGTTATATTTTCTTAGTAAAAGAGTGTAGTGTGTTTTAGGTATATTGTCTTAGTGCTGAGAAGATAGTCCTTTTTGCTAGTTATGGTCATGGTACCTACTAACACCCCTTCTAGGTTCGCTAAATGTGATCATTACCTACTGTACCCTACACTGAGTGTGACCCGACATGCTATTGGCCTGTTTTTTGTTTCTTTCAGTTTTGTTTAATTATAATCAAGAATACTTAGTTTGCTCAGTGGTTAAAAAGCTTGGCCTCGAATCTAGACGACTTAAATTAAGTTCAATGCACATACCATGTGCATTGAACTCATGTCGTACCTACTATGTGCGGGAAAATTCTGCGGGATTACTCTAATGACGAAATTTCCTTTCTCTCACTCTATCGCACTTGCATATTAGAGGGACATATTGCATATTAGTAGGTATATTATATTCTGGTCTATGGTATTGAGCATTATGTTATGTTATTTATGATTATTGATTTATAATATATATTTTACTGATTTATAATACAAATTTAATGCTAAATAAGGAGGTGGCGATCTCAGATACAATGAATAATTTATGATGTGGCCTTAAAGAGCTCATTTGCACCGTTTTAGATGGTAATGCCGATGATGGACTGAATTGTAAATTCAGTTTAGATGCAACCTGACTTGGCTGTCGCTAGAGGGGGCTTGATCGGAAAATAATAGCTTAATGAAGTGCCTATTGCAGGCGTTACAATTTTACATGACAAGACTTAGATGCATGCGCAATCACTCATAAACAAGTTATGTCGCACTGTATAAATACGAGTGTTATGTCAAAACTTATTTTTGTATAAAAAGGAAACCCTGTCACAAAACACTAACAATTCGAATCATTAGACCACCCTAGTAAGTTATTTAAGGAAACATTTCAAAAATCCCAGAGGGTTGGAAGCCGCTCTCCGGGCCCTCGCGGCAAATATGAGATATTTGTTTCGATGAAAACAAACATTTCACAAAATTGGCAGGAATGCAGCCGATCGGCAGAAACGCCTTGTAATCCCGGGACGCCCACCGATCTGATCATGCGGTTCGAGGTGTAAAAAAATCGATAAACGCGTGGCGACACGCTGCGATCAATATAATGATAATATTTCATCTCGAAAATGACGGTTGCCATAGATTTTATGTTTTTTTAGAAAATTCAATTAAAACTTTAATGGCGGAATAACTGTTAGGATGCTTTATGTTTGGCTACCAAATTATGTGACATATGTTATCGATTTCCCACTCTTACATAATCATCGCACTGTTATGTACAGCGACATTAAATGCCCTGTACAACTTAACTGCCCAAATCGAACATGTTAAAATGTCTTATGGCAATGTATCGTCATTGATTTTGGTTTATTTGTTTTCAGATTTATGGATACCATTGACGAGTTCTTGGGAAAAGACTGCGGTGAGTCAAAATTTGTGTTTACTGAAGGTGTTAGCGCCCTTGATTGCCTGTTTTTGGTCGCTTGTGGCACTTAATGCGGACTTATTGATTTGCGGTTTTTCTTCTAGTGGCCGTTCAAGTCAGTAGAGCAAGACTTGGAATATCGAGCCAAGGTACCTATCCGTTTTAACCGTTATAGAGTTTCTTATATGGTATGAGACTATTGAGACTCCCCTTGATTTTCAATTAGATTTTAATTCGTTTTAACATTTTACTTATCATGAAAATACAAACACCAAGAAACACGATTTATGTGTTATTCGCAAAATTATGTAATTTTTTTCCGTTTTTAAATGCAATAAAAAAATATAATTTGAGAAAACTCAGCTGCCTAACGAATTAAAATTACAATAAATTACACATAACACTCACGTATTTTAGTCAATTGGCGCGAAATATTTCAGATATCTTAAGATTCCATTATCAAGCATTGAGTGAGTACCGTGCGGGACGACGCAGGCAGGCGTTGTCAAATGTATTCTTATGCAAGGTACTTAAGATGACTCTGAAAATTACTAGACCTAGGTACTCGTAAGTAGGAATCTCTCGTAGGAATCCTACTCGTAAATAGGTATTAATGTACTAGTAGTAATACTTACGAGTACGTTTGTCACCCCTCGGGCGCAGAAGTCTGAAAATGTTGGTGAAATTTTATAAACTATAAATTTTAACAATACTACATTTTTGTTGTATGCCAGTCTAAGTCGTTTAATGCTGACGTCACTTCAACTTATACCTCTTTAATAGCCAAACTGTAATTTTCCTACATGCTTAAATCTGTGTAATAAGTGTTCTCCAAGAGTAAGATGTTAAAGTGATTGATTGTTATTGAAATGCACCCTCGCCGTTACCTTCGTGCACGTGTTAGAAATGTCAGAGCGATGGAACTGCGTCCCGTTCCGCGTGGGAGTCGCTCGCGATGAGGTGTTAATGCACGCCCATTGCCTAATTGTATTGCTTTACGAGACCACCATAAAGAGCATCGTTCAGCGAAGTCTTTATACACACTAATCGTTATTCCATTGTGCTTCTTCTCGAATAACTAAACCCGAGTGTCGCGCCGGCGTGAATGCGGCCATATAATTTTGTTGTATTGGACATTAAAGTGTTGTGCAATATGATTGTCATGCGTTTAAACTTACATTGAGTTACGAGATTCCGTGGACCTTGTTGTTTATATTATTTATATTTTTCTAATTTAACCTCCACAAGGTTAATTTCGAAAAGCACGCTCAAATGTTATTCGATTTAAGGTTTGAAGATTAAAAGCATTAAAGGTTTAAAAGCATAACCGTGTTAACGTTAACGATTTTCGGCGAAAAGATTTCACTAGTTCTTCAGAATTACTATTAAATTATTGATGTCGCTATGACGCATTCTAATATTTGACGCACGGACGAACCCATTCCCCACAGTGGTTCAATTTACCGCAATCGGTCTGTCACATCAAAACATTTCAACGCATTGTACAGCAATAGAATCTTATCACTGGCGCTGGACAAAACACACGATTTCAATTAAACTCAGCTTCGTTTTTAATGAGGAATTTATAACGCATCCAGCCATTCAAGACTTATTAAATTTTAGAGTTGCATCTCATTCGCCGCGCCAGCGTTGGGCTGGAAATAACAGGGGTTCTAGTGAGACTGGTTTTTGTAGAAGCTCGGGCACTGGCGTCCACTGCGCTGAGCCCTCGCATCCGGGTTTATCGGCAGCCACGCTTTTAATTACAGTGACACAAATCGTAGTTATCGCTGAACTTCTCACGGTGCCCGGCTCAATATTCGGAACGTTCATTAAGTTCTAATTACGAATGGGCGCCCTTGTTTGTCTTGATCACCAAACGTAACTTTTATTAGATTACGTGGGCAGTTTCAATTAATTGTGAGCATACGATAATCTGTCGGCATTTTCGTTAGTAATGGCCGGTTATCAGCGTCGCTAAGTAGATTGAGTGAGACGTATAATATGCGACTGGTTTGCTACGGTTGATTCTGGATGCTTTAGAGAAATAGGTCGCTTTGAGTGGTTCAAACTGTTCAACAGCAGACCGATGGCTTTGGAATCGTAATTAAATAATTAGCAGTTTACTGTGTAATGGGTTTTAAACTTGTTTTCCCTTGACTCTACATATGTATGATGTCATCTTAATCTTGAAAACTTGGAAATAAATTGATCGCATGTATGTATAAGTTTACAACCCTTTGAGCCTCCTACATGTCATGAATTTCTGTCTCCTTTCCCACGCCTTTGCATTTATCAATCTGGTGAACGACCTCTGCGTATTGTTTTAACTTTAAGATTTGTGTATGAATTTACCAAAGAAAAATCTACAATATCATATATCAGTTACAGTAGCAAAACATTACATTATCGGAGTCTTATGAGTTAGCTCCATGTAAAAACATTTGTAACACACCGCCGCGTGGCAAAGCGACGATATTCATATTTCACGCTTTATCTGCGAGGGAATCGCGCGACTCCTGATTTACACGATATCGCATGGCTGGGAACGCCGCTGCAAACGCTACCGTTTGCATCATCGGGGTGGTCTATATGTACGAGTGTTGCCTATGTCGTTTATTCAATCTTGAAATTTTATTACTATAATTTTGGAAAGCGGAAAATTGCTTTATGATATGATGTTAAGATTTGTTTATCGCTACACTCATTTTGGGGATTCCTTTGTTTACTTTTCTAATAAATGCAATTATTTTGACTAATGCGTTCTGCAAGGCATCTGGCGTGTGTCACAACAGTTCACAACACTGACGTCTCGCGGTGATAGATGAACCACTATCCCGTTACCGACAGATGACTTGCCACTTATTGATGCCTCACCGATAGATGATACAGCTTCTTAAGCAGTATCTATTAGATCCCTCTTAGATTCGTGATCGCAGTTAATGCTTCCTCGCCTGTTTTAACGACCGGAAACTTAATACAAAAAGATATACTTAATTATATTTGAATATGAATTATTTATACGCAAGTGTTTTATTTCACTAGGTTTAGAACAACGACAAAGTTTTATAGTCGCAATGAAAACAGATACATGGAACTGAAATGACGTTCCTTTCTATAAAATTATTGTGCTGACGTCACGCGGAATTGAGTCGGTCGAACCAGAGTTGGGCAGTTTGTTGACATGAAAACTAGATAATATATCGCAGTGCTCGAGCGCTCTGTTGCTCCGTGCAGTTGTAGACAAAGTTGCACTTTTGTACTAGAAGCAATCCCGAAGACAAATGTTTAGGAGATTTGTTTGCCTGTCTATTTCAGAAGTGATAGCGGAGTTTAAGTGCTGTTTGTAATATATGTTAGTACTGTTGCACAAATTATTAGGTTTCTTTAAAGTTTTACAAAATATCTCTTGTAAAGCGAAGATATTTTCTTACATGATTTTGTCCTTGGGTTGCAGTTCACATATCATGGATGTTTGGTTTAACGTGATTTTGTAAACTGAATTTTATTTTTATAGTAAATTCTAGTGTCCTTCTACAGTCAAACGTCAATTTATTTGTAAAAATTTAGTTACAGGAACAACAGCAGCTGTACTTACGTAATGTTGATTAGGTCTTGAAGATCTGTTCAAACAATAATCATATATCTCATATCGATTACTCAAACCTAATCCCTTGCGGTTGCGGTGTCAAGCAAGTACAGTCACGACTGCAAATGTGTGCAATAATTCGACTGCTAACAAGTATTTCCAATAGCACAGCTAGAGGCGTTCCCGCGTCTTCGTACTTCTAACGCCATAACGGCGTAGCTATTATTACTGGCGACTGTCCATTGCCTGCACTTTTGTTATTCAACGACTAGTTTATCCTCAAAGCTGTCATTTCGCTGGATCCTAACGCGTGGCGACCTGGCGACACAGTTGCTTGGTTAGCAATTCAAGTTTCTCATAAACCATGAGAGGTGCGTTTTACTAGAAACAATCTTTACATTTTATAGGTGTTTGTTTACATATTATATAATATGTAAGTAGGTAAATGCGTATGTAGCAATAACACCTGCGCCTACCCTTACCTTTAATTAAATTATTTGAGGCGCCTCAAATAATTGGACACGATTCAACACGATAAATTATATCACAAGACATATATGTCAGCAATTTTAATAATATTTAATTGAAACTTAAATATGCTCTTCCTGTAATCTCAAGAATGTCCAAGGCTCCTCAGATACCAGAGGCCAATGAGAACGATAAACGACAATATATTTTGTTAAATATGTAATCAGTCATGTGATCATCTCGCCGCGCCCACGCCGGCGCCGGCGGCTTGCAATACAAGCCCGAGTACTTGATTTACATGATCAGTCTACTAGCAAATTGTAAGGTGATTTCTTCAATTTTAGATGTTTCTTAATCATGACCGGATCCAAGATGTCCTTGTTGAAACCCTTAAAAACATGTCTTCTTGAGCATCCTTGAAATTGAACAAAAGATTCCTACGAGAAAACTAGTAAACATGATAAGCTGCCGAGTTGGTAGGTCTGATTTACAAAGTAAGTAAATTATTTATAATGTCGGAAGATGCAAGTTTGTAACGCAACCAGCAGATACCCAAAAATACAAGTTGTAAGTTCGTGATATTTTTATGCGTCAATCCTTTACTTTAACAGTTTTCGCGCACGGTCTGAAAGTTACAAGCGAATTTGTACAATCACAGTGTAACATCGTCGTTGAGCCATCGCGGTCGCACGAATGCGTGCGGTAAAATCCTAATAAGCCGATTACGATGAAAGAGGGTCGCGCGTAGGCGAACCCTCGTATCGATGTCGGCCACAATGCATCGATTGTCGACAATCGATCTGCGACACGATGCGTCGAGTCGAGTCTTGTTGTTGCGGCCATGCAACTGCGTAGAACTGCATCTGAAAACATAGAAATAGTTCGCTTTCAGTTAAAATCAATTCAACTACTTACACAAAAACATAGTTAATCTCGGTACAAATTATTTCATAATAGGTAATATTTTCTTAGGAAATCGTTATGGGGTTTCATAAAGACACTGCATAATAACAATGATACGGGACTCCCATTGCTAGTTAAGTGTTGTATCTAGTAGTCACTTAAGTAAGGTACGTCAATAGCTAGAGAGATAGGGATACACGCCCAGATCTGTCAGTTTCGGTTGTGTCCAAATGTTTCCGTCGGACTCAGATATTTTATTTGCCTGGCAATGACCTACATCTATGTCCAATTCCCTCCATAAATCGACGTAGATGTTCGTCCGACACATCTGAATGTGTATCCTTAGCTTATAGCGATAATATAACATCATAATGGCTTAATTTAACTTTGACAATAATACTATCCTATAGTTTCAGTCCAGTGTTGTGACCTAGATGTTCTTCGGAATCTTGAATGTAGCTGATGTCGCGGTATTGTTATACTGTACGCTGCGACAATGTAGCAAATTAGTTCCTTGAACTTTGCATGCCACTATGGCGCAAATTTTGCTGTTATTATTTATCTTAGGACCATTGACGTCAACCAAAACCTTTTAAGCCAGATCCGACTATCAAACTGCTTTTGTATACAAAAACGTTTTAGTGTTCGTTGGCGCTTCTTTGACACATATTGTGAAACGTTGTTATCATAGTTTATAGGCGCCTGTCTGTCCGTTACCAGGTCTATACCTGGTCCTTCTATTACGCAATGAGATGCATCACAAATATCGTTATTATAATTACGTAACGCCCTCTTTTGATACCTTTTGTCTGTTTGCCTGCTCGTGCGTACTGTTACCGGTGTTGTGTTTATTCACTATCGAATTTATTACATTTAAAATGTAACAACGCTTTCTATGCTAAGTATCTTACAAGTAGTTGCATTGTATTTGCTTGTTGTAGGTATCTTCGGTACGATTTCAATGTAAATAAGCAACTAACGTTTAATGGTTATGTCATTTAGAATGATATAGGTATTTTATTACTAATGTGTGCCATTAACCAATATCGATGTAATTACTGAAGTAAAGTACCTAGTTACTGCTTTATTAATGTATTAAAAGATAAATTAACCATGCTAATTTTGTATCACATGTAAGTCAAATATCCGTGAGACTATTGTGTTATCATTATCACTACTAATAAATACAGCTGCGAACAGCGACATACTGACTGGAAATGAGAAATCTATAGACCCGAATCTCCAACACGTGATTGTGTTTAGCGATAATTTATTTGTGCTTGGTGCATATATGCATAATCGCATAGTTGAGTAGGTGTTGAATGAGTTAAGCAATTTCAATCGATGGTATTGTTGATAGTATATGTTAAGGAAATCATAGCAAAGTAATGCCCGTATTACACTCATCAACGAAGCAGCTGCCAATTAATTCTGCTTTATTACCATTGTAGCCTTCGTATCACACTTATGAATGTTACGACCCAAACTTATATGCGAAATGTCGCACTTTTATAGGCGCTGATACCTACTACGATGTTAAAGGCCAATGGTGATGATGTTAACTGACCCACTTTTAATTTAAACTTGGCCGTTTAGAATTCTCGTAAAGTTATTGCAAGTTTTTAGGAATCGACGACACTGAATCTTATTTTAAATTCGTAAACTCGTTTTGTTTAAGCAACAAATGCGTCTTTTTCAGGATTAAAGCACATTGTCGAGTGTCTATAATTCAAATCAAATTCAAAACCGACGTTTAGCCTAAAAGTCACAAATATGGGTAAATCGTAGGGCGCCAGACATATACTGCGCGTACGCTGCGACAAGTTCCGATGCGGTCGATCCTTCAACATTTAAATGGCACCGTATAAAGGACTGCACAATTGCACATCTGTTAAGGCGGTCGCCGTAATCACCGCGTTGTTTGTTTCTGTAATTGAAAACAGACCCGCTCGTTAATTAAGTTGCCGGCGAAAGCCTTGATGGATTGTTGTAAATGGAAATCCTTTTTTCTTTTAGCGTGCATTTGCATGTGTAATGCATCAAACGTACCTCTTCGCCGCGGCGTGGGAATCCTGCGTCGACATTGAAGGTTTTGTTCGCTTTTTGTCTCGTGCTAAGACGGGTGACGTGCGTGCAGTGAGATATGCGCGCGCGTTGCCTAGCGCGGGAATTTACGGCTCGTCTTTCTTATTGCCATTAATTCCTCTTGTCACAGATGTAATTTGTCCCGTGACTTGTTTCTTTAGTTTAGAGGCTTTCAAGGGCCGCAGTGCCGTCGTTAGTTTACTATACAGTCGCAGCTTCAAAGCCGAGATGTAAATATGATTCAAGTTCTTTGCGTGACATTGATCATCAGCATAATGTTGGTCTACGAATTTGTCGCTTCGGTCTTTTACAAAAAGAAATAGAGATTGCCGAAATGTCTTTCACATGTTCTTCAAAACTTCTTATATGTTGATGGTACTGTAAAGGTGCTATAAATTAGTTAACCAATCCGTGGCATGGGCTGATAGTGGTCACGTGAAGCGTAAACGCCGCGTGGCACGCGATGTGGCGCCAACTCTGTAATCGTTACTTTTTACATGATTATTCAGTTACGCGATTATAGTCGCTAACACAGCCGAAATAAGCTCAGGTTGAATGTAATGTGCTCCACGGTTTACACAAGTCTTAATTCAAAGTGAAACGAATTCTTAATTTTGCGTGAAATCAATGCATAGAGTTTAATTTGTACAGTTTAACAATATGCTTTTTTTTCTTTTTACTACGAGTTCGGAATGCAGTTTTAAGTTAACGTATTTTAAGCCGGATTTACTTGGTGTATTGTTACATAATGAATTGTGATTGAAACTTGATGATAATTTAAAATAAAGGCAGCAGTACGGATTCGGCTATTTTGCATGTCTTGATTAGCTGTCTTTTGAATTTTTGCGCGTGTTAGCAAGTCCGCAAAAATGATACAATTCCAAACCTCCAACTACCCAGCAATTACCCGCAAGTTTCGCCAAAGCTGCCTTCCCGCAGCCTTCCTGAGGAAGTGTCAAACCGCGGGCACGCTTCCTCCCTCCCCACGGGGGTGCGTAGGGGCGCGATTCGCGAGTCAACGACCCCCGCCGATGTTTGCGGTGCGATTTTGAAGACGTAAACATGAGGTTTTCGTTTATTTTTCCGCTGAAAGCCACGGATCGATCGTGGTTCGCTTTGTCTCGATGTTTTTAAAACGTTTTCGATATGTGATTCAATTTCTTACCCGATTTATGCATGGAACATTTTTAGCAATGATTCAGAGCTGTCGTGGCGTCTGTGGAAATAAACGTAGCTCTTAATTTTATCATCTTCCCGTTTCTTTATATTCTGTTATTTCAGTTAAAAAAATTGGTAAAGAAATGTTTACATGACATACCTTCACTCTCATTTATTTACCTATAGTCGGTTGAAAGATGTTTTCGGTAGGTACACCCTGCAATTATTAGTACTTTTAACAGTTAAAGAAACCGTATAGCTGATAGATATGTTTTACCCTACACATTATACATTCCAATGTATTACACTTAATTTCCTGTAATATAGTGATATGAGTTTTGATTCAATTATCCGATAAAATATTACAACTTTACCCAATGTCTAAAAGTGACATAATTACAACACGAATAAAATAACAGATTTGCATTAGGCAATTTACTCGTACTTATGTCTTCAATATTTCTCCATGTTAACTGTTTAGGGAACTAATTTTAGGCGTAGTTTCGGAACTGTAATGTTTTTTTACGCATTTGAGGAAGTACTAAGTTAAGGATTAACACATGACTTGTTCGCAGACATCCTCATCGGCGTCCACTGCACACACGGGCTCAACAGGACAGGCTACATGGTGTGCCGGTACATGCGCGACCGACTCGGTATTCGGGCCGACGATGCCATCACCAGTAAGTTTCATCTTCATATTTAGTAATATTCCAAGTACCTATATTAAACAAATATACATGGTAAATATCTTTCTAATTATAATATAAATGACCAATGAGCTTCGTATTAATCACATAATATTCTAAGTAGGTACTTACGTCATAGGTAGATCTGCTTGCGTGGCGTGGACCTGTAGAGACTGCGCCACGCCAACTGTGTGCGTAAACGTGGCCTTATATTGCTAACTCAATGACCCAAGGTGGACCCAAGTGTCGTAAACAACGCTAAAGCGACGCTGCGTCACTATTTTCTAACTTAAAGCTAAATACTTTCCTTAGCGTATTAGGAATTTATAAAGTGTTCATCAAGTAATGGATTACTTTTTTCAGAAGCAAGCGTCGTCTATAACAAATGTTATAAACGAAAACGGGCCTTGTTCACTTTTGTACGTTTAAAGCAAGTTTATTGTTACAGGGTTTGAAAACGCCAGAGGTTATAAGATCGAACGTGAAAACTACGTAGCGGATCTTTTGGGGAAAACACCGCCTCCTCCAGACGTAGGAAAGAAAGATACCACTATAAAACCATTCGACGATCACGGCCAAGAGGAAGACGCCTCACAACCCAGACATCACAAAAGATGGAGATACAATAATCGTTCTGGATGTAATAACATGCCAGGGCGTGATAATTGGCGAAGTCGCGACAATCAGCCGGGTGATGACAATCAGTCGGGATATGACAATCGACCGGGTAATGCCAGTCGGTGGGATAATAGCAATCATTCGAGATATAACAGGCGATCGGGATATAATAATCGATCAGGATATAATAATCGGTCGGGATCCGATAATCACTACGATAAACAATCTGTACAATACAGGTCGCCTCTAGATCAGTATGAGGATATGGAACATCAACACGAAGGACCTTATAATGGGTACATAAAACGATACCAATATAATCCTTTTAATCGCAAACGCCACGGAAACAACGATAATGATGATACGTCAGGAAAGAGTAGTAAATGGGATATGTCAAGGGCGTCTCATAAACCACGTTAGTTATAAACATATTGTAAAAGTCTGACTTATATCTGATTGGTTCCATCTTGGGATTCTTTTGACGCATGGTTCTATGACAAGTCAGTATAAGGCAAATTTGTACCGATTTAAAAATTGCCAATCTTTATATAAGTATAAATAACAAATTGCATAATAAATTTACATGTTTATAAAATTAACTGAGTAATCAACAGGACGGTTATATTTATGTTGTTACATTACAATAAACATGATTTTTGTACAAACGTGCTTATAGTTTGACAAATCAACAAAACCCACAAGATAAAATGAGTTTGGTGTTCTTTTTTGAATAAATATAATTGACTGATATCATCGGCAATTATTGAACTTTACCTGCTCGATGATGAATTTTGTAATAAAATGTCAGTGTACGAAAATTAAGTTTGGGTATACATTAATAACATTTTCAAATGTACTTATTGTTTTATTGTTATAGCACTTATTGAACCTTGGCTTCTAGGTACTTACTAATGCTAGTTACATTTACATGGAAAAGATTAGTTTTGCAAATTATGTAATGAAAACGAAAAAGAAACATTTCGTATATAGCTACTAATTCATAACGAAACAGTAATATCTCTTCATACAAAATACACGTAAATAATGTAAAATAATGATTTCCATAAGGCATTCGAAGATGCTCTATATTTCATTATCAGCGTCGAGCGCATGAGAACAAGTCTTATTAAGGAGAAATTGGTGGCCACGTAACAGAGCGCCATGCGTGCCCGATGGTATCAGCGTCCAGATTGGTGCCACTGCGATGACTGACAGATGCCTCGACGTCTGAATTTATCATGGTAAAATATGTATGTTTCATTTACCTCTACTAACTTTTCTGTGAACTTTACTACAATTAATCTTTATGGCTTGCCAAGTGCATATTCACGTCCGTCATATCCTTTTACAAACTTTGGAGACAAATTCTGCAAGTTAATTTATACCTTCCTTTGCTCCTTGCTCGACGGCATTTAGTACAGACAGAAAAATAGCGGTAGATTTATGTTAGTTTACAAAAAATGTTCAACAAATGGTTTTATACTGATGTTTGATATCTGCCTTTCAAGGAAAAGAACAGGTGTAGCACGCCCTTGTATTAGGCAACGTTATTGATACACGAGTGATGATTTACAATTTTTAAGAATTCTGAATTCTAAGGTGCATTCAAATTCGGTTTCTCCGAGGTTGTGGGTTAAGATTATTATATTCTCGATAAACTATGAGTCATTGTTTATTCCTGAGTCATATTGTTGTAACAATGTTATAAACGTTGATGCAGTGCGTACGATAAAAATGCTCGTAACTAATTTGTGCAATAAAGGCTGCCCTCCACCTGCGGAGATGCCCTTCTGATTGCGTTTTCGAAATATGTCGTGCAAGCATCCGGCTACTACGTTTGTTGGACTGGTAGGTGACATAAATACGGCTCAATGCTTTGTTTTGTTTTGGGTGGACGATTTGTGAGTCTAGCATGATCTCCCGAAAGCATCGGTGTATTACAGGCTATTGCATGTTTCGTATATCGATATCGCGTTATTAATTAGTAGTAATGGAGCTCCCTCTATTCAGACCCAAATTCAAACGGGGCTATATATATATACTCTGACAAGCCAAGGCTGCAGTAGATTTCTTTTTAAGTTATGTGCGTCCCTTTTTTTGTATTTATAAAATAGGGAAGCATACATATAAACCCACTGCAGCCTTGGCTTGGCGGACTATAATATATGGTACGACGTTACAAACAAAAAACAATAATTACGGAGTAGGTAATCGCGTAACATAAAAAAGTAGAATTGATAACCTCCTTCGTTTTTTTTTTTTATACTACGACGGTGACAAACAAGCATACGGCCCGCCTGATGGTAAGCGGTCACCGTAGCCTATGGACGCCTGCAACTCCAGGGGTGTTACATGCGCGTTGCCGACCCTTTAAAAACTTTAACACTCCTTTTTTGAAGAACCCCATATTGTAGTCCTTTGGGAAAACAGTGGCAGGGAGCTCATTCCACAGCCGGAGCGTCCGCGGGAGGAAGTTCCTCATAAACCGCACGGTACGAGACCATTTAGGCTCCAGGGTATGCGGGTGAACACCCTGCCGACGGCGAGCGGTGCGGTGGTAGAATGCAGCCGTTAGCATCATATCAAACAATTCCTCAGAGCACAATCCATTGTACAAGCGATAGAATACACATAAGGAGGCGAAGTCTCTCCTTAGACTTAAGGGTTCGATATCGCTCGTGAGTTTGGGATCGTTGACAATTCGGACAGCACGTCTTTGGATCGAGTCAAAGGGGCCCAGCTGGTATCCAGGTGCTCCCGCCCAAAGATGGCAGCAATACTCCATATGGGGCCTGACTTGGGACTTGTATAATAACAGTCTTTGCCCCGGAGAGAAGTATTGCTTAGCTCTATTGAGCACACCGAGCTTTTTGGATGCCAGCTTGGCCTTCCCTTCCAGGTAGCTACGGAATTGGACGTCACTGGAAATGTCAACACCCAGGATCCCAATACTCTCTGACATGGTAAGGACTGTGTTTTGCAATAGGTTGAAGAATGAGGCTCTTTTGATATCAAACCTTTTTCACATGTTTGAGTAGTAGTGATAGTTGACAGTGTTGACACAAAAATTACACAGCTGTCATGGCCGAACGTATGCAGAGCACTCAATGAAAATACATGTGTTAAGCACATTATATAATAATATTGATACAACATTTTAATCATGTACCTGCGAGCACCTACAATATAACGCCGCTTGTATTCTCAAGTAAGTACGGGATAGTGGATAGTGACTACTACTGAGCGGGAAAGAAGGTGAGGCACGCAGCACCTGGAAAACGCCGGCATTTCCGAGGTGAGTACGCAAAATTCTTTTTTAAAAGACGGAAGAATACGTATGCTGATGCAGAACTGCGAAATGTAAGAAAATTGATTTGATCTCTTGAAAATACAAATCCAGATATAGGTCTATCCTAACTGGATGTACCCGTCGAACTTCCTCTTAAAACAAATACTTAGATGCCAAAACCGTCGCCTACAATACTTACAATAGTTACTTATATCCGTTAGATTTTTTTAACGACATAAATATATGCAAGTACATAAAATTCGTATGTGTAATTTTTATAGTTTCCATATACTTAGGTAGAACAAAAAATAAAATGTTAAGCATTCCGTGCATGCTTTTGTGAAAAATGTATAGCAGAAAATTAAGGTACAGTCAGCTACATAGACATGAATACAGCCAAATTGCCAAAAATATGTATGCACGACTTTAATGTTCAGGCAATAAAGTCCGGTATGCATATTTTTGGCACTTTGGCTGTATTCAGATCTTTATAGCTGACCGTACCTACTTGTAGCTATTTATGCAACACGTGCGCAAAGTAGGTTATTTCCGATGTGTGTATAGGTAAGTCAACACGAGTCGGAAATCATTTTACGCACGTGTTTCATAAAATGTTTTATGCATTGGCCATAAAGTGTCTTTTTCCGCACGCTTCGCGTACGGAAAACGCACACAAACGCACGCTTCGTCTCGCTTAAATCTGGAGCAGAGCCCACCTGGGGAAGTACCTCCACCTTACAGAAAACCGCAGTTAAATAACACTAGACCCTACTCATGTGTTGTGTTTCTGTTGGTGAGTAAGGTCGCCAGAGATCCAAGAGGATTCGCTGTGTTGACAGCTGAGGACCCACGGAGCAAAGCCCTTGGCCCGTTTAGCTGTCAACGCAGCGAATCCTCCTTTTTTTTAAAGTGTCGGCAACGCGCATGTAACACCCTGGTGTTGCAGGCGTCCATAGGCTACGGTGACCGCTTACCATCAGGCGGGCCGTATGCTTGTTTGTCACCGTCGTAGTATAAAAAAAACTTTTCTTTTGACTTAGGCGATACAAGGCTAGCTTTTAGCGCACTTGAACGACGACAAATCTTCAAATTTCTTATATACGAGTACCTACATGCGCGCTTTACGTACCCACTGCGCATGTGCAAAGGCAGCCATGACAAAACACATGGCAATAAGGCACACGCATTATTTGCATTCAGCTAAACATATAGTGGCGGAGAACATCGACTTGTTTTCTTGTTCTCTGGATAAATTCAAGAAGTCTGCATTATTTGTAATAAGTTATAGTAATAAGTAATATTGGCGTAACACCTGTAAGAATAGTTGTAAGAGTGGAAAATAAATAAAAATAAAATAAATAAATATTTAGTGATTACTTAAAATCATATCATATATAAAATGTAAATAATGACACGACGAATGATATAAGTAGTTAGTTGTAAATACCACTTATATGAGTGAAAAATCTCAACTTTCGTTGATTTTCAATTTTTCTCACGTAGTAAATACTCTTTGTATCGGGCTGATAGCGGAGTTAAAAAAACAAAAACTGAAAAGTAAAAAACACTATTGCGGAAAAGTACCTACTTACTATTTTCCGCACGATTTCGCTTCATTAAAAAACGCACTTTTCGACCACATGCATTATAAAATAATAACTAGGTACAATAAAAGCGCTGAAAGTTGCTTTTGCCGTTAAATTCTACTAATAAATCAGTGAGATGTGGCGATAAGTACCAACAAACATCATTCTAGCAACGTCGTCCTTTAAATTGTAGGTAAGTTTAGAACAAAGTAAGTATATACAGAAGTGTTTAGTTTGGACTGTTTTCCAATATAGATAACTGTAGTGACTTGTAGTCAGGTGCACCATACCGCTCGAGGTTGTCCCTGATTTATTCGTTGTCGATACGTGGTAACTTTCTCAAGTCGTAGCTAGTATTATTGCTCTATTGTTTGCCTTCCAGCAGTACAGTCGACTATATTTCAAAAACTATCGAAAATAAACAACTTGAACAAAGTACCTACATATGTGATTGTTTTTAGTAAAAGGTACCTACCACTTTGTCAGTTATTACGAAATTAACCTTATCAACAAACGCACTTAGTGGTACTTTTCATTGAAAACAAACCCATACACAATTTCAACACAATGCTCGCGTCTTCGGTGTTTATGTTAACATAACTTTGGCAGAAATTATCTGACTGACTATACTCGTGTAAGTACATTACCTACAAACAATACGTTCTCTAATGTTATAATTCAGTTGTAGATAATGCAACCACTTTGTTACTACAGCTTTGCTTTACTGTCGTAAGGTATTGAAATGCAATATTCGTGCAACTCAATTTAGGCTGAGGAATGGTCAAAGATTGTATTATTCTCATAGTATTTTGTCAATGTTTAATGCACCTCGCCATTAACTGTCCGAATATTCCCAATCGATCTGTTAGAGCGAATACCCGGCATGTTATCTTACGACCCGAAAAGGACGTAAATTAGCTGCACTTTGTCAGCTTCCAATAAAACTTAACATCTTAACTGGTGTTATCTCATATTTTTGTTCGGAATCTTAACTACCTGGCTTCCGTCAGGACGTATTTCTCGAGGTCCTGCGGGTTGAATGACGTGGACGACTATTTAATTTATGTCCATTACTTGAAGCGTTTCGTTTTAATGCGCTCGTTTAACTAGGTGACAGCTTGGTGACAGTAGGGCGCCATCTTGATTATTATCAGCGCATCGATGCGTTCAAAGAAATCAGTAGGTTGCTTCGGTTTTTATGGCGGGCTTAAGTAGAAATCGAATAGTACGATTATGTTATCTGTAGGAAGATTTCATTCATACAGTAAAATACGTTTGTTTTTATGGCGACGATATTAAATTGGATCGAAGTTTGGTGCTTAGGTAATATAAGTTTCTAAAATTAAACTAGTATAAGTAACCGATACTTGTTTAGAAGGAAAAGTAGTGTGAAGTCATTTATGATCTAGCTGTGCCAGTGTGGACTTTTCAGCGATCGCGAAAAAATAACAAAAGACACTTATTGTCAGTCTTGCTCACGTTAATGACACGCGTCTTATTGAATATTAAAATTGAAAAATTAGGATTGAATTAAGTACATAGTTATCGCAGTCATAGGCAAGATACTTATTCTAAGGCATTTGCTCGTAAAACTAACGTCCGCGGGGCGTCTGTAATCTTTAAAACAGTCGCTTAAAAACAGTTGGAGAAAACACTTACTGTCACTTTATTTTATTAACTCTTAACTATTGCTTGTAATTTCCATAGAAGCATCTTAAACAGAAACTAATTATTTCGTAATAGTGTCTTCAGTTACTTTACCGCAATTGGTATTCTTTGAAATGAAATACTGAAACTAATTAATTCGTGCATATTACTCGACAATTCTTGTCCTTTACAGTATTTGTCGCATGGCAGAATGTAGGTATTATTATGACCTGTGACAGCGAAGGCAGTAAAGGTCTCGGAACGTTGAGATAATTAACACGCTTAACCATCCTTCTGGTCAACAATTGTTGGGAGTTCCTTACGTTACCTGTAAATAATTAAGCTGCCATCTTTACATGAAGCAACCGTACAACGATGCTGATATTTATAACGATTTTTAAATATTTTGTACTTGACGTTGGCAACGTGCCTTGGTAGCAGAAAGCCAAATAAATGCGATAAAAAAGGTAGATATTTAGTATTAGGTAAATGTGATTTAATTCTCAATTTTTTATAACAATGAAGCTCGATGCCGTGTGGTGGCGGGTTACGAATTTCACCACTCCCTTTCCTCTCGTGGCGTGGGTGTCGTAGAAGTCGACTGTAGGATATGGAACCAAAAGTGTTGTGTTGTGGGTGGTGGGCTAGCAACCTTTTTTTTTTTGTGGGCTAGCAACCTGCCACTTCTATTATTATACCTATCACAATTTATTAATCTTTAAACCCCTTAATTGCTAAAATTGTCACTGAAACTTGAGCATTTTCATGTGCACTCCCTTCCGGTGGCGGAGAGTTCATAGTACTCGATTTCTGCCGGTTTCCCTAGCGTGAGCCAATCTGGCACATTTTTCCTTTACGCCTTAAGAAAAAGCAAGCCAAACCAGCTCCTGCTTGCCCAAAGTACATTTTGATCCTCCGCCACTGCTGCCTACTACTCTTTTTGGAAATACCGGCGTGAGTTGATGAATGTATGTAGGTACGTATGAATAGCTGACTTCTTCTTCCTAGCGTTTTTCCGGCATAAGCCGCGGCTCATATAGGGAGCCCAGGGTCCGCTTTGCCAACTAATCCCAAAATTTGGCGTACTACTTTTACGAATGCCATCTGACCTTCCAACCCAGAGGGTAAACTAGGCCTTATTAGAATTAGTCTGGTGCCGGGTCCTCACGATGTTTTCCTTCACCGAAAAGCGATTGGTAAATATCAAATTATATTTTCCTACGTAAGTTCCGAAAAACTCATTGGTACGAGCCGCCAGGACTTGAACCCGCGACCTTCGGATTGAAAATCGCATGCTCTTACCGCTGGGCCGTCTACGCTATGTATAGCTCAATTCTAATTTCCTATAATAAGTATAGGTAGTAATACGAACAACGTACGGGGTGATTACTCTTGCGATCCTATTATCTGATCGATAATTCAATCGCCGATACGGCCCGCGGGACCCGCTACCACGGTGAGCCACCTCAGTTATTTATGACAATAGTATTGTTAATATTTCTCAAATTGAGTTGCTGACTTGTTATATTTCAAGTAATATCTCAGGGCTTCTATAAGCTCAGTTCCTTTGGTATGATTGGAAGTGTAGTCTGACAATACATATCCCGAAAGTTAGGTAACATTTGGCATTAGCTTGCTTTGTCGTGTACTTGTACCTAAGTTATACTGGCATGGGTCTAGGGTATTTCTCGATCAGTCAGGTGGTCAGTCAAACTGATTTCATTATATTACTAGGGTACCAATTATTCAAGCTGGAATTCGTTCCTGCACTGTACCTATTGAACTTACTTATTTCAAAGTTCCGTAGAAGACATGAATGTACCCACATTCAGTTAAAGAAATCAAAATCTGCGCTTTCAATTTTTGTTTTGTACTTAAGTCTGACATGTATTCATGTAGATAGATAGGTTTATAATCTCTTAATCAAATTATATATGAGAACAACTTGTTACTTGCTCTGATAATGGATTTGGACTTCATGCTTATGTAAAAAGTTGGTCAGACTATACCAAAGGGGGGCCGATTTTGGGACTTAGTAAAATTTTCATCGAGAGTGGTGTCATTATAACAGTATTTTTAAATGATTGTAATGTGTAGATGGCGTCAAAACAAGCATCTTTTATAGGAAAAACTTTTCTCTAAACTTAAAAATGGCCGAGTTAGAGTCCTTCAAAGGTTGATGTTTTAAAATGAGCTGGGAGTTTTTACTTGCTCGGCTCGCGCGCTGTAAGGTCGCAGTTCTACCTAACACTCCTCCTCGCTTCGCTCGTCGTCGTACCTACACCGACCTTCCTTAAGGTGCCATTCTGTCAAGCATTTTTTATTTAAAAAAAGTCGGTTTTGGCGCTTCGCCGGCCGCTGCCGCGGCACGCTCGCTTCGCTCGCTCGGCTCGCGCGCTGTAAGGTCGCAGTTCTACCTAACACTCCTCCTCGCTTCGCTCGTCGTCGTACCTACACCGACCTTCCTTAAGGTGCCATTCTGTAAAGCATTTTTTATTAAAAAAAGTCGGTTTTGGCGCTTCGCCAACCTTTGAAGGCCTCTAACTCGGCCATTTTTAAGTTTAGAGAAAAGTTTTTCCTATAAAAGATGCTTGTTTTGACGCCATCTATACATTACAATCATTTAAAAATACTGTTATAATGACACCACTCTCGATGAAAATTTTACAAGTCCCTTCAAAAACTTCAACCTTTGAAGGCCTCTAACTCGGCCATTTTTAAGTTTAGAGAAAAGTTTTTCCAATAAAAGATGCTTGTTTTGACGCCATCTACACATTACAATCATTTAAAAATAGTGTTATAATGAAACCACCTCGACCAAAAATATTCTAAGTCCCGGCCCCCCCTTTGCTACAGTCCAACCAAAAAGTTCCATTGCAGCAGGATATATGCCCATAGATATAATTCAGCCTCCGGATATAGGACAAAACCCCCAATTTGTGGCACTGGGTCACAAGTTAATAACTGCCCCGATTCAATCGATTAATAAACAAGAATTGATATATTCATCGTAATTGTAGGCTCAGATTTGTGGTCAAATGTATATTTCACTGCTAATGTATAACCATTATAAATTAAAAATGTAAGAACTAACTATCAACAGAAAAATTGTAGACATGCTACTAGGTTATTTTTTAATTTTATTTATTTATCTATTTTTGGTGCACAAAAGAAAAAAAACTTGACGTACAAAAGGCGGACTTAATGCCATAAGGTATTCTCTACCACTCAAACTTTAGGCAATGCAGAGAGATTTATAACATTTTGGAGGTTTAGTTTGAATATTGAGTTAATATATTGGAGACGACTGCTTCTATGTTCTCCTAGCATGACTAAGAACTATCTCGGCAAACGAAAATTTCGATTGACGATATAAAGAGTTTTGACAGAGAGGCAGACAGACAAACAGACGGACGGACGGACAGACGAACTACAAAATGATCCTGTAAGGGTTCGGTTTTTTTCTTATCACGAATGGAACCCTAAAAGCGCATTTAAATAGGCACAGACCGTCAGACATAGAAAATCGGAAGATACACACGATAAATTTATAACACCCCTATTTTTCCTTCGGGGGCTAAAAAAACCTACTCAGCCTGCGAATAGAAAGAAAACGGCTCTTCAATAATTCAATCCTCTACAGATTTACTTACGTACTTCAAACAGACCCATGGCACCTGTTGTATTATTGTATTGTAGGGGTCAAGCTCGACTACTAACTAACACTATCGAATTAAACTATCAATTTCAATTTCATCGATACAATCGATGGTTGGATTGTTACATATTCGTTCCCAAGGATGTTATCAGGCATCGATAGTGGCGCAGGAAGCGATTTATTAAAATTTGATCGCTTCATCATACAAACGGGATAAAAAAGGCTTTGTTAGCGTGTGCCGCGGTGTTGGTGCGTGTGACGCAGTAGTCAGAGGGGAAACAGTAACAGAGGTCCATTTTGATAGCAGTTAAATGGTCTGAGACCTATAGGCCCACAAAAGTGTGTTGCGCCATTAGTGTTTTTACATTCGTTCGATTTGAGTAGTTTTAAGGGTTGGGTACCAAACTGATAAAAAGGGAACCCTTATGGTGTGACTCAGTTTATCTGTCTGTCACAAATTGTAAAGCTACCGCTTTGAAATTTGGAATAGTTAAAAATATGTTAACCCAGATGCATTGAGAGAGGATTTATCATATATTTTAATTTATTTTCAATGACAAATCCCCAATAAAAGATAGGGCAAACATTTTTGGTTTAGTTACTGGGCTATTCGAGAGGGCTTGATAATAATATGTACGTTTTAAAACTTTTTTTTTAATTATTTTACAGTGATTTTTTTTAAATGTCTTACCGAACATGTAAATAAAATACTATTCCTTCTCTCCGAAGGAAAACATATGAAATTATAACACAACTTTAATATTATCGTGAATATAACAGGAACAATATAATATTATATTTTTATTATATTTTATATTATAAAATTGACCATAACGTCATTATTTTTATTTTAACAAAGAAAAACTTTTCTGAGCTTGAATTTTAACCGGCGTGAATTGTATTTTTTTCCTTTAAATTTATATGAAATCATGGTGTAAGTACCGTCTTTTATTAACGTAATAAAAAGCTATCTACTCGTATGTAAAAAACCCGCCGTGAAAACGAGTGATCAAATCTGTCGATACATGGGGCTGACGTCAAATTTCTACTTCGAGATGCAGTTGCAACTAAAAGTTGGCCGGTTTAAAAAACAAATGCTTGTCATTTCCATAGTCCCATTTCACTCACTGAAATAAACGGCCCGTAAAAGCATAGGGCTTATCGACGTGACAGCGTGATGCTAACAATGTCTATCTCTTTCTGTAGTGCCGTGCCGCGTCATACATAATGATTGCGTTATCGCGTGGACGTGCATAGCCGTCCATCTTATGTTCGCCTGTCGCTTAGAGGCAATAACTATAGCTTGGAGGCAATAACTATAACATGCCATCTTTACTGTTTAGAGAGCGTCTTTTCTTACTGTTGTACTATGTTTTCTGTGTAACTAACAGTCTATTTGAATTTTACTTTTTACGAAACTTTTTGGAATGTAGTGAGAGTGTAAGTTATGGCAGGTGACACGAACATTACTGTGTCTCGCGCTGTTCAGGTGGCATTATTGAATGCTGCTGCCTTTTCTATTACCCACCATTATTATGTTTCTTATTGTATAATTCTGGGTACGTAAGTACTCATATTTCAAAGCACTTACTTATATATCCGAAGAATATTTTGTCCATAATCCATAAATTAAGCTTCTCAAATGGTAGGCTGAGACAAAAAGAGGGCACGACCGGGATTTGAACCCGGGACCTCTCACACCCAAAGCGAGAATCATACCGCTAGACCATCATGCCTCTTAGGATGATTCTGAAATACAGCCTTTAAGGAAAAGTCACATATCAAAATTAAAATCCAAACTCTCCTCCTTTCTTTTTGCACTAAGTATTTTAAAATCTAACACCCACATAGAGTGCGCCCTGTCCGCATACTATTCTTACGCGGAAGCCTGGCTACGGTATGGGATACTGCTATGGGGACATAGCAGTGATGCCAATGACCTTCTGATAATGCAAAAAAAATGCATCCGAATACTCAAAAATAAACAACGTTTCGACAGCTGCCAATCACTCTTTACGAACCTGCAAATCTTGACACTTCCATCCCTATACATACTAGAAATGTGTACGTTTGTCAGGAAAAACAACAAACTATTTGAATTCTGTAAAAGCACACGTCGTAACAACAAACTCATTCCCCCTGAACCTATTTTAGATATCTACAGGAAAGGCCCTTACTACAGAGCAATCCAAGTATACAATCAGCTACCCAATAATATAAGGAATATTGAAAAAAATAACACATTCACCTTACAACTAAGATCACTTTTAATAGAGAAGGAGTACTATTCTATTCAAGAATTTATGGAGGAAGATAGTTTCACATGAGTACTGCTAAAATATACTTAATTCATATTAACTTTTACATATAGTTACCTGTGAACTGTGTGATATTAAAGTAATAAAAAGATCTCAAATATTTAAGTTAAGAAGAAATGATATAAATATTTAACATTGTATATACCTAAGACGAAATTTTATTGCTACCTAAATATTTCAACTCAATTGTTTTAGCTATGCCTAAAATTCTAGATTTTAATAGTAGTTGATATTCTACCTATGTTTGCAATACCCTGACAGGGTACCATGTGTTTCTGTCTTTTATTTTGTTAATAACATCTACATGTACCATGGTTGGCAATAAATGATTCTAATTCTAATTCTTTAGATTCGACAGTCGCCTGAAATACATCTGTTTAAATAAGGTCAGAGTTTGTAAATGCTACAGTAGCCAGTAGGTAGGTACCTATGTAATTAAGCACAATGATAATTCTGGTCCAAAAAAGTAAATCATGCGTACATTCAATCAAAATTTAATGTGAACCTGTAAAACCTATGTATTTAGATACTTGTTCAAATTTAAACAGTAGGTAGGTATGTCGTCGAAAAATATTTAGTTCTATTGTTATACCATATGTCTGATATACATATTGACTTAAGTTTTTATTTTTGCTGAATGATGATGCTACATGCCATGAAGCAATGGTTATTCCGAAAACACAAATATGTTTAATTGTATATCATTTTAACCACAGTGTAAACTTTACAAAAACTCTTAAGTAAATCATCAATTTTCAAGCTTTAACCAAAGTAGAAATTCATTACCGAACCTAATATCTCACAACATTACACGGTTGTAATAAATATGGGATAAATAAAACGGCCAGACCACAATCCGGACAAAGTAAGAATAATGAGGCATTAATGAGGGAGAAAACATCCAAGTTCGATATATTACTACCTAATTACCTATACATTTTACTTATCGGGTCCGACAAGCGACAGGCGAACGGAAAATGTTTTATTTGCCTTGTCGAAATGTATAAGATATTTACAAGTCTATTTAATGAGATTTAAGGAGATTATATTACGTGTGTAAGGTAAACATGGGAAGATGTTTTGTGTGTGCAACCGACGAGGGAGAACCGTTTTAAAATTGTTCATTCTGAATTTCTAATAACTACCCGATTGGTTGTTCTTATAGGTACGAGTACAGGGGCCTTATGTCGGTTTAGGTTCAGTTTAGTTTAGGCTCAGTTGTATGGAAGCGACTCAGTTCAGGTCGTCAACTGAATCGCTCTAAGAAGTCATGGTAAGGCCCTAGGTATTCGGATCACCACTTCTCGATGATGATTTTAGGGTCAGTTGAACTAGCCTATTATTTACCTGTGAACCCGTTTCTTCGTTGGTTGTTCTATTCTAATCGACTCATTTTCGCTCGAATAGATAGGCATTTCAATTTTCGATGTTTGGGTAGAGATTAGACGTACTCGCTGGAATAGGCTTTGGCTTGTGTGCTTACTATGAGTTGTACGTAACCGTATTCGATAGCGACTTTGACATTTGAAAGTATGTCCATCTCGCTCTAGCCAGAGTGGTGGTAGGAGCGAGACGGACATACTTTCAAATGCTGCAGTCGCTATACGGTTACGTACAACGCATGGTAAGCACATTGGACGGGTCGGGTAAGTACCTATTACGCGTTCCCGCCCACCAGTCTTAGCGTAGGAGTATATTGCTGGCCATATACTTTCGGGCATATCTGCCGGATTTGCCGATTATTGTATAGGAAAATTGTCTGGCGGATGCCCGGCGGACATACCCACTATGGAGATCTGGCGGATTGCCCGAACGTATATGGCCACAACATATAATTACTTACGACTGACAACGGTCCGCAAACTTGAAAACTAGCATGACGCATGCGCTGGAGATTCGTGAGAATTTAAAATAAGAAAAAAAAACCGACTTCATTTGGTTCCCGGTAAAAGTGAAATTTTGAATTTGTTTGAGTTGGCCAGTTTACTTCACAAATATCCAATACACCGCACGTGTACGATCGAAAATTGAGGAGCTTTCTTAATGTCCCAGGGCTTCCATAATTTTCAAGGGTAAATTAAAGTGTCCAACCTACTCGCCCAAAATAATGTTGAACGGAGTTCCTTTGAATCGTGTCTCGCATTTCAAATACCTGGGTCATATTGTGACTGAGGACCTGAAGGACGATCTTGATATCGAGCGGGAGCGCAGGGCGTTGTCAGTCAGAGGCGGAATGCTGGTGCACAGGTTCAGATGCTGTAGTACCCAAGTAAAGCTGAATTTGTTTAGAGCCTACTGTCAAAGTTTCTATACGTGTGGCCTGTGGACTAGTTTCAGGCTGAAGACATATAATGCCCTGCGTATCCAATATAATAACATTTTCAGGATGCTTTTTGGGCTTCCTCGATTTTGCAGCGCCTCTGGGATGTTTTGCGACGCTAGCGTTGAGGACTTTTATGCCATATTAAGGAAGAAGACGGCATCTGTGGTAATGCGGATGAGGGGGAGCGCAAACAGCATCCTGAGAATGATAGCAGAGAGGTGGGATTCAGATATACTCCGCCGATATACCGACCTTCATGTCTTACGACCTAAGAATAAATAATTTTTATTTTTTATTTTTTTGTGTCACCTCTTAAGTTTAGGTATTGTACTAATTTAGTTTATAAGTACTTTGTGATTAACACTCTATGGATCTGTGGTATCTGAGAATAAACAATTTTTATTTTTTATTTTTTATTTTTTTATTTTATTACATGTGAAGTATAATCAAACGGAACTCCCTTGTAGACCTTTAAAACAAACAAAATAACAACGTGTTAAATTGGATGACAGACTGTAAATTATCGAGCAGTTTTATTATGCCATCCCTGATTATCAACATCAGGTCCACTCCAGCAAAATGATGGCCACAGTAAAAAAATGCTTAAGCTAACCCTCTAATCACAATGATGATGATGTGCCGTTCAAATTTGAGGAGTTCTCTGAATTCTTCAAGAACCCCATCATCAGAATAGAAATCAAATCAAAAACATGAATGTCACAACTAGAATAATAAGGTTCTAGGTTTATCGACCAGTTCCACTTTGCTATCCCTGGTCTTCATCATCAGGTCCACTTCATCAAAATGTTGGCTCCCCCAAAACAATGTTTTAGTTACCTAAGGAAACCCTCAAATCAGAATGCATGTGCCGTTAAAATTTGAAGAGTTCTCTCAATCCCTCATGAATTCCATCATCAAAATAGAACTATAATCAAATAGGACTATCTTGAAGGTATTTCCTTACAAAGAAAAGATGAATGTCTCAAATCGGATGATAGAGCTGGGAATTACCAAGCAGTTCCACTTTGCCATCCCTGGTCTTCATTATCAGATGCACTCCACCAAATTCATGATTTTCGTACAGAAATGCTCGAGTTTCTTAAGAAATCACCCAAATCAGCATGCATGTGCCTTTCAAATTTGAGGAGTTCCCTCAGTTCCTCATGGATCCCATCATCAGAAATAGATTTTGAAAAAAACGGGACCAACCTGGAACCATCTACTTTAAGAAACCAAAAAAAAAAATCAAATCGGTTCAGTAATGACGGAGTTCTGAGGTAACATCCATTTAAAAAAAAAAAAAAAATTCAGACGAATTGAGAACCTCCTCCTTTAGAAATATTGAAGTCGGTTGAAAATACGCAAGTGTCAGTCCGCGTTTTACCTAGTAGGTACCTACGTCTCTCCTCAATGTTTGGGACAGACCCGCTTTTAATACCTTTCCCAGTCAAACGTTTTTCCTTACATTTTATGTTTTAATGTAGTCTGTCTTTTGAAATAGGTAATTGGGCTATTTCGTATAATCTTTAATTAATTACACAGGTGAGTTTGGGCTAACACAAATCATTTGTATATTATTTTCTTGAGTACCGCAATATTTAGAAACCGTTCAAGAGGCATGATGGTCTAGCGGCATGATTCTCGCTTTGGGTGTGAGAGGTCCCGGGTTTAAATCCCGGTCGTGCTCTGTTTCATGTTCAGATTAAACGATAATTAGCACATTTTTTCAGCGTACTTCAGCACCACTTAGTAATATCACTATTCGTTATTCAATTCTATTATGAAAGGGATGATTATTCGTTATTCATTTGTAAGACTCGTGCATTTAGACAAATTTGTTTACAGAGATTCGAGTTGATCCTAGGAATTAAATAAAACCTGGGACTACCTATATAAATAAGGTACCTACTTACTTTAGTACCTATTACTTGTGATGTCATGCTAACTTAACGTACTTTGTACCTACTAAGTATATCAGCAAAAAAGTGCAGCCTAATTGGTTCTCTAAATAATAGTGCAATGCAAAGTGTGCGGTGGACAACTACCGTCACGCGGTGTGTAACGACTTACCTACGGACCAAAATAGGGCACGACCGGGATTTGAACCCGGGACCTCTCACACCCAAAGCGAGAATCATACCGCTAGACCATCATGCCTCTTGTAAGGGTTCTGAAATAAAGTCTTCAGATTAGTGACTCGCCCGAAAAACATCTGTTTATATAATGGTGAACGTACTGTTAAATATTCAATCAAGATTAAGTTTCTGCTCTTATCAAAAAATTGCAGGACCGATAGATTTCAGCTTGCAATTTGAAAACCTGTTAGACTTTTATTTGAAAACTGAAAAGCACATTTAAAGTTTTAAGCCCCTTTTATCCCTTTAGTCTAGAAATTATCGTCATATAGTTACGACATAACACCCCAGATATGCTACTTACATACTTTTTTAAGTATACACAATCAAATCAAATCGTCTTAAGAATACACAATCAAAGCTCAAACATAGGTGGCTAACTTAGCTAATTAAGTTAGCTACAGAATCAAAACAGGGCCCGACCGGGATTTGAACCCGGGACCTCTCACACCCAAAGCGAGAATCATACCGCTAGACCATCATGCCTCTTATGATGATTCTGAAATTCAGTCTTCAGATTTGTGGATCACCTGAAAACATCTGTTTAAATAAGATATACTTACTTACTGATACTGATTCAATCAAGATAAATATAGTGCGTTACTTTCTGCTGTTAAATATTTCAAAGCCAATCGAAATAAGTGGAGTTTGTAATTTGGCACAGCGACGTGGCACCGATACAGAGAAAATACATATTGAACAATCGAATGTACACTGTTGTTTTAATGAAAACTAAAGAGACCATTAAAAACTGAACCCGAGATTAATCTATTGAGATACGAAATTGTAGTTTACCGTACACATGGTGCTATATTACCACACTAGTGCGATAATGAGCATTTTATGAGCCTATGTCAAACATTCAAAGAGCCATATGTACCGTCAACCGGCGTACTATACACATGCGAATAGGTAATTCGCAACTCATGTCGATTGCAAACACTCCCTTCGGTTGTGTTTCAATTTATCGCCACTGCTTGCGAATTTCCTTCTTTTCGCGCTTATCGTAATGTACTATAATGCAACAGTGATAAAATAAGAGGTCTTTAAATTCAAGGGTCGCCGTTTTGTAATAATACGAGACGTATTCGAGTTTTGTAATAATAGACCCGAAACTTATAATAATCAATTATGAGCTGTTGCAAACACTACGCCGCTGTATATTGTATGAAAATCCATAACAACCATAGACAACGTTATAATGTAGGTATACTTTTTTTAAATAGCTGTCAATCATTTAATTGATAGATACTGGCGTAGAAAAAGATACTAAGTGTGTTCTTGTTACTACTGTGTGAATACTTGTTTTGTAGAATTTTAATATTACACATTTCTTGAGAATATGCAATCAAAGGAGTAGGTTACCTTGGCTAATTACTTAAGCTAAGGAATCAAAACGGGGCACGACCGGGATTTGAACCCGGGACCTCTCACACCCAAAGCGAGAATCATACCGCTAGACCATCATGCCGCTTGTAAAGATTCTGAAATTTAGCCTTCAGACTCGTAAATCACTTGAAAAACATCTGATTAAATAAGGTCGAAACGAAATAAAATCAAATAGGTTTGTCTGTTGTTAGTATCTGTGATTTGCCCCAAACGTGAACTCTGGACCCCTATCTCGGCAACCCCTCCACCGATTTGACTCATATTCGGATTTGAAAAATCTAATCATCTCATCTAACCAGCTGTCAAATTTAACGACGATTCTATCAACGATATTCGAGTTATAGTCGAACTAACATACTAATACAAATATTACAAATACAAAAGCAGTGTCCAAGTAGACTGGAAAACTTCGCTCGCTCGTTCAATAAATAAATTAAATAAGTTTGCAAGCGAGCTTGGATCTGTGTGCTTATCATGAGTTGTGCGTAACCGAATGCGATAGCGACTGCGGCATTCGAAAGTGCCTATGTCCGTCTCGCTCCTGCCAGAGTATTGGGAGGAGCGAGACGGACATACTTTCGAATGCAGCGGTCGCTCTCGAATACGGTTACGTATGTACAACTCATGGTAAGCGTAGGGGGAGACACGTGTAAAGGGCACGCCGGCAGCCATCACGATGGCTGAAGGACACTTCGAGCAAAAATGATACATATATAGCAATTTAATTATAGCGCCTAGTTTGTATTACATACTACTACAAAGTAAAGTCGGTTGCATAATACGCCCCTGCATAGAAGCTTGTATACATATATGCGAGTGCGATCTTTTATATCTGCAGCTAACTACATATTTCAGCTGACCATGTAAGGTGGTATTGAAAGACTAAACCTACTTCTCTTCTTATATTGTCTTCTGTTACCGCAATTGTTATTCATTGAAATTAAACACTTTAGAACGGATTAATCGCGTTTATTAACACCGTTTTTCTCTCAGTCATCATCTTAACCCTGTGAAAACGAGTGCTGTAAAGGGCTCGAAACTTAGGGTCATGGTGTTAATAAACGCGATTAATCCTTTCTAAAGTACAATTTTAAAGCATGAATTAAATCATTTATTAAACATAATAAATGCTTTGATTCATGTTTTCAAGTAGTCACACTACTATATATAAATTATAAATTGAAAGAGATTTCATATACCACAGAAAAAGTGACCAAGGTCCCCGGTCCCAGCCCTGTTCACCGGGCACCTTGGTCACTTTTTCTGTGGTATATGACATCCCTTTCTAAAGTGTTTAATTTCTACTTCTCTTCTGTAAGAATGTTTCCAAAATACTTTAATTGCCCCATTCTCCATCTGCTACGTGATATTGACGTTGACATAGATAGATAAAGTTTTGTGTATTCTGTTATTTGGGTCAGAGACAAATCTTCTTACCGAAACAAATTGCGGGGTGATGTCGTTCGGGGCGGAGTGGAGTCTGTACATATTCTATGAAGTACACCTACTTAATCTATGGTAGTGTATCTGCTCTGCTATATAATCTGTGTGTCGGTGCCGGGGTGGTCGCGTAAAGCGGGCTTTGCGCAAGCATTAGGTATTGTTCGCTGACGGAGGGCCTCTTAATACGTGCGTAAGTGTTCATACAATTAACAGATCGTTGCTTGTTACGACCTTCTGTTAAGCTAATGGGCTTTTTTTAGGGCGCCACTTCATTTGGCTGAGTGAAGTATACTGAAAATTAGCGTGCTCAAATGTAGGGTGGTCTTTAGCAGAAGCGAATGGAATGAAGCAGCTAATGGTTGAGTTATTGGAATATACGCAGTTAATATGGTGTTGCATCGTGTTGAAAAAATCTACGTTATTTTAATTTGTTAAATTGTTATTCTGTCTGGAACAAAAAGGTGTATGTAGGTACTAACGGTGTATGGATTAATCGCGTTTATTAACACCATAACCCTACGTTTCGAGCCCTTACAGGACTCGTTTTCACAGGATTAAGATGATGTAATTGTCTAGTTTGGGACCCTGAAACTTGGGTTAACTCGTAACTGAAATAGTGTACTCCAGTAAGAGCTACCTGCACCAACAAGGTTTAGCCATCTAACCCGGATTAAGTGTTTATTGCATATGAAATTTGTTAGTTAAGTTGTTAAGCGCATCTTGCGGCAAGCTTAGCTGGTTAAGTTAGCAAGGTTAGCTGCTAACCCGGCATTAACTGTCAAATTCCATATTAAATAAACGCTTCACCCCTAATTAGTTGTGCAACTCCGGTGGTGCGAGTGGCCCTAAGTTGTATACGAACGTATGTTTTAAAAGTCCAAATCGGTAGTACGATTTTGTTTATGATATGTGATAAAGTGTTATAATTTGTGATATAAAGTTATGTTTAAGTATGTCACTTTGAATAAAAATAAAATGCATTTTTTACAAACGTAGCTACAGTGCCGCGATATTACTCTTTGCAGCGAACTTAAAAAACATGGAAGAGGAGCTTCAAACAAATTGTCAACATAAAACGGGGTAAACACTCGATATGCGCATGCACGCTACGCTGCCAATCAAACTTGTCAAAATTTTCAGTCGGATTTTAATAACTCAAATATCCCGAAATATCATTGGTCAATATGGTGCGGTAGGATTGGTCTGAGCGCTGACACTTATAGATGACACAACAACTGTGACATTGGAAACGCATTGTTAGTAGACGGTGTAATGCATTAAAGAGCAAGTTTAACATGATATATTTTTGTTGCGATAAATTTTAATTAAATTTTCATTAAACAATGAATACTTACTTTATTGATCTCGTTGGTTTGCTGTAGGATTATTAATATATGTAATTAAAATGAATAATATTGTAACGTCCATAATACCGCAACCGTGCTAATTATTCGCGATCTCATTTTCATAACCTGGTATATGGTCAAACGTACTCTTAAATTTATGTGCAAGGGGGTGTGTATAGTCAATAAATATATCAGATAAAAAAAGAGATGTTGTTTGTCCATGAAGTTATAGGCAATTATAAGTAACCTTAGACACGTATTTTAGGAATATGGTGATCCCCCTTGCTTTCGTTACGTATGTTAAGCCTCAAACAGCATAATTCAATTGACATAAGCAATATATGAATGTCATGAAAGCCATTCAGGCCATTTTCAACCTTCTGTGTTTTCGCGCTGGTCAAGGCTAGAACCCTGAATTTTCAGTAGCATCTTAATATTAAATATTATTATGGAAAAATTTGAAAAGTACATATCGTCCTCGTCGAAATGTATTGAACAAATATTTGTGGATTTGGTTGGTTGCCATGTTCGATCATGCCTTTCTAATCTACCTAACGGCATTCGTCCACATTTTCCTTACATGAGGGTTGATCGGAAATCTGGAAAAATACCTATTTTAATATTTAATCATAAAAATATATATTCTGATTAGACTGATCCACTATGTATTTCACTTGATCGATACGTCGGGATGTAACTAATTTAATTATAATAAAAAATGTATCCCTGTATTATAATTTCAATGGTTGTCCAAAAGTTGGCATAACACCATCCCCATATAAAATTGTCCGGATCAAAGAAATTTAAAATAACATGTAAAATAACTACTTACAGATGAAAAGTAATGCCATCTTTTTTGTGGTGTTTATCTGTGCGACTTCGACACCATTTCACAGCGCAAAAAGGCATTTTTATTATATATTATTACATTTTACGGTATCTGTCAAACTGACCACATCGCTGACGCCCATTTGTATACTAAAAGGCACGCTGGCGTGGCTGTGTAAGCCCCGCCTCGCGTGGCGTAGGTTTTGTGGGGTCATGATTTAGAGCTTATTAGTCTTCCATGTTTTTTAAGTTCGCTGACTCTTTGTTATTAAACAAGTCGAATTTTCCTTCAGAAATTACGTACACACTCAACATTTGCCACCTAATTAAGTCACAGCTTCGTGAAATGACAATACGATAGAAATCCCATCGCAGATCGAACTCCCACGATACCTTTCTCAAACGCACCGTTTACCAGCTACCGTTTTCCACAAATACCGTTCATATTGTAAGGTTATTAAGGTATAAAATGGTTTGTTTCGTTGTTTATCGGGTGTGGTGGTAAAGTGGTGGTGTGTATAACGAGTTGCGGTGTTTTCAAATCAAAGTTGATCGGCTACGTGGCGCGCCGCAGGTTTATGGCTCGCGCGAATTGGATGGCGGAACGACACAAATAGATCACCCCAAATGTAAAAGGATTGCAATCGCTCTGGCTTTTTGATGCGGCTCTAGTGTATTGTAATAGTCGAACGAGCGAGCGACGCGAGTAAGTTCTCCCAGGCTACTTGAACAATCCGTCGCTTGTATGTATGTATGTATGTTTGTTTGACGATAACTCGAATATGGTTAATCAGATCGTCGTGAAATTTGGCAGGTGGTTAGATAAGATGAAATAAAAATTTAAGATCAAATATGAGCCGAATCGGTCAAGGGGTTGCCGAGATAATAGGGGTCGCCAGTTCACGTTCGCGGCGAACCGCTAGTTATGCTGAAGATGCGTCCAGATAGCAAGGCGAGGCGGCGCCAATTCCTCGCTCACTGTGCTTGCGCTAAACAGAGAAGAAGGGCCTGCGGCCTGCCAATAGCTGGGCCAAGGTATTTTTTAGACTTCCGTACCAAAAGGGTAGAAACGGGACCCTGTTATTAATACTTCGCTGTCCGTCTGTCTGTCACCAGGCTGTATCTTATGAACCGTTATAGTTGGACAGTTGAAATTTCTCGAACCCGTAAGAGGGTACTCGTAGATCGCTACGGCCTGTGGGTAGACCACAACTAAAAACTCGCAGTAGGTATGTACTGTATGTATGTATATTTATGTATGTATGTCAGCTGCAGAGTTAGCGTACCTACTGTTCACGGTTAGGGTTTGCATTATTCGTCCAATTTTAGTATTCGAATAATACGAATACTTCGATTTTCAATATTCGAATATTCGAATTTTTCGAATAAAACGAATATTTTTGAAAAATAAGTCAAAATAATGATTTTAAGTAGTTTAATTGTTAAATATGTAGGTATGCTTTATTCCTTTAACTTTGTTACAGGAACAAGAGCGATTGGTTGACTATTCCTAATGTTGGTATCTAAGCTTTTCCAAATCAAAAAAAATCCCGAACACCTAATGCTTCCAGATCTGGACCTTCACGGGCTCATTCAAATCAGAATCACGAGCTGATTCGATCCTGATAATAAAAAAATGACCCTAAATTTCCATATAAAATTTAAGTTTTCATTACGCCATGCTCAAAGTAAGTGCATACATGCATGCATGTGGCGAAATAGAAAGGATTTTTTGTGGTATTTTTTTAACTATCAAGATTCAATCAGATCGAGATTCTGATTCGAATGGGCACAAGCGAGTCAAGATCTGGAAGAATCAGGTTTACGGATTTTTTTGTAAAACACTACTCTACAGACTACCCGCAACACTTCAGATCCTTTTCAACCTTAACCTTATCCACATGTTTGAGTTAAGCAAATGAATAAATGTCATTAAAAATTAACAATACGGAAATAGAAGAAGTGACCGAGTTTAATTTACTAGGAATAAAAATTGACAGTAGCCTAAATTGGAAATCCCACGTAAAAAATATAATAACAAAATTATCTCGATTTATGTACGCCTTGAGCATTCTTAAAGTAAACACAAACTTCGAAACGGCCTTAACAGCATACTATGCGTACGCAAATTCCTGGCTTAGCTATGGCATAATACTCTGGGGTGCCAGCACGGATGCGCCTCAGCTATTTGTTAGTCAGAAAGACTGTATACGTATCCTCACTAACACACAGAAACCTAATAGCTGTCGTCCTCACTTTATACGGCATAAAATTCTTACCTTACCATGTATATACATTATGGAAGCAGCAATGTTCGTTAGGAATAACCCTAACTTGTTCCCATTACAAAAAGTAACCTCAAATAGACGTAATCATAAAAAACTGTTTTACTTGCCTATCTCAAAACTAGTTATGTACAGAAACGGCCCTTACTGTCGATGCGTAATCATAGCTAACAAACTACCCGAAGAATTGAAACAAGAAAACAATGATAAAAAGTTCAAAAGTAAATTAAAAAAACTGCTCACCGAGAAATGCTACTATACAATTGACGAATACTTAAACGATGATACTTTGTTGGAATGGAATCCTTAACACATTTAAATATAATGCGATAAATAATTTAATGTATAATAATTATTTTTAATGAGTTATGATTATGATTTATGATATTGCTTAGCTTTGTTTACTTTAAATTAACTGATATTATTTTTGACATTTAAATTGGCTATTCACTACATTTTACTTTTATTACTGCATTTTACTGATATTGTTTTGACTTTTGAACTTAAGTAGATTGACATATATAACTGTTATTTTTAGATTATTATTAGTTACATAAATGTTTATATGCATGTTAGAATTAGAAACCCGTAACATTCTGTGCCCTATCAGGGTGTCATGTACCTACTGCCTAACACTAACACCTTTTGTAATGCACATGATTTGTAATGTTGAATATAAATAAATAAATAAATAAATAAACTATAATTTTTATTTGAATCATTTTTGTATTGATACTTGTTAAGACTGCAAAATATAAAATGGTATGGTAACAAGTAACAATGCCTAGGCGGCTAATTAAATTTTAACTGACGCGGCTTAGCTCAAGTTGACGTAGAATAATTGGTTCACTATAAATCGCTGATATGATATCTCTAAAAGTAATAAAGATATGGTCTGAAGAGAGTGTAAACTCAATCAAAAATTGGTGCATACCGACTGTACTGTGTAAAACCAAATCGTATTTACCGATTAAGTCAAGTCAATATAATATACATGTCATTTAAATAAGGCACTGGGTGTATAATTACAGCATGCACGAAAAATTTAAACTAAGAGCAGGATCTATTTCTTATGCAGTGTGCTTACTGCTTACCATGGGTTGTATTCAATTGCGACTGCGGTATTCGACAATCCATCTCGCTCTTGCCAGAGTAGTGGTGCCGCAGTCGCAATCGAAAACCACTCATGGTACGCACACAGGTAATGGTTGGCTTATTGACCTTTTAGGGTTTCTGTTTATTTCAGTATAGGTAGTTTCACGAGAGTTGAATTGAATGATTTCACACACAGCTACATAAAGTACTGATTACATTACAAAAAAGTTAATGAATGAAATGAACGTTAGTGTCAATGAAAATACTACTAGATATATTTTCATTGGTATAAAAACTTTCTAGTCTACTTTACAATTCACTGTATTCACTGTTGCCATCGGTACGAAAAAAGAACAGTGCTTAATTTCAAAATCTCTATCTCATTACAGGACAATGTTGTTGTGTGCTAACTTAACCCTAGTGGGACGACCTATATAACAAATTACGTAGCAAGTAGCCGAATTCTCAATCCTTTTACCAATTATAGTACGATATTTGGGTAGTTTTTGAAGATTTAATTTTAGGCTTTTTTTTACTTCGAATTAAAATCTGTTTCCACGGAGTTATTAAAGTGAAATACAATTAAAACAGGCATTTTATTACAGGTTTTCGTAAAAAATAATAATTTCTGAATAAAATCTGCACTATTCGAAATATTCGTTTTATTCGAATAATGAGTGTTGTAGTATTCGAATAAAATTTATGGCGAATAATTCGAATATTCGAATATTCGAATTGCAAACCCTATTCACGGTGTAACTGATGTCAGTAACACTGTGAAGATAGAGCTTGTAACAGTGCCGAAATATCGAGAGCTCACAAAACAAATATACGTATAGGTACATAGTAAGTACCTCGTTTTAAATAGTAAGTATAATGTAAATGACCATATTAGCTTGAAATCGTATACACACACGTGAACAGAATAAAATAAATATTTAAAGAGGCACCTTAATAAAAACGAGGAAGATGGGCTGACATTCTGGTGAAAATGAGAGGAAGTTTTACCTTGATGATTTATTTATTAAATATTTACATAAAAAAACATATTCATAAACAGCTTCTTCTAATGATCTCAAGCAACGAACGAATTGACAACAAAATATGACACAATAATAGAATAATAAGTAAAAATATTAAACATTTCAAAACCTACGCGGCCTCATGCTGCAGCCTACTAAAGAGTCCGCAACATTCCTTACAACACACGTGACTTCAAACCCTGACAGGTCATATTATGGTGGTCACAAGCTTTTCAAAATGGCGCATTCGCCAGATCTGGACTTACCCTTAAATTGCTTAATTTTCTTACGGTTGTGCTCGTTGTTATTTCAGTGAGGACTTAGGACAAAGCGTTACATTTTATTTATACAGTTGGTTTTAGCGAAATAAAAGATCTAAAGACTATCTTTCGATTTTGAATTAAAATATTTAAGGAGACGTTTTGTAGGCGAGTACCTGTCAAATTTGGAGGCTGCATTTTCAGAATCATTATACGCTTGGAATCTCAAGTTTTTTTCAAAAGCACTACAGGCATGGAATCCGAAAGCTGCATTTTCAGAACTATTACAAATGATATCTGACTAACAATTTTTATTTTCTCTTGGTTAATAATATTTTTATACCTTTTTTGGATATTTTATGCACACAAGTTAGTATTGCGCTTTCTCATTGAATAGTATTTACTCTGACCTTATTTAAACAGATGTTTCTCTGGTGATTCACAAATCGGAACACTGAATTTCAGAATCATTTCAAGAGGCATGATGGTCTAGCGGTATGATTCTCGCTTTGGGTGTGAGAGGTCCCGGGTTCAAATCCCGGTCGTGCCCTGTTTTTATTCTGTTATTTGCGTAATTAGCTACATTTTTAAATAATGATTAAAAAGGCTTTTCTATAACATTTTAGGCTAAAATAAAGCAATCGTTGACAGAACCACTTAATATATGAAAGCATACAATTCGACTATTGTCTACTGAAACTTTGATGAAATCCCAGCTAAAACTTTAGAAGCTTTCAATATGGAATAGAATACCATGCGGCGGTTAGTTTCAAATTGACCATTTGTATTGTTTAACACATTAAACTAGATGCCAAATTACCCTCTCATGTTACGTCACTTAATTTTTGTATTTCATAATCTTATCGCCTTCGTTTCTGTACTTCCAAATTTAATTTAATTGCTAAGAACATAAGGTTGATTTTTCAATAGCTATTTTGGTATACACACGATGTTTTGTCCATTATATGTCCATTTGGATGAAAGCCATACTGACACGGTACTTGCATATGCCAATTGCACCTACTCCAGTGAAATAATTTTCAAACAAAACTGAACTTTAGATACAAGTATTGAGATTGAGTTTTGTAGTGAATGTGTATTGTGTGTGAAGCGTTTTTCAAATGTTTTCCTTTGAGCCTATGCGGTCTGTGAACTTTGTCGAAGTCTATTTATATAGGCTGGTTGCGCATGAGGTAATTTAAGAAAAAAGGGTAAGAATTACTAGAGTTTAACTGCAATGTAACGTTAATTTCTGGAACTATGACCGGATATCCACCACCACTGCAACCTACTTATATAGTAACGGCCCACTGCTAGGCACATCTTTTCGCCCAATTATTTTACTTTAGTCCCCACAATGGCCTAAAGTGGGCCGTAGACCTTAACACTATGTTTTCCTTCCCCACTAAACTGTTATACTTATACTAATATATTAGACGATTTAAACTTAGTAAAATTATTTTAATATTTACATTAATTAATGTCGTAGTATTCGATTTTACTATTATCATATAAATTATGGTACCTGCTAAAATAATATCCTAACCAATAATTTTTCAAATTGTACTTTAGGCCAATGAATAAAATGCCGCCATCCCTCTTATATTAAGCGCAAGTCTCAATTTTCGATCGGAAATTTCTAATTTGTTTGGCGTTACATTTTTGTTCATAAGTATTTACATTAAATGATATAACATGCATTGTTCAGAGCCTGAACTCACTTAATAATATGTAGTTTTGCCTCTCGTAGCTCTCCGATTTTTTGACTTTTAGCAGTTCAATAGTTATTTGTACAACAAGAGAGCAAAGTTCGTATTTGTTCTGAGTGCCAATTTTGAGTTCTGAGCAAGCGAAAGATTCTATAATAGAATCACGAGCGTAGCGAGTGATTCTAATTTAGAATCTTGAGCGTAGTGAAGAACTCAAAGGCACGAGATGCAAATAACTTTGGTCTCGAGTTGAACATACAACTTTTCACCTCAGCAGGAAGAAAAATAAATTAAAACCAAAATGAACGGACAGGAAGGCTTTATTAATTTTAGAATACTACTTTATTAATTTAAGAATACAAAATATTACCTCTTACTAAATTTAAGAACATGAGGTTAGATTTCAAATGAATCTTTATGGCATTTGCGTCCTTATTAACAACCAACAAAGTATTACCTTTACCCGCGATTTGGCCGGGAGGAAACTTAATTCGGCGTTTTTGACCGCTTCTTTCAATTCTTCGGGTGTTGCCGTAGCTTCATCACTATCACTACTAGTATCACTCATGTTTTCAGTTCAGATAACTTTTTTCTTTAAAGCAATTCAAAAGAGAAGCTATTGAGGAAATTTTCAAATTGAGGATGACAGCCGAAACACTTTATTATTTTTAATCGCGTTCGGATATCGTTCACAACAACGTAAATGGTAAATTGTAGAAATTATTTTACTACAGATTTACACGTGTGGAAACGTGAATCAACAAATGGTTAATATTATACTTATAAATATAAAATAAAAATCATAAAATTTTAAAGTGAGAGATATTTAAAAATGAAAACGTACGAGTTTTTGAACGTGGTTCTGGCTCTGTTTAAACATGATATTACACGGGGCGATTTATCGCAAGCCGTCACTGCCATCGTCCTTCGTGCACTTCCTTCATCTCACATTGCCTATTCCTGTATTGCATAGTAGGGTACGACGGGACGGGCCCGACAAAACGCACCGTCTAGACATGTCCGTACAGACAGGTCAATCAAATTGGCTTTGATGTGATTGTATGAACGATATAATCTAATGAGGACTACCGTATTTTTGCTCACCAGGCGGCGCCACTCCTGCGTGGGTCCTTGTCAAGCGCCATTAGTATGAGTTAGTATGGCGCGAAACCAATATTAGAATTGATTATTTTTCATTAATGTCCATGTTAAAAGAGGTACATTCAATTCTAACTATTTTATATAACCTCTAAATTTACGTTAAATTAGGGCTGTGTTATTTTACACTTTCAATTTAAAGCTTATTTTATAGCCAAAGTAATATTTTTTTAGTATTTAATATATTTCTATGTAATGATTCCTCTAAAAGTGCATATTTTCGAAATAAGCACGACTTAAATTAAAAACAACAAATTCACTCGCGGTAGTCCTCATTGTTAGAAAATTGGCCTCATCTGGCTGAATGGGCCAGGATGCCATTTAATAAAAAAGTTGCATGTCTTGACTGAACATTGTCAATCTGACGTTTATTTTCCTCACGCTCGCAGCAAAATCGCATTTTGCTCACTGGTTTCGCATATCAAAGTAAGCTTTTTCGAGCTGCTGAGGTGAAAAAATTTATTCCAAAGCAATTAGAAAAGTTCATGAATTATTTTTTTCCTCCTCGATGATATTGCTTATAAAATCTAGCCACAATTTTATAACTAGGATATCGTAGCAAACAAAACTGTACAAAAGTTAAAAAAAAAAATTACTTACATCTGTAGCTTATTTTTGGTAAACGAAGAAATTAGGCACTTCTTGGCAGAAAATTGTTAACAGTGATTAAAATTTGGATACATTTATTAGACGCTAGGAGGGATTACAAATGATACAGGAATATTAGGAAGAGACAGTGTAGGCAGCATAGTAACATACCAGGCAAAACAAATCAGCCAAAGAAATCAGGCATTTTTTGGTGAGGCAACTTTTGATTAGATGTGTAAAAAAGTCTAATTGAACATTTATGAATATTGAAATAATAGTTTGTAAGTTAAATTTTGACCTAATAATATAAATTTTAGTCTACTGTAAAACTTAGAACAAAGAGCTTAGGTGTTTGAGTTTTAAGATTTTTCAAATATTTTCCCAAAGAGAAACTGTTAGTTTTATGAATGATAATGGCGCTTCTTAGATGGATCTACAGGCACAACAAATTTGCCGCTTGCAGTTCAATACGTTATAAGTTAGCATGCGCTAACACTCACCCTTAAAGTGTTAGAGACAGTATTAAATTAACCCGCAAGCACCTGTCATTCCCTTTACGTTCCTGAAGACCTTCATTACCGTACCAGTGAACGTCCTGAACTATTATAATATATTAACCCTTTCACCGCCATCAAATCTCAGCTTAACCCGAGATTAGTCCGTGCCGCCGGCCTTTCGTCAGGGCTGCAATGTTGGCAGGGTTCCTTATTGCACCGACGGAACCCCAAATTGCTCACCGAGACGCCTTATAATAACTCATACGATGTTTGCACATTGCGAGAAATGTCATATGTGTTGCTGGTGAGTGTTGAATAAGGAATCGGTGAAATGACTAACTTTGGGTCCTTCATTCATTAATTCATTAAATCTAGGCTAATTAAGACACCGACCTGCTCAAAACAGGGCACGACCGGGATTTGAAACCGGAACCTCTCACACCCAAAGCGAGAATCATACCGCTAGATCATGCCTTGTGACAGTTGCGTGAAAACCATGTACAACTTCGGTTTGTTTGAACTCCACCCAATTCTATAAATAATTAAATTAGGCCAACGCGTTGTAAATATGATTATTCATTGTGGTTATCATTATCTATATTCTCAATTCAACTAAATATCAATCATCTATCTATATAAATATGATGTACATGTGTTTTGCAAGTATATGTACACACGCGTTCAAAAGAGCATGGGGCACTAAAACGTGGTCGCTCACAATCACAATGGGCTTTAAAAGAATTCTTCAAATACCTAAGGGAGCACCCTCGAGAGTTTCCCTTGGAGATCTAACTAGAAATGAAGATATCCGTAGGAGAACCAAAGTTGGCGGCATTGCTTACAAAGTTGCCAGATTCAAGTGATAGTGATAGTAGGCCGGGCACATTGCTCGTAGAAATAACTGCCGCTGGCGTAGAAATGCTCTTGAGTAGTAACCGCGTAATGGACTGAGAAGCACGGGACTAGCCGCCTCCAACTTTGCTATAGATTGCGAGTGCGATTGCTTTGCGAGTGAGAGAGAGAGATCGAATATAGTACCCAGCGCGTGGCGTACGATCGAATATAGTAAAAGCATAAAGCATAAGTGTCAGTCATATTTTGAAATGACTGGCCATTTCAAAATTGTCCAAAACTTCCAAAATACTGCAACGTGGTATTTATTTCCATTGTGTTTCAATGTAATTGTCGTCGTCTACATTCGCGGAGTTTATTGCCCATATCAAGTCGTTGCCATTTTGTCTCATGATGCGGCTGTGACTCATTATTAGCTAAGCACGACAACGAAAATAAATAGAGGCAAAAAAGACTAATGACACCTCTCGCTAGAGCCTATATCTTACTTGTATCTTGTTAATCAAAAAGATATGTTACTTGTTAAACATTCAGCGAGCTGTTTTGTTTGCAGGACGAGCCAAAAAAATGCTGTACAGTCACCTGCAATAGTATATGACGCTGTGAAGGCCGCAAAAATATGTGACACAGTCTTGTTTGTACCGCCATAAGAGCGTGTCACATATTTTTGCGGCCTTCACAGCGTCATATACTATTGCAGGTGACTGTACACTCCATGCGAATATATAGGTACCTACTTAGAAAAATTAAAATAACTATTCCGGTTTTCCGTTAGGTAAAAAATATATGTACTCTAAGCTCTTTTCGAAACATTTTCTACTTTCTGCTCATGTTAAAGTAGTTCAAAAACAGGGCACGACCGGGATTTGAACCCGGGACCTCTCACACCCAAAGCGAGAATCATACCGCTAGACCATCATGCCGCTTGCGAGAAATCTTGAAATAATGACTTGAAATTGATTATTGAAATAGATTGAGAATCAAAAAACCACTTGTTTAAACATGACCAACTTTTGAGCTTGTTTTAATAAAAGGTACCACTATGTCGGTTATTGATAAAGTTCAATACTCAATGAATCTGTATGACAATAGCACCTTATCGACAACAGAATAAGTGGTGCCTTTTACTAAAACAAACACATTTAACTCTTATTAAGATCTTACAAAACCTTTACTGTTGTTTAAGGATATAAGCATTTAACAAAAAAAATAAGTTAAAGACTTGTCACGTTCTTCATAACGAATCTATAGAATTATAAAATGTGTAACAACAAGTAATTAAATATGGCCGAATTAACAAAATAAATACTCTCAAAACAGGGCACGACCGGGATTTGAAACCGGGACCTCTCACATCCAAAAAGTGAGAATCATACCGCTAAAGGCGCTAGACCATCATACCTCATACCAATAATAAATAAGTCAACATTTCCAGTGTCAATTAAAACTATTGTGCAAAACAATGATTTTCAGTTCAACCGGACATCATTTTGCTTTAATCTTTCGTTGTGTTTGCAAAGCGCATGTGAAATAACGTCATCATATAAAATATTAACCTTGAATAGTTGGTTAGTAATTTATTTATATGGCCATTTGCAAATTTTGTTCAAAAAAATACCTACATTTTTTTTTCTTTTAAGCTTAGCCATAGAACACACTTAAAATACTTACTACGTAGTACTTACCTACAAATTGTCGTGGTTTTCAGTTCACGTTGTAGGCGTCGTACAGTACGCTGCGTTAAGCCGGGCAAGGTGTTTAAATGATTTTCTGTACGGTCGGCTTCATAAATATATATGCATCTGTATTCAATTTTCACCCTTCTTCCCCTGTAATAAGTTCCGAAGTGTAAAGATATTTATAGACGCGACTGTACCTACCGGTACCGGTACGGTTCCGTACCTCGGGTTGGGTCCGTACGGACCACTCTAAACACTTACGCCTTATCACGTTTGCTACTAGCTCCTATTGTTTTAATACCTGTTTGTGTTTTATGCGCCGAAGCATATCCGAGCGTTTTTACTTTTTGTTGTAGAAAAATATTATTTTGCTAAATTGGAAATTTTTATCTGTTTTCTACTCAGAATCGGGAGCTCTCTCAATCCAATCAGGAAAAAAAGTGTTATGAAATTTTAAACTTTGCGTTGCGCTACCGCCAAACTAAATCTGTGAAAATATGGTCGCGAAATGGAAAACAAATGGTTGGGACACTTTTTATCTACTAAATAAATAAATACCTATTATGGGACAATCTTACACAAATCGATCTAGTCCCACAGTAAGCTCAATAAAGCTTGTATTATGGGTACTAGACGACGATATATATAGGTAATAGGTAAATACTTAAATACATAGAAAACATCCATAAAACAGGAACAGATATTCGTGATAGACATACGAATAAATACCCTGAACAGGATTCGAACCCGGGATCCTGCTTCGTAGGCAGAGTCATTACCAACTAGGCTAGGAGGCCGCCAAACAAATAAAAAACAGATGAAATTTTCCAATTTCCCAAACAAAATAATTTTTGTACAACAAAAAATAAAAACGCCCATCCAAGTCGTCTGCCATCTCTTTCTCGGTGCTCAGCTGCTCAGTGCTACGACTATTATGATGATGCCAGCTAGTGGCTAGTGGCTACTTGGCCCATCTGTCCTCGTTTACCACTAGCTTCTCTAAAGCGAGAGATTTGCAAATGGCTATTTTAGTATAAGTGTAGCGTGCTTTGCTTCATCGGTGGTAAAGTACCACTATGGAGATAAAATAATATGAATCGTATCGTAAGTGCTTGAGTAAGTTATGTATTTAAATGACGGCGACCTCTTACGGATTCATTCGGTCCTGTGTGGCTTTCCGGGAACTTGCAGGTTATGGTTAAATGGTCATTACCGATTAAAATGACGCTTTGCATGTAAAAGTAGGTAACTGTTTATTAAACTAACATTAACTAACTTCAACTAACACTTGAAGAAAACAATTTGGGTTCTATCGGTAATGTCAGTGGTACTTTTAGAGAGTGATACAGCGAAAGAAACGCGACTTCGATGTAAGTTCGACTTTGTAACGTTGAAAATTATTCTGCCTACACTGTTCAAGATTATTAATGGTCTCTTTGTTTGACGTGGAGATTATCTGCTATTTGCAGCTAAGTTACCGAAAAGCATATAAGTTTAGTTCGCAATATTGTGTACTAATTTATAGCCTGTGGTGCGGCATCTTACCGCTCATAGCCCCGTGCGCGCGCATACAGTACACGATTAGCAACATGTCCCTCGATGTTATACGCTTCGGGAACGCAGACCACATTGTTTCCGATATTCCAACAATTTAAGCCTCACCGACGACGTCGGAGCTGTTGAAACTGTCCTAGAAAAGAATCGGCAATGAAGAATTTATATGTATGTGTGACTTGGAAAAGTGCCGCTAGAATATCTCGGGGAGGAACAAATGATTTCTAACATGTTTACTGTTTACCGTAAAGTTGTACGAATGGCGGGAATGCGTTTTCTGGACATTTGTTTTTGTTAGTGCTTTTTAATAGGTATAGCGAAGATGTAAAGAAGGCATGTGCCAGGCTAACAGTTACCAACAACATCGAGAAAAACTTACATTTTGCATTATTTATCATTAACACCGTAACTAATACTTATCATCTAAATGGCTGAGCTAAACAATCACGTTTGTTCATATTTCATCGAGACTGAGCTCTAACTAGGTACCTATCGTAATGTTATACCGAATATTGGTACGTATTTTAGTAAACAGAATAAAATCCCGTCCATTAGCCGCAAAAAAATCTGTTTGTGTATCAAACGTACTTCTATGGCAATTCAACGGTAATGGAAGAGCATACTTATTCTGAATAACGCTGAAACATTTATGGAACCCTTATCTGGGGCTCGTATGGCGCAATTGTAGCCAAATTTATTTTTATGGACACATCCATTGTCGTTTGTTTTAGTTGTGTTAATAGAATTCTCCGGATAATCTAGATTGCCCGTTTCGTAGAAATAGCGTTTCAGTGTCGCAACTCAATGGGTATAATTATTTTTATTATTTTGAGGATCCACAACTGTGCACTTTCGTATTTCCTCCTGCTTCGTAGGCAAGGTCTCTACCGACTAGGCTAGGAGGCCATTATTAAAACGATATTCAGTTTGCTGGGAATTAGTACCTGAAAATTATCAAATTTTCTTGGCCAACTTAGTCACTCACTGACTCAGTGTCTCTGTCACTGTCTGAATAAAAAAAATAATCGAGAAAAATAATTAAACAATTGAATTCCCTTTTATAGCAAGAAAATCTTTATCCATGTCATGTGATATTATCGTAAAACATCGGTTTTATGTGTTTTCACTTTTCTGCCTATTACGAGTATGTTATTTGATATGTAGTTTATAGCTGAGATCTCTATTTTAAGTATGCAGCATGTGTTGTAATGCTGCGAATTCATAACCATTTTTTTTTGTACCTATGAATCTAAGGTTTATTAATATGTACAACATGTAGCTCTATCACATCTAGCGTTGAAAATTCCGGAAAAATCTAATGTTTATTTCGTGATTTTTTAAACTCTTGTTTTTTCCGAAATTTTCAGATAAAAAAAATCTCACTATCACTGTTACTCTTTCTAATCGTAACTACCTATGTACTATAGCGTTCAGAATTGCATAGGCAATTTATGTATGAATTCATTCATAAACTGCCCATGCAATTCTGAACGCGTGTGTACCTATTTCAATTGTTTCTTCTTCGGGGTAATCGATGTAGCCAGTTTGTAGGTGTAAATAGGACCTAACATAGGCACTTACATTGATTTAGAGTTGATAATTAGAGCAGAAACTTTCATTGGTTTTTTCCGAAAATATCCGAAAAAGACGGTTTTTTGTATGATGTGATTACGATACTGAAATGTTATACTGCGTCTATTAGAAGTACTACTTACCCAATTTTTCATCCGAAAGTTTAAATATTTGTAAATAAAAACAAATGATTAAAAACAAATTTTAAAAACAGTTTTGCTGATAAAATCGGCTGAATATTTAATTATTCACTCCTTTTAATATGTACGGATTATCAAAAACCAGCCTGTATTTTAGTGATTAATTTATATTATTTTATTTCCTTGTTGGTGAAAAATAGAGAGAATTTGTATTGTATAGTACTCATAGTATGATTAGGTATAGTAGGGTCTCGTACTCAACATTTAAAGCCAGATTCGAAAGTCAGTGTCGAATGAAAATGCTAATGGGTTCCAAAGCGAGGTAAAAAAGCTTTACCTGGCCTTCTCAGAACGTGGAATTGTTAGATCAAACAAGCGCCGTTTGTTCTTGCGCGTGCGCACGCGGCTACCACTTCAACTTGCTGAAGGCTTTTTGTTTTTTTAATTTATAGACGGAGAGCTAGCCACGGAAGTAGTTGTACAATTTATAGAGCCACGAAACCCCTCTAGTTAGTGTGCGACACTATCGTCAAATCATCATTAAGTAACCCGGGCGCCTGGCACCTGTTTAGTTGGTCTTTGTGGTCGCCTAGCGGGGTGATCGGTTGAATCTTTGCGCTTGTATTTTTGCATACACGATTTTGAAGGTCTACTCGAAAAGTATAGGTCCAGAACTCTATAAATGAAGACTAATTTTGCACTTTTTACCGCACCTTGGACTTCACCTGGCACTACTTTTGCCTGTCTAACGCCTGGTAATGTTGTTAGTTATAATCGAATTAAATAGGTACATAAATAGCTATTATATCACACCAAACTCAGAGCTCAATAAATTGCACACCTTTAATTGATTATAAAACTCGTTTGTTGCCCAACCACTGCCACACCCACCGCTGAATTGCTGCCAGGCACCTGGATTTATTGATAATGATAATGCGGCACACCAACTAGAGGGTTTTCGTGGCTCTATAATTTGTACACCTCGTGTCTAGCCTTTTCGTGGCTAGCTCTTTAGACCGGTGTTTATACCGAGCTGGGACAACATTTTTGAAATATAAAAATTTTAACATAGTATGCTGTTGATTTTACATTAATCACAATGTATCTCGCTTGTATTTATCTATGTATTGGTTTGCACTAACGGACATGTCAATGTAAGTTGATCATTTTGACGTGGGGGTGGCTCCAGTGTATTATCATGTATCCAGCGCTTTCATCTCTGAAAGTAAAAAAATCTCAATTAGTTATGACAACATTTGGCGTGACTGGTGTTACAGGTTACAGGCGTCTCTGGGCTACGGGTTACACTTACTATTAAGTGGGCTGTATGATTATTTGCGAACACCAACATGTCATTTATAAATAAAAACATCAATTTTACTACTAAAATTAATACTTTTTTAAAGAGCTCTTGACAATTGTCGCAAGAAAGACGACATATGTCACGAAATTCTGACACAGGAAGAGACTCATATCAAAACTACCAAAAAAAATTTCTAAGTATTTATGGATGATATGATGATACACTACGGTTTTATTTCAATTATCGAAATATTGGTTAACGAGCACACAGCCCGCGCGGTGGTGATCATTTTTTTTAGCCTAGGGTTGCCAGAAACGCCATAATTTTGTAATTTTTGGAATTGTCACACTTGTCAGCGTGGTGAAATAGGCGCCAGCTCTTTCCAAAAAATATGTTTGTTGTTGTGTTACATCCTTAAACATTTTATTCACTTATAAGGAATTGTGTTAATTACGAACGAACACGTAGAACACGAAAGCGTGCATATCGAGTCGAGAAAGGGGCCTATTCGAGTCGCCATGACGTAATTTAGTGGTTAGCTTTTCGTTCGACATGAATATGTATTCCACTAACTGCAGCATTGAAAATAAACACGCTATTTCATACCAAACAAAAACGTAACTAAATTGATTCACATCCGGTTTGACGCCTCAGAAATAAAAGAAGTCACTTAAAATGCCGTTTCAATAGTTACCTTTGAAATTTGCAAACGGCCAATTGAATGGCTTTTTTCTCCTTCCGGTCCTATTCATTTGGCCGTTTTTGTAACTATGTGACGTCACTAATCCTGCACAAGAGGACCTGTTTGTTAAAGTGCCCGTAACAATATTTGGCCTATGAATTTTGGATTTAATTTAATGCTTTATGGATGCCACATAATACACGTTTTCTTGTTATATTTATTTGGCAGCCTGTCCATTTGTAGTTGAAATGCTCTAAAGGGATTTGCATATGGATTACCGATGTGCGAATGGATAGTGTGTAGTAACGGTAAAGAGACGAAAGGAGAAGTGTCGTGAAAAACGAAATGTATTAAACTGTAATGTGTTTTAATTCAATAACTGAATTTTTACATATTATTATGGCGCAATAAGGACAGTTTCTATGGTACACTCTTTTTCATTTGAAACTTTGTATTTAATTCCATTATTGAAATGCAGTATCTTATAATTCCATTATTGAAATGCAGTATCATATTGGTTCTGAATCGTTATGTTTCGATAAACAAAACAAAATATAGGGTTCAACATTGGTATTCAAGTGCTATATCCAAATTGTGATATCAGCGAACGCTCGTGCGTGACTAATGAGCCACTTTATCGTTTAGTCGCGATTTGAATAAGCGGCCCGTTTGATACAGCCACCCTCCGCGACCGGCCAATTTAGGACCACACGCGATATCAAGGCTCAGCTCTGTTTAGTATCTAAATTGGACCTGACACAAAATTAGCCAATACAACTTAGTTAGTCCGTTATGCTTTACGACCTTTACGTGAATCATATGGACAAGTTAAAGAGTCTGGTGGTTATTTAACGCCCTCTCTAGCCTAGTTGGTAGCGACCCTGCCTACGAAGATGGACGTCCCAGGTTCGAATCCTGGTAAGGGCATTTCTTTGTATGTTTGTCACGAATATTTATTTGTTCCTGAGTTATGGAAGTTTCCTATGTATATATGTATGTATTTATCTAAATAAGTATGTATATCGTTGCCTAGTAACCATAGTATAAGCTTTGCTTTGTTTGGGGCTAGGTTGATCTGTGTGAGATTGTCCCCAAATATTTAGGTAGGTATTTATTGTTTTTTTTTTTCGATTTAAGTTGGAGATGCCTCCTCTGCGAGGTGAATGTGAATGTGATAGTCAACACCGATATCACGATAAAAAATTGTCTATATGAAATATGTGAACCATGTAAATATTGCGTTTTCGCAGTCGGCCCCACAGGAGTTTCATGCAGGATGTCCAATTTATTTACCCATAGAGTATGGTAGGACATAATAGAAGCACCATGTACTATGTGGATGTAAACCGTTTCTGGTTGGATATGAATCTGTCATGGTGCTTTCGCCAATTTTTAGGAATCATCTCTTTTTATTTACGACCGCATTGACCGCAACAAAGTTTCATAACCATCTTCAACCGACGTCATCACATTATCCAGATACAACCGATTTACATGGCGACATGTTCAGAAACCTCAAATATGATAACAATTTGATTGGGATCGAAACTGAGATGAAGGTTCCCTAAGCAGGACAAATCTTGATAGTTACTTGCTTGTTCCTACAGTTACTAGGATTGGTAGGCAGTAGCTAAAACTTTCCTTAAGGTTCATACAAGTCGTTCGCGGGAAGGATACCGCGATCCATGTTACAGCGTTTATGATTCAATTCGCAAATCAATACGGTAACTCTGCGAGCGTGTTTGGAACCTCCGCGCCTGAAACGGTACTGGGTAGGTACTGGAGATGCCAATCGTTAACGTTCAGTGTTGAATGAAACACAATCTGTTCTGTTCTCATTGTGCACTAAGAAGGAAGCGTGATAAAGAGAGATAACTACGCTATTGGCATCTTGCCTGTGCACCCGCGACAGTTATTTGATAGAGAACAGTTTCTTACATGTGTGTTAACGCACTGAAATTACTATCAAATTACTACGGTATTTTATATCTCTGAATAGATCCCATGATTAACATAGCTGTTCCAAAAATAAGCTAGGGTGGGCACGAGCGGGTGTGCCTGTGGGATGGGCTGGGATGTCCCGTCAATGGAAAGTGTGCCGGCGTCGGGCGGCGTCGCCGGCGTGGCGGCGGCGCAGGTTGATCTAGAAACACCACAGGACGCTTACGTAACCGTTTATTTTCAGCGCGTGGGCAGAAACGGGTGCAGTTCTGTAAGTTTTGCAGCGAGTGGGCAAAACAAGGGAAGATTAATGTCTGGATGTCACAGTTTAATTCGGAGATTTTACGTTTTCTTTTGTACAGGGTGGGCCAAAAATGTTTGCAAATAGCAACACTCGATATTTCCAAATATGTATTAATAAAATAAGGATGGGGGGAAGTTAAATAGAAGAAAGCTAAGCTCGAGCTAGACCTTGACATTGGCCAGCTTTTGTGTAAAACGGTTTTATAAACAACGATTACTTATTAAAGTGCTATTTCGTAGCCCCCGAAAAGCCCGACTCTTACTTTGGCATACTCGGCACGGCACATTTAAAAGTCAAGTGTTATTCATAAAACCGAGACCAATTTTAGAGAAACAGCCGCGGTATACACCCACTTGCCAGAATTTCATTTGCTATAATTTCATTTGCCATAATAGTCAACAGTCATTAATGTCATTATATTGTTTCCCATGATTACATATGCTATACTTATTGTTTACTATATTAGTCACGTGCCAGAAACTTTGTTTGCCATAAAATCAATATCAATAATATCATTTGTCATCATCATTGTAAGCCATAATTATCACTAGCCATAATATTATTTGCCATCCAAATTGCTTCCCAGAAAGTAGGTTAGGTTAGGTTTGTTGGAACTGTGACCTCCTACAAAATAAAACGGGTACCAGAAAGTAGGTTAGGTTAGGTTAGAACTGCGAACAAGCGAGCGAGCGAAGCGAGCGAGCAAGATTTTCCGGGGCACCCCGACTCTACCAGAAAACTCAATTTCAATAATATCATTTGTCAAAATTATTGAAATCCGTAATTATGACATGCCATAACGGAAGCGAGCGTGCCGCGGCAGCGGCCGGCAAAGCGCCATAACCGACTTCCAATATAATATAAAATATTCTTTAATAATATATAATACAAAACTATTATAAGTCAGAAAACTTCCCTAGTCAGTACGACGACGAGCGAAGCGAGGAGGAGTGTAAGGTGGAACTGTGACCCTACAGCGCGCGAGCCGAGCGAGACATACGAATTTCGAAACATACAAATACAAATACAAATACAAATAACTTTATTTCGCTAGAAACATGGTACATAAGATGGTCAGACAATATAATAAATAGGTAACACATATTTCACCAGCATCTGGCATGCAAAAATATCACACTTACAACTAAAATTATATTAAATTAAAATTAAATGATATGATCATAGTCAGCCTATGTCACTAAACTATATTTACATTAGATCTAATTCAAGTACTCGTATAGTATAGTATGTTCTTTCCAACAAAAATATATGATTAAATAGGTAAGGTTAGGTTAGGTTAGCGTTAGGCGTTTGAATATTCTATTAAATAATATTATTGCACTTAATAATATGGACAACAATTAATATGGTTATTTAAACTTTCACGATTTTCACACATTATAAATTTACTAAAACGGGGCTTAATGCCACGGGGCAATGTCGCCCTTGAAACGTCGGAGGTTTGTTTTCAAAATCAGTACACGATTAAGCCCCGTTTTAGTAAATTTATAATTAATATGGTACTCGTACGTTCTGGAATCTAATAATCGGGTAAACAAAGAATATGTCATATATTTTTTATGGTAAACAAACATTTCGGGCAAATGAAATTCGGGCATATGAGTATTATTTTATATAATTTTCGGGCAAACAATAGACAAACAACAGCCGCTATGTGGCAGTCGCGTCCCATTCACCAAGTTTTAGCAAATTTCTCTAAATTTACAGAACCGATTGTAAGCCTTGCCAGTTACGAAATGATATTCTTATAAAAATACATTAAATCTTGGTTCTGAATAATATTTTTTAGGAAATAAACCAGTAAGTATGTTTTAGAAGTTATTAAAGTTTTCAAAATGCAAAAACTTTGACCCAATTTTGTACCTATATACAATTTTTAGGGTTCCGTAGTCTAGTTTCTAGTTATTAGTTATATTTTTGCCAAGTCTGTCTGTCTGTCCGTCCGTCCGCGGATAATCTCAGTGACTGTAAGTACTAGAAAGCTGTAATTTTGAACAAATATGTATATCGGTCACGCCAACAAAGTGGTAAAAATAAAAAGTGGTTAAAATTTTTTTTGGGTATTTCACGTACACGTAAAGTTTTTTCGTTTCAGCCCTAGAGTGTGACATATAATTAAATAGGTATTTAAAAAATTATGAGGGTTTTATCGAAACAGTTTTGGATAAACTTGATATTTTCGGAAATAATCGCTCCAGAAGTTTAAAAAAATGTGTGTGTGTGCAAAAAATTACAAAAGTAGAACTTTTTTTTTGCTAACTTGGAAATTTCCATGTGTAAACAACGGCGATCACAATCGCGAGCTCGTTCCATCCTAGTAGGAGAAAAAGAAGTTCAAGATTTGTTTTCATTCGCCACAATTTTATCACACATTTAGTAGGTAGCACCGTAGGTAGTGCAATGGATAATTTGAAAAATGTATGAAATATTTAGGATTTTTTCTTCTCCTACTAGGATTGAAAATAAAAATATGAAAATTCCAATTTAGAATAAAAAAATTCTACAACAAAAAGTAGAAACGCCTAGGTACCGTTCTAGGTAGGTACAGATTAGGTTAAAAATGTAATGTTGCTATGTCATTGTATAGGCACAACACAACGAGCAGATAGGTCTGCTTATAACTGTTAACCAATACTTGGTTTGTATCAATCATAGTAATTTAAATTGAGGTATATTGCATAATATAAGAATAACGACTTGTGTTACATATTTTTGGGCAATGTTTTGTGACTATATAAAGATTTGAATATCAACATACTTAAAAAGTCACAAAATAATTCTATGTACATTTTCAGAAACTGCCTGTAAAGAATAATACATAAAGCGTACTCCCACGCGGCGTGGGCGTCCCTATCCCTACATTCATAACATTAAATTTACCAAAATACAAATGTAGTGAAACAGGGAAATCCAGGCTGTATTACTATTTAGATAAAATATAATTAATGTCGTAGTTAAGTTGGCGCGTGTGTTGTTCAGGCGTACAGCGCGTGGACGCGGCCTTGGGCAGCGTTTCAGCCGTTGACCAATCGGTAAACTTGGGGATGCCCAGAGTAAAGACGGTTACACACAGCCTAAACGTATGACATTTCATGTAGGTCCTTAATTTCGTGGAAGGAGAATGGTAGGTACTTATGGTACATAGAAATATTAGATTACGTACCGAGGCCTGTAAAGTAAGAAATGTCTCAGATCTATCAGACAAATATGTGATCTGGCCAAGGTCTGTACATTATGTTTCTGCTCGACGCAGTCGGCAAGCGGCGAATTTGTTTAGCGTGGCGGTCTGCAATCGGTTGCTTGCCGGCCGAGGGCAGAAATAGTATATTTTATGAATATATAATCGTCGATCATATCAAACGAATCGGAATTGCCTTCCACCATGTTTTGGTAAAACGTACCTACTGCTACACTACTATGTTTTAGTGAGAAGTTCAAAGGTAATCTGCGAGGCTACCTAAGCTACCGAAGTACAGTCCGTGAACTTCAAGAACCAGATGTTCGACAGAAAGCAGACGTTCGCGTGTTACTGCCGAAATCCCCTTCGGGTCCTCCTTAAAGCGCAATTATCTCGAAATCCAAAGACAATGGAAGCATGTGCGGGGCTCGTTGATGTCTATAAGTTTGAACGTACTGAATTGGTTCGGGTTGAGACTACGTCGATTGTACTGCGCCTATTGTCGCTTATACAGATTCAGAGTGTAAGGAAAATCTCACACATTATCACAATATAATATAATATCCACATGAATTAGCACGAATGGATCGCACGCACGATCGGCGCCAACTGTTGTCGGCAGTCGTGCTTTTGAACAGATTTCTTCTCATTGATATTTTATTGTACAATAAACATTAAGTGTTGTGAACTATTCAGCGCGGATTAGTGAATTTTACGAGTAGGCATATTGATTGCACTATTAATATTATTACGCCTATAAAGGCTTGCTCTGTCAGGTCACAAGCGCACAACAGTATCACTCGTAATCATATATCTTTCGGAAATTTCCAATAAGTTTTACTTTAAAATATTTTGCGACCCAGTAAGAATCTTAGTTCGAAAGTTTAGGTGAAATTTTGCATAGGTAGGTATATAAAATTTTAAGAGGAAGGTCAGACAAACAAAACCGTTTGGAATCATTATGTTCGGAAGCATTTCAAATTAATTCATAGCAGCTCATTTCCTAAACTTTCCCCTTATTTCCAAGTGCTTCTACACCCTGGATAACCTTTCGCCCACATTATTTCCACGTATATATGAAATCTTGTCGGTACAAGCAACCCGTAATATGTCTATACATCTTTGCACCCTCTCCCATTGCCTTAAGGCGCAAAATGTTGACATATTTTCGACGTTGACGGTTATTAGTAGTTTTACATGTTTTTTGGCACATTAGCCCGCCATGCCCTGACGTCACGGTTCACCCTTAACCTTAGCTCGCAGACAAGCCACGCGTTGGCCGGCAGCCAGCGTCTTCATTCATGTTTTTTGCTGTAGTAAGTTTATTGGGTTCCCCATCGATTTTGTTCACGCGTAAGCGTAAAAGTCAAATATAGAATGTCCTCCGTCAAGGTGACATGTCTAGATGGGCTGTGTCAAGTGACAGAGTTGCTTTGTCAGGCTATACATATACATTTACATTTAGTTTATGGTTTAGTTTATTTAGTATTATGTACATTTTCAGGGTCTAATTTCATGATAAGTTTGCGATTTTGTCCGCGACAAATTTCTTAATTTACCTCGTTTTGTTAATTTTAACATTGAGGGTTGAATATCGAGAAACCCTTTCTTAGTGAATCTTTACAAATTTGTAGAATCCCTTTGTATGCAGAATCAGCTACCACGTGAGGTATTCAATCGTCAATGTGACAATGACCTGTTTTGTGTTTTCGGTTGTTTTAATTTTGTGTCTTTGTTATATCTATGTAAAATATCTTTGTTATCTGCCGGAGATTCCTCACTAGATGGTCCCATCGGAAGATCAGCGCTATCAATAACGCTGAGACGGGATCATTTTCGTGTCACTTATGCTATTGTTTTTGTGTGTATTATTGTGTATTACTTGTTTGTAGTGTCATTCATGAATAAACGTATTATGAATTATGAATAAAACATTTACATTTCTTAAACTTATTTCTGTTTTAATAATCCTACCATACATGTCTTTTACCCTATCCTATGTTGTTTATTCTCCATTTCAGGTTCCTTTCTAAGCGCCGTCCATCTAAAGTTATGACCATGTTGTTTTCCCATTCATAATATGAGTAAGTGTTTTTACGGACCACATTAAAATAAATAGAGCAGAAAATGCAGCATTCTCCCATGGCAAGCATTCAAATATTTAATATCGGTCTGACCTTTACCATTTTGGAGGGAAATTATTTTTTCGCCCACGCCCGTAGAGTTGGCGCGGGGCCACGCGCAAGACCCGCATTCATAATTACGTTTCGTGTCAAGCAGTTAAGTAAGTAAACATGTTTATTAACAATCAATCTCATCGAAAACATTAAATATAAAACGACCCTACCTGTCCATAGAACTCGACTTCTTTCGACTTGCGTATTTTATTTGAACTCAGAGTTCACTACGATGTTTTTGAAATTTTCTCTGACTTGTCAGGCTATTAACTATTTATGTTTAAAATTTGGAGCTTCTGGGCCTGCTAGAAAGTACCTTGGAGTTTTGATGAGCGGTGAGTGAGTGAGTGATCAAACTAAGGAACTTTGACTTTCGATAGTTCTTAAAGTACAAGTTCAAATTAAATGTTATTGAGAATAGGTATATCTATGTCATGTATGTTATAGCCATAGCCAACATGTCATTGAAAATTCAAGGTTCAGCTTTACCAAGCGCGAAATTACAGGACGTTGAAAATGTTCTGAACTGCTTGGAGAAAAGGATGGTACGGTCATGCCTGCATGTCGAGCGATTGTGTCTGGGAGTTAGTTATACAGTGGAGCGTAAACGCTAAAAAGTTGATTTTACTTATCAAGTTTTCGTCTTACAGAGATTTTTATAGGTTGTTCATCTTAAAGAGGTTTCGTATTACAGAGGCAAAGCCATTCCAAATTCGGATTAGAGAAGTAACTAACCAAACGGATTAGGTAAATGCGCATGTGACACGCCCTGGAGTTCAGGCGTTCATAGGCTAAGGTGATCGCTTTCCATAAGGCGGACTAGCTTGTTCGTCACCGGTGTGATATAAAAAAAATGATACTATTTACCGTATGTAATTTATGTATCTCCTTAATCTGTAGGCGTGGGTTTATTAATTTGCGCATGATATTTATTTACGAGAATCCACTCACCTAAGTAGTTACGACAAGGTGACTTTCAGTATTCGTACGATAAATTAGGGTTCAACTAGATGACTTTGACGACCGCCGGTTGGCGTAGTTGGTAATGACCCTGCCTGCTAAGCCGATGGTTCTGGGTTCGAATCCCGGTAAGGGCATTTATTTGTGTGATGAACACAAATATCCTGAGTCATAGATGTTTTCTATGTATTTGTATATTATATAGTTATATTGTTACCTGAGTACCACTAACACAAGCCTTATTGTGCTTACTGCGGGACTTTGTCAATTTGTGTAAGAATGCCCTATAATAATAATTATTTATTAACTAGGTTTCGATGTTTATGATTACGCAGTAGAATCCGCTTACAGTGACGGGGAATGACAAATACGTCATACTAACCGGACGTCATACAAAGCATATTAAGAAAATAATCAAATACCTATGATACGCAATCCATACCTACACCCTTATTGACTGATTCGCCATCATTCTGTTTGCATATATAATTACATCTTTCTTTTCAACACTTTCAAATGTGTCATTTACACATCACTGAGAATTAAAAAAAACTAACCCACGTCGTTGTAGGATAGATCACGAAAATAAGCTAACGCGTCTCTATAAGCCGATATAATTAAAAAAAATATGCGTAACAGGTCAATAAGCGACACGTCAATGTAAGCGAAGTCATTGATCCGGCTTACAATAAATAATTTAATTAACGAAAACCCAACTTTGTACTGTGATCACGTCATAATAAGCGGTTGGTCAATAAAAGCGGAGTCAATTTATACTGATTACATTGTACTTATTTCAGAACGTAATTAATTGAAAGCAATATGATATCTTGTTCCAATTTTCATATAAAGTAGTCAAGGATGTTGCCAACAAAATATGAAACATCTTTTTTTCGTTCGACATCTTAATAAAACATCATTAGCAAAAGAAAATATCAGCAGTAAAAATAGAGCAGCAGTAATGAATGGGCCGAAACAGCAACGTCACGAGGAACAAAGAAACGGCAACAATGCGATATTTCATTTATCAGTCCGGCTTCATTTCCCTAAATGAATTACACAACTGTGCGGCATGGGAAAGATTGAAATGTTTTAGGCTTATTTGGGCCTTGGAAAAATAGTCTCTAACCCAGAAAAAAAGAAAAATTACACTCTGATGGGATATTTATTAATATATTATTATCGTCGAGTATTGGTTTAATTAAGGAAACGGACAGGATTTCCATGTCTCTTAACCTAGGTCGACGATTTATGATCTTAAGAGTTATTTGAAAAAATCTTTGTTGTCGAGGCCTATTACATAGTAAATCACTTATCAGACAAACATGCATGGCCCATAGCAGAGACTCTATCTTAACCAAATAAAATTGAAATTGATTACTACTGCTTACAGACTGGACAGCAGAGGGCACAGTTCACGAAAGAAATCATACGAAATGTTTGTGTATATCGTTTAATTTTTTTATTTTGTTGAATCGTATTTTTTGTGATGTTTCTGTTTCTCTATTTGCTTTTGATATGGTTTATTGCAGAACCACAAATTGTAAATATTTTTTTGTAATTTCTTTTTAAAAAATAAGTCCCACCGAGATTCTTGCCGGTAATAATATTCTCGGGCTGTGGTGTAGGGTTAGAACCGGTAGTAGCATTTTTTTGACGGTCATAAGTGCATTATGATGTGCCTAAATGAACAGCATTAAAAAACATGTTAGGGTACAATTTCCTCATAATAATATTTTATTAAAGTACCTTACGTACTAATAATAGTAATAATTATGGTAAGACCCTCGTCTTATAGCGATGAAATTCAAATGTATCAGTACCTAGTAGATCTGGAAAAGAGATTGTGTTTATGATTACCTACATATACACCGTGCTTTATTTGAATTGCTTTCATTTTAAATGTACATTCCTTGGCTTCAAAACGTTAAATTCTCAAAGACGCTGGTATTCCAATTAGCTCCATTTTTAAGATAATCACAAATTTAATTTTATCTAATAAGATGTTTGCAAGAGTGTAAACGGAGTATGAGTATTCGACATGACATTAATAATATATGTCATAGAAAGTTGTCATTTACTTACTAAATTTCATTCTAATTAAAATTTACCGTTTCCTTAAATGTAATTAGCTATATTATGCCGAAGTTAAAGCCATTAAAAGAGGCACGGTGTATAGGGCAGGTATAGATAGGTTAGTGACTTTAAATTTAGAATTTATTTGACGTTGCTAGTGATATTCTTAAATAGGTACTGGAAATATCCTTAAATGGCTAATGTGACTACTAAAGTTACGTATTTCTGTCCACCCTTCGTTTTTCTCAGTTTCGCTCAAAACGTTAATAGACAAATATCGTTTTATTGGTCATGCGGTTTCAACTGACTCACGGAAAGGTATTTGCCATGAACGATAATCTTAAATAGCGGCGTTAGTAACGTTTAAGTATTACGGGGCCACAAATGGTTTAATACTAGTTTCTTACATAAATTGGGCGTGTAAATCGTTTCATTTAATTAAATCATATGTATTTAATGATTATTTTTATATAGTTAACTAATTGGAATCCTAGGCCACTGTAAGATACTGTCATAGTGACGCTATAAATCAGATTGTAAAATTTTTGTTACTGTTTGTCATCATGAGTTCTAGAGTAGCCTGGTTTCAATTGGTTGACTGTACATGTTGGCTAGTATTTATTCGACTATTTATGCATTCTCGAAGTGAAACATGCGACGACGAAGCAACCCAACGCTGTGCCTTCCACACAGCTAGGAAGCTTAGCAACCTCAGAGCTACGCTCTGATTGCTTTATAGATGCCACACGATTAAATAAATTACATGAAAAAAAAAAATTCATTTGAGGTTTCAAGATTATGATACAGATTTATGGTTGGACTAAGAAATAAATATATAATTTTGGCATATGCGAATGATACAGCTAATGTTCTCATATTGTTTCTTTCCACTATGAAAAACACCAAGTGAAACGAAAACGATGCAGCCAAAAGAGGTTAACAGATTAATGCCTTATCGATTGAAACTTTTATCTTAACTTATTAAATATTCATTGTTTTTCGAATCATTATCTCCATATTATTATTAGATTAATGATTATTTTATTAGGAAAGTAAAACCGTGTATATCCAAGTTTCTTTGACGCAGTATAAGAAATTTATGGCGGGAATTTAGATAGGATGACCATAATCGGTGTGTTTCGGATAATTATTTATTTATTATACACATTTTTATTTTCGTTATCAACAATTGTGTCTACGGAATTGGCGTTCGTGATTTGTCACCGTTAAAATCGATATGTGAATTATGTGCATACCTAACTGTTTTTATAATTAAATGTGCATTTTATTCGCGCGAATATTACCTTATGTGTAGTATAAATCTTGTTGCGATAAATTTACTTAATCGCAAACGCAATTATTAGTCTAGATCGGTTATTTATAACTAAAGAATAATATTTTACTATAACTTAATTTTGTAATATTTAAATGTCGGGAAAGAATTTTTATATTTAGGTAGAAACTGTAATAAATATTTGCTTGGGTATTCAATATATGGACGCACAATTTAGGTTAAATGATTTAAAACAGAGCAACAGTGTTAAAAAGGGAAAATTTCCTTATATGGCACAAAAAGCGCCTCGTTTAAAAAGAAGAATACATGTAAAAGGAGAACTTTTTAGAGAATACACAATTTCACATGTTTAACTAAAACTTAACTAAAACCAATAGAGTTCCAAGTTTTGAATCGTTTAAATTAAAGTAGTTTGTTTTTAATTAAATCTTTATTTGTGTTTTTAGTATGCCTTAATTGAAAAGGATAAAAAATGTATTCTCAGTAATAAAATTTAAGATTCAAACACCCACAAGTGCCTTAGTAAAACTGTCTTAAATTCGTAAGTTTAAAAACACCGACGGTTATTCATCAAGTCATGGGTGCAGTTCAAACGAACCAGGTTTAACAAATTAACTCACTCTTTTTACCGTTGTTTAAATATGTATTACGATGTAAAGAGCCCTAACTCTGAGACATAACGTCGTATTCTAGCGGAGTCTGAGTTTTGAAAAGCACATGCAGTAAGTATGTTTTATCTTTGATTTATTTATAGAGATGCCCCCGAGTTTAATTTTTATTACGAATCAATCAGTTTTAATTCAGAATTTGTGAGCGGTGAAATGCTTGATTGGTGGCAGTTCATAGTATGGTTACCTTAACCTTAACTATATGTTTTTTTTTACGAAACTTCTTGTGCGCTATATTACTTTGCCAAAACACTGAGACATAATAGAAACATGTTGCTGAATGTGATATGAAATTAAAAGAACTCTACGTCTCTTTAAAGTACGTAGGTATAGTCGGAAAAGAATGGTTCCTTATTGGTTATGATTATAGGTCATCATTGCATCATGCATTCGAGATGTGGTGCTGGAGGCGAATGCTTAGGATACTCTGGATGGCCATACGTACCAATGTGTCTATTCTTTCGCAGCTGAACATTAAAACACGACTGTCTGTCATCTGTTCACATCATATACTTTTATTCTTTGGCCACGCCATGCGAAGAGGAGACGAGAGGCTTGAAAAACTCGTCGTGGTTTGGGGCATTGAAAGCAAGAGAGCCCGACGGCGTTCACCAATTTGTCAGATGGTCAGACCAAGTAGCAACCTCTTCAAGCAAATTCCACTAGGCGGTAAGGGCTGCGATGGACCGGACCGATGCAAAAACCACCTCACATCACGATCCTCAGTAATGAGGGACCGATTAAAGAGAGAGAAAGAGATTCCAAGACAAAAGCAAAACAAATGCAGATTATTTTTTTCGTTCAATGAATTCGTAATTTTGATCATATTCTGTCATACGTTTGGCTATGTTCTCGTTGAATGTACGCGTACTAATTAATTAACAGTATTTAAACTTCGGTTATAGAAAGTTGTCAATGATTTATTTCATAGTAAATAAAGAGACGTATGTGATGACTGATGAGTTAAACTTGAATTGATCTCGATCCAAAAATTTAACTTGAATATAGTGAGACGGAAACTTATTCAATTCTTATGTAAGTGGGGGCTTGTAATTTTTTTTGCGAGATTTCTTACGGCATTCCTTTTATTAATGAGCTGGAGGTAAAGTGCTGAACTGTCAAAAATTTAACCAAATCTGTGGAAATCGAGTTACATGAACGCCTCGCTACTGCTTATGCATACCAGTTCATACTTATTTACTTACTTCTGTGGCGCAGCGACCCGAATTGGAGTTTGACCTCTGACACAGGCCAAGGCTTCTCTGTTCAGCGTCATTTCTGTCCAATCGAAGCCACAGAGCAGAGCTCATCCAGCTCTTTTACGACCTCGTCACTTCAGCGATATCTAGGACGTCCAAAACGTAGTCAGCTAGACGGCCGACCCGAGTACGCTCTCCAAACCTCTCGATCTTCACCCATACGGACCTCTTTCATATTACTGGTATCATCTTATGTACTATGTGTATCAAGTACCTAGTACATTTCGTGTCATTATTGCTGATTGTCTCATCAGCGATATTATGAGCGGTCATTAAAAAGTCTTAAATACTGCCCCTGAAATGCTTCGGACACTAAACAAAGCAATTGATTACTCCATACATATAGAACAATAGCTGACAAAGATGTTTATTCAGGGGTTTTACGTGCTTTGATTGATGTAAGTATAGTGTACTTAAATCAAACATTCTCTTGGTGCCTTGTTAACATTTGAATTGTTTTCTATAAACAATAAAATGTATGAGTGTAACTGAAACGCGTAATTTTTATGAAAGCCTCAATATAAATGGTTGTTTTATTGTTAGCTGTCATTTTATATTGACACCAAGTGTGAGATCGGCGGTAGGTAGTTAAGGTAAACAAAGAGTAGAACGATTAAAGTAACAGACAGTAGATTATGTTTAGAAAGGATAGTTTGAAGGTGGATTTATTACTGGTGCCGTGGTGTCTACGCTTTTAGAAGACCAGACGGTGAAGTCTATTTGTTTTACGACAGTTTTCTGGTGATATTTCGACGATTGGATTTTTTTATAATTGGAGAACGTTACTGGCCATCTTCTGAATAATAGTTATTCAAAAGAACATCGACATCTATTTCGAGGATTAACATCTATTTTGCCGGCCATATACGTTCGGGCAATCCGTCAGATCTCCATAGTAGGTATGTCCGCCGTGTATCCGCCAGACAAATTGTCCATACATTTATTGGCAGATCCGGCGGATGTGCCTGTACGTAAATGGTCAGCTTTTGAGTTTATTATTCAATAGGCATCGAAATTCGGGTCATATACGTTCGAGCAATCCATCAGGTTTCCATAGTGGGTATGTTCGGCGGGCATCCCCATCATCATCATGAGCCCGTAGCAGTCCACTGCTGGTCATAGGTCTCCACAAGGTACGTCACAGAGCCCGGTCTGCTGCTTTATGCATACAGTAGCTGCCAGCCCCGCTATGCAAATCATCCCGCCATCTAGCCATAAGAAGTCCCACGCTGCTTTTATCCAGACGCGGTCTTCAGTCCAGAACACGCATGCTCCAGCGGTTATCGGTTCTACGACATATGTGGTCAGCCCATTGCCACTTCAATGTACTAACTTTCAGAGCTATGTCGGTCACCTTGGTTCTCTGTCGGATCACTTTGTTCCGAATTTTGTCGTTCAGAGACTCCAAGCAAAGCTCTTTCCATAGCACGTTTTGCGACTTTAAGCTTATGGATTAGTCCCACAGTCAGTATCTACGACTCGGCTCCGTACGTCATGACAGGAAGCACGCACTCGTCGAAAATGTTCGTCTTCTGGCTCGTGATATTTTCTATATCCGACGAAAATATGTGGTGCAACTTCCGAAATGCTGCCCATCCCAAATGAACCCTCCTATCGGCTTCCTTTTTAAAGTTGTATCTACCCAACTGCATTAGCTGCCCAAGACGTATTTCTTGACAACGTTGAGAGGCGTGCCGTCGATGATTACTGGCCCCGGAACGACGACATCATCAAACATAACCTTGTCCAGGTTCATCCGGTGACCAGTTCGTTGGGAGGTTACATTTAAGCTGTGCAGCATTTCTTGAACTTACTGCAGTGATTCTGCTATAACTACGATATCATCGGCAAACCTCAAGTGTTCACTGTTTAAATGTATGCTCCGTCCGTTCCAGTTTAGAGTCTTGAAGATGTCTTTCGATACATTCGTAAACAGTTTCGGGGATATCACATCCCCTTGAATCGATCTTGTGTGACTGTTCTGTAATTGGACGGACATATGTAGTTGCGCCGTCGTACAGGCTTTTCAGCACCTCAATATACGTATTGAAAGTCAACCTGTCACCGCTGCAGAGAGTCCAAAACGGACCAGGTTTAGACAGAATCAAAGGCCTTCTCATAATCCATGAAAGCTAGACACAAAGGTTAATAATCTACATCACTGTGTAAATGTGGTCTATGGTGCCAAATCCTCCACGAAACCCGGCCTGCTCCGGTGGTTGAAGATCTTCCAACCGTCGCGTCAGCCTATTTGTGATGACCCTCGAGAAGAACTTGTATACGCCGGGCATCTCCCAGACAAATTTACCATACATTGTTTGGCAGATCTGGTGGATATGCCCGAAAGTATATCGTCAGTTGTAGGATAAGCAAAAAACTATTTCACTGAATAGAAAACATGTCATAACTTTTTAAGTTTTTATTATTTTGAAATGATGTTTATAGTACAAATCCTGATTATGAAAGATTTATTTGATGATTAATAACAAATTTGGGTTACTATTGTAGTTTCGGAAAAGGTTGGTGCTTACGTTATATTCCAAACAATATTGTAGTTACATTAGGAATTTCGTGACAAAAATCTAATACAGATTTGATAGTTTAATATAACTCACAAAAATGTATGTAAGTCACACAAAAACTAATTTAAGTCACACAGGTTTACAAAACATGGACTTACGCAAAAGAGTTCGATGACAACATGTCCATACTTATTTATTTCCATAGTAGGTATAAGGTCCATTTTCGAATAAATAATTTTATTTATAAAAAAAATATGGTCTGCATTAAACCCCTGTGACAGTGGCAAATAACATAAAATCAGCTTATTGGAGACCGCCCTATTAACAAGGTCTGTACTGTGATGTTTACTCCTCCTCTCTTGTAAGTATCACTATGTCGTTGTAACTGCAAACGAAGCAATCTAGAATTCCGTATCCTATCTCATGTAATCTTCATGTTACCCAAGTCATACTTATTACTGCAGTCAAATAGTGAAAACCAGAGTAACCAAAAATTTCACAGCACATCCTTGCAACAAAGAGGTTTTCAGATTTATTTACCCACTTGGGCAATCACTATCCATACTTATACGCTGACTATACCTATTTAAAGTATTTAAATAAATCTATTTATAAACCGAGTGCGGATTATCTTGTTAGGTCGTACTCGTATAATATAACCGTAGCCGGTACTGCGTTGCGAATAATGTCTTATCGCAAATAGGCGTGTTTGCATTTACAACGCCAATCAAATCATTTTGTGACCTTGTTCTGATTGGGCCTAATTACGGACCAGTATCGTGACTCAAACTAGTTGTAGGGTTCCTTACGCTGTATATGATATTTTAGATTTTCACTTAGGCTGGATTTGACCAAACTTTTTAACCAAGAGTAACGCTTACTCTTGGATACGAATGTCAACATTCCATAGTAATTTGACGTTACTATCTGAGAGTAAGCGTTATTCTCGGAATAAATATTTGGTAAAACGCAGCCTTAGTAGTCGCTAGTCATCGGAGACGCTAAGGAGTGCGGATAACCTCCCCATAACAATGAATGTCCTTTAATGCTACTGATGCTGTAACAATTTAATCATCTGAAACAAATGCTGTGGCCAACGATGAATTAAGTACGTACCAGTGGCGCAGCGTCAAAATGTTCCTTGGGCAAACCGGAGCTGATTGGGCTTGCTTTTTGGGTAGGTAGTGTACCTAACATAATATCTCGTCGACCGTAGCCTACCACCACTTACCTAAACTAAAGTACGAGTATTCTGCTATCACTCATACGTCTCACAAAAGGATAAACTCGTGTCTAAAAACTTACTTTAGGAGGAGAGAAACATTAATCGAGACTAAAGACGAATTAACGTTATAGTTTCAATGTCCTACTTACCTATAATTCGTCTGAAGATATCTACGTGTCTGTTTACTTACATACCGTAAGTACGTTGCGTTGACGTGCATTGAACTGCGTAATTTCTAGGAAATCAGACTACACATTTTCTGCAAAAAAAGTATAGGAACCCGTGCCATTTATATTTGTATGTTTAAAATGTAATTCTTTTTTGAAGCCACATAACTGTTCTTATAAATTACTATGCGGCAGATCTAGTTCGCTCATTACTTTTTGCGGGTGCGGGACTTTTTGCGAGTTCAACAAATATTACATTTGTTTGTGTTTCACGACGATCTTTAACTACATTGAAACAAATCGATTATTAGTTTTTTTGCCTGTCTGAGCTTTGATTTCCTCAATTCCCAGACCTTGGTTGTCCAGATGTGCCATGGTGACATGAAGTTACAATAGCATAATTGGAATGGAATAATTTTAAATTTAAATCAGCGAGGAAATGTTAAGAGCGAGGTCTTTTTAACATTTATGATTCAAGGATTGTAATCGTGACGGATTACTTAGGCTTTTAAATTGAATTACATTATTGTTTCATACGATTATATGCTGAGGCGAACAAGTTATGCCAATAAGTTGGTAAAGACAAGAGGCAGTACGAATGCAATAAATATTTGTTACCACTTTCTTGAAGAAACAATACGTCGTCTAACTTTATCATTCAGAAGTCTTGTAAGGGTATTAAGTTAAGCCTAAGCAAGTATGCAATGTTTATGCTCTATGTGGACTTTGTCTGCGGCATGGTATATTGTAAATGAAGATAGGTTTCTTGTAATTTTCAACGTGAAAGTATGTACATAGTAGGGTATGAAACTAGAAGGTAATGAGCGTCTCCAAAGAGTGCGAGTTTTTATAAAATATTACATTAATCACATTTTCTTGAATTCAAACTGACTAGTTGCAGATTTTATTTATTTTCGACTCACTGAATTGACTGGCTTGGCTGATCTTTAACCATAAAATTATTTTTTCTTAAGTATCTTCTCAAACCTTATCAAGTTTTGGAAACGTCCATAATACGCGTGCGTCGTTGCACAGATTCGTAGCTCCACGACTGGTTCAGCCAATAACGAGAGCGGCACGCTGTCTGCAGAGTAGTTTTTTATCGCCACAATACGCCGTAATTCTTGCAGCCAACCAAGACGATCTAGTAGGACCACGTCATAAGAGCCTTCTACACGGTCGGCAATATACCTCCTGACGGTCGTCAATATAGCTCCCAACGGTCGGAGGTCACTCTGCTCTCTGACAATTTGGAGGCAAACCATCTACTACACGGTCGGTAACACCTTATCGGAAGCCTTGTCACCGACCGTGTAGAAGGCCCTTTAGTCACTGAATCATAGCTTGCCATAATTACGCTAATTTATTTAACACGTGACACTTTTTATTTCACATTGTTCGTTAATTTGAGTAATTATAATGCAGACAGGTGTTAAAACTGTCATGTCTGTCAAGGACGGTGAAGTGATTATTTTGAATTGACTGAATGATTATCAGTTTTTTGTAGCATTTGTCACTCGTATTGATAGAATAATATCAGACACCAGTTTTTGTAAAGTTTGCATAGAGAAAAGATTTCGGGGAACACTTCAGATGGGTCACATTAATTATAATGAAACTATTTATACTTTACCGAATATAAATTATCGTGATACATATTAATATTATTTTAAAATTACGGATATTTATATTTTACTTCTTTGTAATGTTAATTAAGTAAATCTTTTTGTTGAAAACCGAATACAATATTTCTCTAAATTATATTAATAATATTATTAATTAAATTGTATGTACTTACACGCGCTTGCCATTCCAGTACCTACGGGAGGTACTGGAATGGCAAATGATCTGTAGTCATAAATTATGTTTAGACGGAAATTTCACTAAAACTACCAGGATTCCTTAGGTTACTAAAAAATACATTTTTCCCCTCACTAGTTCGGAAAGTGCTGTTTTGTCCTTTAAAACTAGCGTGGAAAAACGCATTTTATCCACATGTGGGGCAAAGTAATCTAATTCCTATCACTTACCACCAGTCCAGTATAAGTGAGTCCTATATGCCCATAGTAAATATGCGCAATCGGAGGTCACATCTTAAATTGGTCATGTAATCATGTCTTATCCCGCACTTGGTATGCTGTTGGCAATATCTAGAGTAACAGGAGCGTACTTACTTTATGACAAATTTTGAAATTGATTTTTGATGGTTTCTTCAAGATAACTTACATGTGGATAAGATTTATAATCGTATGTAGTCTGTATTTTCCTCGCAATAGTGAGGGGAAAAATGTTGTATTACACTCGGCGGCAAAGTTTGTTCAACTCTCGTGCCTTGAGACCCTCGTAAAGCTAATAAAATAAATAACTATTGAACTAGGTTCATACCAAGTTATAATATTTGTAATATTTTTTAACAAACGGCTTTTTTGTTAAAAACAAAAGACGAGGTCTTATGAAGTTTATAAGAGTGAAAAGTATTTTTCCTCTCACTACCTGGGAAAGCGCTCCTTTAAAATTAGCGTGGAAAAACGCGTTTTATCCACAAGTGGGGAAAGTAATTTGACTTTGCTCTAATTCCTACAAATTACCACCTGTCCAGTATTATTCAGTCCTACATATATGGCATTAATATGCGCAATCGTAGGTCACACCACACCTTAAATTGGTCAATTCTTATCCCCCACTTGGTAAGCTATTGGCAATATCTAAGTACCAGGAGCGTACTCTATGACAAATATGAAATTGAATTTTGAATGGTTTTTTCAAGATAACTTACATGTGGATTAGATTTGTAATCGTATGTAGTCTTTGTTTTCCTCGCGATAGTAAGGGGAAAGATGTTGTATTACACTCGGCGGCAAAGCTTGATCAACTCTCGTGCCTTAAGACCCTCGTAATGCAAAAGATTCCAGTTATTGAACCTCAATACGCTCGTGGCTCAATTTTGGAATCTTTCGCTAGCTCGGGTCTCAATATAAGCCCGAGAGTTAAATAACAACTTTGCCCCCTCGTATAATACATAACTATTGATGCATGTTTTGATTTGCTAAGATTTGGAATGCATGGTGAAGTGGAAATTGTTGTATTCGTTTACTCAGGTCTCAAAATAGATACGAGAGGCAAGTTCAACAGCTTTGATACTTTGATTTGTATAATGAACTAGCTTCCGCATGCATCTTCGTCCGCATTAGAGTCGTTTAAATTTTTAATTCCACTTTCACCTCTTTTACTTACATTTACCTACTCTCTGGCGCACCGACTCAAACGGCGCCTTCCACACGAGTTATCGTCACCGGTCATGACTATGCGCAGCTTCCTTTCAATTTGTTTCTTTTAGCCCGCGCAAGTCGCGCTGGTCTGACTCGAAAAAATATTTTTCTCAAACATGCTATGAAATGTTGTTATAACGTTCGTTATAATAGGCTTCAAAGTACCACGTTTCAGGCGGGGCAACTGGAGAGACACATAATGGAATTTCATACAAAGTTGAAGGCCTAGGCCAGGAAGTAATATTTTTTTAATTTTATTCCACATAAATGTGTGACACAGCAACATGGTTTTTAGCCATTGTAACAGTTTCATTACTATGGTTCATGATGACATTCTGCCAGTACGCCTATTAAAAATAAACAATAAATTATATATTCGAATATATTAAGTCGATAATTAATCGATATCGACATGAACATAACAAATATCACATTATAAATTTAAACATTAGTGGTAAAAGTGTCTACTCAAACCGTGCCGTTTTGTTTCATGATAACATTCTGCCACAATGCCTATTAAAAATAAAAATAAGAAATGATATTTTGAAGTTTTATTTATATAAAATGGACATCGACATGAACATAAGTAAAAACACGTTATTGTAAATTTACTCACACAAATATAGGTACATTTCAAATATTAAATTTAAACGTAAAAGCGTCTACTCAAACCGCGTGTGAAAAAAACGCCTAGGTAGTTTTGTAATAATTTTGGAGGTTAAGTTAAATAACTTTGATTCTTTTATTCTATTTCAATGGTTTTATTGTTCATTGTTATTTATAAATTATAATAATTATGTTGTCGTCGAGTTTTGACGAAGAAATTACTATTCATTGAGCCCCGCCAGAATTAAGTGCGAAATGCGAAAGTAAAATTGAATGGGCTCTAAATTAATTGATGGCGCAAATGACAAACGAGATGTCGGAAGGCATATGGCTTCCCAAAATGCATGCGTGTTTAGTTAATAAAACGATAACTGTTTAGACTAAATTGGTTTCTTGTTTAAGTGTAAACTGTGTGTCTATCTAGGGATAAGTAGGAATTACAAAAATGTGTAAATAGGTTATAATTTTCATTGTCACAGAATAACAAGTGCTGTTCGTGTTTGGTATATTTTACATTGCGACATATTTATACATCATGAAATATTTATGGATCATCTTGTTTTATCGTTATAGACTAAATTCGTGTTGGAATCACTACGAACTAAATAGCAATATTTGTGTTAGATATATTAATTCGTCAAGTTAACTTTTAGTTTCTCAAGAAATAAAAGTATCATATTTTTGGAGATTTTTTTATTTATTTCATTGCATGTTTGAGAAAAGCACTATACATGCCTTGCCGTGAAAAGGGCTTTAACGGCTTCGTATGGTTATCCGGCCTCGCTAACGCTCGGCTCGTTTATATACATACTCACCCGTTAAGCCCTTCTTTTCCGGCGTCTGCAGTAATGTACTATTCTTAGTGGAGTTCCACATCATTTGAAGAATATGAGTATTACGTTCTAAATCTACCTTCTAAGGTTTAAGTTGTACGTTGTTTGTCATACTCTATGTATAACGCCACTGTTTTATAGATTTTGATAACTAACTAACAATGGCTATAAAAGTCATCTCGATTGACGGAGTTATACTCAGCCCAAAAGTAATGGCCAAAGTTAAGAGGCCAAAGTTGTCAAATTGCTATCATTCAGACGTCTAGATCTCAAATTGATAACAAACTAGGTAACTGATATTCATATACATAAAACGATTATCACATTTACTTCAAACTCGTAAACGAGAAAACAAGATTTTTAACAAAAGCATTTTTTCATACATATTTATTTTCCAAACGTAGGTAGGTCCTTTTTGACATGTTTTTGGTCAGAATGTCGAAACTCTTGAATTTTTAAACATATTTCTTAGTTAAATAGTTGAATAATAACTAGTTCTAAAATGTGGTAAAAGCTTCTACAATATCTACAAAACTAGTAGTTTAGTTGTAAACAGCAATTATCTGATTACGCGGCGCGGTTTATTTTGACGCGCCCGACTTCTATCATATTTAATTTTTCACGTGCTCTTGCTCTTGCATTTAGAGCTAACCGGCTCTCATTTGCTCCAGCATGTGGACTCTTAACACAAAATGATAAACGAAGACTATAATGACTACGGTCAGTGGTTGCTAATTAAGCAATCAGTAATTGTTTGGCGTGGGCAGAGTCAATTGCTAGAATCAATAACGCGAATAAATGATATGCGAGCATTATTAATTCCTTCTTGGGTTTTGAGCTTGGTATCAATTGTTAAATTTGTTCATTTCATTAACACAAGACGAGAGGTTTAAGTAGTAGAAAGGTTTAAGTAGTAAGTACGTAGTACAATATTAGGTACAACATAAGTATATTTTATTCATAATAGTAAATACCCGATAAAGTCCCGATTTATTATTATTATTTATTTATTCTCTTATATCTTCTATTATTCTCTTTATTGCTGTTGCTTGGGCTAATGAAGTTGCCGCGTCGACCAGTTGTGATCTATGGTGGCAGCCCTTTAATTTTTCAATGATTTAGTCATTACTGATTCCCGTTGAGTCCAAAAAGTTCCAGATTCTTTGGGCTGTAATGTTGTGTATCTCATAAGGTTGCAGTTCGTGCCTACCTAGGTGGATACTTCTTTTGTGTATTAGTGGTCCGCAGGAGCAGAGGTTGTGCATCGCAGTTTCCTCGCTTTCTGGCAGAACCTGCATGCTGCATCTCGTTTCTTAACTATTAGAAACATGTGCTTGTTCAACTTGCAGTGCCCAGTTAGAATTTTGACCACCGCGCAGGCTTTGCACCTCTTGAGCCCTAGGAGCTCTTTAGTGTTTTTGTTGTTGAACCCTATTATTTATTAGAGCTTTCGACTTTTACGGACTTCCATTCTGCGATTGCCCTCATCTTTTCTATATTGTTTAGCAGAGAATACGTCTCTCGTTTTGTGAACGATACTTCAACAGCTGATAAGGTCAAAGACCCAAGTGGAAAAATTTCGAAACTCGATAAAAAAAAACCACTTTGTGTGGACCATTTCATACTAAGTAAAAAAAATATGAATAATTTATTTCGTTCGGGACTTTCGTTACACTCTGTATATCAGCTCCAAAACACAAATTCACTGTGAGCGTGTGCTTTTGCATCAATCTCATATCTCATAGCTGCATTAAGATTTAAGACTATGTTTATTCAAATAAATCATTTCGAAGTAACAACTTTATCTAGGACTGACGCGACCGCAAATTGAAAATAATGAAATGTCCAAAAGTTATTCAACGAAACGTTAAATTTGCTCGTTTACCGTCGGACGCTTGACCACAAGCCGCGGATTTATTGTCCGTTTGACACGCATTGTGCATTCGGCCTATACGACGCAGCCATTGTCGACTCGTGGCAAAATCACCGCCATTAAGCGCTTCGGCAGATGGCGATAACCGAATTATTTGCTATTATGATCTCAAATTGTATTATAGAGCTGTAAGGAAAAAATGCCTTTATTTTGGTATTTAGTTCGGCTATAATGGTTAACAACTGTCAGATTATTCCGATGATCTATTCACACCCTTAGCGACCCCACATGTCCCGCATGTCTAAGTTTAAACCTTGCTGGCTCGATTGAAAGCACAATTTGGCGCGCGGGATTTGGAATTGATTTATATAATTCGGGGACAATTGTCCATTCCGCGACGAATTGAGTTGTCGATTATAGACGGAAATCGAGCAATTTGGTTGGAAATTTATTCGTTTCCTATTTATTTAGGGTGTTATGGATGGTCATTTGGATGAAGGGAGTGATGGATACGGACCACCGTGTAGATAAATCGATTTATCGATGAGGTTCAAATTGGTATTAATTGTATTGGATGCATTAAGTGGCACGTGTGGTGTGTAAAATAATCACACCATGATCTCAGTACTCGTATGAGCAATCGTACTACGTAGTACTACATTTGGTTTATAAAGTACAATCAATATTACGTATACTGTGCAATGTAACTCCACTGACATAATACTGAATGGTTATAGCAATAATAACTGTCAATTTACTTATTTATTGATAAATAAGGTTTGTCGTTTGTATTTTTGTTCACACATAAAATAAGAAATATGTTTTAGCAATATACAATGACAAGATGTAATAGGTAATGAACTGAGCTCTGTTATACTTTTTAGCAAATGACGTCGTTGATATTTGCTTCCGTTGCATACTCTCCGGTTATGCATTTTATTAACAAAATAATACAATCTTAGATAAAACTATAAATATTCATTTATTCGACAAATTCATTCTCTGCTCCTTTCTCAAAAAAAAGTAACTTATCCACAAAAAGGTCTGAAGAAATAATAAACAGTTCTCAGCTTTTTACTTTAATCACTTTTCAACCGACTTCAATATTTCAAAAGGAGGAGGTTCTCAATTCGACTGAATTTTTTTAATTTTATTTTTTTAATGGATGTTCACTCATAACTCCGTCATTACTGAACCGATTTGAATTTTTTTTTGTTTTCTGAAAGTAGACGGTTTCTGGTTGGTCCCGTTTTTTTCAAAATCTATTTCTGATGATGGGATCCATGAGGAATTGAGGGAACTCCTCAAATTTGAAAGGCACATGCATGCTGATTTGGGTGATTTCTTAAGAAACTCGAGCATTTCTTTACGAAAATCATCAATTTGGTGGAGTGGACCTGATGATGAAGACCAGGGATGGCAAAGTGGAACTGCTTCGTAATTCTCAGGACTATGATCCGATTTTAAAAAATATTTTTTTGTCTGTATATAGATGATTTCAGGATTGTCCCGTTTTTTTCAAAATCAATTTCTGATGATGGGATCCATGAGGAACTGAGGGAACTCCTCAAATTTGAAAGGCACATGCATGATGATTTGGGTAGTTTCTTAAGACACTCGAGCATTTCTTTACGAACATCATCAATTTGGTGGAGTGGACCTGATGATGAAGACCAGGGATGGCAAAGTGGAACTGCTTGTTAATTCCCAGCTCTATCATCCGATTTGAGACATTTATCTTTTCTTTGTAAAGAAATACCTTCAAGATAGTCCTATTTGATTATAGTTCTATTTTGATGATGGGCTTCATGAGGGATTGAGAGAACTCCTCAAATTTTAACGGCACATGCATTCTGATTTGAGGGTTTCCTTAAGTAACTAAAACAGTGTTTTGGCGGAGCCAAAATTTTGATGAACTTGATCTGATGATGAAGACCAGGGATCGCAAAGTGGAACTGGTTAATAAACCTAGCTCTACTTATTATCCTAGTTGTGACATTCATCTTTTTGATTTGATTTATATTCTGATGATGGAGTTCTAGAAGAATTCAGAGAACTCTTCAAATTTGAACGGCAGGTTAATTGTGATTAGAGGATGTTCATAATTAGCTTAGGCATTTTCTTACTGTGGCCATCATTTTGCTGGAGTGGACCTGATGTTGATAATCAGGGATGGCATAATGAATATGCTCGTTAATTTACAGTCTGTCATCCAATTTAACACATTGTTATTTTGTTTGTTTAAAGGTCTACAAGGGAGTTCCGTTTGATTATACTTCAAATGTAATGATGGAAGCCCTAGGACATTAAGAAAGCTCCTCAATTTTCAATCGTACACGTGCGGTGTATTGGATATTTGTGAAGTAAACTGGCTAACTCAAACAAATTCTTAATTTCACTTTTACCGGGAACCAAATGAAGTCGGTTTTTTTTTCTTAAAAATTATTTATTCATTTATTGCACAGTTTAACAATATAAAAATGTAAATTACTGACTATAAATTAAACTACCTTAAAACAAAATGCTTTTTTATATTCTGCAATGACGTAATTAAGTACTTACTAATGCAAAATCGTTACTTACTTTCCGATACCTTATATGATTGATGCGCATATGTCGTACTAAAATTCATATTAGTACATTACTGCAGACGCCGGGAAAGAAGGGCTTAACGGGTGAGTAAAGTGAATGTCATTGGACTTTCAGGACTGTGTAAACAAACCGCCATATTGAAATTATCTTTGAATGATGAATTTACTAGTGATGGGGAAGTGCTATTTTAAGTCAAAATAAATCGATTACTAAAATACCAAAAGTAAAACACATTTCATCTTCATATTTTTAATTGGTTTTATCTTCTGAAAAATCGGTGCTTGAAGTTTTACTAGAGTCACCAGTATTAATTATAAAAGGTGGCGTTACATCATCGGTATACCCTATCGATGATGCCGTCTAAATTTTTCATTTTATGCTCTTCTCCTATTACATGATCCACGCATTTCTTCCACTGCATGCATTCGCATCTGAATTTAGGTATTTATTTAATTTTAAGTATTATTATACCTTACGCTAAGATCCTTTACTCATTTACTTACCGTGTAGTGTACACTATGCCTATATCAGGTAGATACCGTGAGTACCGGCATTACAATGTCACTAACTTAGTCACATCCCTAAACGTCATAGACAAACGTAGAATATAAAAGAAACAAAAACGTCATTGCATTTTGTCGAAATAGCGTAACTTTTAAATCGTATTGAATTTTCAATGAAATTTCCAAGATTAAGTAATTTTTCCTATATTTTTTGTTTTTTACGAGAAAGGCTATTTTAATAGTGTATGTTTTAATGACTTTTGATGAGGTGGTGTGAAACTTTAAGGAGTAACAGTGATAAATCAAAGTGACGCCGTTTGTTTACATAGTCCTGAAAGTCCAATGACATTCAATTTATGTATATACACGAGCCGAGCGTTAGCGAGGCCGGGTAGCCATACGAAGCCGTTAAAGCCCTTTTCACGGCAAGGCATGTATAGTGCTTTTCTCAAACATGCAATGAAATAAATAAAAAAATCTCCAAAAATATGATAGTTTTATTTCTAGAAAGTTGACTGTTGACTTGACGAATTAATATATCTAACACAAATATTGCTATTTAGTTCGTGGTGATTCCAACATGAATTTAGTCTATAACGATAAAACAGATGATCCATAAATATTTCATGATGTATAAATATGTCGCAATGTAAAATGTACCAAACACGAACAGCACTTTTTATTCTGTGACAATGAAAATTATAACCTCTTTACAAATTTTTGTACATAATTCCTACTTATCCTTAGATAGACAGACACAGTTCTCACTTAAACAAGAAACCAATTTAGTCTAAACAGTTATCGTAATATTAACTAAACACGCATGCATTTTGGGTAGCTATATGCCTTCCGACATCTCGTTTATCATTTGCGCCATCAATTAATTTAGAGCCAATTCAATTTTACTTTCGCATTTCGCACTTAATTCTGGTGGGGCTCAATGAATAGTCATTTCTGCTTCAAAACTCGACGACAACATTATTATAATAAATAACAATGAACAATAAAACCATTGAAATAGATTAAAAGAATCAAAGTTATTTAACTTAACCTCCAAAATTATTAAAAAACTACATAGGCGTTTTTTCACACGCGGTTTGAGTAGACGCTTTTACGTTTAAATTTATTTTAATATTTGGAATGTACCTATATTTGTGTGAGTAAATTTGCAATAACGTGTTGTTACTTATGTTCATGTCGATGTCCATTTTATATAAATGAAACTTCAAAATATCATTTTTTATTTTTAATAGGCACTGTGGCAGAATGTTATGAAAAAAAACGGCACGGTTTGAGTAGACACTTTTACCGCTAATGTTTAAATTAATAATGTGATATTTGTTATGTTCATGTCGATATCGATTAAGTATCGACTTAATATATTCGAATATATAATTTATTGTTTGTTTTAATAGGCGTACTGGCAGAATGTCATCATGAACCATAGTAATGAAACTGTTACAATGGCTAAAAACCATGTTGCTGTGTCACACATTTATGTGGAATAAAATTAAAAAAATATTACTTCCCGGCCTAGGCCTTCAATTTTGTATGAAATTCCATTACGTGTCTCTCCAGTTGGCCCGCCTGAAACGTGGTACTTTGAAGCCTATTATAACGAACGTTATAACAACATTTCATTGCATGTTTGAGAAAAAATATTTTAATTCACGACACGTCACATTAAAAATATATCTGAACGTGATCTTATTTACTCCTGCTTTACTTTTCTGAAATGAATCAATGTAATTGTAAAAAAAAAACCTGTACTTACCGTATTGTATAGTTTGCATTTTTATTCTATAATCACGAAATTAATTAACTTTTTTTTTCTCAAACATGATCGTAAATGTATGCATTTATGTCACGAAATGAAGACATGAAGTTTCTTGTTTACGGCTCCCCCCATTTACTTCTTGGCCGGCGGCCGTGAAGTAATGTATGGCGTAAGTATGAACGAAACATTAGTGTCCGCTGCTCTAACTTTTTAATTTTCCCCTCACTAGCTCGGAAGGCGCTGTTTTGTCCTTTAAAACTAGCGTGGGAAAACGCATTATCCACATGTGGGGCAAAGTCATCTAATTCCTATCACTTACCACCAGTCCAGTATAAGTGAGTCGTATATGCCCATAGTAAATATGCGCCAACGGAGGTCACACCTTAAATTGGTAGTCTTATCCCGCACTTGGTAAGCTGTTGGCAATATCTAAGTACCAGGAGCGTAAGTACCTACTCTTAGACAAATTTTGAAATTGAATTTTGATGGTTTCTTCAAGATAACTTAAGTACATGTGGATAAGATTTATAATCGTATGTAGTCTTTATTTTCCTCGCAATAGTGAGGGGAAAAATGTTGTATTACACTCGGCGGCAAAGTTTGTTCAACTCTCGTGCCTTGAGACCCTCGTAAAGCTCGAGATTCCAATTATTGAACCACTCGCTACGCTCGTGGCTCAATTTTGGAATCTTTCGCTTGCTCGGGAGTCGGGTCTCAATATAAGCCCGAGAGTTAAACAACAACTTTGCCCCCTTGTATAATAAATAACTATTGCGTACTAACACTAAACTGACAAAGGAAAAATTACATACAGCCAACGACCACTAGATACTGGCGACATTAAAAAAAACAAATTCTATGGTTCTTTGTATATTTATGTGCGGTTAAACATGGTGCTCGAATAGCTCATCCAAATGGCATGTTTAAAAAATAAAAAAGGTGGCAAATTAAACTTTTTTTTCCTAATTAACTATTTCACTAGTAGTTATTTTAATTTTAATATTTCCTCACAATGTTTGAGAAAAGCACTATACAAGCCTCGGCCGGAAAAGAGATTGCAGGACTTGTTTAATCCGTCTACCACAAACTCGTCCTGCAATCACGTTCACGGCCTCTGCAGTAATGTACTATTATTATAGGCGATTCAATGTTTAAATTCAAATAATAGTACTGGCGGTAAATAGTTGAGTACCAATAAAAATCCGCAAGATGCCGAGGGTTCAAAAGGAACTCTTCTTTCTATAAAACATTTTGACGTCCAACTTAACAAATGACCGAGCCTCAACATTACATTATAAGAAAAACACGTCGAAAATACCACAAACTCGTCCTGCAATCTCTTACTTCACGGCCTCTGCAGTAATGTACTATTATTATAGGCGATTCAATGTTTAAATTCAAATAATAGTACTGGCGGTAAATAGTTGAGTACCAATAAAAATCCGCAAGATGCCGAGGGTTCAAAAGGAACTCTTCTTTCTATAAAACATTTTGACGTCCAACTTAACAAATGACCGAGCCTCAACATTACATTATAAGAAAAACACGTCGAAAACTAAATAATAGATAATAACAAATAATTTGCGTAGTTAAATCAGATATAATCTCAATTGTTTATTAATCTCGATGTATGTTTTAATCAGCAATATAATAATAAAGGGGGATTACCGTGGAACGAGCATGTATATTTATTTAGGTCAGTGGAGTATAAACACTTGTGAATACTAGCCGATCAATTCCATATAGGAATGTCAAGTGTGCAGGCAATTCCTAGTATCTATATTAAATTACAATAAAACCTAGATAATAGGTACAGGCCGCTAGATATTATAATTGACTATTGTAATATTATGAATTGTGTCCGCCTAAGATGGGTGAGTATATCGTTGTTGTCATAGCCATATAGTAGTTTATGCAGCAGACTTTTTAGAAAATAAGAACCTATTATGAGCTGTTGGATATGCTAGTTTTTCTACGATAGCTAAAATAGCGAAAAAAGCAAAATCTCGAAAGGTCTCGAAAGAATCTGGAAGATGTCGTATGCCCACTAAATAAATAAATAAATAAAAACACCAGTGCTCACATATTGTATGAAAATCCATAGGAGCATCGTGTAGCAGTGATCTTATGGAATACCATAGACAACGTTATAATGTATATTTTTTAAATATCACTGTCAGTCATCTAAATTCTGGAGTAGAAACTAGTATTAAGTAAGTATTTGTAGTTAAATAATATTGATTACAGTACATAATTACGGTGCTACATTACCGCACTAGTGCGATAATGAGCACTTTATGTGTCTGCGTCAAAAATTCAAGGGGCCGTATGTACTGTAAAACGTCGTACGATACGATACACGTGCGAATAGGTGATTCGCCACTCGTGTCGATTTAAAACACTCCCTTATTGAGAGATAATTAAGAGACAATTATCAATTGTCTATGTTAAGCATTTGACACGTTGTCCTCTCGATTACTGCATCCATGATTGACCTGCTGTGCTAGGCGTCCATATACTAAATACATACATAGCTGAGGATGCAATATTCATAATACTTATACAGTGGAACCTCGTTAACTCCAACCTCGATAAGACGAAACCCTCGTTTGCCAATGAAATTACTTTAATTTCAATTACTATTTACTTATAGATCAAAATACCGCTCCCGTGCCACGACACGACTGGCCACTTGACATTCGTCCTCGACTCCGTGACTTGCGCGTCGCCAGCTCGCAAGTGCATGCGCGCAATTTGTTTCAAAACACAATTATTATCTGAGGGTGGCATGCGAAAACTGTTGACATTAACCGTTGTGAACTTGTTTATTAATATACAATTTTTACCTACCAGGTAAATGTTCAATTGAATACCTACCTATTAACTAACTACATATATGAAAGGTAGAGAGTAGAGAACCTGATTTTTTTAAAGGGAAATAATAAACATAAAGTGTGTATTTTGAATTTTAACTATCGTGAGACATTGTAACGGCCCCTAAACTAGTTGGTAGTGACCCTGCCTACGAAGCAGGAGGTGTTTGAATCCTTTTATTTGTATGTTTATAATTACAACCTTGTCATTTTGAATGTTGGGTTAAGTTTGCTTACTGCGATTACCTATCCAATTTGAAGTTTACTGTAACGAAGCTTTAAAGTGCAGTAACGTACACAAATAAATAGTTTTAAGGTTTATAATGGTAGCTAGCAATTGTTTTATTAGTAAGTAGAGCTGTACGGAAAATCAAACATCTAATTAAAAAAAAATATAAACATCAGATTAAAGTGGTTTTGGTTTTGAGTGATACCGGAAACAGGGTGTATATGTCACCGTAGAATTGCGTTAGTTTAAAAAATAACGCGCGGGATTGTAAACAAACGCATAGGTTAGGTTAGTTTATAATATCAGTAGTCAAATTCACAATTTAACGGTGACATATACGAGTATATCGTCGTCTAGTACCCACAACACAAGCTTTATTGAGCTTACCTACCGTAGGACTAGGTTGATTTGTATATGATTGTCCCACATTTTTTTTTAAGTAGCCTACTAAGTTGTGTCCCACTGCTGGGCAAAGGCCTCCCCTCTGCTCCGCCACTCGTCACGGCTTAGTGCATGCTCATGCTCATGCAATCGCTACAAAATGAGTCTAGGTCATCCCGCCATCTCTTTTTGGTCTGCCCCTGCTACGCCCGTCCTCCGGGGTCCAATTGGTCCAATTTGGCCCATCGCTCCGGGTGCATACGGCAGAGATGTCCATGTCATTTATTTACATGTACAATTTATTTGAATGATAATAAATTTCGAATAACACTCACGTGTTTTTAGTCATTACGCGCGACACGGCGACATGCTTCGGTCTCGGACATCTAAGGATACCATGCGCACGCATCGTCGCGCACGGGCCATGTCGCTTGATAATGGCATCCTAAGATATTCTAAATATGTCGTGCGTAGAGTTGTACTTTCTTATGAACGTTTTCCGGTTTGTATGGGGAACATTTTACATACAAATCGGAGAACGGTATCAAGAACGGCACAACTCAAGTCGTGCGTAACGTGCGTAAGTGTTATCCTTAATTCATTATAATAAAGTGTGTAGTTGAAGGGGCGTCAAAAACCGTCAGCTGTAGATTCTAAAGCTTCAGGCAGTCCACATACAACAGTTTCGCACTACATAATAATTGGATAAAAACAAACCAACTTCAATACTTATCAATATTAATATCAAGTAAAATAAGCAAATAAAAAAAGAGTAGAAAAGTCTGGCGAGACTCGACCTCGTGGCTCTGGGATACATTTAACCTATTAGGTATTATATTATTTCTATACAATTGAAGCGTCGGTGGCCCAATGGTAAGGCGTGCCAATTTCAATCCGGAGGTTGCGAGTTCAAATCCTGCCGGCTCGTATCAATGAGCTTATTCGGAACTTATGAACGAAATATCATTTGATATTTACCAATCGCTTTTCGGTGAAGAAAAACATCGCGGGGATACCAGGCTAATCTCAATAAGGCCTAGTTTACCCTCTGGGTTGGAAGGTTAGATGGCAGTCGCTTTTCTAAAACAAGCACTTACGCTTAATCTTGGGATTTGTCGTAAAAGCGGACTCCAGGCTCCCTAAGCCGTGGCATAAGCCGGGAAAACGCTGGGAAGAACGAATTCTTTCTTATAGATTAGCCACCTCGAGGATGGTATTCCTTACTATACATACTACACCGTACGTTGTCAATTAAGAAATAGCAGTGATCAAGTCCATACATTACGTACCCTTCCACATAACAAGGACTCGACATTCCCACCGATAAGAGTACCTACTGAAACAACTTCTGTGGGACGCTTATTTCCGATAACAATTTGTAAGGAAATGTAAGGACTTGGTAAACACGATTTGCCTACGTCAATGTTAAATCAGATAAGAAAATTGTGCACTTACTTGGTTCTTATGCAATGCTTTCTTTATGTACCTACCGTTATATTTATTTACTGTTCTTTAAAGTAGAAATATCGATATTCTTATTGTAGAATACTTTTTTATAGGACATCAGAAAATCTTTTTTATTTACAAAAAATATGTAAGGGTGAGATCTTTCGATCCTCTTTTAAAAATAGAAAAATAGGTTTCTATCAGATACATTCAAAGACGGTCGTTGGTTTACTAATGGTTATGTCTGTTATTTAATTGACAAACTGAAGGGTTCAAGTACAGAAACAAGGGACAGGAAGAAGAAGTGTATCTTATTTTCAAATCCCATATTCATTAATCATTATTTATAATGATTGTAATCTGTCAATACCTTTTAAAATGTGTCTATCTTATAACCTATTCTAACTCTGACTTGGCTAGGTAGGTACTTACATATTATCACGATAAGCTACCTAGCTAGCTACCTAGCGAAGCAATGCTACTAATTTCATAATTCGTTGCAAAATAAGGAAGTTCAATCGCAGATAAGGTATCGCTCTGGACACAAAAACGCGGCGATTCCTATCGCTTTACCTGTGCCGCATTTTGTAATCGGAAATGCTTGAGACACACTAAGATTATTTTCTATGTTAATTATTTATCAGGTAATTATCGCGGTGATATGGAATAAGTACTTCCTTTCCTCACTGAGTGGTAAATCGAGTGATACGGCGTCGAGTCTGAACTTCATCAGAAGAGAATTTACGTTATCGAGGTTATCAAAATATTAGTTGTCTGTTTATTAATGTAGGTATTCGTAAATTTCTTCAACTTGATTAATTGAAATATCTTACTAGGATATATTTATAAACTGGAAATTTAATTTACAAAAATGTACCAACTTATAAATACCTACTACCTACTACTATTGTGGCACATCGATCCGAAACAAATTTTGGTCTCCAAAACCCAAAAACCAAAGCCATATCCCGATCCTGCATAACACCTGCTAGTTGCCCGCTTGAAGCTGGTACGTACAGATCTGCCTACGCTATCTTTCCGGCGGTACCAACCTAGCTAGCTTTTAAAGTTTTAAACCGGTACACAGCCAATCGGTACAAATAGTACCTACACAACCTAGAGCTTGAAGGACAATACATTTGGAACTACATTCTTCTAATGTCATGGAGTACCACTACTAAAGAGTATTTTTATTTGTTCAACCGTTAAATAGTTGGAAAGAAGGATTAAAACTTTTAATTTTTACGCAAGTGGAGTTGAAACGATGGAACAATAAACATCACTAGACTATCAACATTTCCGGATTTGTTATGTGTCTTGACTTTTTGGTGGTCGGCTCGAAAGGATTAGGATGTCTTGTGCCACGTTAGTTACGTCAGCAATAATCTACGTACCTAAATTAAAAATTTATTTTCATGAATATTTTTTTTATTATAGGACCAATATGGACATAGTCCATCAATGAAGGACCAATGGAAAATACTCTGACCAAAAATGTTCCTCATACCACATTGTACATTTTTATCATCATCATCATCATTTCAGCCGAAAGACGTCCACTGCTGGACATAGGCCTCCCCAAAGATTTCAACAATGACCGGTCCTGCGCCACCCGCTCCAGCGGACTCCTGCGACCTTCACCAGGTCATCAGCAGCAGCAGCAGTGGCAGTGGGCGGGGCACATTGCACTTAGAACCGATGGCCGTTGGGGCGGAAAGGTTCTCGAGTGGCGACCGCGTACCGGAAGGCGCAGCGTGGGTAGGCCCCCCGCAAGGTGGACATTTTTAAAGTGAAACATTATGCAGCGCCAAGATGCATTACGAATAAGCTTCAATGATTATACAACAAACTTAAAGTGAAGGATGGTTCCGTTCATAGGACGATACGTACTAGGTAAAGTACTTGTTTAAATTTAAAAAACAAATAGGTACTACATCTAAGTCTATTTAGTCTATTTAATTATTTTATTAAGAACAGTTTAGCATCTTTAAGTTGGAAATGATTGCCAGTCGTTCTTCGTCAGTATATTTCGAACTGAAGATTTCGTGGGCCACTCCATGTAGTTCGGTTATTCTGAGACGTATCATTCATCCACATCCTACAGATTATAGAAAACGATTTGTTAAATTTTATTTAGTATTAGTAAAGTGGACATTTTGGGTTCAAATATATATATTCTTAAAACAGTGTTAAGCTCGCTTGGACAAAATTGAATTTATTACTTTCTGGTCTTTATAATTTACGTCATGTTTTGATTGATATATGATTACAGCCCAAACACATGGTTCAAGTATATAAAAACTAGTTATACGCTACCCTAAAAACCTGTCTCATGATATATTACTTGTATAGCCTCTGCAACTATGATGTGACTGTCGTAGTCAAACAATCGAGAGTCAACACTCCACGGAGCGATGACTCGCGCGCGAGCGCCGGCATTCCGGCGTACTTTGCGGAGATGCCTACTTCAATCACATGGAAAATATAGGGAGAAAATAAATGGAAAGTGTATATTTATATAATTTATATTATACATATTGAGTCTTTTTGACGTATTTTCTAACATATAGCTCCTTTGCCGGCCTCCTAGCCTAGCCGGTAGTGACCCTGCCTATGATGCAGGAGGTCCCGGATTCGAATCCTTTTTATTTGTGTGCTTATCACGAATATTTGTTCCCGAGTTATGGATGTTTTCTATGTATTTAAGTATTTATATGCATCTATCAGATCTATCTATTATATATATCGTTGTCTAGTACCCACAACACAACTTTTGTAATTATTACCTTAGAAATAAGCCACGCACTTTCTTCTGTGTTATTTAATGAAACAGTTTTAAGTTTTTTTGTTTTCATGTTCATAAACCTAATTAAATAATATTTAAAACGGGTCACTCACGTAATTTAGTCGATTTTCGCTCGACATGTTTCGTTCTTTACGAAGAACGTCATCAGGAGCGCCCACTCGCGACAGAGGCAAGTCGTACACTGCGGGCTAATGCCCTATCTGCTCTGGTACTTGCAGCTGGCGGTGGGAGCGGCGCGGGGGGCGACACGGCGGACGATCTACCCTCGTTCTCATTATCATCGCTTTTGCCAACCGGGTTGCAAACAACACTCACTACGTCACTCGCTAAGGGCACGTTCACACAGTCCACTGACGCGGTACCCAAAACCGTTTTCCAACTGGGAGGCACTGACCAACCACAATCACGGTTGAAGTTCGGATGACGACTTATTTCAATAGCCTCCCGTATTTTCCGCTGAACTACGAATTTTTCTCTAGCCAACACGGTTACCCTATCAAACCTAATATAGTGCGTCGAATCCGAGTCCAATACGTGTTCCGTTACCGCAGAACCACGGCCATCTCGGTTTTTCATACTACGTATGTGTTCTGTGAGTCTCGTAGAAATATTCCGGCCGGTCTCTCCAATATAATTCTTTCCACAAGAACACGGAATCATATATACCCCAGGACCATTTAAGGGCTCCTTGTCCTTCGGCGAACGCAACCATTGTCTCAGCTGAGTGTTTGGACGGAAAATCGTCTTGATGCAATATCTACGGCGTAACAAAAATAAAATCGGACACTTGTTACAATTACGTGAGTGACCCGTTTTAAATATTATTTAATATGTTCGAGTCTCACGAGAGTTTCATAAACCTAATGTATGACTGTTTGTTTCTAAATAAATAAATAAAAATAAAAATAAAAACACAAGCCTTATTGAGCTTACCGTCGGACTAAGTGGATTTGTGTAAGATTGCCCCACAATATTTATTTATTTATTTATAGCTTTCAAAAAATATTTTTATTTATTTCCATATGGAGGTGCTGTTAGACAAAGCTCGAGCCGTTAAAGATTCCTTAATATTTAAAAGATCTGGAATAATAAAATGTTCAAATGTTGTAGATTTAAATCCTTCACTACTTACATGCTCGACTAGTTATCCCAGTTCAACTATAAATAATTGATTATTTTTGCAACCTCAAAAAAACATTGATATGCCAAAACAAAATAGGTATGTATTTATTACGTAAAAGGAATACTGTCAATTATACCCTAGAAGTAGTTGATTTCACTTTGTTTTCGACACAATTTTCGTCCTACAACCGTAACATATGAATTTAATACTCATAAAATCTACATCTAATTACATTCAACAGATAAACATGATATACATTCCTCGGATACCGAGGCGCGTATATTCATATTTCACGCTATAAACATAGTATAAACAAATATATGAATAGTTTTAAGCAAATTACGTATTTACGGAGGAGTTATGGTCCTCGGGTATGATAATTCCGTGTAATCAGTAGATTACCGGCGCCGACCGGCCTCCCATCTACCAACTTAATCATATCCATCTCATGTGCATTTGATAAATAGTACTAGCAAATACTTTATTACTGGTGACTAAGGTATATTATTGACTGATTTTTCAATTGTATGTGAAGTTGCTTAGCGTAAAAGCCGTGGTGTCTGACATGCGCTATAGTCGATTTTGGTGATACATGAATGTATAAAACTTAATAATCTGCTTGATTTTCATGTGATATTTCTATTTCAACTGAGATATGTCATTTGCTCAGCAGATAAGTTTTTTTCTTTTCTTGTCATTGTTTATACCGTTGACTGCAATTTATGAAAATATCACGCAGTGGCTGTACAATACTTCTATATTTAACTATGATCCATGGTAATATTGAGTTGATTTGACTTGTTAAGTGATAAACAATGTTACTGGTTAAAAATACAACCCTAACAAGTAGTAGGTATCAGAGCTACTTCCGTCAATTAGGGTTAGGCAACTAGCCCGGAGTTAGCTCTTACATTCCCCCTTAACTCCAGGTTAGTTGTCCCGGATGGTGCAAGTTGCGCTAAGATGTATACATCTTTGTAATCATAGCATCATTCATACGGATCATAGTAATCAAAGATTAATTTATATTGATTTGCATTTACTTATACATTTATTATCTTTAGTAGGTAAGTATTTGAAAACAGTAAAAAACCTTTGTGAGTTTTATTATAGATCCATGTCGCACGCAGCTTTGTAGTGAATAAATTATTGTCAATGCAAGTTAATATTGTTTTATTGGTATGAAAGTTCGTGAGTATTCGGTATTATCACAAGAAAGGCGTTCGGTGAATGATGAAATTTTATGTGCCTTGATAGATCTTATTACAGCCGTCGATAGAGTGAGTTATGCGCGTACGAATTATCAGGAATCGATGAAGAAAACAATGGAAACATGGTGTAACATTTGGTAAATAATCTCATAAAGTAAGTCAATGATATTTGATACTGAATTATTGTTTGTAATTATTCATGTTGTTGATATCATTGTACTTTTAACGGTAGAAGTAGTCACGTATTTATTCTCAATCATGAAAGAAATTACATTTCCGAGTCGTTATACATCAATCGTGACATATTTTTACTACTTATATTAGTAAGGTATATTACATATTTAGTGAATCTTTTCGGAATGAACATATATTTTTACATTCCGAGTCAAATATAGATATATGTGTCTTCAGATATACTACCAGTATATCTTAACTTAAAAATAGCAATACTAAGCTATACTATTATATGGTTGGTGTAAAAGGTATATATCGATACATTTTTATTTTCTCCTAGTTCGCGTTTTATAATGCTTGTAGATAGCGTAATAAAATTAACGGCCTCCTAGCCTAGTCGGTAGTGACCCTGCCTACGATGCAGGAGGTCCCGGGTTCGAATGTTAGTCAGGGAATTAAATGGTGTGTTTATGGGGGAGTTATGGATGTTTTCTATGTATTTAAGTAGGTATTTATATGTATCTATCTATTATATTTATTGTCGTCTAGTACCCACAACACAACACTGAGCTTACCGTGGGACTAGATCGTTAGTGTAATAAAAAACTTTTTAAGTTTGCATATTGTGACGGACGATAAACTACGGAACCCTATACTGAGCATGGCCCGACATGCTCTTGGCCGTTTTTTAATATTTTGTCTACTTTAAAGCTTGCTAAGAAAATCAACCACGGAACCCTCTTTAAAAAATACCTTCAGGCTCTAAATTTTTATTGTTCTTCAATTGAATATGAAATTTTATACGTAGTCGTAGGTAGTATGGCACCATATTCATATACTTACAAACTAATTCGAATTACTATTAGATGGATTTATGGATACATTTTGTGACAAACGCCATAAAGTCAATGAAATGGCGTATTAGTGAGTGCGTAATAAATTAAGCATTTATAGCGATATTAAAGATCAGTAAAAACTCAATAAAGTTTAAGATGGTTGGGAATTATTGGGATTGGGAAACGAGTTGATATAACTTTTGAAATATTTTTAGGATTATAAAACATATGTACAGTCAACTACAAGGTTGCAACTACAACCTTAATGTTCAAACACGTCCTGTATACATATTTTTGGCACTTTGGCTGTATTCATATCTTTGTAGTTGACTGTAATGAAACCTAACTATACTTATTTATGCAGATAAACTGACTAAGTAATATAAAATAAATGACATGCCTATTAACAAATATCATTATTTGAAAGAAAATCAATCATACAAATTCAATGAGCATAACATTTTAAATAAAGAAATAAATATAATTTAATAGATACCGTGAAAACAATCAAAAAGGAGTATCTTCGCAGCTCAATATATCTTCATTCGGCTAAATATATTTTCCTTAAAAGTCTTCAAGCTCTATTTTCATGTTTCCTTTTTCATATTTTTTGGATTTACGGTTCAAAAGTTAGAGGGGAGGGGGGGGGGGGCACATTTTTTCGGAAAATATTCACTTTATCAAAAAATAAATTTAACAAACCTCAATTTTTTTTTAAATTCCTATCCTGTAACTGCAAAAGCTTTCCGCTTTTCTGCAAGCGTCTTGTTTTTTTATAATGTTATTTTTAAGTTTTTTCAAGATGACGGTCAAAAACCGAGTGATGACCCCTAGGGCCATATTATCTCTACTACAAGCGACATCTTACTATCTTACCGTTAAAATTATTCTGTCTCTTTTTGCGGGGGCAAACGTGCACACAGACGCACTTCTACAACATAGAAAAAATAATCTGTAATGTACACACATAGAAAATGATATAAGGAACTACACTAATCAATCTTGCACACTTTTATCTATTTTTGTGTACGGACAACTCACTAAACAAACCCGCGTATGCCCATTTCGGCCTGTACCTCACCAGAGGAGAAACGGTACGTATGCGGACTCCCATTCCCTGTGTTGCTTGAAGGACAGTATCCTTGATGAATCGAGGAAACTACTAGTTAAAATATTAATATGCACAGTGAATTATGAAGACTATATATGGTCTTTTGAAGTCTGCAGAGCTGGGCACCGTTAATCAAATAGTTAACTTCGTTAATCGCTAATCCGTTACAAAAAAAGTTAACTTCGTTAATCGTTAAAGCGCTACTTTTCGGAAGACTTAACGGAAGTTAACGTTAATCGTTAATCCGTTAACACGTGGTAAAAAGGGCATCTTTGAGTTAGTGATCTACAACTTATAGTTAATCAGTTTCCTTCAAAAATATTCAATTTACCATCTGAGTACTTTTGAAAATTCAGGAGTTTTCTTAATGTCTCATGGCTTCCATCATTTGATCTGGAGTAAAATCAAATGCAACTATCTTGTAGACCTCCGAGGTCACAGACAAAATAACAATGTCTCAGTTGGAGGACAGAGCTAGAAATTATCGAGCAGTTTCAATATGCCATCCCTGGTGTTCAAAATCAGGTCCACGGTCCACTGCAGCAAATTGATGGCTTGATTAAGAAAATACCCCAACTAATTATGAAAACCCTCCAATCACGTTGGACGTGCCGTTCAAATTTCAAGGTTGTCTGAATTTCTCAAGAACTCCATCATCAGAATATGTATAAATCAAATCAAAAAGATGAATGTCTGTGTTTACCTACCAATTCCACTTTGCCATCCCTGGTCTTCATCATCAGGTACACTCCACCAAAATGTTGGTAACCCCCAAAAATGTTTTAAGTTTATAAGGAAACCTTCAAATCTTAATGTATGTGCCGTTAAAATTTGAGGAGTTCTTTAATTTCTTCATGAATTCCATGAATTCAAAATATGAATGTCTCAAATAGGATGGGAATTAACAGACAGTTCCACTTTGCCATCCCTGGGCTCCATCATCAGCTCCACTCCACCAAATTGATGGTTTTCGTAAAAAAAATGCTTAAGTTTCTTAAGGAAACACCCAAATCATCATGCATAAGCCTATTAAAATTTAAGAGGTTCCCTCAACTTCTCATGGATCCCATCATTAGAAATGAATTTTGAAAAAAATGTGACCAATCTGCAACCACCATGGATAATTTAAAATCGGTTCAGTATTGACGGAGTTCTGACGTAAAAAACATAAAAAAAGAGTAATAATAAAAAAATCACATGAATTGAGAAATTCTTTTTGTTTGAAAATTTGTAGTCGGGTGGAAACAGGTTTTTTGCCGCGTGGCGCGGTATGTGCGGTATCATTTTGGTAAGTATTTTCGAACTCGATTAACGATTAACGGACTTGGGAAAACTTAACGGAAGTTAATGAGTCCGTTAACATATTCTAAAGTTAACTTAAAAGTTAATCCGTTAATGAAAATGTTAACTTCGTTAATTAACGATTAACGGATTAACGAGTTAATGCCCAGCTATGGAAGTCTGTTCTTTTGCGTAAATTACTTTTGTTTTACGTATTTGTACCGATTATTTAAGATGTACCGTAATATCTATTTCTAGTTCCAAGTAACGATTGGTAATAAAGTGTGATCATAATGTTCGGCATCTTATTCTAGGATGAGAAACTAGTTACTGGCAAGACGGCTTTTACCTTGTTATGCTAACGCGATTTCGTCTTCATTTTAACGTTATGCTTCGAGTCAGGGCGCATACCGCGCGTTACGTAGCGTATATATATCGATATAGTCGCCATCAGATACTTACATCGAAGCTGCCGAGGTGCACAAATATGTATCTGAGCACGCCTTTATTGTTAGGACGTTAGAGTGCTTGTTCTGATATTTGTGAGCATCTCGGCAGCTCCGATATATCTGATGGCGACTGTACAGGCTGTTAAATTGAAATGGAAAATCTTAAGGCAGTTGCCTTAAGACGGACGGACGGTCCGCGGTCTGACGAAATATTTCGCGTAGTAGCATCGTGTAATACAATACAATACAATACAATACAGATGCACACCTCACACAGATGAAATACAGTTACAAGAGAAAATAGTAATCTACGTGATTTTGTATCCTATTGTCACGTATACCTTTATCTTCCGTGCACAAAGCGGGGACGGTATTCCGTCGGTATTCTGCATAGGTATTTGGGCGTTAATCTGTTATCAACATGTTGAGATTCTTTCGGCAACTTAATGAAAATAGTGCACAATGTGTATGCATTTAGTCTACGGACACAATTATTTTTATTTCAACTTTCACGATTTTCACGCATTTAAAATTACGGTTAGTTTTAAAAATTTTGTGTGATTTAACCCCTTAATAAATTTTAGTAAATTTATAAAGTATTTGTATTCAGTTCTAACATAAAGTGTAGACTTATTACCTACTAGGATATAATTATAAAGCCAATTACATGTCTACCAGATAGATACACCAGGATTTGGGGGAGGAAATGTACATAAAGTATTTGATCTAAGGTAAGTATCGTGATTTAATTTTTAAAAGAATACTTTTTATGACATAATGCAGTTACCGTGATATCCTACTCCAGGATGCAACTCCATTCACTGCCCCTTGCCCTTCCGCGGGTTAATCTCTGCATGCTAATTAAATATTAACAAAAGCTAGAGAACCCACTCTATACAAATACAACCGGTTTGCTGGCACATGCGTATGTATGGGTTTGACTACTCTATTAAATCCTAGGACACAATCACACATGTTTTTGGGGTCCGTACCGTCCATACTCGTAGAACTGTACCTCGCGGCTGGAGTTTACCATAGATGATGATAAAAAAAAAGATACCTAATAATAACAGTAAATGTTGATTACATTTGACTTCACGAAGCTTGTTGTATTCGTATCGTAAGACATGATGATATCTTTCACATCATCATCATCATCATCACCATCATCATTACCATCGTCAGCCAAACGACGTCCACTGCTGGACATAGGCCTCCCCAGAGACTGCCACAAAGATCAGTCGTGGGCTGCTCGCATGCAGTGGACACCCACGGCCTTTACCAGGTGATTGGGCCACCTTGTGGGGGGCCTTCCTATCCTGCGTTATCTTTCGCACTGCACTTATTTTATCACAATATTTTATGTAAGTATGAAAATGTTTTTACTAATATATACTGTCAATAAACATCAGTACATACAATGAATATGATCGTTGATCATATGCGTTCGGCAGAGGGGTAGGCCTGTCAACTGGTACTCTGGCCGGATTAATACTCAAAGTTTCAGACCGTACCAATCCATTCCAATGCTCTTACTGTTGCATAATTATCTTAATATTGTCTACTGTTACCGCGATTGTTATTCATTAAAATTAAACACTTTAGAACGGATTAATCGCGTTTATTAACACCATGACCCTACGCTGCGAGCCCTTTACAGCACTCGCTTTCACAGGGTTAAGATGATGAAGATGATGATGATGATGAGTCATCATCTTAACCCTGTGAAAACGAGTGCTGTAAAGGGCTCGAAGCGTAGGGTCATGGTGTTAATAAACGCGATTAATCCGTTCTAAAGTGTTTAATTTCATAATTATCTTCGTAGTTGATAGCTAATACATATTGTATTTCTGCATTGTTCTATATAGGCAATCGTGGTAAGACGTCTCTACACTGGAAACGTGATAACGACCCGGAAGGACGTCAGGTTCAGTGGCTAGATAGCGTGTTCCGGATAAGGGTTACTAGTTCTTAGTGTAGTGGGTTAGTAAGGAATATATATAAAGAACGATTCAGAAACTAACGTTACTGTTTTACTGACATGTGAGGAGCTATCAGTGAACGTGTAGGTCGTGTCGTACTAGTATACACCCTGTTAATATATTTTTTTCTATTCCAGTACTTCTATCTGTCAATTAGATGCCTGTGGTATTCCATACGAACACTACTAAACGATGCTCCTATGGATTTTCATACAATGTATAAAAGAATATATATATATCTATTTATTTTAGATCAGTGATCCATAATTAACTCTGTTGATTTTATTTCCGGGCATACGTCGTCTTTTACATTCTGCCACCATTCAAGATTTTTCGCAATATTTTCTGTTGTAGAAAAACCAGTGTATGCAACAGCTCATACTTATATGGTTCTTCAAATTTTCGGGTATATTATTACACTTGTATCGGCTGTGCGGCGTGCGGCATGGTCACTTATTTGTTATCTTAGACTCTGACGTCACGCCAAGCAAGCGTTTTAAACGCCTGAAAAGGTTTTAATTTTAGAAAGGAAATAATATAATAAATACATTCTATGTTTTAGGTTTTAGCGCTGAAAATATTTTACAGTACCTATTATAATGATAAAAGCGATAACTACAACACTATAAGCGATATAACAGTATAAAATCAATGAGTATTATATTCCTGATTGTACCAAGTTGTAAATGTTTGGTTGCAAGACTTGCAAGCAATGGCTGCGGTAAGACGTCTGGAAACGTGATAACGACCCGGAAACCGGACGTCAGGGTCAGTGACGAGGAAGTTACCGGTTCTTGGTGTAGTGGGTCAATAAGAGAAACAAAGTACATGACGTTTCATAAAGTAAATATGTACCTTAACTAATCTTACATCGTATTGACATGTGGTGTGTGATAGAACTGACTTGTCAAGACAAATTATCCGGCCTTATGCGTTCGGGCACATCCGCCGGATCTGCCAATCAACTGCCGGCCATATACGTTTGGGCAATGCGTCAGATGTCTATAGTGGGTATGTCTGCCGGGCATCCGTCAGACATATTTTCCATTCATTGATTGGCAGATCCGGCGGAATGCCCGAACGTATAGGACCGGCCAATGTATGGTAGATTTGTCCGGCGGATGCCCGGCGGACACATCCGCTATGCAGATGCGACTATTGAAATAATATTTTTTTGATAAAGTTAAAACTTAGGTATTACAGCTTGGTGAAAAATAAAAGTAAATATAGGTATAATTGTAATAAGAACACATAGTCAAATAATAATTCTAGCGGTATATCAATACAACCAAATATTATTGAAAATAAACGCTACTAATAAAACTGTTTTCATACAAATTGATAACTTCAATAGCACACAAAGGTGTGACATCAATCAAAATATGTTTGAAAGGGGATCGTATGTGGTGACAATGGCGAATCGATACACTATGATACGATTGCTGAAAAGAACAACGACGTATTTGATTATTCTTTTGCAGATTCATGTGTCGCTTTTGTGTAAAAGGTGCGGGGAGGAAATAAAACCAGTATCGCTTCCTGCACCCTCCGACCGCAGCTTTTTAGACATTTGTAGGGTGGTTTTGCTGACGTTTCGCGGGGTATTGCGTCAAAAGAGCGTCGGCAATTTGCTTGAGGATTATTGAGAGAGGTTTAGAGTTAGGTTTATTATTATAGAATACGTATTGTCGTAGTGTCTCGTGTAGGTATTAAGAATATTAATAAATAATTTATATTACATATTTTTTGTTTGACTCTATTCTAGGTACAATTAAACTCTGTGGGACACCTTATATTACATTATTTACAAGACTACGGTTTTGATAAAAATAAAATTAATTTTAGCTGGATAACCGTGGCGTGATATGTAAATAACGGCATAAAGGTAATTAAGAGTACATTATGATCACGCATGTCACACTAAATAAAATAAAATACCTATATATCAATCTGAATAAATAGAACATCAATCAAGTAAAAAAAAATGTTAAGCAAAACTATATGATAATTTTAAATGTAGTTTGCGTTATATTAAAATACAATCATTTGCACCCATCCACAAAGAATAATGCGATATTTCCAACAATCCTTTATTCAAAATTCCGCACAATAATCGTGCGCGCTTAGGAATCGATTTGTTTTGCATTGGCGGATGATGGATGTAGCACGGGCCCCCATTATCACTGGATTTAGGGCGTGAAGGGTGCATGAATATATTAATACGACCCTGGTTAAAAATGCCTTTCATCATTTTAAAAATATGTCATTTACAACATTTTGGTCTTGGAGAGTAATATCCGCGCTCGGGCAGCTGTTGGTGCGCTTACGACCATGTCTGATTATTTTTTCCCTCTCTCTCTTTTACTAGTGTATTAGACAGAGTACGATGCTTTGCATGTATTTGGCAATATTTGCTCAAAAGATTGCAATTGCTTTATTAAATGCAATTGTCATACTTATTAAGAGGAATACCAATTTAGTTTAACAGATATGTGAATTTAGTAGGGAAGCTGAGTGACTCATTTAAATAATTAGAGCGATTCATGAGAATTAATACATTATTCCTGGATTTGGCTAAACCGTGTGACACATATTCTAGAGTACAAACTAATTAACTTCTATGATACGTTAATAAATGCGGTGGCATGCTAATTTCAGTGTATGATTCAACTGTAGACTTACAATTATGGTATTTGCAAACAGTAAGCCATCAGTAGCGATTTAATTTTAGAATGTTTGCTTTGACCACAAGATGATATAATGGCATGGAAATATTCGCATTTTTGTATTCCAAATAAGGCGTCCACAGTTGCCGATGTCAATATCATTTTGTTAACATTGTAGACCAGACCAGGCCAGACATTCAATTTTTAAAAGACTCATTCATGAATAAAATTGTAAAAATAAAAATAAATAGTAGCAAAAGAACTTGCTTGCTTGCAAAGCTTACGAATTACTATAAAAATTGTTATTTTAGTTAGGGATTTGTATATAAGAAACTTACGGTCCCAGTTTCCTGAAAATAAATGGTATTTGTTTTTATTTTATAAAATTGGTTACACCTAAATAATGAGACGTGGTCTTGATCTACTTTCTTTAAAGGGTAAGTAAGCAAGCAGTGGTCGCCCGGTATTATAGAATGTCATGGTTTTTATAAAACGCTGCTGCATACGGTGATTTTGAAAAGGGAATAAAAACCACCATTTTATGACGTAGCCACGGAGTGTATTTCTGGCTTAACTGTTTAAATCTAAGTGAAGACAAAAGTCAAAATAACGAGGATTTAATTAATATAATGTAACATACAACAGGCTGTAACTACCGGGAGGCGCATTCAGATTGTAAAAATCGAATCAATATCATATTCATACAATATTTTGTTTTCTGGTAAATTACGAGGTAGTCGATTGATAGCCAGCAACTTGTAAATGATAAGGCGATCGTTGCTTATCTGCGATCTCGTGGTTAAATGGCAGCCGCATCGGATTTCAGTTTATTGCAGCTGACGTGTGAACTGGATACAGCAATACAGCAGGCTTATTAGATTATGGACAGATATAGATCATTATAATTTAATATGAAACCGCATTGTTGATGCAAATTACGGTTAATATAATATTTGGTATAAGGTAATTTGTGATAAGTTATTTTACGATTTTTTCAGAAACGTGAATACAATTATACTTCGTATCCAAATCGAAGATTACATATATTTACTAGCAGCAGTACACGGTTATGTGCTGTCCTTGTCACACATTTAGAGTTATAATATTATTCAAAAAAAACTGTTCTCGCTCTCGCCCGCCGGGTAATTAGGAACGGCAGCGCTCCCAGCGGCGTGGTTGATCATTACATGTTTTTGTGTCTGTCCGAGTCACACGTATTTTCTCGCAAAAATAGTGTTTTAGTGTATATCTATTTCAGATTGAAGGATTAGGGTGAGTGATTTTACACATCTTCAGAACGATGAATTCAAATTACAGAATAAAACCGCGGCCTAGTTGCCGTTTAACGAATCTTCTTTCGGAAAGTGATTTTGTCCAAATGTTTGATTTTGCTTTCAATATATGTGTGGTAGATTACAATTTAAAACCGAATGTTAGTGTGGTGTATTAATCATATAATAACTAAAAGAATAGATCAAGGAATATTTACTTTGTTCGAAATAATGCTTTTACATCTACCTTCTTTTTTCTAAGTAATATAAGTAAAGTACATGTTAAAGGCACGGGTTGTTGTTCGTAGATTAACATACAAATTTAAACCTAATTAAGAGAACTTTAAGGTTCGTTATGTATTTACGCGTTATAGTATTTACGCGTTATAATTCGTATCAGGTTTGTGTACCAGACCGTATACTAAAAATTGCGCCACACGCCATACTCGAGGGTTAGCCACTTACTTCTAACCCTGGTATTTAACGAAAACAAATGTAATCTCATCTACGCAATGATTTCATCTACCTTTCCAGAGTTCTGAGATAATTATAGTAATAAGTATTGAAGTATGCAATGCTAAAAAATTATGAAAGTCGACATGAATTTCACAAATTGTAGTAAATTCGGTTAACAAAATGGCATCTAAAAGTAATTTAAAGTAAAATAGCCATAGAGGTTCCCTCATTTATCTATAGTTTTGTTAATAAAAGCTAGCTTATGATCCGGATGTTGCCGTTTCGAATATCGTCGAGCCTTCGGGACAATATAGGTATTTTAGAGGTTCCCCATTTTATCCCTAAAAGGGAGGTATGACCTCTTCAATTCTTCATGTTTGTCTTGTATTATTCGTGAAAGACAGCCTCGATTTGTCAGCTAAGAAGTACACATACTTATAGCGCTTCTTGTACGTCGTCTACCTACTTCATTTATATGAACTGTCATAAAAATATACTCGCTTATAAAGAATCATGAGCTCGCTGAAATAAGTAACAATGACTACAATCAATAATTATCATCATAATGTTGCAGAGAAAAATTGTAAAATAAAAATAAGATAGGTTTCGTATAAACTACGTTCCTATTTACGAGTAAGCCTATTTCAGGTTCTATCAAGGAAATACTACTTTAATGAGTCGGAATATATAATCTTGATCATGTTTTAATGAAGTCAAAATACTATGACATTGCGATTTTGAGTCAGTTAAGGCTCTAAACTAAAGGGAAGTGTAACCGCAGCGGCAGTGCCGTATTACCCTGTTCCGCTAAATAGCGCGAATGCTTGCTGTAGCCGCTGCAGGGGTTTAATTTGCGACCTAGTGTCTATACGATTAAAGAAGGATAATTTATGTTCAGAGGTGTATTCTTTGAGTATAGGTAAGTTATTTAAGGTAAAGAATAACTTTTTTGTTTTGTTCAGACTCGAAAGAGGTTATTATTTTTTTCCCTCATATTTTAGATACCGTAAACCGTTCAATATACAACGATATAACCAGGTCAAAAATATGATATTTTGGTTTATGTAAAAATTTACAAAATACAATACCTACATAATATGCGGAAATTACAGGTATATTATGATTGGTGGTTCTTTAACAAATTGCACACCTAAAAGGTGTTCAATCGCTTTCCTGCATGCTCGGAGCGAATAACGAGAAAACTGGTTAAAGACACAAAATAGTTAAAGTTTTTTGTGGTTTTTTGCATAACAATAATACCTATACTTACTGATTTTCTTTATCAACTTTACGTATCCCCATCACGAAACAAGGATAGTTTGGTTCGGGAATTTGAACCAATATCTGACGGCGCAGTCTTGCGAATTGTTGCGGTTAGTAAAAACGAATTACAATGCAATGCAATGCATGAAATTATATAAATCATATGATTTTTACATATACATATTATAATAGAAGTATTGTAATTTGTACATGTAGGTAGTGAATGTTGTGGATCACATTTTTATGATACCTACATATAAAATTGTAGATGATATCTTTACGATAATAGGACTCAACACGACTTAATTAAAATTAAGTCGGATATTAATATGGTCGTACGTACCTACTATTAAAACCTCACCGTTTAGGAAGGTGGTAACCAAAACGGAATAATTTTACGAAGCTGAGTGAGTTTGCTAACAAAAACCTCATTGGAGAGTAAATGGTTTTAACCCAATTGAATTATCACGAAACTAATATTCCTGTTTATTGAAAGCATGAACCGATATATACTGAAGTAATACAAACAACGACTTAAATTTTGATTTATAGTTTCCTAGAGAAACTTCATATCATATATATATACACATATATATATACGAAACGAAAATATATTTTTTTTCGTAGGCTATATCGATGAAATAGGCTTAATCTTATTAAATACCCTACGCTGCTCCGCTTTAACAGCGCCGAGTTACGTGACATAAATCGCGTGTAAATTTGTATAATTTTGCTCCGTTTCAACAATTATGCCACAAAAATTGTGTCAAATAAGCTTGCTTTAACAGCGTTGAGCTTTAACACGTTAATTATGTCAAGGATCGTCCGCTTTAGCAGCGTTGAGGTACTCCACATTAATTGTGTCGAGGATTCCAGAACTTTGCTCCGCTTTAACAGCGTTGAGGTACTCCACATTAATTGTGTCGAGGATTCTAGAACTTTGCTCCGCTTTAACAGCGTTGAGGTACTCCACATTAATTGTGTCGAGGATTCTAGAACTTTGCTCCGCTTTAACAGCGTTGAGGTACTCCACATTAATTGTGTCGAGGATTCTAGAACTTTACTCCGCTTTAACAGCGTTGAGGTGCTCCACATTAATTGTGTCGAGGATTCTAGAACTTTGCTCCGCTTTAACAGCGTTGAGGTACTCCACATTAATTGTGTCGAGGATTCTAGAACTTTGCTCCGCTTTAACAGCGTTGAGGTGCTCCACATTAATTGTGTCGAGGATTCTAGAACTTTGCTCCGCTTTAACAGCGTTGAGGTACTCCACATTAATTGTGTAGAGGATTCTAGAACTTTGCTCCGCTTTAACAGCGTTGAGGTACTCCACATTAATTGTGTCGAGGATTCTAGAACTTTGCTCCGCTTTAACAGCGTTGAGGTGCTCCACATTAATTGTGTCGAGGATTCTAGAACTTTGCTCCGCTTTAACAGCGTTGAGGTACTCCACATTAATTGTGTCGAGGATTCTAGAACATTGCTCCGCTTTAACAGCGTTGAGGTACTCCACATTAATTGTGTCGAGGATTCTAGAACTTTGCTCCGCTTTAACAGCGTTGAGGTACTCCACATTAATTGTGTCGAGGATTCTAGAACTTTGCTCTGCTTTAACAGCGTTGAGGTACTCCACATTAATTGTGTCGAGGATTCTAGAAGTTTGCTCCGCTTTAACAGCGTTGAGGTACTCCACATTAATTGTGTCGAGGATTCTAGAATTTTGCTCCGCTTTAACAGCGTTGAGGTACTCCACATTAATTGTGTCGAGGATTGTAGAACTTGCTCCGCTTTAACAGCGTTGAGTCTCTCCACATTCATTGTGTCGAGGATTGTAGAACTTTGTTCCGTTTTAACAGCGTTGAGTTTCTCCACATTAATTGTGTCGAGGATTGTAGATCTTTGCTCCGCTTCAACAGCGTTGAGTTACTCTACGTCAATTTTGTTGATGATTGTACAACATTGCTTCGCATTAACAGCGTTGAGTTTTTTCACATTAATAAAATCGTGTTGAGGATCGTACAACTTTGCTCCGCATTAACGGCGTCTCCTATTACATATTCTACAGGAATTGTGTAGAATGTAATAAAATTTTACTCCATCAGGTTGTTTTTACCATGATGAGACTTCTCTTCAATAGTAGCATTCCGATTATCAAGATATAAAACACTCCACGTGTCTGTTCTTTATTATAACAATTATTTACAAAAATAGTAATTCTCTGGCTGCTGTAGCGTACTGGTCAATATTTCGTTATCCTACAGTAGAATCGAAGACACCTGCCACTTTTTTATTACAACGTTCTACTCAAAAAGGAAAAACTTACCGTATTAACCATTACCAACCACTTGAATTATTGTTTGGTCTCAGTATAAATCTGTATGTATATTTTATAACAAGATTTCTTTAGTACTAATCTTGCAATGAAGAAACTACTGATAGCTTGTTTTACTAATTATACAACTTGTTTTTGTCTTCCTTTTTTACTTCGATATGAAATACAGGCATATCTATAGTATACAATCACTATGCAGGGATTCGTCAGTAGAGTTCAATTAAATGAACGAAGTATAATTTAAAGCAGGTATATTCAAGTAATGTTAAAATTATATCGACGATAATACACTCCAGTGTTTTGTTTCACCTAAAAGGTTATTGAAAGTAATTTCATTCTTTATTAATGTCGTTCCTCACTTGGACACGCACAGCATGTCATGCATAAGTCCAATCTAATAAAAATATTCATATAATATTTACATAATAGTACCGTTTTATTTTATTAGGCACTCATGTATGAAGCTAATTATCAGGAACCCATAGGAGCGTACGGATTTGACTTCGATATTTTATTTTATTTTTCCTACTTATATGTAGTATTACAATTCTCTAAACATCTGCTAGTAAATATATGTAATCTTCGATTTGGATACGAAGTATAATTAATAATCAAACGAACTTACCTGTGAAGTTTGATTGGAATTATACGAGTATCCAAATCGAAGATTACATACTCCCACCCTCCCAGACCCTAAAAATTAAAATAAAATCGTCTCTGGTCCTAACACAAAAATATCTATGTGCTCTAAAATAATGATCAACCACGCCGCTGGGAGCGCTGCCGTTCCTAATTACCCGGCGGGCGAGAGCGAGAACAGTTTTTTTTGAATAATATTATAACTCTAAATGTGTGACAAGGACAGCACATAACCGTGTACTGCTGCTAGTAAATATATGTAATCTTCGATTTGGATACTCGTATAATTCCAATCAAACTTCACAGGTAAGTTCGTTTGATTATTAAATATGAACAGTTCCAAATCATTCTTCCTCGACCATGTCCAGACTCTACAATCTAGACATGTTCGTAAAGACGCTTACGCATGTGAATATATTTGCTCTAAATCTATTCAGGTTTAAGGGTCAACTCCATAGAGCAAATATAACAGTATCTTCGTGGCTCGCAGTCTACTTTTATTATGTTATCTTACGACGAGGGACTTTTCGTAGGTTAGCTGAGGCCATTATATAGTTAGGTTATGCACTATGGCCACCATGCTTGCTAATTTCAATTTTTTCTACCAATTTTAATGTATGTGCACTTGTGCAGCGGTGAGTAGGAGCCTTGTATTAGTGGCACGCGGATCGCGATGACACTGACTGTTAAGTAGCGATTAGGTAGTGTAACTTCATTCATCGTAGCGGATTATCTAAAGTGGCCTACTGTAGTCCTGAGCCCGCTCAGTGATCATTTACCAGCAGCGGGTCGGCGAGTAAGATGTCCGCGGATCGCGATAACACTGACTGTGTACAACTAGTAGCGATTAACATGACTTCAAGTCCGTCTGGTAGCCGGATTGATGTTTAAAAAGGGTTATTGAGAAAATCATTGCCATTTGGTACATTTTAAGTTTGCTGGGATAGTTAATTTATTTAATCAAAGTAAAGACAGTTTGTTGGTAGGATGATTGCAGCAGCCATGTTTAGTGATTCTACGGCCTATAGACGCCCACTGGTATGTACTGGCTGCTAGACGCGGGTATCCCTTACGGCGAGCGACTTAAGGATGACTCACACTACAACGGACGTGACCGGGCCGGGCCGATCTGCCAGCTTCTGTTGAAAACGTCACGTGACCTCCGAGGGCTCCGAGCTCGGACGTGATTCTATCTATATAAGTTGATAGATCGTCCCGTTCTCGTGAGAGTCAACCTTTAATCTACTGAATAATTAAGAGGCTCCAATAGATCAATTTGCATACTTATCGTAAGAAAAATGCACGCGTACTTACCAATAATATAGATTCACCATCCCTGCCTTGCTGGATGCGGGTGGCGGAGGACCGGTCATTGTGGAAATCTTTGGGGGAGGCCTATGTCCAGCAGTGGACGTCTTTCGGCTGAAATGATGATGATGATGATGATCCCTTATTAAACCTATCCTTATTAAAAACTACTTTCTTCGGTGTTCAAACGACACCCGTACCAAATGTTATTCTAAATGGAATCAGCGAGAGAATCTGCTCACTAAAACTTGATCCATATAATTTTATGGCATAAAGTGGTCAGTGGAATGAGCAATACGAATAAACGAATAGTACCCACGACTACAATGTTTTATAATACATACAACAGGCATTTCCAGCGAAGTTGGTACAGTTCCCGGCGGTATCCTGCTCCTGGCGCTTCCTGTCGCGGTGCGCTCCGCTTGTGCCTGTTCTATAGTTGTTGTTCATCGGATATGGTTAAATATGGTTAAATACCATGTAGGCAGAAGGTTTTGGAGTGGCAGGCGTAGCCGGAAGACGTAGCATGGTAGGTCGACTATATGGTTAAGATCACGGGGAACTGCTGGATAAGGGTCGTTAATTACAATAATATTAGTTATAAATATAAATAATAAGAGATCCAAGATTACAGTGTTGTTAAGGCCAAAGAAATGTCATACTTTTTATGTTTTGATAATCTACGAAAACTGAAAAATGCAACGTAGCGGCGCGGTGATGTAAAGAGTCTAAAAGGAATGTGTTACAAATTTTTGAATATACTAGTTTTATTTATGTTATGTTACTCTCCTATCCCACGACTGTGATTAATCCCATCGTATCTTATAATAAGCAAATATGAAAAAAAAGTAAAGGGCTGGGTCATATCTAGTACCTACAGTGGATCACAACGTGGCCATGCTCCCAGCCTCTGGGTACGCTCCCGCTAGTGATTTGGTATAATTTTCTTATTTATATTTTATTTACAAGTTAAGATTTAAATTTTAGTTTAGGTAATATTTATTTCAAGGTCTATATTATAATTTCTTGATATTGAATAAATACAGCGTGTGTATTTGATACGGGCGAATAATTAATCCAGCTATAGTACCTGTTCATATGAATCGTATGGGATATTAATTTCGTTAAATTATGTTATTAATTATGTTTAATGATTTTTCTAAGGTGCGACAGAGCTGCAATGTATGTCGTCCAACTTTGTTTGACATGATGAATGACACTGACATGATACTCGTATGACGTTTAGATAGCTACATTAATTTATGTGGATGCAATACATTGCGTGCTGAATTTTTATGTATGATAAAAACACATCTTAATTTCCTAAAGAAATTAATGTAAATAGATTCCCTAGGTCCAATAGTAATCGTCATTAAAATATTCGCCCGTATCAAATACCCATGCTGTATACTGTGACGAAAAAAAACATATACTTGTATGAAATAGTCGGTACCAAGAGGAAACAACTCGCGCGCAGCGTTCGATGAAACGCTCCTTGTTCAGCCTAACCGTAACTGGGTTAGCGACAACTAGTGATAAAACCAATACACAGCAAAATTGTTTATTTACTTGTACTCAATAAGCATTTTGTTTTTTTACTACAAATTCAATGTATATACTTATCTGGAACGGTGATTACGGAATGTTCGAACGGGGTATGAATAGTTTTGGCAGGTAGAGCGATTTGACGAAAGACAATGGGATGGGATTTTGGCAATATCTAGTAATTATCTGTAGAATAATAAAGATTTTCTTAGCGATTTATTACACGGGAAAATGTTCCCTTTTATATAATTAAATAGGTGGAAAATATATTTGCGGTTATTTAATATACGTACAATTTCATTGGAATGTATGAATATGGTAATACGGGTAATTATATGTAACCGCAATCATATTTTCGGGAAATGGCTAACATAATGAGAATTGTTAGGCACCTAATAAGAAATAACATTTCAGCCTTGTCCTTATTAATATCCTGTAAAGTTATATAAGTCAAATAATAATTTCACTAAAAATATATTTACATTCTCAAAAGTACTTATATGTACTTGAATTGAATTTGAAGTAAACAGGAAAAATGTATTTTCAATAATGTTTAATTTCTTGTTGATTTGAACTGGGTAACAAATTGATTCAGAGTTAATTGTTTACCAAAAGGAAAACAACATAAAAAATATTATTTAAAATGTCTAAAAATATAAGTTAATTTATTATTTCATTAAACACACATTAAAATTAGGCACACAAAACAAGAAAAAAAAGAAATACGAGTCTAAAATTAAAACAAATAGTTTTATAAAAAAAGTAGCTCCAGCTCCGTGCCTTCTGACATCTCTAAACAATATGAAGGAGCTTGAGGTGGAAAGAATATAAAAATAATTAGTGATATAATTTAGCTTACTACAGGGGAAAGCTTTAAAAAAGTCTCACAATAATCCTACTGTATGTATACTTCTCTTAGTGTAGTGTCTCCTCTACCCAAAGGTTGTCTGGAAGAGATCGCTCTTTAGCGATAAGACCGCCTGTTGTTTGCCTATTTTCACGTGTAATCTATACCAGTTTGTATTATTTTTGTTGTTTTGAGTTGCAATAAAGAGTTATTGTATTGTATTGTATTGTAATCCAAAGCATATAAATAATATAATATAAATATTTGTAAATCTGGGAATAATGAGGGAAACCTAAATAACGTAGAATGTAGGTGACATAAAATATTTTAAAGGTATGTAGCCGACTTCTGTTTTATTTTATATTGATTTGATATCCAATTTCGCTATTTTTTGCATTTATAGAATTAATATGTCTAATACATATAACTTGTGATAGGTATAAGTTTTTCCATGAAGATTTTTTTTTTATTTGTCTAAGGTTGTCTATAAAATTACATTAACAGTGCAAATAATTCGGTTACCTTGAAAATATTTCATACCTACGCTAGCGGCCAAATAGAAAAATACCAAATAATTTATATTTATATTAAGTACCTGTTCCGAAACACGTCGAGCTATTTTCGACTCTATTGACGTGAGTAACCCAATATAAGTATTTTGTATGTAATAAGCTTCATGTAATTGTTTATGGAGCGACGTGTTCACTTCTGTGACAAGCCCTTCAATAAAGATAAAAAAAAAACGATATAATTAAGTATTTTAATATGTCTGATACCTACTTACCGGAGTTTACTGTTTAAAATTAAAATGACCTAATTAATTAAAGCCCATGATTTCACACCTCCTCAATAACAATGCGATGGTGCAAAAATTTCTGTGTCAACAATATCCATTCACAACCCCCAAGCTAAGGGTGCTCATATAAAAACAGTCTCGATCAGTCGGCCGACTGATCCACTCCCGAACACAGTAGGGGAACCTGTTTTACCTCGGTCAGTTTTTTCTTTTATGATTTTTAGAAAATAAATTAATAACCACAAAACTGTTATTTATCCGAATACCATAAGATAGATTAATAAACTATCGAATATAATACGAAAAAAAAGGATTGGTATGTCTATTTTGATAGGCTACGTCGACGAAAAAAAAAGGGAAAAGTGTCCAAGGAACAACACCCCTGATGTTCCTTGGACATAGCCCGTTGTACCTCGGACACGATATTTTTAATTAAATATATTATATTTATAAAATTATTAGGTATTATTTATAAAATTATAGTTATTTTTAGCATATTTATGCCATTCAATAATTTTTTCTAGTACAAATTATCTTAGAAAAATTACTCTGCAATTGTCATATTTTATTTTTGCGTAAAACAATTTATGAAGTTTTTCTAAGACTGATTACTTGATAACTTAAAACGCAGGTAACCAATAATTAGATATACAGTAAATATTGAACATTCTGTTACAAAAAATAATTGCAGTAGCAGTTAGGTAGGGGCCAAGGTACAACATATTCTTGGTGTCCAAGGTACAACAAAATAACTTTTTGGATAAGTAAGCTTCGTATTAGCACTTCCAATTAAGATTAGGCTGAAGCTATCCTACCACCAAGTAGTTAATTATCTTGACATTAACCTATCATATAAAAGTTTTTTGTCTAGTAGCAAAACATGAAATGATCAGCCTTGATGTAAAGTTCTAAATACCAACTTTTCATGACACCATTCATATTTTATTATTTTTCTCGAGATACTACCGGCCCTCAAGTTTCGTTGATAGTTGATTTTATTAGTTATCAAATAACGTTACAAATAAAGTAAATAAAATATTTTAATTACCCTGGCAAGGTAGAAATATTGCCAATTGTCCGAGGTAAAACTATGTCCAAGGTTCAACAGTTTCCCCTATACTCCATATTAATCCACAGAATTAGCGTTAATTTATAAAGAATTTTTTTAGCAAATATTAGTCACGGTTCTAAATATTGGGAATAAAATGTGTTCCTGGATGCGTCATTGGTCGCTGGAGCAGTCGGGCGACGGGTCGGGGCGAAAGTCGGCTGGTCACACACAGCGGGCGCGCGGTTCCACGCCACAGTCTCATCTAAGCCACAGCTATGCGCACATCTTACCCATCATAGCCGAAAATTCCACATTCGAATTCCAGAGTTACGCGAGCCGGCCGACGCGAAAGTTCCAAATACGAATTTCGATTTCGCGAAACTTTTTTTCCGTTAAACGAACATTTTTTTTACTCTTGACTGTTATACAGGTGGCGGCAAACGGTAAAGTTTTTAGTTGGTGTATGTAAAAGTGCATTTTGCATAATAGAGCGTTGAACATTTCATTTATTTATGTGCTGATCGTATCGGTGTGCCGAAAGATTCTGTTTGTGAAGTGTTTTATCATTTAAGTGCATTTTTCTTTGGATTTTATTTGTTCCGGAATTTGGGTTGGTTGATTTTGTTTTATTTTTTATTTTGTTTTATTTTTTAATTAATTATTGCTAATGTTTTTTAATTATTTTTAGATTATTACTTTTTAATAGAGGTATTTTTATTTAATCTTTATATTGTAGATTTTAAGATAATTAATGCCTATAATTTTGAAATATTTCTGTTAAAACTCGTAAGAGTACTTGGATTAAAAATATTAAATAAAATACGTATAGATTTTTTTAGAACTTAAGTGATGTGAAATAGTTTCAGTGATATCTTTAGTTTCATGTAGCGCCGGCCGCGGACGCTACGAGTGGAGAGCTTGTAGCGATGTAGTATTGGTACTTGGTGCCAACTTTATTACTAAGGTTAGAAAAACAAGGCATACCTAGTTACGGGGTCATTTAGGTAGTAAAGTTACATAGCGAATACCTTATAAAGAAACATAGTGAAAGCAGTAAATCGACTACTAATTTTGTTCAGTAGACGATAATTTTTTTATACCGGTTTAAATACTCCTACTAAACTCTATTACTTGCGATGGCTCATATTATATACTATTAGTTTAAAAAACGGAGAGGGATTGTTTGATTTTTGACTTTATTGGTATTTATTTTAAAATTATTATTTAAATGATTTGGCACGTGAACGGCGTGATTTTTTTTGATATTTAAACTTTTTTATTTGCTAAATATACTTATTTCTAATGGCCTTCTAGCCTAGTTGGTAGTGACTTTACCTACGGAGCAAGAGGTCCCGGGTTTGAATCCTGGCCAGGGCATTTATTTGTGTGTGGAGGCCATTGTAAACTACCGTACCAACCAATCAGAAAAAGTTAGAAAATTTCGTGCTTGATCATAAAACTTAAAAGTTTTACGTTCCATATCGACGTGACGTATAATCATAATAACATTTACAAACCGTAGTATATTTCAGTTTATTTGCGAGTTTGAGTGTGTCATGAAATTGGTTGGTTTTCAAGTTTACGTTATATATTTAGTACAGTCACCTGCAATAGTATAGGACTATATGAAGGCTACAAAATAATCTGACACATTCTTGTTTGTACCGCTATAAGAGCGTGTCACATATTTTTGCAGCCTTCATAGCGTCATATACTATTGCAGGTGACTGTACCTACGCAAAAATTGTAATATTTAAGAAACTTTTGTTTAGGCTTTATTACAAATGGAAAAACATTGTTAGGATGTGTTTTTACAGTTTACCACTAAATAAATTTTTAACACTGTTTAACATTTCATATTGTTCATAAAAAATACAGATCTGGGTTTTTGAATCTGACGTCGCGGTCTTTAGCAAGTTTGTTACATTTTGTAAGTAACAAACTGTTCTTATGAAGCAAATTCCATTCCCCTTTTTTACAAGTACTTATTGAGATATATTCAGTAAAAAAATCTACGTTCGTGTCAATTAATTTTTGTATCAAATCTGCATAATAGTTCAAAATTGATTAAAAAAGTTCATTTAAATCCACGGAACATGTTATTTTTCACATTAAATAAAAACTAATATCATTACCAACCTCAAAATACATTGTAAAATTAACATTTAAAACGCTAACGCTTTCTATCTATACGAGTTCTTGAGATGCAACCCGCTAGCAGACAGAAGGACAGATAGGCAGGGCTTATACCGGTCATATACGTCCGGCTTATCCGTCGGATCTCCATAGAAGGTATGTCCGCTGGGCATCCGTCAGACAAATTTCCCATACATTTATTAGCAGATCCGGCGGATGTGCCTGAACGTACATATATGGCCGACTTTAGTCTTCAGTTCCATTGGCACCCTTCGGCTACAAAGCCCTTAACAGTTATTGAAAAACATTTACTAAAATTATTTTGTCAAGTACAATTTGAAAAAAATCAAGTACTTACAATTTTTTTCTGCTGCGAAAGCAGGAGATCGCTGGTTCGATCCCAGCCCAGAGCTTTGGGGGCATTGGGCACTTTTTCTGTAGTATATATGATGGCATTTCTTTCAATAATATAGACTCAAATCCAGAACATTTCCTGTTTACTTACTCTTACTTATTTTTACTCTGTCGTCTTGCAATGCAGTTAACATACATCACTACCGAATAACTTATACTGCACGTAGTTTCTAACGACAAATATTTGCGCAGAACATATAAAGCTACATAACATTGGTAAGATGCATCTGAAGATTCATGGGTATGGTGCTATTGAACTGAACTGCAACAACATATTTACCGACGGAGTTTCAGGGAACTATTCACTTACGGGTATATTCAGAAGCGTAAAACATTGAACCAATTTGATATTAATATTACTCTGCTTTCTCTAGTTTGAGTATAGTTACGCATTAATTAAACGTGCGATGTTTAAATATTAAAATATGTAGTCGCGTTATATATAATATTAATTGAAGAGCGTTGGTGGCCTAACTGTAAGACTTCGAGTCCAAAGGTAGCAGGTTCAAACTCCGGCTCGTACCAATGAGTTTTTCGGAACTTATGTACGAAGTTTGATATCTACAAATCACTTCGCCGAAAGGTGAAAGAAAACTTCGTGAGAAAACCGAACTAATCCCGGTAAGGCCTAGTTTACCCTCTGAGGGCCCCTCCTACCCCGAACACCGAAAATGAGCATTGACGGAATAACCACTTTGTCTCTCGAATATGCAAGTGTGACAGAGAGGAAGAGACAATTTGTTTGATTGTTAGATTTTCGTTGTAGCAGGCCAGGCTTGGAACGTCAGATGGCAGCCGCTTTCGTAAAACTAGCGCCTACGCCAATAGTGGGATTAGTAGCGGATCCCGGATCGGCAACTGCCGGGAAAACGCTAGGAAGAAGAAGGACAGTGCTTAGCCTAAAGTTGATGATAGACTTAGAAACCTTGAAACTTAAAAAGTATATTCTTAACTAGCTGATGCCCGCGACTTCGTCTGTGGATTTTTTTTTAGCCTTTATCCATCTATCCATTCAGCCGTTTCCACATGATGCTCGAACAAATAAACAGGCAGACAGACAAACAGACAAAAATTCAAAAAAATATTGAAATGTGCTCTGTTATCAATTTTAAGAGCTCCTAACTCATTTTTAAATATCTTCAATATACAGATTTTTGACCACACTCTGCTTTATTATATATGTATAGATAGATAATGTCGAGAAGATTTATTTAAGTTTAAGTAAGGGAGAAAAAAAGATATAAATAACAAAATATATACAGTAAATAAGTTACAAGCTACCTACCTTAAAATTCAAAAATAAATCCTTGAGGCATTGTACCTAATATCTATCATCGGAATATGCGACACTACTTCTAAACAGGCACTACTTTTCAGTAACAGTTAGTCGCCATTGTCACTTACCACTTTCTTATGTCTCCCACGCATCCGATTTTATCACGGGAAAGTTTCAAATTTGCATTCATTTGCGTTGTTCAGCGCATAAAGTTTATGTAGCGGAGTAACGTTCTTGAAATGGTGTTCTGATAGTGCTACGCCGACTTGCAGCGGGCAATGACTACTTAAGTTTAGTTATTGCTATATCTTAAAGCACTTCGTGCTACATGTAGTTATATAGCTAGTTCTGTCTGCTCCATCGACATTATTGAAGTTTCTAATAAAAAAAAACAATGAGTACATAGCCAAGGAACGTATTATTGTAAACGTTGTTTATGAACAGATCGTTTTAAGTTACCAGATAGCCGGAAAATATTTTAAGGTTTTTTTCCACAAACGTCAACTTATTTAACGTGTAAGGGCCATTTATACCATCTAGGGTCAGCCAATTAACCCGGAGTTAACCAGTAAATCCCATACTTACTTTATAAACGCTAAACTCAGCTTTAGATGATAACTCAGGGTGGTGGAAGTGGCGCTTAATAGAGTACTTTATATTATACCTATAGTATACTCTGGAATGAAGTGTTGCCAGCGGTATTTCCGGACCGATATGACCTTGAAACCTATGAAAAAAGAACGTACTCCCATCTCAAAAGTCCGGCAATGCATATCTAACCCCCCTAAGTGTTCCAAGTGAACACTTGGAACACCTGGGGGTTAGATAAAGACAAGCGACTATCATCGGCGATGATAGTCGCTTACCATCAGGCGATACGTATTTCATAAAAATAAGTATATTTGTGTACTGTCGGTATTTAGGTGCGATATTCTTGATAACTAGTTGCGGGTACATCTCATTGCCCAGTTATGTAAAAGGAAATCTAATGTGATTACAAATTAAATCCACGTTACACCACCCAGTCAGGTAAAACCAGATAATTCTGATAGAGATTCCAAATGCTTGGCTGAAGTACGGAAAAATCGAAGTACACTCATTAGCAGGAAAAGCGGGCCTGTTTATGTAAAACTTCTATTCAAAGAAGCCCATTTTTATTTATTTCTAGTGTAGGTACCAAAATAGCCAGCGGACAGTTTCCAATAAATTCAAGTGAAGTTTTGAAGCTAACGTGGCGAAAACTATCTGATTTTGAAATGCGAAGGTATTGAAACAACTAAGTTATTTATTTATTCGCCTGCTTATTTAGTTAGGCACTTTACAATTTAATACATTAGGTTAAATCCTACCTACTCTTTAAATCTCCATAAATTTAACGTTGGAAATGCTAAATTAGTAAATTTGCTGCTGTAAAAGCGTGTTCTTACGCGGGTGACACGTAAAACACGAAGGTAATAGGTACGAGTAGTAGCTGCTACCTTTTCGTACGGCACCGTCATTCAAATACGAAAATCGGGTTAACAAACTCATTTACTAAAAGGTATATATGTAAGGTATGAGCATTAACTGAACATTTTTCTAAAATATGTAAACAATGATACACGTTTAAGTTATTTTTATCGCTATTTGTTCGGAATCTCCAAAAGTTTCCATTCACGTCAGAGTCGGTGCACCATGTATTTTCGATACGTAGGTACGTTAGCTTAATTGTCCGAGAGAGCAAAATCCTTGTTCGCCGTGTTTTCGCCAACTGCTACGGAAAGAGTACGGAAACATCAAAATACTAGCGAACGTAGCTAGCGAATCACAAATATACAGCTGCGGTTTTAAGCAGCACCGCTATCTTTTACTATTCCTAACTTAGTACGCGGTGATATTAGTTCAATATTTCACCATCGGCATAAACAACTTTGTGGCGGAGCGCGCAGTAAACTTCCAAAGTTGTTAGTAGTTTTTAAAATAAAACGTCAAAAGGAATGATATACGTACGAGTATTTTGATATTTCTAGCTTGGGAGAATGGAATAGGAAACGATGGAATTATATTGGCTGTCCATTATCGGGTTAGGAGATCTGGGGGTCGATGCCAGCCTTATGGCGGTTGTCTTTTAAACGTTGTTCGGCATCTGTCGCTTATAGGAAATGAGGATGCATAATCGAATTATAAATTACTAGCTTTTACCCGCGGCTTCGCCCGCGTACTAAACGTAATTTTCAACCGTCTACAAATAAGGAGGTTCTTAGTTGGGCCCGTATATTAGTATGTACATATGGATGTTTGTCCGCTATTATCTTGCGTTTGGCTGAACGGATTTAAATGGAATGGATGGTGGTCGGAAAAGTGATCAAACTGAAAAATTCAAGTTGGCGGTTGTTTCTCAATTTTGACCTCTGATTTGTTATAAAGAACCTCTCGAACCCTTTATATGTGCCTACCGAGCTTTATCACGAACTTAACTCTATAAATTCAAGATGGTGGCCGTTGATGGTGGCGTTGGCGGTTCGTTAGAAAGAACCTTTCGGATCCTCGGATATCAATTTTCATAACGATCAGATCATAACTGAAGAAATTCTAGACGATGGCCGTTTTTCTCAGTTTTAACTTCAGATTATTCATAAAGAGAACCTCACGGATCCTCGGAAATCGATTTTAACACGATCTGATCAAAATCGAAATAATTCAAGATGGCGATGGCGGCCGGATCTCGCAGTTTTTACTACAGATTCGTTACTGAGGAATCTCTCGGATCCCCAAATACCAATTATTATCAAGGTCGGATTAAAACTCAATAAATTCAAGATGAAGCCCCTTTTCGCAATTTTGATCAAGGACCTATTTTAGATTTAAGGTAGGTAGAGGTAGGTCGTTAGGTAAGTTACATTTACTGTATATATTTCCCATGTTGACCTTTTCACCCCATTACGTACTCCTATTTACTCATTTCTCGTTAGGAATACTCTTGTGAATAAAATAGTCTAATAAATCTTGTTTCCCGATATACAATCAAATCCCACTTCACCTCTTTAGGAGGACAATTATAAAAAATCCTAGCTATTTCCCGCAGCTTCGCCCGCGTACAAAATAAATGTTCAACCGTAAAGTAATTTCAAAATCAAGTTGGCGGCTTTGATTCGTTATAAAGAACCTCTTGAACCCTTTGATATGTACCAACCGAGTACATATTACGATCAATGTTGACTTCTGATTCCTTAGAAAGAACCTTTCGGATTCTCAGATATTGATTTCCATCACGATCAGATCATAACTGACGAAATTTCAGATGGCGGCCTTTTCTCGCAGTTTTGGCTCCAGATTCATTGTAAAGAACCTCTCGGATCTTCTTTCTTATCTCGATTAGAAGGTGAATTCTGAAAAATCCTTTCTTAATGCACCCCTACACCTTAATAAGAAACCTACGTGCCAAATTTGAAATTCTAGAAACAGAAATAAACAACAAAACGACACTCATATTGATATTTTGAGATTTCAACCCCATCGCACCCCAACAGGGAAGATGGTGTATCATACGTCCACCTCATTGGATTTTAAAATGGTTGTTGTTTTTGATTTCAGCGACCCGATAAACCATAAGAACGATAATCATGATGTTTTTTGACTTTGTTACCCCTTTTTGCCCTCTTAGGGGTTTAATTCTCAAAAAATCAAATACACGTCTTTACTCATTTATCTTTAGAAATACTCTTGTGTAGTTTTGAATAAAATAGTTTAACTAATCATGTTTCCCCATACATAGTTTGTACCGTCATTTCCCCCCCTTTGGAGGTGAATTTTGAAAACTCCTTTGTTTGTGCACCCCTACGCCTTATAAGGAACCTAAGTGTTAAGTTTGGAATCTATAGAACCAGAAATAAACAACAAAACGACACCCATATTTATATTTTTAGAGTTCGACCCCCTCGCGCCCCAACAGGGAAGATGGTATTTCACAATCGCCACGTTAGATTTTAAAATCGTCTTTGTTTTTGTAATCAGCGACCCGATAAACCAGAAAACGATACCCATGTTGTGTTTTTACTTTTTCACCCCTTTTCCCCCTTATATGGGTTGAATTCTCAAAAAACCTGAAACACGTGCTACCTCATTTATCTTTATAAATACTCCTGAAAAGTTTCAAATGGAATAGGCCAACTAATCTTGTTTCCCCATAAAAATTTTGGACTTCCAAATCACCCCCTTAGGGGGTTGAATTTTGAAAAATCCTTTCTTAGTGCACCTCTAGACTTTATAAGGAACCTACGTTTCAAATTTGGTATCTCTAGGACCAGCGGTTTGGGCTGTGCGTTGATATGTCAGTCAGTCAACCAGTCAGTTAGTCATTCAGTCAGTCAGTTTCTTTTTTATATATTATATAGATAAAAACACCTTTTTTGTATTTTGATGAGAAACCTTTACACATAAAATAAAGTCTCTAGCTAAACAGAAAACCTCCCGCCATACAAACTTTCAATACCCTTTTCACCCTTATAAGGGTCGAATTTTCGAAATCGCTGAAATTACTTTTTGTAAACTCTAATGAGGATTCTTTTCACAAAGTTTATAGTCTATAACTAAAAGGGAAACGCTTCCGCCATACAAACTTTTAACACACTTTTCACCCCTTTTGGGGTTGATTTTTCCACAACGCTAAAATTACTTTTTTTGTATTTTAATAACAAACCTCTACACCAACTTTTGAGTCTCTATCTAAAAAAAGAAACTTTCTTCCATACAAACTTTCAACCCCGATTTAATCCCCTTAGAAGATGATTTTTTCAAAACCCTTTCTTATTCGTTACCTTTGTTAAACACTTAACGTAATGTGAAAATTTCAGGATCATACGTTTAGTAGTTTCGGCTGTACGTTGATCAGTGAGTCAGTCAGTCAGTCAGGACTTTTCCTTTTATATGTATAGATATAGATAAAAACACCTTTTTTGTATTTTGATGAAAAACCTTTACACATAAAATAAAGTTTCTAGCACCTCTCTAAACAGAAAACCTTCCGCCATACAAACTTTCAACACCCTTTTCACCCTTATAAGGGTCGAATTTTCGTAATCGCTGAAATTACTTTTTGTAAACTCTAATGAGGATTCTTTTCACAAAGTTTGTAGTCTATAACTGAAAGGGAAACGCTTCCGCCATACAAACTTTTAACACACTTTTCACCCCTTTTGGGGTTGATTTTTCCAAAACGCTAAAATTACTTTTTTTGTATTTTAATAACACACCTCTACACCAACTTTTGAGTCTCTATCTAAAAAAAAAACTTTCTTCCATACAAACTTTCAACCCCGATTTAACCCCCTTAGAAGATGATTTTTTCAAAACCCTTTCTTATTCGTTACCTTCGTTAAACACCTAACGTAATGTGAAAATTTCAGGATCATACGTTTAGTAGTTTCGGCTGTGCGTTGATCAGTGAGTCAGTCAGTCAGGACTTTTCCTTTTATATGTATAGATAAAAGACAGCCAATTCTTTTCGAGAAACTATTTTTTTCTCGGTCTCAATTATTACAAAATATGTCTTCACCACAAGGAGCAGTGAAAATATTATAAATTAGTCCACTTTAATCAGTTTTAGTACCAGTAAGTATAACAAACCGACAAGCCTATTTTACGGCAAAAAAAAACAATACAGTGCCTTTTTACACATCGATGTTTTTCTCGTCGATTCGCGGTTTTTTATTGCATTGTACTTTTTTTGCATGTATTTAAATAATACGTCAAGTGAAAGTGACGCAGTTACCATTAAACCATGAAAGAACGTTAACTATGCCTTCATATGGCATTGCAAAAGAAGATGGCAAGTAAATTTGTAATTTGTTACGCCAAATATTTGGTTGAGACAGATATTTTTGCGGTAACTCCATTGCGCATGAAATTATTGCCGTTATTTGTATATACAAAAAAACATGAGGTACTGGTGGTAACACAGTCGTGAGTGCACGCGAAAAATGAAAAGGCGACAGCAGGCGGGCGCCACAAAATAAGCGTAATCAGATAATTGCTGTTTACAACTAATCAATATTTTTTGTAGATAAAAGAATTTATCAGATTTAAAAACTAGTTATTAACTTCTCAACTATTTAATTAAGAATCATGTTGATAAATTCAAGGGTTTCAACGATCTGACCAAACTGACGTTTTTGGTCTCTGTCTGTGGCCTCTTAAGAAAATCCAATTAAAATTGAGTTACCTCTCCGTCTTTGTCTAACGCCACTACTCCATTTTACGCCAAATCTCAACTTTCAGCTCTCAATGGGATCGTAAGGCTTTCAAACCGGGTTCATTCACAAATATCATAATGCTCTTTGTCTGTTATCTTAGGCCTGCAGTGCTTTTTAAGAGCATTAGTAAGAATGGCTGCAAGGAGAGAGATCTCGCGACAGTCCTCACTTACTCTAAAGATAACAATAAAGTAAGTACTTCGTAAGATGAATAGATGAAATAGTACATTGTCATTGTAGAAATAGTAAGTGGCTCCTTTTGTTGGCAAATTGTAACTGGCACTTTGTTATGTTTATACGGTTTATGTTTTATACGGTAAGACGATAACTCACTCAATTTTGTGGCACAATAAATTCGGTTTTCAAATTGATTTTCCTATGTCATTTACACTTAATAAATACTAGGTAGAGATGAATTCACTTGTCATGTGAATAACTTTATCAATAAAACAATCAATGATGCTTTTCGTAAGGAAATGCTGAAAAACTATTTCTGTGATGCTGCTGTTTTCTCTTAAGGAACATATTATCAAAATAAATATTCACATAAACTGTACTGAGCATACATAACTATTTGAAAATATATTATGTACTCTAGAAATAACCAGAAAGGAACAATTTGTGATCGTTTGTGTGTACCTATAATCAATATTTTTTGTAGTCAATTACTAGTTGTTCTTTTTCGTTTACCTAGCGTTAGCCATGGCCTTTGTAAGGGTCTTCTATTCTACTTTCTTTCCTCTATTTTGCGCGATCTCTTAATTTATCCTTTCTTAGTTAAGAATATTCAGTTTAAATTATTTAAATGGTCTCCTAGTTACGTAAGTTATGCAAATATGCAGGTAGAGCTTATAATTTCGATTGCTGAAAGTTATTATTGTGTCTGTCTAACCCACGTTGACTGTTCAATAAGAGCCTACTACATATCATACAATCTATTTTGGGAAGTCTAAAGTAACAGAACTACACATCAGTACCCGGATTTGCTGAATGACAAATAATTAAATACGTTATTTGCAAATAGTACTTAAAAGGTGAATTATTTTAACTTACCGTGTCCAAGTGGCTACTGAAGTGGTTTGTACTTAAGTTAGGATGTGGTCTCAATTGTAGCGTATTTTCGAACTATGTATGTCATCCGATTTTATTTAGGGTTATGAAAAGAATAATTGTGATATTCGTGTCAGCGGGTTAAAAAGGTTAAAATAAATTAGAACATTGGTACCTATTTAACACAACATAATACCACAGGTTGAAGTCTACATGTTGTATGTAATTCAAAACAAAAATTCACCAATTAAAGAAACAAAAATTAAGCCAATGATACGGCCGTTCGCGTTCTACACCAAGCTGTCCAAATCTGTATAAAACAATCTGTAAACATAAACATCTATATATCTACTTTTGAGCGATAATACGGTAATGTACAAATTGTATATGTTTCTGCGTAAGATAGGTTGGGCTTACGAGTATGTCTATGGACGTTAGGCGCCTCAAAATAAATTTATGGGCATAATTTACTTTATTTGATTTTTCGTGTAGTTAATCAGTAGAGTCAGTCGATGCTAAGTTTCCTAGATTTTTGATAGCACAGTCTGTGAAAGTGTTAAGTAAACGTCATAATTTCATAGAAGTTTGACGTTTAAAATAACACTTTCACGTCTGACAGTTCATTTACTGAGAAAAGATAACGTGGTTTGACTCTATTCGTTATATTGAAAGTCCAAAAATGAGGCACAAACACTGTAGAGGATACTATTATTCGAATAATACGTATTTGTAATCGCTACAACTTATACTTCAGCCTTAACTTACGGGTCAAGTACAGGAAAAAATATTTTATTTAGGAAAATCTTGAAAGCACTCGTGTAAATATTTACATGAAATGGAAACACCAAATATTACGTCTATAAAGACATCTATGTAGATACTTAATGTATTTTGCTAAAAGTTACCTACGTAATATTTCGTTTAGATGTCTTTTATTATTTGGAGTTTATAGTTACCTACTTAATTCGTCCTTTATTTTAATTTCTATGTTACGGTTTTTTGTTGCGCAATATTTAGCAACTTATTGCTAAATATTGCAACTACTAAACACTATTTACTTAAAAAAAAACTATTGAACAGCTGAGTGTTACGTTATATACTATCGTGTTACCAACAGTTAGGTATAGGCTTAGTGAAATCATAAGGTCATTTCTAATATTTGTTTAGCTAATCAGCTGTTCTGTTCGTAAACACACCTCGCAAGCACTTCAATCTCTGTGTAAAAAAAATTGCCAAGTGATTACTTGGCAGTTACAGTAAAAATAATTGAATACTGCTTATTAAATTTTGGAAGGGTTCGATTTTCATTGGGTGGGCTAGTAGAGATGGCGTTAGCTGCGATAACCGAAGACACGGCTTTGATTACTGTTTCAGTAAATGTAAGGTTTATTCATATGTTGATATGTATTTTAGTTTCGAAGTAGTGTTTGCGATATTTTTTTTATATTAGCGTATAACCTCATTCCAACCAACCGACGTTATATTATACGTTCGACGTTTTATTTATTATATGATGACAAAAAGGACATATATACACGGTGTCTTCGACTTAGCTTTAAATCCAGGCTTTGATTTTACTCTCCAAAACGAGCATTTTTTACTATGGGACCAACACTGAAAGAGAGCTAAATTTTTTTTCATTATAAATTTTGGAACATAAGATGTTAACACTTTGTATGAGGTACTGGGGTCAGCCAACACTTTTTTCGTGATTTCGGGGTTGGTCACATAGTGAAAAAGGCTCAGTTTTTAGACTAAAATCAAACCCTGGATTAAAAGCTGGAGTCGGAAACACCCAGTATAACAATTGTGCGAGGAAAAAAGTCGTGTCCCTAATTAGTTGGCCACCACAGTATATGTCTGACATAGCCAGAAGTATGGTTTTGAGGGTTCAACTCCCAAGAAACCTTAAATTTAAATTGACATATTAAAGAAAAAATATTAGGTACCCATATTCACAATACTATTAGCACCTTTAACATTACATATCTTGAAATGGCATACGAAATGTCCACAATAGTAAAAAAGACCACCCACATAACAATATCGCTTAGCCAATTGAATTGTTACCGTTTAAGACATATTTAAATGGAAAACCGTTTAAACCGTTGCTCAATCTAAATGTAGAGGCAATAAAAGTAGTCTTTAAATTTTAAACTTTAAAATATACAGTTGGCTTGTTAAATTATAGAACAGCTCTATGGAGTGGAGAATCTTGTATTAGTTTGTGCTTGATAAAGTAACTACGCTACGGTAGCCACATATATATTAGTAGGTCAAATCTTAATAGACGTCCGTCAAATCTGATGTTAAATAAATACAAAGTTTTATGAATGGGGGGTATAAATATAAAAATGTCACGTTATATACTCGTATAACTTGTACTTTTGGCAAATTAAAAGGATGTTAACAAACAAAACCCAGTGTCTTGGTCATTCAGCCATTGACGATACAATATTTCATGAGTCACGTGGTTTCTGTGTTACATTATTTTAATCTGCAAAAAGTACAAGGTATAGATGCATAGAGACTGATAGACAAGGCTCTAGCCTAGAACATTGGTGGCAGAAACTTTAAATTTTGAGCATTTATTACGGCCATGGGTTTAATACAGTTTATTAAGTCTAAGTATGCTTGCATATAATATCACCATTTACGAGCAAGTGTGATGAAATAGTAGAGAGTATTACTAGGGAGCAAAATACTATATTGTATTGGTGACAGATTCCATTCTAACGTGGAATCTTGACCAAAGCGAGTTATTCAAACTATGTCACCCGAGGTGTCAATAATTTTGCTACCGCGTTATACACTCTACTTTTCACTTTTCCTATGCAATCATTTTGATTAGATAAGTAAAACATAGTAGGTGCTAAAAGGTTACTGTGAAATGTGTGCATTTCTGCTTAGATTTATTTTTATTTTTATGGGCAGTGAAATTCGTCTTGATTTTCTATTAAGTATCTTCTGCGGTCTAGTGTTTGATTTTCCAAGTCGTCTATAATATTTAATAATTTCAATCCTCGACTTGCACCAGTGACTCCGAAAATTATCACTTCCTGCAAAAGATGTTTTATATTAAAGGCCTGTGCCGATACCTGTGTGCTTACCATGAGTAGCAAGTAGCTGGAGGCGTTAGAGACTGAGCGTTTCTAAAGTATGTCCGGCTTGCTCCTTCCACTACTCTGGCAGGAGCGAGACGGACATACTTTAGAAACGCTCAGTCTCTAACGCCTCCGGCTACTTACAACACATGGTACCTACACATAGAAAAGCAGAAAGAAAAACATTGATTTATATTGGAGTTTAGTACTAAGTAGGTACTTACTTATATGGCGAGAAAACTGTGATCGGATGCCTCGTTTAAAAATGTGTTTACATTGTCCACAGATAAAATCTTGGATGTTGTAGCTTTGTGTCCCTCAATTAATTTTTTATAACTTTTAATCTTTGTTCGTGCGAGGTCGATCTCAGTATTTCTTGATTTTAGACAATTCCCGGAAATATGCTAATATATGAAAAAAACTCATTTAGCTGTTTTTCATGTACAAAAGTTTTCATAGGCTCTTAGGTAATTTAATCCTTATTTTTGCCGGGAGAAGGTTATTGAATTACTGATGACTAGTTGCTGTAACACAGGAGCTAATATTTCATCACTGCTATTGGATGAATTAATTTTCAGTTAACCAAATTCGTGAAATTTTGAATAGATGAAAAAGATCGAAGTCGTTTGTACTTCGTCTTATCCGTTTCAGTGGAATAATTATATTTTATTTAAAAAAAAACACATATTTCCCGCCATTTTCACGTTTGTCTATGGTACTTACATATTTTTTTTCCTAAACCCGGTATTAGACGGTGCATTTCGTCGGGCCCGATCATTTATATCGGGCTGGATACTCGTATTACAGAAAGGGAATTTAGGGAACCGAAAGAAGGTTACGAATGGACAAGGTACGACAGATCGGACCCGACTAATTCGCCCCGTCTAATAACCGCTTTAACGCGCTCCTAAAACACTATGATTTTATTTTCGATCATCGGTAATATTTATTCCGTGCATGTAGCAACATAGAAACTTGATAACAGGGAGCAAACATCAATTTTGTTCCCTGTAAGTAGGGCAGAAATGAACGATTAAAAAAACATCTTGAAAGGGAACGAAATACAGTTTTGATACCTACAAACGGGCTACAAAACACTTATTTTCCGATAGGAGAAGTGAAAAGGATTTTTAATGAGATTCATTTGCTATGAGAAAGAAAATGGAGTTGAATGTTTTAACTACTTCTACGCGGATCGGATAATGTCGAGGCCTTTAATATGGAAAAAATATAGTTGTACAAAGTCATAATCGATGATGGAATAGCTAAGTATCTCATTAATTTAACCCTTTCTTTAGTTACTAAGGTTTCAACACCGGATTCCAACCCCATCAGAATATTATACCTAACTTTTTGATTTCTCCTTTATACTTTGTTTAGCATGTTTATAACAATGCATAGGGTAGTGTAAATGCTGGCCATATACGTTCGCGCATATCCGTCAGATCTGCCAATCAATGTATGGGAAAATTGTCTGGCGGATGCCCGGCGGACATATGGAGATCTAACGGATTTCTCGAACGTATATCGCCGGTAAAAGTCTGCAATGTAGCTCATTAATGTAGGTCTCCTATTTTGGCTCCTACTCTTATTACTGTGTAAAGGAATGTGCATAGTAATGTGTTTACGTTTGCGTATCACTGCACCAGCCTTTCTATACTTAGTTATGTAGATGTAATATGCGAAAACGATTAAACACTGAGCAGTTTGACACAGATTTCAGTAGTTTATGTCCAAACATTCTGAATCAAAACATATAATAAATCGCGATACGTGTTCTTGCATAACGTTAATTTAACTAGTTCTTAAATTTTCACCTATTGTAACCCATCGGCAATCGTGGGACAGAAAGCTAGTAAAATATAAATGAGTGGAGAGTTTTTCATTGCATATGAATATGCGGGGGTGTTATTCTGAATGCATAGCAAGTGTATACGAGGTTAATACTCAGATCTACCCGTTTAGGTGTGGTCTTTGATATCGCGTAGCTTTTATGGTCCTGTAGGTCATAGTTAGGAGTGGTTGACTCAGTATGCAATGAGAACAAAATGCCAGACCGCTACGCCGCCTAATCGCTCGGCAAACAGCCACGGTTGCATTCTACGTGTGGTCTTGTACCACAAGTGTGAATAATACAAGGAAGTAGAGAGCATGGAAGTGAATCATATGGTAGTTAGTTAAATAGGACAGGATACTATCATTGTATCCATATGGAGTGGTTTTCGACCTTCAAGCACCCGATTTTTCCGCCTGAAATTCAAGCGTTTGGAAGTCTTTATTTTCTAAAGACTAATTAAAATTATTTTTTATCCCCATGCTCTGAAAGCGGGCCATTGTTAACCTATGGGAAATCATTATTTTGCGACCTAGGGAGTTTTACCCTCCAAATGGTTTTTTTCTTATGTTTCAATAAAAAATATGTTTAAAATGGATGCCTTGTATGATTTCCGTTTTGATATTTATTTCCCGAATCGATAAATGATAACCTTAAACGTAATTATAAAAATAAAAGTTGGTTTGAGTCTCTCATACCTAATAAATAAAAAATAAAAAAGCCTTTATTGATTCTCTACAACGAAAAAGTACACTACAAAAAAGGTAATTTATGAAATTAAACATGAAATTATTCCGTAGAGACCCCTGTCCGGCTGAAGGCCTCCTTGAAGTCTAGCAAGTTTTTCCTGTCTTTGGCCTTCTCTGGCCAATTTTTACCCGCTGTAGCCACGATTTCATCGAACCATCTTTCTTTGGGTTTTCCCCGGTTCCTGGTCCCCGTCGGACAGCGCCATAGAGTTTTTATTTTGGTCCATCTCTCTTTATCTATACGCGCAGTGTGGCCACACCATTACCATTTTACTTATTGTGCAAATGTTAGAGCATCTATAATACCTACCAGTTTTATTGTCTTGGTTCCTCTTTTTGTGTATTAATTTTAAATTTAGGATGCACGGATTTTCCATTGCGCGTTGGCAGCGTTGTATTTTATTTCGCGTGTCTTAGTTGTTAATCCATGAGTGGCGGCATGCATACGTCAGGCTAGGCTCTCATATCTACTACAAGGTTATATTTCGATATATTTTATAAATATGTACTTTCCTCGTATTCGACATGAAAGGTACGATGTTAAACTCGGGTGAAAGGCACTATTTCAGTCGGACTACAAAATACCTCTACTGAAATAGGTGTATTTCACCCTTTGGCTAACAATCTACATCTGTAGCGTTTGCTAAGTCAAAAATTGCTCCTTAAGACTGCCTCGCTGTATTTAGCTCTCTGTTTCTCTTCTTCTTTCCTTTATTTTCTCTCTTTTTGTGAATAATATGAAATATTTGTTTTATATATATCATATACTTTTAAAAAGCGTAAATTTTCATTGTTCTTCCGCGTGCTCACTTCCTTCCTACCGCATCCAGGGGTGCGCGATCATTGTGGAGTAGTCAACTTTAAACTAAAAGTACCTGAGATCCGCACTCGGGACCTTCACCTTTATTTATGCACACTCCAACAGAAATCACCCTTTGCGACGCCCGACTCATGGGAGCAAGAAAGCATTCAAAATGATTTATTGTAAATGGTTTCTACTTTGTTGGCTAAAATAATAAGAGCCGCGTCTGCATTACTGTTCTAAATTCGATATTTTATTGTTATTTTTTCCTTTGCTGAAGCCGATATGGTCAGGTGAAGTTTTAATTTGCAACCCCATTATAATGTCGGCGGAGTTGTGAGTCAGCTTTATAAATTATAATTATGCTCTGCAATTTTAGCTTCATACGAATATCTCAGAAATTTGCACAGTTGCTATTCGAACATCTTCAAACTAAGATGTTTATGCGTTTAAATGTACCTATCAAAAATATATAGCCAGGTTATTATCAGACTATATTATTATATAATTATTAGGTACACAAATATCAGTGGAAATTGCTCCATTACTACTCATTAATTGTCTGCCTGATAACAGGCTCCCTGAGCCGTGGCATTACCCGAGAAAACGCTAGGAAGAAGTTCAAGTTTCTCAGCAACTTACTGTACATTCCTTAAAACAACTATGTTGGTTAGACTTCTGCTCAAAGCGGCACAGTAATGATGGAACGTCTGCCTCAACGTCTGCTAGCTTGAGTCTTACAAAAAATATTAATTTTTGGTAGCTGCAACGACAATGGTATGATAATTAGTGCGTACACAACGCAGTCGTAAAAGTAGAAGGATACTATCGCCAAGCTGAATGAGATATCCGAGGCCAAATAAAAACGGTGAAAGCACAGTAGGACTTGCGGGTTGGCTTTGTCCCCTACACAATGGCAAGTCTCTGATGCGATTGACGCTTCGACTTCGGAGGTGTTACCAGAATTAGTGGCCCATTATTGCTTTACAGGGCCCATAGTGAATCAGAAAGCAGATAACAATAATTAGCTTGGACGCAGCAAAAAGTGACATAAATCCCGCATAATAAGTCCTCCGCTGCAAAAAAAAACGCGTCCGAGCTTACCTGGCCTGCAGTTTTTTGCATGATGCAGAATAAACGTGGACCGAAATAATAAACACCTCAATTCCTGGCAGAGGCATTGTTTAATGACTTCTCTGTTGTGATATTGCACAATCCTCGGTTGGCTTTTGTTTTTTTGACTCTAGGTTGCGAGGGGAGTTAAACTTTTTTGTATGTCTTAGTAGCGTATAAACAAAAGGGACGCAGGTTTCTGTAGAGGTGTGATTTATTTACGACTGCGTTTAGAGCCCTGTGTGCCCGAGTTTGGGTGGCTTCGTCGCGCGAACTCTCAGAACAAAATAAAAACATGAAACCTCCTTGCGTAATCGTGATTTTTCTTTGTTACAGGAACAATATGGACAGCGACCACTCGAACGGCCCGAGCTCGTGCGCCGTTAACTAGACTTCATTAAATAAACCTGGAGTTTTTTAAACCGTGATAAATACAAAGATGCTGGGGTGTGCTCTGAGAAGAGTTACCTCCGTGTCTGCCGTCTGCCCAAAGACCATCAGCTTCAGCGCGGCTGACGACAGCCGTTGCTTAGACAAGTAGATGACTGAACGAATAAACTTTAACAAGCAACAATTTTGGCCTTAACAAATTAAATTCAATTGCAATCCGAAACAGAACTAGTCACAATAAAGTAAACAACAGTAGCAAATATTAAGTTACCATAGGTTGTGGGCGCTGGGCGGGTGCTGGGTAGGTACCACTGCGGTGGTATGCTTTATATTGCATCTTGTGTCGACTGTGCGCTCACTGGTCGCTACGTCACGTGGCTTCCCGGCGCGCGACTTCAGTGCTGGATGCTACTAACTGTATACACGTGAGTATGGGTAGCCATTTTATTTTTGATATTTTATGGCAAAAAAGAGTAAAAGATGGAAAGTGTTAAGGCGATTTACATCAAATGATTTTATGACAGAATGATCTTGTCTTCATTAAGCTTGAAGGTTAACGACATAAAACGCTTAAACAATGGGCCGCCTATTCTCTACATCGTCCTTTATTGACTAGCTTTCCGTAGGTTATTCTGTTTTTCTGGTATTATATGTTCAAGATTGTATACCTAATTTTAGGTACATCGAAGGTTGTACAGCAAAATTATTGTCTCATTACTGCTGAGTTTTCAAAAATTTTGATATAATTATAATACGTACCTATATGTAACCTGAATAGTTATTTCATTCACTGGTATCGAATGTAAAATATACGCAACGTGTTTCATACATATGTTAACATGTTATTGTTAGTTTAAAGGATTCTCCGCACATAAACAGTTTTACGTATATATGTATATTTGGTCGCCTGTAGTGTACTTCATATTAAACTTAATTGTTTAAGTAGTAATTAAGTTTACAACAGATGTTTTCCAACGCCGGTAATATAACTCCAATCAGAATATTGGGGAAGATAGAACTAATATGTATGCAAATAAATTCCTATTTGCATAATAATGTCGCATGTGACGGATTTCATGCCTCGTATCTTAGATTTGTTAGGCTCAGTGTGTGAATATATTTTTTCGTAACTAAACAGTAATGTTAGGTCACGGTTATTTGACGGATGGAGCAAATCGGTCAGAGACTTCGGTGATTGTAGTTTGGGAAATTTTAAGTACAAAGGAAATATTAAACGTGGAACAGCAACAAAGGCTCATAGTAAAAACAGTTCGTTGGTTGACAACAATAATTATAGAGTAAGAAATACCCTCAAATATTTTAAAACAAAGGTAGGTTTCTGTGGCAAATCCGATAGGTATATTATGGTTGTCTACTAGCTGTTTTCTTATTAGCTTATTACTTAATGTTTTTTGCGAGGCAAGCTTATTACAAAAGATTATTGACTGTCAAATTGCTTTTGACGTATTACTTAGCCCAGTGTCCACTGACAATAGTACTTAATTTTCGCGCAAATATGTCAGAAAATGTAAGTTTAATAGTCCAAGAATATTAATTTTCTCTGCTAAACATTTGTTTAGTAAGCCTATTTCATTCCATTATAGATATTGCCGCGAGCATTTGACAAAATTTTGCGCTATTGCCAAATAGCTTCACAACAGACGCTTATGAAATTTACCAGTTATAGGTAAGCAATATTCGTACCTATTATAAGAAACATTCGTTTATTTACGGTGCGACGCAAAAAAATCGCCAGGGAAATAATAAAACGCAAAAGTGTTCTATTTCTCATTTTGTCTCTCGCCTTAAGCATTTCGCATAAAAATATGCGAAAGGCCAGGACCAGGAGACCTTGGTCAGATTTCAAGAATGATACGTTTCAAGCCATCATCATCATCATCATTTCAGCCGAAAGACGTCCACTGCTGGACATAGGCCTCCCCCAAATATTTCCACAATGACCGGTCCTGCGCCACCCGCATCCAGCGGACTCCTGCGACCTTCACCAGGTCATCAGTCCAAGCCAGTCACAATATAATTATCAATTTTGTTTGCCAATGTTTTATGTGATACGAGGCTAACATTTTTTTTAAGTATAAAGCGCGTTGCAATACGAATTGTATAAGGTCTTTGTGAGCGCGTAGAATAAGTTTTTGGCTTCCCTGAAAGTCATTTCTGCAGATTATTTTATATGTAGGTTATTGATCTTCAAAGCAAGCAGTTTAAAAAACATTAAATTGTAACGGTTAACAATAGGTGTGACATATTTTAAACAACGCTAATGTTTTTGCCTAAATCAGTCGTCTAGGTCACGCAGAAGACAATAATGGCCGAGTGGGAGGTATCGTTTGGGCATCGACGCGAGTTGAGACGGGAAAAATAACGAATAACGAATAAAAATTAGGAATAATTCGAAAATGTAAGTTGACAAACTCGACATTATTTTTGAACGATGCGAAGAATTTTTTTCCCCAACTACTTACTTACTTAAGTATATAGGTATTATATAAGACAATTATCTGTATTTGTATCAATTATATGTCACATTAAGTATGCTAATGAATTAAGCATAATAGAGTTACGTTTCAACTAAACCTACTCAGCTTTTTTTGCGTGACTGGGCAAGTTCATTATCAAAATTCAAACCTACTTTCACATTTATATCTACTAAATTATAAGAATTACTTAAGTAAGATGAATGAGTTAGAAGTAGGTAAATCTTATTTAAACTTTCACGATTTTCACACATTATAAATTTACTAAAACGGGGCTTAATCGTGTACAGATTTTGAAAACAAACCTCCGACGTTTCAAGGGCGACATTGTCCCCGTGGTCCCGGAGAAAGACTGGCTGAGGTTGACATCAACATCTTCTAGCTGCGCGGGTTTTACGAACTACCCGCACTTGGTCTTGATTATAAACTTGAACATTTTGCGCACTAGGGATGTGACTCTGTCGACACACTACACTCAATGTCGCCCTTGAAACGTCGGAGGTTTGTTTTTAAAATCTGTACACGATTAAGCCCCGTTTTAGTAAATTTATAATAGGTAAATCTTGTCCGATTTACCTCACCAAGATACAAGTTTGCGCGTTCACCGCTAATAAAACTTCATTTACTGTGGTCCCACAATTCCAAGACACAAGCCTTACGATATGTCAGAGAGTATTGGGCTCCTGGGTGTTGACATTTCCAGTGACGTCCAATTCCGTAGCTACCTGGAAGGGAAGGCCACGCTGGCATCCAAAAAGCTCGGTGTGCTCAATAGAGCTAAGCAATACTTAGGTACTTTTAAGAGGAACTTCCTCCCGCGGACGCTCCGGCTGTGAAATGAGCTCCCTGCCGCAGTTTTCCCAAAGGACTACAGTATGGGGTTCTTAAAAAAGGAGTGTTAAAGTTTTTAATGGGTCGGCAACGCACATGTAACACCCCTGGAGTTGCAGGCGTCCATAAGCTACGGTGACCGCTTACCATCAGGCGGGCCGTATGCATGTTTATCACCGTCGTAGTATTAAAAAAAGGTAATCAATCTGTTTTTAAAAATGTTAATGATTAATTTATTCACATATAATGTAGGCACAACGTTTGTTTACATATAGGTATATATAACTAAATATGAAACTAAATAATTACGTATTTGAATAACGCCCACATCTGCCTACGAGGACAGTTCACGTTTCATTCCTGTCCTGTAGTTAAACAGAGAGGCCTAGACACCTTCATAAGCTGTTTTTAGGATTCCGTAAATAAGTTTATTTATAATATTTAGAATACCTATGTTATTTATTATTTAAATGCGTAAGATTATAGACTCCTTGGGTTAAAGGGCGCCACTGCGCTTTACAAGGCAACATTGTATATTGTTTATCTCATTCTGTCGCATAATTGCGAGCAGTAAGTTTCCTGTTTGACAGACGTTTTTTTACGAAAATATTGTCATATTTGACAACAGAACAGGTGTTGCCACGGTGGTTTGCATTTAGTTGTGTAATTTCAGAATCAGAATCATTGCATTTCCATTACTTACAATTAAAGGTGGAACATCAAATATGGTATACATGTGACTCCCTGCAAGGGCATAGCAACATAAGGGTTAAATACTACATTTTCAGTGTGCCTGAACAAAACATGACAGTGAGTTGACGTAGACGTTAGTCTACGTCAACTCACTGTCAATGCATTGTATTGTATTGTATTGTATCACGGGCTGGTTTCCGCAACTCGACGACTAGCGCCTATTTTGCGTAGCAAGGATGGCGGGATGGCTAGTCAGCTAGCCATCCCAACTCCTCGAGAAATCCTATCAAACCTTTGATGTTCCGTAGGACCTCGGGGAGATCACTCGGAGATCCGAGATGTTTTGCCCTGTATGGGGCCACTCCGTTGCATTCAAGCACTACGTGGGCAGCCGTTTCTTCCGTCTCCATACACCCGCGGCATAAGGGACTGTCTGTAACACCTAGGTTAAAAAGATGTTTGTTAAAAGGTCCATGCCCTGTTACGACACTGGTTATTGTTTTTAACCTGGACTTGCCAAGTTGGAGGAGCGTCTTAGTAAGTCGCTCGCTGATGCTGGGCAAGGCCAATTTGGCCTGCCTGCAATCCTCCTGGTTTTGCCAGTGTGCTGTGTGGAGCTTCCTGGTGCGTTCAAGCAGCAATGAACGGACCTTGCTAAAGGGCGTCGGAAGAATAGGTTCTGGACCTATTGCCCCTGCGCCTGAACCCTGTCTGGCAAGCTCGTCTGCAGCATCATTCCCGCGGGATCCGCTGTGACCCTTGATCCATTGAAGAGTTAGCTTGTTATTTAGACCTACCTCCATTAGTCGTTCATGACATTCATGCACAAGACTTGATGTAATAGTGTGACTCTTCAGAGCCATTAGCGCTGCCATGCTGTCGGAGAGTATACGGATGGAGGATCCTACTACCTTCCTTGCGTTGATGGCGGCTGCCGCATTTATGATGCCCATACATTCAGCTTGGAACACTGAGTTGTGGACACCTAGCGGAGTACTAATTGACATGTTCAGGTCTTCCGAGAATGTTCCAGAGCCTGATCCTACGTCTGTTCTGGATCCATCAGTGAAGATTCTCAGCTCCCGAGGGTTGAGTCCTTCATGATTATCGTCTTCATATAACTGTATTTTGTACCTTTTATCGAAGACAGCTCACTGTCAATGCATCTTGTTCGCAATTCCTGGTGCGAGCGAGATACAACTGTAACTAGATAACGATACGTAAACGAGACATCAAGAGACAAACGAGACATTAAGTACCACAGCAACTCATTTTAAGCACAGTGGTAATTTTGATGATATTTTAGTCATAAAGTGGCTGTTCATATGGTGGGCCGGTAATTAAATACGCTAGAAGGAACCCTTTCACTTTACACTTTACACTTGACTGTTCAGTGATTACAAGTGCTTCTGTAGCGAATTAATTATGTTCGAATTTGTATTAGTACCTACGCGCCAGATTCATGTAAGATTTACCGCATTGCCTACTGGTTTGGGAGGTCAGGTATTGTCTTCGGGTTTCTTAGGAGCCATTATTTACATAAGATATATGATATGGCTACACATTGTTAGAGGGGATCGACCAAACAGTAACTTGATGCAGAGTGACTTGATATTACAATACTTGTCTTTGGTAATGTTTTTGACAGCGATTAAACATTTGGAAGTGTATGTGTGTAAGTCTAATACGGGCGATACATTTAACCAAACATAGAATTCATTAGTGTTATCAATAATTAAAACATATTTTTAAGTTACACTTAAGTAGGACCCCATAATTACTTTTTTTATAAAATTTTCAGCAGCAATGTACCTACTATAAAAAATTTGACGCTGACAGTTGTCAACGAATGTTTAACGCGAGTGTGTTTGCATTACATTGAGGGCTGAATTATTTTCTATGGATAAAATTTTAATTGCAATTCCATTTAAAAGTTAACTAATTACATTTCTTATGTCCTATACTAACCACCGTTAAGAGGTTCGCCCGTATTAAATTTACACACTGTATATGTGGTAACAATATTTAACAATCTTATTAAATACATCTAACATAATGAGCATTCATGAATAAAGTATGAAGTTTTATTTGTGTCATACAGTCTAGCCGCCTACTCATTCGCTACTGGTCGGTAAAAAACTGTCAGAGGGGTCAATCCACGTACAAGTAACGTGAGTCACTACTTCATTGCGTGTTTATTTGAATTACAGATGCAAATGTATGGTTAAATATATATCTAGGAAATGTTAAAGGTTACATTAGAGATAAATTATCACTTGATTTGGCATCTTGAATCCTTTATTCAACATGAAATAAAATGGTGATTTGTGACTCACGTTACTATTGCTGTGGATTGACCCAGAGTATGAATCGTTATACATATGTAAACCCGGTGCTGGTGCAAGGAGACGGGGTCCATTTTGGCAAGTAATCCCAAGATTTGGCGTAGCCGCCAGTTTTACGAAAGTGAATGCCATCTGACCTTCCAAACCTAGAGGGTAAACTAGGCCTTATTAGGATATGTCCGCTTTCCTCACGAGGTTTTCCTTTACAGAAAAGTGATTGGTAGGTATTTATCAAATGATATTTCGTACATAAGTTTCGAATAACTCATTGGTACGAGCCGGGGCTTGAACCCGCGATCTTCGGATTGAAAGTCGCACACTCTTACCATTAACGCCCAAACAAATAAATTTATTATGCATTAAATGTAGGATTAAATATTTACGCATAATTTATTTAAAAAATTTTGGATATGTTTTTAAGGTTAATACTTAAATTTTATCTCTTCCTAGTCGTTTCCTCAGTGCTGAGGGTCGTGACTACCGTGAATTTCTTGCCTGTTGTATCCCACCCCACACCACACTCCTATTCTGTGCCATTTGAAATTGACTGATTTTTTTAATTTTATACCGAGGTCATAAATGTTGTAACTGGAAAACGTTCTTGCTTGGAATAACGCACTCCGTTTTTACTATCCTGCACCAAGTATCAGTTTTTGTTTGGTCTAATGGACCGGTAGTTAATGTCTTAATGCATAATCCGCCATTTGTGCTTTTTTTACACCGCAACGGGTAAAATAAATATCGACATTTCATCTTAGACACAACCATGCAGTAACCGTTCAGAAACGTGATTTTAACAGTGGCATCTTTCTTTTTTTCTGTTTTAGTCATCTATGTAAGCGTCTCATGACTTTTGCCGGCCACATATGTTCAGGCAATCCGACAGATCTCCACAGTGGGTATGTCCGCCAGGCATCCACCAGACAAATTTCGCATACATTAATTGGCAGATCCGGCATATATGCCCGAACGTATATGACCAGCATTTCTTCGCACGTGCACGGAGCTACTATTTAATCTAATAATCTAATTAACGTCTAATGCCATTGACACCCAAACAATGTAATTCATATGTCAGTCACAGTGGTGCCAAATGTAGGTTTTAATAAATTATTGAACCGGTAGATCGTGCTATTCTCTACTTTTACAATGGAGTATCTGAATATTAAGCAATCTATACTTGCTCTCTTTTAAATTCAAACCCTAATCGTTAATTATTGCATTTTAATACAATTAAAAAGGGAAAGGTAATTAGAAGTATAATGAATTATTTTATATGATACATATTTCATTAAGATTCACTTACCAATTAATATATGTACCCGCGGCACCCATTTCGTGTCTACGGTAATTCGCCTTGGTTGGAATGGTCCCTGAGGATCTCCACGACGACTGATCGTGTACTGACCTAATACACCGCTGTATGCCCAAAAATTGATTTATACCATTAGTACCTACTTTGATGGGAATTTGCGTTACGTAGTCCGATACGTGGTTTTAAACGTCATGACTTCTTGGGCTATCGCTAAGTACCTACCGCTTTTATAGTCACTAACAATATTACCTGGTTCAACCAAAAAAAATACCCTAACTGATACTCAATCAATCCGCATTTTTTAAAATTGCATCAAGGCTATCGACTTATTAAATGAAATAGACACACAAAGCAAAACAAAAACGTCAAAAGTTGTGGGTCAGAATGACATTAGCGAATAATTTTGCATTGTTGATGATACTAACGATAAATATTTCGTACGAAAAAGAGCTAACTGACATAAGCAGTGTCGTTGGCACTTAACTAAACGTCACGTTCAAACAGGACTATATGAAAAAGTGCTGCAACTGCGTATTATATTGGCAGCACTTTTATGGCGTATTTTTTTTCTTCTTATTAGTTCTTTTATTCTATATCTATGATCAAGACGCAACGATAAGTTCGGTATTGAATAACAAATAGCCTGCATAAGATCACATTGAAAAGCCTGCGTAAGATCACGTTGAAAACCTTTCTTTCCATTCAATTGGTAAGCAATGTAAGTACCTAAACCGGCTATTAGATGTCTAAACCAAACACAAGTTGACACAGAACTCGGAGTAGGGCACAGAAAGAACCTTCATACTCGCTTTTTGTTATGACAGCGGAAAGTAATGTACTTGCACGTTGCGACTGGAAAGCTACTTTTACTCGTCCAGTGCGTGGGCGGTTTTGTTTGAAATTGTTCGAAATTTGAAGTCCGTTTGTCCCCAATGATACATTACTTGTAGTTTTTTAATTTTTAAAGTGTATTTTTCTGTTAAAAACGTTATGGTTATGATAAATGTCGTGCTGGCAATTGTTCACTTCGTGTTGCCTTTTAAGGTTTTTAAAATATGGTATATTATTTTTAAAAATAGTAGGAAAATATTATTTATTGTGTATAATGATTAATAGTGCTGGGGATCAATACTAAAATCTTACCTATCTATGTAAATATAATAGTCGGAAGGTAGTAAATTATAAATAAGGTATACTAGCCAGGTTATATCAGCTAATATTAAATAGGTAAGTTACAACGGAGACGGTGTCGTCACAATTAAATGTACCTCTTTTATTGAGTTTTCGAATCATCCAATTCTCAAATGGGGCCTGCCGCGACTGCAGAAGACGCAAGTTCGATTCTTGCCCTGGGCACTAGATACCATAGTCACTTTTTATCTAGTAAGTATATGACATCCATTTAAGTTTTCATTTTATTTGCATATTAGCTTGAGGCCGCGACTTCGTCTGCGTAGATTTATAACAAAATCTATCTAACTATACCACGAGTATGTCCTTTCCTAGGAGTCAAGCTATCCCTGTACCAAATTTTATTTTGATTCGTTCAGCGGTTTGAGTGCGAAGAGGTAGACGCAAATAGTTACTTTCGCATTTATAATATTAGTAAGTATGTATGGATTCATAGTCAATCTTATTTTATTCCCACTATAGAACAATTAAATTTATTTACAGAAATGATTTTTTTGTGAAGTTACCAATAAAGTGATTATTTTATTCAATTGCCAAAGCTCTTGACAAATGGAAACTAGCGACCAACTTCACAATAATAAAGTCGTAGCCATTCCGCCCGCTGCCACTTCTAACTTAATTGACCGAGCAAAAGCTGCACAACGCAATATCAATCCGAAACTTTCAACTACTTAATCTGAATTATTTGGTAGCAATTACCGTTGGGGTGATATCTAGGAGGCAACGACCGATTGAATGGGCAAAGAAACAATTGGTTCATTATAACGATACCTATATGTAAGTTAACAGTTGAGTGCTAACTTTTTGAAGTCTTACAAATTTACGAATAATAATATACCGAGGTAACACATTTATCTTATTGAACTTCTATTATGCAGCAAGACTAGTCTCCACCCATTTTCAACTCCTTTTTCCTTAGGTATTAGGCTTTAAACGGATTAAATCGCGTAAATAACAACATTCCTGACGAGACATCGAGTCCTTTACAACACTCATTGTTACACGTTACAATAAAGTTGTTCGTATTTAAAATATACGAGTTAAATTTTAAGGGTCCAAGGGTCAAGATAAGCAACTATGTATCTTCAAACATTGCAAGTTAAACAAAACGAATGTCAAAGGAATGCAATGTTTTTTTTTTAAAGCTAAGCATTGAATAATCACAACCTTAATATATGTGCTCCATTCTCCATTTATCCCTTGCTCTCGAGTTAAATATTCATACAATAAGGATTTATAATACGTTTTTGAACCCTCGACTTCCCTCTTCAGAGGAGAGCCACCTGACCCGGGCGGACCAATCGCACGGCTATGTTAATTAATTTATTGTCAAGCACGTTCTTTCATTTGTCTTTTGTGATTGACGGATGTGTTGATACAATGTTTTAAAATGTCAGGATCGAGAGGTGAATGAAATTATGTATATATGTATTTACCAAGATAAATGGAATGAGCTCCGAAGGTTGCCTGGAATAAGCTGCTTTTTAACGATAAATACAATTGATAATGCAGAAAATTAAAGTGAAAGCTCTTAAATTTTCTGCATTATCAATTTTCTTATAAATAGGAATGTGCAATAAAATGTAGATATTTGGATTTAAGTATGGAAGAATTGACCGACCGACACATGTAATGTAACGGTTAACCGATTCTGTATGAAAATACCGCGGTTTCGGCTAAAAACCGAGTTAATTCCATACAATAAATAACCGATTGTATTCCCTAATTTGTAAATTGTACCTAGACCCGTACTTCAGTATTATTTTAAAAAACCCATGAGATTCTTTGTAAAGCAAAATGAAAGAGCCATGTAATTTTTTGTCCTACGTAGGTTTTAAATACCTACTGTTGAACTGACTACCGGGTAAAAGTAAATCGATTAAATAACGATCAGAAAAAAATGCTAACAGAAGACAAGTAACTCGAGAAATTTTAAATCTCACCTCACACATTTTATAATACGTAAAGCGTAAAATGAAATTGTTTTTAATTCGGTGTGCGCGTACGCAGCGCCGCTTTGATCTGCGTCCAATATGCGTAATTGTGGGTTTAGTGTTAAAGGGAGTGGCGTAAGGCAAAGGTGAAACGCTGCGAGCACTTTCCCTCACTAGCTAACTAAATGTCTTCACTTTGATGTTGCCTACGAAGTTGCAGTTTTAGTACTTGGGTTTATAGTTTACAGCTTATTTTTGATACAAAGTGTTGAAGTTACAAACCTGTTATGGTGAATTGAGATGTGGCTTTAAATACGTCGCATACAAGTGGACTTAGCATAACCGGGTCGTAATTAATTGAACTACGACCCACTTCAGAATTGCTAAAATTTACTTTTTAAGTTGTTAAACTTTACCCATCGATATCGTTACTGACCGCCCGTGACCTTGAAACATCCTATTTATCTTAAAAGGTTATCAGAGTCAGTTAGAAGGTCTATCGCTAACTGCGATCGAAGTGTTGCCTCTCTATTGTACATACTGGCGTATGGTCGAGTTGATTAATTAAATTGATCAATAAGTGTAGGTACTCTTTATCAACTTATTACAAAGAATTAAGAGACTGACAAACGTAGTTCATGATTTTTAGCAGTATTTTAAAGAGAAAATGTTCATTTAAAAAATGTATATAAAATATAATATATGTCAATATTCATCATCGATTGATGATAGTGCGATCGCGCGTACTCCGATACAATAGACAGTGAGCGTTGACTTGGCTCAATGGCTAAGATGTACGCGAGTACACATATTAATCAACTTTTCTGTACGAAATTCCTAAATTCCTAGCGCGACAGAGGCAAACTTAGATCGCGGTTCGCTGTAGAGCTACTGTTCCCGCTGCCTCTTTTTACATGCACCACATAACTAAACCTCTTTTTAGCCAGCGCAAGTGTTTTTAATGAATAGGTATATTAAGTTGGGGGCCGGAGTTACCATAAACCGTTGATGTCTTATTACAAGTGAACCTCGGATATTCATAAAATGTATGCAGTGTTAAAGTTTTTAATTACCTCCCTTTTTATATTCTTTGCGAAATGACGCCGGTAAAGCCTGTCTACAAGATTGGCCTGTCGATTAAAACGTTTATTATGCCATCATTAACTTTTGCTTTATTGCTTTTAGAGCTAATTGATTTTAAGAGCGTTTTAAAGGTTGCTCATTATGGTTAGGTGTGTTTCCTCTTTAGCGGTAAACAGTATTATTGCGTATGCTTAGCATATTGTGCAATAATCTAATAAAATAACATTAAATTAGGAAATTATCGGATATTGATTTATGGGGTACCTATATTTGGAATTTTTATTTCCTGTTTTATGAGTTGGATTTGATTTGATTATGCGTATTTAATAAATATCTATTAGCGTATTTAATATGGCAGTTCGGGTCGTAAACTTACCAAATTTGTTTGTATAAACAAGCATATCACTATCTCTCTACTGTGTTAGTTTATTTGTGAAATAAACTCTTTTAATATATATTTTGCAAATGATAAGGTAGTAGAAGACCCAGAACCGGTCACAGCATTTTTTAATTAACAAAATAAAAATGACAAATATACAACGCCTTATTGTTTTTAAGGCTGTTGGTTTATTTTGAAAACAGCAGAATTTGAAGGACCATGTAACAAATAACTAGTATATAGTCACACGTCACAGTTTCAGGTCACTACTTATGATGTGCACATTGCGAAAAGGTTCCAAAAGTTAAAAATAGTTTCGTAAAAAAAGTTCAAAGTAGTATCACTAGAAAAAGCTCCGATTTATTTATTATTTTTGTAAAGTTGCAACTTGCGCATCATTAGCTACCTATGGTTACTTAAACGTTTTTCACAATTTACACACCTACAATTTAAACGCATGGCGTATACATAAACAGTAGATACAAACACCAGGTAAACAGTTGTGGTCGACAATATAACTTCAAATTATTCATATCCTAACTAGCAATAAATTGATTCCGTGGTAATTATTACGGTGCCGTTAATTGTCTTTTATCAATTAGGCGTATTTTATGTTTGTCGCTGTAAGTGTTCAATAGTATACGTAACGAGTAGATGAAAAAAACATTTTACGGTTATTAAACCCTACGATTGACAACCGGGAAGGCATTCTTGTCGTTCCCATATTTTTATTGCGTGTAAACCCGTCGGCGCGTTTTTATATCATCTCTTTAAGTGACATAAATTCTAATACAAAGTCCATTTGTGTATCTCGGACGTCTTAAAAGGTATGGGGATAATCGTTTTTCTGCCTTTTACAAGGAACTCATTTCAATTATCGAACGATTTGATGGGCATAAAACTCTATGGTATGTGTCGCGGCAGGCGCCCAACGGCGGGCCGCAGGACACCGCTCTTTTACATTTTTCATTTTATAACACGCTAATTTAATTATGAAAACTATTGCTTTTTTTAATATCCCGCGCAGCTGTATCCTGCCAGTGACCATAATTTTCATACGTAACGGTGTTTTCGTTCTACTGTTTGGTTTTAATTCAATAAGATACTTTATTGTCTCGTGAGCTTTTGTATATTTTCCATCAGCGATACCGTTGTGTCTCGAAATCGATGCCAAGTTAAATATGTCACGTTAATTTGTAACTAGATAATTCTATCTCATAGACCGATAGAAACAGTTATTATCTCGATATTCGATCTATGAATGGGGTTTAAATACCTGTATTATTTTAATCCGCGTGTAGGTGTATCGGCTGCGATACGGGACCCCGAGATTAATATTAGATGAGTGGGAAAGGACTTTGATGTCACAGGACAAATGGACTGGCTTGAGTGACCGACACATTGTGCCGTAAACCCATAGAGAAGCACGATATCAATTTTAGTTTTACGGTTTTCACAACAAAAACAAATGTACCTACATTAAGTACTTACTGAAATATTATGTTTAACAAATAAATACGAGTATTAAACCTCCATGACATTTCTTTAATGATACGAAAGCGCATTATGAATGTCTCACTTAACCTATCTCTACATCTTGTATCTCATAATTACTTTTATGAGTTATATTTATATAAATTTGCTGGTGGAATGAATGCATTATAATAAGTTTGTTGGGAATGCAATAAGATAAGGCTACAACAGGCACTTAATTTTAATATATAAGAATAAAACTTATTGAACGAGCGAGCGAAGCAAGCCAAGTTCTCTGAGTCTACTGGAACAATTCGTCGTTTGTATGTATGTTTGTATGTTTGATCGACGTTAACTCGACTATCGTTGATGGATCATTGTGAAATGGCAAGTGGTTAAATGAGATAAATATAATGTTTATGTTCAAATATGAGCTAAATCGCTCTATCGCGAATCTAAAATTCAATATTAAAAGCTTATTGGAATAGATATATTACAACAAAACTATATATATTGATTGTTTTAAAATTTGTTTCTGCAAGATATGTGAGCCAATACAAAGTAGGTAAGTATTGTAATGTATGTTTTCTATTCGTCGTAGTTTTTAAAAACTTCAACATCTTTCAAAGAAGGGCGTTACCGGCCAGTGTCTATAAAACGAATATAATCCATACCAATATTATAAATGGGAAAGTGTGTGTGTCTGTTTGTTTGTCCCTTTTTCACGGCAAAACCGAGCGACCAATTAAATTAATTAAAATTAAATTAAAAATCATTTATTTCACACTTTTTAGGGTCCATACAATTATGTTAGTGTGTACAAAAAAAAAAAACACAACGGGTTAACTTATATATATCTTAACCTAGTAACGACGGGCCGAGGTACGCACTGGAGCGTGAGCCTCGTCCCAATGACGCAGAATCGGACAGTCCAAGCGCTCAGCAAGCGCACTCAGGATGCTGTTGGTGCTATGCTACCCCTCACACGGCGCATAAGGGAGGCCGATCTGCTGCGCAAGATGGCGTGAAAACCCGGCACGCCCGCCGCCGCGAACATGCCGGACGCACTGCAGTAGCGAGGTAGACCCATCAGCACCCTGAACGCGTTGTTGATTGGACCCTCAAGACATTGATGGCCGGCTATTGCCGTGATTTTTTAAGTGGGGATAGTTGAAGGGATGGAGAGTAGGGAATGCAAACCGGTTATAACCGTAACCGAAATAATCGGTTATAACCGGTTATTTGGCCAGTTTACATAATCGGTTATTGAGAGTTTAAAATAACCGGTTTCGGTTATTATCGGTTATTTCTCTTATTACATTTTTGCCTATAATTTGCTACAACAAATACCAATTGACACATAAATCTTGAATTTGTTAATTGTAATAAACATATACGCAATGATTATTAAATAACTTCAAATATATTTCAAGTCAAAACTAAATATATGCGGGTCTACCGATTAACAACAGACATAATAAATAGTGCTAATACTAGCTGCTAACTCAACCATTAGGAACATTTAAAGACCAGTTACTTCACAAGTTGGCAGCCGAAACTACCGCGGCGTCATCGTCCTCTGCTGAGACATCAACTTTAGTTTCAGAAGACGACTGCGCCCCTGAAATGATTTTATTCGAAATGGCTCTACACGAGAATGGAGAAAAACGGGGCAAGTATTTGTCTAAAGCATACCAACACTTATTGTCCATAAAGCCCACTAGTGTAGAAGCGGAACGAGCATTTTCCACTGCAGGATATTTCTGCAGCAAACTACGGTCGAGACTCAGTGACACTACATTAGATGCGCAAATGTTTTTGAGGTCATACATAATGTCACAATTACAAATGGGTTCAGTTGGTGGCGATTAATTGTATTATTGTGTTTCGCAGTAGTTTAAGATTAAGAAATACCAACCTAACAAATTGCAAACGATTAGTCCCAAGATAAGTGATTGATTTCTAAAATAAGTTATAATTAATAGGTATTAATGATTTGTTTAAATGTTTTTTTTTAAATACTTTTATAATATTTAATTGTTGAACTGTAAATTACTTTTAAAAGATCGTTAATACTGCCATTATGTCATTACTGCCATTTGAATTGGCGTATAAGATTACAAGATTTAAAATGGTCATTATTTATGTCGTTTTCAAGCAAAAGGTACCATTTTTGTCGCTAACCATATAATTGCGAAACTCGCGAATACCATTAAGATAATTAACTAGACTTGCATGCACCTTATTTACAATCGATAAAACTGTATCTTTTTCTTGAAAACATCACAGTACATTTTTTTTAAGCACGAATCAAATCATTTATTAAATGTAATAAATTTTTTGATTCATGTTTTTGTGTTTTTTAAGTAGTCACACTACTATATATAAATTATAAATTGAAAGAGATGTCATATACTAAAGAAAAAGTGACCAAGGTCCCCGGTAAAAGAAAGGATTGCATATACTTAGGAAATTTCGGACTCTGGTCGCCGTGATCGGGTAGCCCAGTGGTTAGGGCGTCTGCCGCGAAAGCAGGAGGTCGCTGGTTCGTTCCCAGCCCTGCTCACCGGGGACCTTGGTCACTTTTTCTTTAGTATATGACATCTCTTTCAATTTATAACGTCACAGTAGTTGATTTAATGATTAAGTGTTCGTAAATATAAGTCCAAACTCCAATGTATACTCTTGTTGACTTAACCCTTTGTTGATTATTAAACAGTAGGTAGTTAGTAGTATAGTAACATAATTAATATAGCAAGTTAAGATTTTTTTTTATACACTGATTATGTGATATGAAACATGTAGATTTGAACTATTAATATTATATTATATTATATGGTTGGTTACTTTACTAATGTTGATCGTTAAATTTTAAATAATATTCATAAATCTCTTTAAAATTGATAAACCAAGTCAAAATTAAGCTTTTGTTTCATTTGCTATGCCCGATACCTAGTTTATATCGTTATTTAATGATATTTACCCGTTTTATTCAGTAATGAAAAATAACCGGTTATAACCGAAACCGGTTATTTGTCGGTCATAACCGTAACCGAAACCGGTTATGGAATTTGACCGGTTATTGCATTCCCTAATGGAGAGTGACATTTTTGTCTGTTTCTAACGCGAGCCGGCGCGGGTAAAAGCTTAGTAGTACTCGTATAATACCTAATACCTTGACGGATTTTAAAGCGGTCGCATCCATGCATGGCGATGTTCCTCGCCTCAAAGGCTTGGACGAGAAGAATAATGCCAAGCCTCCACTGTCACTGATACTCCGAGTATCTATACTCTTTTATTTACTCCCCCGTAACAAATACTAGGTTTTGTACTCGATATATTAGTTATAACGAGGTGGTACCGTTACGTGTCGCCGTGCACAGATGATTTATACTAACGATTTATAACGAATATTGTCCGAGATTTATCTAATTTATGGTTTAACCAGTCATGTTGCTAATTCAATTGAAAATTAACTCATATGATACAGCTTGCTTTTCAGTAGGAGCTTGAGCAGATATATAGTTATGAATGTCATCTATATATATAAAAGAGGTTGTCCTCATCTACGATCAACGCACAGCCGAAACAGCTAGGACTAGAAACTTGAAATTTTTACCAAAGCTTCCTTTTAGTACGTAGGCGAGAGATAAGAACGGATTTTTGGAAATTCTACCCCTAAGGGGGTGAAAAGGGGGTTGAAAGTTTGTATAGAAATGGATTTTTTTTTGAGCTAGAGACTTAAAACTTTGTGTAAAGACTTTTAATTACAATTGAAGAAAACTTTTTACATGGTTTTTGGAAATTCCACCTCTAAAGGGGTAAAACGGGGGTTGAAAGTTTGTATAGGAATAGAATTTTGTTTTGAGCTAGAGACTTGAAACTTTGTTTTAAAACTCTGTATTACAATTGAAGAAAAGTATTTTCAAGGTTTTTGGAAATTCCACCTCTAAAGGGGTAAAAAGGGGGTTGAAAGTTTGTATAAGAATGGAATTTTGTTTTGATACTTGAAACTTTGTGTTAAGACTCCTTATTATAATTAAAGAAAAGTGTTTTCATAGTTTTGAAAAATTCAACGCCTATGGGGGTTAAAAAAGGGGTAGAAAGATTGTATGAGAATGGAATTTATTTTTGAGCTAGAAACTTGAAACTTTGTGTAAAGACTTTTAATTACAATTGAAGAAAACTGTTTTCATGGTTTTTAGAAATTCTACCTCTAAAGGGGTAAAAAGGGGGTTGAAAGTTTGTAAAGGAATAGATTTTTGTTTTAAGCTAGAGACTTGAAACTTTGTTTTTAAACTTTGTATTACAATTGAAGAAAAGCGTTTTCATGGTTTTTGGAAATTCCACCTCTAAAGGGGTAAAAAGGGGGTTGAAAGTTTGTAAAGGAATAGATTTTTGTTTGAAGCTAGAGACTTGAAACTTTGTTTTTCAACTCTGTATTACAATTGAAGAAACGTGTTTTCATGGTTTTTGAAAATTTCACCTATAAAGGGGTAAAAAGGGCGTTGAAAGTTTTTATAGGAATGGAATTTTGTTTTGAGCTAGAGACTTGAAACTTTGTGTAAAGACTTTTAATTACAATTGAAGAAAACTTTTTGCATGGTTTTTGGAAATTCCACCTCTAAAGGGGTAAAAAGGGGGTTGAAAGTTTGTATAGGAATAGAATTTTGTTTTGAGCTAGAGACTTGAAACTTTGTTTTAAAACTCTGTATTACAATTGAAGAAAAGTATTTTCAAGGTTTTTGGTAATTCCACCTCTAAAGGGGTAAAAAGGGGGTTGAAAGTTTGTATAAGAATGGAATTTTGTTTTGATACTTGAAACTTTGTGTTAAGACTCCTTATTATAATTAAAGAAAAGTGTTTTCATAGTTTTGATAAATTCAACGCCTATGGGGGTTAAAAAAGGGGTAGAAAGATTGTATGAGAATGGAATTTATTTTTGAGCTAGAAACTTGAAACTTTGTGTAAAGACTTTTAATTACAATTGAAGAAAAGTGTTTTCATGGTTTTTAGAAATTCTACCTCTAAAGGGGTAAAAAGGGGGTTGAAAGTTTGTAAAGGAATAGATTTTTGTTTTAAGCTAGAGAATTGAAACTTTGTTTTTAAACTCTGTTTCATGGTTTTTGGAAATTCCACCTCTAAAGGGGTACAAAGAGGGTTGAAAGTTTGTATAGGAATAGAATTTTGTTTCGAGCTAGATACTTGAAACTTTGAGACTTGAAACTTTGTTTTTAAACTCTATTTCATGGTTTTTGGAAATTCCACCTCTAAAGGGGTACAAAGAGGGTTGAAAGTTTGTATAGGAATAGAATTTTGTTTCGAGCTAGATACTTGAAACTTTGTGTAAAGACTCCTTATTAGAATTAAAGAAAAGTGTTTTCATAGTTTTGGAAAATTCAACCCCTATGGGGATAAAAAAGGGGTAGAAAGTGTTTATGAGAATGGAATTTATTTTGAGCTAGAGACTTGAAACTTTGTGTAAAGACTATTTATTACAATTAAAGAAAAATGATTTAATGGTTTTTGGAAATTCTACTCCTAAAGGGGTAAAAACTAAAAAGGGGGTTGAAAGTTTGTTTGAGAATGGTTTTTTTTAGCTAAAGTCTTGAAACTTTGTGTAAAGACTCTTTATTACAATTTAAGAAACGTGTTTTCATGATTTTTGGAAATGAAGGGGGTAAAATCTTTGTATGGAAATGGAGATTATTTTTGAGCTTGAATGTTTTTGTAAAAACATTTTATTTAAATCAAAGAAAAGTGTATAATTTAAACTTTCGTGAGTCATACTGATATTAAATTGCAACGGTTAACACTCACGTATTTTTATCACAATAGGCGTGACATGATTCGTCTGCGTCGGGCAGACATCGTCGGACAGACAGAGTGTTGTTATCACCTTCGCTGCCCGAGCCCGGCGTAGGTAACGGTTCACGCGGGAGGAAGCGGAAGCGGGGTGATTCGCGCAATCCGGCGCCGTCGTTGCGGGAGTCTGAATTGTCGGATCGTCTGACGGGATCAACGACAAGTACACCGAACTAACCGTGTCCACCAAATCGTCACCACACAAATTCACGTTCCCTCTAGGAAGCACTGGTTTCCAAGCTGGTGGCAGAGTCCAACCTCCGTCGAGGTTGAAATTAGGGCGACGTCCGATTTCAATGGCCTCACGGATCTTGCGTGGCACGTAACATTTTTCCCGTGCCAACAACTTCACTTTATCGAACCGAATGAAATGCGTCGCGTCCGTACCAAAAGTATGTTCCGATACCGCCGAATGCCTTACGTCCTGACGCCTATTGTGATAAAAATACATGAGTGTAAACCGTTGCAATTTAAAGAAAAGTGTTTTCATAGTTTTGGAAAATTCAACTTCTAAAGGGTTAGAAAGGGGGTTGAAAGTTTGTTTGAAAATGGTTTTTTTTTTGACTTGAAACTTTGTGCAAAGACTGTTCATTATTAAAATATAAAAAGTTGTTTGCTAAGGGGTTAAACGTTTGTATGGAAAAGGAGATTCTTTTTGAGCTAGAGGCTTGAAACTTTGTAAAAAGACTCTTTATTAGAACAAAAGAAAAGTGTTTTCATAGTTTTGGAAAATTGTACTCCTAAGGGGGTAAAAACGGGGTTGAAAATTGATGAAGCGGGGAAATAAAGATTTTTTTGAGCTAGAGATTTGAAACTTTATGCATCGATTCCTTATTAAAATAAAAGAAAACTGGTTTCATGGTTTTTTTGGAAATTCCACCCATAAAGAGGTGAAAAGAGTGTTGAAAGTTTTTATGGCGGAAAGTTTTCTTTTGTATCCATAGACTTCAACTCAATTTTGTTATTCAAGTATGTAGGTAATCATTTATGCTATTTAACCGGATGGTTGTCTGTAAGAGACAAATGTTGCCTTTTAGCGATAATACCGCCTGTTGCCAACATCTACCTAATAAAAACTTAAACGTAAACGCAATAGAAGATATTTGTATTATATATGTGTAGGTTATATCAAGTCACATTGTAAAAAGATAAAACAAGGTATGAAAATCTGTAGGAAGAACCCTATTATACGCGGACGAAGTCGCGGGCGGAAAGCTAAATGAGCAGGTTTTTAAAACACCGTAAGCGTCACGAAATCAGAACGAAACAAAAAAGTGTGATTCGACAACTATCAAGCGCGTCAATAAAAAAGTAACACTCAATATATCACACATCCGAATGAAAATAGTTTTCTATTCACACAACTGTCACAACGTGAGAGATGGGGTTAGTGATTCTATAACAAGGTAACTGAAGCGATTCATCAAGACGTGTCAATTATTATTCTGGTAGCGTAGCCCATGGCTCTATAATTATAATTTATTTGACAAAGTCAGACGCGTCTTGTTAGAAACTGCCGCAGAAGTGGAGTAAAAGTGGTCTCTTCTGAATCGAAAGTTGCACGTGCGACCTGACAAAACATTGGCAACAAGATTTATTTCCATTAATTATCCTCATTTGCATGTGCCACTACTAGATCCGTTAAGTTATTCTAGTCCACCACTTCTTGACATAATCATCATTTCTGTCGAATGACTGTCTGACATATACCTCCCCGTACATAAGTTCGCCATAACGACCGGGTCAGGTAACGCCCTGTGGAGGCAATCCACCAAGCAACCATTGACTACCAACTCCCGACACCTACAGTCACCTGCAATAGTATATGACGCTGTGAAGGCTCAGTCTTATTTGTACCGCCATAAGAGCGTGTCACATATTTTTGCGGCCTTCACAGCGTCATATACTATTGCAGGTGACTGTACAGTCAGTGACTTTACTCTTGAAGTTGTTGACGAGTACGCTCGAGTAGTAACTTAACGCGTTCGGTTGTAGTTGTAGGCTTAACGACCCTTAACTGTGCCACTGTCAGCAAACGTGTTGCTGGGACAAACAGTTAGATATATCCAACTTTGAGAAAAAGGCCACTTTTTGTATCGCTGTAAAATGTAAGAGAATTTAACTTTATAAAATGAAAATCGCACTTAAGTTAAAAACAGACATCGCATCGAAGACCATAATAACCGCAGTGCCATATACCTGTAACTAACATCGATTTAAAGATCATAGTTATTTGCTTCGTAATCGTAAACAGTAAGGTTCAGTACTCGTAGCGCAACTGCGCATCATAATTACGGAGCAATAAAGTTTTGACGACCAATCACTTTGTAAGTATGACTGGTGTTTCGCTACTTAGAGCATCCTTCAGTAAAATAATCAGTGATTACCTCGTTAAACATCGAGACAGATAAACAACAAATACAGGGGAGGAGCCTTATTATAGAGGTGTTCATCACGAGTTTAAAACGGCAACGGAAGTTCGTTTAACAATGTAGGTACTGGAATGTTTTAAGTAGTCGACAATGATTCAAATAAGAAAACAATACTTACACTTTTCTAAAAACAACGCTAAACACGGTATTGGATATCAAATTGCATTTGACTATAATTTAAACCTAGTGACGATGCCACCAAAAACTGCATACCTATAAGTGTCTGTAAAAAAATCCTTGATACAAGTTCATAATTGTCTCTTGTATCTTTGATGTTAGTTCAGTCATTATCGCTCCTATAGAAATTATTTCTAATGAAACACAAACATTGTATTATTTAGTTATCCACCTTCCAGCTCCATCATCAGGCTAGCTCACAAAATATTAGGTATTGTATTGCATGCAACATTTTCATTCAAAAATAGGATACCGGGAATCGGGTAAAGTCTAGTAAGGTTTGATAACATACTATAAATAATGAATGGACGAGTGAAACTAAAAAGCTTTTAAACAGCGCCCTCTAGCACTTTCCACGTCGAGCCGTTGAGATCACAACCACGTCTTGAATTAAAACGGTCGTTCCATACTTTGCAATCTTTATTGGCGTAAAATCTTCTTACGGTTTGTTAATCCTAATTAACAACCGTGTAATTATAACCTTCGTTGTAGAGAACGATTTTCTTGTCGAGAACTGTGTGATTTAACCGTCATGCTAGGGAAATTTGCGGGACAAAAAACTTGCGATCGCGGAAGAGGTTATGGAGTTTTGACATTCAATTAATCTTTCGTTATGAAATTGAAATGGAGTATTTGATAAATTATGTGTTCCGTGATTTCTTCACCATATCCATGCTTCTTTACCATGATGTGCGACTTTGCTAACCTATTTATTTTTAATAAAATATGTTTGACATCAAACAATTACAGTTTTTATAGTGCTTATTTCATGGGAAATGCAATCTTGTTTGATTATAAAAACGTCAAAAAATTGCAGCGCATTTTCAAGCTTTTTTTTAGCTTGAAGGGGTCAACCAAAAGTAAAGGCAAAATTCATGAACCCTGATACCTATATGTATTGTTGTCCGTAGTACAGTACCACATTAACATGAAGCTAAGTGTATGTGTTACGATTTGTCAAGCTTATGATTCGTAGTAGCTCCCATGGCAGAAAGGGTCTTAGCTAACATACACCCCAAACTATGAATCCTAAAAAAGACTCCCCATGGAAATAACTAGGTCTCTGACTTGAAAGATCAGTCTTTCAAGTCAGAGAGCTTCTTCAGAGAAGAAACTGAAAGACCGTGTGGACAGGAGACTGTGAAAACCCCAATGAATTACTCGGGACGTAGGTACAGTCGAGTTCATAAATATATGAGCATTTCTAAGGCTTCAAAAATATCTGTACACCCTAAGGACATTGACAATAAGGTGTAAGGGTGTTTACATATTATGCATTGAGCTGCTCAGATATTTACGAACTCGGCTGTACAATATGTACATCTATATTTTGGTGAAAGTTCACATGTAGGGCATGTGCGAATAAATTAAAAAACCAGGGTTAGCCCCTAATCGGGCGATAACTGTCAAATAGCATATTTAATAAACGCTTAACTATGGGATAGTTGACTTACCCCGGTTGGTGCATGTGGCCCTGCCACAATAATATAATTTAAAATATAATTGTAAATAATGTTTGAAACTACAACCGCCAGTACACCGCTGATTATAAGGGTAACACGGATAAGTTACATGCAAGCATATGTTTATGCATTGCGTTGCTATTGCATACAATATTTAGATTATTCACCCGTAATATTCTTTGTAGTATTACAAAGAATATTTAATATTGTAAATGCAATGCACCAGTAGCTGCGGCAAACCAATGATAACTTTCAAGCACATTCTCTATAGTTCCACTAATTAACATTCTGACGCGGAAACCCGACACCGACCGAATCCACAATTTGTATTTAAATTAATTAATTTCAGTTGCTTTGGCTCATTTCCACTAGCGTTAATGGCCCTGACCCGTTCAGCTCAAGTTTCCATTTTTTATCTAGATCTTTGATCGCATCGCCTAGGTTTTACGTAACCGCTCAAGTTCAGGCCGATCTTTATCGTGCAGATGTTATCGTATCGTGTAGGCCATACTGAATTCTATTTCGTTTTTACTGCGGCATATTAAAAATGTTATGCGGACTTTTTTTATTCCATGTAGTACAATATAATTCGCTTTAGCGAAACTTTTATTCAAACGACGAGGTAAGGTAAGATAAGTTTTCTGAATTTATATACGAAACGCGGATGAATATACAGAATTTATCTGATTGCTAATACAACATCCACCATCATCCTGAGTAGGTTTGATTAAATTAAAGATGCTTTAATGCCATAAAATAAATAAAAATTGTCTTTACTCTCGTCTAAATACCATACAGCCCCTTATATCTCTTACTTCTCAACTGAAAATGCAGCCAAATCCAAAAATAAAAATCAATGGCTCGGTCTACAAATTACTGGTTCCATGTAATGAATATGCGTTACTAATTTGCCCAGCAAACGCTGCGAATTTGCCCACGAGACTAAATGCTCTCTCTTAAGCAATCAGAACTCGGCATTAGCTCAGTGTATTTAAATAATTATCAGCGAGTATGTTAACATTATGTTTAAGTGTTGCAAAACGAGGAGCGTAGAAAAATGTCTCTATCTCGATTCAAGAACTAGTAACCAATTAAGGGACAATTTAAATGAGACGTACCCTGGTGATGTGTAGACGGCGCCAGCCAATGAGATAAATGCTAGAGGAGGCGCTACAAAAAATCATACGTTGTTTATGTATTACTAAGCAGCTAACAATTAAGTAGTGGAGAATTGTTGGTATTTAAATACAAATACTTTGAAGTATCTATGTACTAAGTTACAGTCGCGAATTGTTGAGCCACTTGCCATTTTTCGTAATTTAGCCGTGTAATAAATGACCAATGTTATCAATTGATAACAGTTGACATTTGCCGAACCGATTTGTATTACACTGCAAAGTTACTAACATAGTTCAGTGGCTCAACAATCCCGGTTTGCGACTGTACAGTTAGTCAAGATCCAGCTGGGTATAAGTTTGTAACAAACTGTAAATATGAACTGTTTTTGAGTATTTATTTATAAATATATGATATTGTAGCGTAATTCAAATATATTCAACCAGTATATTAACTTAACATCCCTCTTATTCCTTTTCCCTCCCTTATTTTAATCCCTTTACCTTTGCAATAATAGTATATTGTTAAACAAGAGGTGAAAGGCGCCTATTCCAGTCGAGGTATCTTAGACTGAAATAGTCATCAACCGAGTTAAACAATACCTTTTTAATGAAGAATAAAGAATACAGGTGTATTCTTCTCTCTAAATCTCTCTTATTCTCTACACAAACTTGTTTAGGAACTTTTATTGAAATTAAACACTTTAGAACGGATTAATCGCGTTTATTAACACCGAAAACGAGTGCTGTAAAGGGCTCGAAACGTAGGATCATGGTGTTGATAAATGCGATTAATCCGTTCTAAAGTGTTTAATTTCAATGAATAACAATCGCGGTAACAGAAGACAATAGTAGGAACTTTAATTTAAAAAAATTGATTTAATGTCGTCATATATGCATTCGGGAAATAAATATCTGAATAAAAATCGTACATTCAACCATTTTAAACCGATTTTTTATTACAATTAGTAAAAATTAAGAAAAAAATGCATTTGGAAATTAAAACGCCATAGGGCGGACCCTGTCATTTTCCATCCCTTAAATCCCTTTCATAGGTTACTTTCAGAGCATATATGAAAATATACTTGATCAATACCATAATATTTCCAACATCTTTGCTAATTAATCTAGCTTATGGAAGCTACTACCAATCAACGCGGCTCCGATAAGCCAAAGTGTCGCATGCAATGATAATAAACTCTCATATTTATGCAGGTCTCTACGATTATGCGTAGGTAACATTACCCACAACCGGCACGAAAGAATTTCGATAAGATCTTTATCAGATACCTTAACTGATGGTGATTACAAATACATATGTACTTAGTACCCTTATCTGGTAATTTTAATTGCAGAAACAAATTAGCATGAGTTTTATAGGGTAGTAAAAAAATGTATTTTCAGCCGTGGTTTAATTGCAGGTCGACCCAGGTTCTTGATACGTATAATATTTTATGTTTAAACATCTGTGTCGTTAAGTTTATCATAAAATCAGCACATATTGTTGTTGTCGATTAATTGCAGTAAGTATAAAGTGGAATCTTTTAATGATAGTTTCAAATAAATAATATTTTTTAATGATATACTATACTGATATTTTGATATAGTTACTCGACATTGGCAAAATTTACAAACTTTCTAAGAGAGAAACTATTATTTAAATCAAGAAGAAGACACTGACTAGATTCAAACGTTGATTAAAATTAACTAGCAGGCCATATACTGTAATGATGCCCATGTATTGTCATGAAGCGATTAATTTTAAGATTTGGCTTATATATCTATGTGGTGCATATTGGTTACATATTGTACCCTCATTTAATGTTCTACATTTAAGCTGCACTAAATCAAAATTTCACTACGTGTGCAGCGTGCAAAACTAGAATGCGCACGGTTCCCATATGCTGTTGCATATTATTCATCGGTACACCCACCGCGGAACATTCAATTAAGGATAGTATCACAGCCGTACACGCAGCCAAAACGAATCAACGTTAAAGAGTCGGTGGCAAATCGGTACGCCCAACCTCTCAGTTACCGCTTTCTGATTTACAAGCGTTCCGTAATACACTTTCAGTTTCATGTTTATTAACTAGAACCTATTATTTTTCCATTTAAAAGGTGATGATTTGTGCGTCTATTATGACAGTTATTGCAGCGTTTTAAAAGATTATTAGTTGTGCTTAAGGTTATTGCCTGCGAACTGTAATTAATACTAAATTTATTTTTATTAAGAGTGCATGGCTTTTACCGTTTCGAATGTCTGTGAAGGCTCTGGTTCTCTGTGAATATTGGATGCTACTGATATGATTACATCGATCGATAGATTTAGGACAGCTTCCAAAATCTGAAGGTACAATAGGGGTACTAAATCAACGTAGACTGACTGACTTTAGTTACTTAGACGAATTGGAAGTAAGAGAAGCAAAAGACGTTCAATTATAGTAACCGGTCGTAAAATTATAATACAACCGTTCTAGTAAATACATAGGTTTTATTGCCTTAACTTATGAAGATGTTATTAACCCTCTCGACCACAGAGCGAAGACGTACGTTTCATATCAACAACAAACATTATTAAAAAGCATGTTATCATTAAAAGCATATTAGCGGCGCTCTGGGAGGCTGACGCGCCAACAAATGGGGGGTTTAATGAAGAAACATGAACCGCGATTGTGGTAGCGTTAATAAAATAATTTATTATTTTAATCACTCCTATCACTGCGGTTTACCTGTAGTACACTATGCCAACATTATTGATTACGCTGTAAATCCAGCTAACACAGTAACCACCGATGATTTCAATATTATTAACAAAGAATCAATAAGTTTAAAAGCAACTTTGATTGAAAGTAATCGTAACATCATTCAACGTGATTTGTTAAAACGTCAAAACAAAACGAAGAGCGAACGTGAACAGAATAATGCGGAAGTGAGCAATCGGTATCAAAATCAATTTGTGGTAATGATCGTGCGTCAAACAAACGATTATGAAACCGATATTAAGCTTCCCAGTGTATCGAAACATCGAACACAGACAGACAGTCACGTTTTGACAGACAACAGTCATTAGCATTGTTTAGTTTAATTTTAATGAACTTTTTTTTACGGCGTTGCAAAATAAAAGGTTTATAATGTTTTAGATGTATGTTTTACTTTTTCATCAGCTTGCCTAGTAATAAACACCTTTTTTTTAATTTATATATTTGTGGGTCATATACTTATATCATAGTGTCACACTGTCAGGTAATAATAACCTATAGTACAAGTTCGCGCAAAAATCCGTCATTTTAGTCCCATTCAGCCCGTTGGGGAATAATTTCGGCTATAAATAGGTAACCAATATGAACTATTTCCAATTAGCCACCTATGAGCCAAATAGTGACCAAACCCATTTATGCATTTTTGTGATATAAGTATACGTAATGCAACTAACATAGTTATTTTTCCAAAGTGTATCAGGGGTTAACACGGTTTGACTAAATGAGATGTTGCTCCTTGCGATGACTTCCACGATAAATCTCTTTTATTCGCTTCGCAAAATGACAGCGTTTACGGCTTCGGAAGCCATTTAAAGAAACCGTTTGGAATATTATGAACATATCTTTGGGCTTACAATAAAACATTTTGAAAGGCTTCGAACGTATGTCGCGGGAGGTGTTATATTTCAATGTTTATTGCATAACGCCACTTCTTCATTATTACATGACGGATGTTATGGGTGGTCATTCGTGTTTTATTTCGAGATTTTCTACAAAAAATCCTACGTGAAGAATCCGTGGGAATTCTTTCTTCAAGCAGCGAAGGCTTTAACAAAGTAAAACAATTTGACGCATGGACAGGCGAACAATAAAGGTTATTGAAATAGCCGAAGGGTCTCGGCACTTTCATTGGCGTTTAGACATTTACGTGACAATCGGCGAACGGCTCCGCACCTGCATTAGCGAACTGTCCGTGGCACAAATAACCGCCACAATAGGGACTTGTCTTCCACCTCTTCGGATGTTCTCAGTTACGATGGCCATGTTAATGGAGCAAGGAATTAGCACCGCTGCAGCGAACCACTATTATCCTTTATGTCTTCATTTCACCCGCTTAAACTGACGGCCCTTCGATCCCCTCAGTATTTTATGGGTGCTCGTTTTATGCCAGCGTTCGTTTTTCGTTTCGTTCCTTTAATTTAAATGCGCATACGCACCGCATGTCTTACATTGTTTATCTAGCACGTATGCCGCACTGTCATTTCGGTGTTTTATGATGAAGAGAAATTTAGTTTCCCTATTCATATCCAAACTTGCGTCTGGACAAGTTTCTTTTGTTGAGATGAGGAGTATATTCAAAAGTGACGTGGGCGTGTGCGCCATCCATAACCCCGTGGTCGTAAATCCATAGAGTCGAGGAGACGGTGGCGGCGCCGCTCACTTCTAGCATTAAATCTTCATTCGAATCGTTCTTAGTGTTTGTAAAAAATTTAGTGCCATTTTGACATTTCCGAATTGCAACTTCAAATCCAATGAAAACCGGTATAAAGTAGCGGCGGCGATAGTATTAATATCTAGCAGCGAATTCTCGTATCTACCTAATATATTTATTACAATAAATTAATCCCGGTGGATGTTCTCACTGCCCCCATAACTCAAGAGGCTCGCACGACGTCGTCATGTTGTCTAATGATACAGTCGACAACAGTAGCATCCCTTATCAAAATTGAATCTTAATCGAGCGGCTATGAATTCATAAAACAATTTTAATTGTTCATATTTTGCATAAAATGCATTGAAAATAAATTGTTGAGAGTGGACAGTGGAATGACGTGGGAGGCGCGGGCGCAGGCGATGCGCCGCGGCACGCAACAAAATGTCACTTGGCAACTTGTTGAACAATATTTATTCAATAGCACACCGACTTGAAAAGACGGACACTCGAAACTCTTGTGCAGGAAATTGTTAATGACATTCAGTTCTTAGATACACAATGAGCGCAAGTGTACAATCGACAAGTATGTTAATATTTCCTCAATGGCCTGCTTGGCTGCGACCGCTAGCCCGGTGATTAATTAAGCAAAATAAAAACCTTGACAAATTATGACAGTGCCAGCGGCGGCAAAGTAAAAAGTGATGGAACAAGAGGCAGGGAAAAAACTTGATACAGTTAAAGTGTGATTGATGGAGTCGGCCTGTTCGCACACTTACCGCGGACCGGTGTAGTAATTGAATAATGATAACACAATGATTTTGTATTTGAGCGTTGATGAGTATTTCTTTTTGGGCCGACTTAAAGATGAGATTCGTAATGTTTCGCAGCAGGTTTCGTCTCATCAGTAGGTTGATGTCGGAAGCCGAGAGCGGTGGGGAATCCATTTTGTACATAAATTTTCCGCGCATCGACAGCACGATATGCAAAACAATCGAGATTAGCAAAGAGCTTGTAAGATCCAGTGAGTGTGGGGCACACCGGAGGCAATTAGATTTTATTAAATTGTTGTTTTTTTTTACATTAGGTAATTTACTGATTACCTTGCATTGATTGATTGATTACATAAGAACTTCACTTTAACACTGAATGCTAAGTAAAAAAATCGGGTATCGTGAAAGCTGTACAATTAAAGTTGTTCTCAAGCAATAAACAGCTAAAACTCTTAGCAGCCTTATTAAACCGCTTATTAACACGTAACCTTGTAAACAAAGTACTTATACTTGTGATTTTCAAGTAAACCGACCGCGACCACATGCGATGTAAATTTGACGTGTTTGGCAATTACACAGTGTTGGTCGTGTCCGTTTGTATACATGCCGTTGCCGCTACATGCTAATTATGAGCAAAGTCTGCGATATTAGTGTTTGATGAATATCACATAATTACCTAGAAATTAGCGGTGTGGTGCCGGTAATGAGTTTTACTCCTCATGGTGATGGATGAAAATTAAAATACATTGCGCAATGTACCTACATTCGGCGTAATCCCCTCGAGTCTTTTAAGGATACTTTATGAATCATAAACCCCTAGCCTCTTAACCCGATTGCCAGTGTAGTCATATTAAATAGGTGGACAAAGATAGCAGTATGAGACAAAACGTTGGGCACGGTTGTCTCAGTGTGTTGCAAGCTTAAGTACAGTCCGCGGCAGCTCAAAGGCTCCGCGGTATCAGACGGCAGTGGCGCCACCAGAAGCTATTAACCTTACCGTTACCCCATTTTCGATTTACTGCCTATTATAAAACTGCTACTTACGACTTGTCAAGTACTTACTTTGGCAGAGATAAACAAAAAAATAATTAATGATAACATAAACTCAAACTCGACAGAACTAATTAATAAAAAACTGGCCAGGGCATGTCGGGCCATGCTCAGTCTGGGGTTCCGTAGTTTACCTTCCGTCACAATAGGCAACCTTAAAAAGTGTTTTAATAGGTACCATGCTCAATATGCTTATAATAATTAACAATTCGATGATACTTTCGATCACACTCGTCCCGACCCCATCAACTCCGGTAAAATCTTAACAGTGTGAAGTATACCACGGTACAGGGCCATCTCTCGGGAAATTGGGTTACTAATTTATACAAATTAGACGGGTTATGTATGTTGGGTTTTCTGGGGTCACTTTTGATCGCGTGAATCGATTTGAATCATTCTTTTTTTATTAGAAGGAAGATACGTTCGGGATGATTTATTAAGTACTCAAGATAAAAGTTTTTTTTTGCATATACTGAATTTTGCAAATACATAGTGAAATTTTTCAAAAACCGTTCAACCAATCAAGTTCAAAATAATTTTCCAATGAAGTTCTTATGAGTTCTACTTTGGTACTTTTTATTCATATTTTTTGAACCCATAGTTCAAAAGTTAGACGGAAGGGATGGAAAACATTTTTTTTAATTTCTGGAGAGATTATTTCCGAAAATATTTACTTTATCAAAAACTGTTTTAGAAAACCCTCATTATTTTTCAAATTCCTATCTAATGATATGTCACACTCTAGGGTTGAAATGAAAAAAAAAAAATCACCCCCCACTTTACGCGTACGGGAGGTACCAAAATTATAACCACTTTTTATTTTACCACTTTGTTGGCTTGACGGATATACATATTCGTATAAAATTACAGCTTTCTAGTACTTACAGTCACTGAGAGTATTCGCGGACGGATGGACGGACAGACAGATAGACTTGGCGAAACTATAAGAGTTCCTAGTTGACTACGGAACCCTAAAAATAATTAAAAAGTTAATGCCCGTTAAAGGCTTCTAACCGGGATTCAAACTCATGATCACCAGCTTCATATTTATTCCACAATAACTAATTTTAAAATGTTAAAAAGGTAAATAGAGCTTGGAAATGTCAACTTCATAACTACGAGTACATATATATTCAATAATATGTCTTTTTCTCATTCATTTATGTTTCTCATGCATACATTTAGCAGTGATTCTCACCCACTTACCTAATTTTCAGTCAGAAGAACACTATCATGAAACTCAACTAGCTACGGGCTTTCTACAAATACCTCCATAATACGTAGCCTAACTAGCTGAAGTATACATAAACATTGTCTACCCTAGATTTTAGGCACGTGTATTCTAGTTTAACGCCCAGCAGTAATAGGCTCCAATAGACACAAGTTTATCCAATAGTAAATTCTCTAAAGCAAATAGCGCGTCGATACAAATGTACTGAGGCAGTACAGGTGTCACGTCTACTTACGATTTAAGCGTTCACTATTAATTTAACCGTATTTGATCGACTTTGCAGTCGCGTCACACGCGCCAGCGCCGAATTTGCTTAATCTTTCAAACCGCGGGTGACATTTTAATATTCCGATAGCGTTAACCACAAATTGATATCTGCACCAAATCGTCAATATGATGTTGTAGGAATACCAAGTTAACGCCCAGAGTTAGCTCCGTGCATACCAACTAAATGTTCAGGTATTTGGGAATAAATGAGGCCCCGATTTTTGTATATCAGGGACATCATAGATTGATTGCGATACAAGTGATATTTTGTTCGATAGATGCTTTAGAAGTGGGTATGAGAATTGAGAAACGAATTTGGAACAAATTAAATGGTTTTTAACGATACACACGTGACAAATGTTACAACTGCAACTGTAGCGCGAAGATATTTTTATTAACGTATTGAAGAAAGGTATTTTACACGCTTGAGTCGTTTATCTATCTTTATCCAGCTTAAATGATTACGTAGATGCAAAATACGTAAAAATGGTCAGAAGTAAAATTTCTACTTAAATACATATTTATAAAGTAGTAACATTGACCTACAGAATAATGAATACGAAATGAACATGTAGATGTTATGGTGTTAAAGCAAATAACTTAAATCTATTGTATAAGCTTAATGGTTGTTACCAAGCCCGCGGTAGCGGGCATAGGTACCTACCTACAGCACAGGTTTGCCTCGTATAAAGGAGCAATCAAATAAAATATCCAAATTGATGCGAACGACTCACAATATTGATTTCAAATATGCCAATTTACATGTAATTTTACGATATTTAGACGCGATTTTTATGGTCTGTTGTTTTTTTGTCTGCCACAAATATTTCTATTATCTACGGATTTGTATTAACATAAGCGTCATTGAATACGTACGTCAGGCATTCTTCGTGGTAGGTAGTATGTATGGTCAAGTAAAAAATTAAGCACCTCTTCTTGTTGTTTGTCAAAAGAGTCAGTTGGAGTGCTTATGTTGCGACTAGTGTCTAGACAGGTCCTTGCGATGCAAACACTTGATGATTTAATCATTTTACTTTGCGGTAGTAGATACTTTACTTTGGTAGCTTCCTCTATGGATGACTTTACAGTTTTAGCCGCGCCCCTTTTGTTGCTATTTATATTATTCTGTTATTTATTAGTATTCTAATGTTAATATTATGTTGGTAAGATAACAACACATATAAACTAAGATAAAGATCGACGTTTTGAGTACGGTCTTGAAATTTGGCATGTACAGTCAACCAATTGGAGCCACTGTAGGAGTATAGGTATCATAGTGATTGCTATAAATCAGATTGTAGGGAATCTGCTTGTCATTTTGACATGGTTGTAGAGTGGTTGACTGTATGTTGACTAGATAAGACGGGTCCTATCAGTAACCCCTTTTAAATATTTCTCAATATTTCACATCAAGGATATCATTCCGTTGACAAGTCGAAATAAGACAATAAAAAATCTAATGAAAATTCCATAAAACCTGCTCATGTCGCCTACTAGTCTTAAAATTTACATAATAACACAGTAAATTATTGTATCGACAAATAGTTATTAGCTATATGAAAAGATACGGATCTGTTGAATTTGCAACAATATGTCAAATGTAATTTATTGTATCCTAATAAAGAAATACAAAGTCAGATTTGGTTGATAAAGATCTTTCGAAATTCATATTATTTGGGAAATACTGTTGAAATAGTAGCGCAGAATTAAGGTGGCTGTGGAAACATTTGAAATACAACGTGCAAGTTTTGTTCTGTTGCATATTCTTAAAATGGCAATATGAGTTGTGTAGCAATAGGTTAACTCAATGTCATTTAGATCTTCGCTCTGTTTCAAGGTATCTCCATATCTCTCTTTCCGATCATAATATCTAACTTTCTCTATCAATTAAAAAAACAATAGCGCGGAGCCGGTAACGGTGTCAGTGGAGTGTTAAATATGCTTCCCTAGCGTAAATTTGACACTTGAAATTTATCTTCAGACCTTAAACTAGTCCGTTGACACATATTCTTATGGTTGTGGGTTGAGGCCAAAGAAAGCGAAGGGCCTCTTATATTTTATTTATAATTTTTGTCGCATTCTGAGTTTAGAAAATGGTTTGCTTTGAGTTACGATAATACATTCCCTTGATGTCTGTGATCAATAAGTTGGACTCAATCGCCAATTATAGAAGGTTAAAGAATGTTCCCAATTTTTCTTTTCACATGTATTTTGAATGCATAGTTCGCAGCTTGAGATGAGACGTCGCGTCGTAATTATTCATTTTATCGCACTTTCACGCCATTGTTATATTTCCTTAATTTATTGAATTGTAACTTCTTTATTTGATTAGTGAAATTTCAATATTTTCTCTTCTTTAGAAATTATTAATGTTTATTTAGTACCTTATTTATTATTATATTTATATCTTCGATTAGTGAATGGGAAAGGTTGAAAGTTAAGCGAACCTTTTGATGTTGAGTTGACCTTTTCTTAATAGTGTCTGCGATAGATAAAGTTTACTACTTTGTGCCTTATTGAAGAAATTAGTAATTTGCATTTCATTTACGCATGGTTAAGTGTATTTACATATGTACGGTTTAACAAAACAAGAGAACTAAAATCCAAGCTGTTACTATTAGGTGGTGTTAATATCATGCTGCGTTAGTTTCCGAGTCACACATTTTGTTGAGGAACTAGATCTCAGGTTTCGAATTCAGTTGCCAAGTTGCCATAGCGCCACCGGCCAGCCAGCGCCAATTAAACGGTAGTTGAGTAAATAAAGACCAGGAGCCATTTTATCAAAAGCTTGTTACTTGTATTGGACCCTGCCTTGACCCTGCCGGCTAAGCTGGTGGTCCTGGATTCGAATGCCGGTAAGGGCATTTATTTGTGTGATGAACACAGATATTTTTAAATGGATGATTATGGGGCGCGGACCGTCCCGAAACATGTCGAGCTATTTTCGACTTTATAGACGTGAGTAACCCGGTCTAAGTATATTAATAACACAGATATTTGTTCCTGAGTCATGGATGTTTTATTATGTATTTATATATTTGTATATTATATATATCGTTTTTTTATGCTATAGGTGGCAAACGAGCAAACGAATCGCCTGATGGTAAGTGATTAACGTCGTCCATGGACACCCGCAACACCAGAGGTGTCGCAAGTGCGTTGCCGGCCTTTAAGGTGGGAGTACACTCTTTTCTTTTCGTTGTCTGAGTACCCGTAACACAAGCCTTATTGAGCTTACTGCGGGACTTAGTCAATTTGTATAAGAATGTCGTGTAATATTTAAAAAATTAAATTAAAATTAAATTAAAATTAAAATTATTTATTTCTTTGTAAATATAGAGGTGTTTACAAGTTAGGGGATAGTGCTACCCGGTAAGCAAAAATGCCTGTGTTGGGCAACACCGCTCTTCCTTAAATAACAGATTGTTTCACGTAAATTTTAAGTATAATATATCTAAATCTAAAGTAAATCTAAATCGAAAATAACAATGTTAAACGCAATTAAAAAACATAGGTAAGTTATTTATAGCAGGTGTATATAGAACTAAGTAAGTATCAGAGTTATAAGATATGTAGTAATCAGTACAGGTTTGTTGTTATTTGAGCCAGTGATTGTTTGTGTGTGTGCGGGTGTGTGTGTGTGTGTGTGGGTGTGTGTGTGTGCTTGTGTGTGTGTGCGTGTGTGTGTGTGTAATTATTTATTCATTTATTATTCACTTTATTCATTTTTTATCTTAGGTTAGGTTATTATAATATGATTATAAAAGTAAAATACAAAAACACATACAAAAACAATACAAAATACATATAAACATATTATAAAAAACCTAACCTAGAGTACCGCCGGCAACGGCCCAGGCTGCCGGTGGTTAGGGGCGCAGAGAAAGGAACCGCCAGGATTACTGCCTTCTGCATCTGACCCTTGATCCATCCACCTAGCGAGAGTCTCTCAAGATGTTGGTCGAGACTCTTCGCTATGAGACCGTTTATTTATTATTTATTATTAAAACAAGTAGAGGCCCCTGTCTAATGAAAGGAGTAAAACTGAGACATCCTCTTGTTTACAAGCATTGTTTTTGATAAACAGGGCTAAGAGCTTTTTTGGCCGAACAAACTGAACGCATCGGTGTCTCCGCCATGCAATGGCAATGGGGACTATCGATAGTAACGTTCTCTGTCAAAAATACTTTTTTCTTGAAATAAACTTTATTCATGTCGTAAAAATGAGATTTTTCTAAGAGATTGTGTGTCTTCTTGTTTTATTCGTCCATTAGTTAAGATATGTCGCGTGTCCGGCCCGCGTAGACGAATGTATTGGTCAAGGTCTCATATGAATATGCAAAAACAATGCTTATAACATATTCTTCTAATAAAAACTGCACGAGCCAGATTATGTTGGCCAGAAAACAGGTAGCTCATCGATACCAAAGTTTAAATTCTACTGTGAATTTCGTAAGTTTCGAAACCAGACATCACTGGCCAATGACCCAGAGGTCCCACAATAATTATGTTGTCTCAGAATTATACAGACTACAACATTTTACACACAGAATTAAAGCATTTCCACATAAAATAGTACTAGTTTACAGGAAATTACTATTATTATACATCGTTACATGTATATGCAGAGTTGTGATTATGTTGTGAATTTACCTAATACAATCTTTGAGATTTCTAAGACGATACACGCAAGGAATCTCCAAGCAAGATTAGTATGGTAATTAGCTGGTGAAACCAAATATTGGCATTACATTTATCAATCCGAACCGATCACTGGTTCTATTAAAATTTATGACATCCTTATATCATCCTTGATGTAGATGAGACAATTCAAATATGTTTTATTAGTACCTCGTCTAATTTATACTGGCTGAATAATATGTGTCGATAAAATTTGGATGATAATAAATAACTCGTTGAGGATTATTGGTTGGTGATTATAATAACAATTTTGTTTATGCGATTTCAAAAAAAGCTGTTTAGTCCTGTAATATATTAAAAGATTAGTTCATAACTGATATAATCCAGATTTAAGTTGGTTTAAATATTCTATGTTTGGCAAAACGATAAAACAGTTACAATTTTGTTTGCGCAAAGTAAACCTTTATTGAATTGTTCTTGAACATATTTTAGGGAAATAAATAAATAAAATAAATATTACAGGACATTCTTACACAAATTGACTAAGTCCCGCAGTAAGCTCAATAAGGCTTGTGTTACGGGTACTCAGGCAACGATATATATAATATACAAATACATAAATACATTGAAAACATCCATGACTCAGGAACAAATATTTGTGTTCATCACACAAATAAATGCCCTTACCGGGATTCGAACCCAGGACCATCGGCATAGCAGGCAGGGTCACTACCAACTAAGCCAACCGGTCGGGAAAACAGAAGATATGCATTTATTACACGTGTTATAGCCAATGTAATAAATAATTCACTGAACTTAACACAACAGTGAAAATCTGTATCTGCATGCGAGGGCTAATTATCGAGAATTAATGTTGAGGTGTGCGCAATAAATCTCGGCACACCACGGGCCTTATTCTCTATTTTAATGCAAATCAAAGGATGTAAAATTATATTTCAAACTAATTTTTATGTTTTGGGTTCCGTCACTCGCAGGCATCGCTCGCAGGTATCCCACAGGCGTTTAGATATTTGGCGATGACATTGCGCCACTGCTGCCTTGGTTTGCCCCTCCTGTTTGGTCCTGGCAAAGCAAAGCTAAGGGCGTTGCATACCTACATAGTAATCAGGTTCTTATTTATCTGTAAATAATGTATACAACTGTCGAATCTGACAATGAATGGCTGTTGAACGTTCTTGGAATTTGAAACACATTTTTCAGTGCCATAAATTTGGACTAAGAAATATAAGGGTTTTTTTTTTATAAACTAACCCTAGGCTAGTTAAACTAGCCTCCTTATCGTAATAATGAGTTGTGAGGGTAAAAATTGCCCTTATATATAAAGGATAGCAAAGCAGATAAAACACAGTAAAAAAAGCACTAACGGAATATATTCAATGTTTATATGAGCACTGTTTTGATTCAACTGACTTAAGAAAAGTAAATAAACAATGTGTAGAACGGTAACTATGCAAATACAAATTTGTTATAGTTTCTTCTATTGCCAGTACTATTCAACACAATAATCAATAAGTATCAATCACATTAATCTATTTCAATACGCCCCCTTAATGTGCATATTCAAAATAAATAAAAACACATACGCAAAACAAAGTGATATCAAAGAACAACTCTAAAAATAATAACAATTAACAAGCTATGCCTAAACCACGCATGCAAATATAATGCTTTTCTCTAGGCAACGCCTTTGTTAAAATGTCTGCGAGCATTGAGTCGGTTGACAAGTATTCCAACACAATACTCTTGTTGTCCCTTAATACGCTTCGTATAAAGTGATACCTTATGTCGATGTGTTTGCTCCGAGAATCGAACATTGGATCCTTGGCCAGACAAATCGCTCCCTGATTATCCACATGTAAAGATAATGGTGCAAACTTACGTAGTCCAATCTCATTAAGCAAGCTGTTCAGGTATATGCCTTCCTTCATTGACGACGCCAAACACATAAAACATACTCCGCTTCACAGCTAGATGTTGATACACATTTTTGCTTCTGCGACTTCCAAGACACACATCCACCACCTAACATAAAAACATAACCTGAATAAGAACGCCTATCTATCAGACATCCTCCCCAATCAGCATCAGAATAACCATGCAATGATTTACCCGTCTTCGTGTAAATAAGGCCATACGTTTTAGTATGTTTCAAGTATCGCAATACACGTTTCGCAGCATTCCAACAATCCTCATTTGGACAATCCAAAAATTGGCTTAATATAGCAACCGTATTAGTAATGTCCGGTCTCGTTCCAATAGAGAGATACATCAACGAACCTATAATTTCACGATACGGATACTGCTCCTTAGTACTACACTTCCCAGTGGGTTTATTCATCTTGCATTTATTTTCCATCGGCGTAGATATTGGTTTACAATTAACCATATTAAATTTTACCAATAAATCTTCGATGTATTTTTGTTGTGACAATTTTATGTGGCTGTCACATTTGTCAAACTCTATGCCTAACATATATTTCGCAATGCCAAAATCTTTCAATTCGAACTTAGTGGCCAGTTCTTTTTTGAAACTTTCTATGCATTCACCTCTTTGCGATGCGACGAGAATATCATCTACATAAACAAGAACAAAGAGTTTAGTTTGCGAATCTATATCCTTAAAATAAAGGCACGGTTCGTTCAAGGAGACTTGCAACCCCATGTTCTTCAGCTGTTCGTCAAGTCTGATGTTCCACTGCCGTCCAGCTTGTTTAAGCCCGTACAGCGATCTTTTTAGTCGGCAGACGTCGCCCCCAGATTTTATATCATCCAACATCTTTTTGGCTCGTTCGTATATAGCTGAACCTGGTTGCTCCAAACGCGTGAGATCTAGTAGACATTGTTCTAGAAGATCAGGCACTCTCATATAGATCTCCTCCTCTAATAATCCGTTTAAATATGCCGTGTTAATGTCCAACTGATGAATTTCAAGATCAAGTTCTGCTGCAAGTGCAACTAATAATCTTACAGAGTCAAGTCTGGCTACTGGTGCAAAGGTGTTCTGGTAGTCAATCCCGTAACGTTGACTAAATCCTTTCGCTACTAGTCTGGCTTTCTTCTTTTCAGTTTTATCAACATTCAACTTAGTAGTTAGTATATAACGGCATCCTATGACATTTCGACCCATAGGTTTACTAACAATATCGAAAGTATCGTTTTTAACTAAACTTTTTACTTCTGAAAGTATCGCATCTTTCCATCCTTTTCGCTCATTACCGGATAAAGCCTGCTTTACCGTAATCTCAGCTATCCCACCGAAATCTTCACAGTCTAAATATGTCTCGACAGAATCGGTATTTTCCTGTATGCATACTTGTGGTTCCATGTTCGATTCGACACTCTCTTCCATAGGAATATGTAACTCGACGTTCGACTCTAAATCTTCTTCCATGGGAATATGTGACTCCATGTTCGACTCGACGTTCTCTTCCATAGGAATATGTGACTTGAGGTTCGACTCAAAACCTTCTTGTGGCTCAATGTCAACCATGTGATATATCTTCCGTGGACGTCCGACATGACCTCGCTCCAATCGTGGTCGACCTGGACCTCTTTTCATTACCCTCCTCCCATCAATATGAACATCATGGTGTTGATGATCATGTTGAAATGGTTCCGTAACAATATCTGTATCATCTGTCATTCGGCGGTCTACAACGGAAACTTCATCTTTTCCCTTAGATGCAGGATCAAGATTTCTGACTTCATTCTCTTCATGAGAAATCTGCTCAATTCGATTTTCATTTGGTTTTTCAGGATGAAATTCTACCTCAACCTTTGAAGGTTGATTTTGAACATTTGCCGATTCTCCCTTGTAAATTTCAAAGGGGTCAACCTTCATGTTCGTCATTTTATTCTCTTCACTCTTCACTTCGTGAAATTTTACATCTCTTGACATGATAACTTGTCGTTGTTTCGGCATCCATACTCTATAACCTTTTCGATCTCTAGGATATCCTACAAAGATTCCTTCTTGACTTCGAGGAGCAAACTTGTCTTTCCCGGTTGACTTGTCCAAGACGTGTACCTTAGACCCAAACTTGTGTAAGTAATCTAATTTGACAGGTCGTTCGAACCACTTCTCGAAAGGTATTCCTCCTTCAAGACTTCTTGTTGGACAACGATTTCTTACGTGGCATGCTGTAGCCACAGCATCCGCCCAGAAACCCGGAGAAAGCCCCGACGAAATGAGCATACATCTTGCCATCTCTGTCAAGGTCCTGTTCTTCCTTTCAGCTATCGAATTCTGCTGAGGTACGCCAGGAATTGTCAGCCTTCTTGCTATTCCTTCTTTCTTCAAGAACTCGTCGAAATCTCGGTTGCAGTATTCGCCTCCATTATCTGTATGAAGGTAAGTTATTTTCCTATTAAACAGGTTCTCAACATGAGTTTTGTATACCTTGAATGTAGTGAACACTTCACTTTTCTTGCTAAGAAAATAGACTTCACACCATCTAGTATGATCATCAATAAATGTCACAAAATATTTGGCACCATTTATTGATGTATGCTGCATCGGGCCCACCACGTCAGAATAAATAATTTTCAATTTTTCATCGCATGGTCCACTAGATCTCGTAAAAGGTAACCTACTCATTTTCCCTTGCATACAAACATCACAATCGTACAACTCTCTTACATCTGTCATCTTAAGCTTCAAGCCAGATTTATTTAAGATTTGGACAAGATCCTTCGCATTTAAATGGCCTAAACGCTCATGCCACAACCTCACATCAACTTTTCGCTCGGAAATCGCTGACGCTCTGTCGTATTGTTCCTCAACGTAATATAAATTACCTTTGCGATTCGCCACAAGTTTAGTGTTACCACAACTATCTCGAACAATAGCTCTGTTTTTCTCAAACGTAACGCTAAACCCCTGATCAGTAATTTTAGCTACTGAGATAAGGTCACATCGCAAATCCGGAACAAATAGGGTATTGAGCAACTGGATTACAGTTTTAGCACCATTACTACATGTAGATAATCTGACTGTCCCCTTACCTTGTACGTTCGTGCTAGAGTTAGTTGCCAAATTCAGCTTACCAGCTACATGTAAAAATTTGGTATCAAATTTGCCTGCGTCTCTACATAAATGTGACGTACATCCGCTGTCCAAAATCCAATCTCCATTCTCGTTGCAAACAGCATTAACATCTGAAACACAATTAAATGTTATAAAATTGGAATCAACATCTGATGAATCACTTATGTTCGACACATACTTTACAGAATCACTACAATTATTCTTCTTCTGCGTGCACTCGGACGCTTTATGACCACTTTGATGACATTTAAAACATTTGTATCTAAATTTCGAATTTCCTTGCTCAGCCGTATCACATGCGCGTTGTTTTTGCTCTGTGCCACTCTTTGGCTTAGAAGATCTCTTTCCTTTAACAAGAAGTGCCCTGTCTACACTATCTTTACTATTTCTGGAATGTTCCTCTTCTAATATCTTAATCTTCAATGCCTCTGGTTTCGGCAGTGAATCTCGAGATTCTATAGCACATCTAAAGTTTTCAAAACTAGACGGCAAGCTATACAAGAGCATTATCGAAGTTAGATCATCATTCATTTCGATATCCATGTCAGCTAATTGACTTATCACATCGAAAAATCTCATGACATGTTCTCTAAGGTCACCACCTTCCTCCAATTTACGAAGCAACAGCTCTTTTAATAAGGTAGCCTTTTTCGCAGGTCCCTTCGATGCATGAACGTTCTGTAACTTTAACCATACATCTCGCGATGTCTTACAACCTCTGAGGTGTCGTAATTCGCTCGGGGTTATCGATAAAATGAGATCAGACTTAGCTTTTGAGTCTCCGATGTCCCATTTGGCTGCTTCGGCTGGTTCTGCTGGTTTCTGGATAGTTCCATTAACGTATCCCCAGGCATCATTCTTTATTAAAACTGCTTCTACTTGGATTTTCCAGGTCTCATAATTGCTTTCGTTGAGTTGGTCAATTTTCACAGTACTCGTACTCATTTTAGCTGAAAATTTCTTCCGTTTACTGCATAAAGCCCATAACCACTGTGAGGGTAAAAATTGCCCTTATATATAAAGGATAGCAAAGCAGATAAAACACAGTAAAAAAAGCACTAACGGAATATATTCAATGTTTATATGAGCACTGTTTTGATTCAACTGACTTAAGAAAAGTAAATAAACAATGTGTAGAACGGTAACTATGCAAATACAAATTTGTTATAGTTTCTTCTATTGCCAGTACTATTCAACACAATAATCAATAAGTATCAATCACATTAATCTATTTCAATATGAGTATTATTAGACTTTTGCTTATCACCGAAATTTTCCGGATTACGGACAAGGCCAATATCGTCTCACTTCAGCCTTGCATTACTGTCAACTGACAGCGTCTGCGATTTATTGTTGTAAAATGTTCAACATTTCGTCGGTAAACTGACATCATCTTAGCCAAAAGACGTCCTGTTGTACAAAGGTGTCAGGCTAGACAAAGATGAAAATGGGCAAAATTGCCTTCAAGTCCATAAGAAAAAATAGTAGATTACATACCAAGGCCGTTTTAGTGGGAAATGTCTCGGATCCCATGTAATTGTCGGCCGAGGCGAAGCCGAGGTCGACTAACATGTGATCCGAGGCTTTCCCATTTAACGGCCGAGGTTTGTATACTATTTTTCTGTCCGACGGAGCCGGCAGGCGGCAATTTAGTTTTGCGTAAAGTGGCGCTTACCGGCCGGAGGACTGAAAAGGTAATAATGTAATTTGTTTTGTATTACAATGTTTTTGAATGGTTGTTTCTGAATGCGGTCTCAGTTCGCGTGCCACCGAATGTAGGTGAGTGGTAATCGGGTGGCGTTGAATCAATCCAATTTATTATGAAGCCTCTGCAACGTTTTATATTACCCGTATGTTCTAACTGTACAGTACGTGGCATGTCAAGGTTTATTTAAGGGACATTGTTTTGATTAAGTATACCTGGATAGTAATATAGATAGCAAAAACCTTTCTGTTTATAAATACCTTTAATGAGGGAAAACTATTTAAAGGGAGGTAATATTATCTAAAAATAATGAATATTTACTAAGATATCTCATCCCTAAGTGAATAGGGATGAAAAAGGTTGAAAAGATATACGTTGTATTTAGTGCAAAATTATTAGACACGCATTTTTTTTACTTTTAAGATAAATAAAATTTACGAAATAGATAACAGCTTATCATCAGCCGTACATTTGTTTACCACCACAGTGGTTTAAAAGATTTATTTATCAAAAAATAAAAAACTGTTTACAGAATCAAAATAAAAACCAAAGCACTGCAACCATTAAATACAAAACCAAAACATATAAAACTTAACACTACTCATAATTTAATTTAGGCGACGTAACTACACGGTCCCGTTGCGTCGTCTGATCAGGCGTAGGAATCAGCAGGTTACCCCGGAACCGCTGAAACACGACACCCTCCGGCCAGAAGTCTGGGCTCGCGATGTTGTCCATCAGCGGCCATGCGCCATCCGCAAGTTTGTTAGCTTAATATACGTGTAATAACAGAAACAAACTTGTAAAATTTTCTCAACAAAAGTTTATTCTTCAATTGAATCGGTTACATGGTCAACGATTACAAACAATGTCAAAGAACGGAAGATGACGCTACGCTACTACGCCGCAGCGACATAGTCATTGAGGCTTACTCAGAAACGAAAAGGGACAATAATTATGATACTGATTTGATATCAATATTAGCAAGTCACTGTCCGTGCATTAGATTGATGGCAAGGTATGGCATGTATGTGTCGATATTTGGACATCACACTTTCAAAATTATGCATAATATCACCTATACCTATAGATGAGATCATAGAGACGCCCTAAAAGGGAAATAGTGTAGGAAGATTTTGAAATGTTTGTTTGCTCTCCGTTGCCATGGCGACCGTTGGACGCCATAAGGACAATTAGTTCTAGATTGAGCGAAGTCACTCATTTCAGCGCGGTGGAAGTATGGTATGGGCGTCTCTAGTATCCCTCTAGTATGCCCTCTTTTGATAATATATATATTAATATATATATATGGTGATATGATAATATGTATTATTATATGGAGGACTTCCTAAATTGCTTTTTCGGGTATCTAAGGCTCTAAGCATAGTTATTCTGGAATATTCTTTTCCAAATAGCCATAATTTTTTACATTGGCGCCCCTACTAAGTAGTAATTTTATCAAGTTACTATCGCATTTATCGATTCTGAATAAACTTCATAGCCTCTATCGCTTTATTTTAAAACATTCCAATGTTTTTTTTCCAATTTCTGCGAATTCCTTTATCATGGAACACTTATAGAGCCACCCAGGCAAGACTACGAATCAATCAATCGAAACAATCTATCGATAGCTCATCGATTTATGTTATTAATTGTTAATACCGAGTATAACAGGTAGATAACGTGGATTATAAAGGGATAGCGCCATAAACGCCCTAGTGTTTAGCATATTGCAATGCAACTACGCCTCTGTTTTTGCAAGGTTATAATGTAACTGAAACTCAGTCAGTCATAAGTAATTGTGTTGAGATTGTTTCGAAAAGTAAATTGATAAATTTCGTCCAATATTATAGTTTAAATACACGAAATAGAAAATTTATTTGGTGACGGTAAATTATTAGACATCATTTATAGTTTGCTTTTTAGCATTACAGAAGGTCAAAGCACGAAGCACGAGGTCTTATATAGGTATATTAGACATTTAGACATAGACGTAAAACAACTGTTAAAGTACCTACCCTCAACAGGCATTTAAAAAAACCTATTATTGTTGTTGTCTACAATAAAATAATAAAACAGTATTGTTGTTTATTTTTTATTGTTTGTTTCTTTTATCTTCTTTTTCTTTCAATAACCGTGCCATTACATTTACGTAGACAGGTAGGTACGTTCGTTACTTACTAGAAAACATCACTTGCCTGTCTCACATCAGATAAGCAAGATTCTAACTGTATTAATACTATTCAATAGTAATGAATAGTTGAACACCTGTTTTACAGGTAAATTGCGTCGACACATTACCACTAAACACTACGTGTAATTGAGATAAACAGAATAGATACTGGCAAAGATTAATTAACACTATTCAAGATACACCACTGTATAATAGAAATGAAAATTTCCTTTAGCATCGTTATTATGCGACCTAAATACCCATTTATACCGTGTATTCTATTAGTTTTCTCTTACAAGCAAAATATTTATTATTAATTAAACCTAAATTATTTGCTAACAATAAAACAAGAGTCTTTTATAAATTGGTGTAAGCCTCAGTGTAGGGTTCCGTAGTTAACCGTCCATCACAATGAGCGAACCTAGAAGGGGTTTAGTAGATACCAGGACCATAACTAGAAACCAACACTTAGAAAATATGACTTTTTGTGAAAAATCTCAACTGACCATGTTCAAAATTCCTTGAATATCTTTATATAGCTCTACTATCATGATTTTTTTTCATATTTTTTGACTAGCAGTTCATAAGTTTAATTCAGTAGTGATTACTTCTGAAAATATTAACTTTAACAAAAATGTTTTAAGAAACCCCACTCTTTTTGAAATACCGATCCAATTATACCTCACACTTTAAGATTAAAACGAAAAAAAATTACCCCCTATTTTACGTGTATGGAAAGTAGGTACCCTTAATTTTTTTACTCCACTTTTTATTTTACCATTTTGTGGGCATGATTGATGTATAGTATGCAATAATAAATTACAGCTTTCTACTACAAACGGTCACTGAGCTAAGCCGCAGCCGGACAGACGGACGGACGGACGGACAGATAGACAAGGCGAAACTATAAGAGTCCTAGTTGATTACGGAACCCTAAAAAGGAACCCTTAATTGCGATGTTCTCTGTCACATTGTTAAATATCTCGGGAACTACTTAAGATACCCAATCTTTCGATACATGGGGCTGACGTAAAATTTCTACTTCGAAATGCAGTATTTTGAAAATTTTGTACGGAACCTTCGGTGCGCGAGTCCGACTTGCCCTTGGACGGTTTTTTTTTAAAGACTACTCTTTTTAAATTTATTCATGTCTTGATTGTGTAATCTGTTCTAGCGCCCACGTCTGCGTGTCTGCCTTTTATGATCGTAAAGGGGATGGTCGCATGGTTACTTATAATAAAGTCCGAACATGTGCAAGTGTTCGATTTACTAATATAATAAATTAAAGCTGTTAGAATATAATTGTATGACTTATATGACCGATGTTACATTGACTGTTTTATGATACACTAAAAACACAGAAAGTTGAAAATATTTTTTATTCCCTTATTTATATCCCTCCTTGCTTTCCTCCCGCTATCGGGTTCAAAACAAGTACCTCTCAAATTAGTTTTAAGAAAAAAATATTTCTTGTTTCTATTATATAATAATGTAGCGTTTCAGGCATATCAATCAAGAAAAATAAATAGCAATTTACAAGGAAAAACCATTAATTGTTTCTCATCTTATATTAGACATGACCCGTTGGAAAATAATGAAATAAAAAAATAGTACATTACATACCAAGGCCGTTTAAGTGGGAAATGCCTCGGATTTCATGTAATTGTCGGCCGAGGCGAAGCCGAGGTCGACTAACATGTGATCCGAGGCTTTCCCATTTACCGGCCGAGGTTTGTATACTATTTTTCAGCCCGACGGAGCCGGCAGGCGGCTATTTAGTTTTGCGTAAAGTGGCGCTTACCGGCCGGAGGACTGAAAAATGGTTATTACCATATTAACTGAAAAATGGTTATTACCATAGCATTGGAATGTGTATTTGCCAGAAAAAAACATGAGTACTTACGAAGTGATTATAGGGCACTCTGTGGACCTAGATACCGTCCGTCAGTGTTGTATATTGCAGTAAAGTAAGGTATAAAGCTGCATTGTATTTTTTATTAATGTATGTTGGCCGTTCCGCTGTAATTACTTGTATTGCTGATAAAATGTAAGTACATCATATATTAGTGAAAAATTTAGGTACTGACACTATTAGTATACATACATATGTACCTATACCTACCTACATGAAAAAGACACAGAGTTTTTTTATTACTTGAGTGTTTATAGCATGACATACAGTTCAGAATAATCTGTAAATTGTATTTTTTCTCTGAAATAAAAATTTTTTTTTTTATATTTCTGATTGGTATTGTACGTGACTAACTCGTTGTAACCAAAAAACTGTAACAAATAAGAGTTTACGTTCATAGTTCACGTTCGGGTATTTGTCCATTGCTAGTGCCTTGATTGAATTCGAATAATTATTTATTTTAGTATTAAACTTTGGAAAAGATAATAATCATACATCAGCATATACATCGATAGACTTGCAAAGTAAACGAGTTTTGGCTAATTAACAACGAAGATAATAAATATACGATAAAATACTACTTTATAATAATTAGCAATATTCAACTATTTGAGACTTTGTGTATCCACGACACATAGGTACGAATTTAATGACTAGGTTAATAGGTTTCATCGTACTACATACTTACTTGAATATTCTAATCTTAATGAAAGAGCCTGCTTGTAATTTTATGTTAGTAAATATTTGAATACGTCAACTAAGGAATGTTGTTGTTGTCTGTACGATTCACCAAAGATGACGCGAAGTGAGAAGGATTTCAAATTTTCCATACATTTGTACAATATTGAGTGGGTGGCCCTTTACTGAAGGCTAAAAGTATTTATTGCGCACTATTCCGTAGTTTATAAAAAAAGGGCTGGATAAACGATCCACTTGAAAGTTAAGATCGGTTTGTAAGGTTACATTGTATTGCGTAGTTGTATTATAAATTGACCTTTGTGAATCTTGATAAGTTCGATGTGTTAAGATGTGTTTACATCAGCACCATTTTGTGTTGAACCTAGGAAATTATTACTCAAACGCATGTCTGAAACAAGACATACGTAAGCGCAATTGAAAGTTTAAAAAGAAATATGCAAAAAACAACACCAGTGTGTGTGTATACATGCCTTACAAATCAGGCGCACTGATCAGACAATCAGTGCACCTTTTAAATGTAAGTAGCTATTGTTATCGAACGAGCGTACAAAGCGAGTGAGTTCTCACAAGCTACTTGGACAGTCTGTCGTTTGTATGTACGTTTGTCTGTTTGTTCGACGATAACTCGAGTATCGTTGATAGGATCGCCGTGAAATTTGGCAGGTCGTTAGATGACATAATTTTTTAAAATTAGAATTTGAGCAAAACCGGTCAAAGGGTTGCCGAGAAATAGGTGTCGCGAGTTTACGTTTGGAGCGAACCTTTGGAGTTATCTCATCTTGTTTGCCATATTAGAACGTTTTCATATAAAATAGCAATTTTAATAAGTAATCAAGCCTTGCATCCTTGTGGTTAACACTGTGACATCAGCGCGTAATCGGGTTGGCGTGTGGTCGCGGGTGCCATCCTAATATCAACTTCTTCAAGCTAGACTCGCTGGCAGCTCAATGTCGTTTACATTATTTACTTCGTAATAAGTACTTTACCACTTATCTCGGAGAATAACAAGGAACGTACCATGGTTCCACCTATGAAATATTCAGTCCTTTTAGTGCGGAAAGCTGATTGTTGCCAATGATATAAGAAGCTTAAACTCTTTTCAAAGTGAATACGAGAGTGTATGAAGATTTAGAACTATCCGAAGATACTCATTTTAATTGGTTATGGTAATTGACAGTGACATTGCCCTTTCCTTTCTGCAAAGCATTTGCAAAGTTGCAAAGCTTTCGTAAGCGGGTTATAACTTTTGAACATATTAATGCACCATCTAGCAAAAAATTATGCCAATTACTTAAAGCGTAACACATAATTATTATTACTGTTGATTAAGCAGGCAGGCAGTTATTATTACTGATAATGCCTGTATCCGGTGTCCTTTTGGTGAAGCTATCACTACAGAGTAGAATTTGAGATTTAATTTATTAATTGTGTTAAGTTTCCGTGTAGTCGGTCCTTAATAAGGTAAAATATGCATACGAGTATATTTTATTGATGTATAGTAAATAGGAGTCTCTCAAAGGGCCATCATTAAATCGAATTCTCAGAGTTTTCCCTAAACACGAAAGACGTACGTATTATTTGCCCATAATATTTGCATAATAATTAACAAATTCGACATGGCGCATATGAAAATGTAAGGTTCTAAGTGGCCAAACGGTTCAGCCGTGCCCGCGCATTAATCAAGCTACAACGAAACACGGAATGTTTGTAAATGACCGAGAAAAATCCAGATTGCATATGTTATGTGTACTTGTGTGGTCGGCTTGTGCTATGCAGCGTTTATTTTACGGACGTAAACGGCGAATACTGGTACTTGGCCAGAAGAAGTAGATAGGAAGAGGCAGGTAGAGCGTGAAAATGTTGCTTGGGCCAGTCGGAGCTCACTTAACTTGCTTTTTCTTTAGTTGATGAGTAGTTGAAATGTGCTAGATTAGCTCGCGCAAATGAATCCGGCAGGAATCGAGTTTCATGAACGCGCCGCCACTGGTAGGGTAGTTTGAAAAAGGTGTCGTGATTAAGTACGTTCGAAACAGTAAAACCATCAACGCACTTACTTTTAGTTCAGTTAAATTGTAATTTAAAAGGCCCCTAGCGAGAAAGTTATGGGGTAGTTCTGATTTCTTTCATTCCATGTGTAGTTTGGGGTGCTGAATCCGAATCTGAGGTTTGCATACTAAATTTCGTGACGCAACATTAAAAACAATTTAAAAAAAAAAGAAAAAAACGCCTTTTTTCCGGTTTTTTGCTTAAAACTCGAAAACTATTAACTTTTAGTAAATAGTCTGTTTACAGAAATTAAAGTACATAAACTTTTCTACAAATATCACTATTTAGTTTTTTTTTCAAATGAGCCGTTCGGTCTCAAGTGCGCGTTAAAAATTGGCAATTTTCAGCGGTTTCTGCAAAACTCACTTTAAACGTTCCAAAACTATTTTTTTTAATTAGATTGCAGTATGGAAAAATTATATAAGCCGTTGTCGTTTAAAAGGTCCCGGCTGAAGTTCTTCGGTGACGTTGGGGCCTGGTACATATTCTGCTTGACCTGTAAAAAAAGAAGTGGCGTCATTTCTCAAGGAGAGATAGGAGAGAGAACGGATGAGGATTACAAAATTGATTGTGAGATTAAACATACCTTCCGCATCTTGCTAAGGTTTGTCGATGGCATCAGGTCCTGGCTCAGGGTCTGAGTGCGCCATCGTCAGCGTCGGGGGTTCTAAAAGATAAAAGAGGTGGTGAGACATTGACTTGTGCTCATATATCTAGGAGAGATGAATGATTACAAAATAACTTTTGAGAATCGATATACCTCTGTCTTCTGTCTCGTCTACGTATATCTCAGAGCTGTCTTCCGGGGGCGCAACGTTGTCACACAGTCCTTCGCATCATGTGCAGATTGGGGAACAATGGAGTCCCGCCTTCCTAAATCCACAATTTCATTGGCAGCCCTTTTTACATTTACATGAAATGTACCGGAGAATTGAAGGCGATTTTTTTCTTTTTTTTTTAATTTTTTTTAATGTTGCGTCACGAAATTTAGTATGCAAACCTCAGATTCGGATTCAGCACCCTAAATAACATATGAAATGATAGAAATCAGAACTACCCCACAACTTTCCTAGCAAAAACACTATTTAACTGCATTATTTAGATACTACAGTAAGTAGTCTGGCAAACCAATTTGTCAATAAGGTGTAAACGTCATAATTCCATGGAAGTTTGACGTTTAAAATAACACTTGCGCAGTCTCTCATATCAAATTCGATGCAAACTTAGCTTGGTCTGGTTATAAACGGTTTTGGGACACCGCCAGCGTAAAATTGTGGTTCTCAGCGGAAAAGTGTCTATGTTACTGTCATTATATTTTGCTATAAGTACCTAAGAAGTAATTTTGTAGGTAAGGGTCTTTGTCTGTATTAAGGCCTGGACTAAACTGACTGTAGGTTATTATACCAAATTCAATGGAGGTAGAAGATGTGCGCCATTTAGTAGTTTTATATAAAAAATAAAGATTGACACTGTATGAAAAGTGAGTTTTTATATCAGCTTTGGTTTATATTTCTTATGGGCCACTGGACAGTAATCCCGCTGTATGCGGTCATTACTCTAAAAAATGTTTGTGAACTGATTCATAAACCCATCATATCCTCAAAATTTCTCCATTTACGCTATTTGCCTTAAAAATATTTTTAACGTTATGTAAAAATAAATCTCGATCCTCAGGCAACGAACCTTCAACCACTGTCCGTTAATCCGCGAATCCTTTGAAACTCCAAACGGTGTGGGGTCATCTTAGGGGGGCTGATGAAAAGACAAAGACGAGGTGTTAATGCAGTTTATGAACTTGGGTGTCTGATGTTAGAGGTTTGTTAATTTTCAAGTGAACCCGGGGCCTTGACCGACCCTGTGCCAAAAAAACTCTTCTCGCCATGATATAGGTAGTAAGTGTGAACAAAAAGTGTATGGTGCTTGACATACGTAGGTACATATGTATGAAAGTGTTTTTGATTTGATACATTTAATAACGAAATAAATAAAGAATTTGGTATGAATATCCTGATTAATTAATTTAAATACATACATGGAAGTATGATCTGGCATGGAGATTTCTTAGTGAGTACTTACTCTTGTGATACAATTGACTTATTCATGTTATTTCAATTTTATTTTCAAACTTACGGATTGATACAAACTTCCCAATTTCCTGAATGCAACCCTAAACAAACGTATTTACTTAAATTTGCTACATCCTAAAGTAATTTACAAAACTACAAACTTAGTGGTTATTCAATATTGTGTTTATCTTTAGGTAAAAAACAAGCTATGATATCGACCTTGCGCGTGCATAAAGTGTGCATGATCTCAACAATAGGTAACAATCATTCTAGGTAGGACACAGCGGGTAAAAAAAACTATGAAGTTTGAGTAGGTAGGTGTGTCGTTTGTTATGTAGGTACTCGTATTTGCCAAAGTTGCTGAGCGTTTTCATAAATATCGAATTCCTTTAGTTTACTGAATTAATTAGTATCTTGCAACTGTGCCGTCATTACGATATTTACAGGCATCTTTTAAGGTTTAAACCTATCGTTCCTTTATAGTTCGTTTGTAACTTATTCCCGTTGGGCGTTGGTACTATCATATTTTTATTGAAGCAGAAACAGACATACACTTTATTGATATTGCTTAATGGGAGAAATTAGCTTGAGTTCGGATTTCGTAAACGAGATCTATTCTAATGAGAGAGGTTACAAAGAGCTGTCAATTACAATTTAGTGATGAGAGAGTTCATCGAACTTTCAGAAGCTTTAGGAGATTATGACGGCTTCCTATTAAATAGGCAGTAAAGTTTTCTATAGAACATTACAATAATGTAAGAATATACATAAAACTAAAATTCAAATATAATTATTAATGTAACATAAATCTAAAATTCTATAGATCATAAAAATGTCTACAAGGGAAACTGCACGCCGAAGGCTCTAATGGCCTGCCCAGGCTCTCATCACAACCTACATTGAGCTTCATAGAAACGTTTGCCGCTATACTAAGCTTTTCCTCATGCCGAGAAGGCCGAAGTTATCGTGTATTCTTCTCACTTGGCGGACCAACCAATTTAACTGTGACTTCTACACCCGTAACAGGGTTGCGTTTCGTTTGTACTTACACTGGTTTGCCTAAGCGGTTGGTAAGCAGTCACAATAACACCGCTTGTCTGTTATTGCTGTTTACAAAGTGCAGTGCACTTGATAAACAATTGACAGTAGAGGACCGCGCTACAAGGGATGTGACTTAACGCAGTTGATCGCAGTTCTGAGTAGTAATGTGGAAATTCCTGACGCTTTAGGAATTTCTGCTTAGTTTATGAGTATCCAAATAGTTGTGGGGTTAATTGTTACTCACGCCGCTACTTGAATATTGTATGTCTAAATGTAAAGGGCTCATAAGGTAAAACGCATAACAACATTAAAATTAAGTAATTGAAATTCCGTTGACTACTCGTTTTCTTTGACGTGATGCGATATAACATGACAAAACAAAGGGCATTTCAAGCACTAAGCAATCTTCTCATTTCAAAATTATAGCAATGTAAATAAAGTATTCAGTAGTCGTGTTACCTGTATAAGTATACACATGCAGAACATTATTTATTATCGAGTTGAGGCAGGAAATGACGATTTGGACTATTAAACTCCGAAGAGATTACTGCATCGGTATGCGAGTGACGAAAAATACGCAAAATCGTAAAATTTATCGCGTCGTAATATTTCATTGGAATTTTGACGTCTGATGTCTGCACTGCGCGCTCGAAGAAGGTGAGTACTAGTTGCATTAACGTTGGATTAATTCGGGAGATAGCCGGTGTTGGGAATGGTACCGTAGTAGACGTAGAAATTAGTCAGCGAAGCACCATGCCAATACATTTATGATATGAGAATCGGCCCCAGAGACAAGTCGTAGTAGAAAACTATTGACTATATTGCCCCGGAGTGGATTGAAGTTTTTTAACGGCTCCTACTGTTACGTTTGAGGGGTGGGTACTTGATAAAAAATGCACTAATTAACCACTAATTAAAACTGAGGCTTTATTTCTACTTACAAGACACTAAACACAGTACTTGAACACAATTATCACACACTAATTTAACGCACTCGTCACTTTCACTCCGATTCGCTCTTGATCCGCACTGTATCGCATTCAGTATTGAACTACTACGTGGCTGCAGGCTGCCGCTATATATACCCGTCGGCGGTACTCCTGATGGTTCCAGAATGTTCCAGCCAAATCTCGCCTCGACAGGTCGGCTTCGATTCTAGTAAGTTCGCGAGTAGGTACCTAAGTACTTCTCGCGATGCTTCTAGACGCGGCTGGGTACTAGGCAGGTGTGTCTGCGAGTATTCCAGAACGTTCTCGACTCTTGCCGTCTCTTTCTATACTTCTCTTTCACACTCTTCTCGAATGTTCCGTATAGCTACTAGGTAGGTGTGTTCGCGAGTACTCCAGAACATTCTCGATTCTTGCCGTCTCTTTCTATCCTTCTCTTTCACACACTTCTGGAATGTTCCGTATAGCTAGCTCTTTCTAAGAGTGCTATCTCTTTCACTCCTTCGAGAAATTTCGCCATATACTGAATTGTACTTCAGGGGCCCATAAGGGGTCCTGAAAACGCCTGAAAACGGGTTTTCAGGTTATTGTGCCATCTGGTAGAGGGTGGCCTGAAACGAACTGAAAACATGTTTCAGGCGCCTGAAAACAACGGTAACTGGGGTAAATTTTGAATCTTCTAGTATGTGAAAGAGGCACCTCTAAAACGGCCTGAAATCACTTTTCAGCCTGCTGAAAACGCTTCTAAGGCATGAAAAATCACATTTGAAGTTTTGTTCACATGACCGGCGTAACACTACCCCCTCCTAAGACATGCTCGTCCCGAGCATCATCATTATTGCCGTGGTATCTCGCCAGCCGATCAACGTGAACAATCTTACATGGGCTTCGTGAATTTCGCTGTATCCGATACGTGACGTCGTTGATTTTTGTGACCACTTTATATGGCCCTTCCCAATTTGGAGATAGTTTCGGGGACTTCCCTTTCCTTCGCATCGGGTTATGTAGCCACACCAACGAACCTTCCTCGTACCCCATTTGGTTAGACTTCCTGTCATATCGAGTCTTCATTTTTGTGCTAGCTTGAAGCGCCTGTTCACGAACTAGGCTGTGAACGTCATCAATCCGATCCCTTAAATTGCATGCATATTCTGAGATGCACCTTGGAGTATCCGGGGGTCGACCAGTTAGGAGATCAGCAGGTAACCGAAGCTCTCTTCCAAAATTCGCATACGCTGGAGTAACCGCCGTACTTTCATGGGTTGCTGACCTGTATGACATCAAAAAGAGAGGAATATGCCGGTCCCAATCTTTTTGGTGAGTCTCGACAACTTTGGCCAGGTGTCTCTCCAACGTCTGATTGAATCTTTCGACCATTCCATCCGATTGTGGGTGATATGCAGTAGTCCTAGTCTTATGCAATCCCATGATTCGACAAGTCTCCTGAAACACCGCAGATTCAAAATTTCTGCCTTGGTCACTGTGTATTTCCAGGGGTACTCCAAAGCGGCAACAAACTTCATTCACTAACTTTTCCGCAACTGTGACTGCTTCCTGATTAGGAATGGCAAATGCCTCAGGCCATTTGGTGAAGTAGTCCATTACGACAAGTATGTACTTGTTACCAGAGTCTGTTGTTGGGAATGGCCCTGCCACATCTAACGCAACCCTTTCCCAGGGCGCACCGACGTTGTACACCTTGAGTGCTCCTCTGCTTCGGGTCTGCGGTCCTTTAACCGAAGCACAGTTTACACACTTTTTGCACCAATTCTCGACATCTTCACGGCAGTGGATCCAATAAAATCGCTGTCGAATTTTCATTAAGGTCCTTTTCACTCCAAGGTGTCCACCAGAAATACCGTTGTGGAAACTTTCTAAAACATCTTTCACTCTTTTTCTCGGGACGATAACTTGTAGGTGAGCATCTTTCCCATTAGCCGATTCCCATTTCCTGCATAGTACACCGTTATGCATAAGCAAGCTGTCCCATTGTGCCCAGTAGCTTTTTGTTGTCGTACTCATTGGAGCTACTTCACACCATTTTGGTTTGACTACACCCGCACTAATCCACTCAAAAATGGGTTTTACGTCGGAGTCCTCTTTTTGTGCTTGTTGCATGACTTCATCGCTCCATTCCTCACTAACTGTGTCTGTTCTCAACATCCTCAAACATTCCTTGCCCTCTTGTTTAAGACAGTGCTTACAGTCATCGGGGCAAGGTCTTCGAGATAGAGCATCCGCGTTTCCATGCGATTTCCCACTGCGATGTTCGATGATAAAGTCATATTCTTGAAGCTGTTCAATCCACCGGGCCACCTGTCCCTCAGGATTCTTAAATTCCAACAACCATTTCAGGGCAGCATGATCAGTCCTAATTCTAAATCTTCGCCCTAGCAGGTATTTACTGAAATGCTGTAAAGTCTTAACAACTGCCAGTAGTTCCCTCCGTGTGACGCAGTAATTTCTCTCTGGCTTTGACAACGACTTACTAAAGTAGGCGATTACTACTTCGTTATCTCCCTTCTTTTGTGACAGAACTCCTCCAATACCTGTATTACTCGCATCCGTGTCAACAATAAAATCAACTTCTGGATCTGGATAACCCAGTATTGGAGTTTGGCAGAGTCTTTGCTTGAGATTGTTGAAACTTTCCGTACACCGTTCGGTCCAATCAAATTGTCGCTTTTCTTCAGTCAGTTCATGCAAAGGTTTGGCGATATCTGAAAAGTTCTTCACAAACCGCCTGTAGTATGAACATAGTCCTAAGAAGGCACGTACAGCAGTTTTGTCCTTTGGTATCGGCCAATCCTTCACGGCGCTAACCTTTTCAGGGTCTGTCTGAATGCCATCCTTCGAAATCACATGTCCCAAATAATTGACTTTTCTCTTGAAGAGTGAACATTTCTTTGGACTCAGTTTAAGGTTTGCCTCTCGTAACTTAGATAATACTTGCTCCAATTTGTTGAGGTGATCATCGAAGTCTCTTCCAACGATGATTATGTCATCCAAATAGACCAAGCAAGTGTCACCTAATAGACCAGCTAGTATTTGTTCCATCAACCTCTCAAATGTTGCTGGTGCGTTACATAATCCAAACGGCATGACATTAAACTGCCAGAGTCCCTTTCCGGTCGAGAACGCCGACTTTTCCTTATCTTTATCCTTGATTTCAACTTGCCAATAACCACTTTTTAAATCCAACGTGGAGAACCATTTCATTCCATTCAAAGTGTCTAAAGTGTCATCGATTCGGGGCAATGGATAGCTGTCTTTCTTGGTTACATCGTTCAGGCGGCGGTAGTCGACGCAGAACCTCATAGTCCCGTCCTTCTTCTTCACTAAAACTACGGGTGAACACCACGGGCTTGTTGAAGGTTCGATAACGCCGCTCTTCCTCATTTCTTCAATCATGTCCTCTACCTCCTTCTCTCGGGCTACTGGAACTCGCCGAGGTCGTTGTCTGATAGGTGTGACTTCACCAGTGTCGATCTCGTGTTGTACTACTCCAGTCCTTCCGATGTCACTGTCGTGCGCAGAAAAAACATTGCTGTATCGCAACAATAATTTACGTGCCTTAGTCTGCTCTTCCTTGGTAAGGTCGTTACTTGACCCGTCCAATAACCTTTCTATGTCGATTGAAGACAGAGTATCTCGAGATTCCTTAGCCTCTATAGGGTTCTGACAGCTTCGTATCCATGAAATTTCCTCGCATGATCCAACCAGAGCTCCTTTATTAAGGACGCACTCAGTGTCACTAAGGTTGAGAACTCTCACAAATGCTTTGGATGATGTAGTTACCACCGTGCGAGCCGCCATCCATGGTTTATCATTGCTAACTTTTTCCACAATTACGCAACGACGACATCCTTGTCTTGTGTCACATGGCAATCGTACAGGAACTAGCACCTGTGCCTTCGGCTGGAGGATAGTCCTTTTACTGCAGTAAACATTTCCACTTACCCCTCCCTCCATGGGCACCTCATCAGATCCGCATTTCAAGACTCCAACTTTTAAGTCAATTTTACAACCATGGCCTCTCATAAAATCCAGTCCAATAATGCAGTCATCAATTATGTTAGCAACGATCACTTTATGCCAGTAGCTTTTCTCACCAATTTTTAAAGCTACTCCTCTCTCCCCCTGGATGGGAATGTACTGGCCGGTAGCGGTTTGCAGCTGGAGATGCTTAGGTCGGACTAGATGACCTCTGGTCAGGTGTTTCAGTAGCCGTGAACTGATTACCGTCCGAGAAGCTCCGGTGTCAATGGTGAGGTGACATGGTATTCCACCAATTTCTCCCATGACGATCAGACTATTCCCGTCGTTAACCTGTGAGATCACTATTGGGACATTTCGACCACCAGCCAGCACTCGTCCCTTAGTCCTGGCTTTTATTCGTTTCCCTGCTGCGGCTCTGAGACAATAGAGCCAGTTGTCCTTGGCACCAGGGTTTGCCCTCGTTCGTTCCCACTGCGATTTTTCGGGCAGCTGGTTTGGATGTGGCCGCGCTCTCCACAACGGTAACATCGTGGCCCAAACTCACGACGAGGTGCAGTCGGCTCCCTTGCTGACACTTCACGCACCCTGAAAGGTCTTGATGGATCCTGGCGGACAGCTTCCACTTCTAGAGCGTGGGCCATCGCGTCCTTCAGAGTCCCATGGTGCCCTAATCGAACTGCCGCTCGCACTTCCAGGTCCCGTATTCCGTCAACAAAGGCCTGCACAAGCGTGGTGTCTACGAAAGAGGCAGATGTACGTTGGTACGCCTTTCTGACCAACTTCTCAATTTCCAGGGCCCACTGTTGTAAGGTCTCATTACGGCCCTGTGTTCTATCCTTCAGCTGAGCTCTGTAGACGTGTTCAAGGTGGCTATCACCATAACGGGCCTCCAAAGCTTCTAAAAGCCGGTCATATGATTTCTCTTCTCCTAAGGCTTCGAGTATTGTAAGAGCCTCGTCACGAAGCGCTAGGGTTAGAGCTGTCCTGGCTTGCTCCTTACTCCAGCCGTTAGCCTGAGACACGGACTCGAATTGTAGCTTATATGCTGTCCACGAAGATGTGCCGTCAAAAGGAGGTACCTTAAACCTTCCACTTCCTGACATGGGTGCATCTGATACGCCGGTACTCGTACCACTGGCCACTTTTATTTCCAGTTTCTCGAGGCGGTTCTTGTATGTTTCAACTTTGTCCTTGACGTCTGTCAATTGGGTTGTGTGCTGAGAAACTTGAATGTCTAAGTCCATTAGTTTCCCCTGGACTTCACTCATCTCCTGCTTCCATTCAGCCGTTGTCTCATGTACCTCCCGAAGCATACTTGCCTGTTCTTCTTGTTTACGAAGAAGAAGTTGAGACTGTTCATCCTGTTTCGTGAGTTGACCACGTAGCTCCTCCTTCAGCTCTCTCGCTTGTTCCTCCTGTTTTCTCGCTTGTTGCTCTTGTCTTATCGCTTGTTGCTTCAAGAGCAGAAATATTGCGTTGATGTCTACATCTTGCTTGGCGGGGGCGGTTGAGTCCGATGAACCGGCTTCTGGTGCAGGATTCTGACTTGCTGCAGCTTGGCTCCGGGTCTGAACTCCAATCGGCACGTCCTCACTCGCTGCATCATGACTCCGGGTCTTGTCTCCCGTAGGCACGTCCTCACGTGGCGTAAATGGCATTTTCTATCCCACTTCTGACACCAAATGTTACGTTTGAGGGGTGGGTACTTGATAAAAAATGCACTAATTAACCACTAATTAAAACTGAGGCTTTATTTCTACTTACAAGACACTAAACACAGTACTTGAACACAATTATCACACACTAATTTAACGCACTCGTCACTTTCACTCCGATTCGCTCTTGATCCGCACTGTATCGCATTCAGTATTGAACTACTACGTGGCTGCAGGCTGCCGCTATATATACCCGTCGGCGGTACTCCTGATGGTTCCAGAATGTTCCAGCCAAATCTCGCCTCGACAGGTCGGCTTCGATTCTAGTAAGTTCGCGAGTAGGTACCTAAGTACTTCTCGCGATGCTTCTAGACGCGGCTGGGTACTAGGCAGGTGTGTCTGCGAGTATTCCAGAACGTTCTCGACTCTTGCCGTCTCTTTCTATACTTCTCTTTCACACTCTTCTCGAATGTTCCGTATAGCTACTAGGTAGGTGTGTTCGCGAGTACTCCAGAACATTCTCGATTCTTGCCGTCTCTTTCTATCCTTCTCTTTCACACACTTCTGGAATGTTCCGTATAGCTAGCTCTTTCTAAGAGTGCTATCTCTTTCACTCCTTCGAGAAATTTCGCCATATACTGAATTGTACTTCAGGGGCCCATAAGGGGTCCTGAAAACGCCTGAAAACGGGTTTTCAGGTTATTGTGCCATCTGGTAGAGGGTGGCCTGAAACGAACTGAAAACATGTTTCAGGCGCCTGAAAACAACGGTAACTGGGGTAAATTTTGAATCTTCTAGTATGTGAAAGAGGCACCTCTAAAACGGCCTGAAATCACTTTTCAGCCTGCTGAAAACGCTTCTAAGGCATGAAAAATCACATTTGAAGTTTTGTTCACATGACCGGCGTAACACTACTTTACTGGATGCTCTATTTATTCTTCATCTGTAAACCAGTGTAAGTGTTAAAAAATCGGAATGTTTCAGTAAGTGTTCTCAATTTTCTCTTACGTATTAATGAAAAATAATCAAGGAAACAAAAATATAATTAAATCCAACATGGTGATACTTTGCGTTCTTGACCTCGTAGCAAGCTGTGAAACAATTCATCAGTATAAATCATTACTCTGCTGCTAATATGATTAGCGTACTAGGGTTCTGTCTAAGGATAGATAACATATCAAAAAACCTTTCAAAATTAAATTTTATATTTATAAAAAAAACGCTAATGCTAGTCACATAGGCACTGAACTATATAACTCGATTACATTCCATAAAGAATGGTTGTTTTCGTTGTAACAATTTTGAATGAAACGATAACATTCCACGTGATGCGACGACGTTTGCGGTTATTCTTAATTTCAGATACCTATGCTTTTTGTTTTGTTTATAAATACAACTTTTAATTATAAAAGTTTATAGGTGCTATAGGATGCCATTCGGTTTAATATATCGATTTGTCCTTCTAGTTTCTTTTTCGGCACTACTCGTATAGAAGCACCACACCGTAGCATAGGTACAACTTCGTTTCATGACTAGTGTATTTAAAATTTTCTCTTAACGTTGGCTGCACGTTAACAAGTTACGATTAAGTAACGCATTCCTTAATCTTGTGTTTGCATTGGCATTTTCAAGGGGTGTTAGTATTGTTTGTTTTAAGCGTTAGGCAACCACTGTTGACGCGGCAGAACAAAGCAACGCGGGCTTGTATAATAATGCCTAACCTGTTCAATTTGCTGCACAAATTTATGTACTTCGCCTGTTGGTATAAAATATATAAAAAAATCAATATTTACAAAGTTTGCTTTTTCAGTTAAGAGTAGATCTTCATATTTTAAAAGGAAAATAAGCTCCAAATCCATTTACAAAATCTGCATGATGTTTAGTACCTGGATGCACACTCGAGTCACTATCTCTACTTACGTTTGATCTAACGAGATCAGCAAATAAAATAAAAACATAATATAACACATTTTGTTCCGACTGCCATTGCGATTCTGAAATCTTTATTAGCGGCGCGACGAATAGATATAAAACCAATGTCGTTTTCCCTCTATCCGATTTCAGCACTTGAGCCTAAGGCAAAATAGGAACCGGGTCATTGGCCCTTAACACGACACGTGACGGAGTGACAATCACAGTCAATGTCGTCACGTCTGCCCATTACGTATGTATCCAACTTCCCAACGCTACAGACTAAAAAAATGCATACACCCAGTTTTACAGATTGAGCAGTATCCACACATGACGTTCGATAAATACTTTATTGACGTGCGCTGTTTATTTTCATAGCCGATGTATGGAGGTTTGATTATGCAACTGCTATCTGGCTGTTATTTAATTGATGCTTTAATATAAAGTGAGTTTGGAGTGGTTTGTTATTAGAAGCTCCATGGGAGCCACGAGATGTGCTTTATTTTGTTTTTATTAGTAAATAACTTCCTTAAAGGTATGTGTAACCAAGTGCATATTGAACTGATAAGCGTTGGCGCCGTATATGAAAGAATGTATTGATAAAATTACAATAATGCCACGTGAATGATAGATAAGAATAATACATGTGGGCTTTAGACCGGCGGGTACTCCTTATAATGCGTTGTATAGATCAATCAGTAGTTTCATTTGCCTAAGGAATTTTCAATGATAACTGCTTCAAGTGTACTCGTACTTACTAAAATTGTGTCAACAATGTCAAAGTCCTCAAAAATGTATACATAGGTACGCAATTTTAATGATACTCTGATTTGTAATGTGGTTCAACAAAACCTTCTATTTTTTGTCTGGAGGGTGTACTATATATATTTCATTCCAAAAGTGGTAAATAATTGCTAATTTGTTATCCTAATTTCAAATGTTTATGCAATATTGTTTAAGCAAGAATTAAAGATAATGTCAGAACCATCGTATTATTAAACAAGCTAGCGATTATCCTTGCTAATCAAATAGCAGTAACAAGTTTGTCCGTTTTGTTTGGCGACTGGCGCCTCGCGTGTGTAATTGTACGTGCACACAGTAAAATCCTTAAATGCCTATTGGTCGCCTTTGTATAGTTAAGCAATAAGGTATACAGTCGGTCGGCTAACAATATTGACGATCGTACAAACTAGCGGACGCCTGATTTACTAATGTATCTAGTTTTAGCACTTACACAATAAGTGAGGATTATCCGTTGAAGGTGTTCACCAAAACACTCAAAACACTTGCTCAGGACTTTACCGGAATTACCGGCGGAATGATTTTGTTGAAAAATAACGTACTATAAGGAAACACTGCGATTCACACATTGTTGTATAAAAACAGAAACGTCTGCGAACGATAACAAATTTCTTGGAAAGAAAGGAAAAGTGGAAAAACTGACCTCGGGCATTATCTTACCTATTAAGTAGGTCCAAACGTTTATTTAATCACGTACTATTATATTTTTACTTTTGAACTGGTTAGATGAAGTAATACAATCGATGAGATTCCCAACAGTATTCCCGTGTGACTGGAACCAATTTTGAATCGCGCTAACCAACGTTCAACTAGTTCACAGTTTGATTTAAAAGTCTCTCTAACGATGCGATTACAGTATGGATCATCCAAAGATATTACTTTTATTTTTGTCTACGGAAACTGTTGTGATAAGGTGATGTCAGAGATGTGACAATAGCTATTACGGAATTAAAACTATCGCGAGACATATTAATATTATAATAAAATAACGGATAACACTCACGTATTTTTATTATATTATAGTATCTATACGTAATTTTATTATAATAGTAGCAATGTAGTTTTATAACCTTTTCAAAGCCATGTTAGACGCTTTCACTCAAACGCCACGTTACCGCGGTGTCAAAATTGAAATTGAACTATACGAGTGTTCATAAAGGTCTATGTTGCTCTGTGACGGATTAATCCGTCTTTGGCGTTGAACCTGCGGTGCCAATAAATACGTACGTCTTAGGCGTGGAAAAGGTTAATACGAGCTGATAAAATATTGCGGAATATTGCTTCTACGAGTATATATAGCGACCGATTCGTCATTATTACATACGTTTTTCATATGATATGACCGTGGTCAGTGCATAATACATAATACTTATGACCTAATTAAATGATTAAGATTTACTGTTAATTTAATAATGCAATCGTTCCTGAAATCAATACTAAAATTGCCAGAATATTTACAACACCGTAATATGACATCATTTCTAATAAACTCCGAGCAATTATGACAAAACTATTTACTGTAAAAAATATTGTAAACAGGAAAATATTGCACACCCTTATATCACTCGTTATCTGAGTCAGTAATCAGCTGCGGCTTAAATGCATATGGGCGCCCTCTTAAAACTTGCCTGGATAAAATAGTTAACTTACAGATTTGTTAGTGAATAAGAATATTTAAATTAAGTGCAAACAGAACTAAAAGTTATTGTAGCAAAAGTTAAATTTTTAATAGCTATAGAAAACTACGGCCGTGACAGCTATAAAAAATGTACAAAATCGATACGTAACATTATAGTAGGCACAAAAAGAAAATATGTAGAATATAACACTAATAATTATTATGGAAAAAGAACTCGTAAACACACCAGGTAACTAGGATATTTAACAAGCTAAACCCATCAATTGAACAATGTAGTAAACAGGTTTTCAAAAAAATATTTAAAATGATTCTATTAGATAATAGATACTAGTAATACTAAGATAAATAAATATACTTAACTAAATGTAACTTTTACACTTATGGAGGTATGTATGGTGCATATCTCATCTCACGGCGACTTACTCAAAGTGAACAGCATAATATAATAAAAATATGGGTGAACGGGCCGTTGTGTGAGGAGGCAGGTACTTAGCTGTATAGGTTGAGTACCTATGCCTTATTGTGGTACCTACTTAATAACTAATAATACATTTAGATGTAAGCACGTTGTCAATGAACTGAGGTAAGTTAGTATTTTAAGTTTGTAGAAGTAGGTATAACACAAAAAAAGTAATTTAAATTATATGAGCGCACTATTCGCCAAAAAACTGTCCTCATTTAGGCGCTATGTTTTGTATACCCTACCACCTAATCTTCTTTTGAAAAAATAATAATTAAAAAAGTAACTGATGATATGATAAATTTTAGGATAATCTGTAAGTGTACTCATAATCGTAGACCTAATTTAATGCAGTTATCAAGGATTAGTGGAAATCGGAACTGTATGCGTAATGAGATGGTATTATTACTTATTACTTATTAGTATTATAGCAATGAAATTGTTAAAAAGTTTCTTGACTGTAGTGGGTACTAATGACAATACAGTTTTAATATGAAATATTCAAGCTATCCACTTAAAATCAATAATACGTAGGTATACTTTGAAATTATAGGGCAATAAAACTTTGAAAACCACTGAAGTCAACACGTGAATAAAAATAATACAATGAATATTAATAACTATTTTATAGCATTACGATAATAAGGACCTAAAGGCGCCGTGCCCCGGCAAGCGAGGAATGTGTGGACTCGGGCAGCCCGCGGATGTCGATACCGACCCAAGACAAAAGACGATCGATTCGAAGTCGCACGGAGAGTTCAAAAGGTCTAAATGCAATATTTCGGATAAAAATACGAAAAAAAACTTCTTGATTCTACATACATACGTCCTTACCCCTGTGCGGTCGTGCTAATGAAAATTTACGTCACATTATCGAAGCCCGCGCCAGTTTGGGCCGGCATAAATTTTCAGAATCACCGGCGCCCGCGTCGATCGTCGTGTAGGCTGTAAAATTGGAATGAGACGTCAGGCAACTTTGTGGGGTTGTCTGTTTCGGCGGCCGGCAAATAGATAGAAAAGCCTCAGCTAGTTTTGCAAACATGACCAAGTTGCTAGGTATCCAATTACAATACGAGTTTACCTAATAACTGTTAACTTGCAAGCGTTATTGTAAGATGACATTATTATTAGTGTTAACACGAACGTCATATGCTACAAATATGTTTGTTAATGGTCTTTATTGAATGGGAATAAATTAAATTAGTTACCTATAATATGCATTTTTCATATAAGTGACAAATCGAAAGCATACCTCTATTACCGTCATATAGCATGAGATCAGCCATGACATCATCCAAATAGGGCGCCTAATAGCCTTTTTATCGCCTTTTGACCACTCAACCATAAACCATAACACAAATAGGTAGGTATATTACCTTACTCACGGAACCCAATAGTGAAGAAATCGCGATTTTTCCAAGTACTCCTTGCTATGTAAAGGTTGGCCGGTCAAGTACTCGGCAAGTGTGTTCTCAAGGGAGTTTATTTACTCTGGCCCGGTCATTACGGCCCGCAAAGTTACATTATAGTGTTATGGATATATTGTGATGGTAAAATAAACAAACACGAAAGGCTGCGGATAAAGACGCTACTCAGTGCCAAGCGTTGGCTGAAATAAGGTTTTTACCAGCGTGATGTAAAGATGGTCTTTATGCACATTAACAATTATGTTTTTTATCAATATTTTAGGAGCTTTAATTAGCCATGACTAAAGAACTGATAAAAGGAATCATTAATAGAACATGAAATAATAATGTTATGAATATTGCGGGTAGTTACAACTCCACGAATCAAGTCTTTGCTGTCTATCTCTGCCGTTCGATACCTAATGAATTTTTGTTTAGAAGAGTAATCAGCATGTCACTGGCTAATTAATCAAAGCCAATAAAAACCAACTGGCTGGCGGGGCGGGTTATTTGACTAGAACGTAAATTAGTATCTATGGTATGTTTAAATTTAATTTTTATTGAGTGGAATATTGACATTAACTGGCTAAATATTTACCTAATATTACAAAACTGAACTGTGGAAAATCACCTGTAGTTACGTCTCCAGGAATTACCAATGTAGTCCGCTATAATGCTGCATGACTTTCCATAATCTACTCCGTTTACTTGTCTAATTTTCTTGTTTGTCGGTTTGTCGTAGTGCTACCTAATAATTTCAGATATCTAAAACATAAACTGGCCATATACGTTTGGACATATCTACCGGATCCGCCGATAAATATATGGGAAATTTGTCTGGCGGATGCCCGGCGGACATACTCGTACTCACTCTGGAGATTTGAGGAACTACCCGAACGTATATGGCCGACAATTGGCAGCAAGCTTGGCTGGCACAAGACGCTGCCGTTCGTCTGATTGTTTCAATTTGCTGCAAAATAAGTCTCAAAACTTTAAAAAAGTTCATGAATATTGCCCTTTAAGCCCACGCCGCGTAATGAGCGTGCGTTATTGATACCGTCTCTCTTAATAGTACACGAAATTGCACTTCACCGGTTTTCGTGGTCACCGTGACGGCTGGCCGTGTGCGAACACATTTTATTGATCGAGGATTACTTAGAGCCTCTGTATTTGTATGCTAATTTCAATTTTATTAGTTTTAATGCACTTCGCGAGATGCGGTTGTTGAGTCAATAGTTCTGGATTATCTGTTGTGTAGCCTGCACACTTTTTATATTAGAATGAGAAATAAAAGTCGAAACGTTAGAACAATACCCTACACTTCCTATACAAAGTTTTCCGTTGATACTAGTACTATTACTAGTACCTACTAGTAATAGTACTAGTAGCTATACATTTAAGGCGTAAATGAAGGAAATGAAAATATACAAAGGTCGCGTACTGGACACGTCGGACGGTCAAGGCGATTCTGTCAAAACAATCCTCTTTACACAGTAACCTTGTTGGGGTCCAGACTAAACAAGGAAGTTAATGTTGACACCGATGTGGTCAACGACTCCGGAACGAGGAAATTTCCTGGATTTTCACTTCACTAGTCACATTCTTTGGGTAATTTGATTAGAAATCGGTCAAATTATTTACTATTTGTAATCTGTGCACCCTGCTCGGAAGTCACGTGGGTCTAATGGGTAACGTGACGGAATTGTTTGTTGTAAACGGTCTTGGACGTTTTAATAGTACATCGGGTATTAAGGGCGATAAAACAAGAAACAAGTATGAATCTCGTCTTTGGCTCGGGCTTACGAGGTCGTAATTATTGTACCGCCCGTGATACACACAATGTTTTTCAGCACATTTGCGGGTAAATAAATACACTTACTAGGCAGATAAATGAACAATAATTATTAGTGTAGTAGCGTAGATCTCAGTACTTCGCGGTAGGCGGTGGCTACGTGCGATGTGGGGCGCGCCGCGCGACGTCCTCCGGGAGCTCTGGGCGGGCGGTAAAATGTATGAAAATCCATTACGTCCCATTTTTATATTGAATTTTTTTGCTCAAAATTCTTAAAATTAAAAAAAAAACTGTATTTAATCTAATATCGTCCACGCTGTCGCGGTTCATGCAATGTGTGAAAAATATCGTTATACATTAAAAAAAAACCAATGATAGTAGGTACCTATTTTATCCTGAAAATGCACTTGTAGCACATATGAAATTCAATGGGTCAAGGTTGCTGCGGTATATTTCAGCTTCAGTATGCTAAGTTGAAAGCACTTGAAATAATTACGTCGCGGCCCGGCTGGCCTAGGCATTTTCTAGGAAGAGCCGAGACTGCAATACGCTGCATTATTATAGCGGTTTTTTTTTGTGTAACGGTTTTGTTTATTTTATCGTCGTCGTTATTTTCGCAATCTAATTTGAATATAGAGTTTTAGTTCATTCATTCATAAGATAAACTAGCCTGCCACTGTGACGTGTAGAAGTAAAAAAAAAAAACATATTTTAAACTTTAGGTACGGTTCTACTTTCAATGATTTAGTTTTAAAGTTTCGTCTGTCAATCTCTCTATATCTTTACTTCTATAAATATATGAAAAAAATATATTGGCCCCTTTTCGCGCTTCGGGACGCCCCGGCGCTTAACTCAAACCCCGCTTTGCAAACTCTTGTTCCCCCTGCAAACCCTCACCAGACAAAAAATAGTTAAGAACCTCTTCCTTTTTTAAGTTTGGAGTCGGTTAAAAAATGTTACAGTACCGTTTATATCCATGAAGATTTTTTTACTGCTTAATATGGTTCCTAGGAATGTAATTTCCGTGTAACAATAAAATCTTTCAGGGCATAAATTTCAAACCTGTTCATTGTCAGTTTCGCAAATGAATCTCAACTTGCAAGGCAGTTTACACATTATTTATTAACTGCCAAGTTCCGACGCAATAATTATGTGTTTACGATTTTAATAACGGTGGTCGTCATGTTTCACGTTTTGATGTAATTCAATAGCAAATAGCCAAGGAATATTATAGTCGTTTTAATGGATTGAAATGCGTCTTTTGGCACAAGGTTTTTGTTGCAAAATGTCAAAACATTGTTTAGCTTAGACATGTTTGCATAAGTTGCCTTCCTCTAGATTATGCAGTGCATTATGAAATATATTATGGCTTACACTTTTAAAAATCCTATCAGTATGACAATTTGTTGACTTGCGCTCAAGACGTGAGTAAAAAATCTATAATAAATCTGGCATAATATGAGTAGTGAGCGCGGTCTTATTGGAATGCTTTATCTAGTAGCAAGTGATATCTGTGGTATGCAGTTACCTTACATGCAGATGTAAAAGATCAATTGAATTTTTTATTGTTTTCAACTTGAGCCTTTACCGGCGGCGTTGCAATCTCTATGAAATTTTACACATACAGAATGATTCATATAAACCCCACGGTTTTAGTAAATGATAACCTTCCCAGAAATAAGGTATTTTTTCGCTTTTCCTTTCTTTCTGTGAAATTTGGTATCGTTCGCAGACGTTTCTACTTAAAAATTAATGATAAGCTATTGTTGCTTTCTAGACTTAATGAAATTAACTTATTTTTTTTAAATGTGTAATGAAAATAATTAAAGTTTATTTTTTACTGCTGATTGCATGGTCATTCTACAATTAAAATACTTGCGTCAATAGTGGTAACTTTTGAAACATCGTATCTCACTTGACATTGTCATAATGTGACATTTTCTTCATAATCAAGGTGTTGGCATTACAGTTAAAGAGGCTTTATCATAATTCATTTGTTATTGTAGGGTGACCATTACTGCCGAGAATTAAAACAAAATGTAAAAAAGGAACGACATAGTTGTTTCACTTAAATCCTATGGTGAACGATTAATTAACATTTAAAATTAACTTTCTGTATATAGGATATTAAGTCCTGCACATATTCAATAAGAAATTATGTGCTTACATGAATAATTAATAAGTAAATATCTATCTAAAAACGTGTGTTCATATTTGTTTTAAATTCAAAGTTAAGGTCAGTGGCCAGGCAGCGTAACCTAAAAATACCAACTGTTAAAATCGAATTGACTACAATTTCTTCAATAATGTTATGCAGGATTTTCGGCTGTATAAACACTTACTTTAGCAGACTTGTTTTATTTTTTTATGGTTATCACAATGAAGTTATGGTACTCTGGTACACAGTAGGTCCGCACTGACATACTGCACAATAACTTACACGTATTGGTAACGGCAACAGGTTTTTCATTGAGTTTACCTGATGAAATGTAGGCTCCGAATATAATAGCTCCATCTATAGAGCTAAAGCCTCTATGCCACATAAACACGGATATACATATGTAGTTAGACAAAACTTTAACTGTAATATCCGCACTCAACCAATGTGTTCTGTTACGATGCCATTAACACACATTATAACACTCTTCTAGATCCGTGGGGAGTTAAATGTGTACACAATAATCCTTACCCGATGAGTGCCAATGAACGACCTGACCACGCTGGGAGTAAGGTGTAGGCTACGTTGACCCATTTTGATAACTCGCACGGAGATTGCGAGTACGCACGCGCCTTGGCAACTATGTATACCTAATATACCTATGCACATTTTCTGTATGCATATATTATTTTTTTTCGAAATTGAGACCTATATGTTTTTTTCTATGTCAGTGATTGCCTTTTCATATTTAAATTGTTATCATATTTTTTCAATGTTTAACGAACTATATAGCCGGTGATGTTTAGAACGGCATAACAAATTGCTATACTCTACAAAATGAACTAAATAACGAACCAAGTTTTTTTTACAAAGTAGGCCTAGTGAAAACTATGAGCTGGCCACCAACAAAAGCCTATCGTCCACACCGACGCACGCACGCACACGGACAAAAAACTTTAGCTTGTAAGTTTATAATCAAGCGAAGTTTTTATCTCGTAGTCGATGGCTGGCCGTCGAACAGCGCGCATGTCGTCGCCAGCGCTGAAGCCCCACAAAATAACGCGCGTGAAAAAAAAAAACTCCTACCCGCCTATGAAAATATAAAAAAAGTTAAAAAGCTATCAAAGGAGTGTTCCACAAACGAAGAGTGTTCTATTTTTAAATTCGCGCGGGCTTAGGGTTTCTTCGGAAAATTAACGAAGTGAAGTGAAACCGTAATGTTTCTGTTCAGAAAACGTTCAGAGTTTTCCTACATATTTTCAATCTTGTGACTACAAAAGCTATTGTTACGCTGCACCTACGAACAAAAAGTATACTTATTCAAGTGTTTTGTTTATGAATGCAAAGTGTGTTGAAAAATTGTTATATAAAAGTGGATTGTTAAGTTTTTAAAAGGATAAGTGGCAGAGCAATTAATTTAGATGTGTGTTCTACATAATATACAACGAGACACAACATGACGGCAAAGTTCGGCTATGTAAGTTGGCTATTGTTAATAAAGAAAAATAAAACAAAAATAAATAAAAATACATATTATAATTAACCTAGCCTAAGAATTAAAGTAAATAAAGAAAATAAAATAAAAATATCCTTTTTTTATAATTTCAGTTATTTCGAATGCTAATGGGCTAGTGCTTTTAATTAATGCGCGTATATTAGTGTACCCTCTTTTCTCACCGCTAATCAAATGACAGACGGGAATCAATACACACTCCATATTATTATGATGTTTATCTTGCACCTATATTTTCTATACATGTATTGAACTGGCTGTATTGTTATGATTGGAATATTTATAAATTATCTATAGATATGTAAGGCGATTAAATAGATTACGACAAATATCAGGTGTCTGTAAATAGTTGCCTATTAAGTAATAGTTTCAGTTGTGCTAAAAAAGACAGTTGCTGGACATATATCTAGACACGATTGACCTTTTTAAATGTTTTTTATTTGTAAATTCACATTGTGTGTGATTGGTACATTCTATGTATTTTGACATACGAGTTTTTTGACATGATTTTGTTTCAGTAATCACAACATTTTTTTTTTAATTCGCTTTATAGAATAAAATAGAATTAAACCTGCATAATTAATTATGGCGTGTTTGTTTCCTATATGTTTAAGCTGACGTCTTACCTTAATATATCATGTCATGTACTTTAGTTAGAGTGCAACAAAAATCATATCAAGTCATTCAAACAGGCACAAATATCATCAAATATCAGATTGTAGGTACCTACGAGATGATCTGCGGGAATAATTAATTAGCAATGTACTTACATACGTATATTTACAAAGATAAGCAGTAATGTGGCGAATTGCCTTATCTTCGTTGGGATACGTTGATTGGACTCAAGCGGTTGCTAGTCTGCAACCACAATCATTGCCGTTTGATAACGACATAATTATTTGGACATGTGGTTCTAGTTCGTATGTACAGGCTAAATGGAAAAAAAACTTTATCGACAAAGAGTCTATATTTTAATGGAACCTGGCCACAAAATGTTGTGTGAATCGGTTGAGAAATTGAACCTGAAAAAGGTTCTCTGGTTCTGTTTTTTTTTCTAGAAGCACTGATCCGAATACAGTAAATATTTAGTTTAATAATGATTACAACCTATTTGTTAATGCTAACGCGGGTTATCGGAATGTACTCGACGTACCATTTTCCGAAATAATACTTTTATGAGTGTGGATGTAATTCTGTATTTCGTTTTACCCATTTTGGTAATATGGACACTTCATGCATTTTATAATTAAAACTTGCATACAGGTAGTATGCAAGTTTTAATTATAATTGTTTTTGCTTAACTTTTGAGCAAATTTATTGCGATTGGGGTATGAAAGAAGGCTAAGATACGAAATTACACGTGTAAAATTGTTTCCGATTTAAAACATTATTTCGTTGTTCATTTGCAATTAGTACATGGAATCCAATAATTGATGTTGATTAATTTTTTTTTTTTTTTTTTTTATGCTATAGGGGGCAAACGAGCAAACGAATCACCTGATGGTAAGCGATTAACGTCGTCCATGGACACCCGCAACACCAGAGGTGTCGCAAGTGCGTTGCCGGCCTTTAAGGTGGGAGTACGCTCTTTTCTTGAAGGTTTGAAGGTCGTATCGGTCCGGAAACACCGCTGGCGACAGTTCGTTCCACAGTTTAGCTGTGCGAGGCAGGAAGTTTCGGGAAAAGCGCACAGTTGAGGACTGCCAACCATCTAAATGGTGAGAGTGGAAATATTGTCGCGTAGGGCGATGGCGGAAAGAAGCGACAGGGATTAATCCGAACAATTCCACGGAACACTCCCCATAATACATGCGATAGAAAATACAGAGTGAGGCCACATCTCTACGCAGCGCCAAGGGATCAAGCCGATCAGAAATACGTTGGCAGTTGACAATTCGAGCTGCTCTCCGTTGGATGCGGTCTAGAGGAAGAAGCTGGTACTTAGGTGCCCCTGCCCAAAGATGAGAGCAGTATTCCATATGCGGGCGAACCTGCGCCTTATAAAGCTGTAGGCGATGGGCCGGCGTGAAATACTGCCTCGATCTATTGAGCACACCGAGCTTCTTCGAGGCCAATTTGGCCTTACCCTCTAGGTGGCCGCGGAACTGGACTTCACTCGAGATGTCAACGCCAAGGATTCCAATACTGGCTGTGGCAGATAGGGGAGTGCTCTCAAAACGAGGTGACGCGACGAACGGAAGTTTTTTTGCGGTGAACGCGCAAACCTGTGTCTTTGTAGGGTTAAAATGGACCAAATTAAGTCGACCCCAATCTGAGACTTCTTTTAGGGAGGTCTCAATTTCGGACACAAGTTTGTTCCGGCTCTCAATGACGTTTTCCCGGGAAATATTGGCGCGGCCGGTGTAGGAGGCATCACCCGTACTATCATCAGCATAACAATGAATGCCGCTAGTTTGCAACATGTCATTGATATGCAGGAGGAATAGCGTGGGTGATAGCACACAGCCTTGAGGGACACCAGCATTCACAGACATTGAGTCTGAGCATTCACCGTCAACTAGGACCTTAATGCTTCTGTCTGCTAGAAAACTGCTGACCCATTCGCATAATTTCCCGGGGAGCCCATAGCATGGAAGTTTCGAAAGAAGTGCTTTGTGCCAAACGCGATCGAAGGCCTTCGCTACATCCAAACTAACTGCCAGTGCCTCACCTTTACTCTCTATCGCCTGTGCCCAGCAATGTGTCAGGTAAACTAAAAGATCACCAGCCGAACGACCCCTACGGAAACCGTATTGTTGGTCACTCAGCAGCTGGTGATCCTCTAGGTACCAGAGGAGCTGACGATTGATGATGGACTCCATAATCTTAGAGAAAAGGGAGGTTATAGCTATCGGCCTGTAGTCGGATGGATTTGAGCGGTCGCCTTTTTTAGGGATCGGGTGCACCAAAGCTGACTTCCACGAAGTCGGGACTACGCCAGAAGAGTAGGAGAGCCGAAAAAGACGCGTTAAGACCGGCGCCAACTCAGGAGCACACATCTTGAGAACAATTGCAGGGATTCCATCAGGCCCACTGGACTTATGGGTGTCGAGGGAGCGAAGAGCCTTACGCACAAAGCTTTGGCGGAACTGTACATCTGGCATACAGCTCTCGCACCGCGGTATAGTCGGCGGCGCTTGTCCCCCGTCATCCAAAGTCGAGTTGGACGCAAAAAGCTTACCCAGTAGATCGGCTTTGTCTTTTGCGTCGTGGGCCAACGAATCATTTCCCGTGTGCAGAGGTGGAAAAGACGGCGTGCAGAAATTCCCCTGGATAGCTTTGGCAAGAGACCAGAACGCACGAGTTCCCGAGGGGAGACGCTCTAGTTTCTCGCCAATCCTACCAATGTGCAACGACTTTGCTCCGGCAATGGCTCTTTTGAAGGACCTGGAGGCAAAGTTAAACTCCTTTTTTAAAGCGCTGGTCCTTACATCCTGTACCGCCGCTGCATTTACCCAGGCTTGGTAGCACTCCAGCTTTCGGCGAGACGCCTTTTTGCAGGAGCGATCAAACCAAGGCTGGGTTTTGCCACCAACAGGTACCGCAGAGGATGGAACGAAAAGTTCCATTCCCTGAAGCACCACGTCAGCAACAGAGTCAGCAGCGATATCAGGATCATCCGGCGTGAAGCAAACCTGCCCCCACGGGTAAGACGCAAAGAACACCCGCATCCCGTCCCAGTCTGCTGACTTATAGTGCCACACACGGCGGCTACAAGCAACTCGCCGACGCGGCGGGCACGTGAGAGGCACTGTACTCCGGATGAGGCAATGATCCGAGGAACCGAGAGGGGCTGCAACGGATACATCATAGCCAACCGGGTGAGAAGTCAGCAGAAGGTCCAACAGGGAAGGTTCCTGGCTCTCCACATCTGGGATTCGCGTAGGCGCAGTAACCAGTTGTGTCAAGCCGTAGGTCAGAGCAAAGTCGTGAACAGATCTCCCCGCATGATCAGTCTTGCTGGAGCCCAGCCATTCGGCATTATGGGCGTTAAAATCGCCAAGAACGATGATCTCAGCGGATGGGATCTGCTGCTGCACTGAATCCACAGCCGTTTGAATCTGCTCCAAGAGTCGGTCAGTTTCGGCATCACCGCTATGGGACCTATAGAGGCACGAATAGACGCGAGGATGATCATCACAATCAACACGTAGCCATAAGGTGGAAAGGTCCCTACCTTCAAGATTGCTGAGGCGACGAGAACTGATATCGCCTCTAACGTACACACACACTCCAGCCCTAGGCAGAAAGGAATGCTCTAGTTCGTACCCAGGGTAGGAGAGGTATTTTGTGTCCGCTGGAGACGATATCTGCGTCTCTGTCAGAAAAAGCAAGGCCGGCTTAGCTGTCTCGAGGTGATGATGGACAGCATTAAGATTAGAATGCAAACCCCTGATGTTGCAGAAATCCACAGCGAGCGTGGCAGGGGCTGCCGTAGCCGTCTTGCTCTTGCCTCGGGAGGATGGCGGATGGCGGAGCGCGGATTTGCCCCCCCCAGAGTACGAAACGGGGCGCTCTCGGCGTCCACGCTCAGGCACGACAGTACCTGAGCATGGAAGCCCAGAAAGGGATTCTCCAGCGCTAGAGCAGCTGGTACCCTCCTGGGGTAGCTTATTAATCTGCGCTGTCATCGTCATTAAGGGGGAGGTTGGGGGGATTGGAGCTCTGGAAACCTTACTCACCGTGAGGAACACAACACCACATACCTACAAAGTAAGTAGTGATGTTATTATGGCTTCGGTATTCTGTAAGGTGGAGGTACTTCCCCAGTCAGGCTGCTCCAGATTCAAGCGAGATGACGTTTCGCTGTGCCCTACCTCACTTGTTGGACGTAGTTTAAGGACATACCCGGGTCCAAAAATTTTGGATGAAAATAACATTAAAATGTAAAAAATATACAACGAAATCTTAAGGATATATACTACAACAACGAGCTTAGAAGGTAATTAATTTAGATATCTTTGAAATGAATATAGTTAAAAGTAAGTACATTTTAAGATTCCGTCCGTACTGTCCGTAGATAGGTACCTATACTATTATCAGTAGTCAAGTTGCAAATAAATAAATAATGGTAATTGAAGTTTCTTCAGTTTAGAGTGGGAACATCCCACATTGCGTGAAGGACGTAATACTTAAACATACACGAGCGCAGAAAATAATATTATATGAAACCATTTATTCCTCAAGACTTGACAATAGGAAAACTACCTTTTGCCTACTTTACCACACTCGAAAAACTTGTTTTTAAGATGATTGTATTGAAATGTATCGTTATAGTTCAATTACATTACAGACGTAGTGCATAATGATTTACCTACCCTTGTATTTTCTCGGCAAGCTCGTATTTGTCATGCTACTTCAATCGACCTCGGTACATTTAGTACTGACACTGACTGAAACAGCATGACACGTTTTCGGGCGTTTCCGTGAAAATACGAAGGAAAATCATTATGTACTACATCTGTAGGTACTTTGGTTTTGGTAAACAAATGACTATTGTTAATCTGTCGTGGTGGTTTTTGTAATTACCTCACAGTACTTACCTTTCTCATACACACAATTAATAATTATCTTTTCTAATCTAAATGTGCGTGGCGAATCGAGTTATTAACGCGAATTAAATTATTACGATTCTATTATCTATTGAGTTCAGCGCTCAGGGTTATCGATAAAAAATAATTTATGATCGAGACGTAAACCGTTTTTATTTCCTTAAGTCCACAAGTTTTTGCTTAGTTAAAAACTGTGTTTTGTTATTTGTTGCATAGATTGTACCCTAATGTAATTGTAAGATCAAGAATGAACCCCAATCTAAATCTAAAAATACTTACCAACAAAAAAGGTGTCTCATCGTTACGACATCATTAAATTAACTAAACACGACATGGAGTTTCCATGTTTTCCTAACGTAGGTACTTGCTTTCAAAATCAAAACTAAAATTGTTTCCCGTTTTGAGGTTAGATATATTCTAGCATAGCTATTATAGCGCAGCACAGGAAAACTCTAGGTACATACCTAGTTTTCCTTCACTTTTGTTCAGCGATTGTGTTACAGCCAATGCCAACGATTTTATGTACTTACATGAAACGTACCTACTATGTACTAGCACTAATCATTATATAACCTAAAACTTGACTGTTTCAACCTTTAAGAACATTTTCTTGTGTATTTTTGTAGCTTAAATTAGCCAATGTAGGTTGTGCCCGTGTACGCAGTTGAACATTCATAATTTATTTTTTATTCGGTTTCTTTCTTTTGATTTATATTTAAAGTTCTTATAAAGTAACAGGGGTATTTTTATTATTCTATTGTTATAATATTTTGTTGAAATATAAATCTAACGTAACGTGACCTATCGACAAGTTCGGATTCTAGTTTATTACATTTTAGATAAGGAATATGTCAGATAGTAAAATACATTCCGTAACATTAAAAAAAATTGCGACATCACTAGTTAGTTACTTTATTAGTTTCAATACGATCAACGATTAGATATTAATCTAGCACAGAGCTCATATTATTTTATTTATTGAACATATTCATACATAATGTACTACTTATACGTATATATACTACATAGCACATTGAGATACACGATAGTGTGTCCTAAGGTCAAAAATTTTGCTCTCGCTTATGGCACCACTTGGCTATGTAGGTACACACGCGTTCAAAAGTGCATGGGCAATTTATGAATGAATCAATTCATAAACTGCCCATGCAATTTTGAACGCGATAGTACATAAGAACGTGTTTTATATTATAAGATAACGATAAGTTGACGATATAATTAAATTATGTATTTCTTTCACTTGAACCAGACAGTTGAAGTGCCTTATTTAAAAATAATGTAAGAAAACGGAAGTTATCCACTCAAAATGAAATGGTCCTAAGGCACTAGCGATTTTCCAGAAGACACCGACTAGACCAATAACAGGTCTACTTGAAAATGGAAAGCGCAAACATATCTGAGTGTGTTTGTGTACTAAAACATGCCAGATAATATGGAAGCGATATATGTTAGATAAACCAATACATAATGTCGAAATAACTGGTTCTTTTTATACGTTATCTGGCTAAAAGACCGGTAATCTCTTGGATAAGTTATCTGGCTTCATTGGAAATGGTTGCTTTGCTTATGTTAATTCTTATGAGGATAATCAATCATGGCGCCTAATTTGTGGAAAATCGTTATCAGTCAAGTGGAAATGAGGATAGTATTTTTGGAAGTCCTTTTGGTTATTGAAATGTTTAGATATGTTAATAATTATGTAGGAATGTATGTATAGAATACAAACCCATAACCGCAGCTATCATTCTGAAATGATAGCTTGATTTAAAATACAACGATAACTTATATCGTAAAAATCTAGGCAAGAGAGACCATGGCGTTCAGGGGTATGTCTGTCTCTCTCCTGCCAAAAGGTTAGGAGGAAACGATCGCCCGTTTGCTCCTAACCTTTCATCCAGCCTCGGAGCTCGCGCGTGGACTAAACAACGTAATTACCTTTAAGAACAAGCATTTAGCATATCATGGAGATAAAATTCGCTTTCTAGATTTATATGTCATACTATTTTCTCATTAGCCTATTAACGATGCGCTGTAGATAAGAGCACTTCATATTTAATTAACCAAGTGGTTCGTGTCTGAGCACAAGGAAAATGCCGGTCTTTACCTATCTTATTAGTTTATTCAAAATTATTAAAAAGTACAAATGGCCGACTTAACGTCTTAAAGCATTTTCCAGTTGGACTAAACAGAAGCCGTTACTTTGTATTAGTATTTTTTAAGTATCTATGTTAATAAGCGTAGGATAGAGAGAAACTGTAATATACTTACCTACTATTTATGCACGGATAATTATATTTGTAAAACTATTCGACTATATTTCGTAGGCATTAGAGTACATGGTCAAATATTTTTGAGCACTTTGACCGCTACGATATATCTGATGGCGACTGTGCTACAGAGTACATAATTACGTTAGGTATCTATTTGCATGCAATTGGATAAGCCAACTCACGGTACGTTCATTTAGAGGATTATGATAAACTGATTATGTTTATCGTTACTTCAGTAAACAGAGGCGTGGGGCCAATTAGATTTACTTCCAATAAGTATTCTTCCAATATAACGTATTTTTTATTGTGTTGTTTCAGGTTACCACAGCTTGCCGTCTCTGCGAAGATATTGTGCCTCCTGATGGTAAGTGACTACAGATTATTGTAAATTTAATTAGCATTAAGATAGTTCCGAGATCGATAATTGAATCATGCACCGCATCTATCCCGCTGGGGTCCGCACTCCACTCCTGTATAACAGCAGGACAGCTATTCCAATACAATCACTAGGTTGTCCAATTCGGTGATTGGCGTCAGGATCTCGATCTCGATCTGAGATCTTGTATTGGATTTCTTTAGGCTGCAGTGATGATCATGATGGTGATGATGATAACCAAAGGGCAAAGCGGAAATAGCTGAAAGTTAAGCAGTCGTGGACCCTAATTGTGTGATTGAGCTGTATTAGTTAACAGTCTAATTAAATAACACAACAGTTAAATTTGAATTACTCTAACTAGAATACGCAGGTTACGTATGCAAAAGGTCAGTTAACCGACAAGAATTAGTAATTTCAATCGGGGCTATTCTGTTCACATTAGCCACCGTAATGAGAAAACGTAAGCCTTCCGAGTGGCCCGTTCGACTAAATATAGTGCACTTTTTAAAGAAACTACAATATTATTCCGACTTTTACTTCTTGCTGGTCAGAATAAGGTAGATTCGGGGGCGTTTGTATTGTTTTTTGGAGAAGAAGCATTTTTTGCTGAATTGGATTTTTTAAGTTTTCTACTCAGAAATGCGAGCGTTTTTTCAATCCTAGTAGGAAAAACAAATGTACTAAGACTCCATAAATTTTTCAAACTTTCCATTGCGCTACCACTATACTAAATCTATGAAAAAATGGGGACACTTTTCTCCCACTAGGCTTGAAAGAGCTCGCAACTCTGAGTAGAAAATAAAAAAATCCAATTAAGAAAAAGTAAACGCCCAATTGCTTATGACGAAAATGTACTTTCATACGTGAGGAAATAGTAAATTACTTCCTTTTAGATCTTATCTAGCCCGTGATGAACTAAACAGTAATAAGATGGAGACAGCTGTGATAACTACAAACGTTTTGATATTATCCGAACATTATGTTGTAACTTCTACTAGATAACGTTTCCAGTTTTTAACATTTGTGATGGTTTCCGACTATTTCTCAAATCGACCAATCTTAGCCATATAAATCAGGAGTGTCTTTTAAAAAATAACTATATGCCTCATATATATCCTTGTCAATTTAACACACACAATTGATCAATGTCTTACTATTTCTCGAACTTTATCGAAACACAAATGATTACACTTATCCATAAAAAAAGAAAACGGCACGTTTGCGTCAACGACATTGAAAATACTTATTGTTGAAACTCGTTTGCCTTTAAAAATATTTGAACAATTATCGTACAAAACCAGTCAGGCGGGATATTTTTATTGTTTTAAAAATCCGTGAGCTTCAATTCGTGACCCCCATTTAACTGTTACGACGGACACCTCTAAGCCTTATAAATTTTTACTCGTTTGTCACAACAATATTTTTTTGGTAACTTCCTACACTAGTATTAATAGTATTGGTTTTTGAAATACCTACGTATAGGTACTAATTTGTCGACGGGTTTCGTTATTTTTTAACTTCATCGTCCTCAAAGATGATTCTTTTTTCATATGGAAACATAAGTTTTTCCTACACAATTTTCGCCCAGGAATAATAACGCGTTCAGCGAGGAAACTACGGAACGTAGCATGTTCCACATGCGATAGTGTAGCTTCCTGGCTAGTTTTATTTGCAGTGTCTGTGTTACCTGTCGAGAGTGTCGAGACTTCTAAATTTAATTTTTAAATTGCCTAGATTTTTTTATAAATTTAGTTTTTTTTTTGTTTTTGTTTTCTGCTCGTATAATATGCGTGGGCACTACTTAGGTAACTATCTAATAACGTAGCGGTCATCTTTTGTATTTATCAATTCACCGGTGTTCCGCGAACGCTGTGTCGTGAAGTAAATAGTTTCTATATAATTTAATACATGTCCTATCAGAGCCTCACTTGCTTGCTGTTGTAGCTAGGGTTGCCAGTATTTAGAAATTTTCACGAATTTAGGTGTTACGTTATGTGTTAGGGCGGAAATATCAGAAATATAGAACGAGAAAATATCGTTTTTTTTAATTAGAAAACTCTCGTGAGTATCAGACATATTAAAATACTTATATCGGGATACTCAATAAAGTTGAAAATAGCTCGACATGTTTCGGAACAGTCCGTGTCCCTTATTCATGAGTCATGCGTCTGGCCGCGGCGGCTGCTGCTCTACGCACACAGCGAGCACCAGCGTGCTTTGATCTCGACTGAGGGTGTGTGTGTTAGTAACAGGCTTAAATTGTCAGTCGGATGGTATGTCCGTTAAATCTGAGTACCTTACTGGGATCAATGTTTACGTTTAGGATATCGATTTTTAGCGATAAGACTGTCTTTGTATACACTTTTAATCTATGTCATTTGATGTCATTGTCATTGAGATGTGCGATAAAGAGTATTTATTAGTTTTATTATGAATTTTGGTTTTACGTTTAATTTGTTTGTGTGGTAACCCTATTGAAAGTCTCGCCCGTAATTACCTGAGCAAGCAAACACTCTTCGATGAAGAAATTTACCTTCAATCAATCGCCGACCACTTTTCTAATGATTGAACGGCGTTTGATTTAATGATATCCGTATTTTTCATTAATGAATTCTCTATTAATGAAGTACGGGAAAATTGAGGGTGAGGAATTTAGATCCGTAACTAAGTATGTAACATGGATATTGTAATGGAATTGTTTCCGGAAAAGTGTGTCATTGTTCAGGCTACTAAAATGAAACTTAGCCCACAAGTTATTAAACACTCGACTGTGATTAAAAGTTAAATTTATACTATAAGATTAATTGATTTATCAGAGACGATACCTATGTAATATGAAAAGCGTAAATTTTTAAATAGGAGTTTTTTATTTATTTATTTATTGTTAATTAAAATAATAGTTATAGAACGGTAAAAAAATATCCAATAGTAAACTGCTTCCGTGCATGTACCTCAATTATATTTTTATTGCATAGATTTTTACTTAACTTTAAGTGGAATTCGGCCTTAACGGCCTCCTAGCCTAGTTGGTAGTGACCCTGCCTACGAAGCAGGAGGTCCCGGGTTCGAATCCTGGTCAAGGCATTTATTTGTGTGTTTATCACGAATATTTGTTCCTGAGTTATGGATGTTTTCTATGTTTGTAAGTATTTATAAGTATCTATCTATTATATATATCGTCGCCTAGTACCCACATCACAAGCCTTATATTGAGCTTACCGTTGGACTAGGTCGATTTGGGTAAGAGTGTCCCACAATATTTATTTATTAAAAAAAAAAACAGTATCGAGACAAACCACATTGGTTTAACGATACTGATGTATGTTATGTTTATACTGTTTTTGTAATTGTTTTTATAAATAAATAAATAATAATATAAATCGAGACGCCGTTTATGTTGATAATTAGTCAAAATCAAAAATTATTCTTTAAAACTTGTAATGTCTTTGAAAAAGTAGTACTTTACCATTTTATCAGCTCCATGCTGACCTGAGCATTTAAGAAAACAAAGTACCATTTACTTTTTTTTACATAGGAAGTTTTTAATATCCAAAATCACGAGAACTATTTATAAAAAAAAGAATAAGAGTGTCCCTTTTTTGGTCAGTTTCGTAACGCATTTTTTCATACATTTTGTATGGGCCATTACGAAACTTATTCATTTTTTGTATGGAAAATCGAGGATTCATTTTCTTCCAAATGTAACATTTTTTTTTTAAATGCTGAGCAATAAGTTCTTTACGCACCCATCTATCGCCTGTATAGAGTGCACCGTCATTGCTATCAGATGTAATCCATCAAATTTAGTTAATTAGACTGTATCTGAACGAATCTCAATGAATGTTTCTTTACCTACGTAGATACGACTGTGTTAATTTGTAGGTATTTAAATATCATGAACACAAAAACAAGAGGACTGATATTATCTATTCATATCGCATTAATTTAAAATTCAGGCAATAGATTAATTTCTTTCTTTTGCTGTAGGTATCTCATTGTAAACTCATTGCGAACTCCAAGATACAAGTTTAGCCTAGTTTGGAGTCCGCCGGACATCTATGTATTTTAGTATAATATTGACAATCGGTATTCTTACTCTTTATTTTGGTATCGTAGTTGGTTTCAGTGAAATCCATTTTTTTGGCGTTAAGTCTTCCGAACATAGACTGTATTTACGCAACGCAAGTTATTTAGACCTGAGCTATGAACGCCGAGCAAAAGAGATGTAACTGAGAGCTGCTTCGTTAGTCAAGCGCCATAGGTGGAGTCGATACCTGAAGAGAGATTTAGAGGATGCAGTTTTATAAAGACATTGTCAGTCCACTTGTTATATTCGTTCAGGGTATTTATGAACGTCTGGTTAAACAATTTGGTGTAAACCACCCTCGCCCGTGCAGCCAGGCGTGGACGGCACTGCCACTCGCTGCTCATTCAATGATCGCTAATTATTGGATCCATTCAGATTGTGAATGACTTGGAAATCCAAAAACAAATGAAAACGTGTAAAATGTAGAATAATTCGATAATTACTCTAGTCTTATTAGGTATGTTCACTTTTAAGAAAATGCATGAACGTTTATCGGCCCTGTATCTCATAGTACAGAAATACCATATTAGGAGAAAACGGGGATAATAGCTTGAATGTACCATAAATATAATCCTGTAAGCATCAGTAGATCTAACAGTTTTGAAGCAGATATCTTTAACGTTTAGTTTTACTGTAAAATTTCTATCGAAAAAAAAACATCCCAGTATAAGCGTCTAAGTCCACACCTTTCTGTTTATACTGAACTGACGGAAATGTTTTAATTTTTAACCAGTTATCAAAATTCTATGTCATGTTGTGATAAATAGTCAAAATATTGCCATAGGTTATCAAGTGCCTCAAACGTGAAATGTGCGTGAAAAAATATTTGCAGTGCTTAACTTGTAAACATTTGAAGTTTCAAGTCAACTCCTGTACGTCACGTCAACATCGTAAATAATTACTTTTTGATTTATCAAATCTGCAAATCCCTGTTCAAACATTATACACGCTTCGACTAAACTGTTTGCATGTTTTATCTACCGAAAACAATAATTACGTCGTCGCCGTTATCTGTCGCGTGTGTGGTCGGCTTACGCCAAATGAGGTATAAACCTTTAGATAAGTGTGATGGCACCTTAACTGGCCGTTGCCTAGCTGGGGGCACGGTTATGCTATTGGCTCTGAGCTTGTACTAAGCAAAAGGTGCCTTAGAATGTTACTTAAATTTATATTTTGCAGGAACAGACTTAAATAACTTCGACTTTTTAGCTGTACAATTGATTACAAGCAATGAGAAATATAATTTTAAGCAGAAACATCTGTGAACGGTAACAAATTTCTCAGAAAGAAAGGAAAAGTGGAAAAAGGACCTCGGGTGCGGCTCGAACCCGCGACTCTGAGATACTAGCCCACCGCTCTGCCAACTGAACTACCGAGACCACACCCCCTAGCGCCCCCCTAAGTCCCATACGAGGGTTATGGTGGAAAAATTCGAGGCCACGGCTGTGGTCTCGGTAGCGCAGTTGGCAGAGCGATAGGCAGAGATATAGATTATTTTCCGAGGACATGTTCTTTCGGCCGAATTTGGAATTTTAAAATGTCATTATAAGTAAAGCCCTCTTCATTAATACTGGAGCGACATATCCAAATCTAATAAAATTACAATAATTTTAACTAACTTTGAAACCACATAGATTAACGGCTAAATTAACATCTACAAGACACTTTCTACAGGTCCCACAAATATTAGACTTACTTATTAACATAATGAACGTCATTTATATTTGGAAATGCGACCGTTACTTGAGAATATGACTGTTTTGACGTGTTATGATATGATTATGTTTAGTTTATATCATATCATATACAGGTTTCGAAATGCACGGTTGGAATAGATATATGAAATATACTTATTTTGTATTAACTAGCGTTGAAATTAGATGTTCATCATGAAATTGTAATTGTAGGTTATCTTGCAATAATTTTGTCTTCTTGGCTAAAATTAACCCATGGGCTATTTGGTAACAACATCCAAAAAGCGTTATAATGTCGTAAAAATTCAAGTGCTTTTGTGTTTAAAAATTGTAGGGACCTAACTTAATTAATTTAAATACATAAGGTCAAGTGCAGAGATAATCGACCCCCTGCATACATAAAATTTCATGCATGGGGGTCCATTATCTCTGCAGCCGACTGTACAATGTACCTACAGTTGATGTCAAAGATATGTTTACACTTTTGCACCTTATTAGAAATGAGTAAATGTAAAAGTGTATTGAATCACAAACCATAAAACCATATCATTATATAATAGAAAATTATACAACGAGCAATCACAGTAAACAATACACACAGCTTTTTATATTTTATACACATATCCCTATAAAAATAAGCTTTGGTAACTTTGTCTCACGAGGTTAGCGCGTGTAACCCACTAAGTTAAATCTAGATAAGTACGGAGCTAGTAAAAATAAGTACCACGTGTTTACCACAAGATCTATTTTTAACTAATTGGACGGTTTTAGACATTTTTATGATTTTTCCAAAAATAAAACTACGTGATACGTTTAACTCACGTGCTACGTACGTGCAGATAGTACTCTATTATAAAACCTCTTATTTTCCTTTAGAGAAACTATGCAAATATGTTATAAATTCTTTAGTTATTTCGGTATAAAGATTTTTATTTGTCATAATTATAGCACATTTTAACTAAAATATCAGAGCGGGATTTGACCAGTGATGTTCTGGGACATACAACTCTTGGTAGGAATTCATGTGGATTGTCTATTTATTTTAACACTAAACTCCGACTCCTTAATAATAACCATAAAGAAACAGTCAAAGAAAGTCTTTCAACATTAAACAGTATAGGTAATCCCAGTATTGTTTACACAAAGTTCACGTGAAACGCAATATGGCTGAGCGGCGACCGCGTCGCGGTAGCCTATGCTTTCCCACCTGAATATGACACCACCCGCCCGCGACCAAAACGTCCTAACACATCCTTTAACACTTAATAATAAACGACTTTCACTTGATAAAAATATAGTCAACTATCGCTTGCTTTGCACACTCCGAACCCTCAGTATGACGGATTAGCCGAGCACGCCTGACCCATTAAAACGATCGATTGTTTCCTTATTGTGGTGCTTGAAGCCGTTGTTTCTAGTAATAATTATAAATTTAATGTGATTATGGATCGGAGTTCTATCTGAAAGCCTATGTTGACAGGGAAATTTTTTTTTTTGATATGATTTAAATTATGTGTTTTAAAAATCGATCTGTTGTAATTCTTCGACTCGGGTCATATTCCGACTGAAGTTGCATGCTGCGGAAAACTGGCGGCTGTCACAGTCAATTTCGTAGGTACATTGAGTCGCAATGTTCGCCTGTAGAGGCGCTAGTAGAACGTAGGTCTAACGGGAATCTTTCAAACGTCAAACAAACGTTTCAAACATTATTTTTATATTGACACATGATCCACGCATGAGTGGCGCCGCCAGGTGAGCGACATTTCAGTAGCCCCTATTCGAAAGGCCTAATCCTTCGCCAAAGATATAAAACGGATTTTCAGTGACATATTCTATTTCTCGCAGCCACTACTACACCCTCGCAATCGAATGTAATCTTTATACATATTATTGTGGTGAAAATGGTTGTTAGTGGCCAAAAACAAACGAAGTTTTCAAAAGGATGCATAAACTGTAATACTAAGTTAAAGTAATGTAGGCAAAATATTGTCTTCTGTTACCGCGATTGTTATTCATTGAAATTAAACACTTTAGAACGAAGGGCTCGAAACGTAGGATCATGATGTTAATAAACGCGATTAATCCGTTCTAAAGTGTTTAATTTCAATAATGTAGGCAAGTTAACTGATAAGCGTGCCCGTTACAGCTATTGGTTACAGATACGGCGGTGACGACAAATTGTCTGAACGTGAAAACACGATTTCCAGTTTAGGAAAATTAGTGCTTCGTCCTGAGTAAAGAAATACCCATATTGCACATTTGGTGATGTCACTTCCAAACCCCACGTCATTTGCGAAATTCCCTCCCAAGCCCGAAAATTCACGGACTCTAATGTTCTAACCTCCTACGTGATATGTACTCTAGTGAGACTTAAATACGAGATTGCCCGCGAATTCGCGGGCTTGGGAATTGAAGGGGATTTTTTTGTAATTTAAACTGTGCTAGAGCGCTAAATGTAGTAATTGTATTTTTAGTCCCTAGTTGTCATACGTGACGTACATGTTTATCTCCTACAATAATAAGCATCCTGTCAAGTTATCCAGCTATGTTACCTTATACATGTACACACGCGTTCATAAGTGCATGGGCAATTTATGAATGAATTCATTCCTAAACTGCCCATACAATTCTGAACGCGATAGTACACTGTATCACAAAATAATGTTAAAAATTTCTTTAGTTTTCAAAAGTTTCTCCCGTGGTGGCCTTAAAAACACGAACATTTTAGAATTTTAAAACAAAAATAGTAAATAGTAGTCATAATACTGTTATTTTGTTTAGCCGAATTCATAGGTGGCCCGTGTAACTGTATTGTGATTGTGAAGTTCAGGAGTTCACGAGATGGCGATCAGATCTGCGTAATGAGTCAACTGAGGCGCCATTAATGGTGAAAGCCTAGGAGTATCATTCTAGTCACTTACAAAGCCCAACCGAATTAAATACTTGTGGCAGCTTGTATAGTTGGTCTCTTTAACTAAACTTACTGTTAAGGATCTCTTGCTCTTAGTATCCACTGGTTCATCTCAGTAATGCGCTTGTAGCAATAAGAATACTTGGTTAGATAGGGAAACTAATTCAAACTATCATAGGACATCGACCACACACAAACACGGATCTCACGATTTTAGCTTCTTCATTAGGTAGAGAGAAACTCCTTCGCGTTAAAGATATGGTGCCAGTGAGATTCTATCACACAAGTTGCTGATTACATAAAACTTCGGTCAAGATTTATACTCAGACATAGTAAGGTGTACCATGAAAGTATAACAAAAAAAGTTGCATTTTTTTTTGTTGTTTGACAGTTATAATAATTCAAAAAATAACCCCTATAAACTTTATTTACTATACTTACAGGATACAAAATATAATGGAGATCTAAAATTTTTATTGGGGACACGGAGAAATAAAGTATGACAACTAGATTTTTCATTTGTAACGTCTATTTTGTTTTTTTACTCTGTACAACAATTGTGCTCTTTACAGTATTCCAGTATTAACAGCAACAGCATATTGCTGTTAATACTAGAATTCCATTAGTAAGAAAAAATAATTGGCGTCACATATCCATACTAATATTATAAATGGGAAAGTGTGTGTGTCTGTTTGTTTGTCCATCTTTCACGGCAAAACGGAGCGACGAATTGATGTGACTTTTTAAGTGGAGATACAGGTAGTTGAATATACATGTAGTTGAAGGGATATAGGCTACTTTTTGTCTCTTTCTAACGTGCGCGAAGCTTTTACTTTGCCCGCGGGCAAAAGCTAGTACGTACAATCATAAATCTAATAAAAGGAACTAAGTACATTTTTTTCTCCATGCGAGTCATTTTTAGTATTATCATACTCGTATCAGCATTAGATGCCACAAGACAAAAACAAGATATTATTTCAGGTTTCTAGCAGTTACTTCAAGTGTCTGCCGCTTTGATTACGCATGCTAAATTCTCCAACCAAATGCTTCTTTTGCCTTCCTAAGTGCTTAACGGTATTGAGTTACCATTATATGACGCACACGCGTTTACTAAGACTCAACCAGTGACTAAAGTTGGCGTAATCCGATGGTTTACGGCCTATAATGTTATCGTTTCAACGATTCAGAGTAATCATTTTCCGTCACACTGCACACTGTGACGACATCAGACTTAATACAATGCCGTCCTAGGTCATAAAATAGTACCTTTGATTGCATAGACGACGTATGCATACATTTACTATGATTCAACATCAGAGATAAAGACTGTTGTTCACGGTCAAGAATAGACACAAAATTTAATTTCTATAATTGAGATTTACACAAAAATATCAACGGGAGGAAGATTCTGACGTTAAGAATAGAGGATGCATATAAAATTTTCTGGTAAATAAGCTGTAAAGGTAAGATTGAGACAATTTAGTCGCACTACCTTATCCCTTACCATTTTTTGCCACCAGTGCATTTTTTAAATAATAGTGACTTAGAGTTTGACTTTTTCAGTCTTTGGAATAACGCCGGTGAGTGCAGCTTTTAATACAAAGTATTTTTCATTGCATCTGTGTTAGTAATTATACTGCCTCAATGCGATTTAATTAAATGTCGTAACACAAGGCATTCCATTATTGTGGAAAACTTAAGTTATGATTATACTCTTGAATGAAATGTGTGTACACGTTTTAAACACGTGACTACTGAATTTCATTCACAAAATGATGATGTTTAAAAGTAAAGTTTTTTTCCACTTCGCCTGTGGATATATTGCTGAGTAAATATTGATTAAATAAACATCAACATAACTCAAATATTAAACTACATGACACGTGCTTTGTTTTTAAGCAAATTTGAAAATTTCATACAGTTTCGATTAAGTAATCAATCATGTAAGTAGGTAGGTATTCAGTACTTATACCACTATTTATGTACAAAAAGTTTGTTGGAGTTTAATTGGAATTTTATCTCTATTTTCCTGCGAAATAAATTGTATCCGAAATTACCACTAATCCCATTACAATTGTAAAGCACGAATCAAATCATTTCTTATATGTAATAAATGTTTTTGATTCATGTTTCAAAGACGATGACGCTACTTTTGGTGATTTGGGCGGAGGTTACCAAATTCGGAATAGGTTTAATTCTGACTGTTCCTAATTGTTTTATATACCCTTTCCCAGCCCTGCTCACCGGGGGCCTTGGTCACATTTTTGTAGTATATGGCGGCATCTCTTTCAGTTTATACTGAAACAAATTATGCTAATCTCGTCAAATATGGTACCTATATGACCTTCAAGCTAGACAAAACGAGCATAATATTACCGTAATCTATGGCAATTTTGAAGAAGCATAAATAAGCGTGTGATTTGCTCATGACAAATGTATGAACTGCCCGTATCTTGCATGATTCAATAGACAAACGTGGGGCAGCAAATGCCATGCATTGGTAGCGGCTACCCTGTGATTTTCCACCCTCCACTCCACCCGTATAAAGGTCGCGGCATACAAACCGATTATCGAGCTACAGATTTCCCCTTAAGGGAAGACCTTTAGTGATAAGTTGAATAAAAGCAGTCGAGACGATAATGGTACAGTCATAGTTGTGACTGTACTATTATGGCTCTCCAAATTATATTGTATCTAGTATTTTTGCGCTCTTAGTTTTTTTGAGACAGTTTTTATAACAGTCGACTGTTATTAATTGGTAATGTTACTAATATTTCATTACCTTTAACCACCCACAAGTCAAACATAATTTATCAAAATTTAAATTCGAAATTCAATGGAATAGGAATATTTTTTATAGGCCTTTTCGAAATTAACAGAACAACATAGGACTGCATAGGTAAAATAAAGTGTTTTATGTGACGCCCAGAACGCCGGGCGTTAGATTTAATAATGTTACTCTTAGCTCTTTGACACCTTTGCTTGTTACATACAACAAGTATAATGGCGAGGCACTCAGTCCAGTCAAAAGATCAAAGACCGAGTGGTGTGGCCGTGTGGTTATTTTCTAGGCCGAGTACCCAGTGATGAGTTCACACCTTCTGAGCGCTCGGTCGATAGCTGTCTCGTCCCTTTATGTCTAGGAGTATATCTATACACGAGTCTCATTAGGTGGCTGTTCGATCTTCAAATTGTGTCTTTATGATGATGATGAGTTCTTAAGGTTGCCTTTTTATATTGTTTTAAGGAAAACATTACAATTTAATAAAAATAGGTTTACCGCCGTTTACCTGTCGATTAGTATAGTATTATACTAATCGACAGGTTAGACCGCCGCTGCACGTGATTTGTTTTTTATATATTTTCTATTTACAGTGATTTGCCTCGAATTAAAATTAATTTAGGATTTTTTTCTCAGGTGGTGATCTGCGGTGCGGTGCCATCGATGGTCCGGTCGGTCCGCCTGTACAGTCAGTGCTCGCACCTCTACGTCAACGTGTTGCCAAACGGCACTGTCATGGCTCGCTCCGATGGAAACGACCAGCGTAAGTACCATCTTTTTTTTTTTTATAACAAATGGGCTTACTCTTGGCCACAGACTAGCCGAAAGCAAAGACGTGGCCTACGATGGAGCGAGCTCGCCCAGAAGGTGCCTGTTCACCCTTGATTTGAAGGCTAAGCATCAGATAAAAGTAGTGGCCTGCGGTGCGGTGCGGTTCGATGGTCTGGCCCGGAGAGGCAAAACGAGAGAATATTCATTTTCACACCCAGATACTGAAAATGAGATCCCCGCTCAGCATATCGCAGCCAGCTGTGACTGTGGTTTCACCTGATTACTCATCTACGTTGTTTCTTAAAATACATCTTTTTTTTTTAAATCCATTATTGTCAATTTTAGTACTTAGGGCAACTAAAACTTATAAAATTTTAATAGACAAATAATTAAAAAACACTTAATCAATCTCAAGAAAATTAGGATTTAAAATTATGACCAATCTCGAATAAAACGAACCTAACCTCGATGTAATGGCTACAATATTCACAGAAAGCATAACATTGTTTAGCAGTTGCGAGGTGAAAACTTACGAGTCCGCGTGTGTACAACTCTACGTAGGTATATGGAAGTCGTACAGGAACGTATAGGAATATGTCAATACTTGACGGGTCAACGGCCAGTCGCAGGTACGCGCTATAACGGGGTATAAGCGAGGTTAAAGTTTATAACAACCCCATTATGTTACACGTATTATTGTTACTGAAAATGTGGGGAATTTGCTTTATTGTGTAGATTTCATGTTACTACCACTTGAGGATGAAATTTATTTTAGGGTAAGTGATTTGAATTCAAAAGTTATATCGTATCTTGATGTGGCTTAAATGTCCTTTAGGGCATTATTTAAAAAAATCTGGTTTTTAAATTTAGTACGACTCGATAGTGTTTTTAAAATAAATATAGACACACTTCTTTAAATTTCAACTTCATAATAATCACCTTATTTTGAGGTGTTGATTTTTTTTATTATTAAAGAGCGATAAAATTTAAACACATTTTAATGATTGCTTACAAAACGGCTAATCTGAATTAATGAAACGTCATTAAAGCATTAATTAAGTTTTATGAATGACTTTGTAACCTGAACTTCCTCATAGTTTTCGATTTACTTCCTTGTGGCATACATTACCGGCCAGTTATATTAAATCTCAGGCTGGCTTTAATAAAAGGAATGCAATGTTGTTAAAATTCCATGGATGTGAAGATACTGAAAAATATAGTTAGAAGTTGGTACCTACAAACAAATATTGTGTAACTTGCTGTGTTTTGTTTGGTTTATGTATTCACTGCGTAATAGATTTCGGAATACCTACGTATAAAATGTTTATATGCAGCATAATTTATTGATGTTACACATATTTAGATTTAAGATTGATCTATTAAAAAACGTAAATAATTTAATATATATTGTTTGGTTGAAAAATAAAACAACTAAGAGTTTCTATCTACGTTACGTAAATAATAAATGAGCGAACTTCTCTCTTTTCTTGTTTTATAATGCGAAAAATTGCCCACTTAGGTGAAATAAAAAAACTTTCTCAAAATTCTATTTTTTTCATAGTTTGTTTAAAACAAAGAAATAACAATTATTTGCAAATATGTATTAGATAAGTTTTCATTATTCGATATTACTCAATGTTTGGCTTTTGTAAGAGTATGCAACTTTTAGCGGTCATCTGCGCAAATATACTTTCACCTTTCCATTTTTCTCACGACAGTTTTATTATGACATATGTTACGTGTATTTCACAAGATAACGTAAATAAAAAAAAAGCATGCAATTATTTATCTGGTAAGTTATACATTATGAAAAGATTGTTCTTGATAAATATTTCTTCTGTTCTAAGTCCCGTTTTCACGTTTACACATTACTCAATAATGCTACATGTAGAATGGATTAATAAAATACTGAATTTTTTTTTTGTCCGGTAGATGTTAAACCTTGCATTAGTGCAAACAAAGTTGCAGAAAGAAGCTAGTACAGACATAAATCCTCACGTATTCACTTATTAGGTATGGTAACGAATAGGTAAGAACAGTGCTAATAAGTACAAACAAAGCAAAAAATACAAACCAGACAAATACAATTAGCATAGGTATAGGTATAGGTATATACATATGTAACGAAAACAAATCAGAGCTCCCTAAAGTATTTGATGACGGGCTCCTCAAGATTAGCTTATGCAGGCACATTGAAATCTTCCATATTGTTCAAAGCTATCGGTACGCAAGAGACACGAGGTACGATTGTGAACTTTAGGCAGTGGTCATAGGACGCAATATCATGTCATTTTAACTTCCAGCAGACAGAGTGGTATAAGTGTAAAATGCGAATAAAGATTACAGAGATCATGTTACAAACGTATAGTGACCTAATAAAGACAACAACAATAGGTACTGGGTATGAGTATTCCACGTCAGAGTCAGCATTATGATAGTCTCATTTGATATTACATTACTTTGTTAATTTTAAAAGTGACATGCAAAAATTGCGTACACGCATCGGCCTCAAAAATATATTTACACGTTTCTGTGATAAGACGGACAACGTATACAAACCATTGACATTGGTCCCCTAGTTAATAAGGTCACAGATCATCATACAAGTTCATGAGAAAAAACAATGCTAACCATCAATTACATATATCAATAAAATTATACTTTCTATATGTTAACTAATGCTGGCCGGAAAACCATTAATCTAATATGAACAATAATTGCGTGAGAATAAACATTTATTTGATGCTACAAAATTTTTAATCACTTGCCCCATGTTAGCATACGTGTTAGTTGTGAGGCAATAAAAGAAACGATGAGGCCAATATTAAATTTAACGATTTAATATTGCATCACCGTTATACACTGGCCCATCACCCTGTACTTTTAATACCGTTTCATGGATCATAATATTTCGGTGCGTTTAGTTTTCATCCGAATCAATGTCTCCGCCTCCCGACAAATACCGCGTGAAATATGTGATAATTTTTAATTAAAATTAGATTTTGAAGTACTGATAAAGAAATTTAATTACTCGCAGAGATTTAGGAAAAACGACTGTACCTACCAAATAACGGAAAGTATTGTATGCCTGAGGATTCGGAAAAAAAAATTTCAGAGTTTTCAAACTGGTTTACTAAAAATAAAGAATAAGAATAGGTATTTAGGTTACCTGGTAAGGAGACATTTACCGCGATCACGTTGATGTCTGTCTTTACGTCTGTTACAGAAAAAAAAAAGAAGTAGGTAGGTACACAAGCATTTTTTACAAGCGCCGTCATTACGATAACTCTTTATCGGTATTACATAAAACTCAAAGTTCATTACTTAAAGATAACTCGCTCGACATGTCACCTTTGTCTGAAGCACCCGCGTTGTCATAAAAAAATCTCAAGAATTTCGTGTAGGTTTACCCCCAGATTTTTATGTGGTTCATTTTTTGTGGCAATTCATCGGGAGAACGTAGGCGGAACGAAAATTATATGAAATCAATCGATGTAGGCGGTGCGGTGCCTTACCAAATTAAGTCGTTATTTTATAAAAGTATAATAATATAAAACCCATAAGGTCCTCCGTTTTGCAAAAAAAATACCCCACACATGCGTGCACTCATTTATATTTAATTGGAATTAAATAACATAATTTGGCGCATCGAGAAAACGTTTCCGTGAAAGGCTATAAAAGGCTTTTTTGCTTTAAAAACTTATGATTGTTCGTGTCAAACAAAATGTGTTTTACCTTGAGAGTTTAAAGCCACTATTGAAGTGTTTTTATTAGAACAAGGTTTTTAATAGACACTTGGCAGGTAATCTTTTAGATTTCGACAAAAAGTTTATCATTTTAACAGTTTTTGATTATTTCGTTAGTGGTAGGAACCTTCAAGTAGGTAGTAGTTTGCTTCGGAATGAGTGCCGTGACTAGCAATATTTATGTAGGGAGATATTTATGTCTATTTATGTATACATTTTTGTACAGGTAGTTATACTAAGCGTAAATTAAGAGACAGTTTTTTTAGTGTATAGTTAAAGTCAACTATAGGACAGCTTGGTTCATACAGTGATTGGACTAAAACGAGTCAAAACTATAGTTAGCAGATTTGTAACAACTACGATATTATTATTATTATATATTTAAGGTAGGTAGAGGTAGGTAGTTAGGTAATTTACACTTACTGTATATATTACTACGATATAACGAATTGTTTTCACCTCAAAGCCTCGGACGCAATCCGTTAATTTGGCACCGGCGCCAATTCCAGAATCGACCCATTACGTTAAACCATCGACTATTAACAATTAATAAAATACGAGTTTCATGCTCATCAAAATCAAGGCCTCAAACGAATGATAGCTTATCGTTATTTTATTGCCTTTATTATAACATCTGGTTAACAATTGCTAGTTGGGTGGTCCCGACTTTGTTTCCAATGTTGATGTCGCAAATAAAACGGAATGTGACGCGTACGGTTTGTAAACACGGTATTACAATGATGGAGGTGCAAATATTTAAGAACGTTGAAATGAAGGTAACGGTTATATTTCGCACACCTGTTAGTTTACTTGGTAACATTTATTTTCGTAATGTCAATCAATACTAGCGAAATCAGCAATAAAAAGGTCAGATAGACTATTCAAATATATTTGACGACGATGACGGAGTTTCATATGTGACGGTTAAAATGTTTTTAAACACATATACGTCACATACAAGAAATCGATCGGATCAGACGGTAAGTTTTTGATGAAAATAATTTAAAAGCACACGTATAGTGGTATTTAATTAGTTTATCATATTTAGTTGTGTACGTCATGGAATCACTTAAAATTACGTCATGAAGTCAAAAAGTCAGTAGTTATCAAATCTACTACGAAAAATATCAGTAGGCGTGTTCGTTATCAAAAGTTCAGACTAGTTTATCTAAACTCGTAATTTTCCGACAGTAACAATTAATTTGAGAAATCTTCAACAGAGAACGTATACTGGGATGTCTATTAAAAAGTGGAACATGTTGACTGCAAATGACTACGGAAGTAGTGAAGAAAAGCATGATGGAGAATAAGGAATATCCGGAATGAACTGAATACACAGTAGATTGATCTTGCGAATAATAAAGCCGCTTACAGATCCGTTACAGTAGCCCCTTTTTTAAAGCTTTAAAATGTATCTACGGTAGGTAATTGTTTGTCTTTTTAGTTAGGCATTATCGAATGTTTATCGTATGCGACTGACCTGATTCCGATCGCATTTGTCCCTTCCCATTATCACGCGATAACGCTTAATACATGATATTAAAACGATCCTTATTTTCATCTCTTTAGTGCCGGTTTTTGGCTAACAAATAATGGACAGCTCTGATGTTTTGAGGACTTGCACCTACTCTCTTTATGTCAGGAATCTGGGTCTGATTCATAATGTTTCTTATTATATCCTTATCTTTTTATTCAAATTGTAGGTCAATGCTTCTATTTCTTTAATCTATATTTTTCTGTTTTTTTTTTTTTGCAAACAATAATTCTAAATAACTATACTGGGGTACATTGTAATCATTGTAGTAGCTAAGATGTTACCAGGATATACATATTCACGCGCAATCAATAAAATATAAATCGTACCAATTAATTAATATTTAATCACTTAATTGAATTAAATTAAGTTATTAATATTAGATAAGGAAATAAGTATCTACGATTAAGTGAACACGCGTCCATATACATATACATACAAGGCCCCCGAGCCCTGAATGGAAATCGTAGCAGTATGGCTAAAATCTTATTAATTTCATTTAAATTAAAAATGTCAACGTTTAATATACGATTACCTCCTAAGATAACGATGTACCTACCTTATCTTTTTATGCAAACTGTTTTAATGCCAATTAGCTTTTTAGGCCCTAATCAGTTTTTTTTTTTTAATTTGGACACCGACATTCTGCTTTGGTACTTAATTTGTCACGGAAATTGATATTATAATACGTAGCGGACTTCAATACAGGCTTCACTAAGTCGTTAGTTTTCAAACGTCGTCTTCACATTCCATAGGGATGTTACAGTTGTTCCGATAATCAGCATCAAGACACAAGTATATTAAATGAATCATACATAGTATTAGTGTCAATGCCACAGTGTTTGTGGTTGTCGACCAGACGGCAATACGATATGAGTAATCTAACTTATGATAGCCTAAGATGCGATTCGACAGTTCTCTGAACACGATATGTTGCAATCTGCATCAGATATACAATTATCTGTGCTCGCAATGCCATTAAATTGCATTCCTGCAGTTGCGGTCATCTTTGATTTGAAATTAATTCAATCTCTTGTTTACGCGATGTTGGCGGACGGCGGATATTTGAGTTAGTAGACGCCGCAAGTAACGTATTTTGTATAAAAGCCCAGCGTGCCGATGTCTGAATGTGCGTGAGATATTTCGGGGAATTTCGGTGATAGCCAAAATTGAACATCTTAAAACTTTTTTTAGCTGGAGAATATATTATTCGTAATTACGACTTTTAGGCTCAGTTTCTATGTGAAAACTAAGGATACATTCTTAACAATTACTAGAACATCTTAAAGAATATCCGGGTAAGTATATAAGTTATGGATACTTTATCCATGTAAAAGATTATCCGTAATCTATTAAGTATGAGCAAGATTTTTTTCTTAATGTCATGAAATGAACCAAGAAGGCGAAATTGGCAAGGATAAGGTTTTTGACAAAGGTTGGTTAAAACGAATTAGAAATAAAGATAAAGATGTTTTAGCATAGTCTACTAAGATATATCTGTGGTAGTAAATGTTTCATGGACATAGGTACATGTCGCTGATATCACGTATTTTGATTGGACATGGCACATGACACGTGCTAGCGACTTTTGTATGTACGAGCGGTTTGATTCATTTTCTTGGTCTGCCAATAATTGAATATCAACTAGGTAAGTTATCCTTGTTCTCGCCTGTCTAGTTTCACACAGTGTTTTTGCACTGGCAGCATTATACGAGTACTATCTACACAAAAAAGCTTGTAAATACCCAATCCTAATCTTATCAATATATATTATTAATATGGTCGTGTTACCTCATATTCTGTTGGGTCCCGTCATTCAATGTTTCAGATCCTTTCTTCTTAAGATTTTTTAGACAGTCTTAAGTATTAATACAGTTCAAAACCAGCCAATCAAATTCGTCACAAGAGGAAGAAAAAAATGTATATCTTACTTAAATTAATTACGAAACAAAATTTTAATGTTCATCTCACTTAGCCATATTTGCTCACAGATGAAGTTATACAGTTTAGGATCAGAAAGGATCAAGCGGTGACGCCTTTAGATGCCGCGCTTTGTTGGTGACAGAGTGGCATTGGCGGGTTATCAGTGCTTCAGTAGTGTCTGTGAAGCTGTGTTTACAGTATTAAGCGGTGCTTTCCTGTCGCCGGGGGCGCTAGCTTCTGTGGCATGTGTCCATTATACTACGACACTTTCAGGTTCAATATTTGTAGTGGTTAGAATCGTGTTCTTTTGTATCGGAGAACACTACTCTAAGTTCCGGTTATAATAACTTTATAAATTGAGTTAACGCTTACAACTAAAGTCGAAAGGTTTAAAAGTGTCCTGTATTATTCTCTTCTTTCTAGCGTTTCTCCCGGCTTAGGCCACGGCTCATGTAGGGAGCTTCGGGTCCGCTTTGGCTACTAATCCTAAGATTTAGCATAGGCACTAGTTTGACGAAAGCGACATCCATCTTACCTTCCAACCCAGAGGGTAAACTAGGCCTTATTGGGATTGGTCCGGTTTCCTCACGATGTTTTCCGTTACCGAAAAGCGATTGATAAATATTAAATTATATTTCGCACGTAAGCTCCGAAAAACTCGTTGGTACAAGCTGCCAGGGTTTGAACCCGCGACCTTCGGATTGAGTAGTTACCGCTGGACCACCAACGCTTAAAACTAAGATCGCATAATGGTTGCACACGCGAGCTGACTCGTAGGGCGAAGTGGGGCTGAATTCAATCGGATGCGACATGAATTCAATCGGATGCGACACGAGCCCCCAATAAGCTGCTAACAGACTCCCCCATATCGTCGATCGTAGCTCCAATCAGGGTAAGAAACATCTAAATCCCTGTCCGTTACCCTAATTGAACCTGCGGTACGGTCGATGATAACTATACTTCATAATGCTTTGGCTCATTTTACGTTCACTCACACTTCATTGAGTAAAACAATAAAGCTTTAATCTGGCAATGCCGTACCGGATCCAACAATGCTAACATTCAACTACCAAGGAAGCATTCCGGAATTTACTCCAAGATTCCTGTCAAATGCTTACCTACCGCAGCGGGCGGGATTTGCCCGCTTAACCCGCGATTACGTATAGCCCGGGATTATACTCGTTTATAGTCGGGCTTATCTAGCTTCAACAATTAACTAAGCAGACAGTACGTTAGTTAATAGAGATGTGACGAATTTGTCTACATATGCGTGGAAAGTATTCTGATAGAAAAGTAGTGGCTCTGTGAGCTACATACCTCGGGAGTATAAGGTCTTGAGCGTCAAAGACATGTGTGGACAAGGCTTTTGTGCCAATTTCCACAATTCTAAACATTTTCTAAATCTACAAACATAGCAACTGCTCACTAAGTTTTACGAGAATCGGTTCTTAAATACGACCTTTAGAGGAGTAGTAAGATGTGAATATTCATTAAACTAAGCTCTATCTTCTAAGCTTAATAAAGATTTTTTTTAATTGAATGTTAAGCGTAACCAATTTTTGCGGACTCTTTACAAACTTGATTGATTTCAATAACATGGACTGGTTTAAATAAATAGTTTGTGGCGTGAACAAAGAAAAGTGCTTTTTGAATGGAACAGATTAAAAGATATGTAAATTGATCCCAAATCATACGTTTTGATTGCTTGTCCAGACAATATTCAAACATACTTTTTTCAAGATTTGGAAAGCTTTAAACAGATCTTCGGTATGTAGTAGTCTGAAAGATAATTTTCATGACCCTTTAATTTTCATGGCTACCGGGCTTGATGCCTAACCAACAACCATATTTTATAACAATTAAAACGAATAAATTAAACTACAGGTACCTATGTAACTTATGTATAAGTCGTAACTTCTGTTTTATGGGACTAAAAGGCTCCACATGGCCATTGGGCACGCCTTAAAAATTACATGGCAGCTCAGATGACCGCTCGAGTGGCTACTTTATGGTCCCACGGCGCCTAGCTAATACCTTATGGTTATTTTTTTCGACACGAAAATGCCTGACGCGCAGAACCTAAAGAAAAAGGTTGTTTTTCTTTTTTCACTTAACTTAAAAGCTTAGAATGTCCCACTGCCGGGCAGAAACGTAACATAATTGCATGATTGCATTAACATAGTACACTAAGTACTAGTATTATTATCAAATTCCATATGTGTATTCCATATTCCCTTAATATTTAAAGTACCCACGTTTGTTCGGCAACTTTAGATTTGAAATCGATTGTGTTTGGGTTGAATTCGTTTTATCGGCAATACGCTGATATTTGGTGATAATATGATAACCTCATTAAAGTAGGTCAAAATTCGAAGATTACCTATTACCTTAGCCTATTACTTACCAAGTTTTTGAAGGACTGTGAATGTGAATCAAGTACAAGATTTGGACAGTGCAAAATATTGTCTGTTTTTTTGTTTCGTTGTGTTATTTTGTTTTTGATAATCTGTGATATTTAGAATCAAAGATTGTGGTCAGTGTTTTTTTCCTTGTAAAATTCGCTTTATTCCACTTCTAATTATAACTATTGAATCAATCTAGTCGCAAAATAATAGGATTACCTATTAGTTTTGTATACAAAAAAGTATAAGCTTCATTAAATGCAGGTGAGTGAGTACCAAGATTAGTTACATCGATATGGCTACTATCAGTGCGATAGCCGGTCGTTGACCCCCGATTGGTCATTTACGGACACGGTGCGCAAGCGCGGAGTTACGCGTATCGTGCTCGAGTTTTACATTTCCCTGTGTTCTTACCATGAGTTGCAGTAGCCGTATTCTGTCAGGAGCGAGACGGACATACTTTTGAAACGTGCAGTCGCTAACGCCTACGGATACGTACAACTCATGGTAAGCACACTGTTGTGTATGGTGTGTTAGGCAGTGGGACATATCTGCAGTGGTGGTAGCTTGAGTCTTGCTTCCGAGTGTACTGGCATGGCAGGATATTTGATTCGTAATAATCATGTTTTTTTTTATATTATCAATAGTACAATGAACTATCTGAACGATTTCGTTTGGGCTTAGTTACATTTGATTTCCTCTACAGTTTATCCATAGGTTATTTACTTTATTAACACGAATTTCATTTGAAGTTAAAGTGTTTATACGTTTTAAAATTACTAAAGGAAAACAGTAGTAGAATAAAATAGGTATGTTTATGGTATAAACATTATTATACTTCGTATCCAAATCGAAGATTACATATATTTACTAGCAGCAGTACACGGTTATGTGCTGTCCTTGTCACACATTTAGAGTTATAATATTATTCAAAAAAACTGTTCTCGCTCTCGCCCGCCGGGTAATTAGGAACGGCAGCGCTCCCAGCGGCGTGGTTTATCATTACATGTTTTTGTGTCTGTCCGAGTCACACGTATTTTCTCGCAAAAATAGTGTTTTAGTGTATATCTATTTCAGATTGAAGGATTAGGGTGAGTGATTTTACACATCTTCAGAACGATGAATTCAAATTACAGAATAAAACCGCGGCCTAGTTGCCGTTTAACGAATCTTCTTTCGGAAAGTGATTTTGTCCAAATGTTTGATTTTGCTTTCAATATATGTGTGGTAGATTACAATTTAAAAACGAATGTTAGTGTGGTGTATTAATCATATAATAACTAAAAGAATAGATCAAGGAATATTTACTTTGTTCGAAATAATGCTTTTACATCTACCTTCTTTTTTCTAAGTTAATATAAGTAAAGTACATGTTAAAGGCACGGGTTGTTGTTCGTAGATTAACATACAAATTTAAACCTAATTAAGAGAACTTTAAGGTTCGTTATGTATTTACGCGTTATAGTATTTACGCGTTATAATTCGTATCAGGTTTGTGTACCAGACCGTATACTAAAAATTGCGCCACACGCCATACTCGAGGGTTAGCCACTTACTCCTAACCCTGGTATTTAACGAAAACAAATGTAATCTCATCTACGCAATGATTTCATCTACCTTTCCAGAGTTCTGAGATAATTATAGTAATAAGTATTGAAGTATGCAATGCTAAAAAATTATGAAAGTCGACATGAATTTCACAAATTGTAGTAAATTCGGTTAACAAAATGGCATCTAAAAGTAATTTAAAGTAAAATAGCCATAGAGGTTCCCTCATTTATCTATAGTTTTGTTAATAAAAGCTAGCTTATGATCCGGATGTTGCCGTTTCGAATATCGTCGACCCTTCGGGACAATATAGGTATTTTAGAGGTTCCCCATTTTATCCCTAAAAGGGAGGTATGACCTCTTCAATTCTTCATGTTTGTCTTGTATTATTCGTGAAAGACAGCCTCGATTTGTCAGCTAAGAAGTACACATACTTATAGCGCTTCTTGTAGTCGTCTACCTACTTCATTTATATGAACTGTCATAAAAATATACTCGCTTATAAAGAATCATGAGCTCGCTGAAATAAGTAACAATGACTACTATAATGTTGTTGCAGAGAAAAATTGTAAAATAAAAATAAGATAGGTTTCGTATAAACTACGTTCCTATTTACGAGTAAGCCTATTTCAGGTTCTATCAAGGAAATACTACTTTAATGAGTCGGAATATATAATCTTGATCATGTTTTAATGAAGTCAAAATACTATGATATTGCGATTTTGAGTCAGTTAAGGCTCTAAACTAAAGGGAAGTGTAACCGCAGCGGCAGTGCCGTATTACCCTGTTCCGCTAAATAGCGCGAATGCTTGCTGTAGCCGCTGCAGGGGTTTAATTTGCGACCTAGTGTCTATACGATTAAAGAAGGATAATTTATGTTCAGAGGTGTATTCTTTGAGTATAGGTAAGTTATTTAAGGTAAAGAATGACTTTTTTGTTTTGTTCAGACTCGAAAGAGGTTATTATTTTTTTTTCCCTCATATTTTAGATACCGTAAACCGTTCAATATACGTAAAATACAATACCTACATAATATGCGGACATTACAGGTTAGTATATTATGATTCGTGGTTCTTTAACAAATTGCACACCTAAAAGGTGTTCAATCGCTTTCCTGCATGCTCGGAGCGAATAACGAGAAAACTGGTTAAAGACACAAAATAGTTAAAGTTTTTTGTGGTTTTTTGCATAACAATAATACCTATACTTACTGATTTTCTTTATCAACTTTACGTATCCCCATCACGAAACAAGGATAATTTGGTTCCGGAATTTGAACCAATATCTGACGGCGCAGTCTTGCGAATTGTTGCGGTTAGTAAAAACGAATTACAATGCAATGCAATGCATGAAATTATATAAATCATATGATTTTTACATATACATATTACAATAGAAGTATTGTAATTTGTATATGTAGGTAGTGAATGTTGTGGATCACATTTTTATGATACCTACATATAAAATTGTAGATGATATCTTTACGATAATAGGACTCAACACGACTTAATTAAAATTAAGTCGGATATTAATATGGTCGTACGTACCTACTATTAAAACCTCACCGTTTAGGAAGGTGGTAACCAAAACGGAATAATTTTACGAAGCTGAGTGAGTTTGCTAACAAAAACCTCATTGGAGAGTAAATGGTTTTAACCCAATTGAATTATCACGAAACTAATATTCCTGTTTATTGAAAGCATGAACCGATATATACTGAAGTAATACAAACAACGACTTAAATTTTGATTTATAGTTTCCTAGAGAAACTTCATATCATATATATATATATATATACGAAACGAAAATAAATTTTTTTTTCGTAGGCTATATCGATGAAATAGGCTTAATCTTATTAAATACCCTACGCTGCTCCGCTTTAACAGCGCCGAGTTACGTGACATAAATCGCGTGTAAATTTGTATAATTTTGCTCCGTTTCAACAATTATGCCACAAAAATTGTGTCAAATAAGCTTGCTTTAACAGCGTTGAGCTTTAACACATTAATTATGTCAAGGATCGTCCGCTTTAGCAGCGTTGAGGTACTCCACATTAATTGTGTCGAGGATTCCAGAACTTTGCTCCGCTTTAACAGCGTTGAGGTACTCCACATTAATTGTGTCGACGATTCTAGAACTTTGCTCCGCTTTAACAGCGTTGAGGTACTCCACATTAATTGTGTCGAGGATTCTAGAACTTTGCTCCGCTTTAACAGCGTTGAGGTACTCCACATTAATTGTGTCGAGGATTCTAGAACTTTGCTCCGCTTTAACAGCGTTGAGGTACTCCACATTAATTGTGTCGAGGATTGTAGAACTTGCTCCGCTTTAACAGCGTTGAGTCTCTCCACATTCATTGTGTCGAGGATTGTAGATCTTTGCTCCGCTTCAACAGCGTTGAGTTACTCTACGTCAATTTTGTTGATGATTGTACAACATTGCTTCGCATTAACAGCGTTGAGTTTCTTCACATTAATAAAATCGTGTTGAGGATCGTACAACTTTGCTCCGCATTAACGGCGTCTCGTATTACATATTCTACAGGAATTGTGTAGAATGTAATAAAATTTTACTCCATCAGGTTGTTTTTACCATGATGAGACTTCTTTTCAATAGTAGCATTCCGATTATCAAGATATAAAACACTCCACGTGTCTGTTCTTTATTATAACAATTATTTACAAAAATAGTAATTCTCTTGCTGCTGTAACGTACTGGTCAATATTTCGTTATCCTAAAGTAGAATCGAAGACACCTGCCACTTTTTTATTACAACGTTCTACTCAAAAAGGAAAAACTTACCGTATTAACCATTACCAACCACTTGAATTATTGTTTGGTCTCAGTATAAATCTGTATGTATATTTTATAACAAGATTTCTTTAGTACTAATCTTGCAATGAAGAAACTACTGATAGCTTGTTTTACTAATTATACAACTTGTTTTTGTCTTCCTTTTTTACTTCGATATGAAATACAGGCATATCTATAGTATACAATCACTATGCAGGGATTCGTCAGTAGAGTTCAATTAAATGAACGAAGTATAATTTAAAGCAGGTATATTCAAGTAATGTTAAAATTATATCGACGATAATACACACTCCAGTGTTTTGTTTCACCTAAAAGGTTATTGAAAGTAATTTCATTCTTTATTAATGTCGTTCCTCACTTGGACACGCACAGCATGTCATGCATAAGTCCAATCTAATAAAAATATTCATATAATATTTACATAATAGTACCGTTTTATTTTATTAGGCACTCATGTATGAAGCTAATTATCAGGAACCCATAGGAGCGTACGGATTTGACTTCGATATTTTATTTTATTTTTCCTACTTATATGTAGTATTACAATTCTCTAAACATCTGCTAGTAAATATATGTAATCTTCGATTTGGATACGAAGTATAATTAATAATCAAACGAACTTACCTGTGAAGTTTGATTGGAATTATACGAGTATCCAAATCGAAGATTACATACTCCCACCCTCCCAGACCCTAAAAATGAAAATAAAATAGTCTCTGGTCCTAACACAAAAATATCTATGTGCTCTAAAATAATGATAAACCACGCCGCTGGGAGCGCTGCCGTTCCTAATTACCCGGCGGGCGAGAGCGAGAACAGTTTTTTTGAATAATATTATAACTCTAAATGTGTGACAAGGACAGCACATAACCGTGTACTGCTGCTAGTAAATATATGTAATCTTCGATTTGGATACTCGTATAATTCCAATCAAACTTCACAGGTAAGTTCGTTTGATTATTAATCATCTTGCCTTTAATTCTTTTATAATTAAATACTTCATGACAAATAAACAAACATCAAAACAGAATACAATAGCTACTGCCTCAATTACTAAGAAAATTATCTGTCTGCCTGATATTATCTGTTCAGGCGCATCAATTGATTGTCTACAATTTTAGGGTATTTCATTTTGCGTTATTCTTATAAAGAATGCCAATATAAAAGACATTTTGTTAAGTAAATTAGCGATAATCATTTAAACAGTACATAATTAGAGCCTATAGAAAACTACAGTGTAACTACTTATGCGTGGAAAGAGAAAATTCACGCGTCGGCGACTCAAAGACGTGTTTGCCGGCGGATCTTGTTGTCTTTTCGAAATTAACTCTTGGGCAATGTTGACAGGTCGCTCGCCCGGTATCTATGTAACATCACATTACATACTCGCGTGGGGTATAATCACATGAAAACACATTAACATTTTGAGAAGAGTTTTGCTTATAGATACTTTATAGTGCCAGTGAAACATCCTTGCAGACTGACATAATCATATTCGCTTTCCACCGGAAAACTGTAAAATTGCGATCATTAAAAGCTACTTAGGTTATCTACACACTAATATCTCGCTCGACAAAGTTTCCTGCCCACAGCATTCCTTAGCCCAAGTGAAGTGGTGAAAACAGACGTGATATTTTAAGGATGAACAATTGAAATTAAATGATCTAGACTGCACGCTCATAATGATTTCACTTGACAAGAACTAGTTTTTATTTCAAACTATGTACCTACCTATTGCTTAAGGTAAAGAATTTGTTTGTGTTATTATTGTTTTATTTTGTCGATCACGAAGGTATTTGAGCGAAGTTGATAAAATTAATGGAATTATCGTGACTTGTGCCTTATTTTTGTGTTTTTAAATTTCTATACAAAACGAAAAATAAGAAAATAAATTTTAAATCCTAAGAAAAACCCACGTTTTGTATTCGCGCAAATGAATGAGCACAATTGGTTACAATCGTCAATAATAACATGTTTTTTTTTTCTAAATATCTTAAAACCTGCAATAACTTTGAGTAAGTACGAAAATGGGCACAAGCCTTAAATTATTCAATTTCAAACAAAATCTCAGGTCAATTGTACAGCCCAAAAAGTTGTTGTTTAACTTAACGTTAAAGTTACGCTTTGTGTTTTCCACATTCTTCTACCGGATATCAAGATTATATCAAAAATGTCCCCAACACGGTCCCAACTGGCGGGTTTTCACTTCTCCAGATGTTAATTGAAATGACTTGACCGTCGGGTCCTGGCCTTTTTATTTTATTAATTTTTATTCGGTCCCATCGCGCGATCATCAAATTCCGACAAACTTTCCTCTTACATTATCCATTGATGACTGCGCCGGGCTTACATGTTGCGGTGAAAGTTGATAAGATATTCATGTAAATTAAATTTCAATAATTATTAAATGTCAGTATGTCGCGTTTATTCATGTAATTTAAGGGTGATAATAATGAATATGCATATTTTGAAAAATAAGTATTTATGTGATTATATCCTGCTTACGAAGCTGAAGTATTTGAGTTCTGAGCGGAAAAACCCATGTCTCATTTAAATGTATATTGTAAGGCAGCAAAAAACTAATAGGTGTAAAAATGTACTCATAGTATCTTTTTTAAGTTTTAATACATACCTCGTATTGTTATTTGAACCCGAAACCTTATCGACATGTAACCCAACTCTAAACACCTTAAGTATTGAATGTCCAGCGATAGATTAATATTTATTGACATTTTATTTTTGTACTTTATTAGCGTTCAGTGTCATTAGTTGTCGTTCCCGACACTCTTACTCTCTCCCTCATATTAATAATTGAATTTACTATGTGACCGGCGTATGAGTCGCCGGCGGGTCATTATTCTAAAGCATTAAGCCACAGCGGTGTATACGCATTTCACAACTGAAGCCTCTTAAGCTCTATTGGCTTAAAGCAGTATAATTGTAAGCATTAGTCGATACATGTAAATGAGAATTCTTAGAATATTTACTTTCTATTTAATAAACATCAGGCTAACTAATTAATATATAGAAGCTCGTGTGAGACGAAAGTTTGGTAGTCGGCGGTTGGATGTTAATAACTTGAAGCTTAATTACATTTTTAATTAAGTCATTTGAATCCTTTAATAGGACTAGGACGGATGATAGAATTTCTCTAATTGTAATCGCTTTTTTTAAATATTCAATGACCAATTTATGTAATTCAGGTTAGTCTTATTTATGATGCTGTTAATTATTGTTATAGATAAGATTATTTCGTTTCTGCCTTTCTGGTGAAATCGTCATACATAGTTGTATTCGATATATTTGGTCTACAAATAGTAGAATCTGAAATTGGAGGTTATTTAACTTACAACCCTTACCATACTTCAATCATTTCAGTTCAGATCAGTTCTTACTTGTATTTTTAATGTTGTTGTTTTTTTGTTGTTGCAGCGAATCTCACCATCAGTTCGCGCGGCTACAGTCTCGAGCTGCTCATCCACTCGCCCGTGCACGACATGTACCTCTGCTTCAACAAGGTCAAGCTGGTCGGCAGGCGACTGGTAAGACCTCCACACAATCTCTAGTACTCATCCAATTGACTTTTATATTTAAGAGTAGATTATTTAATTTTGTTTCATAAATTAAAAGAGATGTCATATACCTACTACAGAAAAAGTGACCAAGGCTCCCAGTGCTCAGGACAGGGCAGGGCAGGGAAGGGTTTATATATCGTAGTATTGAATAAATGATTTAATCCATGCTTTACAATTGTAATATTGTTTCCTTGTACACAGACGCATGCCCAAGCAATGAGACAGCCGAGCTGCCTCTTCAAAGAGGAGTTTGTGGACGGCTACAACAGATACCACCTCGTGAAGAACACCGACCGCTACATAGGCTTCAACCGGCGCGGCCTGCAGCTTCGGCGCGGCAAGAGCCGCCTCCCCGAGCGCAGCCACAAGTGTCTGTCCTTCATGAAGGAGGCCCACGACTTCGACATCAACAGACACAACAACGCGCTCGCGGGCGACCCGCCCAAGTGGCGCCAGCGTAGGCTGCGGCCCCCGCCACAGAACTCCATCAGGTCGCCCCCCCGCGTGCGGCACAACCACCGCCGGCAGTGGCCCCGGGGAAAGAACCCCAACGGCACGTGGGTGCCCTAGCTTAGCAGCTCCTTTACGCTTCAACGCTTCGCGCGTTCCGTTGCCAGCTGTCGATGGACCTTGTGAGTGGACAGAGTATTAGTCAACTATCGCAGTATTATTACAGTGACGAGGACTGGATAGCGTTAGGTTAGGGCTCGGTCGCGGTGGCCGCGGCGGCTCAAACGCCGCATGAATGGTAGCTGAAGCGAGAGAGCAAACATTTGAATGGAGGAAAAAAGCCGAGCCGGGACGTCGTTCGGAGCTGTGAAATTCCTTAAGGTCGTGTAATATCGTGGCGCTCGTTTGCTCTTGTGCCTGCGGTCAGACTCGTGCTTTAAAAGGAAAAAAAAGGTTTTCTGTGGAAAGAGTAAATAGTAGTCGCGCTAGTCACGAGTCTTCCGACAGACCACCGCACTGGATGCGGGCACGCGCGCCGCTCGCTCCGCCGCTCGGCCGCGCATGCTCGGCTCGCCGCAGCTCGCCGTGCATGCTCGGGCTGGCTCGCCATGAATGTAGCAAAACGCCTTCACGTCAATTCTCAGTGTGTTATTATTTAAATGCTTTACTGTTACTTAAGTACGGATTGTGTTATCTGCTTGTAAATATAATAAAATAATTGTGTTTACTTACTTATTTATCAAAAGACTTTAATCGGAATTTGTAAACGTAGGTGTTAGTTGTAAAGTTGTATTAAAATGTTTTGTATTTAATTATGGGTGTAAACCAATCGCTCTCTCCCGCTCGCTAGCCTCAGCTCACATACTCTAGTTCTCTCGGGTTACTATACATTCCCAATGCGCTGTAGTTTATGTTCAACTCGGTTTTGATTGTTTGTTTTGAACGTTTGTACATATTATTTTAAGAGTTCATCTGAGAGTGATGGGTTTCTATTATGAATCTCTTTTCTGTCCTTGTTTTCGCGTCATCCATTTTGCATTATTGGTTTCGAATTAATGTTAAACTTAACAAACGAATGACAATACTTCTGCTTCTTGTACAATTGTACTTTTTCATATCCATACTTAATAGAGGACATTATAATCTTAATATTTTAATAAGATCTGTGCCATAGTGTGGTGGCAGTGTACGACTTTGTGTTCGCATTGTAACTAGTGTATTAAGTGTATGTCTGTAAACTTGGAGTAAACTAAAATGTTTAACATTAGGCGGGGAAAACTGTTGAGTGTATTCAAATAAAAAGTAATATTCCGATTGTTGGAGTGTTCGTCCTCGTAAAGCTGCCGCCGGTTCCCCGTACCCATCAATAAATGTATGTTAACTGCAGCCACGGCGGCAAACATTCCACACAATGGGGTGTAAAACAAATTCCCGACCATGCGCTTAACACAGTATGTCAACGCGATGTGACACTGTCTAATGTATTACTGTGTCTAATTATAAGTACCTATCAGATGCTGAGATCGAAATCATATAATTGCTAAGAAAAACTACGAAATTAAATCATATTTAACTCGCATATGCCTGTGGTTTTCTTTAAAAAGTACACTAATTGTACCTTAGCATTAGCACACAAGCCCTTCAACGAAAAAGTATTGCTTGATACACATATTTTTTTAAGTATATATATTGTTGTTTATGAACATAAATAATTATTGAATCATAAAGGTTGAAGCGCGTCTCATTTCAAATACCATTGGTGCATGAATTATATCAGATTATCAAGAATTTGCATTAACACCTGAAATACGTTATCATTATCACAGGACATTCTTAGGCACGCAAGACTGTAAATCTTTCTGTTACATCGTTATGTTTACTCAAAAGTAGCCGGTCAAGGGGCGGTCAGAAAAAAGGGCGAGATTTCCAATAAGTAGGCCGGAAGAGGTCGCGGGTGAAATGTAATCAGATATCAGTTCAGCCGAGAAACGTCGTAAGCGCCTGAAGTCTGGTGGGGCTTTAATACGTTTGGGAGTTGGAGGAGTGGGGCGGAGGAGCCATGCGCGTGCGCGGCGCGATTAGCACCTGCGCAGAGTACTGTTGCGTAGAGACATCACAGGAGTTTTTTAGTTTTTGATGTTGAGTCGTGGAATATTACACTATTTATTTCCGAAAGACATAAATAAAACAAGTATCAAAATACACCTTTTTAATTTCCGTTAAATTCGACCCGTTGTTTTGTACATTGCGAGCTACGTGGTATAACGCTTTTTATCGAATTTAAAACAAAAATATTTTCGTTTTTTATTCAAAGTAAATGAATATTACATTGTTAAAGGTCCTTTAGAGTTACAACGAAGTAAATGTCATAATATGAAAAAGCTTAACTTTAGTCATGACAGCGCATGCCAAAACACAGCTCAGTAGTAGATAGTTTAGAAACAAATTAGGTACAATAGTGAACTAGACGAATAAATTAATTTATGGAATATCTCAAAAACTATTACAGTTAAGACCCTAGTTTCTTAGATAAATTAACTAGAGTAAACCTAAAGAATCTCCCTTTAATGTTAATGGAAAAAAACAGGGTGTACCTATAAATGCAACACGTGCACAGCTTAAGACACTAGGCGGGCTTTAAAGAGCGATTACCCAAAGTAGGTACCTAAGTCTTACAACAAAATAGTTCATTTGGTATTTAATCGCATTATACCTCCAGGTATCGATTTAGCTTTTGTTAAACACGCACTTGGTCAGTTTAGTTAAACATTCTGTTTAAGAACATCTGATATGAGAAGCAGTAAAACTACAACAGCTGCTTTGTAGGTAGTTACAAAAAATTATAATTTCTTATTTTACCCTTGGACCTACAAACATTGCAAAAGTAGTCCCGTGAAGCCAAAAGTATGATTTCACGATGTGCCTTTTTTTCATACACCAATCGGCTCTCGCTCACAATTTGAAAATGTGTGCATGTCGCGCGTGACCACAAGGAAATGGGCACATCGTGGAATGACAGTTTTCACGAGATTACGTCCGGATATTTTGTAGGTCCATGATTGTAACGTGATTCTTCAAAGAAGTAATAAGGGGTAAAGTTTCACGCTATCAATGTATTGCAACATGCATGGCTCTAAATCGTAACGGTCACGTCATTTTAGTGTCTATAAAATTGTTGATGTTCAGAATTAACCGTGAATATTGTTGGGAATTCTAAATGGGAGTTTGGCACGAGTTTGACGTTAAATAACAACGGTTAATGTATTGTTAATGTGTAAAATATTTTTTTTTTTTTAATAATTGGGATCATGCGGCACTGAACATACTGAAGGCGCCACGAAATAACAACATTACTAGATTTTTAAGTATAGTGGACGAATGGACGACGACATATTTTGTAAAAAAGGAAGCATTTTAGAAGTAGATCTCAACCGTAGTAAAAGTTTTGTAAGTGATAATTGCGTATAAAATGGTCAAGGTTTAAATTTTCTGACGATTTCATTAAACTAAGTCGGTACGATTTTTTTGGAATATGACTAACTTAAGTAGATATCTTTAAGACAAAAGTGGTTTTTAAATGACGTTGACGTTGGCCTTTTAAACCTCGTTTTCTATCGACCTCACGCCTTTAAAAATACTTCAATTCAAATTATGACGAAAATATAGGTAATTTTAATCAACTGTTTAATTTATAAAATATAAAGATCTTAATTTAATGTAGTAAAAAAGTCAAAACTTGAATTTATTGACTATCTACGCAAAAAGAAAAACTAATTTTGTGATTTGTTTAGTCTCGAGACTGTAACTTCTCAACCACAAGAAGCACAAGACAACAACGACGTATGGTCGATTATGTTTGTGAACACTAACAATATGCTGTTGGTGTAAGTGAAAAGTAGTCGATAGTGCGGCATAGATACACACCTGGGCCTATACCACGAAAATCGAACGATTGCGGATTCGTATCTCCATCTTTGTCACACTTGATTATTGGCGTGACAAAGAGGTTTTCCCGTCAATGCCAATTTTTGATGTTCGTGGTAGGCCTGCTGCTGTGCACGCGTCAATTAGGAATTTTGGCGGTATTAGACATTCCTTTCTACTTTGGGAGACAATAGCATTTGGTTAGTCTCTAGACTTAACTTCTCTATCAAAAACACGAGTACAACGACGTATCGTCGATCATGTTTGTGAGCACTAACATGCTGCTGATGTAAGTGCTAAGTAGTGTATAGTGCGGCATCGACACACACCTGCTGTGCCGGTGGGGTTGATTAGGAATTTTGGTTGTGTTTGACATTCCTTTCTAACACCTTGCTTATTTCCGGGTTAGTTTTGTAGTTCTGCAATGAATAATTTTATTACGAATCCCAAATAATTCATAGTTAATTTTTATAAAAAAAAATCGAATTCTTCTGGGCCATAAACATGTGGTTTATGAACTCGCACGCGACACTGAGGGCTTTAAACACATTCCTATAGGAATATACTCCGACGACAGAACCATTAGTTAGCCTCTTGTCAGTCCAAAGAACAGTGAAGTAGGAAGAAATACTCCAGGCTCCAGGATACACGGCACCTCAGCTACCCGGACAACTTGCTGCACCTCTTCTTGTGCTAAACACTATCGCTTAATTTGAAAAATATGTACCTAATTACTCAAGTCAAACAGTTAGGTACAAATATAAAGACAAAAGTACATAAAAATTACACAGGTACATAATTAAAAACAGAAAGAGGAACTTTACCACGAAATGGACTCACCTCAGCTTAAATGCTAACCGGGAGTCAGCGCTGATCTTCCGGCGAGTCAATTCGTGGGCCACAAAACGCAGTATAGAGTAGGCATTGGCAGAGGTAATTGTAATCAACTTTATATGTAGCTGGTTACAGGGCAGGGAAAACAGATTGTGCTTAGTTTTATTATGGTTTAAGTTTATTTCAATGTTTTTATTTTAATTTAATATATACCAGTAGAAAACTAGCTAAAGTCTATTTTAAATAGACTACCTACCTATAAAAACAAAATCCCACGTTCTAAAGACTTTTATTCAGTATTAGGCACTGATCCCACCAAGCACGAGTAAACAATGAGTTATCGGCGATATTCTCGCCCAAGAAACGAACAAAAGATAATCGATTTTGTGTCAATAAAAATTAGTGACATATACCTGTTTATAGTCCATCGCTGGCTGTTCACACTGCTGGCGAGTACTTTTGCTTAGAGAATCACTCGCACGCGTAGAAAAATCGCTACACGCTGATCGCCGATCGCAGCTGGTGGGACGTGCCTTAGAACAAAATAAGCGAACCCGTAAGAGGGTAGATCGCTATGGCGTGTGGGTAGATCACAACTAAAAACTCGCAACTCATCAGTTTACTCCGTGAACATGACGCTTCCAACAGTGTCGAAATATCGGGTGCTCTATAAAACAAACATACATGGTAATTATCCCGTTTCAAATATTAGTTATAAAAAAATGAAGTCGTGGCGTAATCAATTTAGAAACAAATACAAGAAGACCCAAAATTCCATTGTCCTGGTGACGGAAATTAAGTAACAACTAAATTAATAATAGTACCTTTCTGTGCTATTTTGACACATGTTCTACGCATAGTGAAGGTCATTGTCAAGTAATTTACATAGAAAACGCCCATAACCTATTATTTGTTAATATCTACATTAAGTACAGTCAGCATCGAGTAAGTAAATAGTCAGTAAAACTTTTTTTTTTATACTACGACGGTGACAAACAAGCATACGGCCCGCCTGATGGTAAGCGGTCACCGTAGCCTATGGACGCCTGCAACTCCAGGGGTGTTACATGCGCGTTGCCGACCCTTTAAAAACTTTAACACTCCTTTTAAACTGGCCATATTATGTTTTTAACCCTTAGGTAGGTATATGTATGCTGCGAAGTGGACCTGTCTTGGGTCAGACTGAACTTATACTATATTTAAGACCAACCAAGAAACTGTCTGGGATGATTCACACTAGAACGGGCCGGGACAAGATCTGTCAGTTTCTATAGAAAACGTCACGTGACATCCGAGGGCTCCGAGCTATCACGCGATTCTTTCTATACAAATTGACAGATCGTCCCATCCCGCCCCGTCCCGTCCCGTTCTGGCGTGAGTCATCCATTAGGTATACTATTCATTATCATTTTCATTGATCTAATCTTCTGGGCGAGCTCGCTCCATCGTAGGCCACGTCTTTGCTTTCGGCTAGTCTGTGGCCAAGAGTAAGCCCATTTGTTATAAAAAAAAAATGCTAATGTTTTCAATTTCAGGACTATTTTTTCGCGGTTCCTCGAAATTTTCTTGGTTTTTCCCATAATACTCGTAGTATGAGCCACAAACCAGCTCAAAAAGTATGGTAATGGTTTGCAAAAGCGTCTTGTAAGTATGTCTACTATTGTGAGACAACTTTGTTACCAAAGGAAAAACAATGTATTGCAGCATATATTGCTAGCTTTACCATGTTGAAGGTTAAGTCATCAATCAACCCTGAGATAACGAGTGCTGTAAAGGGCTCGAAGCGTAGGAAAATGTAGTTAGTCAATATAGGTGGGCCATTTTTTTCGAAGTTGTCCCCCTACTTTTGTTGTGGTAATTTTTATGTGATTTCTACTCAGAATCGCGAGCTTTTTCGATCCCCATTTTTTTCATAGACTTTGTATGGCGCTAACGGAATAGAAAGTTTGGAAAATGTATGAAAATGTTAGGACAATTTTTTTTCTTCTGTTGCAATCGAAAAAGCTCGCGATTCTGAGTAGAAATCACATAAAAAAATCCATGTTAAAAAAAGGAGGGGGACAACTTCGAAGAAACTAACCCAGGTACTTGGTAATTTATCCGTTTTAATGTGTTTTATTTCAATGAATACTAATCGCTGTAAGAGAAGACAATATTTATATGTTTAAGTTACGATGGTATATTTTTGTACTAAAGCATAATTCGTCCAGAATTCCTCTACTTTATAATCTATATTACCTAACATATCACTGATTCCCGAGTATTGTAATTTTAAACGTGTATTAGGTTTTTGCCCACTCGTCTTCACATGTGTGCTTCACCAAGCACACATGTGAAGACGAGTGGACAAAACAACTATAACATATACCACCGTATATGTTATAGTTGACACGTGTTTTAGTTTCGTTATAGAACAAGAAGAGCCGAAACATGCAATAAATGCGCAAATAAAGCGTATTTTTAACACCACATGCAGCATTCGGGTTTAGGCCTAATCCGAATTCAGGTATCAATTCGGATATAGCAAAGGCAAATATGGATGACGACAATGTTGAAAAACTATTATTCTATTTAGTCCGTCAGTGAAATTATCCAAATGTATTACTCGTAGACACGTATATTTTACCTTATCACAATACAAAATAAATTGAAATATTTATTGGAAAATAAACTAAACTAAAACATATTACAACACAAATTTAAATCTAGAAGTATAACTAAACTAAAAACTAAAATAAAACTCGATAAAAACTAAAATAAAACTAAATAAAAACTAAAATAAATCTAAAACAGGCCCCTGCGGCATGGTACCGAGGACGCTGGCAACATTTCCTCGCTGGATTGCTAGACTGATCCGTTGAGCGAGGAAGCTGCCAGCTCTTGGGTCTCCTGTGGCGTCTCTGAGTCTCTTCGATAGGTCTTTGAAGAGACTCAGAGCGCTAGGGCCCCACGGACCAAAGGTCTCGACGCCGAAAGGAACAAAATTATATTCAGCGCCGAGACCACTGTACTTTCCCACCTTTGCTTTTTCCGCCGCCTCTGCCGCTGCAAAATAATACAAAATTGACGAAGATGAAGAGCATCAAGATTCCGGGGTGGGAGCTGGTGACGTCACTATTAGGTAACAATTGTACCTAATTGTGACGACATTTTTGATTTGTTAAACAAAAGAAAAACACGTGTCGAATATTTTTTAATAATTTAACAGACGGACTAATTAGATTATTTTGTCGTCTAGCCTATTCCATACTGAAAATCGCGGGACGATATGTCAATTTCTATAGAAATAATCACGTGATATCTTGGAGCCCTCGGATGTCACGTGACGTTTTCTATAGAGACTGACGGATCGTCCCATCCCGCCCCGCCCATCCCCCGTTCTAGTGTGAGCCATCCTTAAGTCCGGATTATCCTTAAGCTGCAAGTGGTGCTTAATATCAAACAATGTACATGCAGCGTAATATAGCAATGTTCAAGCACTTGTCACATTAAAAAATATATAAAAATATGAAAACTCAAAAGTAAGTATCATAAAGATTCTGACAATCGAAATGAATCCTCATCTGGCGCTTATGACTTTATGACTAAGGATGACTCAACACTAGAACGGGGCGGGATGGGAAGATCTGTCAATTTCTATAGAAAGGTTCACGTTTTTATAGAACCTGAGGTATTGGCCCGGCCCGGTCACGTCCCGGCCCGATCTGGTGTGAGTCATCCTTTTTATCCAATCTTCAATACCTACTTACCTAAATTTTATGCGTGTACACACGCGTTCAAAAGTGCATCGGTAATTTATTCATTTCATTCATAAACTGTCCATGCAATTTTGAACGCGATAGTACATAATACCTACATGCTTATAATTTATTGTAGGAAGGCATTATACCTATCTCCTGTTCATGATAGGCAGGTACTTATATGCTTTGAGATTTGACCTGTGCAGTCAGTAGATTTATATTTCTTGGTTTGTATAGCTTTTCTACAGATTTTCCTTAACACTTGAAGGCTTTATGAGCAAAGGTGACCTCAAAGATCGCTGGTTCTCGTTTTATACAAAATTGCTATGTGTGCTTACCATGAGTTGTACGTAAGCGTAGGCGTTAGCGACGGCCCGTTTCTAAAGTATGTCTGTCTCGCTTCTGCTACAGTAGTGATAAGCGTCATGGACATACTTTAGAAACTCGCAGTCGCTTACGCCTACGGATACGTACAACTCATGGTAAGCACGCAGTTTATGAACCAAGTTGTCCCTTTTAGGTAATTAAGGAACGATTTTTTTTTATTTTGCATTTATTTTATTTTATTTTAAACAAGCAGCACAATGTTTGCCTTGGTAAAAATGAAAATAATAACTTTATTGGGCAAGACTCGAAAAGGATAACTCGAAAGGGACTATGTACTTAACCACTTTTCAGTATTCACTGTGATATTTCTGATGGCGACAATACAATATCTTGGTATTTATGAGTGTCACTAGTAGCATCTGGCCTCTGGCTTGGCTAGCCTCCTCTTTAATAACTTTGCTTTACACACAAAACGAAACACTATCAGTTTCATATTCTTTATTTCTTTAAAACCTCTTCTGGTGTCCCTTCTGCTGGTCAACGGCTTTTGAATTCGAAATATGCTTACCTTAAGCTCGTAAATTATGGCATCTACTAACAAATTAAAATTAATTTTTCTATTCCTTGTATAGTAACCAAATGCCCTACCTAACCTAACTACCTGGTGATGAACTAAAGTGTTGTTTGCCATACAAATGTAACGTTAATCGAGGATGATGCCCCAACTAGTTACTGCCAGCGTTAACCGTTTAGCCAAACATCCGAGCAGGTTTGAGGTTCTGAGTAGTTTGACTGGGAGGCTTCATGAATAGACGTGTGGTTATTTCATAAGTTTTTTACTGGAATAATAGAATGTTGGTGGAAGCTTGGTATGAGCAGTACTTCTCATTCATACCTATATGATGACCAGTTAATTAAGACCCTAACTACTTTGAAACTAGGAGTTGATGCGATCTGTATTTTATTTACTAGCTATTTAAGACGGCCTATACAGGGATAGGCTGCTTTTTATTCCTTAGCAATACAGCATTATTAGTAATATCTTCGAGGTGCATACTATAACAATTCACGAACGAACATAGGCACCACACCTGAAATTTCCAATTATACAGGCAGGCAAATGTAATGACCGTCTAATTCACCTAATTTAGTTTATGTTGTCGTACTTGTCGTCGTTAAGTATATTACGCGATTATTTGAGGGTATTGGAAGGTACGGTAGTGAAAGAGAAGGTAGGTACGGTACGGATTGGAAGGTAAATCAAATAATCGGAAATAACGTCTAAAAATCACAGATGGAAAAAAGGCATCCAAAATTATAATGTTATAGTCAAATATTGGGTTAGCCGCGATTCCCTCAAGCCAAGCCCTCAGTACAATGGCGGTGGAGAGGTCGGCAAACATCAGCCCGCTAGCTCTAGTACTTACTTTAATACAAAAATTGAGCTTGTTGCATTGGCTTTGAGATTTTTAGGTATTTGCATTGAGATACTTTTGTTTGAAACAAGTATTATGAGGAGAATAAAAAGGAACTAAGTATACTGCATTGCTGTTTCAATGGATATTTTGGATCAGTACTTTATTTATTAGATACAATTTTAAGACATATCTAATAAAAATGTTAAAATAACTGTATACACTCAAAAGAAAAGATATACCTACTTAGCTCATTTGCTTTTACCCTTCATTCATTGTCTACTAAAAAAGTAACGTACGTTTTCAAGACCTACACATAGCTGCTGATTTCAATTGCGATACAACGAGGAAATGCTGCCAGCATCCTGGGTACAATGCCTCATGGACCTATTTAAGGTAGGTAGAGGTAGGTACTTACGGTATATATATTGAAAATAAATGATTTTATTGACAGCACATAAAACAGTTATCTCCTATTTAAATCAAAACAAGTCAAAACAATTTTTTTAAGAACGGCTATTGTATAACTTGAATAAAATCAATAATACAAATCAGGACCAATACGTGGCCGTAAGTGGCTTCACAGACTTATAATTAAAATAAAAAAACATGTTTCCTTCCTAAACCCGTCAAACATTGCCATCAAAGCAGTTCAAATAACCCTCGCTTGTCATCGCAACAATGGAGATGCCTTTATTATATTGTTGCGGTACAATTTAAGGAATTCCATGATGGAGGTTTCGTCTTTAAACACCCTAGCCATTCAACCCTTGCCGGCTGACAAAAAATACTCCACTTGGTAAATATTGGACTGCATCGTCTAGCCGTTTGGCGTAAGTTAAGGAAGAATGCATGCAATGCATACGATACGATAGGAAATTTAGATTTACTGATATACATAATAATAATGATCAAATAAAACATTTTTTTTTTCAAAATATATACAGTAAGTGTAACTGGCCTAGCTATGTACAGTAGGCCAAGAAAGTGGTTTACCAATTTTGACAAAAGTTTCTGCGAGCTCTAACGATCGCTAAGGTTGACTTGACACTGACATAACATTATTGCCAGGGGAAATCGACCTTGTTGTCTCATGACGTTCAAACGAATCACAACCTTAGGGTGGTAAACCACATTTTTGGCCGACTGTACCTACCTCTACCTATCTCAAATCTAAAATAGTTCCCTGAGGCATTGTACCTAGGATGCTGGCGGCATTTCCTCGTTGTATCGCAATGCGTTGCGATACGTTGTGTGAGGAAGCCACCAAATTGTATGTCGTATACGTCGAGATATCATTCCATTGTATGTAGTATAAAAATGAGCATTATTTTTTCATAATTTTTCAAAGTTACCTATTGTCATTCGCCCCCGAAATATTAAATAACCTTTCGAATCGTAGAATTAAGTTATACCTTCAGTACGAAAAGATCTTAAGAATTACGCAACAAAGAAAAATTAAATATGAGGTTACTCCTTGAACCCAAATCAAAGGTGGTGTTGAGACTTCCCATAGTTGTTCTAAATTATCGTTGCATCTCAAGCTAAACATTATCAACAAGTGTGCGTTGCTTTTAACGTAGGCACATACAATACAAGTGGTCGCTTACAGCTGGTCTCATAAAAGTCACTCAAAGATAATTCTGATTACTCAATCGGGAGTTTCTTATTGATATCAAATGATGAGATTCGCAGGAACACCAATAGCTATCTACTCAAAGAATAAGACAAGATCTCGCGGAGGCGCGGAAAGTAGCAAGTCAGTATGAGACCGCGCAAAGCCGCGACGTGAGTTCTGCACCTTAGACCATACGTTAAAAAGTATTGTGTTGTGTTGAGTCCTTTTAACGCCACTCGTGTGTTTGAAGTCGTCGGGTATTACATGTCCATTAGGTTCGCTTGCGGATATTTTCTGAGGCCGTCTTCGGAGCAGGAGTGCTGAGGAGCTGACCATATTATTATTAGTAGAAAAACATGATTTGTATTTACTGCATTATTTCCCGAGACGCCTACTAGCCTAGTTGGTTAAGTAGTGATAGTGACCCTGCCTACAACGCAGGAGATCCCGGGTTGGAATCCAGGTCAGGGCATTTATTTGTGTGTTTATCACGAATATTTGTTCCTGAGTTATGGATGTTATCTATGTATTGTAAGTATTTGCATGTATTTATCTATTATATATATCATCGTCTAGTACCCACATCACGAGCCTTATTGAGTTTACCGTGGGACTAGGTCGATTTGTGTAAGATTGTCTTACAATATTTATTATTATACTTCGTATCCAAATCGAAGATTACATATATTTACAAGCAGCAGTACACGGTTATGTGCTGTCCTTGTCACACATTTAGAGTTATAATATTTAAAAAAAAAATGTTCTCGCTCTCGCACGCCGGGTAGGTTTCCGGCACGACCGCGCCCCCAGCGGCGTGTTTTATCATTACATGTTTTTGTGTCTGTCCGAGTCACATGTATTTTCTCGCAAAAATAGTGTTTTAGTGTATATCTATTTCAGATTGAAGGATTAGGGTGAGTGATTTTACACATCTTCAGAACGATGAATTCAAATTACAGAATAAAACCGCGGCCTAGTTGCCGATTAACGAATCTTCTTTCGGAAAGTGATTTTGTCCAAATGTTTGATTTTGCTTCCAATATATGTGTGGTAGATTACAATTTAAAAACGAATGTTAGTGTGGTGTATTAATCATATAATAACTTAAAGAATAGATCAAGGAATCTGTACTTTGTTCGAAATAATGCTTTTACATCTACCTTCTTTTTTCTAAGTAATATAAGTAAGGTACATGTTAAAGGCACGGGTTGTTACTCGTAGATTAACATAAAAATTTAAACGTAATTAAGAGAACTTTAAGGTTCGTTATGTATTTACGCGTTATACTTCGTATCAGGTTTGTGTACCAGACCGTATATTAAAAATTGCGCCACACGCCATATTCGAGGGTTAGACACTTACTTCTAACCCTGGTATTTAACGAAAACAAATGTGATCTCATCTACGCAATGATTTCATCTACCTTTCCAGAGTTCTGAGATAATTATAGTAATAAGTATTGAAGTATGCAATGCTAAAAAATTATGAAAGTCGACATGAATTTCACAAATTGTAGTAAATTCGGTTAACAAAATGGCATCCAAAAGTAATTTAAAGTAAAATAGAGGTTCCCTCATTTATCTATAGTTTTGTTAATAAAAGCTAGCTTATGATCCGGATGTTGCCGTTCCGACTATCGTCGAGCCTTCGGGGCAATATAGGTATTTTAGAGGTTCCCCATTTTATCCCTAAAAGGGAGGTATGACCTCTTCAATTCTTCATGTTTGTCTTGTATTATTCGTGAAAGACAGCCCCGATTAGTCAACTAAGAAGTACACATACTTATGGCGCTTCTTGTACGTCGTCTACCTACTTCATTTAAATGAACTGTCATAAAAATATACTCGCTTATAAAGAATCATGAGCTCGCTGAAATAAGTAACAATTACTACAATCAATAATTATCATCATAATGTTGTTGCAGAGAAAAATTATAAAATAAAAATAAGATAGGTTTCGTATAAAGTACGTTCCTATTTACGAGTAAGCCTATTTCAGGTTCTATCAAGGAAATACTACTTTAATGAGTCGGAATATATAATTTTGATCATGTTTTAATGAAGTCAAAATACTATGACATTGCGATTTTGAGTCAGTTAAGGCTCTAAACTAAAGGGAAGTGTAACCGCAGCGGCAGTGCCGTATTACCTTGCTCCGCTAAATAGCGCGAATGCTTGCTGTAGCCGCTGCAGGGGTTTAATTTGCGACCTAGTGTCTATACGATTAAAGTAGGATAATTTATGTTCAGAGTTGTATTCTTTGAGTATGTATGTACGTATGTATATTCTACGGAAAAGAAGTTCTAGCCAAACTATATAACACTTTTTTCAACCTAAGTTTTGTTCCGCACCAATGGCGTGACACGAATATTATAGCGATCCCAAAACCCGGAAGGGGAGGGCTTCGGCCCATAGCGATGATGTCCTGCATAACTAAGATATTCCATTCTATCCTGCAGAGAAGACTTGAATGGTTTTTCGAAAATGAGTGCCTATTTTCTGATAAGACAGTTGGATTTAGACGATGCAGATCATCGCTCGATAATTTAAGCCAACTGGTCAGTAATATACAGAAAGGCTTTCTGAATAATCAGGCTACAGTAGGATGTTTTATAGACATAAATAATGCATACAATAATGTCAATGTTACTGGCCTAACAGCTATTTTGGATCGGTCGGGCGTAGGCTTGAAAATATGCAATTACTTATGGGAATATCTTAGGGAAAGACGCTTAAAAATAAAAGTTGAAACCACCGAAACAGTGCGCCTCACTGGTCGTGGTCTAGCCCAGGGTGACCCTTTATCGCCGCTGCTCTTTAATATAGCAACAACAGATGTTTGCAGTAAGGTGGATACAATCCACATCTCACAGTATGCTGATGACTTTGTCCTGTTCGCAACAAATCAGGATATTCGTATCATGGAGTCAGACTTACAAGCTTCCCTAATGGTCGTCGTTAACCTGTTGCGTGAGGTGGGATTAGAGTTATCCTCTGAAAAAAGCAAAGTCTGCATCTTCCAGAAAGGTTCTAAAGCGCTAAATGTAAATATCAAAATAAATAATCAGACTTTGGAAGTCGTGCCTAATGTAAAATACCTAGGACTATGGCTGGACAAGTCTCTGAGATGGTCAAAACATATTAATGAAACTGTTGATAAAACTGCAAAGTTTTTAAACATTCTCAAAGTTCTAGCGGGACCTGGGTGGGGGGTGCACCCTAAACATTTAAGAAGAATTTATATTGCAGTAATCCGCAGTCGACTAGATTATGGCAGCTACCTGTATGACGATAGTGCAGCCTGCCACACTAATAAAATTGACGTAATTCAAAATCAGGCTATGAGAGTTGTAGGTGGATTCATTAAAACTACTCCAATTCATGTTATGCAGAGCGAACTGTGTCTTCCGCCCCTTACCATCAGAAGAAGATATCTGGCAGGGAAATTTTGGCTGAAATGTAAGTCACTTAAATGTAACAGTAACCTAATAAATGTGCTAGATGAAATATGCAGGGAAAGCACCGCATGGACAAGGAAAAAACAACCATTACTATGGGCAGTGCATACTACATTCCGAGGTACCCACATATTCTGCAGCGAAAAGATAGAAATGTTTATGTTTGATTGCTGGATTAGTTATGTGGATGCTTCGGACTTTCTATGTGCCCATATTGATGGTATTAAAAAAGCAAAAAACCGCTATGACCGCTTCGAATTAAGACAATTATGCACGCAGTATATCGCCAGTAAATATCCCGGTTTTTACAAAATATACACGGATGGCTCAAAAGATGAACGTGGTTCCGGGGCCGCTTTTTTTGACGAAGTTCTGAATCTTGCCATGCAGTTTAGTGTTGATGCTCATGTTTCCATAATGACCATTGAGCTTCTGGCTATTGTAGAGGCATTAGCCTACGTGGAATCCATAGATGCAGTTAATGTTGTTATTTTGACGGATTCCAAGAGCGCTTTACAACATATAGCTCGATGTACCTCGACCGTTCGAGGAACACCGACAGCTTATTTAATTTTAGACCTCATCCGGAAGCTCAAGGCCAAAAACAAAAACATAAAACTTCAATGGATACCCTCTCATATTGGTATTGGTGGCAATGAAGTTGTGGACCGACTAGCGAGGGAGGCATCCTCGGAAGGTACGATGATACAGGTGGTGCCCTTTTTTACCGAGGCATTGGCGCAGGTTAGAATACACTGTAAGAACCTATGGAAAGAGTTTTTCGATAAGCGGTCCCAGGAAAAGGGTATCTGGTACAGGACGATTCAACCTGAGCCGTTACAATCGCCATGGATAAGCCAGTCTTCTCTAAAACGCCAAGATATTGTAATAGCGATGAGACTTCGCTCCGGACACATTCCAACAAATAAGTTTAAATTTCTGATGAAGAAATCGGATAATCCCAACTGCCCACACTGTGGGGTCATTCAGGACGTGTACCATGTGTTGATGGAGTGTGTTCGAGGGGAACCTCGTCGCTTATCATATGAAATAGGATACTGTAATCATTTATTATCCTATCCAGAGTCGGATGAATCTAAATTATTATATAGTTTATATAAAAAATGTATTTAGTTTATTAAGTTAATATATATAAGACACCGTATGGAGCGGCATGATCGTTTACCGACCAAGCTCCTTAAAATTCAGATAAAAAAAAAAAAAAAAAAAATAATTATCATCATAATGTTGTTGCAGAGAAAAATTATAAAATAAAAATAAGATAGGTTTCGTATAAAGTACGTTCCTATTTACGAGTAAGCCTATTTCAGGTTCTATCAAGGAAATACTACTTTAATGAGTCGGAATATATAATTTTGATCATGTTTTAATGAAGTCAAAATACTATGACATTGCGATTTTGAGTCAGTTAAGGCTCTAAACTAAAGGGAAGTGTAACCGCAGCGGCAGTGCCGTATTACCTTGCTCCGCTAAATAGCGCGAATGCTTGCTGTAGCCGCTGCAGGGGTTTAATTTGCGACCTAGTGTCTATACGATTAAAGTAGGATAATTTATGTTCAGAGTTGTATTCTTTGAGTATAGGTAAGTTATTTAAGGTAAAGAATAACTTTTTTGTTTTGTTCAAAGACTCGAAAGAGGTTATTTTTATTATTATTATTTTTTTCCTCATATTTTAGATAACGTAAACCGTTCAATATACAATGATATAACCAGGTCAAAAATATGATATTTTGGTTTATGTAAAAATTGACAAAATACAATACCTACATAATATGCGGACATTACAGTTTAATATTATGATTGGTGGTTCGTTAACAAATTTCACACCTAAAAGGTGTTCAATCGCTTTCCTGCATGCTCGGAGCGAATAACGAGAAAACTGGTTAAAGACACAAAATAGTTAAAGTTTTTTGTGGTTTTTTGTATAACAATAATACCTATACTTACTGATTTTCTTTATCAACTTTACGTATCCCCATCACGAAACAAGGATAGTTTGGTTCCGGAATTTGAACCAATATCTGACGGCGCAGTCTTGCGTATTGTTGCGTTTAGTAAAAACGAATTACAATGCAATGCAATGCATGAAATTATATAAATCATATGATTTTTACTTATACATATTATAATAGATGTATTGTAATTTGTATATGTAGGTAGTGAATGTTGTGGATCACATTTTTATGATACCTACATATAAAATGTAGATGATACCTTAACGATAATAGGACTCAACACGACTTAATGAAAATTAAGTCGGATATTAATATTGTCGTACGTACCTACTATTAAAGCCTCACCGTTTAGGAAGGTGGTAACTAAAAAGGAATAATTTTACGAAGCTGAGTGAGTTTGCTAACAAAAACCTCATTGGAGAGTAAATGGTTTTAACCCAATTGAATTATCACGAAACTAATATTCCTGTTTATTGAAAGGATGAACCAATATATACTGAAGTAATACAAACGACTTAAATTTTGATTTATAGTTTCCTAGAGAAACTTCATAATATATATATATATATATACGAAACGAAAATATATATCTTTTCGTAAGCTATATCGATGAAATAGGCTTAATCTTATTAAATACCCTACGCTGCTCCGCTTTAACAGCGCCGAGTTACGTGACATAAATCGCGTAAATTTGTATAATTTTGCTCCGTTTCAACAATTATGCCACCAAAATTGTGTCAAATAAGCTTGCTTTAACAGCGTTGAGCTTTAACACATTAATGATGTCAAGGATCGTCCGCTTTAGCAGCGTTGAGGTACTCCACATTAATTGTGTCGAGGGTTGTAGAACTTTGCTCCGCTTTAACAGCGTTGAGGTACTCCACATTAATTGTGTCGAGGATTCTAGAACTTTGCTCCGCTTTAACAGCGTTGAGTTTCTCCACATTAATTGTGTCGAGGATTCTAGAACTTTGCTCCGCTTTAACAGCGTTGAGGTACTCCACATTAATTGTGTCGAGTATTCTAGAACTTTGCTCCGCTTTAACAGCGTTGAGGTACTCCACATTAATTGTGTCGAGGATTCTAGAACTTTGCTCCGCTTTAACAGCGTTGAGTTTCTCCACATTAATTGTGTCGAGGATTCTAGAACTTTGCTCCGCTTTAACAGCGTTGAGGTACTCCACATTAATTGTGTCGAGGATTGTAGAACTTTGCTCCGCTTTAACAGCGTTGAGGTACTCCACATTAATTGTGTCGAGGGTTGTAGAACTTTGCTCCGCTTTAACAGCGTTGAGGTACTCCACATTAATTGTGTCGAGGATTGTAGAACTTTGCTCCGCTTTAACAGCGTTGAGTTTCTCCACATTAATTGTGTCGAGGATTGTAGATCTTTGCTTCGCTTCAACAGCGTTGAGTTACTCTACATCAATTTTGTTGATGATTGTACAACATTGTTCCGCATTAACAGCGTTGAGTTTCTTCACATTAATAAAATCGCGTTGAGGATCGTACAACTTTGCTCCGGATTAACGGCGTCTCGTGTTACATATTCTACAGGAATTGTGTAGAATGTAATAAAATTTTACTCCATCAGGTTGTTTTTACCATGATGAGACTTCTTTTCAATAGTAGCATTCCGATTATCAAGATATAAAAATACTCCACGTGTCAGTTCTTTATTATAACAATTATTTACAAAAATAGTAATTCTCTTGCTGCTGTAGCGTACTGGTCAATATTCCGTCATACTACAGTAGAATCGAAGGCACCTGCCACTTAAGTTTTTTATTACAACGTTCTACTCAAAAAGGAAAAACTTACCGTATTAACCATTACCAACCACTTGAATTATTGTTTGGTCTCAGTATAAATCTGTATGTATATTTTATAACAAGATTTCTTTAGTACTAATCTTGCAATGAAAAAACTACTGATAGCTTGTTTTAATAATTATACAACTTGTTTTTGTCTTCCTTATTTACTTCGATATGAAATACAGGCATATCTAAAGTATACAATCACTATGCAGGGATTCGTCAGTAGAGTTCAATTAAATGAACGAAGTATAATTTAGTAGTAGTATAATATTCAAGTAATGTTAAAATTATATCGACGATAATACACACTTCAGTGTTTTGCTTCACCTAAAAGGTTATTGAAAGTAATTTCATTCTTTATTAATGTCGTTCCTCACTTGGACACGCACAGCATGTCATTCATAAGTCCAATCTAATAAAAATATTCATATAATATTTACATAATAGTACCGTTTTATTTTATTAGGCACTCATGTATGAAGCTAATTATCAGGAACCCATAGGAGCGTACGGAGTTGACTTCGATATTTTATTTTATTTTTCCTACTTATATGTAGTATTACAATTCTCTAAACATCTGCTTGTAAATATATGTAATCTTCGATTTGGATACGAAGTATAATTAATAATCAAACGAACTTACCTGTGAAGTTTGATTGAAATTATACGAGTATCCAAATCGAAGATTACATACTCCCACCCTCCCAGACCCTAAAAATGAAAATAAAATAGTCTCTGGTCCTAACACAAAAATATCTAGGTGCTCTAAAATAATGATAAAACACGCCGCTGGGGGCGCGGTCGTGCCGGAAACCTACCCGGCGGGCGAGAGCGAGAACATTTTTTTTTTTAATATTATAACTAAATGTGTGACAAGGACAGCACATAACCGTGTACTGCTGCTTGTAAATATATGTAATCTTCGATTTGGATACTCGTATAATTTCAATCAAACTTCACAGGTAAGTTCGTTTGATTATTAAATATATTTATTTAGTACCAACAATGTCTTTCTTCCTATACGTACTACCTACTACTGGTGGTAAATGTATCTAAAAATACGAATTATACATTTAAATATTTATTTAAAAAATTAAACGCTCCAGACTGGGTCGGGCCGGGCCGGGCTAGGCGTCAAGTTATTATTATCTTATATTAAAAGCAAAAAATAATAATGACGCCCAATTTACTTCGGATGTGCAGTTTATATTTAAACTCAAAAAATTATGTATTTTGCTCCAACCGCCATAATTAATTTTATGTCCATATTTAGTATATCATACTATTTAATTACCACCCATTATTGTAGGTGTTTATTTATCAGCTATGTCCCATCCAACATTTTCATTGTTAATCTAAGTGGCTCTCTTGAGACGTCTAACGCCCTATTGAAGTCTCCTTTTTTATTATTTATCTGTTCCCATTACATTTTTGGACAAAAGGCGTCTAGTGTTTGGTCGGCGAGGAGAGGAGAGGCCAACAAAATGTCCGGGCAAATAGTCCCGGTTCCCACGGTGACTGGAAGGCTTTATGATGTGACCCGCAGTGACCCTGGATTGTTATAACATTGTAATGTTAAAACAAATATTCTTGATTAATTTTAAAAATAGCGTTTGTCTCTGGCTTATCCCCGTAGAAACTGTAGAAACGTATAAACTCTTCATTTGCACTCCCAGATATAACCCTGACCTGAATGATAAATAATCTCCTTTTAGTATGATTTTTGGTGTATTTTAATATCCCAAAGTTTTCCAAACGGTTTCTGTTTGATAGTGCAAAAAATAAACGAACCTTTCTCCTTATATTATTTTTTTATAAAAGTAAAGTGATTATTATAGAATATTTCCTCTATTACCATAGACATTATGAATGTACCACGTCTTATTGCATATGAGTGTAAACGAATTACTTAGAAATAAATTGCGTTTACATGCATTGCGCTTGATACCTGCCAGATCTACAGCAAATGGAATAAAAACCTAGTCGGATCTACTCAGATGTACTTACCCAAAATGAACGAATTCAAACATGTAAAACGAGATAACCATTAAAAGTCAATCGTTCATCCGATAAATACTAATGAGTTCTCGTTGAAAACAAACTTATCTTGATGAGACAGTTGAGAGGCACACACTCCATTAATAACCCCATATAAATAATAACATCATTACTTTAAAGGTAGACCACCCAAAATCATCACCTTCACTATACGTTTATTATGCTGAGATCATAAAGTAAGAAGATAGCGAGGAAAATGAAGGGAAATAGGAGATCAAAAATTAAGTGAAAGCGGCCGCGAGTAATTGTGGGATCCATGTCGGTGATTTGCATATGATATGAGGAGCTAATGGTGAAGATGCTTTTTCAGACTGCACGGACAACGCTATTAGCATAGATAGCATCCAGATGAGGATAAAGATGCATTGTAGGGTGCGGTGGCATACTCTTGCCTTGGATTATGGCTGATGATGCGTGACCTTACGTGTACGGACACTACTGCGTAACGGATAAATATTGTTAAGATGCTTATGTCACCTTTAACATCAATGCACTTGAAGCCTTGCGCTTCGAGAATAAATATTTGGATGAATTTCTAATTGTTGTTAAGTCCTTAGCAAACAAAAATATTAAGTGTTCCGATATTCAAGCTAATTTTACAAGCTCACAAGCGTTGTGCCCGCAAGTAACCTGTTTCAAAACACGAAATAGTATTTTATGCCACACCTGGCCATTAAGTGCCTTTTTCCGCACGCTACGCGTACGGAAAAAGCCGATTTGTGCCCAAGTGTAGGCATAAAATGATGTACCTAACACGTGAGGTAATAAATAAAGCCCTTGATCGCATATTTACGTCCCTCGCTTGCAGCTCGGGTCGCAAACATATGCGATCTCGGCCTTTCTTTGTTTTACCGCACTAGTTAGGTAATGTACTATTATACAATCGTGATATAATGAAGGGTTTTTCAGTCGAGTACCGTGTTTAGGCCACGAAGCTTGCTGAGTGGCCTAAGTAAGGTACGAGATTGAAAAACTTAATTATATTACGATTGTATAAACTATTTTACAACATTCTTTCTTGCCGGTTGACTTTATTCATACTTTGTAAGTAGGGAAAAAAAATTAGTCGTTCTAAAGCATTGCTATAAGAAGCTAATATTAAAATGACTAAAGTAAAAAGTGTATACTTGATACTTCAAATTTAATAAAGAAATTCCTCGCTTAATTGTGGCACGAAATTTAAAAGTTGCTCCCATATTTCTTTGTACCGTTGTACTCGGAACTGCTTCTAAAATATGCATCGACAGTTTTGGAGGCGTTCCGACGCGTAATGAGGATATTTAATGTTCAATACTTTAAAATAATTTATGTCATGCGTGTTTAAGGCGTAGTCTTTTCGTAATTTGCAATTGTAATGTTAAATAAAAAAGCAATGCTTGAAATGTAAAATTTGCGTGCCAATGGCACTTCTGAAGGTTAATAATTAATAATTTAAACTTTTTCATCCTTTTGTACAAAGCGCGTGTAGAGTGAAAAATGTAGTAGGTTTCGAAGATTCTTTTACGTCGGCGTCTACAGGGTAAACGACTATCGAATTTTCAGTCATCAGTCACTTTTCGCATAAAGCGGTAGCGGTATAAGTCCCTAAGTTATAGTAAAGTGCCAAACAAGAAACGAAAGAAAATTTAACTTTCAGGATTGATAATCATTGCGGAAACGATCACTAGGCTACAAACAACATTGTGTTATGGGGTAACTTTTTAATGAAATTCGGGAAAGTAGTGACTGTCCCTTAAGTGAATATTTAAAGCGCGGTTATTGATTAAAGTGGAGTGAGCATCTTGTAATCGTTCAATTTGTGCCGCTGCGCCGTCAATTATGGGGAATTAAATACTTCAGCCTACTTACTGCCTTTTATTTTGTTTCGCTAAGTAGATGGTTATCATTATTATCGTTCTAAGTTTTTTTGCCGATTTTAGATTCGCATATAATATGCGACTTTTTTTTATATGAGACTCGTGTGTTCCAAGTGCGACGAAAGCTGACTATATCATAAAATTAAAGTGTTTTGATGATATTTTAATAGAAAAACTCTAATGTCATTTTAGGCAATGCAACAGATAAATACTCGTACTTTGTATGAAAATTACCGGTAATTTACCGGTAAACCGGTACCGAAACATGCACCAGCTTTGCTACCAGGGGTATCTTTACCCAAATACACATATTTTTTGACAGTAGGCAGTATAACACAGTCAAAACCTGTAAATGCCAACATTGCCCACCTTAAAAAAAACTTAGGATTGTCACTTTCCGGTGATTGACAAAAATATGTGTGTTTGCAAAGATACACCAAGTGGCGAAGTTGGCGCAAGTTACGGTAATTCTTATACCTACGTTTTTTACCCGTTTGCATTCCTTAAGCGACATCAATAATAATATACAATACAACATGAAAAAGCATCCAATGAGACAGTTATAAAGATACATTACGATAAAATTAAAATGAGGACTGGTTTGCTGACGTACAATTTTATCGAAAACATGACATGTGCTTTATCAACACTGCATACCACTTAAAAGGGAAACAGCGGAAATGCGACGATTACATCTGATATCTGTCGAAAATAGTACGTAATAGATCTTTGTGATTGTTGTATTGATAGATTATATGCCTTGGAAACAATAAGCAATCGTTGTTACGCAAGTACGCGACAAAAATAGTATAGGTATTTAATAAGTGCTAATTGGTATGAAAAGTCTAAATTTGGAATGAAATTGATAAGCTTATTCCATATTATCGCCGTAAATTATCTCAGGTATCCAAACCCGTCTACAGTTAACAACTATGGTAAACCTTACATTTTTCTAGTTTTAAGAATAACAGACGTTCTTGAAATGTTTTTCCTTTCTTATAAATAAAAAAACCGGTCAAATGCGAGTCGACTCGCGCACGAACGGTTTCGTAGGTACCTACTATTATTATCCATAAATCACATTTGTTGTATGCGAAATATTTATTTTATTTTAATTTAATTATTTAACTACTTTTAAAGTGAATATATAACTAAATATTCACGTTTGTTGCTTGGGAGGCCCCCTTAAATATTTATTTCATACTGTTCTTCAAGATTTTTTTTTAATATTTTCTGGTTACATGTACATTTTCTAAATAAATAATTACATTTTTTCTGCGGTATTTTACACTGACCGTGACATGCTTTAAGCAAATTTCGTCAACCTCTAACAGGTGGCATCGAACGGTACCACACGGTACCGAATAATAAAGGGTCTACTTACGGGTAAAAAACCGGTATTAAATAAAAGATTAGGTAGGTATTAAAATGTGAACCCATTATGAGAACGGGTTGCGGCTTGCATCTCATAGAAGCCACTCTAAATGATTTTTGTCATAATTATTATTCGTGTGTGCAATTTGCATACAATATGAAGTGGGAGCAGTGGCGCCGCACCGCCTACATGGCCCTTTTGGAAACTACAAATGGTTATGTCCAACTTTTTCATTATATGTAGAACCGACTACCGGACAAGTTGTTGACACGATATACTTACGATTGATGAATGGAAATTAAGGCTCTATTTTGCCGTTTTCACTTCACTTTACATTAGGCAACGAGATACTTTTTTCTAACCTTGATCTTCAAGAATATACCTTAGTATTTAATTTTGCTTATTAAACGAAAAAATAAAAAAGTTGGTTAACAGTAGGTACACCACGGGTAGCACCGGTATCACTGACAAAACTGAAGTGTCATTTTTGTACGAAAACGTAGATTTTTGTATTAATTACGGAAAACTGAATGTGTTAAAGTAAACCCCACTGCATTTTTCTCAAACACGGGTCGTTGCGTCTTAATATATCCTGAACTCAGACTTCATAATAAATTATACGCCAATAGATGTCAACCTTATACTGGTTTTGCAGAAGTCTTATGAATAATGTTTGAAAAAAATCCTTGTGTTTTCATAATTATTTATTATATTCCACCTTAAAAATGCAAATTCACCAGCACAGGTATTAATTTGTACACATTTCCATCAATACTAAGATAATCTGCCGATAATATAAACACGCGAATGTAGGGTGTAAGATCCGTGACAGCTGTCAGTTAGAATTTATGCGGCAAATTGTTTACGAGAAGTTTCTAACAAACGAGGTTATATAACGTAGGCCTTGTGATGAAAACTTGGCTTTTTGTGAACAAAGGACTATTGAATTACCTCCTACTATACTTTTAGGGTTCTGTTGTTGCTGTTGTGACTACGGAACCCTATGAAGATATAATTTGTTTCGTCCTATCTGCCTTGTGTAGGTACTATATAAATTGTGTGTAATACATACAGTCTATATTTTTAAGATTACCTCAAACCTTAACCAAACGTAGGTTTTAGTAATTTTAAGTTAGTCTTAACCACACAAGCGTAATTAATTTTTGAAAATTATTTATCGAGCAACACAATATAAAATATATATACGCGTATATATATATATATATATATATATATATATATTATCAATCACTTGTGACAGTTGTGACGTTATGCCACTAAGACAGATTAGCGATGCGTGCTGAATTATTTCATACGGAAAAAAAGTTAAAAACTAAGATTTAATTGCAATATCGGTTCCTAGCATTTTTATAGCGTTTTTATTTTTTGTAGTCGAAATCTTTGGAAATTAGAAATTTAATTTAATTAGAAGCTAAATTCGAAAATTTCTTGTGTTTTCTATTCAAAAACACGAGCTCTCTCAAACCTAGTAGGAGAAAAAAAATGTACTAAAATTTCCATACATTTTTCAAACTTTTCATTGCGCTACCCGCCATACAAAATCTGAGAAAAAAAATTTGGGACACTTTTTTCTCCTACTAGAATTGAAAGCGCTCGCGATTCTAAATTCAAATTCAAATTCAAATCATTTATTTTCAGACTCCGGGTCCATAGAGGGTTAGTAGTACAGTATTAAATCTTAAATTAGTTTAAACTAAGGGTTAGTATTTGTGACATTACATTTTATGTATATTTACAACGAATGGTGGAAGGTTTGTTTGGCAGTAAGTGAATCACACGGCAATGATTCAGATACTGGCAATCAAACCTGTCTGCAAATGCTCTCAGGATGTCATTGGCACTCTCCTCGACCCTACGCACCAGGGACGTGCATCTTTTACGCATGGTGGTGTAAAAGCAGTCCACCCTTGCTTCAGCAAACATCCCCGATGCACTACAAAAACGGGGTAGTCCCATTAACATCCTGAACGCATTATTATACTGTATGCGCAGGGCGTTGTACTGTCTTTGCGTATAAGAAACCCACAGAGTGCTCGTATAGAAGTTGGTACAAAAGGCTCTAAAAAGCGTTAGTTTAACCTCTGCAGAGCAACGAGCGAATCTGCGGGCTACCATGTTAGCTCGAACAGACAACGCCCTTCTTTCTCGCTCAATATCTGCATTGTCGTTCAAGTCAAAAGCCACCACATGTCCGAGATATTTAAACTGGTTTACTCTGTTTAGCGGTGTGCCATATAAACGTATGGGTGGAACAGGCGGCAGCGGTTTACTTTTGACCTGAAAGACCATGCATTCACTTTTTTTTACATTATATTGCAGACCGTGGCTAAGTGCATATCTTTCACATATGCCTAACAACGTCGTGAGCCCACAGGGAGAGGCACTCAGCAGCACCATGTCGTCCGCATAACTTAAATTATTTAGACAAACACCATCGATGCGGCAGCCAACATAGGTACTGCTGAGCTCCTCTATCAGCGCATTGACATACAGGTTAAAGAGCATGGGTGAGCTTTTCCCCCCCTGCCGCACCCCGCACTCCAACCTGTATGGTTCAGAGTATGCATTCGACCATCGCACCACGTTCTCCTGGTTAAGATACCAGAACTTAAAAATGTGCTGTAGTTCTGTTGGCATATTAGTAGTACTAAGCTTCTGCCACAAGATGTCATAGTTAACCAGGTCAAACGCTTTCGACAAGTCGAGGAAACACGAGTAGACAGCTGTCCGCCGGTCTGTGTAATACTTGACAGTCTGCTTTAAAGTCAAGATAGCCATTTCCGTCGACAACCCTGGCCTAAAGCCAAATTGATTTCGATGAATATTTAGATGTTTGTCAAGTTGTGAACTGAGCAGGCCATCGAGTACCTTAGAGACCACAGTTGCCAGTGATATAGGCCTATAGTTGGTTTTGTCACCTACATCACCACTCCTATTCTTGACTATTGGCACTACAACAGTTCTCATCAGCGCATTCGGCAAGTATGAATGGCTGATACACAGGTTATAAAACAAAGCCAGAACTCTAGGCAAATGTGGACCAGCATGCTTTAGATGTTCTATACTAAGGCCGTCATGGCCAGGAGATTTACCACGCGACATAGAACTAACAACTTTTTGAACATCTTCAGCTGTAAACCTCGCTGCAATCTCCTGCCCACACGACTCTCCATCTGGCACCGATCGCAAAACCCCTAGTGGCGATGTTACACTAAAATGTTCTTTAAACATACTCGCAATACCTTCGTGGTCGCTAACACCATCTATGCTTGCCGGCAAGTTGGCCTTGCCATTCAACCTCTTTGTCGACTTCCAAAAGCTACGAAAATTATGATTTTTATGATGAGATGCCAAAATATCCATTTTTATTTGTTCGCTGTGATTTTGACACCACTTTAAGCGGGATTTAAAGTTATTTCTACTTTTTTGCATCTCATCATAAAAAGACCCTGACTTGGGTTTCCCATACCACATCCACAATTTAAACTTTTCCCTAGCCTCCCTATGGGCCGCACTTACATATTTGTTCCAGCCGGCCACAGGTTTCTTTTTGATAGCATGTATGTAAGAGTGGCTTTCAGTGGCGGCTTCACATAATACATTTATTATACTACGATACAGATTATCTATGTGCTGTTTATGTCGCATATCGTTACAAAACTTGTCACAACATGAGCGAAATGCACACGGAAAATTTATTTCGCGAAGCTTATTATGACACAACTTATTATACAGATCAATTTGATTAGTATTTCTTTCCCCCCAAAAAACCTTACTAGTTGCGTTCTTAACATCACATGAAAACTCAGAAATAATTACATCAAGATTACAACTTACGATAAGCGGAAAATGGTCAGACCACATGACGTCATATTTTATACTAACATTTGTAATAGTTTTTAACGCAGCTTGCGTAGTCAAGACATGGTCCAACCAACGTTTAGACCCGTTAGCCTCACTTATAAAACTATATGTGTCCGATTTTAGTAAATTAACGTCCGCGCATGTCCACTGCTGTTCAACGCAAAAGTCAATCATTTCATTATAAAATAATTCGTTTGGGTGTGAATTAAAGTCTCCGAGTATGTACGCCGTATGAACGTCCTCACTAGTAATAATAGCACTTACCAAACTTAGACAATCCGTAAATTCCGCTAGGTTCACAATATTATCCGTCGGCATGTATACACTAAACACTAAGATCGACTTTTGAGCAATATTCAGTTTTATTGCACACACGCGCGCGTTATTACACTGCACAACAGATACATTCGGAAATAAGGTCTTATCCCACAGTAGTGCTACGCCCCCATAAGGACGGCCACGCAGCATGCCCACCGTCATATCCATTGCTGACGTTCCCGTACAACAAAACCTATTGTCAATTTCGCTTAAATAATGAAGTTCGTCCGGTCGCAACCATGACTCCTGTAACGCAATTATATGCGAGAATTGACATAATTGACGTATAGTGTCCACCGATCGTTTGACATTCTTACAGTTGAACGAGACTAAGTTAACTGTAGGATTCATTCTCGGTTAGTCGTACCGGCGGCAGAACTCTTTCGGCTTGCATAAGTCGGTTTAAAGTTCACAAATTTACGAAATATAATGCCCTTTGGCCATAAATTAGCATCCAAAAAATACGACACGGTAGACTCCGCAACATAGAATTTGTAGGCATCATGCGAACAGTTCCTAATGTCTAGTTTTTCCAGAGTAATTTCTTTCTGCGTTTTACTCTTCACGTATTCAATTATATCTGACGCGAGGCATTCTTTGTTTACATTAGATATAAATAAGGGTATTCTCCTCTCAGCTGCTTTAAACTTCATATTACATTCGGTGTCGCAGGCTGTCCCTCTCTTACCCGCATAGCGGTAGCTTGGTCTGTTGCGCTTGTATGCAACGGTCTTCCAACCGTCTTCATTTTTATTTTTCACTTGAGGGTAGTCGCTGTGGTCGAGCGGCCGATCAGGCGGGCCTTGGGCGCATGCACTTTGAACGGCCGTTATTTTACTGGTAGTAACCGTCGTTTCAATCTGAGAAGAATGACTCACCGCATCTATCGATAAGTGGTCAATTATTTCGACCTCATTGTTTTTACAATTATTTCGACTACTTTCTAGCTCGATACTGTTGCATTCCGGCTGATCCTGACTGATAACTTTCGACTCACTAGGCGCCTTTGAAATTACAGTATCGTCAGAAAGACTAACATCTTTATTCATGTCGCCGTTATAGTGCGATAGTCCTATTGGCCCCGTTTCGCATTCACAGCACTGAAAGGACTCTGAGGCAAGGACGCATATTTCATGCTGTTGACATCCCGGCGCAGCTCGTCAAGTTGAGCGATAGTGGGAAACGAAGATTTAGCTGTCTCCAAATCTCTTTGAATCTTTTCAACATCTTTTAATAACTTTGTACAGTCCAAATGATCCACAGTTATAGGTGGTAACCTTTCCAGCCGTCGCGCAACAAAAATAGGCACTTTGTCTGATTCGATAGTCTTCAATAAGGCTACAATATCTTCGAGGTCCCGTACCTCCTTTCCACTTTTCTTGCGAGATATTTTACGTTGACCTGTAGGCAGTGAATCGAATAGGAGGCATTTAGAATTTTTAATTTCTTCACTTGTAAATGATGAAGAACAAAGACGTATCAATGTTCCTTCATCTATCACTGACAATTTGTTTTGCACATACGATAACAATTCGTCAATAACTATATTACACACGTTACATTTAAGTACGTTCGACATTTTAACGATGTATCACCCGTATCGGCAATATTCGTTAACTCACGCAACCACTACCGACCGCTGCGCGCGCGCAACTGATAAATATAGGATACATAAAAATTTACAATTTACCAAAAAATGATTTTTCGAGAAATAAAAATAAAAAAGCCCATTGATGCTTACATCTGTATAAATTTTGAGGTGATTAAAAAAATACAATTAGGTTAGCAGTTAGCACTAACCATTTTTTTTGTTCAATACTAAAATTGTATCTATTTCCAGTTCGAACCTCGAATCTTTAACGACAACGAGTGAATTAGCATGCGCGCTGCACCCAAACCGAATCAGTACGCCAATCCAATTTCAGACGCAGCAGGCTGAAAGGACATAATTTAATCCCAGTGCAGTGTGCGGTAATGCAGTTAGGTGCGTGAGTGCATCCCTTAATCCTTGATGTGTATTGTGTGGTTGTTGATATAATATTAAATATGTAATGATGAATAATACATAGTGTGATACAGAAATAAAAACAAAATAAAAAAATAGAAAGAAAAAAAAATCATACTGTATATTTGTAAGTTGTATATATGGAATGTCTCTTGAAAAAAAAAAGTAAATAAAAAAAAGCAAAAAGATTTGCCGAAACCAGGGTTTGAACCAGGGACCTTTAGATCTTCAGTCTAACGCTCTCCCAACTGAGCTATTTCGGCTGATGAGTAGGATTGCGAAATTAGCTATCGCTTCCCTATATGAGTGGGTGAGAGTGAATTGTTATTTTATTGTGAATCAAATATTTTAATCACGTCAATGTCAAGGTGAAGGTGAATTTATAAAGATGAAATGTACGAATAATGTTAACATTTTGCAATTATTTAAGTAAGACTATAGGTAATCAACTAAGTATACTTCAACTAAGTGTACTTCCATACATTCAGCACATTTTTTTAAATAAAATTGCCAAAATAGAAAAATAAGCGCGTACTTGTACAAAACTAGAACATAGTCTTATACACTTTCAGTTCAAAATCATCTGAACTCGTTGAATACAGATAATTCTCATTGCACCGACCGTAGACACCAAACCAACAATTCACACGTTCTTATAATTATACAAGTTCAGTGAGAATACCTGATCTTAATTGGCGGAAGATATACGTTTCAAGTGCATCCAGGTATTTTAATGAACGACAATAAATCGGTAGTGATGTACCAAAACGCACGCTATTATTAAATTGGTCCCGCCCTATCTATTACACCTCCATTTATCCAATCCTCACTTACGGGGAAACAAATTACAAAATAAAGCATGTTGGTTTACAGTAAATATTGTAAACAGTATTTTGACTCAGCTGCGATCATTCTTCAGTTAGAGTAAAAGTTCTGACCTTACATATTGCATACCTACCTACTTAGCCTGTTACGGATATAGGTATCTACTTTAGGAATAACATTGCATTACACATCTTACATTCCTAAAATTGAGGAGCACAATATCACTGGAATTCTATTCGTGGAGGGTATTAATTACAAAAAGTTTGTTTAAATATTTAGGCTTTCAATACTTTTAACCAAAGGTTGGTGTCATAATCTTAAAAATAAATTATGATTTTTCACACATATCATACATTTACCAAAAGCTAAGCCGTTTTAGTAAATATCATATTTTATATTAAATTATTATTTCCGAGTACCAAGTAAACCAAGGTACTGCGTGTAATGTGCACTGTTTTAATAGAGGCTATTCGCAGGTGAATTAATATCGAAGAGGAAGAAACTATTATTAATAGTGGGATTACGGGAATTAAACGGCTCACAGAGTTGCAACGGTCTCAGTTCCCGTAGGGATTAGGATTAAATTAAGGATTCTAGTTTTTTGGAGTTTTATATTAAGTAATATTCATAAATAATAATATAAATAAGGGCTTGTGCATAAATCACGTGCGGTTCTAAAGGAAGATAGGGGGGAGGGGGGCGAAAAACTCACGAGAGATCACGTTTGGGGGGTTGAGAGTTCCAACAAAACCTCACGTGTATTTTTCTACATTGACCCAAACCAAAAAAAAAAATGTAGATAAAACCTACATCATCACTTAACACTTCAAAATAGCGAGTCTATTTTACAAAATTTTGGAACGCGTGGCCCTATAGAGTAGTAGAAATTATTAATTGAATAAGATTTACGAATATTATTTATTTTAAAATTCAAATACAAATACAAAATACAAATTTATTTATTTACTAAAGATATATAACATTTCGTTTATCTGTAGCCCTCACACTAGGTCGTGCCTGTGTCGTGGGGAATTAGGTCGAGGGAAAATAAATACATGTGACAATATGTGGGGAGGGAGGGTCAAAAAATTAAAAATCTTCATGTTTCTCCTTTCCTAAAGTATAACCACGTTATCTCTCCCAAGCAAATCAACTGTCAAACTTTAAAGTGTTATTTTAAACGTCAAAACTCTATGTAATTATGACGTTTACTTAACCCTTTCACAGTCTGTGTGATCAAAAGCTAGGAAACTTAGCACAGATGAACTCTACGTATGATTAATTAATATAGCATGCGCATAATAAAATAAAAAAATTATAAACATTTTTTTTCTATATTTACTGTCCTAGGTCCCTAAATCAGTAAAGTTACCAACAATAAGCTTCAAGTTTCTTTAAAATCAAGCCGTGTAATAAGCAGGGGTCAAAAAAGTCCATGGGAACACACAGGTCGGCCATAAGGCCGTAAACACCGCCACCCAAACCAGTGCTACCTTTTATTTGGGACTCTGATTATGGCTATTGGATTAGACATTTCTGATAAAATTAAACCAATTAAATGCTACTGGATGATTAGGGGAAGGTTTTTTTAAACTTGGATAGGACTATGCTATACCTATACTATAGCTTGCGCTTAAAAATAATATTGTGTAAGATTTTTAAACGAGTTTTGTTGAAGGGGATATAACTTGTAGGTACCTACTTATTATTTTGCAAAACGTTCTCAGGAACTATATAACACACATTAACATTTTGCATAGATGTGCAACATGAATTAGATAGCATATCTCTCCGAAATGTGGATAACGAAATCACACAACACGAGAGTCAAGCACACGCGAACCCAATAGGTACACGAAATGGCAATTAACAACTTTGATTAACAGTATGTACCTATTATCAAAGTTGATCTTACTGCCACAGTATTATCCTAAGGTATTTACCTAACACGATAACCAAAGCAAGAAAATCCCAATACTAGAAAATAATTGATCATAAAAACCTCGTTTTTGGGGTTATTAAGTTAACCATATACTTTCATCAGTCGATCACGGGGCTAATCGGGCTATTACCGACCCCGCCTCTCCGAGGCGCCTAAAAAATTATGATTTTCGGTGCATTCTTGTTATATTGGTGCAATTCGAACGTGTGATAGGTGTACTAATGCGATAATTTATTCATCCTCGGTATTTTAAATACCTACTGTAGATGACTCATCTGAAGCAATTATTCTTGTCTCTTGTAGTGGTTGTGCAGAATATTCCGTTAAGAAGAGAGGTGCACAGCCTCATTTGTTTTAAAAAACATCTTTAGGCAATTAAGTAAATATTTAAAAATGTCTAGAGCATCATTTATTTAACAAATATAATACCTGTGAAAGTAGAAAAAATATTTTTGATGAGACTGTTTTCAGCATAATTTCCATAAGGTAAATCCGACGACCCATCGCAATATGGAAATACAGTTAAGATATTAAACTTATTAACTAGTATACTGTATTATATATCCATATATGTACGTCAGTGTTATTTGATGAATTGACATCGATACAATACAAATCAGATTAGAATTGAAAGCCGCCGGCGTCGATATTTCAACGCTCCTGCTATAGAAGAACGCAGGTAGGTACATAACATATGCATGAACACAACATAATGCATTTTGGCTGACTTCATTTCAACTTACCATAGGGCTCATAGTTATTCCCATTGCTAACATCTAAGCAAACCAGTTATTGTGAAAATATGAACAGTAACAACCATTGTGCCATCTAAGAGCACCCGTAAGTTGGTTCTTCAGAATCGAATGCTTGATAAGTAATGGAATTGAAAATTGCCGGAGGGCCCAGTTTCAGTTCCAAGTTTCCAACCCTTAGCAACTAATTTGGGACAAAGGCGCCGCCGTCCATTAATTGACTATTAACACGCATCGGCACAAAAAGGCTAAAAGGTTAAAAACAATGAATTTCACCAAACTTGATAACTCAATTTGGTGGCGGTAGCGAGGAACAAGAAATACTGTGGAGCTGTTGGAACTTGTTATTAAGTAATAACTTTAAATTCGTAATCTGTGGCATTAGTCTTCCGATGATTTGATTGAATAAATTAAATATAATTCGGTTTTCGAATGGGTATAGGGCATAGAACCTGTACCTACAAATAGGATTGAATTATAGTACCTAGGTATTAAGAAGCCAGTTGCATCTGTTTTAGATTTTTTTTCAATCTGTTACAAGTGATACCTACATATGTCATGGGTAATATTGGGACATAACTTCTTAAAAAAGGACATTCGGCTAGCTATAATTGAATCCAATTTTGGTCATTATACCATCGAGTTCTTATCTCGAAATAAAATACAAAACATATCAAAAACAGACAGAGAGACAGACAGACTGAGTCACACCATAAGGGATTCTTTTTTACTATTTTGGTACGAAACCCTATCTATACATAAAATGAACTTAAAATATGTAACTCTAAAACCTAAACACTACCTATGTCAGGTCCAAGAAAGGGCTTCTAGGCATGGTGACGAAGATACTGACTGCCTGTGTTACTCCACTGTATATAGCGAGACTAAAACGTTGAGCGAGGTTAACTTCTCTCTTCGGTCACCAGTTCACCACTCACGAGTCTCTTCGCTTAGTCACCAAAAATACCCATAGCGCCCGGACCCCATGGACCCAGCGTCTCGACCCCGAAGGGTACGAAAATGTATTCGGTGCCGAGACCACTGTATTTCTACTACCCTACAATAACGGTCATACACATTCATGGGACCGTTCCATGAGCACAAAGTTTAAATGGTTAACAAATGACGGAGTTCTTAGATACGTACTATAATACGTACCATGGTTGCATCATGGATTAAATTGTTATTAATATCTGTACTTTGACGCAATTTGATGACATTACAAATTCTCTTAGTAAGCAAAATCAGCATAACACATAATTGCAAAATGCATGGTGCAATAATGATGCAATAATCTCACACTTTACAACCATTATAACGCCATTATACCTACTTATGGTAGGTAAAGTAAAAGTGTAGTAGTTCTCAGAATGTCTCGGTAACAATAAAAACATTTTATGGCAAGGTTATTGACAATTAAATAAATAGAAAACTAATAATTGAAAGATTACGATAACGTCTTTGCAATTTTTGTGCCAGTGACAGTCAGTTAGTCTCAGGATTTGTCAGAAAACGTGTTATTTTATTGCGTTAGACTTGGTATTTTTTGATATTTTGCTAGACTAGTGTGCTTGCTACGAGTTAGATATCTACTGTAGAAATCTATGGTCGCTAGCGTTTACGTTAACGCATTGTCAGTATATCTTGCTCGCACTTGCGAGTGGTAGCGAGATGCAACTGTAGATAACCTGACGAGAATGAAACATCATTTTCTACAGCAACTCGTAGTAGTCGTAGTAAACACATAGGGTACAGCCAGGAAAAAAAATCACTTTGTATGGAACAGCTGGTCGAAAATGCACCTTATGCAGATGCACCTATCTCCATACAAAGTGATATATTTTTTGAATTTTGATTATTTTACTTCTGCATCGCACTCAGGGTCATTGGCCATATGTATCAGCTGTTGAAGTATCGTTCGGGACTTTTGTTACAACCTGTAGGTAAACTAAATTGCGCTTAAGGTTTGGAACTTATATAAAACTTGTAACAAAAATGCTGGTGATCTGTTTAAGGGCGTAATCAGCGTCGCAATCTGATTAGGGAAGAATAGGAGGAAAAATGTCACGTTTATATAATTTAATATTTGTTGATGAATGATCAAACGACGAATGACGGAAGCGCCATTTTTTTTGTAATAAGTTCCATCCTCTCCTAGAACAGAAACCATCCACTTTATTTCTCTCACTCGAACATTTCAAGCCGACTCCACGCCCGTCCCAGAACTGCTCTCGATCATTTTTGGCGGCACCGTTTGTGAAAAGACGTAAGCGGAATAATAATAATGTAGCATCAATATCGGACCGCCGCGATCGGCTGATAACCTGAGCTTAATACCTTTTAATGTACCAATTACTTCCTTATTACCTTAATGAAATTGTTTATTGAAAACTTCGATAGATACAAGAATGGAAAGAGAGTTAAAAAACTGTTACACTTTTTATTTTTGGTTTCGACGTACTTTCAGATAACTTGGGGTTAAAGGGGGTAAAATGCCTTTATTCAGTATTTTATTAAGAGTCTCTTCTTTCTATATCTCATGTGAGTTATATACCTACTCATGTAAGTAAGTGTGGATATCCACAAGGACGCTAGTGCTATCTAGGTATAGGTATTATAATAATGGGGGGTTGACACTTCGCGTTGTACGTTGACACAAAATCTTCCGTCATTTGCATTGACAAGCAAAACGTCAGATGGAGGAAAGGAAACCTTTTGTGCTTTAGTACTATTACTTATTCTGTGCTAATAATAGTAAAGAATAATCGAATCGAATCTAATAGGTCTGTTACGTACTTTTTATTTTAGACAATAGTCGGTCCTATCGCTTAAGAGTGATCTCTTCCACACAAACCGGGTAGCGATGACCACAATAATATTGTTCCTTTTATTAACAACCATGTCCAATCAACAATGCGGTTAATGACGAGCTATAAATCTCTTACTTAACGGCTAATGGCGGTGCTTAAAAGGGGTGGCTATAATTGGGTAGTTTGAGGGTGCATAGTCACCTTTACTTAAGCGGCAGCAGCATCAGGGGTATTAAGTATGAAAAAATACAACGGTTTGGTGTAAATAATCTGACATAATAAACGATAATCTTGTAGATACAACGAGGAAATGCCGCCAGCATCCTAGGTACAATGCCTCAAGGACCTACTTTAGATTTAAGGCAGGTAGAGGTAGGTAGTTAGGTAAGTTACACTTACTGTATGTATTTCGAAAATAAATGTTTTTTATCTTGTCTTATGATTTATGCAATAAAATGTGATTTCTAGTTAAGTAAATTGTTAATTTATTATTATTATTGCTGCGACTTATAAAACTAACCGCGGTGGTTAAGGGCTGCTTGCTTCCCTCGTGCTTTATGATATATCCTCCAAGTTGCATTTTTTTAGTTTGGTTATAATCTAAATGTTCTCAAACTAAATTTTCTATCGAACTTTATTAAAATAAATATCTATGAAAATAAATGTGTGTGTATATAATACTTCTATTTAATCTAGAGCTGGTGGCTTCCTCGCACAACGTATCAGCATTGCGATACAACGAGGAAATGCCGCCAGCATCCTAGGTACAATGCCTCAAGGACCTACTTTAGATTTAAGGTAGGTAGAGGTAGGTAGTTAGGTAAGTTACACTTACTGTATATATTTCGAGAATAAATGATTTTAGTGCATTGTTATGTGCCTAAATTTAATCTAGTGAATCTTATTTACAAGAAGACACTGGCAGACAACCCTAAGTCTTATATACATTAACGTGTGAGAACGCCGTAAAAGGTACAACCTTCCAGCTACTAACCAGACCCTACTGTCAGTACGCTTCCCCTTAACCCCCATTTTAATTGCTTGGTGGTAGTCACAGCAGGTTCCTATGTGATTTATCTGTAACAGACTTCGGCCTGACGAGCCGATCTGCTTAATGAACGCTTGATACGAGATTATCATCACAAATGGATGGACAGTGGAGCGACTACCGTAAGTTGCGTAATATCGTATGCGTAAAAAATGTTGAGCTGATGAAATTTGTTGACATTTCGTGTAATTTAAGTGTAGTCATTTGTATCGTTTACCAGGCGTTTATTGATCTAAAACACCGAGTTTTTTTACTACATCGATCCAAATTGGCAAACGCCGCCTGATGGTTGCGGTTAAGGTAGCGAATGGACGTCCATCAATACCAGTTGTTGTGATGTTAACAGCCCAAGACGGTCCAAGACTAGTTGGTAGTGACGCTGCTCACTGGAGACAAGCTGGAAGCTCCGGGTTCGAATCCTGGTGAGAGAATTAATTTGTGTGTTTATCACGAATATTGACTACTGAGTTATGAACGTTTTCTATGTATAGCTACCGGGTGTGACCCTGTGGGTATCGCCCTCTCTATCGCACTTAAGTAATCGAGCGAAGGAGATGTCGAACGAAAACTTCTATTTTTCGATGTTCGCGGTAGGCTAATAAAAATACGCCCATTTACATTACAAACAGCGGTGTTTACGTCGAGTTTTTAATTGCCATTATCACTCACTGCACGGGTTCAAAGATAAATGACATGTGCTTGGTCATAAAACTGGGGTTAAAAGTTATTGCCTGTAAACAATTGAATTAATCAAAAAATGTACCTACATACCTACAGTTATATCGCTTCATTCTATTCTATTCTATTTCTATCTATACTACCTATTCTATTTCTATCTATTTGGAATAAGGTATATAATGCGTGGTAAGTTGTTCCTACTATCAAAATTCCTAGTCCAATAAAGACTGTTTTAAACAAGCGCAATGTTGGTTAGAAACTGTAAGAAAGGTATGGCAATTCTCTATCATTGGTTTATGATATTGATACGATTTTTCGGATAAAACCATATGCACACAACCTTGTTTGTATGGAATTTAAGGTCATGCATACTTTCATATATTTTTCACAAAAATTACATTGATACCAATTTTAGCGTTTTTCGTATGGATTATATTTTTCCTTAAAGGGTCGCCACACACGATACCTCATATTAATATACTTAGACCGGGTAAGTATATTAATATGTCTAATACTCACGGGAGTTTTCTATTTAAAACGATACCTCATATTATGAATTCATAACGCAAGGAATTACATTCAACTAGCTACTGATCACACGCGTTCTGATTTTCGGCAGATTATGAATCTGTCAGATTGATCTGATTCAAAATCTGGAATGAATTAAGATTACGAAATTCATACTCAGATTCCGGACGTGTGTGGCGACCCTAATAGTGCAATAGGGCAATACAACTATGAAGTAACAAGTCAGGGCTAGTACCGCGACCACCATCACCATGTGAGGTTAGTCAACTTACCCGGGATTAAACGTTTAAAGTAGGGAATTTGACAGGTTAAGGATAAATAACACTAAACCGAACCGGCCCGGTTCGTAATAACTTAGATGCTCTATAAATAGCTAGAATATGAAATACCTCAGTAGGTAAATTGAAATATTGAACCGGATAAAGAATCAATACTTAACCTGTTTTACGATAGTAAAGTGTATGCCAGGAAATATCGTTAAGCTACCATTAACATGGCCAAGTTAATTGGCTAATCGTGATGGCTACATCTGTCAGTCAACATGCTCTTATAGATAAATGTAAATTGTAAGAACAATGTAGGTATTTACGTCTATTGAAAATTAATTTCAAGGATGATCCGATAAGTAAAGCTATCAATGGAAGAAGTACTTACCAACTTCATATGATGTTAACTAAGTAAATGTTCTTAAAAATACAAGTGACCTAATAGTACCTATAAAAAACAATTTATGTAATCGTTAGTTTTTGTTTTTAAAGTGGCGCATTTCTATATGGAAAAAACTAATTAATCAAACTTTTTAAATTTAATTACTATATTTTTAATTTAGTTCATTTAAGTTTTTATTATTATTAAAATTTGGGTTTTCTAAAGCATTCATCAAATATCACACGAAAAAAACATGAGATCCTAAACCTAAATAGCATTTCCTAACCGTATAGGCGTATAGTTAAGCCATGTGAAAACTGTTCAAACTCAGACAAGCCCGATGCTTTTACCTACCTACCTTCTAGGCCAAAAAATATACTTAGGCTAGATAAAAAAGGTTTGAAACAATAGCTAGAGGGTTAGTGAAGTTTACATTACAAGCCACGTTTTCTGAAGCCGCTAGCAGTACGTTTGTTTCCAAAAAAAGGACATTTGTATTTATCCAAGTACGTAACATTTTAAGAATTCTGTTTACGTTGTTCCGGATCTCTCAAGGAGACAAACACTTCTACCGTAGAAAAGTTTATTAGCCATGTCATTATCTTTAGGTATTTCTGAGAATACAATGCGGATTCATTAGAGAATCACGAGCTTTAGGTATGTCAACATGGAAAAATGCGTAATTATCTTTTCTAACTAGTAGGATCTGAGTTTTTGACTACTATGGGTGATCCAGACGTGTTCTATACAGCCTAATACAGCCTAAACCTAAACGGGGCTAAAAGTTATAACCAGTGTGCTAACCACGAGTTGTACGTAACGGACATACTTTAAAAACGTGCAGTCGCTAACGCCTACGGTTACGTAACAACTCACGATACCGATACAGTGTGCTTACCATGAGTTGCACGCCACGACTCTGGCAGGAGCGAGACGGACACAGGTAGGTACCCCCGAACGCCGCAGTCGCTATCGAATACGGCCACGTACAAGTCGTACAACTCATGGTACCGGTACAGTTCTACGCGGGCTAAAGTCGCGGGACGCGTACCTACTGGTGAATCTTACAGTCACCATTCGGAACGGGCCAGATGCAAGGTGTGCTCGCGAATATTTGTGCACGCCACTATTGCCAAGGGGTTAGACTGCTTGTTCAGATGTTTATGAACACGTTGCCCGCTCCGATATTATCTGATGGTGACTGTAACTACTTACTGTACATGTGCATACGGCGCGTTGAAATATTTAAAGAGTATAACCGAATCTAATTGTAGAATCGATTATTCACCATAAATAAAAACTTATCTAATTTGCGAAACGTCTGGTTGATGTTACTGATGGTGACCGAAGAGCTGGTGGCTTCCTCGCACAACGTATCAACATTGCGATACAACGAGGAAATGCCGCCAGCATCCTAGGTACAATGCTTCAAGGACCAATTTTAGATTTAAGGTAGGTAGTTAGGTAAGTTACACTTACTGTATATATTTGGAAATAAATGTTATCAATCATCCAAATCTAATACTAAATTCATATAAACTTAAAATAAAACTAAACCTAAAAATTGGAAATCTGACAAGGAAAAAAATAAAGTAAACCGCCCCGATTAGTTGCCGACGCAAAGGTGCCCATCATGCTAGCTACGTTTCCGTGCTAAATCGCGGTGGACAGTCTTTGTTCCAGGACCGAACCGGAGCGGGGATCAAGGCCCCTTTCCTGCAGGTGGCGAGCCTGCTGTCTCAGCTCCCTGAATTTGACTTCTTTTATCTTCATGACCTGTAGTGAATGTGTCTGCTTGACATGACAGGCTGCAAATTATGCAAGCCGATGGGATCGAGTTCTTGCACGTTCCTACTTAATGAGATTAAAGGAATTTTCATTTCGTCATAAGATAAAGTGAAATTCAAATTCGAGTTTTCGGACGCAATACTGGAAATGCTCAGTGTTAAATTATACGAAGAATGACGTCACTGGTCAAAACCGTGTGAGTTTCCGGAAAAATTGTTTTTTCGTACAATCCGCATGGTAGGTATTTGAATGGAGTGCACTGAACAAAGGGCACTGAAAAATCTGCGCCGCGGTGGGCTGTTATCTTTGCTTTGAAATGCGTTTGCCGCGGGTTGTAGCACAAACACTGGTGTAGTACCTACGACTTAGTAGCGATAACCTGGGCTCGTCTTCAAAGCAGTTCTTTTTTCATACAATTAATTATTAAGGATGCCTCGAGCCCGGGACTGGCCGGCCGTGCCCGATCTGTCAATTTCTATAGAAAGTGTCACGTAACATTCGAGGGCTCCGAGACGTAATAACTTTCTATAAAAATTTACACATCAGGTCTAGTGTGAATCATCCTTTATTTATAATAAAATAATAGTTAGTTCCTGTATTTGTGCAATTAATTCCGTACGATCAGTGCGCTTTAAGTAAAATGTTGCAGTTAATTCTTACCAAGAATATTAATGACAATGTAGGTATTAAACACTTTAGAACGGATTATGACTCATCATCTTAACCCTGTGAAAACGAGTGCTGTAAAGGGCTCGAAACGTAGGATCATGGTGTTAATAAACGCGATTAATCCGTTCTAAAGTGTTTAATTTCAATGAATAACAATCGCGGTAACAGAAGACAATATTACAATGTAGGTAAATAAATGCTTACTTCAAAGTTAATGAATAAGAAAAAACATGTGAGCGTTTTTGAGAACATATGACGGCAAAACATTATGCACTACATCTGGGCCTATACCACGAAAATCGAACGATTGCGGATTTGTATCTCCATCTCTGTCACACTTGCATATTGGAGTGACAAAGAGGTTTTCCCGCCAATGCCAATTTTCGATGTTCGTGGTAGGCATGCTATGCTGTAACTTCTGCAAGGGTAGGTACATTTCCTAAATGTAGTACTTAATAGTTTTCTCGTCAACGGTGGAACATTGTTCCTATATCAATTACAACGGTCTAGTAAAGCTACAAACGATAGTTTTCCATGAAGCCGTGATACAGTGGCCTTAACCTGCGTCTGCGCGTGAAGGAATTCCACAACAATGCGCCATAACAACTCGGGGTTTTGTTGCTCCTGTCAAAGTGCAGTAGACCTCGGGTATGGCGATTAAATGCCTTGTTGGCTTGTTTCTACTCGTCTAACCTATGTTCTAATACAATTTTAAACATTTTGGAGACTAAGCTAGCTATTGTCTCGATATTACTAAATATCCGATATTGTTATATTCTCGATATTATTACTTATTTTTTTTTAGTTAATATTTTATTTTTTATTTATTTATTTTAAGATTTAGTTTTTATTATTTGAATTTAATAGTAGGTTTTGTTGTTTTTTAAGTATGTACTTAGGTACTTTTAAATAATAATTTATGTTCATTTTTTTATAATAATTAAATATTCACGGTTCTGAAGCGGTTCCAAAAAAAACTATATTGGAAATATCAGTCTATAAATTGCAAAATCCACTCATATGTATTTGAGTTAGCTACACTTCTGTTATAATGACGTTAAGTACTTTAATTATGAATGTAATATTTGGTAATATTAATATTATTAGATTCATATTCCTATATTCATAACTATCCCTTCTATTGTTTTATCATTTTGTGATACAAAATGAAACAAATGGAGTTGCTTAGGTACTTCTTTTGTTTTTCTTTGGAATCAAAATTTCAGGGCAGTTCATATTGACCGCAACATTAATTCCTCATTTACTTACACAGATAAATATTCTGCGGCTGATTTCAAAGAAAAAAGAAGTAATTCTTCTCACCATTTAGCTTGCGTAGCCAAGATGCCAATCGCCAACACTCAGTCGCGAACGAAAAGCAACTGTCATTGTCAACTGTAATATACTTAGCGATAGCGATAGAGAGAGATAACTACGATACGCTAAAGAGCGTGAGCGATTGGCAGCTTGGCTACGCATACTGTTCACTGACATTTTTATAACACTACAGAATGTAAACTTCGGAGTTAAAGTATCTACCTATGGTTTACCTCGGAAAACTTCTAGTTATTTCAATCCGTCAATCAATTAGTTTGACACGTTTTTCGAACTAGAATAAGACCCAAATATGTATATAAGTATTTAAATTAGATGGCTGCGAGTTATATTCATTATATTAATAACAATATTGTGACGATCACATTCATGGTTTAATTTGTTAAATTTTAACAAATACCAGACATTATTAATGATAATTTATCATCATCACAGAACGATTTTTATTGCTGGCGCCAGTGTGACCTTTACATATTTCATCCTAAACGTTATCGATAGTAAATTATTGACTAATAACAATAAAGTTTTTCTTTTTATCGATTGTAGTATCAAATTACTAAAGTTGTGTAGGTGGAGATTTGTATTAAAATAAAATTGGTTTTAAACGATTCCTTTTTTAATATAATTAATTTACTTACTGCACAACTTATACAATGCGTAAAAGAGAACCTACCTACTAACATTTTCTGAAAGAAATATTATAGTTGTTTTTCACGCCATCTATTAGTTATTTACAGTACTATGTAATTTGCGTCATCTCTCGGAAGTTGTTAGTACTACGTAATTAGCGTGCTTACGTCGACTAGCGTTCGTAATTTTAGTCCGGGTGTAGTTCAAGCTAGTACACAAAAACTAACACAGATGGCGCTGGAATCAATCCTCGCACAGCGCCCTCTATACGAAACCTGATGGGACTAGTTGCAAGGCAAGTGACATCCCACCGACAACAGCGACATCTGTGCACAAAATATGTAACTAAATGGAATGTTACTTAAATCCTGTTCCTTAGATACTAGTTTTCGGAGCAGTTTTATAGCATAAGAGATGTCGCTACTCGCGAAATTTTTAAGTTTTGTAAATAAAAATAAGCAAAATCTAAGTACCAATTATTTCGAGTTATTTATTATTTTGTAGGTTTTTATTAAAATGCGTTTAAACAAATAGTCATGATTGTACAATAACTTTATTATCCTTTAATCCTTCCTAGTCCGACTTTGATTTTTCATTACATTACTACAATTCGTTAAAATTAAAATGAATAAGCGGATTACCCATTTGCACTTTTTAATTAAATTAGTAGTATTAGTACCTATTTATTTCATAAATTATTTGGACAGACAATTTTATAACAAAGAGGTAAAAACTATGCCCCGGGTGAGGATCGAACTCACGACCTTAAGATTATGAGACTTACGCGCTGCCTACTGCGCTACCGAGGCCTGTGGTTACCTGTTGAAAAAATGGGATAGGTTGAGTGACGCAATCTTAGTTATATTTTAGTTTTTAATGCAGGGTGAGCGGAGCACAATACATGTTGTGGTTATGCTGAAAATATATATTTACAAATACAAAGTAACGGGGTTAACCTGTTCGAATGTTTTGACTAAAATGTTTTTGTTTCATTTATTTGCACTACACTAACTGAGGTTAGGTTCAAATAGTAATTACCTAAATGAGTCAATGAAAAAAGGTAACAGAATTTATTTTAAATTTAAATACCTATCTTGACGGATTTCAACCAGAATATTAAATGCCACCTGAAACTCAATTCAAATTAAACTTGGCAAATTGTAGCCAGACGTTTCAACTGTAGCCAGTCTAATGAAAATACCTCGAGTTGCCGACCACGTCTGTCCCATGGCCTTTAGGGACGAACGGACAGTCAGACGGTGCCACTGAAATGCTAACTTTAACAAATCATGTCTAAGATTAGGGGATGCCATTTTAACTTCGTTTCATCTTCAAATTCCACCGGGATATATGCGTGATTGGTGTAAATGCGTCGATTGAAAATATTTTCGAACCACAACATAATAAAAACTATTATAGCCGTATACATTAAAAGTTTGGCAACCATACTTCGAACGCAGAGGATCGCAATAGTTCTAAAATGTTCCGTTTAGAAGATATATACACAAGACAATACCTACCTAGAGTCCGTCTAAGTATGCTGTTTCCTAGATTTTGATAGCACAGACTGTAAATGTGTGAAGTAAACGTCATCATTTCATAGAAGTTTGACGTTTAAAATAACACTTAAGTTTAACAGTTATAAGTTTGAAAGTTCATGTGGTTGGAAGAGATAACGTGGTTTGACTCTAAACTACGTGAAGCATTTATCCTTTTTGACTATAGGTACATATTGAAAACGAGTTGAACGTGTATTACCTAATACATTTTCGTATATAAGTATTATTACACAAATAAAAGTAAAAGCAACAAATTCCGTCATGCACTTAGCCAATGACAAGCGTAAGCCCCAAACTTTCAACTTTTCCTAATCGACACCTAAATATCATTATTTTCAAATAAATCCTCCCAGGAGTGATAAATTCGCCTCGTTTGAGTGGCAACCCTTCCTCTGAATATTTAAAAAGTCGTTGGCAACATTTTAATTGGGCAATCCTGCAAGGATTAAATTATCAAGACACCTAGTTACGGCACCTCTTTGAAGTTAATGAATTCAACAGGAGTTAACCGCTAGCTTGCGTAATCCTGTATTCAACCCTTACAGATTATGACACTTTTTTGAAAAAATTGAATTTTTATTTGGACGTAACAACACCCTGGGTAGACACATGTGCTTAAACTCATAGTTATGTGTGCTTGTAACACACAAATGAATAAATGAAAGATAACGACGTGAACTACATAGGTACAACACAAAAAAACTATTAGACACGCCACCTTTAAAATAATTGTAAAGGGTTTTCTGGCCTTAATATAATTTATTTTTCAGAATTTTGCAATCGTAGTTATGTCACTTCTACTTCACTAGCAACAAGTGCTTCATATCTACATCTACTTATTGTGGCTGTGCATTCACGGTGGTAAATGTTCTCGCGATCAAATACGTATACGTTTGACCATTTTTTCTCAACATATAAGCCGGCCATATACCTACGTTCGGGCATACCCTTGATCTGCCAACCAATGTAAGTATGTAAAATTTCTCTGGCGTGTACCCGGCGAACATACCCGCTATGGAGATTTGAAGGATTGCCCGAAAGTCCCGGCCCGGCTTTGTCGTGTAAAAAAAATTACCAACTGAATCCTCAATTCGGTGATCCAAGTTTGTACGCACACCATCGCTATTTTTTAATTCCGACCTGTTCCTAAGCGAACGTAAAATGTTTATTCTTTCGAAAGAGGGGACATTGTAACTTTTTGGAGTCTTTTGTGCCTTAATTTTTTACGGAAACCCTCCTGAGACCGATCCGGGATTTTGAAACACGGAGCTTGAAGTTTAGAAAGTTTGTTAAAAAGACACTTTGCAATGGGTTACAGCATGAGTTGCTGCATAATTTTATACCTCCCCAGACCGGGCCAGATTACAGTTCATGTTAACGCAAACATTTTTAAAGAATTGTTGACTTCTTATTTTTTTACGGTACGAATATATTTTACTTTAATAGGTTCAATCTAATTGGGAGGTCGGTTATTTCTAAAGGCGCATAAAAGGCGCAATCGCAATAGGAAAATCCTGATAAGAAACTTATTTGAACTAATTGGGAAATGCTTAAGAAATGGCCACCTTGATTTTCGTGGAAACTACTAAGATTCAAGAATTGCCACTTGCAGCTGATCTGACCACTCTGGCCTCTGGCGACTAGTAAATTAAATAAGCCCCTGAATACATTAATATGTAATAATATCATTTCTTTAAATTAATAGCGACAGCAAACCTGTTTTCTTTTTTCAGTGTATACTTACAAATGTATAGGAGTAGTTATAATATAAGGAACACTCGTGTTGTGCATGGGGAAATCCTCAAACTTTTGAAGTGTGCGCTGACTGCACGAATCAAACGTATAATGAGCATAAATACGTATAAAAACTTACAACATTCAAGCTATCCAATACTTACCAGACGCACAAATGAATTCGCTCCTCAAAAATTCACACCTCCTCCCAAGTTAAAACCCTTACGCGACAATATTTCGTTGGCAACATTAAAATTTATCACTAGCGAGTTTACGCAGAGCCGGGCATAAAATAAAATGACAGTTGTTTAGTATAGACCGGGGAATATTGTAGGTGCAATATGTAGAAATTGAAAGGTATGGGGCGCGCGAGACCTATTTTATTTATGGTGGTAAATGGGTTTTGGATTGCCGCGAGTTTATGTGGCAAGGTGATGGGAACAATAATAGGTTTTGGATAAGGTTTCATGAGTCGTATATGCTGCATGACAAGGCGGGCGGTAGCATAAGGTTAATCATCAGTATAGGGATGACGAGTAGGTTGAAAATACGAGTAGTTCGATTCAGTTAGACTATCCAAAATTATTAGACACTTATTTTAAGATAAGTAACTAATTTTTAATGATGTAATGTGATAGACGGACTAATTCGATTTTTTTGTTTTTTTTTAAATAAATATTGTGGAAAAATATTAAACAAATCGACCTAGTCCTTCGATAATAAGGCGATAGACAATATAACATATAAATATTTTTATTAAGCTCAAAAGTTATATACACTTCAAACAAATAATTTTCTTAAGACTAAAATATTTGCTCAAAAAAAAATAAAACAATCTAAACCTACCTTAAAAACTATTGGGACCTAAACTATATGTAATAAATATTTAAATTCCTACATACAAAACAGCCATATTCCAGGAACAAATATTCGTGATAAAGACAAATAAATTTCCTGATCAGGATTCGAACCCGGGACGTCCTGCTTCGTAGGCAGGGTCTCTACCGACAAGGCTAGGACGCCGTTAAATGAAAATAATATAATACCATGAAAATAATAGTAGGTATTTAGGTAGGTAATATTTTTTTTTGTAATAAAAGTTATAAGTTTTCTGTATTAAAATTTGCCAATTATTCATTTCATAGATTGACATTGAGTTCTAGTATGCGTGACTTCAGGGACCAGAAATAGTTATTTATTATACAAGGAAGGGGGCAAAGTTGTTATTTAACAACTCTCGTGCCTATATTGAGACCTGATCAAGCGAAATATTCCAAAAACTGGTATCTCGAGCTTTATGAGGGTCTCAAGGCACGAGACTGGAACTTTGCCACTGAGTGTAATACAACATTTTTCACCTCACTATCGAGAGGAAAATAAAAACTACATACGATAACAAATCTCATCCACATGTAAGGTGGATACTTTTATTACTCAAAACTATCGTTTAAAACTTAATGCTTCTGGTTAACCATTTTAAACTTAAGGTCAAATAACTTTTCCCATTAGTGGATAAAATGCGTTCTTCTCCCGCTAGTTTTAATGGATAAAAGCGCGCGTTCAGAGCTAGTGAGATGAAAAAATATTTTCAGTTTTCGACCGTCACGTCGCTACAGCACTTCCAAATCCACTTGACCACATAATTGCCAATTCCGTTCGCCCTCAAACCGGCCAATCACCCACGTCCTCTAATAAACGGAGAACCTCCACCATAACGGTCCAACTTCCACAATCAACTGAAACCATCTTACGAAACGACGTATTACTTTTCCTTTTCAATGGCACATACAACGTTTTATACGAGGACTACAGTTTTCATGACACGTTAAAATCACTCCGCGAGTCGTTAGGTTGGATTGTTACTGGCAGGTTGGTACAAGATGTTTGTCATTTCGTTTTAACTATTAAAGAAGTTGCTTTGATAACAGCAGTTCAGTAAGAAATAGTAGGTACGCTAGTCTTTTGGTTTCAAATATTAATGTGAATGATTTGATTACTTTCCATTGAATAGATCTAACTAATCCTCACTAATAAGACATCAGTATGTTTGTGTTTAGAACATTCTTCACTTATTCAAGAGTTCAATTCAAATCCCTATTTGAGTTTGTACCTTCATGTATGTAATTACTAAGTAATATTAACAAGTGTAGGTACAGTCAACCAATTGGAACCCTAGGCCACTCTAGAACCATGCCAAAATGACAAGCAGTAAGAGATTTCTTACAATCTGATTTATAGCGTCACTATGACATAGTCCTACAGTGGCCTGGCCTTCCAATTGGTTGATTGTACATGTACCTACGCGGGGCGATAGCTTATTAACGTACGTACCGAACAAAGAATATCATGATAATTACTGATCAGTGTTTTGATCGGACGCGCGTGTACATTATATATTTCAGCCAATCTTCTCATACAATGCAATTTTTCATCAAAATACCGGAAACAAATTGCGAACGAGCACATTTCCCCCAAAACCTTTACGTGTAAATAAACCAGCACATACTCGTAGGTAAGATTTTACAGTCCTTCGCAACATAAAGGGTAAGTTTACGCGCGCGGGATGAGCCGGCCAGCGCGCAATAAACTGCGCAGGATTACTTTTATATCTCGTAACAAATAATAGCACATAAAACTTGTGTGAAAAACACTGGACCGGCGGATGGACGGGTACCGTCGGCAAGGAAGGTACTGATTAGTTTAAAAGCAAAATGCATTTTGTCTTTTTGCGAAAAGGTACCTAACATTTAGTTCCTGAAATTTGGATTTAAGAAACATAATAAAATTTAATTTTAAAGAAAAGATCGCACTTGAAATAAACTATGTAATTTCAAATATCTATTTAATTGCGAAGGTATTATTGAGGTCGACTACACTATTATGGTTTTTTTAAACCTAAAGTAATGTGCTTGTATATGCAAAAAAAACCATAATAGTGTAGTCGACCTCAATAATAAATAATAAATAAACATTTTCTATTATTTAAATTACAATATTAAAAATATTTAAATTACAACATAACATTTCAAATACATACTGAATAATCACAAAACAGAGTCTAGTCTCTCTGTTTTGTGTGAATAATACATACAAAGCAATAAAGATTGTCAAGACGGATTACAAAAATATCTAAAACTGACCAGTTTTTATTGCTAAAAGCAATGAGTGTAATTAAAAGGTTAGATTTTATTTTCAATTAGGTGACTATGGTGCGTCTAAATTTCACGAATCAAAAAACGTGATTTTAGCTTTAAGACTCCTCAATTCCTCGCTCCTTAAGGAACTAAATCAGACACTCAAAAAAGTCCTCATATGGAATTTTAAAGACACAACACCTTATAACTTCACAAAGGCAAAGATGCATAGTAATACTGACGTACAATAATTATATATTATAACATAAATACACAGAGAAGTCTTGTCTTGCGTTGCCGACGGTGGGTAATTGCTAATTCGGTCTAAGCAATAGGGGTAACGTGAAGCTCTTATAAAAATGTCAGGGAGAGATTTAGATGGGTACCACCTCTGTGCATTGGGATACGTGCAAATACATATAATTCCTTTGTTTTACGCGTTGTTTTATAAATAAACATCTAACTACTTCCTCGTATAGAATTTCTAATGTTGAGGAAGCAGGACTTTATTATTCAATGAATGTACAAAAAAAAGTGGGTCTATCATCATCATCCCCTAGCCGTTTCCGGCCACAGCAGACTGCATTCTATTGCTGAGAGCGTCGCAAGTGAGCTTTCAGGTGCCTGACGTATCAAACTTTTGCACACACTCGTAAAAGTAAGGCCGCTCAATAAGAACACAAAACCTAAACCTTATTTTCGGTGCCGTAATATGACAAATAACCCAGGAAAGATACGATTTTGACAGACATTAAATTGTAATAGCCTGATTTTTTCAAATTACGTTAAAATGGGATATTTATATATGATATATGCAAAAATCCTACAAACTTTTCTTCCGGAAGTAGGTAAATAGTAAAAAAAAAAACTAAACTAAATCGATTTCTTTAACTGAACGATAGCAAATAGTTTTCTTGTATGTGACCATGACGACATATTTGTCTTCTACCTGTTAAAAGAGAAACCGAAGAAAACTTATTCAAGTAAAACCATTAAATCTACAAAATGCACGGCACGGGTGATAGATATGTTATTTCGCTAGAAACAAATGTTAATAGGTAGAAACTGGTCCTGACCCATTTTAAACGGCTTAAAAAACATATATACATATAAATCTTACAACAAAAATGTTTGTAACATGTGTGTACATATTTTAATTAGAAAACTCCCGTGAATATCAGACATATTAACATTCTCATAGCGGGTTACTCACGTCAATAAAGTCGAAAATAGCTCGACATGTTTCGGAACAGTTGTTGTGTACATATTTGTGACAATTAGCGTGTAACGATATTTTGTTGGATTTTGTTGCCTACTTAATACTAGACTCACGATATATCCGTTACGCTAAAAAAAATACCTATTATTAATTATTTCTCAAACTGTCAAAATTTCCATACAAGCTGTCAGTTCAATGACTGGATTAAAAACACAGAACGTCAACGACAAAAAAAAATACAGTGGCCAAACAGGTACCTACATCTATAGATTTAGGTTTCCTATTCAAAAAACCTAGATATTGCAGTTTTGACTTATTATGATTGAATGGCATATAATATTTTTGGTATTTTCTCTTCTTTTATTCACAAATGGGACGTTTTCACTTATTTTTCCTAAAGTTCCAAGAATTGGGACTAAGTGAGATGTTACGAGTCAACTTCCTTGTCTAAGTATCCGTAACACAAGCCTTCTTGAGCTTACTGCGGGACTTAGTCAATTTGTGTAACAATGTCCTATAATATTTATTTACAGTCGCTAACCGAGATTGTTGGGTCATTTAACTATATGTCTAGCTTTGCCGTGTAATGCAAATCGGTATGGCAAATGTCAACTATCATCTTTTGATTAAAGTCGGTTATTTCTTACACGGCTAAAAAAATACAAAAAAAGACAAGTGGCTCAAAAATTCCTGATCGCGAATGTGCACACGCGTTCAAAGTTGCATGGGCAGTTTATGAATTAATTAACTGTCATGAGGTTAAAATTGTCACATATTAAAAGAAAGTCCAAATAGGTCATTTCTCTGCGGCTTACAGCTTGTTAGAGCTTTATAAATGACACCGTCATGTCAAAAGATTAAACATTAAGGTGAGAAACAAAGTCAAGAACCTCCAACCTGAACAGATTAAAGATTAAAGAATGAATCGTCAAGAAGTACCGTTAATCATAAACCGGGCAGTAAACTATGAAAGTTAAATTAGATAGGATTGTTCTCGACGCCTCGACTTTACGGGGCCTTCACGGGAACTTTTATGGATAATTGGCTGTTCTCTTATGCACGTAGGCTGCCCTGTAAGTAAAGGGAATTTAATACTTACTATGAACTTATTTTTGACTTTTTTTTTTATACCTTTTTATTATACCTACTCATAGTATCATTATCCGAAAACACTGGACACTTAGAGAAAAAAAACAACGTTCGATTTTCAATTGTTTTTTAAAGTCGCTGAGTCGCTGATGAAAATGGAACTGTCCCGTGACAGTTTAAGAGCTATGATTTATTACGACTTTAAAAGTGGATTAACACAACACTAATGTGGAGACCGATTGACTACTGCTTTTAGTAGTAAAGCTCCTTCGAAGAAGACAATATACAGACGGTATTTGGAATTTCAACGTGGCCGTGTATCCCTCACGGATGACGTGAGTGAAAGTTGAAATTTTCACAGATGATGTACGAGTATTTCTGCAGCCGCTATAAGAAGAACGGGGAGAAGAAGAGTCGGCAACGCGCATGTAACACCCCTGGAGTTGCAGGCGTGCATAGGCTACGGTGACCGCTTACCATCAGGCGGGCCGTATGCTTGTTTGTCACCATCGTAGTATAAAAAAAAAAGAAATTATTATGTACTAAAAATCTGAATAAAATAAATATTTAAGGGTGCTCTCATACAATAATAATATAATATAATATAATATAAGCCTTTATTTCCAAGATAGATTTTTTACAAAAGTTACATATGAATTATTTTTAGAATTTTCCTTAATTTTATTTGGATGCCCATTGTTGAGCAAAGGCCTCCTCCATCGTGCTCCATACACCCCGTTCAGCCGCAAATCTTGTCCATGTAGAGCCTGCACATAGGACGATGTCGTGATTCCATCGTCGTCGAGGCCGGCCCTGCGGCCGTTTCTCTCCACGAGGCCACCAGTGGAGTACAAATCAAATCAAATCAAATCAAAATATTTTAATAACAATTGTTACATGTCCCATTTACAGTTCATAATAAATAACTTTGTACATCAGAAATATTTTTTATAATGTCATATAAGTAGTACACGCTCGCTCCACCTGCCATCTTGAGCTCGCGCTACATGTCCGGCCCATCGCCACTTTGTTCTGCAGGCCACATCCACCACGCACTTAAGCCGTGTCTTCTCTCTTATATGGCTGCACCTTACTCTGTCACGTAATCGTAAGCCAAGCATGCTTCTTTCCATTGATCTTTGGAAGACGCTTAGTTTTCTGACTATCTCTTGGGTGAAAACCCAGGTTTGGCAACCATATAGAACTACTGGCATTATTGTGTTTTCAAATACTTTTTTTTTCAGTTTAATTGGTAGCTTGGATTTGAACACGTGTTTCAGAGCCCAGTATTTATTCCAAGCCTTTTTTATTTGTCGTTTCACTTCTGAAACTGTTAAATCCTGAAATGTTATGTTTTGACCTAAATAGATGTAGTCATTGACATAGTTGAGTGTGCATTGGCCGATTTGAACTGGTATTTTCTCACCATTTGTCATTACACACGTTTTATTGGGGTTCATCTCTAGCCCGCAATTTCGGCTCTCTCTATCTAGACTTTGCAACATGAATTCGAGGTCTTCAGGGTCTTCACTTAGTATTACTAAATCATCAGCGAAGCGCAGATGTGTAAGATATTCTCCATTTATTTTTAGCCCCAAACCTGTCCAATCCAGTTTTCTAAAAATATCTTCGAGCAGTGCTGTAAATAGGTTTGGAGATATGGGGTCCCCTTGTCTAACTCCTCTGAGTATTTTAAATGGTCTGCCTCTTCTTTCCAGTCGAACTACTGCTTTACTTTCACTATAAAGTAACTGTAGAGTTTCTACGTACTTTCGATTTACACCTTGAGCTATTAGAGCATTCCATAGGGCATTGTGTGAGATGGAGTCAAAGGCTTTGGAATAGTCCACGAAGGCTATGTATATTTTCTTCTGGTATTCTTCGTATTTTTCTATTATTTGTGTAAGTGTAAAGATATGGTCGATCGTGGAGTAGTTTGCACGGAAGCCAGCTTGTTCTTTTGGCTGATTGTATTCAATAGTTGGGGAAATTCTTTTCAGTAAAACCCGGGTGAATAGTTTATACAATGTTGGCAGGAGACTAATTGGCCTATAATTCCCTATGTCGCGCGGATCTCCTTTTTTATAGATAAGTGTGATGATTGACAGCTCCCATTCTTTCGGCATTTGTCCCTTAGTTATTATATCGTTGAATATAGAAGTAAGTATTGGAGTTAGTGGTTCAGCAATGGCTTTTAGAATATCGTTTGTAATAGCATCTTCACCAGGACTCTTGTCATTTTTTAGTACTCCGATTGCATGTTTTATTTCTGATTCTAGGAACATAGGAATGTCATCAACTTGAATATTGCTATATGTTAAGTTGGAAACTTCATGTTCAGTGGTGTATAATTTTTCGAAATAGTTTGAGGCTATGTTAATAATAGCGTCTCTGTTTGTTATTTTGCTATTTTGTTCCTTTAAAGATACTATCCAGGTTTTTGTACTGTTGAGATATTTGTCCGCTCGTTTGATTGAGCTTCGTTTAATCAGTTTTTCTTCTATGATCTTCATCTGGTGTCTTTTCATATTCTTTTTTAATTTACTGCTTATAATCCAATACAGTTTACTTAACCGTTTTTTGTTTTCATTCTTTTTTTGGGCTTTTGATTTTAAATATTCTCTTTCTGCGATTAGATTTTCTATTTCAGGGGTGACTACTATATCTCTTATTCTTTTTGGCCTGTTTATTGGTAGTTTGTTATAGCTGTCTTTTATGTTATTGAGGACTTCGGTGTATGACGCTTGCACTGTTGTCATTTGAAAGTTACTGCTTTTTTCTATGAATATATTCTTTAGTGATTCTTGTTCAATTGGCAATAAGTTAGTCTTCTTGTGTCTAAATAAGGTTCTTTGTTTCTTTTTGTCTTGGTTAAGAGTAATTTTTGCTCGGACTAATCTATGGTCGGTTGGATGAGAGGTGTTTATAATTTGGATATCTTCAACCGTTGTGTTAGATTTGCAGATTATAAAGTCTATCTCGTTTCGAGTTTGACAATCAGGTGAACACCATGTCCACCTTTGTTTGTTGCTTTTCTTGAAGTGGGTATTCATAATGCTGAGTTGATTTTCAAGACAAAATTCTATTAGTACTTCTCCTCTGTTATTTCTTTGGCCGAATCCCCATGGTCCCATAGCTTTTGAGTCCTCATTTTTGCGATTTCCTATTTTAGCATTAAAATCACCTATTAGAATAATGTTTCCATGTGCATTGCTCATAGCCTTGCAGGTATCATTGTAAAACAGATGGAGATCTTCTTCAGAGGCTTTTTCTGTAGGTGCATATACTTGAACAATATTATAGGTTTTATATTTGTCGAATACAACGTCCAGTCTTGCCACTCTGTCGGATAGGCCAATAAAGTTTACTATGTTGTTTTTTAATTTGTTTTTTACCATAAATCCAACCCCGTTTCTACCGCTTACATTGCCTTTATGGAACATCACATACTCGTCAGTCTGGATTATTTCTGTACCGCTCTTTTTGACTTCTGACAAGTCCAGTATGTCCCAATTTACGTTCACTAGAGCATTTTCAAGCTCTGTTATTCTGGAGGGGGTCACTAATGATCTTACATTGTATGTGCCTAGGTATAGTGTTTGTTTGTTTTTTCGAGATTTTATTCTTGATTTGTCTAGTATATTAACATCTGATGGAAGGTGGTGGTCTACAGCCCCACGGGGACCAGCCGGATTGGGGCCAGTTGCTTGTATTCTTACTTTTGATTTTCCGGTGTCAGTGACGTTTGTTGGCAGTTTTTTGATACATTTCCGTTCTGGTTTCACTCAAAGTTAAGTGTGCCTTGTTTAAGGATTTGTTTGGCTGCAGATTGGTAGGTTGGGTGTGTTGGTGTATCCGGCTTTTGAATTTTTGCCGGTCCTTGTTGGGGTGAATTCAAAGGGTTGTCTTGGTTGTTTGGAGAGTTTGGAAGTCCTCTTTTTTTGTTGTCCTTCTTCCCCTTCACTACAAGCTTATTGTATTTGATAAAAGCTCTATTTCCTTTATTCTTTTCTTCTATGAGCTTATCTTTCAGCTTTTTCCTCTCTTCTAATACTTATTTTGGAAAGTCTTCTATGATATAGATATCCTTCTGTGTAAGATTTTTTCTACTTTTCAGTATCAAGTTCCTTTTTGATTGTGATGTAAAGTTTATAAGTATTGGGCTTTGATTTGTTTTTCCTAACCTTCGGCTAAATTGTATTTCTTCACTTTGTATATTGATTTTCATAACATTTTTAATAATTTCAAGTACTTTGCTTTCTTTCTCCCAATACTCCGCGTTTATGCCATGTAAAATTAAATTACGCTGCCTCTCCCTGCTCTCTAAAAATGCGATTTTGTTTTCCAACTTTTCAATTCTTCCATTACTCTCTTCCTGTTTTTTCTCTATTGCGTTTAGCTCAATATTTAAAGAGTCGATCACTCTTTGGTAGATAGTTTCTGTTTGTTTTTCCATCTCGAATTTTAGTCTAACAAATATTTTTTCTAAGGATGCGTCTGAGAGCTCCATATTGGTTTTGTGTTGTGTGCAAACACCAGATGGCTAATTACTATGAATCCAAGGTATTTATTTATAATTCTTGTCTGGCAACACTATTGGCTGTCACTGTCTTACAAAAACTTATGTGGGTAGGTATTTAATTGCACAGACGATGACTGTCATTCACACACAAGTTTGCACTTTATTTACGACTGATTCCAAATATTCGGTGAGGATAACGTTTCCACAGTGTCCACCAGTGATTCCTTCTTCGGAGCTAGTAGTTAAACACAGATTAATGCACTTTTGTAGCCAAAATACGTATAATTCCGCGAGCGAGTTTTCACCGTGACAGGTCACTTTGACGTACGACGGACTTGATTTCTCTCTCTCTCATACAATACGATGAGGATAATTTCGGGTTGCATAATGCCAACGCCTACTTACTGGTTACCAGCCTTGAGCAACATTGCACCTCCGAATATCCGCAGACAAAAATGCCTAGCACGGGAATTCACTAAAATGTCCGATAATACTCTGCTGCCAATACATGAAGATATGAACAACCTCAAAAACACCCGACTGAAGTCCCGAAACCCGCCAGCTAGAACTTATCATACCCACGACCCGACATGGAAGGCCAGCCATGCGTGGATAAGAGATTGGGAAGCCCAGCAGCACAGAAATGCCGATAACACCATCTTTGAGCTCAACACGCAGGAGCGGCCCAAAGGGTTTAACGAAAGCCGTCCAATATGGTGTAGGCTCAACCGTCTGAGAACCGGTGTGGGTAACTGTGCGTACCTCTGGCACAAGTGGGGGTGGAGTGAGTCGGCAGAGTGCGATTGTGGAGATCCGGAACAGACCATACACCATATGGTTTTCGATTGTCCCATCACCAGATACAACGGTCCTGTAGATGATTTTAGAAACCTGACAAAGGACGCGAGTGTATATCTGCAAAGTTGTAAATTTTAATTTCTTGTTATTGCTTAATCTAATGTGTAATACTATTTATGTAAAATACCAGTGTGTAAAAGCCATACGATAAATAAATAAAATACAATAAACGTGATTTTTTCCCCTATTTATAAATGCACCGACCAACCGACAATGAATCCGCCTCGCACATGGCCGGTTTTTTTTAAATATATTTTTGCATAATTTTTTATGACTTTACAGTATTAGTATCAAAGTAGGTATCCTACAATAGGACCTGCGTATGAAACTGGAAAAAATTCCGGTTCATTCATGTAAACATGAATGGGTTTGAAAAACATTGCTCGCAGTAAACCAACTCGATTGACCAAGTTAAAAATAATCCAGTACCTAACCCAGTTACGTTAATAATCCAGTTACGTTTTCCTTTTCATTAATGTATATTTAAAAGAAAATGTTCTTGATGCAACTATATACAATTTACAAAATCATACATTGCAACTAATGTCCTCCAAAATATTTAGTATCAGTATCATCCTTCAAAACAGTGACCCCTCAGGGTTGTCATCTGGAATATAATATATTGCGTGAGCCGGACCCAGGGCTGTCCCCAAGGAGTCTACGTTAATTATGGAGAACAAGTCCGGTCGGGAAGCCTTTTAATGTGCCGTTTATCTTATTCAATATTTTCATATTTTTGAATACGAACTTATTTAAATCCCCGCCGTTAATAATAAGGGTCAAACTTGATTCACAATTCAGTATTACAATACCTACGTATACTTTAAAAAAATATACACATAAAATGAAATCCGTACCCATAATCTGTTCGAAACGAGATGAAACGTCATCTGTATCGGCGCTAATGAAAGCTAGTCTTCTCTTTTCGCACAGACTCTACTTATTTTTAGGGTTCTACTAATTTTTAGTGTTCTACTAATTTTTAGGGTTTCGTACCTCAAAAAGGAAACACGGAACCTTTACAGAATCACTTTGACGGGTCTTGACAGACAGACGGACGGACTGTCATCAAAATGAGGGTATTTCTCGTTGACCTAGAATCACGAATTGGCATAAAGCAAGACCATAGTAGTATACAGGAAAAAATCAGAAAATCGCAAAATTGCCGCACACTAAGAGTTCCGTGCCGTGTACCTAATGTCATAAATGAGGGAGGGAGTATCCTTTGTGCGGAACCCTCGGTGGGCGAGTCCGACTCGTACTTGTCCGGGTTTTTTTAAATTTATTAAAGTGATAACCAAAGTGACCGTGTGAATGTTTTACAAGTGCTCAGTAAAAAAAACAGTGGAATAAACCAGATGAATTATAAACGAGTTGATTCAATTTGAGCAAGAATAAGAAAAAGTTGCCAAACTGAATCAAGATTGACCCCAACAAATTTAAACAATAGAGTGGAAATGCTTATAGCTGGCTGGCAATAATACGAAGGGCGGGAAAAATGCGAGGGGATTTAAATTTAATTTTCGAACCGGAACGACGTGAAATATTCCCCGCGGCAGTTCAAAGTTCAAACGTAGTTAAACATCTTGAGTCACCGTTAAAGTTGTAAAAATTAAAATTGGAACAGCACGCATTCGCGAAGTGCCTTAATTTGGAACGGTCGGTGTCACGGGAATACTTCTTTGTAACGCGCTTTATTTTCTAACATTAAACATGAATATCTTTCGTTGTTTAATGTGAGAGATTTACCCAATGACTAAGTACTTATAACAATATCATGAAGTTCCCGTCGACAGAATCGAATATTTTTTACGTTGCTTATAATAGGTACCTACAAACTTATCTATTAAAACTAAAATTGAACCTTTGTATCTACTAATGTCAGCAAAAATACCACCATACACTTTTTTTAAGTGTAAAATAATAATAATTTAACCACCTTATTCATAAAAACTTGACAGACCTATATTACAGGGGATCCTGCCTTTTCACCAAACATTTTTTAACCGAATTTCACTTCCCAAAAATTTTTTGCCAATCCAAATAATTCACATACCTATACTTACTATAATTACTATTTAAAACGAGATATAGTGTAAATGACCATGTTAGCTTAAAATCAAATTCCCATATACTTATTTCTCAACTTTGAATTTAGGCAAAGGATCACTTGCCAAATTATCATTAAAAATTTGACAAGTAAATGTTCACTCAAATTAAGTTTTGTTTAATAAATTTGTTGACAAATGATTTTAACCAAAACATGTAGGTAACGTCAAAAAATGTTTGCTCAAATTAACGTGCTACAACAACTAAGGAAATGAAAATCTGCCAAAAAAATAATTCGGCGATACATTAGTATAACCCATATTTAATGATTGTAACGTATGTTCACGTTAAAGAAAAGCAACTTTTACTTGAAAACTGTTTTCTAAAATTATCAGTTCTCTAAAGTTGAAATTCGTTTGCGTTAGCGGACGGCAAAGCGCCAGAACCGACTTTATTACAAAAATATATAGGTGAAGTCAGGTTGGTGTAGGTACGACGATGAGCGAAGCGAGGAGGAGTTTTAGATAGAACTGCGACTTAACGCGCGAGTGAAACGAGCGAGCGAAGCGAGTGTGTGGCAGCAGCGGCCGGCGAAGCGCCATCAGAACCGAATTTTTTACAATAATATATACTAAAGCAAGACCTAACAGCGCAAATAATTTATGGTATAAAAAATGTTTGTGAAATGTATGATTTGTCATCGTTTGTTTTGGGTCGTTTATACTTTGACAAGTAATGCATTCGAGTTATTGAAAATCGGTAAAATAAACATTGACAAAGTAAGGAAATGTCCAAACATTTTTTTGCTTAACATTTGGTTGCGCATATTTTTAATGCGGTATGATTACTTGATTAGTTGAGAAATGAATGATTGAACTACATGTATTTTGGGATAAATTGTTTGCGAGATAAAAATCTAGCAAAAATATACACGTATTCGGCGATACATCAGTAACCCATATTATAGGTACTTAAAATATGTTTGTTCCTTTTTAACAAACGCATTATGTCAAACTGACAGATAAGAACAAACAATAAATTAGTTAAAGGAGGTTTGATGAGCGTTTATGAACAACGGCATATAAGTCTATTATTATTGTTTAATATTAGCTACAGTAACAGTAATTTTATAATTATTTTAGTTCATTAACCAAAAGCTCCAGCTGAAGTTGCGAAAAAATTATTGATTAATATTGTATTACTCGTATCTAAGCGTGAACAAAGAAAAGCAAAATACATATTTTTTTGAGTAGGTATATAGGTATTTTGAATAGAGGCGTTTGATTAAATAAAAGCTAGACCCGTCGCTGGCGGGCCGCCGGGGCGCCTCGCGGCACTTGTCAAAGGTCGTAATATTTTATTAGATAACCGAATAAACCTCACCCGTTTGCATTTTTGCCCCGAGTTGTTTCGAGTATCCTCTTAAGAATTTAGCATAATGTAAGGTCGCAGGGCGTGCGCGAGGCAAAAATGGATGGAGATTTTGGAACAAATTTGGGGACAATGTTGCATAGCAGAACCGAACAAGACAATGGGATGAAGACAATTAGGTTCTCACTTATATCAATCTAAAACAGCCATAATTGAGGAAAAAATAAACACCATACTCACGAATTCTTAAGTTTATCACGATACGAGTAAACATTGTCTGAATTTAAAACTCATTTTGAATTAAGTAAGTACAATTTACTAAAATGTAGGTAGGTATATGTTAAAATATATAAATTTATAAATTTTGATTTTATAATTTATGAAAAAATGAAGTGGGTATACAAACGCCTCAGAGGTAAAGTTTAACAAACGCTTATAATGTCTACCCACTTTCGCGTTGAAACCCTAATGAATCCTATAGCAACTTATGGCACATAAATATCATCTGCGGAATTCCCGGCCAAAATCTGAGCCATAAAGACAGTACTAACTTAAACCATAATAATATAATACATTTCGCACACGCACGCTATTAATATTCATAATACAATTTAACGCAGCGAGGTTAATTTCACCTAAATATGTAAATTATCATGAGCCGACCACCGTTAATTCAGAGATGTCAGTTTGTGAATATCTCCATCACGCTCTCGCTCATTTTGTTGCTAATAGGCTGAAACGAGAAAGCCTCAACGTATATTATGAATAAGGTGGCAGGGAAAATTTTAACGGCGCCTATGAGGGTTGTGAACGCTGAAATAACTTTCAAATATTGTCGCTAGGTGGACGGAAAGTTTAGTTCCTGGGGGAGGTTGTTTGGCGGGTCGCGCGTCTCTCTGTTTATAAATGAAACGCATATCATTTTAAAACACCCTACAGTATATAACTCTTGGTTAACGGCCTGTATGCCACAGAGTAAAATTATTCGAAAGAAACTTTTGCTTTACCGTATCTATTATGCACGGTTCATCTATTCGATTTTTTTAGTCTGTGGCGCCTCGCATGTGTTTGCAGTAGTAGTGTGTACGGTGATTTTTACGCATATGTTGCTTCGGACGGGCAAAGTTGGAGTTATTATTATAATGTCCCGTATCCTGTCCTGTCCGTGAGTTTGGACAAGTTGGCGCGTCCTTAATTAGAGACGCGAACCCATTAGAGAGCTCGTCCGTCTGCTAATGTGTTGTTTGAGTTCAAAACTCTGAGAATATTTTCATAAAAACACGAGTGCCCAAAGTGGCAGTCATATTTCAAGCAGTTGATACAAAAACAATACAAAGACTGCTCAAATCGTTACCCTGTTGCTCTAATCAGGTAAAAAATATTTGGTACGAATTAATTAAATGATAACTGAGACATAATCGCTGGTGTTTTGATACCTATTTACTTTTTCGTCGCGGGTCTGTTAGTGACAACTTTTTCTCAACAAATTCGACAGCTGTACCTACTCGTATGTAAAGTAGGTACCTAAAACCTAAAAGAGGCACATTATAGTATGAAGTAGGCGCTTGGAGTGTGATGAGTGTTTGATTTATACTCGTTCCACAGGGAAAACGTTAAATAATTTAAAAATCCAAACACCAAAAAAACAGTTAATCCGGCAAATTGCGATTCGCGAGTCCATAAAACATAATTAAAACCCAATTCGAAAAAAGGTAAAAAAAACGAGGCGCGAGGAATCGCGTCATCAATCTGAGGAATTATTTCATTTGCGTATTAAATTCCTCGTTTTGTCGGTGGGTGAATTATTCCCGGCGCTTTAATTGCGCGGGTTGGCTACCCCTGCCGTTTAGATGATTCCAGAGTACAGATGAGACAAATGGATGGTGTTCTTTTTTCAAATTTGTGGATTCACGTAATTTCTGTAACGTGGCAGTGTTGCGTAACAATTGGTAACTGAATTAAATAGCTATTTTTATTTAGATTCGTTTTATATTTGGTAAACCTGCTTTGTATTGCAGTGTTTTTCTTACTAAGGGATAAATTTGAATTCTGTACCAGGAAAATCATTGAGACAATTATCGAAAAAAAAACTCTACATCTTTACTCTTTTTTTTTTGTTTTTTCCTTCAGTAAGTAAGTATTACCTGACATTCGACAAATGTGTGTGACATGCGTAAATGTGTTGGACAGCTCTCAGCATATACACTAGGTATACCTAGTAGGGTTGTATACAACCCCACCATAATATTTATTTAATTTAATTTATTAATTGTGTTTTTTATATATTTAATTTTAATTGTATATGAATACATGTTTCTAGGATAAACTAATTTAATTCATTATGAAATTCGTCGAAATTCTTTTTTTTTCACCGGCCAAGCTACTGTACTCGAATCTAAACTCTAAACTATTTCGAAAATAGCCACGGATTCAGTTAGTCCGAAGCTAAAAACGGACTGCCATTAACGCACTTACTGCGCTGAAATATTTAGTTACCATCACGGGACCAGTTTTAGCCTAACGACGGTAAACTATCCTAGAGGTACCAAAATCTGTAAAAGAGCAATATTTTAATGTTTTGGTTTCTTATAACAGAAATGTCTACTTATCAAATGTTTCAGTGAAGATGGTTATTTATGGGATGATATTTGTCTTTGGCAACATTGGATAGTTATGGTTTATTTTCTATACTTAACATGTTTTCAAGGTAAGTATGTAAAGAAACAAGATGAGACCGTCCCGTGGTGTACCCGGGCATTTTCAAAAACTAGGGTACCATTTTCGTTTTTTTTTTTAAATATAGGAAGTTTTGGGTTTTTATAACCAGAATCACGAGGACTATTGATTTAAAAAAAGAAAAAGAGTGACCCGTTTTTTTGGTCAGATTTGTAACTCATTTTTTCATACATTTCGTACGGGCCGTTACAAAACTGACAAAAAATTGTTGTATGGAAAATTGAGGACCCATTTTCATTAAAAGGGTGCACTTTTTTCTGAAAATGCCCACCCACTTAAAGACGACGTCACTGACAGCTAGCTATGGCATTAGCTGGCGATATACGTTCGGGCAATTCGTCAGATCTCCATAGTAGGTATGTCCGCCGGGCATCTGCCTGACAAATTTCTGATATGCCTGAACGTATACATACATAGATACGCATAGATTGCAATGCATTTTGATTATTAGAGTGTTGCCTACTAGTTATTCTTATACCCGTATATGTAATATAATTTTGTAAGTATACATTAAAAAAATAGGTTTTGGAAAGCCATTATCTTCATCTTCAAACACCGTAGTTAACTACTATACTATACAACACCTACACTATTTTGTGAGAACGCCCATATATTTATGATCTTGAAACATGTCCATTGTGCATGCTAGACACCCCTGGTTTATTAGGCGGCCGACTGGCAGATTGACAGCGACACATGTATTATGTAACAATGCACTCGCTTGACCATAACTATGCATTTGCTATACTTAGGTTACTTGTAATTTGTCATAATCCACTTTAGTTTCGGATTGGAATTGCTCACGTACTTGGCGGTAAGCATTATACGTGTAAAGGTAAATAAAGGAATTATGATGTAAGCTTCAAAGTAGTTGAATTGTTACATCTAATAATTAATAATAATTAAGCCTTTTATTTCCAATAAGTTACAATTGATTACGAATACATTTCATGCATAATTTTCTTATTGAGATTATTTATAATAGTCTTTTGCCTGTAAATATCCTTAATTAACATTGCATTAATTGTTACATCTATGTAGCTCAAACCATTTGTATAAAAACGTAAGCTTGTATGTATCTTATACCTTTAAAGGAGCAATTCTTGTATATATATTTCGGCTATCTTGGAAACGATTAACAAAAATATCTAGCTTGGTCTCATCTCTGGGAAACGCATGTTTTAGACATTATGTATTTCGAGTGTGCGCAGAGCAATCGCCGCAAGCGCTTCTCACTCATGATTATGGGGCGCGGACCGTCCCGAAACATGTCGAGCTATTTTCGACTTTATAGACGTGAGTAACCCGGTCTAAGTATATTAATATATTTTCCTCTCGGTCGCCCAACTGGTCACTTCTAATATACAAAACATGGACACAAAACATTTTTTCTTAAAGACTGTACCTACAGCTTAAAGACTCGTGAATTTACGTTTACGTTACGTTTTCGTGTATCGTCAGCATTAGAAGCCATTAAGAGGGTTCACCACGTACCTATGATTAATCGGCACGCGTGACATCACGTGTTGATAATTCTCACATTCGCACATCACTAACATTACGTTTATCTACTAGAGGGACCAGTAAAAATGTGTTAGGGGATTTTTTAAATTCGCATGTAAGTGTATGTACAGTCTCTACATACACTTAGATGCGAAATAATGTATAACATGAAATTATCCACATTGTAAGGAATTACCAAGGCTTTAAGGAAGCTAGGTTCGATTCTTCAACAAATTCTAACGCCAGAATTTGTATTTGTCACAACATTAAACCGAGGCAAACTGGGTTGCCCCAATGCTTAATATACAAAAAATAATTAGACCGACTCGATGCACTAAGATGGGGTCGATCGTGGTTTTGGACAACATTTGGTTGCTCACCTTCATACCTCATATATTGTTTTCTAAACTACGCTAATGGGTACTTTCGCCAGGGTGTCAGTAATACTCTTACGTTGTATTAGGGTAATTTCGAAAGTAGAGTAATTTTGAAAATCACAGGATGATCACCCATAATTCTATCATCTTAAGAGTCTCATTTCGAAATGACCCTCCATTTTTGGCATTCGAAATTATCCCAATACACCCTAGATGCAAATTGTTGAACGAATACGAATTTTCTGTTTGAAATGCGTCGGCTGATTGTGGAATTAACTAAACGCACGCACGGCTGACGCAAATTACGCGCTAACGCGTGTCCAATTACCGCGTGACGTGATTAGGACGTGACTTACCTGTCAATATTACCTGGGGCCTTACCACGATCACCTAACGCGCTTCAGTTTAGGTCCTTAACTGTGCTCAATTGTATGGCAGCAACTCAGTGTAGGTCCTAAACTGAATCGCGTTGGGCGAGCGTGGTAACCCCCCTGGGATTAAAATGTGTGGCCGAAATATTTTTTTAACCAGTGAATGCCAATATTTTTATTGATAACACATAGTTTTAGGAATTGCTCTCTGTACCATCAGTTTAGAAAAAATAATTGACTGTACGTTTTGTTCTAAAGGAAAAACCTTTAAGTGGTTACGATACTTACGATGAGAGAAACATACTGAACACAACTCCTTGGCTATTCTCCAATCCAATGATTATGCTGTACCGTCAGTCTTTTATCACTGACTATGACAACGACCCGCCGTTCCCTGCAGAAATGTAGCAGGCTGTTTAAGGTCTTTTTATTTACTAGCGATCATGCATACCTATTTCGACCCATTTGAGACAGTTTTTGAGCCAAGATTACATTCCATACCTATTATGGTGTCTTTCAGCTCTGATGGTAAATCATGCTATGATTTTACGAAATGGAATTTTGACTGGTCAATATAATAACATATCAGGGTAAAGCAATTTTCATATTTCGATTCTTAGACCTTTTTTAGAATTACCCTTAACTTTTTTCTAGCTGCCCTCGGCTCTGTCCTAATCTCCTTCAACCTACCCACAGTTGTAAAACGAATAACTGTATACTAATGGGTAATCATTAACAGTCTGAACATAATTATTATATACTCTCTCTACTATTTGAGGTATTTCGATACGGTGTAGCCAATTCTAATACAAAGCCATTTTGATACCCAATGTGTTCCGAGGCACTAATCCCGTGCCCAGGCAGGTCCGCGTCGGAGGCAATTCCCAACCGTCGTAACGTCTAATTTCCGTCGACTTACACACATCAGCGTTTTCGATACCGTGTTGTACCCCCTTCGAGCGCAGAGTTTAATAACCACAGAGAGAACGTGTCCACAGTTTAAGGAAGAAGAAGAAGAACCACAGGGCTGTGCCAAGGCAGTTTCGTTTCGTTATAAAATTCCTTGATTAAGTATATTAATTTCAGTACATATATTATATGTACTTAAATAAAACATTTATTTTCAAAATAAATACAGTAAGTGTAACTTACCTAACTACCTACCTCTACCTTAAATCTAAAATAGGTCCTTGAGGCATTGTACCTAGGATGCTGGCGGCATTTTCTCATTATATCGCAATGCTGATACATTGTGCGAGGAAGCCACCAGCTCTTCGGTCATCAGTAACATCAACCAGACGTTTCGCGATTTCTACGAAAAACTTGCGCGCGCTAGGACTTCATGGACCAAGAGTTTCGACCCCGAATGGTACAAAAAGGTACTCTCTGCCCAGGGTGCGTAGCCAAGATGCCAATCGCTCACGCTCAGTCGCTAACGAAACGCAACTGTCATTGTCACACTAATAAGGAAGAGTGATAGAGAGAGGTAGCTACGTTACGTTATTAAGCGTGAGCGATTGGCATCTTGGCTACGCACGCAGGCTCTTATGTTTATTACGTTTAAAAATTTCGGCGCATTCAGCCGCTGCGCCTGCTTTTACATTAGTTCGTTGGAGGTGGGACGGTGCATGCCAGCGTGTCGACACAGGTAGCATCCCACACTAGCATCCGTCCCAAACTCCAAGGAACCAAGGACACCCCATCGGGTCTCTTGCTATCATCCCTGAAAATGCCAGTGGGCTCAAGGAGAGCACGCACGTTGATAGTGGCAAGAGACCAACGGATTATGTCATTAAGAGACGCATGTCTCGAAAAACTGCCTGCACTTTTTATAACATTTTTTTTTATGGGCTAGTGTTTTTCTCGAGCGCGACAAAACTACGCGCGCGCCGTCATATTAGGTAGCGCCGTTATGTAAAATCGTTGACCACACTGACCACACATAAGTATCCACCCAATATATTCAAGCGCGTAGCCCGCGTAGATACTTATGTGAGTACCTAGTAACTACGCATGGGTAGACAACAGTATGCTCTTAAACCTAAAAAAAATGATTTTAGTTCACATGGTTTCATTACAATTTTGAACATATAGGGAAATATGTCAATACGAATTCAAAACTGAAACACAAAGATGAAATCGCTGTCCTGGGTGCGTAGCCAAGATGTCAATCGCTCACGCTACGTAACGTACTCGTATAGTAGTTATCTCTCTCTATCACTCTTCCTTATTAAATTAGTGCGACAATGATAGCTGCATTTCGTTCGTGACTAAGCTTTAGCGATTGGCATCTTGGCTACGCACGCTGAGAAGATTTAGCTAAATAAACTCGTAACTAATATACAGCATCTTCGCGCTACGCCGTAGCCCGTAGCAGACCTTTCTTGTTTTGAAGTGTGTAACAATGTTTAGTTTAGTTTAGTTGCGTATGTATAAGATGGGTGGGTATTTGCCGGCCATATACGTTTGGGCATATCCGTCGGATCCGCCAATCAATGTCTGGCAGACATACCCACTATGCAGATCCAACGGATGCTATTCTAAGTAATTCAATAATTCTTAATAAATATAACTGTAAACGATCGTCTTTTGTTTGTCTCCTACACAATTAGGTACCTAACCGAGACAATAATATAATTCGTCATTATTCTGTTACACTGACGAAGTACTTACAAGTATTTCTACAGATTACTCTGTTCCGCGGACAGTCTGTGTTCCTTTTTCCATTTCCACACAACCGCACAAATATTGCAAACTAAACGGCAGCGGCACTATTTACAATTCGCCCGCTCCCTCCCGGCCTAGTCGTTAGGTAGCCCGTGTTTATACCACCGTTACTGTTACTGTCTTTATTGTATGTACATACACGAGACAAAGCGTCTAGTGAGAAAATTAGTTTTTCGTATCGACGACACCGGCAATTTTTGACACAGTAATGTGTGGTGTATTTTTATACGTTCGTAAATGATTGACGTGAAGGACTTTACATCGTTTGGGATTTCATTACATTTATATGTGCTGCTGTACTAAGTGTACACTCACCATGTTACATGTTGTGTGACTTTTTAGAAGGAATCAGCTAACGACATAAAAGTAGGGATGTCTACCTGCAAACGAAGCAAGTTCACATTCAAGTAGGTATCCAAATATCTCTTTTATTCTTTAATGAAGATAAAAATGTAAATTCACAGCTTATACCAAAACATTTACATGCTGATCTATTCCGTGAATTTCAATCAGCTATCTTCCACGTCCTTGAAGCTGCCAAAACATTTCGTCACTAACGTTTTTAAGAGGTGGTGTTATTCATAATTACACATAGTTTGTCCTTATCTGCCAGTTTGACAGTTACCCCCGTTAGAAAAGGACAAAACATAATTTAACTAAAACGTCTCTTAGCTTTTTTATGAATAAGGGTCTAAATGTATCCATTTTAAAACGTCATTATAAAAAATCCAATATGCATACCAATAAAAACAATCACTTTGATAGTTTACGACGTTTATCTTTATATCTACATCGTATTCTAATCCGATGCTCATACTGTTTGGCACATAATATGCAAATCCGCAGTTACCTACAGTTGCGAGACATTTACAGACAGACAGACAGCGCCGGGAGAGTTCCCGCCATTATCGCTGCGATAGGGCGGGTGTCGCCGTTGTTGGCACTTACGGGGGGCTATTCTAACGGATCAAGGAATTGTAGGTACAGAAGTACCTACCTACAATTAGAAGTAGGTCTAGAATCTAACATTATGACCGATTTTAAAGACTCGTCCCGACCGTTAACTGGCGACCACCAAATCTCGGCAACACCTTGACCGATTTGGCTCATATTCGAATATTAAAATTCTATGTATCTCATCTAACGACTTGTTAAATTTCACGACGCCCCAACTAACGGAACTTGGATAATCGTCGAACAAACATACATATAACTACCCTGTAAGGAATACGTTCATAAAAGTATCTTTTGCGTGAATGTTACTATTACATTTATTGGGTTCATGTGTTATTAACATTGTTTTAATATAAGTAGAAGTATAAGTATAGGTTATAAATGTAAACATTAGAAATACTAAATACCTCTTTTCTGTAATCTGACCAAGGACTCATTATCATTAAGCATACTAGGTATGTAGTACTAAATTTAATCAAATAAACGCATTTGTATTTGTACAAAAGGATTGTTCCAGTAGATTCAGAGAACTTTCCTGATATGCGATGCGAACGATGTGATATCGCTGTAATTCTGACCCGCATTTCATTCTGAATTAGAATAAAGTTCTATGAAAGATACTCAAAGATTAACGCTAGGAAATACATATCTTGGTAAAGTCGACGACTCTCCATAAATTTTTGACTTTTAGCCCGCCCTTCATTCCCACCCTTTTATAAATGATAAAAAGTAATTCCTCAGTATGTAGCTTAGCTTCATTACCATAGAGGAATATATGTTCCAAAATTTTTAGGTTTTATCTTCTTCATTTTACTATATGCGTTGTCTGTTAAGATATAAATATACATTGGAAAGCTGTGTGACTATGTTAAAAAAATAGAAGCTAAAACGTTAACATAATGAAAATGTGTGGAACATTTCATGATAATTATCTCTATATTGATTTGTAAAATTCTTTTAGAAAAGTTGCCACTTTGTCGCTGGCCGATAAGACGGTAACGCCATAAAGAAATATTTTATAATGAACCTTATCAACAATTGACAAAGTAGTACCTTTTACTAAAGACGATATGTATATCAGAGATATAAATATATCTACAATTTATCGAATAGAAAGTGTCTACTCGAAACTGACAATAGCCCCCGTCCAGCGCCACAAATGCAGTCGGTTTCAAGTAACCGACAAAAGATGCTCATGCGGTCAGAATGCAGATTCCGATGCTTGTTCCCAAATTGCAAGATGAATATTTGAAACGTTATTTCGGTACATTTTATTGAGAGTATAGTGGTGTGAACTACTAATAAATATTGTATCTAAAAGAAAATAAGATTGCTACTGTTTTTTCTTACGGCGGGCAAGGGAAAATAAAATTGTCTTAGTGAGTATAGTTACAAGAATTAAATACATGTCATAGTAGATTGTTAACCAAGGGCTGAAAGGCACGCATTACCGACGAGGTAGTTTGGCGCTCGAACGAAGTGTTTCATAGATAAACAGCACCCTAACGATTTTAAGCTAACATGGTCATTTACATTATAATGACTATTTAAAACGAGATGAGATGATGAGCGTGAGCTATGGTATGATTTAACCGACCAGGTATTTTTTTGAAATAAATAATAGGATAAAATACATAACCAAAAAACTTAGACAATTTGTAAATACCACTTTCTGTATTTTTAATCTATCTAGATAACAAGTAATACAATTACTAAATCACATCAAAAGTTACATTACTTCCAGACCGACGAAAATCTATTTTTTTCTCTCTAAAGTTCATTCTTGACTTTGTAATTTTTTATTTGGATAACTGATCATTAGGTATAATATAGGCGCTCTGTTGGGTACCCCATAAGCAAGTGAAATAGGTTGTTAAGTAGAAAATCTAGAGGTGGTACACTTTAACCGGCGGTAGGTACGATATAACCGCGTCTCCCCTTTATTTGTTTTTGTGAACATGGCGCTTGTAACAGTGCCGAAATATCGGGAGCTCACTAAAACTAATATATACGTACATGGTAAATATCTCGTTTTAAATAGTAATTATAAACAACAACCCACTTTCAGAGCGTGAGAAATGAAAAAAAAATACCGGCCATTTGCCATTTATGAAATAAATATCATATTTACGAGTACGACGGACTGATGATTGATTGATTGATTGATTGATTGATTTATTTCTTATTGAAAATTAACATTGCATTTTACACGTCAGATAAAATAGAATGCATTCACAAAAAGATCGTCACATATTCATATAATAAGAGTAATAATAATAACAATATCATTTTCATATAACAATTACAGTGAAAACATTAGAGTAAATAAAGAATAATCAAAATAAGACAGCATAATAAACAGCTAGGACAACCTAGAAAATGTCAAAAATGTCAAATTATAAATTTAATAAAAATAAAATCCATGATATTAATTACATAAAATGTCCAAAATATCCCAAGTCTGAATAAAACTAAAATAATAATCTAATTATACATTCTTGATTCTGATGTGCAGTTTTAATAATTGATAATATCGTCCATATGAAGACTGCGCTTCGGAGCTGACCTATTTCGTCAGTTTGTGCTCTGTGAAGTTCACGAAGACTAAAACTTCAATAAAAATAATCGACTAATTTTATTTCTTGCTTAATCCTTATTATTGTACTTAGTAGTTTGTTCCCAGGAAACATTTCGGTAATCATTACTCTACACCTACATGAACCAAAGTGAATTAACCTAAACGAGCTACTACCCAGCTACCTACTTTCCCAAAACGATATATCTTAAACCAAAAACCCATGTAAGTTAAGACCTTTCTTAGTAAGGTAACGTTACCCAATACTAATGACCGGCCGCCCCTGACAAGCCAATAATTGGGCGATTTACCTCGCCCAATAACAGCGAAAAACAAATGTTTGTCCGTTCGGTTGTTGCCGCAATAGTAAGGCAATAACATGCGAACGCGTCCATATTTACTTGGGCGTATTCAGATATTGATATTGATACCAAATTGGTATCATACGATATATGTGTCCATCACGTCCATTTTTAACAATAATTAAAATTTTAACCCCAAACTACGGTAAACTGCTACGGCGAACCCCACATGAACGAAAATTTTTATGCTCCTCTATTATTCGAGTGAAAGAGATGCAAGTCGAAAATTGAAATGTTCGATGTTTGCGGTAGGCTCGGCTGTGTTAATAGTGAATGTATTCGGAAAAATACTCAACTAATCTGGTGAAAAGAAGGGTAGAAGTTTGAGTATACCGACAGGTCAGTACCGTAACTAATAGGTAACTGACCTAGTATTGAAATGACATGTTCCATTTCTGAATTTGGCCCGTATTTACTTATTGTAAACTCGCATGACAGGTGCCTTAATGGGCGGAATGACAGGCGGGCGCGACTGGCCAAAGATTAGTTTAGGGCAGGCGTGACTTGAATCGTTCACGGTTTCTGGGATAAAGAAGTTTTCAGTTCTATAGGTACATATCAAACGTAGGGATCATTGATAGTCTAGAGGTTAGGATTGTTTCTAGCCTCGCAGTCAGGCTTGCAACTTACAGTTCGAAGGTCTTAAGTTTGAAATCCAATTCATACCGATGAGTTTTTCGGAATCTATGTAAGAATAGTAGATTACATACCAAGGCCGTTTAAGTGGGAGATGTCTCGGGTTTCATGTAATTGTCGGCCGAGGCGAAGCCGAGGTAGACTAAAATGTAATCCGAGGCTTTCCCATTTAACGGCCGAGGTTTGTATACTATTTTTCTGCCCGACGGAGCCGGCAGGCGGCAATTTAGTTTTGCGTAAAGTGGCGTTTACCGGCCGGAGGACTGAAAATACCATTTTGTCGGTGTTTTGTGACGAAAAAATATTATTCAGAAACCGATTAATAAGGACTAGCTTGAAGAATTGATGGCAGTCGCTTTCGTGATATCAAATGTCTGTAAATTTTGTTTTTAATTTGTTAAATAGGTTACTAGACGACTTAATATGGCGTCACGTCTGAAAAATCTCTAGGCCGATAATGATGGCCAGAGGCGTGAGTTAACATTTACTTATACCGATTGAAGGATGACTCACACTAGAATAGGCCGGCCCGAGCTGCTATGTCAGTTTCTATAGAAAACGTCACGTGACATCTGAGGGCTTCGAGTTATCACGTGATGATTTCTATATAAATTGACAGATCGTCCCGTCCCGTTCCGTTCTAGTGTGTTCTTAACAATAAATACTGTTATTTTATTAACTGATAGTACCTATACATGAGTTTAACCCCGATTTTTAAGTCGCGTCGCATACGATGTAATCTATGGCGCATTGGCTCCAGGGAAATCGACAGCGCGAGGCGCCGCGGGCGCGGCTTGCGCTAAATTAATTAATCACTTATTGAACATAACTTGGAGTTTGTAGGCTCTACGTTTATACAACATGTACTTTACTGTAGCTTACAATAATATGTATTGGGTTTATTCATTATTGTTTGACCTATAGGCCAACCAATTATTTGGTTACTACCTGACGCTAGCGATTACCTTAACGTGCCAGTGAAGGTTATATCTAAATCCATTCAGCCATTTCTACGCTCGAACAAATAAACTTGCAGAGAGACAAACAGACAAAAAATCTAGAAATCATTGAAATGTGTTTTGTTATCAATTCTCTCTCTCTGGTCGGTCCCTCATGTCTGAGGATCGTATAATCTGGAGCGAATGATCTCACACCGTCGTTTTCTGTCCTGTGCGTTTCTTACGACCGAGTAGAACTTGGATGAAGACGAGTCTTTCACTTGGTCTGTCCATCTTGTTGGTGAACGACCACGTTATCAATTCTAAGAGCTTCTAAAGTCTGTTTTTCTCATATCTTCAATGTACATATTTGTAACCCCATTCTGCTTTATTATATGTAACACTATGTATAGAAGAAAAAATATAAAATAGATAGATAGAAAAAGAAGATAAATAGATAGACTTAATGAATAATGAAGATGTGACAACAGATTAATAAGTTTTTTGTCAAAAAAATAATTTTTGATCCAAGCTTTTATCGCTTACTGTACTATCCTTTCCATGGTCAACTTATGTTCATCGAGGCAATTCTAAGAAACCCAAACACAATGAGATTTGGTTCTTTCATCACAGAGTTCCTATGGACACCTCCGGCTTCCATCATCCGATCAGCTCAATGGTACATAACATTGTATTGTCATCCAACCTACATTAGTGTCATCCAACCAACATAAGCATGTGAAGTTTCAGCTTATTTGATTCATTTCTTTATCGTTTTCACACTATATAGATGAGGACGGGACGGGGCGAGACAGGGCGGGACGAAATGATCTTTCAGTTTCTATAGAAAACGTCACGTGGCATCCGAGGGCTCCGAGCTATCACGTGATTCTATAGAAATTGACAGATGTGTCGACCCGTCCCGTCCTACGAACTCCTACGAGCCTCGACCAAGCGAATAGCGAATCCCGGTGATACATGATAAAAAGGATCTTCTCCTGAATAAACAAATTTAAAATCACATATATGCATGCATGCTTTGGATGAATATTGTTTTAATATAGTCATTATCAGCCAATAAATCCTACATACAAATACCTTAACCTTCCATTAATTTTCTTAACCTATTACTAAACTGATTACGCATATTAATAGGGCCGGATTCGCGGGCAAGTTTAACTAAGTACATACGGAACCCACGTCAAGATTCTAGTTAATCAACCGACCGAGCAGAAGTCCCAGTCTTGTGCCTGCCAGGGGACCCGCTGATGGCTTGTGGTGAACTAAATAATATAGCTTTTAGCTAACTTCATTTACGAATATTATTAAATATTCAAGATGAATGGTTTATCTTAGTGGAGGTAATAATTGTGGATCAACTGTTGTATTGTTGCTATGGTAACTTCTTTAGATACTCTTTTTAAACACCGATGGAAAAAGAAAGGTGTTGTAAACTTCACGTGCCTATAGGTGTGTGTCCGTATGTGTCCGTGGCATCGTGTCTTCCGAACGGGTAAACCTACTAAATTTAAGTGTAGCATGATACTTGCTGGATAAAATAACAGTTTATCAGCATTTTATGAAAATTTCTGATCATTTTAAACAGTTATCGTTGCCGTCGCGCTATCTGTGCAACTTGTCCCCTTAATTACTCAAAGGTTTACTGGAAGAGATCCCTTGAAGGGATAATGGCGTCTTTGTGCAAACTATGTATTATTTATCCAGTTTTTGTTTACCATGTTTTTGTACAATAAAGAATTTTACTACTGTCCGTTTATCCACTTGTAGCATTATCAGATGACATTTGTGGATAAGCATTATAGGCGTCTGTAGTTTGTTAATCGAAAAAATTATTTGTCGATCTTGTACGGCAGAAGTAGACTCCAAAATATTTAGTTCAAAGTGGCATGATACGCAGGATTTCCCAATATTGAAGCTAACATTCCTGAAAGTTTTGCCATGTGTTTAGTTTTAGTAGCATTGTAGTAGCACTATTCACGGAGTTGTTTTAATGTTAAATCTATACTTGTTAAACCATGGTAGGTATTAAAGGTTTCACCAGTATACCTTTGGACCATTCGCACATACCCTTCAACAATACGAGTAACCATAATTTTCTAAACACCCATAAATCTTGATATTCGTACAATTTGAGCAAATATCCGTTTACATTCGGAATGGAATAAAACAAAAACAATAATGCAGCTTTGGCTCCCGGAGGACGCATTCTGGCCCCAATAATATTTTTATCATATTTATTGACTGATAAATAGCAACGAAGTGTTGAGTGCGTTTTTATGTTTCAATGGGTTATTGTTCTACGGGAATGTTGATTTTGTTTATTTTATAATGGCTGTTTTAATACCGTATTACCCGACGGTATTAAAACAGCTAAGTATTATATATTATTTTACCAAAACATTTTAAACATAAATCACTAAAATAAGCTTCTGGCGGGCTAGCTTATGACTTAAGTGACGAACCAACTTTAGCAATAAAGAACACACAGCAATTTTAAAAAGAGCTTGAAATAGATACCGCTCTTTGATTATAGCTTGCGTGTTTTTAATTCGTATGCTCACCCGAAAAGCTCAATGCCTTGCACGTAACAAGACACAAGATACGAGTATGGGACCACCAAAGTCAACCACTTGCGGTTCACTTTGATATCCACGAATAACAAATTCCACGTAACACTATCAATTCGGCAGCGCGAATAGATTCTGTTTACAAAAACAGGTGCCTTTGAGAACTACTCTTCATCCCAAGTGGCATTAGCACACGCATATGAGAAGAATAACTTTCGAAGTAACACGTTGCCATTTTGATATCATCCGATGTTCAACTTAATTTACGCGTAATAAGGGTGGATTTACGTTGAAAACAATGTAGTGAGACGAGGTTGTGTAAGTAGTTGTTTTGTATGGTGTGTGGGTATCGGGTGATCTTGGGAATTCAGATTTCCATCGCGAGTTGTATTTCAAAGGGTTTTTTGAGTGAAAGTTGGTCTGCATGGAACCGTGACGATAGTATTGTCGGTGTAATGTTGATATATCTGGGGGAATTTTATTGATTTCAATGTACCTACTAAGAAATCATGTATGTATTGTGACAAAAATGACAGTTTTTAAAATTCGCAGCATAGACTTTATAAGGAGGATACATATACAGCTCATGTACAGGGTTCGTCACGTACAAAAAACTATGTAATCCGCAACAAGCGTCGTGAATCATAACCACTAATTAAAACTAGGTAAAAGGTCCACCACAGATCATAGCTGGCTCAAACGTCCCCATGGCATTGGCCTGGCCGCGTAGCTTCGCTGAATGTACTAAGTGAAATATGTACACAATGCAAAAAAAAAAACGTTGGTCAGTCTTATAATCAACATACGAGAAGAAAAATACTTAAACAAAATAGTTATTTCAAATGATATATTACAAAAACTGGTAGTGGAAAAAGTTTTAGTAGTTTTTTTAATCTGTTCGTCCCTCTTCTTGCTACTGGCGACTAAGTATTTTAAGTTCTTATCAGGCGATAGATGAGACCGAGTTATCTATACTTATATCTAAATTCAATTAGAATTTGACACCGCTTGTAATATTTCTTTTAGTAATTGGATGGGATGTGCGCCGGTAATAAAATAGTAATTAAAAATTAATTATTTTGATACAACCGAGCCTCCCTGAGGGTGCATAGTAAGTAGGCACATTTGTTTACTACTAAACTGTTTGGATTAGTGATGGTGTCACAACCATTATGTTTTTTAAGACTAGTGGATGATGTTAACATTTGGACATTGATTTTTGAAACAAGACCTACAGGACCTTTTTATTCTTAAATATGTACTTTTACATATAAAAATCGCAAAAGTATGGAATAAACTCCCTAAGTAACTATAAGGGGCAAAGAACTTAGGTATACGCCCTCCTAGCCTTGTTGGTAGTGACCCTGCCTACGAAGCAGGAGGTCCCGGGTTCGAATCCTGGTCAGGGAATTTATTTGTGTGTTTATCACGAATATTTGTTCCCGAGTTATGGATGTTTTCTATGTATTTAAGTATTTATTTATATGTATCTATCTATTATATATATCGTCGTCTAGTACCCACAACACAAGCCTTATTGAGCTTACCGTGGGACTAGGTCGATTTGTGTAAGATCGTCCCATAATATTTATTTATTTATTTTATTTATTTATTTATACGCCGCCCATATACGTACAGATTTATCCATGTTTGTACGTATATGGACGGCAATAGAAAATAAAAGAAAATAGGCAATTAACTAATGGGTAGGCATTGTCGGAATGATATACCTAAGCGAAAAATAAAAAAATCATTGATGATGATACAAATGATAAATGCTTCGAACGAAAAAGTGCTTACTGACCTGAAGCATTAAATGTCAAATTCGACCACAGAACTACCAAAACTGTTAAAAATTCATAGGCTGTTGGTACTTAACGAAACGTCACTTTCCAAACAAGACTATAATATAAAAATGTATTGTAACTGCGGTACTCTTATGGTGTAATTTTTTTTTGGCTGGTAGAGTATCGTTCTTTTGTTTTATATCTATGTGGGTAGGCCTATCAATTTAACACAGTGTTTTCGCTTCTCAAATTACGTGGATATAAACTATTAATTATGTATTGTTAAAAAGGATAAAAATAAGTACCAACAAGAGATGGTCATTCAGTAGGTAAAGTTTTTTTACTTGAGTAGGTACCTAGTAGGTACCTAGATAGTTACCTAGCGGGTATTAAGATATTTTAATTTTATTATGATATTTTTATAGGAGTTCTCGTGTATCAGTCATGAAGTCACGAGTTTTAAACGTGCAGGAAAAATAAAATACAAACGAAATCCCGGTTTATTTTTAAGCAGGCAAATACATTAAACAATAGGCTCGCGTCCGTTCCGTGTCCAGCGGAAAGGGTTAACGAAACCTCTAATCATGTAATTAAAACCCATTACCCCCGCAAGACAAATGACTACAAACATTTTAATTTACTAAATTTGCTAATGAACATACCCCTCCATTGCCGTGGGCCGAACATTATAATAAGTTATTACAACATAATTTATTATTCTGTCATTACCGTGACACCATCGCGTGATGCCCTGTCATAAGTTAGAGTCATCCAGTATGCGGTGGTTAATTTCATTGGACATAGTGACAAAAATTCTGTTTACTTAGCCACGGTGTCAGGATCGGACGGTAATGATAATGAGCATCGGTATTGATAAGTATGGTAATGAAGTGGATTTAATTATGGAAATTGCGTGATGGGTTTTAGAACGGTTCCCGCTGGCTTTCTGTGTAGCTATTAGATTAGGTAAAAATACGGCGTTAAAGTAATTAATCATATTTTAATTATTTATAAAAAGTGACGACTAATTTCATGTTATAGACCTTTCTCACTAGCACACAAACAATGGTTTGAACACTACAAATATTAAAAACAATATTTTAATAGAAATATATCTGGGTACCTAAGTATACGATAATCCAAGAAAATATGCCAATGTCCTGGCCTATGGCCTTTGGCTACGGCTGGCAATTATGAATGCAGACTTAATTAGGTACTGAATGTAGAAACTTGCCCTTTTTAAGCAGAATAACTTTTGGTGCCACTTATAACGGATTTTGCAAAATCCAACCCATTAGATAGCTTAAGAAATTATGCGAACAAAGTTTAAAGTTATTTATTTACTATAGGTAATTAAAGATAAATAAATCAGTATTATAATTTATAAGTATAAACATTTACCGAAAAAGTAGTCTGAACTCTGAATATTTATCTAGAATAGTTTATTTACTTGAGGTTAGGGTAACCGAGCGGTAATGTCAGAATGGGACACGTCCGTCGTAAAGCGAGTGAGAAACGAGTGGTCGGAGCAAATCGGACAAGTCATCAATTGCCCCGTATTATTGATATTACGGCGGGGGTTTTCGGTGCGGTCATACTGATACGGTGACCGCGTTTTTTGTGGAACATTTTGGAAATGTCTACTTGAAATATGTAATTACAAATTTACAAAGAAATATTGTATAGTTACTGTACTAATTTTAGTTCTAGGAAGAGTGATGGACTGATGGTGGCCCAGCGGTATGACGTGAGAGTTTCAATCCCAAGGTCTCGGGTTTAAATCCTGCCGGTTCGTACCAATGAGTTTTTCGGAACTTATGTACGAAATATCATTTGATATTTACAAATCGCTTTTCCGGACCGGACTAATCTCAATAAGACCCAGTTTACCCTCTGGGGCGGAAGGTCAGATGGCAGTCGCTTCCGTAAAACTAGCGCCTACGTCAAATCTTGGCATTAGTTGCCAAAGCGGACCCCAGGCTCCCTGAGCCGTGGCATAAGCCAGGAAAGTCGCTAAGAAGAAGAAGAGAATTTTAGTGCCCCGTGCTTAAATTAATCATACCTAAATGCTTTAGGGATTTTAACGGTGTTTTAAACGCACCTAGAAATAACTTTGAATGAAACAAGTATGTTAAATGAACCGCTCAGAAAGTCAATATTTTCCACCGAAATTCTATGAAAAAGCAACAAATTCAACCCAAAGCAAAACTCAGTTAACCTCCATCCCAAATACAAAATCCGTCAGAGAAACAACACCTGTATTACCATAACAAGACATGAAATTTGAATGTCCACAAATCGAATAACCCGCCGGTGGCGGCCCGGAATTAAGTTATCCACTTTTTGCAAGAAAAGACGGACACGTTAACATATGAATATGACAAATTGTCCGGCGGCGGTCAGCCCGCGGACTATCCCGTGTCCGCCGGAGTTTTACGGCACCCTAGGGACGGCGGGGGACTGACTTGAAAATTTTTCATTCCACTCGACTAGTGGAGGAAGAAAAACGGTCAGGTCACTCGTCAAAACTGTTACAATTTCTCAGAAACAATAATAGGATAAAAAACGTGCCTCGGCTCTGGCCAGTGAAAAAGCTATTATGGCCACTGTCAATGTTATTTATTTGGACGCTGCATGTTGAGAATTTTTATTCTATCATGGGATTTCAAGTTTTATTGCCGATGGCAATCGAAGTTGAATTGGGTTGGGTACCTACACCTGCGTTATATTGGTTTAGGGGAAAATTTGTGATTTCTGTGGTCAAATATAAATTGCCATGATCGATAAAATAACTATACTCAAAGTTATCACTGATTTATTTTCAGTGTTCTAACGTCCCTTTTTAATGTAATCAGGACATGTTTATAGCGTGCTACTTGATGGATAAGACGACAGTTTGTCCACATTTAGTAATAATTAAAAAATATTAGTAGGATGACAACCACTATTATTTTGTATATTTTATTGAACTCTTTTGTATAGTTAGGTAAAAGAGACGATGGCTGGTAAAATACCGTCCGGAATTTGACATAATATTTAAACCAACGTAAAAGTATCAGGAATTCCAAAACAGACCAAGTTACCTACAGCCAAAGCTGGTGGTAAAACTGTCACTACTGTTAAAACCGTGGTACCAAAATTGATTATTGTACCTATTTATTCAGGGTATAAAATCAAAATCTTCAAACTGCACTGTAATTATAATTCCATACCTACCATGTAATAAAGAAAATACCTAAACCTTCGTCTGTATCATAATGAAAGTAGTGATTTGTGTTCGCGCCGTAATTCCCAAATGGAATCAAGAAGAGTGCAGCCGTGGACCGAATTGCAAATACGCATATGTCGCGGGGTTTATTCCTTCGTCGGGATAGTTCGGATGCCACGCCGACCGGGAATTACTGAAAGCAAAGTTACTTATAGTTTTGCTGGCTGCCAAAATGTATTCTAAAAATACATTTCGTACAAATAATCCTCGTATATTATATCATACCACGCCCGTCTATTATTTATATACTATTCTGTACTTACATAAACTGGGGACCATAGTTAGGTATAATTTTGCTAACAGTAAATCTGTATTCTAAAACTATGTGTAACTAGGTATATATATTGAATATTATGGGACAATTTGACACAAATCAACCTAGTCCCACAATCAGCTCAATAAGGCTTGTGTTATACCAGACCACGATAAATAATAGATTGATACATTTAAATAATTAAATACATAGAATACATCCATAACTCAAGAAGAATATTCGTGATAAACACACAAATAAATGCCCTGACCCGGTATCGTATCCGGGACCTCCTGCTTCGTATAGGCAGGGTCTCTACCAACGAAACTAAGCTAGGAGGCCGTTAGATTATGTATCCACTAGCCGTTTACTTTTTTTATCCACGCATATATCATTAGTGCTCTAAAATGCATTCAGAAACCATAGGCATTACCAACCAGCAAGAATTATTTATTAACATTACCTCGTGAAAATAGTAGGTTATGAGTTTAAATTTGGAACAGCTGTCAAATTCAAGTGAGTGTCTAATCTAGATTCGAAACGCCGCCATTCCAAACTGTCATTTGTTTGTTGGCTTTCACTGTTTTTTCAATTTATTTTTTATTGCATAATTGTAATATCTATAATCTATAGATATTTTGCAAGTAGCATAAGTAACAGTGCAGGTAATTTCCCTACTTATGATATGTGTGTAGATAAAATAGTGTATACAGCTATATACAGGGCGTCCCAAACTTATGGGACATGAAGGGGAAGTACCTTAAATATCGTAGATAGTGAATTTTGCTCAAAGAAGACTTTATGTTATTTTTAAAAGTTAGTAATTCTGCATTCATAGATTTTCTAAAAATTACTTGCTTCGTCTGGGAATCGAACCGACTAAAATGTGAAAAAAAAAATCACCCTTTTTTTATGATGCCAATCGAAAGAACAGCTAAAAAATAATAACTCTGCTTAAGTAACATAGTATTTTAAAAGAAAGGAACAACGTGAAATTAATCATTTTAATCAAATAAAAAACATACATGAAACTGCCGTAGTCAATTAGTTAAGTAGGTATTTTTTTGTAAATTAATTAATTAAATGCTCAAAATGTGATCCCTCTTGTCTTACGCAAATCGCCAATCTTGTAATAAGCCCGCTGCCTGTTGATTTTCTTATCATTTTATGGTGAACACTCGATGTGATATGGCACAATTCTGTTTGCAACTCGCCTACGTTCTCGTATCGCTTTTTGTATAGCATATCTTTCACGTATCCCCAAAAGAAGAAATCTAATGGTGTGAGGTCCGGGGATCTGGCCGGCCATCTAATCGGTCCATTTGTACCAATCCATGTAGGAAAACATTCATTTAGAAAATCTGCTGCTCTCCGACTATTATGAGCCGGAGCTCCATCTTGTTGGAAAATTAAGTTTTCTTGCTCCGCCGCGGAAAGGTTTCTTATCTTATCCCTTAAAATTTGAAGTATTCCTAAATACTTTTCTGTGTTCAAGGTTCCTTGGTAAAAATGGATTAAGAAAACCCGGTTTTTTAAAAGTCCGCACCAACAGTTAAGTGAAAAACGCACTTGGTTATTAGTTTCAGTGAAACTAAACTGTTCCATTTTCAAATTTAACAATTATTTATTTTTGTTTTAAATTTGCCTTCTGTCTAGCTTACAGAGGACGTATTGAAATACTAAGTTTTATCAAATTATCATTTTATCCACACGTGCACTTATAATAAGGAAAACTTATGCCAGTACCTATTTTATGAAGTGGGTACTTATTTACGAATAATCAATGCTATCTTTAGAATGATAATATCGCTACTTTTCGAACGTCGTCTTCGGCAATAAATAACTTTCTTGAAATTTGACTCAATCATTTTATGGTGTTCCTTTCTTTTAAAATACTATGTTACTTAAGCAGAGTTACTATTTTTTAGCTGTTCTTTCGATTGGCATCATAAAAAAAGGGTGATTTTTTTTCACATTTTAGTCGGTTCGATTCCCAGACGAAGCAAGTAATTTTTAGAAAATCTATGAATGCAGAATTACTAACTTTTAAAAATAACATAAAGTCTTCTTTGAGCAAAATTCACTATCTACGATATTTAAGGTACTTCCCCTTCATGTCCCATAAGTTTGGGACGCCCTGTATAATTAGGCATTACTCGTGTGATGTTATTATGATACTCGCCTTCGGCTAGTTTCATAAACCCACACTCGGGTTGTAATGCCCTTCATTATGTCCAGTTGCATAAACTAAATACTATTGTCAAAGAGTTCGGTGGCATATTTATTTTGCTTATTTATTTATCACCATCCGATTGTTGCAATATTTTTTTATTTACAAACATTAATGTATTTTTAAAGTAGGTAACTAATACTGAAATTATTTGTAAAAAACAAAGCAGATTATTGTTCTGGATTATTGCCACATCCTAACTGGGAATTTAAGTTGAAACCAAAGTTGTTTTATAATTTTCTACAAAGTTAGGTTAAGCAGTCCGTTGATAGCGATGGATGTAATCGCGCACTAATCTACTAACACATCATACGTTACACAAAGTAAAAAATAAAGTAACCTGGTCTAATAGTGCTTACTTACTTAACTATAAGAAACATTTATTTTCGAAATATAATAAATAACTACCTACCTCTACCTACCTTAAATCTAAAGTAGGTCCTTGAGGCATTGTACCTAGGATGCTGGCGGCATTTCCTCGTTGTATCGCAATGCTTACTTAACTTGTACTTGTACTACTTAAACAAGGAGATGTTTTAACTCATATAAACATCACTTCATACACGTAATTACAATCGACATCTACTTTTCCTGTCCTCTAAAATTCTAAATTCATTTCGCTTGGCTCCGTCCGACGCGTCCCAATATAAATGTAAATACGCGCGTGAAATATGACAGTTATAATTGGTTTATTGCACTTACGACCGCCTCAACTGTTGTGCGTATGCTAATTTCTGATGAGTTCCAATGAACACCCGTTGAGGTATTCGACACTTGAACATAAACTTTTTTTAGTTTTAGAATATTAATTTTTAATTACACGTTCCATTATTTTGATCCGTTTAATGGCATACTCACTATCCTGATATGATTAAGAAAAGTCATCCCTTCAAACAAATTGTTTTTTAAGAGTATTCTTTTTATTTTTTATTTTTATACCATGACACTGATTGCGCTCTTAAACGGATCATCAGCATTTTTTTAACACATTGTATGACAGGGTTCATATCATATCACATTTCCTTCAAATATATTTCTAGAAAAACATATGTATGCTTCTTCACTATTTTGCCGCAAAATTTATTGGATTGAAAAATATTTTGTTTTATTCTCAAATCACCACATTTGACAATTTATAAAGGTCACTACTTAAAAGTAATTTCTTATGGTGATAGCGTCCGGTCCGTAGAAAAACAAACTTTGAGCGTAAACTAAACTAAACAAATTAACCAGTGTTTTTGCCCGCGCTCATAAATATTCACAAGTTACACGAGACGGCTCATTTAGGACTTGGCCCTCTTTTTGCATTATTGGCTTATCCACCAGAGGGTTGTTGGATCGACTTGGACCAGCAATGTTATTGATATCGCTTGCTGAGCACGGGAAAGCCCAAGATCACCAGTATAGCCTATTGCATCGTTATTGGCCTATGCTTAGTATGCTTCTTGCGGAGGAGCGCGACGGGGTCGAGTATTTTCGCGAGAAGAGATCCATGTAGTTTTTAAGGTAGGTAAAGTTAATGTTTTTCCTACTCCGAATAACGAGCTCTTTCTACCTAGGACGAAAAAACTACGAGAAAAAGGCCTCAAAATTTTCAAACGTTTTACTTACTCTCCATTTTATAACCGTTGTACAAAGTGTTTGAAAAATGGTTACAGCATGCAAAAAAATGGGACTCTTTTCTTCTCCTAGTAGGATCGAAAGAGCTCGTGATTCTGAGTAGGAAAAACATAAAATTTACCTGTTTCAGAAAAAAAATTTTTTGGATCTCTTCTCTCGAAAATGCCCGGTACCTAGATTCTGTCTATTATAACTTAACCCAAGTAATTTTAATTTTTTATCTGTAATTCGGCATTTAAAGACACTGAATATACGGCACTAATTAGTCTTGATACTAGTGTATCATCCCTAATCTTAAAACAATTGCAAATAATATAGACTAGTATTAGATTCTAGTACATTTAACATAAATAAAATGAACATCATTTGAAATTATATATGATCAGTATTGAATAAAATACATACATATTAAATATTTTGAAGTACTTTTGCCCTGTATTTAGTAAAATTATATACTGTAATTTACTGTTTTAAAAATATTATCTTCAGGGTTTATTGTTTTTTATATCTTAGGAGTTTATATCACGATAAAAGTTATTTTATAAAAAATATGCAAGTAAATACTAACATTGTTTGTTAACCTCACCGGCCAAAGAGTTGATGCATTGCCGCTTTTCAGCGATAATTGTCTTCTGTTCGCTCCTGCCAGAGTGGTGGTAGGAGCGAGACGGACATACTTTCGAATGCCGATGCCGCAGTCGCAATCAAGTGCAACTCATGCTGTGCACACTTGCCTTAGGTTGTACGTAGCCGCAGGCGTTGGCGATTGCGCGTTTCTAAAGTATGTCCGTCTCGCTACTACCACTACATACTCTGGCAGCTTCTTTCTTCCCTTATACCACCACACATACCTACCCCGTAATCCGTATAGTTTAGCTGTTATTACGAGTGTCACTACCGTACTCTGGCACAATCGTACCCAATCTACCCTACTTATGACAAGTCAACAACTTAACATTTGTGTCAAATACAAAACATTGCCGTATGAAGTTTTATTTTTTGTATTTGAAAGATCATTTGCTGGGAAGACATACCGTGGTTTGACTCTATCATGTTTTTGTTTAGCTAATTTTAACTGTCAGCCCTTTTGGTATCGCGTATAAGTATTTTGCACATAGCCAATTAAATACGCTTTTTGATTATGTTCAGTTGTGTAATTTCTTCAGGTTACATTACTTTTTGGTTCTTGCAAGCATACGATTAGTCCGCGACTACATTGCTAATGGGAATTGGAAATTCACGGAGGTCGATACCGTTAATGGACCAGTTTTTTTATTAATTACAAGGAAAATGGAAAACAGTGCCAGGATGAAGTTTATTTTTTGAACCTGTTCGGAATTTTTGGATCTACCAATATTTATATTTATTTAGCAATTGGGAGCAATAAATAATAACTTGAATGTTATAATACACAGGATGAAATGAAAATGATCGTTCAAACTCTACATAAACTAAACTTTTACTACGGAGCCAAAGACGAAAATACGAAAAAAATATTTGACTGTCCGATACAATAATACGGTGCGGCCTCCCACCGGTCGGAATACTCGGAATGTATGAAACAGCCACATTTTTTTCGCAATTTCGACATTGACCCCATAATATTAATTTATTCATTTATATTTCACTCTGTATTTACTGAGTAATGCCTAAATAAAGGACTATGACTATAAATAAACCTGAGCATACTGTCAAGAAAGTAGGTTACATGTTAATTAATTATTATTGTTTATTTCTAGTTCTGTATAGTTGGCTACGGATAACAGCAAAAGTTTTCAGTGTTGTGTTTTTTAATGCTTATAAATGTAATTGATTATCAGGTATGTTGACACGATACCAATATCTAACGTATTTTTCAATGATTTAACACAGCAATTTGTAAGCAATAAAGTAAGTGTGAGAGAAAAGGTTGCCAGATTTCCTCTACCAACCTTACCGCCCCTTGACCGGTATCCTAACAACGTTAATCCTTCCAAACGGATACTTTTCACAACTGATTGCACGTAACACACGATCGGCAGTCACGGTGCATAGTCCTACATGTTCACAAAACCGGCCTATTCGCTACAGACCGGTATAAATCTGACTCCTAATACGGATCAAGACAGGACTGAGAAGTCAAATTAGCTGCTTTCTACGATAGCTTCTATGGAGTTTTATATGAAACATTGAGGCGTGATGACGAATTTCAGTTGTACCAAACTATCTATTCTTGAATGTATTAACTATTAACTAAAGGATCGTGCAAAGTGCAGAAAAACCAACAGATAGACCCTGGCCACACGCTAGGTATTAGAAGAAGAAGATTAAACAAAAAATGTGTCAAAAAATGACTTTGGGGATCTTGCCAATCAATTTTTAGTGATTTGTTTCGTGCATAGTGTGAAATAATTTATTTTAAGTCACAAACAACTTCTTTTAAGTATGTACGGTCCTCTTCCCACTAGAGCATTTTTGTTAAAACTTAGGGGCCTATACTAGTGTAGAGTAATCACGGTATGTTTGGTGAATAGATGGGTTCCGCCGGGATTCATTATAGTCCGGAACTGTAGCTTTGGCATCCAACATACCAATGAATACACCAATACGATAACAAACTCGGATTTTATTTATATGTTCTATCTATAGGACAAATGATATCACAAAGAAGAATCCATATGTTACGAAACCCAAAAAGTATAAATATTTTGGCTATTTTAATTATGCAATGTTAAAATTATTTGATTGAGTTTGATTAAAGGATAACTCACACTAGCACGGGACTGGGCGGGACGGGACGGGACGGGAAAATATGTCAATTTCTATACAAATAATCATGTGATAGCTCGGAGCCCTCGAATGTCACGTGACGGTTTCTATAGAAATTGACATATTTCCGTCCCGTCCCGCCCCGTCCCGTTTTAGTGTGAGCCATCCTTAATTTAGATGGATGCTAATGCGCTCACATGGAATGAGTTTCACCTATGTTTACATTCTTAGAACTAAAAAGCACTCACATACGTCTATGGAATAACTTTCAGTACAATTTTATAATTGAAAATTGATTGTAAGTTTCGTTCGCAGACGTCGCTGCTTAATACAAAATTAAGTTTCAGTACAGTTTCTATGGTTCGACGGATACTAATTTAATTTAATAGTCCTTCAAGATTAATTCGAATACAAAAATTTCCATCAAAATAATAAAGTAAGAACTCGTCATTTGGAGACTAAAATCTGCCATTTCAATTCCACATTTATCTACGATAGTTGATCCCAACAATACTTGCACTTGCAACACTTGCGCATCCAATTATCATAAAATATCATATCATAACACATAACATTATAATACAGTAGCATAATCAGCTGCATTGTGCAGAAATGACGAAGGGCGGGCGCTAATAATTCATTTCACAGCGGGAGGCGCGATTTGAACAAATTGTAGGACATGTGGGCTAAGCTTGAAATCGATAGGTTTGTGGATCGGGAAATATAATAATAATACGGAGAAGTAGACAAAGAAAACAAATGCACATATAGTGTGACAACCAGTCTGACAGTAGTTTTTTTTTATATGCTTCCCTTTTTTACGGAGTAAAAAAAAGGAAGCATATAATTTAAAAAATAATATCTCCTATCAGACTGTGGTTGTATGAGTAAACATAAACTCTTTACCATAAAAAAATAACCTTAAATATTTAAAAAAAGCCGGCTAAGTGTGAGTCGAACTCGCCCACCGAGGGTTCCGCACTAAGGATGCTCCCCCAACCTCCATTTATGGCCTTAGGTACTTAAAAATGCTGGTGGCACGGAACTATTAGTGTGCGGAAATTATACAGTTTTGGATTTGCTCCTGTATTTATGCTACAAGCTCATGCTGTTTTTCAAATTTCGTGATTCTAGGTAAACGGTAAGTACCCTATACTATTGCAAATGAATGGAAAATTAAAAAAACCTTGTTATATTTCCGATATCGTTACATAAATCTGTCTGTACTTAAGTATATGCGTAGGAATATTAATGCGTAGGACTATAAATCGCGCGCCTAGTTTAGGTTGGTTCGTTTCTCTTAGCTATGTTTATCTTTTATTTTCCCATAAGCAAATCTCTTAAGAGTAGCACATTTTCCGGGCTGGTTAACAGAATTAAGGCGGCTCCCGCGCGTGCTGGTAATCGGTATTAGATCAGAATTTAAAGCCGCACGCACATGCCGGATTATGAGAGCGCCCTTTAACAAACTGTGTGCGTTACGCTGGTAGAACTGCCAGCAGATTTTTATTTGACTCTAGGTGATGTTAATAAAATATTATTTTCTTTGTTTTTAGATATGCCTGATTTAGTTATAATAAAATCAATGAAATGAGAATGGTTAGATATTAGAAATGAATAACTAAATAGTTAAAATTAGTTACTTTCATATGTTCACAGATAATGGTAAGAAATAATTTCTCAAAAGCTTATAGAAATTTCTTTCAAGTTTATGCCTAAATAAAACCCAGGCATTAAGAATATTTAATATCATCATACTTTAAAATTATTTAAGACTGACCACAGAAAGGCTAGCATGGTTGCCATTTTATCGACTATCACGCCGTGCGTCACTTTCGCACTTACATACTTGTCAGAACGTGAGAGCCTAGGTGATAACCGATAAAAACTCTACCTAACTACTACCTAACATCTTTTTAAATATTACAAAATAAAAACATGTAAAATGCACAACAAGCACTAATAAGTGTGCACATACGTTACAACACAAAATAAACCATCCATATGCACGCCATGGCCCTGCTATCACAACGCACATTATAAAAATGCGAACATTTGATGCTCAAGTGTAACACAAGTAGGCTCACATATGGTAAGGCTAATTCGGACGAGGGCGAATAAAATAAAAACCAAATTAGGGGATGATGCAACACCCCTTCGATTTCTGATAGATTCCATTACGGCGATGCGAAGTGCCTTTTGAGCTGGCATGGCTAATGAGATGACATGTATATAATGGAGTTGTTTATTTTATGGACAAAATATTATATTCTTAGGTTAGTTTTTAGTTTAATTGTAACTTTTTCTGCCTTTTAAAGTAAATGCTAGAATATAGTCTTCTACGGAATAAATGAAACACTACTAAAAAAGTTTTTAGATTATTTTATATACAGTAGCGTTGGCATAACATCAATAAATAAAGGCTTGTGTTGTGGATACTAGAGGACGCACGATAGGTATGCTATATTATATATAAAGAGAAAACGATTATAACTCAGGAACAAATAAGAATATTCGTGATAAACATGGAAATTAATGCTACTTGGATTTGAATCCGGAACCTCCTGCTTCGTAGGCCCTAAGTTAGGTAATTAGTAATGATAAAACTACACATCTGTATCACATTTGATATACCCTAAAATTATATAAGATTAGATTTATTTATTTTTTTATTTGAGTTTCCACGCCATGTTTTCTTGAAAATTAATACAAACGCTAAAACAAAGCTGTTTTAAATCTTTAAGGGTCTAGGATACATCTTTAATGACTGTAACTCGCATAAAAACAACATCAACATCGCCAAATGTTCTTTCAAACCCCACATGTCTTCCCGGCAGTTTGCATACCAAACATCGGCTTATCAACCCATTACTTACCGGAACGTCATTGTAACTTCCAACCATATCTGATCATCGAACGGCGCATTAAAGTACCGACGTGTTTAATCTATAATGCTCCTTATCGCAATATTTTCCATTTCCGGAAGCCAGCGTCGGGGCATCGTCAGGGGAAATAAGCAAGCCTGAGTTTCACTTTGTTTTTTTTTTCCGGGGAAAAATTTTCGTACTTTTCTCTTCGTTTACACTTACAACATTTACCGGTGTTAGGCGATTGTTACCTGCATTCCTTTCTGAATTAAATATGGAACCCGGCAAAGGGTGAAGTCTGGATTTGCATTTGTTTGCAACAAAGGTTCCTGGTTAAGTTGGGAATCGAGGGAATTGCAGCTGTTGAAGCTTTGATTGTCTTTTTTTCTGATTTTACCTATTTGGGTGTACCTTTGTTTTGCTTAGTTCGAATGGGTTTGGTTTTGTTTGATGTTTACAAAACGGAATCGGAAAAGTCGTATCCATAATGTTTTTAGTGAGAAAGTTACTAAATCGAATAATAATCAGGAGCTCGAATTGACAAAAAAAAACCGTGGTATTTGAACCCGAAAGTGTTCATAACTTACAATGTCAAAAAACCGCGATAGTTTAAAAAAGTGTATAACTTCAAAGCTTCTTACTTCTTGAATAAATCCTAAGAGATCGTAGAAATTATTAAAGAAGTATGTTCTAAGATGTGACCGGGCTGGGCAGATCTGTCAGTTTCTATAGAAAAGTCACGTGACATTCGAGGACTCCGAGCTCCGACGTGATTATTTCTATAGAAATTGACAGATCATCTGGTCCCGTTCTAGTGTGAGGAATTCTTTATTAAGATTGGCAAACTAAAGTTTAAAAGGCTCTTAACTCATCGAAAACCATCATCATCATCATAAACTTAAGAGTTTTTCACTCTTGTCGGTGGAGTATCTTCCAGCTCTCTCTATCCTGCGCCAGCGCTTTAACCTTTTGATACGACATGGCTTTTACTTTTTCCTTCACTTGGTCCATCGAAAACCATGAAGTAATAATTCGCATTCGCAAGGCAGTCTCAAATGACCAGAATGTCCATTTCAAAGACTCAAAGTTCAGAGCCACTTTGATCACTCAAGCTAAGTATATCCTGTATCTTATATTTCCAAACTAATATATTCATAATTTAGTTAAGCTCCAATATCTCAGGTATCCGTGTCGGTAATTAGTTAATGTTCGCTCATCTTCGATAATTTATTGAGACGGAGCGCTCAACTCGGGCGCAGGGGAATAGACGGCGGCGAAAAACTCAACCAAAATATTAATGCATCAGCTCTATGGTAAGTATTGGCGGAAGATTGTAGAGCGACGAGAATGTGTTGATATTTGATGAATAATTTTCATCGGTGGCTTTTGTTGTTTTCTTAGTGCCAGGCCGTCATGGTGAAGAGCTAAGGCACAGTGGCGAACAGAGATTGTTGAGCCACTTGCTATTTTTCGTAATATAGCCGTGTAATAAATGACCGATGTTATCAATAGGAGACAGTTGAGATTTGCTTACCCGATTTGCATTACCCGGAAAAGTTAGAAATATATATTTAACTGGCTCAACAACCCCGGTTCGCGACTGTATCTACCTACTTATTACGAGGTAATTGGTTCATACTCATTTAAGCTACGTCATGATCGGTGAAGATATTCCCACTTTAATAATAATATATTATGTGTGTACATTTCTTGAACTTGAATCGACATTTGCTTGTATGAGCGACTTCGACTAGGTACTGAGACATCTAAGTCCAGACCTTGACCAATCATTATTGAACGAAGTGTCATATCAAGTGCTTCGAGTCGGGTCCGCCATTTGTACTACTTTTCTTGTGCATTAATTATTAAATAAATAAATAGTCAATATCTCTTTCACGTTAGAAACGTTTAAACAAATTATTTTCGCAAAAGAATTTTGCAAGTGTAAGAAAAAGATAAACAGAAGTGACTATTACAGTCACTTCTGTTTATCTTTTTCTTAGTGTACCTTTAGCAAGTATCAAGAACCCTCATTCCCTATATTACTTCAATACAGTCTCTCACCGCTCTGGATTAATCAGGGATTGTTTCATTCCGTGAAAAATGTCGCCGTCAGCGCGTAATAACCGGTGATGCATCGCCGTTGCTTTATTTACAACCTCCTTTACAAACGACTGGCTCGAAACAGTGTTTTGAAGACAACATATAATGCAGAGACATTTGTTTAAATTTTCCCTCAAATTTATAAACAAGTGAGAATTTCATGTTTCTTGTTCATTAATATTAAGTTTCACTAAAATTCTGCAACTAATTTACTGTACTATCAGTAAGGTTCTTTTTATATTCCAAGAATTTAGAATTGGTGCCTAATAGTTATTTATTATACCGACGAGCACTCCTTGTATTGTTTCCCTCTCGTGATTATAACGAGAACTGAGAAACTACAGATATAAATCCAAATTAATGGTACTTAATTTAATTACTGGTATAAAACTTATCATTTTAAACTTCCATTTTACTAGTTGATCCAAAGAAATGGAAAAAATTACAAAAGATTTTAGGTTTTTCAGCAGGATAGTCATTTTGTTTGGAGATTTTCATAATCAATCACAAATACCTATCATATTCAGGTCACACGCCTAGCACGAAACATTATCCACCTAGCCTCTATAAATAACAGTAAAGTGCGTCTTATAAATTATGAGCGTGCTAGCTCACTCATTTGCCGAGTCCCTCGGGTTTCGGGCCAATCACGGCTCGCAACTTTATTACGGGAAAGTTATGGGATGCGTCATGTGAGATGAAGTTATTATGTATGTTGCGATGTTGGGAATGTTGGGTGGCATTGGTATTGATAACGAATGCCTAGTGTATGGCTTCTAGTTACTTAATAAAAAATAGTTTTAGATTCCGTGTTTATATTGCAACAAACTGACGACGTCTCCGCCTTAATCTCCTAAAGAAATATGGCATCATCATTCGCTTGCCCTTTACTGATGTGCAGCATGTATTTTTCTTCCAAACGTCTCTATGGCCCATCATCTCATCATCGACGTATTTTCTTTCAAAAAGACAAAAAATCTTTTCATTTCATATTTTATTCCTTGATTACCTACAACACAACTTTGAATTAAAAAAAACACCCATTTGGTTAGTGGTTAATTTGCGTTAAATGTACTGGATGTAGTTTGTATATCTATCAAAAGTAACACGATTGATCTCGAATGACAAGGCTTACGATTAGGAAACGCATTCAATTATGTTTTCTGCCTTTGTAACAAAGGCAAATGTCAAATTGTCGGATACCTATTAAGGAATCAACCATTTAGCTAAACTATGTTTGATATGCATTTATGAATAACACCACTTCCTCTAGTTCCAAATTTAACTAGGCGCTATTAAATGATTTACAAAAAGGCTAAACATTTATAGACACATACCTATTTATAAAAAATCATGGGCTACATTTTTTGACAAAATGACGATGAAAAATAGAGAAGAGGTTTTAAAACGATATGAATGTAACGGATCCTGTCTATAACCAAACTTATTCAAGTAAACACTATTTTGTGTTAAATTTCTAAGCTGGCTACAGGAACAATCGCTTTAAACACAAACTAAGCACACAAAAAGCGTTCCCTCAGAACGAACGCTCCAGAAATAAATAAGCGCGTGAAGAAGATATATGGCACGGCGAGGGAATACAATTCAGGGTAGCAAAGGTCTTTCCGTTAGTACAAATGTAAGTAAATTTGAATAAAACATAAACGGGGTTAAAGTTCGCCTGTTTTTGTTTCCGTGTTATGTGCTGTTGTGGACAATAGATTTTTGTGAGCATTTGTGGGAGTGCTGGGGCTCTACCATGACGTCTTAATGTGATTCAGTTTAGGTTCAGTTAAGGCTCAGTTGTATGGAAGCGACTCAGTTTAGGTCGTCAACTGAATTGCGTTAATACGTCATGGTAAGGCCCCTGGTTAGTGGTAATTATAGAAAGTTGTAGTAAGAAAGTTATTAGTTACACAATGTGTATAGGCAATGCGCAAACTCAGTAAAAAATCTAGTTATAAACTATAGGTAAAGTGTTTTGAATTTATGTGTTTTTTGCGTATGCAATTAATTTTAAAACTCTACTATTTATGAAGCCGTATTCGTATAAGTAGTCGTACCTAGTTTAAAATGTTTAGTTATTTTACTCAAATAACGTGACGAAACACCAAATAAACCTTTTTGTATATTATACCTTGTATATATTATACCTTGTATATATTATACTGGCACGACTCCAAGTAAACACGCTTAAGTTAGAAGCATTACTTAGTAATTTGGACACATTCTGATTGAACCGCGGCACAGTGACACAAAGCATACATATAAAGCAGGCATAAATACCCATTTTATCCTCGAATACTATTGGTCCTCGTTGCACTCGGACTAATAATTAGCCTCGTCTAAGATGGGTTACTTTATGCCCTTGATATACAATCTACTATTTTAAGGTTCCTTACTTAGGTATACAACGAAACTCTTGACTATCCTGACAAGCAGGCGGATAGGACAGGAATGTCATGAGCTGGAATAGAATACCATGTGAAAGGATCATGCAAAATTAAGTAGAAATTAAAAAGTGTTAACATGGTACGTAAGTATCAACGTATTTCAAATCAATATTTGTAAGAAAACGGGACGACAATACGATGTAGCCAATTTATAATTCTACCCTTTTCTGTCGCACTGTAAGTCCCCCGTACATACATGAGGCACACTCGCACTTGGTTTTTACATGTCGAATCATCGTTACAAATGAGTTAAGTTCTCATTACGAGTATTTGAGCGTGACAATCCAATGACAATCACAATCCGTTGCTTTGACATTTTCTGTCTGAAGATGACATGACATTCATCGTTCACAATACCTACTAGCTAGTACTTTCCTGAATTTTGTTCACAATATTTACCTTACGGTTTGTTAGCCCTGGGACTATAAAGGCATCCATTTCTCTTTTGTGATAATTATAAAAAGTTTGGTTTAATCAAAGAGTCTCACAATATCATCAAATCAATAAACAGACTTCTGTACAAATGTCACTTAGGTTCTGGGTGCAAAGCGTTTGCCATGCATTACAACGGGCAGCGACCGAAGAAAGTGAGCCCACCTCATGACCACGAGAGCGAGGATGTCAAGTTTAGTAACGGTGCTAAGGCTTACGGTTTCTCAAATCAACAAATGTTCTTTGATTTGCTGACGTGAAGTCGTCAATGTTACGCGAATACGAATACGCGAAGTAGTGCCGCCGCGTTGTGAAGCTCACTAAGAACTTCAAGAGTGAGACCGTTACTTTTGGGGATAGAAATTAACGAAATTACTGAAACAGGTATGTAAATGAAATAGTTGAAAATGATATTTCAACGCATTATGTTGTTGTGTGTGGTATCTCTTTAAATGACGACATTGTATACAAGCATTGTGGTTGCTACCTGCGTTAATTCTTAATATACGAATTCTCGCAGCTTTTTAACTCGACAACTAGAAGATAACATGATTACTGGGACGTGTGCGCGAGTCGCATCAATGTGGATGGCATTATGCGGAAGAAGACGTAATATAACCAACTAGATTCGGCCTATTCAAGTGAATTTTTAGTTAAATAGTTAGTTACTACTTGTCTTTCAGTTTTAAAGTCGAATAGCTAGTACATGTGGTTACTGATTAGGGGTTACTTGGACACTTTACTAATTACAAGAGAAAAATAGTGCAATTATTAATTTGTTCAATATGATCGAAGATATGGCTCACATTATTAGAATTGTAATGAATGTATGTACTTATACGTATTTGAAATGTTAATTATCTAGTAATCAGTGTTGACTGTACCACGACTAATAAACACGACAGCTTGACAGTGATATAACTTACGAGTAAAACGGAAGGGTTACCGATACTGTAATCTACAAGACAACAATCTAACATGTTTTTAATTAACATCACCGGTTTTAATCCACTGAAAGCGTATGACTCGTTATGAATTCCACTTTTTTTAATTAAGTTTAGTTTGCAAAAGGCCACCTACCTTTATAAATTTAGTTTATGTACGAAATTTTGCTGTTACGCAAGGGAAGTGTAATGGTATTACTAATAACTAGAGACTCTTTTAATGATCAGCTATCATGCTAAATTAATATAACTACTTACCTATTAAATAATATTTAAAACGGGTCACTCACGTAATTTAGTCGATTTTCGCTCGACATGTTTCGTTCTTTACGAAGAACGTCATCAGGACCAAGCACCAGACCAAGTACCAGAGCAGATAGGGCATTAGCCCGCAGTGTACGACTTGCCTCTGTCGCGAGTGGGCGCTCCTGATGACGTTCTTCGTAAAGAACGAAACATGTCGAGCGAAAATCGACTAAATTACGTGAGTGACCCGTTTTAAATATTATTTAATATGTTCGAGTCTCACGAGAGTTTTATAGTTAAAACTACTTACCTATATATAATTTATGTATAGCTTAAGCAGAAAGGCTCTATATCGAGTTGAGGTATACTTTAAACAGTAGGTATTGGCAAATGAGGTTAATTCGAACTATATTCCGATTTGTAATTCAAGACGAGTAATACGAACATCACTTTCGCCGTTCTCTTTTATATTCGTGTAAATAAATTAAGAGAAATGAATTAATATGAAAATGTCAGCAAATATTAATAATAAATAAATACCTAACAAGCTTAAAAAAAAAAGATACTCTTACTATATAAATTAAAAATAGATGTCATATACCTACGCCATGGCGTTAGTCGCGTAAGCTGAAGACTCCATCCCCGGTTTGGCCTCCGATGGAGTTGGTTTTTTCTTTAATATTCATATACCTACTAGATGTCATCATCTATAAATTTATATATAGTAGTGTAAATATTTAATTAATTAATTTGATTTGATTCGACAAAAAGTTTAAGTGATAACCTTGGTACATACATTATTTGAAAATACTAACAAATAAAAATGTATATTAAAATAACTTTCACTTGTACAAAACTAAAATGAGAAAGTGAGGTTAGGATTTGATCTTGAATTAAAAATCGGAATTTATAAAGACATTTATTATCAGAATAATCTTCAACAAATGTAAACATAAAAAGTTTATGCAATGGTCTGATTTTCCTATTGTATTTAACTGGCTCTTGGAGTATTAGGCATAAAATGTAAATATGCTCACTGCGACATGTCTATAGGGTGTGTGCAATCCATCGTCACTTACCAAGAGTGTTAAAAAACGTCATATGCTTATGGGATTTCCGTGTTATGTTAATGCTTATGCTTGTTTCTCCGGTTTGCGGTTAAATGTATTTTGTTTTCATGCATATTTCAGTTGCGCAGGGGAGTATACGCAAATGATGGTGGCTAGGGTGAAATTTAGCGTTTTATGTATGTAGAGTTTATGTTTATGAATCTGATTGAAGGAAACTGTTGCTGTAAAACAAATAGGGATGTTACAGGTTTTATAAAATTAAGTTTTATTTACGTGAGCATCCTAATGTTCGATGCCCTAATTTCTATATTTACATATATCCTGATTGTTCTATGCTGGATTATAACTAAAACTCGAAAAAACCTGTTATGGTAAAATTGATAACTATAAGTCCAACGTCCAACAAGATGATTCAGTACTCGTAAAGAGTACTAAATCATCATCAGCATCATTACGTATCAGCCAACATTATCATTATCACTATCAGACGTCCAATGGAAGTGACTAATTTTATTGAATAAGATAGATTTAAAAGTTCGTAGGTATGTTCGAACCAACATAGGTATTAGTGGTACAACGTTACCATAACTCGATTCTTACCAGCTTATCTATTTTTTTGCCAGTTGAGTAGGTACTTTTATTACGGCTCATGTAGACAACTAGCTATAGGTAGTATATGTTTTTTTTTGTTATTTAGCAAGTTTTGTCATCAAAAACATTGGCAGGAAACCGGCCTAGTCCCAAAAAGGCCTAGTTTACCCTCTGGGTTAGAAATTTAGATGTCAGCTTTCGTAAAACTAGTGCCTACGCCAAATCATCGGATTAGTTACTAAAGCTTCCTCAACCGTGGAAAAAAGTGCGTGTATTCTTACCAATTTACCTAAGTTTTTGTCAGCTGAGTATGTAATTTTATTATGGCTCATATGAAGATAAGGAATGCCAAATTAGCTCCGGCTTGCTTACGAATATCTTTAACTGGGTTTAATGTTATTTAGTAAACATCATTTAATGAAGGATGAGACAGAGAAACAGAAACCTGCATTTTCATTAGCATTCTACTGATTATTAACGCTCATCCACCATCATTATTTGATTACTCCCATCCGCTGCAGCATTGCGTCAGTAAAGTCAACAAATTGGAACCCTAGGCCACTATCGGGCTATGTCATCCTTTGTGACGACCTTCAGGATCCCATCATGAAAACCCTTACATTCCCTAAAAGCAAAATTGAATCTTCCAGATTACTTCAGATGATTGTAAAGTACGAGAAATCAAAATCATACTTTTTCTTTTGAAGCCGACAATAATTAAATATGTAAAATTTGATTTTATTTAATGTCACAAATCAGAAATCAATGATAATAATGAGCGACAATAGAGCGTAATAAACCGAATTAGTGCCCCCGCCAAACCAAGCTAAACGCTAACCCGATCAGGCATAATTTGTGACCAATTAGAATAATGGTCGCCCGTGATGTATGCACGACGTGCATGGCTAGCGGAACTGTGGAGTCGTTCGCTATGTTAGTTTTATGAAAAAAAAATGTTAATTTGGTGAAAACATCGAACGCATTGACATTTTTACTAATGTCTAGTAGATGTGAAAATATATAAAATAAATATAAATACACTAATATTTAAAAAGACTATCTACGATGTCAATCAATGTCTACGAAAATTTATTTATACTCGTGTTGTAACCTCGATTGAGAAAAACTTTAGTTTCCAAAACTTAAGACTAAAGATGAAAGTTAATAAAGTCTTTGGTAGTAGATCTGTCAACTTAACTTTGACTGATTTGAATTTATTTTTATACTTTTCTTTAGGAACTTTGCAATAAATACCCTATACTTAGTAAAATACCTTGCTAACTTTTGAGAATTTTAGTATTTTGTTTTAATAAATACAAAAAACAGTTTATTTTTACACAAAATATCTAACCTAATCTTGAACATAAACAGCATGTTATTTTTATCTGGGGGCACGGTAGTCCCCCAACAAGTCGAGCGAAACAGAGCCACGGCCAGACCATCCTTTTCTCGAAGTAGTTTAGGCCATGTTCAACCTCCTATAATTTTGCGCTGATCAAAGCTAGAACCCCGAAAAATCTCTGTGACATGTTGACTATAATATGATATAGATATATTCTCAATAACATTAAATTTAATGTAGTAGTTTAAGAAGTATCGAACGTCAAAGTTCCTTCACTGACCAAAGTTTGGTCATCCACTCACTCACCGATCATCAAAACTCTAAGGGACTTTTAGCAGTCCCAGAAGCCTAAGTAAGTAAGTAAGTTTGTAATTCCATATAAATACATACGATAATAACACTACCAACATACTGTCAGTATAAATATCAAATGTAGGTATGTATACAAAAGAATATTAAATATTATGGGACAATCTTACACAAGTCGACCTAGTCCCACGGTAAGATCAATAAGGCTTGTGTTGTAGGTACTAGGTGACGATATATATAATAGACAGATACATATAAATACTTAAATACATAGAAAACATCCATAACTCAGGAACAAATATTCGTAATAAACATACAAATAAATGCCCTGACCAGGATTCGAACCCGGGACCTCATGCTTCGTACAGTGGATACAGTTTACTTTCTATACAATACGTGTCCTAAAACGTCGATTGCTATGAGCTAATTCAAACAATTTATTTTCACACGTAACTAACTAAAAAACATAACCGAACAACACTGCTCCACCCCACCTCTTGTTTGTTAATAAATGTTTGGGGAAGCATTTGTCCGGCGAGCCGTCACTGTCACCGCCGGTATAGTTGTGCGTGCAAAGTGCTGGTGCAGTCTTGCTGTGTGGTGCATCGCAATTCGCAATCACAAATACATGGCTCGGCATACGGCATTATTGAGCGGGTTATGTATATTGCCATGTAGATGTGCGTAGGTATTTTATAGGCTAGACTAGTCATTATTACCAAACCTCTTGGCTAATAGTAATTGATTTAAGTTACTTAATCAAATTAGAAGTTCAACCTTAAAAATAATAGAGGAGGCAAATTTTTGTATAAGGACTTCATAGAGAAATAAGTCCTTTTCAGAATACAAAATATCTTCCGTACTTGCGTAGGTTCGTAGGTACATGTATGCGTAGTAGATACATACGTACATATTGCTTAAACATCAGATGTCATGTCCATTGACTCGTGTCCAGCCAGAGTGGTCCGCAGGGACCTCGTCTAACGTATTGTCAAATGTTAAGACGTATTGCACTGTTGCATCATGTTACCGAACATTAGACACTGAGTTATAAATTACAAGATTACATTTTAGTATTATCGAAACAGCCGCGTAACCGTAAAATTGAATTAAGACCTAAATGACATTATTGTGTGTCGTATAAAAGCTGCTAATTACCTATATCATATTATTTTTCTTGCCCGAAAACGTTAAGTGTGTCAAACTTATATATTTATATATAAAACTAGCTGTTATTATTGAAAATATATTTGATTTTCTGTAACAAACATGCTTCTGTTCAATTTAGTCAAAAAGTAATATCCGGACATATAGACATTTTCTTATCAAAATTATCAAATTGACCTTCAAACCACATCTGTTCTGTTATACTCATTATTGACACGATTCTTTTATTTGGTTGACTGTTGCACCTATTATCCGCTTTTTCTTTAAATGTTTGACAGGTATGACCCTAAGTACTACAGTTGTGTCACTGTCAAGTTAATGCAAACTTAGTTTAGACGCATTACGGATTGGCAACACCTAGATAGATATGTGAGTTTAAGTTATAAACAAAATTTGTTTTTTATTCTCTATCTTTTCCTTTAGCACTCGACCATGCGGGTCCGAATGGCCACTCACCTCCGTCCACATGTCAGGGAACCCTCGTCAATCTTCGCTAATTTATACCCGCATTTGTTTAACCAAAAACGTTTAAATTCGCCGATTCACCTGTCTCAACTTTTTTAGATAGATCGCTTCTTGCGCGGTTTGCAAGGGTTGAAAATAAGGGTGGTTAGTGTACAACGCATCTCGTATCGTTTAAATAATATATGTCTACGGTTGACCACTTGGATATTTTCATAAATGACAGATATCGGGAAAAATATCTTCTTTTTCCTAGCATTTTCCCGGCTTATGCCACGGTTTAGGGAGCCTGGGGTCCGCTTCGGCAACTAACATTTTTTTTTTTTTTATTGTTTCAAAAGAAAACTTACGTGGCTAAGTATACATATTCCTTCGCCAAACTGAGGACAGTTTGTTGGCGAATAGTGCGCTCTTAATAAAATAACAATTTTTTTGTTATACCTACTCATACATTGTACAGTATTCTTTATGTTGGTAAGTACTAAATTAAATTAAATTATACACTTACAATGCTCACTTGTAGGTATCCAAACTTGTTGCCAATGCTTAGTTGCTTTCGTGAGATGGAGCTTACATTAACATCTAACCATATGTAGTCATAAATATAAGTAAGTACTATGTATCCAAGATACCATCTAAGAGTAATGTTTTTAATTGTTTTTTAAAAACCTGTTTACTACTGGACTGTATCTGTATATGTATATTAATTATATCGATGTGTTAAAATGTTCTTGAGTTTTACTTTATTCAGCTAAACTACTGCTTTATTAAGTTTCAAACCAAGCATACTTAAATATGTGAACAATATTCTTAAATTAATATTCTCAATATTACTCAGTCGCTAGCGATTGGCATTCAACAGTTACTCATAAATAGTACCGATACTGTTCATAAGGGCGGTAATAAACACAACGTTAAGCTTTATCAACCAATTTCTAAACTATGTTTTTAAACAAAAAGTTAGCAAAATTGTGTAATTCCTCCTTCCTTATTGGTTAAGTTATCTGCATGTGTAGTTTTTTTTCTCATTTCTAGTTGTTGTTGTTTTTTTTTACGTGGTGTGTTCTGTTGTATTGATAAAATAACTTATTTTTCTCTCACTGCTATGTTTTTCGTTTAGTTGTTTTAGCTTTGTTTTTATTTATATAAGGATTACTTGTTGTTTTGTTCAATATACATTGCCAACTCAATATCATCTGTATAACTATTAGTGGGATTTGTGTTAGGATATAAGCTTTACCTTCTTTATCTTTTTTTCTATTCTTTGCATATATTGTTGGTTTGTATCTGTTTTTTTTTCCCAATAAATAAAAATAAAATAAAATAAATATGTGTATTCGGTAGGGTTTTCGAAAACATTATGACTAAATAAATAACTGCTGTGGTTTCTTGACACATTTCTGTGCATGTGTGTGTGGTTTTTTCAGAGGTACTGGACTGTATCTGTATATGTATATTAATTATATCGATGTGTTAAAATGTTCTTGAGTTTTACTTTATTCAGCTAAACTACTGCTTTATTAAGTTTCAAACCAAGCATACTTAAATATGTGAACAATATTCTTAAATTAATATTCTCAATATTACTCAGTCGCTAGCGATTGGCATTCAACAGTTACTCATAAATAGTACCGATACTGTTCATAAGGGCGGTAATAAACACAACGTTAAGCTTTATCAACCAATTTCTAAACTATGTTTTTAAACAAAAATTTAGCAAAATTGTGTAATTCCTCCTTCCTTATTGGTTAAGTTATCTGCATGTGTAGTTTTTTTTCTCATTTCTAGTTGTTGTTGATTTTTTTTACGTGGTGTGTTCTGTTGTATTGATAAAATAACTTATTTTTCTCTCACTGCTATGTTTTTCGTTTAGTTGTTTTAGCTTTGTTTTTATTTATATAAGGATTACTTGTTGTTTTGTTCAATATACATTGCCAACTCAATATCATCTGTATAACTATTAGTGGGATTTGTGTTAGGATATAAGCTTTACCTTCTTTATCTTTTTTTCTATTCTTTGCATATATTGTTGGTTTGTATCTGTTTTTTTTCCCAATAAATAAAAATAAAATAAAATAAATATGTGTATTCGGTAGGGTTTTCGAAAACATTATGACTAAATAAATAACTGCTGTGGTTTCTTGACACATTTCTGTGCATGTGTGTGTGGTTTTTTCAGAGGTAGAAGGATCGACACAAATCTGATCACTTACCTACGGACTATATTATTAATGCTTTGGTGTCAAAGTCCCTACACAAGTCACAGTGTTAACTGTATACACTCCAGACCAAAAATTCGACTCTATATACTATGAACTTGCAGGTTGTTAATGTAATTGGGTAAATGTACGCACAACCACCGCGCAACCTTAGCGTTACCATAACACGTACGGGAAATGAGCGCAACAGTAGTGCGGGCAATTAACATGATGCGTTTAATTACGACGCATGAATGTGTGCAATATTAACTGTTTACGGCCGCGACGCGGATTGCTGAAGGGAGGAGGACTGCTTTGTAAAATATTGTTAATATCTATTCTGCTACCGCTGGTAATGAAAGTTAAGCGAATTCATATTGCATTTGGGTCAAACACAAAACGATGTTCGGAGTCTTTCCAGTGGACTTTTCGAAAGTTAAAGGCCATGTTGATCTTCTTATTGAACCCTTATTCACATTAAAAAGTACTCCTTGTATACTGAATTATAGGGTCAAACATCATAAATTCATGTCCACAAGCTATAAAGTTATTGGTCACAGGAAATTGGCTCTACAGTTCAGCTGAACAAACACTTTTTCTTTTTTATGGTCAACAGCTTGTGGACACGTAGTTAGTAATGATTTTTATCATACAATGCAATAGATAAGAAGTACCCCTTAATGTAGATACTAGATAAGGCTTAAATAAAAAAAATCAAGGTTTATAGCCCTTAACCTTTGAATAGTCCACCGGAAAGACTCCGTACATCGTTTTGTGTTTGACCCACTTTGAAGTGGACTAAACGAAAACGTACACATACCTACATTAATTTTGTCTACCAATGTGTCATAGTATGTATAGCTCGATCTTCGAAAATCTAGAACAGACTTAAGTCCCAATAACAATAATCACTAAGTTTTAGTTACTGCATTTGGGAACCCGCATATCTAACGCCAACCAATTCATTTGTTCGATTACTTGCCTCTCTATCACTCTTGCATTTTCGAGCAACAAAGAGGCAAATAGACGAACGAATTATGGTTTTGCGGTAATAGGCATTGTCTGAACTAAGTTCATAATTATAAATCAACATTATTATACATAACTCATGTGCGATCTTTAAAAGATAATTTTTTTGTAAAATGCGTTTTTAAAGTAGTTGTGTATTGTCACAGTTACATAATAAGCCGCATTTTTAACTTCGTAGCTTCTCGTCTCGTCATAAATAGCGGCGAGTAGCGACAATGGCCGGCCATTTGTCTCGAACGCGGTAAATAATAAAGCGGTAACTTTATCGCGCAATTTATTGACTCATTATCGACAAATAATGACTATTTAAAACAAAATTATCGCGTGAAATGTGGTTTCCGTTCTCTGCTATTTTTCTTTTCATAGACTATTAATATGAATTTTCCCATCACGGAACAATGGTGGTCCGGACCTTTGGGAGGCGTACGCGGAGCCGAAGCCAACACGCACAGCCCTTTTGACAATTTAATATAATGTAAAGAGTACACCGAGCGGATGTTGCACCTGTCCGAGTCATGGGACTCACGCAGAGGCAGCACCCGCCAGGGTGTATGAACTATTGAGATTTAATGGAATCTAAAATATACGGGCCTATTAGGTGAAAATGGTGGGTCTAAATAATGGGTTATCCATACTAATATTGTAAATGTGTGTCTATTTGTTTGTCCGTCTTTCACGGCAAAACGGAACGACGAATTGACGTGATTTTTAAAGTGGAGATAGTTGAAGGGATGGAGAGTGAAATAGGCTACTTTTTGTCTCTTTCTAACGCGAGCGAAGCCGCGGGCACAAGCTAGTGGAAAATAAAGTCGGACGTCTTCCTAACAAAATGGTAAGTAATTTTATTTCCGGCAGATGGTGAGTCGCCCATATAAGATGGGCCCCCACAAAAAGCGACATCTAAGATGACTCAAGGGCAACACCGGTATGAGGGCTGAGGGTAGAGAGTTGTTACTGGACTTTAAACATATTGCCAACTCGCCACTTAGGTTTCAACATCTACCCTCGAGAACACAGCTCTCGCGACCCCACTCTGGACGACCGGTTAAGGCAAGCCAGAGGCGGATGACTTGGTCGGACGACGGAGTCCCCCAGGAGCGCTCAGGTACGTGGGGTCCTTACTCTCCAACAGCTCGCCACAAGCTGCCCGCCAATATGATTATTATAAAAGCACACCAAAATAAATAAAGGTCATCTACCTACTCGTACTTACTTACTGCTGTGGCACAGCGACCCGAAGTGAATCTTGGCCTCTGACACTAAAGATCGCCAGGCTTCTCTGTCCAGCGCCATTTGTGTCTTTACAGCACTTATAATCTTTACCATTTACATACATCCACTTTATTTTACACAACGTAATTGCCTGCGCATTTTGTGTAACAATTTTAAAGGAAGCTAAACTCAATGATTCATACAATTTTAAAGCAACGTGACTACCCAATAACAATAGTACCTAGGAAATTTAGATGTATGCCTGTAATTATTTGGAGAGTTAAGTACCTGTTTTATTGTTTATAATAAGGAAAACTGTCGTTAAAACAAGTTTAATCTATTAATGCCTAAATATTACCCTTCAATGACCACCTAACACGGCTTACCCCAATAAACAATAAAACATAAGTATGTAATGAACCGAAACTTTGCATCATTAGCACGGAATATTACCAATAATATTCCCTGGAGTGGTAACTATTGGGTATTATCAGAAATTCGACCAGGCTGAGTATTCAAATCAATAAACGAGCGTGTGTGGTTCGAGTCCCTGGACCAGCCAGTCTAACTTAACCCTTAGATCCGTAAACACTGTGTAAAATTAGGGAGGGTACTTTTGCTGGTTGATTCGGGCCTTTGATAGTGCTGTGCTCGGTGAGTGATGGGAAGGACTCCAGTAATACCAAAATTGGCTAGACCCGCTTCATTTGCTGGTGAATGCGGCAAATTGAAATGTTTCACGGCTCGTTTAAAAGGTCCCTTCAGTTAGTTATCGATAGTTATGTCATTTAACATCAAATCAGGGAGAGGAAACGCTCTGTTTATTGAAATATATATGTTTTTGTGTCATAATCCAAACAAAAAAAATACCTGTATCCTGAGCTGGAGATTGTTGCATTATGAGTGTGTCAATGGTTGGTTGTTTTGACTTAATTCATTAACAACATACTTTAAATTATCTTAGTTCGGCTAGTAACAAATAATTTAGGGGTTGGTTAACATCCAAATCCCTCTCCTCTCTGGAATAAATAATAAGATTAAACTGACCCCATATTAATAGGAACTTTCTGACTAAAAGTTAGATGTCGATACGGTCTGTCTGCTGTGAAGCTTATTGCGCTACAACAATATAAAAGACACCAGAAAAGATACTGATTTATTTACTATCTGTTATTTAATCTATATGCTTAATGGTTATCATCCATTATTATGACAATACTTACATGTAAATGTTGCATACCATAAGTCCAATTTCACAGTGTCACGACTTGTTGTCGCTACGCTTCTACACGCCACTTTGGCCACAAAGCGGGAAATGCAATTTATCGGCTACGGCGTAGCGCTACGAGAAATCCTTAGCAGTGAAATTAACACATTGAGTGCTGGGAACCCGCTAGGGGAGTTCCTTGTGGGTGGTCGCTTTCCGCTACAAAGCGGAAAAACGACGGAACCGGCTACGAGCGTAGCGCGTAGCACTCGCTAGTAGTCAATGTGTTACTATAATTAGAAAAACTTGTATCGTAATGTAGTGAAACGCGTAGTCAAAATAGGAGCGATTCCAAAACGCGCTACGTCGCCTCGTAGCGCGTAGCATCTACATACAGGTACTAAATTATATGCGACGTATAAAGTGCGTTAGGATAAGATGAAAAATAATAGAGTAATCCATACCGTGGTTGTACTACTGACTGTTTCTGTTAGTTTAATAACCAACCATTTAGACACGATTTTGAAAATTGGTTTTGGTTCTTCTTAATCTATTTTTATTATGTATACCATACTGACACAGTCCATCATTGCGACCAAGATGACCGGAGACAATTTGATATCTGAACATTTTGAACGCAAGGCCCGCGGGACCGCCGGCGGTGCATCGCATTACAACTCTCATCCTTTCTGCATTTCTGTACAGATTCTAATATAAAGCGAAATCAGAGATAATATTATGTGAGGACTGTGAGGAGTATTGTCGCATTAAATACATTTAAACAAAATTGAAGGAAAATCGTTTCGGGTTCAAACCAACCGACGCGGTGAGACTTTCCTGCTAATCTAATATGGTCCGGTTATCACTGTAGCTGTCACTTTCTAACAAGTTTGTAAGTGTGAAAGTGACGCATAGCGTGATAGCAGATAAAATTACAACCATTCTAGCCGTTCTTAGGTGGTAGCCAACATCACAATTATTAAATTGCAACGGTTAACACTCACATATTTTTATCACAATAGGCGTGACATGTTTTGACTGCTCGGGCAGTCATCGTCGGACAGACAGAGTGGTGTTATCACCTTCGCGGTATATATAGTGCGGTATTAGACCGCACTAGTGCGATAATGAGCACTTTATGTGCCTGCGTCAACTATTCAAAGGGCCATACGTACTGTAAAACGTCGTGCGAATAGGTAATTCGCAACTCGTGTCGATTTAAAACACTCCCTTCGGTCGTGTTTTATTCTATCGTCACTCATTGCGAATTTCCTCCTTTTCGCACTTGTATCGTAATGTACTATTAGGCAACTAGTTGTGTTACAGGATTATTATATCTTTTTCAACAACTGGTTGCAAAACTTGGTTGCCAAAACGGCCGGAGGGATTCTAAGCATGAGCGTTTGCATGCGTTAAACAGAAGCTTGGATCAAAAATAATACATTAAACCATTATATTCAATGAGGCATACGATATTCCATACTGTATTGAATATTCAGTACATTTCTAACACTTTCATGAAATACCTAATAATTAAAATGTTTTCGGAAAGTGATCTTTATTCCACTGATTTAAGGAATGCTTTGTGTTAGCCAAGCGTAAGAAATAATGTCTCGCCTGAAATTCATTACGGGGCGGTAGAAAAACAGCCAACGGCATATATTTCAATAGATGTCGCATGTCCTATAGGTAAGTAACAAATTCCAACAGTTATAGTTGATTTAACAGAGCGCTGATCGTCCAGCGTGCAGTGGCGCCCTTGTTTAATAAAATGAGTAATATTCCAACGTTATTAATTAACCATTACATTAGGATTTAGGTATCACCTAAACGTTACCAAAGTTAAGGAATTCGTAGTAAGTACAACGAAAATATGGTGAATAATATATACTTAAATGTAATGGTTTTTTTGTTAAAGATATTAATGTTGCCAATAAATATAAACCATATGGTTTATTAGAAAATACAATCTCCCAATCAGAACGCCACTGGACGTTCTGCGCCCTCTTAAGGAAATGTAAACAAATCTTTAACCAAATTACGCATTTACCGGGTGTGGCCTACAATAGGAGCAATAAATTTAATCGTAAGTTAAACTAAACAACATTTGTTCAGCGAATTTTAAAAATAACGTGGATTTAGATTTTTATCACACTTTAAAGTTTTTTTGAAGACGCAATGTCCTGCAAAGTTTGACCAATTTGTACTATGACAAGAGACGTCAGTTAGACTGATGTTAATGTATATTGAGAATACTATTCAATGTAACGACATATTTAAATGTTTATTTTTCTTTTTAACGTGTAAATTGGTTTTATGAATAAATGACTTATGACTTATGACTTACTATTTAATTTGTATGAAGTCATCATCTTAACCCTGTGAAAACGTGCTGTAAAGAGCTCGAAACGTAGGATCATGGTGTTAATAAACGCGATTAATCCGTTCTAAAGTGTTTAATTTCAATGAAAAGTGAATACCTACAAATTACACAATTTTAAAAAGTTGTTGAATAAAAGTTGTTCAGTTTGAGTAGCGTCAGGTGTCGACCAGGCAAGGATTTTGGCAGTCAAAGGCCTGCACGCGTTACCATCACCTCAACGGGGATTTGAACCCTGAATAATAAATATAGCATAAATGCATTCGACGAGATGATGATTTTTATCGATAATTTAGCGATAACTGCCATTCCCTCCCTTAGTCTTAGTTATAACTAGTTCGATCCCAGCCCTGGGCACTGGGGGCCTTAGTCACTTTTTCTTTAGTAGGTATATGACATCTCTTTCAATTTATGAATTAAATAGTATTTTCAATATTATACGATAGTGCAATTATATAAATCAAAAGATTTGTTTATCGGGATGATTCTTAGCAGATTTAGTAGAGAAGCATACTACACAATGCCAACTCTAATGTTTTTCTTTCACAGCCCACAAAGCAGTCAGAAGGAAAATTAAATGTTAATGTAAATTGTCTTATATTATGTTACCTATTGTTTGTAGCGTATTCTACTGAAAACATGTCTGTAAAACACCCCTCTTTGTTTAAACACAGAATCACAATAAAGTTTCTCTTGTAATAGGCTATGCATTTTGAAGAGTAACTTCGCTTCGCTTGGTTTATTATTTTTAAGCGGAGTGTGGCTTTTGGTTTATAAAAAATACATCCAATCATGTTACCCGGCCGTTCTTCTGAATATGTAATTTCGTTCAGCGAAGTTTTAGACATTTTATGGTTTTGAGTGTTTTAGCGGTGAAGTTTTTATTATGAAGTTAATGTTGTATAAATTGCATGATTATAAATTGACTAAACCGGGACTAAATAGTGTAAAATTTTGAAAAGTAAGTTCCGAGGTTTCAAGGGTGACATTGCCCCCGTGGTCCCGGAGAATGACTGGCTGAGGTAGAAATCAATATCTAGCCGCGCGGGTTTTACGAACTACCCGCACTTGGTCTTGATTATCAGGGTCTCCCTCGACATCCTTTATAATAATATCGTTTGTCCTAAAATCACTTGACCTAATTGTTTTGTCCTAATGATCATTATCCCTAACGATAATTTGTCCTAACGATTATATGCCATAATCAAATTATTGGCCAGAACGACTTCACTCATAACCGAATCGCTGTTATAAAAGTCGGTTAGGTTAGGTGAGAACTGTGACCTTACAAAGAGTCGAATCGCTGCTAAAAATGTAGGTTAAAACGATGTTAGGCAAAATAATACTAGGGCACATGAGTTTAGGATAAATTATCATTATGTCAAACAGTGTTAGGGAAAGCAAAAACAGGATAAAAAACTTTAGGGTTTCCTATATATTTAGATCCGATTATCTACAGATGTGACTCTGTGAGTTTTATAGAATTAAATATTAAATAAATTTATGTTTGTACGAACTATCATTTCATATTTACCAATCGCTTTTCGGTGAAAAAGAAACATCGTGAAGGAAATGGATTAATCCCAATAAGATCAGGCAGTCGCTTTCGTAAAACTAGCGTTTACGCCAAATCTTGGGATTAGATGCCAAAGCGAACCCCTGGCTCCCTGGGCCGGGGCATAAGTCGGTTAAACGTTATGAAAAAGACACGATCCTCCATCGCTCTCTACGCCGTTTTTATATACATACATACATACTTATTACACGTTTCTTGAGTGCCCTGAGTTGTCATCAGCTTAATTGTGTTGGGTTATCCCATTGATTTTAACTATGTATTTTTAGGAAAGAGAAATGATTCATTATTAATAAGACATTATATGTTATATATGTAGGTACTACGATAAATTGCGATGTTCACTATCTTTGAAAGCCGATTAAATAACATTACAGCTCCACAAACTATCTGAACTTTTTGGCCTTTATTAGCGAAGCCAACAAGTATAACTAATCGAATTCGTTGTTAGATCATATCCTAGGGGAGAGTGGGGTAGAACGGATCAAAGTTGTCGCTAACACAATTAGGGAGACGGATTAGTTTTGGTCAGGAGCGGCCCCTGCTCATCTTGTTACCTGCCCGGTTATCATATTGCTGTTAATTATAAACTAGATCTAACAACTAGTACTCTGAAGCAAAATAGAAAAACCCAAATTGAGAACCTCTATTAGAAGTCGGTTGATCAACAAAATATACCTTGTTTGTAGGCACGACAATACGCGTGGCACTTTAAGATTGAAACATAATAATAATTATGAAAGCTACGATGAATACGCTACGCTAGCATTTTAAGCACTGTGGTATGCTTCTTCTACAAAATTGTAACACTGGTATTTGCGTGCGTGTTTTCAATAGTCGGAAGTGCAAGAAACCACGCAGCGTAAAGTCTAAGACAAACATGTCTTTTTCTCAGAACAATTTTACTAGAAAAAACAATAATAAAGTTGAAACGATAGTAACGCGACTGATAAGTCGCGATATATGTAGAGTCAGCTGCTATAAAACCTACTAAAGTTAAGCTTCGTCTAGTTAGATTATTTTAAACTACACTTCACCTTTCGTTACTTTTTCTTTCCATTTATTTTTTTACTAGTACACTCTACACGATTCTTCTTTCAAATAAGTTTACTCGAAAATATATTTATTAAATGAACCCCCAAAAATAGCAAACACACGGAACGGGACAACCTCCTGTAATATTAACGTAGGTTTGAACGGTCCCCACGTAATTATTCGTATCTGACTACCCGCAGATAACGTCGTTCCTTAAGGCCCAGTGGCCGAGGCTGCTTTACCATACAAATATTAGTATTACGGTAGCTATAGAATATAAATCTCTTTAATTTTCAGACAATTTTAACTTGCTAAAAATTATTAAATTGCAATAGTACAGTCGGTGCCCTCACATTTCTATAAAGTATCCACGCGCGCTACGCGGTTGCATATATGGGGTGGATAATGTGAGGGCATTGACCATTGTGTAATAAGGGCGATAAACACGAGTTTGTAATGATTGTACCGCCTGCGATACATACAATGTTTTTCATCACATTCGCGAGTAAATAAATAAACTTTCCAGGCAAACAATAATGCTTGGCGGTTAGCGGTAGTATAGTAGTACAGTTCACCGTATTCCGCGGTGAGCGGCGGTTACAAGCGACGAGCGCGCGACGCGCCCCTCCGGGAAACAGCCAGTCTTGTGGGAGCTCCGGGCGGGCGGTAAAATGTATGAAAATCCATTACGGCCATGGACGTAATAAAGCTCATTAAGTCTAAGAATGCTTCAATTTATACATTCACGAAACCCGGTGAGCCATACAATCATTATTAATGAATCCGGGCGCCTGGCAGCTATTCAGCTGTGGGTATAAGAGTGGATGGGCAACAAAGGGGTTGTAAAATCAATTGAAAGTGTGCAATTTCTAGATCTCTGAGCTAACTCAGATACTAGACTGTAATATAATAGCTAATTATATACATATTTAATACGAATATAACATTACTAGAAGTTTTAATTTAATTAGTCTAATAAATAGCTAAACTGTGGAACGAACTGTCGCCAGCGGTGTTTCCGGACCGATACGACCTTCAAACCTTCAAGAAAAGAGCGTACTCCCACCTTAAAGGCCGGCAACGCACTTGCGACACCTCTGGTGTTGCGGGTGTCCATGGACGACGTTAATCGCTTACCATCAGGCGATTCGTTTGCTCGTTTGCCACCTATGGCATAAAAAATAACGTATTTGCTTTTCTTTTTTTTTATTAACCGAAAAAAAGTTATAATGCCGTCTAAAAATAATCACCACGTGCTTATAACCAACAATATGTTTAACAATATCCGTCATGTCAACAATTGTTTGTCTTAAATGTCGTTATAATTCTGTATTTGATTTATCGACGTGAAGAAGAAGTAAAAGAGACACTAGAAGTTTACAATTATTTGTGCAAAAAAACATCATAAACCTACTTAATCATACTCCAGGGACTGACTACTATCAGCTGTAAGAATATCGGTAGTTAATTTAGCACCTTATATACTCGTATCTTTGACATTTACCAGTTTCTTTTCGGTGAAAGAAAACATCACGAGGAAACCTGCATACATCCGCGAAGAAATTGCGGATATTATTGGGATATATATATATATATATATATATATATATATAATGTGAAGTCTCCAACCCGCGTTGGGCTAGCGAGGAGAGAGCTCTTGAGATTCCTGTGCCCAGAAGTGGGACGTATACTTTATATGTATGTTTATTCAAATATTTGTGGGGCTGCCGGTGCCACTCAATTATGTAAAACATTAAAGAAGGACGAACGAACGGACGTTTGCATAGATGTGACTTCAAATTGGATATCCGCCATATTTGTTTAAATATGTATTTTCATTGCTCGCCGTATCGTTTCGAAAACCTTCCTGATAGATATTTTATTACGTGATCGTGTAGTTTTTTTATGGGTAAACATTTACGAATACTGCATGCATTGGCGATGTTTGTTTTCTGATTGAATATAACTATGTGATTACAATCGAAAATGTTATGATTTTATAAGTCTGCATTTTGATGTCTCTAATTAGTGTCGGTGTATTTTATAGATTTTAATCAGACATCAAATCTATAAAAATACCTTTGGATTGAGCAATAGGTACAGTTACCATCACATATATAGTAAAGGCCACGGTACTCGCAAATATCTGAGCACGCCTCTATTGTCAGGGCGTTAGAGTGGTTGTTTAGAAAAAATATTTAACCAAACTACTTTGCTTAGTTCACCAACAACCATAATTGGATGTGTTATTAAACGTCATTTGATTTAATAATTTGGTTTGTCTATAATAAAAACTGGTTTTGGTAAGATATCGCCCTAGTTACGTAGTCACTTTGTTTAAGTTACTTACAGGTTACAGAACGGTTTCTTTGAATAAATTTCTTTTTTTTTTTCAGTGTGAGCCCCGTGGCCGCTATACTTCTGATGGCGACTGTACATAAAATCGAAATAACTTTGACTGAACGCGACATTGCAGGTTTTAAAATTCCGATAATCTACATGCCCAGGTATATAAGACATTGTATACATACATCCATGCATGAACAAATATGAAACAGTTTTGTTTTATACTTAAAAAAAAACATAAATGTTTTTCTAGCCTATGTTATATTTTTACCACCTTATTCATAAAAAGTTAACAGACATTTTGGTTAAATTATATTTTCTCCCGTTCTACTTAACGCAAATGTCAAACTGACAGATCGGACAAACAATCATTTAGCTAAACTTTGGTTGGTTTTGCGTTTATGAATAACGCTATTTGTGTTACACACGATTGGTGAAGATGGATTTATACCTTATATAAGTAAGTACTTTGATAATGAGATGTATTTTCTAAATCTCCTCATACTTGGTTTGTCTTCTAATTCCGACTGTCTGAAATAGCATACAACATATGCAAATATTAGACTGAGATAGTTGAAGTCAAAGTTAAATAAGTTAGCCGTGAGGGTCCCAGAGGTCGGCAGACGACATTCGGCGAGCCTTTATTTTCCCTTCTATCTAACTGAGATTCACAGGGTGTGTACGTACGATCACTTTAATATATTTTTGTGGACATGTCACTGAATGTCTGATTATTATACTTAACGAATTTAAACCAAATTGAATCAGGACAATTATAATTAATTTAAGACAATTGACTTCAACAAAGACGTTGTACGCGCCTGTAGGCTTGTACTATCAAGATGTGTATATGTATGTCAGAATGATGCAGAATGAATCCCAATATGTTAGGAATGTCAAAATAACTAAACACACGTTCGGTGCAAATAATGCACTCAGTAACAATAAAAAGTAATTCATATAATGTAAGTTGCGTATGTCAGCCAATGCGCCTAAAGGCGAATGAAGCTATATTACTTCATGCTATACAATGTACATGATACAATAGTTAGATTGAACAGACTTAAAATTAGGGATGCAATTAAAAATGTATGTTTAGTGTTATTAAACATACATTCATAATTTGAGACTGTGTTTGTATTATATTATGATATTTGTTGTCTGTATAAAATTTTAACAACTACTTAGTTATTCTGATAGTTGTTATATCCCTTCTGAAATTAACAAGGTCACTTTTTAGTAATACGAGTATTGTAGCAATTTATTTGATTATATTTCTAGTGCTTACGCGAATTTTTCACCCCAAGCTTCCTTTAGTTTAGTTTTCCGTGCCATGGGTCAGGATGGCGTTAGGAAGATGATGATGATTAAAAAGCCAGTGGAGATACATTTGACTCGCGTTCATAATGTAGGTATGAGGCGAGTTAGCAAGCGCGTTACGTAAGGCACGTCAGATGACGACTGTCCTCTCGAGACCCGTATTAGTTATGTTAGTTAGATTCAAACATTACATTTAGTTAGAAAACTCCCGTGAGTATCAGACATAGGTATTAAAATTCTCATAGCGGGTTACTCACATCAATAAAGTCGAAAATAGCTCGACATGTTTCGGAACAGTCCGTGTCCCTTATTCATGAGCCATGCGTCTAGCCGCGGCGGCTGCTCTACGCACACTGCGAGCCTCAGCGCGGTCAGCTCTCGACTGAGCTCAGTGAGTGACCCGCTATGAGAATTTTAATATTACATTTAGTCATATTATGTATGTATTTTGTATTCTATCTACAATACAAAAAACATTGTTATGTAGCCCGCGGTCGAGATACATTTGATTCGCGTTCATTATGTATGAGGCGAATTAACTTGCGCGTTACGTGTGGTACGTCAGAAGACGGGCTGTCCTCTCGGGGCCTGCATTGGCATATGTCAAACATTACATTTAGTCATATTATGTACAGTCAACCAATTGGAACCCTAGGCCACTGTAGGACCATGTCAAAGTAACGCTATAAATCAGATTGTAAGAAATCTCTTACTGCTTGTCATTTTGACAGTTCTAGATTGGCCTAGGGTTCCAATTGGTTGACTGTATGTAGTTTGAGTGCACAGATGTAGCGCATAATGTTTTGCCCTAGTATTTTCACGATAACGCTTGAACGTGTCATGCATTGTCAGTCAGTACTAAAAGTATCGAGGTTGTTTGAATTAGCATGGCAAATACGAGCTTTTTTGAGCAAATATGAGGGTAAAACCTTATCCTCTACGTCTACTATTTGCTATAAAAAAAACATCGTCCTGTAGCCCGCGGTCGAGATACATTTGACTCGCGTTCATAATGTATGAGGCGAGTTAACAAGCGCGTTAGGTACATATCTACGTCAGATGACGGCTGTCCTCTCGAGACCCACGTTTACTTGTGTAAGTTAGCTTCAACTGCTAATATAATCGATTAATATGCTTTAATGTTCGCGTCACACTTGGCTGTAGGTATTTATTGTGAAAATAGAATATGTGTATTGTGTAAGTATGCGTCATTATGGATGTGACGTTAACGATTCTATCTTAGCAACACAGATATTTTGATAACAACTTCCATTTGCATAAAGCCAATTCATTATCTGTAGCTGACTCTAGTACCAGGTAAATTAAGGAATTCAGAACGTAAAACCAACACGTATTTTTTCGTCACAAGCACCCCTCACCTTTACTCAACAGGAAGATGATTTGTCAAAATAAATTAGGCATAAGACAGTCCGCGGCGCGTGTTGTCAAATATTTACAAAGCCTGCGGCTGTAAGAATAAACAGCCTTCAGGCTGTGAGGCTCACGAATTGAAAAATCTCCCAATATAAATATATTATAGAAATATAGAAAACAATAATAAAACGCACATTTTCCCCACACTATCTTGACCAAACCCAAAGCTTTGAACTGCTATAAATATAAATTACAAATGAAATTTTTAAATCATTATTTAAAAGTTCGTTCTACCAGCTAACGTAAAGAAACAGATAATATTAGTGCGGGTGTAGTGAAAAATAATTTATTTTAATAACAACCAGAATCTTGGTTAAAAGTCGATAAATTGACGTCGAACAGTAGCCAATTTCCAGTATTATCCAGTGGTGGAAACTGTTTTGGCTGTTGTATTAACTGTATTTGTTAAACTCTGTGTGTAATTATATGCTGTTTGTTTCTCTTTGCAATAAAAAAATAAAATAAATAAATTTCAAACTTTACTAGTTTACAAGCCTATGATATTTCTTAATAATTTTTTTAATAATTAATATATAAATATACATGTAATACCAACCATGTAATATGGTAAATATCTTGTTTTGAATAATAATTATAACTAAAAAATATTATAAATTGAAAGAGATGTCATATACTACAGAAAAAGTGACCAAGGCCCCCGGTGAGCAGAACTGGAATCGAACCAGCGCCCTCCTGCTTTTGCGGCAGAAAAATATTGTTTATTTTGTGTACCGCATCGTAAGGGCATCTCAAATCTCATGTGGCTCTGTGCTCACAATCCATCATCGTCCGAGACCCTAATAATGCACTCGAATACGGAATAACCCGCAGTATTGTGCGCCTTTGTGGCGGACAATCAAATTTCATGGACGGTGGCGTTTGTATCATATCATACCCAAGTATTTATTTGCAAGAAAGTATCAGTACGGGTATATTTATACGTATTTGTCTAGACTTTTATATCTAGTCTGATGGACGAAAGTCGTGAATAGGGAGGAAAATACATTGTGAATGCGGTCACTTTTTCAATTACTCCGCTTGATTTTAGTTTGCTTGGTTAAATGTAGATGGGTGCTAGGGGGGACTCATGGCGACGCTGGAAATTGCCGGGCTAGAGTACCTGACTAAGCTAACTAATCTGGACCCTAGTCCTAAACATATAAAAATTTAATTATTTAAAATGTATTCGGCAATAATGTTAGCCTAGAAGGCTTGTGGAAAAAATGTTTTTTATTTTTTTATTTGTTAATTTCTAGGTAAATCTATACCTACATGTTTAAAATAAATTGGTACTGCATATTAACTTAAGAACCTTAAAATTAGTTCAAACGTATCACATGTATTAGTTAAAACACAATTTACATCACTCGAGAGAAACCCCAGCTTCACATCGCATTACCCCGTATAAATAACCTAAAATTCAAGAATTCGCTTGTCTCTATTTATTTAAATTCCCCACGTCCCTCAGGAGGCGCGTATATTGTGTCACACTCCACGAGATGGCGTCACCGAACGAGTACGTCGCTTAATATTCATTAATTCTAAATTCAAAATGAGCGCGCTCTTCCGGTCCGATGCGTACGCGCTAGATTTGAGTGCGCTTTTGTTTTTATTTATGTGGAAGGGTAGTTATCCTGATTCTTTACGCAGCTTAGTTGTTTTTCTGATTATTACTATTAGCAGTTCACTTTATGTAAAAAACTAGTTAACCCGGTAAACTTCGTCCAGCATGCCCTGGACTTCCACAAATGTTTCAATTCCAAAATAAGCGAAATCGGTTCAGTCTATCGAAAGTCATGCGATCACATACATTTTAAATAATGCTTAATCATCTTTTCGACAGATACTTGCATAAAGATTTAGTGCACTCAAAATTCAACAGTCTAGCTCCTGGTATTAAAGTATTGGATTGGATGAAAGTTCGCTCTATCTACGAGGTTCGCCAATTTTGGACGAAGTTAACCCTAATAATAAAATTTACAGTGTCTTCGATTTTAAACATTGCTTTTGACAATTTACAATAGTCCCAAGCCTCGCTGCCCATTAGGCATGGTGGTATCGGGATACGTCAAATACCTGATGTTGCTCTTCCGCTTTTTTAGCCTAGTCGGTAGTGATACTTTCTATTTGGTAATTATGCTATTTATGTATGTGTTTTCACGCATATTATTCTTGAAATGTTCAGTGCAGGTATTTCATTATTTATCTCTTTAAATATATTTTTTAATCATTATGACACCCACCCATAAGCATTAAGCTTACTGTGGGACTGCGCGGATTTTTATTATTTTATTTCTATTTTACCTTCTGACTGTTAGTGAACAGACTATTATTTCTGATAGGTAAGCAACACTTTATACAACGATCAGGTACTTATAACCCTTCAAATGCGCCGACAAGACGATAAAACAGCGCGTCCGAAGCAGGAATTAAGAGTTCTGTCGCATCGCGCCTCATGGGAAATTCGGCCAATCACGGCGGGCGAAATTGCTCATCGGCCGCCCCCGTCCGCATTGCGATACCAGCCTACTGATTATTAGGAACTTCGGAGACTTGAAAAATTTTACGTTTGCGCTCTTAGAAGCGTGATCAATGAATGATCCTAGATGGAATGGTCAAAAGCAGAAAATTAAACTACGGGGTGTTGTTAAAAATAGTTGGGAGACAAACATACTAAAAGTTCTTGCCCCTTGGACCTGAGCCCGAGGAGGGGAGGGGATAAAGAAGGAAATTTTTGTTTGCTAAAAGCTTTATAAGCTTTCAATATCTAGCAAACCAAAATTTCCTCAACTTTCCCCCTTCTCCCCCCTCTAAACGATAGTTGGCTCTCTATGGTTCCCGGTCTAAATCCACTCACCTAAAGATCAACTCTGTCAATTGTCAGCTCATATTCACGAAGTGCACGATTCATACAACATTTAGCAAGAGACCAACTATCACTGAAATATGACTAAATTTTTCAAAATTTTTTAAAGGCGTATAATTTTTGAGCAGTAAGTTACACATATGCATATGTATACATATTATTAAACAAAGCTTTTTTGAAAAGTGGGGCGATAAACATTTTATTAAAATGACCATTTTTCGGAGCTCATATCTAGACACTGAAAAGGAATAGACAAAACATTTTAAGTTAAAAGTTGTAGAGAATTTTATAAGCTCTCAATTCGTAGTAAACTAAAATTTTGTATGACATGTCGTTTTCGAGATGTACTAGAAAACAAAAAAATGGGACCTTCTTTATCCCAACACAACAAAAAGTATAGTCTACTATCACTAATTGATCACAACATGAATTATGACGCCAGGGTCTGGTTCCTTAAGCATTCAAAGGGATCCCTCAAATAGGTATTCTAGACTCAGCTGTAGTAATTTTTATAATAATTCGTGCATTTCTTCACGGAATCGAAGGAATAAATTTATTTCACGTAACATGTCTATATCATACCGTATGGGCCCCATAACAGGAGCAAAAAAAAAAAACAAACTGAACAACGTTAGTTTTTATTTTTATTACATTTTAAAGTTTGTTTGAAGACGCAATGTACTGCGATTTTTTATTTATTTTTGTACTATGACAAGAGACGTCAATTAGGCTGATGTAATCGTACATTGAAAAGACTATTTAGTTTGTATGAAAAAGTGACAACCCACAGAGGACATAATTTTTAAAAGTTGTTGAACTAAAGTTGTTAGGTTTGAGGAGTAGGTACCTACTACCTACGATTTTTTGCTTCTTTTAAATGTTAAATACATGAAACACAGTAACGTAGACAATTTGATACAACAAAGGCGAACTTGTTGTGGTACGGCACACTACATAAAAAATTCTATTTTTACAAATGCCACAGTACACGTTATCCTCCGTTCTGAACACGCACATTAGCAACGAGATTTATCTCGCACGCTTTCCCCAATTTCGCTCAGAGGTTATGACGTGCGCTTATATTTACCAAGCCTATTTACGCAACCCACATAATCTCTATTACGTATATCCAAAGTTCAAATTCCCCTGTTTGCAATCCAAATATAAATTTGTGTTCTAATACGCTCACTTTACTATCCTGCAGTATCATGTTACAAGTTGCTATTTTTGAAATATTGTCTGATCTTTCTTCGCTTCGCGTTTGGAAGGCTTCGAAAAATTAATTATTTCAATAAATACTAGTGATTGCTCGTGACTTTGTCCGCGTAAAACTTACTGTAATGTTTGTATGGCAATACTAAGTTTAAATTGAAGTAGGTACATATTATGTACATATGTACATATTATGTATGTATTTTGTGGGGTAGGCCCGCTACACCTATGAGAAAAGCAATCAGTAAGTATCTTTTTATAAAGGGTTCGTACAAAACAAAAACATCTTTGTCCAGAATAAATTAAGAATAAAAAAATGTTTTAGTTTTAACATAGTCTAAAACAATAGACAAATTTTTAATTGAATTGCAACTGGATTCCGACTAAGCTAACTTTGCTCGGTTTTGATAGCACAGACTGTGAAAATGTTAAGTACCTAAACGTCATGATTTTATAGAAGTTTGACGTTATTTGCGCAGTCTCTTATTTCCAAATCTATGCAAACTTAGCGTGGTCTGCATCCATCTCTCTACATCCATATTTTTTAAATTGAATTTAAGATATCCATCACCGCATTGAATTATTTTTTTACCCTGAAACCATAAAAGTGTAAGGACTATGTTTCAAAAGCTATTTAGTAGTAGAGGACTTTTCTTTGGAACTTTCCTCACGAATCTAAATTATATCACAGAAGAATATACGACAATAAAAATGAGCTGATTCAAATAAAGCATTTTTAATGCTTTCCGTAGTCAAATATTTCCCTTCCATTATCATAATTAAGCCGCGGCGGATTGTCAAAACATCAATAATCGGGAAAAAAACATCCCCAAGGAGGCAAAGGCAAACGAAAAACAGAATGCTTTCAAAAATTACTGGCCATTCATAGCGTTTCATTGTCACCTCCCTTTAACGGTAACCGCAGAGCATTCGATTTTTAAAACGCCTGTCACGCCGAAAACCATAAAGAAAAATAAAGATTCGAATCTTGTTCGAAATTGGAATCCCATGCGATTTGCACGTCACAGCGCTGCCGGTATTACTGATTGATTATGCATTCGCGTCACGGCTGGCTGGCAATGTTGACATGCGACAAGAGAAACAATATAATACCGGTATTTTTGTATTTCCTTTTGGTAACAATGTTGGATTTGTCTGTGCGAAAATGCACGGACTGGAAGGCACTTAACACTGCTTTTTATGACTTTGATACAATAGCGAATAGATAATACCAGTTAGATTTTTCGTTGGTAATATCTTTACTGCATACAAAAAAGAGTTTTGTAAATGAAATAAATATATGTATACAGACGTTGCCTATACATTAGACGAATTAACTTATTCAAAACAGATAAACAATACAAACACCTACCAAACATTGAAACTGAACTTCAAAATACCCATACTCATTAACCCTCCTCAAAAGCTTTTCATCTTGACAGCGTCCGAAGACTTGACCAATTTACAATACTATTCCCTCCAAGTCAATAAAATCCTGCCCCAAAAACCATTCTAAATTTGAATTCAAGATCGTTCCTTTATGAGTAAGGCAAGATAATATTTATATTGGACGTTTTAAGGCGAATGTTTGGTAAGTGACATATCACAAATCCAAGATGGCGGCCGCAGATATGGCGCCCTGCGACCGGAGATAAAACGGTAAAAGCCAAATCGGACCCTTCGAGTTTGGGGAATATTCCGGTATGGTGTTAATTAACGATGTAAATATTATTTAATTCGAGTAAGATTTGCCAAGTAAGTGCTAATGTTTTTTTGAGTGTTTAAATAAATAAATCACCAATAAATAAATAAATCTTTGTTGATATTTGGACTGCTAGTCTTTGCCAATTTGCGAAAATCATGATATTCCCAAATCTTGCAGGCAGATTTTTAATTTGACGTGGACAGTACGAGTATTAATTGCAGATGAATTAGGAGACGTTGTTGGAACGGTAGTATGTTGTACACTACCTAAACCACAGCCTAAACTCATGTAGGTAAAAGTCACCCGCCGCATATTTTGTGTACGTAGGTAGTATGTATACACGATTTCTTGAACCTTAATTACTAATAATTATGAATAATTACTCTTGTAGGTGCGTGGCATAGGCACATACCTATTATGAAAATCAAGAAGTAATTTCAGTTTCCCCAAAGAATCGAACTAAATAATAGGCAGTATCAATAGGCACGCAAAAACTAATAAAGTTCGACGTACCAACAAACATATGAAGGAGAACAAACAAAGCAATCCCTTAGCAATCACACACACAGATTGTGTTGACAAAACCAATGAACATTCTTAATTATTTGCCGTTCGTGTAAACAATGACCCTACACACACAACCATTTTAAAATGACTCCCGCAACTGCATTCAAAACCCCTTTATTACTCCCAGTTGAAACCCACAGAAGGGACTGAGAGTTCCACTGTCACTGGTGCTTCAAACTATTATTTGACGACATACGCGGTTGTCTCAATTAAAAATATTGCTGGCAAGCCAAACAGTTGTCGTTGGATTTTAATTGGCTATCGGGATGTGGATAATGATCTTAATAGCTTTATTGCGTTGAGGTGACATTTGTTGGAGGCATTAAAGTAGCTTAGGTGGTTGAAATAAGTAGAACATATTTTTTTATTGTTTAAATATCGCGTGAAGTCAGAATATTTTTGTATCCAAAAATATTTAACATAAGTAAACTATATTCAGTCACTACATGCGTGCGTTCCGGAGAACCTTGCTTAGGAAAACCGTAATTTATTAAAAGATTTACTATGATTCTGTCTAATATAATTTTGGGTAATAAAATTTACTATATATCCAAAAATATTTTAGGAAAAACTGCAGGAAAAGACCGTCTAAACTAAAACATATTTGATTAATTAACTCTTAGAATGTAATTTCTTTTAGATAGTGTAGGGTTTTATTTTTACTGTAGATATATATTAGATAACTGCTTACTGTTTCTTTATTTTAGTGTGTTTTTAAAATAAATAGATTTTTTGTTCATAAAAAAAAGACGTTATGTATTTGATATCGATTAATAACCTAACGCTTTCTCTAGCAAGTCTCGAATGAGTCCTCTGTCTCCAAATCTGTCAGTGCGTTTTGAAGAGAATATTCGTCCAAACCAAGAAACAACAGTCAGTTGTCATTGTCGTGGATATAAAAGCTATACCACTACTGTATTAACTGTTCGAAAAATAGAAAGATCATGTGATTTTTTTTCAAGAAGTCATGTATAGTAGCGACTAGAAATTGAGCATTCTCTATACTTGTCCTAAAACCAACTACAAGGACACAGCTATTATTTATACTTATGGTAAAGAGATATCCCAAAAAAACCTTTTTTCTTAAATAAAAATTGAGCCTAAAAACTAAAGGCCACCAAGTAACCTAAACAAATAATCTAACCCGTACGAGTTTTGTGTAATTTCCTCAAAACACACATTCTTCTCCGTCCTGACTCTAATGTCATGTTTGTCCTGCCAGGGTCATTACGGGAGGCATGTGATGCGTGAAATTATTTCGTACTTTACACAACGAGCCTTTAATTCTATAGAGTCTTAAGCCCAATGTTTGGAACGACTGCCGACGGCGTTAAGTGACTGTAAACCTTATTGCACGGTAATAAAGGTTAGTGTTCGTTAGTTGACTGCGTCACTATTGGTGGCAGACTTATGGCGTTTTAATACTGGAGTCTGATTGGTGCGTACGCGCTAGAGTTGAGAAATAGTGTGGACACGACCTAACGGCACATGTTTCCAAGCGGGTTTGTTTTAAGTTGAAACACGTTACCTATATCCTAATAATATTTGAAGGACAAATTCAATTTTATATTTGGTTAGTAAAATGCGGCAGTATGCTTCTATCGCATAAAGTTTAAATTCAATAAGAGTGGAATAGAATATTCATCATTATAATTGTTCAACTTCTGTTAAGATACAGTGTTTGGGTGAATCAATTTTTACACCGACACTAATTTTCCCACGACTTTGAAACTTAAATCGAAAATTTCGCTTATTAATAATATATTTATTTTATATTATTTTATGTTTCACGTTAAAATATGCGTGTCAATTTCTAATAGACCTAAAATTTAGACAAATATTAACCTGATTCCTTAGTAACTCGAGACAGATTTTTTACTTCTCTGGCGTTACCAAAAATCCGTCTAAAAGTTGATTCGTCCGTTTTACGGTATTACATTTAGTCCTCTTAATTCATTTAATTCTCAAATTACATATTTGAAGAGTTTTCTCAATTTGTCAAGATGCCAGCATCAATATTAGTAAAGAATAAATGGTTTAAAAAAACCAACTCGGTCCAGCTGTCTTCGTGATTTATTTTCTAATTAGTGCAATCAAAACATAAATAAATTTAGGTTTAAACCATAATCCACAATATTTCCTAAATTCCTTAAAACACAATACCAATCTCATTCACGAATCGCCCCTAACTCAGTAAAACAGTTGTAACGCAATACATCTGCTACAATGCGCGGGTGACACCAAGATGAATGGCGGCCGATACGATTCAATTCAGTGCAGTGTTTATGTGGCCCTGTTAGGAGCAATGGGCCGTGGCTGATCTGGATTAGATGGCGTTTAGATGCTGTGCAGTTAAACATCGACACATAGGCACAGTTGAATGAGGTTTAAATTACGTGTTTACTCGTATCTAAGAATATTCAGATTTATTTAAAATAACTATTTCAGATATAATTTCAGGTAGTATAGTTTCGAATGCTGAGGGTGTAGACGGTATTTCAATATCGATGATTAAACGTATTATGCCTAGGGCGTCTGCAGTTGTACTTCACATTGTTAACAGTTGTCTGATAGAGAGCTACTTTCCCGTTGTTTGGAAAACTGCTATTGTTTCACCGATTCCTAAGAAGGATCCGGTCAGTGACTATAAGGATTTGAGACCCATAAGTATTTTACCGGCTATGTCAAAGGTTTTAGAGAAAGTCATGGATAAACAATTATGTGCATATCTTGAAAAAACTCATGTAATTCCTGAAAACCAGTCAGGTTTTCGGACTGGCCGCAGTACCGTTACGACTTTGACAAAAGTTACTGATGAAGTTCTTAGCTCGCTTGACCTTGGTGATGTCTCAATAGTAGTGATGCTAGATTTCTCCCGAGCTTTTGATTGTATCGATACTGAACTGCTCCTAAGTAAACTAAATTATTACGGTCTTAGTAGCTCCGCGCTTATGCTTATTAAAAACTTTATCCGGCATCGATCACAGATGGTGAAATGCACGGATGTGAACGGCGGCGTTGCGTATTCGACGCGCGCGGCAGTGTCGCGTGGCTGCCCGCAGGGCGCCTGTCTCTCGCCGCTGCTGTACGCGGCGTACACGGCGGACCTGCCGCGTCGCATTGCGCGCGTACGCTGCGAGATGTTCGCCGACGACACGCAGCTTCTATACTCGTTCGCGCCTGCCGACGCTCTCGCGGCCGTTCAGCTCGTCAATGAGGAGCTACAACGAGTGGGAGTGGGCGAGGGAGAATGCGTTATGCCTCAACCCGGGCAAAACCTGTGCCGTGTTGTTCGGGACCAGTAAGGCAGTTAAAATGGTTATGTCTCTGCAGCCGGTGCTGACCCTTAATGGAATCCCTATAGAAATCGTTGAATCAGCTCGAAATCTGGGGTTGCATATAGATAGTAATTTAAATTTTAATCGCCATATTAGTAGTAAAGTTAAGACTGCTATGTATAAATTAAAAACACTTTATAAAATAGGAGATTTCCTAAGTAGGGAAGTACGGCATTTGCTAACTGAGTCGCTGATCCTGTCTCAGTTTAATTATTGTGACACGGTGTATGGGCCTTGTATTCGGGAAGATACTAGCAAGCGTATACAACGCGTGCAAAATGCGTGCATACGATTCTGTGAGCGCTTGCGACGGCATGAACGCATCACCCCCGTCCTTAACAAGCTAGGCGTGTTAGACATGGCGTCGCGGCGGAGGCTGCACCTCGCGTGCCTCACGCACTCCCTGCTGCAGAGCGGTGTGCCGGCCGGGCTGGCGGCGCGGCTGCGGCGCCGGGCCGCTCCCGGGGACCGGTCGCGCGCCGCGGCCGCCCACCTACTGCAGGTGCCGCTCTGCCGTACAGCGGCCGCGAGGGGCTCCTTCCGTTACGCGGCAGCCAAGGTGTGGAATACCATCCCTCCCCCCCTTCGACGGCCTATGTCATTGAGTAGTTTTAAGAAAAAAATAAAGAAGTTTTATTTGTCAATTCAGTTACGGTTTGAAAACGTGCGCTTACCCACGAGGGACAGATTTCAACCGCTTTCAGTCTCAAGTAGTTTCAGCCATTGTTTAGTATAATAATTGGTAAGTAGTTGTAGTTTTAGTTTTACTTCTTATAAAAATTATTGTGTACCTACATTCTATTCATTGCCTTATTATACCTAAATTGTAATTTCTCCCTCTTTGATTGACCTTGGATGGGCTTAAAACCAGCTAAGCTGTGCCCATACCTTTTTCCTTTGTCAGTGCCTAATTCTGTATTTTATGTTCATTGTTTTGTTCAAGGAAATAAACGATTTGTATTTGTATTTGTATTTATAACTAACAGAATATCCAGTAAGTTACAAGCTAAGTTCCTAAGATCTAAAATTGGCCCTTGAGGCAATTGTACCTAGACTGCTGGCGGCATTTCCTCGTTGTATCGCAATGCTGATACGTTGCGCGAGGAATCCACTGCTAGCTCTTCGGTCTCCAGTTACAACAACCAGAAACCAGACGTTTCGCGACTTCTACAAAAAAACTTTCTTGCCCGTGGACCAGAGTTTCGACCACAAATGGTACAAAATTGTACTTTGTGGCCAGGCTCATATATTTATTACGTTTTAAAATTTCAGCGCTTTCAGCCGCTGCGCCTGATTTTACATTAGTTCGTTAGAGGTGGGACGGTGCCAGCGTGTCTATTTAAGCAGATAGCAACCCACACTAGCATCCGATCCAAACTACAAGGAACCAAGGATACCCCATAGATAGAAAAGATAGAAGATCTGTGTTAAGAAAGCAACTAACTTTTCTTTGCTAAGTTGGTGACTGAATTCCTACTTTTGGTGATAATTCTAATTAGCAAGCGAGATTATTACTGTAGTGCGGGCTCAACATCACTTAACTCATTCCGGTCAAAAACTGAATCTCAGTTAAGTTTTCATTCTTGAAATTATAAAACTAGTAGATGTTAATACGACACCCACTTGAGTTTTAATGCCTTTCATTATAAACAATCACATAAACTACTATTTTCTACTATCTATAACAAATTCCTGACTTGCTGAAACTACGGTACTGACGATGTACCTTTCCCCACCTTACCTAATCACTTTAACGACAAAAAGTTTTTATTTTCAATTCAATTCCTCGCTCATTTTGATAATATACGAGTATATCCGATTCAGCTTAGCAAGCTTCGTACTAACGTACAAATCATAAATGTAGGTACTTATGATAAAATCTCACTTAATAAACCAGGAACCCTGCGGGTCAATTCTCTCATGGAGAAACTGGAATTAGATAAAAATTAATGTAGGTAATGGTTGAGTTACTCGTGTATCCAAACATGTACGAGCGCAACAGATAATCAGATGAATTAAATTGGCATTGAATTGATTGTAGTTGAATGTAGGTAGGGGAGCAAATCGGATAAGCGTGTTTATGCGAAAGAATTTCAATTTAGCGTACCTGTCGCGCCGCGTTACAGGCGATATTAATGACGCTAACGCACGGGGGAATGTGTACGAGGCAAAACACGTAGGTACAATGTACAAAGATATTCCAAGTAAGGAGCTTTATAATCCAATCAGTGCTGTAATTTTTCAATGTTCGCGAAAATATTTTTGCTACACCTTTTTTTACTGAGCAACAATAGCTGACTGTTCGCTTTAACTAAGTTTATCTTGGTTTCTTCTTCTGGGTGCCTAGCCAAGATGCCAATCGCTCACGCTCAGTCGCTAACGAAGCGCAACTGTCATTGTCACACTAATAAGGAAGAGTGATAAAGAGAGGTAGCTACGATACGTTATTAATCGTGAGCGATTGGCATCTTGGCTACGCACGCTGGTGTCTCTCCAACTAGTGGAGGTTTGCAGTCAGCTCCGCATATTTCTGCTGGTCTCTAGCAAGGCGAAAGAGTTCGGCCACAGTCTTAATCCCGGTCCATTCTCGGATGTTACGTAACCACGACTTCCGCCGGCCCCCGGCTCTTCTTGTACCTGCAACTTTTTCCATCATTATCAGTTGCTCATTTCGTGTCTAAGAACATGCCCTAGATGCCAACTTTGCACTGTTTAAGAGTCTTCAAAAGCTCGCGTTTGAGATTGAGATGAGATTCAACTAAGCATTTAAATCTCACGAGTCTCGAACACATCTGATGACGATCTTCGTATAGATTGTGAGTGACCAGTTTTTAATATTATTCAATATGATAACTCTTTGGTAATTTCTGAGAATCACTTAATTCAGCAGCCACTAAAATTGGTCATTACATTTTTGTACATAAATACCCCGCCTATCGATATTACTCACAGAGAATGCGTCAGTATATATCGCTCCACGACGTAAGTATATCATACATATCATAGGATTTTTTTTTTATAATTGATGAAAATGCAAGATAATTTTAGAAACAATACGCTCCTAAACTCGGCTCTGATCGCCCTAGATTCAATTTTCAAACAACCCCGGCCTAACCTTAACTATCATTTCACCGTACATTGAACAGCAATAGAAACACAAAAGTCCAAATCGAATTTATTGCTTGTCAAAATTCGGAACACTTGTTAGTGTGGCCAGTAATTGTCCTAACAGCTGGTATTATGGCGAAAGGGGTGAATTTGACAGATGAAATAATGACACAGCAGTCACAATGGTAACGGGGGTTTAAATAGGTGCTGCAGAGTATTGTTGAATAGTGGTGGAGGAGAATGGAAATCGTAACTTGATTATCATAATTATGATTTCGGTGTAAAAGAGTATATATTTAAGGATAAAGAATTATGCCTTGCTTTAACCATATGCAGGAGCATTATATTTTTTGCCGATGTTTTTATATACCTACTTAGGCAGGTTGTGTTATTAGAGGTCTTAGATCAACCAATACTGGTGATCAAATAATAGGTAGGCATTAACTTTATCAGTATGTTCATTTTTGCCAGAATATACCGACTGCTGACTAAAATAGACATTATGCCTGAGTAAATTCACCCCTTTCAAACTTTAAAATAAACAAAAACCTCAGAAATATCCACGGCCAAGTTAACAACACCACAAATAGCTCCAAACTACATATGCAAAGATATTGATGGATGCCTGGCCGGGGGAATAGAGCGGTCCCGACACGGCTTAGCACTTTTAAGGGTAACCCGAGTTTCAGTTTAAAGTAGACGTGTGAGTGCTCTTTAGTGCGCCCGACTTGTAGTGAAGATATGTGTAGCTGAAACGAGCTGGTGTACACCTATCTAGACAAAACAAGTATTGTATGTATAGATAATCAGGCCGGCCTTCCGTTTAGATGGGCGTACCTACCCATGCTGAACAGATTGGTTACTTTTAAAACAGTTTGAGGGTTACCCGTACAGTTTAGAATAATTATTGTATCTGCCCAGATAGAAAAAAGCAATCCCAGGTATTTCTAGTCTTACGGTGTTCTTAGTGCCTGCACGAGGAGCTGTCATTATTATATTTGAACCAATTAACGCTACTTACTTAAAGTGGTTTAAGCCGTGACTTGCAACATATATCAATCACTTTCAGAAGATATTTAGATACAGATGTAAGTAGTGTATAATTATTAATTATTTTCCTTCGTCAGTCAGTGTCAGTACTAAAAGTACCGAGGTCGATTGAAGTAGCATGACAAATACGACTATTTTCAAGAAAACCCGAAGGAAAGTCATTGTACACTACATCTGTACTTACATTTGTACCACATCCCTATGCCAAACAAATATTCGAGATTTTTTTTGGAATGTAGTCTTGTCTTTTTTAAAGTGACCCTAGCGTAGAAAAGTTTGATTATCTTTATATTAGCAACTTGACAAGGATAATTATATATTTTCAATACATGTTTCGAATGTTGTGTCTTACTAGTAATTCTTCTTGTTCTTCTTTCTAGCGTATTCCCGGCTTATACCATGGCTCGGGGAGCCTAGGGTCCGTTTGGGCAACCTATTTCCAAGATTTGGCGTAAGCGCTAGTTTTACAAAAGCGCCTGCCATCTGACCTTCCAACCCAGAGGGTAAACAAGGCTTTATCAGGATTAGTCCAGTTTCCTCACAAATTTTTCCTTCACCGAAAAGCGATTGGTAAATATAAAAATGACATTTCGTACATAAATTCCGAAACACTCATTGATGCGGCCGGAAACATAAATATATATGCATCTGTATTCAATTTTGACCCTTCTTTCCCTGTAATAAGTTCCGAAGTGTCAAGATATTTATAGACGTGACTGTACGAGCCGGGGTTAGAACCCGCAACTTTCGGGTTGAAAGTCGCATGTTGTTACCGCTGGGCCACCAACGCTCACTAGTTATTCATCCACTCCAATAAGTGAACCGACCACCAGAGCCTGTTTCACGCTGCTGACATTGCGACAATTGTCACAACGATTCTATGAACTTTAGTTTGCAGCCGACATTGTCAGCATGGTGAAACAGGCTCTGGTGGTCGGTTGCCCGGTCAAAAATGCAGGCAACCGTTGGTTGGTGGTGGATCGAATACTGGATAAGTGCTTGGAGTCCCTCAGTAGTACTTACGTCTTCGTCTGATATGATGTCATTGAATCTTCGAACTCTTGTATTGCAGTGCTATACGCGTCGAGTTTGGTAGGACATTAATTCAGCGTTTTTTTCTAAAAAATGTCAATGTCCGCTGGCTCAGATACTGTTCTGAAACCACACAAAGTTGAAATGGAATCGTCTTTAATTTCGTCATGATTTGCAACGTCACGAGCTTTTTAAAATACATTTGACTTCAGGTATAAATAGAGTCAGTCTATGCTAAGTTTCCTAGATTTTGATAGCATATACTGTGAAAGTGTTAAGTAAACGTCATAATCTCATAGAAGTTTGACGTTTAAAATAACACTTTCAAGTCTGACAGTTCATTTGCGGAGAAAAGATAACGTGGTTTGACTCTACCTTAGTTGGTTACATTTCTTTGCGAAAATACCTACGTCTCCAAAACCTTATATTGTCTTAAATCGTTGGGTGATATAAATGCATGTTGGTGATGCGTTGAAACATAAAGTGTATAGTTACTAAGTTTTGGGTATCGTAGTGATTGAATTTATCAACCATAACAATAAATTATACGACGTATCTTTGAAGCGATAGTGTTCTCGTCTGTAAAGTTTTATTTACTACCTATACTATATATAATACTGACATTTTACGAGCCGCCACTCTAGAGACCGATCTAAATTATAAAGCACTTTCGATCATAAATTCTCAATTACATCACCTACAAACGACATTCAAAATTACCTATTGCCTACATTTTTCCTTCCAACTCCCAGTAGGCATCAGAAACCAGGTGGGAGTGGTCCGACGAGGCAGGTCCCTCCTATTGGCCGTCTTGGACACACCCACAGCGCCAACAAAAAGGAAACAACTTCAATGTAGCCCGGTTAGTCCCAATACACCACGCGAAACAGAGCCTTGAGAATTCACCTCTCTCTTTCTCATTTTGCTTTGTTGTATTTCAAGACGGTGCTGTCGAATTTGGGTTCGAGTCTAAGTACAGCGCCGGTAATAGCGCCACCTGTGAGTTTTGGTCGGAACTACGTGCACAGCGGTTCTAAAAGATGGCGCCGCGAACGCCTGAAAAACTGAAATTGTGCCGAGTTTAACTAAGTTCGGTATTGAAGTTGGGAACTTTTAAAGTGGTTTACGAGTGGGTGGGAAATTTTCTCAGATACTCGTACTTAATTATATTAGTCCGTACTTACCTAGTCGTGTTTTCTGATAATCTTTAATACCTATAATTATACCATTTTTACTGCGTATTAAAATGAAAATAATATAAATATACTTATTAAATGGCAAAATCCCAAACCCTCCTTAATTAAGATAAATCAATCAATGGATCATAATGTTGTCTTCCGGCTTGTTTTTTCTTGTGTGTTGTTTTACGGTTAGACCAAATTGGCTTGTTCAAAATAATTATCGTGGTAAGATCGTCTTACATTCTTTTTTCCGGAGTTTTTCCCTATTGTTTAGACCTCCCGTTTAAAAGTTAGAGGAGGGGATAAAAGACTTTTACAGACTTTCTGAAAATATTCGATTAATCAAATCTTTGTTCAAGAAACCTGAGAAAGTAGAGATTTGTCTAAACTTTTTTTTTCAACTTATATATACAAAACCAAGTAGCGGCATACAAAATACACCTCTAGCTGTAATATCATTAACATATGCTTTGTAGTTACTGAGTAAAACTGCTGCGACATACTGACGAACGGACGGACAGACGGACTGGGCGAAAGTATAAGGGTTTCGTCTCTGCCATTTTGGCTACGGTCCCCTAAAAATTGATTGGAATAGAAGATCGTTGATTACCAGTGACCTAATAAATGCAATTTATTTTTTGGTGTAGTGTTAAATAGGTACATAGTTAATTGTACATACTTAAAATATCTTCTTAAACATAGTACCTACCTACTTACTTCGTAAAAATCGCCTTGAAAGCGGTATGAAATAATGCCGGAGCATGAAATCGATCAGCGGTAAGCAGCTTACCAATTTATAAGGGCTTAGCTAGGTCGCTAGTGATGATCTCAATTCTCGTGGCGTAACCGAAGCGTCTTTGATATTGTAGGTACTTATTTACTTACATATACTGGTTGAACTATAAATAAGATTTACCGCTGTATTTTACTTATAAGGAAATTTCAAAAGATTTGAATTTGAGTTTTAATATTGTCAACAACTTTATTGATTCTTTGTACCCAGCATTAAAATATCAATTTATAAGGGATTAGCTATTAGGTCGCTAGTGGTTATCTTAGTTGTTGTGTCGTAACCGAAGCGTCTTTGATATTGTAGTGTTTTACCTACACAGTCCAGTTAAATTATAAGAAATAAATACTTACCACTGTTTTTGATTTACGGATGAATTATAAAATGTTCGTACTAGTATCACAAACAGCGACACCTTTAATTGGCCATCGGCAGAACTATGGCCAATTAACAGCGTTGGCGATGGTACAGTCACGTCTATCAATATGTATGCACTTCGGAAGTTATTACTGGGGAAGAAGGTTCATATATATTATGCATATATATTTATGAAGCCGACCGTACCTACTAATCAATTACTCAGATTCCATGCAGTAAGCATAGTTTACCAATTTATAAGGGCTTAGCTAGGTCGCTAGTGATGATGTCAGTTCGTGGCGTAATACAACCAATTGGAACCCTAGGCCACTGTAGAACTAGATCATAGTGACGCTATAAATCAGATCGTAAGAAATCTCTTACTGCTTGTCATTTTGACATAGTTCTAGCTATAAGTAGAAAATTTGACTATAAATTGAAAAAGATGTTATAAATTGAAAAATATGTCATATACTAAAGAAAAAGTGACCAAGGTCCCCGGTGAGCAGGGCCTATACCACGAAAATCGAACGATTGCGGATTCGTATCTCCATCTTTGTCACACTTGATTATTGGAGTGACAAAGAGGTTTTCCCGTCAATGCCAATTTTTGATGTTCGTGGTAGGCCTGCAGGGCTGGGATCGAATCAGCGACCTCCTGCTTTCGCGGCAGAGGCGAGAAGCGCGATAAAAATTGTATAGAATATTTGACGTCAATCCCATCTGTCGACATATTGAGTCACTCGTTTGCACTATAAGTTAGTATGCGACGTTGATGTTCATAGATATTTTTGATTACGTAATCCGTTTTTATGAACTTTATTTTGAGGTCGGTATGTTGTGTAAAAAATTCAGATTTTTCCCGTCGTAAACTTCGGGGATAAGGGGCGGAATGGTAATTTTTTACACTTTCGTTTATAAATCAATACTTTTTCATTGTAAAAAAATATCAAATATTGTTTTAGTGTGTAAATCAAGCCCTTAGAGTGTGTAAAATAAACCCTCTCGTAATGTGTCTTTATAATAACTATTTCAAATTGCACATGGCTAGCTTAAGTAGTTCTCGAGATATTGAACTATGTGACAGACAGACTGAGTCGCACCATAAGGGTTCCTTTTTTACCATTTTGGTATGGAACCCTGAAACAAACAAACTGTACGAAGACAATACGCGTAACAATAAAGTTTATATCAGTAAAGCATTTATTGACACATTTTTTTCCAATAGCCGGGTCGTTGTTTTAAGCTTTTAATGATGTACATTAATGGCATTATGTGAATTTGTTGTTGATGCCTTTATGTAATAAACATTACTCATACGATGATAAGTTAAACGAGTATAAATAACATTACACTACTATTACCTATATCTAAATTTCCTCGCCTGAGTGTAACTATTATTTCTTCTTCTAGCATTTTCCCTAGCGCTAGTTTTTTTTTTTAACAATTACTATCTGACCTTTCAACCATAGGGTAAACTAGGCCTTATTAGGATTTCTCCGGTTTCCTCAGGATGTTTTCCTTCACCAAAAAGTGATTGGTACAGTGATTGGTAAGTGATCAAATGATATTTTATCGTACAGCAGTTCTGAAAAACTTATTGGTACGACGAGGCGGGGTTTGAAGTCGCGACCTTCGAATTGAAAGGCGCATGCTCTTTAGGCAACCAATGCTCTTTGGTGCGTAGGTAACTATTATTTAAGTGCCATAATGTAAGAAAAAAAAACTCAGGAAGAAAATTAGCTATATCAGCTCCCATAAGTATATAAGATACTGCAAAATTAGTTCGCACCATAAAAACCAGCTTTGCCGAAAATTATCCCAATTACGCACTGCAAAACCGTTACTCGTTTCGATATATCGGTAATAGCTAATTAGTGGAAATCCCATAATCGGCCAGGTTAGAAAATGAGCCACGGGGGCCCAATTTGCGGCCACCACGATTAGACCCATAAAACTGGATGCGATCTTGATAAGGTTGCGTTAAAATCGACCAACGGGATATCTGCGTACGATGGGTATTGCGTCTGTTGAATTTATGGCTAGAGCGATGCGTATGTCGTTCTTATTGGTGCCGCGAGCTCTAGCGACGAGTTCTTTATAAAACTGGATGCAATCTTGATCAGGTCGTGCGGAAACCGGCCAACGGGATATCTGCGAACGATAATTGTGTTTGCTGAATTAATGGCTAAAACGATGCGTGTGTCATTCCTATTGGTGCCGCGAGCTCGAGCGACGTGTTTTTTCTAAAACTGGGTGTGATGTTGTTAATGCCGCGCGGAAACCGGCCCACGGGGTATCTGCGTACGACGGGTAGGTATTACGTTTGTTGAATATATGGCTAGGATGATACCTGTGTTGGTATAGGTGCCGCGAGCTTAGGCGATGAGTTTTTGAAAGTACCAGTGTAACGGGAAACCGAATGTTGGAAATGTGCATCATAGCAGCAGAAAAGCAAGAAATAAAAGCAAAAGTTGGGTATTTCTACAGCGCCCTCGAAACAGTCCATAATATTAATTTGCTGCAACAAATGATATCGGTTCATAGATACTTACATTCGACACTGGTTTGTGCCTAGGTACACACGGGTTCAAACGTGCATGGGCTATTTATAAATGAAATTACCTCGCGATATTACCTATATTGTTATAAAATTGCTATTGACCGTTAAATATGGCGTTAGATTATTACGTTTTTATAAGATTTCTAAAAATGTCTGTGTAATAAATTGGACGGTAGGCACTTTATTTTTGAAGATAAATATAATTATATTTAGATGATGCATTTTGGCAAGAATTTGAATATGCTGGCCTATATGGAGTTCGAAGAATATTGGTAAATCTGTTTTAATTAACTATCGATACGCCGTTAACAATATAGTGACACGTTATCGATACCCTCTCATCTCTAATGCATGACATTTCTTTCTGTGTATCAACCTTTGCATGTGTATAAGCACGCCCGCCACTGGCAGTACTGGTTTTCTAACAATTTACCCGTAATGCCAACTCTATTTACCTATTATTACTTACATACTCGTTTTGAGAATAATCTCCGGCATTAAGTAGCAACTTGTGATCGCAATCAACCATCGGAAATCGCTTAGTTTTGCCAATTCCCCTGCCCAGTTTTATTGAGCTGTTAACACTCACTCCCCATTCGAATCCGCATCATATATTCGAAGCAAGTAATGTAAGCTTCATCCTGCAGTAATCTACGCCTAAAATGTAAAACACAGTACATGCATGCCCATTTAACATAACAGACATTCATCTGAATTTAAAATGCTCCCAGTACGCTCGTATGATTTTTGAAACAAACTTTTGTCTGCTGGCCATCCCGTCGAGGCGTTAGTTTTGTAGTTTAGAAAAGTACAAGCCGCAATTAGAGACATGCAAAGAGCAGACTGTGAATCTTCTTATCCCTACCTACCTTCGTCGTAGCAGCGCCATTATCGTATCTACATTTCCTAGAGTGCTTCAGGCCTTTTTCAATTACACTATCAAAACCAGGCCAGATCATCACACCACACTATCATCATCAGCCTTTTTATGAATAAAATTATGATTTAAATGCAGTCCGAAGATGTGCGACACATAATAACACTAAATACTTAAATAAACAAACTAGTATGGAGATTTTCAATCCTTAATATTTACTAGTCTCTTCCGCAACGGACCGAGTTTTATTAGTGTCCATCCATATTCAAATAGTCTGTTTTTGTTTCCAACAAGTAAGTAATGTTCGCAACACAACGCCACTCGTAAATATATAGGTATCCTAATAATTTCGACGATATTCAGTTCTGAGTAGAATTTGATTCTATTTAAACGCCATGGCGTTATCGAATATAAATTAACGTAAAAAATATTAAATTTATAATAAATTATCACGCGTCGTGACTTACAACACGTGTTAAGGATGACTCACACTAGCACGGGACGGGACGAGATGGGGCGGGGCGAGACGGGAAAATCTGTCAATTTCTATAGAAAGAATCACGTGATAGCTCGGAGCTCTCGGATGTCGCGTGACGCTTTCTATGGAAATTGACAGATTTTCCCGTCCCGCCGCGACCCGTCCCGTCCCGTCCCGTTCTAGTGTGAGTCATCCTTTATCCGTAATTTATACATACCATTTACGAATTGTATACATACCATTAGTTTTTAATAATCTAGCCATAAGAAACAAGCCGATATGTGAATGGTTTCACCAGATAAACGTATATTTCTTCCAGTGCCTCACAAAACCCTTCATCTAAACGTATTTGTATACGTGCATCAATTCAGGAAGACCACATAACAAGTGAAGTATCAAAACACCCCTTCTTATACTTTATTGCGCAATGTTTGTGTGTGTATGTACGTGCATGCACGGGATCAGACAGTGAGACGCGCTAAACAAAGTGCTACAATTAAGTCGCGAGCCGCTCGCTCGGGCAGAGTTCAACAGTTTTTCCCTCGTAATTCTATTACATTATTAACTTACACCGTGTAAAAGAAATAGGGGTGCGATATGAGTCGATGTTTTTATTGTGTTTGTATTTCGTCTTTTAATTCCTTTATTCATTAGCTTTCGGGAAACTACTTTTTCAATACAGCAACAAAATTTAATTGGTATATAAATTAAATAAAACTTATCATGCTAAATTACATTACAGTTCTATTTTAAATTACGTGGGTATGATATTAAGTAACTAGCCGGATTCGCACGGGCTATTATACATATAAACCTTTTTTTAATCACTTTATTTATTTAAAAAAATCGCATCAAAATCCGTTGCGTAGTTTTAAAGATTTAAGCACACATACACACATACAGACAGCGGAAAGCGACGTTGTTTTATATTATGTATAGTGATAAATAAATCCATAAAACATATATGGCTAAAGCTAAAGCTTTTTTTTATTTTTTATTTATTTACTTAAGGTTTGTCAACAGGTGTAATACCATATACTTATGTATAACTAAGACAAATTTAACTTGTTTGAGTATCCACCCAATTACAGGCAAACACAACATGCTTATATATACATACAAGTTATTGCCTAGCACTTAATCTAAATAGTAAATCTATTAAAAAGTCATAAATGAAAACTAAAGCTTGGTGTTTTTTCAAGCAGTTCATTGTCCTTAATTAATGATTATAATATCCTTTTTTTCTCTCGAGGAAATAATTATTACGGCGATACCATAACACCGCAGTGGCGGTTGTTTCCTTTTCTGCCTCGATGGCTACAAACTTTCGTTCGGGACCTTTCTTACTTGATCTCGATATTCTCGATATCATCACATACGAGTAACATTATTGTTTTATAAATAAAATCAATCGTTTAAATTTTATCTGTAAATAAAATGACGACGCATTTAAATTCATATTATCTTGTTAAATAGTCTTCCGTTATCTGATCCAGCCTACATTTGAATATCAAGCTCATTAAGTCTAGAATAGTTTGGTTAAATTTTTTATATTTCGACAAATGTACTATTCCTGACACTTCGTCTCTGCCAAAAGTACTTTAATACTCACTATCAAATACGTAGGGTTTAAGCACCAGTAACGGACAAGGGACCAGTATTGTACATTCACTCTTGTTGTCAGGAAATAAGGTTCATGCATTTACTTTTTGTCAATCAATTGACACCCATATGAGGTTTAATTAAGAATAAAGTGTCCATAACTGATGCTTGTCAGCTTTAAAGTGTTCATAATTGGTGTCGTCACTCTACGTAATGTCAAGCCGCAGTTACGGTTGCCTACAAACAAGATATGAGTTTTTAGGGATTCAGAACTCGTGGTAGTGACACCTTATGCCTAAAAATAAATATTATACTCAACGTTATCATTTCTTCTCCTCGATAAATTTATCGACATTTCACCTCCCTAGCGGTGTGGCGGGCGCCGTCTCCGCGCAAAGATCGCTAGCTGAAAACTTTTAATACTTTAACTCGACTCACTCAATTTCGCCAACGCTTCGTTGACACGGCGCGATATCGCTTTAAAACCGTTATAGGAATAGCCTAAACTTGGTTAGAATACTCTTTCACCATTCGTACACTGGGAACATTCGTACATTGTCGTGTCGATATCTCGAATGTTTTTACATTCGCACACACACGCTAAGATATTAGTTTTGCAAGGAAGTCTCCTAATATGCATAGAAAAGAACGGTGACAGTAAGCCTTTTGGTTTCCATAAAATGAGCGTTTCTGTTTTTTTTTCTATCTCAAAGTAATTTTTCGATGTAGGTTTTTAAATGCATTCATCTGTTCTAATATTTGCTACAATCGCAATGTTTTTTTTGTATTGTATATAACCAAATTTCATAGATTATAAAATGTACATTAATTTTGGGAAATTCTCTACCTCTGCAATTTGTTTTATTTTATTGTAATTTCGTGATTATATCGTGTGGGCTACCTTCATACAGTCATACAAGTGTAAGTAGACCAAGTTGTACGAATGTACATCACGTGAGCTTTAATACGTTAGGTATACATGAGATAAATATCATTATTACGGGAACGGTTCAAAATCTGAAGAGAAAGTATAACTAAATACATATCTTACGACGGGAAATGTACTGTATGCAGCTACCCCGGACGTGGGGTACATTCATACAATTTCCATTTCCTATGTAAAATCGACATAGTTTTGTTTTATTGCTTAGTATTAAGACTAAAATCCACTATAATAAATATAAAATCAGTGGACTACCTATTTAGTTTAATTTTATTTGAATAACAGTTATTTTTTTACAGAGGTTACAGTAAAGATGGAATAAATAATGGTGCCAATCTTCCCCTAATGTTCTCGACAAATCGAAGCCTGAAACTGACTCTATGAACAGTTTATAGATAAACGCAGATCAAACACAAATTAGCTAAATGATCATTATCTGTAAGTTTGACATTTGCGTTTGTTAGAAAGAGAGAAAACATAATTATTATGAATTTTTTATGAATTAAGGGATAAGTATGTACCTATATACATATAGTACCTACGTGTTACGTTCCTTAACCATATCTTCACGAACGATTCTTCTTCTATCTGCATAGGTACTCATTTCCTATACAAATATCCACTTAAGCTGCTTAATAAATGAGTCGGTTACTATTGACAGCCAATAAAATGTTTTAAAATACTAAACGCATTCAAACTGAAAAACCTTAAAAAATGGCACATGTAGAAACAAAATAAACCCCCATCACGACACGACAAATTGATGTCATCCATCCCTTTCTCGCTAACAGTCGCAACATATCACACGCGCACGTCCTCGACATTTTTCCTCTATATATTATTAATACATAAGTACACTCGGACGCGCCGTTTGCACCCGCGAAAATAGATCGCGTCGTCCTTTTCCATATTGTTGGGTCTAGTTTTCCCAAGCGACGGTGCCCCGAGGGTAAAACTCCCAAGGGTCGGTATTGACTCTACTATAGAAGGCAAGTTATCTGTACACCTATTGTCGGCCACCCCCGCCCGTCGACCCCCCTTTCTTACGCGTTTTACGTTGTGTGTTTGTAAGGCTCACCGGTTTAAATTAGACTGATATCAGTAAATGAACACTTGTTGAGCGTAAGTGCATTGTATTGGAATTTATTGGTCAATTTAATGCTATGCTAAATTATGAGGAGAAAAATCACCTCTTTGAATTATTATTTTTCCATAGCTTCAATAGGGATTTCTATTTTTTTGTGAGTTTAAAGTGTTACAGATAAATGAAAATTTTCAAGGTGCGCTGTTCACCTGAACATGCTCAGATATTTTTAATACTCTTTGATTTGATTAACCCCGGTATAGATATCTATTTATTCTATGGCTCTCATTGACACCTCTATAAACGTGGTGTCATAATTGTGTACTTGGATTTTCCCTTTCCATTGACTTTTTTATTAATAAATAAATAAGTAAATGTTTCCAGACAAACTTACTAAGATCGACCTAGTCCCAAACTAGTAATGACCCTCTTTTGAATCTTCAATATCTAAACTTAGACTTTACTTAGATCATTGTTTTGACACCTTATTTTGTAATAGCAATTATTTTGTCTTTATTTCAATTTAATATAGTGGAAATTATGTACAAAATATATACAGCTTACGAATGTATTTTATATAAAATTTCTACTCAATTACAATTTAGGTACTTAAGTATAAATCATCAAAAGAGTGGGTATTAATCTTTATAAAAATAATCTTGTAATCAACATGATAAGATTTTTATCCTTAACCTTCACCAACATTATAAAGCTAGTTGCACACCGGACGCTAATTTGGTAATGCGCGACATCGCCACGAGGCCGCCACGTGTCGCGGGCACGCGACGCTGACGCGACCGCCCGATTTGTTCACTTAACTTGTTTATCACAAAAGGACAGACAAATATGAACGGAATGACAATCCCGCCCTCTTGAAATATGATATTGGGCTACGTTTGTTGTTGAACTTATTATTATTGTGATAAGATACCTTTTCACACAGTTAAAAAAAAGTAAAAATATTGATGTTTTTTGCTTGAGATATTCACTAGTCGATTTATTAAAATGGTTATTCTACTCTACTCAAATCAAAGCAAAGCCTTTGATTTGTATACACGGCTCTTGGCTAAGACTTACATAAAGTATGAATAAAACTGAGTAGGTATTCTACCTATGTAATGCTTCCAATTTACCAAGTGATTTGTTATTGGGTTATGCTCCAAAATTAATTTTGTATATTTTTTCTAAGTGTTGTAGACAACCTAAATAACGTAACCACACTGCGCAAACTTAATACACCAAATGAAAGAAATATATACTTCCCAGAAACAAGTACTGAATTTATGAATAAGCTAACAATAAGATGACTCCTCCAAATACGCCACGACATCCGGCGAGGCGCGTGCGCCACACACGGCGACAAACCGCTCATTAACAATATTGTTCCGTAATCTAGTTACATTCCGGCCGGTGTGCGCACGGCCTTATCGTATTTCAATTAACTTGAAACGTTAATCTATGATTAAGTTTCGATTGTGCTGGCAGGAAAATTGGGAATTTATTACTACTTATCTGATATTGACTTGTCTTTTTGTTTTTTTTTTTTTAATTTTCAAAGTCAACGAAAACATATGATAGGAAGTTTTTACAGTTAAATAAAAGCGAGTAGCATTAAATAAATACCGTAGGTCTATTAACTACATTCCGACGCTTCGAGTTATTTTCAGCACTGTTTGTCACAGCACTTGTCCTATACCACGAAAATCGAACGATTGCGGATTTGCATCTCCATCTCTGTCACACTTGCATATTGGAGTGACAAAGAGGTTTTCCCGTCAATGTCAATTTTCGTGTTCGTGGTAGGCATGCTGGTTGAATGAAAACTGTATTGAAATCCATGTAATAATGTTATTTTTTTAGGATAGCAAAATGATCAATACCTTTGATTCAGTACCTCTATATTTTTTTAGTAAAGTCGACCTGCGTATTTTTCTAAAATGTGTTGTACATTTCCCGTATCAATTTCACAAAAAAAAAACTTAATTAAATGTCCATTTATTTATCACACCCCTAATTCAGAGCTAAATTATCATAATTTTTATTTATGAACAAAAAGACTCAGCCATTTTAATGCTAATACAGAAGTAATACGATCCCCATTCTTTGGTACAATTAGGAGCAGAGATAAACCTGTGCATTATCTAGTTAGGGACACAATGCACCCTTACGCACAAAAATTGTTAGTATAATATTTCAAGGGGGCCGAATGTAGGTACCATATGGGAGATATGCTTTAAAATGACGTTGACTGTGATGGATGGGTTGGTGTTTTGAATTATATGGCCCATTAAAATGATGTTTTGTCTATAATAATAGTGGCTATTATTTCGTCCATCTAACAGACACTGATAAAAGAATAATAGGCAGGACTGTTATCAAAATAAATTATTTTATAATTAGCATTTGAAATTAAAGGTAGGTTGTTTAAAAAAAATGGAATTTTTATTCGCTTTAAACTAAGTAGATAAGGCATTCTGGCTACAAAATATAATATATGACGTCATTTGTAAAGCAAAGTGCAAAAATTTGTTTTGATAAAATCATTTCCTAAATATGACACTACGCTGTTAATTATTACACCGGAATAAGATGGGTCAATACGCGTTAAAGTAAAGTGAGTCACGCCTATTGAAATAGATTAATGTGATTGATACTTATTGATTATTGTGTTGAATAGTACTGGCAATAGAAGAAACTATAACAAATTTGTATTTGCATAGTTACCGTTCTAGGCATTATTTATTTACTTTTCTTAAGTCAGTTGAATCAAAACAGTGCTCATATAAACATCGAATATATTCCGTTAGTGCTTTTTTACTGTGTTTATCTGCTTTGCTATCCCTTATATATAAGGGCAATTTTTACCGAGGGTAATGAAAAGAGGTCCAGGTCGACCACGATTGGAGCGAGGTCATGTCGGGCGTCCACGGAAGATATATCACATGGTTGACATTGAGCCACAAGAAGGTTTTGAGTCGAACCTCGAGTCACATATTCCTATGGAAGAGAACGTCGAGTCGAACATGGAGTCACATATTCCCATGGAAGAAGATTTAGAGTCGAACGTCGAGTTACATATTCCTATGGAAGAGAGCGTCGAATCGAACATGGAACCACAGGTAAGCATACAGGAAAATACCGATTCTGTCGAGACGTATTTAGACTGTGAAAATTTCGGTGGGATAGCTGAGATTACGGTAAAGCAGGCTTTATCCGGTAATGAGCGAAAAGGATGGAAAGATGCGATACTTTCAGAAGTAAAAAGTTTAGTTAAAAACGATACTTTCGATATTGTTAGTAAACCTATGGGTCGAAATGTCGTAGGATGCCGTTATATACTAACTACTAAGTTGAATGTTGATAAAACTGAAAAGAAGAAAGCCAGACTAGTAGCGAAAGGATTTAGTCAACGTTATGGGATTGACTACCAGAACACCTTTGCACCAGTAGCCAGACTTGACTCTGTAAGATTATTAGTTGCACTTGCAGCAGAACTTGATCTTGAAATTCATCAGTTGGACATTAACACGGCATATTTAAACGGATTATTAGAGGAGGAGATCTATATGAGAGTGCCTGATCTTCTAGAACAATGTCTACTAGATCTCACGCGTTTGGAGCAACCAGGTTCAGCTATATACGAACGAGCCAAAAAGATGTTGGATGATATAAAATCTGGGGGCGACGTCTGCCGACTAAAAAGATCGCTGTACGGGCTCAAACAAGCTGGACGGCAGTGGAACATCAAACTCGACGAACAGCTGAAGAACATGGGGTTGCAAGTCTCCTTGAACGAACCGTGCCTTTATTTTAAGGATATAGATTCGCAAACTAAACTCTTTGTTCTTATTTATGTAGATGATATTCTCGTCGCATCGCAAAGAGATGAATGCATAGAAAGTTTCAAAAAAGAACTGGCCACTAAGTTCGAATTGAAAGATTTTGGCATTGCGAAATATATGTTAGGCATAGAGTTTGACAAATGTGACAGCCACATAAAATTGTCACAACAAAAATACATCGAAGATTTATTGGTAAAATTTAATATGGTTAATTGTAAACCAATATCTACGCCGATGGAAAATAAATGCAAGATGAATAAACCCACCGGGAAGTGTAATACTAAGGAACAGTATCCGTATCGTGAAATTATAGGTTCGTTGATGTATCTCTCTATTGGAACGAGACCGGACATTACTAATACGGTTGCTATATTAAGCCAATTTTTGGATTGTCCAAATGAGGATTGTTGGAATGCTGCGAAACGTGTATTGCGATACTTGAAACATACTAAAACGTATGGCCTTATTTACACGAAGACGGGTAAATCATTGCATGGTTATTCTGATGCTGATTGGGGAGGATGTCTGATAGATAGGCGTTCTTATTCAGGTTATGTTTTTATGTTAGGTGGTGGATGTGTGTCTTGGAAGTCGCAGAAGCAAAAATGTGTATCAACATCTAGCTGTGAAGCGGAGTATGTTAGTTTGGCGTCGTCAATGAAGGAAGGCATATACCTGAACAGCTTGCTAAATGAGATTGGATTACGTAAGTTTGCACCATTATCTTTACATGTAGATAATCAGGGAGCGATTTGTCTGGCCAAGGATCCAATGTTCCATTCTCGGAGCAAACACATCGACATAAGGTATCACTTTATACGAAGCGTATTAAGGGACAACAAGAGTATTATGTTGGAATACTTGTCAACCGACTCAATGCTCGCAGACATTTTAACAAAGGCGTTGCCTAGAGAAAAGCATTATATTTGCATGCGTGGTTTAGGCATAGCTTGTTAATTGTTATTATTTTTAGAGTTGTTCTTTGATATCACTTTGTTTTGCGTATGTGTTTTTTATTTATTTTGAATATGCACATTAAGGGGGCGTATTGAAATAGATTAATGTGATTGATACTTATTGATTATTGTGTTGAATAGTACTGGCAATAGAAGAAACTATAACAAATTTGTATTTGCATAGTTACCGTTCTAGGCATTGTTTATTTACTTTTCTTAAGTCAGTTGAATCAAAACAGTGCTCATATAAACATTGAATATATTCCGTTAGTGCTTTTTTACTGTGTTTTATCTGCTTTGCTATCCTTTATATATAAGGGCAATTTTTACCCTCACAACGCCTTCATTAAAAGTAACGCGAGTCACGACTTAATTGGGTACTTCAATGAATTAAAAATGTATGATTCAATATAAATATATGTATTCACATGTATTCAATAGGCTATATGCACTTGAAATAGATAAGGCTTATATTTTTTTCTCAGAAACTATGTTAGTTCAGCATTATATCCCTATCAAAATTTCTTAATTTTATTTTATTTTAGCTGTGAAAATAATTATTGAAAAGTGCAAAAAAGTGTGTGAAATTACAAACGGTTAAAACGCTGTGACGTCGAGTGTGACGTCATTGGATAGTGGTGTCTGTACACCAAGCCAAGAACGCGAATGAACCAGAGAGCCGCTGTATGTAATCTCGCGTCTCGGTTTCTCAAATGTTTGGTGTACAGCCGGCACAGAAGCACTAGTATCCAGATCATTAAAAAAAAAGCATGCGAATCGTGAATCGTCTGTGTCAAATTGTATACATGTTCTCGTATGGAATTTCCTTCATAAGATATCTAGTGTTTCTCGTTCTGCTACTCATATTTTTGCATTTTGGCACAATCCAATACATATCCCATCTTTAAAGCGGTTGTATGTCGTTTTCCATTGTAAATGTAAACATAATCGGCTGAACAATACAAGACTAATTAAATAATAAACATTTTTTTAGGTTATGTTGGGCCGATCAAACACGTTTATAAATCATAATCTTAATTCACATCAATTGATCTCAGAAATTTATTATATCTGAAAAAATCAGGATACGTGTGAGCAATATCTAAATTGTACGTAATTTTATGCATTATTAATTCACAATATGAATTACAATTATGCATCGTAATCTGCATACCTACCACGAACATCGAAAATTGGCATTGACGGGAAACCTCTTTGTCACTCTAATATGCAAGTGTGACAGAGACGGAGGTATAAATTCGCAATCGTTCGATTTTCGTGGTATAGGCCCTGATTCAGACTGTGTGCCGGCCTTAGATGAGAAATGACGTCACGGCTCAGCTTGTCGGAATGGCGGGCGTTTCAAACGCCCGTTTTTATTTGGAGTTTTTGAAAGAAGATTTATCTACTAAATTTTAGTTATTATGCGCTGAAATTTATTTTACAGTATTTTTATGATAAAAGCTAACATCCAACAGTATTAAAAAAAATAGTGAATATTCCCTATTTTGAACCTTCTGCCGCAGTAATTAGTTCCAAAAGTACATATATATGACGTTTACTTCACATGTTAAGATCTGGATACCCAATCAGCCGAAAAAAATACGCCATAAGGGTGCTGCAATTGCAGCACTTTTTCATAGTCTTGTTTGGAACGTGACGTTTCGTTAAGTGCTAACAGCCTATAAAGTGATAACGGTGTTGGCAGTTCTGAAGGCCTAGTATACATTTTTACTTGTTGTATTTAGACATTTACTTCTCGATTGCGTTAGTGTATCGAGAGCTCAAATTATGTTTGCCGTTGCCAGCTACTTTTATATTTTAACCTCTCGATACGCTAACGCGGTCAAAAAGTAAATGCCAAATATGACAAGTAAAAATTTATACTAAGCCTTCTGTGTATAAATTTGACACTTGATGCTTACGTTAGTAAGCTCTTTTCCATACGAAACATTAATTATATCATTATCAATGGTAAATTGTTCGCTAATGTCATTCTAACCCACATTTTATGACGTTTTTGTAAGCTTTGTGTGTCTATTTCTTTTAATAAATCAATGGTGTTATCAAAATCGATGCAAACTTAGTTTAGTCGGGCTCTACATAACTTCATTGCATTGCGTCGAATACTTTTTTGGGTTAAAGGCAGTACCTACATCATGTGCGTCAATAAAACCAAAGTATAAGTATAGATAACTTTAATTTTGTATTTTGTGAGTTTGTCTCATGAACGATTACAATGTACAAATCTTATTCGATACAGTTGCGTTAAACAATATGCGTGACTACTTATTTCACATTCGGAAAGAAAATCTATGAATATCTCCCACAATGCAGAAGCTAAAGGAAATTTATATTGTTCGTATACATTGTCCTCAATTTAGACTTTTTCGTTGTTATTGTGCCGCTCCGTTGTTCCATTATGTGGGTACATTAGCAAACAGGATATGTTTTGTTTCAATTTATAGATATGATCAACATTCATGTAGATTTATTCTGTAGACGATTTTTGAACAACATCCCTCTTTGGATACATTTATTCTTTAGTTGACTTTGTTCTAAATTATTATGTCAAGCATATCGGCGTTGGCAGCAAATGACACAGAATAAACCTACCGAATTTAATTTTAAGATTTACACACGAAGTCACATTCACAAAACCTAAAGCCATGAATCGAAATTAGTTCTAAGATTAAGAAAATTTACACATGTATTTCAGCAAAATTTACAACGTTCCTTACAATAAATATATCACAGATGTTATAAAAAACTGACATACAATAAACTGTTGGGTCTGGATGCGGTGCCCGAGATTTGAGCAGTAGACTTACTATAACTTTGGGCATCTGTATTTTATTATTTATATAAAATCTACTTTTTTCTGATCTAGCAAAGAAACTAATAAATGTGAGTTCTTATAATTATTGCACTATTTACATGAAAATTACAATTTTATTTACAAACCCCACATATTTATTTGAATCGAATTAATTTACAGATTACTATTTTGCGTAGGTATTAGTTCCAAGATGTAACAGGCGACGTTACGAGTATGGTACTATGTATTATGATGTTACAGGTAGTGTTACTTGGAAGCTAATTGCGCCTGTTGCGCGTACTGTTGCGCGCTACACGTTGGCAGCGAGAAGGGATTGACACTAAAAGGTGACGATACTAGGCCTCCCATTCCTGTGGACAAAAAAAGAGTATATAAACATACAGGACTACAAGTAAGTAACACCCATACACACACTTCCAGATTGTCCCTTAATACAAACTATATTATTATTCTTTTAAACTTTTTATGGTGTAACAGTAACGGGTCTTTAAGTTCTCATCAGCGGCTAAAATACAAAAGTGAACTACATATGCCAATTACTTGTATCAAGTCCGGAAATCGTAAAGGCATTATAAAACAACAAGGCAAAAACATAACAAAAGCTAAGCAAACAGATACCACAAGACAAAAGGCGAATAAAAAAAAACTACTAACACTGAACGGCGAGATGTTGCCAGTTCTGATGATGTTGAAAATTGGCGCGCGGCGGACTCTGCCTGACGACCGCAAAGGCACTCCTTAGCTTAGTCTCTTTAGTCTCCTGCCCTTTCATATCGCTCGCGGTGCATTTTGAATGAGTGTTTGCCGGACAGTCAGCCGAGCTTTTTGAATTCTCGTTTCTTTCACTGTAATGCCCGCTATCTTTCGTGTTATACGCGTTATAGTGGTGATGGTCAGATGATAAATGTCCATTCAGGTTCGCCGGATGATACGGGCCCAGGGACACTGGACGGGATAAAAACAGGGGTTAACACAAAGCGTCATAGACAAAGAAGCGTGCAAGCGAGGCGAATGTGAACTTAAAGCCTGTGTTGACTCAGTGAGACCTGGATGACACCTTAGCTAGTTTGACTGTATGATAAGATTGATAAGAATGTTCAAAATCTCTTTAACATGACATAACGTTGGCAACATTTTGTGTAATAAAATATTGTCAGCTCAGTAGGTTCATCTAGTACAAAAGAATATTATAGTATTTAATTATAACAATGAATTTGCACAAAATAAATTATATAATAATACTTTATGTGATTGTACCTATATAATTAAAAGGCATTCTTTTCATTCACACTCGTGTGATGTTGTTATGAAACTCGGCTGACGCCTCGTTTCACAAACCCACGCTTCTGTTTTAATGCCTAATTATTTACAATTACATACACTGCTTTATATACACACATATCATGAGCTCTCCATCTCCATAATGCGTTCAAAGCGCATATATATCGACCGCCATTATGACTTTTAGGAATGAACTTTTCTGACATTCAAGTTTTGAAATTTATATTTTTTAAATTCAGAGACAAACTAGAGTTGGCCCCAATTATCATATCGTTCGATATCAAAATAACGTGCGACTTGCGTGCGTCATTGTATGCAATTGACACTTCATTTCAAACTAAACGTCATCGCGACTGATATGAGAATAGAGGTAAAATCAAATTTCCTTGTGTCAGATGTGTTCGATATTTGAAAAAAAATATATTCGAAATCGATAATATTATTTAACTATAATAACATTTTCACAGATAAGACATTTGTTGTTCCAAAAAAGTTTATTATTATGGGGGCCTTTATATGCGGTTTTTGAACGCATTATTGAGGGCTAATGGTATGTGGGTATATAAAAAAAAATTGGACATCAAGAAATAGATAAGAGTTAGTTACTGGGTCCCTACTTATAATAATACACACTTGAGGTAGTGTAGTGTTATGTCAATAGAGCATAACCAGACTCAGAGACAGAGACGTAAATACACCTAACTCTAAAATTGATAAGAGAGTCATAACGATATTTGATACTCACTCAAGGTAGTGTTCATAAGGGAGTGTTCGGCACCGAGCGGTGTTGGAGATGCGATTATGACACTTCGAGAGGTCGTGTTACAGCTGAGATTCATAGAGTCGTATTTTTACTTGATAATCACTAAGGGTAGTGTTGAAAAGCGACCACAGCGACACCGCGTATGGAGACACGAGTATGATGCCTTAAAGGTTGTGTTAACTAAGATTGATGAGAGTCATAACGTTACTTGACTACTCACTCGAGGTAGTGTTGAAAAGCGACGTCGGCGGCGCAGGGTAGTGTTGAGGATGCGGGTAGGACGCGGCGTGCGGGGTAGACGCGGCCGAGCAGTACCTTGGCGACACTGACCCGCCGCTCCTCGCGTACTCCTCTAAAAGAAAAAGCCTGGGGTCAACACGAAATTACCGTTAGGCTTCTGCATTACTCGCCTACGAGGATAAACAAGCTATGTGAATGTGTGGTAGATTTAGTACAAGTACTTGCCATGAAACAAATGCAACTAACTAAACAGTAGATGATGCGCCATGGCAATAATTTCACTTTTTCTGTAAGTAAGTATACTTATTTGTGCAAGAGAGTATTAAATACTGGAATGACTGGAGGCTAAACTGAGAAACAAGAATATAACATAACTGCACCGAGAAGATATTCTTAAATATAAAACGTAGTTTAACAAAAAGGGAGGCAATAACACAACGTCCATCTTAGAAGTGGAACATGAGACAGTAGTGCTTGAGATGAAAATATGACATTATCAGTTAAGTGACAAAAGGAAATCTGTATTGTAAAGAGAGTACCAAATTTGAATAAACAAAATAACGGGTTCTCACCTTCAGTCCACTGCGACGCCGCTGTATCCTGGACACTGACCGCTAACTGGCCAGTGTAGGAGTTGAAAGGCATGCCCGCTGACGGGGACCGAGGCGCGCCCAGGCCGAGCTGGTTGTTCCGCGGCATGGAGTATAACGCTTCTGCTAGGTCCGCTGCTCTTTTTAGGATTATTTCCTGGGAAAATTTGGTAGTTTGAATGCTGATGGTATATTAACTTTAGTTAGTTAATTTCTCTGAGAAAATTTCTGTAATAGGTTTTTCAGATATTCAGTAAATAAATTTATTAGCTGAAGTGAAAAGTTACTAAACCATCTACTACTAAGCTGTGTTTTTGCATGTACTGTCATGCCTAAAGTTTCAGTTTTGTCATACTTGACACATTTGTGTAACTCTAAAGGACCCTTTACAATGTTGGTAATATTTATTGATTTTGTATGAAAAACGAAAAACATTATTTTCTTCGAATTCAGCAGAAAGTGATATATCAGCTCCTAGTAATGTACAAAGTACAAATGTACAACACAGTGTACCTATACAGTCCAATTTTTTTATTACAATTAAATATACTGACTGTTGCAGGATGTTTAAGTAATAAAAAACAACGTGCTTTGAAACAAGTTTAAACCTTTATCGGATATCGGTAGATATCGAGTTTACCTGGCGTAGTAATAATATAAGGTACTTATGGTCTACTACGCTCTTGGCTATCAGAAAATTGCATCTAAAACGCAGCATGACCAATTTGAATTTGATAAAGTGTCAGAGTGTCTAGTGTTTAAATATTTTTCAATTTATTACATTCAGTTTGTAACTCATTTTAATTTTAACTTTGGTACGTGATACACGATTAAAATTGATAAATAAAACAGACCATAACAAAACATCACACAACTCTATTCTGTGTATTCTGTCAATATAAGTATTCTTGTCAACATACCTTCGGTAACTTCTCCGGGTCGCCAGGATGCCTCGGTATGAGCTTCTGTAGCCTCTGAAACCCGTAATCTATCGTCGGCTCGTTCAGCGCTGCTATGCGGAACAAGAAAAACAGGATCAATCATTAGTTAGCCCACTACCAAATGAAAGCCTAATTGATGGATCGCGCAAGATTGCGTTCGAGTTGCCGAATTACGGTTTTTTGGAAGATTTTTGTTTTGCTGAGATTAGAAAAGTATTTATTTTGATGCGATTGATTGATTGAATGACAGTTTGGATCTCTCAGTCACGTATTTTATTGTACATACATATGAAAGTCAAAACAGCTCGAGAATGTTAAGAAAATATACGAATTTAAAAGCATCTCTCGTTATCTGTGTTCCTTAAAATTGTATGTGACAAATGCTTACCGTATGTGGCCCATAACAGGGGAGAAGAATTTGATCGCGGGTAGTACTCCCCAAACCCAACATCTTTTGTTCAACAACTTTAAAAAAATATGAATTCTGTAGGTTTTCACATCTTCATACTAACTAAATAGTCTAGCCTAGCCTAGTAGCCTAATTGACGTCTCTTGTCATGGTTCAAAAGTGACAAAATTGGCAGTAAATTGCGTCTTCTAACAATCTTTAATGTGTAATAAAGATCAATACACAAGTTACTTTAAAAGTCGCTGAGCAAACGTTGTTCAGTTTGGGGAATACTACACGCGATCAAATTCTTCTCCCCTGTAATGGGCCACACACGGTATATGTATTGTTTTAATTTACATAAATGTTCTTTTATTGCATAAAACTTCTTACTTAAGACCAAAATGTATGGAAGGACCTATCAAAGTGTCAAGGAGTCTACAATAGATAGCGAAAAATGGAAAGGTGAGGGATGGAGTTGAACCGAGAGCTCAGCTCTTAAATAAGAAGAAGAAGACATCTATTTGGAAGATCAAGCTGGGCTTAGTGTTCTTAATAAGCTTAATCACTAATTTCAAGAATCAGAGAGGAATGAAGCGTGTCAATTACTCACAAACATAGACGAATCTGCCCGGCGCACCTTTGCAGAACTGCTTGCTTTTATACGATAAGGTCACTTCCACCACGCCAGGTATGTGTCTGGGCGGCGTCTGCACCCGGATCGCGTGCGATGTTATTAGCTAATGAAGATAATAATTATGTTAGTACTAATAAAACTAAAAGTAATTGCTTCAACAATGCTAATAAAGTAATAACTTAGAACGAAGACTTTGTAAACAAATTTGAATCAATTTAATCTACTTTTGATAAATCAATAAAATCCAGCTTTTTGCAGTGGAGGCGTGCTGGGCCCATAACCTATTATAAAAATACGTGGCGTTGCTAACGAAAGCTGTTTTATTATTTGACAGATGCAAAACTTCAAATAGAAACATATTCGGAAGATGAATTTCATATTATTAAAACATTGTAGATGGCGCTATTAATATCAAAACAGCAGGTCGCCCAGACCATTATACACTTATTGAAAAGGAACAAAAAAGATCTTGTGGTTAATTTAATTTATTGTTTTGATTTCTAGGTAAAAATTGTTTCTATCCGCAGACCAAAGAAATACTTCTCTTATGTGATTAACATTTAGAATTGCAAGTTATGCTACCTTTACACTTTATTTCAAGTCATAAACTAATTTAAAGAGTAAATAAGAAGCTCACCTCACTCCAAACCAGCATGGTTCCAAAAACGACCTGCAGTCCGTCGAAGAAGTTGTCCCCTACGATGATGACCGTTGATCCGCCTGACGTCCATCCCTCACTGGGAGAGATAGCTTTGATGCACGGGGTTGCCACTGGCAGTGGGGGGTATAGGCCCGCTGTTGAAGGTATTCTTTGTTAAAATGATTGAATTGTTAGAGAAAGCGAAACGGTAAAAGGTTTGAAATGGAATGTAACAAAACCGTGTTGAAAAACTTTCATCAGTACATAAAAATAATATAATATTCCTGGCAAATATTGGTTCAACTTTGTTGTCTAGCAAATAAAGTACCTATAAAGCTGTCTGTGAAAGTGAAAGTCTGCAAATAATCGATGAACAATAGGAATATAAGATTCCTTTTTAAAATATGAAATATGTTTCTTTTTGGGACTTTTTAAAACTTGTGTAAAAACAAAACTATAAAGAAGTATACTATAATAACTTGGTACCTATCAAACTACAAATAACCCTTCACAGAGTTTATAAACATTAATAAAACGGCTCCCATAAATTCTTTCCAAACTAAGCAAGAGCATAGGCTGAATGTATACGTCTTACAACTTAAAAGTTGAATAAACGCCAGACCACTAAAACTCATTCCGTCCTATTTGAACGTTTATCTTTGACTGTTTCAGAAAAAGGACAATTGCAGACCGTAAAAGTTGGTATCCACTGTTGTCAAGGCTTAAAACACGGTGCAGTGGTAATTGAAAACGAAATGTAATGCCACGTGTTAAAGTTAAATATTGCATGTAATTTAATGGTTGTTATGACGTTTTTGTTGTAGTAGTTGGGATGCAAGAAGGTTGTTGCGAGGGGGATACGCGCTGTAAGACAAGGGGGAGAAATCTCGCGAACAAAACGGCGCGGTAATAAAGACGAGAAGAGAAAGTGAATTTAAGGGGACGAAAGAAGATTACGCCCGAGGTTCTTTTTTTAATTTGACTAATAATAAAATCTCGTAGTTCATTACATTTATTTTGAACATAATATTTATAATAGGATACTCTTCCGGGCTATATTTACGGATTGAAGTAAATTTCGTGGTTGTAAGCAGAAAATTGGTAACTATAGACATTTTAAAATGATCTACAGGGAAACCTCAGCCATAGGACAAACCCTGAAATCCCACATAGAGCTACTACTCGTACATCTTAGTAGGTACCTAAAACTCTAGCGTATTTTTTTTATTACAACCAAAAGTAAAAATTATAATTTTCAAACAAAAGTTATTTCCGATAATCGACAGCAATTATTTTATCATGGGCAGTGTTTTTTGCCAATAGCATGTTACTGTGTCAATTTTGTCAGTGACACTGTCAATTTTCTTCAACGATAACATTTGTCAACAATCAAAATGTTATTCTTGATCATGAATCTTGTATTTGTATTTATTATGAAAAAAGACGAAGAAGATCATATTCTATGAGGCTTTATTTTATTACCTCATGAGTTCTAGTTACATACAGGTTGCTCCAAAGCAATAAATAGTAATTTGTTAATTTCTTCGTAAATACTGCACCGATTGTTATGATACTCTGTATTGTGTACTGGTTTTAAACATCGTAACGCATAGGTATGTACATTTTGGCTTTCTCCGATGGGTAAGGACAACCTGCATATGCATTAATTTTAATTCCGGGTTAAAATAATTATTTAACAATGAAAATATAATGTTCCATATTTATACAAACCTTTAAGAAATAATGTATAAGTAAAATAGTCGCAAAGTATTAGAAAAACTAAATTGTTTTAAAGCTCCACTAATAAAATATTTTTGGAATTCAGTCCCTAAGGTGATGAAAACGGGGTTAAAAGCTTTTTTAATTTCTACATGAACGTAGTGGCGAGCGGCGGCTAATAAGTAAATAAACCTTAGTTAATATTACCAATTTTTGAAGGCTAGCAGTTATTTCAAACCAATTGTAGTTTATCTATTCTAAGACGACACAAACTTTCTGTAGGCGTTGCTCAAAGATGGGACTTTAAACCAAACTTGAACAAAGATCAAATTAGACAGAAAACTGGCAAGTCTTTACCGAATACATTAAAGGGGGAAACACAGCGTGAAATTCCGAAGGTTCCGTAGTAAAGCTAACAGAAAGTACTTGTGCAAATTTTCTCGTTCGCACCGTGTAATCCCTTCGAGTCGGTTTCACGCCGTCTGGCCTCTTGCAAACTTTACACGCAAACACAGAGTGGAGAGGATTCTTTATATCGCTTTTATTAAATGAGTCGTCCTTTTTTAATACGATTCTATACTCTCTGTTTCAATAGTTGACCCTTGTAGGGCAACAATTTAACACGTCAACCAAATGGAATATTCGATTTATCGAATTCATTGGTTTTTGTTTGCCAATACCAACTGGTGCTACGAGTATAAGCCTAAAACTATTGACAATATTGTTTATTTTCCTTGAACGTCTCCAACAAATGTAAATACAACAGGTATTGTGCCTACTATCATGTGTACTGTAAAATATCGGCTGTTTCTTAATAAAACCACTAAAACAAAAGAATAACAACGTCAGAACTTGAATTCTTTTAGTAGCTTCGAAATGTTCGATTTACCCAAAAGAACGGTTTTTCTTCCTACAATACAAATTAGGAATTGTAGTTAGTAAACTAGAAATTACGATAAAATTCAACACAGTTTTTCCACGAACTGTGTCCTAATTCATTACACAAAACTGTCCAATAAACCATCCCAAACAATGATCTGAAACATTCTTTTTTCCGAGCATAATTCCTCACTAAATTATCCCTACTCGCTTCATGCTCGCTTCAACACCCCTTCCTCCCGCCAACTTCTTTGCGAGATGTCTACTTTGATTCCTTGCATACAAATGACTAACTTTATATTTATATTGATTTTTACAGTGTTCTATTTGATCGACTTTGAAAATATTTAAATTAAGACATTTACATTTCTGGGTTAGGTGCTTGCTTTAACTTTATTTCAACATTTTCAACCCTAGGTTTTTGGAGATATCAACATAATATCCTTTTTTGCGATCAATCAGGTTACCACTATTTCATTATTCCTGCTACTATTATAAAAAAAGGGTTTTTTAAAATGTCAGCGGTATAATTTGTGGCATATTCATAACATATTTTTTTTATTAATTTTCCAAATGTATCAAATAAAATTGTAACTGGCCAGTATTTTGAATCTTATCAGTTTTGGCAAAACTTACTGGCCACTAACTTAAATAAAAAAGAAAATAAAAACAAAAACGTACAAGTGGTGTCGGAGGCGGCGTCAATACCTTCAGTCGGGTCGAGCCGCTTGGCGCGCCGGCCGTGCTTGCTGTTGTTGTGTACGAACATGTTGTCCGATATGGCTAGGAGGGGACCGTCGACCATCACTTGCGTTGATATTACCACCTGCGAAATAATGCTTGTTTAATATTTTAGCAATACACAAATAAAAATTATGTAAATGACAACAACGCTATATAATGAGAATCACTAATTCCGCACGTACTTAATTATACTCGTAAATAGTAATTCTGACTACAGAGTGTTGTAACATATTATCCACGTCGAACTCTGTAGATTTTTTTAGTAACCATTTTTATTTCTTTTAAAATGTTTTTATTCTTTGCAAATTAAAAAAAAAAAATATTAAAATACATCACAAACGATCAAGCTTTATGTTTCACGATTCCAAGAATTAAATCAATATTGTTTATTAAAGCCAATTGTATACAATCTACCAATTGTGTGTCAGGATTAAAATATATGAAACGTAAATAAAATTCATTCAACTTTTTGAGACTCGATTCATTTCTGTGATAGGTACAGAAAATTGAGTTCTATTGGTATTTTAACTACCTTAATTATTTATTAGGTAGCGTTTTGGTTATATATAACTTAGAGTTATATTGTACCCAGTCAGTTAGCTTGTGTGCTATTGGGGCACACTATATCGGTAAACACTATGAAGTCTACCAATTTGCATCTCCCATTTAATTTCTACCAACATTTATTTACAACCGAAGTTCAAGATCACAAAAACTACAGTCAACCAAAAATAAAACCCTCGATTGAGTGCGACCGTCGTCTATTTATCACACACCTACACACACATACGTAGCGAAAGGGAGAGTCCCTTGGGAGGAGGAGCCAGTGTCTCGGGCCCAAATGGACGAACTCTTCCAATGGATATGCACTTCCTTGCATCGTGTGGGGGTGCGTGCGTTTTGATAGACGGCCAATCGATATGTTTATGTAGAGGGAGGCTTTTACGTTTTTAAGTTCGTGTTATGGTTGGTTTACATAATGTTTGTTGTTACATTAAAATGCCTGAAAGCTAAAAATGGTACATATATTATTGAATACATATTAGAAAATTAGTCAAAGTGCAAGATTATCACAGATCATTCTTTAGAACTACGAAATATACTTGGTTATTCGTGTCGCAGGTAATAAATAAAATATTATAAAGAATTTGAACACATTAATATAAAGTCCAATCGAACTCCCATCAGCTTTAAATTTCTTCATTCTATTTAAAGCCAAGCATGGCGGTACCTTCTATTCCAAATAATACTGTTATTTCTGAATTTTGTTTATAAAGATTTCATTACATGGACTCCGGCGAAGCCAACAGGAAGAGTAATTAATTTAGCAGTTTATGTTAGTTCTTTTACAAATAAAATGGTTTACACATTACAATTCATTTCAAATGGTGCATTTCTGTTCTTACTCAATATACCAATTCACACTACGCTATATATATTTTTAGACAATCTTACCCTTGAAACGTTGGGGTACGACCACTGAATTATTCAATGACACACAGAAAGCCCATACATACACATAACCACACAACTACCAGCTATGTGTGTATAGCAGTAAGTTCTATATTTGTATAAAGTTCCCAAAGAGGGCACGCAAGACAAATATGTCTTACCGAACTGAAGCAAATTTGTATTCATAAGTAACTGAATGCACCTTTACCGCAACATGTTAGGGCTGTCGCTAATTAGTTTCTGCAACTTTAACATGGTAACTATGAAATATTATGATTTATATTTGCTCTCTCTATGCACTTAATTAAAAGTTTACAAAGGCTTTCAGAAAGGGTAATAAAGCACTCGTGCAAAAAACAAATAACCAATTATAAAAAATAAGCGAGCACGGTCGGGTTGTAAGTAAATAAATAAACTCGTATAAATAAATTTAATTTCATCCCTCCCCCAAATTGGAGGCGCTTCAAATATTCAAGAGTCGTGAACGCAACCCTTCCTACTCGTACTGTTAAGGGTGATGCTGTTGTATGCGACAAGTGAAGAGCGGACGAGCCCGAGACAATCGTAACGTACGTACGTCACTGGCCCAAATCACAAAAACATTTTTACCGGTACTACCACACACGGTAGATTGATGTAGAAACTAAAGTACTATTATATGGAATATAAATAACCAATAGTAAAATGATTGTCGATTCATTGTATTGCAACAACTATGTATATATTATTTTAGTAATTTTATCATCCATTACTTACGGAACAATATTGGCTGAGTTTGAGGGTAGATTTGAGTATAAAATTCCCCAATCTGAAGACTTTAAACAGGCAGTTCTCGTTCAGTCCATTGTAAAACTATCGGTGCACACATCTTACTCAAAAATATGTCCCATAGCATCTTATTCTATAATATAAGCGTACTAACATATTTATGAGACGATTTTTTCGATACATATATTTGCACTTGACTGTACCTATCCATATCTATCTATCTATTTCTTTCAGGACAGCTCTAACGATTTAGATGATACTAAATACATCTTCTAGAAATACATCTGTGAGGAATTAAATCTGGCATATGCATTTCTTCTGGTCTGTGGTTTTAACAGCCCGCGAACGCTCGCGACTCGGGCAGTCTCATCGCAGACAGTCGTGTAGGAACGCGGCATTTTTCCTGACGTCTGGTAAACAGAGACCATTTACCCCTCTACCTTGAATAATTAGTACTCCAGACCTTTAAACATGCTTGTTGCAGCCTTGGGAGCGTTTCCTAGACACCACTATTCACTAACTACTACTTTCACTAAAATTGCCTACATTACTACTACTAATTTTTTTTCAATATTATGTTCCGTGTTTTACCTACATCGTACTACTCAGTTATTTTTGTAATGAATAAACAAGTATTAAAGTCTCGTACAAGACTTTTTGTAAAATATTGTAGCTGTAATCTTATTACAGTAGTTCAGTAAATGATAAAATGAACCTATATATATGCCATATATTATAATTAACTATCAAAAATATGCAAATACGTAAAAAATAAGTACTTACTTGAAATCTTCTCATATCCCTAGGGTTGCCGGCATTCTTCAAACAATTTTGATTGCACTTTAAAAAGAATTTCAGGAAAAATCTGAAACAAAAAAAAAGGATTAGAACAACAAACGTTAAAATGGTATATTTTTCTTCCTAGCGTTTTCCCGGCTTATGCCACTGCTCAGAGAGCCTGGGGTTCCATTTAGATTGGTTCGGTTTCCTCATGATGTTTTCCTACACCGAAAAGCGATTGGTAAATACCAAATGATATTTTGTACATAAGTACCGAAGAACTCATTGTTACGTGCCGGCAGGGTTTTAACCCGAGACGTTCGGAATGAAAGTCTCACGTCTTACCGCTGGGGATGAATTGAGTAGTCAAGACCAATTAGAGAAATAAAGATTATCTATATTTGGCAAAGAATAAGAGATCTCTTTAAAGGCGCGTTTGAAAAAAGAAATGAGTAAAATAGATTGGTTTGAGTACAAAATCAATGTAGATTTTTTTGCTCTCCAACGCACTTTATGAATGAAGATAATTCTCCGAACACCGGAGGTTAGAAGCGATAAAACTATGGCACCCAGTAGCGCAGCTGTTTCCACTTTACATCGTATACCCATATTAGGCGATAATTTGTTTCTGCTGTTCACTGATTTGTTTACCGCCTTCCGTTCGGTTTTTGCTCCATTAAAACCGATACTCAAATTAATAACCACTTAAAATGTTTTGTAAATTGTTTGAAAAAGTCTGTCCAACCGCTAACGGTTATCGTTTTGCCAATATAAAAAGCGTGACGAAATATTTAAAAAAATCCATTATTAAAAAAAAAAACCGAACAGTCTGCAAAATATTCATACAAACAAAATAACAATAGGTACTAGAAAAACACTACCAGAAAACAAATCGATGAAATACCTACCTACACATACCTCTTCTTGTTTGGAAACGGATAGTACTTTATAATGGTTTTAAATGTATAGACAAAGTTGTTAGAGCACCGCGTGTAATGAATATCCCGGATTACACAATCAAAGAACAAACCGAATTGACTCTCGCCACTGAAAACTTTGAAACGAAATCAAACAATTTCGATACGAAAGTCGATTGGAACTATCGGCGTATCGGATTACACACAATAGCGGGACTTTACCACTTTACTTTTACGTTTAATTCACTCGAAAATAGTCTTTATTTGTAAGAGGGCGAGGGCGTGAAGAGGCGTGTTGTTAAGTTTGGTGCGTAACGTAGAGTACGATCAGGCAGGCGATCGCGATGAATGCTTCAGCGGAAATATTTTACATGGCCTCGGGCAACGGTGCTGCCGAATATTGTTGTGCCAACAGATGGCGGCATATAGAGCTGGTGCGACGCATTCGAATGTACATCGCGTGTACATACAAAACGTACCCAGAATAATACCAGAAATGTCTAAGTGACTATCAGGGAGCGGTTAGCACTCGTTTTTCTTTAACGAGCAATTTTCAAAACTCTTTCCTGATATTTGAATTATTTAATCACCTTTTGTATGCACAATCAAAGCAAAGCACGGCATTGAAGTTGTTAGCTGGGGGTCTTACCATACCTACGTCTTAACGCGATTCAGTTGACGACCTAAACTGAGTCGCTTCCATACAACTGAGCCTAAACTGAATTGCGTTAAGACGTCATGGTAAGGCCCCGGAAGTGTCCACTGACCAGGCATCCAAAATATTTCAGATCTCAAAAAGCAACCCTTTACTATTTCGCGGCAAATTTGAGTGTAGTCGGTCAATTTAACTTAAATCACATGTTTAATACATTTTGTTTAAACAAAGGGCGGTAATAACAGCTCGTATTATTCTCCAAAAAACGAACCAGATATGAACCGTGTAGTATTTGCTCCGCCCGCGGCGGCACATCTGTTCGCATTATTTATGTTAAACACCTTATGTCACAATATCGCGAGTTAGAGTTTACCTACTGTGGAGACAAGACAAAAAGTAAAGACACTCAAATGTAATCTTTAAGTATATCGAAGAGTTAAGTCTCATGAAGTGCCTAGCCAATACAAGTACGAAGAAGTTTTTATACGAAGTAGCATTCCCTATCAGGCTATCATTGATGTAGATGAGATACGAGTATCACGCTAGCAACGTTTCAGTTCAGTGTATCTTTCTAGGGCCTTAATATTCCCTTAACGGCGTGCTATCCATACTTATTTACTACATTAAATTCCTAAATATATTATTTGTGTAAAGCTTTGTTAGATGACATTACTTACATATTTGTTTTAAGCAGTCAACCCAGCAGATTCTGTCGATGCTTATTCTAATGCGGTGTCGACTCGACCCAATAGCTTCTTGTCTTGTCATCTTCTGGGGTTTCTTTAATTTGGTTAAGCAATAGGCGTCATTGGACGCGCGTCGAAAGTTATTCAACCACGACCAGTTTTTTCAAAACGTGTAGTCGAAGAATAGTATTAGCAGTCTTTACAACTTACTCGTCTTCTGTACTGTCAACCGACACCGGCGGAATGAATGGAGATTTTATTTAGAATGTGCGGAGTGAATGAACGGAGTTGAGAAGCGCCGAGCTTTTGAACTGGCGTTTATCTTGATGTGAACGTGTGAGGTTGGTTGTGATTTTCAAGCACAAGTACCTATAGAACGTAGGTATATATATATCGCTTTTTAGTGATAACACCCTCTGTTTTCACTACATAGTCCCTCTGCTAGTCTAAGATGGTGGGAGTTTTTATTATTTATCATCCTTGTCATGTCTAAAAAAGTGCAAAATTCATGGTCGGGCAGAACTCGAACCCGCGACTCTAGGATACATGCCCATCGCAATGCCAACTAAGCTATAGAGGCCACGCCCGTGGCCCCGTTTTTCTCCACCATATCCCTCGTATGCGCCTTAGGTACGCAAATAAAAATGTACCTAATTATTTTAGCAATATCACCTACAAAACAAAGCTACAGCTACAGTAGTTACAGTAGTTTAAAGGCAATAAATAATGACCATAAAAGGCGTAGTGAAATCTTTATCAGTGATAGGTAGTTAAAAAGATTTGTCTGTGTCGTTAAACTGCGTAATTCTACAAAAAATAAAATGGAGACGTACCTATACAATCGTTAAGTACATGTAATGTGATGTGTGATCAAGAGATCACACATAAAATCTTCGCCATTTAATTATCATCAGGTAAAGATACCTGATGATAGTTAAATGGCAAAGATTTTCTCAAAGTAACAGCACAACAAAAATTAAAATCACTCCTTTTTAATGTCGGTTAAAAATCTCTCAAATGCAACTTGCACTCGCGCAGCGTTAAACCATAAAAATGGAACCGAAAAAAATCCAGCTAAGCCCACCATTAATATCCCAGAGGGTCACCGACAGGACATCCTTCAGTACTTGGTGACCACTAAGTCCAAGACCCGTATTCTTATAACCAACTGAACATTCGACTCAACAAGTTTTGTTTTACAATGACCTCCGGTTCCATAACAACTGTGCGTGAACGGAGACTAGCCTACACTATAGTTTGGTTAGGTGAATGGTAGTTAAGCGATAGTAGTAATAGTGTAAGAGTAACGGCGAGGGTGCTAAGTGATATCTATGGCAGCCTTGATTTTAATAAGAAGGCTCTAAGCATGGAAAGGGGATACTGAAATACTGGACAGAGGATATTGATAAAAAATGTTTTACAAGGACATCTTATTTACTTTGCCTGTAAAGGACTTCCCAAGTAAATATAGGTAGTTGACATATATGCAAACTACTAACGGGGTATAAAAGTATCTTGACGCTGAATTTATTTAATTACAAGAAAGTCGTAATTACGAGTAAAATTGCATTGCTGCATTAGCAGGATTTTACAGATGAATAAGTAAGTACTTATAGGAAGAGTTAAGGATATTTGTTTCCGACAATAGGTACCATTTTGAATGTATAAGGTTCAGTTTCTTTTATGCATGCTCTGGCGTTTCTAACTTAGTTTTTTTATGAACTGCTACGATACCTATGTAAAAAATATAATGTTTCTAAAGACATTCCAAACGAGCACCGACTAGTCCATTATAAGGTTTAAATAACATATTCTTATACCTAGAATGTTCGCCCCAATATATAACATCCCGGATTTTTTTGTATTTTTATCAAAGTTTTTTCTATTAGCCTCATAACATCGTAACATGTACTTACAAGAAAAACATTACTTTCTTACAACAACCCCCGTCTCACATAAACCTAATTAGGATTCAACATCTGTTTACCTAAAGCAATAAACCAATTCATATGTTCTTTATCTGCTAGAGGCGCATTCACAAGCGACGCGACAGGCGTTAATTTATTCGACTCAGCTCGCAATTTACGATTGTCTGCACACCCCCTAATGTCTACCTCTCACGAGTGACGTCATAATGTCGTGAATTAAAATTAGCGATCCTATTTTGGAATTTTGAAAGAAGATACAATTGTGGCATCACACTTTTTCACCTAGTTCTTATTTTTTTCTAAGCTTTCTAAGTTTCTAAGATAATTAGAAAAGCGGCATCGAATGAGTTAAATAGTGTATCGACAGACTGATAATGAATGTAATTTATAAAGGTTTCTTGTAAACGGTTCATGCATTTAGGAGCACGATGCACGATGCCAAATATTTATTAATTATTATTATTTGTATGTCTTTCCCATCACGGAACAATGGTGTTCCGGACCTTTGGGAGGCGTGCGCGGAGCCGAAGCCAACACGCAGAGGCCCTTTCGACAATTTAATGAAATGTAAGGGGTACACCGAGCGGATGTTGCACCTGCCCGAGTCATGGGACGCACGCAGAGGCAGCACCCGCCAGGGTGTATAGACTATTGAGATTTTAATTATTATTATTATTATTTTTCTTTTTTTTGCGTATTGTTCAAAGATAATTGTTTTGTTTCCATTAGTTTACATAAAGAAAGAAACGATTAAAGATGTCTAGAAATCAAAATATTCCTAGACGTATTTAAAAGATCCGTCTTTATAACTTTTTCACAAAGTAAAAACAATCTTCTCACGTATCGTTCACTTTCAGTTTTCATAAAAACTAAAGTCTGCCCTAGACGGGGAGCGAATCAAACCATCCCCAATAAAAGTACGAATATTTACCTATCGCATCAAGGCAGAGGAACTCCATTTTCCTCGTAAAATCTACCCCCACTTTTCATACTTCGCTGTTATCAAGTGTGTCTATGAATGCAATGAAAAAGAGTAAGTATGTATAACGTTATACTCAATAAACAGTTTTAACTAAATCAAACCTGCAATACGTAGGTAACCAAAAATATGATGTTACATTGACAAAAGAAAAAAATTACTCGTTTTTGCACTTGACACATAACTGTGTCTTTTTAGGCGGACTCCGGAACGACATCATTCCTTGACAATCATACTTTAAAGTTTAATGAAATAAAGTTCGATATTATTCTAGATAATTGTTTTTGGTCACTATTTAGACATAGGTACTTACTATATGTTTCTTAATATTAAATATATCATGTTCAAATATGTAAATATGTTTTGTCTGCTAGATCAATGATTACATACTTAAACATCACTACATACTGAGGATAGAATTTTGATATACGTATCATGCTTGAGTGAGTCTTTCAGCATCACACTTAAGTAAAAATTCAAAATGAATCGAAAACTTAGACTGCTTAGGCATGTCATCGTTTTATCCAAACAGCATTTTTTCATATCCATACAAGTACGCGGCCAAATCTTAAAAACGCCCGACATTCAAGATAATGTTCCTCCCCGCATCAACATCTTACCACGTCGCACTACTCGATGGAAAAAATCCACTAAGGCAGTATAGTGGCGAGGAGGTTGCCCTCTTTCGAGACCAGGGGGCGGGGGCCACCCTAGCGACATTCTATGTTTATTTGCATGATTTGCATCGGACATTCCTTGGATAAAAAGTTGACTTACGGTATTTTGGTGTGGCCTTTAACGTTTTATTATGATTTGTGTGTTTCGGGCGTTATGAACAGTAAAATTTTAGGTACTTATTTTATTCTTGCGTTTAAATCTATTTTATACTTAGCTATTTTGTTGTCAGATCTAAGCTATTTCTTCTAAGCTATTTCTTCGCTTGACAGTCATATGAAATCTACGATTAATAGAGTAGTTTAGGTATGCCTTCGTTGAGTAAAGCTACTTAAGAAAAAATAGAATAGGTAGATAATAATTCTTCTGAACAAAAAACGTACACGCGACTAAAAATAGTCGCCGCAAAATATCAATTTCACCTGAAATTTGGGAAAAACCGCATTGTGGAACATTCGCGCACTGACAACGGTCTCTTATAACTTTTCCCTTTTAACCTTTCCCCTCCCCACCCCTCCCGCTCCCAGGGGAGGCGGTCTCGGGGGACGCCCTCCCGTGCCACCACTCAATACCGACACGGCATGCTCGTTCCAAAGACTAGACAGGTGGAATACTAGAATGGATGTTTGCTCAAAATGTGAGATTGGTTTTGTTTTCGAATTGAAGTCCGATTTTTACTGGCGAGTAAATAAACAGGTGATGACAATACTAGTTAAAATTCTGCTTAGTCTTTGTAGATCTGAATATGAGATATAAAACTCGTGCAAAAATAAGTTTAATTCTGTTGCTATTCTAGCACCTGTGAGTTATCTTTACAATTGAATTCTTACATATTTTTTACAACACACTCAAAACACTGAATACCACCACTATCACTGAATAGGTACATTACTTTTCTTACTGAATTTGAATACTACATTCCTCAATATTTACCTGTATAAATACGTTTTGCAACTTTTGTATTTTCTAAATATTACAAGTATGTAATATGGGCCGAATATTCGGTATTCGGCAAGTTTTTCAATGTTCGTATTCCGGTGCCGAAAATTAAGCGAATAATCAAAGTAAATAACTAGCGTAATTGGTTTCGTAATTCATCGTATAACGAAATCATATTTCAGCATTCTAAGGAACTACCGAAAAGAGATAATATGCGTTAAAAGCAAATACAATTATTTTGAATAAAAAAAACCGTCGCTTAAGGATAAAAGATCATAGTTGTTTTAATCTTTCTCTGGCGACATGGCGCAACCGAATATTTGGTTCAGTAAGAGTTCAGCCGAAGTTTCGGCCGAATATTAGTATTCGGCCCATCCCTATTACAAGGTTCTCATTTCAACACTTCACTTTTTCGAAAACTTTTATAATTAACTAAGATTTATTACAAATATTCAGATGTTTTATCTAGGTCATTACCACTTTGGATACATTCAGCTAATTTTATTAAGATCTATAATTCGGACCCAAGAAGCCTCTATCTCGTATTAATCTTTGAGCGCATGCGACGGGCCTATAACAGGCCCAGTTTTGGACTTTGTTTTTCCGCGTGCGTCCATAGCCTAACGTTAATATTTCAGTGTGTACCTAATTCAAGGGTTAACTGCCCGTCTCATTGGCACTGGAAATAGACAATGTCTATTTTCCATTATAAGTTATAAATAATCATTTAATTATAATATTTTTAGGACAACGGTAATGTTTGAATATGGAAGCATTGAAAATTGAAGATTGATTGAACAATGTGAATTATAAAATCCTATGTATGGATCTATATTCTTACGATATATAAATTTCTTACTTTGAAACGAAATTGGAAACTCGAACTATAAGTGGGCGTATTATTTATTAGGAATAGGTCCAATATTAGCGATAACAAAATAAATCACGTGAAGAAGATTCATTGCAAAGTAATCTACTAGGCAATACTCGTATTGTGCAACGTTTGCTTACGAGTGATTTAAAAAAGTCTAGTTTTAAGAACTTGGTAGCTCTCACACTTATTGTCTTATTATACACCTAACTTTTTCTATGAGACAATTCAAATAGTGTAATGGGAAGACCCTCCACAGTCCACACACACACACACGTACATAGTAAATATGAGCCACAATCACAATGGTAGTTTTTGGACGCGTTCGTATCGCGACGCAGCCCGTTTCTATGGCAACGCGATAAAACCTTTTCATAGCCAGTACAGTCGAGTTCATAAATATGTGTACATTTCTTTACCTTAATCCGTTGTAATAAGGTGCACAGTAGTATACATATTAATGAAATAGACTGTACACGCGAGGATATCAAGGCTTTATGTTATTTTCGGGAAACCCTGAGCACTACTAGAATCGGCTGTGATAGGCGAAAGTGTTTGTTCTTGAAGATTACACAAGTATGGGTTGAAAAAAGTGCGGCTGGAGTTTCGAAATGGTATCTAATGCTATCAGTAGTTGAGTATAGGTGATTCATAACATAATAATTATGTAAAGTGACCAATTTTCAACTTACGAACAAATAGGCTGGGCAAATTCAGTAGTGTAGAATTCCACATCCGACTGTGAGTAGACCAGTACCCCGGTCACTAATACATAGAGTTGTGCCATTTTTGAAAAGGTACTATTTTATTATGCATAAAAGAATTACCGTGGGTACATATGTAAAATAATATAAAGTCGGTCCTGCACTATAATATTATAGTGTAGTGTTTCAATTAGGTACATACTAGTTTTCTGCGTTGTTTTGCCAACAGTCAATACATTTAAAAAAACGAAATATTATTGTACCGCAAAGTTAGTAAGCGCTAGTATACAGTGTGTAAGTCTAATACGGGCGATAAATTTAACCAAACATAGAATTCATTAGTGTTATCAATAATTAAAACATATTTTAAAGTTACACTTAATTATGACCTAATAATTATTTTTTTTATAATAATTTCAGCAGCAATGTACTGTAAAATATTTGACGCTGACAGTTGTCAACGAATGTTTAACGCGAGTGCGTTTGCATTACATTGCGGGCCGAATTATTTTCTATGGATAAAATTTTAATTGCAATTCCATTTAAAAGTTACCTAATTACATTTCTTATGTCCTATACTAACCACCGTTAAGAGCTTCGCCCGTATTAGATTTACACACTGTATATTAAACGTGTCCCAGACCATCAAAACACGCCACTTTAAGGGATAAATTCATCTGAAATGTACCCCGTATACTAGCAAGATACTCTTTCAAATCTAAAAGCGCTTCCTCGGGTCGGAGTAGTTTCCAATTGACAATATACCTACTGCCGACATCGGGCAATCGCTCGCGGGCCGTAAGCCTTTCCCCGCCACAGAATTCTGATAAAATGACAACGTTCTGTACTTGTGAATTGTACTTTTTAAGCTTTTCTGATTACGCCTAGAGTTTTAAAGTGACTTAGATATGTTTACTTGACTTAAAACAGCTTGCGTACAACGAAATTTCGCGAAAAAGGTAGTTTTAATTTTTTTGCGAACGTAACTGAATCCGATCTATATTATAGATTACTTAAATCTCAAAAACTATTATAAGTTAACAAAATATATATAGTTAAGGTTTATACAGTTCAGTGTTTATAAGGGTCATTCGATGGTCACTTACATTAACTTTTGACTTAACTAAGACAACCGAAAAAATAAAATAGATCGAAAATACTTTATTTTAAAATAAACAACTCGTCTGGTCACTTCTGCTGGTCACTTCTGGTTATTTCTGCTAAGCGACCATGGAATGACCCATAAGTAGATAAAAGGTTAGGTAAGCCTGCGATTGCAAAACAAAACGCGTCCCTTTATTTTGCCTGTGTTAGCACCCATTATCAGCAACGCAGCAAAAACTTGCTAAATAAAAATTCCACATTTGCATTTAAGACACACACCGAGCACCATCAAGCCGACCTCTTTCCAGCACAATCAACATACAAGACAAGGGGCTACATAAGCTACATTACGCGGGCATCACTTCATTGTGGGCACCGCTCTAATTGTAACTACACTCTTGGGCGCCATCAGGCGCTCAGCGCTCCGGCGGGTAGGCGTGTGCCACTAATCTTCGACCCCTACATACCAATACTCCACCGAAAAACTACAATCAAACTTACACCCTAACTATACCAACGCAGAGCTCAATTTTAAATAAACTTAGCTAGTAGTATTTGCAAACGTAGCGAGGGGTTAACACACACTATCAACTCATTAAATTGCATCGCCTTTTTAATGAGTCTGAAAGTGAACAAAGGATATTGCGCGATTACATTAAGTACGTAGTTGTAGCTAGGTGAAGTTTGCTTTCAAGCGTTTGTGTTCCGATAGAGTGGTTTCATTTACTTCGAGCTATTGGCGTGTGCTTGCAACCGAATAGAAGTTTCTGTGCTAACCGTAAAGGATGACTCACACTAGCACGGGACGGGACGGGACGGGAAAATCTGTCAATTTCTATAGAAAGAATCACGTGATAGCTCGGAGCCCTCGGATGTCACATGACGCTTTCTATAGAAATTGACAGATTTTCCCGTCCCGCCCCGTCCCGTCCTGTTCTAGTGTCAGTAATCCTTAAACCGGATTCGCCGAAATGAGAATAAGAATAGACTTAATTTTAGAAGAAACACAATTATCCTGTTCAGTTGAATCGAAGAAGAGGTTTAATATTTAGGTATCGTATTTGACGATAAAGTAACAACAGAACATAGGTAAGTAGTAAGGATTACTAGAGTAGAACAAGCTAAGTTTGCATCGATTTTGAATCAGAGACTATGCAAGTGTTATTTTAAACGTCAAACTTCTGTGAAACTATGACGTTTCCTTAACACTTGATCAGTTTGTGCTATTAAAATCGATGCATACTTAGCTTAGTCGGACACTAAAATTAAATTCTGAAAACTAGCTTTAAAAGATTTAATATATTTCATTAAATCTCCAAGTCGGTTTTCGCCACTTAGGCTAGCCAATTTCACAGGCATCCTAATTATGTAATTTAATAAAATCCGTGTACACCACGAACAAAGACAGGCGACTCTTATTACGTACCTTTAATCTAACATAATTCAAAGCCGTAGAGTAGCCTTTAGACGTAGGTAACGTCTAAAGTAGCCACGGCTAACTACCTGCCCGCATAACCTAAGTAAGCAGCAACATATTGCACACTACCCTCATATTTACGCGCCGAATATGCTATAAAGTGATATCACGTGATCGTTTCCCGGGTAATAGTTATAAATTACCCGGGTAGTTTATAAAAGCCGGTTAACCCGAGGTAAGCGGACAAGGAGTATAATTTATTATTGGGAAATTCGCGGGTGTATGAAAATACGCAGTTTGGGATGTAAACTATATGGGTATGGAGATGGAGATTATATTATTTTATATCGATTATTTACACAATAGGATTAATATTAGAACAATATTGTTCTGTATAGACGCTATTGAACTTAAAAATATACCTATCTTTGTGTATTATCTTTTTAGTAATGTCACATACCTACAGACAAATTAAACGTTTTAAAAGTCGATTGAATACCTTGCAAAAGTAAATATGCTTACAATAAGACACTACACACTGTATTGTATTTTATGTACAGTCGCCACCATATATATCGGAGCTGGCAATTATTGTCAAGGTGTTAGAGTGCTTGTTCAGTTATTTTTAAGCACCGTAACAACTCCAATATATCTGATGGCAGCTGTATTGAGAACGTAGGTTAACCAGGTCCTTACTTTGCTGCAGTTAGCAACGTTGGATAAAGTAATGGGCATTTTGTCATTACATATTGGCGTCCGGAGTAAGAAATATACCGACTGCAGCACTGTATCATCCCGGCCCTTGGCGGGGAGTTATTATACTGAGGCGTACAGTCTGCTTTGATAAAGATAATACATGAATATTGAGCTTATTTTTTCAAAGTTTAAATTAAAAATGGGATATCATTGAAGTATGAGTTACATTTTTCGGTTCCTCGGTATAGAAATTGTTTTTTCTTCATCATTCAGCCGAAAGACGTCCACTGCTGGACATAGGCCTCCCCCAAAGATTTCCACAATGACCGGTCCTGCGCCACCCGCATCCAGCGGACTCCTGCGACCTTCACCAGGTCATCAGTCCACCTTGTGGGGGGCCTTCCGGTACGCGGTCGCCACTCGAGAACCTTTCCACCCCAACGGCCATCGGTTCTACGTGCGTGCGTGTTTTTTCTTATGTGACGACATTAAGTAAAAGCTGTTCTTGGCAGTTTGTAGAAGTAATCTCGACTTTTTTTCATTGTATAGCAATAGCACATGCATGCACGCATGCAAATGAATGCCTAAAGATTAACCTTACGGGACACATTTTTAGGTTACTTTTTACTTATACTCAGGCTTTTACTATATAAACAGTTAAACACATACATTTGAAATAGAGGCCATTGAGATTATAAATAATTCCGAGCGCGATTGTACATCGTTTCATATTCGCGAGCCCCGCGTATATTTTCAAGGAAACGAAACTTTCAAGGTGACCGACTTCCTTGCGGGATTATTTTAAAAGGGAATTTCACTTTAACCCATTTATACAGTATTGATTTGATCAACACAGTATTTTCGATTTTGCAGTTGTTTTGCTTAAATAATAATTTCCTACTTATTTGAAAACTGGCAAAGCGGTATTAAAAAAAACTCTGGTGCTAGAGCTAAAGTGTGCTTACGATAGCGACTGCGGCGCTCGAAAGTATGTCCGTCTCGTTCCTACCATTACTCTGGCAGTTGCTATCGAATACGGCCACGAACAACTTATGGTAAGCACACAGGATAAAATTAATTTGGATACGAGTTCCCTCGATAAATGCGATAGGAAAATTTTGAATCTTATAAAAGCATCGGAAGATTTGGAAGTCATTACGACCGACATAATCTACCGAAAGCTTGTTACACACGAGCGGAATAAATAGGCGCAATAACCGGTAACAAAATGCAGAAACAAAAACCAACGTGAGCAACACGCCGAAACCAGAACATAAACGTTATATCGGCGATCCAGCCAAACGGCTCTATCAAAATATAACGACCGCGATAAACCCGATGGAAAAGAAAGCAAACGTTTCCATCGAATTTCCAAAGATCGCACAATAACTGCATCTCGTTCTTACCATTATAAAACTGGTGTTTCTATCTTTCTCGCGCTAGTGTTTCCTGTTTTATGGGAGAGTCGATAATATTCGGACCGCGCCGCGAGATATGAGTGCTAAATATTTTATGATGTCCAAAGTGTCGATGTAAGGCTCGTTGTTGACTAGGCTGCATCGTCCAGGCAATATATATTTTTAAATAATCCTTGACTTATACCTGACTCCAATCTAAAACGGGATATTTACCATTTATGTTTGTTTTACTGAACACCCGATATTTCGGTGCTTTTGCAAGCTCCAAGTTCACAGAGTAACTGGCGTGCTGTGGGTGATTAGTTGTAGTCTACCTACACAACCTTGTTGGTAACCTGGTTGGTAGATCGTTTCTACCCTCTTACTTCGACAGTTACCTACTCTGTGAACATGGCGCTTGCAGCAGTGCGGAATTGTAGCGTGCTCGGAAAAACAAATATACAAGGTAAATATCCCGTTTTAGATTGTAGTTATAATGCAAATGATATGTTACCTTAAAATCGTAAATTTTTGACTTATTGAATGTACTATAAAATATATAGAAAACCTACGGCCCCCTATTTACCAAGTTTCAAGTAATAATTTTTCAAGTCTAAACATTACGAATGAATATTATAACGTTAGTCAGCATGTGTCAAACTTGCATGAACATACGTATACGTCTTTCACTTCAGTACCGTAAAATAGGGTGAGTTGGGACAGATTAAAAGTTCAAATCTCGATAAAAGTTGTAGGATCTTCAGGCATCATTGTTACTGCAAAGTGATATTATTAAACTTCATGGTGTAATTGATTAATTAGTTGAAGACACAAAATATTTAAAAGCATACAACCACCGTTAAAATCGATCAACTTAATTACAACTCAGTTTTTTGTCACGTTTGTCTCTACAAACGGTCTTGTCGTAATGCCATTAATCTTAGAAGGCTGGCAGCGCAGCAAACGACCTCCCGTTAAGACCCTCCATGGGCTGGGTGCCCTGTAATATGCTTGTGTACCCCAAACGACGAATAACTAAACACCGCGTCCGTACAAGCCAAACACGACCTTCCACTAATTGCCATTAGTGTCATTAACGCATAAACTTCGCCCTCTCCTGCAACCTTTGGTACCGGACACAAATAGAAAATAAGAAAATAAAGGAATCCCAGTGCGAGAAAAAAATACGTAAGATGTATTTTCTCGAAGAGAAGCGTGTCGGTGGCATTGTTAAATATATCGCCCAATCAGTATCCGTGGAATGGGAAGGAATTAGCGTTTGAGAGCGCACGGAGTCCTGGTCCACCCTTTTATGCGGTGTAATAAAAAAGGTTATTTGAATTTGGAAGAAGAATTAAAAAAAGAAAATGAATTCCGCACTAATTTAAGCAGAGCGAGTTCCACGACGATTTTAGGGAGGGGGGTCGAGACGATTTAATGAATCATGCATTTAAGTTGAAAGTCGGCCTCTCTACGCTTTTAGATTCTTATTGCCGTACTCGCCGAGGGTTTGACAAAAGGCCTTAGTTAAAAAATTCACATAATGAGACAGGCGGCAGTCAATTCGGCTTATTATTACATAGGACACTATATAAGAAGAAGGTTTTATATTGTATTTACTTAGCTTAATAATTATTTCAACAACTGTGCATCTTGAAAAATATTATTGATTGTATATTAGTAATCTTTTGCTCCATATTCAATTACGTCAAAGACTTATTTGAGACTGTCACTCATTGATTCTTGATGAATACTTACCTAGTATACAGAGCACCTCATTTTTTTTTTAATAGGAGGGATATCTACTATTTAACTCAGCTCTATCATCACTCAGCTTTCTTTAAAACTGATATTGGATATGAATACAAAACTGTTCTTTGACTTTTACGCGTTTTATACATTTATACAGCAGTATTTTAGAAAAGCTTAATACACGTACACAACTGAACGCCGTAACTACATTGAAAAGCGTTTCACAGGTCCCTAAAAAAACTAATCTCGTCCTCATTGATCCTCCATCGGAAAGGTTACTAAGGCACTTCGTCTTCATTCGGGAGTCCCTTTAAGGAACGTATCACTTGTAATGAAAGCTAATTCTTTCATTAGCCGCCGTGACAACCGGAGAGATTGTAAGGCAAACGAGAACAAACGTCGGCGTACGTACGTGCGTTATAGGTTTAGTGGAAGAATAAAACTATTGAGAAATAATGTTTGATTACTTGTAGGAGAATTCAGTTAATAGGTATGTTCTAGTCTAAGCCTATATCGTTTCTAACTATATTGGAATTTCAGCAGCAATTTCAAATTTTAAAGTCCTGATTTGTTTTGGTTTTTGATATGTTGTGTTTTGTGTTCTAACATATCACGACTCTCAATTAATCTCCTAAGCGCTACCGAACCGAAAGCCACCTATACTGAGACTGGTTTCAAGTTATGTGTCATCATTTTTATAAAAGCTGCCGAATTACAAAGTAGTGACATAAATATGATTAACAATCACATTTTAAGTCACTTTATTTAGTTATGATATCCAATATAGACGATCAGAATAATGCAAATCTGCATTTGAGGTTCATGATCAATAATCGCAGTCATTTCAAAGCTAAACAAGAGAATATCTCAAACAAAACCCCCCCTTACTTAGCACCCAACTTATCTAAATGTAATAACGTAGACTCATTTTATACATTTTCCACTGCAGCACAACCAATACATTCCATTTATCAATAATATAAATCGAAATCCGATCTGACAAGGCGTTAATGGGAGCTCAATACAATTTAAGATACCCCCGTTGGTATTAACCGAATTTCTTTTGCAGTCCCGTATTGGCATCGAAATAAATCGATATGTTTTATTGTACTAGTACGAGAGTGTCACGTAACTTAGAAGGGGAATGTTTTGCTTTTATTTTAGAATATACTTTCAATCATCAGTTTTCAGTCATCTCATCAGTGGTACCTGACCGGTCTAGTGATATGTAGTAAATTCAGTATCTAATGAGACTTTCTTATTTTACCCAATGTAAAATTTATTTTATATCTGTGGATAATAACAGAACCACATTTTGCTCAAAAAGGAACTTTCAATTCCTGATGATATAGTTTAAATATGGTTGCTTCTGAAAGAGATACGGCGGTCAGCGGTTAAAAATTATATCGAAATTGATGATTGGGCTACTTTCATCAACTTCTTTCATTCCTAACTGAAGTTGTATTTTAGAATGTGATATTAGTAAATAATAATAATATGCGATCGTTTTTAGTAAAAGTTACCGCTTTACCGCTTGTTTCTAAACAAATCTTTATGGCATTAACACCTTACCGGCTAGCGAAGTAGCGACAAAGTGGTACCTTTTAGTTTTACTAAAAACAAGCACATTTGTAGGTATATCTAGAATACTTAATTTAACTTTTAATCTAAGATATCTAATATAGACTTACAAAGAGGGAATTACGAAGTAATCAAATTAATAAAAGTCCAAAAGTATACGCATAAAATGTAACTTATATTTACCGCTTTCCTCCCGTCAACTTGCGTAACTGCCGTCCGTCCTACGATATACGGGGTACTCCCCACGTGATGCGAGGTGGCATTTTAAAGTGAAAATTGAATTTGCAAGCGACAATCGAAGACGCTGCCATCAAAGGCAACCCCTGCACATGTATGCCAAAACGGGTTTCAATGGAATTAAAATGTATAGTTTTCATTGAACTTTTAACATTAGGTACGTAGTAGGGCGTGCAAACCGGTTTTTAGTTCTATGGAAAAACCGGTTATAAACCGACATTCCATACAAATAAAAACCGGTTTGCACGCCCTAGTACGTAGGTATCAGCGGCGATGCGTTCATAGAACTCGATTTCTGCCGGCTTTCCTTGAGCGGTTCTAGCACGTTGGTCTCGAAACGACTCAAAGAAAAATTGGGCAAATCAGCTCTGGGCTTGCCCAAATACCATTTTGACGCTCCGCCACTGTAAATATAGCGAATTCTCCCCGTCAAATGAAAAAAGTAACTTGAGCAAACTACCTAGGTACATACAAAAATAAAAAATATATAAACAAAAACAATGCCCGAAGGGGCTTTATAAAGCTAGTTGCCTGAGGAGCATTATACAATTAAAATTAAACATTATAAAACCCTGTGAGTACGAGTAAAGGGCTCGAAACGTAGGGTCAATAAACGCGACAAATCTGTTTTAAAGTGTTTCATTTGAATAGGTATTAATCGCGCTAACAGAAGACAACATTTAACCATTACGTAGGTAATGTTGTAAAGTACAAAAAAATCGTATAAGGGCATGATTGCTATAGTAAGTTTGTGTATTTGGTCGTAACTAACCCATGAATTTTTTATATTGTATGATTTTTAATTGGTCCTCAAAAATATGTTTTGGTAAGCAGAAACATCTGTTCGTCAGCAAAAGTCTAACCTTAACTCATGTTGGCCATCAGATTTTTCTGTAATTTAATTCTCTTTAATTTGTTACATCTACGTATAACGCAAGCTAATTTATATAAATATCTAATTTAATTACCACACATCCTTTTCAATTGTTCATTTAATTTAACTAACCCAATTCTCGGCTTAAAAATAATATGTCCCAAAATTAAATTCAAATTCGGTTTCTGATATTGCGTAGACCTCGAAATGACTCCAAATTAGCGACATACCTATCTATTAAGAAGGACGTCTCGGGCCCATTTAATTAGTGACGGGGTTTTATCATCCGCCCTCTTTGCTTCTGTTCGTTGAAAATTTCAACTCTAATACCGCCATATTGGCGAAGCTTAATTTGGATGTACTTAATGACGAAATTTCTATTCTCCTCGATTTAAGAAAAAAATTGTAAAATGAATTTCCTAATTCCTAAGTTCTTCGAAAGTATTATAAAATTAATATAAACATTTGGGAGATGCTTAGATCGGAGGATGACCTAGCCTCAAACTGAGGTAAGTTTGTACTATGGATACTATTTAAGGCTACGGTATACAGACTAGTATATGTAGATAAACACATACTTACCTTTATTTAGAGAGAACATTCATAACTCAGGAATGAATGTTCGTGATGATTACACAAATAAATTCCCTTACCAGGATAGATGTCTACACCCGGTAACTCTAGCTTAGTAGTCAGGGTCACTAGCAACTACACTTCAGAGAGTTAATGGATAACTTCCATTCTTTCCGGTGTATAAAAATTGATGCTTGCTAAGATGCTTGTTTTCAAAAGTATTTCTGGTGTTTGTCAAAGTAAAACGAAAACGAAAAAAACGAACGCATGCCATCTTTAAAGACAAACATACCTACGGTTGGCAGTGAAACAAACTAGCGTTAATTGTTGCTTTTATGATGGCTTCGCGTGAGGCGGTTCGGATGGCAAACAAATTGTTACTGTGGCTCGGGCAGCACGTGGAAGTGCTATTTCATAGGATACGGCACTTTGCATAACTTTTATATCCTTTCACACATTTTTTATACTCAAAAAAAAAGCTTTATAACTTACTAAACTTAAAATAAGTGAATAAGAATAAATAAATAAAACTGTCGTAGTTTTTTTAAGTCCTTTGATAATGTCATTCTTCCTCTAAATACTCTTTACTATATATATTTTATACGTATTATCATAAAAGTAATATGGTTCCAATTAATAACCAAAATCTATTTCACAAATTAACAACACATTGTCATTGATACTTCATTTTCAAATTCATTAGCTTAATGACAAACGTATCATCATTATCCGACCGCAAAAAGCAAAACTTCACTTATATTCAATTTATACGAGTGCCCCATTCAATTAGTTATCTTGATTTGGATGTAATCATGCCTTTTTGCTTGATTGATGATCTACAATCTTCTTCAATTTACGTCCCTCTAATTGTGGTTCATGAGTAAACTTGCATTTAAATTACTATTTTGTTCATCAAGTCACAATTTTTTTTTTCTACTCGCCGACTTTAATCTGCCAATTACGAGTACATAGACAAAACTATAAGCTCATACTTTTCGACATTAGACAGTCCAACTCAACTACCTCTATAATATCTCATTTCGATACGCTGTAGGCAACTATAATAGAACTTCATACAAATTCTATACTTATTTGCGATGCCGCCTGGGACTTTGCCGACCGCGCGCCTCACGCCCTGCGCCGACCGCGCCGGCCTGCCGGCCATCTTTTTGTGTTACATCCTTGATAAGTCAATGAAATTGAATGATGAAATTGTTCCTCCATAGATGATGATGATGATGACTCGTAGAAAAAGTATTGTATACAATCGTAATATAATTAAGTTTTTCAATCTCGTACCTCACTTAGGCCACTCAGCAAGCTTCGTGGCCTAAACACGGTACTCGACTGAAAAGCTCTTCATTATATCACGATTGTATAAAATACTATTATACTTAACTCAGAAAAACTGACAAAACATTAACGTGTCATAAAATGACTTAAGTTAATACATTTGGTTTTAGCTAATAAAAATTTATAATTTCAATATTCTCGTGCTAAATATTATGCAGTACTCCATAATGCGCGCAACCATTATCAAAGCCAAAGCGATCCCCGACCAAACAGCAGCGTAATAGGAATTTAGCAGATGTTCCGGAACACACCTACAAGAGCATATGCAGCCCCTGCGGAGCTCAAGACGTCAGCGCGTTTAAACGCCAATTAATTATTAAGGGACAGAGCTCCTTCCTTTGCTCTTTGACGGCGACTGTACAACAATGTGGCTAGCTCTCGTGATTGCCTGCTTTGTAAATTGCATTAGCGTGGTCCGCTTGTGTTCCCGTTTATTTATATACCACTTGCGTTGGTTATGGTGTACATTCGAACGTGAGCTTGTATTTGGGTGTGATACTATTTCAAATTGTACATTTATCATTATAAAAGTTACATTGATAAGAGACCATATAACATTTATTTTAGTCATGAACAAGCACGTTTTAGAAAATGATGATAAAGGATGACTCACACTAGAACGGGACGGGACGGGACGCTCTGTCAATTTCTATAGAAAGAATCACATTCGAGCTCAGAGCCCTCGGAGGTCACGTGACGTTTTCTATAGAAACTGACACATCGGCCCGGCCCGGGCATGTCCCGGCCCGTTTTAGTGTGAGACATTCTTCAGGAATAATGTCAACAAATTTTATTCTCTTTATAATTTTTACTTAAGGTGCTTCAAGGGATCATTAGATCTACGGATTCTATTTTAAGTAACATAGTTTTTGTTACCGTAAAAGTTTATGTTCCTAATGTAAACGTATTTTAACCTACACTTACCTGAAATACCTACCCCGCAAGAACAGCACCATTTCCCAAACAGTCCAGAAATCTTTCCCAAAGCACGGTCGCATTCTTTAAGTCCGTATTATAAGGGGCAGTAGAATCGCTCCATAGATTCGAATCAACACCAGGATCGGGCTAGTTGCAATTCATCATTATTATTCCAGACAATTTATCAAGCGGTTGGCTCGGCTCGCCGCCCCGATCGCACATTCTAACGAGATGGTGAATTTTCACCGAATAATTTGCGAACCGACGAATCACGTATTGGAATCGGGAATGAGGTCGGAATTGAGATAGAAGAGCTGAACATGGTGATGCTATAAAAGGAACTTGGAGAGAAAGGTCACTCAAGGAGAGAATAAATGTGCTAAACGAAAGGTATATACTATACGTTTATCCAAAGCATATTAAATACAAGCCTGTACTTATAGTAAAACCCGACAAGAACCCTAATACCTATACACGTTAAAACTATTAGACAATCCAACTCGTAAGTCAATGACACAACTATCTTCAAAATTTCAAAACATATATTAGGTAAGGTCTAAATTTATATGACGTCAGTTCAGAAATGTATCTACATATGTAAATAAAATAACCACAAGGGTAAAACGTAAGTGAGTAACCTATAGTTATTGTATTTTAGAATATTTATTCTGTAAGAAATAATTAATATGAATAATGATCCATTTCACTATAATTTAAAAGGTACATCAAAAAACGTACTAGTTTATATGAAATACATTAGTAATATTGGCATGACATTTTGCTTCGTCAATGAAGCATCGTGCAGCGACAGCGAGGGTCGATACGATTACCAGGGCTTATTACGGCGACTTTATCATATTTCAATTTACGATCGTCACCCGGACTTATCGAGTAGAAAAATCAGAGGGCTGAGTACCTCCGCCGATATAAATCAGAAATGAGACGTCTCATTACTGCCGCTTTGATTTATTGATCTAAGGTCAGCTTTCTGGCACCCTTAAATATGCAGCTGCTAAAATAATATTCATAAATACTGAAAGTTAGAGATGTAAGAATTTTAAGGCATTAGATAAGTCGGAGGCAAGAAAATACTTGGAGGGAATAAGAAAACGGTCATAGTTGTTAAGTCTACACAGTTTCTGTCGCTATCTTGCGGATAAGAAGCCTAATCACCGCCGTCGTGTCTGTATCGGGCCGGCGAGCGCGCGGGCGTTCCCCAGGGTAAGCTTTTGGGACCAGTATTCTTTTTTTGGTTTACATTACGTTGTAAGTGTGCCGAATTACTTTGCGTCCCGCTTTTTATACGGAAATTTGTGATTTGTCTTTACAATTTTTAAATAGTGTATTTGTTAAGTAAATCTTATACAAATTTGGTTTTTACAAAACACTTTATACTTAAAATTAAAATTAGGGATAATGTGAATTTGATTTTTATTAGAATTGCTAGGTTTTGTGAATTGTGAATGTGAAATCTATTCGTAGTAGAAGATAAAAAACTAAATTAAAAAAAGCCTTTTCTGCAAGCGGAAACCTCAGAGCTATTAATAAAGCGACTATGAACTTATCGAAACTTCCCCGTGTAACTGCACGGGTCGCGCACCAACAAACTTGCTGCAAACTATTTGTAATACGAATTTATTGTTCTTGTTATACGTTAACACTGCGAATTTATTACCGTATGGAAATCGAATTTGCTTTCTTTAATTGCAAAAGTTGGTAATAATATAGTATTAAATTAAAATGTTGCTTTGCCAATTTTTGTGAAGCAAACTCCGAGTTGATCTGCTCAGAAATTCAGTCAATATATAGTGTTATCATGAAGAAATCAGTTAAAATCCTCTTAACAAATTTATTAAAATCGTCGTCAATGAAACTTACTAACGACGTAAACAAAAGGCATCACATGTACTGTCACTGTCTCTCCACACTAACTCATTAAACACCACTGAAACTATTTCCTACTGAAACGTTCGTATTATCGTAATATACAAAACTTAAAAAACTTAATTTTAATGATTTCATTACTAACTTAAAAGTGACGTATACGATCAATATGGCGGTTTATTTATATTGTTTGCAAGTTCGATTAATGGCAATATTATATGATTATACTGAAATTGGATAACGAAACTTATCTTAAAAAGTAATAACATTTGACATAAATGCCTTTACAAAACATATTACGCCATGGGCACGTCAAAAGAAATATCATTATTTTGACTCCCTTCATCCCATCGCGGAATTCGCACAAAATTTAAGCGCGCTAGGTATCTATGTAAAAATAACCTAATGGAGGAATTGGCCCCTTAGAAAAGAATTTATTTGGCGAAAAGGCGCAGCGGCGGCGGGCGTATCTAATGAGATAATATAATAGCCGTGATTCTCGGCAGCGCCGTTCGCGGGACCGAAAATTACCGGAAAACTGCAGGCAAAGAAGCGAGCTTCTGCAAAATAGCAAGCGTTTTATTTAAAAGAGTTTCGGTATCTACATCTCATTTTTAGATCAATGCAAATTGGTAGTTAACGGGAAACAGGATGGGAGTAAATTAGATGGCCTTTTTTATTTTAAAAAAGTCGATTAATTCTGCTATAGTGATTGTGCTTACCCATTCCCTATGATTGATTTATACAAATATGACCTTTCTTATTTTATAAGGGTTCCGTACCTCAAAAGGGAAAACGGAACTCTTATAGGATTACTTTGTTGTCCGTCCATCCGTCCGTCTCTCTATCAAGACCCTTTATCTCGGGAACGCGTAAAGATAGCAAGTTGAAATTAATATCACATACACAAATCTGCGGTCTTTTGAAGCTGTACAAAAACTTAACCTCTACGTCAACGCAATCAATAGATAGCGCCGTTTATGTCGCATTTCCCATACATTTGCAATAGGAATCAAAATGTAAGGTTACTGCTTCCCGTAGACGAAACACAAAATTTGGTAAAAATCAAGAGCTTAACCGTATACCTCATTGCCGCAAACTATGAGTTCCGTGCAACAAGTATTTTTAAGTAACTAGGTCATAAATGGGGGGTGGGGGGAGCATCCTTGTGCGGAACTCTCGGTGGGCGAGTCCGACTCGCACTTGGCCGGTTTTTTGATACTCCCTTGTTAAACTCTTAATGACCTAGCACGTTCATTGATTGCTGACTAATGCATTTACTTGTTTTTTTAGTAGTATTTAGTTAAAAAGCATATTGTGCTAGTATATTTCATACGTCAAGTAATTCAACAAATAAATAGCTACGACATTATTTTTTTTCTCTAGCTCGTACAGTATACTTTAGTGTTTTGGTAGTTTTGTGACATGATAGACCCTATATAAATGAGATCATACTAACATTAGTATGATTGCGCGAATAACATCCTAAACTTACATTTTTTTTACAAAAAACTAAAATGAATGGATACACATCTATCAAGCAACAAGCACAGGAGGGTCATATCGAATTGGAAATTGATTTTGTTGCCGAAATAGGGTGTAAAGATCCCATTGTAATATAGATGTCAGCCATATGTCGAGCCATGTCTGCCCCTTTGGCGTCCTCTAGATGTGTTACCAATTTACTTTCGCGTCAAAAATAACACAAGCCTGCCAGAATACGTCCTAACTTGTACTAATTTGATGACCCAAATACTTTAAATAAGCTAAGCTGGCTTATAGCTTTTCTACAATAAAGATTAAACAAGTAAATAAATAATTAAATGCTGTTATTGCTGTTGTACCGTCAAAGACCTGAACGTTCTTCAAAGTTTTGGTTTTTTCGTTCGTTCTTCGCAACTACACCTGTATACGCTGTTTGAAAACCAACAAAACAAAATAACTATTATCTATAGACTAAGTTCCCACCAACCCCATCAATCTAGGTTTGATCGTCTCACTATAAAACATCGAATACTTAATCCTTTAATAGCTATTCCAGTCACAATATGTTTAACACAACAATTCGGTTTAATACTCCCCTCGTTTTACAGTCAAACAGAAACATCTTAATCATTACGCTTCATAAAATTCTTAAGTGATTGCCTGGGGGACGGTTGCGTGGCTGCGAATTGATTTTGAAAGTCCATGTTTTAATTTGACCCGAACCCTTGAACACGCAATTGTCATTAAAATTTAGTTATCGATTTACCTACACATAGCGACTATTCAAATAATCCTTTTTTTGTTCCAACGACTATTCGTTGGAACAAAAAACCACCGCCACCACCAACCAACCACCATACCGTACCGTTAACAAGTAAATTTTTATAAAGTTTTAATTACTCGCTCAAAGCCAAATCTGCTGTACTAACATAAACACTAGTAAAAAAGGTTTTAGTTTGTCTCCAAAATGTATGCTTCGGTCAGCAGAAAATTCATTGGTCAGCAAAAGTCTAACCTAACCTAATTTTTACTGACCATCTAATTTTCTTGCTGACCGATACATATTTTTCGGCTGACCATATGACCATTTCTGTGTAAAAGTAATCCCCAAAAAACTTCCTTAAAAAAATGGAAAGTGGTCACATTTTTCACCTCACCAAAACTCAAATTGGAGAAAAATTACACAACTGAAATACAGCATCGCATAAGTTAATAGTAGTCGCCCGTGGGCGCGAGCAGAGATAATGAAATTGTGTACAGAGGCGCAACGAGGCGCGCGTGTCTCGGCCAAAAATCCACTTAACAAATTGCTGCTGATTCGAAGGGTTCTGGATTGTTGGCCGCTTTTACCGTTACGTCAATTATACCGTGTTATCGATACCCGAACGCTTCTGTTAAACTGTTTTGTTTCGTCGGTGTGTATCAAATTTTGAATTCATGACGCCGCTTGCCGCTAGGGGTATTTTTGCAGGATTCGTTATTGCGAATCATATTTATGTGGTATTTTATTGCTGTAAAACAGTTACTGTTATATATTAGAAAAGGCGTAACCATAAACGCTCTAATTTTAAGTCTTAATGCCTTATAGTTAATTGACATGTTTTTTATATAATTTTTTCTACTCCAGAACTTCTATCTGTCAATAAGATGACTGACAGCGATATTTCAAAAGTGTACATTATAACGTTGTCTGTGGTATTCCATAAGAACACTGCTCCTATGGATTTTCATACAATATATTAGCACTGTTGCTGTTTTTTTTTTTAATTTCTATAGTGGGCACAACATCTTCCCTATTCTGCCACGTTTCTAGATTTTGCTTTTTACGCTATTTTAGCTGTCGTAGAAAAACTAGGGTATGCAACAGCTCATAATTGGTTCTTAAAACTCTCGGGTCTATTATTACAAAACTCGGCTTCGCCTCGTTTTGTAACGGCGACCCTCAGATTTTAAGAACCCTTATTATATCACTGTTGCATAAACTACTATAATAGCACCAGTAGTTAAGAGACAAATTAATTTACTAATACCATTAGACAATTGTAAAGCATGAACTAAATCATTTATTATTCATAGTAATTTTTTTGATTTATGTTTTTAAGTAGGCACACTACTATATGTAGATAAGTATAAAAATCACGGCCGTGATAGGGTAGCCCAATCGTTTTATTCGAGATTTATTACACCACTTTATATAAATTATAAATTGAAAGAGATCGGGTAACCCAGTGGTTAGGGCATCTGCCGCGATAGCAGGAGGTCGCTGGTTCGATCCCAGTCCTGCTCACCGGGGTCCTTAGTCACTTTTTGTGTAGTATATAACAATGACATCTTTTCAATTTATAATACCATTACGTTATGACGCATGCAAAAAGTAATTAAACCATCAAAAAAGTATCATGTCGCCGGGGCGGCGTATAAAAAAAGAAGGATGATAGCAGCAAATTGCGAAAAACACGACTGTAATGAATTCGGCGCGGCGTTTCGCACGCAATTGCACAATTTCAATTATCACATTAGTACGCGAGTGTACAGGGCGCGGCCTGATGGATTATACAGGGGCACATTAGTGGCTTGTGCCCGTGATAGTCCCTCGCAATTGTCATTCAATTAATGCAAACTAGCTTACTAGCTAGCTTACGTGACTATTGAAGTGAAGAACGCCCATATACCTAAACAACGTGAAAGCAACGCTACGTCAGTGCTTCTAATACATATTCAACAGAAAAAAATCGATTGTAATCTCACACGTTTGAACCGCGGTTTAATTTACATCAATCGTTGAATCAAGTTTATTAGCTGTTAGAAAATTTCCACGATCAACTTCATGCCTCGCCGAAAAGCAAAGGAAAGTTCGCGCACAAAGGCTGCCGTTCATTTTTTTTGTTTCCAAGGTAGGAAAAATTTGAATGGAGCGAATTACAAAAACCGACGAACGGATCGGCAGGGTTGCCCGATGCACAGTTTATTTCAACATTTTATTAAGAATGAAAAATGTTAATAAGTAACAAGTAATAAATCCATTGAATCATGTTGATTTGTAATTTTTTACTTAAATATGGTACAGGTAAAATGTAACTATGTGTAGCCGAAAAATAAAAATAAAATTTTACTTACTGAATATTTATTTAACAACGACTATATTCCTAATATGGACCAATAGGGACCTTGACCTAATAGGGAAATCGCTATACCTACAAGGTAAATTAGAAACTACAATGTAGTTTCTAATTTACCTTGTAGGTATAGCGATTTCCATATTAGGAATCTACATTATAATATACGTGTAGATAAATACCAAGATATTTATGAACAGATACGTGCTTTAGAAGCGTTCTCCACAAACTTTTTCCTATCTACTTATTCATTTTCGCAACCCTACATTTTGAATATCGAACGACGTACGAACGGGAGACGCCTATCTCTATTGAATTCCCGAAAAAGGACCAAAAATAAAGGCACGTCCCGACAGCACCTACCAATAGTTCAATCTCATTGAAATTTCGATATTTGTCAGTTTGAGTAGCTCTGGGCATTAATCTAAACATCCGAAATTCAAATTCATGAATGACACAGCGTGAGCGGGTGGGGTATTTTAGGCGGCTTTTGTTTTTTTATTTCGGCGGCTAATTAAGAGGCGTATTTTGTGGTCTTTTGTGAATTGAGTTTTATCGAAAAATGGAACAGCCTGCCGCAGAAGTAATAGAGCAAATAAGTCACTCAAACTGATACGCACGCGACTGAAACTTAACAAGAATAACGTTTGAACCGAATTTGTATTGTGTGCATAATTCTGCTGCCTTCTTAACTTGAGACAGATGGAGTACGCACATGTTTTCCTCTGTTACAAATATAAATTACTGTTTTTAGAGTTATTTGCAAAAATATGCTTTCATGGCCACTTGCACGAACGGAGTAGCCGACTAACCCGCAGTTAAGCATTTATTTCATATAGAATTTGACAGTTAACGCCTTTCCTGAGCACTTTATTTTGTGTTTAATAAAAAACACATCACTGTTTTTTTATTAAACAGAACTTCTCAATTCACTCGTAACACGTTATTCGCAGATTTGCAAATAAGCACCAAATGCATTTAGGTACCTACATACATTACATTGCTCTAAAATCATGATTGAGTGGTGTAATGAAGGCAAACTTTTGCCCGCAGACTTCGAGGCAACAAAAATAGCCGAAGTGCAGAGCGAACCGAATACAAAGTTACTGAATCGGGAAAATGCATTTGCCTGAGCTTTGAGATTGATTAACATTTTTGTGCGTCTAAAATTCACACCTTTCATTCTGTAAATTAAAAAGAAAACAATATGGTTAATAGGTACTTCGATTACTTTCGTTTTCAATTATGGTTTAGTTAATAGGTAACTTACATAAGTTAAACTCATCATCACTTAAAAGTATTTGCAACTCGTTCCGACTAGTTAAGAACGACCAAGATGCGTATACTTTCGAATCACGCAATCGATAGCGATTTGAATGCGAGAGCAACGCATGGTACCGATATTGATTACCTACATAAATTGTTTCATTACACAGACAGTTATGGGAAGAGGTCAAAACTAGGATTAAACGTATGTACCTCAAAAATTGCTACAGTGTCTTATTTGTTATAATTAAATAACATGATAATATAGCTAATTAAATTACTTTGTAAAATCGCCGTCAAACTAACTTCCGAACAATGTAAACAAACCGCCATATTTATCGTAATAACCTAACTGGAGGTCGCAGGAGTCCGCTGGATGCGGGCGGCGCAGGACCGGTCATTGTGGAAATCTTTGGGGGAGGCCTATGTCCAGCAGTGGACGTCTTTCGGCTGAAATGATGATGATGATGATGAACCTAACTTTTATGTTTTAATGAAATCTCCAAAATTACGTTATTTATTTTACGTTATAAATTTACAATAATACGACTATATCAGTAGTGAACGTCTTTAGTGGTGTTTGATGAGGTAGTGTGAAAATATAAGGAGAAACAGTGACAAAACATGTGATACCTTTTTTTACGTCGTTTGTAAGTTCTATTGACGGCGATTTTATAAGTATAAATTATCTATAAGGTAGGTAACCCAGTTTTGATTTCATGACCGTTAATTTTATCTATTTTATCAAAAGTTTTACAGCATTCTGTTTGTAGCTAAGGGCTTAAGGAGTACGTATTATGTAAAGTTATCACGCGACATGATTAAAACTATAACAATAACATGCCTTATGTTTATAAACACTTACCTATCTATAATAACAGGATCTGACGGAGTTTCATTTCTGTTGCCACAACTCTTTTTGTCGCAGCATCGACTGAAAGAAAAGGTATATTTTAAAACATAGTCATATAAAGCATATTATGCGGTTAGCGGCTAAAATACCTTGCTTACTCTTAAATAAATTGTTAGTTACCTACAGTCTGCATGGGCAATTTATGAATTACCTAGTTCATTCATAATTTGCCGATGCACTTTTGAAAGCGATAGTACGAGTAAGTACCTACATAGTTTCTTCTTCTTTGACGGATTTTCTTTTATGATTGCTCAAATATTGCATATTAACCCTAAGGTTTCTGAGTAAATAGGTATTTAGTTTGTAGATAGTTATTTTAATGTATTTATCTGTACAAATGCTATTAAACAAACTTTAATCTTCGTCTACTTTCTCACGTCTTAGCTTGCTTTTAAGGGAATAAAATCAATAATATTCGTAGCGAAGGGATCCGTACCATTTATAGTGCTCCCAGTATAATGCGACGCGAGCGAAAAGGTTACGTGGCCTTTAAATTCAATAAAATCTCGTGCAAATGCTGTTTGATAGAGATTTTTGGGCGATGGATCTCGCAACTATTGCTACAGAGAAAGCCAAAAATAAACAAATGAACTATGGCAATTGACTAATCAAAAGTGGGTATAATGAACAAATAGGTAAGTCTAGTCAGAATCAAATAGGTGCAGCTACACATCTAAAAAGGTGGGGTGTGTTTGATATATTTAGCAACTTCACAGTTACTAACTAAGACATAATTCACGTAATCCAAGTATAAAATAAATAAATTAGGAATTAACGAGTTTTTTTTATGGATACGGAATTGGATTATTTCTGTTGATGCCACATATTCTTAAGATTCGATTTATATCAGTGTCGGAAATATGGCTGTAGGTATAAATTTGTAACCTGGTGGAAAATGTCAATTCTCAAGAATCACTTCACACAAAAAAAAATCATATCAAAACACGAATATAAAAAAAATATCCAGAAGCCGACTCCATACAATGCTCGCACTGTGTACATTGCGCGCCCTACCGGGCCTCCTTGACGCGAAGGGCAAAGACATTGAAAGGACAGACTCCCCCGAGACTCCTCCCCTGAAGACGTGCGGACGGGACGCACATATCCCGCAGAAAGTGTGCGCGATATTGCGTCTAAGGTGGAATAAAATTTTAATTGCCCACACAGATGCAGCTTTGTGTCGATACGCTACTATCCACGCACACGTCGCTTCGCTGGCGAGACGCAATGCTGGCGACGTATTCCCAAAGTATATCAAGTACATCGCACCAGATAACTAATGTAACTTTGACCTTGAATTCTTAAAGCTAGGCGTGAATGTAAAGCGTGTCTATATTGGTCGTAGGCAATGTTTGACTCGCCTGCCTTGGGTAAGTGATTGGAATAAAAACCTATGACCGGAAAAACAACCGCAGACAAATGGTGAAAGTAATAAGGACATTTACGTCCTTGTTTTAGTAGAGTTTAGGATTTAGGACTAAGATAAACAGCGTGAGAATTAGTGGGTTCTTATTATAAATTGCGTGCATTATTAGCTATATTTAACTAGGAACATTACGCAAGGTAAGTAGCAACTAGCAACATGTATTAAAAACAAGACAATCCGTCAAAAACAGATTTAAATTCTAAATATGTGTTTGTATGCTTTGTATGCATTGTTGATTTAGTAAAATGCGTGTGTGGCATCAATAGCACGTTAGTAAGAACGATGACACACAGAAAACTCAGAGTTTATGACAAATGAACGTTATGACAGTTCGAAGAATTTGTTTTTTTATAATGTTTGAACACACAGATAAGAGGAAATAATGATTTGAGAAGGTTCTTACCTGCACATAACTTCGTGTGTTAATAGAACTCTGCACATTTCGGGATTTTTGTCCTGACCTTCGTACACTATTGGCTGTAACAAAAAAATGTTATTTAATTTAGTAAGTACCTATAATATTATAAATTGAAATAGATGTCATATTCTAAAAAAAAGATAATATGATTTGTTTCAACATAAAGGAGCTATAATATTTTGCAAGGTTTCTTAAAAGTATAAAAATACTATACTATAATATACCTATACAGATATATATATGTATACATGGCCTCTTGGTTAGTAGTGTCTCTGCCTATAAAAATGGTGGCCCTAGGTTTGAATCTTAGCATGGGTACCTACTTAAGTATTTATATGATTAATACGTTTATATTTTGTTAGGAGTATATCTGTACAATAAGTACTTACCTACATCTTTTTTTTGGAAAACCTACCTTGCACAAAATTTTCGGCAATTTTACGATTTTTTTGTTCTATACTTAACTATAAAAGTTTTTATACAACATGATGATTTGTATGAAATGGTACATCTTCACGCTGGAACAAATTATCTAATTAAAAATCAGCGGCAAGATAAGATTTTTCATCTTCGTCAAGTAATTATTTCTGCTAATTTATGTACCCCTTCCGCATAATCGCATTCGTTATCTACGAGCCGGATTAACATGCACCCGCAGTCTATTCAAATACTTATTTATTTTAATATTTGTATTTATTGGAATAAATATGTTATACGATACGGAAAATGCTTAACATATTTTACAACAAGTGACACGAAATTTAGTATGTAGTATTAGTTTAGTATTTAGTATGTTTGGTTCATATCCGGTTCGAAGGACCACTTGCGCATGGAGAAAACAAAATGCGCTTTTAACTTTGTAAATGAAATTTTAATTCACTTTAATTATAATTTATTAACAAAAGTGCTCGCGGGACGTGCAGTTGAGTTCGGATCAAGAAGAAGAAGAGTTGCCAGGTAAAAATTACAAGGCAACTAGAAGATATGTTGCTATATAAGAAAAGTACTTAAGCTAGTCTTACACGCTATATGTTTTGTATTAATCAATGTAGGTACTCAAAGACTATATACGTCTTGAATTTATTATACAAAGGTAAAACTAGGTCGCGTATTGTATCATTTTGAATAAATTTTAATGTTAGGTACTTAAGATTTTTCGTAGTTCGTATTTTAAAGTTATCAAAACGAATGTACAGATTTTCGTTTGCCTTTTTATCCAAAATATCCAAAGGTAGACCATCTTTATACATAATATCGAACATTAAAAGAGGTAATCAACTATTTCTTGTCACTAGTTGCAAATGTTACGGTCTCCTGTGTCACTTTTAAAATCACAATTTTATGACATTAAAATTCATAAAACATGTTTTTTTTTGGTAGTTATATTCCCTTTCCATGATGAGTCATCTACCAAGCATTTCAGTAGAACATACTACAACGTTTCTTCTAACAAACTGTGCTGCATTTGTCCCTTGGCTGACGGTACGGAATAACAACAAGAAATAGCTGCTCCGCCCAAAAATGAACATCTTCAAGCAGTAAGTAGCACTTGAAATTACACCCAAATTTTAAGCATACCAGTAGTCCGGCGCCCCACTGTGCTAACGCATTAATATCTAATCAGTGCGTGAGGGGCTAATCCAACCTACGATGTGGACCAAATGTGCAATGTTATTTTTAGGGTTGCGCTGCCCTGCAGCTAGCATAGCGCTCGCATAAAGCATTTTTGTAGTGCTATATCAAAATGAGCCTTAAAACTATAGCGATTAAGTAGAAAATAGAAGCGTTCGTATTTGAATATGAGACGTAAATGCCAAACACCCTAAATTTATTTTAATAAAAAACGATACTTTTGTCTTGCTTTTGGTTAGTACCTTCAATAATTTTAAAGTTACTGGATGCCAAGAGATACGCTTCGGATTCTTGTATTTGACATCGTACTACTTTTATCAATATTATGGTTGACTTGTGTATGAGTATGAGCTGGGCAAAGTAGGTATTAAATAGTATTAATAGGGTTCAATATTTTATAAAACTTAAATTATAATTTAATGGCTAATTTGAGTATTGAGACAGCTAGTTAATTTTATCATTTAAATAATAAAAACTTCTACTTGCTACAACTTTCCACCCTAACTTCTGAGTACGCCACCGCCTCTCCTAGTTACAGTTTAGTAATCCGTCTTTAATACCAGCATTACCATGATATAACACCCCAAATCCAAAACATCATTTTTTCGTAACAAAATATTTAATTGAATATGAAATGACGGGTATTAGTCTTTTGTGCAAGGATTTCGAAGGATTTTGCCCTGTGGGGTCTTGTAATAGGTGTTCAAGGGTCAGATAAAAGTATTTAAGCAAAAGCATTAAGGGTCGGACTTAAGGGGCATCAGGTGTACGGCAGATGAGGTTACGATTGGAATCATAATGCGTTTAGATTTGAATGGAATTGTTATTTGACTTAAATGCGTCTTAACGACCTGAGAAAGTGATGTGAAATGATGTCTGCTTGTTTAGTGTAAGCAATTAAGTTTAAATTGTGTCCATTGCAGCTACAATACAAAATAGGTACGAGATAGTTTTATGGCACATATCAATAATCATCAATACTTACACAATACAATAAAGTAATAATCGATAACTTTTTTTTTCGCTAAAATGCAATATAATTACAAACTGGTTTTCCAATGTCACATAAAACTGTTACGCATTGTGAAGAAAAAATAAGGACAGCCCATAAAAGTTAGGCAAAATAAGCAACACTATTATTAGGTTTCCGATTTAGAAAAACAAAGTTTGAACGCAAATTTTTTATTTATTTAAAAGTCACGCAAATTTTTTATTTATTTAAAAGTCACGCAAAGTGTCCTTAAACTAAAAACTCGCCAGGGACGCAATATAAATGAAACCAGTGGCATAGTTGTACCGTTTCAAGTTGATTCCCTCAACTCCTGTGGGATGCCGCGCTGGGTGTCGCATGGGATTCAATCTCTGGGGAATTTGGGGGGATTTAAAAAAAAAATGGACACTGGTACCCGCTACTGTCCTGGAGGGCATTAAATATTATGGCATATTCATAATTTAGAGAACATAAAGATTGCTTAGATTAGATTTAATTTAAATAAATATTTTTTACTTTTTTAAACTACTACCCTACACTACACTAGGGTTGCCTATACGCCACGATCGCGGGATGTGTAAGCAGCCCGGGTGTCGGTACCAACACATGACAAAAGACGATTGATTCGAGTTCGCGCGGAGAGCTCCATTCCATAGGCCTGGATAGGAGGTTAAGTACATGGTTAAATAATTTTGTTACTTTTAATACCGAGAAAAAATAATAAACTTTCATATAGGTCCTGGGAAAAAATACTAGAGTACATAGTTGGACATAAATGTAATCACGGCAATACTTCTTAGTGACAGTAACAATTACAAGCAAAGCATGACAATGCGATATCACACGGCGATATCAACTATGTAGTCGCCTAGATTTCGCGCTCTCGTTACTAAGGACATGTAGACAAAGACAACATTGGCACACACTGCCATATATTTTTGAAATGTTCAAAAATAAACTTTTATTTGCTTGGATGCAACGTTGTTCTCAATTTATGGACAAACAAGAAATAAAAACTGAGGCAGCGGCAAGACGTAGTGTGCGCCAAACAACGTGGGGCGTGATTTACATGAACGGCAACGCACCGAGACTTTTAAATTGAAGACAATATTATGCTTCCCCGCGCTTCATGCTAGTACGACTTGTTTACATATGTCATATTGTCTTGAATTGGTTTATAACAATATTTTAGAACTCTGACCGTAGATAAATAAGGGAAAATCTTTAAAATATTATATCTGCCACTCGGTCACTCAAAATATGTATAGATTTACTTGTGACGAGTAATTCGTGCAATAGCACATTTTTATCTTATTTTTTTCTGAAAATGTGATAAGAAAAAAATATTATAGAGTCAAACTACGACATCTCTTTCAAGTAAATGAACTGTCGAACTCTAAATTCTTATTTTAAACGTCAAACGTCTATGTAATTATGACGTATACTTAACACTTTCACAGTCTGTGCTTTAAAAATCTAGGAAACTTAGTACTGTCGGACTTGTTATTTTTAATTTTTACAAGATATTTTTATAGAATTAAAATTATAATTCCGAGTGTTCCCAACGAAAAAAAAATTTATACATTTAAACGAACTACTCGAATGTTAGGAGTTCTTGTATATGATATCACAAATCAATAGGTAATTATAGTATTCGCCTATATTACCAAGTTCCCTGTGCTATAATTATCACCATAAACCTACCTACCCCAGCATCCGAAAGTCATTTTCCCAACAAAAAGCTTCAAATTAATATGTTGTATGAACATTGTTAAGTAAACATAATCAGCCGGCCACGTGCGCCGCGCACGCCTTCATTCATCTGGTATGGGATTTGCCCGAATCTCATTCCAGTGACTCAGTCTTAAGACTATATTCAAACAGAGGGTAGCCAGATTGATGTTTTAGATATTGATATGATAGTGATTTAGTATGGGAACACAAATAATCCGGTTATTTAAGTTAGATTGGGGGCTACATGGGAAAGGATACAGTAATGCAATGCTCTTAATGGATTTCTTTGGTAAAAAATATCTAAATAGAAATCACTTTATATTTACTGTACATAAGTTTAAAATCTCGGCTGTTTTCTAATTTCATTCTATCTTTCATCTATCACATTAGAACGGGACGAGACGGGACGGGATGGTCTTTCAGTTTCTATAGAAAACGTCACGTGATATCTGAGGGTTCTGAGCTAGTTATCGCGGGATTCTTTCTCCGTCTGTCCCGCCCCGTCCCGTCCCGTCCCAGTGTTATCTGTCATCCTTCATTGTACTCCACATTTGTACAACTTAAAAAATGTCAGCTTAGAATCACATCACTCTAGAAAAACTCGACCAAGTGCGAGTCGGACTCGCCCACCGAGGTTTCCGAACAAATGATGCTTCCCCTTCCCCATTTATTAGGTATTTAAAAATACTGGAGGCACGGAACGCTCAGTATGCGGAAATTATAAGTTTCGCAATTTTACTTGTGCTACAAGCTCTTGCTTTTTGCCAAATTTCGTGAATCTAGGTCAACGGGAAGTACCCTATACATTTTGATTCCCATTACAAATGTATGGGAAATGCGATTTAAACGGCCGTACCTATCTTTCACTTGCTACCTCTTCGCGTTCCCGAGATAAAGGGTGTTGACAGACAGACGGACGTACGGATGGACGGACAGACGAACGGACAACAAAGTGACCTTACAAGGGTGTACCTTTTGAGGTAGGGAGCCCTAAAAATGTGATATTGCTTTATTAAAATAGTTTATATCTGATTATGACCTCTCTTACGTGACTGTTTTACTCCTAGAAGTCCTAAAGGAAGCAAGCAAGTATGTGCAACGAATACAAGTAATTTTTAATGCACTACCAAATTTAGATTTATTAACCGTTTTTCTTAGCCGAACAGTTAACCTGAACCACACTAATATAACATTTTTCCTAAACGAGAGTTGCGTGTCTCGTCCGCATGCACCGGCATTAGCTGATTGCCGTGTGCCCTCGGCCTAACGTTTTAATACAATTAAATCGTCCTCTATTATCTGGGCGCCATCTTGAAATCGCTATTTTTGTGGAACGACTGTCTTGCGTGTCGGTGACAAAGTGGTACAGTTATGTTGGTGTAATTATTAATCGTTGTGGCTTGTAGGGTAACTTAGGGACCCTTTACACTGTACTTAAATATGTAATCTTCCTTAAATACAAATTTGTAGTAGGACAAACATTTTTGACTGATTTATATTCTCCGCGTCGTCTCTGCTTAGCACTTAATTAATTTAATGCAGATATACACCGTGTCAAATATATTCGAATACATATCCTCTTAATTTAGATCTAAATGTATACAGATTCTAAGGCATCCAATTATTATTTCAACTAGAAGAGTATGTTCACCTTTTGCCTGTTTGCAGGGTGATCTGACGGATGCTTTCTCAGTTGACATGGGTTTAAATTGGGCGATGCTCTGTCGTCGATGCTTTTTAATTTAGTGCTGGAGCATGTCCTCAGAAAAGTTCTAGCCTTGGAAGTCGGACTAGAGCTAAATGGTAAGCATATGGTGGTAGGGTATGCAGATGACCTGGCACTGCTGGTAGTAGAGCAGGGGTCCAGATGGCGACTAAGACCCTTGAGACGGAAGCTCTGAAAGTAGGCCTACGTATAAACTACGATAAGACTGAGTATATCCACATGCGACGTTATAAAATGGGTCAAGGCAAACCTGCAGATATACATGTCCGAGATAGTGAGTTTAAAGGGGTGCCCAAATTTAAATACCTAGGTTGTACGATGAATGACAGTAATATACGTAACGAAGAGATCGATATGCGCATTCAGAATGCCTTGCGGTGCGGTGCAGCCCTGCATAAAGTTTTGATGTCCAGGTTTCTCAGCAGGAAATCTTAATATACAGATGTGAATCCTGGACTTTTGGTGGCTTAGAGAAAGATTCTCCGCCAAATCCTCGGCCTAACGCGAGAACCGATGGCAGCTGGAGAATTCGTAAGAACGCCGAAGTAGAAGAACTTTTCGCTGAACCAAACATCATTGGTGACAATGGCACACAGAATTCGGTGGCTCGGTCACCTAGGGCGAATGAAAACGACAGCACGCCGCCCGGTCCGTCGACTTAGGTACAGATGGGCAGATGTTGTGGACGAGGATTTTCGCGAACTCCAGGTTGTAGACTGGCGACAAATTGCGCAGGACCGGAGTCAGTGGAGGGCAGTCGTGTTGGAGGCCAAGACTCATTTTGGGTCGCTACGCCAGAGGAGCAAGTAAGTAAAAGAGTATGTTGGCGTTGAGTGTGGGTCTTAGATACCATACTTAATACATAGAATTATCGTGGTGACTAAGAAAAAGAGAGTACAAAAACACGTACGCACGCGGCACGCAGGTGAAGGATTCGCTAATCTAACCAGAAACTCTTTGTGTTAAAACAGCGGATAGAAAACATTCCAGACAACCAGCCATGCTGTACACTTTTCTAAACACTTTTTTTCGGAAATGCCGTAAACTCACCCAATCTTAACAAACTTGGTGCACCCCGCACGAAACGCTGCACCAACTAGAACCGTACGTAATTCTTGTTTAACGTTCGTAAGTTAATTACGTTGGACGCATAAATCTCTAGTAATTGGGTTCTGGTTACGCAACTCTAAGGTAGGACGTGTTGAAATTATATATGTGGACGGAGTTTCATGATCTTTACGCTTAATTTGCTTATGAATTTAGGTGCTTGGAAATTATAAGGGCCGTTTCAAGAATACGAGCAGTAACAATATGTATCATTACAGAAATTGTTAAGATTTAGGCGTATGTAATAGACATTACATTAATTATCACGTTTTTATAAATTGATACGTAAATTAAAAGTATTCTTGGCAATGTTATTAAAAATTATCACGAGATATTTAATGTACCGATATTATAAAATTCGAAATCAAGCAAAACTGATGTACAGAAACAAATAAATAAATAAACTAAATAAATTTCAAATTACACCGGTATTGTACAATTTTCTCTTCATGTCATTCAGATACAAGGCAATTCTCAAATAACTTTTATAATCCCTAAATTACCAAACCCTTCACCAGCTGCCATTCAAATGTTGTGCTCACGTGCCAGAAACTCAATCAAATATAAAATTGCAATCTGAGATGATAAATATGGTCAAATGTCTGTGGCTCAATATAACATTACTATTTAACGAATCCAGGCACAGAGTTTGTCAATGCTAGTTAAACCTTAATTAAAACAAAAGTTAATTAGACCTAATTAATTAAATTAAAGGTCGTACGACCATTTGTATAGACAATGCCTACCAGTTAGTAGGTACTAAAACAACTGCAGCTATATAATATATGCTACATTTCATAGAATTTTCATACTCTAAAAGATGTTTTATTATGATTACCAAACACCAATTTTGACATAATTACATGCAATATCATCGCCAGGCATTAAAAGACAGGCTTTAGGTAAGATGGCAAATGCAAAGCAAACATTTAAAAAATTAATCGGTAGGTCATCATAATTCTCATAAAATATTTACGTTTCGTTTAGCCATTTACACAAATTATTAACATCCACATGTCACAAAGTAGAGAAAAAGTAAGACGATAACTGCTTCTCTCAAAATGTCATCTGTCACTCAAAATGTGATGACTCTCACGCCTCCAATATCGAAAATAAAATTGCAACCGGAGATAGTGGTAATGATGGTAGGGCGCGGATTAGGTCTAATCGGGCGACGGCGATGACAATCTGAGGGCCACGTGGCCAGCGCGTGGCACCAAATGTTAGGCCGGGTGAAATGTTCGGCCAGGACAAATGCTGGGCCGGCCGGGCACTCGGTAGTGGGAGGGTTAAAGCGGTTTATTGCAGTTGGTTTTTGGTAACGTGTATCAATTGCAATCTAAATGCGTTGTTTTAATTATGTATTGATTAAGTTATTTATTAAAAACTTAGTTGACTGCTCGAGTGACTTGAATTGAAGTTTTAATTTATGTGTTGATACTTTCTAATAACTTTGTTTATTTAAATGTGAAAAGCGATTGTAAGCTAACATTGTAATTTACATAACAACTTCTGTTTAAATCGGGGTATTAAAAATGTATGTTACAATACAATACACTACAATAACTCTTTATTGCACCTCAAAACAACAAAAATAACACAAATGGTATAGATTACACATGAAAAAGAGGCAAACAACAGGCGGTCTTATCGCTAAAGAGCAAAGAGATGTTAGTTGTGTTGTGAGAAGCTCCGAACATACAATGTGTATGTATACTCGTTAAGTAGTAATTAAATTAAAGTAGGTGGTAATCCACTTATAATTCAAAAGAATCTGCTTTGATAGTATAATAATAAATAATTAATTTTGTATTGTTTGTTTTAACACTTAACTTATGTTTGTGCTAGCTTATAAGCGCTACGAATCTTACCTGTTTGGTTACTGAGTCTATTAGTCGAACAAATATGTCTTGCTCTTGTCTGATACCTGCAAAGAAAAATAATATAAATATTATACAATATCAATGGCACAAATATTACTACTCGACTCTAAAATAACTCAAGCCACCGCAATCGATTGTGAACCATTATACAACTACATAAAGTCTACTATCATTTGTTGACACACTTGGCAATTGACAGTTATAGCTTACGTCTAAAAATAATAGAGTCAAACCAATTTCAGTCGTAATTCCATAAACATAAAGTCCATTTGTGTATTGTATGTACAACGTGATATACGTAGCACGTATCTCTACGCGCTTGCTACGGCGTAGCAGCGTAGAGACACTGCACAATTTGTTAACCTCCTGAAATTGCTTGGACTAGTCGTTTTCCACTCTGCATTTTTCACGTGACAAGAATTAAAGTAGACGTAAATTGCTCGAATACTCCTCTATTTGTATACATACAAAAAAACACCTTCTATGATTGAATTTGTTTGGTTTATATGAATAAAATGATTCCATTCAATCAAATCACATCAGTGCACATATTCTAAATTTTAAATTTAAACAAAATACACCAGCTCCGTCTAGTGATTGAAAATCTATCACCTGAACTTTCTATTAAAAAACCCGCACCGAACTCGGTAAATTTGCTGGAGCTGTTAGTGGCGGTCTAGTTTAAAGCTATATATTCCCGGGATAACCAATATTTTCCCAACTGCGATCTATATTCTAAACCACCAAGTACAGCCAAAACAAACTGAATCTGAACCAGTTTACATTATCTGCCGATACTACACACTATTCTTGGCAGCAAACATAGTCTAAGAGCCTAAGACGCAATCATCATTCATAGGCCAGGAGACCGTCTGTTCAGTGCCAATTTTCCATTATCCTGTTCTAACGGCAAGACAGCAAATATTTACAATGCGACCGACGTCTGTATTGTCTTCGACATCTATCAAACACTAGATTAACCCGTGCGGTTCCCTACAGCCTTATAGCAATAAGCATAGAGTCGAATTTGGGTTGCTGAAGTTAACATAAGATTTAGCAGGTTATCGAACACCACAATATACTATGCTGATCCAAACATCCTTATAACAATGGTGTAGAGTTGAAATTGGGTTAACAACGCTCATTTGGGGTTTGGATGGTTTGTGTGCGACCGGACTATGACATTATGAATAAGTGACGTGTAAGTTGTCTCACTGGATTTGAGAAACTCGTGTGTGTTTATTTGTCAATAGTTCTAAGATCTATAGGTTCAATGCTGCTTTATGGGAGTTGGAGAACTTTGTCGTACTCACCGTTCGCGTAAAGTAATTGTAGCCTATATTGGATGCCGTTGTTTGTCTTCTGGCCTTCAGCTTCCTGTAAACAAATTTTTGATTACTGTACGTGAAGAAAGTGTTCAAAACATGAAATAGCCTCTTCTTGAGACTAAGTATGTTACTTATAATTACGTGAGTAATAACAATTATACAAAATCAGAATATGGTAAATTTAATATTTTAAAGGAATTGGGGGTTAGGGGTCAATAATTATAGAGGTAATTAACCACACGACATATTATATAAATTTCTATTCAAATTTATTAAACAAATTGGATTGCAAATTGATAGGAGGCATAGGTGAAAAACTTAAGTAAGTCACCTGTTGTATGTAGTAGTGAGCTATTCGAATAGACAATACATGTTTAAAAGAACACAAATAAACATATTATACTTTTAGTTTATAATGTTTAATTAATGCCGTGTTAAAACGCTCGCGTTTACAACCTGAATACTTAATTAAATGTCCAGAGAAGCCCTTTTCTATATACATATCTAAATATGAATGTGTTTAGTTTAAAAATTGAATTATTTTCATATAAATTTAAAATCAAGTAGTAGATTCCCATTTCAAGTTATTTTAACTACATTTATAAACACAAGTATGAAGTGTTGCTTGTTACATTTATAAATAGAATTTTCTCCACATCTCTTAAGTCACTCTGTATATTCCTAATGCCTTTAAACAGCACATTTTTGTCGGACAGATGATATCAAAAATCAGTGGAGCATCAATCAGGCTGCGCATGACAGCCGAGCATTGTGCGCAGGAGTTTATATGTAATTACGTAGTGATCTGTATGGGATCGAGATTGCGCTAAGACTGTTACACAGTAAATTAAAACCCAAAGGGGAAATAGTAAGTTCTGAATATGTAAAGTGAAAATTGGCAGTTTTAGCTCTGATTAGATTTGTCCATCCCAACAAACAAGGCTTTCTATTTAAAACAACCGGCCAAGAGCATGTCAGACAATGCTCAGTGTATGGTTCCGTAGTTAACCGTCCGTCGGTTTAAAAAGGGTGTTAATAGATACCATGGTCATAACAATAAAACAGGAGTATCATCGTAGCTCTTACGACTTATACGCCCTTTTATTTGAGAATATTCCTTTTTTTGCAAAAGAAACTAAAATGACTTAACTGAACAAGTTCATAATTTTCCTTGAGAGTCTTTATACGGCTTTGCTTTAATGGTTTCTTGATTTGCTGTTCAAAAGTTAGAGGACGGGCCACAATTTTTTTTTAACTTCCGGAGTAATTTCTGAAAATATTCACTTTATCAAAAAATGTTTTTAGCAAACCCCTATTCCTTGTCGAATACCTATCCAAAGATGCCTTACACTTTGGGGGTTATAACTAAAAAAAACAACCCTCAATTAACTTGTAGGTATGGGAAAAAAATAAAATTAGTTTTTCGGCTTTTTATATTACCACTTTGTATATATATTCATACGGGTGGAAAGACAGACACACATGGCGAAACTATAAGAGATCCAAGTTGACTATTACGGAACCTTAAAAACGCAAAGCGATTCGCCAGTTCAAATTATGGTTAACTACAAAATATCCTTCATGTGCATACCTACGCCATGTGTATGGTTGGTTATGTGTAAATACCTACCTGGTCCTTCTCAATGAAGCCGATGAAAGCGGTGCGCTCAATCTCCACGGGCTGGCCGGACCGGTCGTACAGCGCCACCACGAAGTGGAAGAAGTTGCTCTTGCGCAGGTTGCTCGGCGGCTGCTTCTCGAAGTGTGCGCGGCCGACGCCCACGGTACTGAACAAAGGACATTATTTTTAAATTTGGATTATTCTAAATTTCAATTCTTGCTGAATCAAGTGCGTAGTCTTTTGTTATAGAAAAATTTAAAAAATTAACTAAGCGTCCCTGTGAACGCTGGTTTGATAAGTCAAGTCTAGAAATGTGGTGAGGGTTTTATCCGCGATAAAACGGACTAAACGGGTGATAAGCTATAAAAGCAATGCTTTTCTCCCACTAATTTAATTGTAATAATTTTTGACTTTGTATGTAACCACATAATAAGTAATAGTACTAAAGAACAGGAGCTTCTCTTTCCTACATTTGACGTATAGCTTGTCAACTACTTATACAAACCTATATTTTTTAATTTACTTCTAATTAAAGAATAATATAAATTAGGTACATCATGTCTTAAAAATTAAGTAAAAAAATAATCCTAAAACTAAACTGAATATGTAAAACTAACTTAAACTAACTTATACAAATGTCAAGGTGATATTAACATTAGGGTTGTCACCATGCTGTCAGGTGCGTATTGTGGTACAACAATTTTTATAAACATATAAAAAGGAACAAAATATGTATTATAAGAACACGTTTTTATTCATTATTTATTAGTATTGGTTACTTTTTGTACTTACAACATATTTATTTATACCAAACCAAATACTTTGACAAGATGCCTAGCGGGATGTTATGAACCTAACAACAGTTCAATCCGCGTTGACCTAGTTAATATATTTTTTACCCATTTTTATATTTCTATATCTAATTCAACAAAAAAACAAAGGTAAATCTCAGCAAAGATTGACAAAAGACTCGCTGAACAAAAACGCCCGATGGTACCTAATCGCGTAACATCGTGCCGAAACTGGTTGCGATAAATAAAACAATGGAGTGTCGCGTGCGAGAGTATAAAATGGCAATCGCGAAACCAATTTGTTTACGCAAATTCTGCAGCGGGGAGAGATGAATGGGCGACCATAGCGTAATACGGCACGGTAATGCTGCGATAGTGCGGAAACGATGCCGTCGATGAAATTTGTAATAATTTAAAATAATAACCTTTTTTATATGTATAGACTTTATGCTGAAAAATAATTTTACATTTGTCACAACTATTTCCTTTCCGCACACACTACGTATTTTTTAAATCATATATTCCCACCTAGGATGCCCATATATGCTACAACCGAAACCTTCCAACAAGGAAAGGCCAATGCTCAGAAGAGAGTTCTGAATTAGGGTGTGCAAACCGGTTTGTAATTGTATGGAAAAACAGGTTTGCACACCCTAGTCTGAATATATAGTTCGAGCAGTAAATCCTAGGAGTATTATATTAGGCGGCCCATGCTTGCCCTCCATGTCGTAAATCATAAGTGGAAATACTCTCATAACTCAACATCAACAGTTACTCTTAGCGCCACTTGAGTCAACCAGGGTTAACCCGTTTGGATTAACTGTCAAGTTCCATATGAAAATAACGCTTACCTCCGGGTTGGTTGGTTGAACTCAGTTCGTGCATGTGGCTTTTAGTGATGTTGGGTTTTTTAATTCGCTTTCTAACAACTTTCTCCTATCATGCCTCTGCGTGATAGCTAATAGCTAGAAGCTTCTGCTATCGCCACAAGACATGCCTACTTTGAAAGTCTTTTTTATTTGTGAATTTAAAACATCATTACATTGATAGTATTGATACATTATCTTACTAATGTTTGTTCCTGAAAAGTACATCAATGAGACAAATGATGTGCTGTAAAATATCGGTTGTTCAATATTTAAGTCGTCACATACTGATATATCTGCTGCAAACATACCTACACATTCGGCCTAAGGAAATAAGGGAAAATATATCTTGCATCCTTCTAATAAGGTCTCATGGAAATGTACAAGAATTTTGGTCCCTAATAGTTCGCCATATGTCGATATCGAGGTGTGTGGCGCAATTCTGTGTGTCATCACTCTATTTTGTGTTATCGATATTTTAGTAGAATTGCTTATAAATCTTACGACCGAATTCCATGTAGTTTATTTCTATTGAAATGCGATTTAATTCACAAAATAAAATAATATGTTATGTTTAAAAAGCGTTACTTTGAGTTAAAGATGTAGACACGTACACCTGCTAAGCTTTTTAAATATCAATAGTTAATTTCTTACTAAGAAAGTACTTTGACATATTCATAAGCAATAGCTCGGTATTTTAAATATAACTCTAACAAAGCCTGTCCCAAAAATCCGCACAGTAACGGTAACACAATAAATCATTTTTAAAAGGATTATAATCTATCCCATTGTCTTTCTTAGCGTTTTACAACCATGCGGTCCATGAATACGGGTGCCTATTGACAAATAGGACGTTCACTGTTGAGGGAATGAAAAATTTATGGCCATAATATTTTGGGGCAACCGAAAATGTGTGGCGGTATTTTTTGCCGTTGCGGTATTGAGCTGTTACTGTTTTTGTAAACAGAGGGCTTACCTCTCTATCCCCCTTGCGGACGTAATTACAAACTCGACAGAGAGGCAAAACTTCATCCTCAGTTAACCCTCAGACAAGTAACATCTTACTAGACACAATTTTGTATAAGCGCAACGAATCTGGGTTTTGTAGTTACTGTACTGTTAGAGCTAGGAAATTAAGTATCTATTTTTATTCTTATTAAAAACGGTTAGCAATAAGTTTCTCTTTAAAATATATACTAGTCAGTTATACTGGGCCTTTTGCGCAACTCGACATCCATTGTGCCTTTTGTGCGTGAAAAATATATACTTTTTTTGTATTTTATTTATTCAGAATAGGCAGAGCTTACCTACAAAGCTACTATGTATGTACAATCATCTTCTACCTAGCGTTTTCCCGGTTTATGCAATGGCTCAGGGAGCCTAGGGTCCGCTTTGACAACTAATCCCAAGATTTGGCGTAGGCGATAGTTTGACGAAAGCGACATCTGACTTTCCAACCCAGAGGGTAAACTGGCGTTATTGGGATTGGTCCGGTTCCCTCACGATGTCTTCCTTCACCTATGTACATTGTACAATAATACAAAAATGATAAATACTCATTGCCTCGGGCGAGACTCGAACTCGCGACTCTGGGATACAGAAGTTATGGAAAAATTTGGGGCCAACGGGTGTGTCTCGGTAGCTCAGTTGGCAGAGTGATGGGCATAATATGTATCTCGAGTTCGAGTCTTGCCTGAGGCCATGAGATTTCCACTTTACCTCTCTTGTAAATAACATTTGTATCGCCCGCAGACGTTTCTCATTAAAAATATTATTGATAAATACTTCAAAGTAATGTACTTAGTCAATTCCACTTTTGGGTAATTTTTCATAAAGCCCCACATGGCCCTCTTTATTTTTAATAACCTGAACAATAGTGATTATCGCCACCATCAGCGTGCACGCAGCGATGACAGCGCCATTTGTAACTAGCTCGGATCATTAACTTCGCTATTAGAAGCTTTTAATAAATTGCATTGGTCTACTTAAGCGCTGGGTTAAAAAACAACTGGCGTCGAATAGAGTGGCAGGTAATTGGTCATATTGATGAATTATACTAAAATAGTACATTTCGATGCTAGTGCGGAAAGTATGTCATTACTTCACGAGTCCCGAGGTATCTTGACACGAGCCGTAGGCGAGTGGCAATACTCGGGATGAGTGAAAAATGACATGTCCGCACGTGTATCGAACGACGTTTTTCAATACAGATGCGAAAAAAAATTAAATACATAAGAACGAATTTGAAAGTTTTTTATTACTTCCGTAACACTATTTATTGTAACTAAACTATCAAGAACATCTTCAAAATGTTTATCTTATCTTCTTTACTTACTCATTTTCAATATCATAATCATTATTTGTCATTAACAAAATAATAACAAATCGTATCGTCATGTCTAATAGACCCTTCGAACATCTTTACCTGATTGAAAAACGCCTCTACTTTGACTGACGTTTCGTTGACACTGTTCCGTTTCATACACACAGATTTATAAGAACTGTTTTCAATGTTAATGTTTTTAATGAATGATCATTATTATGATGAAGAAGTAAATATTGAAATATGAAATATCAATATCTTTAATATTTTGGCGTTAATAGTAGGTGTTTAGTTGTATTACGCCTCGGTAAAGTTAACGAACAATAATACTCTTCGGTAAGCAGTCATGAATTGGAACACATCTACATTTAAAAAAATTGGAAAAGTAAAAAGCACTAGTTCGCAAAAACAAACTTTGCGCACGCAAAACAGACAAAAAAAGGGCACTTTTTGAGCAACTGTATTGAAAATAATTATGCTATCATGTCTATACACTTAATTTCCAAACACTTTTCCATTTCCAACACTTAAGGTCCTAGTTGACGGTGAATGCTCAGACTCAATGTCTGTGAATGCTGGTGTCCCTCAAGGCTGTGTGCTATCACCCACGCTATTCCTCCTGCATATCAATGACATGTTGCAAACTAGCGGCATTCATTGTTATGCTGATGATAGTACGGGTGATGCCTCCTACACCGGCCGCGCCAATATTTCCCGGGAAAACGTCATTGAGAGCCGGAACAAACTTGTGTCCGAAATTGAGACCTCCCTAAAAGAAGTCTCAGATTGGGGTCGACTTAATTTGGTCCATTTTAACCCTACAAAGACACAGGTTTGCGCGTTCACCGCAAAAAAAATTCCGTTCGTCGCGTCACCTCGTTTTGAGAGCACTCCCCTATCTGCCACAGCCAGTATTGGAATCCTTGGCGTTGACATCTCGAGTGAAGTCCAGTTCCGCGGCCACCTAGAGGGTAAGGCCAAATTGGCCTCGAAGAAGCTCGGTGTGCTCAATAGATCGAGGCAGTATTTCACGCCGGCCCATCGCCTACAGCTTTATAAGGCGCAGGTTCGCCCGCATATGGAATACTGCTCTCATCTTTGGGCAGGGGCACCTAAGTACCAGCTTCTTCCTCTAGACCGCATCCAACGGAGAGCAGCTCGAATTGTCAACTGCCAACGTATTTCTGATCGGCTTGATCCCTTGGCGCTGCGTAGAGATGTGGCCTCACTCTGTATTTTCTATCGCATGTATTATGGGGAGTGTTCCGAGGAATTGTTCGGATTAATCCCTGCCGCTTCTTTCCGCCATCGCCCTACGCGACAATATTTCCACTCTCACCATTTAGATGGTTGGCAGTCCTCAACTGTGCGCTTTTCCCGAAACTTCCTGCCTCGCACAGCTAAACTGTGGAACGAACTGTCGCCAGCGGTGTTTCCGGACCGATACGACCTTCAAACCTTCAAGAAAAGAGCGTACTCCCACCTTAAAGGCCGGCAACGCACTTGCGACACCTCTGGTGTTGCGGGTGTCCATGGACGACGTTAATCGCTTACCATCAGGTGATTCGTTTGCTCGTTTGCCCCCTATAGCATAAAAAAAAAAAAATTTTAAAAAATCGTGATAGAGAAAAGTTTGCCATTTTGGGTAAAAAAAACAGATACTTAAACAAAAACACTTTTAAGATTTCTAGTTTGTTTATGTGTTTGATTTTAGTTTTTTTAATTTATTTTAGAATTTAATTAGAATTTGTGTACCTTTTGTAGATTGTAATTTAATTTTTATTTTATGACATTTTTTGTAATTATGTTGTCTTAATAATATATATCTTTTAAGATAAACTAAACTAGAACTGTAAATTGTAGTCTTAGCAAATGATGTAGTCACGAGCATTCAGATTAGCTGTAAATATTTGTGGCATTTTCAGGCTAAAGGTACCATTGTTGGTTGTTGATAAGGTTGATTTTTAAGTGATTATTTATGACAGAAGAGCCTTATCGACAGACGACAATGTGGTACCTTTAGCCTGAAAAGGTCACATTTTATAAAGCCTATAAGTACTTTTAATACCTAAGAGTTATTCTTCTACCTTCCCTACATTAATTCCTCCACTTTGGGCGATCCTGGGCGTCTTTTAACATTTTTTATATTATTTTCTAGGACTGCGTAAGCTTTTGATATACTAGAGTATAGGGAGAGCTGAGTGCTAAAATCTCTCTCTGTGGTCGCTCCCTCATGACTGAGGATCGTGGTCATCGGCGGATGTGGATGCTCTGCACCTAGATTTTATAATCTGCTTCCATCGGTGTCTGTTCATTGCGTCTCTATCGACCGAGCAAAACTTGGTTGAAGATGTGCCTTTCACTTGATCGCTCCATCTGGTCGGCAACCATCCCGAGTTATAAAATATGTATCGACAAAATCATCTCATAATTACAGTATACTTCTCTATCTTATTACACCACGATTTATTCACTCCGGAATAATAGGACATATTTTTGAGTAAGATTTATCCACCTAAATTTTTACACTTGACTGTACCTACAATCAACCTACAAATGGTGGTCGCCGCGTTATTTAATTTACCATCGCGCCCATAACTAAGAATATTATTTGAATTGTTGTTTTCCCAACAACCCCTAAAACCGTATTTGTGCAACAAGAGTGAGCATTTGGTACAGTTAGCGTATAATATGACGTATCTATTGATGGTGGAATTAGTGCGCATTGTGTGCAGAGAGCAACCGCCCCATCTGTCGGGTTGCGGGTTTGATGTTCAAGTGTTTGTTTTTTTGTGCTTAATTTAAGTGTCTTCTTTTTGAATTTGGATTAATGAATGGTGATTTGTGATGGATTTATTTAGTTTTGAATTCTGTAAACTTTACACTTTTGAGTGAAAATCTAAAACGACCTGTATCTATAGCCAAACTTAGTTAAAGATTTAAAACAAATAAACATATGTTTACTAAAATAAATACATTAAGTTAGTCAATAGGCACCTGCTGTAATTTAAAATTCAGCAGGTAGCATTTAATAGAAAGTTTTGAAGTAAAAATTATTTTGTATTTAAGTAGGTTACTTCATTTTCCTTTATTTTATGTAGTAGATATTGATTGTAACAATATTCCATTCCTTAAAAATACCTACAGTACAAACACATTTAGCGTTTGATACAATAACATCCCCAAAAAAGCGGGACACCGTCCGTCCCCCAGTATGATTAATGGCGCCCTCTATGAATACGCACTTGTTACTGTTCATTATCGCTCTCGCCCCTGATTGGTCGATAATGAAGTCATTGTTGCAGCAGGTCTAGCAGGTTGAGTAATGACGAGGAATAATGGTTTTGCGAAGTATGGATTTTTGAACGCTTGTTAATATTTACTTAGTTTGCAAAAAATCAAAAGGTTTCATGGAGAATCATGGTTTGGTTTTTATATTCCTCTTTCTAGTCTCTTGTTACTGTTTATTATCGCTAGCCATTGATAGAGCAGGCACCAATGGGATGTTAGTTTGCAAAAATATCCTGGTCCTGTCTATCAGTATGTGTATGTACTTGAGAATGTAAGATAAAAAAAATACTGTACATTTTAGGCACGAGCTTGAAATAGATTTTATTTATATATTTATCACTCTACTCAAATATCCGTTTCTTAGCGATCGGACCGACTGTTATCAAGTTCTCAGACATAAAGTAAGTTTTGTAATTTAATATAGAACTTCTAGCATTGAAAAATACTCGTAAATTCTATGAATATGAATTTACAATATTGCTTTTAAAATTGCCTTAAATCCTAAGAGACCAAGTGTTACGAGTAACATAGAATGAATAGTCATGGTCAAATTTACACAAAGTGTCTAACGATTTCCAGTAAAAGCCCAAAACTAACAAACTTCCTATTTATTTATAAACATAGGCTTAAATAACCATAGTCCCCTCGTTAATCCCATACAGCTATTTAATGTCACACAGACATTTGGTGCATGCTCACTTTGCGGCTCTAACACGATTTGCCGTAACGACATTATTGCGATGCTCTTTTCGACGGCTAAAAGGTTTATGAAAAGTGTAAATATAGAGGGATATTGACATTTTATTGTATTATGGAATTCTGAAGCATTTGCAATAACAATATTAAGAAACTTGAATTCAAAAATTATATTTTATTAACCTTATATTCGATATAAGATTTTAAGCTAACATGGTCATTTACACTATAGTTACTATTTAAAACGAGATATTTACCATGTACATTTGTTTTCATGAGCTCCCGATATTTCGGCACTGTTACAAGTGCCATGTTCACGGTGTAACTGATTTGCTGCGAGTTTTTATTCTATTTGTGGTCTACATATATATATATATATATAGTGGTATATATGTTTTTTTTAATTAATTTAGTTTAGTGATTTTATGTATATATTGAAATTGTAATATGTATATGTTAATAAACACTATTTACTTGTTAAACTATGATGTGTCTAGCTGGTGTACCTTGAATGCCGTACGCGGTGTACTTACAGCAGTGGTGACACATCTGAAGGTCTAATATGGATGCCATTTTACGCTATGCGTCACTTTCGCACTTACAAACTTGTTAGAACGTGACAGCCACAGTGATAACTCAACCATATTAGACGAGAAACCAGCTAGTCTGTAATGAACTCAATGCCTTACTTACTTGGTGTTGTCAACTAGTGAGCTGGGTGTCATCCAAGCGCGCGTGAGCGGTTCCTCTTTGAGCGAGGTGACCGGGCCGCGGGGCTGCGCGTGCAGCCCGCCCGCGTCTTGGTGGTGCAGGCCGAACATCAGGCCCCCTGATCAAAATACAAACCATAGGTTATTAAACGTATTAATGGCCATATTAGTCAAACTAAGACACACGTAGTACCTAACGCATGAACGTACACACTAAAACAAGATTCATGCAGTGTGACTTTACGACGGCAACCAATCTTTTGTGCTTAGGCACTAAAAAAAGTTTAAGTACTTCAACATTAATATTGTTTTCTGTTACCGCGATTAATATTCATTGATAGAAACACTTTTAGATAGGCCCATGGGTCATAGTGTTAATATACGTGATTAATATATTATTAAAGTATTTAACTTCGATAATACAAGTAATAACTTGGATTTGGAGGACCAAGCGTAGGTATTTTATTAGTTTCACTTTATTTTTAATTTTAAAATTTTAATCTATATTTCTGTATTTTGGTGTCTTAAATCATGATTGAATCTTGTCTATATTATCTTGGTATATACAGGTAAATTTCAACATAAAATATTTTGTCATTTTTCACTATAACTTTCTTTATCCCTGTTGCAATTCTGTTATATCGTAATATACCTACGATTTTAAGCTAACATGGTAACATTATAACTGTTATATATCATGTTCAACTGCTACAATTTTTCTTTACTATTTTTATACCTACTACATTTCTTGCAAAAGTCGTTATAAGAATGTTATTGGTTGTTAGTTCTTAATCTGTAAATCGTATTATAATGTATTCTTCATAACAAATTACTGACGTCGAAACTCATATTGGTAGATCGTTAATCGGTGGTATAAAGAAGTATATAATTTTAAAATTTGATAGTTTTAATTATTCTTGACGGATTCGTGTCCGCCGGACGTCCGGCAGGCATATCTGGCGGATATGTCCAAACGTGTATGGCCAGCATATATAATTATGTTACTCACGTATAATAATACAAATGCTTATAATTATGACCTGACTAATCTATACATACATATAATAAAGCAAAGTAGGGTCGAAAATCTGTACATTCAAGATATTTGAAAAAAAAATGAGTTAGGAGCTCCTAGAATTGACAACTTTTAGATTTTTTGTCTGTTTGTCTGTCTGCCTGTTTATTTGTTTTATGTATTATTATTATTTATTATACATGGACGAAGTCGCGGGCATCTGCTAGTTTCTAATATAAATCAAAAATAAATTGATAATAAAATAAGAGAGAAATTATAAATCACACTTTCACCTTGCTAATAACCACCGTTATCAATAAAACGAAGATAGAAGAGAAGTAATATTATATTAACTTTAAATAAAAATACTATACGATTTCGGCATGAACGTAACAAATATTTTAAATAATATTATATTTGTAAAACTGAAAATATACAGAATTTGACTATTTAATCAAGTCAACGACCTGTTCTGAGCTTTGATGATTTTGTAAATACATATTTCTTACCAGTTTTAATTTCATTTAATAGTATAAATGATAACAGTAGAATTTATAATATGCATTTATACTAACGAATTTATAATATGAATTTATACTAACGGGTCAAACATAACATTTTGAATACATTTTTACGTTAATCATACTGCAAAATATAATTATAAACATGGAGCTGGATTAACTAAAAAATATTTAACACAAAATATAAAATTAAATATTTACCTGATATGTACATGCATTCAAGAGTTTCGAAATAAAGTATTATAGTAGGTATAAACTAGCGTAGTCTAAATAAATAATCTTAAAATCTCGACGTGTGGCAAATATAACAAAAAATATATATTTTTTTAATTCCTTGCGGGGTTTATTTTGCAAAATATAAATTTAATTATAAACAAAAGTATTTTCGTGTGTCAGACATTAAAATTATAATAACAATGGAAAACAAAAAAACCACGATAAAAGTACCTATATCAAACGAATTTATAGTTCTAAAATGGTCAAACTCAATAATACAAGAAACCAAAAACTAAGTAGCGACGTACGTGAAAATTTAAGAAAAATACCTGAAGATCTCGGCGCGGCCGGCGGGTACAGCTTCCGTCCCCATCCCACCGGGTCGAGCTCGAGCGGCGGCCACGGCGAGCCCGAGTACCCGCCCGCCGCCGCGTTCAGCTCGTCCGACCGAATCGCGAACCGGCCCGAAACACCCGCGAACACTCCCGGACCCGCACGAACGCGAAGCGCGCCGCTTTTGAATTGCGAATCGAATCTTTTCAAATTTATTAACGGATTCTGTACCACAAAAGTTTTAAATTAGGAACGGATTTCGCTTAGTTGTCAAGAATTCTTATTAAGTCCGTTGCATAATTCTTCAAATTCGGAAAAAAATTAAACCCAGGAATATTACTCAAATTCCAATTCAAAAACACTTAGTAAAGCTAAAGAATATTGCACGACTACCCAAAATAGCAAATGTAAAGTTTGCAAATGACAGCTAGGATTCGTTATCGTATGTGCGTTAGGGGATCGAGTCCCGGTTGTACGGGCGATCCCGCTGTGGATTTGCGGAACACTAACAAGCGTCGCGGGAGAGCGCCGAGTGCCTGCCGCCGAGCCCCCGTCCCCCTGGGGGAGGCGCCCAAGGGACACGCCCTCGCCTTACGAGCGGGACGGCGCGACTGCCCTAGGTGGCGCCACATTCCTATAACAATTCAAAATTCGAATTAGTAATCTACGATTGTTTTTTGGTATTTAAAACGGCCAGTGTTTCTCTTTCAGTTCTTAAATTTTTTTTGAGGTTTATTCGCGTGCGATGCGAGCGTAGTCGAGTAGTCTAATGGAGGGTCGGTTCGAGGTTTCCCTTAGAGACCGCGCGGCGGCGCGCGGGTAAGGGATGCCTTTAGAGATGAGACGCACAGCATCTCTCTGGACCAGCCACCCGGGGACGGCCCTCGAGGATCACTTATTAAACCACGTTAGACTGACGATGATGAAATTTCACTGGGAATTGATTTTAACTACTCGTGATATTAGGTTTTGTTGGTTCATTTGTTATGATATAGTTGTATGCAGGTGTAATGTCTCGCAGGCAAATAATAACTCAAAGGCAAAGAAATAAAAATAATAGGTTTTAATTTTCGTCAAGTCAAGTCGTTTGTGTTTGTGTGTTGATTGATATACTTACTTTGTTATTGAAAATACGGAATATATCTAATACTTTGTATCATTATTTTTTGCTTTTCACGCCTGTCGATAAGTTTTATTTTAAAAACTTGGTATGAATTCTAAATAGTTCCTACATAATTTTTCGAAGGTTTAATTTAATATATTCATGCTAAAGTAGTTATTTGTAGATATTTATAATAGGTTTTCGGTTTAAAATTCGTAAAATTGCTAAACTTAGTTTGTGAGTTTATGTTTTTAAATTTTTAATACTTACCTAAGTATAGTTAGTAAGTACCTACCTACCTACTAAGTTCATAAAATATGTTCTTGGATTCACGTAATAAGTACGTATTTATTATAATAAATATACTATTTTATATATAAATTTTAATATTCGCTATTCTTGCCCTTAGAAAGGTCATACTTATATTAAACAAATCTCTAAATTTAGAAGCAAACGTACTTTTTTTTAATATTTTTGATCACTTACGATTTGATTATTCAATCTTAAAAGTACATAGTTAAAATAATGAATTTCAGTATAGACAAATACCATTAAAATTTGATACTTGATAGAGAGGGTACTCGTAACTTTCTGAAAGATATTTTAGATTTAAAATAGATGTCATATACTAAAGATAAATACCAAAACCATCGGAGGCCAAGCCGAGGTCCGAGGATTGAGGAGTTGCTTTGTCTCGCAGATATTGTAAAACTGAAGGTGCTTCCACAGAAGCATGATGTGTTACGACGATGCATCAGATCTTTGATAATAATTAGCTCGCATACATATGTGTTTTCCGAGGACAATAGCATTTCCCGAAAATTTTCCTATCTACCTTAAATGTAAGATTAGACGAATATATCGAAAAATCTGTCAGGTTGTTGAAGTGGGTAGCCTCTGGTTTTGAAGTAGATATTTTCTGAGTTATTCAACCATTGCTTTAAGTAAGAATATTTACAACTTTACCACAATTATCTAAGCTAATGTTCAATAACGGTTCTCAGCACCCAAAAAATATGTAAATAACCATCACCACACAGAGTACCTACCCTTTTCCAAACAATTCCCAAATTTCCAACATCAGTAACAAACTTGAGTCTCCTGAGTGCTGGGCGGTCCCCGCAGACCGCCCCGACACGCCCACCGCTAGCCACGCCCACTCCCAGTGCCTAGAGACTACGGTACAAGACGTATTGAGAATTCTATATTAGGGTTTTAATTTATAACTAAATATTTATTCTAAAAGAGAATTATGTACGTACATTAGTTTATAAATTGTAAGTACTACAGACTTTGTGTTTTCACTACTTATAAGTCCCGTGGGAACCGATCATATTAAATAAGTAATATTGAAATGGGTTAAAACCACGTTAGTTTGGCTGAACTCACATATATATTTCGATTATTTCACTATTTTCGTTTTGATCGTCGTTCGGAACGACCTGCAGAGGCCTTACCATGACGTCTTAACGCGATTCCGTTTAGGACCTAAACTGAGTCGCTGCCATACAACTGAGCACAGTTACGAACCCAAACTGAATCGCGTTAAAACATTATGGTAAGGCCCCAGGTAATTATTTTGAAACTATTGTATGGCAAGTTGAAGACCCTGAGAGTTTAGAAACAAAGAACTTGGTATTATAAATTTTTTTATACAAAAAATTGGAAAATAATTCCACCACGTCATGTCTTACTATACGTACTCTAACAATTTTAAATGATACTCTGCGTTAATTAAATACATACTAACCAAGCTAGGTGTGTGAAATTAGTTCCGATGAAATTGCTTAGGCTTTACGTACTTGTCCATTTGGTGACCACTATGAATTAACCTGTATGTTAACAACATGCACACAGTTATTAACTTCAACAGTGTTAGTCTTGTTGACGGTAGAGGGTTTCTAGTAATAACTGGCGTTATTCCCGAGGGATTTTTTTGTGATTAAGTCATATGAACAAAATAATTTAAGCATAATGGGATGTTTGGGTAAACGAGGTGCTAAATTCTATTTAAAAAAATTCATATATTTAACTTAATTATGGATTAAAGCCACGCTCACGCATCAAGAACTGTTCAAATGGTATAAAAATAATTATGAATTATTCCCATAGGGTTCCGTACCTCAAAAGGAAAAAACAAAGCCCCTATAGGATCACTTTGTTGTCCAATTTGTCCATCCGTCTGTCCTTTCATGTCCGTCCGTCCCGTCCGTTGGTCTGTCTGTCAAAACCCTTTATCCGGGAACGCTTAAAGGTAGCTAGTTAGATTAATACCACATACACAGGTCTGCGGTCCCTTAAAGCTGTGAAAAAACCAAACCTCTACGTCAACGCAATCAAAAGATACTACGGCCGTTTAGTTACGTCGCATTTCCTATACATTTACAATGGGAATCAGAATGTATAGGGTACTTCCCGTTGACCTAGAATTACGAAATTTGGCAAATAGCAAGAGCTTGTAGCACAAGTGCAAGATAAAACCCGAAAACCGCATACTGAGAGTTCCATGCCAACAGTATTTTTAAGTACTTACCTAAAGTCAAAAATGGGGGGGAAGCATCGTTTATGCGTAACGCTCGGTCGGTGAGTGCGACTCGCACTTGGTCGGTTTTTTTTTGTAGTGCACACTTGCACTATAAAAAAAACAGATTTATTTTATTTAAAAAAAAAAGTATATATGCTCATATCGCAATATTAGTTTCTCGAATGTTCTTACTCCTTAGTTACCTATTCGTTCTTCCTCGTTTCGAAAATACGATTATTTCTGTTGCCTTAATTGAATCAAAACGTAATGTTTAAGTGACCATGGAATGGCCCATATTATGTCCCAAGCTTATGACTAGAAATCTAAGCTTCTACATTATTAATAACACATAACATTTAATATTAGGCAGGTACTTAGTTATTTCTTTTAAAACGAGCATTCTTGAAAGAAATAGTTAGGTACTCTTCTCGGAAACGGCCCCAACACGGTTTCAATAAAGTTGGGTATGCAGATTTTTGGAGGCCAACACTAGACCTAGCTTAATAAAAACGCATGTTATGATGTGCAAAACATAAATTAACTCTTATGCACCTTAATCCTTACTAATAAGGTGCAGAAACGTAAACAATTATCATTAACGTCGACTAAATAATTAAGTCTGCAAGCGTAATTTCCCTCCGGACCACCGCTTAGGCATCTGATCTGATTACTATAACGATCTAGATCTATTGTTCCTCATATGGTGGCGGAAACTGATTGCGAATGCTAACTGGATGTGAAATTGTGATTTGTATTAATCAGGATACAACTGCTACAAGTAGGTACCTATAACCACCGTAAGTTCCATTAGAGAACTCATTGAATTGAATACTAGGTAGGTATATCGTACTCGTATTCATGCGCTGTAAATGTTCCATTTGTTTTTGATAAATTTTGTTTATACCACGACGATAAAAACAATCATACGGCCTGCCTGATGGAAAGCGGTCACCGTAGCCTATGGACGCCTGCAACTCCAGGGGGTCACATGCGCGTTTCCGACCCCGAAGAGCCCCCATACTGTAATCTTTCGGGAAAACCTCAGCAGGGAGCTCATTACACAGCCGGAGCGTCCGCGCGGGAAGAAATTCCTCTGAAACCGCACAGTGCGTGACCATTTTGGTTGCAAGGTGTGTGGATGAGCGCCCTGTCGATGGCGAGTGGTGCGATGGTTAAGGATGACTCACACTAAAACGGGACAGGACGGGACGGGGCGGGACGGGAAAATCTGTCAATTTCATACCAACCCTTATTTATTTATTTATATTTATTTATTTAAACTTTAATGCACAAGACAGAAAACTGTACACATGGCGGACTTAATGCCAAATGGCATTCTCTACCAGTCAACCATAGGGCTAAACAGAGACATTTAAGTTGGTGCAGGAAATAATTATTTTAAGGGAACAATCAACTGTAACAATGAATTCTAGTAACAAGGCTATAGCTACACATACAATTAAATATATTATATCACTGTTGCATAAACTACTATTAGTACCTATATATCGAAGGTGCAAATGCCAATATTATCTAGTCATGTCCGAATATTATCTTTATAGCTACCTAATTTGTTATATTAGGTACTATGTTCGTATAAAAAGCAATCCCTTCAACTCCCCATATACGTGACCCCGTCCCATCTTCATTTTAATTCGAAACCTTAAGCCAGCTTTAAATTACGCTTTTTGCTGCCCTTATAACACCCCTGGCGACTGTACGGACTTAAGGGCTACCAAGTACTTTTTCTGGCAGTGTCAAGAAACATCGTCCTGCCTTTAGCTGCACCCCAGGGGGCCTTTTCAGACCCTTAACATTTACGATGTTCCGATTGCTTTTCTATGAAGGCCCAGGAAGTGTCCGATGCGACAGATGAGACCGGAAGCTTATCAGGGTTTGATTAGTGTGAACATATTTCGCGGTTAGTGTTTTTTTTGTTGGTTTTGAAGTGGTTTTGACAAGATGTGTCGAAATAAAAACAAATGACGGCGCTACCTCGATACGCAGATGTTTGATTTTTATTTGAAAAAAGTGTGAACCCTTGTGAACATCTGTTGGTACGTACGATTAAGTAGCTTAAATTTAATTTAATAGGTAGAAGTGGTGATGATATTTACTTGAAATTTCTTGATTTGTAGCAAAGTTGACAAAAGTTATGTTGGCATACTTATGTCAAATGTACAAAGTCCGATTACTTGGATAAAAAATATCTATAGATCATATTTAATGTATAAAAAAATATACGAATGACATGCATTTCAGTCTAAATATATGGGTATACCTACACCTATACGTATATTGATATGCTTATAAAATACATGCATTTTATAGGATGGTTATGTATATGCTTTCTATATGTGTATTTCTATATGCAAAACTTTCCTTAAATAAAGGATACGCCTAAAAAAAAATACTTTACTTTATAAAATTTTCTTTATTAAGAGATAACTTTAAATACAACCGTTACATGTCACTGCGCAATTTGCTTGTGTTTTTACATACACTACACCTGGGGTCAATTGCATAATCATTTGTAACTTGTAATATTAGCGGAACTCTCTTTCTAATAAAACGGATTGAAAAGAGACTTCCGCTAATATTACAAGCTACAATTCCTTATGCAATAGGCCTCTGGCCATACAAACGTATTAACAGTGTGTATAATGTAGTAAGAAGCGTTTCAAGCAGCCAGCACGAATCTTACTATTAAATTCATTTTTTTACTCATGCTAAATATACGTCTGCATAAATGCATGCAATTCGTTCCTAGCAATAAATAATTTAGGTTTGATTGAGACTGAAACAAAAAAATATCACAAGCGTATTATTTATGCATATACCTACCTAATCAAATATCTGTATTATTGTAATGATGACTAACTAATGTCACGATGTCTCAGAAATATTGGTTTCATTGTTTACTTAAGTGTCAATCATATCAAGTCCCAAGCTTACTGCTTTGCGGTTAAAAAGTCCCGCTGCGTCAAACAAACCAATGAAAAAGCAAACAATTTGACGGCACTACCGAGTACTATATTGAATGTATGGTCAAAATTACGAGTAAATAGCAATAATAGGTAGTAAACGGTTGGACAGGCAGTCAATTTTGACAAGGTACACGATGCCGACAAATTTGATAAACGGAACCGCAGTTTGCTTTTGAGGTTAGTCTCCTCCTCATGCTGAGTAAATTGTAGCCCTTATGAGGATTAAAATCGCACGGATACTAATTCATGATTACAATTAGATCCTAAACATACTTCTAATTTAGGTAAATATACCTACGTGTAACATGATTTTCGTAGCATTTTTTTAAATTTGATACAAGCTTTTATCGCTAACTTTACTTTGGTATCATAACATTGTATTGTCATTCAACCTACATAAGTACCTATAACAGTATGAAGTTTCAGCTTATTCGAATAACGGAAAGTTAATCAAATTCAGCTTGCAAGATTTGACCTTAACAAACACACATACGTTGCATGTTAAATAAACGCTTGTAAAAAAACGTAAAATCATAGTGCGACTGCAACTGGAAGTTTAACTTAAGAATGAAGTGTTACAATTTCTTCCGTTACTATCGCGTTAAGAATTACATGGGCAGTTAATGAACGAATTCATTCATAAATTGCCCATGCACTTTTAAACGTATGTGTACCTAAATGTACTTTCTAAATGATTGTACAAGCATATTGCACATTGGATAGATATACTTTAAGATTGGTTTCAGCGTGCGTAGCCAAGATGCCAACCGCTAACGCTCAGTCGCACACGAAACGCAACTGTCACTGTCGCACTAATATAAAGGAAGGGTGATAGAGAGAGATTACTACGATACGCTACAAAGCGTGAGCAATTAGCATATTTGGTTTTGATTTCATTTTTAAAAGGATCCTTGGTCGCTTATAAATGTCATTATGTTTTAGCTATACCCAGAAATAAAAACTATTATACTCGAAAAACAATTAGCGTTACTAACAATAATTGTTCTCTAATAGTCAGACAAACGGACAGGGCACAAAAAGAGCAGCACTATGAAATATGTCAGTTACCCGAAGTGTAAAAACGTTCATACCGTGTGGTGAAAAATGAAAATTCCCTGAAAGCATCAGGGCTGGGGTGTTACTCCAAACGTCGTGAACAAGGGGATCGACTACCCAGGCCAACCAGTATATATTGTGGAATCTTTGGTCATAAATTAAATAGGTACATATATCAATAAAAAATAAAATATACTTGAATGCTTAAGCTCACAATAAAACGGGAGCTAGGTAGAGGTACCTACTAATCTACTACTTACCGAAAGTTATTGACCACAAAATTGGAATTCGAAATCGTCTATTAGTAGGTATCTCTGGCACTCGGATATTGCACTAGACCTTTGTCAAATTATTACTTTTATGTTGATTGTCCAGGCCGGTGCCATTTAGAGTGCAATTCTATAAGGTTTTAACTTTTCAAATGTGTTTCCTCGAAAAAATAAAAAAAGTATCGCTCTAAATAGTATGATAACTAACATTAACAAGTATTAACTCTCATTTTCATTTGCCTGAGCACCGGTCTCCTCTAAGGTTGGCAAGCTGTTAGCAACATACCGTGAGGATCATGGTGTGGGAAGGATTGCGTTTGAGGTGGAATATTTTGTGTAAGTATGACGCGAAGTAACGAGTCGTGATGCGTTTAGCCGCTCTTCTGTGAGACAATGAGTATGAGGCTGCAGACTGTATAAAAGGGTATGATGCCGACCAGTAAGCAACTGCCTTGAAACATAAGTATATGGTGTCATTTATCAAGGACCTTACTTATGGTCTAAGAGCTAGCCAAGGAAATAGGTGTACAATTTATAGAGCCACAAAATCTCTCTAGTTCGTGTGCCATACTATCATTATTAATCAATCCGGGCGCCTGGCAGCTGTTCAGCGGTGAGTGTGAGAATAGATTGGCAACAAAGGGGTTGTAAAATCAATTGAAGGTGTGCAATTTATTGAGGTCTCAGTTTGGTGTGGTAATAGCTAATTATGTACCTAATTAATTCGAATATAACATTGCATCACGTAGCGAGAAAAAGCCTGAGGAAGCCACTGAAGCTACTGAAATTGAGAAATCTTCTTCGAGCTTTATGTCCCTAATGAGGGATAACAGGAATTAATTATCATCATTGTAGGACTCGCCTAAACTTGGCGAGCGATGGCAATATACCGTGAGGATAATGGTGTGGGAACGGTAGCGTTTGCGGTGGAATATTTTGTGTATGACGCGAGGTAACGACTCGTAATGCGTTTAGCTGTTGCCCTTCTGTGAGACAATGAATACACTGCTACAGAATGTTAAAGGGATGAACTTCGAGCTTGAGGTGATTCTGTAAAACATAATATATCTTAATAAAGAGTGTGAGTCAGATTTTTAGCAAAGTCGACTGTTGAACGCATATAAGTACGAACTGAGCGTTTAACAAAAATATAAGGGTTCCTAGTTGACTACGGAACCCTAATAAAGGAGGCACGAAATGTTCATTTTTCGATGGTTACGGTATTAATTCGTACTAGTATCTACCCACATTTTCACTAGTCGTTCTGAAGACGAACGATGTAGGTTTATTTTATTTTGATACCAATATTAGAGCTATTGAAAGATAATATATATATCGGCCTCAAATGTACTTACGACATATTGCTTATGCAACGTTACGCGTATGTCAGTTATGTGTTATGTCATTGAATACATTACTAAAACAAAATACCTACTGTACTTTAACATTTTCAGAGGCCGACTGTAAGAATGAGACTAGTCCGTTAAACAGTAGGTCTACGCTTTTTCTACTCTGCGTATCATCCGTGAGCTTTATTATTACTTATTCAATATTTCGAAAATTGGCGGGCTTAATGCAGCGAAAAACGCGGTACCCGGCCAAATGGATTTGCCTTACTAACTTATTCAGTCCTCTGCGGGCACTTAGCCGGGTTATGATGATATCAGTGTTACTGAAATTGGTAAGAAAATGTAAAAATACGGTATACTTCTGCTTAAATCTGTCTATTTGGTAATTAATTAAGGGTTAAATTCAGTAGGCAGTTGTAGCCATGTATAAGTGTAGGTACCTATATTATCTATAGGTAGGTAATTAATTTATAGATGTATTAGGTAGTCTACTGTCAAGACTTTAATTTGTAACCTACTTAAAGTTCCTGACAAAAGGTATTGAAATTCAATGGAAAGTTTGTGAGATGGGTACCAAATAAAAGACTTCGACTGTACCATTTGTTTTTAAATACCTATATATATCACATAATAATAACTACTTTTCCACTGTATAAAATCAGTCATTATGCTTTAATCCATCATCAATAGCGTAGTTACATTTATATGATAAAGAGTATGAAATGTAGCGATTTAGCTGGTTATCGGCCAATCTTTTTTATTTTCGGCCGCTTATTTACCAGTTTTGCTTATTCAACATTATTTCTAATGAATCTTATTGGACACACAATAAGGTTTCTTTTCAAATAACCCATAAAAGTATAAACATTATTAATATTAGGAACATTATTAGGAACTTTTATGTTATTAACTACAAGCAACTTTGGTTTTAGATAGCAAACCTATACTCAAAGTATTAAAATAAGGGCCGAAATCTGAATTACGAAACAGTTTCTCGGCCGTGAAGTAGCTAGGTTGAAAAGTAGCTTATCATAACCGTCCCTTCGGCCGACAGTCGACACCTAACTACGAAAAGAACTAAAATAATAAAACGTATTGCAAATGCAATCAATGAACAGACAGCAAAAGGCCGGATGGTTTGACTTTGGTGCCGTGGCAGAAAGGCAAGTGCTTACTCTGGGATGCCACGTGCGTCAGCACTTTCGCCGCCTCACATCTCAGTCGGACAGTGCGGACAGCTGGTGCTGCTGCGGATTTTGCTGCCGCTAAAAAACGGGACAAATATGCGGCCTTGGGTACTACGTATTATTTTGTACCAATCGCGGTCGAGTCTTCTGGATGCTTGGGGTCTGAGGCGATTGCCTTTGTAAGGGAGGTGGGACGTCGGATTAGTCAGAGGACGGCTGACGCCCGCGCGGGTTCGTACCTGGTGCAAAGGTTGTCCGTCGCCATTCAGCGTGGTAACGCGGCTAGTGTGATGGGCACTTTTGCGCCAGGGACGACTCGCGGGGGACTTTTTGACTAGGCTTAAGCTTAGTCTTAAGTAATTTTTGTGTGTTTGTTTAGATGTTGGTCTTGTACGACTTGAAATGTATCTCCTCTTTATGATAAATAAATTTATTAAGATAGTATCGAAAAAAAAATTAACAGATACGAGCTGTAATTCCGTCCTCAGCCGGGCTTCCGAAAACAATAGGAATATCTTTGTAGTATTTCCTCTTGTTACCCGACCATCCAATTTGAATGATTTCTATTAAATATTTGCTTTTAGGCAAAGGGACGATAAATCAACTCATCTACAACACATATGAACATAAAGAAGTTTTATCAAAACAAAGGAAACATTATTGTAACTAAGCTCAAAAATCAATTTTTTTTGCACACTAATTTTTTTTACAAACATGCTTCACATTGGCCAAATTGCGTTGATGTACTGATGAGCCAATGAAAATATTATGAAAGTGTAAAATAAATGTTAGTATACTATTATACTGATATTTTGAATAAGTACGGTAAAGTTTTCATGGTTTTACCATTTTACTACATAATGGCCGAAAACCTGAGATGGCCGGCAAACCGGTTAAACTACCCTAACTACTAGGTAAATAATAGATAACAGCTTATTACGAAAATATAGTTTAATTTGCCACCTTTTCTATTTTTTAAACATGCCATTTGAACGAGCTATTCGAGCATCATGTTGAACCGCACATAAATATAGAATATACCTTTTTTAAAATGTTGCCTGTAAGCTTGTAGTATCTAGTGGTTGTTGGGTGTATGTAACTTTTCCCTTGACAGTTTAATGTTAGTAAGCAAATCTAAAAAGTTAGAGCAGCGGACAATAATGTTTTGTTCATACTTACACCAAACCTACATAAACAAGAAACTTCATGTTTTTATTTCGTGACATTAACGCATACATTGCCGAGAATGTTTGAGAAAATTAATTTATTAAAAAAAAACTAACTTAACAATTATGTATACTATTGAATTAACATGTAATAATTAATTTTTGTTTAATAAAATGAACTTAAAGGTGTAGTTCACTTTTCCATTCACTACTGCATCTGTATTCTAAAATACAAGGGTAGGAAACAAAAAAAAATCATAATATAATCAAAGAAAAGGGCTAAATAACCTGGCACTTAAAAAACTTTACTACTTAACAAAAAAAAGTCACCACTGTCACCAGCCCCTAAAACTAACGAAATAAGCACTTGAGCGCAAATTCGCCATATGACTCGCGTGTCAGGGCGATCGTTTATCACGCGAGATGTGACAACTGAATTTATTGTGTAAAAAACAAACAATGCCCCGGGCCGGACTAGTGCCCCTGGATAACAATCTTGCTCATCCTGTACTTACAATTTACGCAGAGTAGGGTGGTGTAGAGGCTACAAATACACTAGATAGATGAATGCTTGCTCCCGAGTGCGGGTTCTATTTTTTAAATTCTAACTTTGATGATATGCTTTTATTAGAGATTAGCTTGAAATAAATCAATCAGGTGCGCCCTCGCCCAAATAAGTCCGAATAAGATGAAATCACACGACGCGTTCGCGCGCAACAGTGAAAAGTTTAAGTTCTATTTAAAAATTTAAATTAAGCTAGTGGCTCTGTGCGCCGTAGACCTCGCGAGATGGTACTAGTATGAGCACAAAGGTCCTAAGAGCCTTTGGAATCTATGGCCCTTAAGATCTTTGTGCCAATTCCCGTAATTTTGGACATTTCCAAAAATTGAACCAACCAAAAAAAATATGTAATCATCGAACTTGCTTACAAAATTGCACATGAATAGGTAGATAAATGCAACATGTAGAGGAGAACAAATAGACAGACACACGAAAGCATTTTTTCCCAAGCTGAAGCGGAGACGCTTCGCCCGCTCGGTCGATTCAATTTATCTTTCTTTTGGACATTATTTATGTCAAATCAATGTTTAAAATCTGAATTGATCCTGTGTAGATGTTAAAGATTCAACATTTGATTTGGAACAGTACCTAATCAGTATAATCACTAAATTTTCGGGTAGGTATATAGGTACAATAACTAACGAATTTATAGCGGCTAAAATTTCATAGCGTTCTACTAAAAGCAAAACAATTAAGAACTTATTACGTTGTCTAAAATAAATTAGCTCAGATTTATAAATTACCTATATACTAGAAATATACAATATAAACGTATTCTTTTCTGTCCTGTTTTAATTTTAATTAAACTAATTAAAATATGAAGTCTCTGAATTATCAGCCATTTCAACATCACTAATAATATTCGTTATATTCGTTAAATTATGATTTGGATAATCCAAAATACATATGAACTTATGAATAAAGTCGTTCTCTCCACTCTCCCTTACTCTGTGAAAAGTTGTTCAAAACGCGGACGGCGCAGGGGTGCGATACAATAGGAGATAGCAATTTGATATTCAGGCCACATTTTTAATAAGCACCGACACTCGGCCCAAGTAATGGCCCAGTTGGGCCCAATGTTAAATAGCTTTTTGTTATGCCATTAGCAGCCATTTTTTGACGGTCAAGCGGCTAATGTACAGAATAATATGTCTTGGTCATTTTTGAATTTATTTGACCGTATGTCGTCATACTTAACAGATACATGTATTTTACCTAGTTAGGTATAAATCTAGATTAAGGTGAGTCAGCCACTTGATGGCCTCATAACTGAGAGTCAGGTCTTCCGGGGGTTCATCGGCGTAACGTGTTATGGGGCATTCCTCAATGATGAGCTGGATTGTTTATGGCAGCACCATTTTTGAATACTGAACGGCGAGTGGATAGCGACATTGGTAACAATATTTTCTTAATTAGGAAAGTGAGAACTAGTTTTCATGCCATTTTGTCTTCGATATAAGGTTATGCTTTCAAGATATTGAAAGTATTAAAAGAATTTTCCCCTCACTAGCTTGGAAAGCGCTGTTTTGTCCTTTAAAACTAGCGTGGAAAAACGCATTTTATCCACATGTGGGGAAAAGTATTTGACCTTGCTCTAATTCCTACCACTTACCACCCGTCCAGTATAAGTGAGTCCTATATGACCATAGTAAATATGCGCAATCGGAGGTCACACCTTAAATTGGTCGAGTCTTATCGCGCACTTGGTAAGCTGTTGGCACTATCTAAGTACCTACCAGGAGCGTACTCTATGACAAATTATGAAATTAAATTTTGAATGATTTTTTCAAGATAACTTACATGTGGATAAGATTTGTAATCGTATGTAGTCTTTATTTTCCTCGCGATAATGAGGGGAAAAATGTTGTATTACACTCGGCGGCAAAGTTTGTTCAACTCTCGTGCCTTGAGACCCTCGTAAAGCTCAAGATTCCAGTTATTGAACCACTCGCTACGCTCGTGGCTCAATTTTGGAATCATTCGCTTGCTCGGGTCTCAATATAAGCCCGAGAGTTAAACAACAACTTTGCCCCCTTGTATAATAAATAACTATAAAACCAACTTTGCGCGTTCCTTATCTAAAGACCGACTAAGCTTGAGTAAATCGGTCTAAATTATTAATTTGGATGTCTTTTAACATTTCTCTGGTTACATATATATGTAAAAAACATATAAAAAACAGCGGGTTTGACTTTATTAGAACTTGAAAAAAAGCCTGTGCATATTTTTTTATGCTTGTATGTTTGAATAAAAATTAAAAAACGCTCCTTGTTTTAAGGTGTAGCAAGGCCATACGTGTATCCGCTATCGTATAAAAATAAAGTAGGATTCTCCCTGACTATTCTGCGAAAGAAAAAACTAAACCATATTTATCAATTAAAGTTATAAAGAAGTAAAATAACTCAATCAACATGACATGAATATCGCAGTCACTTGCTTAGTAACGAGCTATTGTTACGCATCTGTTACGCTCGAGTGCTTTTTTATGTTTTTTACTACGTTTTATAGGTGCACATAATACAACTGACACTGGGGTCGTGCTTACTGTAATGTTTATTGTCATAAACTTTCCGTTCCATAGTAAAATGCCTCTGGTTAATATTGCATCAGATAAATAACCGGTATTTAATGATAAATGGAATTAAAAAAACCGAGTACCCTGTTAAGGATGACTCACAGCAGCCCGTTCCGTTCCGATCCGATACGGGACGATCTAAAATTATTTTATTTTAATCTGGCTTAGAAGTACCTAAATGTCATGTGTAATAGTTGTTACAATTACAAAAACTGCTGATTTTATTTTAAAATTATTTTATTTTAAACCGGCTTAGAACTCTTAGAAGTGAATGTCATGTGTACCTAATAGTTATTACAATTACAAAAACTGCTGATTTTATTTTAAAATTATTTTATTTTAAACCGGCTTAGAACTCTTAGAAGTAAATGTCATGTGTACCTAATAGTTATTACAATTACAAAAACTGGTGATTTTCCGAAGTAAATACTTGAGTTACTTATTTAAGAAAATACCCAATTCACACGTGTTTCTCAAAAACGAGATTACATAATTAAGCCATCACCAAAACATTACTTTATAAGTACCATACTGTTAACAGATATGCTCATAAGTTCGGAAAGCGATATATTTTATAATAATTTTTAAGAAAAAAAAACCGACTTCATTTGGTACCCGGTAAAAGTGAAATTAAGAATTTGTTTGAGTTAGCCAGTTTACTTCACAAATATCCAATACACCGCACGTGTACGATTGAAAATTGAGGAGCTTTCTTAATGTCCTAGGGCTTCCATCATTACATTTGAAGTATAATCAAACGGAACTCCCTTGTAGACCTTTAAACAAACAAAATAACAATGTGTTAAATTGGATGACAGACTGTAAATTAACGAGCATATTCATTATGCCATCCCTGATTATCAACATCAGGTCCACTCCAGCAAAATGATGGCCACAGTAAGAAAATGCCTAAGCTAATTATGAACACCCTCTAATCACAATTAACCTGCCGTTCAAATTTGAAGAGTTCTCTGAATTCTTCTAGAACTCCATCATCAGAATATAAATCAAATCAAAAAGATGAATGTCACAACTAGGATAATAAGTAGAGCTAGGTTTATTAACCAGTTCCACTTTGCGATCCCTGGTCTTCATCATCAGATCAAGTTCATCAAAATTTTGGCTCCGCCAAAACACTGTTTTAGTTACTTAAGGAAACCCTCAAATCAGAATGCATGTGCCGTTAAAATTTGAGGAGTTCTCTCAATCCCTCATGAAGCCCATCATCAAAATAGAACTATAATCAAATAGGACTATCTTGAAGGTATTTCTTTACAAAGAAAAGATGAATGTTTCAAATCGGATGATAGAGCTGGGAATTAACAAGCAGTTCCACTTTGCCATCCCTGGTCTTCATCATCAGGTCCACTCCACCAAATTGATGATATTCGTAAAGAAATGCTCGAGTGTCTTAAGAAACTACTCAAATCATCATGCATGTGCCTTTCAAATTTGAGGAGTTCCCTCAGTTCCTCATGGATCCCATCATCAGAAATTGATTTTGAAAAAAACGAAACAAATCTGGAACCATCTATTTTCAGAAAAAAAAATATTTTTTAAAATCGGACGATAGTCCTGGGAATTACCAAGCAGTTCCACTTTGACATCCCTGGTCTTCATCATCAGGTCCACTCCACCAAATTGATGATGTTCGTAAAGAAATGCTCGAGTGTCTTAAGAAACTACCCAAATCATCATGCATGTGCCTTTCAAATTTGAGGAGTTCCCTCAGTTCCTCATGGATCCCATCATCAGAAATTGATTTTGAAAAAAACGGGACAATCCTGAAACCATCTATATACAGACAAAAAAATATTTTTTTAAATCGGATCATAGTCCTGAGAATTACGAAGCAGTTCCACTTTGCCATCCCTGGTCTTCATCATCAGGTCCACTCCACCAAATTGATGATTTTCGTAAAGAAATGCTCGAGTTTCTTAAGAAATCACCCAAATCTGCATGCATGTGCCTTTCAAATTTGAGGAGTTCCCTCAGTTCCTTATGGATCCCATCATCAGAAATGGATTTTGAAAAAAACGGGACCAACCAGGAACCGTCTACTTTTAGAAAACAAAAAAAAAATTCAAATCGGTTCAGTAATGACGGAGTTATGAGTGAACATCCATTAAAAAAAAAAATAAAAAAAAAAATTCAGTCGAATTGAGAACCTCCTCCTTTTGAAATATTGAAGTCGGTTGAAAATATACGTGCTAAATAATTACCTACCTACACCATCACTCTAGACTAGAATCTTGTGTCTAAGTCTAACCAAATCCCATCTGAACCAAGACAATACAACTTAGCAGAACTTAGCACAACTTAACGGAACATCGTACCACTTAATTAGTATTGCGGTGTAACTTGTTTAACTTAGTAGGTAGACCTAATTAGGGAGCCTTGTTCCTGTCTAGTAGCCTACTAGTAGTAGGTAGCTAAGTAGGTATACAAGGATGAAATTCATTGAGATAGGAAGATGAATATTATTAGGTACAATACAAAGTAAATATTCTGTAACACGATCAGGCAGTTATTTATCAGCATTAAATAAAACTGGCCAAGAGCTTGTCGGGCCATGCTCAGTGTAGGGTTCCGTTGGTTACTGAGCTAAGCCGCAGACGGACAGACAGACATGGCGAAAATATAAGGATTCCTAGTTGGCTACGGAACCCTAAAAAAGATCGCCCGCCAATAAATATAAAATAGTACATTGTGATACAAGTGTGCTATGATGGTCATTATACACGATGCACGATGCGATATTGTGCACGCGAGCTGAAAGCGAGTGCGGAATAAGGAAGCCGATGTGTATAATGACCATGCACACACGTTTCACACGACATTTTTCAACACACTTGTATAGAAAAATCTAAATTATATGCTTGATTATTAACTTTTGTTAAATACGTTAACTTACTTGATAGAATCATGTCAGAATGCCTGTAATAATATGTTCATTGGCATAGGTATGAGTTTTAAGTACTGACCTTTATTGACTACTTGAAGCTTCTTGCGATGCCTTTTCGGCGTCGGTTGATGACAATATTTTACATTTTCATCCAATACCTTAGGCCCAAATTTATTAATCCTACAAATAGATTTTAATGGTTAAACTCGCGTTTTCTGGTTCAAGCTGTATCTCCAGACGGGTGTAATCCACATACTTTTATAGTTTTACTTATTATTCTCTTATAGTTGCATTTTATCATAAAAATAAAGCCAGAAAACGGTCACAGATGTTTTACGTACTTAAACAAGTTACCGCGGAGCGCCAGTGGAGCGCATTTTTTTCGAATCGCGTTGCGCGCGCAAATTTGAAGCAGAAGCCCGCCAAACGGCCAAAAAAAAAAAATTTTTTTTGTTTAAAACACAAATTATTGTAAATTATGAATCTCCTAAATTGTGGGTCCCGACTATTTAAAATTACGTGTTTACATAATATTTTTTCATGTGATTATCAATCAACAAAAATAATCACATGAGCAATATACCTACACAAGTCAAAGATGTAGAGCAAACTTGACTTGTTTCTTTCTTTTCATTTAGGTTTTCGCAGTCGGGTTTTTTGATTTTTTAAATTATATAGGTATATATTTTTTAAATTGTGAAAATGTACGTTATTATCATAGTCAAGCCGTAAACTGAATGTTCTTCCGTTGTATACTAGGTAATTATTGTGATTAACGGACTTATTTGGCAATTACTGTAAAAATGTGAAATGATTTATATAATTTCTTGCAATAAAGTGTAAATAGGTACGTAGTGCTCACATTCATATTCATATTATTTATTGGTAATAAGCAATTACATGTCAATATTTTAATTTACAAATTTACAAATGTCATGCCATTTTTTGAGTTTAATTTTAAATGCATGAGCACTGTGTGCAGCGACTATATTTCACATACGTAGATAAGAACCTGTAATTGTGTCGTAAATCTCTTAACACAATAACAACAATTAAACGGTTAAAGGTTTTTAGCTTCGTACAATTTATTTGCAGTCCAATAAAACAAGAAAATTAAAAAATTATATAAACATCGATTCCGTTGCTCAGTTTAAAGTTATTCGCATGTAATATCCGGCCCACCAGTAGGTAAGCATTTCTACATAATTAACCTCTATTCTCTAAACAGTCTCGTCTTGTTAAGATTTTGCTATGAACCAGTGACTACATGAGGTGTTTTTTCACAGCTCAGTTAAAATTATAAACATATTATTATTGTTAGACATTGGTTTAAAATAAATGGTGTAAATTTCACAGATCATTGCCATACATTGTTCATAAATGCGATATATTAATAAAAAAATACCCCTCATGGTTCTGATTGATAATAAACCGTATTATGTCCAATATTATGTTTGCGCTTTTTTTTTCAATCTTTGCAAGTTGTAAATCCTATTAGCCAAAGCTAAAGTTCAGTATTTTCATGGCTTCATGGAAAAATTGTGACAAAACTGTATTAATCCGGATAAGGTCTAGTTAACCTTCTTGGTTTAAATGTAAGATGGCAGTCGCTTTCGTTTTTTTTTATTTAATCGTATGGCATTATTTACCAAGTCGCTCAGCCACTAGTTCTTGGATGCGATGCGACTCGGTTTCCGTGCAGTGAGGTCCGTTTAAGACAGGTACTGCAGCCAATAGTTTCTTACTCTTTAGCACCACCCACGGGACACGTGCAGGGATGTGGTAGTTTTCTCCTGCGGACGCGAGTAAGATTTGCCTCCCCAGTCGCTTTCGTAAAACTAGCGAATACGCCAAATCTTGGCATTCGTTGCTAAAGCGGAACCTAGGCTCCCTGAGCCGTGGCATAAGCTGAGAAAACGCTAGGATGAAGACTAGGTACTCACATATTGTTACATATTACGTATTGTTGTTGGATTATACTCGCATATTGTTTATACCAAAATCACCTAGTGTGTAATATCCATCTCCGAAACTAGCGGAAGTTATAAGTTATGGAGCGGCTTCCGGTCTGTTCCTTCGCACCTAATGTTTAATGCACGGATCTTAGGCATCCTTACTTAAGAAGAGGAAGTTACTTAGACGAATCATAGCCCGAGCAAATAATTGTATTTGATACCCTAATTACCCCTACTGTTGTATGGTCAAGGTGTAGGTAATGTAATTGTACCTATATAGGGATATGGTCTCCGCTATAAAAATATGTCTCTATATGTTTTTCCACATGCTTCTCCAAAACCGTTAACTTTAAACAGGAATACTACACAGTTTTTTTTGTGTACAGAAATGAAAACTGATAAAAAATACAATTTTCACAATTGGAGTAAATAATTGTATAGCGTCTGCTATTATGATAAAAGTGATAATAAATGAAAGTCAATACTTATTTATAAAGTAAGTAATATTTTACCAGAGAGTTGTCAATTAAAAACTTACGAGTAAATAGTACTTAAACGATATCAATGAAATAAAATTTACGCTTAGTGTAATTTCTGTAAAATATTTGTTAGTTTTTAACGTTATCATCTTGTATTTTTTCCGCATATTTTATTTTTATGATACCTACATTTATAATTGTTCTCAAAACACACAGTCAACTCCATCTACCTGTTACAATCATAACACTGTGCGCTGTTACGTAAGGGAGTCGGTTATACGAAAACTCGATAGGTGGCGCTATGAAGGTTGAAAAGTCTTACGTCAGCCTTTTGGTGTAATTTTTAGATACATGGAAGTGTTGCGTATTGCCAATAGATGGCGCTGAACACAAATTTAAAATGTAAAATGTACACTTATGTTATTCTGATGTTTCAGGCTAACGTACCATATTATCGGTGTCAACAAGGCGCTACCGCCATAAAACTCATTTGAAAACCTTATAAACAACAAATAATGTCAGAAGTTGTCGCATAGTATCTACAGACTCATCCTGAAATCGTCATATAATACACTTATGAATTAAGTTTAAGCGTTTGCCTTAATGTACAATAGACATTACCTACTACATATGAGTAATCAGAACTCCTTATGATGTTTTCTAACATCTAACACACCAGTGACGTAGAAACTCAATGGGCGAACAGCCTTGATTCCCAGACGTTCCTAGACCAGACTAAACAGTTTTCACAAACACTCGGTGCATGATTAACGGTGTAGTTATGTCGGCGTCCTCAAACGTCGCGTCGAGTTCAAAATAGCTCATAAGCGGGTCGCGCACACGTGCCGTCGCCGGCGCACATCTGTGTATGTTTCCATACAAAAAGATCAGAATTTAAACGTTTATCCAAGTTTTATGTAAAAAAACGGGTATTGTTTTTTTAAATAGTCGATGTTTGTGCCAGTTATAATAATGAACAATTTTAATTTTGGTGTGTGATTGCGAAGTGAAGATGTGTAATATTGGTGTGTGGAGTGCATGGTTGCTGTTGCTGCTGCTAAGGATTGAGGATACAGTGACATTTAAAATCGGTCAGTTATTGTTCGTACTTTTTAGGACCCTGATCGTACCTATTAATTAACTATCTATAAGTGTAAGTACTTACCTACATAACATACATTTTATTATGTATGTAATACTTACGATATTTATATACATATATTATGCAATGAAATTAAATCAAATAAATAAAGAAAGAAGAAAATTAAGAAGAAGTTCTAATAGGATATTACAATACAACAAGGCATTTACTAAATGCCTTGTTGGAGTACTAGCAATTTGTCTCTAAAACCAGTGCGAACATAATTTGGCAGGAAGAGTAAGTAGGTATAATTTTTGAAGAAGCATAGTTGTATTATAAATTACCTAAATATATTAAAGAAAGTGAACGCTAAATAAATCAAAACATAAATTACAGGAAATAATGTAATTAAAAATATCTAACTCGTAACTCCAGCCCTGTAAAATTCAGACTTTAATGTGTATTCATTACTTTTTACTGATGCTCACCTATTATGTTTTCTCGTCTTGTGAAATGTGAAATGTTTCACAAGTCATCAGTGTTTAAAGCTGACTCTATGTTGTAATAGCGTTGTGATAGAAGTGTTTGTCCACTTCACTACTATCGCTAATTAAATTTCATACAGGGCTCTTAGTGTCTTAACCTTTACTTAGATGCGCACAAAGACTAGATACTGTTTGTTTACTTTATTTAACTAAGGAGATACAAACCATACTGAGATTGAACTGTTCCCTCCATAATGGAATCTTCTAACACGGGTACGTTATTGTGATACAAACACAAACTCACAGGAAATGCCATAACACAGCAGCCAAAATATCTGTGATTCGAGAACTTCCCCACCGGGCTTTCAGTTTTAACACTCGCCGAGTAAATAAACATTGGCAACAAAATATGATAATAAATATGTGCTTGAGTTTAGTAAAACAGAGGTTGAATTAAATTTACTTAGGAATTGAATTTCGTGTGATCTTTTCTCAGTGGGCAACTTTCTTACGACTTTTGAAGCATATGTGATCTAATTTTCAAACCGTAAACGGCATTGGCTGTACATTGTCCATCCTACCTTTTTTTTAATTTTTTTTTTTTATATTTTCTATCGATGGCCATTTACGGCATTTTCACCTCTTATATCACCGGTACGTCCTGCCGGCGTCAAAAAGACTGTTTTTTTTGGTTTGTTATTAAACTGGTTAAATTAATATGTGTTTCAGGAGTGGTAGCTCCAACACCACAGGATGGATACCTTCTGGCGGCGGCCGCAGAAGCGGCTCTGTCAAAACTGGATGAACTCCTAACTGAAGATAAGGAAGAGATCCTGTCTAAACAAGGTGATGATGACAAGTTTGAATGGGAGGTCACTGTGGCTACAGTCGAACCCAATGAAGCAGTGTCCATGCCTGATCAAGTCTGTGCACAGGTACTTTATCGCATTTTTTTACCTGTTATATTATCAACTACCGTTTTAGGGTTTCGTTTCCTCAAAAAGAAAAAAACGTTATCCTTATAGGATCACTTTTGTGTCCGTCCGTCCGTCCCTCTGTCTGTCATCGTAAATATAACAAGTTAAAAGTAATACCATATTGAGTACTGGAGTTCCAGGTATAGTAGTACAGCATAGTATACAGCCGTCGCGGCCGCTACTGCTTGTTTTTAGAGGAACTTCTGGCGTTTGCTTAATACTTTTCGGAGTAGTGATGGGAAATTGCAGAGAATATTTCCGACTGCGAGAATATTCTCGGAAAGATTACGGTAATATTACCAAAAGTAGCAATTTACTTTGTAACTTTTTTTTTCGATATGAAAATCCAACTTTTTGTAATAACGAAATATTTGCATATTTTCATGTGCTTCATGCTCGCGGTCAGATACATTACTTAAAACTTGTTATAATGGTATATTACCGTAAGTTACCGTAAATTACCGTAAGTTCTCTTAAATTTCATGGAAATTTCTTAGGAAATATATTTTTTGTTAACGAAATATAGTGGTTACTATGGAAAAATTAAAGAACATTGCATTATTACTTCATAGCATTTTGTTGCATTTCAAATAAGAATAATTATTAATCACTACATGGTATAAAACAAAGTCGCTTTCTCTGTCCCTATATCCCTATGTATGCTCAAATCTTTAAAACTACGCAACGGATTTGGACGCAGTTTTTTTTAATAGTAATTTTTTTAGTAATTTAGTAGTAATTTAAGAAGATGATTTTTTAATAGTAAGTAGAGGAAGGTTTATATGTTTTATATGTATAATAATAACCCGTGCAAAGCCGGGGCGGGTGCCAGTTAAAAATAATCAAGAAATACTTTCCAAGTTTGCATTATTCTCTTGTTCTCGGCGTACCCATATTCTATACTATTATTATTATTTTATTTTATAGTCAATCAAATTGTAGTAGTTAAAAAAGTAAACAAAATGTTTCTTTAGTTCAGTTTTTAATATAAGTATATATTTTAATGGCAAAGATAGAGCGGCACAATATGGAATGATATGAATCACTTAATTATTTTATCCTATAGCATGAAAAATGCCTGTAATTCTTTATAAATTTTTTTGCATAGTCTATAACCCTGCATATAAATTTTGTAGTAATACAACAATTTCGTGAGATATTGAATACTTGTAAAGTCGATGTCAAATATATATTCACACTTTTGAGCCTAGCTGAAATAAGGTTGTAAAGTGAATAAATTTACACTCGATGACATCTTATTTCATATTTTTTTTTTCGGAAATAGTCATGAACTTAACAACTTTGGCTTCATGGCAAACCATTCGTTTTTCACTAACACAAATCACAAATTTACGACTCCGAACCCGCATAAAACGATCAACCGGTTTTAGCGACGTAGGTATAGGCAGATGGTTGGTTTTCATACAAGTCACTATTTGTGCATCCGTTTAGTACGACTGCTTATATCGACATACCGCTTTTAACGACGGGATTTCACACGGTGACGGTGCATTATAACTAAACAATACATACAAGATAGAATCTTTGTTCGAAGCGAATGTTCTGAAACTTAAGCGCGTAAGGGTTTCATCTCGTGTAAAAAAAAGCTCCGCAATTTACAATGGCTTAAGGGGCTACCTATACTTCACTGTTTTTAAAGTGAATAGGCTTTGTTCAGCTCCAAGCACAACGCTTGAAAAAAATATATAATGTAGCTAGGTATTTGGTCTACATTTTGTTCCACTAAATTGTCGAAAAACATAATACATCAAGAGAAAAAAAAAAAACCGTAAACCCTTTTTTCTACCTTAAATCTGTATCTACTCCCTTATTATGCGTCGTAAGTACAAGAAACTAAGACAAGCATTTTATATTTATGTTTACTTTAAACGCATCCACTGATTTTTGGATAGGTTTTGTACTTTTCGAGAAAAAAGCTATTACACGCATTTTTCCGAAAACGCCGGCTCGAGATGCCTGCGCGGGCGACGGGGGCCAGTCGTATAAGATGGCACTAGTAGTTTATAGGGTTGCGTCCTAGTACAAGCAGCTCTTCCTAGGTGACGACTTATGCTTATAACCGGTATTGTATAACCGGTAGGGGAAGAAAGCTCAAATCGCCGAGGTCATTGGGATAGGGGACGGCCTTAAATTGCAATGTAGTCAGGAAGTACGAGTAAATAGGTCAATGGTTCAACAGTTTCTTTCACTAAAGAGCAAAATATTCTTAATTTCAATTATTCTGTGAGTAACATTGAACCATTGTGAATTATATTGCATGTGTGACTATTAAAATCGAGAAACAACTTTAAAATTGACAGTTTGTTTAGTACGACTTCCGGTTAGTACGACGTAATATTGTCGGTCCCTTCGGCGTCGTTATAACCGGATTCTACTGTAGATGGTTTTGCCACGACTGTTAAAACAGTACAAAATTACAATTAAGTCGACTACTACTGTCTTTTCCGCGTAGGCAGTGTGCACTGTGCATGGTAGTTTTTTACTACATACTTGGCCTGAGCGTTCGCTCGACCCGAACGTGGCCTAATTGATGCGAGTTTTACACTCAATTGTATTTTTGTATCACTTTCATTAAATTTGAGCTAGTATTTATTAAATCCCTCGTATTTGTAATAAATTTCTAGGTTTCGTTTAAAATTGCACGGTAATTTTTCACGGTAACTTACGGTAACTTACGAGAATTTATGGAAATTTACCGTAATTTACATGTAACTTTTTATTTTGCTCAGTAACGATATTATCCTTTTGCAATACAATTAGCGACGTCTTTGTGCCTCTATTTTACCTAAATGACATGACATTAGACCGCAATAAAATATAAATTTCTCTATCTTTCACATCACGAGAATATTACGGTAATATTCTCTGTAAATTTCATTACGGAAAGTTTCCCAAATAGGAAACTTTCCGCTTGCCCATCACTATTTCGGAGTCAAGCCGGGGGACTTGGTCTTTATCTGATCAGGTCCTTTTTATTATGACATCTATTTTCAATTTATAATTTATATAGGTATAGTAGTGTTACTACTTTGATAACAAGTCAAAGTATTTAATTAAATAATGTGAGTTGTTTCAACAAAACGTCTATTAATGCAAGCTATCTGACAAATATAGTTTTTTTTAAATAGAAAACTCCCGTGAGTATTAGACATATTAATATACTTAGACCGGGTTACTCACGTCTATAAAGTCGAAGTCGAGTCGAGTGTGCGCAGAGCAATCGCGGCAAGCGCTTCTCACTCATGATTATGGGGCGCGGACCGTCCCGAAACATGTCGAGCTATTTTCGACTTTATAGACGTGAGTAACCCGGTCTAAATATAGTTTTGACATTTTACTAATTATATTCTTACCCATTTTACCAATCATATGATTATGATTACCAATGTGTTACTTATGTTTGTGAAATGATACAAAAAATAATCTTTATTTTGTTAGTCTTAGTTTCGTGACGCATTGGTTATATTATACTGTAATGAATGTCATGTACTTAAACGTTTTTGTCAATAAATATAAATATGTTATTACGTACCATTTGTAACGTTCCAGGTAGCCCAAGGGGTGTCAGCCATCGTTGCCTATGGCACAACAGACCAGATCGAACTGACGATTGAAGCCGCAGCGCGCAGCGGCGTCCCACTCCTGCTGGTCGCACCACCCGCACTCACGGTGCCTCCAGAAACTTTGGAACAGTGGGAAGCCGTGCATATGTATCCGCAGAGCAATATTTTTATAAAGGTAAGAAATAATCGTGACATACAGTAAGGGCCTACGTTTGCTGACGCGGGTGCACGGAGCGGGTGCACGCGGCGGGTGGATTTAGTATGGCGCACCCGCTCCGTGGGCCCGCTTCACTTAGCGCTGTTCATACAATTTCTTATTAGAAGGGCGTCCGTTCCGGGTAATCCGCGTCAGCTAGCGTAGGCCTTAAGCCACACTAGTTCCAAGGTTCGAGCTACCGCAGCACACAGCGACGTCACACTGCTGTTGGTCACGCCATACGCACTCACAATACCTCCAGAGAGTCTGTAAAAGTAGCAAGATGTATATTAAAAAAAAATCTTTATTACGATAACAAAAACAAGTTACATTTCAGGTGGGTAGACGCACATTCAAAAATGCATGGGTAATTTACGATTGTATTCATTCGTAGATCGCCCATGCAATTCCGATCGCGATAGTACATCAGTCTGATAAGGAATTAATTAACTAAATTAGTTGTTAATACATTATGAGAAGAATGAGTCCTTTACTCCCCGTACTAGTTAAAACTGTATCACGGTGGAGTAAGATTCATCATCCAAAGCATAACCGTGTGATACTTATGACATTGTAGAAAGAAACATGATTTATAAATGCTCACGCTCATGAGACACAATACTCATAATAATATCATATCAACTGAGGGTAAATCACATGTCAGTTGAGTAACATGTTGTTCACAAGTTAGTAGAATTTAACTTAAACGTAAACAAGTAGTATATGCAAAAACTATAGAAGCATTTTCATGATATCATGTGGATATAATACTAACTCTAACTTATTTATTTAAGATGCAATATGTTGAAAGCATGTGTGTGTGTGTGTGTGTGTGTGTGTGTTTATGTGATAGGGTGTAGGTTTTTGCCATTTATTGTATAAGATTCTCAGTGTCTTCGTAACTAAGGGAATTCAGAAATACAACCAATAACTTTTTACATTTATAGAAACCAACGTCACGCAATTTTATGTATCTACTTATACTGTTGTAAACTTTGGGACCGAGTATTTTTTGGAATCTTCGCGAGAAAGCTGTCTGGGAAGCAGGGATGGAGTATACAATGTCATATCTGCGACGTGACGTAGGGTGATGAGGTAGGTTCTTATGTTGAGCTAGTAATAGGTCCTTTATAAATAATTGTCTTATAGTTAAAACTGAAGTATCTTTATAGATGGACTGTGTCGGATATCTAAACGGTTTGAAGGTCATAACTTTGAGTATAGCCCGCTGGGCACGCTCTAGTGATATCAAACTAGTCTTAGCAGCACCTCCATAGCATCCACAAAGTAATAATGGAAATTCCATTTGCCCTAAAAATAGGTGTGTCAAAGACATTTTGAAGCTGCATTTTTTTCATGCAACATTCTAAAAAGAAATTAAGTAAAAAGGTGAATTTTTGCCCTTAAAAAATTCATTATTCTACGTTGCATCCTAACCAAGTTAGTCAGACACAGTAGGTTTGAAAAAATACTGTAATAAGTGGTATGTGTTTTTCAGATATGCTCTCAGCTTTGTCAAGAGAAAAACTGGCTCAGCGCGGTCCTGCTACACGATGGCCCAGTAGGGGCCGAGATAGTGGAAGGCATCGCGGAAGAAGGTGCCGAAACAGAGGTGCTGGCGCGACGAATACCACCAGAAGATGACGAGGAAGCCCTTAGGAACTTACTAGTCATACTTAAGAAGGCAGACCACACTCAGTTCATAGTGTGGTGTGATGAAAAATGTATTGATCGAGTGCTCGCCCAGGCCCAGAAAGTTGGCTTGTTATCCGAAAGACATGCTTACATCCTACTTGCGCTGGACTTGCACACGTTGGATTTGGAGCCGTACAGTCATGGCGGCACTAATATTACTGGTGAGTATATCATTTACATGAAACGCTGGAATCAACACGCATCGACGCATCTTATTAGAATCAAAGAATTTTGAAATTTCTACACAACAGTCACATTCTAAATTTAGATGGTATTGCCATAGCTCGCGAACAAAAACCCCGAGCACAGTTAAGAACCTAAACTGAAACTTGTTTAAAAAGTAGACGGGTTAGGATGGAATGGACGAGGGATACGATTAAAATAGTGTTTAAAATCTCATCCACATACCTTATAAATATCTTAGGATAAAAATTTGCTGATAAGAGAATGTAAAAAAAGAGACACCTTTTTTTATTACCTTGGGTTTATTTCAGGTATTCAATTATTTGATCACATCGGAGAAGATGACATCATGAATAGGTGGGAAGAAAAATATAAAGCGCGTTTGAAAGGAGCTGAGATTATGGAAAAAGACGTGGAAAAGGTACCAAATTTGTATAACAAAATATAGAATTAGATCAAATCTTTAAAACAGTGAATACACTTTAACCAATCAAGATCCTAAATATAAATGCGATATTTCGACAAAGACATGTGTCTGCAGAATGTTTTTGTCCGAAAAATTGCATCAATATTATAGTAGACATTAAGTAAATATTTCCATTGTAAATCGTTTCCTTTCCAAATTTCAGATCAAAACCGCGCCACCGACCGCGCTAATTCTCACGTTCGATGTAGTTTTCCAGGCTGCGCAAATACTGAGAAACTTCGACGTGCAGTCGGACAGCAGCGCAGACTGCGACCCTTACAACTATCATATTTACGCCGATACCCTTATTAACTACCTTCGCTCGGTATGTGTCCAACTTTATTTCTCCTTAACCTCATAAGGCCCGATGCATCATTTATAGGACGACAAGAGCACGACGATCCTCGTAGTCACAAGATAAAAATTAAGCCTTATGACAATATTTTAATATGATTTATGAATTGTATCATTAGGAACAAAGTAACTCTGCTAACCCAGACTATTGAATTAGCGTCATCGTTGGCATCTATGCAAATTGGTGACCATTGGATCAGTGCAGTCACCACCCGGCAACCATCCGGAATCCTTCGCACCGCATTGTAGGGATTTGTATGCAACATTTTCTAATACCACCAGCCAAGCCGCACTGCCCGGGCGCAATACACGGACGCTTGTATCGGAGAACATTCCATACAAATTACAAATCTCTACAAAGCGGTGCGGTGGTAGCTAGTGGACGGCTGCAGTAGCAGGTATTTAGATATTTACCGCGAGAGCCACCATGCTCCGCCTCAGCATCCTTGCCGGCCCCTCGCCATTTTCACACTTAGCCATATGCCGCCCTAGGCTTTAGCCGTTTCAGCCTATTGGTAAATTGGCCTCTAGTAGTTTTTTGTTGTGTACAATATCACAGATTATATACTAGTTCTTAAGAACACATATATCATAGGAAAATCGAATACAAACCGTTTTAAACATTACGCAAAAAACAATAGACGCTCGCCCCTGCGCTCCGCCCCCACAACGCTAAAGTCGCCTACGATTAGAAATATTATATGATACTGACGGCGGCGTGCACAGGCGGGCGCGGGATGTGGTGCCGACACAAGATAAAAGACGATCAATTCGAGTTCGCGCTTAGAGTTCCATAGGTCTGCTAATGAGGACTACCGCGAGTAAATTCGCGGTCCTGCGAAAAGAGGTTAAATGTCATTTTCAATAAGTACTTACATTTTTTATTGGTTTTTAATTAATGTCATGTATATTTTAAAAAAAATGCAATTTAAGAGCAATCATTACGTAGAAGTACTGATGAATTATTATTTTGGCTCCAAAATAAGCTTTTAATCGAAAGTGTATAATAACCCGGTCGTAAATTACCGTAAATTTAGAGGTTAGTGCGGCACATATTTATACAAAAACGTTCTATTTGTCTATAAACTATTAAATAATAACTCACATATAATACAAATGCCAAGGAAAAGAGTCAAAAGTATTAATTAGTTTAGAAATAGTATATCTAAAAACATGTTTAATTCTTATGATTTTCTATGAGTATTCATATTTAGCGCCGAATTAACATATAGGTACTTACCACAATGTTGATATTGTTCAGATTAAACTAATAAAGAATATTTATTTGTAAAAACTGTTGAACTGTTTGATAAAATATTATCACACAAACACATTACCCATATACTTTTCGAAAACACAGAATTTACACATCACTGAAAATTGTTACAAACGAATGTACCTCTTTTAACATGGTTATTAATAAAAAAACATGAATTCTAATACGGCTTTCGCGCCATACTAACTCATACTAATGACGCTTGACAAGGACCCACGCATGAGTGGCGCCGCCTGGTGAGCAAAAATACAGTAAGTAGTCCTCATTCGGCCCCTAGTGGTTTTTTGTAGTGTATAATATCAAAATTTCTCTACAGGATGAATGGAACGGACAAGCAGGCCAGCGGCACGCTGGCTGGCTGCGGGTTGGTGAGTTGATGCGCGGCGGGCGACTCGAGTTCATTGGCATGTGGAATGTCAATAAGGTGAACTGGACCCGTCCTGACGCCGATGTCGAGCCACTGGCGGCTGGCGTGATGACCAACCAGACCTTCAATGTACTTATCGCTCAGGTTCGTATACTAATTAAACAAAGGGAGCTTAGTCGAATAATAACATGTATTATGGATTTAACTTTGCTTACAATATTGAACCAACAACCCATCTCAAGTAATCACAATCTCAAGGTCATCTGATCTACACATGTACCTATTTATCGCAAAATGTATAGAAAAAAGGGATTTGAATACCACCAACCGATTTATACAAGTGCTGTATTCAAAATCAGATCAATAACAAGTCTTAGTCTTTGAATATGCCTCTTGAAAGGAATAAATCTTTCGTTATTGTATATTATTATTCATTTATTATGTTTATATATAAAATAATTGTATTGTCCCAGATAAAGCCGTACGTAATGATGACGGACTCAACGGAGAGGCTTCATGGTAACAATCGCTATGAAGGTAAATCTACTGCTTTTATTATACTTGACACTGTGAGCTTTTGAACCCGAGCTTTTGGAAGCGTTTGGGAAGCAACAGTTTCAATAGATTCGTAAGGCTCAACGTACATGACCTATATGTACTTATGTACATATGGTAGGTCATGTACGTTGACCCATTATAGGTATAATGTAAACAACAATAATAAGTATACTGTACATTCACGAAAGCTGGCGCAGTAGGTAAATGTATGAGACTGTCATTAATTTCATAGACATTCCGCGCCAACTTTCGTGAATCAATCAAATTCGTACAATTTATGAACCAAATAAAGTAGGATTTCTTTTCTTTATTTTTTTGAAACAACTGAACAGTTAACCATAAGATATATCGGAACAGTTAACCATAAGATATACCGAGTATCCAAAAATATCTGAACAAGCACTCTGACGACTTGATAACAATGTCGAGTTCAGATATTTGTGAGCACCTCGACTACTCCGATATATCTGACGTCGACTGAACGTCGCGTCGTTCCAATTTAGGGTTCAAATTAAAAATAGGTAAATTTTGTATGGTGGTCTCCAATAGGATAGGTACTTATTTATAATGGTATTTGCAGGGTTCTGCATAGAACTGATCCAGAAACTGGCAGAACAACTCAACTTCAACTATACCTTCATAGAGTTCCCCGGCACATACGACAACATGTTGCAAGCCCTCAATGTAAGTATTTCATTTTATTGTTTTTACGATCTAAAATATACTATAGTTTATTACTTACTCTCCAAACTTGACGAAATGTAGATAAGGGCAATATCACTGTTATCAAATAGGTATTATTCAGTGTTAATAACAAAAATTGTAAAAAAGTGTGAATAATTTTACTAATTCTGTATCTTACCTCAAAAGGAAAAAACGGAAACCCTTATAGGATTACTTGTTTGTCTGTCCGTCCGTCTGTGAAGACCCTTTATCTCGGGTAATCGTAGAGATAGTAAAATGAAATGAATATTACATATACAGGTCTACAGTCCTCTAGAGCTATGAAAAAAGCGAACCAACGAACGCAATCGAAAGATAAGGCCGTTTATGTCGCATTTCCCATACATTTGCAATGGAAATCAAATTATATAGGGTACTTTCCGTTGACCTAGAATCAAGAAATTTCGCAAAACGCAAGACCTTGTAGCACAAGTACGGGAAAAATCCGGAAACCGCAAAATTGCCGCACATTGCGAGTTCCGTGCCACCAGTATTTTTAAGTACAGTAGAACCCGCTTAATACGATCACGTTTAATACGATTTCCCTCATAATACGCCATTTTACGCCGGTCCCTGCTACTTGAGGCCTGTTTTCATACATTTCTTTCCCGGTTAATACGACTCGTGTCCCGCATAATACACCATCTAAAAGTTCTAAAACCCACCCGTCTAGCATCATCGTACAGTACTATAACACAAGGGAACGCAATTCTAGCGACATCTCCGCCTTTCCTGATAAGTTTGTAGCGCTGATTAAGCGATCGGCTATATTTTTCGTATCTGAAAACATAGATTTGATTCGCTCATTGTAACCGATGCGGTGTTTTGATTTGTTTTAAGTTTCATATTGTTGCGAGTTATTAAATTCTTAACTTCATTCGTGTTGGCATGTTCAGTTATGTCAAAAATAAAAATAACAGTGAGTATTGCCACTAAACGAAAACAAAACCACATTCAAAGTTTACAGTGGAAAACCACAAACAAAAAATCAGTTACAATTGGCTACTGACTTACAGTTACTCGTTTCTACCCTACCTACGTCCCATTTAGAAAACAGAGAAGATATGTAGGTATATATAAAAGATAAATGCAGGTCGGAAGGAGTGTAAAGAAGAAACTAGATAATTTTGTAGTCGAATGGCTTCACCGAGCAGGGGCCTTAAAGTATGTGAGAAATCACGTAAAAACGCCAAAAACATTTTTCACGTTTAATACGATTTCCCGTTTAAGACGCTTTTTGTGCTAGGTCCCCTCAGAATCGTATTAAGCGGGTCCTACTGTATCTAATTTTTAAGGTCATAAATAAAGGGGGAGCATCCTTTGAGCGGAACCCTCGGTGGAGTCCAACTCGCACTTGACCGGTTTTTTTAATTGAATATTTCTCATAAAATCCCTATACATGTACATTGAATAGATATAGATAGATAGAAGATATAGATAGAAGATACATTTTATATTCTATATGTATCGATACCTTCATGCAACAGCGGGGGAGTTGGCATACCGTTTCCCCTCTGCCAAAGTACAAGCCCAAATTGGCATACGTGGATCTGTGTTGTCACTAGTGTCCGTATACAAAATAAGAACGAAGTGTGCAAGATTTGTTAGAGTAGGTATTTGTATTTTTGTATGTCGTCATTGTTTATTCTATGTAGGTACTGTGTTGGAAGTGCAACTGTGTGCACAAAATAGTTTGTGTGATAAGATGTCACTATGACGTTTCCGTTCCAGTGTGTTGGAAGCCCGTGTTGCTCGAAGACCGATAAATATCAGAACTTGATAAATGAGAAATCCCTATGGCAGCTCAAAAGTGGCACGATAATAACGGCCTCTGCTCCTGAATGTGATTATTTCCGCCCTTTATTTCTTTACCCATGTCTAAATAATGGACTCCTAAGTCTCGAGCAACTACCTACAATGTAGCTACCCATGTGTTATGTATGCGTTACAGGATCAAATGCACTTCGCTGTCACGGACTTGACCATCACAGCTGATCGCGAAAAGATGGTGGACTTCACGACCCCCTTCATGAATCTGGGTATCAGCATAGTCTATAGGAAACCTACGGCCCCAGACCCAAAACTCTTCGCATTCATGCTACCATTTTCGACCGGAGTGAGTACTATGAAAAAGCAGCGTTTGCCTAAAATGAACATTTCAATACATTGTAATTAATAATTATTCATTCATAAGAATAAGAATAAAAATGGTTTATTTGCAGAAAACGGTACATGGTATCTACATGATAATACAGTTTACAATAGTTCAGCCTTCTCCGCAGCTGTTAGTGAACAGGGGCCCTATTCGAACCTTTAATTTGACAGATTTGCATAACCACTTTACATCCCATAGGTACGTTATAATTGTACCACGTGACCATATCCTTAGACTTTTTTGTTGTCAAGGCTTTAAGATCATTTTAAGTATGATTAATAGTTCCGGAATCCATCATGCAATAATTGAAGTTTCTTTTGCACCGTGATGGTACATCATCTTAATGATTAGGTTACAAATGAAGTTTAAATTGTCATAAATAGGGAGAACGGCTACAAGCTTTCAAAGATGTACAAAAACCGTCACATGGAATCGAGCTAGTTAGGTACTTAAACTGTAAGCTCTTCACGTATTATGATGATGAAATGCAACAATTCGATGACAATTTCTATAATCCACTACGGGTTGGCCTTTATTTACCCGCACGAGTAATTCGGTAATCTCTTATATGAATAGAATATATATGAATGTAAAGTTATAAACGTATATCGAGTGACTACAAAACGACAGTGTAATTGCGCTGTGATCTGAATTATATTTGAGTCGCTTAACATCAAACTCTGGTAAATCCATCTGTCAGATTGTGCGATTTCGGTATTAAGCAAAGGTAATAAGGTAGATATTTGCTGAGAAGGTCGAATGGATTTACCCGAGTTTTAAGTTAAGCGACACATTTGTCGATGCTCTTATGGATTTTCATTAAATATAATAACACCGTTGATCTTTTTAATTAATATAGTAGGCATACGACAAATTTCACATTTTGCCGCCATTTGAGATCGCTTGTTTTACTATTTTCGCTGTCGTAGAAAAACTACTTTATGCAACAGCTCATAATTGGTTCTCAAAACTCTCGGGCCCGTTACAAAAGCGACCCTTGAATGTTCAGAACTCTTATTATATCACAGTCATAAACTACTACTTTTCATGACCTAAATCTTAACACTAGTGTAAGTTTACATGTATAACTATTTGTTACAGGTCTGGTTCTGTCTCGGCGTGGCTTACGTCCTTACCTCATTAGTGTTGTACGTGGTAGGGAGATTATGCCCTGAAGAGTGGCAGAATCCGTATCCTTGCATTGAGGAACCACAGGCTCTGCAAAATCAATTTACACTCGCTAACGCTCTGTGGTTCAACTTGGGCGCGGTGTTGCTGCAAGGATCAGAAATAGCTCCTACGTAAGATCATTATCATAAATTCAGGGGACGTGCTTGCTGAGTAACCTATGCTTCTCTGTTGAACTGTATGTGCAAATTTCGTACACAAATGTGTGCCACATAGGCAAAATTTTATTCGCGGTTCGCGGTATTTATCACTCGAAGTGGACTCGCTGCACACCCGCGGAGAACTCACAAATCTTTAATTTGCACAGGCTTCAGATGTGACAGGAGTTTTTTTCTAAAATAACTTGAGCTTCACTAGTATTTCAATTCCATCGAACTTGTACTGTAAATGGGGGGTACATTGGTTAATTTTGAAATTAAAAGTTGTAGAAGTTTTATAAAATATACAATTATGCATACATTTGGAGAAAAAAAGTGTTTTATCAAATTTATAATTGCCATGGGGCTCACTTTGATAGCTACCATGTTTTAGACGTATTCTAAAGTATCCCCTACTCTACTGTTATAGTTATAATAACAGTAGAAATCGCAAAGAAAAAACTTACTCCACTTATTATTTTGGAAGATAATTATGGGGTTTCAAAGGCCCTGGGGGTCAGTTTCATATTTATTTTAGATATATTGCTTATACACAAATTAAATTAAATTATTGTGTTATATTAATTGTTTTATGATTAAAAATACAAATAAAACTATCAAAGTATGTGATAGTATTCCTCTCTTGATCTAATTTAATTCTTAAGGTTAGGTTAGGTTTTTTAATATGGTTACAAAAGTAAAAAACAAAATGCACGTACAAAAACAGAACAAAATTTATTTTTTGTTTATTTATTCAATCTTTATTGCACAATAGAAGACGTACAAATGGCGGACTTAATAACTTAAAGCATTCTCTACCAGTCAACCAATGGGCTAAACTAGTATGATTAAGTAGGTGCAGGGGGTCATCGAATTAAACGTACATGATTTACTAAAGTTATAGAAACATATTTAGCTATATATATCGATAAGCTTTTATATACACATTTATAAATTATTTATAATATGTATATAAATATTATACGGCACCTAGAGTGCCGTGCAACGGGACAGGGCCTGGGACGCCGGCGGTGGTTGGGGCCCCAGTGAAAGGAACCGTCGTTTCCAGGATTACCGCTTTCTGCATCTGATCCTTGTTCCAGCCACCTAGCGAAAGTCTCTCAAGATGTTGGTCGAGACTCTTCGCTATGAGAACGTTCGCTAAAACGACTATAGGGACATTGTTCGTCGAGTCAACATCCCACATGACTGTTATCTAGTGAGGTTTTGTCCTTCTCGGCCTTCACGAGACTCTCGTCGTGGGGGATGGACACGTCGACGAGCACGGCGATTGATCGCTCTTTTATCCATACCGTCTTGCGGTCCTCGGTGCATAGTTCCACAGGTTTGCGCCAGTTCTCGTTTGCCAAGGAGAGCGGTGTGAGATTCTTGTCTACTGCCACCACATCACGATGCATTCCATACTCGTTGTTAAGGAAATAATTTCCGAGATTAGTACACCTCACGATTGAGAAGGTGTTTGGCTTAAAAAGCCGCGACCTCCACATTTCCGTGGGATATACAATCTCATAAAAGACGAGCATGGGTTGTAGCATACGACGTGTGGTGGCCGCAAAAACAATGTAATTTTGCAGACACAAGGAAAATAATGATTTTTAAGAAAAAGACATGCGCGAGGGAAGACCGATCTGTCAATGTTGCCAACACAAATATTTAAAAATTTAAAGTTATCATCAACTTGTCCTCGCAATTTTAAAGCCACCCCGTTTTACGGTACCTATTGAAAATTTGTTGTGATAGCATTTTAAACAGCTTGATAACATGAATGCGCATAGTTGTTGGGCTGATGCCCGATGGGGTATTTGTATAACGGCCTCCTAGCCTAGTCGGTAGTGACCCTGCCTACGAAGCAGGAGGTCCCGGGTTCGAATCCTGGTCAGGGCATTTATTTGTGTGTTTATCACGAATATTTGTTCCTGAGTTATGGATGTTTTCTATGTATTTAAGTATTTATATGTATCTATCTATTATATATATCGTCGTCTAGTACCCACATCACAAGCCTTATTGAGCTTACCGTGGGACTAGGTCGATTTGTGTAAAATTGTCCCACAATATTTATTTATTTATTTATTATTTATTTATTTATATCCTTGTCTCGTGTAGTAATTGCTGTAGTAGCTTGTTCAGTATTTCTGTTAAGTGAAATAAAGTATTTCTGTGAAAATTAAATTGGAAATGTGGTGTCATAGAGCATACGGATCACGCGCCGTAGCAAGCGCCTGGTGGCTGTTCGCTCTGGTCATCACCAGCTCTTACACCGCAAACTTAGCGACCCTGCTGGCCAAGAAGGCGAACAACGAAGACTTCAATAACATCAATGAGCTGGCGACCAACGACAAAGGCATTAAATACGGAGCCAAAGCAACCGGTGCCACCATTAAATTCTTTAATGTAAGCTTATTGGGTTTATATTTATTTTCCATATGGTAGACTAGGGTCTACTAAATCGAAATCAAATCTTCTATTTGGAAGTATACCTAATGAATTATCAAACGGACTAACCTGTGAAGTTTGATTGGAATCATACGAGTATCCAAATCGAACATTACAGGTTCGTTTAATTATTAATTATATCCTCGACTACTATATTGGTCTATTTGGTCTTCGTTACACTCAGAGCAATAAATAGCTTTCATTCTTGGTACATATTTCGATTGTTTTTTAACACTAACATTTTAGCTATTTAGTTATGAACAAAATTATTACTTAACTGTTTCTTTTAATTGTCTTTATATTTTTTTTATTAATTCTAGAATTCACAAGACCCATTGATTCATCAAATGTATCAAAACATGGAGGAATGGGATATGCCGGCTGATAATGACAAAGGTATGGAATGGTAAGTATCAATATTATTCTTGTAGAGTTGTGAAAATCACAGTCTATAAACTACGTATCAAATATAAATCAGGATGACTAAAGCATTTACAGCAACACATATTTATGTCACTATTGCGTAATATAATAAACACACGTTTATAATCCTCGTAATAAATATACTAGTTTGGCTAGGATCTGTTCCCATTCGTGCATAGTCAGAGAGTCAGTGTATTTTTCTTACGCTTATATTGCCACTCCGTTTCTAAAGTTGTCCGTCTCGCTCCTGCCAGAGCAGTGGCAGGACCGACGGACATACTTTAGAAACGCGCAGTCGCTTACGCCTACGGTTAAGTACAACTAATGGTAAGCACACAGTTATCGCGACTATCGCTATCCACTCCTCTCTTCACAATGTTGTATATTGTGCTTACCATGAGTTGTACGTAACCGTATTCAACTGTGACTGCGGAATTCCAAAGGTCCAAAGGATGTCCATCTCGCTCATACCACCACTGTGGCAGGAATAAGAGGGACATACTTTCGAATGCCGCAATCGCTATCGAAGAAGGTTACGTACAACTGATGGTAAGCACAGTAGTTTGCTATTACACGAAATGTTTATTTTATTTACAGGGCGAAGAACGATACCAATCTTTTTGCGTTTTTTATGGAGTCGGTTTCCATAGAATATTATATTGAGAGGGATTGCAATCTCACACAGGTAAATATTTAGTTTCAACATGATTTTTTATCCCTTAAAATTGTTAGCTAGTTCAAATAGGTTACAGCCGAAATACGACTCATCGGTATAATATTTTATCCACTCGCACTGCAAAAATGTTTTGAGATGTAATGTTAAAACAAGTCGGTTATTTAAGTCAGTACCGGGGAGTGTCCATAGAACTCGACTTCTATCGACTTGCCTATTTTCACTTGAACTCTTTCGGTCGGCGAGTAAGTGAGAGATTGCATGAGTGACAAAATTGAGTAACTTTAGCATTCGATACTTCTTAAACTACAAGTTTAATACCTATTCCCTTCTGTTAACCGCGATTGTTATTCATTGAAATTAAACACTTTAGAATGGATTAATCGCGTTTATTATCACCATGACCCTACGTTTCGAGCCCTTCACAGCACTCGTTTTCACAGGGTTAAGATGATGAAAATGAGTGCTGTAAAGGGTTCAAAAGGTCATGGTGTTAATTAAACGTGATTAATCCGTTCTTAAGTGTTTAATTTCTACAAGTTTTAATTGATGTTATTAAGAATATACCTAACTCATGTTATTGCCAACATGTCACTGAAAATTCAGGATTAACCAGCGCGAAATTACAGGCGGTTGAACAAGGCCTGAATAGTTTCGAGAAAAGGATGGTACGGCCGTGCCTTTTTGCCGTTTATATGAAGTGTAGGTATATATTTATACTAGTATGTATTTACCTATGTTTACTATATTCTTCGGCACCGCCCAAAACCTACATCGTTTGACGTATTAGGTAATGTAGTAATCGTCGCATTCGTGGAAGTGACATAGGGTTTGTTAACATTAATAAAAATTAAAATCGCAGATTTAAATCGACTTTTTTCATGTAGTTTTTCCGTTAAAACTGAAACGAAAAAAAATCTAGATCCTTTAAAAACAAATTCTGTTAATATTTTAAATTGATAATTTTCAGGTCGGAGGCTTATTGGATAGTAAAGGATACGGCATTGCAATGATGAAAGGTAAGAAAAAAAAAACAATCCGGCTGCAAGAATAAGAATATGTACCATATTATTTCAAGTAAGTAATATTTTTTAAGAAATAATAACCGATTTCAATTAGCCTTCCCGGTAAAAGTTAAAATTTGAGTTAGTTTGAGTTAGTCAGTTTCCTTCTAAAATATCTAATTCAGCATAGGGGTTTTCTTAATGTCTCAAGGTTTCTATAATAAGATCTTAAGTAAAATCAAATGAAAGTACCTTGTACACCTCCAAGGTCACAAACATAATAACAATGTCTCAAATTGGATGACAGAGCTGAAAATTATCTAAAATTATCGAGCATTTTCAATAGGTCATCCCTGATCTTCAAAATCAGGTACACTGCAGCAAAATGATGGCTGCAGTAAGAAAATGCCCCAACTAATTATGAAAACTCTCCAATCACGATGAACGTGCCGTTCGAATTTGAGGGTTGTCTGAATTCCTCAAGAACTACATCATCAGAATAGAAATCAAATTAAAAAGATGAAAGTCACAACTCGGATAATACGTAGAGTTTACAGACCAGTTCCACTTTGCCATGGTCTTCATCATCAGGTCCTCACTTGAGGAAACCGTCAAATTATTATGCATGCGCCGTTAAAATTTGACGAGTTGTTGAAAATGGGACCAATCTAGAACCATCTACTTTCAGATAAAAAAATAAATCGGTTCAGAGGTAACAAACATAATTTTTTTTCCAAATTTACACAAGTAAACCTGCTCTTTTTTTTTGAAGTCGGTTGAAAAGCTTATATTACCAGATTGTCGAAAAGCGTTAATACTACGAGTATATGCAACATTTAAGGATGACTCACACTAGAACGGGACGGGACGGGGCGGGACGGGAAAATCTGTTAATTTCTATAGAAAGCGTCACGTGACATCCGAGGGCTCCGGGATATCACGTGATTCTTTCTATAGAAATTGACAGATTTTCCCATCCCGCCCCGTCCCGTCCCATCCCGTCCCGTGCTAGTGTGAGTCATCCTTGGAAAGCAACGAACAACCGTGTAAAGCATTTTTTTTTTCGTTTTTCCAGACTCTCCTTATCGACAAGCACTCAATTTGGCGCTACTAAATCTTCAAGAATCAGGCGAATTGCGCGCCATGAAACGAAAATGGTGGGAAGAGATGCATGGAGGAGGCGCATGCAAGGTAAGTACAAAGTAACAACCTACTAAACATCGGTAGAACTTGTCCTTGTACTCATTATAGGGATAATGTGGGCGTAAAAGGAAGGAGCCAGATTTAAAGGCATGTGTGCACGGCCAATATAGCCATTGATAGAATGATAGGAGTGGGATTGGAAGGAGGCATGAATGAACGAACGAACGGAGATGAATGAATGAAAGAATAATTAATCATTTTTGACGTACTTTTAAAGATAATACAAGGATACTTTCGCAATACTCTGCGACCATCTATTCTGAACCTGTAAATAGTATTAAGTATTTTAGCAAATAAATATTTATTTATTTATTAAGTCTCGTGCTCATATTGAAATCTGAGCAACCGAAAGATTCCTAAATTGACCCACGAGAGTGGTTCAAAAATTGGAACCCTGAGCTTAACGAAGGTCTCAAAGCACGAGAGTTGAACAAACTTTGCCGCCAAGTGCAACACAATATTTTTCACCTCACTATCGCCAGGGAAAAAAGACTACATACATTTACAAATTGATTTTGTAGGCGGCTATTCACGATATCAATTATATGCCCAGGAATTTCATGATCTAGCGGATTTTACGATCGGTCGCCGACATAAACATTGTCTGAACTCTTGTTTTATATAATATACTTATTTTTGACTTTATAGACGTGACCCCGTAACCGTAACCCGGTCTAAATATATTAATATGTCTAATACTCACGGGAGTTTTCTATTTAAAATCTTGTTTTATTTGTTTATGCTTAAAATTGACCTTAAAACCTTTTAACCTTTTAACTTACAGGAAGACGACGGGTTCGAGAGTGAAAATCTAAAAATCAAGAACTTCATTGGCTTATTCTTGGTACTCGGAGTGGGGTGCGTGCTGGGTATCTTCATTTCCTTAGCAGACCTGATGCTAGCAGCTCGGAAGAAGGACCGGGACCCTGATGCCTCGTATTGGAAGCGGCTTGCGGACGAATTCCGCTTCGTGTTTCACTTCCAGCAGTCTGAGAAACCAGTGCAGGGACCGCTGTTGCCTCCACCTTCGCCTGAAACCGAGGAGCCTGCTGAAGAAATACAAGAGGAACATGAACGGGTATAGTTTGGCCTGCATTTGTTCTCATTCGTGCATAGAAAGAGAGAGTCATGCTGTCTTTTTCTTACGATTATATTGCCATTTTGAAAAAAGGGGAGGGATATAAAGTTTTTTATCTGCGAAATTAGGTTTCTCAGACTAAAATTATTAAGTCTCTTCACATTTATTTTGATCATCTGCCAACCTATCTCTAAAAGATGGCGTTTATGGCTATTCGTACGTTACTTGGTAATAGACAAATCAGATACACGTAAAAATAGTGATCGAGTGGCATAGTGGTAAGAGCGTCTGTCGCAAAAGCAGGAAGTCGCTGGTTCGATATTATACCTGCGCACTGGGGGCCTTGTTCACTTTTTCTGTAGTATATATCATCTTTTTCAATTTATGGTTTATATTAAATAGTTTATCATAAAAAACACAATCCCCTTATGAGGAATGAGGGCGTCACTACAGGGTCGGCACCCTCTTAAGCAAATAGCAGAGACTTGTTGTGATCACCCGTGCGATTTGGCGGTAGCAAGTTGCACAATCTTCCTCTAATTCCTAAAGCTAGGGCTTTGGATGATAAACGGATGCTAAAGTAAACCAACTTCTAGGAGGTGGAAGAGGAACGCGAAGACATCGGGTCGCGGATGCGCTCAGCGTCGTTCCAGTCAAACGCACCTCGACTCCGACGCTCGTCGCTCCACAACGCAAGCGTGCGTCTCGCGCGACACGCGCGTCGCGACTCACAGCGTAGTCGGGCTAGCCGGAGACACAACGGGGACGTCTAGTCAAGTAGATATACTGCCGTCCTAAGAAAAAAAGACGTATCTAACATTTTTTGCGAAATTGAGTTATACACATATTTGGAATCGGCTAAAAAAGGCGCATCTGCCAGTATTTTTAATATTGCTCAAAATCGATCAGATGTCGACTTTATCGACTACCAAAAAGGGCACATCTGCAGAAAACCTGCCTATGCTACTAGATTGAAAAGGCGTTTCTTTGCCGTACTACAAAGAAAAGGCGCATCTAGGTAGATGCGTCTTATTTGATTTATAAAACGCATGCAGGATCATACGTTGAAATGGCGCTTCTACATTGTACTAAGAAGAAAAGAAGTTTCTAACACACAAATACGCCCCTTCATTCTAGTATGTTAAAGATCAAGCCAGACGTAAGTGCCAGAAGCGTCTTTTCTACGTAGTGTTGCTAGGTTTGCTGAGGTGAAGGGGCAGCGCGGTAGTATGGCGGTTGAGTCAGTTGCGCCCGCGCTACCGACGTGTTACCACAAGCACGCGCGCGGTTTTCCGTGCGACAAAAAACGACAATGGTAAGAAAATATTACATTGTTTACTACACCATTATGCCAGTCTGTTTGTGTAAATTTTTTCATAACAATAATATATATAAATTGTGAACGGCATTGTTAAAAACCCCTCCTCACCGCATGGCGGCTGCCTGTGACTGAATTTATTGAGAAGTGTTGCATTGAGATATAAATATTGATAGCACTAAAAAAAATTCGACACACTTGCTCATAACATGGATCTTTTTTGTATCGGTTTTAGGCTCATAATCCTAGATATTATACACGGGTGCTTTTTCATTATATTATAACACTATATTATATTTTCATTATATTATTAATGATTTGTTACAGTCTCATCGAGCAAGGTTAACACGTTGCACTAAAATACTTCATATGGTTCCTTCAAGCAAACCATGTCATTCGCAACCGTCTACATCGAAAAGTTATTACGATGAGCAGGTGCCTTCATGCACTTCTACAGATTTAAGGGCATATTTTTATTTTGTTGTCGTTTTTTTTTTCTCGTCAGATTTGAATGAAATTTGGTGGGTAGGTAGAGTTCCTTATTCTACGCTAGATAGATACAAAATCTCAATGTGCGACAAAAAAGTTGTATGAAATTTTCCACTGAGTTACGAAAATTCCATACGATTTCGTAACTCAGTGGAAAAAAATGTGGGACATACTTTGAAATTGGGTCTATCTTGAAGAGAATAAGGAACTCTACCTACCCACCAAATTTCATCCAAATCTGACGCGAAAAAAAAAACGACAACAAAATAAAAATATGCCCTTAAACGAATTTTTAGATAGCCAGGATGCCCTAGACCTTAATTGTAATATCAACCCTGACCTAGATTTTGATTCAGATGACTCGCTTTTAGATAAAGATTATGTACCTCCGTGTTCAAAGCCCGCAGAAAGAAGAAGATTCAGACAGTTCCACAAATATTATACCTACCTCACAGCCTGTTAACGTTATTATTCCTGAGTCACCAGAAGTCTCTGACTCACGCAAAGAAAACTCTGACCAAATTACAAAAAAAGGGGTCTAGAAAACGTAAAAGGTATGACGAGACACCAAAGCAGAGAAAAATTATGAAAAAAGTACTACGTTGTAAAAACGTAACTAGGTAGCCAGAAACGTCTTTTCATTGTAGTACCGAGTATTTTTTAATGGATTTTTTTACTAAGAAGAAAAGGAATTTTCGACTTTTTCTTAAATTAAATTAAATAAACTTGATTTTCAAACTAACATTTCGATAAAATAGGTATTACTACACATTTCTGCAAATTAAAAATATTGAATTTCCGGTTTGTCGACAAGCAGCAAATTTTTTAATTTTCTGATAACAAATTAATTTTTATCTCCGTTTACAAGGTAATGTAGATACGTCTTTTTTCCTAACGACGGCAGAATAGAACTTTAGTTTAATGATAGTAAGGGTGAATTTGGAGAATATTGCGGTAGTCAGAGTATGTTACAGAAATATCTCATTAAGATTTTCAGTCTTTTACCTCCCGATATCCAAAGGCTGATATATTGTAGACGGCAAATATGTTTTTACCAAATTTTTGGATATTAAGTTAGTTGTATGTGTAAATTTTCATTTTTTTTAATGTTGAACACATACTAATCTAATCATGGGATAATCATGGGATTATTAGGTTCCTGACGTTATTAAATGCTAATGCCATTATATATAAACGTAAATCAAGCCTCCTGTAGCTAATGATTATTTTCCGTTTGACATTTGCCTTTTTTAGAAGAGAAGACCCATAAAATTAATTAATTAAGATGGACTTGTTATGTTTTTATGAATAAAAGAGTAGTAAGTAAGTTTGTTATGTAATAAAGAGATTATAACCCCTACACCCCGTTTTAAGTACCTATATCAATCCAATCTTAGTTTCCTCTATATACCCATCGGAGTGACAAATGGAGCTCTGAGCCACAGCGCAAAAGCCAGGAACACGCTAGGACGATGATACAACATACATATATGTATTATTGATCGAGCGAGCAAAGCATATCCGTTTCCGTTTTTTAACAACCACTTATTAAAAATTATATTTAAATGACCAATCTTGATCATTTATATTCTTGTTGTTATATTTATATTTATTTCCATTGCAAAACTTATAGGTACCTAGGGTAGAGGATCCAAAAGATGAACAACCCCCAATAGATGAACATTGTTCCTAAAAATCCCAATAATTAAATCCTGACGTACTTTACAACCTTAGGAATATTTTTTACTAAAACTTTAACATTTACCCTTCATAGACCTTTAAACTTTTAAATAATAGATCAGTGTATGTGGTTGTGAGAGCTCACCGAAAATATGCCTCGCGCCAAAATCGCCGTTTGTATGGAATTCTTATTAAGAATGGCGCTTAAAAATTTTAAGGAAATAAATTCGTATAAAATTGAATAATGTTTCTACTGACATGCTTTTGCTTGGTAACGAATCTAGACTAATCCCGCTACCCTTTACGTTATTAATAAAGTCATAATTTAACTTATTTTATTAAATATTAACTGTTCAAGTTATGGTTCCAATATTGTGTGATTTATCCAATAGCTGAACAGCGTTCAACTTTTGGGTAAATGTTAGTTTTTTGAAATACTTATATAAATCCTAACGGTAACGGTAGATACTCCATTTATATCTTAAATTTCTGGTTTGCTATTCCTTGATTTTTTGACTAAAAGATGAACGGAACTTTCATTGTTTAACTCAATTATTACGGGGCATATTTTAGTATGGAAACGGGACTGTTCACTGGATTAAACTGTACCTAAAACATGAACTAAGAGAATTTACTAGTTCATCTATTGGGCTGCATTCCAATACATGAACGATTGTGTTACTTTTCTTAGTTCATTTCATCAACATCGTGCCCAAAACTTGAACGAACTAAATTTATTCGTCTTTCTATACTACCGTTCATCTATTGGTGCCCAGCTGTTCATAATTAGGGTACTCCCTTTTGCATTTTTACTGGTTCATCTTTTGGGGTAAAAATGTTCAGAGTTAGGGCACTTTGTTCATGTTCTGGGGAAAATGGGCCATTTCGGAACATAATCATTTTTATTAAAATATTGGATAGTTTAAAGAGGGTTTGGAATAGTTTAATCTAAACTAGACTATATGTAGTATAGTATAAAAAAATAAATCTTAGTGAAAATTGGTTATAACATACGTAAAAAAAATACCAAAGTGAGGTAAGTCGCTTAATCGTTCATTTATTGGTTCCCCTACCCTATTTGCATTTACATCGACAAAGGATAGTGAACGTACCGTACGGTAACATCACTATCGGCGACGGGTATATGGATATTTCGGATGGAGTTTACAAGTAAATAAACGTAGGAATATGTAAAAAAATACTTACATGTGGAATGTGACACCATCTTTTTCTATATTTGTTGTCCCCGACCTCTTATTGCAGCAAAAAACAGAGTAATTTGGCATTTTTGCAGAGCTGTGTTCAGTCGCGTGACAGGACTCGATCTAGTTTGAAATCAATAACAACTAGTTTTATTAAACGTCTTGCCCCGGGGGGCTTTGCACTTGGTAGAGGGGAAATAGTGCGTATGCCATCTCCCTTTCTTGGGTTGCTCGAAGACAGGTCTACATGTAATTGGTGCATAGAGGTATAATTTCGCGCTAGAGCTGATACTTATTTTATCAGTTCTGTGGATTGATGGGTTTTGATGACAGCTGACAGCAACGTCATTACATCTTTCTTGCAGTGTTTCTTGCTATGTAGGTAAACTATCTACAAACCATATATAATGTGCTTTATTTCGAAATAATCTATTACAATGATCAAATTATGTTTAGAACATTGGCTAAAATTGTTTTTATTAGTATATTCCTGTCCCTTGTAGCTTCAAAAAATGTAAATAGTTCAGAGATTGATGTTGAAGAAATTGTTCTACGTGTTGCTAATGGACAACCTGCAAAATTGGGCGCGATTCCTTACCAGGTAAGAGATTTTAAAGACTTAAGTGCTGAATCAACCTCTATATTTAATGTAGTATATGGGGGAAACAACTTTTAGAACACTGATTTCGTGTCCCTGGCTAACAAAGAAAAATCTATTTCTCGAAAGCTTCGTTGATTTTTTTTTCTTTGTGTAGGTATTATTCGATTCATAAGTATTCAATCAAAACATCAAAATCAACACCTTAATCTGATATAAAAGTTACCCCAACCATAGGCATTGTCATAACAATAGTCGTTGTTAAATTGGAACATATGGATACCTATGTATGTACGTAAGATTAATTATATAGGTACTTATGGATAGGAACAATGCCTGTTAGTGCAGCAAAGTAACAGTAATTAAACGTTTTATTATTAATATGTGATTTATTGTCATTTTTCATTATGAAAAAGATCAGTAACACCAGAGAAATTTATCTAATATTCTCTGGCTTTACTAACTTTTTTTTCTCTTGCGTCACTGGAGTCCCAAATTTTACCATCTTTATTGTTATTTTTCAAAAATTGGAGCCGATGTTAATGGCTACAAATAAATTATTTCTAAATCAACCTTTAACCAAATAAGAATTATTTAAAAAGTTGACTCTTAGGAATACTAAAGTAACGCAGTGGATGCCAATAATGCCAATAATGCTCTATAGTAATGTAATTCTTCAATTATTATCAAACGAACCAATAAAGAAAGTGCTTACATATATTTTGTTTAGGTACCTATGATAAGAACTCGGTAACGTAGCGTAAAATATTTTTCCAGCGTGACATGAGCAAGATGCGATTAAATCCCATGATTAAGATTCACACTTCGCTAAAAGAAGTTTTAAAATAAGCAAATAATAATAAATCATATTTACGCCATTATGCTTTTTTTAAGTTTTTCGATTAAAAATATTTCAGTCTTTTTTAAACAGCGGCTTTTTTAATCAGTGTTCATAAAGTTGATTCACTCATATTCCGTCAGGTACGTTTTCCGTCTTTACTTGAAAAAGCAAGCAAATTCTCCGTTTCGTTGTGCTTGTAGATGTGAATAAAAGTACTTAATTGTTTTTTTACACAATCAAGAGGTGCCGATAATGTAATTAATTGAATAACCAATTCTTTAAAAAAACAATAGGATTCTTGTCAATAGGTCAGGAAAAATGAGTATCCTATTTCGTTTTCACACCTGTGCACTGTGCAATTAAACTGAGCAAAAAACATTAGGTATTATCGTGTTCAAAATTGCATGGGCAGTTTATAAATGAATTCATAAATAAATTGCCCATGTCCTTTTGAACACGTGTTAAATATCACCAGAAATGAAGAAAGACGACCAAAAACTGAAATCTTGAATCACTAACTTATATTTGCGATTGGTGGCTTGTGACATTAGGCGGTCATAATATATACGTTCTGGATCGGCCATTCAATGTATGGTAAATTTGTCCGGCGGATGCCCGGCGAACATACCCACTATGAAAATCCGACGGATTGGCCTTAACATATATGGGCGGTTATTATATCGAGACAACGCCCAATTTAGGTTTAACCCTGTGTCCCTAAAATGAACAAATTTTAGAGAACTGACAATATCTCGCTCGTTCTATTACAAATGTATTGACTCCGTGATGCAGCATATGTTAAGCGTCGCTACCTTCTGGTACCCGGACAATATGAAACCATCAACACGAGAAGAAGAAGAAATGTATTGACAATATATCCACTTTATTTTTAAGATATCACTGAAAGTGAAATCAAAGGGTATATACAGGAACATATGCGGGGGTGCTGTGATCGCGGAAAAAAAGGTTCTGTCAGCTGGACACTGTTTCGAAGATAAAGGAAATTCTTGCGATCAGATATGTAAAAGGTTAGTACATATTAGTAAAGAACCAGATAATTAGGTTGCTAAAAGTCAATTATACATACCTATGTGTACGTATAGCCATGATTCTCTCTCTGTCTCTCCATGCTATGCATCCCACATGACACTCGTGTCAGCGCTGTACACAATAATCATTTCGTTCGATTTTTCCGATTAGATCGGAGAAAAATTTTTGTGGTCTTCCCCTTCCGATTTTCCTAGTAATTTTCCGTTCATACATCCTTTTTGATAATTTTCTTTCATCCATCATTTCAATATAGCTATCTAATCTTAACACGTCGTCTTTGTTAATTTTAATAAGGAACTCTACCTACCCACCAAATTTCATTCAAATCTGACGCGAAAAAAAAACGACAACAAAATAAAAATATGCCCATTTACCACTTGGAGTATCACTATCACTACATAGTATAAAACAAAGTCGCTTTCTCTGTCCCTATGTCCCTATGTATGCTTAAATCTTCGGTTTTAGCATACATAAATTCGCACTGCACTGAAAGATCCGAAAATTTCAACAATTTTTTTCGATACCTTCCCACCGATATTTTTGCATGGCTATTTTTTTGGAGCTTACATTTTTTTTTTTATACTACGACGGTGACAAACAAGCATACGGCCCGCCTGATGGTAAGCGGTCACCATAGCCTATGGACGCCTGCAACTCCAGGGGTGTTACATGCGCGTTGCCGACCCTTTAAAAACTTTAACACTCCTTTTTTGAAGAACCCCATATTGTAGTCCTTTGGGAAAACAGTGGCAGGGAGCTCATTCCACAGCCGGAGCGTCCGCGGGAGGAAGTTCCTCTTAAACCGCACGGTACGAGACCATTTAGGCTCCAGGGTATGCGGGTGAACACCCTGCCGACGGCGAGCGGTGCGGTGGTAGAATGCAGCCGTTGGCATCATATCAAACAATTCCTCGGAGCACAATCCATTGTACAAGCGATAGAATACACATAAGGAGGCGAAGTCTCTCCTTAGACTTAAGGGTTCGATATCGCTCGTGAGTTTGGGATCGTTGACAATTCGGACAGCACGTCTTTGGATCGAGTCAAAGGGGCCCAGCTGGTATCCAGGTGCTCCCGCCCAAAGATGGCAGCAATACTCCATATGAGGCCTGACTTGAGACTTGTATAATAACAGTCTTTGCCCCGGAGAGAAGTATTGCTTAGCTCTATTGAGCACACCGAGCTTTTTGGATGCCAGCTTGGCTTTCCCTTCCAGGTAGCTACGGAATTGGACGTCACTGGAAATGTCAACACCCAGGATCCCAATACTCTCTGACATGGTAAGGACTGTGTCTTGGAATTGTGTGTGGATTAATCTCGCGTTAGAAAAAAAGCCAACACAGCTGAGCCCACATGAAAATTATTATTATTTTGGTACTTTTAATTAACGCTGGCAACCCCTTCCCACCACCCGATCGATTTAATTTTTTTTTTGGGTGCACAGGGAGTACAGAGCAACTGTTTGAAACAAAAATTAAAGTCGCTGAGCCCACATTTTTTTTCTTTTTTTTCCCACCCCACTACACCCGCACCCACCGCCCGCGGCCTGCCAGCACGAAGATTATATAGGAAAAGATTGTTCAGGGAAGTAGCTAACTGAGTTTCAATACAGCTGAAGCCACATGACCGATTTGGTCGCTAGCTCTTAGACCAATGCTCCTGGATGCTCTTATTTCCACTGCAATCACTTTTATGTTTTTTCTACCACAAATATTTTTATTTGTACAGGGTCAAGTTGAAAAACAAGAAAAGGTACTATGCCGTGGCGGGGACGTTGCAGAACGCTGGGGCATATGTTGATGACGGTGCAAGTACTGAGCAGTGGAGAAGATTATCGAAGATCCTGTTACCCACTGCCTACTGGTTTCCTAATAGCGACATAGCACTAGCAGTAAGAATTAAAGTTATACTTCGAGATATATATTGTTAGGAATTCGAATATAAAGGTCTATATCTCAAAAAAACAAATAGGTACTTAATCAAAATATTTTTTTCTCAAGTAGGCATGTTACAGTGTACTTTTGAACGTCGAATGAAAAATAAATAAAGCTACAACGGCTCTAACCCTATCACAGACCCACGAAGATTTAACACTTTTGACCGGCAAGAAACTCGGCGGGACACATCTTTTATACATTACATCTTATGTCTACGAGTACCATGAAGTAATTTAAAAAAACACAGTTCAGTTCAATTTTAAATTCAATTCAATTCCATGAATGACCTACAAGCACTTTCGAATCTTCAACAAATTATAAATTTTTACTTATAGCAATTTGATGAAGCAATGAGCGTATACGAATGTAAATATAATTATTTAAGTAAGGGCCACTTAATTGGACCACCCCGGGGTTAGCCACATAACCCAGAGTATTTTGTGTGAAATTTGACAGCTCAGGGTTAGCGGCTAACCCTGGGTGGTGCAAGTGAGCCTAAAAGTTGTATACCGTGTGGAATAGAAATAAAAAGAAAAAAAATACCGGATCTAGTCTTTTCAAAGGTACACCGTAAAACCTGGGTATCAATATCAATTGGTTATCATCTAATCTAATCTAAGTACTTATTATGTAGGTAGACGTGATTTAACCGCTTATGATAAAAAAAATCGGCCCTTCAGTCTATGCTCAATAACGAAACCCTTATAGGATCACTTTGGTGTCCGTCCTTCTGTCAAGACCCTTTATCTCGGAACGCGTAGATGTAGCAAGTTGAAATTAATACCACATGTACACAGGTCTGCGGTCCCTTGAATCTGTGAAAAAACTAAACATCTAAGTCAACGCAATCAAAAGATACGGCCGTTTATGTCGCATTACCTATACATTTGCAATGGGAATTTTGTACGATAAGTATTTTCTTTTGTGCAATAAAGATTAAATAAATAAATAAATAAAAATGTATGGGATACTTCCTGTTGACCTAGAATCACGAAATAAACGCGAGTACAGGAAAAAACCGAAAATCGTATAATTGTCGCACACTGAGAGTTCCGTGCCACCAATATTTTTAAGTACCTATGGTTATAAATGGAGTGGGGGTGGGAGCAACCTTTGTGCGGAACCCTTGCAAACGCAACCGGACAAACCGTTATTTAGCTATACTGTTTTTGATTTGCGTTTATGATAAACGCCATTACTTACATTTTTTGTCGTTTTATAGTTTTTTGTTGATAGACATAAAAATTGTGGTAATTGGCACAAAGGACATAAGCGCCATTATGTCATTAGCGTTTAGTTTTAACTATGCTCGCGTGGTCTACAGCAAACAGAACCACAAGAAAAATAAAACGAACGTTATTGTTATACAATCTATACTCTTGTGAGTCATATTAAAAGAACGGTTAAAATACACGTATTTTTATCACTACTGGTGTGACATGTTTCGATTGCGGTTGGCATTCATCATCGTACAGAGTGCTATCGCGTTCGACGTGAAAAACGACTATCCCGCGCTGACGTTGGGATTAAGCAGGCCTACCGCGAAAACCGAAAATTTGCATTGCCGGAAAAACCTCTTTATCACTCCAATACGTAAGTGTGACGAAGAGGGACATACAAATTTGGTCGTTCGATTTTCGTGGTTTCGACACTCGGACCGAGATGGTCGCTTTCTTAGGCCCATATTTAGCTCCTTAATTTTTTTGCAAAATCCACTAGAAACAAATTTCTTTAACCTATCTGCAAACAATCAAACGCCATCTTGCCTATTTAAATAAATATTTTCACTTTACCGATGCAACCTATAAACAAAAGCCCGGCGCACACTGGAAACTCATCTGGCAATCGTAACTATCGTAAGATACCGCTACAAAATATGATGCAGTTCTAGAGACTCGTTTAGCCTGACCCTTGTTCTACTCGTACATACCTACTAGTGTTGTTGTAACTGAATAAAGAACGGGAAAGCTGTCCGGCGGGGCTTTGCATTACATGCCTGCTTTAGGTAAACTTATTGTTATTATTTAGATAGGTATCTAAATAATGTCAATCTCGGCTAGCGTAGCGAGCAAGTTTCATACGTATATAGCTAAAGAGCACTAATATTGACGATGCTCCAAAAAACAGGTACGTATACTGTATACATATATAGTACACTACACTTAAGCCAGAAGTATCCTGGTCAGGCAAACCATCTTAAAGTTTTTGTAAAGATGAAATGTACTTACCTTCAAATTATCCAATCGAACTAGTTCAGGTTATGGGCTTTTTCGTTATTAAGCGCGTTTTGTATGTGCAGTGTGGTGATACAAAATTATGAGTGCAATGGTGATTTAGTGAGTTGATGGGCATGTTAACTTGACGATCATTGTCCGGATAGTCGTTTCAGCGAACGCTCTCATAGCGAAGAGTCTCGACCAACATCTTGAGAGACTCTCGCTAGATGGCTGGCTCAAGGGTCAAATGCAGAAGGTGGTAACCCTGGACACGGCACGTATAGTCTGGCGGTTCCTTTCTCTGCGGCCCTAACTACCGGCATCCTGGGCCCAGCCAATATGTTCACATGTATTTTGTATTGTTTTTGTATGTGCTTTTTGTTCTTTACTTTTGTAACCACATTATAAAACCTAACCTAAGAATGAAAATAAAGAAAGATAATAATAATAAAAAGACCACGTAAATTAACAGATCCCTAGAAGAGAGAGCATGCAGTATCACACCACAGTAATATCTATTATAAATCAAGTAAAGAATCCATATTCCTCACGCTGGCTTCATGATGTTATTGATTCGGGTCGACTCTAGCCTCCCGTCTCTCCTAAACTTTTCGACTGCACATCTACACACCTGTCTTATATATTTGGTGCTCCGGTATATCGGGCAGGTTGCTGGCACCTACGGTGGGGCGGCGGAAGCTGATGAGTCTTAATAGGCAGGAGAGCTCGCATACCCAGTTAGATCTAGCGTTTAATGAAATGCTCGGCGCGGCGTGGTTCTGACATACTCCACCTACGATTTTACCGATCATGCTAAGTTAGAGGATCATAAGAACTCCTAAAGTTATTATTAGTCTCAACACCTCTTCTCTCTCGTAGTCACTGCTTTCGAGAACTGCTGGCTGGAGTTACCCCAAGAATCAGAATCAGAACTAGGCAAAGGATCCGGCGCCGGCGTTGCCGCTGAAGGAATTTGCGTTGTAGGATCGTCTGGAGCGAAACGGAACTGGAACATATCACAAAAATAGTGTTAAAAATACGTGAGTTTTAACCGTTGTTATAATATTAATGAACATTATTGTTCTACATGTAGAGATACCGTAGAGATATTTTAAATATTTTATCTACGCACATATCATTAGTGCTCTAAAATGCGTTCAGAAACAATAGGCGAAATTACCAGCTTTACCAACTAGCAGGAATTAACGGAACTGCAATTTTAACATTACATACTGAAAACAGTAGGTAATGAGCTTAAATTTGGAAGAACTGTCAAATTCAAGTGGATCTATTCTAGATTCAACTGTCATTTGTTTGCCGGCTTATTACAGTTCACGAGTGAAAATTTGTGTTTAGTAAAAAAAATGTGTCTGTGTGTTTGTGTTCAATTATTTTTTTATTGCATTTTTCGAAGCAAAAGCAAAAAATTTTTCAGTCTCCGTTTCAGCTTGGGCAAAAATGCATTCGTGTGTCTGTCTGTGTAATCCATTTCTTCTCCTCAACAGGTCGCATTTATCAACCAATTCTTGTGAAATGTTATTATTTATTTATTTATTATTATTTATATTCGGTAATTACATTAAAAAAAAAGTCGATTTAATTTTTGGATATCTTCAAAATGGTCGGAATTGGCGGCGTAAAGGTCCTAAGCGCCATAGAATCCAACGGTTTTTGTGCCAATACCAGGATCATCTCGTAGTAGTATCTATAATCTATAGTTACAAGTAGCACTAGTAACAATGCGGGTCATTTCCCTACGGTTCCTGAACTCATCTTAGAGCACTTCTGATAAGTGTATAGATAAAGTGTTGTATGAAACTAAACATAATTAAGCATTAACACACTCATGTGATGTAATTATGAAACTCGCCTTCGAAATGTCCTTAATTTGTACAGTCTCATAAAGTACTACTTATATACCCACATATAATTTGCCCTCCCTCTATAATGCGTTCAAAAACCACATATTAAGACCCCCATAATAATAAACTCTTTTTTCTACTCCAGCACTTCTATCTGTCAATTAGATGACTGACAGCTATATTAAAAAAGTATACATATAAGGTTGTCTATGGTATTCCATACAAACACTGCTCATATGGATTTTCAAACAATAATTATTAGCACTGTTGTTTTTATTTTCTATAGTGGGCAAACGACGTGTTCCATATTCTGCTACCTTTCGAAATTTTGCTTTTTTTCGCTATTTTAGCTGTCGTAGAAAAACTAGCGTATGCAACAGCTCATAATCATATCACCGTTGCATAAACTACTATTGTTACAACAAATTTCTTATTCGTGACGTCGGTCTATTATAATTTATTTACTTAGCTTTTGCGTCCCTATTACCTAACTATTAGCAGAAAAATTAAACATGAAATTTATTATAATTAAATCGACTTCGATAAAATATTATTTTCTTCCAAATTACTAACATCTCTGAACAACAAGGAAATTTGATTTGACTTCTATATTAATATCATTCGAAATGACGTTTAGTTCGAAACAAAGTGCCAATCGCAAATAAGGTCGCATGCAAGTCGCACGTTATTTGATATCGAACGATATGTAAATAATGTAATGAAATGTAATGGCGGCCGAAATATGCGACTTGATCGCATCATTTTGAGTTCATGATATAGTGATAAGATAAGCAAACGAACGCAGTAACAGTAGGTTAGAGAAAATCATACTGTCTTTTTCTTACGCTTGTATTACCAATATTACCACCCCGAAAAAAGGGATAAATATAGTTTTTTTTGTCCTACTGTTTACTTGTCGGACTATACGTGTGTGTGTGTGTGTGTATATGTAATCCATACTAATATTATAAATGGGAAAGTGTGTGTGTGTGTGTCTGTTTGTTTGTCCGTCTTTCACGGCAAAACGGAGCGACTAATTGACGTGATTTTTTAAGTGGAGAGAGTTGAAGGGATGAAGAGTGACATAGGCTACTTTTTGGCTCTTTCTAACGTGAGCGAAGCCGCGGGAAAAAGCTAGTAACAAATAATTAGGCATTAATTTCCTCGTGCTCTTGCACAACTTAATGGATTTAAATGTTTATTATAAATAATAATGTTAAAGTAGCTCATCCGGATTATCTTTAAATTAAATATAGGAATTATATGTGTACCTACTAACAGTAGTGTATAAGAAAAAATGTACAGTACTAAAATATCTATGGGTCCTGCCCGAAATAAATGATTATTTAATTTAATTTAATGTAATGCGTTCTTGGCATCAGCTCCAGAGTGTGAGCTTTTTGAGGGGCGATAGGAGGCTGTGTTCAGTGAATGACAGGTGTTTAACTGTAAAAATGTAATTATATTTAATTGTGAGTAGTTTACGTTTCATTGCGCATTAGTTGAACACACTGTCCTGTCATGTAAACGTGTTTAAATAAAAGAAAATAGAGTAAAATCCACCCTTGAATTTATTATATACAATCATTATATACAATCACCTAAACTACTAATATTATAAAAGTTTCTTTTCAGATAGGTCTATCTGCTAAGCTAGAATTGTAAAACAAAAACAAATCATTTATTTTATTAATATTATGCTTATAATTTTTATTTTTACAGTTTACTAAAAAGGCTTTCGTGTTTAATACCTACGTGAAGAGTATGCCCGTTGCCCGACTGAAAATGGATTATGGAGCCATAGACTGCCTGGCATCAGGGTATGGAAAAATAAATAAATTCGTAAGTTTTATTTTTGGTTGAGCGATCAATTACCTAATTTAGTATACCCGGTTTATTAAGTTTAGAAAAATAACGGTGTATTTTTGCCTACGTGTCCTCAATTTTTTCAGTTATCTAATGAAAATATTAAAAGATTAAGATTATATATATGTACTTGCAGTGGTGGCCAACCAACTAGGGATACGATATATTTCCTCATACAATTACCTACTAAACACTTTCACGGATTGGTGACAATTTAAAAACGGTTTCATCAATACTGTTATTAACGACACAAATTATTCTTATTTAAATAACGTTCAATATAGTTGAATGGTTGACTGGTAGAGAATGCCTCAAGGCATTAAGTCCGCCATTTGTTTTTTTTTGTATTTGTGCAATAAAGCTTAAATAAATAAATAAATATAGTAAATAATAAGTTTCTGTGAGAAATTTCATTTAAGGTTGGCTTAAAAAAATGGATGTTTGAGGTTAAAACCTCAAGAATGCTTTTTTCTCAAACGTGATCGGAAATGTATGCATTTATGTCACGAAATGAAGACATGAAGTTTCTTGTTTATGGCTCCTCCCCCCATTTACTTCTTGGCCGGAGGCCGTGAAGTATGGCGTAAGTATGAATGAAACATTATTGTCTGCTGCTCTAACTTTTTTGATTTGCGTACTAACACTAAACTGACAAAGGAAGAATTACATACTTACAGCCAACGACCACTAGATACTTGCAACATTAAAAAAACAAATTCTATGGTTATATGTATATTTATGTGCGGTTAAACATGCTGCTAGAATAGCTCATTCAAATGGCATCTCTAAAAAATAAAAAAGGTGGCAAATTAAACTATTTTATTCCTTATTAACTATTTACCTAGTGGTTATTTAAATTTTAATATTTCCTCACAATGTTTGAGAAAAGCACTATACAAACTCGTCCTTCAATCCCTTACTTCACGGCCTCTGCAGTAATGTACTATTTCAGCATTTTGTGGCAAATTCGTCGATTTTCAATCTTATCCCGTAATATTTATAGTATAAAGGGTTTTCAGACACTATTTTTATTTTATCCCTTGACCATTCCATCTAAGCCCGATTTTTTTTAAGACAAAAATGTATATTGATTTATTATTTTTATGTATTAGCATTAGGTTAAGAAAATTAGATCAATAAAAAGCATTTCCAAGAATGAATACCCAGCAAGCTGATATCGTTTTGATACGTTCATTAGGTCCTAAAGACGTGTCAACTGAGTTTGCACAATTCCAGGAGTTGACCTTGACTTTTGAGAGTCGGGTAACTGCCAAATTTCGGTAATATTGCAGTTTCTTACATCTAGCTCGACCGGTGGTATCAGTCTATCTATTCTATGTCTAAGTTTACGGGCCAGTAATGTCACATGTACATAATGATATAAGTTAAAATACTCATTTCTTAACAGCAAACCTCAGCAGTATTATTGTGGGCCAATCTAAGGCTGATTCCTGCCAAAGACTGTTCAAGACTACATCGTAAAAGTATGCGCGATTTTATATGCACCGGCACTGAAACATCGGACGTATTACAGGTATGGATATTTTAAAGTTGTTACAATTGTAATCTAAGCACTTAATGTAGATATTAATTTTAGTTATAAATATAATTGAACGAGCAAGCGAACAACTAAGCGCTCACAACTACGTATGTTTGATCGACGATAACTCGAGTATCGTTAAATGAGAATCATTTTTATATTTAAATATGAGCCAATTCGGTCAAAGGGTCGCGCGTAATACTAAATGATTAATGACTTACTCGAACATATTTTTGAAATGGAACGAAAATTAGTGAATCAACATCTCCCGGCTTTTATTATCAAATGTCGGAAAAACGGTTGTGTGTGCAATGAATGGGTATTCCATTCAAACACAAACACAGCGCGTAACATCACATTCCACTCGTAAATATTAAGTTTAATGTAATTCAATTGTATTGTAAAGCACGACTCAAATAATTTATTCAATGCAATAAATGTTTTTTCTCAAAAATGATCGTAAATGTATGCATTTATGTCACGAAATGAAGACATGAAGTTTCTTGTTTACGGCTCCCCCCATTTACTTCTTGGCCAGCGGCAGTGAAGTAATGTATGGCGTAAGTATGAACGAAACATTATTGTCCGCTGCTCTAACTTTTTTAATTTGCGTACTAACACTAAACTGACAAAGGAAAAATTACATACAGCCAACGACCACTAGATACTTGCGACATTAAAAAAAACAAATTCTATTTTTCTATGTATATTTATTTATGTGCGGTTAAACATGGTGCTCGAATAGCTCATTCAAATGGCATCTTTAAAAAATAAAAAGGTGGAAAATTAAACAATTTTTTCTTATGAACTATTTACCTAGTAGTTATTTTAATTTTAATATTTCCTCACAATGTTTGAGAAAAGCACTATGCAAGCCTCGGCCGGAAGAGAGATTGCAGGACTTGTTTAATCCGGCCTCGTCTACGCCTCTTCCGTCTACCACAAACTCGTCCTGCAATCTCTTACTTCCCTTCTTTGCCTCTGCAGTAATGTACTATAATTCATGTTTTTTCTTTTTTAACACACTACTATATAGAAATTGAAAGAGATCTCATATACTTACAGAAAAAGTGACCAAGGTGGCACCCAAAGTGGTGAGCAGGGCTGGGATCGAATCAACGACCTCCTGCTTTCGCGTCAGAACAAGTTTATTTATATGAGAACTTTTTCAATTTATAATATAATGTAATATTCTTACGTAATTGTACATGCAAAATACATAACCTATTTCAGACGCCATTGTATGAAAATGTTGCCAGTGTAGTGAATTTTTTTCTCTTCGATTGGGGCATATTAATTGCGTTCGAATATGCCTAAGTTTTAAACAATCGTGTGATCACCACTGTGAGGAGGGGGCTTAGGTTCCGATCACCAATTATCATCAAGGGGGAGATAGGGGGTCAAAAATCGGTCAAATATGATCACATTATTTTTGAACGAGTCCTAAGTAGGGGTGATTTTGTTTTGTTTCAACCCTAAAGTGAAAAATAAACTGTAAACACCCGTTTATTAGATATTTGAGAAGGAATAGAGGTTTGCTCAAAACATCACTACATAGTATAAAACTAAGTCGCTTTCTCCGTCCCTATATATGCTTGCTATGTATGCTTAAATCTTTAAAACTATGCAACGGATTTTGATGCGGTTTTTTTTAATAGATAGTGTGATTCAAGAGGAAAGTTTATATGTATACATGCGTTTATATGGGTAACAACCCGTGAAAAGCCGGGGCGGGTCGCTAGTTTTTTGATAAAGTAAATATCCCACCAAGGAAACAAACCCCTTGCCCACGAAGCAAAGCCCTTGACCCGTTTAATAATAATAATAAATAAATAAATAAATAATAAATATTATGGGACAATCTTACACAAACCGACCTAGTCTCACGGTAAGCTCAATAAGGCTTGTGTTGTGGGTACTAGGCGACGATATATATAATAGACAGATACTTATAAATACTTAAAAACATCCATACCTCAGGAACAAATATTCGTGATAAACACACAAATAATTGCCCTGACCAGGATTCGAACCCGGGACCTCCTGCTTCGTAGACAGGGTCACTACCAACTAGGCTAGGAGGCCGTTAAGATGTCAACACAGCGAATCCTCCTTTTTTTTAAAGGGTCGGCAACGCGCATCTAACACCCCTGGTGTTGCAGGCGTCCATAGGCTACGGTGACCGCTTACCATCAGGCGGGCCGTATGCTTGTTTGTCACCGTCGTAGTATAAAAAAATAATATATTTTTGGAAATAATCGCTCCGGAAGTTAATAAAAACATATGTATGAGAAAACAAAAAGAGCGTACTCCCACCTTAAAGGCCGGCAACGCACTTGCGACACCTCTGGTGTTGCGGGTGTCCATGGACGACGTTAATCGCTTACCATCAGGTGATTCGTTTGCTCGTTTGCCCCCTATAGCATAAAAAAAAAAAAAAAAAAAAAAATGTATAACCCAACCATTTTTCCGTCATTTATAAAAACCGGGAGATGTTTCTGCGATGACCCGACCTTGAGCAATAATAGACGTCTTCGTCGTGCAGAGTATTTTCAATCGACTTCATAATTTCAAAAGGAGGAGGTTCTCAATTCGTGGAATGTTTTTTTTATCATTATTTTTATGTTTGTTACCTCAGAACTCCGTCATTAATGAACCGATTTTAAAAATTCTTGTTTTATCTGAAAGCAGATGGTTCCAGATTAGTCTCATTTTTTTCAAAATCCATTTCTGATGATGGGGTCTATGAGGAATTGAGAGAACTCCTCAAATTTGAACATGTATGACGATTTGGGTGGTTTCTAAGACACTCGAGCAATTTCTTTACGAACATCATCAATTTGGTGGAGGGGACCTGATGGTGAAGACCAGGGATGGCAAAGAGAAACTGCTTGGTAATTCACAGCTCTATCATCCGATTTGAGACAATCATCTTTTGTTTGTAAAGAAATACCTTGAAGGTAGTCCTATTTGATTATTATAGTTCTATTCTGACGATGGAATTCATAAAGAATTGAGAGAACTCGTCAAATTTTAACAGCACATGCATTCTGATGCATTTGAGGGTTTCCTTAAGTAAATTGAACATTGTTTTGGGAAACAATGATCAATTGTTTTGGGGGAGCTAACATTTTGTTGGCAAAGTGGAACTGGTCGATAAACCTAGCTCTACGTATTATCCTAGTTGTGACATTTATCTTTTTGACTTGATTTCTATTCTGATAATGGAGTGGAGAACTCCTCCAATTTGAACGGATCGTGCATTTTAATTAGATGGTGTTCATAATTAGCTTGGGCATTTTCTTACTGAAGCCATAATTTTGCTGGAGTGGACCTGATGTTGATGATCAGAGATGGCTTAATGGAACTGCTCGATAATTTCCAGTCTGTCATCCAATTCAATACATTGTTGCAACCCTACAAAGACACAGGTTTGCGCGTTCACCGCAAAAAAACTTCCGTTCGTCGCGTCACCTCGTTTTGAGAGCACTCCCCTATCTGCCACAGCCAGTATTGGAATCCTTGGCGTTGACATCTCGAGTGAAGTCCAGTTCCGCGGCCACCTAGAGGGTAAGGCCAAATTGGCCTCGAAGAAGCTCGGTGTGCTCAATAGATCGAGGCAGTATTTCACGCCGGCCCATCGCCTACAGCTTTATAAGGCGCAGGTTCGCCCGCATATGGAATACTGCTCTCATCTTTGGGCAGGGGCACCAAAGTACCAGCTTCTTCCTCTAGACCGCATCCAACGGAGAGCAGCTCGAATTGTCAACTGCCAATGTATTTCTAATCGGCTTGATCCCTTGGCGCTGCGTAGAGATGTGACCTCACTCTGCATTTTCTATCGCATGTATTATGGGGAGTGTTCCGAGGGATTGTTCGGATTAATCCCTGCCGCTTCTTTCCGCCATCGCCCTACGCGACAATATTTCCACTCTCACCATTTAGATGGTTGGCAGTCCTCAACTGTGCGCTTTTCCCGAAACTTCCTGCCTCGCACAGCTAAACTGTGGAACGAACTGTCGCCAGCGGTGTTTCCGGACCGATACGACCTTCAAACCTTCAAGAAAAGAGCGTGCTCCCACCTTAAAGGCCGGCAACGCACTTGCAACACCTCTGGTGTTGCGGGTGTCCATTGACGACGTTAATCGCTTACCATCAGGCGATTCGTTTGCTCGTTTGCCCCCTATAGCATAAAAAAAAAATGTTATTTTGTTTGCGACCTTGGAGGTCTACAAGGTAGTTCCGTTTGATTTTACTTCAGGTGTAATGATGGAAGCCCTGGGACATTAAGAAAGCTCCTCAATTTTCAAACGTTCACGTGTGTTGAATTGGATATTTTTGAAATTACTCTATATTTAAGTAGCTTGGGGACACTTTATGAGTTGACCCTTAATCAGTTACACACTTCCACTTCCACAATATGTCTTCGAGTAAGTCGTTTATTGAAACCCCCCACTTAAACCTTTGAACCGCAAGTCTAAAACCTATGAAAAATTTCATGAAAATATAAATTTATAAAAAAAAACCAAGAAATTTATTTTGAAGTTCGAAGAAAACTCAAACACGGCTAAACCGAATATGGTCAAAATAATTTGCGTGATTAATTCATATTATGTCCTATTAGGGAATGCAAGCGGTAAATGTTTTGTATGAAAATTACCGGTAATTTATCGGTTAACAGGTAATACCCATGCTATTTTTTACCGGTTTGCATTCCCTATGTCCTCTATTCCTGATTTTTTCGAATAATTAGAATTCGATAATTAGAATAGATAGATTAGAATTTCAGAGCGATTATTTCTGAGAATATTGGACTAATCAAATTCTTGTTCAAGAAACCTCAAAGTTATTTTTAAAGACCTATCAGATGATGTACCACAAGTACGGTCAGCTGCAGAGTTGTAGCAGTATGCCAAGTAATAATTTAGCAGTCAACGTAAAAGGCATTTTCAATTTTAATATAAGTAACATGTATATACGTGTAAACTAATTGCACTCTACGTGTGATTATCTGTGACTCTTCTTGTTACATTACGTCCAGGGTGATTCAGGAGGGCCACTGGTCTGCAAATACACGAACGATCCGAACGATGAAGGTCAGGGAGTCATCGTCGGAGTGGTAAGCGGTGCCAGAAGTATCAAACAACGATACCACAGCTTCTTCACCAGGGTTACCAGCTACCTGAAATTCATCGAGAGCGAACCAAAGTTAACCCCATTATAGTATAGTATAGTTTGGTTATCACTAATTAAACTAATTGTATTAAATTTAAGTTGATAATCTCTTTGATTTCCCAAATATAGTTCTGACATCATTTTGGTTTTATTGAATTTCTTGGTTTTGGTTTTCAAATGATCAAGTTTTACACAGAGTTGATGGTATAGTCGCCATCAGATATATTGGAGCGGGTAAGGTTCTCACATATATTATAACAAGCACACTAGCGATAGCGTCTTGACATGGCCTTGACAGTAGAGGCGTGTTCAGATATTTGTGACCCCTCGGTCGCTCCAACATATCTGTTGGCGATTGTATACATACCTACCAAGCTTAGCAAGCACATTTCAACTTTACCTTATCTCCCAAGCACACTAGCGTTTAATAGTACATTTCGATGCTAGTGCGGAAAGTATGTCATAACACGAGCCAATGGCGAGTAGCAATACTAAGAACGAGTGAAAAATGACATATCCGCACGTTTATCGAACTACGTTTTTCAATACAACGGGCCTACCACGAACATTGAAAATTGGCATTGACGGAAAAACCTCTTTGTCACTTACATATGCAAATGTGACAGAGATGGAGATACACATCCGCAATCGTTCGATTTTCGTGGTACTAGCCCAGATGCGAAAAAGTTTAAGAACAAATTTGAAAGTTTTTTTAATATTATTTCCGTAATACTATTGTAATACTGTTCAACTATTAATAACATTTTCAAAATGTTCACCTTATCTTCGTTACTTTCTCATTTTTTTTCTTATAATCATTATTTCTCATTAACAAAATAATAAATCGCATGTGACAAATCGTATCGTCATGTCTAATAGACAATTCGAACAAGTTTACCTGATTGACAAACGCCTCTTCTTTGACAGACTTTTTGTAGGCTCTGTTCCGTTTCATACACACAGATTTAAGTATAAGAACTGTTGCCGGAGGACCTCGCGCAGCGCGCCCAACGCCGCAGGTAGCGGCCGCCTACCGCGGAGTTCTGTGGACTGCGCTACTACAGTACCGCTAATAATGATTGTTTATTGATCTGCCTAGTATATTTATTTCTGCCTAGTATTTATATTTATTACTAGTTTATCGTCCATGCGCTTACCAAATCTGATATGTGTATGATTATAATTAAATGAATTAAAACCTTGTGTTTAATTGCGAGGTTACCTATTAATTGTCAAAAATCGAGCACATATCAGATTTGGAAAACGCAACGACGTTATTTATTTCCTCACAAATGTGTCGAAAAACATTTTATTTATCATCGATTGTTTCTTATTTACTTTACCGCCCGTAATGTACTATTTCATTTGTCATGCTCTGAAAGTGGGCTATTGTTTATCTATGAAACGGGTGGCAAACGCCTTTCAGATATCGCGGGCGACAGGCCGCCGCACGCCGCGGAAGGCGGCTCAGAACGACCAAGTCAGGCCGCCCGAAGGGTCGCTTTGTAAGCACCAAGCAGAACAAAGTGTCAACAATATTCTTTTCTCAAACATGCAATGAAATGTTGTTATAACGTTCGTTATAATAGGCTTCAAAGTACCACGTTTCAGGCGGGGCAACTGGAGAGACACGTAATGAAATTTCATACAAAATTGAAGGCCTAGGCCGGGAAGTAAACTTTTTTTAATTTTATTCCACATAAATGTGTGACACAGCAACATGGTTTTTAGCCATTATAACAGTTTCATTACGACAGTTTCATGTTGACATTCTGCCAGTTATGCCGGTACGCCTATTAAAAACAACAATAAATTATATATTCGAATATATTAAGTCAATACTTAATCAATATGGACATGAACATAACAAATAACACATTATAAATTTAAACATTAGCGGTAAAAGTGTCTACTCAAACCGTGCCGTTTTGTTTCATGATAACATTCTGCCACAGTGCCTATTAAAAATAAAAATAAGTAATGATATTTTGAAGTTTTATTTATATAAAATGGACATCGACATGAACATAAGTAACAAAACGTTATTGCAAATTTACTCACACAAATATAGGTACATTCCAAATATTAAAATAAATTTAAACGTAAAAGCGTCTACTCAAACCGCGTGTGAAAAAACGCCTATGTAGTTTTTTTAATAATTTTGGAGGTTAAGTTAAATAACTTTGATTATTTTATTCTAGTTCAATGGTTTTATTGTTCATTGTTATTTATTATAATATTGTTGTCGTCGAGTTTTGAACCAGAAATGACTATTCATTGAGCCCCACCAGAATTAAGTGCGAAATGCGAAAGTAAAATTGAATGGGCTCTAAATTAATTAATGGCGCAAATGACAAACGAGATGTCGGAAGGCATATGGCTACCCAAAATGCATGCGTGTTTAGTTAATATTACGATAATAGTTTAGACTAAATGGGTTTGTTGTTTAAGTGAGAACTGTGTCTGTCTATCTAAGGATAAGTAGGAATTACAAAAATTTGTAAAGAGGTTATAATTTTCATTGTCACAGAATAACAAGTGCTGTTCGTGTTTGGTATATTTTACATTGCGACATATTTATACATCATGAAATATTTATGGATCATCTGTTTTATCGTTATAGACTAAATTCATGTTGGAATCACCACGCACTAAATAGCAATATTTGTGTTAGATATATTAATTCGTCAAGTCAACTTTTAGTTTTTCTAGAAATAAAACTATCATATTTATGGAGATTTTTTTATTTATTTCATTGCATGTTTGAGAAAAGCACTATACATGCCTTGCCGTGAAAAGGGCTTTAACGGCTTCGTATGGTTACCCGGCCTCGCTAACGCTCGGCTCGTGTATATACATACTCACCCGTTAAGCCCTTCTTTCCCGGCGTCTGCAGTAATGTACTATATTTACTTACGCCAGAAACAAATCAAATTATTGAATCACTCAAGTCACTGAATTTTTTATTATTTGCTTGTCAGCACTTTTCATGTTTTTCAACCGACTTCAATATTTCTAAAGGAGGAGGTTCTCAATTCGTCTGAATTTTTATTATTATTATTTTTTTTAATGGATGTTACCTCAGAACTCCGTCATTACTGAACCGATTTGAATTGTTTTTTTTGGTTTCTTAAAGTAGATGGTTCCAGGTTGGTCCCGTTTTTTTCAAAATCTATTTCTGATGATGGGATCCATGAGGAACTGAGGGAACTCCTCAAATTTGAAAGGCACATGCATGCTGATTTGGGTGATTTCTTAAGAAACTCGAGCATTTCTTTACGAAAATCATGAATTTGGTGGAATGTATCTGATAATGAAGACCAGGGATGGCAAAGTGGAACTGCTTGGTAATTCCCAGGACTATCATCCGATTTAAAAAAATATTTTTTTGTCTGAAAATAGACGGTTCCAGATTTGTTCCGTTTTTTTCAAAATCAATTTCTGATGATGGGATCCATGAGGAACTGAGGGAACTCCTCAAATTTGAAAGGCACATGCATGATGATTTGGGTAGTTTCTTAAGACACTCGAGCATTTCTTTACGAACATCTCCAATTTGGTGGAGTGAACCTGATGATGAAGACCAAGGATGGCAAAGTGGAACTGCTTGGTAATTCCCAGCTCTATCATCCGATTTGAGACATTCATCTTTTCTTTGTAAGGAAATACCTTCAAGATAGTCCTATTTGATTATAGTTCTATTTTGATGATGGAATTCGTGAGGGATTGAGAGAACTCCTCAAATTTTAACGGCACATGCATTCTGATTTGAGGGTTTCCTTAAGTAACTAAAACATTGTTTTGGGGGAGCCAACATTTTGATGAAGTGGACCTGATGATGAAGACCAGGGATGGCAAAGTGGAACTGGTCGATAAACCTAGAACCTTATTATCCTAGTTGTGACATTCATGTTTTTGTTTTGATTTCTATTCTGATGATGGGGTTCTTGAAGAATTCAGAGAACTCCTCAAATTTGAACGGCACATCATCATCATTGTGATTAGAGGGTGTTCATAATTAGCTTACGCATTTTCTTACTGTGGCCATCATTTTGCTGGAGTGGACCTGATGTTGATAATCAGGGATGGCATAATAAAACTGCTCGATAATTTACAGTCTGTCATCCAATTTAACACATTGTTATTTTGTTTGTTTTAAAGGTCTACAAGGGAGTTCCGTTTGATTATACTTCACATGTAATGATGGAAGCCCTGGGACATTAAGAAAGCTTCTCAATTTTCGATCGTACACCAATCCAATACGTGCGGTGTATTGGATATTTGTGAAGTAAACTGGCTAACTCAAACAAATTCAAAATTTCACTTTTACCGGGAACCAAATGAAGTCGGTTTTTTTTTCTTAAAAATTATATCAATTGCTGTCTTTGTTCTGGATAGGCTAGTTCTGTTAGCAAATTAAAATGATTACATATACATCACCATATATTTCCCAAGTTTGTTATCGATTTTTATCGATGTCTTGATAAGTATCTCAAGGACAACACTATACAGTATCTGCAGATCCCGCTATTTTCTAATTACGCTATTACCTAATGCAAAATGTATGTGTAGTCTTGTAAACTAATTATGCACCCATATTTGGTTTACAAGACTACACATACATTTTTCAGCGATAGATATTGAATAGGATTTTCATAAACATCATAAGCTTTAAAATCATAATATTCAGATCATAATGCAGTGGAAGGAAAGCCCATATTATTTTCCTTCAGGGTTCCCTGGCCATTAGTGCAACCTGTTATCACACAAGAAATCACTGTAATATATCAGATTTTTACGACTTTTGGTTTCCAACAAGTAAAAAACTATACCTATTTTCGTTTCAAAATCGTGCCGTTGCCTCTTCCAACCAATGGGCAAATAAATATGGTTGCGGGGGCAACGTCAAACTTGATAGACTCGGTCTATTAATTTAACATGTCTATGTTCTTAATCCGTGGTTTTGATGACAGCAACGTCATGTTTCTTGCTTTTTAGGTTAACTATCTACAAATCTACAATGTGATTTTAAAATAATCTATTACAATAACCAAATTATGTGTAGAACATTGGCTCAAACTGTTTTTATAAGCATATTCCTACCCCTTGTAGCTTCAAAAAATATAAATAGTTCAGAGGTTTATGATAACGAAATTGTTCTACGTGTTGTTAATGGACAACCTGCAAAATTGGGAGCGATTCCTTACCAGGTAAGAGATTTTAAATATTTAAGTGCTGAATCAACCTCTATGTTTCTTGTAGTATATTCCTTTAGATACGTTTGGTATACAGTTCCGTTCTTAACTTAAAAAAGAAAGCAAATTCTTCGTTTTTACTGTGCTTGAAAATGTGAATAAAATTAATGTGTTTTTACATCCACACAATCAAGAGCAATAATTAATGCTACTTATAATATAGCATACTTCATTGAATAATTATTGTTAAATAATCAATAGGGTTCTCGTCGATAGGTCACGAAAAAAGTTGTAAATGAGTAAAAAAATGTAGTCACTAGGCTTTGGAAAACATTCTGTTGGAGTCAATGGCATGCCAGTTTCTCTGAATTACCTTAATAGATATTTTCTTCTGTTGAGGACCGTATCAAGGCTATAACTATTTCATTTAACTCTCGAGCTGAAGTCAGAAAAATTGTTCAAGCCACGAAATCTGAAGCCGTTGGTTGCGATGATGTGAGTCGTTGCATGATAGTCTCCGTTCTGGACTGTGTACTTCATGTAATTAATCACATTATCAACTTCTCTCTGAAAGGTGAATTTCCTTCGCTATGGCGAAAAGATTTTGTTCTCTTTTCACAATTAATAATCCTATCCCACTTCGCTAACCAATATCCGACCTATCTCTATTCTCCCCTATGTCGAAAATCGCTGAAGCAGTGGCTCACAGGCAACTTTCTCGCTATATTCACTCACATAGTTTGCTGAGCCCCTTTCAACCACGTTTAATTGAATACATTAGACGCGGCATGTAGGATAGAATGGTCACAGTTCTCATCCTGATCGACTTTTCTAACGCTTTCAATACTGTGGACTACGAAATTCTTCTTGCGCAACTTAAACATCTCAATATCTCGCCTTTAGTCTTTTTCTGACTACCTTGGGGGTCGCCAGCAAGCGGTACATGTTGACCGGTCCTTGTGAGATTGGTATGCCTTGCGACATATCTGAAGAAGGTATGCTATGCTGTCCCCTCTTCTCTGTTCTGCATTTATTAATCTCACTACCTTTCTCTAAGCTGACGACTAACAGCTTTACGACCAATGTAAAACTATTTTTGGCCAATATCGATAAACTGAATAATTACCGCTTGCACATCCGACAGTGGTCAGATAGGTTCGGGCTATTCGTAAACCCGTCAAAGTGTCAGGCTATTGCCATCGGAAGTTTTCGACAAGTTTTTAAGTTAGACTTGACTCTATCACGCCGGTAAATTTCAACTGTGCATTTATCCCCTTAAGCCATAGTGTTAAGGACTTGAGTGTACATCTGGACAGCATGTAAATGAGCTGTTGACAATACAGAGGGGCTTTTATTAAATATTTTAATACCTTTAAAGCAATGCAGATGTATTCAATTCAACTTATGAAGCATGGCATATTGTAAGTAGGTTAGCGGGGTCCAGATAAATCCTATATCGGGGCTACGACAAAATCTCATTGATGTCGATGATTTCAATCTCAATTCAATTTAAATAAAATCGTATAGAGCATACAGTGTAGTATATAGTATAGTGTTCGGTTGATAATCAGATAACCTTACATTATTCATTCATGAAATCACACTACGATGGTCTTAAGATAATGTTGGCTCTAAAAGACTAAGACTACTTCCAGTTTCAGCTATATAATCTTGGAAACGACTGCTATTATGTCCACCGATCACAGCTAGGTACCATCCAATTGTTCAGATATGCACACATTTACGATTTTGCAGACAGACACACACACACATGCAGACAAAAAGTATACACAGAAACACACGTAAAAGTTCCAACAACCCTCTTTTTTCGTCGGGGGTTAAAAACTCTACAAAGTGCGAATACGAAAATTAAGTTGTTTTGAACTAATAGCGGATTGCATATTAAAAAAAATACTATTAAATTGCTTTGTATGAAGTAATGTAGTTTAAGCTATTGATAAAGTAGACATAATGGTCATTTAATACCTATAGTCTTGTTTATTTTTGAGCAAGGTCAATATGTACATGTGCACGTGCGGAGTTCTCTCGCTACTTGTTCCGTAGTATTTGTAAGAGTAGAGTCTACAAGAGAGCAGGAGTCAACATCACAGTACAGACTGTCTTCATAGACCGGTCTCCAATAAGCTAGTTCTATGTTATTTGCCACTGTCAAAATCAGGATTAATACTATTAGCAGTAGTAGTAGTAACAGTTATGACATGTTTTCTATTCAGTGAAATAGTTTTTTGCTTCTCCTGAAAAACCGTGATTTGGTGACATAAACTCATATTACAACTTACGAAATCATCATCATCATCATCATCATATCAGCCATAAGACGTCCACTGCTGGACATAGGCCTCCCCTTTGGACCTCCGTATGTACCGGTTGGAAGCGACCTGCATCCAGCGTCTCCCGGCGACCTTCATAAGGTCATCTGTCCATCTTGTGGGTGGACGTCCCACGCTGCGTTTGCCAACCGGGGGTCTCCACTGACGAAATAGCTTTAGATAATAAGAATAAGTAGGTACTATCACGTTCAAAATTGCATGGGCAGTTTATGAATGAAGTCATTCATAAATTTCCCATACGAGAAGAAGAAGAAATGTATTGACTACATATCCACTTTATTTTTAAGATATCGCTGAAAGTGAGAGCAGGGAGTTTATACAGGAACCTATGCGGGGGTGCTGTGATCGGGAATAAAAAGGTTCTAACAGCGGCACACTGTTTTGAAACACCAGGAAATTTTTGCGACAATATCTGTAAAAGGTTAGTAGAGAACCTGACAATCAGGTTACTAAGTCAATTACATATGTATAGTCAGAATTCTCTCCCACATGACACTCGTGTCAGCGCTGTACACAATAATCAGTTCATTCAATTTCTCCGATAAGTCGGAGAAAATATTGTCGTGGTCTTCGCCTTCCGACTAGCCGAGTCTTTTCCCCCTCATACACCTTTTTTGATAATCATCTTTCAGCCATCGTTTCTATGTATGTATGTATAGGTGCCCAATCTTAACACGTCTTTGTTAATTTTGTCACTTCATTTTCTTTCACTCCGTACATTTCTCTTACCCCAAAATGATTTACTCTTTTTTTTTAATTTTATAAACGTCTGCGAACCAAATTTCTCAGAAAGAAAGGAAAACTGGAAAAATTCATGACCTCGGGCAGGACTTGAACCCGCGACTCTGGGATACTAGCCCATCGCTCTGCCAACTGAGCTACCGAGATCACACCCGTGGCCCCGAATTTCAACACCATATCCCTCGTATGAGCCTTAGGGGGGCGCTTAGCACCATCTACTGTAAGAAAGTACTTCTTAATCGGCTTCTACTTCTAAATTAATTAGAGAAGCGGGTTCGAGTCCCGTCCGAGGTCATGAATTTTATAAAAACTGGGATGATATGCATTCTTAACTGATTCTGCATTGAATAGCGTTTTGACTCCAAACGTATCAGTTGGTAGCGCTATATGGTGTCATCTCCATTTGTTTGATTAGGGTGACCTGTCATCAGTTAACCATCCTTTTTTCATACGACCATAATATCTCTGAATTACTCCGAATATTTTATGGCCTGTACCAATTTATAGACAAATTAATTTGCCGGCCATATACGTTCGGGCAATCCGTCAGATCTCCATCGTGGATAATTGGATATATCCGCCGGGCATCCACAAACGGGCCAGACAAATATCCCATACATTTATCGGCAGATCCGGCAGACATGCCCGAACGTATATGGCCGGCCAGCAATTGGCTACAAATCTGAATTTAAGATATGTTTAATTCCCATAGTTTTTGCGTTACTGTTCATTTAAAAACATATTGTAATTTTGTTAACTGTGTCCACTTTATGAGGCCGTATTAACCAGGGTGGTGTGCCAGAATTAACCACGTTATTTTTATTTATTACGTTAATATTATTATAAATTTAGGTACCTATATTATTTAACAAAATAATAGCTCTACAAATTTGACAGCAAGTGTAGTATGTATCTATGTACCTATATAAGTACTAGCTGCTGCCCGCAATTTCGTTCGCGTAGAATTCAATTTTGTTTGCAATTATTTTAATACTTATTTAGAGTACTATAATTAATCCCGTTCCTTTTTATATTCTGTTCGTTATACGTTTATTTTCAACCCTTTTTAGCCTATTTGGATATCAATAAACGCTGAAATTCGTTTTATCGTTACACAATATTATGGAGTATTCCACGGAATTGTCTTCCGCGTGTCCCGTACGAACACGAATTTTATGAAGATTGTAAGTTTTCGGGTTTTTTTCTTTCGCGTAAAAAATACTCAGAGAACTAATTATCGACTTAAAACGTAGAAAATAATTCTTTAACTAACTAAAAAAGCGTTTGTATGGGACAGCCCCGTGGCATGCTCCTAAGCAGTCAATGGACCAACTTCCGAGGCTCTCACTTGCAAAACCATACAGCTTCCATACAGTATTCCAACCCATTTTTATCCCCTTAAAGGGATGAATTTCTCAACACTCAGAAATTACTTTTCTTGTATTTTATTAAGCAAAGTATAGACAAAGTTTCATGTTTGTATGCTGACAGTGACATTATGAAATTTTTCGACAGTATTGACCAGTGTGTGACAACCGGATACAATACATTTTTCATAGAAAAAAAAATGTGTTGTCTCTGTACGGACTATCTACGTCACATTTCCGGTTTACTGTTTTTCGCACGTTTATTGGGAAATAATGGGAATAAAATAAATTAATCGCATTCTTACGTACAGGAAGCATATTTACCGAAATGGTTTTCGATTTAGCCCACATTACAAATTTTGAAATGTTGTCAATTGAGGTGTCTCCCTAGGTAGGTTGCGGGTTACACAGATGGGCGATGACATGTCAGAAGAGCTCAAATGCGCAAGGGTCACGCACACGCTATAACAGTGCGCTAACACGTGCCTCATAAACCCGACCGCTTAAAATAAAATTTTGAAGTTATATTGGCCGGTTATGTTATATCTGACTCTTGTTGACGCGAGCAGCTCTACTACTAGGCTGAATGAATGTTGACGCCACATTCGCCGTCACGTTAAGAGGCTCTCTAAGGCCGGTATTACACTGGCAAGTTTGACTTACGTAAGTAAGGATGCAGCTATATGCAAGAATAAGATAGTGATATTCATGTCCTTTTGTTGCATATAGCTGTGTCCCTACCTAAATGAGTAAGAAAAACTTACCTGTGTAATGCCGGCCTAACATTACGATTTAAAGAGAATTTCAACATTGTACGGAAACGCAATCTTCTAAGTATGAGTTAAATATCTATATACAAATACAAAACACATACGTTTTATTTCACTCACATGGATTAATTCGTGACCTTTTGTAGAGTAAGTATGAAAGCAATTAAGGGTTAAAAGGAAGGTGAGTTCGGGGGAAAAAGCCCCGCACAAAAAAAATTGAACACACCGTGACTCCTAATTTTACTTGCATAGGTTCAATCCTAACTTTCTGTGAAGTACGAAGAGAATGAAAAGACCTTCACTTTTTTGTTCACTTGCGTAGATTTATTCGTAACATTTTGTACAGTATAAAGGAATCAAGGGCCAGAAGGGGAGTTCGAGAGGTTGAGCCCCCCCGCACTAAAAGAAAATGAAAATAGCTTACCTTCTTATTTTACTTGCATACGTTCAATCTTAAATTTCTTTAGAGTACGAAGAAAATTAAAAGAGCTTAACTCGTTTTTTTACACTTTAATTGTAACATTTGTAGACTTTGAACGCAAGCAAGGGTTAGAAGGGAGGCTCGAGAAGGTTTCATAAAAGAAAATGTTCTAGCTTCATAATAGAAACCTTTTGTAGAGTATGTAAGCTATCAAGGTGCCAGAAGGGGGGTCGGAGGGTGGAACCCCTCCGCACTTAATAAAACTGAAAACATTATGATTTCTTATTTTACTTGCGTAGGTTTTAATTAAAAAGGTAACTTTTTGTGTAGTACGAAAGGAATTAAGGGCCAGAAAGGAGTTCGAAGACGGAGCCCCCTGCATTAAAATAAAATGTAACCAGCTTGACTTTTTTTCACTTGCGTAGGTTCAGTCGTAATCCTTTCTAGAGCATGAAAGCGATTAAGGGTCAGAAGGCAAGTTCGGGGAGCGGAGCCATTAAAAGTGTGAGGACACTAAAAAAAATACGGAAACTCCTTACTTTCTTACGTGGATTTATTCGTAACCTTTTGTGGAGTATGAAAATAATCAAAGGTCAGTAAAAAGGTTTCGGAGGCGGAATCCTCTTACAATAAGAAACAAAAAAGACTTCTCGTTTCATCCGGTTAGGTTTGCAGGTTTTATTTGGGAATAGGAAAAGTTCCCCCGAGCTCCCCACCTTATTGTAATCCTGGCGGTGAATCAAACGAGAATGCTTTTTATGCGGGGGGTTTTGCCCCCCTAGCCCTCCGTCCACTTTAATATGAACCTGGGGGTGAGTCTAGCGATAGTGATGTGTTATCTTTTATGCAGGAGGCTCCGCCCCCGAGCCCTCCTAGCACTTTCTTAATATTACCCTGGGAGTGAATCTAGCGATAGTGTTGTATGTTACTTTTAAGCGGGGAGCTTCGCCCTTTGTGCCCTCCTTGCACCTTTTTAATATGATCATGGGGGTGAGTCAGGCGATAGTGATGTATTTTATTTTATGCAGGAGGTGTCGCCCGCGCCCCCTTGCACCTTCGTGTTGTAATCCTGGCGGTGGATCTGCCGATAGTGCTGTGGTTAACTCTTATGCGGGGCTTGGCCCCCCGAGCCCTCCCTGCACCTTCTTATTATGAACCTGGGGGTGAGTCTAGTGATAGTGATGTGTTATTTTTATGCAGGAGCCTTCGCCCCCGAATCTTCCTTGCACTTTCTTAATATAACCCTGGGAGTAATTCTAGCGATAGTGCTGTAGTTTCTTTTTATGCGGGGAGATTAGTACTTGGTATAGCCATTTAAATAAGGTATTCTGCAGGTTTTATATTAGTCATAGGAAACACAACCGCTAAAGATTGCCCCTCTTTAAATATATTTATTACGGTAAACCTAGTGTTAGGGCACAGGTTGATAAATTTATAGAAGAATATGATGTAGACCTTCTACATCATAATTTTTGCGCCATCTTCATGGCCTGATTGGCCTCTTGCTTAAATTTGAGCGCCTAGCGAGTGATAGTTTTTGAAAAATCGTTAGGCAAAAGGCCAAAATTTTAGTATGAAAAACTGAAATTTAATGTAAAATGAACTCAAAATTACACAGGCGCCCTAATTTCTTGCAAGCTTCCTATGTCTTTACTCTCGTACTATCGATACTCACGATCCTCACAAATGAAAACAAAAACAGAGCGAGCCCCTTCCGACCCTTTAAATTGCCCCCTTAAAATTAAGATAAGCCATTTAGGCCCAAAATATATGTCATTGTAAACGCTAGTATTAGCTATACCTAATCCAAATTTAAGCTTGCTACATCAAATGGTTTCTGAGATAAACGTACTTAGCCGATTTATAGTGCCGGACTGATTCCATAAGTGCTCCAAAAACAAAGTTCGGAGCACTAAAACAACTTGCTTAAGTTTTAATTTTTTTACTACTCACCTACTTCCGGAAGAAACATTTGTAGGATTTTTGCTTTTATAAATATCCAGTTTGAACTTTATTTGAGATAATCAGGTTATTATATGTATGTTTAATGCCTGTCAAAAATTCACAATGGTATCTTTCCTGGTGTACTTTCTTACATTTAATCAAATCTTGATCCATTTCCATTCACGCTATTAAATCATTTCCATGGTATGGAGAGTATTCGACAAACCATTAATTTTTAGCAAATAACTCAGGACGTCAGGACTAATTTTGTAGTTTCTATAGAAACCCTTAATTTCTCACGTGGTTTAAATATTGTGATATTTAACGAAATTTACTTACCAGCTAGTTATGTTATTTTGGTTTTATACAAAATTTCTAATGTAATATAATTGATTCGTCAGAATAAGGTTTTACAACACTCTAAACTAAACATATTACCGTACTGATGGTACGATTACATTTACTCTCGGTAATAGAATGTGTGGGAATCTATTTCCAACCCATTCAATATTTGTTTGGTCGGTGATAGGTTCTCAAAGAAGTATCTTTTAGCGAGTGTTTTAGTATAATTATTGCTTAATTTCATAGTTGGGAAAGAAAGAAATAAGTATTACAGCGGAATAAGCAATTTAATTTAAAATGTATAAAATTTGGAACCTTACCATTGTAAGGTTACTAATTATTTTTCGTAATCGTATAGGCATGCGTCATTACGCATGCCTATACGATTACGAAAAATAATTAGTTATCAGATAATAAACTCTTAAAAGCATAAAACTTTTTAACCCTCGGTGTTATGTTTAGAATATAAGGTCAAATCCCCGAGTCTGGTTTCTATTACCGTTTACCGGATGATAGGAAATTGCTATTTTGTATACCCTCGGTAGTAAAAGCTCCTTTCGCGGTAATACAATCACAACCTATACACTACACTACCACGGTAATAGACGATTTGAGCATATTGAATTCATTATCATTAATTAATTTATCAAATAAAATAAACGAAAATCAGTCCAAAACAATACTACTTACATTAAACTTTCTTTAATACAAAATAATATACTGGGTCGTTAAAGAGATTCGGTACCCATATTTTTTTGGAGTCATTTGAAATGTTGCTATTTACCACGGTAATAGGCGCCTTTACCTTACCGAGTAGCAACGTTGCGTTTGCTAGATATTCACTGTGGCTAACTGTATACTCATACGAGTGGCGAACTGATGAACGTTCGAAAGTTTCCTTTCCGAACCATACAACAAATACAAAATAATTAATTAAACATTTAATTTTAATTGACATTTATGTATCTGCCTATTCTTGTATAAAGCCATACGATTAAATAAATAAATACAAAATAATACATTTTATTTTTCACATTTTGTAGTTAGTTTAAGTTTTTGTTAAAGAGTTTTTATTTTTCATACAGAGTCAAGCTCAATAACAAGAACAGGTACTATGCCGTGGCGGGGACTCTGCAGAACACTGGAACATACGTTGATGACGGTGCAAGTAGTGAGCAATGGAGAAAACTATCCAAGATCCTGATACCCGAAGGCTACTGGTTTCCTACTAACGACCTGGCAGTAGTAGTAAGAATCAAAGTTATACTTACAGTAATATGTATTTAGGAATTCGAACATGATAGTCTATATTTGATGAAGCAATGAGCCTAAACGATGTAAATAAAACTATTTAAGTAAAATATTGTCTTCTGTTACCGCGATTGTTATTCATTGAAATTAAACACTTTAGAACGGATAACACCATGACCGAATGGTAGGGTCATGGTGTTAATAAACGCGATTAATCCGTTCTAAAGTGTTTATCTAAATAAAAGTTACATACCGTGTAAAATAAATGTAAAAACAAAAAAAACGGCCAAGAACATGTCGGGCCATGCTCAGTGTAGGGTTCCGTAATTTACCGTCCGTTACAATAGGCAAACTTAAAAATTATTTAATAGATACCATTCTGAATATGCTTATAATAACAATTCGATGATAGGTACTTTCGATCACACCCGTCCCGACCCCAACAACTCCGGAAAAATCTTAACAGCGCGAAGTAGACCACAGCGCCATCTCTCAGGCTATTGGGTTACTAATTTATACAAACTAGACGGGTTATGTATATTACGGGTTATGGTTTTCGGGAGTAACTTTTGATCGCGTGAATCGATTTGAATCATTCTTTTCTTATTAGAAGGAACATACGTACGGGATGATAAATTAAGTATTCAAGATAAAAAAAAATGTTTGCATATACGGTTAAATTACAAACTTAATCCTGAAATTATTTTGTACAATTTTTCAAAAACCGTTCAACCTATCAAGTTCAAAATAATTTTCCAATAAAGTTCTTATTAAGTTCTATTTTCGTATTTTTTTCATATTTTTTTAACTTATAGTTCAAAAGTTAGAAGGCGGGGCACATTTTTTTAAACTTCTCGAAAATATGAACTTTATCAAAAATTGGTTTTAAAAAACCCTCATTATCAGGGCCCGTAATTTTCAAAAAACCGAAAAACAAAAACAACGTCAAACAAATAGTAATCCTTTTATGGTGTAGGCGAGCACTAAGGATTTTTCAAAATTCACCTCCAAAGGGGTTGAAACGGGGGTCCAAAGTTTGTATGGGGAAACAAGATTAGTTAGACTATTTTATCTGAAACTTCACAGGAGTATTCTTTAAGGTAAATGAGTAAACACGTGTTTCCGGTTTTTTGAGAATTTAAAGGGGTGAAAAGTCGAAAAAATTAACATGGGTATCGTTTATATGGTTTTTCGGATCACGAAAAAAGCAACGATTTGAAGATCCAATGTGGCGAATGTGGAATACCATCTCCCCTGTTGGTATGCGATGGGGTTGAAATGCCAAAATATCAATATGAGTGTCATTTTTACGTAAATTTCTGGTTCTACAGAATTATCCGAAACTTCACCGGCGTATTCTTTAAGGTAAATGAGTAAACACGTGTTTCAGGTTTCTTGAGAATTTAACCCCAAAAAGGGGTAAAAGGGGTGCAAAAGTGAAAAAATCAACAAGGGTATCGTTTATATGGTCTTTCTGGTCGCTGATCACGAAAAAAGCGATTTCAAGATCCAATGTGGCGAATGTGGAATACCATCTCCCCTGTTGGTATGTGATGGGTTTGAAACGTCAACATATAAACTTGAGTGTCGTTTTTTAGGGTTCCGCAGTCAACTAGGAACCCTTATACTTTCGCTTTGTCTGTCTGTCTGTCCGTCCGTCCGTCCGTCAACTCAAGATGGTTATTTTTTGATTTGTTATTAAAAAGAAATTTGTTTTTACAAACTTTGCCCCCCGAGTCCCCTTTACCCTTTCTGACTGTGAATCTAGCGATGAATCAAGCTAAGTGGGCTGCGTTCCCAATCTCCTCTTAATTTTTCTTGATGTGATCCTAGCGGTGAATCTGGCGATAGTGCAGTGGTTTCTTTTTATGCGGGAGGCTTCACCCTTCAAGCCCCTCTTACATCATGTTACTGCCAACCTTAGCCCCCCTTCAACCTTTTTAACGGGACCCTAGCGGTCAATCTACCGTTACTGCTGTGGTTTAATTTGGGCTTCACCCCCCAAGCCCTCCTTTCACCTTCTTACTGTGAATCTAGCGATGAATCAAGCAATTGTGCTGTGGTTTCTTTTTTATGCAAGGGCCTTCGCCCCCGAGGGCCAATCTAGCCTCCATTCAACCTTTTAAAATGTAATTCTATCTTTTTTTTCTCCCTCCCCTTAACCATTTTGGATGTGACCCTATGAGGTTTTTTTTTAGAGTGCGTAACGGTCGCTATAACTCGATATAACAATTAAGGAATACAATGTACTTTAGTTGAAACAATATTTGGTATATCCTAATAAATATCCACCCCCTTACTAAATTGTTTTCTAACCCTAGGAAAGGTTTCTCCTATAGTACTTTTTGATTTGTAAAATATTAGGTACTTACGAACCTAACTCTGTAAATAAGCGATCTTGTTTTTTTTGCCTTACTATTAACTAGCAGTTTTTTCCTTAGAAAATAATTTCGACGAATCGAGAATATCTTCCTTTGGTTTGAAGTCGTTTAAAAACTGATACTGCGCATGTTGATTCGAAGAATCGAATAGGCTCGCAGTTAAAATCAATATTCGAGGTGATCATAGCGCTTCATAACTAACCAAAACCTAATATCGAAACTAGGGCACGTAAAATTAACTCAAAATATGACAGTCACCCTATTTTTTTGCATGGTGTATCAAACAATACTTTGATAACTGATAAGGTTAATGACCCTGAGTAAGATGCAATGCAAGTAGAAAAATTTGGAAATTACTTTCACATATTCAAAATCTTTCATAAAAATTGGCCACATAAGTCACGCAAAACAGCTCAGCTCAGAGAATCGCCCATTAATGAACGTTATTGTTTCACACGTGATACACCTTAGAGATATTTTAAAAATGTATATAATATCATGCAGTAAGAAATAAAGTTAAAAAAATGTTTACGTGATAAAAAAAATATCATCAAATAAACTCAAGCAATAACTGCCGTGCAAACAAATGACCCAATCTGTCGATACATGTGTCTGACGTCAAATTTCTACTTCTAGGTGAAGTTGCAACATAAACATTTTTTTAAAATAAAGTAAATAAAATAAAATAAAAAATAAAGTTTGTACAGAGCCCTCGGTGCGCAAGTCCTACTCGCACTTGGCTGGTATTTTTCCATTGGTGTCCTGAAAACCAGCGCCATGGCTAAGTATCTAGTACATATCTTAGCCATCGGCAAATTCTGAGTGGAATCCTTTATGTTCTCCAATATTTTGTATAAAATGTATCTAAATAGATTAAGTTTTTATTGTGAATCAAATAAACAATTTCTATTCTATTCCATTTTATTCTAAATAACACAAATGATTTACATATTTTATTATTGTTATACTTATAACTTTTATTTTTACAGCATACTAAAAAATCTTTCACGTTTAATGACTACGTGAAGAGTATACCTGTTGCCAAATCGAAAATGGATTATGGAGCCATAGACTGCCTGGCATCAGGGTTTGGCAAAATAAGTAAAGACGGTGTAAGTTTTATTTTTGATTGAGCGATCAAACTCGTACCTAGTTTAGTATAACCGAAATTTTTGCCCACGTTTCTTGAGTTATTTGATCGGAGTGATGACAATTTAAAAACGGCTTGATCAATACTGTCATTGGAGACACAAATTATTTTTATTTCAATAATGTTCAATATAGTAAATAATAATTCTCTGTGAAAATTTTTGTCTAATATATAGGGAAAAAAGCATGCTTGAGTTTTCATATAATTCTTTCACGTTTTACCCCTAATTATATTTTGATAATGTTCATTTCCTAAAATATTTTTTTACAGAAAGTTACATACTTATATAGGTAAACTCAAATATACCTGGTTTAAACTGGGATAATTCGTAATAAATATATTTGAAAAGTGTGAAAAATCGTGTCCCTAATTAGTTGACTACCACTATATATACATGTTTGACTGAATATCGCACATCGGGACCGTTTAGCGATGGAACGCCACCCATATTGGACATTAGCACTCATTGACACAGGATAGGATGAAAATGACTGCGGCATTCGACAGTATGTCCGTCTCGCTCCTGCCAGAGTTGTGGTACAATGACAGTTGCGTTTCGTTCGTGACTAAGCGTTAGTGATTGGCATCTTGGCTACGCACACAGTAATGCTAATGTCATACTTATTTAATGATACATATATAGTGGTTGAATTATAATTTCAGGAAGCTGCAGAAATATTAATGTGGGCGCAACTACGTCTGATACCTACAAGAAAGTGTTCAACGATACATCGCCGAAATATGATCCATTTTATATGCACCGAAAATGACATAACAGACGTACTAGAGGTAAGGATATTTTTCAATTAACGTCGTTGTTATAAGCTTATATTACAACAACGCTACGTTATTTCGTTGTGTTTATTTGTATTGAACAGTAAGTAGGTAAGTGTATTTATATATTCCTTATACCTAGGTAATCATAATCAACATTAAAGATTATTCATTAAATTAGGCTCAGCAAGAAGCACTTACTAATCATCATATACAAATGTTATCTTAAACGAAATAATTATTAACAGAGCGCAGAGCGTCCTATGGCGCCCTCATAGGGGGATTGTGTTTTCTGATAAAAATTTCCATTTCGCTATAATCCATAGTATCATCGTTATAGTACTACTACTTCTCTAACTTTTCGTTTATACAAGTTGTCTAATATTACTAACTTTTGGCTTTATCAAAAAAAAACAACGAAATTCTGTGTCATTGATGATTGACGTGTAGCTCTTTGCTCGTCCATACCGTCTTGCGGTCCTCACTGTTTATTACCACAGGTTTGCACCAATTCTCGTTAGCCAAGAAGAGCGGCGTGAGATTTCTGTCTACTGCCACCACATCACGATGCATCCCACACTCGCTGTTAAGAAAATAATTCCTAAGATTGTACACCTCACGGTTGTGAAGGTTTTTGGCGTTTAAAAAGCCGCGACCACCACATTTCCGTGGGATGCACAATCTCATAACAGACGAGCGCGGGTGTAGCATACGATGTGTGGTGAGCAGTAGGCGGGCTCTCCGATCCAGGGCATTATTATTATTATTATTATTACTGATGCACTATTGTACGTCCGTAACGTAAATATTAATAAGGTTTTTATTTGCAATTTTTTTTATGTTATCAATGTTATCTTGGTTTCATTTAGTCGATCACATTAAGGTATTTGCGCGTTGCTGATAAAATTAATAGAATTATTGTGATTATATTGCCTTACTTTTGTGTTTTTATTTCCATACAAAACGAAAAATACGAAAATACGTGCGTTTTGTCAGGGTGTAGATTACTAAATCGTAACAAAATGCACAAGTTTTAATATTCGCGCAAATTAATGAGCGTGATAGGTTATATTCGTCAACAATAATATGAAAAAGTTTTCTAACTAAATATCTCCACAAACTTGCAAATAACTTTAGTATGAAAATGTGCTTGAGCGAATCCACATTAAAGGATAAATAGTATATATATATAGCAGTAGAGGCAGTTACACTTTAGTGTACAAAAACGAAGAAAAACATAGTGGTATACGGTGGTATACCTAAGTAAATAATACATATCATTTATACAAAATGTAAACGTATCCCCCTAATTTAAGGGATCTCTTGATACAATAATTCAAATAGGTCCTATTTAGGTACTCCTGTACACAGTCATTACAATCTACTTATACAAGTAAGTACGTTTAAATAATCTTTATTGGTATATTCCATCCAGGGCGATTCAGGCGGACCACTGGTATGCAGAGGTACGAAGGATCCTAACGACAAAGGCGAGGGAGTGATCGTCGGAGTGGTAAGCGGTTCCAGGCAGGTAGAGGTATCAAGACACCCTGGCAGGCGCCGCGGCAGTGACCGTGGCCGTGGCAGTAACCGTGGCCGTGGCCAGGGCCGTGGCCGGGGACGTGGCATTGGCGGTGGCGGTCACAGTCACGTTCACGGTCGTGGAACGCATTGGGTAAGAACGTTCAAATGGTTCACCTTCTTCACGAGGGTTTCTAGCTACCCGGGATTCCTTAAGGGAAGCAAGCCGAAGAAAGGAAAGACGAAGAAGAAGAAGGCTGCAAGAACTTCTGATTCTACTCCATCTACTCCTCCTTCTAACGTAACTAATTTCAAAATACGCAAGATTAGAAGCAAAGCAAAGGTGATCTTACCTGCGATGTATATTGTTTGGTTATTACTTATTCCAAATTTTACTTGATATTCTGATTATATTTTCCAAATATACGTTTGACTTATTAAACATATTCTTGGTTCTGGTTTCTCTTGGTTTTTTTTTCCAAATTCAACAAAAATTACGACTGTCTTCGTTTCGAAAACAAATCGCTCGCGGGGACAGCTATGGCGCAGCGAGTAGTCACTCACCTACCATTTTCATCTAAAAAGTACTGCTATAGAACTATGATACCATGGACTATAGAGAAATTGAAAGGTTTATTAGGAAACACAATCTCCCTAATGAGGGCGCCACTGGACGCTCTGCGCCCTCTTAAGGATAAACTTATTGCAGCTGTAATATATTTCCCATGTATAATCCCAGTGGGCAACAGTTCGTGGTCAACCATGAAAAGGAGGCAGAGTCGAAATTTATTTTTTGTTTATCAACCAGAGCTAGCGAGACTTACCCGTTGTTTGCAAATTCTTCCACAATACCCTTAGGGGGACGCCTCGACATAGGGATTCTGCAATTTGACTTTTGTCTGCCAGAAAAAGTGATCGTAGGTGGTCTGAATGACTCGACGTTAGGGATGTCGACGGAGCGCTATTCTGTGCTATTTGGCCTTCGGCCATTTGAAGGTAACTAACGAACCTAACCTAACCTACGAAGTGATATAAAAAACGGCCAAGAGCATGTCGGGCCATGCTCAGTAAAGGGTTCCGTCCGTCACAATAGGCGACCTTAAAAAGGGTTTTAATAGATACCATGACCATAACAAGAAGAAGGAGTACCCTCGCAGCTCTTACGACTTATACGCTCTTTTAACCGAGTAGATATTATGTTTATTAGCAAAACCTCAAAAATGGCTTAAGGAGTTTATTTGTAAAAATAAAGATATCGCTATTAACGTAACCAAAAATAGACAGCTTCTGGCATTTGCATCTCACTTTTTAGAGACAGTTTCTGTAACTAGGTGTTTTAAGCACATCTGTTAAGAACTTGTACCGTGACAGTCAAGATCGTTACCACAATTATGTGTGTTTTTAGTAATTGATTATTGAAACTGTTAGATATTTTATTAAACTATTGATATTGCATGTTTGTATCTAATATTATTCTTATCTTTTATAAATTACCTACTATTTTGGAGGCCGGATGGCGAGTAGAGGGATTTAGCCTGTCATTCATCGGTACAATTTCAGAGGTAGCAGAAAACTGAAATAGTTAGACAATGGTCACGATTGGAATGGCCAGATTGCAACGGTTAACACTCACGTATTTTTATCAAATTAGGCGTGACATGTTTCAACTGCATCAGGCAGTCATCGTCGGACTAAGCCACAGACGGACGGACGGTCTGAGACATGGCTAAACTATATGGGTTCCTAGTTGTCTACGAAACCCTAAAAAGTAGCTACCTATTTTGTGTTCTAGGCCGTTCGCAATGTAGACTAAAAGCGATGTGGTCATTTAACGGGCCTTGTCATTTTGTGTTCTAGTCATTGTGAGACTGAAGCACCGTGACCATGCAGCGTGCGAAACCTAATAGTAGGAGAAAGAAACCAGCGTGCAAGTGCGACTGAACACAATTTTAGCATTCTATATTATTAAATTCCAAAATAATGTGTTTTAGAATAGTCTAAACTTTATTACAGTTGTTCTACATCCTCACACAAAGTTGGTCACAATTACAATAATAAGCCTAAAAATAAAATTAAAACTAAAACACATAAACAAAATAGCAATACAAAAAAAAAAGAAGTCATGTGTTAACATCCACAACGCAGGCTTCGTCAGGTGGCCACAAATACAAATCCGCAACAGGCTTCGTCTCACACAAATCAATGATGTCATCCGCTTTAGGCCTCGTCATCCTTATTTACTAATAATAAAACTAACTGAAGGAACCGTCCCGAATCGTACCCGGCCCGAACGTCCCCATAACGCTAGCAGCGTTACCACGTTGAATGGCCAGGGAGATCTGTTGCACTAGATACGATCCGGAACGAGGGTCACAACCCCTGTCTCTCAGCCGCCGACCCAGATCACTCACGAATTCTTTGGCCTCCGTGGCTCAAGGTCCCGCCGTCTCGACTGCAACTGGCACAAAGTCATACATCTGTTCCAGAGCAGAGTATTTGGTATGCTTCATTTTGGCCGCGTGCTCTGCGGCCGATCCAGCTGACCTGACGGTGTGACTTAAGTGGGACGGTGCAAAGGTACTGACGCACGTTGCATCCCACAAAAGACACCGACCTCTGTGCCACGGAACCAACGTAAGCCCATCAGGCCTCTTGCCGTCTGTTCGGCATAAGCCGGGAGGTTCCATAACACACGGCACGTTGGCCGACACTAAGGCCCGGCGAATCACGTCATTGATGTTATGATGCCTGGAAAAACGCCCCGCGCACTTCATACAAGTAAGACCATGATGACCGTCCTCCTCAACCATGGCCCCACAAACACACCGATGCGCTTCGCATACCTTACACCCCAACCGTAAAGCAACTGCTATGCGCAAAGAGTCATTGTCTAACAATGTTCCTAATGAGGGTGATGGCAGCGCATGTAGCCACGCGCCTGACTCAACCCACGATGCGGCTTTCAGGCGAGCCAAATTTGAGCCTACGGCATCTCCTACCAGTTCCGCCACAATCTGCTTGCATAAGATGTCATCCCAGCCTCTTTGTGCCATAAGATTATCAGGCCGCTCACCGCCACCACACAAGGTGGTCCACCTTGAGAGTGCCTCCGCCACAAACGGTACCTGGGTAATGTCACCATCACTGGACAAAATTCGAGTGACAAGACCCAGAGTGCCGTGAGTGGAGGCAAGAAATGCTACCACTCCCAGCTCCTCACACCGGCGTATTCCTAATCCTCCGTGACGGATGGGGAGAGCAGCCTGACACCATTGCGTCTCGTTCAGGTGTACATTTAAGATCAACTCGAGCGCCGACTTGACCGTTTGATCCAACCTAGCGACATCGTCTGCAAATAACCACGTCGGCGCTGCTCTCAAAATGTACATAATACGTGGTATCGCGAAGCAACTTTTTAACAAGACGAGTGAGACGTGCGCCGATAGACCGCCTAGATGTTCAGTGGCCTCGACCAAAGCCATCCTTTTATCCTCGAGCGCCGCACTCACTCCTTCCGGGAAAATAGGTGCACCCAAAAGACTCAAAGTCGAAGTCAAAGTCATAGTCTAAACTATTTTTATTGTAACATAAGTAACATAACATATATTTGCGATATATTTATGTATATATTTCGTAACTATACCTAAGGATGTAAAGTCACATAACATAATATACTTGACTATAAAATTTATTAACAGGAAACATATATCAGACATATTATTAAGTACTGTGGGCTAAACTACGGCTGATACCTAATGACAGGTGTTCAAACGTACATCAACGGAACATGCGCGATTTTGTTGACACCCTAGCCCCGTCACATCTTTACGGCTATACAGCCAAGGCCGGCGCGGCTGCAGTGGCGGAAAAATAAAATACAAATATAGGGGGGTATCGGCGATGAATACAACTTTCTTCCGGTCGGCGTCGAGACCCTCAGCCCATGGGGTTCCAGCGCCCATACCCTCTTTAAGGATATCTCAAAGAGGCTTGTTGATACTACCGGCGACCATAGAGCTGGTAGCTGCCTCGCCCGACATATTAGTATTGTAATACAGCGAGGAAACTCTGCGAGCGTCTACGGTACCATGCCGCAGGGAGAATATTTATTTTAACATGTATTTTATTTTTATGATTTTGTATGGTGTTGATATTTAAAACATTTTAACCTTAGTTAGGTTACATACATATAATTAAGTAAGATTAACAAATAACAATGTAAAGTTTAGGCCGGCATTACTTCATTCATGTCTGTTCTCTTATGTTATTTGTCCATGCCATTAACCGGTATATAATGCAGGTAGATCAAGAATAATTCCAGGACTGCTTTATCATTTCGGAACATTTTTCGCCGATCATGATAGTAGCAGCATTCGTATTTGCCCTAACGATTCGTGGCATTATACTGGCATCAGCTACTCTCAGATTCTGAATTCCATGGACTCTTAACTCGGGGCTGACGACTGTTGTGGAGTCCTCATATTGACCCATTTTTGCAGTCCCAACAGGATGGTACAGCGTTGTAGTCAAGTGCCGAGCGAGACACTCGAAATATTCTGTACTTTTGAATGCTAAATCTTTGCAACCGGGCAAGGAGACGTAGGCAAGAGATGCATTTAACGCCCGCAAAGTGGGTGTTTCAGCTATCTCCGATACGAATCTCATGCTTGTCACTATTGTTTGCATATCATATGGGTCGTCGAAATAATTTGCGTAAATTAAGGGTTTTAGGTGAGGATCAGCACTTCTCAGTCTTATCATTCCGACTGAGTTTGGCTTTAATAATACCGACCAAAACGTAAGCAAGGAATAGTCATTGTTAAGTTCGTTTATGATATCCAAAGTAGATTCATCAATTTCATGAATTTTAAATACATCAAACACCTCGTGAAGTCGCGGAGGAAGAACGAGGTGATGGAATTGGATATTAGGCAGAGTGTCATTTAAATCAAAAACATTTAAATAAGCAATTATTTCCGTTGGTCCAAGATTGGAATAGAACCCAGTCTGTTTAGCTATATACTCTGTCATAGAAATGCTGAGTTCCTCTTTGTTAACAGGAGGTATATCTGTTTTGAGGGTAATTATGTTGGAAACAACTAAATGGTCCTGCAGATGACAACCAACGGGTAAGTCTTGCATAACCGGTATACCAAGTTCTTCTAAATGTTCTCTCGGGCCTATCCCAGATAACATTAACAACTGAGGTGTATTAATTGAACCAGCTGAAAGTATAACTTCTCTCTGCGTGAAAATATCGTATGTTTCGCCTGCTCTTTGAATTTCAACCCCTATAGCATCGTTAGTGACTAAATTGAAAATTACTTTAGTGACCAATGTTTTCTTCATAACGTACAAATTGCTTCTTTCTTTGGCAGGTGTAAGGAATGCACGTGCTGTACTTTGACGACGACCTTTATACGCTGTAGCTAATGTCTTTAAAGCTCCAACGGTGTCTTTTCCTGACAGATCATTAATAGTTCGAACTCCAATTTCTTTATAAGCGTTTAGAATTACATCACTAAAAGCATGTGACCCTGAATGTCTTGCGATATTAAGTAATCCATCTTCATTATGAAATTCGTCTTTTTCTTCTTGCGGTATTTGGTCATCGTGCAACGCCTCACTCTTTTGAAACAATGGCAGTACATCTTGATAGCTCCAGCCAGCGTTTCCCATATTTGCCCATTCGTTGAAGTCTTCTCTGTGTCCACGGGCATAGAACATGGCATTGATGCTGCTGCTTCCTCCCAAAACTTTTCCTCTTGGCCAGTAACATTGGTTATTTTCTGAGCCAAGGCAATGACTTTGTGATGGCTCTGTCTTATATGCCCAATCATTTTTTGAGTGAAATGTATTGAAGAAAGCGCCTATTAACTGAAACGTAAATACATGTCTACGTGTTAAAACTCCTGTGTATTACATTATTTAATAACAATTGCAACAGTTTGTTCAATAATATAATAACCTATTTGTCACTCTACCTCGGTATCCAAAGTTGGGTCATCACCAGCCTCTACTAAGAGAATTCTCCAATTTGGATTTTCGGACAGTCTGTTGGCTATTACACAACCCGCCGAACCGGCACCGACAATTATGAAATCAAATGTTGGATCTGGAATATAATCATATAATATTCAATGAAATATTTAATATACTTATTTATTTTATTTTAATAAGGGTTACAACTGGAACGGTATTTGAATAAACATTATTAGCCTTTTACAATGCATGTGCTCGATAAGAACGTTATCCAATGAAGCGAAATCGTGCGGAAAGTATTACTTTTCCGAACTAGTGCTTTTTACTTTTCAGTTTTTATTTTTATCTCCGCGGACCGCGATCAGCCAGATAAAAAGAGTATTTAGGCAAGAAGCCAATATGAGCCTTCTACCACCTTAGTAAAAAAAAAAAGTATAATTATGAGTAGGTACCTACGAGTACGTATAATGAATGGCTTTATGAGTAAGAAAGAGAATAAGAAAGCCGGCTCACTTTCAGAAAATGTCTTCCTGTAAAATATTGAACTGTATTTTTCTTCTATGGGTACGCTATTCAAGACACCTAAAATGCCGCGGTATTAATACTATAATAATAACCACCGACCATCTGTTTTCTCCAAGTTTTAGCCGTTTAGGGCCAATGCCTTCATTTAAAATAACACTTTAAATTTTTTTAAGTTTGGAGATCGACAAATAATGATGGTATTATGGAATTTGTACGCAACTTTTCTGTTGCGGAATCGAGACAGCAATTTCTGTAACTTTTTAATTTTTGACTGACCATAAACAAAGCACTTTACGACCTAATTTGTAACCGGAAAAGTCACCTTTGCATAGCATTTTTGAGAAAAATATAATAATGACATCGAATGGTATAGAGATATTTAAATCAACTTCACGTGAAGCAGATCGTCCTCCTAAGTTCGAAAATATTATCAACATAACTTTTAGTTCAAATAAATAAAATGTTTTTCCACGATACCTATATTTTTTATTTACTCCCACAATGCTTAGTAAATTGATGAAACGCGCGCGTAAAGATGATTTCCGACTCGTGTCGGCTTATACACTAATCGGAAATTACTTACTTTACGCACCTGTTGCATAAATGTTGTAAAGCTACTAATTTAGGTCCAGGTCCATTTATGAACTTTAACCTTTATGAAGGTGAAAACGGGGTTGCAAGTTCTTATCTAGATCTTAGTTTGATCTTTGCATTTGAAGCTCCACTCATGTTCCACGCCAAATGAGCTAAGCTTCTTGATTTACCTGCTAGTACTTCCTCAGATCGGTCAGGTGGCCATTGATGAGGAGTTGTTAGAGCACAATGTGCTGCGATCACTGTGTTCACAGCCGACACAAACGCAAACCCACTGTTTTGTACAACATCTGTAGCAAACCTCGGCAGATTCTCATTGCAAGGCCAGAAATCCATCGTCATATTCCCTTCTCATGTCCACTACAGTTCTCGACTTATGCTCAAATGATGCTGCGTGATTTGTTTCCATTGTTAAATAAAGTTGTCGGGAAATTGGCCGTAGCTAATGAGATAGTCAGGAAGCATTTTGTTCTTGTACTTACAAACTTACAACTAACGAATAATATTATGGACGAAAAAAACAATGAGTTAATGAGGAAAAAATTGCCTTTATTTCACGTATGTTTTTTTATTGATCTGATGAGGTTGGTTCTAAAAAGACATTTGTTCCTCATCAAAACTATAATAAAAATTTGGGCAAGCCTAAGTTGTCTCAGCCGCAAAGTGCTCCGTATGGTGCGATCTTAATTTATGACTCATTTTGCAAACTTTTCCTTTGCGTTTCAATACAGTTTGACAAAACCTTAAGTGGGTCCAAAATTGAAGACCTTAACTGTACAATCAGCAACAAAAGTAGCTACTTATTCGGCAAGGAACCTTACCTGACAATAAGATTCAAAGGCATAGGTAATGTGAAGATATCGTTAAGTAGGTACTTCATATTGTTGTCGCAGTAAACTTGAAATAACTATAATAAATGATAATTTAACGAAAGTAACGGCTCGACTTGTATAAGTAGTAGGGCAGTTTATAACTGACTTTTTAGTAAATCGCTGGTTAACTTACTATAAACAGTTCTACTAACAAAAGATTCAATACGCCGTAGTTAGGTTTTGGTCTACTAGGAAAAAAAATATAAGTAACAGACATTTGACGAGAAACGAAACTACACATTCAAATTATTCATGTTTTATATAACATTTACATTTAGTAAAATATTAATTACAGTATATCGGTGAGTAAAGTGTTTATAAATCGCGGTGTTCGCGTTCCTCAGCAACTTTCCCAAATGTCTATCGAATCTTTTTCTTGATCATACACAGACCGAAGGACTCAAATATTTTTAAGGCCGATAACGTTATAGTCGCGTATCATCATGAAGCTAAAAAACTCAAAAATCATAACGTTTTTCAATCGCTGTGTGTCTCTTTTGTACTATTAAAATATTCATATAAAATCGTTCGGGAAAGGGTCAAAATTTTAGTATGAAAAACAGTAATTTCAAATGCATTTTATATCGAAACTGCTCGTAAAAGCTGCTCGAGTTTTGTACGGAACACTAAAAATTTAGTTAAGAAGCGCATCCATGGTTGCACTCATAACTGTCGTCATTATTTTATTTCCTTCTTGCCAAATCCTTAATTAATAGATCACAAACAAAATTAATGTCAAGACACATAACTTCAATCGACTGCATAGTAAATTCACTCGAGTGAACAATCATTCGATGGAATCGTACTTATATGATAGGTATGCCTATCCTTAAATAGCATGAATGACGATAATGACAATATAGCTCACCAAACGAAGTAAACTCAGAGGAAAAAACTCGTGTATAAGGGAATTTTGGCATAGTTGTAAGGAGTAGGGTTTTAAACCACATACTAAAAGTACTGATGGGTGGGGGTGAAGCTAACGGGGGAAGGGGGGTGGAAAGGTCCCTTTTTTTAGTTTTTCACAAAAAACTCGTAAACTGTGGTCAATAGCTAAAAATAGTCTGAAACACAAATAATGTACGTAAAATTCTCTACAAAAAAGATATAAACATTTTTTCTCTGGGATCAATACTTCATGAGATATAGAGGGAAGTAGATGACCAATTAGGAAAACAACACATTTGTTTAAGTACGGCACGTATATTCTTAAAGATAAAATCCCTAATTATTGTCTAAATCTAAAATATTGTCATCGAAGTAACCGCTGAAGACGATGATTATGATAATATTTTAGATTTAGACAATAATTAGGGATTTTATCTTTAGGAATTAGTTTACGAGTTTTTTGCAAAAAACTTAAAAAAGGGACCTTTACACCCCCCTCCCCCCGTTAGCTTCACCCCCACCCATCAGTACTTTTAGTATGTGGTTTAAAACCCTATTCCTTACAACTATGCCAAAATTCGCTTATACACGAGTTTTTTCCCTTGACAGGCAAATTTTGGTCTTCGTTCGGTGGGCTAATAATTCACAACAGAGTTCTCAAATCGTCGACCGACGTAATGCTTTAAATAGCGTTTTATGAACAGTGATAAATGTAGAAATTTCGGGGTAACATTATTGAGTTAAAAGCATCTGTATGTCCTATTCCAGCTGGAATAGCTAATTAGAGTTAATAACAGAAGTACCTATGTACCTTACACGATCATCTCATTGTAGAAATTTCTTTATTTCTACTATGCTGCACTGACATTGCTACAAAATTTACGATCACTGTTTTTTATCTACGCACATATCATTAGTGCTCTAAAATGCGTTCATAAACAATAGGCATTTACCAGCATTACCAATCAGCAGGAATTAAAGGAACTATAATTTTAACATAACCTCAAACATTACCTCAAGGGTAAGTAGCTACCATGACTTCGTCAGTGTAAAAGGAGCAACCTCACTTTTATTTTCCATCGTTTGGATATCGTTAATTTTATAAAATTTTGGTTGACGTCTTTCTTCATTTTCTTAGTAAGTAGTGTAAATACTGATAGATTTGTAGAGAAAGCGCCAATGGAGACATCTCTCCAGGCAGGTTTTATGCTTCTGAACCGAAGTCTTATTGGAGATGGTAGGTTTTTTACAAGGAAAGTGGCCATAGTGTCGTCATCTGTTAGGATTGTGGCGCGATACCTGTGTTCAGCAGACAACACCAGCAAGAGCAGGTGTCTAAGGGGACGCCACAGATTATTTAGAATAGTGGTCTATATAAGATAGGATAAGATAAATATAATTTCTAGAATAAGTACTTAGAATTATTCATAGTACCTACAGATGGCCGTACAATGTTGTATTACAGTATCCTGTCGTATGTCGACATGCAAGTACTTAGGTACTTACTTAAAACTATTTAGTACTTACCAAATTTTACATAAAATATTGCTCAGAATATGTATATATAAAAGTAAATTAAATTTGTTTATTTAATTAATGAGTCCGTCGGATCTCCATAGTAGGTATGTTCGCCGGGCATCCGCTAGCCAAATTTACCATACATTGATTGGCAGATCCGGCGGATATAGCCGGACGTATATGGTCGGCTAATTATCTACCCGTTTTGTAAGGAAAAGTTCTTAGTATAGCCGTAACGTCATTATATCAACGCAATTACAACAAGCGCCTTGCGTTTTCTTGTGACATTTCTGAATTGAGAACGCAACGTTGTTCTGAAGAGAAGGCGTAATGAATTATTATAGAAATAATATGTTTTGAAATGCTTTTATTTTTAAAAAGGAACGTTTAATTTAGTTGCGCTTGGTCTTTAATTAGCACATATAAAAATGGTTATGGTTTGCCTACCCAAAGGCAAAACTTACAGACGTTGGGAATGTAGGTTTGGCGAGCATTCTAAGAGCAGACATATCTTTCGTCTCGTCCTAAGACCTAAAACCTACTCGTACATTCCTAACTAAGTTTTGCCTTCGGGTTCGCAAATATTAAGTACTTAAGTAAAGTAAGAATGAAAATAATGATGATGTTTAGTTGTTTACCCCACGTTATTTGTGATAGTAGGTATTATAATCTTTTCCAGGTAAGTCAGACTGACATACCCACTCACAATATTATTATATTTCCTTTATTTATTTTCATTCTTAAGTTAGGTTTTTACAATATGTCTATAAAAGTAAAATATAAAACAACATACAAAAAAAAAAAACATAAACACATTATAAAAAACCTAACCTAGAGTGCCGCCGGCAACGGAGCAGGGCCCAGGCTGCAGGTGGTTAGGGCCGCAGAGAGAGGAACCGCCGGACTATACGCGCCGTGTCTAGGATTACCGCCTTCTGCATCTGACCCTTGATCCATCCACCTAGCGAGAGTCTCTCAAGATGTTGGTCGAGACTCTTCGCTATGAGACCGTTCGCTGAAACGACTATCGGGACAATGATCGTCGAGTCAACATCCCACATGGCGGTTATTTCGTGAGCCAAGTCTAGGTACTTACTGGACTTGTCCTTCTCGGCCTTCACGAGATTCTCGTCATGGGGGATGGTGACGTCGACGAGCACGGCCCGACGCCGCGATCGATCAACCAGCACGATGTCAGGCTTATTGGCTACAATAGTCCTGTCCGTGATAAAAGATCGATCCCAATAGAGCGTGGCACGACCATTTTCAAGAACTGGCGCAGGTGCGTACTTGTAGTACGGCACTTCGTGGTCCACAAGGCCGTATTTAAGAGCAAGTTGCTGGTGAACAATCCTCGCCGTTAGCAAGATGAGAACAACCGGAAATAATATGCCTGAGTGACTCTCCGGGACGGCGGCATGCCCGACAAATGTCGACCGTACCGTCCTTCAGGATATATTTCCGGTAGTTATTCGTCATGATAACTTCGTCCGCAATTGCACAGACAAAACCTTCGGTTTCTCCGAAAAGGTCCCCGAATCGTAACCAGTTCACCGATGCGGGCAGATCTACATCAGGGCCCGTGAGGGCCTTGTAGAACCGCCCGTGTAGCTCTTTGCTCTTCCATACCGTCTTGCGGTCCTCGGTGCTTAGTACCACAGGTTTGCGCCAATTCTCTTTTGCCAAGGAGAGCGGTGTGAGATTTTTGTCTACTGCCACCACATCACGATGCATCCCACACTCATTGTTAAGGAAATAATTCCTAAGATTGTACACCTCACGGTTGTGAAGGTTTTTGGCGTTTAAAAAGCCGCGACCTCCACATTTCCGTGGGATGTACAATCTCATAACAGACGAGCGTGGGTGTAGCATACGATGTGTGGTGAGCAGTAGCCGGACTCTCCGATCCAGGGCATCCAGCTCGGTCTGAGTCCACCTTAGTATGCCAAAGGAGTATGTGAGCAGAGGCATTACCCAAGCGTTAAAGGCGCGCACCTTGTTGCCACCTGATAAAAGACTATTAAGTACTTTTGTCAGCCGACCAAAGAAGCGCTCCTTCGTCGCCTGTCTAATACTCACGTCCTCAATACCCAACGACTGTGACATACCAAGGTATTTATAGGTTTCTGCTTCAGAGATAGATCTGAACGACATTGTCTCAGAAAGTTGTAAATTTGTTGAATTTACTACTTTCCCCCGCTGTACATGCATAATCGCGCACTTATCGACACCAAATTCCATTTTGATGGCACTACTGAAAACTTCAGTGGTTTTCAATAGCTCCAACAAACCTCGGTCATTTGGTGCAAATAGTTTGAGATCATCCATGTACAGAAGGTGAGAAATGACTTCACCCTCTCTCCGAAGCCGGCAACCTAGCCCCGAATCCTTCAGCAGGGTGCTGAGAGGATTCAAAGCTAGGCAGAACCACAGGGGACTCAGACTGTCACCCTGGAATATTCCTCGCTCTATCCTTATATAGTCCTGCGACCCAAGGGGACCATCTCTGCCTCCTGGTTGACAAAGGACTGTGGTCCACTGCCCCATACACGCGCTTAAGAAGGATATTAAAGCTGCATCAAGTTTATACAGTTTATTATATTATTATTATAAAAAACTTAAAAAGCAAATCTAGTTCGGTGTAAAATTCGGCAATACCCCAGAAACCTGAAACACAAGCCTCCATGCAGTATATAAGATAGCCTAGGTTAGGTGATTAATGCCCATACCTACTTAAACTACCAGTGCCTACTTAAAATAATGTAGTGTCTTGACTGAAAACTCGATTCCCTAATAGAACAATATTTCGTGATGCGTCACAAGGCACAACTACGCGTAGAGAACATAACATCTCTAGATAACATATACTTATTCACCCGCAGCGAGTCTTGGGTAAGATATGATAATAAAAGCACAAGAAATCTATTCCAGATATTCCCAGAAACGCCTTGTGCTTGTCAGTATAAGTGCGATCTCTGATTACGAATAATAATAACGAATCTCGAGATCATAAGTAGGTACGAGTATACCAGTCTCACACAATGGTTCGGCAATCTTGGCACAACTTTGCGCGGTTGCGGTCTATACGAACTCCCAGACGTAACAGTGCACGTGATCTCGACATTATTAAGATCTAAATGTATTTGAAGAGCGTTACCATACTGGTCCGCATAAATGTTCAACTCGTTTTAAGTTAGCGATGGCAACAATTGGTGCCCACCTTCCCCTCGCCGCTATGCGACCTGCGCGAGCGCCACTCGCCAGTGTCAGCCATGGAGCACGCGCGCCTGTCCTCGCTCCTCGTTATAGCGCGTAAGTACTACTTTTATCGATTACACTAGTGTTTCGATTTCAAATTCTTATCACCTTACACATAGAGTTGATAATAGTGCATCCAATCTGGTGATTAAAAGTTCAGTTGTTTTTAAACCGACATCCTTTGTGCTTTGGAAAGACGTACCTAAGTGTTTAGGTGTTATTATTTGCGAACGGCTTTTAAAATAACGGACAGAGTTATCTGTGAGCAAGAAATCTGAGCTGGTCAAGTTCTTAAATAATTCCGCCTAACCTATTGTTTGTTTAAGCGCTACTGGTCTGAAATGATCTAGTTTTCTTTGAGCACAGAGTAGAAGACTATTTGCTATGGTTACTCGTATGGTTCAATGTCTTTCATTGTATAACTTCCAGTTTTGTAATATGTTTGTGTCATGTAAGCATTGTGAGAGCCAAAGCCATGGCAATAATAAGTAACGTTTTCTCTTTTTCTCAATATCTAGCCTTAGTAGATTACATTTGCCTAATAGATAAAATCAACTTATTTTCAATAAATTAACTAAACTAATAGACCGACTGTTTACGCTACCTACAAATTATCTGGTGAGCGTATTTTGACTCTACTCGTATCTCTTAAAAATGTTAGAAAAATAAAATTAATGACTTCCGATCAGCTTCCGATAGATTATCTCGAAATGATGTAAGTAAATATCTATGCCGAATCCTAGTTACGCTCGTCGATACCTATAACTACATACCTAATGTCCTCCAAAATATTGTTTTTGTTTAAATTGTGTTTCGTAATTATGTCCATCTAGTTCCAGTTATTCGACACAATAACAAGGGCACAGGTGTAGTTCTCGTGTAGATTGATCAAGCGTTAATAATCTGTATAGGTACTGTATAAACATAAGAAGGTGAGTTTGTATAAGCTTTAGCCTTGTAGGTTTGAAAAGCCTTGTTGAACAAGAATATCTGTATTGGTACCTAACTATCGTGAGAACTAAACTAATAGTAACTCAATATCTATAGTGGGAATCGAACATTTTGGTTACTACATTTTACGACATTGACTTCTTCTTCATCTTTTTCTTTGCTCAATCCTACATTAGGTGGGGTCGGCTCTACTTTTTTTTGCGCCATGAGAATTTGTCTAGGGTTATCGGTTCAGGATGCTCCTCCTTCATTCTGGTCCACCGCGTCGAAAGGGGTCGGCCTCTATCTCTCATACGAGTATCTAAAGTTTAGATATGAGACTAAGCCCTAAAAACTAAAGCCATTTCATATAATATAAAGTAGGAAGTAAGTACCTAAACTAAGATACGCGTTTTCCTGCCAGTGCTTTATTAGAGTCAGTCAACTTTCGATTCCCATAGTTAGCGCATTGATGCCGTTAAACGCGGGTAGAATAGACAATGTCACAGTGAGCATACTGAGCATAGGCCACGTGAGTTAGATACAAAAATAATGTTTAAAAGTCGTTGAACAAAAGTTGTTAGGTTTGAGGAGCACTGCCTACAATTAAATGTATTGCTCCTATTAGGTACAGGAAACACGCGGTATAGGAACTACAGTGTTATACCTAAATTCAGCGAATCTACTATAGCTAATAATAATTAATGTCCAACAGCTAACCTACGGCATCGGCACGTTTTTCAAAAGCTTGTAACTTGTAATGCAAGTAGACGTCCCGTCTCATAAAAGAAGAGACTTTCAAAACTCAAGCCCGCGAATTACAGGGCTATCTTGTACTTTCCTCCCCAATAAGTACCTCTTCGCTACCAACCGCCTAAATTAGAGCTCCTGAATTACAGGGCTTGGGAGTATAGCGTTTCAATTTTGCAACTAACGTGGGGGTTGGAAGAATTAAATAGAGACTTCTGCTTGTATTCCAAGTTACAAGCTTTCGAGAAACGAGCTGCTAGATGTGACACTTGTGCTGTTTGTGTTATCTGTATTTTATTTGATCTCTTTTTTGTCCCTTTACCAGGCGAAGGGATATATTCCTCCCACATCTTATATCGGTTACCGTAGTCAGGTTTTAACTCCAATCCTCCTACAAAATATTTTGTCAATCCCTGAAAATAGTACCTATTCAATTCACTTGAACTCTAATTTCAGTAAACTAAGGAGAAATTCGAACACTTTCCTTAATTTCTATGAAACAGAAGTACATAGATCGAACAATTTTTTGATATTTTGTAGATTTTGAGTGTTGAAAGATAATGTAATCGTAAACATTGCTAAATATTCATGCATTTTTGTGTATGAGCAGAATTAGGATGTGGGTTGACATTATCCCATGGCCTTATTAGAGTTTAACTGTGCGGGAGCTATTCTTCCCATGGACCCGTAAATTGTTTTGTCATATTATAAAAACTCACGTAAGTAATAAAACTGTTTTTGTGTTCAACGTAGAGCGAATCCATGTAGCTATAAAATCTCCGTGTTTTTCTTAAATTTAATAAAGTGTTCGGATTTGTAAACAAACCACTAACATCACTGGTCAAGTGGATTTAAACGGCCAAAGATACATTATTGGATTTTGAAGCGTGCCGTGCATGAAGATCATAAAATAATGTTTTCAGTGATTGATATAATGTTTCGTAGTAGATCTGGAGTTTAACCATGACTATGATAAGTTGATAACCAATATAAGATGTGGGAGGAATATATCCCTTCGCCTGATCAAGAATCCGTAACCCACATTTTTATTTCTGGTTTAAAGGAACATCTCCGACTTTCGTAAATACATTTTTTACAAGGCGTTTAATACGGTTGTAACAGTATATACAGCACGTATGAAGACACGCTAGTTGTTAGGGGCCTGGTAAAGGGTTAATAATTAAACATAGTTTAAGCAAAACAACCGACTTAGTTTGGCTTTCCCGGTAAAAGTGAAAATTTGAATTAGTTTGAGTTAGCCAATTTACTTCAAAAATATCCAATTCACCACACGTGTACCTTTGAAAATTGAGGAGCTTTCTTAATGGGCATCCATCATTACATCTAAAGTAAAATCAAACGGAATTAGCTTGTACACCTCCAAGGTCGCAAACAAAATAACAATGTATTAAATTGGATGACAGGCTGGAAATTATCGTGCACTTAAACTATGCCATCCCTGATCTTCAACATCAGGTCCACTCCAGCAAAATCATGGCTTCAGTAAGAAAATGCCCAAGCTAATTATGATCCCTCTAATCACAATGCACGTACCGTGCAAATTTTAGGAGTTCTCTGAATTCCTCAAGAACTCTATCATCAGAATAGAAATAAAAAAAGATGATTGTCACAACTAGGATAATACGTAGAGCTAGGTTTATCGACCAGTTCCACTTTGCCATCCCTGGTCATCATCGTCAGGTCCACTTCACCAAAATGTTGGCCCCCGCCAAAACAATGTTCAAGTTACTTAGGGAAACCCTCACATCACAATGCATGTGCCGTTAAAATTTGAGGAGTTCTCTCTTCCTCATGAATTCCATCAGCAGAATAGAACTACAATCAAATAGGACTATATTGAAGGAATTTCCTTAGAAACAAAAAGTGAATGTCTCAAATCGAATGATAGAACTGGGAATTACCAAGCAGTCCACCTACAAAATTACAGTTTCTACCTACTCTAGGACGCACTGATGTTTTTTTCTAGACCTACCTAGCTCTTAACTAAAGGTGAAACGAACAGTAAGGTCAAGGTAGATGGGCAGGATATCCAATATGTCGACGAATACATTTATTTGGGCCAGATAGCATCCTTCGAAAACAGGCAGTGCAAAGAAATCGATCGACGCATCGAAAACGCCTGGAAGAGCTTCTGGTTCATGAAGGCGCTGATGAAGGGCAACCTTCCACAAGCACTAAAGCGTAAACTCGTCGACATGTGTATCCTGCCTATCCTAACCTACGGCGCCCAAACTTGGTCACTGACGGAAGCCCAGAAGTCTCGACTAAAGATTTGCCAGCGAGCCATGGAACGCAGCATCCTAGGAGTCCGAAGATCTGACCGAATTAGGAATACCGAGCTGCGCTCTAAAACTGGTATAACAGATGTGGGTGTAAAGGCCGCCAAGCTAAAATGGGATTGGGCTGGACACATCTGCCGAATGCACCCGGAACGAATTAGCTACAGACTGGATCCCAGAAGGTAGTCGGGGCAGAGGCAGACCAAAGAAGAGATGGCGGGACGACCTGGATGCCTTTTCTAGCGACTGGCGGAGACATGCACTTAGCCGTGACGGGTAGAGGAAGAGAGGGGAGGCTTTTGCCCAGCAGTGGGACACAAAATAGGCTATTAAAAAAAATGGTTGTTTATTTAACAATGTTTACGTGCGGAGCTAGATTTGTTTTACCTATTATCTACAAAAGGTTATTTACCATTAAATCCATGTAATAAAAGTAGAAGTGTACAGTCAACCAATTGGAACCCTAGGCCACTGTAGGACTTTGTCGTAGTGACGCTATAAACGCAGATTGTAAGAAATCTCTTACTGATTGTCATTTTGACATGGTTCTAGAGTGGCCTAGGGTTCCAATTGGTTGACTATACCTAATAGAAGTAGATTCGTCCCGCGCCGAAATAGGTTTCAAATACCTACCATGCCCTCGGCAGTACGAAAAACTTTTTATTGATACCTAACTAATAATACCTAGCTCTCTATTTCATTTACTGTGGTAGGTACGCTAGTGTTGAAAAAATGAAAATACCTAATGTTTTCCGTTTCCCATTGTTACAAGAAATAAAAACATTAGCACTGAGATAGAAGACGTGTACCTATTAATTGCACAACACAGATTCCATAGATATTATCTCTAGAGGTACTTCAACGATTTATGAATATGACATGCGTAAAATGAATTGTTAATGAAAACGCACCTAGTATTTTCTTAGACAATTTAACCAACCGGGCTGCCATTGTCTGTCATTTTCTGTACAAAACAAGTCTGCCGATTCTATCAAATGTTACGGTTAGTTAAATGGTCTAAGAGTATTTTGTATACCTGTATACCTACTAAAAAAGCCAATTTTTTGTTACGGAGACTAAAATGGCGTTACGTGGGTTACCTGTTTATTACATTTTATAAATAGTCATGTATTCCACAACCGATTCTAACAAAAATATTTTGGGCTAATTACTACACAACTTAATAAGACCTGTTTTTGAATGTTCAATATGTTAAATAACAAATAACAATCTTTAATATTTTTGCGTTTATAGTAGGTTTTTAGTTATATTACCTACGTCTTGGCAAAATATAATAACATTAAAACTCTTCGATAAGTACCTAGGTAGTCATGTACTGGGACAAAACCAGATTTAAAAAAAGCATGTAAACGTAATTTGTGCACACAAAACAGTAAAAAAACTCACTTTTTTATCAACTGTATTAAAAAAACTATATACTTAATATGTTTATTTGCGTTAAACATGTACTTATTTTTTTACAAGTTATAGTTTTTTTTATTAGTCTTTTTTCGGAGTGAAAAAAGCGAGGCATATAAATAAATAAAAAATTCTACTATCAGACTTGGTTTGCCAGACTATTTTACATTTCGTCGGTTATTACACAAAATACAATAAAAACCGTAATCGAAGATCAGCTCTAGTTGTTTAAGCTGATATGATTATTTTACGTAATGACATTTGAGGTTATCATTTCAGCAGTCTCCTCACCTGAATAAAAAATAGCCTTTAGATGGCTTTCTTTAACAACCTTTACGCATGTTATATATTAACAGAGATCGTTAAAATCATGGCGTAATAAATATGCCTCCATTTTAATAATTGTGTAGGACTGCTGCACGTAGAGCGTTAGAAAATGTTATATTCTAACATTAGGAATCTCAACACAGTTGCAACTGAAAAAACCTGATCTCATAATAATCATACTGAGCAAAAAGCCGACAGTTACTCCACCAAGTAACGTTCTTACTTAATTATAGCCGGTAAGAGTTATTACTATATTTGGTACCTACCTATTATCAACGTAATCGTGCGTTATGCTTTTTATAAATTTTGCGTGAGCACCTTTCCACGCTTTTTTGTGTTCGTTTTGTGTTGATTGGTTTTAAGGAGAATCATTACGAAAATATCCAACGCTGGTAATGGATATCTAACTCGATATGTACCGTGTGCTTACCATGAGTTGTAAGTAACCGTAGGTGTTAGCGACTGCGCGTTTCTAAGGTATGTCCGTCTCGCTCGTGCCTGAGTAGTGGTAGGAGCGAGACGGATATACCTTAGAAACGCGCAGTCGCTAACGCCTACGGTTACGTACAATTCATGGTAAGCACACAGTTTGCACTTTAGGGTTAGCCACAGGCGCAGTAGGTAGCGTTTTTTACAATTTATAAGACCATTTGTACCTACACAGTTTCTGACAATAATTGCATCTTAGCCTATCACGCCATCTTTCGTATCAACCGGAGGTACTAAATTTATCTTATTGCTAGTATCTACATACGGGTGTGTGTAGTTTTTGTGACAGACCGCCAGAATGATTTAAATCGCAAGTAATAAAAAATTCCAATATTTAGTACCTTTTTTACTATTTGGTACCTGGTATAAAAAAAGTTGTACCTCGCTGAAAATCGAGTAATATTGAAAATAAAGTGGCCAGTCATTCTGACGTCGGAAAGACCACCTCCAGTTTCCCTGATTGTAGGCGTTGTACCGAACCCATCACATCACATTCTTCACAAATGACATGTACCTAATATTTTATTCTGACTTACCAAAAAAAGATACGGCTACACTAAGTTTTGAATGAGAATTGACAATAGCGGGGTGTACCGGTTACACGAACATGTAATAACGATAACGTAACGACTTACTCGTATCTACTAATCTGACGCAATTATCCGTTACCGTCGGGATGATAGGACCAATTCCAATATTTAGTACCTTTTTTGTACTATTTCGTAGGTACCAAATATCAAAATAATAGTTCCTAAATTATGTCCTTAAATGTCATGTCATCATAATGACTTCGTTTTCATATTCAAACAGGTTTTTAGTTCACTGAAATTTACAGATTACCGCACAAACTAAAAGAGTGAGGAAGAAAGCGGGAATAAAAACATGTTTGACTTGACCTACTGAATACTTCTATTTTTATCTAGTTGTTAACAACTTTAGGCAGGCAGGTACATACTTAAGTACCTATTTACCTATGTGCCTAAAACAGTAGTTTATTAAACTGCGGCTAATGCGACATGTGGTAAATAGGTAGGTTATTTGTTATAGGTAGTCCCATTTACAATAAGCTATAAGCGCTGATGATATACCTAAATATGATAATGATCTAACATACCTACTTCGTATCAATGACAATTGACAGTCATTAACATAACATTTCTCACATGAATTTTAACAATAAGCAGCGGTGAAACCTTCCAACAATGAATCTCATGCTTTCCGATAGTAAACAATGTACGGTACTCCATAGCGTTGAATGAGTTTGGTACTGTCACCGGGGGTCAAGTACCTTGGGTGGGATCGCAAAAAGCGGGCCTTGAAAACCTGTTTGATAGCAGCTACTGGAATAAAAATATAAACGCAACATGGTCGCGTGTAAGGAACTTGGAGTTATGAGTTTATAAGTAGGTAGGTGCACAGATTCCACAGTTATGTCTTGTGTTAGTTAGCTCATACTCGTCGATTACAGATCGATTCACGAAAGCTGGCGCGGAATGTGTGTGTTCATACATTTTCCACCATAGTTTGAGATATTTTGCATTTCCGGTCAGGATTTTAAAATGAAAAACGTTAATGTCTACTGAAATAACGCTTATATTACATTGCAATTGCTAAGATAGGTAGTAGGTATGAAGTATTTTTTGGTATTGCAAAAAAATAGATTCGATAAATATATATATTATTATTTAGTATCCAAAACACAATTCTTCAGTGCTTGTTTTGCGAGGTGGTTTATTGTTACAATATTGTTACTTACCTACTTGATTTTTAATTATTATTTTTTATACGCGTGTCTTTTCTACGTTGCATAGTTAAATACGTAGTAAACAAAACTCAATTCTTTTTTTCCAGTGTTACAACTCAGCCAAACTGAAATCTCCAGCACTCTACCAGAATCATGGTACGCCGCTAACGTTATAAATGATGGAGCATACTCACCGAAGCCCATATCCGAGATATTCTCAACGCAACCGACTTTCTCTTCTACGAACCCTATCATCGTGCTGCAATCCTCGACACCTGACCCAGCCTTGTTTACGACGCCAACACCGCGTTTGGCGACATCGACAGTGGGCACTACGTTTAGCCCAACGGGGAGACCGATTGAAAGAGAAACAGAAATGTCCGTGGTACCTTTACCGACTGAGCAACCTGTTCAGTCTAATTCGCAAGGGCCTGTGACATCACAATCTCCACCGGTAACTATTTTACTGGAATCTTCTACAACGTGGGAACCACCCCAGCCACCCCAACCACCGCAGCTTCCCGAATTGTCACAGTTCCAACAACCACCCGCACCGCCGTCACCCCCGCCAGTCCTATCAACTCCTCAGCAAATCCTAATACAAACAGCACCGCAAGGAACACCACCGCCGTCTCAGATAGTCCAAAACCAGCCGCCTAATTACATCCTCGTGTACCAACAAGCACCACAAACTTTAGCTTATCCTCAAGGACAACCCTCATTTCTTCCACCCGGAACTTCTACCTCTTCTTCACTTCCACCAGTCACATCCGCTCCCGTTACCTTCTCTCCGCTGCCGTTAGTTACATCTACACCATTACCTCCGAGACCAACTACAACATTGTTGCCACGTGCTCAAGCACCTTGCACAAACAACTCAAATACGAGCCCTCAGTTGCCGTCATTCAAAATTCGCCTGGTAGCTCCAAGCGGTTCAGTGACCAACGTCAAAATTAATCCGCCAACCACCACCAGAAGACCTACTACCACAAGGACTCGAAGAAACAGGAACAACTACGATGGCTGCGTCAGCGGGTGCGGAGGCAAGAAGATCCCTATTTGTGCCAGTCCCTTGAGCGTGTCGCCCATCGACCCAGACACGCTTAAAGGTTTCCCTTCCGTGTGCCATATGGCATGCCACAACTCGTTTAGGAAGAATTGTGAGTAATTAATTGTTTTAGTTGCGCAATTACAGTAGAATCCGTTTATAGTGACTCCGCTTTTACTGACCAATCGCTTAGTATGACGTGATTACAGTACGACGTTTTGGTTTTCATATACAATTATTTATTATAAGCTGGATACAATGACTTCGCTTATATTGACCTGTTTAGTCTATTTTTTTGGAATGATGTCCGGTTATAGTGACGCCGTGGCTCATTTTCCTGGTCCGTCTTACGAGGACGTTATGTGTGCCAGAGGTTAGTTTTTTATGATATGAACCTAATTATACATGCAGAGAGAAAGATGATGAATCTATCGGTTAGGGGATAAGGTATGGAATATGGATTGCGTAACAAAGGAATTTGATTATTTTCTTATTATGCTTTGTATGACGTCCGGTAAGAACCTACCTAAGACGTATTTGTAATTTCCCTTCGATATCACTGTAAGTGGATTCTACTGTATAATTAATTATATTAGCTTAAGTCGGACGTAAAATCATGAATCATAATTTATTATCGCTATTGGAAAATAACCGGTGATTTGATGAAGGTTCAAAACTGAATTTATGACCGGAGGACAATTAACTTTCGGTTTCCCCGGTCGGCGTTATGAGTGAAATAGTGCGTGTCAAGCTGCGAGCGATCACAACATTCACAACAAACACAGACCGGTTTGCCCGCGCGCACATTACCTCATTGGCGTGTTGCAACGGGCGCATAACTGACAGAATTAGGTGATGCTCACGTAGTTTTACGTGTACGAGTACGTCATAAATGACAACTGAATTGTATCAATTGCGTGACGTTCCATGACATGTTAGCGTGTGATATGAAGTAAAATTAAGGTCGTATTGGTGCTAGTAAATTAGGTAACTGTTAGTAAATTAACTGGAACCATACTGGCAATAGGTACCTGCAGCTTGCAACAGCAAATGCCGGATTGTATGTTTGAGAACTAATTGTTAAGATCCCATTTGCTTTCGCAAACGCACTGATTTAGTACGCGAGCGCGACCGCTTATTTCGGTTGCGTCTTACGTATTCAACCTGTAACCGCGTTGACTAAAAATGTATACCTACAAAAGTTTTGTTTTAAGTGTAAACCGGGTTGTTCTTTTATAAAATGGTAGCTACATATAGGATAGTAACCGGTTGTACATCGTAGAATTTTACGAGCAAAACTAGGCATGTGTGGTATTACCGCTCTCTTTATAATTGCTTCCTAATGCGGTGTCCGTGGATCGTAACTAATTGTTTTTTTTTTACTCTTTTCAGTGTACGAAAAGGTGATGGATGGTAGATGCGGCCGACTGCGCACCCGAATCAAACTCGTCGGCTCCAAAAACAAGCTTAAGAAGGACGACCTAAACAAAGCCACATACACAGTTGTGCAAGGCGGCCCGTCAGTCATCGAGTTCTCACCACTGAACTCTTAGAGGCCAAAAACTGTTTTATATATAGCTGTAAACTCACCACCGAGATTAAGCTCTATAATGACTGAGTCAGACATTTAAAGCGTGCCACGTCTGAGAAAATTGTTATACCTATAATAGACACTTACAATGTGATGGTATTCGTACTGGAACGTAAGATAGTAAACCGAATAGAAGTTTACTGACATAATGAGACTTAACTTACTGTAATAATTTTCTTTATTGTTTTTAAATTGGTACCTACAGATTAATTGGCCAAATAGTAAAATTGTACGCGCCGCGTAATTGCTATGTATTTGTCTTTCTCAATATTTCTTTGATGATTAAAATGAAATGTAAACTACACCCACGAAGCATGACTAACGTTTGCGTTAACCTATTCTTATTAAGTAATGAGTTAGAAACGCTAAATTAATCTATGTATAAGTATCAACAAAATTAATGAAGTAATACGTAAGGTAAACGTACTAGAACTCGACGTCGTCTCAATACATGTAATCTTTAAAAGTATGTCAATGTCAATAGGGGTGACAGACGGGTGTCATGTATTGGGCACTAGCTTGTCGAGCACTCAGACTTTTACCTTAATGATCTAACAGAGGCTATATGAGTTAGTGGGAGGGAAAACTATCTTGGAACATAAACATTCCTCAGCAGTGATTCAAGCTCATTTTGAACGTGTCATTGCTCTTAGTTATCAGGTCAGCAGTTCTCACATTTTAAGCAGGCAATGACGCCTAACTCTTAGTATAATGACATTAAAGTCTAATCTCTTTTAACTCCGTATATTCTTAAAATGTAATATGTAAAATTTGTCACGAAAGGCACGAGAAAAACTGAGATATGCAATCAAACGTTTTATCACGTACTGTCTGTCAATGGGCAATCAGTGTATCATGCATAATGCATTCTTATGAAATCAGATTCATTTTCGTTTACTTTGCAGTTTTCGACTACAGAATGTATCAATATTTTACTGACGCAATTCAAAAAATATGCTGGCCATATAATATGTACGTTCGGGCATACCTGCCGGATCTGCCAATTAATATTTGGGAAGATTGTCTGGCGGATGCCCGGCGGACTCTAGGTACTTCATTATTTTCTTGTTCTACTGAGTAAATTTAATTAGCCAGACTTGAACTATGATGTTAAGATGAACGTAGCGTTTAGTTTTATATCAGCATTTGATACGAATGTTATTGCAAGTGATTCCCAAATATGAATCCGTCCATATTTTAATATTATTGTAGTAGGTAATAAGGATGTTTTTGTACTTAGACTATAAATAAAAACTATTGAAATTGTACTAAAGGATATTTTAATTAAAACAGATTGTGATCCTATAGTTTTAAAATAGTTTTTCTTATCATCTACAATACCTATTTACAATCGATTAGTTCAGTCTGTTTGAAATTTAGTAAATTTTATTGAGAATGATTGTCTTACAGTATATAGAGTGTTTTAGATAAATACTGCTTGCAATAAAGGGACTGAGAGTTAAGACTAAGGGCCACTTGCACGTGGTACAAATGGGCCTAAACCATTTAAATTCAAACTTTGGATTTTGGAACGTCGCCGTCGTAAACTCCGATCTACCTGCACAGGTAAACCACTCCGGTAGACCATCGCGTGACTGGCCTACATAAGACAGGGTTTTATGAAATTCAACCCCTAAGGGGATGAAAGCATGGTTGAAAGTGTAAACGGGCGGAAGCCAGTTAATTTATTAATTTAATGGTTGACGTAATTTGCTAAGGAGTAGGTACTTCATTATTTTCCAACATTGATTACTTATTTTCTCGCAAATTTTGGTTAGATACCAGCACGCCTACCACGAACATCGAAAATTGGCATTGACGGGAAAACCTCTTTGTCACTCCAATATGCAAGTGTAACAGAGATGGAGATACAAATCCGCAATCGTTCGATTTTCGTGGTGTAGGCCCAGGTTAGCCTTTTTGGGACACCTTTTTTTATCAGGTCGCGATTGTTAAATGCTCGTATCAGCAGATCAGTTCTCATAATAATATATGCCCTTAATTATTATGAAGACTTTATATATTATGTCAGTCTTAGTGAGAAAATCGACCCATTTAAGTATCGTAATTTATATAGGAGAATTCCTAATTGTAAGTACCGTAGGGACTATGGATATACACTCAACAATGAGCCGTATAGTCTGGCCAAATTCCACAACAAATTAAAGAAAGCTATACCCATCCCTTATTTTGAAGTGGTAATACTAGCGTAAGAAAAAGACAGTTTGATTCTCTCATTAACTACAGTCATTTTGCACAAATGAGAATAGCTCCTGGTCACACTATTGTAGTTCAGTAGCGGTAGTGTATTCTAGAAGCGTTGTTGGAAATTGCCTTGTTGTTGGTTTCCTTGTTGCTGCTGGCCGAACATCATCTGCTGCTGCTGGTGGAAGTCCTGCGGCGCGCCGCCGCCCGCATTGTTGCCTTGGTTTGGTCCTGAACAAAAAAAAAACTCATCAAATATTTTAATGTAATAAGCATTGTACAGGGTAGTCTCTTAAATACTAATAAATTATAATTAGATAATTAGACTCATGGTCAGACTCTGGATAGAGCGTTGGTGGCCCAACGGTAAGGAACGTGCGACTGACAATCCGAAGATCGCGGGTTCAATCCCCGGCGCGTACCAATGAGTTTTCCGGGACTTATGTATCATTTTCATATTTACCAATCGTTTTTCGGTGAAGGAAAAGATCGTGAGGAAACCGTATAAATCATAATATGGCCTAGTTTACCCTCTAAGTTGGAAGGCCTTGGAATTACTGGCCAAAGCGGACCCTGAGCCGTGGCATAAGCCGGGTAAATAAACCCTAGGAAGAAGACATTGGATCCTGAATAGAATTATTCAGCATTCAACAACTATTGTATAAAACTACGAAAAAATTGCATATGTGCATGCAAACAATGCATGTATAGTCGGTACTTTTAGGTATTAAAAAAATTGAACAAAGACACGTGGTTTTTTTTAATTTACATTTTTTTTTATACTTAAAAGTACAAGGTATATCGATAGTCATGACAATAACTTTATTGTTCCATAGATTGAAACCATGTACTCCCGGTTCAATGGAAAAAACCTTTCGGAAAAACCCCAACACGTGTTATGGCAAATTAGATACAACCATCTGTATGTGTATCCACATCCACAATACCGATTTTCATAATTACCTGGCATTCTCATTCTTTTGGCGTTACTTGCTCCGTGATCATGGTTATTACCCTGCACTTGATTCTGCTGAGTCTGCAAAAGCGACGAATGAACAAATTACATTATGGCAATGTCACAAATTAAGCAGTACCTAGTACCACATATGAGAAGTACTTCGATGTTAACCTTTTCCTCGTCTTGTAACATAGGCACCGCAGGTTCAACGCCAAAGACCGATTAATCAGTCACGGGCCACAGAGCAACATAGACCTTAATGAACCCTCATAAAGTTCAACTTTAGTTTTGGCACTTTGGTAACGCGGCGTCTGAGTGAGTGTTTATATTTAACATAGCGTCGGAAAGGTTAAAAACGCAAATTTAGCTTACCCCGTCTCTCGCTCTAATATGCAATGGTAAAAGCGATAGATACCAGGGATCGGAAAACGGTATTTTTGCCGTAACGGTATCGCTCCCTCTGCCATGAACGGAAAGGATTTCGTTTCTGTTCTCGGTTACCGGTAAAAGAACCGTTCAAATAAGATACCGGTTTTGCCCATTTTGTTAGAAATTCGTTCCTGTGGAACGAAATTAAACGGTTAAATTGAAAATTTCGAAACGAGATAGAACGTGTATTGCTGTCTCTTTTATACGACTACTCGTGAGTACGCAACCTGCTGTACTCGACTTAGAATATTTTATTCCGATCCTGCTGTTTGCTTGCAATTATTATCGTTAATTTATGTTTAGTCTAGTTAATATTTATAATCGTTTTTATCACAAAATGCGATGTTTTATTTAGTTTCATTAAACTGTGCCGTTGTCTATTTGTAATCTGTAATGAAATCTTGATAGTTAAATTTAGCTCATCTCCCGGTTGGCAATGCAAACATGGTTGGTTGGCAAAGAAAAAAAGTGTCCCAAGATTTGTTTTCCATTTCGCCACCATAATTTCATTGATTTAGTATGGCGGTAGCGTCAATGGAAAGTTTGAAATTTGTATGGACAATTTAGGACACTTTTTTTCTCCTACTAGGATTGAAAGAGCTCGTGATTCTGAATAGAAAACAATTTAAAAAAAAAAAATTCCAAAAATGGTTTTTGTACAACAAAAAATAAAAACGCCCAAGAACTTCGTTATAAAACGAGAGTAACGAGACATAATTGGAGAACAATTTTTTTATCTCATCGTATGTAACTCATTGCTAACTTGGATATTCAAAAATATACAGGGTGTTTTTTTATATCCTTTAAATTTGACAGGTTGCTTGTTACATTAATAGAAGCTGCGTTGTAGGTCGCTTATAGTCGAATCAAAAATAAAAATTTTTTGTTGTTCATACAAAGTAAATAATTTTTTTTTTAATAAGTGCGATTAGGCTGTTAGGTCCCAGGTTCAAATCCCAAGAACTTACTTTTATTTCTCTTTTTTTACACATTGTAGATAACTGAATAGTAAGATATTTAAACCTTTTGAGGTTTAAATATTGAAAAAGTATACGAACTGATTTTAGGTTTAGTTAAAAAATCATGAGTGTACTTTGGGGGTATGAATGAAATGACTAAGTCCATGGGTTTTTTTTTATTCTTCGTTTCTCGAGAACCTTTCCGCCCCAACGGCCATCGGTTCTACGTGCAATGTGCCCCGCCCACTGCCACTTAAGCTTAGCGATTCGGAGAGCTATATCGGTTACTTTGGTTCCGCTGCGGTCTCATTTCTGATACAATCTCGCAGTGGGACGTCTAGCATCGCCTCTCCATTACTCTTTGGGTGACTTTGAGCCTTCTTATGAGGCCCATTGTAAGCGACCACGTTTCAGTACCGAATTTCATCACTGGCAGCACACACTGATCGAAGACTCGTCTTCAGGCACTGCGGAATATTGGACGAAAAGATGTGTCGTACCTTCTCGAACGTTGCCCATCCGATTCGGATTCGACGATTAACCTCTTTCTCGAAATTGGGCCTACCTAACTGGACAGTTTGTCTTAGGTATATATAATCGCCTACAACTTCGAGTGTTAAGTCTCCGATTGTAACTGGAGTTGGTGCTACATGGGCATTTGACATAATTTTCGTCTTATCAATATTCATCTTAAGACCAATACGCTCGTAGGTCAACAAGCATCGTACACAAATCCTCCATGGTCTACGGAGGTACTCGCCGTTTACAATGATGTTTAGCCTTCTCGAGTCCAGAGTGTTGAAAACATCCTCAAGTGCAGCGGTAAACAGCTTAGGAGACATGACTTTTCCCTGCCTGACTCCCCGCTGCAGCGGAATAGGCTTCGAGTTCTGGTCTTGGAGTCGGACTGACATAGTGGCGCTCTCGTACAAACCCTTCAACACTTCGATATAGCTACTGCTATACGCTATAGTAGACTACTGTCTACTTGGCACCGTTGGAGAGATTGTAGTACCGCCCAGGTTTCGATCGAATCCAGCTTCGTCCAGCTTTCTCGTAGTCCACAAACGCTAAACAGAGGGGCAGATTATATTCATCGGTCTTCTGTATAACCTGACGAAGCATATGAATGTGGTCTACGGTACTATAGCCTCTTCGGAAACCGGCTTGTTCGGGAGGCTGGAAGTCATCAAGCCAAGACATGGCTCAGAAGTGAGATGGGTCGGCAGTTCTTCAGTAAGGCGTTGTCGCCTTTTTTGAAGAACAGTACTACCACACCTGCGCTCCATGCCTTTGGCGTTCTCTCTTCCAGTAAGACGAAGTTGAACAACTTCTGAAGGGCCGTAAGGATCGGTTTACCATCCGCCTTCAGAAGTTCGGCTGTAATTCCGTCTTCACCAGGCGCCTTGTTATTTTTGAGCTGTTTAAGAGCCATTCTAATCTCGTACAGGCTGTGATGTCCGGGATGTCTTCGGTATAGTGTCGGGTCAGTCTAGCTCCAGGGTCTTCCGCCAGACCAACTTCGGGTCTGCTAGTAGACGTGTATAGCTGTCCATAAAAGCTCTTTATCTCACTCAGGAGCTCAGGGTTGGATGTGACGATTCTACCATCTTCAGTTTTTAACTTAGCGAGCTGGCTTTGCCCAAAAGACAGAACAACTTACAAAAACTTTGGAGCCCTTATTTCGCTCAATGACCTCTTTAATACACTTAGTATTTAATTGGCGCATATCTCGAGTGAGGGATTTAGAGATCTACTTGTTGAGCCGCCGGTATAGAGTCGCATCAACTGAAGATTGTAGAACCATTTTACTCCTTTTATCGATGAGTCTTTTGAGTAGAGTCTGAGGGCCTTTTGGTCTTGTTTGTCCATTGGGTCTTAAAAAACTTAGACCCAGCGCTATGGACAGCTTCCAAAAACCCGTCGTTGAATTCATCCACATCATCGCCTAAGCAATCGAAACGGTTTTGGAGTTCCAGCTGACAGTTCTTGTGGTTTTGAGTTTGGAGTGCAGGACGGAGCGTAGACTTCATCAATCGAGAGCGTTCTAGCTTAGTAAATATATTAAATGTGCCTCTTACTAGGCGGTGATCACTTCCAGTTTTGACCGTATTGATCACAGCAACATTATTGAATATATGTCTCTTCGTCGATATGATGAAGTCAATCTCGTTTTTAGTTGCACCGTCGGGACTCATCTAGGCTCATTTTTTGTGCTCGCGTTTCTTAAAGAAAAGTTCATCATGTAGAGTCCCTCCTTCTCCAAGGAACCAACCCAGTAAATGCCCCGGTGGTTCCGAAGTCCAACCCCAAACTGCCCCACTCTCAGCTCGTCACCATCTCTCTTGCCTAGTTTCGCGTTAAAGTCCTCCATAACAACGGTACAGGTTCTGGAGCTATGCATAGCTTTTGAAGTATCCTCATACATAGCCTCCACCTCGTCATCGGAGTGTGCCCAAGTCGGCGCGTACACCTGTATGACCTTCAACGAGTACCTCTCAGATACTCTGAGTATAAGGTACGCCACCCTAGTCGACACACTCTCGATTTTCACCACGTTGTTTACGAGGGACTTGTGGACGATGAACCCGACACCTCCTTGGGACTGTTGGTCGCCCTCCCGGAAATAAAGCAAATTGCCGGACTTAAGGATTATCGTATCCTCGCCCTCTCTTCGGACTTCTGACAACCCCACGACGTCCCAACGCAACTTCCTTCTCAATCCTTCCTCCAGTTCCGCTAACTTTTCGTCGGTCAGCAGTGGACACGTGTTGTAAGTTGCCAGGGCCAGGAGTCGTCGGTGGTGTTAGCCGGATCTCTGCCGGAGATTCTTAGCACTACTGAACACCCCGTGACTTCAATTTAAGTGTTTTTACTTTTTTGTGTAACATCTATAGAAATCAAACTTTAGGCATATTGATAATTAGAGATCATCTAATTCATCTATGCAATACCATCAAATTTCATATAGCATATGAGGACGAATTATGGTGACAGATGAATAAGAATAAAGTTTTACTTTTACTCCATAGTAAATGTATGAAAACAGTTTTCCTTAATTTCTGGCTTTTTTGTACATTACCGAAATGGAATCGATTGACATAAAAAAATACATGTAAAAAAACTTTTTTCATTTTCATACAAATTGTATGGGGAAAGTATTTCTCGATTTATGGCTTTTCTAGCCGGAATTTTTTTTTGGTCCGATACAAGCTTTTGATCCTGGACAGGAATGGAATTGATTGGCATCAAAAAAACAGTTTGTCAAAAATGACCGTTTTCTCGCACCCTGTTTTTTTCCAAAATCTGTAAACGCCAATCTTCATTAATTTGAAATCAAAGGAAGGAATCCTAAGACCTATTTAGCCTAGCAACACGGGATCTGCTAGCTGCCCTCACTGACCCACGATTTATTTCCACCCTGTATAGATCATCTATGTTTAACCGAACTTAAGAATTTTTTAGAAATCGAAATCGGTAAACCGTAAATGTAGTTCGAAAATCGCGCGCTAAAATTTGACAAAAATTATATGCATGTATAAAAAATTGAGACCCCTTAGATGATTCAGATTCAGATTTATTTATTTCATAATACAGATTACATTATAAATTGCAGGCAGATTGCAGGCAGATTTTTCCGAGTTTGTGTTATAAAACATGAAGCGTAGAATATTCCCTACATGATGGAAACTAAAATAGCACTATGCCCGCCGATCGACGAAACAGCTGCGCCGCCGCACGCAGACACATATCAGGATCGGCTGGGTTTAACCGTTATTATTTCGTTCGTGCGAACGTTAAAATTACGTTATCTGTACTTAACGGTAAGCACGAACATTTCGATTTCATTTTGTTCGTTCCATCAATTTACCGGTTAATTGTCGAACGAAATAAAGAAATGGAATTAGAACGATATTAACCGTTAAGCCAATACCGGTTCCGATCCCTGATATCTATCAGGGATCGGAACCGCCAAGGTATAGACAATTTTATAAAAGGTACAAACACTTTGTATTATTGCAATATGTGTATTTTACGATGTAGTAGTAGCGTGGCACTTACATTATTTTGTTGTTGCTGCTGCTGTTGATTTTGTCTCGCTTTAGAATCACTCTTGTCATCCTGGTCGTCATCGGTCAAGAACTCTCTCTTCGGGTAGGGAATGGGACATCCAGCAAATACATCCTGAAATGTATTAATGAACATCATTTGAAAGAATTCTCTTTAAACATCTTTTGAAACATCCAATGTACACAGATTAATTCGCGGTGTGCGAATTGCTTGCGTGGTAGGGGGGTAACGTGGACGATTGCAGCGCTTAAAGTTGAAGAAAATGGAACTACAATGGGCTCGCTGGTTTTTATACCCTTAGGGGCGTTTGCGCCGACCAGGGTTAGCAAACTAACCCGAAGTTAGCAGTCCAATTCCATACTAAAAAACATTTGCTGCCTGTTTTCCAGATGGGGCCACAATTATACACACAGCCAATACACAAATAGACAGGCGAAGATAATTAGATCAATAAAAAGCATTTCCAGGAATTAATTACCAACAAGCTGGATATTGTTTTAGTAACTTTATTAGGTTGACTTGTTTAAGTAACTTTATTAGGTTGAGTTGAGCTTGACTTTTGAGAGCCAAGTAACTGCCAAATATTTGGTCACATCCCAGTTTATCCAGGTTGCTGGGATTTAGTTCCTGGAAATTATCTCATTTTCTTGGGGGGCAGGCTTATCAACTTTACCTGTGTAGGCAATGGATCTTCAGAAAAATACGGGTCTTGCATTGCTAGCTCTGAAGTTATTCTTCTGTTTGGGTCCATCAACAGTAACCTTTGCAGTAGACTAAATGCCTTGCTGTCGGGCTTGATCTTGTGCCTATCCATATACTTTCCTAGTGAACAGTTTTGGTAACTGAAACGAGAATAATAATTTCTTTAAAACATATATTTTAGATGAGTATTTGTGTAGAAAAGTAAACTTTTCGTGCAGTATCAAATAATAAGCATCATCTGGTATCGTACAGGTACATACTCTTTTAGATCAGTTGACTTATTAGCAAAGTAGCCAATTATAATTTACAAGGCAGGTTAACAGAACAAGACGCCTCCCGAGGAATGCTGCTCCAAGCAGCTAAGCCTGTGTAGACGCGCCTCTGTATTGCGGCCGCATTTGCATTTACTTTGGGCGGAGCATGGCTACACATACCGGACTGCTTCGCGAGACCATTTGAACATTTCCTCGCGAGGCAGTTTGTTCTGTGTGGATCTACTTACTTGGATCTTTTGAAATCTTTGACTAGAGTAGCATGCTCTGGCATCTTCCTAATATCCTCCCAGTCTTTTTCCTGCGGAAAGCCCATGACATTGAATATCCTGTCAAGCTGGTCGTGGTGGTATGGGTTACTGGTCTTTATGTCTTCCTGCCGGCAGTGGAATATTGGCTCCGATGTCAGCAGTTCGGCGAAGATGCAACCTATGGCCCAGATATCTGAAAATAGATATATGTCTCTTTTAAAAAGTTGTAGTTTTAAAAAGAGTTGGCTACATGCAAAGGCTGTGGAATTAAAAATTCATGGTACTTAACCAGGATGGACTTTTGTAAGCAGTGCCGATTTATGCAATAAGCAAAAAAACAGTTGTTTATTTATAGCACCATGCCTACAGAGGGCAATATAATAATGACCGGATCCTTAAAAAGTGATGGATCTTAGCTGAACTAGATAGTTCATCTTGACAGATGCAATAGAGCAGATTATGGAGACTCAAGAAGTGTTTTTAATGATACTGATAAAACTATCCCAACCAATTTTGTCTTTAAAATAAAATCGACCAAATATTACGAAATATCACCAGAGTGGGTAAATAAATTGTAAAAAAATAGACGTAATTAACGGAACTTCTTTTTGTGGAACTAAAAGGGTCAATTTCGACAAATTTTTACAGATATTTCTAATGGTTTGGCCACGACATTGGTCTAAGGCGACCGCGGGCGCGGCGAGCGGGGCGGCGAAAACGGTCTAAGCTGCAGTGGCGGCGAGTTCATAGAACTCAATTCCTGTCGGCTTCTCTTGCGTGAGTCCATCTAGCACATTTTTCCTTAACGCCTCAAACAAAAAGGGAGGCAAAATCAGCTTAATTTTATTACAGACATTTTAAATAGGAGAGAATGTGTGCACGAAGTAGGTAAATAGACGCCGGTATACCTTGGATGAATTCAGTACTTTTATTTATTTCCACAACCGTTTGATTACATGCCGCAACTTGTGTTTCGGATGCTGTGTGCCATCCACAAAGCAGACCTATTTAATTTCACTGATAAACGCCTCTGTGTCCAACATCGCGTTGGCGGAGCGAATAAAACAAAATATTTTGTTTTTTAAAACTCCGGCCCGATCCGTGCCGCCGCTAAGACCGTTCGCGCCGCTCTGACTCGTGGCATGGCTCTCCTTACCGCGAGTCGATTTTCCGCTAGGGGCGCTAGTGGAACGTGGGTCCTGCGGGAACATTTCAAATGTCACTTTGACAATTCTCTCATATTGACACAGGACCCACGCATGAGTGGCGCCGCCTGGTGAGCGACAATATGGTAGCTCCCATTCTCGTGGCATGCTTCTTTAGGGGTCTTGATTTTGTTTAATTCGCTCGCCGCTGGTCGCCTTAGGCAGTCGCCTTAGACTAGGGTTGCCTTGCCATACGTCCCGGTACGCCGGGACATGTCCCTGTTTGAAGCATGATGTCCCGGCGTCCCGGCCAATAAGCAAATTGTCCCGGTTTAAAAATTATACTTATTTAGTAGGGGACTGAACTTGCTAAAAAATAATATACTTACAATAAAGACGACTAACTATTAGACTAATTGTCGTGAATAAGAACGACTTAAGCGCTGACACTTGTCCGTTCACTTTTTAGGAGTTTACATCAAGTGTCGAAACAAAATCTCCTTTCAGTTCCTCGAACTATTTCGCTATTTGTAAAAAAAACACCACTTTCAAAGCGGCAGGAAATAGCGGACAAGTTTATTCTTCGCATTACTATTGGTATGATAGCCTGTGTCGTTGAATTACTTTCCAGCCTATCTTTAATTACTTGTAAAATCCCCGAATTTCTGTAAAATTTCCATCGTACAAATATAGATAAGTAGAACAATTTCTTGTCGCGTTCGAGCAGAGCTTTGAACACCTTAGTGAAAAAATTAGATACTGATTTACTTACAAATACAAATACAAATATTTATTTAGTAAAACATCCTTTAGTACAATATCCTTAAAACTAGGATTCTACTCCCTGAATAGGCAAGCCTGTACTTCAGGATAAGCAGTGCTCCTCCCCTTACAATGTTTGATGTTTTGATGAAAACAGTTTATACAATTTAACTTAGATTACTAGATTATAACAATCTTGAGGGTGCGTGTGTGTGTATGTGTGTGTATGTATGTGTGTGTTGTGTATCAACAATTATTAACAATTTTTTTTTTATATTATTATTATTTTCAAGAAATTATGCTTAATAACTCTTCGGTGTCATGATAGTTTTTAGTGAGTAGCCAATTAGTGATAGTCTTCTTACATTCATTTTTTGTCTTAGGGTAAATATTTAAGGTTTTATTTAATCTGTTATAAATGAATGGCCCAATGAAATTATAGAATTTCTTAGCAAAGCAAGTGTTATATATGACACTCCTTGTTCCAATATATTGAGGTCTACGATACTCTTCTAAATAATTTTTGTCAAAGGTGTGTTCTGAATGGTATCTCACGATAGATGACACGATAAAAACTTGTCTCACACTGGGGACTTTGGCAAATGTAAATAGTAGTTCTGTGGAGTAAGTAAAAGGTTTAAAATACATTACTTTTAATATTGCACGTTGCGCTATTTCCAGAATCATCAAAGTTGTTTTGGGAGCACCTCCCCAGACCGATATGCAATATGATATAAGGAATTGACCGAGAGCCTGATATACACGCTTCAATAAACCTGGATCAGCCACATGGCGAAGGTTCTTAAATACATATATTAACTTACGGACTCTTTTGCTAAGTGTTTCAATGTGAGTTTTGAAGTTCAAGAATGAATCCATATACACTCCAAGATATTTTATTGATTCGGTTTTAACTAAAGGTTGGCAGTCACAGTTATTTATTTTGTTTAGGCAATTGTGTGCAAACAGATTGAAGTGGTTGGGCGGTTGACCAGAACTCCTTATTGAGTGGGTTATAAATTTTGTCTTATCCACATTTAAGGTCAATAGATTTTGTGCAAGCCAAGTCAATACCTTGTCTAAGCCTTCTTGAGCAAGCTTAAAGACATTTTCCCAGGTATTGTCTGCAAAGGCGAGGACAGTGTCATCGGCGTAGGACACAATTTTACCACCAGGAATACTAAGCTGACAAAGGTCATCAATATATATTAGAAAGAGGGTAGGTCCCAGAACACTACCCTGGGGAACACCGTAGTTAATGGGAAGTTCATTACTCCGTAATTCACCCACCGTGACGCTTTGATATCTATTACGAAGATAATCTTTAAAAATTTCATAGGGAATGCCTCTTACGCCTATATTCTCCAATTTATTCATAAGTAAGGAAACTGAGACAGTATTGAATGCTTTAGCAAGATCTAAATAGATCGTAATACATTTCATCCCATTGTCAAGATTATTCGATACAAATTGAGTCAATTCCTGAACAGCATCTTCAGTAGACCTTCCAGACCGGAAACCATATTGATTGGGTGACAATAGGTTAAATTTATTTAAATATGATACTAGTCTTTTATTTAATATACGCTCTAATAAGAAGAAGAAGAAGATGTAAATAGGTATGACTAGTGACTTTTTTAGAGCTTCAGGGAACACACCCTTCAGAATACAAAGATTAAATATATGAGTAAAAATAGGAACAAATAAATTTTTATGGCGTTTCAAAAGAGAATTTGGAATTCCATCCCATCCTTTAGAGTTAGTATCCTTTAAACCGATAATCAGGGATTCCACTTCTATATCGTTAGTAGGCATTATCATCAAGGAATTAGAAGAATTGTAGGTGGTAGCGGACTTCAAGTGTGCGAAATTAATATTTGAGTGATTTAAAGTTATATTTTCAGCTAGCGTTTTACCTACACTAATGTAGTATTCATTGGCTTTGTTTAATGATTCTTGGGGTGAAATATTTGGTAGAAAGAGTTCATTATTGTTTTGTTTCGTTTTATTCCTACCGGTAACATTTTTAATAGCGTTCCATAATAATTTGCTATTATTGCCGGCCTTAGCTATTTCCTTTTTTTCATATTCAATTTTTACACTTCGAAGAATTTTGCAGCAAAAGTTTCTGTATCGACAATTTATTTATTTTATTTATTTATAGCCTTGATACAGACAAAGTTATTATTTTATATGTTGTTCAGATTGTAGTTGAGACTCAGTCTGTGTGCTGTGGACACATAGGCCTCCTCCAGCATTCTCCAGTCCTTCCGATTTTGTGTTCTCCTCATCGTGTTCTCCATATCGACAATAAGTAATTTTTAAAATGTTATTTGCGGGATTCTTCTTAAGTTTAGTGTGCAGCCTATCTCTATTTCTAATACACCTCAAGAGACCGGGAGTAATCCACGGTTTAATTATAATTTTCCTTCTTGGCATCTTTACATATATCGTGTTTTTGAGAATCAAGCTCTTATTTAACTGTAAGAACCCTCTCGTTGGCATCATTTTGACATACTTATTAATATTTGTTCGCTCCTTTTTTTACTAAGATTGTAGGTTCTGCAACACTTTTTATTCTTGCGTAGTTTAAACTATAGATGTTACTAATTTGTTTAATTTTCGTTCAATGTGCTTGAGTTGCCGAAAAATAACGATTTCGGTCATAAAAAAATATCAAGGAAAAACAAACTCGCATACTAACTCTATGCCGTAAAAACGAGTGATACATGGTACTGATGTCAAATTTCTACTTCAAGATACAGTTGCAACTAAAAGTTTCTATGGAACCCTCGGTGCGCGAGTTCGACTCGAACTTGGCCGGTTTTTTATAAAATGTCCCTGTCTGAGTCCTGGCATTTATGGCAACCCTACCTTAGACCAATGTGTGGCCAGGCCTTCCTATATGGTTATAATGATAAATAAAAAAATTACCAATAGCTTTTGTATAATGTCGTGCGCCAAGCAACAATTCTGGCGCCCTGTACCAGAAGGTGACCACCACCGGATCCAAGTCCGCCAATGGCTTCAATGGTGCATTGAACAGTCTGGCAAATCCCATGTCAGCAATCTTCACCCTGCCTCGCTCTGGACCTTCGCCCATCACTAGGATGTTTGCTGGTTTCTGCAAGTTTACAAAAACTTATATTAATAGATTATTACATTTTAATTTAATTGCATAGTTTATTTCATAAAAAAGCTAATTTAAATTATCTTAAATTCATAAATTTTTATTTATTTTAAGTCATAAATGCCTATCCCCAAAATCAGATTATTAACAATCTACAATGGTAATTTAATTATCTAAACAACATTAAAATTAAACTACATAAAAATTTAAATGAAATACAAATGAGCATCTTTTTTAAAAATATGAAAACTTAAAAAGTAAAACTAGTTTTATAACATTCATTTTAACTAGCACATATATGTAGACAAGTGTGGCTATGTAAAGAAAGACCATTTATAAAGTGTTCGCGTGTGTTACTCCTTAATTACCAATGCCTACATCTATCCAAATCTTTATAGTTGTGGATAGATGTGAATACCTACTTACATTTAACATTAACTACACACTATTCGTTCAAGCCACATATTTCAACCAAAACATTAATGAAAACCTTTTTGCCAGTTTTCACACTCCCTAAAAATGATTGTTATTTAAATTAATGCTATTATTTATTACATTATAATAACATTTTCACAGATAGAATAATAAATATGAGGCAAAAATTCATATGCTATAAGTAGGTTTTCTTTATTATAGTAAAAAAAAAAACTTACCAAGTCTCTATGTAACACCCAGTTGGAATGTAAATAATGTATGCCATCTAAAATCTGATATAGCAAACTCTTCACCATTCCCTTTGGAACCATGACAGACTTCTTGTTGGCCTTTGCAGCCCTGTGAAACTTGATGATGTGCCACAGATCATGCTCTGCATAGTCAAAGAGAAGCCACACCTTCCGATCCGTATGTGACAAGAACACTCTTATGAGGTTTATTACATTAGAATGTTTAAGTTCCCGGAGAAGCTAAGGAAAAACGGAAATTAACACTGCATTCAACTTTAAACTTTGATGATTTTACTGAAGTATGTTATTAACAGTTTGTTCACATATGCACTGCAGACCTGCCCTGTACAATCTGGCTTATAAACACTGACACCTAAGCAACTGGCCTAGTAAGCTGGCTAAAATTTCAATGGGATGTTTTCAGGTGTATTCAGAAAAGGCAAATTTTCTTAGCTCTTGTGAATATTTTACGGACAGAACAATGGTGGCTAGCTGGCTGGCTGACTCGTACAAGGCTACAGTAGAATCATGGCAGGTTATCAACTTAACAGATTAACCACATACTGCTAACTATTGTATTTTTTAAGACACTTGTTTTTCCAACCATTACTTAAGTTAAGAAATAAACTTGTAAATAATAAACCACACATACCGCAATTTCTCGACAAGCGGACATGGACAATCCAGTTCCTTCGATTTGCTTCAACGCGTAGTCCTTCGTATCCGAGCCGTCTTTTCTCCTCGCCTTGTAGACATGACCGTAGGTCCCTCTGCCAACCTTGCAACCTTCGAAGTCGAACAGATCTTCGACTTTCGATCGCTCGTTTTGAGTCTTGATTTTAAAATCATAGTCCATCATAACCGGCGCCATTGTTTTGTTTTGAAAATTATCACCCATTGTTTCAACTGGTTTGGGAACTTGAACCAGGAATTAGTTGTTTATTATTGTATTTACACTAATTTTGTTGTAACTTATACAGAAGATAGATAATACTGAACTATACTAAATATTCGTGTCTCATAGCCCAAACGGCACGATTATCTGAAAAGCAATTATCTAGGGCTCAGCATTATATTTAAATAAGCAGCTGAATAAAAGTACTTTACAGTTAATTACTGGTTTTCCTTTCGATCCTTTCCATCATCATAAAATCATAATACTTAATCTATTATATTTATATAAATAGGTTAGGTAATGCTGAGCGCCTACCACGAACCGCGAACGAAAGTATACCTCCCTTTCGCACTTGTGATTTCTCACTCAAGTGCGACAGAGAGGTGAAACTTCGTTCGTGGTTCGTGGTAGGCCTTCTGGTAATGTCATGTCAGTAATGTCAGTTTGTGGTTATTGTTGCCACACTACACGATAAAATAGCCATTATCTCGCCCTCCACAGCTCCACACAATGACCAATGATGGGCGACGATAAGAGACGCAGTTATGCATTAGAGTCAATACGCAATATTGCCATTTTCGTTCCGCTGCATAGCTGCGCCTCGTCTATAGTTGCCGATTTCTAAGTCTGAACTTTTGACACATCGAAATACCCATAGAACGTAAACGCGCAAGACACTTTGGAATTATAAACAAAATCCCATAAAGACATTACAGCTAGTCATGTACATAAACACAATAATTCACTTATCATAAACATAATGTGATGAATGTTACATTTTTTCATACATTAGTTATTGAATATTTTACGATAACAATTTAGCATGCCAACAGTTACGGTCTACGTCGTTTTTTTTTTTAATTTAGTGTTGTGACCATGTCTGCTGTTCCAATTCATACAACTGTCTGTTAATCGATAAAAATCGATCTTGTTATCAATAGGCAATACAGTAAAAAATCAAAACAAAACGATTAAAACGAAAATAAAACTAAGTACGATGTGCAAAAAATGTTATTTAAAATAAGACAAAGTAACTATGAAGATTTTTATCTTACATTTTAAGAATTCAACAGTATTGATTTCTGAACGAAACTAAGATGACTTTGGAAAAAATCGTATGACAAATGCGCAGTTTGTCGAAGTTTCTCGGTCTTATCAAATACAAATCCGTAGTAGTAAAATCGAATCAAACAATTCATCGCTAAAATCAATAATCGCTGAATTTGACAAACGATTTGTCTTAGCCTCATCACTAAGTACGTCAATACTCAAGTGTCAAAAGTTCAGACTTAGAAATCGGCAACTATAGTATAATGGCCCATGATCGCCTACTGTGTGGAGGGGCCAGATTGTGTTTAAAAATACAATCTATATAGTAGCTTCTGGACGACCCAATCTTGTTACCGTGCGTTTACATGCTCGGGCTCTCGGCCGAATGTTTCGGCCATGTTAGTACACGATGATTCGAGACAGACTATATAGAGAAAACTTAAGCCCGACCAGAGACAATTTAAGTACTTTTTCAGGTAGTTTGGTTGAGTTAAAAGGTGTCTTAAATAATTTCACTTCGGGTAAAGCTATTTAAAAAGTGTCTTAAATAGTTTCAATAACCAAAGCTATTTAAAACACTATTTAACTCACCGAAACTACCTGAAAAAGCTTAAATTGTCTATGGTCTGGCTTAAATTTTATCTATATAGTCTGTCTCGAATGAGCGTGTACTAGGGTGGGCCGAATCATTCGGCCGAGAGCCCGAGCATGTAAAAGCACCATCAAAATTTCCATACAAGCTGTTACCGTGCGTTTACATGCTCGGGCTCTCGGCCGAATGTTTCGGCCATGTTAGTACACGATGATTCGAGACAGACTATATAGAGAAAACTTAAGCCAGACCAGAGACAATTTAAGTACTTTTTCAGGTAGTTTGGTTGAGTTAAAAGGTGTCTTAAATAATTTCACTTCGGGTGAAGCTATTTAAAAAGTGTCTTAAATGGTTTCAATAACCAAAGCTATTTAAAACACAGTTTAACTCACTGAAACTACCTGAAAAAGCTTAAATTGTCTATGGTATGGAGCATGTAAAAGCACCATAAATACCAACATAAATGGCGCCGTTTATTATTTATACAAATTATTTTGAAAATCAGCTAAAATGGTCAAAACGTGTTGCATAAAGGATTGTCGGAGTGAAAGCTATCTTGGTTGTGGAATATCGTTTCACAGGTAAGCCAAAATTATACAATTTTATGTACATTTTCCGATAAAATTACAAAACAAGCTCGGTAGGGTGACTATGATGTCGGCACGTTGTGAGTCGATTTTACAGGATTCTTATTTAAGCCAGACCAGAGACAATTTAAGTACTTTTTCAGGTATTTTGGTTGAGTTAAAAGGTGTCTTAAATAATTTCACTTCGGGTAAAGCTATTTAAAAAGTGTCTTAAATAGTTTCAATAACCAAAGCTATTTAAAACACCGTTTAACTCACCGAAACTACCTGAAAAAGCTTAAATTGTCTATGGTCTGGCTTAAATTTTATCTATATAGTCTGTCTCGAATGAGCGTGTACTAGGGTGGGCCGAATCATTCGGCCGAGAGCCCGATTCTATGATTTTTTTTCTTATATTATTCAATTGCAATTAGCTCAATCTATTAGCATGGTTATTAATAAAAAGACAAAAATATGCTGTAGTTACCTAACTATAATAAAAACTGTAAAATAAAGTCACTAAAATGTACTTTTACAAAATATTTCTACAACATATAATTTGCAGACAACAAGCTATATCATGTTATCATTTTATCTGCCAATATGTTGTGTTCAAATTTTTTTTGGCACAGTCCAATGCACAAATACTAACACACTCAAAAATACCTTGCCGCCACTCCGGAGACTCTTATCATCAGTGCCAGTAAGTACTGAGGTCATAATTCATTGACTTCAGAGCAAGTCTCCCAACCTTGGTAAAATGTTTCCATGGAGTTACCCTAACTCTGGAGGTTATTTTGACTGTGTTAGGACAGATATTTTTGCAGGTGGTTGTGCTATCATTGTAATTAAAAAAAACACATCATTTCTTCGCTGCCAACAGTACTCCAGCAATTAGAGCTGTAATTGTGAATCCTTGGGCTGCAATGCGGACACGCATCATGGTCTGGGACATCTTTGATCTTCCTTGTCTGAATGACCAAAGGCCATATGATAATGCGCCTGCAGTTGCTAAGCAGCCTGAAAATTAATTAAATAATGTAGTCAAAACATACTTAAACTTAAAACTACTAATCTGGCCAGTTTACCATGTTAAACCTCTCTGACGGATTCTACTTGTCTCTAATATTAACACATTGACTGCTAGCGAGTGCTACGCGCTACGCTCGTAGCCGATTCCGTCGTTTTTCCGCTTTGTAGCAGAAAGCGACCACCCACAGAGAACTCCCCTAGCGGGTTCCCAGCACTCAATGTGTTAATCAATAACATATTTTCATTTTATTTATAAATGTAGATACCGATTGCATATTTGTGTTTATTGCTTTTCATAGCAATTTCATGTGGACAAGTACAAATTCTTAAAAATGAGTTATCAGGTACTAGCACACCAGCGTCTTACTAAAGGAAAGGATATATTTTTAAGCACTTACCGATGGGAACAAATGGATTTTCCTCAAATTTCCTCATAAATTTTTCTTTCATCGTTTCACCATGTTGAACTTTTCCCATATCTTTGCGCAGTTGCACCCAATCTAAATCGGTCGGTTCCGTTTCGGTCGTCATCGCAAACAGATTTACTACTAGACGAAATGAAGCAAATTTATTATTCTATTGTATTTCTTGCACAATTAGCACGATGTAATTATTTTAATGAAATGTATTTAAAATTGAACAACAAATGACAGAAAATCACGGCAGAAAATAGACATGCACAACATGTTGTGAAATACGGGTCTGTCAAGTGTCAATTCTCATTCTCAGTTTCTCACACACAAATCTGTGAATCAAAATGATTATCAACTGACATTTAAATTTCAACAGGGTTGCCAACTCAAATTTTTATTTACCACTAAAGCACAAATTGAAATCCCCTAAAACTGTAGTGATTTTTCGGAAAACCCCCTAAATAAAAAAAAATATGAATATTAAAAAAAAATCTTTATTCAACATTAATTATCGACATTATTCAGTATCTCTAACATAAAGTCATTAACGCACGACCGTTTACGCCACAGATTTAGTATTTTTGGTCAGAAAGGTTGAATGATGGCCTGTCCAGAGTGTCCAGACGGGACTACTAAATGCAATTTGATAGATTGGGAGAAAATTTCGTCCCCGTTAGGATGCCTCTTCTCTTACACATCACTGTAGCGTAAATCGGAGCGTTTGAGTTCCGGACGTATATTTCTTTCTCAATCGCACACTTGTGAGTTCGAGCAACTGAGAGTGGAATGGACTGCAGTATCATTTCATTTTCAGTAATAATTTCGCTTCTCAACACATTTTTCGCTGTCACACATACATGGAATGGGAAAATCAAATATCCCTAAATTTACCCTTAAATATAATTTACGATATATGTTAACTATTTATAAAATATTTTTGCATCCCGAAATCTATAAATCAATCTGCGGCCGGCCTACATTTTCAAATATCTTTGATCATATATCTATATGCCTCCCTTTTTCTCCAACGTGACGAAGGGAGGCATATAAAATATAATCTATGATCAGAGATATGATCCTATATGTTATAGTGTCATATGGGCCTTAAGCAGTCATACCACAACCAAAACAGACTACGTTCATAGACTAAATTGGTCGTGATTGGACTAATTGGTGGCATTTATTTATTTGACGTTAGGTTAAGTCAAGAAGAAAGGGCGGGAAACTTCGTGTGAGGCGGACGTGGTTTTCACTAACTTTGTTAAAAATTGGTTTTCTAGTTGAAAAAAGGATTAGTTTTTCATTATTTTTGTATATAACAGTAATATTATTTATATATTTGTGTAATTAGCTGCATATTTTAGGTAAGTGGTAGAAATTTAAGTTATATGGGGGATCAACCCCCCGACCCTGGGGGGTCGCTTCCCCCAGGGTCTTTTGAACAAAACACAACATCTAATATGGACATTTTAATAAGTGCTTTAGAATCGTCAATGGATACAGACGTTTCTGTATCTAATGAACACAAATTAAAAAGGAAAATCCTATCGCGCGTATGTGCTAATTGTAATAAAAGGAAAAGGAAATTGGGACAGGAAGGTAAAGAAAGACATACCGATTGTAAATGCGATTATGTTAGTAAAACAAATACAGAACAAAAACAATTAAACTCGACTTCCATATCACACTCTGATCTTAACACACCGGACAGCAGAATTGAGTCAGAGAAAACTCAGGCTAATGAAAAAGAGGTTCTCCGAACTCCTGTAGGTCGCTCTCGTTATCAGCAAACCGACGCCTCGCCGTATGTAGTTCATGTTCAAAGAGACAGTAATAACGATGGTACAACACTTCACCCTGTAACATTTGGTCGTTTCTTAAAGTTCAACAACATTAGGGGTATTGTGAATGGTAGCCTAAAACGTATAGGCCGCAACCGAATTACTCTAGCTTTCTCGACATTTAATGATGCTAATGATTTCTTAACACTCCAAAACTTGGAAAAAGAAAAATATAAAGCCTTCATCCCAACATTTAATGTCACACGAATGGGAGTTGTCAAAGGCGTCCCCAATGATTGGTCTGATGAGGAAGTATTGCAGTCAATAAGTGTACCTCTTGGGTGTGGACCTGTCATAAAAGTAAGAAGAATAAGGAGGAAAATTAATGTCAACAGTACTACACAATTTGTAAATACAGGTACGGTCATAGTAACCTTTGACGGTCAAATGCTACCAACACGAGTGTATATGTGCTACACTGCTTTACCTGTAGAGCTATATATATATCCAACTGTGCAGTGTTTCAATTGTAGTCGCTACGGACACGTTAAAAATCAATGTAGATCCACCCCAAAGTGTTATAAGTGCGGTCAAGGACACTCAGGTGACTCCTGCAATGTGGAGGAAGAAAATTACTCCTGTTGTTTATGCAAAGGTTCACATCAAGCTACAAGTAAAAAATGTATAGAATTTACTAGGCAAAAAGCCATTAAAGAAACAATGAGTAAAAGTTGTATCTCTTATATGGAGGCTGTTAAAATGCATCCACCTATTCATAAAACTTCATATGCAGAAGCATTACTTTCCACCCCAATTCAATCACAGATCCAATACTCAGAAATCCCTGAATCACCACCACATAAAGATTCACCTCGGTCCTATAAAAAAACTGTTTTCCTTAAACCAAAAGCTCCCCCAAAATCTATAAAAGGTTATGACCGGATTGCCCATGAAGAATTGATTAGACAACCCTCTTTACCTAAAACTCAACCCATTCTAAATAACAAAAAAGAAAACAATGATATTAGCATTGATGATACTATTCAACTTATTATACAGTTACTATCTCAATCAAAAATTTCACCGTCCAACGCTGCAACAATCATAAAGGCTTTATATGAATCTTCTTCCGACAATGGACCAAAAGTCCAGAGCAATTCAATGGAATTGTCTCAGTCTCAACAGCAGGAAACCTGAATTAATTAATTTGATTAACAAATATGATCCTTTTCTCATCTGTCTCCAGGAGACATGGTTGAAAAAGGAATCATTTTTTAAAATGCCAGGTTTTGTCTGTCTTCGAGAAGACAGACCTGATGGTTATGGCGGAGTCGCCATCCTCTTTAAAAACTCACTTACTTTCACATCAATAAATATTCCTAGACACAGTGATAAACTATCTGTTATTTCTGTAGTTATAAATAGTATATGCTATGTGTCAATATATTTTCCACAACCAAGTATTGAAATTTTTGAGGAAATCAATGAACTCTTTAACTTTTTACCAAAACCATTTGTAGTTCTAGGTGATTTTAATTCACACCATCAATTATGGGGTTGTGCATCTACATCTCGTTGGGGTGAACAGTTGTTAGAGTTAATTAGTTCCCATAATTTATGTATTTTGAATACTGGGTTAGCAACCAGGCTGGCAAGAACCCCAAGCTCTCCAGATCTATCTATCTGCACCCCTGATCTTGCTGTAACTCTTTCTTGGTCACCTGCACATTCTACCTATGGAAGTGATCACTATCCCTTGATAATCACATTCCCTTTTGACAAGCCTTCTAAGCAAGTTAGACAGCCTCGGCTGAAACATAAAATCATAAATGAAAACTGGTGCCTATATAGACAAATAGTTGAGCAAAAACTTAAAAATTTACCTAACTCTAATGCTTCAAATACATCAGAGTGCTCCCAATTAATTGCTGTAACGCTTATTGAGGCAGCAAATCAAGTTTTTCCCCTTAAAAAATCTGGCCCAGGAACGATTCCTTCCCCTCCATGGTGGGATGCTGAATGTTCTGTTGCAGTTAAGAAAAGAAAAGAAGCTGAGAGACTATATTGCCAAGATATGACAGATGACAATTTTGATTTGTACTTGGAGATTGCAGGATCTACCAAGGAGATCCTAAAGAAAAAAAAATATGAAGGCTGGCAAAGGTTTTGCAAGTCTTTGAGCCCCAATGTCTCTACATCACTTGTTTGGCAAAATATAAGGAAATTTAGGTCTGCTTTTAAAGATACACAGCATAACAAAATTTCACTTGATTTGGCAGAGCAAGTTATGGATCAACTAGCACCTTCTTATGTACCTGAACAAATCACATTAACAAATTTCTTAACTTTGAGTCAATCTTTAAATTGTAGTAACGATAGCATTAATGATGCTGATTTAAACTGTAACTTTACTCTTGATGAGTTAAAAGGCGTGCTTTCGTCAGTCAAAGATTCTGCTCCAGGAGAAGACGGTATTCCCTATTCTTTCCTGTCAAATCTTGACAATAATAGTCTCAATTATTACCTGTCTATCATTAATAATGTAATGACTGCAGGGACCGTTCCTGAGTCTTGGAGAACTCAAACTCTGATATTACTGCAGAAGCCAAATAAACCAAGCTCAGATCCAAAGTCGTATAGACCTATAGCATTATCGTCCGTGTTAGCTAAAACTGCAGAGCATCTCGTCAAAAATCGGTTAGAATGGTTTTTGGAACACCATAACCTATTATCTAATACTCAGTTTGGTTTTAGAAAAGGTAAATGCACTCTTGACAGCTTGAGCATCCTAACCACAGATATTAGATTATGTTTTTCTAAAAATGAATCTTTGGTGGCTGCATTTTTAGACATCAATGCTGCCTACGATAATGTTAATATAACAATTTTAAAAAACAAACTTATTAAATTAAACATTCCCATTATATTTATTAATTTTATCGTCAACTTGTTACATGAAAGATTTATAAAGTACCCTTTTGATCAAAATAATATTATTAGTAGAACTGTTTGGAAAGGTTTGCCCCAGGGCTCTGTTTTAAGCCCCCTGCTTTACAATATTTATACTTTCGACTTGGACGCATCAATTCAAAGATATGTAAATGTTCTTCAATATGCTGACGACTTGCTTTTATATGTATCAGGGCGTTCCATTGAAGACTCTAGTCAATTATTATCAATAGCATTAAATGCCTTAAAAATATGGTTAGACGAAAACGGCTTAGACTTATCTCCATCTAAAAGTTCGGTTGTTATATTCTCTAGAAAACGATCACCACCGCCTGTAAATATTGACTATAGTGGAATCTCTATACCGATAAAACAGCAAGCAAAATTTCTCGGCGTTATATTAGATACCAAACTCACAGGTCTCCCTCACTTTGAACATATTTTGCTTAAATGTGAGCGCAACTTAAACATTCTAAGATGTCTAACTGGCGTATGGTGGGGTGCACATCCTTTTACAATGAGACTTCTCTATAATGCGTTAGTAAGAAGTTTATTGGACTATGGTTCGTTTTTATTGCATCCTTTCGCTAAAAGTACTTCTAAAAAATTGGATGCTATTCAGTCTAAAGCTCTTAGACTTGTTACAGGAGCAATGAAATCAAGTCCCATAAATTGCTTGCAAGTGGAATGTTGCGACCCACCTCTTTACTTAAGAAGACAATATCTTTGCGATAAATTCTTTTATCGTACATTACAACTAAGTTCACATCCATTAATCCCAAAAATAAGAAACCTTGCACAGCTTTTGGATACTTCAAGTTATTGGGCTCATAAAGATGCTCCGTGTCTAGTTCAAAGTTACAGACAGTATGAAAAACTGGAAGCTATTACTCATCGTAATATGATACTCCCATTATACCAGTTTGATTATAGAAGTCTTAGTCTGGTACCAGAAGTTAAACTAGATATAGGAGTATCGGCTAATACATTAAATCCAAACATTGAATTCAACAGTATTATTAATAATAGATGGCCAAATTGGCATTATATTTTTACAGATGCATCAAAACACGAAAATTCTAGTTGTGTTGGCGTTGGGGTATACCATTCACAATACAAGATTGTCCAAAAAATTAAACTTCCACCACAATCCACAGTTTTCAGTGGTGAATGCTTTGGTTTATTGAAAGCAATAGAATATATTCTTCTTCTAAAGTTTCATAATACAATTATTTTTTCTGACTCTCGAAGCGCTTTAGAAGCAATTTTAAGATTTCCTTTCAAAGTACATAAACAGTCGCCGATTATTTTTAAAATTAGAAGTGTTTTACTTCAGTGTGTACAGAGGGGTTTTAATGTGATACTTGCTTGGATCCCAAGTCATGTGGGTATTTCTGGTAACGAGAAGGCTGATCAGTTGGCAAATGAGGCTATCACCAGTGGAGATATTTTTCCATACATGAATTACTGTTGCGATTTGATCAATTTATCCAAAAAGTACCTATTCGATGCGTGGAATAATCTCTGGACTAGTGATACAACTAAGGGGAAACACTACAGAATGATACAATCGACTATTTCACATAAGCCGTGGTTCGGAAAATTAATGTTCTCTAAAACGATCACTTCTATCTTGTGCAGAATGCGCCTAGGCCATGTTTGTTCTCCTGCGCATTTGTACAGGCTGAATATTGTGTCCGACCCTCATTGTACCTGCGGAGAATATGGGGATTTAAATCATATAATTTTTTTATGTCCGCTATATGATCGGTCTGCCTTAGTTTCGCAACTTGTGTCTTTACGTATTCCTTTCCCTACATCCATTCTTTGTCTATTGTATTATAAATCGTATGATGTATATAAAGTTTTATCTGTATTTTTGGAAAAAAATGATATCAAAATTTAATATATGTAATTTATACATCTATGATAGTATAATCCTAAAAACCTAATCCTTTTCTTTCCAAAATTCCGTTTTCCTTCCCTTAAAACATATTTATATTCTATAAGTTTCCCTAACTTTATAACACCTGCCATTGGCTAATCTTTGTAAAGCCATTAAAAAAAAAAAAAAAAAAAAAAAGTCAAGAAAGAACGCTGTCTCTGACTGTGTGTTTAATTGATTCATCTGTCGTACACGTTTCCTTTATTTGTTTTGCTTATAATAACTTTAAAATGTACCATATTTGTGCTAAAAATTGTAATTTAAACAGTGTAAGTACAACTTCCGTTTATTATAGTTTCGCTGTAATGAGGGGACAGAATCTAACTTTGATCCTTATTTTTTTTTACTTTTGATTATCTACCTTCGTGAGGGCGCTTTAGAATTTAGATATATTGAAAACATATTTATGGCTTAATTTTACGGAGTGTTTTAAATTGTGATTATATTAAACTTAAAACATCTTTCCAATATGGCATTAAATTAAATACATATATCGTTACCCATTACTAGCATTTCAGCTCACATATCAGCTAATTTACGTGGCTATATAGGTTATAATTATAAAGTCTACAGTCTGCACTGCAATGCAGTTGTGCAGATTGTATCCTACATCCTATACCTATCTAAATATGTACCTACTTAATAAAGATGTTGTTATTGATTATCTAAGTCCACCTTGAACACCTATACAGCTCTAACTGCTCTTAAAAACAACATTATTATTGAAACTGTACCAACTATCAATTTTCAGTTATTGAAATAATAATCTTATGTGCAAAACTAACTCTTTTTTAAAGGTGACTTTTTTTTTACAGATGACATCTGCAAACCAAGGTTTAAAATCAACTGAAACTCAAATATCTTGAACGTAAAATTCAGTAGTTTATCTTTTATTCAATAATAATAACTCGTTTTTTAAGTGTCCCAAATATGTTTCTATATAACGCTGATAAGTGAGTTTGCCTTATCATTTCTGCTCAAGATAACATTTATTAGCATTCAGTCCTATTCACACCAACTGAACAGGTGTCTTTAATATTGAATATAAAAATTATCTTTTGTGATTTGTGTGACTTTTATAAAAGAAGTAATAATGGCATCAAGTGATGCTGAGCTCAAGGATGGATTCACCCTTCCTGTTTGGATGAAAACAAAACCTACAAAGTGAGTAACTTGCCTTTTGTTTTTGCGCTTGTAAATTCTGCTATCTGACTAGTCAAATTTTGGGATCTGATTAGTCAAGTACTGATGTCACATTGTAATTTAGATTTTTGCATATCAAAATATTAAAGTGCAAAAAATTTAATGCTTTGTTATGGATTTGTGTCCGTTTTACAGAATTTATTTTGACATGTTGGGTTGTCTCTATTGATAAATTATATATTAATCAACATTCTGTAAATCTCAAAACCCCTATTAACTTTAAGAAAACAATAAGACGGGCAACTGATGCACTTGTGTACCTAATTGTATAACTGATACAATTGAATTTCTTTTTAGCTAATTGCAACTCTATTCAATTAAACAGCAGTATATAAAGTGTTTTCAAGTCCCATCCATGAAACCAGAACTTTATGACATTTCTCTTGAGATTTCTGGTATCGAGGATCTACTGTAATAGTAACATGTACATGTTTATGCTTATTCACTTTCCTGACCTTTTCAACATTTATATTTATTTACATAATTTCATGTGTTCACTTGAAAGTCAACAATGAATTCGTTTTTATTATTATTATTATTATTATTGATAAGCAGGCAGGCAGTTGTGACAACTGATATTGCCTGTATCCAGTAATCATCGACACAGTTATCATTGTCTAGTTTAGTTCATTGAGTATGCTTGTCTAATTTATTTTTGAATTGGTTGACATTTTGCGCTGAAACCACGTCTTCTGGGAGTTTATTCCAAGCCCTCACCACTCGATTGCTCAAAAAGTGCTTGTAGGGGTTACTGTGAGACCTCTGCTTTTCAAGCTTTAAGTGATGTCCTCTTAGACGGGTGTTGTTATTGCGCATGAACATATCTCGGAAATTCTTCACGTCGTAGTGCCCAGACAGTATTTTGTAGGTCTCTATTAGGTCACCACGTTCTCTGCGGTGCTTAAGAGTAGTGAGCTTCAGTTCCTTCAGTCTCTCCTCATATGGCTTGTTCTTAAGTTGCCTTGGTAGCTTCGTGAAACTTCGTTGAACTTTTTCCAGCATCTCAATGTCCTTGGCAAAGTAAGGACTCCAGGCTTGAAAAGCATACTCCAGTATGGGCCTAACATATGTTTTGTATATCTTTAGCATCAATTCTGGTGTCAAAGTCTTGAAGGCTTTTCTAATAAGGAAAATAATGCTTCTCGCTTTCTTAACCACTGTTGAGATATGCTCTTCCCACTTTAAATCCTCTGAGATTCTAACGCCCAGGTCAGTTTGTGTTTGAACAACCGTTAGTGGAGCGCCTTCCAAGTTGTAAGTCAGGCGGGGGTTCCGATTTCCTATATGCAGTATTGTACATTTGGCAGGATTCAGATTGATTAGCCAATCCTTAGACCAGCTGGCCAATGCATCCAGATCATCTTGAAGTCGGTTGTAATCTACGAGAGGGTTAGCAAATAACTTGGTATCATCTGCAAAGGCACTAATACTGCAGTTGAGGCGATGAGGAAGATCAACCGTGTACAATATATAAAGCACAGGGCCCAAGACTGAACCTTGCGGTACTCCACTAAGTATCTGTCGTTGCCGTGACATGGTTTCACCAACTCTAACTTCAAAGGTTCTATGCTTTAGAAACGCTCTTATCCATAATAATAATTTGCCACGGATTCCCAAATGCTCCAATTTGTAAAGTAGCCTCTCTATGGGAACTTTGTTGAAGGCCTTTTCATAATCAAGGTAAATTACATCCGTGGGGTCTCTCTTATTAAAACTTTTAGTCCAGATATAGAGGCAAGACAGCAGGTTCGACACTGTGGAACGATGCGGGCAGAAACCATGCTGTTGGTCACCTATCACGCTGTACAGAGCAAGAAATTGTCTTATGTGTTTTACCAAAATTTTCTCCATTGCTTTACATGCCACACTAGTGAGGCTTATGGGCCTATAGTTAGATGGTTCAAGCTTATTTCCTTTCTTGAAAATTGGGGTTATGGTGGCTGTTTTCCACTGCTCAGGCAGAGTGCCTGTATCATATGATGCCTGCATTATCATGGCTAGCGGGGCAACTAAGGCATCACATTTTTGCAGCAGTTTAACGGGAATATCATCTGGTCCTGGTGCAGAATCGGTTTTCATTTCCTTGATGACGTGCTTAACTTTATCCATAGAAAAGGTAACGTCTTCGATACATTCCTCAATTTTGAGGCATTGGTCTAGATGTGGCATCTGCCCCTGAGGTTCCATCTGAAACACATCCTCAAACTGGTCCGCAGGTCAGTGTCTGGGCATCATTTCATCTATTTGTTGCAACCATGGTATTACATTTAATGTTCTTAAATTTATCCAGTAGGTACAAACATGGACCCTACTAGGGTGTAGCAATATTTTGGCATAAGTAAGTAGGTAGGAAACCAGACCAAGAACACCAGACCAGAGTCCCAATAAGGCCTAGTTGGTCCTCTGGGTTGTACGGTTAGATGGCAGTCGCTTTCGTAAAACTAGTGCCTACGCCAAATCTTGGGAAAACGCTAGGGAGAAGAATGTAAGCATATCTGCCGCTTACAGGTAAATAAACATGTTTACTGAGCTACAGCCAAACCTGGCCCACAAAGAAAGAAACATTAAATAGAATAAAAATATATCAGAGAGGTATGGAAAGAAGCTACTTAGGACTGAAACTAGGAGATAGAGTAAGGAACAAGACCATCAGAAAGAGGACCGAGGCAAAAGATGCAGTCAAGCAAGCATTAGAACTCAAATGGAGATGGGCTGGACACATACAAAGAACCGAAGATGGACGCTGGTCAAAGATAGTAACAGAATGGCTGCCCCAGGGAAAAAGAAGAAGAGGAAAACCACTCATAAGATGGAGTGACGACATAAAAAACATAGCGGGCCACAATTGGCCAGAGGTAGCTAAAAATAGAGGAAGTTGGAAAGCTTTGGAGGAGGCTTTTACCGCTCAGGGCGGTCCTTATGATGAAGATGAAGAAGTTTAAAAATAGAAATAAAGCATTGAAATGTAAATATTTATTAAGGAAATAAAAGCTTAATATTATATAATATTATACTGAGCTACAGTACACCATAGATGGGATTAGGGCAGACAAAAAAAGATATTGCAGGACAACTTTGGCAGTACCTACACACAATTGTAGGAAAATACAAATTACAATTGCAAGAAATGGCCGCCATCTTTAATTTCTTCATTTTTAATCAGATCCTAACAAAAATCGATATCTGGGGATCCAAGAGATTCTTTATAATAAATCTGAGGTAAAAATTGCGTAAAATGGCCGCCATATTGAATTTCTTCAGTTTTCATCCTATCTTCATAAAAATTGATATCTGAGGGTCCGAGAGGTTCATTATAACAAATATGCGGTGAAAATGGCGAGAAATGGCCACCATCTTGAATTTCTTCATTTTTGGTCCTATGCTAACAAATATCGATATCATGGGGATCTAAGAGGTTCGATATAACGAATCTGAGGTCATAATTGCGTTAAATGTATATCAAATTGATTGTTTTGATTTCCGTTTTCGTCATTCAACTCGTTTTAACGAGCTATTAGGAGAGCGGTTCTCAAGATGAAGCTGATGCTGAACCCTGGCAGTGACTAGTGAAACTCAAATTTGGTCCAACATACGCGACTTCTATTCACGTCATTCGACTCGTGTTAACGAGCAATTAGGAGAGAAATTCACAAGATCGAGCTGGTGCTGAACCCCAGTACCTAGTGGAACTCAGGTTTGGTGAAAGATACGCGTGTGCTGTTTTCGTTAATCGACTCATGTTAACGAGCAATTAGGAGAGCAGTTCACAAGATGGAGCTGATGCTGAACCCTGGTAGTAATATGTATGTACCTAAGTTTTAAATACGATGTAAGGAAAATTAACAAAATAAAAACATAAATTAGCAATAATTCGCTTACTTTAACTTATACCGGAAAGTCCAATTGAAGTCGGTTTTTTTTTCTTTAAAATTATAGATACTATATTGGAGCAACTAAAAATAAGTTGTTTAAGGAATAAATGAAACACTTTTTTCCACTTTTATATATATTTTTCAAATAAATGTTCATTTACCTAGAGCAAATTTAAGAAAAATTGCCGAAGTTTAGCAGGTACCTACTCGTATATCTGGGTATGTATAAAAAATAAAAATAAAGTTAATTTTATGCCTCATTAACTAGTATAAACATTAATTATGTGGTATAAATATTATCCGTGTTACGGTAAAAGCTTTTGCATATATCCATATATGTAAGTAGATGCTGTTCGTGTTTAGTGACTTTCCTGTGACCTTAGGTAAAAACCAGAATGAATTGTGTGGGTAGGCATATTATTTTATCTGATGCATATCGTTGATAAGTACGACGCCCATGACGTCACAGTCTATATTTGCACGTTTGATGCTTAAGATAAACTAGTTACCTAATCACATAAAGTAATGTGAAAGAGCCTCTTATGCCCAATTGACAGAAGGGACGCTCTTATGCGATAGAGGGGATTGGGTTAATCAACTATTTCTTGTCACTAGTTTCCATGGTTATGGTCTCCTGTGTCACTTTTTGAAACCAAGGTTTTATGCCATTAAAATTCACAAAATATGATATTTTTCTGGTAGTTAGGTATATTCCCTTTCCATGATGGGCCTTACCAAGGCAAGCATGTCAGTAGAACGTTCTAACAAACTGTGCTACATTTGTCCCATGGCTCACGGGACAGAATTACAACAACAATAGTTGATTCACACGACCAGCAATATTCCCCTGTCGTAAAGATCGATTCACGAAAGTTGGCGCGGAATGTCTATGAAATTAGTGACAGTTTCGGTGTGCGTACGTACAGTACACATTCGGTCATATACTTATCTGTCGGATCTGGCAATAAATGTATGGGAAATTTGTCTGACGGATTGCCCGAACGTAAGTATATGGCCGGCAAAAAACTGATACAATCTACAACCACATGTTCTGGGGGGTTCTTTGTATACCTACAAATCTACGTGTTTGTTTATTTTACAGTAGTATCTGTCACGTTTCATGCCGCGAGACTCGCGAGACTGTAGGTACCATTTGATGCCAAAGAATTTGATATTCGACTTTATTACCATGGAATAAAGCGCAAAGTCGAATTTACGGACGAGACCGGTGTGACGCTGCGTCGCTCGCTTTAATTACGTATCAAGTGCATGCATTTCCCAATACAATAGGAATGTGTGGCCAAGTTTTTGACTAACTAAAGTAGGTAGGCATCAGCTTGCCAACTGCGCAAAAAACAAATTATCTAGGACGGAAACAGATTTCGTGGAAAGGAGAGGACAGATCGAAAAACTTCCACGTTTGCCACGAGTTATTTTGTTGTGACTACGTTTCCTAAAGTATTATGTACAATTTTGGAATCTTGGTTAGTTGTGTCAACTTTTGAAAATGATTGCCATAGTGGTGTCAATACTATTTTTTTACACCATGATGATCAATTATTGATCATTGAAAGTTTAATGAAAGAAAAAATCTTTCAAAATTGTAGGGACAAAATGATTTTTATTTTTTTAATGTAAAAACTACATGTACTATGGTATTTTTAAGGGCTGTGTTAGATAGCAGGGCTACTTAAGTTTCCAAAAACAAAAAAACAGAAATATTTGAATATTTGTAGACAGGTCGTTAAAAATACCGTTAGGGATGTCGATTTTGGACGAATTTCTTTTTTTTCTGTAATTTCTAAAATAATTGAGATATATTTTTTTTTCTTTTTTTTTCTCGACTAATCATATAAGTAGCCCATCCTGTGGTGCCGGCTTATCGTTGAGTTTTGGGACACGTTGTATAAGGGAGTAGATAGGTATATGAAGCGTAAGTGCTGTGAAGAGACTATTTTTTAACCGACTTCGAGAATTGGACGGAGGCGGTTATATGTTCGTCTGTTTGTATTTTGAGTGCTCCGTCGGCCAATTTGGGTGACTTTTTTGTTCGAAAGGAGCTACCTCCAATTTGGTCCCATAGAAATTTGGTGCTGATCTGATGATGGGATCCATGGGGAATTAAGGGAGCTCCTTAATTTTTAAAGGCACATGTATGGTGATTTCGGCATTTTCTTAAATTATTTAAGCAATTCCTTACGAAAACCGTGCGGTGATTTCGGTGTTTTTTAAGTAAATTAAACAATTAGGTATGGTGTGGTGGCATGTGGAACTTCACATAAGTACCTACCTACTTATAGTTCCGAGTTCCGCCGTCTGATCTAACTAATTATTTTTTGGCCATTAGTAGTACTTGCGTTACTTATACTAGTCTCTACCCACCAATCAAAAATAGAAAAGATAATATTATCCTTTAACTACCGACCTATACGTCTCACAGACGTATTCACTTTTATTTTGAACGTAATTTTAAAATCACGCGACTCGCGGTGCTCTCCTTCTCGCTACCTTCCCCATTCCGCGTCTGCCGGGTGGCAGTCGACGCCGCGAGCCCGGCGAGTGCGTACGTGACCAGTAGCAGAGCTGTCGCCGTCTGAGAGACGTAGGTACGGTGTTAGTGTATATATTATGCACGTCTGATAATCGTCACCTCGGTGTTATAGTATACATACTCATAGTGTCCTATTGACGTGACGTCGGTTTCAATGGTTTATTTTTATTATTTCAGAATTAACGAAATTGGCATTAATATCGAACCAGGGGTTCGCATAACTTGTGCCATATGTTCAAGCCGCCTAAAAAGACGTACAAAGTACTCTTGTTGCAAATGCGACATTCCTATGTGCCTTACGTGCTGTTCTCAGATATGCAGTGACTGCAGGTTGGGCCATTAAATGTGTCAAGTTTGACTGTTGTCATTTTTTTTATGTTTTAACTTAGGAGTTGTTTTATGTTTTCAATATGTTAATTAGTTCAAGAAGTAAGAGTTTATTATGTTTCTTTGTTAGCTTTTCCCTTTTTTTTAGAAATATGGAGACTGATCAATGTGCCTAAAATTTAGTGCTAAGATTTTATGATCTTTTTAATAAAGGCTGTGAATTTTTAAAATAAAGCTGGAATTATTTCTTGTTATCCATATTTATTTACCTTAAACATATAATTACGCAATAAGTAAAGTAAAATTAAAGTAGCATGTGAATTATTATATAATAAATGAAGTCAAAAATGTACGTCTCTCAGACACCACATCGGTATAAGTGCTACGTAAAAACCAGGTCGGTAGTTAAAGGTTATGAACAAAAAATTAAACCGACTTCAAAAAGTGAAAATTTAAATGTACTTAGGTAAGTATTAATTTTTATTTGCTGTAGATAAGGTTCGGAAAGGATGAGTAGGTAATCAAACAAATGGAGATGATACCACATAGCACTATACTATACCAACGTATACCTACGTTTGAAATCCGATTGTTTGTTCGGTTCTCATCCTTGCCGATTCTTACAGAAAATAAAAATTAATACAATTTATGTTTCACTTTTTGAAGTCGGTTTAGTCTTTTTAAGATTTTATTGTTAGTTAGTCGTGGTACTCGTGGTATCGGGTCGGACGGTTAACTACGAGACCCTACACTGAGCGTGGGCCGACATGCACTTGGCCGGATTTTTACTCATTTATCTCGCGTATAGCACTTTGGCTTAAGTAGGTATGTTTTTTTTCTTCTTTTGTCTAAGTTTAAACTTCAAAGTTGCCTGGATCTTTCATATCATAAAAATCATGAAATAGATAAGTAGTTAGTTTTATCTAAGACTTTGATGACGAAATAGATAAACATTAAACATACCTATTATTCACGCAAATGGCATATATTATCAAGTTAGTCTACTTACAGTAGGTACTTGCTTACCTACTATTCGTTCGATGGAATTGAAGGTGACCTAGAAACATACACGTGTGCATGTTTGTTATTGTTTTATTTTGCAGTCGCAACACTCGTAACCATAGCCACTTAGATTTCTGTTGAAGGGTATCGATAGTTTAGCTGTAAGAAATGTTTGAGCTCTTAAATTATAGATGATCATACTATCTTATACCTAATTCCTAATTAAATGCCAGCTAAAGTGTTAATGATATTCATCTATACTGGATTTAAGATCGCTGTCAATATATTCCGATGGTGTGGGTGTGTACTTTTCTTTTATTGGCTGTGATGACGTGACTTGTTAAATACTAAAACATACATAGGTACATATTGGCACACTATGTTTGTGCCCACCTGTATGCCTAGTAACTGAGTCTAATTCGCTTGCAAAACAAGTTGGGGGCCTGGCAACGACGTCAGACCACGTCAAACGGGTTTCTGTGTCGCAATAGTTTAAATTGGCGGAATTCGTTATTAAAGTAGGTAATAGAAGTGTCATCAGTCAGAAATCGTTGATATTGGATTGTTATTCTAAATTTAACTCTATCTTATAAATAGATACCTACATAGTTCGTTCGTATGCAAGAAAACTTTCGTGAAATTACGTTGTCCCTCTCTCATGACACCTTCTCTTTCTGACTTTCACAATTACACCTCGTCAATGAGTGACATACCATTGCTAAAATATTTGAATATCTAATATCTACGTAGTTTGTGTAGGTTAATCGCAGAAAAGTTTCCGAGCTACTGACATCGATGATCTAAATTTAAACCGGCTATCGTAATTATCTAAAGGTACTAGGTACCCCTAGAGTTGGGCACTTGCCAATTTAGCTACAGCTTTTCAAGTCTAGTGTAACATTCTGCGAGTTCTTATGTGGTGATTGAGTTCTGGACTATTCCTTATCGACCTCGAATTAGGGTCGTTACCCTATGGTCGACAATACGTGAGGTTAGGTATATGATCTCTGATACCTATGGGACGCTTTATTATTTGTAAGTACCTATGGCTTTGTATAAACAGGTCAAAAAGTGATTATTTCATATATGTATTTGATACAATGGTAAATGATTATAAGCTAACATGGTCATTTGCAATTTGCATTATAACTAATATTTAAAACGGGATTGTTACCATATATGTTTGTTTTATTGAGCACCCGGTTAAAAAAAAACCCCGATAAAAGAGGTGCTCAATAAAACCAACATACATGGTAATTATCCCGTTTTAAATATTAGTTATAATGGTAAATGTTAATGATAAATAATATAAATGATAAATATCTTTATTTTTCAATTTAGTCATAATAAGTGCAGTGTCATTACACTGCACTGTACTACAATGCACTTATGGACGTAAAAAAAGCTACTAAGTACCGGTTCTAACCCTGCACCACAGGCACAGCCCATTAGTTCACATTAGTATCACGTTTTTGTTTTTGTCCATGATGCTACGCATGGTCTGATGTCGAGGTTTTTAGTTAGGTATTATTATCTATAGATAAGTAAATGCTTTTCATGCCATTAATCAAACAACGATAAGTTGGTGACACTAGGCTGATTGATCATTCTGGATTTTACTTTCTTTTTGATAATGGGGCCTGTGCATTTCAAAAACAAGATAAGTAAGTAATTCATATGTTCATCTTAGCTTCGTAATCATTACAAGCCGCTAAAAGCTTTATCTTGTTCTTTAGGCATTGAAATACGGCAAACATTTTTCGGGTTGTGGTATCTTCTTAATCCTTTACCATTTTTATGTCAATGGAAAGCCAAGGGGTTGGGTGAGTCTTAAGGCGACCGCGGAAGTTTAATTTTATTCAAAGGTTTAATATTAAAAGTAAACCTTTGACTGAATGGCCAAATCATGTGGTATTGATGTTTACTTACATTAATTTAAATTCGTAAACACAGTCATCAAGTCAATACGTCATCAATTTGAAATCGAATAGCTCATTTAATTAAAAACTAAAGATATTTTGTTTGTCTATGGGTATAATTGCAACATATACTTAAATACAAGTTTAATTTGATACTTTCGAGCAACACAGGCTTCCAACGCGTTGGAAAGGAGACATCTTACCGTACAAACTACACTCATAGAACATGATACAACTTCACTAACAAATTTTGCACACTTCGATATATTTTAGTGTACGGACTAGTGACAACACAGCGTATACTCATTTGGGCTTGTACCTACTTCGGCAGAGGGAAAACGGTACGTATGATGACTCCCCTCCCTGCGTTGATTTAAATTTGATACCCATTAAAAAAACTTTATGCGGTTTCTGCGTTTTTTTTTCTTTTCATTGTTATATTGTTTACATTGTCGTGAAGGCCAATATCGTGTAAACCGACTTACAAGAGAAGATGCCTAGAGTCGCGCAGTGTGGAGGAGAGCAAGTAGGAAGGCGGACTCGGGCAAAGGTCGGGATAACGCTAAGTAAAAGAAGGCGAAGACAGTGTTAGTAGTATCAATAATTAAATGCCAAGAGCAGTATTCTAACTACAGGCCAGCTTTTTATTTCTTTGTGACTCAATAGCATTGGTCCCTTAACGAACGAATAAGTATATGAATAGGCTCTTTCAAAAATATTTAATTACGTAAAGTTTGAACTATACCAAGGCAAATTAGACGGTAAGGTAGAGTAACTAACCTACATACAGCTTTATATATGTAGTAGTAGAAGGCAAGAATCGTGGTGGCCTGCGAGTCTTGCGACATAGCCTGTGCTATTTCGAGGCCAAGCTCTAGAATGTAGGTTAGCCTAATACAAGCTGTCGGTGATGTTTCATCAATACGGACGTTTTACACTGTATGATTTGTATCCCACAAAATAATGGCGAAGTTTTAGGTGTAGTTTTTTGTAGGTATGTACTGGTTTTCCGGTTTTTTAAAGATACTTAATCGAAAGTCGCTTTTACAGCATAAAAGAAAACTTATTTTTTAATTAAAAAAAAAATGGAACTTGTGGGTATTTTTACAGATGACTAACATGACTATGGTTGATAACGTTGTCCATTATTCAATCCATTGGTGTACCTATATTGTTTTTCTTAAGTTTAAATAATACTATTAAGTATGTATGTTATGATATCATATCACTGTTAAAATGTTCAATCGATATCGATGATTATACAGATGACCACGTGTAAAAAAATGTGTAAAATATATTGCAGTTGTTTTTTATACAACTTATTTTGAAGAAATAGGGTAGGTATAGCTATGTATCAGTGAGAAATGTTGTGCATTGTAATACAGACGAAGGTCAAAAAACGCGTGTGACGTTGCACGATCAATCTTTATTGTCATTCATAACATTATAAATTTACTAAAACTGGTCTTAATCGTGTAAAACGAACCTCCGACGTTCCAAGGAAGGGCGACATTACCCCCGTGGTCCCGGAGAAAGACTGGCTGAGGTTGACATCCAGCCCGTCTTTCTCCGGGACCACGTGAAAATCGTGAAAGTGTAAATAAGTTATTCATAACATTGATCGACTTAAATGCAGCAAATTAGTTTTGGTTTACAACTAGCTATATATAGAGGTAAGTTTAACTTAATTGGTACCTGCAACTAAATAGGTAAGTACTTGCTTTAGGTTGACACTCGAAGCAAATTCCCAAATAATGAAATCCAATTGTTATTGTTTTTATTATAGCAATCTTATCAAGGTCAGAGGTTTCAAGTAAGTACTAATAACCCGCATTGTTTAATTTTGGGTGTAACAAAACAATATTGCGTTTTATCAAACTTATCTTGTTTTTCTAAAGCCTTAGTAACACGAGCGACGATTTTAGTGATAACAAGTGAAAAATACTCTTACGCCGCATTGCAAATAACACTGAGATAGTATGCCACGAGCAATTTGAATCTTTACGAAATAAGTCCCTAAGGCTATATTAGTGTGAAAATATTAAAGATGACTTGGTTTTATACACATGTACTTAAGTATAATAATTTAATACATCGACCCCCACGAAGTTCGTGTTATCAGTAATTTATCGGACGTTGTTCCGCACTAGTAAAATTAATCTAAAATGCGATTATAGGTTTACCTAGTCCTATTACTCAGCGTACTTGAGCAAACAGATATAGCTTGTTTGTATTTAACTAACACTTACCTAATTGTTATTTTCTATTTTAGTAACATCAGTAAGTGTCGATGCTTCGTATTTAATATTGATTTATGTCATTCATAAATTTATCTAGAAGATCTAAAGTTATGTAGTTATCTAGTTATGCATTGATGACGATCTTGAGTTGTTTTCAAAACAAGTTTACAGCAAACGAATGTTTTTCTTATTTATTAGACAACTTGCTAATCCTCTTATTGATGCTAGTAATAGATAATAATATACAAATAAGGTATTCAATTTATATAGCTTCTGCGTCTCAATATTTTGGAAAGATTAAATTAAAAGCATTGTAGATACTTAATGAAAATCTCTGTCATAAAATGAAATTTTTAAATAGCTGCTAAACATGCATTTTTTATTTATTTTGTGAGTTTTTTTTCTTTGTTGATCATCATTTTGATTATTTACAACGAAAACTCAGAGACAATGATTTGTGTAACACACAATTAAACACTGATACTTATATAATTATATTTATAACCTTCAGTTCAGACGAAGGGTGGGTGGCCAAGATGACAAACAACCTTCGAAAACAAGTTTCTACTACATTAGCCATTCTTGTGCCAAAAACTAGACAGCCGAAGATTTCGCGTGTGGACCTGTGACGTTAGTCTGAGCTCGTTGACGTCCTGTCTTTGACCTCTTGAGGCTTGAATAACTGGGTGTCGTACGATAATATATCTTACTGCCGCATGATGCTCACATACAAATCTGAAGCTTGGCGACGAAAGTGCCTATTTCATTAAATGTATTTTTGCCTGAGTGTGACTGTGACGTAAAGTCACGCGGTTTCGGCTCGGACGCCGAGGGAGTGTGTCCGTGCTCTGCTCCGATTGGCCTGATCGCATAGTGACGTCACAAGCAAAATAAATGTTATTTTTTAAATGTTATCAAGAGATAAGATACATGTTTATGTGCTTACACAGCAGTATATAAGGCATCAGCGCTTATTCAACGGTTTCAGTCGTTGACGCCTATTAAACGCACTTATATCTTTTTATGTATAATTAGCGCCACCTCTCGAAGAGTTTTTTAACTGTTTTGTAGTTATAAATAAACGTACTTTCGCATACTCTTGTTTTGGGACAGTACTGTGTGTTGCCCACGGAAGTTTGTGTGATATATTTTTGATTAAAAATGTTCAGAAAGCAGCGTAATGTGTTGTCACAAGTCAACAATTACTTTACGTAAGTGCTTTATCTTGATGAGGCATTGTATTTTGAATTGCTTTGTGTTGATTGTTTGCGTTATCGCTTTACATAGGATTGTTTGGAAAAACCCGTGCGTTCCACTGCGTCTGGTCGTGTCATCCCTTTAATTACCTATCTTATCAATTTTACCCGAGGCACAGGCACCGTTGTTACCCATACAGGCGTACATATTATAGACTATGTTTAAGTAATACATATTTTTTCATAATAAAATAGTTTAGTAGATAGTTCTAGAAAGTAAACAAAATTAATTTCGTTTTTTAGTGCTGTTATTTCTGTATGAATTTCCGGATTATTTACTCCTATGAAAGTCGCCTTTTGCCGTGTTAACCCAACTCTCTACTCTTTTCAGAGACTTCGAGCCCTTCGCCGCCTCTCCCCCTGGACAGGACGACGCTTTCTTCATTCGCTACCCCAACACCAAGGCTATCTTCGGAGCTAACCTAGAGAGGGACGTCGCAAAGATCGTCAAAGAACCAACGGGGATTAAAGAGAAGGACTGGTCGAAGCACACTAAGCCGTGCCAAGATGTGCTCCACGGCATCGCGCCAATCAACACGGCTGGTGAGTATTTTAATACAGTTTGTTCAACAACTCAAAGATGCACACGTTTTTTAACCTTATGTCGTTGGGATACGATACAAAAATGCGTGCGGATTGTTATAATTGGCTGTATGACTCTAACCTTGGCAATGGTATGGCTTTCTGTGTAATGAACTCTTTGCTCTTTCAATAATATTCAGTTGACCTAAACGTCAATGATCTAAGTATTTATTCTAAATATGTAACCTTAAATAATAAAATAAGAAGGTAAAATAATAGTGATTATCAATTAACTGTTCTGATAATTTCGAGTATTATCACTCTAATTAACTAATTAACACAGTGTACATTAACTGTGTCAAATGCACTAGATTTATGACTGATGACATCAAACCGCAGTTGATCTATCTTCCAGAGTCCCTGGCAAAATTATTTTGTTTATTATTTTGAAATCCTTAATTACTCGACAGAAATTTCAAATTAATTCTGGAATAAGTACGAAGATTTATAATTTGTGTACGTACCTAGGTATACTGAACAATGGCTGGTCGGCATGACCCTACTCGCGGCCTGGTAGGACAGGAAATAATAAATTCTGTTGAAAACTACCCCCAACCGTTCCCTCCCTTTCTAACAAAGGCAAATGTCAAACTGACAGATAAGGACAACAATCATTTAGTTTAGCTGATCTGTGTTTGATGTGAATTTATAAATAACGCCATACTTCTATTAGCTAGACGAAAGTACTCTATAACTCCATCTAAACCCATTATTATTTTTCTTAATATGCCCCTTTATACGCATTATAATTTTTGGAAGTGTTCCTATTGACCTTATAGGTCCCATTGCACTTGTGTGAAGGTGAAAAACTCTATCATGTTGCGTGTGGTAGTAACGTATACGTATACACAGTTTGAATTTGTATGTTCCATATCAATAGTAGACACTACTACATGCAAGAGTTGTTTTACTACCTATAAGTATATCCTCCTGATTATTTGTTGTTTATTGCAGCGAACCAGATATCTCCGAAGGTGCTGGGCACCGACGAAGAGTTCAAGGGCGAGGGCGCCGCGTGCGGCAACTCCATAGTCAAGGTTGGTAGATACACTATCGATTATGTTTTAAGGCTTTCGACACACGATGGCCTTGATATTAGATTGAAAAGGCTTGTTTTGAAGACGTAAGAAAAATATGCCGTAAGTTTCGGTCTTTTTTAACACCCTAACTGTATTTTCTGCCGTCGGACCAGCAAACAGCAAATTACAGGCCGCTACGCTAACCAAATTCGACGCTTGCCGACTGCGTCGAAAAGAGAAATATAGTGCACAGACCTTGGTCAGTAAATAAGAAAGCCTCAGATCACATGTTTGTTGACCTCAACTTTCCTTCGGACGACATTTACACGAGCTCGGGGGCATTTCTTACTTTAGAGGCCGTGGTACGTAATCTACTAATAATCATGATTTGATGAAAATGGTTTGAAAGAATAGAGAACAATTCCGCGTCTTATAATCTTACAGTCTGTCTGGTAGCAGTGGCAGCGCATTCACATTTTACGGTTTAGGTTTTTTTTTATATACTACGACGGTGACAAACAAGCATACGGCCCGCCTGATGGTAAGCGGTCACCGTAGCCTATGGACGCCTGCAAGGTTAGGGTCACTATAATTCCGGTTGTGGTAGGATTAAAAATAAATTTAAATGTATTAGAAAAACTACTGTTTATCACTTTACATAACTAATTTATTAAAAATTTGGTACGGATTTATAATTTCCCAAACCGCAGTTTACACATGTACGAGTAATTACGTGTACCATCACATTGCACTAAATATTTGATGAATATTAATGAATCACACAATAATAAGTGCTGCCTGCCGATGAAAACCTGGTTATCTTATTTGCGAAGTTTAAAGATCAATGATTCATTTTGATTATTTTGAACAATACTGAAAAAATGTTATGGTTTACTGATAATAACGTTTATTTCTGCTATTCATTACTACATATAACATAATTTTGTAATATTTTAACTCGTAATCGATTACGTAAGTGCAAACCTAACAATACCACAGGCTACATATATACTGCTGGGTTGAAAACGGGTAAAATATTTAGAGACAATCGTTTGCCGTGAAGTCATACCGTGTCGTGGCATTAGTCATAGTGGATTAAATTGCCATGTCCTCAATATATTGTGGTATTTCTGAAAATATCGGCACTTTCATTTGCGATGTTAAAAGAATAGGTTGTAAGCTGTAAGTGCTAATATCTTGGAAAATAGAGCGAACTCTGTCGCAGGTATGTTTTTTATACATTTGTATATGAAGTTTGTTTTTGTTTGTCGTTCGCGGGTCATACTATGACTCATAGTGGGTCAGCTCGTATTTTACTGTTATTATTTTATGATAAATGATCATTGTTCAGGTGGCTATGGAAGTATAATCTGTTAAGATGACCCTACAGCATTTCCTGTGATTTAAAAATAGTAGTTTATGCAACAGTGATATAATATGAGTAATGATAGTGATATAACCAATTATGAGCTGTTGCATACGCTAGTTTTTCTACGACAGCTAAAATAGCGTAAAAAGCAAAATTTAGAAAAGTGGCAGAATAGGGAAGATGTTGTGCCTACTATTTAAAAAAAAACAACTACAGTGCTCATATATTGTATGAAAATACATAGGAGCGGTGTTCTTATACAGGGTGTAACGAAAATGTAGGTGATCCGTTTAAGGGCATATCCGGTATCAAATCGTGATTATGAAAAACACTTCCTTTTTTATTTTCAAGTCCATAAAAAAACATAAAGTAAAAAATAAATAAATAATTAAGTCGTTTAAAAAAATGTTGCTTACCCCTGAGTTGCTAAGTACCTAACGTCAGCGCAAGAGCGAAGTTAGCCGCCCCGTCCTTTGAAGTTTGGCGCCGCGCGCCGCCTACCGCGCACACAAGGTCGAATGTCGCGTGACTCTAGCTAGCTTGCATTTCTTCCTCTGTGTTGCACTGTGTACGAAACATCTGCTCCTTAATCGCACCCCAGAGATAAAAATCCAGAGGCACAAGTAGACCGATCGCGGGGGCCAAGCCCAGGGCCCTGGGGCCTCCACGTCCGATCCAGCGAGCGCCGAACTCCGCATTCAGAAGCTGTCAACTCCATTTTCACCACAAGTACCACAACACAACACAACTCAACACATCACAACGTACCTAACACTACACTAGTAGCAACCAGAAGAACTAGCTAACATACAAACTGTTCCGTCCGACGTTTACGTGCGACTAAACAAAATTTTAAACAATTTTGCTATTGCAAATTGCCGACAGAAACGCTGCCAGAATCCAAAAGAGCGTATGTCATTTTGAATCTCGAATGAACATACGACCTTTTGGTTTGGCATGTTGCTAATACTACGAATTCTACGAACACTGCGTTCTGTAAAGCTACGTTCACGCTAGACCATCATAAAATTAAAAAATAATCAAATTCAAGATACGTTAAATTACGGCCACTACAAACAAATAACCTTTACTAAGGATTGTTTTTGCGATAAAAAAACAAATTTCAGAGCATTGAACTGAATTACAAATTTCCTTAAAAATCATTTTAAGAGTTTTAACTTTTATGGTGGTTGAAAAGTATTATTAATAAGCACGAAATTTCAAGTGTTTTTCAGTCCAATACTAAAACCAGTCCAGTACTAAAAGTTTTAAAAGACAGAAAGTAGCTAACACCATGAATTAGTGTAGGCACTAGTTTTCTAACGAATGCGAATTCGACTTCTCTGACGCAAATAACTAGAAATAATGGTTGTTTTAGAGTTCAGGTGATTTACTTAAGGAACATTTGTCACGTAATCATCAAAAAAGTTAAAGATAAACATTACTTCTGTTAAATTTCGTATTAGGTATTAATGGGTGCAATAATTAAAACCCGCAAATTCCGTTTGAATAAAGTATTTGAGAACTACTCTGACCCTAACACTTACTAAGAAACTTGATAATAATCGCTTAATGGAACAAAATTTAGGTCATAATTTCAAGCAATCAACCCCATGTGAAAGACGCTTTACTTTGTAGTAGTGTAGTGTTGTGTTCTGAGAAAGCGCGCGGCGGTCTTTGTGCGCGTACCGGCCTTTGTGCGCGTGCCGCCGCTGGGGCACGGGCGGGTTAAGGGCGACTACAAATGATATTATTTTTTCTCGTTTGGTGTTCAAAATACCTAAGTGTTAATTCGGCCAGTTAGTTCTTAACGCGTTCTTCGTATCAATGTGACAAATAAGTAGTTGAAGTGTGCAGATGACGACATTAAATGCAATGTAACTGTTAAAATGTACGGCCCGTGGTCTCGCAGCAGTTGGTAATTTGGAAACTAAAAACTAAATGTGCAAGTGCAGGTGGAACAAGCTGAAGCGTGAATAAAAAAGGATATTACTTATTACCAGTGCAAAATGATTGATGGTGTTAAAAACCACATGAAAGTTCGTGATGAGGAGCGTCTTGCAAAATGTTTAGGGATATTTCTGTCAAGTTACCATTTTTAGTATTTCTTAGAAAGACTTTTAAATACTTGCAAAAGATTGAAAAGGAATTTCGAAGACAACGCAAAGAGTGCAAAAACCCTAGTGCGGCCAGCCTATTGGTGAGTAGGGCCAGTGAATGAGCTAATTACCAGTAGTAGTAGTACTGAGATCGTAAACCTTTTCGTGAATTAGTAAGTTTTAAAGGAAAAAAAGAAACCTTCATAACTTTTTGTCTATGGCAAATTTTATTTTTTTGATATTTTTTGTGGATACTACCCACGTATATATATACGCCCTTAAACGGATCACCTACATTTTTGTTACACCCTGTAGAATACCATAGACAACGTGATAATGTATACTTTTTTAATATCGGTGTCAGTCATCTAATTGACAGATAGAAGTGCTGGAGTAGAAAAAGGTTTCTTATTAAATTATTTATATTTTATACATAGTTTTCAGTAAGCCATTGGTCTGTAAATATGTTAGTTTGTGTCGCTTTTTAGCGATAAGACCGCTTGTTGTTTGCCTCTGTGTTAATCAAATGTTTGTACCTTGTAAATGTTTTTTTCTTTCTCATGTACTGAGGTGTGCAATAAAGCGTATTCTATTCTATTCTATTCTATGTTAGTTAAATATCTTAAAACAGTAGGTAGCTGAACTTAATTTGCGGTATGTAAATACCTACCAACATTTTTTTTTAATTAAGTTAGTTAGTATAAATTACTCATAATATAATTAGCTGATTAACAAATAGGCTTTAACCCTACGACATGGTGTACGATAAGAACTGAGTAGGGGGCCGACCAACACGGTGGTCCCTCGTGTTCATAATAGAATGTTTCATTTAAGTAAATTTGTTCGTTATTCGAACTGACAAAAACCTTACACCTTGTACGAAACAAGGATGAGACGCCATGGTCCAATAACCTGCTCTAGGAGGAATAGTGTCCCGGTGTTTGCGGTTTACGAATTTCCAGTAATTATACAATATAATAATTTTTCGCCAAATCATGGAATTAGTTGCCAAAGCGGACCGCAGGCTACCTGGGCCGTGGAAGGCTAAGATCAAATAATTATTTTTACTATACGCAACATTTGGTTGGGACCTGCGTTCTAAACATCAAAATAGGATAATATTTCTTATACTCTATTTAGAATGTCTATCTCCAACACTATGATTGGATTTACATATTCTGGCTTCGTATTAGCAATTTAATAGGTGTGAACTCTAGTCATTAGGTTAATGAATATTATGTGGTGGGCCTGACCCGACCGCCTGGCGATACTAACCGTCGTTGGAACTTGCCATCATTAATTGTAAACATTGCGTCATCATGTTTGTATATGTGCCTACGATAAGTGGTAGATTGCAAGTATCCTAACTTTGTAGCGTTACAGAGTTATAGACCCTAAAATACCCGACATACTGACATAAGACTATATCAGCTACTAGGTCCATAGATGAATACCTACCAATAGAAATAGGCATTCATTGTGGTATAGAAACGCAAGAGCTTGTTTTAGTAGCGTTCTCGTTTATGTACTATACTCGTAAAAAATATATACAAAAACTGAGTTTTAGGGTTGAATCGGGGCTGATATAAAATAAAATGTGGTGCTCAAATTGCAGCATTTTACAAGCCGAATAAAGAATATGCACTTGAATCAGATAATAATCAGATTTATTTTGGATCAGCGGGAAATTCAAAGCAGTTGAAACGCCACTCGCATCGAGTGTGATGTCAAAGTCCACATCTATCGCCAAAACTACTCGCGGCGGCTGTACGGCGTGCGGCGCCGTCACTTGTTACTTGGCTTAGACTCTGACGTCACGCCAAGCGACCGTTTTAAACGCCTGAAACTGTTTGAATGTTTAGAAAAAGATTTATATACTACGTTTTAGTTTTTTTGCGCTAAGAATTATTTTACAGTATTACTTATAATGAGAAAAACTATCATACAACAGTACAATGAGTGCATATTCCTTATTGTACTTTAGTGACCTCGAGCTATTTGTACCTACAAGCTTCATAATGCAATCTTTGGTTACCCTGTGAGGTCTGATAAATACAGGGGGTCGCCGCCTCACACGGCTCGCTCTCGTGGCGATATCTACGTTGATTTGTACGTGCCATCATTTGTAAACATTGCATCATTGGGATTGCTTCCATTTTTATACTGTCTTTGTTCTTGATCACTGCAACATTCCTAAAAAGTTAGACACGTTTTTTGCGAAGCCATACTTGATTACCTGTTTATTGTCAGCGGTGTAGTGCGCGCTATTACTGCAATTCTTCGGTGTTTCTTCCTGTCGGCCTTGTGTGTTGGCCAGTGCAAGTGCAAGGTTGCAGTGGCCTTTAATGACGGATAAATAAACCTGATTCGATCCGTATAATGAATTGCTTTACATACTGTAAAGAATTTGTATATAGAAGAAAGAAGTTATTTTCTGTAAACTTATGAAATTCCAATAAACTAAGATACTTTGGCATATCGTGAAACACGGATTATCAGGTATAAGCAACGGAATAGTAAATATATACATTTGTGCTATTGTTAGTAGTAACGTGTTTAGCAATGTAACTAAATTACAAACTGAAATAGATGTCGTATTTGAAACAAAAGTGAGGACGGTTCCGTGCCGAGGTCTGAGGGCCCGCCAGCACCATGAACCAATTCGTTCGTTTGTTTATTTCCCTCTTTATTGTTCTCGCATATTCGAGCGATAAAGAGTCAAATAGACGAACGAACGAATGAAGTGGTTCGTGGTAGGCTCTCTGACATCGACCCACGATAGACGAGCGAGCGTTTGTTTTGATAGCAGAAGACACTGGTTCCGAACCAGTGTCTTCTCCATTCACACCAAAGTAAATGTAACCGCCTGCCTCTAGGACTTTGAGTGCTAGGTTACAATTTCTTTCTCGTATGTCTGGGTGGGTCTTTTTCAGTTATAACTGGTATATTTTTTATTCCTAAAGATTAGCGTAGCTAACCTGATGTAGTTTAACTTACAAGTTGAGGATTTTATCATTGTTTAATACACGTGCAACATGCATGACTATGAGTTATATGCATTCGGTTTTCATTTGTATGGAGCACGCGATAACATTGTATTGTGGAGCGTTCGCTACAAGTCATTTCAGTTATTCACTATTTACATTTTGTTTCCATTGACACAATTTAAAAGCCGAATAACATTTTTGTAGTGTCTTACTTGATGTTTAAAGTCAATATAATTTATAATAACCAGTGTTAGTGTATTGTTTACTGTGAAAAATCCGTTCTTAAAGGATGTGAAACTGTGAACTCTAATCCAAAGGACCATGTTCAAATTGGCCCCAAACCCAACAGAGCTGAGAGTTATCTCATTTGATAGGTATTTTTATTTATTTATTTTCTTTATATGAACACCAAGTTGAATTCCATTGCAGAACAGAGATATTTAGACTTTTGACAGTCAATAATTGGTATATTTGCGATAGAATTCAACTTTTTGCCCATAAAACGAAATGAAGCGGACAATGAAACCTGTTTATAGACAAGTCTCAACTTTGCTGGTTTTGGGGCCAGCCTGCATACAAATTTGCCCATGGTCCTTTATTTTAATTTAATTATGGCTATTTCGAATTTCCTTCTTTTTCGCACTTGTATCGTAATGTACTATTTCCTTTAAGATATATATCTGGCTGTCTCAATTGACTAGCTTACGGCGGGTTTTAAAAACTAATTGAGATGTGTATAAATATGAATTCGGGCATATCCATTACAATACGACGTCAAACCATTGTTCACTACATTTGTAATGTGTAGAAAGAAACGTGTTAAAGTCGAGTTTTTTTCTTAATGCCGTTCTCGTATTCCAGGTTGCCCACCAGATGATCTCGTCGACCCGTTCGCCGCGCGGGTTCTCGGTGGCGGCGCCCGCCGAGGAGGCGGCCTCGGCGCCGGACGCGCGCTACCTCGCGGCGCGCCGCGGCAGCCGCTCGCTGCCCACCACGCCGCAGCACTCGCCTCCCGGCAGCCCGAACACCAGGCGCAAGAACCGAACCAACCGGTAAGGATTGCAAATATTTTAAGAGGAACTTCCTCCCGCGGACGCTCCGGCTGTGGAATGAGCTCCCTGCCGCTGTTTTTCCAAAGGACTACAGTATCGGGTTCTTCAAAAAAGGAGTGTTAAAGTTTTTAAAGGGTCGGCAACGCGCATGTAACACCCCTGGAGTTGCAGGCGTTCATAGGCTGCGGTGGGTTGTCTATTGTTTGCCCGAAAGTTATATAAAATAATACTCACATGCCCGAATTTTATTTGCCCGAATTTCATTTGCCCGAATTGTTTGTTTACCATAAAAATTATATGACATACTCTTTGTTTACCCGATTATTGGATTCCAGAACGTACGAGTGCCATACGTGTTGTTATCCCTATTATTAATTGTACTAATACTATTTAATAGAATATTTAAACGCCATACTAAATAATGGTGTTTCCCGGAATCCATACATGCTTGCTTGCTCTTTTATATTATATATTGGAAGTCGGTTCTGGCTGGTAAGGTCACGGTTCAACCTAACACTCCTCCTCGCTTCGCTCGTCGTCGTACCTAAACTGACCTGCCTTAGAGTTGAATAGGTAGGGAAGTTTTCTGACTTATCATAATTTTGTATTATATTATTATTAAATAGAATTTTATATTATAATGGAAGTCGGTTCTGGCGCTTCGCCGGCCGCTGCCACGGCACGCTTGCTTCGCTCGCTCGGCTCGAGCGCTGTATGGTCACGGTTCAACCTAACACTCCTCCTCGCTTCGCTCGCCGTCGTACCTATATATTTTTATATTGAAATTTCACAGTTCTAACTAACCTAAACTACTTTCTGGGAAGCAATTTGGATGGCAAATGATATTATGGCTAGTGATCATTATGGCTTACAATGATGATGACAAATGATATTATTGATATTGATTTTATGGGAAACAAAGTTTCTGGTACATGACTAATATAGTAAACAATAAGTATTGCATATGTAATAATGGGAAACAATATTATGCCTGTTGACTATTATGGCAAATTAAATTATGGCAAATAAAAACAAGCATCTTGTGCTTAGGTACCGTTAGGGAGGTTTTGAAATTTGGAAGTAAGAGTACCTACATACTAACTCAGGGGACGCTCGAGTGAGGCGTGGCCTGCTACTACTAGGTTGAGCGCTCTATTCAATTTCTTCTGCATTATGTAATCTGCATTAAACCAGTAACGGACGAAATCAACATCATATAACATTTTATCAAAAATGCTATGGAAAGTCGACTTTTCCTGTGACAAATTAGGTCGTAAAGTAATTTGTTTATGTTCAGTCGAAAATTAAAAAGTTATAGAAATTGCAGTGTCGATTTCGCGACAGAAAAGTTGCAGATAAATTCCATTATTTGTCGAGCTCCAAACTTTAATAACAGTGTAAACTCATGTAAAATGAAGGCATTGGTCCTAAACAGCCAAAACAGAAGGTCGGTGGTTTTTATTATAATTTTGGTACCGCGACATTTTAGTTACCTTGTATAGCGTGTAGATGAAAAATACAGATTTTTTTTGTTAAAAAAAATAAACGGGTCAAGAAACATGTCAAAACGTCAGCCACAACTCTGCAAATAAAAAAATCAACGTTTAGATTTTATTAGGTTTTGGTTTATTTGCACCAGTTTTGAGAAAAGCATACTCAACTCGCTGGAGCTTGTAGGCTTCAAATTAATCAAAACGGTAGCTGGCTGACCATTCAGCCTGCAAATCGCCCTTTTCCATCCCAGATACTAATGTACTAGAATTATGTCTATAGACTTTTGCGGTATCGAATTTTACCATTTTAATCTCATGTTTATAGAATCAATACTAACGGCCTCCTAGCCTAGTTGGTAGTGATCCTGCCTAAGAAGCAGGAGGTCACGGGTTCGAATCCTGGCCAGGGCATTTATTTGTGTGTTTATCACGAATATTTGTTCCTGAGTTACGGATGTTTTCTATGTAAGTATTTAAGTATTCATATGTAACTATCTATTATATATATCGTCGCCTAGTACCCACATCACAAGCCTTATTGAGCTTACCGTGGGACTAGGTCGATTTGTGTAAGATTGTCCCACAATATTTATTTATTTATTTAATACTTTGTAAGTCGCAAATAAACTACAACCTCTACGTCACTTACGAATCCTTCGGTTATGCTCACCTGTTACTTATTTTTCCAGCTTCTTCACATCACCATTCGAGCCTGCCGACGACGCGAGCCAACGCTCGTGGCTGACCATGGCGCTGCTGGGCTTCAAGAAGGACCTGACCACATCCACGTCCACACTAACTGAGGAGGACACTATTGAAACAAGATTACACGGTCAGTCGCTTATCCATCCATTTATAATCACTGAAATGTTGAAAGCCACCTTTCTAAATATGTGATTGGTTTCACTTACTTAAGTCTTACTAGGAAGTATGCTGCTGGCTGCGAGCTTTGTAGGAATATGCTACTAAACAACGTTTTTATTCCATAAAATCAACGATCATTTTTTTTCGATACTGCATAATATTTTTATGTAACTTTACTTATCTGCAGAAATCAATATTGCGACTGCGACATTGAAAGTACAAAAACTCCCGAATCATGAATTTTTCTATTTTTCCTTTCTTTCTTAGAAATTTGGTATCGTTCACAGACGTTTCTGCTTACAAATATAAGTTTAGGAAAACTTATCTAACTTTCCTTGTTCTTTTTCAGGTTCCCTCGCAGAATCAGTAGAAAGTCTTGGTCCAGCTCCCCGCAACAGAGCCGCGCCCGCCCCCGCCCCCGCGTCCGCTCCCGCCTCCGCGCCCGCTCCTGCCAAACCTACCCCCGCCTACCGCCCGAGACCCTCCGAATTACGGGAGATGAACTTCTGGTCGCCTACTTCTATGTAAGACTGGAAGTTTTTACAAGCATTTCGTGAATCATGTTTCCTTGATAAACTGTGAGCTTTAAAATTAAACGAGGAAATAAGCATTCACGAACCTTTAGTTAGGCAAAGCTACGCTGCTTTTAAAAAAAATTCAAATAAACATGACTCGCTACATTTATATAGCTTATATTACACAGATTACAATTTCATTCATTAAAACTGGTCTAAATTTAGTATTATTTCTTGTCTATAGCGACACGTCAGTCACGATTCGTGTTTATCTTGTTAATCAAATATTTTTTGAACTAAGTAATTAGATTTTCCCGATAAAACAAGTGTTAATATCGTCCAGATGTTTCCAATCAAATAATTTTCCTTTAAAGGAAATCATGAGCAATGTTACGTAAACACTCTATTTGATTAGCTGCTTTATCAGAGGCGATGCAAGATAGTAAGCGGTCTCATATGACTGCATGTACTCAAAAGCGGTGATAATCGGTTTCATTACACCAAAATAAAGTCTCTATTGTCAAATGAGTGCTTTATAGTAGCGTATATTAATAATATCGTCGAACGTAGGTTCAATTAGGATAAGGGACATGGAACGACGATATTATTATGTTTGTGACGTTACTTCCACCAAAGTTGAGTTCACGCACACAACAATATTGTTACGTAATGACATCGAGATTTTGAAATTATTTATCTTTTTTCGTACAGATAGCAAGTTCACCAGTGAATTGTAAAATAGACCAAAAAGTGCTTATACCTTTTAAAAATATATCTAAGTGACATTAACATTCACTCATTCATTTCATGTAGCATTTATGTTATGTTCTGTGTGTGTGTAATCATTCACCTCAACTATCGTGAAACTACCTATACATGTTTACGTCACTTTAGGTTTTTAAGAAAGCGATGTCATTATTAATTTTACCAATCGCCTCTGTCATTCGAATTAAATGTCTATTGAAAACATCATAATGTCAGAGTTTGATGATTTTTTGTCTTAAGGATAGAGTGCTATAGTGTTTGTGATTGACTGTTTGTTCGTATTTTGAGAATGATAACGTTTTGACTGATGTTGTACTAAAATGGCCTATTTTGTACTAAAATTGTAATCAACAATATTTTGGATGTTATACTGTGCCAAATATAAGAATAGAAAAGTTCAGCGTAGCGAATAGGTATGAATCTTCCGTTTAGAATATTCCAGTATCTGTAAGTCCTGTGTGTTGTGAATCAATTATTACTAAGTCAAATTCTTTTTCCGATGACTGAATGATATGACACTAAATTTTTATTTAAAAGTTTTGATATTATTTTAATTATCTTACATCATTGTTTTATATAATTCTGAGTATAGCATTAACTGGGATAAGTCATTCATAGTTTTAGATTTATTTGATTATTACTTAGTTATAGTAATGTAACTTCGTATAATTAATGTTGGTGTTTAATGTAGATAGTTGGACTAATGTTCTTCAAACTATGTTATAAGTTGATCCAAACATATGATGACTTTATCAGTGTTAAACTTAATAATAAATATGAAACTCAGAAGTACACAATAAAACACACTGAAAACAAAAGAGCATAGTTTACAACAATATCATTATGTAGGTATTTAATAACGATATTAATGTCAATGACGGAAATTGAAGTTAATTGTATGCACTTTCGTTTTTATCATTTACACATTCATTCAATTTATACTCAATACTACTTATAGAAGTAAGCTTGATTTTAAAACATGAAATCACTAAATATTTTGAACTGAGGTGTAATTTTACTCACGTGCTAAAAGTATGATATTATTTTAAATTATTCTGATGTTAAATGTTATAAGATAAAAACCTAAACAATTCAGTAGATGCTTGAGTAGAAATCATAAAGTAATCATTATTATTTTATTGTTTAGCATAAGCAAAAGCACATGAATTGTGTAATGTTGAAATAAATATTCTTCTTCACAGAATCAATTTGATTTATTTATTTGCTCACCTTACATTGACTTTTAAATTAAAAACTTTAGAACGGAGTAACCGCATTTCTTAACACCATGACCTAATGCGAATTCTCCTCGTCAATTAAAAAAGTACTTTACTTTTTTGATTGTTGGGTAGAAGATCGATGAATTTCGATGAAGAACATTGTCAATTGATTCATGGTGTAAACCCAACTGCTGCGCGCTCAACGGGTTTGATTGCAAATCTATATGATTCAGATCTCTCAATTAAATTAAAGTTAATAAAAATGAAATTTAAAAGTTAATCAGTTCAGTACCTAAGTACTTTACCTGCACCCACCGGGCAAATAATGATTCTTGAGCCCTACAAAAAAGCTACAGATGTATTAAAAAATCCTTTCCTATCATATTTTCTCGGAAATGTTCGTATTTGCCTTACTACTTCACTCACACTCAGTACCCATCAAGACAACGATACCCTATATTTCGTACCTCATTCAAATCAAAGGCTTTATAACTGATTAAATCGCGTAAGTAATGAATCACACATCTCGAATTATTACGAAATCTGTGTGCACATGCACACCATGAGTTGTACATACGTAGCCATCGGCGTTAGCGACTGCGCGGTATGTCTGACTCGCTCGATAGCGTGCATTTCCCGTTTTGTAGCGAAAATGGCGCGTAGAGGCATAACGACAACGTGTCGTTATTAGCGCAACTCTGAAATGGACACTTGTTTCGCGCTCGCTTGCTTGCTTTAAAGTGTGGTTACTGTCGTCCCAGAATTCATATAATAGGCATTAGGTACATAGTAGTTATTGATGCTTGTTTTTATTAAAAGGCCACTCTGTCGACTGTTAATAAGGTGAATTTTTAGATGAATCTTAATGGCATTTGCGCCTTATTGACTAGCAACATATTGATACCTTTTTACTAAAATCGATCATACAGAAGCTCACTCAGATCCATTGCTTTCACGCAAATCGTGATAATACAGTCAAACCACATTATCTCTTCCAAGCAAAAGAACTGTCAAACTTTAAATTGTTATGTTAAACGTCAAACTTCTATGAAATTAATTAAAACTGTCACAGTCTGTGCTACCTATCTAGGAAATTTAGCATAGATGGAGTCTATGTGCTGGTAGTTCTCAATTTCGGAACCCATGTATAGGTAGATACATAGGTACCTACGTATACAATCTATATATATTAAAGGATATATATATAAAAGAAATTCGTGTTAGTTACACTATTTATAACTCAAGAACGGCTGAACCGATTTGGCTGAAAATTGGTAGGGAGGTAACTAAGAACTGGGAGAAGGACATAGGATACTTTTTATCCCGTTCCCGTCGTTCCCGTGTGACGTGACATAAAACGTTAGTAGTTCAAACGAATGCAAATGTACCCCTGATGAATCCCCAACAAAAGGAAGTTTCTGATACATTAATGAAGGCAATTGATGATGGGAACTGGTTTATATTTCCTGGATGCCCCTGGTGGAACTGGTAAGACATTCCTCATGTCAGTAGTATTAGTCACTGTTCGTTCAAGATCCAACATTGCCGTTGAAGTTGCTTCTTCTGGAATAGCAGCCACATTGCTAGAAGGATGTCGTACGGCACATTCTGTATTAAAATTGCCGTTAAATCTTCAATCTATTGAAGAACCAACATGCAACATTACAAAGCGCTCTGCTATGGCCAAAGTTTTATCCGAATCGAAGATCATCATCTGGGACGAATGCACAATGGCGCATAAACGTGCATTGGAAGCACTTAACCAAACATTGCAAGATCTACGTAATGACTCGAGATGTTTTGGAGGCGCAATGATTTTACTGTCTGGCGATTTCCGCCAAAGATTGCCAGTAATTCCAAGATTGCAAGAAGACTGCTGCCGACGAAATAAACGCTTGCCTCAAATTATCGAATCTAGGGCGCTATGTTAAGAAACTTCAGCTGACAACAAACATGAGAGTTGCATTGCTGAACGATACATCTGCTGAAGAAATCTCTGAGCAATTGCTGACTATCGGTAATGGTCGAGTACCTGTCGACGAATCGAGCGTATTGATTTCATTTCCTCCGAATTTCTGTAACTTTGTCTCATCGAAAGACGAACTCATCAACAAAGTATTCCCAAACATCATTACTAACCTCAAAAATAATGAATGGTTGAGTGAGCGAGCAATTTTGGCAGCTAAGAATAAAGATGCAGATGACTTAAACTATATCATTCAGAATGAGATCATTGGTACACTGCATTCTTTCAAATCTATTGACTGTGTAACAAATGAAGATGATGCCACCAACTATCCAATTGAATTTTAAAACTCCTTGGATGTACCTGGCTTACCAGCGCACAATTTACGACTAAAGATCGGTTCCGTAGTAATCATGCTTCGAAACTTAAACCAACCAAAACTGTGCAACGGAACACGTTTGGTGGTAAGTAAATTGATGAACAATTTGATTTACGCCACAATACTCAAAGGAAAATTCAAAGGTGAGGAAGTTCTCATTCCGAGGATCCCGATGATCCCAACAGACATGCCATTTGAGTTTAAACGGCTTCAATTTCCGATCCGTCTTGCATTCGCCATGACTGTAAATAAGCCACAAGGCCAATCGTTGAAAGTTTGTGGTCTTAATCTCGAACATCCATGTTTTTCCCATGGCCAATTATATGTGGTCGGAAGACCTTCCGCGTTATTTGTTTTCGCGCCTGATAAATAAACAAAAAATTTAGTTTATCACAAGGTGCTACAATAAATGGCAAAAAAAGAATCATTGAATAATTATATTTCTTTTTTTTACAATTATCCTAATTTAAAAAGTAAAAAATGCGATCATGTGATATTGCCTTTAAGGCGGAACAAAGTTCGCCGGGTCAGGTAGTACAATATAAAATGAATACTCCACGACAATGTTATTAAAAGCTGTTTTTTTTATTTAAATCTAGCCTGAAAGTGTTATGTATGTGTGAGTAAAGTAATAACCGTTTCATATTTATACGATTATGAAGGCTAATTACCACATAAATATGCTGAATTTAACTTACTTAGGCTTGCCTACCTCATGAAACAATTTTATTTCATTTTTGTAACAAAATAGGTCGCTTTTTCTGTCGCGTGACGAAGTCTCGTGTATTTTTATGATTACTAAAGCAATGGCTACGTTTTTTTATCGTTTTACTGTGTTGTATTAAGTGTTCACCTAGGAACGAGCACTTAACCTGTTGTTATTAAGAGAGTTGCTGATCGAGTTCGTGTTCTTTTTCCAGAAGTTAACCGATTCATTTCAAATGTATAGAAAGAAAGTATTTCGCAAGTCTCCGAAAAGAGTAAGAGCATTAAGAGAAATGTGTTATGGAATTCCTTTGCCTCCAAACCCAACAATTATTCGTTGGGGAACATGGGTCGAGGCTGCCACTTACTATAACAAGTATTTTGATCAAATAAAAAGCGTTATAGACACATTTCGTAATTCAGACGCACAGTGTATCGCCATAGCAAACAAAAATCTTTTCTCAGTGCAAAAGTTCGAATAGACTTAAATTTTATAGCAAAGTATCTTCAAGTAATTTCAGATGCTATAAATAAACTGCAGTGCCAAAATATATCTTAGTGAAAGTTTGACCGTAGTACTAAATAAATACAAACATATATTTAAATTAATTTTGAATAAATATGACAGATTTTTTAAAAAGTAAAAGTGGTTTCTCAGAAATATGCCGGTTGAAAAAAAATTGTAAACTGAATCGGGGAAGGATGGTACTAGATTCAACGATATTACATATCTTTCTACATATGATTACTTCCGTCGTTTTATATATGCACCAATTACAACAGTTGCAGTCGAAATATTATTTAGCCAGTTAAAATGGATAATTACTGCACGACGCCGCAGATTAATAGTAGAAGACATAGAAAATTTTTTGGTCGTAGGTATATTATGAAAATCACTTAAGATCACCAAAAAGTAAATAAAGTTATATTAAATTAAAACATGGATATTTATTTAAGTTGATATGTCGATTCCAGGTTTTTATGTACTAACGAGTGTAAAGATATATTAATTAACCTTATGCAGCAAAAACCTCGTGCTAGTTATGATGAATTTCATAGAGGCTTATAATGTGTAGGCAGAAAAGTCTGTTTTTTAACAAATGGACATTCTGTTTTACTACTTCTTTAACAAATGTATATTTACAATTTTTAAAGCACGTATCAAATCATTCATTAAATGTAATAAATATTTTGATTCATGTTTTTGTGTTTTTTAAGTAGTCACACTACTATATATAAATTATAAATTGAAAGATATGTCATATACTAAAGAAAAAGTGACCAAGGTCCCCGGTGAGCAAGGCTGGGATCGAACCAGCGACCTCCTGCTTTCGCGGCAGACGCCCTAACCACTGGGCTACCCGATCACGGCGACCAGAGTCCGAAATTTCCTAAGTATATGCAATCCTTTCTTATTTTAAACCCCATCGTGATCGGGTAGCCCAGTGGTTAGGGCGTCTGCCGCGAAAGCAGGAGGTCGCTGGTTCGATCCCAGCCCTGCTCACCGGGGACCTTGGTCACTTTTTCTTTAGTATATGACATCTCTTTCAATTTATAATGTATATTTGCTCCTGCGATAACGATATACTTTAACACTTTCTAGCACCATGTTTGCGTTTCGACCTAACTGTGTGATGTAGTCTGCGAAAATTTAAATATGGTTACCTGACGGTAGTTCCTGATCGGGCAGTGCATCTATTAAGGTATTCCAATAATCCCGGGACTGAACCTTAAACGTTCCTCTGGTTTGTACTTTTGTAATCTGCGTACGTAAGAGTTATAGTACGGTTGGTAAGATAACTTTTGATGGTGCGTTCTAATAAGTTTGTAACTGCGAATGTGACGCATAGCGCGATACCCGATACAATGGCAAACATAAACTAGCCCTTCTGACCTTACTTAAAATAAAATCTGAAGACCTCACGTCAAATGTGAAGTAAACCTCTCAATTTCAACAAGAAAGAAACCTTAAGCGCTCGCACGGTCACTTGGGTTAGAACCCAAGTGACCGTGCTACACCGTCGACATTATTACAGGTATTTTGCATGTCTGCATGCTGAAAGGGCAGAATTTACACGCGACGCCGACACGCAGACCCACGTGGTCCTTAATTTATACAACGGGCTCCTAAGAGGTAAATGGTTTGTAAATCCATCTTGGTTCAGCCTTGACGGAATAATAGATTCGATTTTTATGATAATTAAGTAATGCGTGGGTTAATCATAAAACCGGCCAATAGCATGTCGGGCCATGCTCAGTGTAGGGTTCCGTAGTTTATTTACCGTCCATCACAATAGGCGAACTTAAAAAGGCTTTCAATATATGCCTTGCTCATAACAATAAAAGAGAAGTATCTTCGCAGCTCTTACGACTTGATACGCCCTTTAACCGAAATGATAAGATTATTAGCAAAAAATCAAAAATGGCTTAACCTGATCATGTTCAAAATAATTTTCCTTGAAAGTCTTTATACAGGGACATCTACTTTTGTGATATTTTCCATATTTTTTGGACTTGTGTTTTTAGAAAACCCCTATTCTTTTTTAAATACCTTTTCAAATATATGTCACACGTTAGGGCTTAAACGTTAGGGTTCGACTTTTTATTTTACCACTTTGTCGGCATGATTGATATGTATATTCATACTAAATTACAGCTTTCTAGTACTAACGGTCACTGAGCTACGCTGCACACGGACGGACAGACGGACAGACATGGCGAAACTATAATAGTTCCTAGTTGACAACGGATCCCTAAAAAGGTTACTAAAAGGTAAAGGTTATAAATAGGACACTAAAAGGTATTGTCAAAATTATGCATTTAGTACTTTTACATACTTGTGACCATCCTTTTGTTTGTTACTTGTTTTGGTATGATTATTTATGATGAAGGCTGTGGTATGAAATACCTACGTAGAAAGTAGCTTCAAGGAGCATTTTTTGCTGGGGTGGACCTGATGTTGAAGATCAGGGATGGCATAGTGGAACTGCTCGATAATTTACAGTCTGTCATCCAATTTAACACATTGTTATTTTGTTTGCGACCTTGGAGGTCTACAAGGTAGTTCCGTATGAATTTGCTTCAGTTGTAATGATATGATATGAGACATTAAGAAAGCTCCTCAATTTTCAAAGGTACACGTGTGGTGAATTGGATATTTTTGAAGTAAAGTGGCTAACTCAAACTAATTCCAAATTTCAATTTTACCGCGAAGGCCAAATGAAGTCGGTTTTTTTTCTTAAAAATGATTAATTAAGTTGTCCCATTTCATTATGCAATCGGATTTGCATTTAAGCGCCCCTGGCACTTAAAAGCTGTCTAATTTTCGTCCGAAAAATAATTCGAGGACTAAATTAGAATATCAAGTCTCTTCACTTGAGAGTCCGGGTATACTTGTTTACGATTTTGCTCAGTTTTTGATACTAACAAGAATTCTGTTAGCATACAATATCATAATGATACACATTAAGTGTCCTTACGCCTTTGAAAAATATTTCAACTCAAATGATGACGAAACTAAAGGCAATTTGAACCAACTGTTTAATATATAATGATACTCTGATCTTAATTTTAGGCAGTAAAAGGGCCAAAACTTTATCGTATTAATTTTGTATAATAATTTAATAATATATAGATATATAGCAAAAACCGATTTTTTGATAAAATGTAATCAATTAGGTACAACTGATTTTTGAATCGAGATTCTCAATAAAAATTCACTAAAATACATACAAATAGTACCTATACCATTAGGCCACAGAAACCCTTCGATCCGATCCGATTCAGGACATCTCTCAGTTTCTATAGAAAGAATCACGTGATGGCTCGGAGCTCTCCGAGGTCACGTGACGGTTTTCTATTGAAACTGACAGATCGTCCCGCATCGGATCGGATCGGATTAGTGTGAGTCATCCTTTAAAAAAGTAAAAGTCAGAAAATATTATGATTTACGTTAAATCACACCGAAAAAGTATCACATTCATGAGCGTTTTTAAGGAATAAGGACTCTCAAGCGCTTGCGTTGCGCTCGCTCACTCTTCGTAGAACATACCTACTGTATTTTCGTAAAAAAACATTATGATTGCTTCACTTTTGTAGCTCAAAAAAATCGTAATGCCCAAAGTTACCGGCTGAACAAATTACATGGCACTAAAAGCAATTTGGCACTCTATCGTAATAATGTAGACGGAATGATATATAATAGTACATTACCTAACTAGTGCGGTAAAACAAAGAAAGGCCGAGATCGCAGATGTTTGCGACCCGAGCTGCAAGCGAGGGACGTAAACATGCGATCAAGGGCTTTATTTATTACCTCACGTGTTAGGTACATAATTTTATGCCTACACTTGGGCAGAAATCGGCTTTTTCCGTACGCGTAGCGTGCGGAAAAAGGCACTTTATGGCCAGGTGTGGCATAAAATATATAATAAACGGACATTATAAGGTACCAGCAATATGCGGAATTTTCACCCGGAACATGAATGACAGGCTGAGAGGGCACTCATTGAAACTGACACGGACACTAAGTAGTAGCAACCCCAGACGACATTTCCTGTCTAACCGCATAGTGGAAGTGTGGAACAGTTTGCCGGAATCAGTGATTAGTGCACCCTCAGTGAACTCTTTTAAAAATAGACTCGACAAACATATATATCACTAATGGAACAAACACAAGTGGACATTGATATGCACGTATCAGCTACAAGCTGCCTGTGCATTATTAATAATAATAATAATAATAATAATAATAAACTACCACAGACTCTATTAGAACTACCTATCACGAACTTTCGACGGGCAATCGTAAGATATCTAAGTGAGCACAATTTCTATACCGTCAAGGACTATCTGAATGCAAATTTTTGATTAATACTTATCTTGACAGTTTAAAAAAATAATTGTAAATATAATGTATAATGTAACAATGTAATTTTATGTAAATTTGTAAATAAATGTAAATAGGTAATGTAGACATAATTTTTAGATATTTAAATGTAAATTTTTGCATGCCTAGTAGGCATGTAAAAATTTACATTTAAATATCTAAAAATTATGTCTACATTACCTATTTACATTTCTACTACCATAAGGCATTGACATTATCTGGACAAATCATTGACTATACCATCTTTATATGTACATAATGTTCTGCAAATAAACTTATTTCATTTCATTTCAACATACATTCATACATACATTCACGTAAAAATTCGTGTAAATTGTATCTTTATGTTTTTAAACAAGCGCCTCGGCCGGTTCTTGCACATGTGCAAGTTTGTAGTAATCGGCTCTAGTTTATTGGTTCCCACGGCTACGTGCTAGAGAATTATAGCTGTAGGTGTCTACTTTAATTTGGTCTGAAATATTGGTTCCATTCGCATAGGAGGTTATCCTTTACTTTTTTCAATTACACGTTGAAATAATATATTTAATAATTCTTAGTAGAGTGACTGTAGCTACGAAATGCAATAGGCGTGCATAGAATAGGTAATCAATCAATATTTGCTAAAGGTAATGCTATTAAAAACCATACCTACAATCGATCAGTTATATTTGTCAGTTAGTAAATAGATTGTCAACTGTTATTGGCGTAAACCTACTGCTAGTTTAGTAGCTTATTTATATTAAATGAAATATGAATCAGGCTTAAAGTGAACTTGAAACAATAATGTGTCACTAATTAAACGTTTTAACAATCTTGCTCAATATTAATTGAGGAATTTTAAGGAGGACAGCTTAATGATATAGGTATTAGTACGTTCATTCAACATGAAATAACTTAGAGGATAAGAATTTTTATTCATTGTTGCGTAAAAAATCTCCTTACGAGTATATTAAATGAAACCATTTATTTTCAAAACATACCAGGTGTTTCCTGTAACAGGAGCAATAAATTTAATCGTAGGCAGAGCTCCTCAAACATAACAACTTTTGTTCAACGACTTTTAAAATTTATTTATTCTGTAGGTTTTCACTTTTTCATACAAACTAAATAATATTTTCAATGAACGTTAACATCAGCGTCATTCAATGACGTCTCTTGTCATAGTTCAAGGATGACAAAATTCGAAGTACATTGCGTCTTCTAAGAAACTTTAAATTGTAATAAAAATCAAAACACACGTTATTTTTAAAAGTCGCTGAATAAAAGTAAAGTTTGGCGAGTACTACCTACGATTAAATTTATTGCTCCTACTACGGGAAACACCCGGTATACAGTAAGTGTAACTTACCGAGCTATCTACCTTAAATCTAAAATAGGTCTTTGAGAAAATAGGTTTCGAGAAAGAGGTTAATCGTCGAATCCGACTCGGTTGGGCAGCGTGCGGACTGCGACACATCTTTTCGTCCAATATTCCGCAGTGCCTGAAGACGAAAGTATTCGATTTCGATCAATGTGTGTTGCCAGTGATGACATACGGTACTGAAACGTGGTCGCTTACAATGGGCCTCATAAGAAGGCTCAAAGTCACCCAAAGGGCAATGGAGAGGACTATGCTAAGAGTCTCTCTGCGAGATCGTATCAGAAATGAGACCATCCGCAGCAGAACCAAAGTCTCTCTCCGAATTGCTAAACTTAAGTGGCATTGGGCGGGGCACATTGCACGTAGATCCGACGGCCGTTGGGGTGGAAAGGTTCTCGAGTGGCGACCGCGTACCGGAAGGCGCAGCGTGGGTAAGCCCCCCACAAGGTGGACTGATGACCTGGTGAAGGTCGTAGGAGTCCGCTGGATGCGGGTGGCGCAGGACCGGTCATTGTGGAAATCTTTGTCATTGTGGTCTTTCGGCTGAAATGATGATGATGATGAGGTCCTTGAGGCATTGTACCTAGGGTGCTGGCGGCATTTCCTCGTTGTATCGCAATGCTGATACGTTGTGCGAGGAATCCACCAGCTCTTCGGTCACCAGGTATGTTAACCAGTCGTTTCGCGATTTCTACAAAAAAATTGCGTGCGCTATACTGCGGTACTCTCTCTCTGCCTAGGCTCTTATATTTATTACGTTTTAAAATTTCAGCGCTTTTAGCTGCTACTCCCGCTTTTACATCAGTTCGTTCTTACGGATTAAATATTCTAAAAGGTTGATTATTTAAAAAAAACCAAGTTAGCGGTTACCAATAACGTTATACAATTAATCAGGCTTCTAAATTCAGTAGGTTTAGCTCTCCACTGATTAAGTATAAGTAAGTCAGCCAGGCTACATACAATATATACACTAATACACACATACACAATATATAGTAATATATACATACCTATATAATATATACATTTTAATAATTGTTCTACAAGAACATAATTTAACAAGCTTCTCTTTAAAAATTCCCAGCAAAAAATAGCTACACAAGAAAAATCTGTGTAATATTTCACCACAAACACGAAGCGCGAGCGGCTTACAGAGTTTTTGTTATTTCTTGAGGTCAAGAGTGGATGTTGTTGCGTGTCACGTAGGAGCTGCACAGATGAGCCCATCCTTATCTCACTTTACTCCAAAAGAGTACAAACAATACAGAATATTCTGCTCATACAACCTTCTACACTGTGAAGCCTTTATTGTCTGCATTTATCAACTCAACGCCCTTTCATAACACGACGTGAAAAGAAACAATGTACTTAAATTTATCATGTAAAAAACATTGTAATGCCTTGGAAGGAAGTTACAATTTCGGCAACGTTTAAAATTGAGGAAGATATGAGAGGGACGGACTGGGCCATGCCCGATGTGTTCATTTCAACAGAAAGTCACGTGATCACCCAGGCCACCAAGCGTTTTTCCTTTTATTTTCTATAGAAATGTCCAAGGGGTCCCAGTGCACGCAAGCTTTTTGTAGAAATCGCGAAACGTCTGGTTGATAAAACGGGTGACCGAAGAGCTGATGGCTTCCTTGCACAACATATCAGCATTGCGATACAACGAGGAAATGACGCAAACATCCCAGGTACAATGCCTCAAGGACCTATATTAGATTTTAGGTAGGTAGACTAGATAAGTTACACTTACTGTATATGATTTTAAAATAAATGGCTTCCTTTAATATACCCGTAAGGGATTTTTTTTACGTAACAAAGAATAAAAAATCTTACCTCTAAGTTATTTCACGCTGCACGAACGAATTAATACATCATTAAGATGTCCTTCTTAAGATTCCTCAATGAATATTGAGTAAGATTGTTAAAGCGTTTAATTAGTGACATATTATTTGTTTCAAGTTCTATACAATTTAAGCCTGATTAATATTTTATTTGATACAAATAAGCTACTAAACTAGCAGTAGGTTTAAGCCAATAACAGTTGACACTCTATTTAATAACAGACCAATATAACCGATCGATATAGCCGAGGTGACAGTGTCTCAATCGCGTCTGAGAATCCATTGATGTCGGTTCTATTCATGATCCACAAAAGGTCACATGTGTGCTGGATATACAAGTCAGGGCCAGGTATCCAGGTACGAGAACATTAGGGTATATGACTTATACTTGTACCTATAAATGGTAAAGTAGAAGGATATAAAATAGACTATTTAACGAGATTTTTGGTTCAAACACCCACATTATATACATTACATATTAGGTGTCTTCAGACATGAAATGTATAGGTAATACCTAGAGGTAATGCTATTACAAAACATACCTATTAGATATGTTTTTTAATAGCATTACCTCTAGCAAATATTGATTGATTACCTAGTCTATACTAGTCTACATCTACTTAAGTCTAGTCTACATTATTTCCACGTGTAATTGATAAAAGTAAAGGATCAACTACTCGGCGAATTGAACCAATATTTCAGACCAAATTAAAGTAGACACCTGCAGCTACAATTCTGTAGCACGTAGCCGTGGGAACCAATAAACTAGAGCCGATTGCTACAAACTTGCACATGTGCAAGAAGCGGCCGAGGAGTTTGTTTAAAAACATAAATTCAATACAATTTATACTCACTTTACAGTGATACTGATTTGTTAATAATATCAGGGTATCTCGCTTTCACTTACCTACGTGAATGCATGTTCCACGTAGAGTAAGCGAGCGCAAGCGCTTGAGAGTCCGTATTCCTTAAAAAACTCTCATGATTAGGTACTTTTTTGGTGTGATTTAACACAAATTATAATATTTTCTAACTTTTAGTTTCTTAAAGGATGGCTCACACCAATCCGATCCGATCCGGGCTGATTTGCCAGTTTCTATAGAAATAATCACGCGGTAGTTAGTCACGTTACGTCTTCTCTACAAACTGACAGATCGGCCTGGCGCGGTCCCGTCCCGGCCCGTTCTACTGTGAGTCATCCTTTAAGAGCAGTTTTTTTGCAAACATGGTGTTACACATGACTTTTTCAAAATGTCAGTACTAAAGATCACCAATTTCAATAAGTACTGTATACCGCAGGTACAAGATGTTTTTTAAGCGAATCTGGGTTTGGCCCTATAGTGAAAGTTGAGAACCATCTTGCAAAATAAAGTTAATAAACCGTCCTGTATCCTTGACGCAAGTTTCTACCTTGACAATAACGCATCACGTTACCATTACGATATTAATTAGATTAATTTCTTTCCGACCAGCGTGCTTGCCAAGATGCCAATCGCTCACGCTCAGAAGCGTATCGTAGCTCTCTGTCTCTATCACTCTACTTTAGTGTGACAATGACTGTTGCGTTTCGTTCCGATTGAGCGTTGGCGTTTAGCATTTTGCCACTCTTAATTGACAATAGCTGCACCGACATGTCTTTTTAATCTGTTGTTTCTTCTCCCGTAGATTTTATCCACCCTGTACAAACCACGTCTTCTTCTTTTATCTAGGTTATGAAAATACGACAAGACACGAAACAAAAAAGAGTCAGACGGAAGGCTTTCTAGCAAATGGGCTTAAAAATATTTCAGTTGTAGAAATGTCTGAGACCAGGAATAGCGCCAAGTGACAGTAGAACTGATGTGTTCTGCCGGGGAGTTGAGAAAGGTACATTTATTATGTCTGGGTTAAAATTTGAACTTTTACTTTGCAGACTATTTCGCACTTGGTAAGATATTTATACCGTTTAATATCGCAAAGTGCTGTACGTTTGTGTTTAAAACGCTATTCTGTTTTAGTTTGTTGATGTATAATGAGGATTTTTTATAGATTTTTAGGGTTCCGTACCAAAATAGTAAAAAAGGAACCCTTATAATGTGACTCAGTCTGTCTGTCTGATTGTCACATAGTTAAATATCACGAGAACTACGTAAGCTATCGATTATGAACAAGGTTAACCCAGACACATTCAGAGAAGACTTATCAAGTTATCATATATTTTAATTTATTTTCAATGAAAAACATGCTGTAAGTACCTTATTTTAAATACAGTAAAAAAATCGTACCTACTAAAAAAATATCAAGAAAAAAACATACTCACATACTAACTCTATGCCGTGTAAACGAGTAACCCAATCTAAGTCTTTCAGTGTGCGTAGTCAAAATGCTAATCGCCAAAGCACAATCGCGAACGAAACGCAACAGTCATTGTCACACTAAAATAGTGATAGAGACAGATAGCTACGATACGCTTCTGAGCGTGAGCGGTTAGCATCTTGGCAAGCACGCTGGTCGGAAAGAAATTAATCTATTAAATATCGTAATGGTAAAGTGATGGGTTATTGTCAAGGTAGAAACTTGCGTCAAGGATACAGAGGCTGGTTTATTAACTTTAATTTGCAAGATGGTTCTCAACTTTCACTAGAGGGCCAAATCCAGACTTGCTTAAAAACATCTTGTGCGTACTGAAATTTTGAAGAAGTCATATGTAAGTAAGTAAGTACCACTTTATTGTACACATACACAGTTGAAAAATACATACAAAATACACATATGTAACACCATGTTTGCAAAAAAACTGGTCTTAAAGGATGACTCACACTAGAACGGGCCGGGACGTGACCGGGCCGGGCCGATCTGTCAGTTTCTATATAAAACATAACGTGACTAACCTTGACGTGATTATTTCTATCAGCTCAGCCCGGATCGGATCGGATTGGTGTGAGTCATCCTTTAAGAAACTAAAAGTCAGAAAATATTATAATTTGTGTTAAATCACACCAAAAAAGTACCAAATTCATGAGCGTTTTTTAAGGAATACGGACTCTCAAGGGCTTGCGCTCGCTTACTCTGCGTAGAAGTAGAACATGCATTCACGTAGGTAAATGAAAGTAAAGTGAGTGTAAATTGTATTAAATGTATGTTTTTAAACAAGGCTTGGGGCTGACGTCAAATTTCTACTTCTAGGTGCAGTTGCAACTCAAAGTTTGTACGGAACCCTCGGTGCGCGAGTCTGAATCGCACATGGCCGGTTTTTTACTTGTATAGTGTAAGAACATGGATTTTGCACCTTGATAATATTATTATTACTCAGGACAGCGGTTCCTGTCCTTTTCAGTATTCATAACCCCTTGGGCTCACTAACTAATTTAACGCCTTAATTAATTTTGTATTAAGCTGAGACGTCTGCGAACGTACGATGATTTCTGGAATGTCTTAGAACATTGATGCCGTACAAGTGTTAACACTTTCGGTAAATATCGCTTCGCGTCTCCCTAAGGCGTGTAACCAAATGAAACAAATAGTGGAAATATTTTCAATTATAAAATTACTAATTTGGCGCCTGTTACCCTAATACTCGTATATACCAAATAGGCTACGTTCTCCTACGTTGTCTCAGGGTTGAAAAGGACTCGAAACTCAGTATCCAATATAAGCGATTAATGATAATATAAAAATATAAGTGTTTCATCTCACTGTATTGTTTTATTCGTCTACTTATGTCTGTTGGGTAAACATGCTGTGTAAGCTACAAACTCCGTTATTTACTAAATTGTATCCACGCTTGTTCCGACATAGGGGATGATCCGCGATATATCACCCGACCTCCACATATATTCGCGGCATACGTTCTATTCACAGACTACTTCTCTACTAGATACGCATAAGGTAAAGTTTAGTTAACACGACACGACATGATGATTCAGACCTAAGTAATTTAGTACGCAGTATCAGTATCAGTATCTTAGATGCGTCTATGCTTATGATCGATCCAAACCGTCCACGTCACGTTATCATCATCATCTTTCTGTTTCTGTTTTCCCGGCTTTCGCCAGGATTCAGGGTGCCTGGAGTCCGCTTCGTAACCTAATTTTCAGATGGACGCTAGTTTACTTTGTTTAGTTAAGTTGTCTCCATGCCGCTGACTCGCACTAAACGCTTTGCTTCTAGTTTTGTTATGCGAACAGCTAAGGAGTGGACCTTTCTTCCTGGAATCACATTCCCAGCCCACTTTATAGATCTTGTAAGTGAATAGACATCTTTTAGGTAAGCAAACTCCATCCTAGACTGCATCGGCACTTATCATCAGGTGAGATTGTAGGCAAATGCTTACCTTTTACTTAATAAAAAAGCGAGTGCTATCAGACCTTAAAAGCCCAAAGAGGAAAATAGTGACATAAACTTTTCAGACTGCTCTCGGCTTAGCTTTTTTAAATATAAAGTAGTTTAGTTCCGAATGCGGAGTCTATCAAACGTAGCCTACGATTCGAGTAGAACACACACGACCTACGTATCCAGTACGTGACTAGACTGGGAAGAAATTCGATTGCTCGCGCGGTTGGTCTAGGTGATCATCTCGAATCAATTTGAGATTAAATCTAAATTTCATATGAATCGCACGCGATGTTCCCATCAAATTTATTAGTGGGGTAGCCGTTGTTATGCAAATTTAGCTCAGTGCTCAGAACTAGGGTAAGAAAGACTTGTTTTTTGTACAATAATGGATCGAGTTAAATTCTAGGAAAGCATTACTTGTGTTCAGTCAATTTCAAAAGTTATCTTCCTCTACGAAGATCGCGAAACAGTCGGACACAATTTTATTTGTACAGCCATAAGAGCGTGTCACATATTTGTCGCCTTCATATCGGAATATACTATTGCAGGTAACAAGTAACGAGTTTTAAGGATGTCTATGAATCTAATCTAATTCCATCCGAGGGCTCCGAGCTATCACGTGATTCTTTCTATAAAAATTGACAGATTTTCCCGTCCCGTCCCGTGCCAGTGTGAGTCATCCTTTATTCCGCAGAATGAAACGTATATCACTAGATCGTATTTTTTGATTAACTCTTTTTTGTTTCCCATATTCAACTCCATTAAATTTTGGCTATAAAGTACTATTCATGTCATATTATGAAATAAACGATTTCCACCTTTATGTTAAAATTCGACAGAAATTTCTTGAATAACGTAACGAAATACTTATATAAATTCATAAATTATTTAGTCTTGACAAGCTTTTTCGAAAGACTCCTCTCACTTTTTAACAACGTGACCTCCGGATTTCTATAGAAATTACACAATGTCCCATGCTGACCCGGCCGCGGTCTCTATTCGCTCTAAAATCGCCGTCAAGAACTTGCTAACGAATGTAAACAAAAGCCATTACACTGTTTTATCACTGTTTCTCCTTAAATTTTCACACTATCTCATCAATACCACTGAAACCATACACTTCTGGAACGGTCATAATATCATAACATACAAAACCATAGGATAAATAACTAAATGTTGGAGATTCCATTTAAAACGTGAAATGGTTAAAGGATGACTCACAGTAGTCCGTTCCGTTCCTATCCGATACGGGACGATCTGTCAGTTTCTATAGAAAGTATCCCGTGATAGCTCGGAGCCCTCGGCCCTTTTTGTATAGAAACTGACAGATCGTCCCGTATCGGATCGGAACGGAACGGACTACTGTGAATCATCCTTTATAAGTTAGGTTATTACTACAATATGGCGGTTCATTTACATCGTTAGCAAGTTCGTTAGACGGCGAATTTACCCCTAATCATCACTGCCAAAACTTCAAAGCTACATTTAAATTGCTGATGATGACCGATGGTTTAAATGGTAGAGGTATCTTTGGGTCACTATAATTACCATTATTGAAACGAAAATACCTGAATATCTAAATAGGGGTGTCATTTGAAACGATTGCTAAGCACGAGCGAGTGTAGGCTTATCGAAACCAGTAAACGATGGTGCGTATGCAGCCTCCGGCTCTCAGAGTAGACCCTCGCGTCTACGCGCCGAACGTAATCTTCTATCAACTGTTTTATCTCCTAGAGATATTCGAATTCTGTATCAGAGTTCCCGATTCAAGGAGAGATACCGGTGTGCAAGTGCTTGTCTACGCAGCAACCTGGAGCTGTGCTGCATAACAAATCTGGTACGTTTCGTCCTTAAGTGCAGTCGGATTACTACTACTTGTTACAAACCTTGAGTCTCACTAACGGGTAAATTCGTTAAGCTCGCTTAAACTCATTTTTACTGCATCTTGCTCTCACCAGCGTATTGGCGAGAGTGAAATGCACTGCGAGTGAGTTTACGATTAGGCGGATGTCACACTGGTTGCGATTCGCACCGCACGTCAGCGTGCAAGGAGGATAGCGCTATCTCACTCAGAAACAGGAGCAGGAGGAGAGGAGGAGGAGAAGAGCGTGGTGCGAAGCGCATCCAGTGTGACATTCGCCTTACTAGTCGTAAAGGTTACGTGAGACTGTTTCTCTTGAGTTCTACCCACCCTCGCTCACGCAACGTGAATACTCACAGGTCCGTAGACACAACCGGTCAATATTGCCGGATTATCCGGCTTTATGTTTCTGATGAATAATTGTGTCCACCACCCGACCCGGATTAAAGAGCTTTGCGCTGATTTAATTGACAATCCTAGTATATGTTACCTATTAATGGGACAAACAGGACACTGGTAAGCCGAGCGAACGGTTAAGTCTAGATTAAACGATCTTTCCGGCGTTTGTCGAGAGCCTGTACTGTAGGGGACGGCACTAGAGCCCCTGTTATTGGAGGGAATTGTCAGTGTCAAGTTTTAGTGTCCGATTTAGGCTGCAGGATGGCAAACTACAAGTTTTACAACGCAGCGTTAGAATTTAACATGCGTAATATGTAGGGGGCGCCACCAAATTATTGGCGTGAAGAGTGAATAATGTCAAAATTTAGGTTTCTATTTAGGCTAAGTATATGATAACAGATTTTAGTACCTACATAGGAGCGCACGGTCACTTTAAAGTCGTATTTAGACAATAAAGGTAGGTAATCAATATCTCTAGGATGTTTAATGTTTGCCAACATTCAGTTTTAGTGCATTATAATCGTGCTTACCTATATATTCGTCCGAGCGAGACGTACCTAATTAGTGTATTGAGAATATGACGAATATAGGTAATAACAAAGAAAAATCTAAGTTTTTTTTTTAATCAGACCACCGAGGTACGAGTTTTATCAATATCCCACGCCTTCTCGGAAATTTCCTTGAGTCTAATTTTTTTTACAAATAATTAAATGAAAAATGTAATGGCGAACGCCTACATTCTACTCTATAAACAAAAACAGATATGTTATTGTTTCAGCGAAGCATGATTTCACGTACGTATTAGATTGTTTACCATAGGAACTCAGAGAAAATACAGCAGTATCAAAATCAAAAGCGTTCTTGGGAACTACCCTAAATTCCGGACAATGGTATTTCACTACGCACATCCCATAATTATTTAAAAAGAGAACTTTTACGTGAATAATCTAATCACTTCAACCCCATTTTATATTAACGAAATTTTTCCGTGATTAAATTTTCTAATTTATCAGACTGAGATGTTGATAAATGGAATGTGACCCTTAGCAAGTCAAGGAGTCAATTTAACGCGGTCAGCTCAAAATGGCTGCGGTCGAGGAATCGTCGCTGTAATTAGGTACCTACCCTAAAGGGGACTGCGAACCAAAGCACTCTGAACTATGACATTAAACATGTTAAGTGGAATAATTATCAACCTTTTTTATACATATATGTTTGTTAGGCGATAATTCCGTTATTTTTAGGGTTTCGTACCTCAAAAGAGCAAGTTGAAATGAATACCACATACACATGTCTGCGGTCCCTTGAAGCTGTTAAAGAACCGAACCTCTACGTTAACGCAATCAAAAGATACGGCCGTTTATAATGCATTCATTCATGCATTGGTTCATTTGCAATGGGAATCAAAATGTATAGGGTACTTCCCGTTGACCTAGAAACACGAAATTTGGCAAAAAGCAAGAGCTTGTAGCAAGTACACCAATATTTTTAAGTACCTATGGTAATAAAAGGGTAGCATCTTAGGTTTATGCGGAACCCTAGGTGGGCGAGTCCGACTCGCACTTGGCCGGTATTTTATGATTGGCTATAGAACTCACTTAGATGCCGTGACGAAAACCCGAACAAAACAAGGCACCTATGTTTCTAAAAAAATAATTGACATGAGCCAAGGACCGGTAAACTTTTGTGAAAAACTGCAGTAGAAACCACCTGTTTTGGGAATCAGACATTATCTCAGTGTTAGCTAGTAAGTCGTACGCCTGAAATGTCCACGTTTAAATGCGCTCATTAAGGCCAAGTCGGCGCCTTATCTCGGAGCATTAGATGAATAATTAAGCCCGGCTTGTCCAGCAGTAATGGCCGCTGTCTGCTGCATTCTAGTTTTGTCTAATTTGACTTAGAAACAGCCAATCTCTTTAAAATCTCATAAAAGCGAGTGCTAGTTCCACTTTTATAGGTTTGTATGTTAGTTCTTTCTCATCGCACCACTCTAACTTGTAACACTCTTGGGGTTGTGTTGTTGTGTTGTATGTTGTTGTAACTTGTAAAAAATGCCGTTTATGTTTTGTGAACTATGCAAGCTACAGAGAAGACTCCACACTTGGCAAAAAAGTATTTAAAGTCTTACGAAATGAATTCGCTTGAGCCTTGGCTAGCTCTTGGTTTGCTTGAGTCTTGACTCAAACCTACGCGCTCATTAAGGCAAAGTCGGCGCCTTATCTAAGAGCATTGGATGAATAATTAAGCCCGGCTTGTCCGGCAATAATGGCCGCTGTCTGCTGCATTCCAGCTTGGTCTGACTAAGTAGATATACGGCAAATAAACCTTTCTTAATACTATTGCATGCTAAATAGTAAGTTTAGTTTTTATGACTCGGCGTGTGTTTATGTGAACAATTATTTGTGTCTAGGTCCTTGTCTTCTTCCTACACGTTAAATAACGAAACACGGTTTTGAAGTAGCGTAAAAGCTGGATGTACAAAGTGTAACAAAAATACTAGTGATCCGTTTATTAGGGCATAATCACTTTTATCATTATCGTGGACTGAATTGGAAAAAAAAGAAAAAGATTGACTCGTTTTTTTTTGTAGGGGGCAGATCGTCCGAATAGGCCGACACGCCAAAGAATTTTTTTCGTGTATATGATAACGCTCTTTAACGGAAATTGAGCTCCCATTACTGATATTTATTTGTATAGTCGGCAATGCATATTAGGTATACCAAAAATATCTGAACAAGGCTCTAAACGCTTTAAAAAAATAAAATAAAATAAAAACAGTTACAGCTTTTCAGCAGCAGTTGCGGCTTTGACAGTGGGAGCTACCGTATTGTTGCTGATCAGGCGGCGCCACTCATGCGTGGGTCCGGTGTCAGTATGAGAGAATTGTCAAAGTGACGTATGAAATGTTCCCACAGGACCTACGTTCTACTAGCGCTCCTAGTGGAAAATCGGACAGAATAGTCATTCAGGTAGTTATTAAAGAAAGTTAATAAATTTTACATCGAATGAGTATCTTAAACTTCCAGTTTATCATCTAATAGGACTTTGAAAATAACTTTGCGGACTCTGAACAAGAATTTGATTAGTCGAATATTTACAAAAATAATCGCTCTGAAAGTCTAAAAAAGTATGACGCGATATTATTTAATTTTCGCTGTACCATTAAACCAAATTTGAAGTTTAAGATACTAATTCGACGTAGAATTTAACTTTCTTTAATACCTAGCTACCAATTACGTTTCCATTTGACGTGCCATGCTCGAGCTAGATGCTAAACTAAAAACTGAAATATTACAGAAAGGCAACTACATGGCTCTCAAAAGTCAAGCTCATCTCCTGGAATTGTACAAAATCGGTTGACATGTCTTTAGGACCTAATGACGGTATTAAAACGATATCCAGCTTGCTCCTGGCAATTATCTAATTTTCTTGGTCTAAAAGTGTAGACATATTTTCAGTGTGTATGTCATTTGATCGTTTAGATGTAATAATACATGGTGATATTTGGGTCATGTAGTAGGAGTGAATAGGGTAATTAGGGAGGGTCACACTGAGTAACTTTAAAAATAAATCCTAATTATGAGTTAATTTATACTTAACTATCAAATCATGATCCAAAATTCAGCCTGTATAAGGTCACCTGTGGCCAAATGCAACTATGTGGCAAATGCAACTAATTGAAATTTCTCTTAATCTAATGGGTTTTACAATTGTAAAGCACGAATCAAATTATTTATTAAATGTTTTGATTAAAGTTTTCTTGTTTTTCAGTAGTCACACTACTCTATATAAATTGCAAGAGATGTCATATACTACAGAAAAAGTGACCAAGGCACCCGGTGAGCAGTGCTGGGATCGAACCAGCGTCCTCCTGCTTTCGCGGCAGACGCCCTAACAACTGGGCTAGCCGATCACTAATGCGTTTTGTTAATAATAAATAAAAATAAATATCTAACTGTTGAAGCGTAGAGTGCTCATGCTCTATACCTATACTTGTTGGTGCGTTCACCAACATTTTTTATAAAACCTATTAAATTAGATTAAGATAAATTTCTATTAGTTACATTTGCCACAGGTGACTTTAGGTAGATATATCTTTAGAGAAATCGAGTCCGCTTGCCACTACAGTAAATATTATCGTCTTACGCTCTTACGCTAGTATGAATACCTCTAAAAACAGGACTTTCTACTAGAAGTAGGTATTACTTACATACCTAATTCGTTTGCAAGAAATCAGGGATTAAATACAATTGCAAGCGGCTTTCTATTTATTCAAGACCCATTTAACTAGTTAACATATATGAATGACTAATGTCTGTTACTAAGTTGATCACACATTGCGAGAGGGCCGCCTTAAACTGGTCGAGTTATAGCAGTCTATTATGCGGCCGCCTGACACAGGGACCGCAGCCCTACTTAATAGGGATTCTTGGTTAAATTTGCTGCCTCACTTTGATTTGCTAGCTAAATAATTATGCTGGCAGCGGCGAAAGTTAGCCAGAGTTGGCCGACCGGCAACGAGGCTTAGTAAGTAGGCTTATTGTGTGTTGAGGTTGCGATGGAGTACTGACGTGATATATGTGTAATAAATTGCTTAACGGGAAATGTTTCGGGTCACTTTCTATACAAAAGTTTTTGCGCTCATTAGGGTCACGTTTTATAAAGCTTCAAGGTACAATATCCCTGTATCTCTATCCTGTTATACAGGCTGTTTTTCCGACCCTTAGCGCCACGTGCACCGCTAACCCAGAATTAAGCTGTCAAATTAACTTAACGTAACTCTGGATTAGTTGGCTAACCCCGGTTGGTACAAGCCTCTTAAACGGGTATTACATTGGGCCGTCCGACGGGGTCGATAATCGGGGATACCCTGACCCACCCTCGCCTTCCTCGACTCCCTAGATTCCCTTTCGTCAATTGCACAGGGCAAGGTGACTGATTAACGCCGACGGATCGCGCCGTGTAATACTAGCATTAGCAATATTTTTCGAGGTGGTTATGGTGTTCATACTCAGCCAACTAACTAACTATTACTATGTGATCAACCCCGAAATCCCCGAAGTTCGATACACACCCATACCCGTGGTACGTCGGCATCCGATTTACCAGAATGTATGAAACAGCCAAACATTTTTGTTTGCGATTTCGAAGTTGGCCCCATAGTAAAAGTTGATCAGTAGGATCAACATAATCACCTCGCGCAATATGAGTAAGGGTTAAAAAACACCCTGTATAAATTGGTTATGTGGCTAGCCCCGTACCTACAGTTGAATTATCGTTATTCTCTAGTGTAAGCGACACCGCACCTCGCGGGGCAAATTTTTCTAAAAGCATCTGGAATACGAGACACTGTTTAAATATTCAACGACTGGTACAGTATACTGTATAACCGTATTTGTATGAAAAAGCCACGGTTCCGGTTAAAAACCGAGTTTTTTCCATACAAGAAATAACCGATAGATTGCATTCCCTAGTAGATACATAATTATTGGGGTGACACAGAGTTTGGGCAGAGAACAGCATTGGGGAGCTTTTGGTAAATCGTTGAAACATCTCGATTAGCTAAGGCAAAAAATATTTTATATTCAACAATCGCGGTAACAGAAGACAATATTATTTTATATTCCTTAAAAAATAACTGCTGCATCAAGTGAAAAAAATGTACAGGAGAAATAAAACGACGCGTCATACACACCTGCATAGGCGCGTAACTGAGCGCTGGCCGATAATTGGTTCCAACCAAGAGTGTGAGTACTGAGTACCTAATTGAGAATTTATTTAGTGTATTTTAGATTTAAGGTAGGTAGAGGTAGGTAGTTAGGTAAGTTACACTTGCTGTATATATTTAGTGTACCTTCCCATTCAATATACTTTATGAGTTCAACCATAGGTATGAGTAATTCAATCTTTGCAAATAGACAGCGCTCTGCGCTCCAAATAAACTGTGATGGTATTAAGCATGACTCACACTTAGACGGGACGGGACGAGACGGGACGGGACGGGGTAGTGGGGACGGGACGGGACGGTCAGTCAATTTCTAAAGAAATAATCATTTATCATTATTATTTATTTATTATTTATTTATATTTCAGAGCACTCTGATTTCACGTGACGTTTTCTATAGAAAGTGACAGATCGTCTCGTCCCGCCCGTACCGTTCCAGTGTGAGTCATCGCTTAGCCGGCCGTATAACTTTAGGCATACTTTAATCGGCACGTTAATCTTGTTAAATTAATTGGAAGTAGGTACGTATAGGTAAATTCAAAATTCAAATTCAAATTTCTTCTTTATTTTAGACATCGTAGGTCCATACATTGTTATTTTTTTTTTTGACACAAAATAATAATAATAATAAAATCTAATAAAACAATTTATCATATACTAAAAATAAAATAAAATACAACATATAAAATACAACACAACTAGGCAACCTAGATGCACCACTTCTCAGCATCTGTGGCTGCCACATGCAGTCCATTCCAGTGCACGAGCAGTGGTGCATCCATCTTACCTGCCAACGTTTTCAGGATGCTATTGGTACTGCCACACAGTCTCTGCATAAGTGACGCCGATCTGTTGCGTATAATTGCAAAAAAGTCATCCGTGTGCGCCTCCGCGAACATTCCCGACGCACTACAGTGACGTGGCAGCCCCATCAGCATCCTGAAAACGTTGTTATATTGTATTCGTAGAGCATTGTACGCTCGCTGAGTATAGCCGGCCCACAGGCTGCAGGTGTAAAACGATTGGCAAAAAGCTTTAAAAAGCGTCTTTTTCACGTCTTTGTTACACCTTGCAAACCTGCGCGCCAGCATATTTCCGCGGACAGCCAACGCTCTACGCTCCCTCTCTATGTCGAGGTCATCTTTTAGGTCCTCGGTGACCCAGTGACCAAGGTATTTGAAGGTTTTAGTGACTCTGAGTGGTTCCCCGCCCAAGGTCACAGGAGGTACTGTTTTATAGAATTTTCTTCCTGCTTTGAAAACAAGTACCTCACTCTTTTTCCCATTATACCTTAGCCCATGTGTCACCGAGTACCTGTTACAAATATCCAGCAACTCTTGAAGTGCACTCATGGATGGGCTCAACAACACCATGTCATCAGCATAACTGATGTTATTTATGGATTTGCCATCTACGGAGCATCCAACATAGGCATTGTTGAGCTCATCCATAAGCTGGTTCACATATAGGTTAAATAACCTAGGAGAGGACAGACCGCCCTGCCTTACTCCACATTCTAGACGGTATTCATCCGAGTGAGCGCCCGCCCACCTGACCGAGTTACTCTGGTTCCCGTACCAAAACTTTAGGATCTCAATCAAGTCCCCGGGGACACTGGTCTCATTGGTCAGCTTTTGCCAAAGTATATCATACGAGACCAGATCGAAGGCTTTCGATAAGTCCAAGAAGCAGGCGCTCACTGGTGTATCCCTACTAGTATAGTACTGGACAGTGCTTTTCAGACACATAATAGCCGACTCTGTGGAAATAAAGCCTATTTTACGTTTATCCTTATTTTTTAGATAGAACTCTCAAGCGAAAAAAAGGTCTTCTGTAGCACTTCTTTATTTAAAAAGTGATCCGTCTAAACAATCTTTTATTTGTTATCTAAATAGCTCTCATAAATCACAAAGATAAGACACAACTTTTCTTACCTATCTAAAGAATGAATTTAATTACTTCGTATTAAAATTCGTCTGTTGCCGTCATTCGGCGAATTCGGAGATGTTCTAATTAATATAGGTATTGTTACAAAGTCGTGTTGGAAATTACGATTTGAAAGATTTCCATTTCTACTTTTACAGGCGAGTCAAATTACGGAACTCGTGTTTTGGATTTTGAATTCAGTTTTGAATGGATTTCGTAGCGACATCCGAGAGGAGGAGGAGGCTTAGTCAAGATGGCAATCCTAATCCCTAAAATGGTAAGCAAAAAGTAAACAACACAGAAGAACTTTATTAGAAAGATAAAATATCGGTTGCTTTTCTTCATACAATTGAGTGGCCATCCAACAATTGTGTTTGGAATGGTTAGGTCAGGAAAGACTTCAATTTTGCTGACCAACGGTTTTATTGCTGATGAAACTTGAATTGTTTGCAGACCAATAAAATCACATCCAAAGTTAAATAAGTTCCTAAATGAATAGGCCGAAAGTAATTTGTAGAACTGTTCGACCCGACCTGCAAATCGGGAATTGGGTGTCATAGAGAAGGTCTTTGGAGAATCTTTTGGATGCCACATACGCGCTTAGGGCAGCAACGGGAGCATTTGAATTGAAAACATACGGGCAGGTAATCTGATCGGGCCTGCTTTACTTATTCATCTGTTTCCGTGTCTAAATCATTGGCACTATCAGGAAACAAAAGAAGATTGAAAAATAATTTGTTTCAGGGTTAATTATTGCCGAATTTAGCTAGAAGAATTCATAAAATTGCATTGCAGCAGATCGCTAGACTTACTACTCATAGATTTTTTGCTAACTATAGGCTACATTTAAAAAACATTTGTGCAGCGATTACTCGGACACTATTGCTGTCGCATACACTTGCCCCCAACAATCGGCGGAAATGTCGAAAAAGGGTACCTCTGTCATTATAGTTTGATGCGAGATCATCTTCTTAGTTCCACGTTCCACGTATTATATAGTGACATGTCGCCAATTAGATATAAACTAGCTCGCATGTCGCTGACAATTATTATCAAATCAAATCAAATCATTTATTTCAGGCTGCGCCCATAAAGTGTTAGTAATATTACAATATACCTTAAAAAAAACTATGGTTTGTTACAATACTATAAATACCTACTATCTAAGGGATTATAATATACCTACTTACAACTTCCAAGCCTGTCTGTCGTCTAGTGACCTATCACTATTTCACTTCATACTTCAGTTGTACTCGGTCTGGGATGCACCAGATGTTCTAATTAAAACTTTCTATTCGTATTTCGACAGTGAAATTGTAGGCTTCCTTGCTTGGTCGGCTTGGTCCCACTAGCTTACTACATTGCATTCGATGAGTTGAGCTATAGACAGAGTGGATCGTTCATATCCCAAAATGATGCTCGTATGTCGCCAGCTAGCTTTAGGCTTGTTGAATTAGGCTTGCTCGCATGTCGCTGATTTCCCTACAGGCCCGTCAGCTGACATCACTACCTAACCTCATTGTGCCTGCACTCCGCTTGATTAAATATACATTAATTATTACGGTAATAAGGGTTTTCTAACATTAAGTGACTTTTGAATGATGTACTTATTATCCCAATTGTGGGCCATGAGCGACTATACATGTATTAGATTAAATGTATATACAATTCTTATATTACTAAATATTTCATTGTTCTTCAATTCGCGTGATTCGCGCAATCAGTGTGATGGCGGTGATACCGTCTACTGCGACATCTAAAGTATAGGAAGTGCGAATAATCTACAACAGCTACGGCAACAAGCTACATGGCGTATCGTGGTCATCTCTCTCTATCACTCTTCCTTATTAGTGCGACAATGACAGTTGCGTTACATTCACGACTGAGCGTTAGCGATTGGCATCTTGGCTACGCACGCTGGTTTTATCAACTCCCTATTTAACTAGAGACAAACTATGTTATCTCTTCCAAGCAAATCAATTCTCAAACTTTAGTGTTATTTTAAACGTCTGACTTCTATGAATTATGACGTTTACTTAAAACTTTCAGTCTGTGCTATCAAACTATAGGAATTGTTTAGGTAAGCGCAGTATTTGCGTATAGTCTTTGTAAGTCAAATATTTACTTAACATTCTTTATCACAATAAGTTCACAAGAAACGTTGGAAGTTGCAAGTACGCAGGCGCGCCAACAAGTGCTCCATCAATTAAGATCTAGTTACCAAGTCAAACTGATTTCGCGACGATCTCTCTGGGGACGAGTGTAGTACCCACCTTAATGTTATTTCAAAATTGTGCCAGGGGTTATAAATACAAAATAACTAATTAAATATGCACTATATAGGACTAGTCCCAAATAATAACGTTTTAAGAATGACTCACACTAGAACGGGACGGGATGGGACGGGTCGATTTCTGTAGAATAATCACGTGACGTTTTCTATGGAAAATGACAGATCGTCCCGCCCCGTCCCTTCCTGTCCCGCCCCGTCCCGTTCCGTCCCGTCCCGTTCCAGACCAAAAGCAGATTTAGTTAAAACACAGGAACTGTTGGTACAGCGGCAAGATGGTATCTCGGTGTCTAGCCAGAGTTCACAAATAATAATACCTATCATTATTTGTTTCTTCTTTGAGGATCTCGGACCTATACATCCCGGTCGTCTGATAAGCTTGAGAAGAGATACAGATCCAACACTAAGGGGTCCTTTGGAGAATTTTGTTTGGTAAATACACCTATTACAACCCATATGAACGAGTATGTGTAAGTTATAAGAAGTGTACGTATAAGTGCAAAATGCCCTGAAAGTAGTTAACAAAGCGATAGAGTTTTAAAACTATAATTCCGCTGAAGGTATTCTAAAAAATGCCTGTGTTGAAAACTACACTCTATATATATTATATCCAGCTACCTACAGTGTTTTCATAGTGTATTTTACTAAAGCTGACTAAAAGTTGAGCTAAATAGCTTAGTAATAGTAAATATGCGAGTTACTGACCGCCCACGGGGTCGCTAGTTCGTTAACCACGTTTTATAAACCACGATGAGCTAAGTTGATTAACTTTCAGTTCACATAACTCACATAAGTCATTACATTCGCTTGTTAAACATTCGCTTCAGAACCAACGCCATTCTTGGAGATGTTTTTAACCTATACCGTAAAATGTGTTGTTGGGACGAATCGAAGTTCAAAATTTCGATAAAAGTTGATCGGTATATATATTATTATGTGGCACGTTAATTTATTATTTATTTTTATTTAAAACTTTATTGCACAGTAAATAATGTACAAAAGGCGAACTTAATGCCAGAAGGCATTCTCTACCAGTTAACCTTTGGGCCAAACAGAGATCAAAATTTATAGGTGCGGGAAGTTATTATGAAACAATATGTAAACAATATGTTAATGTATATACCTACTTAAAAAGTTTTCCGATTGTATTACTTTTTCAGTTATAATCTGTCATTTCATTTCATAGATTTTAGCGGACCACATAGTTGGGGTTAGGAAGAATGGGAACTGAATAAGATTGGACAAATGCTAGTAAAGAAGACTTCGATAACTAGTGGAGATCAAGAAAGGAAACCAAGCAGCTTGGGCAAAACTGTAATGTTTAATGACGCAGTCAAATGTATTTACAAATAAACTTCAAATATCAAAAATATAATATAGTAAAAAAGCATAGACAATACAAAAAGAACAAACTATATATTATACAACCTTAACAGCTAGAATTCACACAATATTACAATAGGTAAATGCCAAGAGAATAAATGATACCTCTTCTCCCCATTCATGACCCAACTTCTCTCGCAATCCCTACACGCCCCATTTTACAGTAAGGTAGCGCGTTTAGGTAGGTAATAACCGAGAAACGTTCACTCTTTGATTAGTCTTTATCACGATTGGTGTCAGTCGCGGTCAGATACATCGGAGCCGCCAAGGGGGCAAAAACATATGAACAGCAATTCACTGAAAATGAGCGTCGCAGAGTGTGGCATTTCATATGGCTCATTCAGTGACACCCAGCTGAGTGAGGACCATTTAGCGCACAATTAGTTAGTAATTATTGAGTGTATCTTATATTTATTCTGATTATTGTCTTGTTTTTTCTAACATGCACTCTAATGCCTAGCCAATAACGGCGTGTTCAGATATTTGTGATTACCATAGCCGCTTCGACATACCTAATGGTGACTGTAAGCTGCCTTCAGCCACCACTTTCATTAAAGGTACACGTTAGTACGGTACGGACGTAGATTCCCACGGGAACATTTGAATTGCAGGTAGTAGTCCAATAACTTTGACATTGACAATCTTTGGTCCTACTGATGCTGAAAAATCAACAGCAAAAGATGCGTTGGGCAATAAAGCGATGCTTTGGACTGCTCATATTTGAATTTGCCGTATTTCAACAATGCAATGCTGTGATCCAGGAGTATCACTAAGTGGTGATTTTTTATTTTGGTACAAACATTAAGTAAGTGCTATGCCATACCCTGATACTTATACCTCACATGCACAGCGTCGGGCCTGCCCGGTCTAGCGTAAGTCATCCAAGGGCCTTCTTCTTCTTCTTCCTAATTGTTTTCCAAGCTTATACCAGGGCTCAGGAAACCTGGGGTCGACTTTAGCAACTAATCCCAAGATTTGAAGTAGGCACTAGTTTTATGGAAGCGACTGCCATCTCACCATCTCACCCAATTCAGTGTAAACTAGGCCTTATCGAAATTAGTTCCGTTTCCTCACGATATTTTCGCTCACCGATTGGTAAATATCAATTGATATTTCGTAGGTACATAAGTTCCGAAAAACTCATTGGTACGATCCGGCAGGATTTGAACCCGCGACCTTAAGATTGAAAGTCGCCTTACCGCCAACGCTTCCACCAAGGTCCCTCTATAATGGTTATTAGTAGTCGAATGGTGGACTGTTGACGGGAACATAAGGTCAGGTTGCATGATGAAAAACATTTTGAGCTGACATTTCGCTAGTTCAATTAAGATCCACGTAACAATGTAAACGTGTACACGGCATGCGAAACTTTTAATTTTTGGGACAGCGAAATTCCAATTAGCATGTCATGCTTGTTACAAATATTTTGCTTGGACCAATATTCATCATTAAAATTTCAAAAATACACTTTTCAGTCCTCCGGCCGGTAAGCGCCACTTTACGCAAAACTAAATTGCCGCCTGCCGGCTCCGTCGGGCTGAAAAATACTATACAAACCTCGGCCGGTAAATGGGAAAGCCTCGGATCACATGTTAGTCGACCTCGGCTTCGCCTCGGCCGACAATTACATGGGATCCGAGGCATTTCCCACTTAAACGGCCTTGGTATGTAATGTACTAAAAATAAAATAAAAGTCAACTTATGCTAAAATCGAATATAAATTAATTTTGTATTAAGCACAAAAGTCTGCGAACGAAATTTCCCACGTCGAGCAGGATTCGAACCCGCAACCTCTTTGATCACCGGTCAGATTGCTCTGCCAATAATTGAGCCATCGACGCCTGTCCGACCCGGGCGAATATTTTCATTTGGCCTTAGGGAGACGCGTAGCGATAATTACCGAAAATCTAATTATTCTAGGACAGGACATACATTGAATGAAATGAGATAGATGAAAATAGTCACATAATATAAGTTTTGCGGGTATTGTGTGACCTGTGTGCGTAGCCAAGATGCCAATCGCTAGCGCTCCGTCGCGAACGAAACGCAACTGTCATTGTCACACTAATAAGGTAGAGTGATAGAGAGAGATAACTACGAAACGCTTCTAAGCGTAAGCGATTGGCATCTTGGCTAGGCACGCAGTATATGGATATCTTGAAGACCAGCGCCATGGCCAAGGATCTTTGTATCTTAGCCATCGGCATATGCTGAGTAGCATCCATTTTGATTCTGATATCTAGCATAGACTAAAAATATATTTTACGTTTGCTACAGTTTCATATCGCTTCCTCCAGCATATAAGTACGGAAAGATGCACTGACAGTGAGTTGACGCAGTTGCTAGCGACGGGGTCGAAGGCGGGCAGCATTCGTTCGCCTAGATCCCTAGTGGGGCAAGCGGGCACGGGACCCGCATTGCACGGCCCCACGCGTCATCGTGTGTAAGACCAAGCGTTTCCGATCTTTCCCTCCTTAGTGCGGGTGCCCTGGCGTTAAGCCGGGACCACCGTCGTGGTGACATGTTCGCGATCCCATGGCGCCTTCGTTAACGGCACAGAGGGAAAAACGCCGGAGTGGTGCTTAGTGGGAAGGGCCAGCTCTCCTTCTCTCACTAGGAGAGGGGTACAGAGCGGATGAGTCCCACATACCCCTCCACTATGGCCTTACCAGGCCCGGAAGGAAGATGCGTAAATGCATCCCCACTCCGTCAAAAAAAAAGTCTTAACACATTTAAGTCTTACCCAAATATTCTGAAAACACTGCATGCACCATTAAAGTTACGCATGACATTTTCGTTTATATCATTATACAGTATACCCCCATTAATTTCAGTGTGGTGTGGTAACGATTTCGTATGTTACGAGTATTTCTGAAAGACATCCCGAAAACAAGCAGATTCTAATTTGGTAATAATATGTTTTTATTTTTTTTTGGGGCCAAGTAGCCCCAAAATCAGTATTTAGTTCTAAGTCTTCTTCTTTTTTTTTATTCCTTCTCTCTTTTTATACTTTACTCTTTCATATGTAGCACTAACTTTTTAGCCTAATTTAGGATAAGTTACTAACAAAGATATGGATACAAATATGGTCCGAAATAAACAATTTTTATTTTTATTTTTATTTTTTATTTAAGGATTAATTATCAATATTTTTGTTTTAGTTAAAAGGGATTAAATACTGGTTTACCTAAGAGGCGAGTTAACGTAACCAATATGAATATTGTACCAGGCTAGCAGAGGTAAGCCGCCAGTTAATTTCAAGCCGATCCTGATAGAGCACGAGCCCGTTTTGCCTTCCTTTTGTCATCTGTTAAATTCCTAAACGTATTTGACTTTTTAAATAAAATGTTAGCTATATCTTTGTGACCTGTTGTTATATCATTCCTAAACGTATTTGACTTTTTCAAATAAAATGTTAGAGGTAGTCCGCGTTTAAAATGATTTTAGAGGCGTTATTAATTTCGGGATTGATCGCCTTTGACAAATTACCAAGAGGCACAGTCGAGAGAAAAAACTTTATTTCTCGTCTCATAGGATAGGCTACATTTTTAAGAATATTTTTTTGTAAAATATGACTCACACTGGAACGGGACGGGACGATCTATCAATTTCTATAGAAAAAAATACGTGATAGCTCGGAGGCCGTCGAATGTCACGTGACGTTTTGTATAGAAACTGACAAATATACTTATTACATTTTATTTATTTGTGTATAATTTTATGAAATTTTATTTATTGGTTATAATGTGTTTATGCGTATTTATATATGTTTACTCGTCTAGTCAAGTCACTATGTACATCATTGTGTAAGTTTGTCTATCGTAATATTAGTTTTCCACTCATCAACTCTAAGGTTAGCTGGAAGAGATCCCTTTCGCCTTTGTACTTCAATTCTTTTCAGTTGTTTTATGATTTATTTTGTGTACAATAAAGTGCTTACTACTACTACTACTACTACCAATCGGCCCGGCTCGGCCCCGGCCCGTTCTAGTGTGAGTCATCCTTCATAGTATCAATCGATTTGGTTTGTTCTGAGGATCGTGTTGTATTCTAAAGGGATTAATTAACATTAACAGCTAAAATACTGTTTAGAAAGGGTCTTCCACTTCTTGTCTTGGCTACAAGCTAGATGTTAATGTTTTACTTTTAGCATTTTTTTTCTTTGTTCCAGACTAGGTACTCGGGTCAAAATAATTGTTCTACTTGTCAAGATTAATAGTTAAGGACTCTAATCTCTTTACCTTTGAATATAATAAACTTTTGAATGTTAATCATAGTTTTAAAGTTACAGTGAATTCATTTCTAAGTACCTTTCTCTTGTGTTGAACCAATTAAAAAATGAAATGATAATATAATATAATATTTTACATTTTTGTTTCGCAGTAGGTATTATAGACTGCGTGTCGTGCCACACTGTACCTATCAAGGGTTAGAGTCTTCTTCAAAACAAAGCCCAGTGTCTATGACGGATTACTTTTTGTATTATATTTTTGAGAGTTAATTTTTTAAAAGGAGTTGTGTATGACGGATTAGTTTTTAAATTTAAATATCTATTTCACTTGTGCACTCGCTAGTAGAGCCGGGGCAGAGTTTTTGCCCGACTTATTGAAGCGCGGCTCTCAATCACCTCACGTCAGATTTGCGCTGATTGATCGATACGAGTTTAATTTTTATTTTTCAGTCCTAGAGCAAAGTCTGTTCTAAATTTGAATGAATGTAGAAAATATAGTAGCAACAGTGATGGTATAACGCATTTTTGCAACCTATATCGTCCCATTACTGCTAATACCAACTAAGTGCCAACGTGTCATAAATTACATTTTGTAAATTTCGTAATATACCTAAGTTAAAAATGTACAAAATGATAAGGTCTTTTTTTATACGATACTTGGTTTTCGAGATAGTTGGGCCATTAATGCGACCTATTCGAAATAGTCTGGCATCGGGCTGTGCACTGCAAGAAACGTCAATGTGTATGTTAATAAATAAATATTTCGGAATCTCACACAGATATAAAAACCGACCAAGCGCGAGTCGGACTCGCGCACCAAGGGTTCCGTACCATTGGACATTCCATGAAATACCAGATAGGGCTGCACGTCAGCAATGGTCTAACGTTAATATTTTTTTGATTAGAACAAAAGATAAAAATAATAATCTTCAAACAAATGATTTTTCCAATAATTGACAACAAAAAGAAACATTTTCTATTTATCATTAGCAGTGTTTTGGCAGTTGCATATTAATGACACTGTCCATTTTCTTCAATGATGACATTTCTCAAAATTCGAAGAGTTCTAAGTGACATAAATAAAAACGATCATTAAAAAAACGAAGAAAGTTTCATACTAGGTATTGTATGAGGATTTATTACGTCATGACTTTTACAAGTACGTAATATCTTGCATACAGATATTTTTGAAGCCTTGGGAATGCTCATTTATTTATGAACTCGACCGTATAAGACAAACTTGCATACTAAAGCCCAATTATAGAAGGAATCCCCGTCTAAAAGGTAAAAAAAAAAACAAAACCCCAATCCCCCCAAAAAGGGCGCGACTTGTACGCTCTGCGCCCCTCTAAGGCTAAGAAGTCCAAAATAAGATTTTACCTATCACATATGCCTCATAAAATTACCACAATTTTCAACGGGTAAACCAATAAGCACGCTGTTATCGTCAAATAAAATTCATAGCTTCCAAAAGGACAATATCGATCCCTTTACCTTACGTTTACATGATATATTTTGGTCATATCTAGGGCTGCCATCTCGTACATTGCCGAAACCGGACAAAAAAGTTTAAAAACCCGGACGTTTCATTAAAATCGCGGTCTCTCCCCGGACACTAAAGAAATCAATTTTTAATTTAAAAATTTAGCTTTTGCTAGGGATTGACCTGAACCCAAAAATGTCCGGGTTTACCCCGGACAGCTCTAAAAATCCAGGCCGGACGCTCCCCGGACGGGCTCCAAACTAGGACAAATCCGGGGAAACCCGGACGGATGGCAGCCCTAGTCATATCTCAAAAACGCATTACCTGGCTCCGGAGATTCGCAAGGGTCCCATTTTTGAGTTGAAAAACGCTCATGGCCGTGTAAGGTTAGCGCACCGGTTACGTCCTTTAGGGACGGAGGGTACGACGCGGGGACAACGGCACTCTGGGGCGCAGTTACCACTGGCATTATGCTATAATTAATTATCTTAGCCTGAAGCCGGGCTGCAGACTACACAATAGCTTCTACCGACAGCTTCATTTTACATTATTGCTTTGCGATCATAGGCTTGATCGGAAAGTAGTGCATTTGCAAATACAGTTCATGTTTAACTAGCAATTTCTTTATTACGTATATACTGTTTTTGGCATCAAAGCTAATAAGGTAATCGGATCGGTAGGTTTAATTGTGGCAATGACGTAGAAACACTACCTACCTACTAAGAGAAACGCGTGTAAACCACTCTTATTGTAGGTATCTTTGAATATTTAATGGATAAATAACTTTTACCTCAGCAGTCCGAAAATACTTACTTTGATAGGCGAAATTAGTGAGCAAAACTTGATTTTACTCACCGAGTAAGGAAAAATTAATTTGAAACTTAGGGGTCAATAATGAGTTCATGCAGGTATAAATACAAATTCGGTATACTTAGGCTTAATTAGCTTTTCATATCCCAAACGAAAATGAAGTTGGTACTTTTTCTGCTATCTTTAAAAAACAAAACCTGTTTCTGAGATAATGGTGGAAAATATCGAAATATAAAAACTTTGCTATTTCAGTTTATCACCCACCGCTGGACGCGTACGAGACGCACTTGATCGATTTTCATAGAAAGTGGGTGGGTTTATAAAGTTTTAGGCGAGTTTTTGGATATTTAATGGGATTATTTTATACCTAAGTCCGTTTAAATGTAAGCTATTTGGTTCTTAATTCCTTTCCTACCTGCTGAGGTGAAAAGTCGTATGTTCAACTCGAGAGCAAATTAATTTGCATCTTGTGCCCTTAAGTCCTTCACTACGCTCAAGATTCTAAATTAGTGTCTTTCGCTTGCTCAGGACTCAAAATTGGCACTCGGAGCAAATACGAACTTTGCTCTCTTATTGTACAAATAACTATCATATTGTTGAACTTGAAAAGGACTCTCAAGTTTGCTTTAGGTCTTCCATGTGCAATGTAAAAAAAAGAGACACCAAATCCAACGCAATAAATTCCCAAAATCAAATAAATTCCCAAGATACATCTTGTCTTCGTTAAGTATTTCGTCAGCAGAAATGTCAAAAAGTAAACTCACAATGCATCGAGCCCCGTTGAGTTGTCGGGGGAGTTTGAGGCTGAACGCAAAGTACGACATTCCGATGAAAATAAGACTCGCCGGGAAGTTGCAGAAAACATTCAATGACTCCAGAAAGTAACGTCATGGAAAAAGGTAACAACTACTCATGTAGCCGCATGTAAAAATTGATGCTAAGGTTTGCTTATTTCGATGGCGCAGAGTGCACAGTTGTATACATGTTGTCTATGAGGTCGGTTTTGTGTTACACCGTTTCTATAAGGCAGGGAAGAGAAAATATGTATTTTGCCGATGCATCTCCGAAGTTATGCTGGGATTACACGAGACATGTGGATGTTTATATGTAAACACATTCAAGTGAATGTTAGTTTAGTATGTCAGGAAAGTTTGTTCGTTTGTTGGACTTTAGTTTTTGATAGCTGCGGTTTTGTTATGTTCATATGTGCAGGTTTTATTTATGCCCAAATAATACATATGTAGGGCAGGTGTTCAAGCTTATCCTTAAGATTTCATGATTCATATACTTTAATGAAATTGCAGAACTATGTTAACAAAAGTAGTAGTAGTGAATTGTGAAAATTAACAATAGAGTTGTAGGATTAATCGTTATCAAGGGCATATTAAATAAGACCAATGTTTATGGAGCATATACAAAACATTCCACAGCCGATCTCTACAAACATGAATCAAAGTAAAGTGCTTAGCCGCGCAAAGTTATATAAACAGGCTATAAGCCCACCATAAAATAACGCCCCCGTCGGAGCTTTTCTCAGTGATATTATTCTACCGTTTCCCTCACCTCACATATTAAATATTAAACGGTATCACTCCAAACTTCATTCATCAGACAGACATCTTCCTGAATCCCGAGTTTACTCGAGCACTTTAATGATGTCGGCAGATTGAAAGTAAGGTCATTAAATAAATATCCCTGCCCTGAGAACTTCTTCAAACTTTATGCAAAGTTTTTCTGCGACAAAGAAATACAAAAAGGTAGACTTTTCATAAGATCGTCGCTTATTACAAAATCTATTTAATTATAAACTCCACTTTGATATTGGGAAGTTTGGATTTCTTTTCTTCCTTTTCTTTTCCCTTTAGGTCAATGGGTCGTATAAAAGTTAAATATTAATAAAGAATCATTGACATTTACGAGTATGCATATATTTTATGTGATTGTAAACATTAATTAACATTTTTTTTAATGAATAAATAGTGTTAAGTTTCACATGTCGACGATGACGTGCTAAAAGGCATGTTCGGTTAATATTTAACAGTCTCGCCCCTAAAATACTATCGAACTCATTTTCGAGTAAGTAATAACCGAATCGCAAAACGTTGTTCATACAAAGTTTGTCTATATTGATACCATGTTCTAAAACGAACTAAAACGAATCTTACCAAATCCACAGCAAGTAATGGGTAGTGGAAGCTATCAGCTGCCTAATTAGTCTCCGAAATAACCTGTGCTATTAAACATTCACTCAGCAAAGTGCAGATCGGTGTCGCGAGTGCAGCTAAAAGCGGCTGCAGGCTGTCACGGCTGCCCCGTCTGTCTGGCCCTAGAATAGACGAAACATTGTAGACCAGGAGCTTTGAAGGCATTGTTAGACTAAAGTATTGAAGTTTGTGGGTAAGTCAGAAGTAGCTTGTACTACAAGGAGTGCAGCTCAAAGCGGCTGTAGGCCGTCACGCCTGGCCCATCTGTCTGGCCCTAGGATATACTAATTCGTAGACCATACGCTTTGAAGTAATTATTAGACTAAAGTACTCGTAGTAAAGTTTGTCGGATAAGAGAGAAGTAGCTTGTACTACAAGGAATGCAGCTCAAAGCGGCTGTAGGCTGTCACGCCTTGCCCATCTGCCTGGCCCTAGGATATATCAATCATTCATTTTTGGACTAACATAGTAAAGAGTAAGTAAAAGTGTTTTTTAAAACAAGAAGTACTTTTAAAAGCGGTTACGGATAGGTACGGACTATCTACATAATATGTAGGTAGGTACTTACTTACGTAAGTTAATTTATAAACAACATATTTTTATTTATAAGGTCACTTGCACCAACCTGGTTTAGCCAACTAACCCGGAGTTAAACGTTTATATCATATGGAAATTGAAAGTTAACGCCAGGTTAGCGAGTAAACCTTGGTTGGCCTTAGTGGCGGTTATTCACTTAACAGCTCCCGTACTGATTCGAGACAATACAGACCAAACTGAAAATAGCGGCCTGTAAACGTGAAAATTGATTTTGACACATCATGCTATATTCGTGAGCGCAGACCCTTTTGGATAATGCAAAACCTATTTCCGGACTTCAGCCGTCTGGCTTTCCGGAACTTATGACAATTGAAATATTGCTTTCGCGTAGCGGGCAGGTTGACATTCTGATGTGAGATTTAAGTAAACTGGATGCGGAGTTCAGAATAAATGCGACGTCTGAGAGCTTGAGTTGAGCCATTATATACCGTTCTAATTTTGGTAGATATATCGAACGAATATTATGCATAGAGCTGTCATAACAGGAGTTCGCTTTACTAAGATTTCCTATACAAGAATATTCTACTGATTTTTGGTAGGGGTATGGACCTACTATTTACATACGGTTACGAAGTAAAAAACTTGTCAGCTTATATAATATGATTTTTCTGCATATTCTTCTGGCAGAGGGGAATAGTACGATGCCACTTAATAGTATTGAACTGAATGCATATGTGATGTTTTTTATGCTAAAACATTTTATGTGACTGACAATCGGTTAGCGAAACGAATACTTTTTAGGGTTCCGTACCAAAATGGTAAAAAAGGAACCCATGGTGCGACTCAGTAATTAGGGTTTTGTAGAAACAGGTTTTGATAAAGATAATATTTTCGGAAATAATCGTTCCAGACGTTTAAAAAAATGTGTCCTCTAACTTTTGAACTGTGAGTTAAAAAAATATGAAAAAATTACAAAAATAGAACTTAATAAACTTTATTGGAAAGGAAATTATTTTGAACTTGATTGATGATGACTTGATGCACGCGATCAAAAACTACCCCCGAAAACCCAACATACATAACCCGTCTAGTTTGTATAAATTAGTAACCCAATTTCCCGAGAGATGGCGCTGCACCGTGGTCTACTTCGCGCTGTTAATTTTTTTCCGGAGTTGATGGGGTCGGGACGGGTGTGATCGAAAGTACCATCGAATTGTTAATTATTGTAAGCATATTGAGTATGTTATCTATTAAAACACTTTTTAAGGTTACCTATTGTGACGGGCGGTAAACTACGAAACCCTACACTGAGCATGGCCCGACATGCTCTTGGCCGGTTTTTAATTTATATAGTGGGCACAACATCTTCCCTATTCTGCCACGTTTCTAGATTTTGTTTTTTACGCTTTTTTAGCTGTCCTAGAAAAACTAGCGTATGCAACAGCTCATAATTGGTTCTTAAAACTCTCGGGTCTATAATTACAAAAACCCTTATTATATAACTACTATTTACTACTTTTGCGGAGAGTTTCTTGCCGGTAATAATCTTCTTGGGCTGTGGTAGGGTTAGAACCGCTTAGGTTTAGGTTTTTTTTTGACGTCCATAAATGCATTGTAATGGGCCTAAATTGAAAAATAATGATATTTATCATTTATTTATCAAAAACTTAATTATTTTTAAAGCTTCATTCCTTTTGGTCCCCAGGGGCCAAGTGTCTCCACTGCAAACGGCACAAATATAATACTGTCCCCTAAAGCTGCATACTTGCGCCGCTTTGCAGCTTCAGCGGCGGCTACTTAAATTGACCGAGTGACTCGGTGTAGGCGGTATATCAAACATTTTTTTTCTTAATTTAACCAAAATACCGCTTCCGACCGCTTGAACTACGGTCCTTTAGTTTGGTCAATACAAAATATTTTTTCTTCAATAATAGTACTTACATCTCATAATTCTCGACTAAAGCTGAATCTTTATACAGTCAATGGGGCACTTTCACATTCAAAGGCACTCGGAATTGAACTCAAAATAATATTTTAATATGTATAAAGTATATAGACTGTATAAAGATTCAGCTTTAGTCGAGAATTATGAGAAAGGGGTTAAAAGCCCCCTGCGGATTAGCACTGGAACCAACTCGAGCGCAACTAACGACTTGTACAAGTAATTTCGTGGTTGTAAGTTGTAACTGTGTTTTTGCTATGGGTGTTTTTACCTATATTCGTAACAAGATAATTTTTTGTATAGATTTCCCACATCGTTCTGTGATTTAGTAATATTTTATAAAGATTAAAAATTAAATAAAGAGGAATACTTACCTATTGAAGATAAAGATAAATTCTGAGACACCACAAGACCAAAGAGCTGGTAGCCAATACAATATACAATATGTATTATATCAAACTAATAATTTTGAATATGTAGCGTGTAAATACTTCAAGCATAAGTAATCTCTACTCATAACTTTCACACAAGCGTACGGTACAACTTCGCCGCAGCAGATCTCAGTATTGTGCCAACTTGGGCGCTAAGAACTTAACTAGCGCTGACTCGGCGCTTGGATACAAACATTTCCGTATACTAGGCATCATAGGTTTTCCATTTTTTTACACAACTAGCACAATTTAGACCCACGAATATTCTGTTTTAAGCGGTAGGTACTTACCTCTGTTAAACCTAAAAGTTTTTACGCATTACGTTTTTAAGTAGTGTAATGTGATTGTAAGATAACCTTGTCGGTTGCCAATAAGGCGCTAAAGCATAATTATTCATTTAAAAATTACTCTCATCAACAATATATGTACGAGTATAAAGTGTCACTTCAATAAACATACCTACTCTTTGCTTTCAGTTTAATTAAACATTGCTAGTGACTATATAGCATATCAATCTGGAACTTAAGACACCTATATATATTCGCATTCTCGTCGCACTTGTACTCTACCTACTTGGTACCTACCTATAACTTTCACACAAGCGTACGGCACAACTTCGCCGCAGCAGATCGCAGTATTGTGCCAACTTGGGCGCTAAGAACTTAGCTAGCGCTGATTCGGTGCTCAGCTACAAACATATTTAAAGCAGGAACTCATTTTATTCGCATGTAGCCTAGCAAATAGCCAGAATTAAGGGTGACTCCCACTAGGACGGGATGAGGCCGGAACGGGACGATCTGTCAGTTTCTATAGAAAAGGTCACGTGACATCGGAGAGCTCCGAACTATCACGTGATTCTTTGTATAGAAATTGACAGATCGTCCCATCCCGTCCTAGTGTGTCATCCTTAAGAAAAGAAAATTTGAAGAAATAAAATAATTTGATCATATTCTCGACATGTTCAAGAGCCTTTTAAATTTATATCAACGTAGATTACGTTCCATTATTAAAAATGCAAGAAGGCGATGAATGTTAATTAAATTATGCTAATAATACGTACCTATGTTAATTTTTATTCATTTCATAGCATGTCCATGTAAGTAACAAATACTTAGGCACCTATTTACTTGTCTACATAATATCTACTCGATTTATTGTATTTACGCGTAAATCTATGGCAAAATTCGTCGTAGGAAAATACTCTTGGCACCTTGTAGAATATGACAATAGACTTAAGGATGTCTCACTCTAAACTGGGACGGGGCGCGACGGGAAGGTTTTGTGTTGAACAATTTGTGTGTAAAAACTAGCGCCTATGCCAAAGCTTACCCCATTACATGATATAATATAAACCCGGGAAACGCTAGAAAGAAGAGTGTGTGTGTGTGTCGTCCTTTAATTTTACTGTTGAATGCATCTACAGGCTTAGTCGACGGTCCTAAATTAAATTCATAAATCTGTGGTCCGGACCGACAGGCAGCTCATAAACAGTCTGTATTTTGGTCATTAGCAATTGTAAGAGAACCCGCTATACTTAAACGAAACAGGCGTTATTTATAATTCACCTCATATACAAAACTCTGATATGTATGCACTGTTTATATGTTGTAATGTAAATTTAATTATTTCGCGCAATGAACAAGCTCTGTCTATATTCCTATTGCACACGGAGCGCAGATGAGAATTCGCCTCAAACAAGTAATTGTAGGTATAATTTTTAATTACGCAAAATTGTTCACAACTCGATGTGCTCCTCATTACTGAGGGTCGTGACTCATCTTCGAAATCCATTTAATTCAGATAATTGCCAGTTGTGTTTGTCTCGTAGATACATAAATGTATCTTGGCAAAATGACCACGTGGATTTGGTGGCCATAGTTACATGGGCCTGATCAGAATTACCTTATTGGATTAAAAAAAAATGCATTTAGCTATTATACTCAGACGTAGTATTTATATAGGTACCTACCTATTCATTAGACGGAATAGATAGTGGGACAAAAAAGGCCCTGCAATTTTGATCGAATGTGTCTAACCGCAATTTTGGAAGCCAGACATCGTATAGTAGACCCCACCGCAATGGGTCTCACCCCTCCGTCGTTTTTGGTAAGGGCGATTAGGTTTGCGTAATATTTTCCGATGTTGATATGTTAGTTTTTTTATTTGTTAGAGGCAAATGTTCGCCTGCTCCCTTTGAGCAATGGACATAGCATCGCAGCGTTTTTCATATGTTTTCGCGCGGCGTAGGTTGCGTGGTGTTCCTTAGTTTTGTTTACGTTGATTTACATAAGTAATTAACACGCTTTTAATGGCTGCTACGTTAACGGTTATTATGCAGTAGTATATAATGATAATTAAAGTTGGAGTTTATTTCAAGTTCACGGTTCAAGGTGCCACTTTTTATTTATTATGTATACAGAACAAAAAACACAAAATACAAAAGATAATTAAATACAAAACAATTTACAATAAATAACACATACAAAAACACACAAACACACACACACACGCACGAACTATGCCAAAATTCCTCCAAGTTGCTTCCCTGTGGGAATCGCCCATGCCTAACCTTTGGCAAAAAAACGAGCCAACCCTACGGTCTCTTAAGTCTCTTTTTCAGATTACAAAATTAAATATTTACTAGCAATAAATACAATTTTAATTCAAATTCAAATTAATGTAATGTTTACGTTAGGTAAGGTTGTATATTTAGTTCATCGAATGGGTTCATCTACTGAGAACAAATTGTCTAGACCTTACGTAAATAACTATTTTCCTGTTACTATGTAGGTATATAAGCATATGAAATAACCATTCCATGGACATAAACCAACACACATAAGTACCACACGAAATTTTAGTAGGTAGGTACCTATGTCACAGCCTACAACAAAATTGTAATTTACACTCACTGAATCTACAAACAGAATTGACACAAACGCCGATTTCAATTTCGAAAATTAAAAACAACAAAACGGAATGATAATCAAACGAGGGTCACCACGCGCCGTGTAATCCCTCAGGAGCTGGCACCGCCGATAATTCATCAACGGATACCCATTGACACGTTGTACTGAATACTGACAGCGGCCGTTTCCGGACTTATCCACATTATACACAACAATATGTCCACCCTCCGCCAACCAACATTGTGTTTTAGCAAAATATAAACAAGATTCATTTTAGTCTGTGCTGTAAAACAACCGCGTTGTTCGTGAAAGGCCGAATTTGGTAGAAAAAACTAATTTGAATCTTAGATGGTCAACACAAGGTTTGATTTTAAATACGGGCGGGACGGGACTGAGTAAAGGTTAATTAATCTATATTCGTAAAGGGAGGCTTCAGTAGGTAATTAGGTATAGATTCATTTGTCATTCATGCTCATCCAAAACTAGTTACGTATCTATACAATGAATATATTCTATTTAAAAGCAATTATGAACATGGCAAGTTTTATTTAGTGATCAAAACCGATTTATTTTTACACACAGTTTAATTTGCTCTGTTGATTGCAATACACTTTCTCAAAACACCTAAGTCCAAGATAAGTAAGTACTAAGTAGTTTCTTAGGAGTTTCTAGAAACATTGAACTATTTTCAACATCTAATTCTGATAGATGTAACATACTGTCTATAGATAGATACGTTTTCTTAAAAATGTTAGTAGATACACGATTAGTAGGTACTTATAGAAGTACGGATATAGCGAATTATTCGACGAATCTAAAAGTATCTCTCGTTTAACACTAAACATGTCCCCCGTCTTTGTTAAAAGTATCGTAACGTTAAACCAACACCAAATCAATCAAATTAACGTTACCTGTAACAAATTTAGTACCGAAACCATCGCTAACAAGAATTGACAGCCCTCTGCTTAGGTACGCGGCTCTCAAAATAGCGAGATCTCTCGAAAACAAGGATGGCCATATTCCTATTTCTAGAGTGAGAAAGGGATGGAAAAAATCCCCTATTACAAACTGCAAAGCCTCCCCATTGATCACAGTAACGCGAAAAGCCTTTAAAAAATCCAGCAATTTATTTAGTCGGTAACAACAGCTTACTGGGCCGGATTGTCTTGAAAATAAAAGCCATCGTTGAACCCGACCATTATTTTTCATGATAGGGAATAATTTTCTTTTGTTTTCTTATTTTAAATGTCTTACTTTTTTTTTAGCATTCTTACATCAGCTATGAGAGAAGAACGATTCTGAATACCATTGAAGTGAGATGCGGAAAAGTGATTGGACATTTGATACGACGTGACCACTTCTTCAAAACTATCTGATCTAATCTGGATCGTAAGATAGAAGAAGGCAAGAGAGGTAGAGGTAAACCAAGATGAACCTTCATCGACCAAGTGAAGGAAAAAGTAGAAGCCGCGTCGTATCAAAATGTGAAAGTGCTGGCGCAAGACAGAGAGAGCTTGAAGTTACTCCACCGCCAAGAAAATAACTCTTAGATTTATGATGATGTCATGACAGTAGCTAAGCGGGTGAAAGTTTTAAAAATTATGTTTGCACAATTTTACTATGTAAGTACAGAATTTGAGTGTAAGTATTTACCTATATGTAAATTATCGTCAACCAGTAACCACTCATCTGTTAAGATATGTTTGCTAGGTACTCCCTGTACTTAATGGTAGGTTTCATACATATGGAATGTAAATGAAAAAATACAGAACATGGTACATGTTAATGTTGAAGCATAAAATAATATATAAAATATAAAACTCCATAGCTGTTAGTAAACACAATTTTCAAAAACCAACAATTTAAAATTTGTTTGATGTGATACGTTATTCGACTAAATTATTTCAACAATCAATTACTTACGTACTAAGGCCTTAATATTTTTCCTATTCGACTTATATTTTCTCATATTGTATATTTCTCCTAGGTTATATTATCGAAAACGCTTTGAAGATTTATACTTGTTCTAAGAGGTACATGTAGTGATGTGCTTTATCTGTGGAATATCGCCCATTGTGAAACCGAGCTCCATCAATTATATTTGCCAGCTGTATCAATCATCTCATATGCCGTGCCGTTAGTTAAATGATTTAGCTACAAGGGAAACTTAAATAACATTTAGAATATATATTCTGGTCTGCGTTCTAATGCCGGAGTAAGTATGTAAAGTATTTGCAGCTATGTATTTCACAGTCAGCGTAAAACACAATAATTAAACTGTAAGCATATTTGGTCATGACTTACAGTTTTTGATTACACGTAGTTGCCACACCTACATTTTTATTTCACCGCCTTTTCCCACACAATTGGTTTGCCATACTATGAGCACGACGCATCACTATTAGGTGCAATATGAACAAAACCCCCAGGTGAAACTGCAAGTGCGACCGATTTCGACGATTCCGAGAACACCGCGCGGCCGAACCCGATGGCACATTCTAACTTTAAAGACGTAATACGAACATGAAAAAAACCTACACCCATCTTGCTCACACAAATATACAGGTGGGAAAAGGACGCCCTTCTATTGATATAGACTTTTTAAATCCAGATACGCCTCCCAAGGGCCCTGTGCCATCGTATTTATTTTCCCCATTTTCCGTGGACAGTGAAAAGTAAATTCAGAGGACATTTAGGAAATGCCACTTGAAAAGGCGAGATTTATTTGAATGTTTGCTTTTGTAAGTAAAACCAGAGATTTGGGATGTCACGAACGCTTCTATGCAGTGAGTATCTACACACAGCAATATTCATTGCGATACATTTGTAATTCATTGTTTAAAACAGCTAAAGTATTTTAAAGTTGGTTGTTTCTTTTTGTCGCCAATGTAAAATGTAAATATTTATGTTTTAAAGTATAATTCAATTTATTTATTTTATGTTAAAGGATCACTCACACTAGAACGGGCCGCGAAGTGACCGAGCGGGGCCGATCTCAGTTCAGTCAGGTCAGTTTCTATAGAACACGTCACGTGACGTGACCTCCGAATGTCCCGCCCTGTCCCGTGCCGTTCTAGTGTGAGTCCTTAATTGAGTGAATATAAGTAGGTACACAACACTCATAAACACTTAAATAACGGTGTTTGTAGATTCTTATTTATAAATGCCGCGGTGTCAATCGTTATAATTTGAATACCCTAATTTCGGGATTCAGCCTTCCCCTTTGGTTACTTTAGTAATTAATCTGAATAAATCCTTTCACAGGATCGGCACTAATTCGTTTAATAAATCTATAATTGTGAATTAATTAATTAAGCTGATTATTACTGTAAAGGCGTGTTTATTTCACTAATGTAATATTGTACAATTGTGAAGCATGAATTTCATCATTTATTAAATATAATATATGTTTTTGATTCATGTGTTTAAGTAGTCACACTACTATATATAAATTATAAATTGAAAGAGATGTCATATGCTACATCTCTTTCAATTTATAATATTGTACTATTTTGGTTACTCTTTAGGGAAATATCCTAAGAAACAATGCGATTTATTTACTCTTGTGTCTAATAGTATAGGTTTAACCAAACTGGAATAAGTATTTATCATAATTTAAAAAAGCAATACTCTAAACGTAAAGGATGTCTCACACTAGAATGGGACAATGTCAATTTCTATAGGAAGGATCACGTCCTAGCTCGGAGCCCTCGGAGGTCACATGACGTTTTCTAGCCCGGCCCTATCCCTTCCCGGCCCATTTTAGTGTGAGTCATCCTTAAGGATGAATCTTTAAAGCTTACGCACTTACGCATTACAATTTTTAATTTCAAACACAATAAGTATGTACAACACAACTAAGGATGAAGACTCACAGATGACATGTTTATTCTCAAATAAACGTCTTGATAAACATGATAAGAGAAGTACTTAGTACTTAGGTACTTTGTGGCTGTTTAGATGTGTCGTGTCGTCTTGCAGTTGGTTAATTAAACGATTGCGGCATCATCATCCGCTTCAACCTTTGCGTGTTTATTCTTATTGTAACGCAGTCGACTTGAAAACTCACATAAAATTTAAAAAGGTCTTATTAAGGATGACTCACACTAGAACGGGACGGGACGGGGCGAGAGGGGACGATCTGTCATGTGACGTTTTCTATAGAAACTGACAAATTGGCCCCCACACACACATTGCCACATTGGTTTGGCGTTCTACTGTGAGCCAAACTTTATGCTACGCATAAACATATATTTCCTTCTTAAGTGAATAATAATGAAATACCACAGTTGCATCGCCCCGGCGACCTACGCTGTCTCGGTCTCTTGCTTCGTATTTACCTAAATTTATGATTTCATTTCGCGTCGCATATTTCAGCGATGCGGCATTTTGGATCGGAACGACCGCCAATATCGTAATATCGTGTGTTACAAGTTTAATTCCTACGCGTGTGTCGCGCGGGGCTAATATTTTACCGCCGATGTTACTTTAGTTTGAATATAATGCTTTCCGGTTATAAAGTTACCTAAGTTTCATTGGCTGTTCCAGGCGTAAACTAATTAAAAACATGCATGATTTGATTAGGAGATGTTAATCGTATTCGAATATAGGTACAAAAAGTGTAATACGATTGAAAAAAATCGTCGCGTGCGTGCTAAAGTGGCACAACTCAAAAAACAATTTTTTCTCAAACATGATCGGAAATGTATGCATTTATGTCACGAAATGAAGACATGAAGTTTCTTGTTTATGGCTCCCCACATTTACTTCTTGGCCGTAGGCCGTGAAGTAATTAATGGCGTAAGTATGAACGAAACATTATTGTCCGCTGCTCCAACTTTTTAAATTTGCATACTAACACTAAACTGTTGTTGTATTGTTGTTGTTGTAAACTGACAAAGGAAAAATTACATACAACCAACGACCACTTGAGACATTAAAAAAAACAAATTCTATGGTTTTATGTATTTATGTGCGGTTAAACATGGTGCTTGAATAGCTCATTCAAATGGCATCTCTAAAAAATAAAAAAGGTGGCAAATTAAACTATTTTTTCCTTTTTAACTATTTACCTAGTCGTTATTATAATTTTAATATTTCCTCACAATGTTTGAGAACAGCACTTACAATATACATACAAGCCTCGGCCGTAAGAGAGATTGCAGGACTTGTTCAGGGCAAGTAATATTAGCACTTTCTGCTGTGACACAATCATTTATATAGTTAATTTTTCTTCAATTTAAAGGAATTAATTGTAATCACAATCCATAAACTTAATTGATATAGGACGCAACTCAAAAACTTGATTATGCTAGAGTCACAAGTCTTAAATGCCGCGGACGCAAGTGGCTGACTGTGAAGTGGCTGTCTTGCAGGGAGTCGAATGATTGATCTATGGTCAGATCAATACGGCCACTTGTAAAAATAAGGCTCTTAAGGACACTGTTTGCTATGGCCCTCTGAACAAAATCGTAAATTGAGGGATTATGAATACGAATCTGAAATATAATTAAATTTTATAATTATAATTTTCTTTTTGTATGAATGTCCACCAAGTTAATTAACTATAATGTGTTGCTTGCACTGTGCCTTAATAAGGAAATACGAATAAATACCAGCAAAGGACAGCATGCCAGCAATAATCACTAAATACTCGAGTGTAGTAGCATTAACACCACCAGTGTTAATATCAGGCGCAGAGAAAGCTACAGTGAGCAAATGCGAGACAGTTGGCCTATAGCACGCTAACGCTGGTGAGATAAAGCCGACTGCGGGACGTTTGCGTCTTCCGACCGCTTTTCCACTGCGCCCGACACGTTAGTAACATTACATAACATTTCAGACAGGACTGCAAATGGGAGACAGTAGGCCTTATAGCATACTAACGCAGCTCTATCTCAATACGACACGTTTGCGTCTTCCGACAACTTTTCCACTGCACCTGACACCGTCTGCGTTATATAAGCAGGTTATAGAGGACATCTTAGGCAAATGCGAGACAGTTGGCCTACAGCACGCTAACGCTGAGATAAAACTGCGGGCTGCAGAGCTATGGGACGTTTTCGTCTTCCTACCACTTTTCTACTGCTTAATGAGATAAATATAATTTTTAAGTTAAAATATGTACCAAACCGGTCAAAGGGTTGCTGAGATAAAGGGAAGGGGTCCCAAGTTCACATTCGAGGAGAACCCTAAGAGAGGTTCCAACTATCTTTTGGTTCGATCATCAAAGTCTATAGTCTATGTTCGTATCGTTTGTATATATGATTATCAAAGTCTATGTTCGTTTTTTTTTCTGTTTGTTTTGGACAGTATGATGCGTAGGGTGAGGGATCAAGAGAGACGGGGCTTACCCTGGGTTAATGGCAAAACTCTTGAGGATATTGACTTCGCTGACGACCTGTGCCTGTTAGCCACCACACAAGACCAGCTGCAGGCGAAGACGAACGACCTTGTCAATGCCGCTGCTAGAAGGCCTGCGTATTATTTTCTCCAAGACCGAAGATATGCGCCTCAACACAAAAAATTACCAACCTCGTGAATAGAGTACCGGTCAAGCAGGTGAACATGTTCAGCAGAAAGTCCGTGCCGCATATGCGCACCTGAAGCCCGTTTGGAAATCTTCTATCATCACGCGCCCCACAAAGCTAAGGGCTAAGGGTGTTTAACGAGACATGGCTAGTGAAATCAGATACCACTAGTAGACTCCAGGTGTTCGTTAAAAATCTGCGGCGAATACTGGGTGTCTTCTGGCCACGTACCATCTCAAATGCCAGACTATGGGAGTTGACCAACCCGACCCCTATATCGAGCGAAATCCTGAGCAGGAAATGGCGATGGATTTGCGAAGACCGGCGAATCACCTATCCAAGCAAGTTCATGTTGGCAAGCTCTCGGGAAAAGGAAGCCAGGCTGGCCCCGCACCACCTGGAGGCGCACGGTTGACACGGAGGCTGCATCAACTGGCCTGGACTGGAAGGAGCTCAAAGACGCTGCGCAGGATTGAGCCAAACGGAAACTGCTTAGAGCCCTATGTCCCTGATGAGAGATAAGAGGCCGTCATCATCATTATGTTCGTATTGGGATTCTGCGCGGTTATGTTCACTTGTAGCAAAAATGTCGATAACAGTGGAAAACGACCTCGAGCACGACTTAGTTCACTTCTGTGAAACTTGTTAGTTCTGCCTTGCAGCTGTTTAAATATTAACTGGCAATGATAACACATTTTACAGAGCCTTTGTACTTAACCGGCGCAGAGAATTCGACATTCCCTTTGGGAATTAACACTTTAAACGCTTAACACAAGGCGGTTTTTTATGCCAAGGAAAGTCATGCCATATAAGTCATGTCGCTTACATACGTAATATTTATTTTAATACTTATTGTGAATATGTTGCAATGATAATGTAATCTTCTAAACTGCGGCTTATCACGGCTCAGGAAGCTATAGAGGAACGGAAACGGCTGAGAAGAAACTACGAGTAGGTCTGACTGAGTTTAGTCCTGTTGCTTAAGATGTTCTCCTTGAAAAGCGATTGGTAAATATTAATCATATTTGTTACTATACTTAAGCTTAAGCGAATGTTTCCGATTCAGCTTTGGCAAATATGCTTTCGTATGTTCGGTTATTCTTATTTCTAAACCAATTTTTGTGTATGAGAATGTTATTTATTTATTTATTTAAACTTTATTGCACAAAATACAAAAACAAATGTACAAATGGCGGACTTAATGCCCAATGGCATTCTCTACCAGTCAACCATAGGGCCAAACAGAGGCTTGAATAAAATGGTGCAAAGGGAGAATCAAGGTAATAATATCGAAATAATTGCAAAGCAAACTGAAGAACAATATATATATTATTAGGTATATATAATACACAGATAAAATAATATAATATACTACTACATATTTCCAACATGCACACTATACAATAATGTTCTAATTTGTTTGTTTTTTTTTTCTGTTGTTTCGTTTTTTTTGGAATATGTTGGAGTTAGTGGCAATTGCATTTAAGAGCCAAACAAGTCTCAAGACATTTTGCTAACATATATACCAAACCTCATTCTTATTTAAAGTAAATGAAACTTGTTATTCCTAAGTATTTGTAGTAACTATTTACTAGAGTATGTAACATGAACCAAATGGAAGAGAAATCTTATAAAGCCCCTTTTATTTCTAGGCTTATTCTAAACACATTTTCCAGGAATGCAGACTCTTCGGATAAGTATCGGAATTGTATTAAACTTTAATTTGGTAGAACGTAACCAAGGATATTCGGATGTCTAAATACAACAACATTATTGTACAGATTCAGTTACAAACGCGTTTCAGTGACTCTAGAATGTAAATTTTGGTTTTAGAATTGTAATTGCTGGCCATATACGTTTGGCCATATCCGCCAGATCTGCCGATAAATATATGTGAGATTTGTCTGGCAGACATACCCAATTACCCACTATGGAGATCCGGCGGATTTCCTGCACATAAATGGCCGGCATATGCAGGGAACTTAATGGATACCAGTCTAGTCGTAGCGAAGATTCACGGCTAAAACTAAGTCACCATTAGTGAACGTCTTTCGGCATAGTTCCGGCGTGTGATTCAAGCAGCAGAGCAGTTATGATATCTGTCGGATTTGTATAATATTTTTGTTTCTGAATATGCCTGTTTCTGAGTATATTCGAAGAATAAGATTTTTTATTGATTTTGGTTTAGATATAGAACAGAGAAAGTGTTTAGGGACACTTTGCTTATTCAGATCGTTAGTTTTAAGTTGTCACGGCTTGACATGTATTTGCCACCATTTTAATAACAAATGACAAGCAATCTGAATAAATGTCACTTTCGACAGGTGTTCCTTCACTTCTTCTTCCTAGCGTTTTCCCGGCATATGCCACGGCTCAGGGAGCCTGGGTCCGCTTTACCAACTAATCCCAATGTTTGACTTAGGCGCTAGTTTCACGAAAGCGACTGCCATCTGAAAAAAAAACTAGACCTTATTGGGATTAGTCCGATTTTCTCACGATGTTTTCTTTCACCGAAAATTTTATTTCGTACATAAGTTCCGAAAAAGTAATTGGTACGAGGCGTCAGGATTTGAACCCGAGACCTTCGGATTGAATGTCTCACATCATACCGTGCTCTAACTCACTTGATCACTATAACTAGAGAATCAAATCAATAACAAATCGTTGGTTTCGAATATGCCTCCCGAGCCACATACACGGCACGTAGACTAACGTAGAGGCTCGTAGCGGCTCGCCCGTAGCACTGCCACGTAGCGCGTAGACAATTCTCAAACTACGAATACTATTCGTTTATTATATTTATATAAATTTAAGGTTTACGGTTTTTTTAAGAAAACATGTTTTTAATTCAGGGCCTGTTACACACAATTTCACTCTTCTCACACTCTAACTCTCTAATTTAAATTGATGATGTAAGCTACTTTATTGACATCCTATATTCACAGTGACTTTTGCTCTAGTTTTATCGACAATCTACATCTTATAGACTCCGCATTATAATTTACTCGCTACTTTTGTTGTGTCCCCCATTTTTTTTTTTTTCAAATTATTTCTGGAGCTCAGTATTGGTCAATTTTTTTGATACGAGTATGCATAATCTTTGTTAATTTTCAAGAAATAACATAAATGTCTATCATCGTTATAATTGAAATCGAGAAAAACAAAATCACGGCCGTACCATCCTTTTCTCGAAGCAGTTCTGGCTATTTTCAAACTCCTGTAATTTCGCGCTGGCTAGAACCCTGAATTTTCAGTGACACGTTGGCTATAACATGACATCGATATATTCTCAATACATTTAATTTGAACTTGTAGTTTAAGAACTATCTAACGACAAAGTTCCTTAGTTTGGTCACTCACTCACTCACTCACCGACCATCAAAGCTCTATGGTACTTCTAGCAGGCCCAAAAACTCAAAATTTTAAACAAAAGTAGTTTATAAAATAATTGAAAAGTCATACCAACTGCATAAGTAATTCCATACTGCATAAGTAATACATACGATTACAAAGTTACTTATGTAGTTTATGCAAATATTATACCTACAGGTAGGTACAAACACTACAAAACTACACTATAAAAATGTTGAGATGTAGTGTTATAACAAGTCGGTTATGTTAGTCGGTACCGAGAGGTGTCCATAGAACTAGAATTCCACCGACTTGCCTATTTTAAAATTGAAGAGGAACACAGTGTTCAAACAGAATAGGCAAGTTGGTGGAAATCGTCTTCTATGGACACCCCCGGTACCGACTAAAATATACGTAACCAATTTGTTATCTCTAAACTACATTTCAAAACTTTTTTATAGCATTAGAACTGCGGAACGAGACTTGTGTCTTTTTACATGTAATGTTTTTGATGGGATCATTATTTAGATGGAGAAACACTTAAACAGTGACGTTAAAATCGGAACAAATATAAAGATAAAATTATACTCCTGAAAAAGTACCTAATAAAATCGCGCGCGCTTTCGTCGGCAGGGTGGAAGCCAATGAGTAAGAAAATTTAGGACCCTGTGTCTGCAGTAGTTTACTAGTAAGTTTTTTTATATGCTCAATCCAGTAATAAGATAATCTGCGGCATCTCAATTCGATAAGCTAGTTCCATTATGGCGGTAGATTATTCGTGGGAGATTAGTAGAACTAATGTTATCAATCCTACAGTTAGTTATGTTCAAATACTATTGTGGAGTTTCAACACTGAAATTAAATTTAATTTAATCAAAGTTAAATTGATGGCATAGACCATTAATTTCTTCATAAGAAGCTTCGAAGCGCGCTTCATAAGAAACAGGAAGCTCTATCACCCGTGGGTTGGTGTACTAATATACCGGGTGGGCCCTAAAACACAAGCAAAAAAACCGGCTTCTTTCTCCGGGACCACGGGGACAATGTCGCCCTTGAAACGTCGGAGGTTTTTTTTCAAAGTTTCTTCACGACTAAGTCCCGTTTTAGTAAAAAAACGTATGTTTTATTTTTATTTATTTTTTTTACATAAGGAGATCCAACAGCTAACTAAGTGACAATGGAATCTTAAATAGATATATACAGCCAATTACAGTAACTCGCAAATAGTTATGTAATAAAAACATATACTTAAGTAACACGCATCACATACACACACACACACACACACACACACACATTGCACACATGAGAGAGATAATAGTGTAAAAACAAAAAGAAAACTGAAAAACCAAGAACAAATTAAAGAGTTATGTTATGAACTTATAACTTAGATACTACCTACATATACAAGCACTCGCTTACGAGATAAATACAAAATGCCTAATTGAAACACATTTCCGTCAATTTGCGCCTCTTAATTTTTATTACTCTTAAAGTTTGTTTGAAGACGCAATGTACTGCGAATTGTAATTTTTGTGCAATGACATTGACAACAGACGTCAATTAGGCTAATGTTAACGTACATTGAAAATACTATTTTTGGTAGTACACCTACGATGTCTTTTTTGTTCCTGTTGTGGGGCCCACGCAGTACAAAATTTGTTTGTATTACGGGTTGATTTTTGTTATACTGAATCTGATAGAATTATTAAAAAAAAAAATGTAGCATAAAAAATATACAGTATGCAAATTTTCAAATCTTTTCTATCCTTTCATTTAAGTTTAACTTTTCGAACGTTGAATAGGTGTCGGTAATCGACCTTACAAAACCACCTACCATCAACCTAACGGCATAGATCGAACTTGTTTGCTAAACGATACTAATTTCGCAGCCGGCACTTAGGGGGCTTAAGGATGCGCTGGAGGGGGGAGGATTTATGGAGGCATTAGATTCGCATTTGCAGCGGGCGCCGCGCGGAAAACGGACGTGAGCGGTACACTAGCGTAATGTTAATGTTGTACTTGTTATAATTCAATGCTTCGGCACTCTTCACACAAGCAAGACAGTATCTAGCGCGTAAGATGAACTTCTTATTGTATACTTACGCTAATCAATCGGATTTTAAGTGTTTCATTTAAATGAGTACCTACTAACCGCAGTAACCGAATGAAATATTTAAATTAACGACATTTAAATATAAAACTGTCGTGAGACTCGAACATATTAAATAATATTTAAAACGGGTCACTCACGTAATTTACCTGGGTTAGCCGCTAACCGAACGTTAACTGGCTATATGAAATACACGCTTAACTCCGGGTTAGTTGGCTTATCCCGGCTAGTGCAAGTAAGCCTAATGATTCGTGCATTTTATATATTTCGTACTGATAGCGAGATGTTGAATTTTCCCAAGTTTCTAGTTTACGACTTTGATTCCGATTTCGATATCAAACCTGCCTGGAAATAGACATATTTACTATCCATGTAACCTGATTTAGTATCTATGTAAAAATCTTAACTTTGTCTAATATGTACGTCAAGTGATCCACATTGCAAAAAAATCTTTATTGTAAATCTGGTACAAGTACATCTCAAATCTTAGTATACTTAACCATAAATGTAAATAAGTATAGCTTTTCTCGCATACAGAGAGCGATTGTCTGAAATGGAATATTTTTCAGGAAAATGAACGTCACTCGGTTTAGCATAAAATAATTGCATAGCAGTGCACCGAGTGCATTTCGAGGAACGCGTAGAGTGCACTGTCTCACCTGCAGATGAATTTTTTCTGACCTGACTCCTTCATTTAACAATGCCACCTTACACAACGAGGCTGCGGAGTTAAGGACTCAAGCAAACGAGACGGAACGTGGAGTGTCACGTGGTCTGCGAGCAATCACGTGAGCTATAGTAATAAAACGAATAAATATGGACCAAGAAAATTAGTGTTTGTCTGTCTGCCTGTTTATTTGTTCGAGCGTCGTCTTAGCGATTTTATGCAGACAATCCTAAGGTAAACATAATAAAGTTGGTGGATATTTTTTTAGGGTTCCGTACCAAATTGGTAAAAAAGGAACCCTTATGGTGCGACTTAGTCTGTCTGTCTGTCTGCCTGTCTGTCACATCGTTAAATATCTCAAGAACTAGTTAAGCTACTGGTTTGAAATTTGGAATAGTTACAAACAAAGTTAATCCATTCACGTTTAAAGAAGATTTTTTATATATTTTCATTTATTTTCAATGAAAAATGCCTGATAAAAGAGAGGGCAAAAATTAAAAGTTTAGTTACTGGGTCATGTGGGGTAGTATTTGAAAGGGCTAGATTTGCACATTCTAAAACATTTATTATATTTTTTTTTTAAATAAAACAGTTTTGATGTATAAACGAAAATGTTATAAAAATACCCCCCCCCCCCTTTACCTTCGAAGTTTATGAAGGAAAAAATATGAATTTTGTACACAACCTTGCCTTGATATTATCCTAAATATTACAGGAAAAATATAACATTGACCTTAACTTCATTATTATTATTTTTATTATTAAAAAAAAACTAAATTTGTAAACTAAGCGACTTAGATTGATGTTTTTCCTTTCAATTTATATGATATCATGCAGTCTTATAAATAAAGCTAAAAATATTGGTTTTCGAGATCAAAAAATATCAAGCAAAAACAAACTCACATAACATACTAACTCCACGCCGTGCAAACGAGTGATCCAATCTGTCGATACATATGGCTGACTTCAAATTTCTAGTAGTAAGTACATTCAATTTAATACTTTTAGTACTGAAACTGACTGAAATAGACAGGATCGAGCGTTTCCGTGAAAATACGAAGGAAACTAATTATGCATTATCCGTCATCATATGGAATTATGTAATTGGCCCAAAAACGAAGTCCGGTGATTTTGTTTGTTGATATTGTTTTAATAATCCTTTATTCTTGTATTCTTTTCGTTTGTTTTATCCTAAGCTAAAGCATATAAAGGCTGGCAACTGTTGCAAGAAATAGTTACCTACATTTGCTATCATACTTAAATATGAGCATCAATAGGCAATAAAAAAGTGGCATATTTTAGACATTTAATCTATTTTACGGCTGCTTAGACGGTTATGAGTACCAGAACAGCACTTGGCATAATGCGGGTACGGGCGCAAGTGAAAAATGATTTTATTAAAATTTAAGAAAGCCAGTCTTGACGGGGGAAATTTAATAATACTTTTCAGATTTTGTCGTTTGCAGTTTAGGAAGAATTAGTGGAAGTTATCTTAATGCTATTTATTAGTTCGTTTTATACTTTGTGTATAAATATGTATACCTAAGTCATATAGTTTAAACTTTCGTGAGTCATACTGACATTCAATGTCACGCCTATTGTGATAAAAATACGTGAGTGTTAACCATTGCAATTTAATGCCAATATGTATAAAAACCAGTTTTTTTCTGAAACGCGTTTTCACTGGGCATTTAAAACCAGTTTCGACGGGATCTTTTGGTCAACACTAATTCTAAGTTCGTGAGGTTTTCCTGGTTTTTACTGCTTATAATTAATTTCTGTGACAACTAGTTTTGCCAATACGAAATTTCAACAAATTATACATGATCTCTCATCATCATCTCTCTAATGAAAGTACTGACCCTTTAGGGTTTTTGGTTATAAAGGTTTTTAATAAATTTTAAAACAACGGGGCTTAATCGCGTTAACCTTTGAAACTAACCTCCGACGTTTTGAGGGCGACATCCCCTCTGACCATCCGGTGTTAGTAAATGTATAATGTGTGATAAAAGTGAAAGTTTAAATAAATGGTTTTATTTAAATAATGTCGGTTTTCTACCTGCCCCTACTTATTTATGAAACTGACCTCTATATTCTAACAATACTTGTACTGCGAGCTAAGGATAGTTATTTTAGCAAAATAGAGCAAAAGGCCTCCGTACTTAATTAAAAACTTCACAACAGGTTGTTTGCCAGTGGGCGGGAAAAGGGGAGCATTGCTCTCAAATTAAACCTTATTCCTGATTGTGCGTTTACATAAAATATATTAAAAATGCATTGCAAGTATGTTCAGTTCAGTTAAAAAAAGGCTTATGTCCAGTGGGACCATTTCGCCAGTGTCAACTTTTATTTAGCTAGTGTAGTGTGTGTTTTAGCGTGACTTTACAAACAGCTGCGAGATGGCCATGACTCCGGACTACCGGGTGATAACCAAAGAATGGTGATAAACGTGTCAAGATTAATTATTCTTCATTAATTGTACACTCCTTCGTTAGCTTACTGTATAACAAGCTATCAATATTACACATTAAACAATTTTGAACGAAAAAATAACAAAAACAATATTCCCGAAAAAACTTCGCCATCTTAAGCATCAACCGAAAGTTTATTTTGCAACTATGTTTTGTCTAGATAATTCTGGGACTTGTTCGAACTATCATTTAATAAAAGGGGATATCCACATAATTGCCCTCTACGTTTGACAAATGGAAATTTACATTCGTGCATTACAACATGTATGCGTGAGTAACTGATATTTATGATAAATTGGTATTTTTTTTTCTGAGTACGGCTGCTGAACGTATTCATATATAATACTCGCATATTGCATCTGAAGTCTTATAATTGCCAGTGAGAAAGTAGAGGCATTAAAACTAGATGATATCTAATCTAATACACTTAAGCCAAGGAAAGGGTAAGTACTTATAGTATTTTAAGAAGACACGCATTAAAAGTAGCTTAAGACCTCAGATATCTAAGATAGACAACTCACAGTCTAAATAGTCTAAATAGTTAACTTAGAACTTTGAAGTTTAGAGCATATAATCTGAAAATATCGTGTGGCTTTGTTCTACCTGTTGTTTATTTATGTGACCGATAAAAGCACAATTAGGCCAATTTGCCATGACTAAGTCTTGATTCTAGTAGTTTGAAACTGTTATATGGGTCATGCTACACAACATACTTGATCGAACGTTGATACCGAGGATCTACGATATTTTTCGTGTTTAATGAACTCTAGCGTAAGTTCATATGTCACGCTATCGAGAGTCACAAATCGACAGACCAAAAATGTAATAAGCCAACTTTATTCTGATTACCAATTGAAACTATACAAGCTGTATTGTTGATGTGGACATAACTGTCTCAGCCGCCGGACTATTCGTTAAATGTTATTACCTCCTAATTACAAATTCCGGGTATTACATGGCAAACAGATATTGAAACAGGAAGTCTTCTGTTATATGTGGTGGAAAACGATATTAAGAATAAATCGTTTCCTTTTCAGATAAAGTAGGTACATAACATGATAGGCCAAAAACTGAATTGACCAACATGCCGATTTCCAATTGAAACTATACTCTGTCGGTGTGATGACATAACTGTCCCAGCGGCAGCTGGTATGCGACCACAGCGCAGTGGTCGAGCTCGGACTATTGGTCAAATGTTATTACCGCTTAATTACAAATTCCAGGTTGTTACACAACAAATATATTAGTGACGACTTATATATTTAGTGAGACTAAAACTGAATAAACCAACATCCCGATTTCCAATTTAAACTTTTCTCTGTCAATATGGTGTAATGTTCACCTCAGCCGTTCACCGTTCTGGTGACGGATAACCGTCACCAGAACACTGAGGTACTCAATTAGAAATTTCAGGTTACACAGGTGAAATGTATTGGAACAGAGATTTTTGGTCAATTTTGCTGATGTTACTAGTTACTACGTAAAGGTATTTTAATGAAATATGGGTTATACAAATACAGTTATAACAAAACTAACCAGGATCGTTTTTATTTTTTTGGTGACAATGATCTGTCTCCGCTTTGAAAATGTCTGATTTCGAATTTCATTATTATTTTTCTTATAGGAGGTAAAGGCTCACTATGTTGGTTTACCTTATCAGTACAGAATACATGTCATTTCCCGGGCAAGTCAAATTGAATTAACCCAGTTTATTTTACTCAAAATACCGTGACAGACTGGTCAGTCGAGAGGCTGTCTCCACAGAAAAGGGCTACTCAACCGCGACTTTTTCTAGAAAACCACTGAAAGTAAAAAAACCTTATCAGCACGAACAGTGTTTCAAGCATATATTTAGTTTTTTCAAAGTAATGTAGTATTTTAAACGTGACCAAAAGTCTGTAAAATTGAAAAAATCCTGTTTCATGTAATACCTGAAAACAGAAAACGATGTAACCTACTCTACAAACTCTGAAACGTTTTGACAGCTTAGTTAAAAACGCTAATGGAAAAAGGAGGGAAAAACCTCACAATTAGCCCGTAGTCGATTTTCCAGCTTTTCTGTTTACGAAGTTTCCACAAGATGTAATTCACTGCACCCTGGTGCAACATACAAATTGTTAGCCAGCGACTTATACCGAAACTGCACTTTGAGAAACTCAGACAACCAATTTAAATTCACACCAAGAGAAATTGCCCACTTATTCGAAAGTGACTTCAAAATCCACACTATCATTGTGCGAGTCATTGTTGCCAGGTGATGAATATGAAAAAGCGAAAGCATGTAATCAAACCGGCCAAGAGCATGTCGGGCCATGCTCAGTGTAGTGTTCCTTAGTTTACCGTCCGTGACAATAGGCAAACTTAAAAATTCATTCAGTCATTGTTGCCAGGTGATGAATATGAAAAAGCGAAAGCATGTAATCAAACCGGCCAAGAGCATGTCGGGCCATGCTCAGTGTAGTGTTCCTTAGTTTACCGTCCGTCACAATAGGCAAACTTAAAAAGGGTTTTAATAGATACCATATTTATAACAATAAAAACAAGTATCTTCGCTATTCTTACGACTTATACGCCCTTTTAACCGAGAAGATACGTTTTTCGCAAAAAAAAAAAATCGCTGAACTTGAAGTTCAAAATAATTTTCTATTAAGTCTTCCTAAATTTCATTCTTGATTTTCTTCATGTTTTTTGGGGGGATACATATTTTTTTAACTTCAGGAACGATCATTTCCGAAATTATCTACTTGATCAAAAAAATGTTTTGGCTAACCCCTATTCTTTTTAAATACCTATTGAACAATACCTCACACCTGTCCCCTACACGTAAACTGGGGGAAGTTCTTTTTACCCTACCCTACCCTACCCTAAAAATATGTTTTATCCACTTTTTATTTTACCACTTTGTTGGATGGATTGAAATGTATATTCGTACCAAATTTCAGCACTCTAGCACTAACGGTCACTGAGCTTACCCGCGGACAGACAGACATGACGAAACTATAAGTTAGTAGTTAACTACGGAACCCTAAAAACCGGCCCAGTGCGAGCCTGACTCGCTCACCGAGAGTTCCGCACAAAGGATGCTCCCATACACCCGTACAATTAACTATGACCGCGCATACCGTTCATGATTGATTGAGGCGAAGTGAAAATGCAAACATCTGCTAACACTAACGCAAGAACTGAGTAGGTAAATTATTTTTAAGTTCCGAAAAAGGATTATAAGACTGAATCATTTAGTGCTGAGCTTCGGTAAACTGAGCCAAGATATGTTCTATACTTGTTTAGGCTCCATCTTCCGAACACCAAGTTTTGATCTCATAACGCGGCATTATTTTGCGGTAATCAGATAAGAGTCACTAACAGTTAAATTGTGATCATATTCTATTCTCCATTGAAATAAGTATATTACAGAACGAGATATTAGATTAAAACACATACACAAAGTAAGTTTATCGTTATTCAATGGTACCGTTTTGCGCAACCACGAAGCGCTGTGTACCTCACAAATGAGAGAAACAAACTTGAATTAAAGTTGCGCTATCCGCTGCACTCGAAGGTAAAGTTTAATCTTTAAACAGGGTTATCAAGATGGTACCCGTGTTGCCAACTCGCGCTTAAAAAGTAGCTAAACATATTATTTTAAAGTTACTTAGCTAACTAACTTTATCTACGTACCTTTTTATACTAGCTATTCTAGTTTGAAAAGTGCAAAATGGAGATAAAGCGTCTTACATGTCATTACCTTTTAAAACAAGGACATTGTATAAATATGTAGGTATCATAATTATATTTTATTAGTTCACCAGCTATTTATGTTAAGGTTTAAATACCAGGGTGCGTAGCCAAGATGCCAATCGCTCACGCTCAGTCGCTAACGAAACGCAAATGTCATTGTCACACTAATAAGGAAGAGTGATAGAGAGAGGTAGCTACGATACGTTATCAAGCGTGAGCGATTGGCATCTTGGCTACGCACACTGACTCGCTCAATGTGGCCGTTTAGTTACATGTCTCTGAAAGTCTTACCCAGCGTCAAATACATATTTTATTTGAAGTTAATTTTCTTATTCAATCTAATATTCATAAGGTCAATTATAGCTTCGTGGGCTTCCTGCCTATAAACAAACCGGCTGGCCCGGGCAGCTCAGCGGTCTCAGCCCATCACGTACCCGGTGGTACTCGGTGACAACTTAGAAAGCCCGGTGAGATCGGAGGTCTCGTCCCGTCCAGTCCCGTTCTAGCGTAAAACAACTTTATTACCTATCGTATTAACCATCACTCTCACTCTTACAAACTTATTAGAACATGAAAGACAATAAAAGTATGAACGTCTTATTTTGGTTATATACTTGTTCAATACGTTTCTTTTCTCTTAGCACCTGGTCAACGGACCAGAGCTCGGAAAACACAGCAAAGATAGAGAACCGGCGTTTTCTCGGAGAATAACATATTCCATCGTAATTATTTAATTTTAATCGTATTCAGTTTTATTAACGTCCACCAGACGTCCACCAGACTAAGGCCTCGTCATCGCTTGGTCGAGTAAATAAGGAAATCACTAGGCTAACATTCGCTCCCATGTCCGTGATTAATATTTATTGTTTCATGAAATCAAAAACTGAGACAGAAAGACCGGGCCCACTTTTGTTTCTATTTTTACCCGCAGGGCACGCTCATCTAATAAGATGATGAAACGAAATATTCTACAGTTGATTTTTACTTCATAAAGACAATTTCCCATTCTTCTTTCCTTTCATTTTATTACTGTAAACATTAATTTAACGAGGCAATGAGACGCTTCCTATATTTTTTCCTTTCGAATTACTCCCGAGAAATGTCCCACCATTAAGAAATATTCCGCAAATTTAATTTATGTAATGAATAGCAAGACTATATCATGTTGCTTTTTGTTTACGCGGCGAAGTACCTGGCTCAGCGGTAATGTCTTAAATGCTTTATGTGACTTTTGCTATATCTCATTGATAGGAAACACATCTGCAACCAAACCTTTATTAGCAAAAACGTTTTCTAAAGTATTAGGTACGCTGGGGTTTCTAGAGAAAACACGACAATCATCAGTAGGTACCATGTACTCGTACCTTCCTTTTCAAATTGAGAAGTTTCCTATGTTCCTCGTGGATTTTTAGATCATCAAAATTCAATGAACCTGTAATTGATTTCAAACTAAAAAAAAACAATATAATATAATATAATATATAATTCAAAATTTAGTTGAAAGCTACAATTCTCCACGACCCACTAGCCCGGGGCGGGACGGGCCTGACCGTGCCCGACTTCTCAATTTCTATAGAAAGTGACACATCACTTTTAGTAATAGGGTTTATAGTTAACGAAATTGTGATATTGTTAACCCATCACCTACAACACACTTAAACCCATACCTATCCCATGGTCGACTTCCACGACACCCACGTTAGGAAAGGGGCTGATGAAATCCTTAACCCATCACCTGACGGGGACACACTAATATCTAAAATTCAAAAACCCAAAGCGGACGCACTTGTATGTGTGTGATAAAGATGAAAGCGCACTATAAATTTTGTAGATATCCCTTATTCAGATCTGCATACTCTACACTGGGTCTATGTACTATACTGTACTGGTACGCATGTATGTACATATGCATGCGATGCGTTAATTGCCTGTATATCGGAGTCCAGACTTGAGAGCACTAGCAATAACATGGTGACCAAAATGTCTATTTTATTAACCGGACCGTTTTGGCCGGAACAATTGAATTCGTTGCTATTTAACGATTAATAGCGTTAATACTCTGTAATGACAATATAAACATGGGTTTCTTGCAGTTTTACAGGAGTGGTCTTGGCCCAAAATAAAACATGTTGCTGGAAATGACTAAATGACAATAAAAATCTATTTGTAAGAAAAAAAACCGACGTTTATAAGAAAAAATGTGGTTTTCAAAGTATCAAAGCATCTATTGTATACATTTACACATTTGTCTCACTAAATCTTTACCTTTTGCAGGACGGTGTACATACATTTATTTTTATTATTTCTATACCATTATTTATAATTGCCTAGTACTTACTTAACACAAAAATACTTATAAGACATAATACAATAAGACTCATAAAACTTATGCTTAGTCTAGATATTCATTAATCCTATAAAAACATTTTTCTACCACTCATATCTTTATTTTTAACTTAAACAAATTTAGAGGCATATTTTGAAATAGGTCTGGCAATTTATTATAAATTGTGATACACCTAATGTACGCGTTTTTAGGAGTAAGTGACAATCTAACATATGGCTTAGGTAATTTGCATTTATAACCAGATCTAATCAAACGTGAGCCCAATGAGTTGATGTCAATGAAAAGGTATTATATTTTTCAACGTAAACGCAAACTACATACATACATAGATGTAAATACTGGGGAATGTGAGGACATTATTTGGTATGAAGTACGGACGGCATGAATCATCTTGATTAATTGAAAATATGGCTTTAATACATTGTTTTTGAAGTATGAATATGTTCTGTTTGCAGTTGCCCCATATTACCATACCATATTTTTGGAACACTTTGTACACTTAACAAAACATCAAAATCGCCTTTCAAAACTAAGGGATTCCCTCATAGGTTCCACCTTCCACCATTAGATCAGAACCAAAATCCAATGGAGCTCCTTTTGAATAAAACATTCGTTACATCAATACATAATTGAAGGAGATATCGCTTCAAAAACAAACAGAAAAGTAAAGTAAATTGTAAACATTGGTTAAATACCGCTTAAGATAAGGCAATTACATTCCTATCAGACTGACCAAGCTTTTAAGTAGTGACTTAAACTTCGGGGCACGCTCGGCTATACTTAGTTTTCGGGTAGCTCGCAAATGCCATGTATAAGAGCACCCGACGTTTATACAAAGCTTATTAAAGGTTAAGGCAAAACGACCTTTACCTCACCTTACCTTCATAATATATCAGTTCTTTTCAGACAGGGGACCAAAAAATCAGTGCTTTTATCTTTTCTGCGACAAAACGCCTCGCCTCTCATTTCCTCGATCATTGAATGTAAAAAAAATGTCATGACATGCATTTGGCTCGCACCGGATATTGGGGGCGGTCACCGGAAGTGAGCTAGCCGCCATAACCGTAACTCACGTAACTACCCACGTCAAAGTGATGTTACGTGTTTACTATTTAGGCCTCCGTTCGGTGGATTGATGGCGATTGGCTGTCGTAAATTGCGATACCGAGTTCATTATTTTAACGCCGCTTAAAAGACATCGAATATGGCGGCATAAAGTAAGTTCGGGTCGGGCCAAAGTTGGGTTTACCTACAGTCGTATACTCCTATTATTAATTAACTGAAATAAACTTAGGTATGCGGCTGCGTGTTTGATAACTGGTGAGTTATTTTATGACACACGTGTACTTAAAGTTTTTTTCGGAAAGGCGCATATAATATGTGCATGCGCGAAATATATATTATTTTCATTATTTTTTCGGCCAAGAAAAACATCGTCAAAGAACTGGTCTAATCTCGATTAAGATCTGGTGAGAGTAGTGCCCTAATCAGGTACAAAATATATAAATATATTTACCGTCGGTAGATTCACGACGTAAACGTACACGTAGAAGAACGTTAATTTCAAACTCGTTTTGTGTTATTTTCTAAAGTAACATAATTACGTACTTATTAAAATATTACACAATAACAAATCAACGAAGTTGTTAGTTGAATTACGGTCTCTAAATTGAATAAAGTGCTTAGAAACTAGTGCTACGAATGCGTTTCAATTGAACTATCTGGAGGAAAGAACTCCTAAGTAACATTGCTATCTTACTTGAAGAAACCGGGAAAAGGACGTGGCCACTCCAATAAAAAAGGTTACTTTTTTCAATTAGGATCATTTGGCAACTTCCCTCTTAAGAACGTATACTTACATGCCCGTGGCCGGTCAATCGGGAAAGGGTATAAGTGTATACAAATGGCTACTGTATGAGAGTGTTCTTATTTCGAATGGCGGTGTATAGGCGCCCCAAGTAGCCCCTTGTACCCTTGATTACTTTTTCAAAACTGGCTACAGCGCACGTATTGAATACAAATACTCATAAATAGCTTATGTTGTTGCTGAAAACGAAATGCTCAAATGCCTAGTATCTTATCAAAGCCATGTTTATAAGATTAAATTGGTATCGATTGTGATATCAGGTTGTTTTGGTTTTATGAGGAGAAATATGCTTATTATTGTTATTATATTATTTAGATAACACTAAGGATTATTGTTTTGAAAAATATATACAAAATGGTTCAATACAAGGAGATGGAACCATACTATTTCCCTTCCGCCAAAAGAATATCCAGAAAAATCGTATCATTGTATGGGCTGAAAAGTCTAGAGTCCGATTAAGCTAAGCTAACTGTGAAAGTGTTAAGTAAACGTATTAATTTCCCAGAAGTTTGACGTTTAAAATGACACTTCAAAGTTTGACAGTTCATTTTATTGGAAGGGACAACGTCGTTTGACTCTTAGGTATTACGAATAAATGATCAATTTTACCACCAAAAACGAATACTTTTGTGAAGAGCTCTTGACAGTTCTCTCAAGAAACACAAAATTCCGACGCAGGAAGAGTCTCATGTCGAAAACTTCCAGTTGATGCTCAAGAATGCGAATGCGTCTCTGGAATAGGTTTTTTGTCTGCTAAAAGTTGTTTATAATGTGTTATATTTATAGCTTATTGTGTAGTAAACTAACGAAGAATTGTGCAGCTAATGAAGAATTAATCCTGAAACGCATACAACCATTATATACTGATATATTGAGAATACTTGGCATTGGCAAAATTGTCCAACTATCGGACAGACGCTATTATATAAAAGAAGAAGAGATGAAGAAGAAGGGTCTTATGTCAAACCCTACCGAAAATTCTTTAAAACACTATTAGGTACCTATCGTGACAATTGTCATAAACGCTTCACCAAAAATATCTATTTGTTGACGATACACTATGATTTTATGTAAATTATCGTAATGGTGGTTAACAAGCACACAGCCCGCGCGATGGTGAGCGGTTTCCGTAGCATATGGACGCCTGTAACACCAGTAACTCAGTAACTTTACGGATTGTCGCACTTGTCAGCGTGATAAAATTGGGGCCTGTTTGACAGCTCTATGGCTTACAGGCCTTTTTAGACAGTTGTCCAACGACGGGTTTCATTTGACTAAAATGATGGTTTACTACTACCTAGTTAACTTTTAGGATTGTCATTTGTTTCAAGATGACGATGGTGGAATATTTTTTTGTATTCTGTTTGCAAAATGTTGTTTAATGTGTAATGTTGATATAGCTAATTGTGCAGTAAACTAACGAAGCAGTATACAGCTAAAGAAGAATTAATCCCGAAACGCGTTCAGTCACTCCTTTAGTCACCAAGCGGCAATCCCGGGATCTTGGCCCCCTGAGAAGCTATATTTTAAGTCTTTTAGCCATAAACTTAACATAATAGCGAGGTCAATTACCGAACAACGTCGCCCAAGTGGCAATATACTATTCTATGTATATAAAATTGTAAAATAATAATAATACACACACACACACTGGCAAAATTGTCCAACTCTCGGACAGAAGCCATTATTCAAAAGGAAAAGAAGATAAATTATAAATTGAAAGAGATGTCATATACTAAAGAAAAAGTGACCAAGGTCCCCGGTGAGCAGGGCTGGGATCGAACCAGCGACCTCCTGCTTTCGCGGCAGACGCCCTAACCACTGGGCTACCCGATCACGGCAACGGAAGAAGATAGTTAGCTTTTATTGTTTTAAAATTATAAGTTATTAACAAAGATTGGTAATAACAAGAAATCGTGGTCTGCCATTTTTGAAGTAAATCTAACTAGTACATATTTAATAATACATTTCATAACTATTTCTTGGTCTGAGAATCATTACGTTAGTATTTCTCCACAACAACCCTAAGAAACGTTCGTATGAATCAGGCTTTAATACGGATCGGCTAATGAAGGCAGAGGCTTAATAAAATCCCAGTCAGTGAGCGATCTTTTGGCATATTTGCTCCAGGCTGATTATGAAAGAATCGGTAACTCACTCCATTATTCACATGCGCGCAAAGTTGGGATTTACCGCCCTTCCATGATATTTGTGCCAAACACTATCCAACACATCTGGCGTACGTAATCGCGTTATAAGGAAAAACTTTCTTAATAAGAACGCTGTTTGGATCGCAGTTATTTCTTCTAACTGTGAGAGTAGACGATGAAATAATTACTGGACTGCTGCTGATTGAATTAGTAGAAAATGATTGTCTAACTTAACGATACTATACTTATTAGTTTTTTAGGGTTACATTAGGGCGATTATAAATTAAAAGAGATGTCAACAACAGAAAAAGTGACCAAGGTCCCTAATGTCAATGGCTGGGATTGAAGCAATACTTTAGAACACTAGAATATTTAGTAGTAAATAGTAATATTTTTGCATGTCTCGATATTTTTATTCATTTCATCTTGCTACAGGTATGTGTTTACCCTAAATATAATATTGCATTCTTGCGGTGACAAAAATCTAATTAAATGCATGTAATTATGTAATAACTATGTTCTCATGGAAGTGATGTATATCTTATATGAGAATAAATGTCTTTAAACCTAACCTAGAATAAAATAACTGTAAGTATGTGGTAAATTGTTTAGTACAACAAAAAATTACAAACTTCCTACTACCTACAATAAATTACGGAAAACACTCACGTATTTTTAATCACTACGCGCGACATGTTTAGAACATCTTAATAATGGCATATTAAGATGTCTGAAATATGTGGCGCATACTCGTAATAACTAAAAATATGTGAGTGTAATCCGTAACTTATTATAAGTAATATATTTCACGTTAGTTTAAATTCTATAATAAATTGCTTATACAAATAAATCATATAGTTCAATGAGCATAAAAATCACGATACAGACAGATCCTCTAAATTGTCAGGTTTACTCTTTTATCACAGCTTGAAGATCTCGAATCAGCCTATCACCAGTGTCGTGGCGGTCTATGACGCAGACGGTGCAGTGCGTGGTGCAGTGGGTGGTGGCCAGGTGGCGGCGGCGGGTGGTGATGATGCGGTGGTGGCGGTGGGACGTGAGGAGGTGGCGGCGGATGGTGATGAGGCGGCGGATGGTGATGAGGCGGCGGCGGCGGATGGTGATGAGGCGGCGGTGGCGGATGGTGATGAGGCGGCGGCGGCGGATGGTGGTGGAACGGTGGCGGCGGCGGTCGGTAGTGGTAGCAGTGCGGCGCGCAGTGCCAGCCGCAATGCGGTCCACATGGCATTGCGTGTGGCGGCGGCATCGCTGTAAACATAATACATAATATTCGTTCAGTCACTTAGCTTTTACAACACACGCGAGCATAAACTTGTATCGCTTTAAATAGCCGCTCGATTCTAATAAAATAGTCTAGAATATTTTGAAATAAAGTATCGTTGAAGTAGGTACGTGAAGTATGTAATCCCATCGTACAGTGTCAGAGAGTATTGTGACTCAGTGGATGAAACTCCTTTTTCATGACCTCGTTTATTATACACGACCGTATAATATAATGTTTAATTTGGCCTCTGATAATAATAGTAGTTTATGTGATTATATATAAAGAATTATTTTCAACTACATACACTGCTTTATATACACACATATCATGAGCTCTCCATGATGCGTTCAAAGTTCAAAGCGCATATATCGACCGCCAATAAGACTTTCAGTAATATAATTTAAACTTTCGTGAGACATACTGATTTTAAATTGCAACGGTTAACACTTACGTAATTTTATCACAATAGGCGTGACTCCTGTTATTTCGCGTTGGTTGTGTGTGGCTAGAACCCTGAATTTTCTGTGACATATCAGTTATTTATAACATGACATAGATATATTCTATAATGCCTATTGTGATAAAAATACGTGAGTGTTAACCGTTGCAATTTAATATAAGACTTTCAGTAATTAAAACTTTTTGACATTCAAGTATTGACATTAAGAAATGGCCCCAATTTTCATATCGTTCGATATCAAAATAACGTGCGACTTGCGTGCTTCATTGTATGCAATGCAATTGACAATTCATTTTAAACTAAACATCATCTCGACTGATATTAGAATAGAGGTCAAATCAAATTTCCTTGTCAGATGTGTTCGAAATTAAAAAAGAAATGTAAGTATTATAGATATCGATAATATTATTATTTTTTCTGTAACAAAAAAGTTTATTATTATGGGGGCCTTTATATGCGGTTTTCGAACTCATTATTGAGCTCTAATGAAATGTGGGTATATAAACAAACTTAAACGCAATTATACTATAAAAACTGTCCACGGCCACATCTTAAATTTATTTTTAAAAACGATATCAAACACTGAAAAAAAAATGTTACAGAAGAATAAAGGATGACTCACACCAGTCCGATCCGATCCGATCCGATACGGGTCGATCTCTCAGTTTTTATACAAAACGTCACGTGACCTCCAAGGGCTCCGAGCTATCACGTGATACTTTCTATAGAAACTAACAGATCGACGCGGATCGGTCGGTTTGAATCGGACTGGTGTGAGTCATCCTTAAACCTTACCTATATTTGATTACTTGATAATTCACAAATTGTCAACAAATTCACAGGAACAAATGACGTGCTTCATGTTTAGTGGTCGAATGATAGTGGGGATATCGATTTACTTTACCTATTTATCTTCATTTTGATAACATACCTATCGTGTATTCGTTTTGATAACATCGACCAAAGTACATCGTGGAAATGATAACGCTAATACGCGCACAACTACCTAAATTAGTATATAAGGGGGCAAGGTAGTGCCCCCAACAAGTCGAACAAAACCGTACCATCCTTTTCTTGAGCAGTTCAGGCCATCTTCAACCCCCTCTTATTTCGCGTTGGTTATGGCTAGAACCCTGAATTTTCTGTGACATATCAGCAATAACATGACAGATATATTCTCAATAACATTTAATATGAACTTATCGTTTAAGAACTGTCGAACGTCAAAGTTTCTGGTCACTCTTTAACCAACCGATTATCAAAACTCTACGATACCTACACAGTGCGTTCAAATTCGCCGGTGGTACCGACTAAAATAACCGACTTGTCATTATAGCTCTAAACTTTTTTGCAGCATAAGAACTGCGGAGCGAGGCTTGTGTCTTTTTACATGTAATGTTTTTGATGGGATCGTGTTTACCGAAAACAAACGTTTAGTCGAATAACATACTTGTAAGTCTTGTAACGTAATACTGCGCATTTAGAGTTACACCTAACATGTGACACATTAAGTACGACTCACTATAGATGAAACAATTTATTCATTAAGTGATCTTATGAATAATTTATTTAGTTTATGAACACTTCATTCACATTGGTGAAATGATTATGGAAGAAACTCATACTATGCTTAAGAAGCTCTAACCCGGCTGAAAAATACCTGATTTTTACTTTATTACAGAGAAAAGGAAACGTGGGAAAATTAATGGATTGGACGTGTATGTACTGTATATTCCAGAAATCGTTTTTTCCAGGACGCGATTATTGCCATTCGCAATTTTTACCACTTTATTTTTTCTCAATAGTTTCCCTTCTAGAAAGCATACATTTTACCGATAGATTTTTTAACCATTCGTGTGTTTTCCTTGTATGTTTTCTTACCATTTGCATATTTTCCCACTTATGATACGATATATTTGTCTCAGAAAGAAAGGAAAAGTAGAAAAGTAAAAATTCATGGCCTTGGGCGGGACTCGAACCCGCGACTCTGAGATACCAGCTCATCGCTCTTCCAACTGAGCTACTTAGAACCACACCCGTGGCCCTGAGTTTCTCCACTATATTCTTTAATAGTAGATTAGATTTGCCTTAATAGTAGGTAGGATAGGTTGGTTAGGTATCTTTAGACGCCCGAACCGCAAACTAAGCAGAAATAGTCCATTCACTTTTTGAAAAAGTGACTAGTTTGTATAATTTGCTGGGGAAAAAAAAAATAATGGGAAATTCTACGAGTGGATACTAAACCTTTTAGAGAAATGAGCTATTGAGAAAAAATATAACACGGGAAATTTTGCGAATGGTTAGACAATCGTATGTAGAACAAAACTATATTATGTCAATAGAAGCGACATGAAAAAAAACGATTTCTGGAAAATACATACTCCTCGAGCGAGAGTTGAATTCGCGCTGGAGGAGTATGTATGGCATATACGCCCATCGCTCTGCCAACTGCGCTACCGAGATACGTCCGATGGCCCCGAATTACAATTACACACCCACATGCTGTTAACTATTGCCCACAGGAGAGAAAATTTGAGAGTTAAGCTGAAGTTGAGTTTTCTTTCCTGTGGTCAATAGTTAAGCAGCCCGTTCCTGTAGCAGGCCTTATGTGCGCATACGCACACAAAACACGTACATGAAAGCAAAACGCAAGCGGTTTGGTTTGGTCGTTAATATTACTAAATATTTACTGGATCATTTTTAGTGAAAAGGTGTTCGTGGAACATGATATTATATTACATACAAGTGACTCACAAGTCACAACATACCTACTGTATCTTAGTCATTATCCACGCCTTTATTTAAAAGTCTAAGAATTATAAAATATATATTAGTCATCCAAAATGCGACACATCCTTATCAATGAATGCTTAGATATCCGACAATTTAATTACCGCGGTTAAGGATCACTCACACTAGAACGGGACGAGACGAGGCGGGACGGGAAGATCTATCAGTTTCTATAGAAAAAGTCCCGTGATATACCAGGTCTCCGAGTTATGCATTTAACTGCACATATATTTATGAACTCGACTGTACTTTAATTATTACTGACGAATAATAAATGCAGCAGGGTGATCTTAAGATCACAAACTTATTAAAATACTATCATAAGTAGCATAGGAGTCGATATGAAATCTGAGCTTGTAACTCGGATTATGTAGGTACAAACGCGTTCAAAAGTGCATGGGCAGTTTATGAATTCATTCATTCATAAATTGCCCATGCACTTTTGAACGCGAGTGCACCTATTAATTGTATCCCCTTGATATTATCTACATATATATATATAACTTTTATAATTTACGGTACTAAATCCTTGTACCTACATTACTACATAGGTGTAGGTAATGCTAGCAACTAATTTTATTGCTCAGGCGGTGTTCGCCTTGGGACATTGCTATACCTACGTCTACCGTTTAACGGAGGCGTCTCCCCAGGTATGTGGGGAGGGAAATGGCGGGGTTACTGTTACGTCAGTGGTCATACTGTACAATCTTGACATAACCGCTGCACATAAGACAGCTTTTAGATGGCTCCTGTCAGTGTACCATGAAGCCTCTTCATTCCTGTGATGAAGCCTCAGCTAAATGCTTGACCTATATATTGCTATTTATATTTACTAGTGGTGTGCCCCGTATATGAAATGCCGTCTCTATATTTCGGCAACTCCCTGATTTATAGGGTTCATATTCAAACTTAAAAATTATTCTGCCTGCACTCAAGTTATCGTCGAACAAAATATACATACAAACTGCTGGATGTCTTTGTAGGCGTTTCAGATCATAACAGAGTCCGACTAAGGTAAGTTTCCATAGATTTGATAGCACAGACTATGAAAATGTTAAGAAAAACGTCATAATTTCACAGAAGTTTGACGTTTAAAATAACACTTGGTAACAGTTCATTTGTTTGGAGGGGATAACGTGGTTAGACTCTAAAACTTTAACAAGATTGGTCCCCACTAATCAAGTGACCTAATATACATATGTAGGTAGTCGTATCATATATTTTTATTTCATTACATTCTGTTATCACACACTTTAGTCCTTATCATGCCGTAAAACGAATGATAAGCTAGGATATAAGAGGCACTAAAATCCAAAATTCTAATCAGAACGAGTTTCGGTTTCCTACTTGCGTACTTTTCCATAATAATTCGGTAAGTAACATGCTATATGTTTATGCTATAACTGTAACCGTGGAAAGTTTTATTAATTTGAAGTGTTCCCCAAAAAAAAATTATATAGAAACCTTAAAGAAAATATTTACTTTTAGAAAGGTGCCTTTAGGATTTTATAATCGGCCAAATATGATCACATGATTTTTGAACGAGCCCTTTACATATAAAGTATGTCAGTGCTCGCATGTCCTAAAAAGATCTTCATGCGGGGTTGTATGGCCGAGCCACAGTTTATTGCTGACGGTTCAAGCCTTACTGTTATTGTGTGACCAGTCTCTACGACCCCATAAATAGATTCACTCAAATCTTGATTTTTTTACAGAAATGCCGCCCCCACCTGGACCCCACTGCCCTGGAGGACCTGGAGGCCCAGGTGGCCCGCCATGCCCAGGTGGCCCAGGATGCCCAGGTGGCCCCGGATGCCCAGGAGGCCCGGGAGGCCCAGGAGGTCCCGGAGGTCCTGGCCCTCATCACCCTCATTAAATGAACGTCAGCCATCGTGGTGCATGAATGTGCAAGTGCTTTAATTATTTATAGTTATGTACCTATGTCTAAGCAACAATAAATCATTTATTACAAATCGTTTCTGTCATTTTTACAAAATTTATTACAAAAAAAACAGAAAATGTCGATTTCACTCTCAAGTTTCTATGTGATGTGCAGTTGATGGCCATTGATTTGCAAATTATTTCATTAGTCAACAACTCGTTTCATTAGGGTACGGACCTCTATACATGAAACATCTCCTTAATTTTAAAATTAACAATACAACTTGTATACCAATTAGTATGCTAGGATAAAAAATCAAACTGAATGCCTGTATATCTCATTTGGTAACTACCGTGAAAATAAATATTGACGCTTGGAATCGATTTGATTTTGATAATAAAAATAGGTATATTGTGTGTTCACTGGGATTCAAACACTTTTATATAATTTGAAAAACTGTTTCTTAAAATACGATATTTTATTTATTTTACATACAAATATATTTTTTGTAAAATAATGCTGATGTTAATTCTTGCCCCGTTCTTGTAAATATTTACCCCCCAGACAGGACAAAAATTTACAAACCCGACTTTTGTCAGTAACGTCCTTCCTTGTCCGATATTAAGCACTCTATGCATTTTTTAAGATAGTGAAAAACGTATACATTTTCTATATAAAACCCCAAAAAGAGCAACACAAAATTCAACTTTTGAATATATCGTCAAAAGTCTGAAATTTGTTAGAACTAGCCCGTCTCCCCTACAGGGGAAAAATTTAAAACCATATAATTGCTGCGCACTGAGATTTCCAATCCCGTATAGGTGAAGGGCGAGCATCCTTTGTGCGGAACCCTCGGTGAGCGAGGCCGACTCGCACTTGACGAATGATTGTCAAATTAGCTAGGCGTGTTCAATACATAGATAGCGCAGTGAGTCATTTCGGAACCGCAGGTTTTATCAGTACGTATCGAGCGACCGTGACAACTACAACGCATATTGATTATAGTATTTGTTCAAAACTTTAAAAAAAGGTAAGATTGCACAAATATTATTTGGACCACATAATTTTTACAAAACACAAATTTGACAATGACAGGTACATGTATCTACTTCTTTATACATGTTGCGATCAGACTAGCTAATCGTATTACAATGTAGAATTACGTAACATAATCGAAATTATAGTATGGCCTTAATGAGGAGCGTCCAGCGGTGCGAACGGTGAAGTGTCAGGCGTGGCATCGTGGCATCGCGCTGCCAAGGACCAATTTTCCGGACATATACATACGTTCGGGCAATCCGTCAGTTCTCCATAGTGAGTTTGTCCGCCGGGCATCCGCCAGACAAAGGAGATTGCCGTTTCGTGTATGGAGGCTCGTACCCTAACGGAATCAAATCATTGGCCATAAACTGCACATCACATATCTAAATATTTTGAACATCGTATTTCGGAATATGTAGAAAATATAGACTGAAATCGTTTTTAAGTAATTTAATCATGTTTTGGCTAGTACAGCTGGACTTAGGATCTTGATCCTAAACTGAATCGCGTTAAGACGTCATGGTAAGGCTCCTGACCGAAAAAGACTTAGGGTGCACGGGTGCTCATGCCATTCTATACCGTATTGGTTGATTGATTGATTGTATGGCTTGGCGTGATACCAACCAATAAAACCAACCAATCAATTCAAATTTGACGTACTTATTCAAGACAAATATTAGGTATTTATGAACCTACATTGATCAAAACCAATGCAATGCAAACTATTCAAAGATCTACTTTTGTAATTAGAAACAATAATCGCATGCATCACATCATCATATTTCTGAAGGGGGTGATACAATTGTCATTACAGATACAGATATAAAATTTTCAATTTGTATAAAAATGACTCAATGAATTGAGTATAATTTCTAAATAATATGTTAAATTTAATCAAAGAACTATTTAATATTTATTATATCCATTTTTTAAATCTTAGGACACTTTTTTTCTCCTACCAGGATTGTAAGAGCTCGCAATTCTGAATAGAAAAGACATGAAAATTTCCAATTTGGCAAAAAATATGTTATGGACATCAAAGAATAAAAACGCCTATTGACGTTGGAACCACGGAACCACGTTTTCAACAAAGTCCGCCAGAGCGATTTCACTGCATATGATTTTGTACAGAAATGTCGTTGCTGATGATCTTCTAACATTAAAACTGATTTACATTCCTTCGCAGAATGCATCATCCGCCAGGTCCACCCGGCCCGCACGGTCCCCCAGGAGGCCCAGGAGGACCAGTAGGTCCGCATGGACCCCCAGGCCCTCAGCACCCTCCCCACATGCCCCCACCAGGCCCCCACGGCCCCGGACCCCACGCACCTGGGCCGCACGGACCAGGACCCCACGGTCCGCCACACCATCCGCATTAACTTGGAAATCACTATAAAAATTCATGGTCGAAGTACATTATCATACAAACGAAACTCCTAACACCTACGAGTACACACCTAATGCTTTAACGTTATAGAGACATAACTGTTTATTTTTATACTTTGCAAAATAAATGATAACCCTATAAACAATGGTCCATGATTTAGTGAAATAAGAAGTCAAGCTATTTCCGTTTCTTTTAGTGTGGCCCTCCGCCCCGTGAACCTCCCTTCTAGTCCTTGATTGTTTTCATAATCAAATCTTGCGTGGGTATATACGTGCGTGTACCCACGCAAGTGAAATAAGAAGTCAAGCTGTTTCCGTTTTATTTTAGTGCAAGGGGCTCCGCCCCCGAACCTCCTGGCCCTTGATTGCTTTCATACTTTACAAAAGGTCACAATTGCACCTGCGCAAGTGCAATAAGGAATCAAGCTGTTTATATTTTAATTTAGTGCGGAGGGCTTCGCCCCCGAACCCTCTTTTGCCCTTGCTTACTTTCATACTCTACAAAAGGTTGCATCTAAATCCATTCAACCGCGTCCACGAGCAGGCAGACAGACAAAGAGACAAACATTCTAAAAATAATTGAAATGGTGTTCTGTTATCAATTTATAAGAGCTTCTAACTCATTTTTAGGGTTCCGTAGTCAACTCTAGGAACCCTTATAGTTTCGCCATGTCTTGGTTGGGACAAAATTTTACGGGGCCGATTTTTGAGATTCGAACGCTCGAATACAAAAACAAGTGATCGAAAATAATCGCACGTGGAAATTAGTCACGATTATTTTCGCATGATACCAGTTCATATTTTTGAAAGCTACTGGAATTATCACTCGAAAGGCTAGTGGGACTTTTTTCTACTTCGTTTTTATTCACATTTGAATTAAATATTCGAGCGTTCGAATCTCAAAAATCGGCGGTTTTGTTAAAACTGAATATATTTTCTAAATAATTCCCACCAAAACAAAATTATCCGCGAACGAAGTAAAAAAACACCAAATATTTGACCGAATGATTTATATTTGCGCTGCCCATCGATAGTTTAAATAGGTTCTCGGAATAATAATTATGTGCTGTGTGAGCTTAACAGATAAGACGAAAAATGTCATTGGGTGATGCTATTCGAATGGTATTATCAGTACAGTGACAACCGTTGTGTATATCACTCAGCTTTAGCGTAATCAAGGATAGAATATTAAAGGTAAGAAATATGTTTCGTTCTCACTCTTTTATCTTCATTTTTGTTAATAAAATACTAAGAAAAGTTTTATTAAAAAAATTATATATAAAGAGACGATATACATTTAATTTGTTTCGTTAAACGATTTTGTTGTAAGTAATTAGAATAAAGAGGATAAACCTTTTTTTAAACTTCCGTTTTTCCGAAATTAAACGTTTTCTAAGTCATTGCCAGATGGCGTCACGTCACGTACGCAGGTCTCATTTCATTTATTTTTGCTAGCCGCTTAATCCTTTTATCAATAACCCAACTATTGCTCAATAGATGGCGCCGGTGACATTGGCTGTAGCTTGAATTTTAGGGGAACGCAATTCTGTGTTAAAACTGTCCGTTCTCTTGTTTTGTTCGACTAGGGATTGATTAAAATAGTAGACTACAAAGAAATTGGTAGTAAAATTACAGTACCTAACATGTTTACAAAATTACTTGTTATTGACTGAGATGTAACTATTAAATGATATTGTAATGAAATATTAATTTATTATCTCGAAGTGGTTGTAAAAAGCAATAAGTTTATAATGCCCCGTACCTTCAAAAGCCATATGTGGGTCCCTCGAACTAACTCGGCCTTCAATAGTAGTTTATGCAACAGTGATATTATAATAAGGGTTTCAAGAACCAATTATGAGCTGTTGCATACCCTAGTTTTTCTACGACACCTAAAATAGCGTAAAAAGCAAAATCTAGAAACGTGGCAGAATAGGGAAGATGTTGTGCCCACTATAGAAATTAAAAAAAAAAAACAACAACAGTGCTCATATATTGTATGAAAATCCATAGGAGCAGTGTTCTTATGGAATACCACAGAAAACGTTATAATGTATACTTTTTAAATATCGCTGTCAGTCATCTAATTGACAGATAGAAGTGCTGGAGTAGAAAAACTAACTTAACTAACTTCGACCTAGAGAGTGTAGCTCTCAAGCCTGACGATGTACCTACTAAAGCAGTATAATATAGATAATTTTGCAGCTAAGTGTACAACTATTGTATTTTCTGCAGAAATGTTCCCGGGTCATCATCCTCCTGGTCCACCCGGTCCTCCCGGGCACCATCATCCGGCAGGCCCTCCTCACCATCACGGGCCACCTGGCCCTCACTTTCATCCAGGCCCCCCTGGACCACCTGGACCACATCACCATCCGGGGCCCCACGGTCCACCCGGGGTACATTTTCCACCAGGGCCCCATGGCCCCCCTGGGCCTCATGGACCTGGTCACTTCGGACCCCCTGGTTACGGGCCTCCAGGTCACCCAGGACCTATGCCTCGCTAAATGCCTTTGCATTTCTCAATAATTTCCGTATAAATTCCCATAAATATTTATTTGTGTAAACAATAAAGAAATATCCTTTTGATAATATTTATGAATGATTTAAAAAAAAAATATTTTGTGTCACAATACATTTATTTTGTTTTATAATTGACTAACACGAAGTAACGATTACGACCACTTGTACATACATATACCAATGTACACACGCGTTCAAAAGTGCATGGGCAATTTATGAACGAATTCATTCCTAGTATTCCTACCTACCTATCTACGTAATTAACCATTAAGTGACTAAGATTTTGATGGTGATTGATGTTTGCACATACATACGCATTTAATCAATGTTATCAGTATAATTATTATCTTTGTTATCGGTTTTTTATGAAACGTTATTTGGTATTAGTAAGACATGTGTTTAAATATAATTATCAGTAACTAGTGCGCACTTCTCTAATGCCATTCGATGTTGTACCTAAACATGGGATAAGTACAATGTAAAAAAATGTACCGACACATTAATTAAAGTAAATGACTATTACTTGCCATCAATTTATGCGAATTATACAACACGTTACAAATAGCGCTTAACTAGGCCCCTAATTATTTACTTACATATAAAAACAAATGACCAGTATCTGCTTACACTTCAATTTCCTTATTTAAAACTAAAATATTTGGGTCAGTTTACCTAAATTATCATTTTTCGACTACATTCGGTACTATAGCATAAGTGGTTATATAATATACAATCTGCCGAGCCATCAAACTCACAAATTCGAACATCGTTCCTGGTCTTCAACCATCAATTGTTACAAAAGAATACTTTTCCGAACCTTAATAAAGAAACCGATTAGGAATACGCCCTTTGTTTCTCAACAGGAAAATTCCATTTCCAGAACACAAAACGGAACAGACGACACAAACCTAAATACCTTGTAAGTAAACAGAGCGCAATAAGTAAATAGCATTTTCATGAGCCCGCTTCAAACGAAAGGCACCGCAAACAATTTTAATGGATTGGTATTGTTTGTGATGAAGTGAAATTACTTTAATAGGTGAGGTGACCCATTGCGTGCCGGTTTACCCTTGGATTATACGATGGAAGGGTATACACCTACCCTTGGGTACAAAACTAGCCGTACAAGATTGTTTATTTTTGATTTTAAATTGAAAGAGATGTCATAAACTACTAAAAAAGTCGCCAAGGCCGCAGTGCTCAGGGCTAGGTATTTTTGATAGCGTTTATAGAAGTGCTTTGGCAAAGCGTGTCCCAATACATGTCATCTTTAAATTTAAATATGCCAATGTCAACAGACAGAAGGGTGTCAACTATTTGGCACTAGCGTGTCGAGGACTCCTACATTAACCTTGTATATTTATTGAAATGCAATAAAATGTATTTTAATTCAACTAGCCTTAGATGTGACTTTGTACGCGCCTATTCTCGTTTAGAATTTCTACCCCGTTTTACCATAAGCCGCGACAGGAGCGTCTTAAGAGGGCTTCTCGGTATTTTAAGAACATATTCTAAATTCAACGATTAGACGCAGTAGGGAGCTATCTAATCTAACGCAAATGTTTTCTAATTCCAATTGCTTATACTGTTAAAAAACCGGCCAAGTGCGAGTTGGACTCGAGCACGAAGGGTTCAGTACCATTATCTATAAAAAGGGAAAAAAAAATACGTTTATTGTAATGGGAGCCCTCAGTCGGAGGAATAGTGTTAGAATTTTGAATTTGAATATTCAGGACATAGTACATTGTGAGCGCTGTTATTCACGTCCTTTGCATATTTTTTGCTACTTTTTGAAGCTGTAAATTTTCGGGTAAAGCTTTAAAATGAATGTTCGACACGAACTTTTGGCGTGGCCTTTGTCACCTTTCAGCAAATTCCTATTAAAGCAAAACGAGAATCCGACCATCCATGAGTTTCACTCGCATTCTTCAAACCTACACAATACTTGGAATTTCAGAATCACCTAACACCCGGAAATAAAAGCAATATTGTGAAGTCACTTTAAGTAATTAAATTGAAACTGAAACAAGATGCCTGCTTGCCAAATTTTTTTCTATGACTGAGAAGTAAAGAACAATCTACACTATTAAGTACTTAGTTTTGTCCACATTTATTTCGAATTATGTTATTGAATTTAGTCATGATAAAGGTATGTTCAAAACTTTAATAGTAAATTACGATACAAGGGCGAAAAAGAGGAAATTCGCAACGAGTGGCGATAAATTAAAACACGACCGTAGGGAGTGTTTTATATCGACACGAGTTGCGAATTACCTCTTCGCACGTGTGTCGTACGACGTTTTACAGTACATTATGGCCCTTTGAATATTCGACGCAGGCACGTAAAGTGCTCATTATCGCCCTAGGGCGGTAAAGTAGCACCATGTGTACTGTAAACATATATGTATGTTATAATAATAGTTTTAACGGCCTCCTAGCCTAGTTAGTAGTGTAGGCAGGGACCTACGAAGCAGGACATCCCAGTCTTAGTACCACGAAAATTGAAAGATTGCGGATTTGTATCTCCATCTGTATTTAACTTGCATATAAAAGTGGCAAAGAGGTGTTTCCGTCAATGCTAACTTTCGAGGTTCGTGGTAGGCGTGCAGGTTCGAATCCTGGTCAGGGTATTTATTTGTGTGTTTATCACGAATTAATGAATGAATGGTTTCACACTTGATCGATTTATGTCATTGTTGTAGCAATGACATAAATCGATCAAGTGTGAAACCATCTCAGCAAATAGACAATGGTACAATCGCACTCGCTCTCAGAAAATATAGTACATTACATACCAAGGCCGTTTAAGTGGGAAATGCCTCGGATACCATGTAATTGTCGGCCGAGGCGAAGCCGAGGTCGACTAACATGTGATCCGAGGCTTTCCCATTTACCGGCCGAGGTTTGTATACTATTTTTCAGCCCGACGGAGCCGGCAGGCGGCAATTTAGTTTTGCGTAAAGTGGCGCTTACCGGCCGGAGGACTGAAAAGTATATTATTTTAGGAAAACGTCTCCTGTTACAAACCTGTCCACTTTCGTGGACTATCGCCGGAGCCGGACGTAAGACTATTTTATGGATCGGTGCCTTTCGGCGTTCGAAACCCTTACTAGGGTATGCATGCAGTTGGTTATTTTTTTGTATGGGAAACTGGTTTTTTAACCAAAAATCGCGGTTTTTTCATACAAAATTTCATACCAAACTTATTATATAGTTTAGATATTACAAAGTTTTACAAATATTTCAGAACTTCAGGACACATTTCAGAACTCAAAATGCTTTATCACGATCTGAACAAGTTCACAAGTCAAGCGAAGACAAAAGAAAAGCCGGAAACCTGTGTTAATGAAAAGTAAAGTTGTCTCGAGTGTTCTGCCGGTTCGGTCAATAAGTACACTCCTCCGGTTTGAAAGCTCCAAAGAACAACCTAATTTCCTCTTTGTTCGTCTTTGGTGTCTCTGAAATTAAATAGTTAGCAAGTTGATTCAGCGCCTGGCAATCCCTTTTCAATAAATTTTATGAAGTTTTATTAGTTTAGAGATAACATTTACGTTATTTTATAAATTATTTAAATTAAATTTGAAATAAAAAGTTAGGTATAAGTAACATGTATGTAGTAAATAAGGTTACTTGTGAATGAAAGTGAGTGTAAAAAGTGAAAGCCATTTTTTTGGAATAGGTACAAATTAAATTCTGCGACTACATATTTTATGACTGTTGTACATTTTGAGGGTTTCGTATCCAAAGGGTAAAAACGGGACCCTGTTACTCCGCCGTCCGTCCGTCGGTCCGTCTGTTACCAGGCTGTATCTCATGAAACGTGACAGTCAGTTGAAATTTCACAGATGACGTGTTTCTATTACCGCTATAAAACAAATACGAAAAAACAGAATAAAATAAATATTTACAGAGGCTGATTTCGAAAACAAATATATAGAAAAAAGGAGCATAAATAAGTACATCATTGTTGGAATCACAAAAACAGTTACGTTTATCCAGAACCCAATTACACTAGCTCATGCCAGCGCCGTGACATGAACGAAATAAACCCCAATATTTACTGAAACGTTTCACGATAACAAACAACATTAAATACTTGCATTTATTCCAATGCACTTCACTTAACAAAAGTCAAAGTTTAATCCACACATTCCATTGTGTTTGTTGAAACATTTCAATCGGGCGGGTTTCATTCGCGGCGGCCATTCGACCGAGCACACATTCAGCTCTTTTTCATGCTCCACTGGGCCTCGATGAATGAACCGCTGGTATTAGAGTTCACCACATACATTACGAATAGGTAACCCACATCCTGCGCAGGCAAATAAACAATTTTCCCATTGTAAATCTGCGAACATTTACAGCTTTAATTTAACTTGAAACAACTTTAAATGATACAAAGACCATAAATTAGTCATACAAATAATCAACCTAAACGTCTGTATCCCCCGACGCATTATGTCAAGATCTGTCATGGCCGCCGTGAACGGACGAAGTGTACAACTATGGCGCCGGACTTCCGGTTGATACTCAAGATGGCGAAGGCGTCTCTAGAATATCTACCAAAAGTTGTTTAATGAATATTTATAGCTAATTTAACGAAGAAGTGTGCAACTAATGAAAAATAATCCTGAAAGGCGTGTAACTGTAATTTAGTCATTACCCGGTTGTCCAAGGATCTCGGCCCCCTGAGAAACTATTTGTTACATCTTATAGCTATAAACTTAACAAATAGCCAGGCCAATTATCGAAGTGGCAATATACTATTTATATGATATACTGACATATTGATAATACTTGACAAAATTGTCCAACTCTCGGACTGACGCTATTATTTAAAAGAAGAAGAAAAACTATGGCGCCACGTTTCCTGTATGAGATGGCGAAGATTAAGATTTTTCGTATTTTTTTTAATTTTTAATACGTAATTTCATTAAGACAGTATTCCAGTGTTTACTTATTAAAGGATGACTCACACTAGAACGGGACGGGACGGGACTGGACGGGGACGGGGCAGGACGGGAAAATCTGTCAATTTCTATAGAAAGCGTCACGTAACATCCGAGGGCTCCGAGCTATCACGTGATTCTTTCTATAGAAATTGACCGATTTTCCCATAGTGCTAGTGTGAGTCATCTTTAATGAGTTACCAACTATATTTTTTTCACTATTTATAACCAACAAAATGATACCTTTCATCCATGAAGCAAGTCTATAAAAGGACCTACCTTTTACCTAGTAAAAATGTAAAAGTGAAACCTTTCTGGAATGTGAAAGGGCCTGCTTGGATAACAAAATATGAAGACAAACAAAACAAATACCTGGGGCCTTACCACGACCGCCTAACGCGATTCAGTTTAGGTCCTTAACTGTAGGTAAGGTACTCAGTTGTATGGCAGGGACTCGCAGTTATCGGAAATGAATTACGTTAGGCGATCCCTTCTGTTCGAATAGATCACGTCTACTCGTACATACTAAAAAAGCTTTTCTAAAATATTTTACTTATACCTAATTAAAATTAAATTAAATTATTATTTATTTCAGAAAAATAAAATTTCCATAATTATATCAGTAGCATATTACTCTTAACCTTATGTTAGTGACTATCTATATACTTAAGTGTATTTTAAACTATTATAATTACCTACTATAAGCATGTAGGCTACTCTAATACTTCCAGAAAGCGCCATCTGTCCTGTCTGCTATTGTGGTTAGGAGACTGTTGGCGCTGCCGCGTACGCGCCGCACCAGCGACGCCACCTGCTTGCGCATGATGACGTGGAAACCGTCGGTGCGGTAATTAAGGATGGCACACTAGAACGGGGCGGAACGGGACAATCTGACAATTTCTATAGAAAGAATCACGTGATAGATCTGAAATCACGTGACATTTTCTATAAAAACTGACACATCGGTCCGGCCCGTTGTAGTGTGAGTTATCCTGTAAGTTAAGGTTTTTTAATATCATTTTTTGAGGAATTTACCAGTCGTAACAATTTGAAGGGGCAGTCGGGATAAGCTAATAACTTTGCTTAGGCAAGTCCTACAAGGTTTTGTGCTTGTAACGCACCAGGATTCGAACAACTAGATTTGCTGGCTAAATACCTGCTGGAACCAATCAATATTTGCATACATATTTTAGCCCTGTAATATAAAACACGATTTTGTTTGAGGACTTCATTTACACGCCGCTGGGCTATTTGATGTTGACATGAATGTTGCGTTGCATGTTGCATGCAGTTATATTCATAGAACTGTAACATATTTATAGCACGATACGCGTGACCAGGATTTTTTTACTTTTTTATATAGATGTGTAGAGCTATTTTTTCATGTGTTTTTTGTGACCTTTAGAAAAAGTGTTTTGTTCCAAAAATTATACAAACCCGTGCTACATACAGGTAGATATTGCTACAATATAACCTTGACGGTATTATCCATGCCTACGAAATAGTAGGTCTTAGGATATTGACAAAAAAATATATAATTTCCAGGATTCAATCAATTCAAGAAAAAATCAAGGAAGCAAACGATTTCCTCGTTTTAATACCCAAGGTAATTTTGCCCTAAATGCGTGCATCACGAGTTTGCACAACCCCCGGAAATGAACTTAACTTAAGAGAGCCAAGTACGAGTAACTGTCAAATAGGTCCATTTTCAGTTTTTTTGTTGTAGCTCGAAAACGATACCGTCGTTAATGTTATTATGGGGCCTTACTCGTACCATGACGTCTTAATACGATTTAGTTAGGGTCAGTCTTTCTAGTTTGCACAATCCCCGAAAGGGAACTTAACTTGTGAAAGCCAAGTACGAATAACTGTAAAATTTTAGGTCCAGTTTCAGTTTTGAACTTGTAGCTCGAAAACGATACGGCGTTTACGTCATTCGGGGCCTTACCATGTCGTCTTAATGCGATTCAGTTGAAGTCCTAAATTGAGCCGCTTCCACACAACCGAGCCTAAACTGAAACTAAACTGAATCGCGTTAAGACGTCATGGTAAGGCCCCATGTCAGTATTAATTTAAGAATTTTGTAAAGCGTAAATTAATATCTAAAGCTTATTACAGTACACAAGACTACATGAATGATACAGCACCATGGGATTAAGGATTATTATTATTTTTTGTTTAAAAAAGTTAGTTATTAACTGTAATTTTAATTTTAATATTTAGATTTCATTCTGGAAACTTCTAGACAAGTTTTTTTTTTATACAACTTTTACTTTTAAGATGACGATCCTATTGTGAAATTATTATTTTTAATTCGGATATCTGTGTGTACAGCATCAATAAATTGCTCTAAGTAATAATTTATAATTTGTTGAAGATTCTATTTAAAATTGAACTGAACTGTATTTTTTTTCAAATTCATGCATGTTAGAGCCGGTGTAGCTTTATTTATTTTTAATTCGACGTTCAAAAGTGCACTGTAACATCAATAAAAAGAGGGAGGGTTATGGGCATTTTGAAAAATCAATATTTTGATTTTGATTTTTGATTTTGATTACAGAAGGTCAAATTCTGTTGGGCTAAATAAATGTGTTATCATGAATGTTTGTTCCCTAGTTACGTGTTTTCTTTGTGGTATTATGTGTGTAGAATTAGACACCTGATCACAATACGGAGTCGATTTATGCCATATTCTCACAGAATATGTATAATTCAGTATATGAACGCAGAATGCACTTAAAAGCTTGAAACAGAATCATCATTAAGTGGTCTAAATGTCTAAAAAATTAAATTAAGTGTATGAATAAACAACGAGTAACACGGTAAAAGTTTAATTTTGCTGTTACTCAGGGAGTGAGTGTTCGAGCCGACTTCATCTCTGCGTTTACTTGCTGGCTTTCAGACGTCTGACGGCGACGTGACCCTGACTCGCAAACATTATTTATTCATCGTGTACAAATATCTTTATGCGCTATTTATACGGTGAACTGAGCGTATCGGTCGAAATGCTGCTTCACTGAAAAAAATAATTAAAAACGTTCATGAAATTGGTTGACCCTTAAGATCACTTGAGTCATTTAAGAATTAACACGTGTCGAATTATGAATTCCAAAAGTACCAAAATGGTTTTTTGCCCGACTTCTGAAACAAAGTAGGGTTATGGGCGCTATGATTTTCAAGCGATTGTATATTTTCATATCGGCATTTGGTAAACGGTGATGTCAAAGTCACAGGTGAGTCAAGTTTAGTCACCAATGATTTAGTTAAATGTCACCGGTATAATTAAAAAAGCTTACTATGTCGAGGTCATCTTGTGTTATATTCCCAGAATATTTGTTACTCAGGACTTAACACAGAATGCACTTATCTAACTACTCGCAAATTATTTATTCAACGTGTACAAAGATCTACATGCATTCTTTATACGGTGAACTGAGGTTATTAGTCGAAATGCTGCTTTAATATAAAAAATCGCCATGAAGTTAATTGGCCTATAAGATTACTTCAGTGATTTAAGAATTAACAGATTTTGTGTATAACATGTAAGGCAATCGAATCACAAAACCTAAAAAATACCAAATCCAAATTCGAATTACAAAACCGAACAAATACCTACCAAATGGATTCTACCCGACAGGCGAAAGAAAGATAAGTTATACTATTCACGCGTTTGTATATTTACTCAAAACAAGTTAGGCTACATGTAAAATACTATATAGGCTATATATATATACACTTGTAAATAAACAAAACCGTGTTTCTTACTTGTTGGACTAATGACACAACTCCATTATGACGGTGTTATAGGTACAAAATATTGTAACCTAATTGGCCGTTTAGATTCTTGAAAATTGCCAAAAGTAGAAAACCCGACAACGTTGGTACATTACATTTGATTGACACGGCCAAGAGTGCCGAGCAGGCGCAAACCTTACTAGGCTGAGCTTATGTCTTGATGACTGGAGTTAACAGTAGGAAATAATTACTTACCAGTATTCTATATTCATAACGTTAATAAGTAAATATTTCATTTTAGGCTATGAATAGGGCGTGCACACCGGTTTTTAATTGTATAGAAAACCAGTTAATAACCGGTCTAAGTGCAAGCTATAGAGCTTAATTATTTATATGAGACAGTATTAATCTATGTAGACAGACGAAGAATACTGCTTCGACTAATCAACCATAATTGCTAATTAGTGATCATATTACAACAATACGTTGTTTTTGTCCATCTACATTCCCAATCCAAATACTGTTGCAGTGGTGTCCATTGTGCTCGATTCCATAATAGGTATACCAATAAGTTTCCATAATTTGCAGACAATTGCGCTTGTTTTTAGTAAAATGTACTACTTTGGCGATTGTTCAGGCCTTATTGGAAAGCGACAAAATGGTACGTTTCACTGAAAAACATCAAAATTTTTCAGCCATCGAGAAGTAGCAGACAAAATTTGCTCCGTTTAGCCAACAACTTTTCTACCACACCGATACTGTTACGTATGTAATTAAATAATCGTTTGTGCAATTAATCTATTTCCCGAATAATGTGAACTTTTGCAGTAAACCAGATATTGCAGTCAGCAAAAATTTTGCGCACTTTCACGGTACGAATATATTTCGTGTACCGTAATGTGAACCCTGGGCTTTCAGCTTCACTCTCTGGAGACTACATCTAAGTTACAGTTAACTTAGAGCCTGGCTCATGCCGGAATGGAAGAGCCTCTTGTGGCGCATTCTAAGAGTGAGGTCCAAATGCAGGGTTAAATTTTCATATTTAAAATTTGTAATAAAGTTTGAGAACCCGTTATATAAGTACTGATAGCTTTAGGTTATCTGGTACGTGCGTCATGTAATTGTAAGTGTATAAAAGATAAATACACATGTGTAAGTCTAAGAAGAGTGGGGTCCGTATTCATATTAAGGTTTCACATTTAGATTTTTGAATAAAGTTTTAAACCCGTTCGTTGTAGAAGTACTGATAGATTTATCTTGGCAAGTGCTCCAAACATAATATATAAATATAAATATTATGGGACAATCTTACACAAATCGACCTAGTCCCACGGTAAGCTCAAAAAGGCTTGTGTTGTGGGTACTAGACGACGATATATATAATAGACAGATACATTTATACTTAAATACATAGAAAACATCCATAACTCAGGAACAAATATTCGTGATAAACACACAAATAAATGCCCTGACCAGGATTCGAACCCGGGACCTCCTGCATCGTAGGCAGGGTCACTACCAACTAGGCTAGGAGGCCGTTATATATAATTGTAGAAAAAGGGCTTGAATGTAAATATTTTATTTAAACGCTGTCACTGAATACATTAGTACCTACTAATTTCTAATTTAACTAATTAGTACATTAAACAATAACATTCAAAGTAAGTGTAATGGGTCGGTACTAGCTTATTAGATCGTTATAATACCGTGAAATGGCAAAGGAATATTAAGGATAGCCTTACATAAATAGCTTAGTCCCATTATAAAAGATTCCGACGAATAGAAAACTTCCTTTTTTTAAGTAGCTGAACACTAGGCACTATAGGATTATATATTGTCGCGGGTACTATAGGACAATATATCAATATTGCATACAGAAGAGTTAAATACCTATGGCGTTATTCATACTCAAGCTAAATGATCGTTAGCCCTTATCTGTCATATCTGTCTGTCTGAAAAGGAGAAAACATACTTTTACTAAAGCGTCTATCAACAGTTTTAAGAATAAGGGGTCTAAAATCAAGCGTTACCGTTTAAATTGAAGAGAGAAAAGAGTCACCCAACAGAAATCGATGGCCACAAGCTTTGCATTACACCGCATGTGAACTATTGAATAGAAAGAGTAAAAATGTCAACTAGAAAATATTTCATGAAAAGAGGAGGGCACGAGTTGCGTCGAGCTCATATCACGTACACTACCTGCCTTGAAAATGCACGAAATAAAACACTGAACAAAGAATACGAACCCGCAGTGCAATCGTAAAATAGCCTGCATCGGAAAAACTCCACGAATTCACTGTTTAAATCTGAACACTCGTTGAAAAAATTATATCAGCCACTTTGCGAAGTGCGACGCCGTGCTGTCAATTATCCGTATTAATTAGTCAAGTTTCGCGCCAAAATAACCGCCATTAAATATTCAGATTTGAAAGTGCAGTACCGTGTCGCTGCAGTTGCGAGAGCTCTCATGCTGTCAGGACTTGCATTTGGCTTGTCGGTGAAATGAACATGTCTGGGTCGTGGCTCCAGGAATAGCGTCGAACGGGACAGGTCAAACGGAAATAAAGCAAGCTGCACTCAGCGAAGTTTGGACATGTCTGATAGCTTTACTGGCGGCTCGTGAATAAAATACTTGCTATTTTAGTCTGCCTTTTTCATTAGGTTTCGAGCTATGCAGTCGTCATCCATGCAGAAGTGCCGTGAGAGCTATTAACGGCATTTTTCATTTTACATTTAACTTTCCATCAGTATTAAATAGAGCGAATATACCTACAAAGTACCGTTACTGATGTCGTGTTTGAAGTTCGGTGTAACATCGAACCAACTACGTTTTGCCTTTCCAGCTTCTCTGTTGTTCATAAAGAACTTTATTTATTTGGACATAGTCCCGTTAAAACAGCGCTATGCTTATTAGTAAGTAGAGAGTGGTGCCCAACGTGGGGCTAGGGAGATTACGTTTGCCTAAAATACGCTGCAGCTGGCTTCTGTTTCCGCCGGGCGAACTCAAAACATCTGCTCGAGATTTAATTATTTTAGGTTGCATAATCTTAATCTGTGTCTGCGTGTGTTTTTTTCTTCATATATTATACAGTACAAACTGAAATTAAATAACTTAACTTGGACGTTTGTTCTCTTGAAACAGGCAATACGTTTAGACTTTTGATATGATAAGTGCCGTGATTGACGGCGGCTGTTGTAACGCTCCCTGATAACAATTGCACTGCCAACATTTATTGGCAAAGGCGACGTTATAAGAAATATATGAAACCGAACGGTTTTATTGTGTGGCAGTAAAACGAACAAATTTGCATCGGGAATCGAACCAGACACTTTCCAAATCGACGATCGTAAAACGATCCCGCATCCGGTCACCGGGTTCATGAATAAAATGTTACAACGTACCGCCAAGGAAAAACATGAGAAACTGTGGTCGGCTGTTAAAATATTAAGGCCGCGCTGCATATCGGATTATTTTTTCATTTGGACTCCAAAAATGTAGGTTCGTATGTATTTTCGATGTCGGCATTGCTGGTTTAACGTACGAATAGGATGTGGATGAAATGTTTATGAAGCGGCCTTCACGCACGCCGACAAGCGAGGGTTGAAGCGAGGTTGCTGTCACGTGAGGTTTGTTTCACGAGCAAATATTTGTGTTCAACGTCGAGCCAGTCGCGAATCCCTCATTTTAAAATCGTCCTACTTCGTCTGAGTCTTAAATTAAATATGGGACTTTGGAGTGTTATTATAACTACCTACGCTTCTTTGATCGCTATTTTCCAACCCTGAGCGGTAATTATAAGCCCTATTGAAATTAAATTAGTAAATTTTCTCCAAAAATTTAGTTTTCGAAAGGTGTTAGGTACCTATATATCAAATGATACCTATAATTAAGTATTTCGGACTCGGTTGTATTTTAATGTTTTTAGGAATTATTACGTACAGAGTGTCTTAGTCCCACAAGAAACATACTTACGCAACAAACATTACGGTAGTAACAGTACTACCCACCTATTTTTAAAAACCTACAAGGGTGCACGAAAATAAATGTCGAGGTCGCAGTAGGTCGTAGTCACGTTCTGGCAATATTTACCCGATAAAATTCGGCGGCTGTGGAGGCACTGCAGCGTTTTTACTTGCCTGCCAAAAATTACCGCTAATTTTATCATAACAAGTAATGCCTTCGTACAAAGGATTACTCACGCTAGACTGGGGCGGGGCCGGTTTGGGCCGGGACGTGAGACCTAGCTCGGAGATCACTTGAAGTATGCGTCAATAGGAATTGATGCAGGCCGGTCTAGCGTCATTCTTAAGACGTTATCGAAGCGCAATTTATAGTACACTCAAAATTTGTGGAACTATAGCGATTGCAGCCCCATCTGCGATGTATTTTGACCGTTTATTCTCTTTGCGTTGAGGGTACAATGCTGTGAATTAAATTACCAAAGCAAAAACCTAATGGACCTATGACTGGCTCATTTAGATATTGTATAAATTTTCTTTTAAGCCCTATAAAGATTAAATGGCTGCCATAATGCCAGCAGAATATTTTAGCGCTTTTGGTTTAATGTTACAGATACTTAAATATAAACTTGCTTTATTGCTGTGACAAAGAGTCATAAAATCTCCAACAAAATTGAATTTAAAATCAGCTTTAACATGCGCAAACAACGCGGGTCTGAGTGAAATTATGCCAATGAGGGTAATTCTGAAGTTGATATATCACCGGAGGACATTTTGAGTCCTGTCCACCAAGGCGTTAATGGATATAATTGTAATTATGGCATGTTGGGACAAAACCGAGCTCCCAGAGTACCTTCAAAGAGGAATAGCGTAATCAATATCAAACTGCGTTTCTGACTCTATTAACCGATTCCAGCCACCTCAATAAATACTAAGCACATTCTCCGTTCCATCGTCGGAATAATATTATGAACTCAGCACATGACCAATAACTCAGGGGTGTTGGTCACGTTGTAACAATATTTACGGAATGTCCGCTGCTTATTAAATGAATCGTGACGCCCCTAACCGACTTTCCTAGCTCGGCAGGCGGTAGCCATACGACACATATTCCGCGAAAACTCATTTTGTATTTTTTCTGGGAAGGCGCTAACACATGGCTTTACCTCTTTTTAGGGTTCCGTAGTCAACTAGGAACCCTTATAGTTTCGCCAAGTCTGTCTGTCTGTCCGTCCGTCCGCGGGTAATCTCAGTGACTGTAAGTACTAGAAAACTGTAATTTTGCACGAATATGTATATCGGTCACGCCAACAAAGTGGTAAAATAAAAAGTGGTTATAATTTTTTAGGGTAGGTACCTCCCGTACACGTAAAGTGCGGGGTGATATTTTTTTTAGTTTCAACCCTAGAGTGTGACATATCGTTGGATAGGCATAAATACAATAATGAGGTTTTTCCAAAAACAGTTTCTGATAAAGTTAATATTTTCGGAAATAATCGCTCCAGAAGTTTAAAAAAATGTGTCCAACATTTGAACCATGAGTTCAAAAAATATAAAAAGGTTACAAAAGTAGAACGTAAGGAGAGCTTTATTGGAAAATTATATTGAACTTAATTGATTGAACGGTTTTTGAAAAATTGCAGAAAATAATTTCTGAATCAAGTTTGTAATTTAACCGTATATGCAAACTTTTTTTTATCTTAAGTACTTAATTTATTATCCTGCACGTATCTTCCTTCTAATAAAAAAATAATGATTCAAATCGATTCACACGGTCAAAAGTTACCCCCGAAAACAAGCAATAAGCAGTCTAGTTTGTATAAATTAGTAACCCACTTTCCCGAGAGATGGCGCTGTACTGTGGTCTACTTCGCGCTGTTAAGATTTTTTCTGGATTTGATGGGGTCGGGACGGGTGAGATCGAAAGTATTATCGAATTGTTAATTATTATAAGCATATTGAGCATCTTATATATTAAAACACTTTTTAAGGTTGCCTATTTAATTGTGACGGACGGTAAACTACGGAACCCTACACTGAGCATGGCCCGAAATGCTCTTGGCCGGTTTTTTTCAAAGGAGACATGGGTCATCAAGGAGGATCTCGAGTGGCGACTGCCTACTGGAAGATGGAACACAAGGTGGACCGCCCGTGATCTGATCGTATATTGAAGAAATCTTCAGTAGAGACTCTTGTCCAGCACTGGATGGATGATGATGATAGCATTGCATGATTATATTTCGTAAAATCACGAGTGTATGTTCCAGTCAGACCTACCTTTGTACGAATCGATATCTGCGTATGCGGTAGATCAACATGAAATTTCATTCAAGTTTAGTCACTTCGACGGTTTTGTACACAAGGAAGTTCGACACCAAACTAACATTGCCTAATTAAAAAGTTTGTCCCACAGATGGCCGTCGCCGTATAATGTAGAAACGTGATAAATATTTCAGCCATTTTCTTTACAAGGAAAACCCATATTGATTATCGGAAGTTCGGAGATGATGTGAGAGATATATTTATTATGTATGCGCTTTTAGGCAACGTAAAGATAAGCACACCTTCTAAAATATTCTACGATTATACTAACAAATAATAAAACATTAGGACTATCTTTTATCTAATAAAATATTAGCAGCTAGAATATGAAATTACCAGTAAGGCACCCGTCTAGTTAGTGAAATATGATATTTGACACAGACACTTATGTTGTTTTATGATCGTAGTTAAAAAGGTTTCAAATTTTATGTTAATTTATTTTCATAGGACCCGAGTCTTCTTATTGTGTATCGTCTTTTATTATTTATGCATTATCTAGTTATTAAAATTAACACTGCCCATGGCTCATGGGAAAATACGGCATTCACATGTGGTTGTAACTTTAAAGTTTGTACAAAAGTATCTTTAGGGAAAAGTTTACAGGTGAGATAAATTTACGCTAACCTAAAATCTTTAAAATAATACAGGATTAGCAGCGGAATGAATACATTTTTCCTTTCTTAACTTGAGAAAACAAGTCATATTCAACGTTTATCCTACAATTTTATCGGGAAACGTGACTATCAAGTTTATTTTTTGTTATTGCCTCCCGTGGCTTCAAAGGTAAGGATTTGCCTGGAAAAGCAATTTTATATATATTTTTTGCTAATTAACAATATTGCTAATGTATGTTGTACATTTTAATAATCGGAGTTATTTCCTGCAACCGGGACGATGTGTCCATTTCTATAAAAAGAGTCACGTGATCTCCGAGACATCAGGATGCGTAGAGAAGATGTAGAGAACAGTTAATCACTAGGACACCCGATCACGGCAGCCAGAGTCCGAAATTTCCTAAGTATATGCAATCCTTCCTTGTTTTAAACGCTTATGATGCGTTCCGCCACCTACAGCTCAGACATACGTCTAAGTATTTAGTGTTGCCCTCTAGATAACCTTTACAGATTACTTTCAACTAGAAGCAAGCGTGGCGCCACAATCATTATTATACAATTTCATCTAATTAGCATCTTGTGATGAGTGTAGTGGTTGTTGGTGAGTTTTTCATTAGAAATTGCCACACCGTCCCGGCCCGGCTCGGCTTAATTAAAATACAAAAAATGGCAACAGTGCCTCACACTAGTAGAACTCGAGGATGGCTCACACTGGAACGGGCCGTTCGCATTATAGTTCCTATACAATCCGTCACGTTATCCGATCAGATCCAAGCTACCACGTGATTATTTCAATAGAAATTGCCAGATCGCCTCCGTCCCCTGTCCCGTTCTAGTGTGAGTCATCCTTAAATCAAAGCTTTACCTTTAAATGCCTATAGACCTGAGAATGGATGATAATATTGATAATTTGTTGAAACCGTTGGTTATAAAAAGTAAGGCAAAAAGTTGGTTCATTGTTAGATAAAGGCTGTATTCAAGGTCCGAAACGGCGTTCTTTTGATAAAAGGCAGGCAAATATCACGTCTCAGCTTTTACCTTTTGTTATGCAGTCAGACATGCTAATTATGAAATATTGTACTAACAAAAGATGACTTACACTTCCACGCGCAGGTACAGTCAACCAATTGGAACCCTAGGCCACTCTAGAACCATGTCAAAATGACAAGCAGTAAAAGATTTCTTCATTTCATTCTGATTTATAGCATCACTATGATATAGTGGCCTAGGGTCCCAATTGCAGATTGGTTGACTGTACGTAGATACCGGTGCTTGTGTCATTTCATCATGTGTCATTGTCATCGTGTTTTGACACAATTACCGATTTTGACATTGTATATTATCCTCTTGTTTTTGTTGTTATTTATTCGTCCATGAACTTACTAATATCCTTAACCCGAAGTTCTGCGGCTATGAAAAAGCAAGGGTAAAATAAAACGAACTATGATGGATTGCCAGCAGCCATGTTCAAATTGTTTATACTGACACGCTAGGAACCGATTGACCTGTAAACGTTACTACCTGGTGGTTTATGTTATGTTATTACATTGGAAATTAGTTTATGTTTGTTAAAAGCGAAAATATGTTTGATAACACCACGCAGGTCACGACGTTATAATTTGGAGGTGACTTATACTGCCATGTTACGCCGAATAGCGCTATCTCAAAAATAAATTTATTTGAAAATGGACTGTCAGTTCAGTGTTTAGTGTGAGCTTACACCCCTCAACCAACCGGAGTGGTGATTGACAGCTGTTCGCCTCTGCCTAAAGCGTGGCGACCAATGATCATGTTTATCGTATGGACTGACGTTTACCTAGCATAGCTATTTGTACGTTACTTACAAATAGCAAAAATCAGCAGATTTTTTTTTGTATAGAACATGACAGACAATGCCAGCTCGTTTGGTTAAATGGTCTAAGAGCGTGAGTCATCTTTTGCCTTTGCCTTTAATGTGTTTGGGAACATTTTGGAATAAGTACCTAGAGACAAACTAAGCATGTATTTTAAACTGCAGCAAGTCATTTTATACTATATCCTATATGTGATTTATCTTATCTCTACGTACTTATAAAGGTTAATAAAGCTTTACTTACAAAGTTTATTCATTTGTAAGTCATTCATTTCAAGTATTTGAACAAGGGCAACAACTGACTTAAAATAATTAAATGGTTAATTGAATACTGTTCGATAAGTAATTTAATTTATGCTATGGCACTTACCCGGGTAACCGGGATAAGAGCCGGTCGTGATTTATTACCAAGTGTCGGTGATTTAAAGCTTTCCGGTTATAAGGTTCAAAAATATTTAAATATTAATGCATGGATTGGATCGTTTTCAAAGGATCATTAAAATGTAGGTACTGATAATTAATTTAAGAACTTAATGATGTTTCGACTAAAGGATGACTTATTAGAGCGGGCCGAGACGGGTCGGGCCGTGCCCGATCTGTCCGTTGTAAAGCAAGAATGAAATTATTTATTAAATATAATAAATGTTTTGATTCATGTTTTTTTAAGTAGTCACACTACTATATATAAATTGTAAATTGAAAGAGATGCCATTCACATACTGCAGAAAAAGTGACCAAGGTCCCCAGTTCCCAGGGCTAGGATAGAACCGGTGACCTCCTGCTTTCGCGGCTGCCGCGAAACAAACATTTTTCACCTCCTTATAACGAAGAAAATAAAAACTGTACCTTATTACTAAACTCGCCCTTTAAACTATACGATTTTATTACTCAAAAACATCGTTTTAAAGTGCTACCAGCTTACGTGAAGAAACAAGTCAAAACTTTAAGGACTGTTTACTTTGCCCGCTAGCGGATAAAATGCGTGTAAGATGTTTTACTCGCGGGTTTTAGAGAATAAAGGAAGGCTTTCCGAGCTAGTGAGGTGAAAAATATTTTTCAATTTTGTTTCGTCGCTTAAGGCTAGACTAGGACTTCCCGTTTTAAGTCAACTAATACTGCCCAATTATGTTACTAAATTAACTGACTTAAAAAAAGGAAGATTTCCTCAACTCCTATGTATTTGTTACTCGATTTCCATTTAGATGAATATTTTTTGTTCGAAATGATATGCTTCTTATATGATTCGTAAACGACCAGTTTCCCCACTGAGACCCGTTTTGTTTTTCTTAAAACTATAATATTTAAAGAAGTAGTATATTACTTTTAATTATTTGTAATATGTTACGCATCACATGAAAAAGACCCCAACATTAAGAAAGACATTATTGGTTCGTAATACAAGACAATAATGTACTTTTAAATAGTATTTGTGTAACAATTTCAATGGTCTACTTATTTATGAAAACATACATCATTTTATACGAGCATCCAAAAGTTATTTACTTGAAATAGTCGGAAATCTTTACAGGGCACAATTTTACTTCGCCTTATTATTAAAAATGTTTCAGGACTAAATTTCACATTTATTACAGTCGTTCTCAGCGAAATGAATCCAGGTCTCGGAAAATGAACATTTTTCAAATATCATTCCTGGAATGTGTGGAATGAGCTACACAGCCATTACGAGTGATTCAATTGGAAGGAAGGAGCATTGTACGGCGGACCTAACTCATAACCAGGTGCTCGGATAAATCCCGACAATATGTTATAAAAATCCGGCCATTCTGTTTTACGGACACTCTAACTTGATACTGTTTTTATTCTGTCTTTATTATCTTTTGGTACTGTATGAATAGAAGAGCTTAGACGTAACAAACTACACAATTTTAAAGCATGAATTAAATCATTTATTATTTATAATAAATGTTTTGATTCATGTTTTTAAGTAGGCACACTACTATATATTATTATAAATTGAAAGAGATGTCAAGACCAAAGTCCCCGGTGAGCAGGGCTGGGCCCAGCCCTCCTCACCTTGGTCACTTTTTCTGTAGTATATCACATCTCATTCAATTTATAGGTTTTAAATAATTATTTAAACATCATTATGTCTCTTGTGCCTGAGAGGAGGTCTGTGCCCAGCAGTGGGACATATATAGGCTGGATTATTATTATTTCATGATGCCATGTTGATTATAATCATTTTTTTAATTACAGGAAATGTAATGCCTTCAAATCTTCTTGATGAAGTTATAAATTGACTCGCGTTCAGTGGCTGAATGCAAATGTGGCAAAATGGTTCTAAGGCAAGCCGGAGCTGATTTCGCCTGCTTTTTTTTTGAGTCGTTCAGGAAAAATGTAGTATATTCGCTCACGTAAAAGAGGCCGGTAGGAATCGAGTTCTATGAACTCTACGCCACTGCTCGCCATAAGAACTCTGCCTCAGGACTTACAACATTTTTTGTAGAAAGCTACGTATGAATAGCAAGCAGTAAGCGACTTTAAGGTGAAATTCGGCAACAATGTCGTGGCATAAATTCTCTAGCAAACCTCTACACGACCACGTCAATGTAGGTGGTTTTTAAATGAAACCTTAACTTTGTATACTTTCTCACATATTTATAAAAGCCTTTAATAAAAAAAAACACGAAAGTAATTTTAAAAGCTAGTTAATGTAGCATTTTTGCATTAAATATAGTGTGCTGAAGTTCTTTATCCTTGTGTTATCGCAGCAACGAGTAAGGCCCCACGAGCCCGACCTAACCATGCACCGCGAAGACAAACACGGACTTGTTCGTGTGTTCCCAATGCATACCCAAGCGAATCAACCGGACAACCGCTATACCTAGTACTTATAGCTCGCTATAGGAGCACTATAGAATCTATAACACTCTCACTAATACAACACAGCACACGAGATAGATTATCCGTATTTTCCTAACACCTAAATACCCTTAGAAAGATTCAGCTACAGAATGTAGAAAGTGACAAACTGAAGCGTCGTATCGTATTTTTGCTATCTTTGTAGTATTCCCGCGGTCTTGAAGGACCACACTCTACAGAACTAGTGTGACAAGAATACTTTTCAAACATTGAAATCGTAACCAAAAATCCACGATCTTCAACTGTCATTGATAAAATTTAATTTGAAATTAATATGTGATTACGTTAATTATTTTCTTCTTAAACATTATAATACAATACGTATCCAAAAAACGCATCTCTCAAACATAGCTTTTCATATTTTCAAGACTGATAACCTTATATCCTCGTAACGTCAAGTTAGTGCAAAATCATAACTCTATGCGAAGGATGTGACTGTGCCTGATTTGAAAGCACACTTTAACCCATTCAGGGCCAATGACGACACGTGGTCGTCACGCCTCTACGCACAAATTTCGCTACAAAGCGAGAAATGCATGTTATCTACGAGAAATTCTTAGCCGTGAATGAGTTTACACATTCAGTACCAATAACATGATATCGGGTTCTCTATCCGTAGGAGCTTATTGCTACATACAAATTTTGTCGTGTAACACTACGCTCGTAGCACGTAGCACGCGCTGGCACTTTCGCAACCTCTGTTTGCTACGCTACGCTCGTAACCGACCCTAGCATTTTTCTCGTACGTAAATAGAAAGAGCCCGCATGGCGGGTTCCCGGCCGTGACAATATTAACGCATTCGCCGCTAAGCACTTTTCGCAATGCGTAACCGTAGCCGATAATATGAGTTTTTTGGTTTGTAGTGAAATATAGCTCGCAGAGGCGTAACGACAACGTGTCGTGATTAGTGCTGAATTGGTTAACTGGTCCTGTTCCCGCTATGGTCGAGGTTTGACTCGGCTTCGTTCACGAATAAGTCTGTTCGCTAACTTGCCGCGCTGTTTAAAACAGAAGAGTTATATGTTTGTCGTGCTACTCCGTAGGGTGTGTGCAATGTGTTCATTCATGTAAACTTGCTACTTTGTGAATTTTTGTTGACCTGTTCGAAGTTAGCGCTTGCGAAATTGCCGGGTACAACCCCAATGTAGAATGACATTTTTTGTTCTAAAATGAACTCTGTTTCGTATGGATTTCACATTTTTAACGAAATAAAATTATAATTACGTAAACATAAGTAATAATATCTTGTAAGATTGCAACGTAGTTTAAGGCAGCATAATGTACCTAAATATTTTATTTTATTTATCTAAACCTAATAAAAATACATTGTTTAAAAAAAAACTAAATAAACAACGATTACAATTCATAAATAATTGATAACACTGATTTAAATATTTGACGGTTTTTTCACTCTAGTCCGAGGTCATTTTAAATCTACGAGTATATACGAGTATAAATATTTTTAAATCTATACGCGGTAAGGTCCCGTATTAGTTAAAATCTGTTTGTGACCTATAATGCCACAGGCAGTCACACACACACACACTGTACTCATAACTCATAACGTCCCTTTTTCCTACAGAAGACACACCTCACGACGTCACGCCTGTATAATCCTAAACACCGCATAAAAATGAATAATGCCAAATTATATCCGAAACCGTCAACCGCTTAAACACGAACGAATAAATGTCTCCCGCAGACCGCAGAAGACCTATCACAAGCAACGAAAATTAAAAATGTTCGTTTTGCATCTCTTTCACTCGTGTATGTAGTGCGACGGAGAAGGAGATATAAATTTTCGCGGTAGTAGGCCAGGCGCTCACCCTTTCCCGTCATATGCTGTTGCCAGGCAACGCGCCTACCACCTGTTTTGAATTATGAATTACGGTGATGTTGCCAGCCCGTCCGCCGAATTACCTCTCAAATTGAATTACCCCGCGTTTTGTGCCGAATTACCAGACCATGATAGGTAGGCCAATGATGAAATATTTTCTTGAGTAATTTTTAGGTAATGAAGGATTTATACGGGGTATTTTTAACCCTTAACCAAGTTTTGTGAGGTGGTTACCTAGGCAAGTCATAAGATTAAATAAACCAAGCGGGTCACACTGGATATAAAAGTATAGAAAAATGTCTATACTTTTATATAGCTATTTTCTATAACTTCAAAATTGTTTCGGCCAACAAACCGCATTATGGTACGAAGTAAGAATATATTAATAATATTAAATTCTGTCGTAACGATACATTTTTAATTTTTAATTCAAAACACCCACTATGAAATACTTTTGCAATTTGTGAGTAGGCCCCATGGAAATCATTTTTTGGTTTATCCATTATAGCATTGGTTAACACTGAAAGTATAGCTCTATTAAGATATTATAGAAGCTCTTAAAATGTGGTGCTGGAGGCGGATGCTAAGCATCCCATGGATAGCCAAGAGGACAAACGTCTCCATCCTTCAGCAGCTTGGGATCCGAACAAGGCTACCCACCACTTGCTACCAAAAAATCCTGGGTTACTTTGGCCACATAGCTTAAACGTAAACCTGATAACTTGGTGCTTGTAGTAGTTGGAAAAGTGGAAGGAAAGCGGCTACGTGGCAGGTCCCCTACCTGATGGTCGGGTCAGTTCACTACTCTCACAGGCCTCACTGTGACGACCCCATGAGGAAGCCCGATGACAAGATGGGGTAGAAACGACTGATAACAGAAACCATCAAGAAAATTTTAGACGAACACGACCTTGAGCAATGTAGTCGACGACTAGAGAGAGATTTAAATACTAAGTAAATTAAGAGATTTATCTTTATTCAAGTTCTGATAACGAAATAACTACCCATAAAAACTTAATTTAACATCGGTATAAAATTGATTAAAACCATTGGCTCTATTAGCGAAAACATAAATCAATTTTTCAATTACACGAAGGAAGCTCCGGAAATAGAATCAACAAGCTACAAACTCTAGAAGCGAAAAAGCGAGAAAGAATCAGCGGTATGTTTTACGAGGCACAGTGGTCCAACTTTTCAGACAGTGGACGATGTTTTCATTAACTTTGGAATTGGTTGCATGCTGCCTAAATCTGTAGGAACTTTTCCATTTGTTCTGTAGGTACAAGTGAGCAATCCTTAAGCTGTAGAACAGTCGTGAGAATAGGTGGACCAATCGTGCTCAATTAATTTGTGTGCAAAAACATGAGTAAATTAAATAATAATAATTTTTGGACGTTTTTTTAAGTATGACCCGTGCACATTCACCTAAGGGGAAAACGCATTTTCTTTAGTTACGTGGTTCAATGTTTATCTACATATACTAGCATTGATTGCTTAGCGGTAGGCGTATAACTTTGAACCCAAAGATAGCGGATTCGAACTCAGTCCAAAGAGGTGGCTACGTCGTAGGCAATAACATGCATATCCCGCTTTGTAGCAAAAATAACGCGTAGACGTGTAACGACAACGTGTCGTGATTAGCGCTTAATGGGCTAATCGCTTTATGTGAAGGAAAAATCGCGATGCAACTGGATTCATGCAACTAAGGCCTAACATCCCACTTGGGTTGAGGGTCAGATAAAAGCTATCGCCTGTTAATATTCTTGACATTAGGTTACTATGATTCTTACAAGATAAACTCATTTAAAAAAGGTTCTAACTGAAGATAATATTTATGTCATACAATTATCGAGTAAGTATTTTACAGCGGAACCAAGGTTAGTAACATAATAACAAGGCATTAGGGGATATGTCAATTTTCCGTAAAAGTGCCCTTGGGGCCAAATGTAACATTATTAAACACACACATATGGTAATAAGTTTCACGGCCACACGCGACAGTCGACAGTAATCCCAGTGGTATAAAAACACACTGGGTGAAACCACATATTTGATATGCAATGTCACAGTTTACTTAAAAGGATGACTTGCACTAGAACGGTACGGGACGGGACAATCTGTCAATTTCTATAGAGAGAATAATGTGATAGCTGAGCCCTCGGAGGTCACGTGACGTTTCTATAGAAACTGACAGATCAGCCCGGCTCAGACACGTCCCGGTTAATTCTAGTGTGATCCTTGAAAAGGGTATCAGGAGAGTTAATTTTGAATACACTTAAGAAAAACTCCTCTTATTTCACTTATTTAGTTACTGTCAATGTTACTTAAAAGCATAATTATTACATTTGATTTTCCTTGCCGATTCAGATCAGATTCTTCTCTCTTTAGGTATTCAATTTTGGTGCAATAGTTATATTATATCTAACTAAATACTTTATTTTCATATTTCATGAAAGTGGGTCATTGTTTACCTATAGAGCGATTGAAAAATGATAGGGTCCACCCTAGGGCGTTTCATTTTCTAAATGATTTTTTTCTTAAAATTGCAATAAAAATCTGTTTAAAATAGATGCATTATACGTTTTCCATTCTAATAATTTACTTCCCAAATCCATGAATGACGACATTAAACTGTTTTATTTTTATAAAAGCAGTAGGTAAAACTACAATTCCATATGTGGACATTGACTTATTACAAAAAATAGACACATAAAGCACAACCAAAACGTCAAAAATGTGGGTCAGAATGACATTAGAGAAAAAATTTGCATTGATGATATATTAGGCTTGGAACCTAATGTTTTGTACGAAAAAGAGCTTACTGACGACGTAAGCATTAAGTGCCCAATTGATAAACAGAACTACGAACCTGTTAAAACTCTATAGGCTGTTGGCACTTAAAGAAACGGCACGTTCCTAACAAGACTATATAAAAAAGTGCTGCAACTGCAATTTTAAAGCGTCACTTTACGACTGATTGCGTATCTATCTAGTTCTTTTTTATTTTTTTAAATACACCTGTATTTTTCTTTCCTCGTATTCGATATGAATAATAGAGTGTGTAAATTGGGGCACTATTTCAGTTTCGAACTATCGGCGGCCAGAATAATTGGACTAAAACAGGTGCCTTGGTTAACAATCGACTATTACGCACCACGCACAGGAACGCAAGTGTTCGATTAAATTAGTATTCGACAGAAGTTTCGGGTTCGGTTTCGGTTTCGGCCTTATAATCATGTTTCATTGATTTTCGCCCAAAGGTTCGGTTTTGGCCTAAAACCAGCCGAACTTTCAGCCGAAACTTACAATATCATTATTTCGGGTGGCGTTCGACTGACGTCAGGTGAGCTGAACATCACTATGACAATGCTAAAATTTTAATTAAAAAAAAGTGAGCGCAGAGCAATCGCCGCGACCGCTTCTCACTCCTGATTATGGGACGCGGACCGTTCCGAAACTTGTCGAGCTATTTTCGACTTTATTGACGTGAGTAACCCGATACAAGTAAATTAATATGTCTAATACTCACGGGTGTTTTCTACTTAAAATTGAGTTTTAACCTTATTTTTTTAAATATTATTGTTAGTATGACACACAATAGCTTAAATTTCATGAACATTTATGTATTATTTGTTATCTCTAGACGAATAAGCTTATTTTTCTGACATCCCAAGTACACTAACCGGCATCGGCAGAGTTCTAAGTTATAATATTAAACCACATTGAGTGCCGGGAACCCGCTAGGGGAGTTCTCTGTGGGTGGTCGCTTTCCGCTACAAAGTGGGAAAACGACGGAATCGGCTACGAGCGTAGCGCGTAGCACTCGCTGGCACTCAATGTGTTAACCACGTGATTTATCTCATTTCTCAAGTTGTTTTAGCGCTAGATGTACCTACATATTCTAGAGCGAATTAAACTTAAAAAAAAGGGTCAAAAGTGGCACAATGATGGATTCCACAAATTGGCGTCATGCAGCCAATGCTTAAGCCAAACCAGCACTTCCGCTGGAAGCTTCCACTCAATTTCCGGTACCTATGTGGAGAATTTTCAGCTCTTCTTTTATTTTTACTCTCACGCTCAGATATATCTACTTGTATTAAGTAATCCTACGTATGTATATACGTAAGATTTTAACGCAATAAGGATGACGACAAGGTTGAAAAATTACTATTCCATTTAGTCCGTCAGTTAGATAATCCAAAATTATTAGATAATCTGTAGATATTTAATCTTATAAATTGTATAAAATTTAAACAACCTAAACATGGTGCTTGCAACAGTCCCGAGATATCGGGCAATATATAGAGCGTATCTAACTCTCTTGTTCAATATATGAAATGCATTCTTTCAAAAATGTAGAATTCGTCGCTAAATTTATCTAAGGTTAAGAAGACAGCTAGTTAAAGAAAAACCCAATTCATTATTAATTCAGCTTCCGTTTTTTATTCTTATTTATAATACCTTCAAGATATGGTCGAGTACGGGTACGTACGTACGTAGTACCAATGCGTGGAGGTAGATATAAAATTATCTTATTTTATTTTTTGATTTGTATATTTTTTCTTCTGGCAATTACTTTTAGGCTGAGTGCATAATCTTTACATAAACATTAAATTAATCGTTAAAATCGCGGGGAACCGCTGGATGCAAATATTATGGAAACCGTTGTCCAACAAGTCCAACAAATTTTATATTATGGTGTTTAGTAATATCAAACTACTGACTAACTATTTACGGCCGTAACATTAAAAGTACCTTCATCAGAAACTACTATACAGGTGGTTACAAAAGTCCCTAACGATACAGCTGATAAGTAAATGACCCTGAATTCGATACAAGTAGAAAATTTTATAAATAAAAAAAAAAACACTTTGTAGAGCTAGGTGCATTTTCGACCAGCTGTTAATATAAAGTGAACTTTCTTTTTTGAATTTCGTATTTTTTCCACTTGCATCGTACTCAGGTTCTTATCAGCCGTTGAAGTATGATTCGAGACTTTTGTTACAACCTGTATACCAGTGTTCCAATCGCTGACGCTTTTTTTTTGCCTGGAGTGGCTTTCACATCTTGTGGTGAGATGTATTTTGCCAATGTCTGCGTTTTTTGGCTTCAGAGACGATCAGAGAATGTACGGTGAAAATTTTGACTGACCCTTACTCGCAAACGAAACGCAACTGTCATTGTCACGCTAATAAGGTAGAGTGATAGAGAGGTATTTCTTAAAAGTATATACCAAATCTCGTGCATGCGTAATGCAACGCGCGTGCCTTAATGTGCGTAACAACGTTAATAGAGATTTTTCGATTGACTTGTGGCCTATTTGTTATTATTTATTTTTAATACAAACATTTGTATATATCATTAAGAAAATTCTCCATCTACCTACTTATGCCGAAATCTGACCAATTTGAATAGCAAAGTACCAGAAAATAAAAGATCCCATCATTGCCACATGCGAACCGGAATTAGCGAGGATTCGTTATATCGGAAAGAAAATCAAGTATCAAGACAAAAAAAACCATAATCTTTAAGTGATAAGGCCGAGGTTGGCAAAGCATTGGTCATATCGATTGCAGCTCGACGCCTGACGCCTCGAAATATGAAAGTTCCAAAGCGAACTAATTATTTTCTTGCCGCATTAGCCGCATGTAAATTAATTTCCGTTTGCTTTTATTAAAACGGTTTGTTTGCAAATTGGCACGGAGGTGATGACAGTTTTAGTTAGGATTTTAATAAGTTACGAGTTTCTCAAGACGAAGTGTCTTAGATTGTGTTAATGAAAATCCTTTTGACAGATTGTTTTCTGTCATTAACGCCATTTATTTATGTTTTTACGTTTTCTGCAGGTGTCACAGCTTTAGAAAAAGTATATCAAATGAACTTAGAATGAATTTAACAAATGAATATCAAAAGCAGGATTGCCAATTTAAATTGTATTCCGTATTTTGGCTTTAACACGATGGTTATTGTATGAGTACAGTCAAGGGCATAAATATATGTACAACTGTTTCATTACTTTATATGGAATCATATGGCTGAAAAGACAAAAAGTGTATAGATATTTATGCCCTTGACTGTACATTTCCTGTTATAGCGCTACTATTTAATTTGTGTACCTATTGATACCGCGATTCACCAAAACATTTATGTTGCATCTCTTTCCTTAATATGACAATTGAAGGTGAACCATGCACACTACATAAATTCAATACACAAAATGAATTGACGGAATAGGAAAGGAATCGTTATTTATAATCATATATTTCGGGGTTTCGGCCTCGATCTGGCTATGGAATAGAACTAGGAATGCTTCTTAAATATTATTTTAATAACTGCAAGTACAGTCAACCAGTTGGAAACTTAGGCCACTGTAGGACTATGTCATAGTGACGGTATAACTAAATCAGATTGTAAGAAATCTCTTACTGATTTTTATTTTTATTTTTTTATACTATGACGGTGACAAACAAGCATACGGCCCGCCTGATGGTAAGCGGTCACCGTAGCCTATGAATGCCTGCAACTCCAGGGGTGTTACATGCATTGTCAGTTTGCCATGAATCCAGAGTGGCCTAGGGTTCCAATTAGTTAACTGTAGGTACCTATCGATACTCGCGTAAGTAAGCTTTCACAAAATTCAGCTGCGTCGTAAATAAGTAAAATAAGTCCATAAAACCTGTACAGCTGATAAAAAAATTCAGAGCTACGTTTACCATTGCTAAATGCACCAATATTTATCCGTCGATTCCGTAGCAAGCCGGGTTTATTAAACGAGAAACAAATACCAAATTTAAATAATAAAACGCAAACGATTTAAAACATCCGCTTCCCAAGCGTTATAGAGCGCTATGTTTCTGCTGCCTCGTCTTTCTATTACTCATATTTCATATGGGAGCTACTGTTTACTCTGGGTCTGCACGTTCTTAGAATAATCGTATGAATTTAATACGTACATGTATCCGGCGACGGCTGTTTTAATGTAAATGTTATTTTTTCTGAAATAAATATGCTGTCAGGGTTTTAAGAATCTGTAAATTTTTTTTTTTCGCGTACTTATTCGCTCTGAATATTTAAAGTATCTTCTATGCATATATAATGTTATACACCCTGTTTTTATTGATTCCCGTTAATTTAAAGGGATAGTTTTTAGGTTTACTCGAGTTAAACTAGTGCCTTAACCGTTTTTGAGATATTCAAGTAATTAATTAATTAGCTTTAATAATTGTAAAAGGTTACTAAACCATCTACTACTAGGCTGTGTTTTGGCATGTGTTGTCATGCCTAAAGTTTCAGCTTTGTCATACGTGACACTTACTTTCATGTAACTCTAAAGGACCTTTTACAATGTTAAAAACATTTTTTTTTCAAATTCGACAAAAAGCGAAATATCAGGCAGCTTCTATTTACGTACAAAACTACGTGTCGAATTTAACAGAAATAAAGAAAAAACACTATGTATATGCGATAAACCTAAACATATCATGTTTCTTAAACATACATATGGAAAGATCCTCACAATATTCAGACAAATATATAAGTTTTGATGCAATCGTTTACATCTCAAGCTTATTTCTTTCGCATTCAAAACTTTCTATATTACGTGACAATTTGTTTCCAAATTCGTTGAAATGCTGAAATTGCCGAGGTAGTACACAAAATTGGCTAGGGTTATTCTGATTCTGGCAATGTCAATAAACTGTTGTATAGAGCTAGATGGGGATGCAATTTTTGTGAAAAGAAAAAGAAAACTTGTTATTCGACAATCAAGCCGACGGGTCCGCGGTATTTATTCTTTTCACATTCAGCCCTAATTTATTGGGAACAAACAACGCCATTCGCGCGATAACGAGATTCGGATCCGGATTCGATTCGAGCGAGTTTGCGAGATAATGTGGCAATATATTTTACTCGAATTATAAGTATATAAATCACGATCTCGATTCCGACGATCCTTAATAAGGTCGATATTAGTACCTAAGTAAATACTGGGAAAGGGGTGACTCACACTAGAACGGGACGGGACGGGACGGGACGATCTGTCAGTTTCTATAGAAAACGTCACGTGACATCCGAGGGCTCCGAGCTACCACGTGATTATTTCTATAGAGATTAACAGATCGTCCCGTCCCGTCCCAGTGTGAGTCATCCTTGAGGTTGTTTGTTATACATGTCGTCGTCAATCAACGGACGATAGCCGCAGTGGTAGCAGCATGGTCACAGTCATAGTCACAGCTGTAATACTTACGATTCAGGATGGCAATACTTATTCTCAGAAATACACACCAAGCACCGCATGGACACACCACAAACAAATAAAACAACGAAAGGGCTCGAAGTTTTGTAAGCAGTAGTAATGTTGGCCCCCCTCCAATCGTTGGGCTCTGGAACTTAAAATATATTTATTAAAATATATATATTTTTCATTGTTGACAACAAAATAAAGTGTAATTAATAGATTTTGAGCATAAAGGATGACTCACACCCATCGGATCCGATCCGGGACGATCTTTCAGTTTCTATAAAAAGCGTCACGTGACATCCAAGGACTCCTAGCTATCACGTGATGTTAGCCCTATGGTTTATGAAATATTCGTTGGAATTTAGCATCTGCGTCTATTTCGCCCAAATGAGCAAATACTATAATATAATACTATATAATAGAGAAGGATATCCAAATTTCCATTTAGAGATGTTTGTGGTAGGCCGTCTGGTACTTGATATTCGTGCCCGCACGCCGCCACATTTCACCAGACCACCGGCTGGTCTGGGAGCGTCTAACTTTGTTATTTCATGTTAGTACGTTTTTCTCTATTTATTTCATGTAAGCCTGTTGAATTTGAAACTGCCAAAACAAGGAATATTATAGCTGTATGTCTGGGTTAGGTCAACTATGAAACCAAGTCCATTGAATAGTAAAGACAGCTATAGTTACCTCAGAAAGTAACTTGAATTGATACCATTCTAGTATAAAGGTGAATCACACTAGAATGTTACGGGACGGGGCAGGACGGTACAATCTGTCCATTTCTATAGAAATAATCACGTAATAGCTCGGAGCCCTCGGAGGTCACGTGACGTGTTCTACAGAAACTGACAGTTCGGCCCGGCCCGGTCACGTCCTGGCGCGATCGAATGTGAGTCATCCTTAAAACAATAAACACACTAAAAAAGTTTAATAATACATAATCCGAACGCACTTAATTATGTACACATATATATATTTTTTATACCAGGTACACACACAGTAATGAATATACTAGGAACAGTAATAGTACATTGTGCATCTAGGGCGGTAAGAAGGGCATTACTTACGAGGGTCTATTGAAGCCCGAAGCCGAAGGCGGAGGGCTTTAAATGACCCTAGTTAGTAATCCCCTTACTGCCCGTGGTACACACAATGTTTTTCATCACATTTGCGAGGAAATAAATAAACTTTCTAGACAGGTAAAGAAACAACAATGATTAGCGGTAGTGTAGTTGCACAGTCCACAGTACTCCGGAGTGACTACGTGCTGCGAGCGCGTGGGGGGCAGGTGCTCCGGGAGCTCCGGGCGGGCGGTAAAGTAGTATGAGAATCCTTGAAAACCATGGGAGTAATGCAGCTCTTTAAGTCTAAGTATACGTCCATAATATCACCATTTACGAGCAGGCGTGATGAAAAATATAATACAAAGCAATAAGAGCCGCCCGTACTGGAAACAAGGATCTATAACTTCAAAATTAGATTAAAAAAAGTAAGGCTTAAATGATAATCTACTCTATCGGCTACGCCGTAGCGTTACGAGGATTAGCTACTCAGTGCTGAATTAGATAAAAATTCGCCTAAAATACGTGTTGTACCCTTAATAAAAAGACGTTTGACGGTTTCGGGTACTCCATTTGACTGCATTTTAAGCAATGTTCTAGTCAAGGGAGGCATGCTTGAATTATAAAATGTTGTCACTATCCGTTTGTGAGAGTCGGTCGACGCTGGCTTCCGCAAACAAAGACACCCGACTCGAGTGAGCTGTTATTTTTTTTGCTTTCGTATGTCATGTCGCATGACCTAAAAAGTTTTTAATAGGGCATCTAGTTAAAACCAGGAAATATTTATGTAACTAGGAATTAGTAAAGTTTTTAAACCCAACTTTTACAGCAGTTTTCGTTTTATTCATTAAAAATGCTAATTGTGCAGGATTCGGTGGTTACCAGGGCTTTTTCAATGAAGACGTTTATTTTAAACTTGGTAAAGTGGTTTATTACAAAATTATAAAGTATATCGCGGACAAGTGCATATCGTGCCGTATATCGAGTCGAGTGAGTTGGCGATAGTTAAACGCGGAGAGGGGCGGTTGGAGAGTTGCCGTCGCAGCGTCGCTAGGTGTCGCTAGCAGGTGCGCGAACATGCCCCCGGCCTTGGGAGTACCAGCTCCCAACGAAATCTTCACTCGTCGTGGACTGCCGGCTCTGGTAGTAGCGGGCAGATTTTTGAAAAGCTGCGTCGTATTGTGCCTGTCGCCGTACGAATGTCAGCAACACGGTTTACGCCATCGTTTCCTGGGTACAGACGCGTCACTCGTCCTAACCGCCATTTGAGAGGAGGCAGGTTATCGTCTTTGATTAGGACGAGGCTGTTCAAGGCGATGTCGTCCTTCTTTGTCTTCCACTTAGTTCGTCGCTGGAGCTCCACAACGTATTCCTGGGACCAGCGGCGCCAGAAGTGTTGACGTAGGGCTTCGATCCTGGCGTAGCGTGTCAGGCGGGAAGGCTGCTCATCTGTCAGGTCCTCGCTGGCAGGGCAGGTCAAAGGCCGACCAATTAAAAAATGGGAAGGCGTGAGTGGAGTCAGGTCGGTAGGGTCTGTGGACATAGGTGACATGGGCCGGGAATTTAAGAGGGCTTCAATTTGTATTAAAACCGTGTTAAATTCCTGGTATGTTAATCTAGCATTACCCATAACTCGTTTCAAATGAAATTTACACGCTTTTATTCCAGCCTCCCATAATCCGCCAAAATGGGGGGAATAAGGAGGAATGAAGCTGAATTTGATGCTGTCATTAGAGGCGAAATCGACTATTTCCTTGTAATTATTTTTCAAAAATGTTGAAATCTCTTTTTCGGCTCCTACAAAACATTTTCCATTATCGGAAAATATAACATGAGGTTTTCCTCGTCTACCAATAAAACGTTTAAGTGCTAACAAATAATCGGCAGTGGAGAGACTCGTAACGAGCTCCAAATGAACGGCTCGTGTGACCATACATATAAACAAACAAATATATGATTTTATAAGCTGAGCCCCTCTTCCCTTTCGATTTAAAATGAAAATTGGCCCACCATAATCGACTGCCGTATGAACGAAGGCAAACCCAGGCTCTAAGCGTTCAGAAATAATATTACCCATGATAGGACTAAGTACTTTACCTCTCATTCGAATACAGGTAACGCATTCTCGAACTATTTTCCTTGCTAAATTTCGTCCGCCTAATGGCCACCAGATTTCACGCAAAGTAGATAAAAGTAACTGCGGTCCGGCGTGGAGCAGCCGCTTGTGTTCATATTGAAATAACAACACCGTTAATTTATGTTTACTGCACAATAACATCGGATGTTTTTTGTTGTAATCGAAATTTGCTGAATTACACAACCTACCACCGACTCTAATCACTCGTAATTCATTATTTTCGTCTAAAAACACGTTAAGGCTCGATATACGATTATATTGTTTACAATTAGTCTTTAGCGGTTTGTTATTTAATAAGTTATCGTAAACGTCCGGGAACGACTGCATCTGTGCGAATCTAACTAGCATGCGACGTGATGCGCCCAGCTCGTCCACTGATAAAGAACCGGTTTGGCGGAGTTGTTTACGCTCAGAGTTAATGCGTGAGTTTAATATAAAGCGGAGTACATACGCGCCGATTCTAAGTAATTTTGTGTACGATGAATACCTATCAAAGTTAAATAGTTCATCAGGCTGATTGCAAACTAAACTTATGGTAGTCGATCGTAACTCTGGTATCTCGTCAATAATCGTATTTTGATTCGTATTGTCACGTATAAAATCCGAATTTAGATCATGCAAAAATGATGGTCCGTTCCACCATAAATTACAATCAATTAAATTATCTAGGGTTACACCTCTAGACAATAAATCGCTAGGGTTGTCTTCGCTTCTCACATGCAACCATGTCGCATTGCCGGTGAGTTCGTTTATTTGAGTAACTCGATTTTGAACGAACGGCTTTAATAAATGCGGAGACATGCCTAACCACGCAATAACTATGGTCGAATCACACCAAAAGAACACTTTTGTGAATATTAACCTTAACGAATCCCTAATTTTCTTGTAAAGTTTAGCGGCAACGAGCGCGCCTGAGAGTTCGAGTTTTGGGATTGTCAATGATTTCAGGGGTGCGACTTTAGTTTTGGCACACAATAATTTGACAGTCACATCTGACCCTTCCTCATATGTCCTAACATATGCGCACGCGCCGTAAGCATGCAACGCTGCATCCGAAAAAATATGTAGCTCCGTATGACCAGTGTGTTCACTCCTTACGTGACGCGGAATACGCAAATCGTTTAAACGGCTTAACGTATGTATGAAAGTATTCCACATCGAGGAAATATCTTCTGGAACAGGGGTGTCCCAGTCAATACGACTTAACCATAATTTTTGGAGCAACATTTTGGAAATTATCACCGCGGGAGAAAGGAGACCTAACGGATCGTAAATCTGTGAGATAACTGATAACATAATTCGTTTATTTAAGAATGTCGAATTAGCTACAGGATCGATTTTAGTAGTGAAATAAAATTCATCGCGCGCATTGTCCCAACCTACCCCGAGTGTTTTATTTTGCGTGTGTTCACCTACAAAATGCTCTTTAGACTTCTCACGTGTGACGTCACAGTTGAAAGTCCATTTGCGTAAAGGGAAACATCCTGATTGCAGAACGTCATATGTTTTTTGACATATGTCAAGCAAGTTTTGGAAATTGTCATCTCCGGTAATTAAATCGTCTACGAATATATCTTGGTTGATGACGCGCGCTATGACGTCATCACCACATTCCAACGCTAACTGTCGTATACATCGTTGACTTAAATACGGTGCACTTGTCTGACCGTAAGTCACAGTATTTAGTTCATAAACGTATAATGGATCGGTGGGTTTTTCTCGCCAGAGGATCATCTGCAAGGATCTCTGATCAGGTTGAATTAAAACCTGCCGAAACATTTTCTCCACGTCAGCGCAAGCCACGTACTTGTATTGACGGAAACGTAATAAAATTGAAAAAATATCATTTTGAAGTGCTGGCCCCGGCAGCTGAATATTATTTAACGATTTATTTGTGGTAGTGGGGGTAGCACCACTGTACACAACGCGTAGTTTGGTGGTGACACTTTCCCGAAATACCCCGTGATGACAGTGAAAGTAATTCGGTGCACCATAATTGGTAACACGAGTCATGTGACCCATATTTTCGTACTCTCGCATAAAATCACAATACAAACGTTTATATTCCGGTAAACGTTCTAATTTACGTTCGAGGGATAAAAAACGATTTTTGGCTAACGTATAAGAATCGCCTAACGTATCAGCTGATTCTTTAAGTGGCATTCGAACGGAGAATAGGCCGTCCTCTTCACGTTTAGTCGTATTGATAAAAATATCCTCACATTTCTGCTCGTCAGCTGTAAGAACACTATCTACCTGAGGGATATCCTCGATCTCCCAAAACTTCCTGAGTTGAGTGTCAATCGCTTGAATAAAATAACAGTGAACTTGATTATTAATGCGCAAGTTTTGTGTAAAAATCGGACCAGAAATAAGCCAGCCAAATTTCGAATTTATGAGGTATGGCCCAGTTGGTAATCGGATTTTCTCGTCTTCTACAAGGTCCCAAAATACGTCCAAACCGATAAGAATATCGATTTCCGAAGGCACGTTAAAGGTGGGATCTGCTAATTGAATGTTATCAGGAATACGTATAACGTCTAAATCTATGTAAGTCGAGGGCAAACTGGACGTTATGCGCGGCAGGACGAAACAAGTTAAAGACGTAGAAAAATCGTTTATTTTAGAACGTATATTTACATCGCATGACTGATTCGTCTGCGTGGCTATTTGACCCACACCCGAGATATGAATAGTGGACTGTATAGTACTCGCATTTAAACGGTGTCGTAATTCTTCCGTTATGAAACAATGCTCACTTCCGTTGTCTAAAAACGCACGACAAGTATGGAAGTGACCGTTCGCGTCGGCTACTTCTATTAACGCAGTACTAAGCAGCCGCCTGGAAACGAATCCCCTACCTTCCGCGCTGCCTTGGAACTCGGCCACAGGCGCGCGATCAGCCGATGCATAATAGCTGGATGTACTCGGCACTGATAACGGCATTGCGCTGTGTGCAGGCGCACTCGACGGCCTCACACACACACTCTCATCGCGAGTACTCTCGATATGCAATAGGCTATTATGTTTTTGTTGACATTGTTTACACGGGCCGAATAAGCAGTCATTTAAGGAATGCCCTTCGCGTAAACAGTTATTGCACAAGTTTTTATTACTAACTAAATTTAATCTATCTCGGACAGATAAATTTAAAAACTTAGCACACGTATAAAGCGCATGATTTTCGTTACACATCGCACAGTTTCGATAACGTTTATTATTGAAAGTCTTTGATTTATTCGGATTAACACTAGCAGAGACACAACTAACTACTTGCGCGTGTTTGTTGGACGTGTAACTAGGCTTCACATTAGTACTAACAGCTGGTGGCGCCTTTGAGTGATTCGAAGTTATCATTTCTAACGTATCCGCCCGATTTCTAAGAAATGATAAGAGATCGTCTAGCTTAAGTTTCTTTGACTCATTATTTATTGACTTATCCGAGATAGACCCTATGTGAGATTCCCACTTACGCTCCGTGGCCGCATCGAGTTTCGACACAATTAAATGAATAACTAACGTATCCCACGAATCGGTAGGTTCATCTAGCGTTTTTAATGCGCGTAGATTACGTAACACGGTGTCTATTAGTCTACGTATTTGAGTCGCAGATTCTTGTTTCAAGGCTGAAATATTGAATAACGATTTAATGTGGTTATGCACCAATAGCCTGGGGTTATGAAAGCGAATTTCCAGTAATTCCCATGCTTGAATGTAGTTTTCGGCAGTAAATTCTAAGGCACTAATTACTTGTAAAGCACTACTACTAAGCGACGATCGAAGGTAATGGAATTTTTGAATCGCGTCGAGCTCTGGATGCCTATGAATCATCGTTTCATATGAGTGTTTGAATTCAAGCCAACGATCATACGAACCATCAAATGAGGGTAATTTAATTTCGGGAAGTTTGATTTTCGAAAACGGTTTGTTCATGGCATGAGCACAACTTGCCATAGTGCCGTTGTTTGTCTCCACACCTTCGATTAAACAGTTAGCACTTGCCATTGAACCGAAATATAACTCTTCGAGAGTTTCTACGTATTCGTAGTTAGCAAACATGTCGGGTTCTGGAGTACAAAGATCAATTTGACTCTCAATGTCGTTAAAATTTTTAAATATCTCTGTGGCTGCTTGCATGCGCAATTTTAATTCGGCAATTTGTAATCTGGAAGGAGTCACCGCAAAAAAGGAATCAACGTATTTTTTAAATTGCGTAAGCCGGCCTTTCAAGTTACCTCTTAGTTTGCGGAGGTCTGAAATGGAGGCCTGACTGTTTCCAGATGATCCTGATCCAGAAGGAATAGTTGACTTAGCACCAGCTTCATCCCCCTCAACCATTTCGAGAGATTAAAAGAGATTGAAAAGACTCACGTGTATAAATCCAAACGGTGGGGTAGATCGCGAAGCTGCCGCTGCGCGACTTACGTAACGAGCTGCACTGGAATGCACAAAGAAACACGGTTTTAACACAAATCGTTTAGGGATAGGAATAGACGGGATTGGTAGACCTGACCGTTCACTGCTGCAGACGCTGACAAGTTGCTGGTGTCTTCTCGCAGGGGTATTTCGTCTTCCTGACGAGCCGACTTCTCTCGCAGTATCCGTGCACGAAGGTCCAAATTATGTGCAGGATTCGGTGGTTACCAGGGCTTTTTCAATGAAGACGTTTATTTTAAACTTGGTAAAGTGGTTTATTACAAAATTATAAAGTATATCGCGGACAAGTGCATATCGTGCCGTATATCGAGTCGAGTGAGTTGGCGATAGTTAAACGCGGAGAGGGGCGGTTGGAGAGTTGCCGTCGCAGCGTCGCTAGGTGTCGCTAGCAGGTGCGCGAACACTAATGCTAACCAACACTGACAAACTCTTGGTATTGTTCAACAGTCCAATCAGAGGCATTCCACGAACCGTAAACGAAGTCAAAATCTCTGTCAGACTGGTTATTTCGTACGTAAGTGCAACAGAGAGGCAAAACTTTGTTGGTGGTCTGTGGTAAGCTTTCAGATCTGCAGGTCTATTCTCTACTATTCTCAGCCGAAATGCTTGTGATGGTCAAGGACGGCAACATCAATTGAGTATATAGTATTGCACCGAGTCTGCCCAAATCAAGTCGTAAACAAAGAGTTCACTTCATTCACTTCACATTTCGTCCGCTGGTGGCAGATTTCAATTTGCACCAGTGCGGGTGAATTGGCTACGAGTCTTGAGCAGTATGAAACAAATATAAACTATCTAGATCTGACATCGTAAAATACAATCCCGAGTCGAAACGGTTTTTATAGAAATTTTTAATAGGCGTGGCAGAAAAATCGTTATTATCGTTTAAACGAAAAAAACGCGTTAGTCCTTGTTAGAGTACCACTTTTCATCGGTGCCTACTAGTAGGTCTTAAGTATGATACGTGTTTTAGGGTTCTGCAGTCATATATATTTGTCATCTCGAATCTCGGAGTCTGCGAATATACTCCTTTTTACTAGTTATGGTCATGGTATCTACTAAAACCCCTTCTAGGTTGAATTATTTTGACGGACGGGAAACTACAAAACCCTACACTGAGCGTGGCGCGACATGCTCTTGGGCAGTTATTCTTCCTTGCCAAAGCTAGACGACACTACCTACATAGGACAAACGTTTACGTTTATTCGTTTTGGAAACTGTTTTCGTATTCCGTATATTTTATCTCTATTGGGCGTTTTCTTTAAACTCTCTTACTAAGCGTTTATACTTGCTTTTAACATGTCTTAGAGATCAGTACCAAATGTAGTAGTTATTAATTAATTATTATCGGAAAATTCTTTTATATTGGTAAGTCTATGTCCTCAATTCACAAATTCTCGGTAAACGACTGGGATAACATTCTGGGTTCGCTAGACTCGCCCTTTTTTCGTTCTATCTGATTTGTGTAACCTTCATGCGTTCGGCTATTCCTCGAGTGTTTTGTTTTATTTCGGACAACAAATCGCCAGTGGTTTAACAAATGAAACAAATTTCGTGTTTCCGGGAAAGAACATTCGTGAATTTGTTTTGCAAATTCATTTAGTTGAAACACACATACGGAGTCGGTGGCCTGGTTCAATAAACAATTTCATTACTTGATATCCCCTTTAATTAAATAGCGTGGTCGTTATATTTGTTATATCAAACATGTTTGGTATAACTTTATTGTTTATTTACTTTTGTAGCAATGAAATAGCTTGCTTGTATCTGGAGCTACAGAAATTCTATTATTTTAGTATACAGAAGACCACAGACATGATTAAACTTCTAGTGTTGTGCTTACAACGTGAGATTGCTGTCAGAGTGCTTGATTGAGCATGCACAATGCTGACAGGGGCGTGCATTTGGCGTAACACGTTACACTTTATAATATTTTAAGCTAACATGATCATTTGCATTGTAACTACAATCACATTACACTTCTACAGGACCCCAAAAAGTTATTTCTTCACAGATTGTATAAATTCAGTTCAATTTTTTGCGTTGGTGGCGTCTTTTGCCAGTGTCCAGATTGTGTTCTTCAGGTGTTCAGTTTGAAGATTTCAGTAAAAGAGGAGAAGACATTTGATCGGTTGTTGACGTTGGTGAATCTAAAAATAAAAGTAGAACCCTATACCATAGTTAGTTATTCATCCCATTCTGAGTAAATCTTTGCTTATATTTGATGTTTTTGCCATTTAATAGTTATTTATTATTATTTACAAGGGGCAAAGTTGTTGTTTAACTCTCGGGTTTATATTGAGATCCGAGCAAGCGAAAGATTCCAAAATCTAGCTACGAGCGTAGTGAGTGGTTCAAAAACTGTAAATCTTGAGCCTTAAGAGGGACTCAAGGCACGAGAGATGAATAAACTTTGCCGCTGAGTGTAATACCTACAACATTTTCCCCCTCACATCGCGACGAAAATAAAGACTACATACAACTACAAATCTTTTCCAAATGTAAGTTATCTTGAAGAAATCATTCAAAACTCAATGTCAAAAAGTGTAATAGAGTACGCTCCTGGTACTTTGATATTGCAAATAGCTATTATAAACGGCCATATAGGTCTCACTTATACTGGACGTGTGGTAAGTGGGGAGATACAGCAAGGTCAAATAAGGTAATAGTGAAAAAAAAGAAAAAAAGGCCAAATTACTTCCCCCTAGTGGATAAAATGCGTTTTTCCCCGCTAGTTTTAAAGTAGGTATAAAACAGCGCTTTCCGGGCTAGTGGTGGAAACGTCTGCTGACGATGCAATAATACCTACTAATATGTAGTTTAAAATCAATAGACGAGTGATAAGTAGTAGGTAGCAACTCAAACTTGCGAGTCTAAGATAGACTTTCATCGGTCTACTCGTACCAGGTCAGCTACCAAGACTTACCAGTTAGCTATATGAATTCTTTGACATCATCTTTTTGTATCAAATCGCCTTGGTGGCCGCTAGAATACGTACATAACTAACTCATTATCGTAAGCTACTGAGCTCAGGCCTTGTCCGGATTAAGTATTTTTCCATTTTTCTTATTATTTATTTACCTTGCAAAAGATAAAGAACGTAAACCTTATTTTCTTATTTTACGTCTCACAGGTGCGTCCACACAAGCTGACGTGTAATTAGCAAGAAGATTGGGTTGCCCCAGTTAGATCCACTCCGCTTTATGACGTACAGACTCCTTTTGAAATCGTCGCCTTTTGATGTTTCTACTTATTGGGTGATTTATCGCTCATTACGGCGAACGCACACCTTGTTTATTTAGAAAAGCTAAGTTATTTGGGTTAGCGGCCGGGAACCATAATTTAGTTTGTGTTACATTGTACGTGTAGACACTATAACTACTGTATTTGCCATGGATACATCTCTGGCGGCGTGTGGTGGCTGGCTCACAGAGTAGTGATGCTGCGTTTTCAGGAATTTTCCTATTGATATTGCGTTACAATCGCACTTAAAGTTCAAAATTGACCCTATTCACCCCAGTTGACGGTACCCCGCTGTAGGAGCACCTTACAATAAAAGAAAATTGCAAATGCCTTTCATAAATTCAGCATGGCGATGTGCCGCAGAACCCAGTTGCATCTTCTCTTCTTCTTTTTCAACCTTATTTCACCCACTGTTGGGTATAGGTCTCCTCATGAGTACGCCATCTTTTTCTATCCTGGGCTTTTTGCATCCAGTTCTTTCCAGTTGCATCACATTTGATGTAACACATTGTGGCTAGACATTAGCAGATAAAATGTACAAAATCAAATGGTTCGTAGGACACATGACTCCTTTGCGAATCAAAGACATAACAATTGATGATACGTCAGACGGAGTCTCGGAAAAGTTCGTCAGACTTCGACTCTGAAGATCTCTGAATCTAATTAAAAACGTTTATTGTATACGTTTTTGATTAGCTATTTTTAGATTAGATTTAAGAATAAAATTTTGAACTCAATGTTTTGTTTTTGTATAGCCCTCTAAGCGCGTACGCACTTTTTTAAATTTATGCCCTTGTTAAGTTAGGTTGTTTGCATGAAAATGGGTGGGTGGCGTGACTTTTTTTGCATGCCAGTGTATTTTGTAGGTTTATTATGGTTATGACTATATTATGATATGATACACCTACTTATTAAATTAAGCATTAATGTTTTCTTAATTGCTTCAACTGATTTGTTGAAGCAATAAAGAAAACATATTTTCAATAATGATTTAATTTTTTTTTATTTTTATAAATGTGGTCGAACTGCAAACACTGCCAGTCTAAGGTGAGGCCGAGCAAGACATACGTCACCATGTTTAATTTAGCTAATATAATACGTTTTTTTTTCATTCAAACCACAAACTCGATCGGATACAGGAACCTGGCCGCACTGGATTTTGGCGACCACTTTTATTTCACTGTCTTCAAAAGCCTATACCTAACATATACCATTCTATTTTTCGATCAGATATGTTTTATACCACTTTTTTACTATTGCGCATAATTTGCCGGTTGAAGTTACTAATAGCACTTCATAATTTCCATACCCACCCCTACAGAGTAGGTAATTTCAATTTTTTTTATCAGGTAGGGTTTTTTACAGTCGGCGCCCGTGCTAATACTAAAATGGGGTAGCACATTGACAGAGCGATCTGACCGGTGTTCAGAGAGGTCATAGGTTTGAATCTTACTCGAAGCGGGATTTTTTCCATTTTTCTTTCAATTATAAAATTGTATTTTCGTTCGCAGATGTCGCTGCTCAATAAAAAAAAGTATATTACAAAAAAATATTAAACTTCACTAACCATCAGGAAACCAGAATGCCTAAGTGAACTTTATTAGGTATGTAGTCTACCTAATTAAGTTCACTTAGGCATTCTAAGTTACCGTGATCAATGTTCTTTTGTTTAAGTTTTATTTCTGGGATTTATTTATATGGCAAATATTTCCACAAGTAATCCCGCAGCACTTCACTAGGTGCGGGTAATAGGGAACATTGACGGCAGCCGTTTAGCCGTCCCGGAGTGTTCCAGCTTTAACAAGCAAATAAAGATTTAGGAAGTCGAAACTGAAGAAGTTAAACATCTCAATTCAAGGGGCGACTCCCAAGCGTGCGATTTCAAAATGTAAAGAGCAAAGACAACCCTCTAACACTCTTTTTACAAGACAGTGCGAGTGATAAAAAATTCAACACGCGATTCCGTTTTTTTCAGTACCGCCCTGACCTTTTTTACGACATTACTGAGCGGCAGTTTTTTCATAAGCACATCTTTGCATGCGCAACCCTTTGGGACTAAGGAGTGAGTAACTTAAATTTCATACTGTACATTTTTTTAAAGCTCGAACCCGAATTTATTGTTTAAATAACAAACGTTTTGATTCATGTTTTTTTATATAATGAAAAAGACAACAGAAAAAGTGACCAGGGCTGGATTCGAATCAGTGACCTCTTGCTTTCGGCTTGGGCACTGGGGGCCTCGTTTACTATTTCTGTAGTATATGACATCTCTTTTTCAGCAAATTTTAATTTGTAACAAGTAATTTCAGCGCTCTGGAGGCCTATTCGAACTATAAAAACCTAACTCAATATATCATTTACATATATGATACTAATTGCGAAATCCGTTCGAAGTTGTTGGTTTATGTATTCCACACCTGAACACTTATGTGTAGACTGTTATACAAGAATTATCACGAGTAAAGGATGACGCACATCCATCCCATCCGATCCGATTCGAGACGATCTGTGAGTTTCTATAGAAAACGTCACGTGATCTCCGAGGGCTCCGAGCTGTCACGTGAATCTTTCTATAGAAACTGACAGATCGTTCCGGATTAGATCGGATCGGATCGGATTGGTGTGTCATCCTTAACATGCTAATGCTAAGTTGACAACATGGTAAATTCATAGGTATTTAATAAATCAGTCGAAAAACATGACGCCATAAAAATGCTGCTTTGTGTGTTTATTTCTTTTAATAAGTCAATGGGTAAATTGTATAAAATTATTAGATAAGCGATAAAAATGTCGATAAACTGTTAGGTACCTATTCAAAAAATAATACAATAATTGTCTACCGATAACTGCAACCGTACTTAAACTGCAGGACATGGAAATGCCAGTGTATTTACTTTTTAACTGTCGGTCGTATCGTAAATGTTCCTCGTACACGTATCATGAGTATTTGTCGTTTCGTCTGTTATAAGGCACTTACTCAAATGGATAGTTAAATCAGTCAGCCAGTCATGGCCAAGTATGTAAATCAGACATGAGGTTTAACGAAAATACTAAGAAAATAAACTTGTTAAATTGGTGCAAAATAACCATTTCCTGTTTTCACTTTCCATCATCATTCACCTAGCAATCTACCAGAACTCAGCTATCATAAATACCTAGGCTTTTATTTATATACAATTTGTTGCACAGTAAACGAATTACAAAAGGCGGACTTAATGCCAGAAAGCATTCTCTACCAGTCAACCGTAAGGTCAAACAGATACAAATATTTAGGTAACAGCATACTGCAATTAGTAACAACTACTTTGTAAATAACAATAGTAATAAACTTATATCATGGCTTTTAAAATCTTTTGGTTTTATGGTAGTGACTTCAGTCTATGTTAAGCAAAGCTTTTTACAAAGCCATCATTCATTATTGAAACTATGTATTTTCCAGTATGTTGTGTATGAAATGTCAAAATAAAATGGCGTAGATATTTGGCCAATTAAGGATGACTCACCGTAGAACGGGACGAGGCGGGGTGAGACGATCTGTCAATTTCTATAGAAAGACGTGACGTGACGTTATCTATAGAAACTGACAGATCGTCCTGTCCCGTTCTAGTGTGAGTCATCCCTTATGTGTAAAGGACAGAAAGAAAAAAAAATGTTTCCTGAGTAGGCAGGAAGGTACGACTTTATGCTATTGATGTAGCATTTTGTTCAACGGCCGTAGCCCTAAATCTAAGGCAACATTTTACGACGAAGCCCGATCTCAAACTAATAAAAAGTAGTTGGACAGCACACGTGTGGCCTGTTCTTGGCCAACTTTTTATCTCTTCGCCTTACTAAGTTATTGTTGCTATTTCATTTTATAAGTCCAGTTTACAGCGGTATTCTTTTACCAGGTCTTGCGTCAGATATTACGTCGTATTTATGAGGTCTGCAGCTTTGTTGCTTTATGATCGAGTTGGGAAGATTAAATCATGGCTGAGCTCACAACAAAGTGAATAATAAAGTCGTTTAATAAATAAATGCACAATGCAATATACGTCGGAGTGTTGGAATATTTTTCTTAGATGATTCCAGTGTTACTTTTGTTCTAGCGGAGATGAAACAACTTCTTACCTAGCTAATGACCACACTATGTTTATTAGGTTATACATATATCACATTTTAATATACGATGGACCCATACAAGAAAGGAGAATCTGTCAATTTCTATAGAAAGAATCACGTGATAGCTCGGAGCACTAGGAGGTCACGTGACGTTTTCTAACGAAACTGACAGTTTGTGTGTGTGTGAGTCATCTTAATGACAAACTGTTAAAATATTGTGGGATTGTTGTGACAAACGTATGAGTATATAGCCACTTAATGTGTTTATTTTTGTTACCGCTTGCTTGGACAATGGGTTCTCCTTTGAATATTTTTTTGACATAATTCCAGCAGCCGTTTTCTACCACCGCGGCACCGCACCGCTCGCCGTAGATTTAAAGGGCGTTCATCCTCGCATCTCGAAACTTAAATAGTCACGCCTTTTGCATTTTCACAGGAATATCCTCCTGCGAACGAAGCTGAGAATTAAATGAGTTTCCTGCAGGGCTTTCTTAAAAATATTAAAGGGTCGACAACGCGCAATGTAACACGCTTGGAATTAAATACATTTAAATACAGTCTTATCATCAGGCGGGCTGTACAGTAACCGGGAATAGTGTGAAGCCCGCAAGTGAGCAATACGAATAAGGTTGTGTCAGATATTTTTGCGGCCTTCATAGCGGAAGTTTCTATTGCAGGCACTGTACGATGGATTGTTACCGACGTGGTATAAAAAGTGTAGAAGTCTAGAAATTGGATCGGAAATATTGAGCTCTCTCTCAATTCTTATGAATGGCGGTCCTGATTATATTGAAAAGTAGGCTCTCTCTAATGTCGCAATCCATTTTATATTGATCTTTTACATAAACTTTGTAAAAAACAAGTCGAAGCCTTGGAAAAATAATAAGTATTCAAAACAAGTAAACTTATAATTGTACTATGGTTTTAGGTAGTATATACTTTAGTAGCTTTGGTCTAAACAAGTAAAGTGTGTGTGTGTTGACTGGTTAACTAGAAAAAAAAATGTTCTTTAAGGGTGAAACACGAGTAACACATTTCTAAACGAATTTTGCGGAGTTATCTCTTTAGTTGTATATTTATTTCTATGTGAATGACTGCAAAACGTTCCACTTAAACAAGACCAGAGCATTCAATATAAAACCGAACGTCAAGAATTCTTCAGAATCAATGAAATAAATTTTCCTAGATATAATCCGATATGAGAGTGGTTACGTCTTTGATGTGGCAACGTTTCAGAAACATCTGGGATACGTCTCTCACATGTCGAAGTGATCGTATCCCCGATTTACGGATCAACGTATTCAACGTTCTGTTTACCGTGGCTTCAGAATACTCGACGGTATATAAATAACGTTGTCGCATGGCCTTACGCTGTCGGGGGCGATTTGGCAAATCCTTAATGGTTGCGTAATAGCCTCCTTTATTTTTGTTTATTTACTTTTCCTTACTAAGCACGCGTGGCAATGTTTCATAATCTTTTGGCAATCATCTGTAAGAGTTTTGTGTTGTTGTGTGTGTATTTCAATTTCGGTGTGCTCGCATGCTTATATTGCAATCTCAGTGCAGTAGAACCTCGATTATCGGAACCCTCAATTATCCGAAGACACCAGATACTTACTATGCATTTTTCATCGATCCGAATTTCAGGCTGAAGACAAAATACCCGTCATGTATCAACTTTTTCTCAATTCGATGAATAAATACGTGCGTCCATTTTTAATGTACAGTTTTTATATGAAAAGTGTTGTTTTTCTTAGATGTCGTCCTAAAGAACTTAGATTTCGATTATCCGAACTAGTTCCGGTCCCAATTCGTTCGAATAATTGAGTTTCTACTGTATCATTCTCTTTGTTACTTGCAATGCCGACACGAGTGCGTTTATAGAAAATTATCCATAAAAATAAAAATAATCTACATACTTACACTCAGCCTCTATTCTCAAAAAATATAAACTTGTATTAAATTAGATTTTTCGTTTTGTAATTCTTTATTGTGACAAAAAAAACCAGTTCTTTTTAAATACGCAACACAGGCTTCGTCAGGAGAATACAGATACTCCTCAGCTACAGGCTTCGTCACATACTTACAAACGATGTAATCTGCAACAAGCTTTGTCAATCATAACCACTAATTAAGACTAGGTACAAGGTTCACCCGGATCGTAGCTGGCTCAAACGTCCTTATGGCACTGGCCGCTTTGCCCCGCTGAATCGCCAAAGAACAATCAACCATGTACGATCCGAACCGAGGATTTCGCCGGCTCAACGCCCGCTTGTGTTTTATGTCTACAGAAATGTATACTTAGGCACTGCTTATAATATAGAATGCCACGCTAGCCAGATAAACACGTCACGCGTGCATTAAATACGAGTTAATTAAAGTACCGCAAACTATCCCGATGCTGGCAGTGGGGCAAGGAGCGGAGTTGGCAAAGTTAAAGTTTGTGCCCATGGGGGACATAGCCGGGGTAATGAGCAGCCGTAAAACTGTTAAAGCGCTGCGTTTAAGAGTGTTGTGATGTGTGAAAAACATGTGCCTAATGAAAATGGAGTCGTACATGGGCTTGGTAATTAACACTTGAGTTTGAATATTAAGAATCTGCATGTGTTTAAATATTAGGAACGTAGACACGATGCCAATCGTTCACGCTCCGTAGCGTTGCGTAGTTAGCTCTCTCTATCCCTCTTCCTTATTAGTGCGAAAAAGACAGTTGCGTTTCGTTCACTACTCAGCGTTAACAATTGACATCTTGTCTACGCACCGTGGTTTGATTTTACTTGTGAGTGCATTTTCTACCTACGGATAGTACCTACTTTGAACCCGGAAAAGTCATCTTTCAAACAAAAAAAAATCGGACGAAATTCATATCGGTAGTTCATAATTATCGGTAAACATCCATTAAAACGTACCCAAACTTATCACTCGAGCGTGCTGATTCTCTACAATATCAAATTCTAGATAACCTTGTGTACACATGCGTCCAAAAGTGCATGGGGCAATTTATGAATGAATTAATTCATGAATTACCCATGCAATTTCAAAACGGTAATTTTGGACCCGGGTATGTCCTTAAACTACGTCCAACAAGTGAGGTAGGGCACAGCGAAACGTCATCTCGCTTGAATCTGGAGCAGCCTGACTGGGGAAGTACCTCCACCTTACAGAATACCGAAGCCATAATAACATCACTACTTACTTTGTAGGTATGTGGTGTTGTGTTCCTCACGGTGAGTAAGGTTTCCAGAGCTCCAATCCCCCCAACCTCCCCCTTAATGACGATGACAGCGCAGATTAATAAGCTACCCCAGGAGGGTACCAGCTGCTCTAGCGCTGGAGAATCCCTTTCTGGGCTTCCATGCTCAGGTACTGTCGTGCCTGAGCGTGGACGCCGAGAGCGCCCCGTTTCGTACTCTGGGGGGGGCAAATCCGCGCTCCGCCATCCGCCATCCTCCCGAGGCAAGAGCAAGACGGCTACGGCAGCCCCTGCCACGCTCGCTGTGGATTTCTGCAACATCAGGGGTTTGCATTCTAATCTTAATGCTGTCCATCATCACCTCGAGACAGCTAAGCCGGCCTTGCTTTTTCTGACAGAGACGCAGATATCGTCTCCAGCGGACATAAAATACCTCTCCTACCCTGGGTACGAACTAGAGCATTCCTTTCTGCCTAGGGCTGGAGTGTGTGTGTACGTTAGAGGCGATATCAGTTCTCGTCGCCTCAGCAATCTTGAAGGTAGGGACCTTTCCACCTTATGGCTACGTGTTGATTGTGATGATCATCCTCGCGTCTATTCGTGCCTCTATAGGTCCCATAGCGGTGATGCCGAAACTGACCGACTCTTGGAGCAGATTCAAACGGCTGTGGATTCAGTGCAGCAGCAGATCCCATCCGCTGAGATCATCGTTCTTGGCGATTTTAACGCCCATAATGCCGAATGGCTGGGCTCCAGCAAGACTGATCATGCGGGGAGATCTGTTCACGACTTTGCTCTGACCTACGGCTTGACACAACTGGTTACTGCGCCTACGCGAATCCCAGATGTGGAGAGCCAGGAACCTTCCCTGTTGGACCTTCTGCTGACTTCTCACCCGGTTGGCTATGATGTATCCGTTGCAGCCCCTCTCGGTTCCTCGGATCATTGCCTCATCCGGAGTACAGTGCCTCTCACGTGCCCGCCGCGTCGGCGAGTTGCTTGTAGCCGCCGTGTGTGGCACTATAAGTCAGCAGACTGGGACGGGATGCGGGTGTTCTTTGCGTCTTACCCGTGGGGGCAGGTTTGCTTCACGCCGGATGATCCTGATATCGCTGCTGACTCTGTTGCTGACGTGGTGCTTCAGGGAATGGAACTTTTCGTTCCATCCTCTGCGGTACCTGTTGGTGGCAAAACCCAGCCTTGGTTTGATCGCTCCTGCAAAAAGGCGTCTCGCCGAAAGCTGGAGTGCTACCAAGCCTGGGTAAATGCAGCGGCGGTACAGGATGTAAAGACCAGCGCTTTAAAAAAGGAGTTTAACTTTGCCTCCAGGTCCTTCAAAAGAGCCATTGCCAGAGCAAAGTCGTTGCACATTGGTAGGATTGGCGAGAAACTAGAGCGTCTCCCCTCGGGAACTCGTGCGTTCTGGTCTCTTGCCAAAGCTATCCAGGGGAATTTCTGCACGCCGTCTTTTCCACCTCTGCACACGGGAAATGATTCGTTGGCCCACGACGCAAAAGACAAAGCCGATCTACTGGGTAAGCTTTTTGCGTCCAACTCGACTTTGGATGACGGGGGACAAGCGCCGCCGACTATACCGCGGTGCGAGAGCTGTATGCCAGATGTACAGTTCCGCCAAAGCTTTGTGCTTAAGGCTCTTCGCTCCCTCGACACCCATAAGTCCAGTGGGCCTGATGGAATCCCTGCAATTGTTCTCAAGATGTGTGCTCCCGAGTTGGCGCCGGTCTTAACGCGTCTTTTTCGGCTCTCCTACTCTTCTGGCGTAGTCCCGACTTCGTGGAAGTCAGCTTTGGTGCACCCGATCCCTAAAAAAGGCGACCGCTCAAATCCATCCGACTACAGGCCGATAGCTATAACCTCCCTTTTCTCTAAGATTATGGAGTCCATCATCAATCGTCAGCTCCTCTGGTACCTAGAGGATCACCAGCTGCTGAGTGACCAACAATACGGTTTCCGTAGGGGTCGTTCGGCTGGTGATCTTTTAGTTTACCTGACACATTGCTGGGCACAGGCGATAGAGAGTAAAGGTGAGGCACTGGCAGTTAGTTTGGATGTAGCGAAGGCCTTCGATCGCGTTTGGCACAAAGCACTTCTTTCGAAACTTCCATGCTATGGGCTCCCCGGGAAATTATGCGAATGGGTCAGCAGTTTTCTAGCAGACAGAAGCATTAAGGTCCTAGTTGACGGTGAATGCTCAGACTCAATGTCTGTGAATGCTGGTGTCCCTCAAGGCTGTGTGCTATCACCCACGCTATTCCTCCTGCATATCAATGACATGTTGCAAACTAGCGGCATTCATTGTTATGCTGATGATAGTACGGGTGATGCCTCCTACACCGGCCGCGCCAATATTTCCCGGGAAAACGTCATTGAGAGCCGGAACAAACTTGTGTCCGAAATTGAGACCTCCCTAAAAGAAGTCTCAGATTGGGGTCGACTTAATTTGGTCCATTTTAACCCTACAAAGACACAGGTTTGCGCGTTCACCGCAAAAAAACTTCCGTTCGTCGCGTCACCTCGTTTTGAGAGCACTCCCCTATCTGCCACAGCCAGTATTGGAATCCTTGGCGTTGACATCTCGAGTGAAGTCCAGTTCCGCGGCCACCTAGAGGGTAAGGCCAAATTGGCCTCGAAGAAGCTCGGTGTGCTCAATAGATCGAGGCAGTATTTCACGCCGGCCCATCGCCTACAGCTTTATAAGGCGCAGGTTCGCCCGCATATGGAATACTGCTCTCATCTTTGGGCAGGGGCACCTAAGTACCAGCTTCTTCCTCTAGACCGCATCCAACGGAGAGCAGCTCGAATTGTCAACTGCCAACGTATTTCTGATCGGCTTGATCCCTTGGCGCTGCGTAGAGATGTGGCCTCACTCTGTATTTTCTATCGCATGTATTATGGGGAGTGTTCCGAGGAATTGTTCGGATTAATCCCTGCCGCTTCTTTCCGCCATCGCCCTACGCGACAATATTTCCACTCTCACCATTTAGATGGTTGGCAGTCCTCAACTGTGCGCTTTTCCCGAAACTTCCTGCCTCGCACAGCTAAACTGTGGAACGAACTGTCGCCAGCGGTGTTTCCGGACCGATACGACCTTCAAACCTTCAAGAAAAGAGCGTACTCCCACCTTAAAGGCCGGCAACGCACTTGCGACACCTCTGGTGTTGCGGGTGTCCATGGACGACGTGAATCGCTTACCATCAGGTGATTCGTTTGCTCGTTTGCCCCCTATAGCATAAAAAAAAAAAAAAAAAAAAAAAACGCGATAGTACATATTAATCTATTTATATCGGGTTACTCAAGTCAATAAAGTTGAAAATAGGTCAACATGTTTCCGAGCTGTCCGCGTCCCTTATTCATGAATGAGATGTGTGTGCGCAGAGCAATCGCCGCGAGCGCATTTCACTTTTATAAACACATGGACATGTCGAGCTATTTTAGACTTTATTGACGTGAATATTTGAGTAACCCGATACAAGTCGATTGATATGTCTAATAATCACGGGAGTTCTCTTAAAACCCTATGTACAATAAGAATATTCCGTTGTAAGAATATTCACAACTTTTTTTTATAATGTGGACTTGTGGAGGCATGCATTTGGCATCCTGCCTAGCCGGGGAACTAGGACGGGTATGTGGGAGTTTTGGGACTCGCAGGCCCGGGCCCCCACTACCCACTAAACCATCCACGGTATGCCCATCTTGCAGCGTTGGTGACAGTGAACACGGGATCGCCCTAGGCATGCAACCGCGAACACCGCCTGCTGCGACAGCCGAGGCTGTCCCCTCCTTGGAGCCGAAGCTCCCCCGCCCGAAGGTAGCGTGCAGGGCGACACCACACGCTGGTCCCTCATGAAAACCTCAACACCGGGAGTGAGATGGAAAAACCCCGGGTTCCACAACTTCATATTCACAACTTGCATCAGATATTATAACACCTAACTTCACCAGACAACGTATCTATGCACAAGTTCAACATTCCGCCCCGCATTGAACCTAATACAATATTAACGATATGATCATATGACATTCAAACTAATTAGCCACGCCTCTGAATAGGGTCACAGCAAAGTATCTTAAATATATTATCACGTGCTCCCATGGTGGTTAAGCACCGTGCGTATGACTTGCTAGTTCTAGCACTTTCCACACAATATAATTTCTAGCAGTAAAAACGTAACTTTAGACTTCTATTTGGAATGAATGTACGTGAATATGTTTTAAACTTATAAAGTAGGCAGGTACTTACTTACTGAGTTGAACCGATGGAGTTTGGAACTAGATCGATCTGTATGAGATGGTCTCCGTATATTGTTGTGGCAGCTTATGAATTAGATTCTTTTTTGTTTTTCGAAGCTGTTGTATGATTAATTGATAAAAATCAGCACAAGAAAGTGATAATGTTAGCTTAAAATATAGCTCGCGAATATCAGAAAATCGTGGAAAAATGCAAAATAAATCGTTTCACACGTACAATTTTTTATTATTTAATTCGCATGTAAATTGTCATTGGAGCATTTGTAAGCCTCTGTCAGTAAAATATACCTCCTTATTTTCATATTATTATCTAGCTAACACTATAAAAATACTAAAAGTTCCAATAACTAACTCCTTATTTGCTATATTTTCTACTCGTATAGGTACTGACTGCTACTCGTAGGCTGAAGCAACTGTTAGAGCGAGCCAAGGCTAGTCTTGCCCGAACGTATACGGCCAGTTGTTTGCATTTATGACCGTCTGTTTAAAGTCATTATACTGTCCATGATACCCATTAGGTACTGCGCTCTCAAGTTAGCGCTACGCTATTCGGTATAGCAAGGCTTTCTATTCAAACTCCATCTAAGTCTGCTTGAATCTTGTACTTGAAATGGGATGGATATCTCAAGAGCAGCGAGATTGTCTGAAGTAATGTAATAATTAGTGCTTTGAAGGAATTGATTTTGTTAGCTAGAATAGTTTGCTGGAAATTTAGTTTTAGGGAATTAACTATTAATGGAAGCATCACACGTGTTTTTTATATTTTGTATACCTAATTCTAACGAAATAATCCTGACACTAACCTAGAGAGGTTAAAGACCTGTTTTATCATTATTTATACACAAATACATATTCATATTAATATATTCATAACGGCCTCCCTAGCCTAACTAGACTACCAACTGGTAGTGATCCTGCCTACGAAGAAGAAGGTATTTTTATCACGCATATTTGTTCCCGAGTTATAAACGTTTTTTATGTATATATTTATCTATATAAGTATAAGCTTTGCTTTGGGACTAGGTTGATATGTGTGAGATTGTCCTCAAATACATACCTATATGTTATTATGTAGAATAGTTAGGTACTTTTACCTTTCATCTCTCTCTCTCTTATCATTTTTTTTCTAGCGCAGTTGGTAGTGACAGTGCCTACGAAGCGGAGGTAGGTAGGATATGTACCCGGGGGTTCGCATACAGGTCAGGGCATTTATTTGTGTGTTTATCACGAATATTTGTTTTCTATATATTTAAGTACCTACTTATCTGTATATTTATTATAAATACCTAAAGTTTTCTAGTACTTATCCCAACTCAAGCCGTATTGAGCTGACTGTGGGTTGTTTCATAGTACTTAAGTTATTTTTTTATGTAAGTAGGGTATGTTTTTTTAAATGTACCTAAGTAATATATATTTTCTTAGTCTATTATGAATATCGTTCTCTAGTACATATCCACAACACGAGCCTTATTGAACATACTGTTGGATTAAGTAAATTAGTGTAAGATTTTTTTTAATGCAGGTATAAACTTTCTTAATCATAAGAACGTCTATTGTCTTTCGTTTCTGCGATTGTTGATTATTAAAATTAAACACTTTAGAACTGATTAATCGCGTTTACGAGTATTAACCCCATTGCGCATCGGCGTCGTGTTTATTGACGGGGAGAATTTGCATTCTCTTAGTTATTGTAGACGTAAGGTAATGGTGTTAATAAGCGCGATTAATCCGTTCTAAAGAGTTTATTTAATACTTACTCGTACTTAGCCTTATCCGTCAAATGCCGCTAAGAAAATATGGTAGTTTTCTGCATCCACGATTTTTTTATAAAAGTTGAAATATTACTTTTATAGTGCATTCCAAGCACAACACTGCATTAAATTCTAAGAGTGAGTTTGTAGCACTATAAACTACCTAAATAGTTATACCTAATATAATAAATATAATAATATGTCTTTGTTCACAGTGCAGTACTATTGCCCGATTCTGACCTGTTACCAGTGGCGGTGCGTTCTCAGAACTCGATTAATGCCAGCTTGCTTTGCGTGAGCCAAACTAGCACATTTCCCTTAATAACACTAAGAAAAAGCAAGCCAAATCAGCTACGGCTTGCCCAAAGAACATTTTGTTGCTCCGACACTGCTTGTTAGGGTCTATTCTTGCACCATTAACATTGAATTGAAATTGAATACGCATTTAAGCAGGCACGTATATTAACTAAGGTGGGTGTCACACTGGATGCGATTCAAACCGCACGCCGGTGTGCAAGGGGGATAGCGCTATACACGTGCCGAGCGCTGTCTCGCTCACACGTCGGAGTGCGGTGCGAATCACATCCAGAGTGACATCCCGCTAAACGTGCAGAAACCGCGGAAATTATAAATGCAGTATAATTATTGTTATTCTTCTTTTTCCTAGCGTTTTTCCCGGCTTATGCCACAGCTCAGGGAACCTGGGATCCGCTTTGGTAACTAATCTAAAAATTTGGCGTAGGAGCTAGTTTTTACGAAAGCGACTGCCATCTGACCTTTAAACAGAGGGTAAACTAGGCCTTATCGGGATTAGTCCGGTTTCCTCACGATGTTTTCCTTCACCGAAAAGCGATTGGTAAATATAAAAAATCTAAATAAAATATAACGCTGCCAACGCGCAATGTAAAGGGGTGTGTAATGGTCGGTATAACTTTTTTTGATACAATAACATTTGATATAACAACAAAATATCTACTATTATTTCGTATATTTATCATTTCGTGTAACACTTATTTGTAATAATCATTATTTGGTATAATTATCCATTGATGTACAGTTCTAACCTAACCTACTTCTCTGCTAATAGTACATTTGTTTAGCGGTCACAGTTTCTAACCTAACCTAACCTATTATTTATACATTGCATAATAAAAAGTTATTCTAACCGTGCTTTTGATTAAATTAGCGTTATAGCATTTATTTTTATCGGAAGTCAGCATTATTCTTTTCAGTTGTTTTGTGATTTATTTTGTGTACAATAAAGTGCTTACTACTACTACTACTACTACTATACTCAAAGTATGTTATAATAAATGTTATCCGAAAAAACGATCATTATATTAAATAATCATTATACAATTTTTAAGTATATTATTAGTTGTTATATGATTCAATGATTATATCAAATGAGCGTTATTACGACTAACATTATATCAAAAAAAGTTATATCGATCGGTACGCACCCAATGTAAAGGTGCATCCTAAATTTAAAATGAATACACAAAAAGAGGAACCAATATATAAGACAGAAAACTGGTATTATAGACGCTCTGACATTTGCACAAAAACTAAAATGGAAATGGTGTGGCCACACTGCGCGTATGCATAAAGAGATATGGGTCAAAATAACAACTATGGCTGACGGTCTGACGGGGACCATGAATCGAGGAAAACCCAAAGAAAGGTGGCTCGACGAAATCGTGGCTGCATGCAGCGCTCAAAGATTTGCCAAAGAAGGCCAAGGACAGGAAAAACTGGCTAGCACTGGGGAGGCCTTCGCCCAAAGAGGGGTCAGAGACCCCGAGACGAAATGTTATTTTATAAATATCAAATGATATCGTACATAAGTTCCGAAAAACTCAATGGATGGTTCCGTCTAGTTGAACCCACGACTTTCGGATTGAAAATCGCACGCCCTACCGCTGTTCCACGCTTCGAAAATAATAATAGTATTATTTATTTAAACTAAAATGTAAGGTTTCGGCAGAGCTTTTCTTCATATATTATTTACTCACAAACTTGACATAGCTTCAAATTGCCTATCAACCTCGGAGTTGTTTGAGGGATGGTCTCCGAGAGACTTGCCAAAACTTCCCTACTCATTTATTTATTGGCAACAACTTGCTAAACAAAGTCCGGAATAAAAGTATTTGTAATTTATTACTTTCACAATTCTTGACAGGGGCTTTGGAACTTACTTACCAACTACGGCAAATTTCACACGTTAAGGAAATGTCCACATCTATTCCATTACGGTAGAGTGGTCGTATATAAAAACGAAAAGTAGGAATCAGTTTACTTTAAGTACTTTTTAAGAAGTTTACACGAAAAGGAACAATAATGATTGCAAACAGAACAAAAAAGGGATGGAGTTGAAGCTACACAGCTATACAGCGTCGTGAAATAAACAAACAAAGAAGTTTATTTTTTAATATTGTTTATTCCCAATCTTTGGACCCTATAATGCTTTAAAACTAATTTAATAACAGAAATACAACACCGCCGTAAGTTTATCAATACCTAGTCAATGAAATTATGAAATATCCTAGCATTTTCACTGATATTTGTTCCCGCAGTCTGTAAAACTAATTTAGTTTGACTTTACTTTGAAACTCTAGGAAACATTCCAGTAAACTGTGCTAAATCAGGTTTACAGAGAGCAGCAGTAAGCATTTACGTCTACAAAGCAAATATTAAAAGCTCAACTGTCATTTATATCTAATCTCATTTATCCTAAATTAGGTACCTATGATTTAGTCCTATTTTGATTACAAGACTTTCAAAGAAAATAACAAACTATTGCTGTTTAGATGTCACAACTAATAACCTCGTTAGATACTCAAATTAAAGATATTTTCACATAATCTTTAAAATTATATTGTTAGGGCTCTCTGATAGGTTACGAATTCATGATATTGTATATGACGTCCGCCGACATCAATTCAGAGAGGGGTACCGTTGAATAAAAACTTCGATTGAGGATGAGCTCAAATTTATTTGAATTAACAATGACGTCTCCAATGCCACAATACTCCATGAAGTAAGAAAAGAAATCAATGAACATCTATAAAAGTTATAATAATTATAACTAAGCTATAGTTATCACTATTTTTACAATGTCATTATGTTTTTTTCTTTAACCACAATAACACCTTACCATCTGCTCTAAAAGCATTAAATGATTCAAGTCACACAAATCTAACAATTAATTACTTAGCTATATAGTTGTATTGTTTATTTTGCTCAATATACAAATAAGTTTCAGTGACATCCTAACTCCTGCCACCGTCAAAACAAGAACATTAATACTGAATCGAAGCCAAGTGTTAAAATTAATTTGGTAATTAAGCCATAATTATTAGTTTAAAATAACAATAACATTTAAAATCTATAATAGCGATAAAACCATAAGTAATCGAAAGTTGCGCGCCTACTCGGGTACTATTTCTGTGATCACGTCGAAACACAATCTAGTCGACAACATTACTTTAACATACGAAAACAACACTCAGTATTTGATACTCAAAACATCTATTTTGTTGCTTTATTCTATTCATATGTATCTCTTAGATTATTAGTATTTAACTAAATTTATTAGGGGCACAGAATTGATATGTTTCCGATGCACGGCGTTTGTGTGATACCGCTTCACTTAACCTAAGTTGCAAGGCGCTGCTACCACCCCTACTCTACCCTATCACATGCGGCCCAATGTCACGCTCTCGCCTCTGCCTAATAACGATGATCCGAACACCATCTTTCGATTTCACAGTAAACGTTTACAAAATAACCATTTAACAATAATTTTATTTACTCAATTTCAAAAAGGTATATTCCGCAATAGCAAACAATATTTTTAAAAGTCCGAATTTAATAATTCACGATAGACAGGCGTAGAAATGAAATTGTAAAAGCGTGAGTGACAAATGAATTCGGTTCAATTTTGAATTTGGCGTGACATGTAGCCGATTGCATTATAAGTAATAAATAGTAGACAAGATACAGAATAAACGTCTCTATGAAACCGCTCTTTACTCTAATTATACATTAATATTACACGATGATATGTATCGAGTAGTCCCGCAAAAGGTGACGTAGCCGTGTCCTCAGCCACTGGACGTCTCTTACGCGCTATCTACGGTTGTTGGACGGAATCATGGCGGCGGCGGCGTCTCCGCGGCCACGCCGCCTCCGACGCCATCTTGTTTAAACAACACTATACCAGCAAAATGGCGAGCGGAGGCGTTGTAGGCTATTCAAAACTATAGGTTCACTGATGACTCGATATCGATATACCTTGTCGTTTAAGATGTCTTTATTAATCGTACCGAAGAGAAACTCATCAAAGCAGAGTCACAAATCGAGGTCATCAGTAATCCCTAAAAATAAACAACAGAAAAGAATTAAATAACTTTTCGTTGTATTTTTAGTCTGTTTCAGAGACCACCGACCGCCGAAGGTATGGGAGATCACTACATTATTATTACATAATTACTTACGAATTAGGATTAATCGAAATAAATAAGTAAACATTGACTTAGCTTAATCATTAAAATCGACAATGAATTTATTAGTTTTATTACGAATAAATATATTAAAGAATTCGAGAGTTTGTTAAGGAGTGATAATTATTTTATATCTGATCTGATGATAATATATAGCCACGCGATAGGTTTCGTATCGTCCTCCCAAACACCTCGTGAGACGCATGTCTTCGACGTTGCAAAACTTTATTGCCAGTACAGGATTGTCTATAAAATACAAATTTGGTACGGTCTGAGGTTAGTATTAATAATTATGTTTATCCTTTATCTTTGGTCTATACGTCACGACGATCGGTACATTATGAAGTTACAGTCACTATAAACAACGTATAAAATTTTGCTAAGTCAAAAATTGACGAGATTTCTATTAAATATTGACTAAGAAATTTTCATAAGAATTCACATGCGGAACCTGTGGCCGCCCGCCGGGCGCGCGCGCCTGGCGGGTCGTGAATCGTCCATTTCCATCGCGTCAACGTCAAACAAAACAATATTCCAATATCTTATTACAATAGCCTAAGCAGGGATTTTTTTTTACTTTTTTATATAATTTTTACATGTTTACATCAGCAGAATATGTCACTAATAGGTACCTAAATAACATTAAGATTTTATTTTTGGTTTATTGCTATCTCGCACTGCTGTGCGCTCGGAGCGGGCTCCGGCGATACATTTCAGTAGGTAACTAGTATTCTGTATGCGATAGTCAACTAGCTAAAAATAAAAAATATATTAATTTTCCATTTGATTAACCCTTACATTTCAGTAAATTTAAAATTCATTACATTGTTTCATTATTATGTATGAATAACTTTCATTAAATAGTAATGTAACTATGTCGATTTTCTACAATAAATACCCTTATCTAATTTTATGGTATTGACCTAACGATTACACAATAAAAGTAACTACTAAATTTAAAATTAGATTATTACCAAAAAGCTCGTCAAAGCATGCAGATAGAGTAATTGTTTCACTAATCGGCGTCGGCGCACCCGCACGGCGCCAACTAATATATATAATATTACAATTAATTAATAGGTATAATGATTACATTAAGTTATTTAACTTTCATAAGGCCAAGGCTAAATTCTCGCAACAAGACTGAACCGACGTCGGCCGCACCGCGCCCCGCTTCACTGTTGTTCCCCGTTTCCCTACAGTCCAACTCTCAAAGAAGAACTTGAAAATGTAAAAATATTAAAAACTTCGAAGGATTAGGGAATCGTAGGCAAGGCACATAGAAAGGAATATTATAGTGTGACACAACACAATTATAGAGAACAGACGGGACAGGCGGGAGAGGAGCGACGCGGTTGGTCGGTGACGGCGGCGGCGGTGTGAGCACGGCGGCGGCGCGGCGCGCGGCCGGCGCGGACAGCGAGTCGCACTCCACAGCAAGCGGCACCAAGGGGCGTCCCTGTCCAGTCGCGTCCAGTATACTCAATCTTTATAATTATTCCGATAATTCCATTTACAGACAGAAGGGACCGTAAGACCAACACTAGAGTGCCAGCGCTTTAACGAGTGATTGAACAATATAAAAATTACTAAGAAAGTATTAGATAAATATAATTTGAAATAGTTATGAAATTCATTTAAATACGCTAACATTATTGAGGCTAAAACAAAAGCATCGTATTTATTACATACAACTTCATTTAAAATCATTTAACTTGAAATATTATTTAACAAAACGTAATCTTTCTATGAAGGGCACCTTTGGTTTTTAGCTTATTCGAATGAGATTTATCCTAAAATGTTTAATTTCTGTTATTACACTATAATTATAAATCCTCTCAACTGTTTGCATCGGTCTTGTAGAAACGAATTTGCAATAAGTTGTAAATAAATCTTATGTTACACATTTAAAATAAAATATCGACAATAAATGAAGAATAAAGTTTACACCAAGAACTAATTATTTAAATTGATAATTATAAACATGTTGTTTATTATGAACGATGAACAATAAAACTGGAATGTTAATATTAATGCAATAAAATAACCCTTTGTGCTAATTTTGGTATAAATTAAGACACCACACCCTGACGCTGGAGCAGAAAACAATAATGTTGTAAGGAGATGGGAGCGTTGCTATCTATCTACAAGTAGGCGAACAGAGCCGATGGTTTAGACACAGAGCGATCAACTCGCGTGTGTAACCTACAAGAAGTGGTTCTGTGTAACCTACAAGAAGTATTTGATGGTTGAATCTTGATCCTAGCAGCCGTAGTATAGACACTGGTTGTAGCAGTAGGCCCCATCTCCCGCGGTTCCGAAGCGTCGAGGATCAAGATTGCGCGCCCCTCAGTTTGCTGGTTGTCAAGTGCCGAGAGCAACGAACGAGCTAATGCTGTTCGCTCTCTTCTCCGCCTTTGGCTCCCTGGTAAACGATAAAATAGGTATTAATAAAAACGAAAAACGTAACAATTGTTCATATCAACTTTCAATATATTTTAAATTTATTTAAACTAAGCAAGCATTTTGTGCGTTGTGCAAGGTGAAAAATTAGTAACGATTATTGCATTTGAAACCCATATTTGAGTGAATAAGAACATGTTGAACTTGACGCGGTTATAATACTGAGCGAGACAGCACTATAATAAATATGTAGCGGCAAATAATCCGTCATATATTTTCAGGTTTATTCATACATTTGATAATAATCTCTCAAAAACGGCAGCGATTTCTATGAATCTTACAAGTTCTTGGCCAAGTTTTCGCATTCGCTCGATGGTCTCATTGTGATTTTATTCACAATTTAATGCCTAAAATTAGAGGGCGAAAAATCGATCCATCTGGGTTTTGTTGTTGGTATGATTCCATTTTGAGCATTTTCAATAATGAATTCAGTATTTAAAACATATATACATTTTGTAGGTGTGTGTGAAGTCCCCAAACCGCATTGAGAAAATGTGGCCTGCCGTGCAGTGGGGCGTTAGTACGTATTTAATTATACCATAGATTATAATGGTTGTGATTATACTATTATTGTTTTCATGGTGTAAAGTCTTGTTTACATTTTTTTTTATAAATGCGTGCAATAAATAGCAATATGATATTTTTTTGCCGCTTCGATAAGTATATAGTGATGTCCCACTTCCACACCGGAGCGGCCTACATATCCTCTGATGTGAACACCCGCATATAAGACCGTATCTGTGTTCAGATTTATGAGTACATGGGATCCAAACCATTACCCTTAAGGTGCAGGCCCTTTCTAACGTGAGATCTTTTTTTACAGTGGCAATTTAATAAATGAATAAAAACTATTGCTGGTTGTAATGATACAATATGCCGAAGGATCTGCACCCCAGTATCATTGTGGACATAGTGCTCGTGCATACTTCGTGCGCGAGAATCCAGCCGTTGTGTGCCATCTTGTGCCGCGCGTACTCAAGATGGATGGCCCCCTCTGAGCTGAGAAGCAGCGCGCCCTGCAGGCGCGAGAGCGCGGCGGTCGCATCCGTGGGGCTAGCGAAGTCGACGAAGGCCACCGGGCCGCCGCCGCCGCTGCCGCCGGCCGTCAGCAGCCGCAGCCGTGAGAACCCAGCGCAACTGTCACCCACCATGTTTAGTGCCCACTCGCGCCACCCACCAGATTTGACAAGTGTGTGTTGTTAGTTGTACCCGCGGGAGACGCTTTCACGAGTTTTTTTTTGGGCAGCTACAGTTCGACCGGACCGGTGTGAAGTTAGCAGCCAAAGTTAGCAGCCGCCTATAACCTGACCAAATTAAGAAGTCAAATATTCCACAAGGATGAATCGCTTAAAAAACGATATAAAACTAAACAAGACACTCCAATATAAATATTAAACATGCAAACTTGAGTATTTAAGTGAAAATAGGGACGTAGTCATAGCTGAAGGAAAATCCACAATACTTTCGATTTGATTTGGCTGCTGGCCCCGTGATGCTAAAATACGAATAAGAGATTCTTTTTGATAAATAAATCATATTGCCTGAACAAAAAGCTACTAGAAAATGGAAAAACACCCTTGACCACTAGTCATAAGGGTGAGTTTTATCACTGAAACAAAATTTTAAAAATTTATTTTTTTAAAACTTCATTCTGCCTTCAATAACCCTTAGTTAAACGGCAAAACCAAGATTTTCAAGACATGTCACACTTAGCTTATTACTCAAGCTAAAAGGCTACAAGAAATTTGAAGTGACAACAGATCGCTAACTGGGTAAAACGGAAGACCTTGTCATGAATAAAGGAAAATTCACGAAATTTCCGGTTTGACTTGGCTGCTGGCCCAGTGATGCTAAAATACGATAAAGAGGTGTTTTTTGATGGCTGAATCATGGTGCTTGACCAACACGCTACTAGAAAATGGTAAAACACCCTTGACAACTAGTCATAAGGGTGAGTTTTATCATTAACACAAAATATAAAAATATTTTCTTAAAAACTTCATTCTGCCTTCAATAACCCTTAGTTAAACGGCAAAACCAAGATTTTCAAGACATGTCACACTTAGCTTATTACTCAAGCTAAAAGGCTACAAGAAATTTGAAGTGACAACAGATCGCTAACTGGGTAAAACGGAAGACCTTTTCACGAACAAAGGAAAATTCACAAAATTTCCGGTTTGATTTGGCTGCTGGCCCAGTGATGCTAAAATACGATAAAGAGGTGTTTTTTGATGGCTTAATCATGTTGCTTTACCAAAGCGCTACTAGAAAATGGTAAAACATCCTTGACAACTAGTCATAAGGGTGAGTTTTATCATTGACACAAAATATAAAAATATTTTCTTAAAAACTTCATTCTGACTTCAATAACCCTTAGTTAAACGGCAAAACCAAGATTTTCGAGACATGTCACACTTAGCTTATTACTCAAGCTAAAAGACTACAAGAAATTTGAAGTGACAACAGATCGCTAACTGGGTAAAACGGAAGACCTTGTTATGAATAAAGGAAAATTCACGAAATTTCCGGTTTGATTTGGCTGCTGGCCCAGTGATGCTAAAATACGTTAAAGAGGTGTTTTTTGATGGCTGAATCATGTTGCTTAACCAAAGCGCTACTAGAAAATGGAAAAACACCCTTGACAACTAGTCATAAGGGTAAGTTTTATCACTGAAACAAAATTTTAAAAATTTATTTTTTTAAAACTTCATTCTGCCTTCAATAACCCTTAGTTAAACGGCAAAACCAAGATTTTCAAGACATGTCACACTTAGCTTATTACTCAAGCTAAAAGGCTACAAGAAATTTGAAGTGACAACAGATCGCTAACTGGGTAAAACGGAAGACCTTGTCATGAATAAAGGAAAATTCACGAAATTTCCGGTTTGACTTGGCTGCTGGCCCAGTGATGCTAAAATACGATAAAGAGGTGTTTTTTGATGGCTGAATCATGGTGCTTAACCAAAGCGCTACTAGAAAATGGTAAAACATCCTTGACAACTAGTCATAAGGGTGAGTTTTATCATTGACACAAAATATAAAAATATTTTCTTAAAAACTTCATTCTGACTTCAATAACCCTTAGTTAAACGGCAAAACCAAGATTTTCGAGACATGTCACACTTAGCTTATTACTCAAGCTAAAAGACTACAAGAAATTTGAAGTGACAACAGATCGCTAACTGGGTAAAACGGAAGACCTTGTCATGAATAAAGGAAAATTCACGAAATTTCCGGTTTGATTTGGCTGCTGGCCCAGTGATGCTAAAATACGATAAAGAGGTGTTTTTTGATGGCTGAATCATGTTGCTTGACCAAAGCGCTACTAGAAAATGGTAAAATACCCTTGACAACTAGTCATAAGGGTGAGTTTTATCACTGAAACAAAATAATATTTTTTTTTTTTTAAACTTCATTCTGCCTTCAATAACCCTTAGTTAAACGGCAAAACCAAGATTTTCAAGACATGTCACACTTAGCTTATTACTCAAGCTAAAAGACTACAAGAAATTTGAAGTGACAACAGATCGCTAACAGGGTAAAACGGAAGACCTTGTCATGAATAAAGGAAAATTCACGAAATTTCCGGTTTGATTTGGCTGCTGGCCCAGTGATGCTAAAATACGATATAAAGGTGTTTTTTGATGGCTTAATTATGTTGCTTGACCAAAGAGCTACTAGAAAATGGTAAAACACCCTTGACAACTAGTCATAAGGGTGCGTTTTATTACTGACACAAAATATTAAAAATATATTTTTTAAAATTTCATTCTGCCTTCAATAACCCTTAGTTAAACGGCAAGACCAAGATTTTCGAGACATGTCACACTTAGCTTATTACTCAAGCTAAAAGGCTACAAGAAATTTGAAGTGACAACAGATCGCTAACTGGGTAAAACGGAAGACCTTGTCATGAATAAAGGAAAATTCACGAAATTTCCGGTTTGATTTGGCTGCTGGCCCAGTGATGCTAAAATACGATAAAGAGGTGTTTTTTGATGGCTGAATCATGTTGCTTGACCAAAGCGCTACTAGAAAATGGTAAAATACCCTTGACAACTAGTCATAAGGGTGAGTTTTATCACTGAAACAAAATAATATTTTTTTTTTTTTAAACTTCATTCTGCCTTCAATAACCCTTAGTTAAACGGCAAAACCAAGATTTTCAAGACATGTCACACTTAGCTTATTACTCAAGCTAAAAGGCTACAAGAAACTTGAAGTGACAACAGATCGCTAACTGAGTAGAACGGAAGACCTTGTTATGAATAAAGGAAAATTCACGAAATTTCCGGTTTGATTTGGCTACTAGCCCAGTGATGCTAAAATACGATAAAGAGGTCTTTTTTGATAGCTGAATCATGGTGCTTGACCAAAACGCTACTAGAAAATGGAAAAACACCCTTGACAACTAGTCATAAGGGTAAGTTTTATCACTGAAACAAAATAATATATTTTTTTTTTAAACTTCATTCTGCCTTCAATAACCCTTAGTTAAACGGCAAAACCAAGATTTTCAAGACATGTCACACTTAGCTTATTACTCAAGCTAAAAGGCTACAAGAAATTTGAAGTGACAACAGATCGCTAACTGGGTTAAACGGAAGACCTTGTCATGAATAAAGGAAAATTCACGAAATTTCCGGAATGATTTGGCTGCTGGCCCAGTGATGCTAAAATACGATAAAGAGGTGTTTTTTGATGGCTGAATCATGTTGCTTGACCAAAGCGCTACTAGAAAATGGAAAAACACCCTTGACAACTAGTCATAAGGGTAAGTTTTATCACTGAAACAAAATAATATATTTTTTTTTTAAACTTCATTCTGCCTTCAATAACCCTTAGTTAAACGGCAAAACCAAGATTTTCAAGACATGTCACACTTAGCTTATTACTCAAGCTAAAAGGCTACAAGAAACTTGAAGTGACAACAGATCGCTAACTGAGTAGAACGGAAGACCTTGTTATGAATAAAGGAAAATTCACGAAATTTCCGGTTTGATTTGGCTACTAGCCCAGTGATGCTAAAATACGATAAAGAGGTCTTTTTTGATAGCTGAATCATGGTGCTTGACCAAAACGCTACTAGAAAATGGAAAAACACCCTTGACAACTAGTCATAAGGGTATGTTTTATCACTGAAACAAAATATTAAAAATTTATTTTTTTAAAACTTCATTCTGCCTTCAATAACCCTTAGTTAAACGGCAAAACCAAGATTTTCAAGACATGTCACACTTAGCTTATTACTCAAGCTAAAAGGCTACAAGAAATTTGAAGTGACAACAGATCGCTAACTGGGTAAAACGGAAGACCTTGTCACGAACAAAGGAAAATTCACAAAATTTCCGGTTTGATTTGGCTGCTGGCCCAGTTTTGCTAAAATACGATAAAGAGGCTTTTTTTGATAGCTGAATCATGGTGCTTGACCAAAGAGCTACTAGAAAATGGTAAAACACCCTTGACAACTAGTCATAAGGGTATGTTTTATCACTGAAACAAAATTTTAAAAATTTATTTTTTTAAAACTTCATTCTGCCTTCAATAACCCTTAGTTAAACGGCAAAACCAAGATTTTCAAGACATGTCACACTTAGCTTATTACTCAAGCTAAAAGGCTACAAGAAATTTGAAGTGACAACAGATCGCTAACTGGGTAAAACGGAAGACCTTGTCATGAATAAAGGAAAATTCACGAAATTTCCGGTTTGACTTGGCTGCTGGCCCAGTGATGCTAAAATACGATAAAGAGGTGTTTTTTGATGGCTGAATCATGTTGTTTGACCAAAACGCTACTAGAAGATGGAAAAACACTCTTGACAACTAGTCATAAGGGTGAGTTTTATCATTGACACAAAATATAAAAATATTTTCTTGAAAACTTCATTCTGCCTTCAATAACGCTTAGTTAAACGCCAAAACTGAGATTTTCGAGACATGTCACAATTAGCTTATTACTTAAGCTAAATGACTGCAAGGAACTTGAAGTGACAACAGATCGCTAACTGGGTAAAACGGGGGACCTTGTCCATGACTAAAGGAAAATTCACAAAATATTCGGTTTGATTTGGCTGCTGGCCCAGTGATGCTAAAATATGGCAAATAGGTGTTTTTTGATGGCTGAATCATGTTGCTTGACCAAAGCGCTACTAGAAAATGGTAAAATACCCTTGACAACTAGTCATAAGGGTGAGTTTTATCACTGAAACAAAATATATATATTTTTTTTAAACTTCATTCTGCCTTCAATAACCCTTAGTTAAACGGCAAAACCAAGATTTTCAAGACATGTCACACTTAGCTTATTACTCAAGCTAAAAGGCTACAAGAAACTTGAAGTGACAACAGATCGCTAACTGAGTAGAACGGAAGACCTTGTTATGAATAAAGGAAAATTCACGAAATTTCCGGTTTGATTTGGCTACTAGCCCAGTGATGCTAAAATACGATAAAGAGGTCTTTTTTGATAGCTGAATCATGGTGCTTGACCAAAACGCTACTAGAAAATGGAAAAACACCCTTGACAACTAGTCATAAGGGTAAGTTTTATCACTGAAACAAAATAATATATTTTTTTTTTAAACTTCATTCTGCCTTCAATAACCCTTAGTTAAACGGCAAAACCAAGATTTTCAAGACATGTCACACTTAGCTTATTACTCAAGCTAAAAGGCTACAAGAAATTTGAAGTGACAACAGATCGCTAACTGGGTAAAACGGAAGACCTTGTCATGAATAAAGGAAAATTCACGAAATTTCCGGTTTGACTTGGCTGCTGGCCCAGTGATGCTAAAATACGATAAAGAGGTGTTTTTTGATGGCTGAATCATGGTGCTTGACCAACACGCTACTAGAAAATGGTAAAACACCCTTGACAACTAGTCATAAGGGTGAGTTTTATCATTAACACAAAATATAAAAATATTTTCTTAAAAACTTCATTCTGCCTTCAATAACCCTTAGTTAAACGGCAAAACCAAGATTTTCAAGACATGTCACACTTAGCTTATTACTCAAGCTAAAAGGCTACAAGAAATTTGAAGTGACAACAGATCGCTAACTGGGTAAAACGGAAGACCTTTTCACGAACAAAGGAAAATTCACAAAATTTCCGGTTTGATTTGGCTGCTGGCCCAGTGATGCTAAAATACGATAAAGAGGTGTTTTTTGATGGCTTAATCATGTTGCTTTACCAAAGCGCTACTAGAAAATGGTAAAACATCCTTGACAACTAGTCATAAGGGTGAGTTTTATCATTGACACAAAATATAAAAATATTTTCTTAAAAACTTCATTCTGACTTCAATAACCCTTAGTTAAACGGCAAAACCAAGATTTTCGAGACATGTCACACTTAGCTTATTACTCAAGCTAAAAGACTACAAGAAATTTGAAGTGACAACAGATCGCTAACTGGGTAAAACGGAAGACCTTGTCACGAACAAAGAAAATTTCACAAAATTTCCGGTTTGATTTGGCTGCTGGCCCAGTGATGCTAAAATACGATAAAAAGGTGATTTTTGATGGCTTAATCATGTTGCTTGACCAAAGAGCTACTAGAAAATGGTAAAACACCCTTGACAACTAGTCATAAGGGTGCGTTTTATTACCGACACAAAATATTAAAAATATATTTTTTAAAATTTCATTCTGCCTTCAATAACCCTTAGTTAAACGGCAAGACCAAGATTTTCGAGACATGTCACACTTAGCTTATTACTCAAGCTAAAAGGCTACAAGAAATTTGAAGTGACAACAGATCGCTAACTGGGTAAAACGGAAGACCTTGTCATGAATAAAGGAAAATTCACGAAATTTCCGGTTTGACTTGGCTGCTGGCCCAGTGATGCTAAAATACGATAAAGAGGTGTTTTTTGATGACTGAATCATGTTGCTTGACCAAAGCGCTACTAGAAAATGGAAAAACACCCTTGACAACTAGTCATAAGGGTAAGTTTTATCACTGAAACAAAATTTTAAAAATTTATTTTTTTAAAACTTCATTCTGCCTTCAATAACCCTTAGTTAAACGGCAAAACCAAGATTTTCAAGACATGTCACACTTAGCTTATTACTCAAGCTAAAAGGCTACAAGAAATTTGAAGTGACAACAGATCGCTAACTGGGTAAAACGGAAGACCTTGTCATGAATAAAGGAAAATTCACGAAATTTCCGGTTTGACTTGGCTGCTGGCCCAGTGATGCTAAAATACGATAAAGAGGTGTTTTTTGATGGCTGAATCATGGTGCTTGACCAACACGCTACTAGAAAATGGTAAAACACCCTTGACAACTAGTCATAAGGGTGAGTTTTATCATTAACACAAAATATAAAAATATTTTCTTAAAAACTTCATTCTGCCTTCAATAACCCTTAGTTAAACGGCAAAACCAAGATTTTCAAGACATGTCACACTTAGCTTATTACTCAAGCTAAAAGGCTACAAGAAATTTGAAGTGACAACAGATCGCTAACTGGGTAAAACGGAAGACCTTTTCACGAACAAAGGAAAATTCACAAAATTTCCGGTTTGATTTGGCTGCTGGCCCAGTGATGCTAAAATACGATAAAGAGGTGTTTTTTGATGGCTTAATCATGTTGCTTTACCAAAGCGCTACTAGAAAATGGTAAAACATCCTTGACAACTAGTCATAAGGGTGAGTTTTATCATTGACACAAAATATAAAAATATTTTCTTAAAAACTTCATTCTGACTTCAATAACCCTTAGTTAAACGGCAAAACCAAGATTTTCGAGACATGTCACACTTAGCTTATTACTCAAGCTAAAAGACTACAAGAAATTTGAAGTGACAACAGATCGCTAACTGGGTAAAACGGAAGACCTTGTTATGAATAAAGGAAAATTCACGAAATTTCCGGTTTGATTTGGCTGCTGGCCCAGTGATGCTAAAATACGTTAAAGAGGTGTTTTTTGATGGCTGAATCATGTTGCTTAACCAAAGCGCTACTAGAAAATGGAAAAACACCCTTGACAACTAGTCATAAGGGTAAGTTTTATCACTGAAACAAAATTTTAAAAATTTATTTTTTTAAAACTTCATTCTGCCTTCAATAACCCTTAGTTAAACGGCAAAACCAAGATTTTCAAGACATGTCACACTTAGCTTATTACTCAAGCTAAAAGGCTACAAGAAATTTGAAGTGACAACAGATCGCTAACTGGGTAAAACGGAAGACCTTGTCATGAATAAAGGAAAATTCACGAAATTTCCGGTTTGACTTGGCTGCTGGCCCAGTGATGCTAAAATACGATAAAGAGGTGTTTTTTGATGGCTGAATCATGGTGCTTAACCAAAGCGCTACTAGAAAATGGTAAAACATCCTTGACAACTAGTCATAAGGGTGAGTTTTATCATTGACACAAAATATAAAAATATTTTCTTAAAAACTTCATTCTGACTTCAATAACCCTTAGTTAAACGGCAAAACCAAGATTTTCGAGACATGTCACACTTAGCTTATTACTCAAGCTAAAAGACTACAAGAAATTTGAAGTGACAACAGATCGCTAACTGGGTAAAACGGAAGACCTTGTCATGAATAAAGGAAAATTCACGAAATTTCCGGTTTGATTTGGCTGCTGGCCCAGTGATGCTAAAATACGATAAAGAGGTGTTTTTTGATGGCTGAATCATGTTGCTTGACCAAAGCGCTACTAGAAAATGGTAAAATACCCTTGACAACTAGTCATAGGGGGAGTTTTATCACTGAAACAAAATAATATTTTTTTTTTTTTAAACTTCATTCTGCCTTCAATAACCCTTAGTTAAACGGCAAAACCAAGATTTTCAAGACATGTCACACTTAGCTTATTACTCAAGCTAAAAGACTACAAGAAATTTGAAGTGACAACAGATCGCTAACAGGGTAAAACGGAAGACCTTGTCATGAATAAAGGAAAATTCACGAAATTTCCGGTTTGATTTGGCTGCTGGCCCAGTGATGCTAAAATACGATAAAAAGGTGTTTTTTGATGGCTTAATTATGTTGCTTGACCAAAGAGCTACTAGAAAATGGTAAAACACCCTTGACAACTAGTCATAAGGGTGCGTTTTATTACTGACACAAAATATTAAAAATATATTTTTTTAAATTTCATTCTGCCTTCAATAACCCTTAGTTAAACGGCAAGACCAAGATTTTCGAGACATGTCACACTTAGCTTATTACTCAAGCTAAAAGGCTACAAGAAATTTGAAGTGACAACAGATCGCTAACTGGGTAAAACGGAAGACCTTGTCATGAATAAAGGAAAATTCACGAAATTTCCGGTTTGATTTGGCTGCTGGCCCAGTGATGCTAAAATACGATAAAGAGGTGTTTTTTGATGGCTGAATCATGTTGCTTGACCAAAGCGCTACTAGAAAATGGTAAAATACCCTTGACAACTAGTCATAAGGGTGAGTTTTATCACTGAAACAAAATATATATATTTTTTTTAAACTTCATTCTGCCTTCAATAACCCTTAGTTAAACGGCAAAACCAAGATTTTCAAGACATGTCACACTTAGCTTATTACTCAAGCTAAAAGGCTACAAGAAACTTGAAGTGACAACAGATCGCTAACTGAGTAGAACGGAAGACCTTGTTATGAATAAAGGAAAATTCACGAAATTTCCGGTTTGATTTGGCTACTAGCCCAGTGATGCTAAAATACGATAAAGAGGTCTTTTTTGATAGCTGAATCATGGTGCTTGACCAAAACGCTACTAGAAAATGGAAAAACACCCTTGACAACTAGTCATAAGGGTAAGTTTTATCACTGAAACAAAATAATATATTTTTTTTTTAAACTTCATTCTGCCTTCAATAACCCTTAGTTAAACGGCAAAACCAAGATTTTCAAGACATGTCACACTTAGCTTATTACTCAAGCTAAAAGGCTACAAGAAATTTGAAGTGACAACAGATCGCTAACTGGGTTAAACGGAAGACCTTGTCATGAATAAAGGAAAATTCACGAAATTTCCGGAATGATTTGGCTGCTGGCCCAGTGATGCTAAAATACGATAAAGAGGTGTTTTTTGATGGCTGAATCATGTTGCTTGACCAAAGCGCTACTAGAAAATGGAAAAACACCCTTGACAACTAGTCATAAGGGTAAGTTTTATCACTGAAACAAAATAATATATTTTTTTTTTAAACTTCATTCTGCCTTCAATAACCCTTAGTTAAACGGCAAAACCAAGATTTTCAAGACATGTCACACTTAGCTTATTACTCAAGCTAAAAGGCTACAAGAAACTTGAAGTGACAACAGATCGCTAACTGAGTAGAACGGAAGACCTTGTTATGAATAAAGGAAAATTCACGAAATTTCCGGTTTGATTTGGCTACTAGCCCAGTGATGCTAAAATACGATAAAGAGGTCTTTTTTGATAGCTGAATCATGGTGCTTGACCAAAACGCTACTAGAAAATGGAAAAACACCCTTGACAACTAGTCATAAGGGTATGTTTTATCACTGAAACAAAATATTAAAAATTTATTTTTTTAAAACTTCATTCTGCCTTCAATAACCCTTAGTTAAACGGCAAAACCAAGATTTTCAAGACATGTCACACTTAGCTTATTACTCAAGCTAAAAGGCTACAAGAAATTTGAAGTGACAACAGATCGCTAACTGGGTAAAACGGAAGACCTTGTCATGAATAAAGGAAAATTCACGAAATTTCCGGTTTGACTTGGCTGCTGGCCCAGTGATGCTAAAATACGATAAAGAGGTGTTTTTTGATGGCTGAATCATGTTGTTTGACCAAAACGCTACTAGAAGATGGAAAAACACTCTTGACAACTAGTCATAAGGGTGAGTTTTATCATTGACACAAAATATAAAAATATTTTCTTGAAAACTTCATTCTGCCTTCAATAACGCTTAGTTAAACGCCAAAACTGAGATTTTCGAGACATGTCACAATTAGCTTATTACTTAAGCTAAATGACTGCAAGGAACTTGAAGTGACAACAGATCGCTAACTGGGTAAAACGGGGGACCTTGTCCATGACTAAAGGAAAATTCACAAAATATTCGGTTTGATTTGGCTGCTGGCCCAGTGATGCTAAAATATGGCAAATAGGTGTTTTTTGATGGCTGAATCATGTTGCTTGACCAAAGCGCTACTAGAAAATGGTAAAATACCCTTGACAACTAGTCATAAGGGTGAGTTTTATCACTGAAACAAAATATATATATTTTTTTTAAACTTCATTCTGCCTTCAATAACCCTTAGTTAAACGGCAAAACCAAGATTTTCAAGACATGTCACACTTAGCTTATTACTCAAGCTAAAAGGCTACAAGAAACTTGAAGTGACAACAGATCGCTAACTGAGTAGAACGGAAGACCTTGTTATGAATAAAGGAAAATTCACGAAATTTCCGGTTTGATTTGGCTACTAGCCCAGTGATGCTAAAATACGATAAAGAGGTCTTTTTTGATAGCTGAATCATGGTGCTTGACCAAAACGCTACTAGAAAATGGAAAAACACCCTTGACAACTAGTCATAAGGGTAAGTTTTATCACTGAAACAAAATAATATATTTTTTTTTTAAACTTCATTCTGCCTTCAATAACCCTTAGTTAAACGGCAAAACCAAGATTTTCAAGACATGTCACACTTAGCTTATTACTCAAGCTAAAAGGCTACAAGAAATTTGAAGTGACAACAGATCGCTAACTGGGTAAAACGGAAGACCTTGTCATGAATAAAGGAAAATTCACGAAATTTCCGGTTTGACTTGGCTGCTGGCCCAGTGATGCTAAAATACGATAAAGAGGTGTTTTTTGATGGCTGAATCATGGTGCTTGACCAACACGCTACTAGAAAATGGTAAAACACCCTTGACAACTAGTCATAAGGGTGAGTTTTATCATTAACACAAAATATAAAAATATTTTCTTAAAAACTTCATTCTGCCTTCAATAACCCTTAGTTAAACGGCAAAACCAAGATTTTCAAGACATGTCACACTTAGCTTATTACTCAAGCTAAAAGGCTACAAGAAATTTGAAGTGACAACAGATCGCTAACTGGGTAAAACGGAAGACCTTTTCACGAACAAAGGAAAATTCACAAAATTTCCGGTTTGATTTGGCTGCTGGCCCAGTGATGCTAAAATACGATAAAGAGGTGTTTTTTGATGGCTTAATCATGTTGCTTTACCAAAGCGCTACTAGAAAATGGTAAAACATCCTTGACAACTAGTCATAAGGGTGAGTTTTATCATTGACACAAAATATAAAAATATTTTCTTAAAAACTTCATTCTGACTTCAATAACCCTTAGTTAAACGGCAAAACCAAGATTTTCGAGACATGTCACACTTAGCTTATTACTCAAGCTAAAAGACTACAAGAAATTTGAAGTGACAACAGATCGCTAACTGGGTAAAACGGAAGACCTTGTCACGAACAAAGAAAATTTCACAAAATTTCCGGTTTGATTTGGCTGCTGGCCCAGTGATGCTAAAATACGATAAAAAGGTGATTTTTGATGGCTTAATCATGTTGCTTGACCAAAGAGCTACTAGAAAATGGTAAAACACCCTTGACAACTAGTCATAAGGGTGCGTTTTATTACCGACACAAAATATTAAAAATATATTTTTTAAAATTTCATTCTGCCTTCAATAACCCTTAGTTAAACGGCAAGACCAAGATTTTCGAGACATGTCACACTTAGCTTATTACTCAAGCTAAAAGGCTACAAGAAATTTGAAGTGACAACAGATCGCTAACTGGGTAAAACGGAAGACCTTGTCATGAATAAAGGAAAATTCACGAAATTTCCGGTTTGACTTGGCTGCTGGCCCAGTGATGCTAAAATACGATAAAGAGGTGTTTTTTGATGACTGAATCATGTTGCTTGACCAAAGCGCTACTAGAAAATGGAAAAACACCCTTGACAACTAGTCATAAGGGTAAGTTTTATCACTGAAACAAAATTTTAAAAATTTATTTTTTTAAAACTTCATTCTGCCTTCAATAACCCTTAGTTAAACGGCAAAACCAAGATTTTCAAGACATGTCACACTTAGCTTATTACTCAAGCTAAAAGGCTACAAGAAATTTGAAGTGACAACAGATCGCTAACTGGGTAAAACGGAAGACCTTGTCATGAATAAAGGAAAATTCACGAAATTTCCGGTTTGACTTGGCTGCTGGCCCAGTGATGCTAAAATACGATAAAGAGGTGTTTTTTGATGGCTGAATCATGGTGCTTGACCAACACGCTACTAGAAAATGGTAAAACACCCTTGACAACTAGTCATAAGGGTGAGTTTTATCATTAACACAAAATATAAAAATATTTTCTTAAAAACTTCATTCTGCCTTCAATAACCCTTAGTTAAACGGCAAAACCAAGATTTTCAAGACATGTCACACTTAGCTTATTACTCAAGCTAAAAGGCTACAAGAAATTTGAAGTGACAACAGATCGCTAACTGGGTAAAACGGAAGACCTTTTCACGAACAAAGGAAAATTCACAAAATTTCCGGTTTGATTTGGCTGCTGGCCCAGTGATGCTAAAATACGATAAAGAGGTGTTTTTTGATGGCTTAATCATGTTGCTTTACCAAAGCGCTACTAGAAAATGGTAAAACATCCTTGACAACTAGTCATAAGGGTGAGTTTTATCATTGACACAAAATATAAAAATATTTTCTTAAAAACTTCATTCTGACTTCAATAACCCTTAGTTAAACGGCAAAACCAAGATTTTCGAGACATGTCACACTTAGCTTATTACTCAAGCTAAAAGACTACAAGAAATTTGAAGTGACAACAGATCGCTAACTGGGTAAAACGGAAGACCTTGTTATGAATAAAGGAAAATTCACGAAATTTCCGGTTTGATTTGGCTGCTGGCCCAGTGATGCTAAAATACGTTAAAGAGGTGTTTTTTGATGGCTGAATCATGTTGCTTAACCAAAGCGCTACTAGAAAATGGAAAAACACCCTTGACAACTAGTCATAAGGGTAAGTTTTATCACTGAAACAAAATTTTAAAAATTTATTTTTTTAAAACTTCATTCTGCCTTCAATAACCCTTAGTTAAACGGCAAAACCAAGATTTTCAAGACATGTCACACTTAGCTTATTACTCAAGCTAAAAGGCTACAAGAAATTTGAAGTGACAACAGATCGCTAACTGGGTAAAACGGAAGACCTTGTCATGAATAAAGGAAAATTCACGAAATTTCCGGTTTGACTTGGCTGCTGGCCCAGTGATGCTAAAATACGATAAAGAGGTGTTTTTTGATGGCTGAATCATGGTGCTTAACCAAAGCGCTACTAGAAAATGGTAAAACATCCTTGACAACTAGTCATAAGGGTGAGTTTTATCATTGACACAAAATATAAAAATATTTTCTTAAAAACTTCATTCTGACTTCAATAACCCTTAGTTAAACGGCAAAACCAAGATTTTCGAGACATGTCACACTTAGCTTATTACTCAAGCTAAAAGACTACAAGAAATTTGAAGTGACAACAGATCGCTAACTGGGTAAAACGGAAGACCTTGTCATGAATAAAGGAAAATTCACGAAATTTCCGGTTTGATTTGGCTGCTGGCCCAGTGATGCTAAAATACGATAAAGAGGTGTTTTTTGATGGCTGAATCATGTTGCTTGACCAAAGCGCTACTAGAAAATGGTAAAATACCCTTGACAACTAGTCATAGGGGGAGTTTTATCACTGAAACAAAATAATATTTTTTTTTTTTTAAACTTCATTCTGCCTTCAATAACCCTTAGTTAAACGGCAAAACCAAGATTTTCAAGACATGTCACACTTAGCTTATTACTCAAGCTAAAAGACTACAAGAAATTTGAAGTGACAACAGATCGCTAACAGGGTAAAACGGAAGACCTTGTCATGAATAAAGGAAAATTCACGAAATTTCCGGTTTGATTTGGCTGCTGGCCCAGTGATGCTAAAATACGATAAAAAGGTGTTTTTTGATGGCTTAATTATGTTGCTTGACCAAAGAGCTACTAGAAAATGGTAAAACACCCTTGACAACTAGTCATAAGGGTGCGTTTTATTACTGACACAAAATATTAAAAATATATTTTTTTAAATTTCATTCTGCCTTCAATAACCCTTAGTTAAACGGCAAGACCAAGATTTTCGAGACATGTCACACTTAGCTTATTACTCAAGCTAAAAGGCTACAAGAAATTTGAAGTGACAACAGATCGCTAACTGGGTAAAACGGAAGACCTTGTCATGAATAAAGGAAAATTCACGAAATTTCCGGTTTGATTTGGCTGCTGGCCCAGTGATGCTAAAATACGATAAAGAGGTGTTTTTTGATGGCTGAATCATGTTGCTTGACCAAAGCGCTACTAGAAAATGGTAAAATACCCTTGACAACTAGTCATAAGGGTGAGTTTTATCACTGAAACAAAATATATATATTTTTTTTAAACTTCATTCTGCCTTCAATAACCCTTAGTTAAACGGCAAAACCAAGATTTTCAAGACATGTCACACTTAGCTTATTACTCAAGCTAAAAGGCTACAAGAAACTTGAAGTGACAACAGATCGCTAACTGAGTAGAACGGAAGACCTTGTTATGAATAAAGGAAAATTCACGAAATTTCCGGTTTGATTTGGCTACTAGCCCAGTGATGCTAAAATACGATAAAGAGGTCTTTTTTGATAGCTGAATCATGGTGCTTGACCAAAACGCTACTAGAAAATGGAAAAACACCCTTGACAACTAGTCATAAGGGTAAGTTTTATCACTGAAACAAAATAATATATTTTTTTTTTAAACTTCATTCTGCCTTCAATAACCCTTAGTTAAACGGCAAAACCAAGATTTTCAAGACATGTCACACTTAGCTTATTACTCAAGCTAAAAGGCTACAAGAAATTTGAAGTGACAACAGATCGCTAACTGGGTTAAACGGAAGACCTTGTCATGAATAAAGGAAAATTCACGAAATTTCCGGAATGATTTGGCTGCTGGCCCAGTGATGCTAAAATACGATAAAGAGGTGTTTTTTGATGGCTGAATCATGTTGCTTGACCAAAGCGCTACTAGAAAATGGAAAAACACCCTTGACAACTAGTCATAAGGGTAAGTTTTATCACTGAAACAAAATAATATATTTTTTTTTTAAACTTCATTCTGCCTTCAATAACCCTTAGTTAAACGGCAAAACCAAGATTTTCAAGACATGTCACACTTAGCTTATTACTCAAGCTAAAAGGCTACAAGAAACTTGAAGTGACAACAGATCGCTAACTGAGTAGAACGGAAGACCTTGTTATGAATAAAGGAAAATTCACGAAATTTCCGGTTTGATTTGGCTACTAGCCCAGTGATGCTAAAATACGATAAAGAGGTCTTTTTTGATAGCTGAATCATGGTGCTTGACCAAAACGCTACTAGAAAATGGAAAAACACCCTTGACAACTAGTCATAAGGGTATGTTTTATCACTGAAACAAAATATTAAAAATTTATTTTTTTAAAACTTCATTCTGCCTTCAATAACCCTTAGTTAAACGGCAAAACCAAGATTTTCAAGACATGTCACACTTAGCTTATTACTCAAGCTAAAAGGCTACAAGAAATTTGAAGTGACAACAGATCGCTAACTGGGTAAAACGGAAGACCTTGTCACGAACAAAGGAAAATTCACAAAATTTCCGGTTTGATTTGGCTGCTGGCCCAGTTTTGCTAAAATACGATAAAGAGGCTTTTTTTGATAGCTGAATCATGGTGCTTGACCAAAGAGCTACTAGAAAATGGTAAAACACCCTTGACAACTAGTCATAAGGGTGCGTTTTATTACAGACACAAAATATTAAAAATATATTTTTTAAAATTTCATTCTGCCTTCAATAACCCTTAGTTAAACGGCAAAACCAAGATTTTCAAGACATGTCACACTTAGCTTATTACTCAAGCTAAAAGGCTACAAGAAATTTGAAGTGACAACAGATCGCTAACTGGGTAAAACGGAAGACCTTGTCACGAACAAAGGAAAATTCACAAAATTTCCGGTTTGATTTGGCTGCTGGCCCAGTGATGCTAAAATACGTTAAAGAGGTGTTTTTTGATGGCTGAATCATGTTGCTTAACCAAAGGGCTACTAGAAAATGGTAAAATACTTTTGACAACTAGTCATAAGGGTAAGTTTTATCACTGAAACAAAATTTTAAAAATTTATTTTTTTAAAACTTCATTCTGCCTTCAATAACCCTTAGTTAAACGGCAAAACCAAGATTTTCAAGACATGTCACACTTAGCTTATTACTCAAGCTAAAAGGCTACAAGAAATTTGAAGTGACAACAGATCGCTAACTGGGTAAAACGGAAGACCTTGTCACGAACAAAGGAAAATTCACAAAATTTCCGGTTTGATTTGGCTGCTGGCCCAGTTTTGCTAAAATACGATAAAGAGGTGTTTTTTGATGGCTGAATCATGTTGCTTGACCAAAGCGCTACTAGAAAATGGTAAAATACCCTTGACAACTAGTCATAAGGGTGAGTTTTATCACTGAAACAAAATATATATATTTTTTTTAAACTTCATTCTGCCTTCAATAACCCTTAGTTAAACGGCAAAACCAAGATTTTCAAGACATGTCACACTTAGCTTATTACTCAAGCTAAAAGGCTACAAGAAATTTGAAGTGACAACAGATCGCTAACTGGGTAAAACGGAAGACCTTGTCACGAACAAAGGAAAATTCACGAAATTTCCGGTTTGATTTGGCTGCTGGCCCAGTGATGCTAAAATACGATAAAGAGGCTTTTTTTGATAGCTGAATCATGGTGCTTGACCAAAACGCTACTAGAAAATGGAAAAACACCCTTGACAACTAGTCGTAAGGGTAAGTTTTATCACTGAAACAAAATAATATATTTTTTTTTTAAACTTCATTCTGCCTTCAATAACCCTTAGTTAAACGGCAAAACCAAGATTTTCAAGACATGTCACACTTAGCTTATTACTCAAGCTAAAAGGCTACAAGAAATTTGAAGTGACAACAGATCGCTAACTGGGTAAAACGGAAGACCTTGTCATGAATAAAGGAAAATTCACGAAATTTCCGGTTTGATTTGGCTGCTGGCCCAGTGATGCTAAAATACGATAAAGAGGCTTTTTTTGATAGCTGAATCATGGTGCTTGACCAACACGCTATTAGAAAATGGTAAAACACCCTTGACAACTAGTCATAAGGGTGCGTTTTATCACTGAAACAAAATAATATTTTTTTTTTTTTTTAACTTTATTCTGCCTTCAATAACCCTTAGTTAAACGGCAAAACCAAGATTTTCAAGACATGTCACACTTAGCTTATTACTCAAGCTAAAAGACTACAAGAAATTTGAAGTGACAACAGATCGCTAACTGAGTAGAACGGAAGACCTTGTCATGAATAAAGGAAAATTCACGAAATTTCCGGTTTGATTTGGCTGCTGGCCCAGTGATGCTAAAATACGATAAAAAGGTGTTTTTTGATGGCTTAATTATGTTGCTTGACCAAAGAGCTACTAGAAAATGGTAAAACACCCTTGACAACTAGTCATAAGGGTGCGTTTTATTACTGACACAAAATATTAAAAATATATTTTTTAAAATTTCATTCTGCCTTCAATAACCCTTAGTTAAACGGCAAGACCAAGATTTTCGAGACATGTCACACTTAGCTTATTACTCAAGCTAAAAGGCTACAAGAAATTTGAAGTGACAACAGATCGCTAACTGGGTAAAACGGAAGACCTTGTCATGAATAAAGGAAAATTCACGAAATTTCCGGTTTGATTTGGCTGCTGGCCCAGTGATGCTAAAATACGATAAAGAGGTGTTTTTTGATGGCTGAATCATGTTGCTTGACCAAAGCGCTACTAGAAAATGGTAAAATACCCTTGACAACTAGTCATAAGGGTGAGTTTTATCACTGAAACAAAAAATATATATTTTTTTTAAACTTCATTCTGCCTTCAATAACCCTTAGTTAAACGGCAAAACCGAGATTTTCGAGACATGTCACACTTAGCTTATTACTAAGGCTAAAAGGCTACTAGAAACTTGAAGTGACAACAGATCGCTATTTGGGTAGAACGGAAGACCTTGTCATGAATAAAGGAAAATTCACGAAATTTCCGGTTTGATTTGGCTACTAGCCCAGTGATGCTAAAATACGATAAAAAGGTCTTTTTTGATAGCTGAATCATGGTGCTTGACCAAAACGCTACTAGAAAATGGAAAAACACCCTTGACAACTAGTCATAAGGGTATGTTTTATCACTGAAACAAAATTTTAAAAATTTATTTTTTTAAAACTTCATTCTGCCTTCAATAACCCTTAGTTAAACGGCAAAACCAAGATTTTCAAGACATGTCACACTTAGCTTATTACTCAAGCTAAAAGGCTACAAGAAATTTGAAGTGACAACAGATCGCTAACTGGGTAAAACGGAAGACCTTGTCATGAATAAAGGAAAATTCACGAAATTTCCGGTTTGACTTGGCTGCTGGCCCAGTGATGCTAAAATACGATAAAGAGGTGTTTTTTGATGGCTGAATCATGTTGTTTGACCAAAACGCTACTAGAAGATGGAAAAACACTCTTGACAACTAGTCATAAGGGTGAGTTTTATCATTGACACAAAATATAAAAATATTTTCTTGAAAACTTCATTCTGCCTTCAATAACGCTTAGTTAAACGCCAAAACTGAGATTTTCGAGACATGTCACAATTAGCTTATTACTTAAGCTAAATGACTGCAAGGAACTTGAAGTGACAACAGATCGCTAACTGGGTAAAACGGGGGACCTTGTCCATGACTAAAGGAAAATTCACAAAATATTCGGTTTGATTTGGCTGCTGGCCCAGTGATGCTAAAATATGGCAAATAGGTGTTTTTTGATGAGTGAACTTTTAAAGTTAATTGTTATTTGGTTTTAGTATTTTATAGCATAGGTCGCACATGTGTTGAAAATCCCTTACTTTCTTTTTGTATTTCAACCCTTGTCTCCTATCATCGCGGCTTACGTAGCATAACTTGTGAATACCCCTTTTGCAGCATCTGCACTTAAATTCTGGTGTATTTAAGTCCCCAGCACAAAAAAGGCACACTTTTTCTAAATTTTCGCTGTAATCCAGCAAGCGATTTTTCAATTCTTTTCTATACTCATCAAAGTCTATCTCTTGTGTGAGAGGTTTGTTTTGGACGAGAAGGCTGAATAGATAGACGAGAATCGGGCCGCAGTTATAGTGATCTTTCTGCAAAACATGTTTATATGATATCACTTGCCTGACATGGTTTGTTATACCTTTCATTGTCAGGAATTCGTTTATTTTCTTCATGTACAAAGATTTTAGTTTTGTTTCTAGACAAAGAGGATCAATGATGGTCAATGTTTGATTTGTTAGTGACAGAATTGCCATTGTAAAGTGGCGGTGTAGGCATAGTGGAAACACGTTATTTTTTTCCCAACTTAGGCTCACCGAGTTTACAAATCCCGGTAGTTTTTTCACGTCACCGAATATTATACTCGATTTTGCCACACTAATGACGTTGAATTTATTACCATTGTAGGTGTGAAGCAAGTGGTCTACTATGAAATTCGACAATTCCTCACCAGGATCCAAACCTTTGAAATCTTCTATAAGGATTTCTCGTATAATCTGGTTCGGAATAGTCATTCGTGTAACTATGTAGCCTCGTTTATTCGGTAGGTAGTCATATAAGTCAGAATTTCTGAATAAACCATTTTCACGGTGATCAATTATTTCACATAACGAGCTCTGCGAAATGTCCGACCGTTCCGAACCAGAATTCACGGGCGTTTTGACAAGGCAGATGTCGCATATAAATGGGTCACATGAAGTGATCTCATACTTATCAGTTGCGCAGTTCATGTGTACCCATTTGCTGCAACAGTCACACGCAACCCACTGCGTAATTTCACCGGGACCCATGGCGGTACCTTGGCCACAGTAAAAGCAATTTACGATCTCGTCCTCATCTTCGAGAAGTGGCACAGTTTGAATTGCTTGCGGGCTGGTGCGGCTGGTGGTGGCTGGGGAATCATGGTCGACGGGAATCATGACGTTAGGTTTTTTTAAAAACCGTCCAACAAAATGTGTTTGGTCATTGGTACGTCTTTTTTTCCATACCTCAATTGGGTTTTCATTAAGTGCCTCATCCCTGTTACGTTTGGTCAGTCTTGATTTTGGGATCTGATATATGATCTCCTTAGATTTGGAGACTGTTTCGCCTCTAAGTTTTCGCAATAATTGCGTACATTTAAGGTTAGTTTGTCCATTAAGCACATTTTTTTTTAAATGACCAAAATAGGACTCTATCGGTGCGTTACTCACCCTTTTTGCCTTTATTAAATTAGTCCACATAGGAACAAAGGGTACATATTTTTTTAAAATTTGCTCAAATAGGGACGGGTCGTAAAACGGGTTTGCGTCATTCGTAAAATAATTTGTAAACTCGGCCTTGCCTATAACAGTCATAGCCCGTTTATAAAACGGACTGTTTTTGTAACCGGGCGTTTTTTTAATGGCTTCCTTTAAAATAGAATTAACCGTTGTGCCTGTATTCAGGAGGGATTCCAATGCTTGTTCCTCTAACTCGCAAAGCAAAATTATATTTTCTTGCGCCTTTACAGAATCTGGCGACAAATATCGGCTGTTCAGGAGTATAAAGATATTCTTTATAAACTGGTCTATTTGTTCCATGGATGTTGCCATTGACATGTTGGCCATAATGTCTTTAAACATTTTTTTGTCCTGTACTTGGCTCTGGTCAATGTCTTTGCAAACGTTTTTTATGAAATGTGCGCAGCAAAGAAACATAGGTGTATATTGTTGTTTCGTAACTTCTGTTTGCGTCAACATCTCAAAAACATTGATCAAGTAGTCTAACAAGCTACTATCGTTGAATGCCTGACAGGAAGCATTCATGAGGACAAAACTCATGTCAGTGACAACTCCTGAAAATACTGGCCAGATAATATCATTTTCAACACATTGTCTTCTAAAGTCACGCAGCATTTTATATACAGAATTAGTGTCATGACAAGATGTTATCATATCAAATAGGCTGAAAAGTCTGTTATGTGATGGTATTTGTATGATGCCAGAATACAGATAAACGCGCTTGAATTTGATCGAATTGTTTCCGCATGCTGGTTTTCTTACCACGCTTCCGGTAGCATCTAAGTGAAGCAGTGGCGCTTTATCATTTTCTGATTTCAGCACTAAAATTTGCTCTTTGCTGTAAGCTTTTACTGTAAATGGGAAAGAAACTTCACGAACGTAGTTCGGATGGTCTTGCTGGTATATAATTAGGTCTATAATGTCATTTTTTGATCGATCATTCAGACAAAGCGCCTCTGACCTTATTTTTCTTAAGGTTGGATCAGACTTGACATTTTGTAAACATTTTGTTAATATTAATTTATTTTCGTCTAAATTAATTAAGTCACGTTTTTTGTCAGCGGAAGGCAGCATATTGATGAGCCGATTTCTTCTTATTACTCTTTCTACTCCACGGACATGAGCCGTTATTGGTATAACATGAGAGTAATTTCTAGATTGACTCCAAACTTCAATGTTCCTGTCTGGTTTTATGATGACTTTAAGTTTTTTACACGATTCGTGCTTACATATGCAGTGTATAACTGTTTCACCATTTGACTTGTACTTTACGTATTTAACATTAATAATACATGTGTTGTTCACGTATTTCCTTACGTGTTTTTTAAGTATGTACGGGTAATTGAAAAGGTCAAGTTTTCTTTCACTGTTGTACAGTTTACTCCACATGGATTTTTCCATGGAGAAACTGCCTTCTAGAATATTACATTTAGATAGTTTGTCAATACCTGATACATTTTTGGCATTCAGTGGTAAAACAGGAATATTTTCTCCTGGACTAGACAAGTTTAATATGTCTTTAGGAACTTTACTAACATCAGGAGAAACGTCGCATGTTATAGCATTCTCGAAATCAGGTACGGGAACGATATTGTGTTCCTCAGATGGTTCGTTTACCGTACTCGTGGAACGGTCCGATATCCCAATTCGAGTAACTGACATACTAGACGGAGAAATGTCGCATTTTAATGCATTTAATTCTGCAGATTTAGGATCAATACAGCGTTTTTCGGAGTGCTCGTATATGGACATTGATTGATTAATCTCCGATTCCTCCGACAACTCGTATACCGGACTGTCCGATCCTGAGTTTTGGGCTAGCAAAATTACATCAAGAGGATTATCACAGTTCAATGTTTGTAATTGTTTGGATTTGTTGTGTATATCAGATTCGGAAGCAGAAAGCTCGTGTATCAACAATGATTGGTCTTCCTTTGTTTCCTGCGAGGATTTGTACATAAGCTTTTCAATCTCACCTGATTTATACAAACCTAGCCATTGTGTGTATATGGACTTTAGGTTGCGCAAGGAATTCTTTTTTTTTAACTTTTCACAAAGTATGCCGTAGTGTTGGTCGGGGTTGCGATAAGATGTTGGTTTCGCTGGACATTTGTTTTCTATTAAGATTGACTTTATCGTTTGCAGAGTCGTTTGTTTTTCAGTCAAACTCTGAGATCGTTTCGATTTGCTTTTTTTTTTCGATTTCATTTTTTTCCTGAGAGTTTTTTAAGTACTTAACTATCACTTTATTTGACCCCAAAAACTATGCAAATCAATACCTCCGGAACTATTTTCAGCTATAAGACACAAGAAACGGGACTAAAAATGCAAAGATTAGTTTCGAAATGTAATTCTCTACAAAAACTAAGTAATGCCCAAAATCACAAAAACTAGGCAACAGATATGTATGAATTTTATATTAAAAATCAGCGGATACCAAGTCAATTCAAATAAGACCAAAAAACAGTACAAATAGCACAGATTAGTATTCAGAAAAACACTAACTTTGAAAAATCTTCATCAATTACGTTAACTTCTCAGGTAAGGTTTTTTTTAATTTGTCGATTATCGTTTCATTTGACAGCCAACGCTACCCAAATAAATATTTTAAGAAATACTGAGCTATTTGAAGCTAAAATAGTCTAGAAACGGGACTAAAAATGCTAAGATTTGATTCGGAAATGTAATTCTCTATGAAAACCAAATATTGTCCAAAATCACAAAAAGTAGCTAACAGATATCTATGAATTTTGTATTAAAAATAAGCGGATACCAAGCCAATTCAAACAAGACCAAAAAATAGTAGAAATAGCACAGATTAGTATTCAGAAAAACTCTAACTTTGAAAAATCTTCATCAATTACGTTAACTTCTGAGGTAAGGTTTTTTTTTAATTTGTCGATTATCGTTTCATTTGACAGCCAATGCTACCCAAATAAATATTTTAAGAAATACTGAACTATTTGAAGCTAAAATAGTCTAGAAACGGGACTAAAAATGCTAAGATTTTTTTCGGAAATGTAATTCTCTATGAAAACCAAATATTGTCAAAAATCACAAAAAGTAGCTAACAGATATCTATGAATTTTGTATTAAAAATAAGCGGATACCAAGCCAATTCAAACAAGACCAAAAAATAGTAGAAATAGCACAGATTAGTATTCAGAAAAACACTAACTTTGAAAAATCTTCATCAATTACGTTAACTTCTCAGGTAAGGTTTTTTTTTAATTTGTCGATTATCGTTTCATTTGACAGCCAACGCTACCCAAATAAATATTTTAAGAAATACTGAACTATTTGAAGCTAAAATAGTCTAGAAACGGGACTAAAAATGCTAAGATTTGATTCGGAAATGTAATTCTCTATGAAAACCAAATATTGTCCAAAATCACAAAAAGTAGCTAACAGATATCTATGAATTTTATATTAAAAATAAGCGGATACCAAGCCGATTCAAACAAGACCAAAAAATAGTAGAAATAGCACAGATTAGTATTCAGAAAAACTCTAACTTTAAAAAATCTTCATCAATTACGTTAACTTCTCAGGTTGATGAAGATTTTTCAAAGTTAGAGTTTTTCTGAATACTAATCTGTGCTATTTCTACTATTTTTTGGTCTTGTTTGAATTGGCTTGGTATCCGCTTATTTTTAATACAAAATTCATAGATATCTGTTAGCTACTTTTTGTGATTTTGGACAATATTTGGTTTTCATAGAGAATTACATTTCCGAAAAAAATCTTAGCATTTTTAGTCCCGTTTCTAGACTATTTTAGCTTCAAATAGTTCAGTATTTCTTAAAATATTTATTTGGGTAGCGTTGGCTGTCAAATGAAACGATAATCGACAAATTAAAAAAAAACCTTACCTGAGAAGTTAACGTAATTGATGAAGATTTTTCAAAGTTAGAGTTTTTCTGAATACTAATCTGTGCTATTTCTACTATTTTTTGGTCTTGTTTGAATCGGCTTGGTATCCGCTTATTTTTAATACAAAATTCATAGATATCTGTTAGCTACTTTTTGTGATTTTGGACAATATTTGGTTTTCATAGAGAATTACATTTCCGAATCAAATCTTAGCATTTTTAGTCCCGTTTCTAGACTATTTTAACTTCAAATAGTTCAGTATTTCTTAAAATATTTATTTGGGTAGCGTTGGCTGTCAAATGAAACGATAATCGACAAATTAAAAAAAAACCTTACCTGAGAAGTTAACGTAATTGATGAAGATTTTTCAAAGTTAGTGTTTTTCTGAATACTAATCTGTGCTATTTGTACTGTTTTTTGGTCTTATTTGAATTGACTTGGTATCCGCTGATTTTTAATATAAAATTCATACATATCTGTTGCCTAGTTTTTGTGATTTTGGGCATTACTTAGTTTTTGTAGAGAATTACATTTCGAAACTAATCTTTGCATTTTTAGTCCCGTTTCTTGTGTCTTATAGCTGAAAATAGTTCCGGAGGTATTGATTTGCATAGTTTTTGGGGTCAAATAAAGTGATAGTTAAGTACTTAAAACACTCTCAGGAAAAAAATGAAATCGAAAAAAAAAAGCAAATCGAAACGATCTCAGAGTTTGACTGAAAAACAAACGACTCTGCAAACGATAAAGTCAATCTTAATAGAAAACAAATGTCCAGCGAAACCAACATCTTATCGCAACCCCGACCAACACTACGGCATACTTTGTGAAAAGTTAAAAAAAAAGAATTCCTTGCGCAACCGAAAGTCCATATACACACAATGGCTAGGTTTGTATAAATCAGGTGAGATTGAAAAGCTTATGTACAAATCCTCGCAGGAAACAAAGGAAGACCAATCATTGTCGATACACGAGCTTTCTGCTTCCGAATCTGATATACACAACAAATCTAAACAATTACAAACATTGCACTGTGATAATCCTCTTGATGTAATTTTGCTAGCCCAAAACTCAGGATCGGACAGTCCGGTATACGAGTTGTCGGAGGAATCGGAGATTAATCAATCAATGTCCATATACGAGCACTCCGAAAAACGCTGTATTGATCCTAAATCTGCAGAATTAAATGCATTAAAATGCGACATTTCTCCGTCTAGTATGTCAGTTACTCGAATTGGGATATCGGACCGTTCCACGAGTACGGTAAACGAACCATCTGAGGAACACAATATCGTTCCCGTACCTGATTTCGAGAATGCTATAACATGCGACGTTTCTCCTGATGTTAGTAAAGTTCCTAAAGACATATTAAACTTGTCTAGTCCAGGAGAAAATATTCCTGTTTTACCACTGAATGCCAAAAATGTATCAGGTATTGACAAACTATCTAAATGTAATATTCTAGAAGGCAGTTTCTCCATGGAAAAATCCATGTGGAGTAAACTGTACAACAGTGAAAGAAAACTTGACCTTTTCAATTACCCGTACATACTTAAAAAACACGTAAGGAAATACGTGAACAACACATGTATTATTAATGTTAAATACGTAAAGTACAAGTCAAATGGTGAAACAGTTATACACTGCATATGTAAGCACGAATCGTGTAAAAAACTTAAAGTCATCATAAAACCAGACAGGAACATTGAAGTTTGGAGTCAATCTAGAAATTACTCTCATGTTATACCAATAACGGCTCATGTCCGTGGAGTAGAAAGAGTAATAAGAAGAAATCGGCTCATCAATATGCTGCCTTCCGCTGACAAAAAACGTGACTTAATTAATTTAGACGAAAATAAATTAATATTAACAAAATGTTTACAAAATGTCAAGTCTGATCCAACCTTAAGAAAAATAAGGTCAGAGGCGCTTTGTCTGAATGATCGATCAAAAAATGACATTATAGACCTAATTATATACCAGCAAGACCATCCGAACTACGTTCGTGAAGTTTCTTTCCCATTTACAGTGAAAGCTTTCAGCAAAGAGCAAATTTTAGTGCTGAAATCAGAAAATGATAAAGCGCCACTGCTTCACTTAGATGCTACCGGAAGCGTGGTAAGAAAACCAGCATGCGGAAACAATTCGATCAAATTCAAGCGCGTTTATCTGTATTCTGGTATCATACAAATACCATCACATAACAGACTTTTCAGCCTATTTGATATGATAACATCTTGTCATGACACTAATTCTGTATATAAAATGCTGCGTGACTTTAGAAGACAATGTGTTGAAAATGATATTATCTGGCCAGTATTTTCAGGAGTTGTCACTGACATGAGTTTTGTCCTCATGAATGCTTCCTGTCAGGCATTCAACGATAGTAGCTTGTTAGACTACTTGATCAATGTTTTTGAGATGTTGACGCAAACAGAAGTTACGAAACAACAATATACACCTATGTTTCTTTGCTGCGCACATTTCATAAAAAACGTTTGCAAAGACATTGACCAGAGCCAAGTACAGGACAAAAAAATGTTTAAAGACATTATGGCCAACATGTCAATGGCAACATCCATGGAACAAATAGACCAGTATATAAAGAATATCTTTATACTCCTGAACAGCCGATATTTGTCGCCAGATTCTGTAAAGGCGCAAGAAAATATAATTTTGCTTTGCGAGTTAGAGGAACAAGCATTGGAATCCCTCCTGAATACAGGCACAACGGTTAATTCTATTTTAAAGGAAGCCATTAAAAAAACGCCCGGTTACAAAAACAGTCCGTTTTATAAACGGGCTATGACTGTTATAGGTAAGGCCGAGTTTACAAATTATTTTACGAATGACGCAAACCCGTTTTACGACCCGTCCCTATTCGAGCAAATTTTAAAAAAATATGTACCCTTTGTTCCTATGTGGACTAATTTAATAAAGGCAAAAAGGGTGAGTAACGCACCGATAGAGTCCTATTTTGGTCATTTAAAAAAAAATGTGCTTAATGGACAAACTAACCTTAAATGTACGCAACTATTGCGAAAACTTAGAGGCGAAACAGTCTCCAAATCTAAGGAGATCATATATCAGATCCCAAAGTCAAGACTGACCAAACGTAACAGGGATGAGGCACTTAATGAAAACCCAATTGAGGTATGGAAAAAAAGACGTACCAATGACCAAACACATTTTGTTGGACGGTTTTTAAAAAAACCTAACGTCATGATTCCCGTCGACCATGATTCCACAGCCACCACCAGCCGCACCAGCCCGCAAGCAATTCAAACTGTGCCACTTCTCGAAGATGAGGACGAGATCGTAAATTGCTTTTACTGTGGCCAAGGTACCGCCATGGGTCCCGGTGAAATTACGCAGTGGGTTGCGTGTGACTATTGCAGCAAATGGGTACACATGAACTGCGCAACTGATAAGTATGAGATCACTTCATGTGACCCATTTATATGCGACATCTGCCTTGTCAAAACGCCCGTGAATTCTGGTTCGGAACGGTCGGACATTTCGCAGAGCTCGTTATGTGAAATAATTGATCACCGTGAAAATGGTTTATTCAGAAATTCTGACTTATATGACTACCTACCGAATAAACGAGGCTACATAGTTACACGAATGACTATTCCGAACCAGATTATACGAGAAATCCTTATAGAAGATTTCAAAGGTTTGGATCCTGGTGAGGAATTGTCGAATTTCATAGTAGACCACTTGCTTCACACCTACAATGGTAATAAATTCAACGTCATTAGTGTGGCAAAATCGAGTATAATATTCGGTGACGTGAAAAAACTACCGGGATTTGTAAACTCGGTGAACCTAAGTTGGGAAAAAAATAACGTGTTTCCACTATGCCTACACCGCCACTTTACAATGGCAATTCTGTCACTAACAAATCAAACATTGACCATCATTGATCCTCTTTGTCTAGAAACAAAACTAAAATCTTTGTACATGAAGAAAATAAACGAATTCCTGACAATGAAAGGTATAACAAATCATGTCAGGCAAGTGATATCATATAAACATGTTTTGCAGAAAGATCACTATAACTGCGGCCCGATTCTCGTCTATCTATTCAGCCTTCTCGTCCAAAACAAACCTCTCACACAAGAGATAGACTTTGATGAGTATAGAAAAGAATTGAAAAATCGCTTGCTGGATTACAGCGAAAATTTAGAAAAAGTGTGCCTTTTTTGTGCTGGGGACTTAAATACACCAGAATTTAAGTGCAGATGCTGCAAAAGGAGTATTCACAAGTTATGCTACGTAAGCCGCGATGATAGGAGACAAGGGTTGAAATACAAAAAGAAAGTAAGGGATTTTCAACACATGTGCGACCTATGCTATAAAATACTAAAACCAAATAACAATTAACTTTAAAAGTTCACTCATCAAAAAACACCTATTTGCCGTATTTAAGCATCACTGGGCCAGCAGCCAAATCAAACCGAATATTTTGTGAATTTTCCTTTAGTCATGGACAAGGTCCCCCGTTTTACCCAGTTAGCGATCTGTTGTCACTTCAAGTTTCTTGCAGTCATTTAGCTTAAGTAATAAGCTAATTGTGACATGACTCGAAAATCTCAGTTTTGGCGTTTAACTAAGCGTTATTGAAGGCAGAATGAAGTTTTCAAGAAAATATTTTTATATTTTGTGTCAATGATAAAACTCACCCTTATGACTAGTTGTCAAGGATGTTTTGCCATTTTCTAGTAGCGCTTTGGTAAAGCAACATGATTAAGCCATCAAAAAACACCTCTTTATCGTATTTTAGCATCACTGGGCCAGCAGCCAAATCAAACCGGAAATTTCGTGAATTTTCCTTTGTTCGTGACAAGGTCTTCCGTTTTACCCAGTTAGCGATCTGTTGTCACTTCAAATTTCTTGTAGCCTTTTAGCTTGAGTAATAAGCTAAGTGTGACATGTCTCGAAAATCTTGGTTTTGCCGTTTAACTAAGGGTTATTGAAGGCAGAATGAAGTTTTACCTCTTGTTAGTGTTGTTAGTGTCTTGTTAGTTTTACCTGTTGTTTGCCTCTTTTTCATGTGTAATCTATACCAGTTTGTGTTATTTTCGTTGTTTTGAGGTGCAATAAAGAGTTATTGTATTGTATTGTATTGTTTTAAAAAAAAAATTTCTAATATTATGTTTCAGTGATAAAACATACCCTTATGACTAGTTGTCAAAGATGTTATACCATTTTCTAGTAGCGTGTTGGTCAAGCAACATGATTAAGCCATCAAAAAACACCTCATTATCGTATTTTAGCATCACTGGGCCAGCAGCCAAATCAAACCGGAAATTTCGTGAATTTTCCTTTATTCATAACAAGGTCTTCCGTCCTACTCAGTTAGCGATCTGTTGTCACTTCAAGTTTCTTGTAGCCTTTTAGCTTGAGTAATAAGCTAAGTGTGACATGTCTCGAAAATCTTGGTTTTGCCGTTTAACTAAGGGTTATTGAAAGCAGAATGAAGTTTTAAAAAAATATATTTTTAATATTTTGTGTCAGTGATAAAACGCACCTTTATGACTAGTTGTCAAGGGTGTTTTACCATTTTCTAGTAGCGCTTTGGTCAAGCAACATGACTAAGCCATCAAAAAACACCTCATTATCGTATTTTAGCATCACTGGGCCAGCAGCCAAATCAAACCGGAAATTTCGTGAATTTTCCTTTATTCATAACAAGGTCTTCCGTTCTACTCAGTTAGCGATCTGTTGTCACTTCAAGTTTCTTGTAGCCTTTTAGCTTGAGTAATAAGCTAAGTGTGACATGTCTCGAAAATCTTGGTTTTGCCGTTTAACTAAGGGTTATTGAAGGCAGAATGAAGTTTTTAAGAAAATATTTTTATATTTTGTGTCAGTGATAAAACGCACCCTTATGACTAGTTGTCAAGGGTGTTTTACCATTTTCTAGTAGCGTGTTGGTCAAGCAACATGATTAAGCCATCAAAAAACACCTCTTTATCGTATTTTAGCATCACTGGGCCAGCAGCCAAATCAAACCGGAAATTTTGTGAATTTTCCTTTGTTCGTGACAAGGTCTTCCGTTTTACCCAGTTAGCGATCTGTTGTCACTTCAAATTTCTTGTAGCCTTTTAGCTTGAGTAATAAGCTAAGTGTGACATGTCTTGAAAATCTTGGTTTTGCCGTTTAACTAAGGGTTATTGAAGGCAGAATGAAGTTTTTAATAAATATATTTTTAATATTTTGTGTCAGTGATTAAACGCACCCTTATGACTAGTTGTCAAGGGTGTTTTACCATTTTCTAGTAGCGTGTTGGTCAAGCAACATGATTAAGCCATCAAAAAACACCTCTTTATCGTATTTTAGCATCACTGGGCCAGCAGCCAAATCAAACCGGAAATTTTGTGAATTTTCCTTTGTTCGTGACAAGGTCTTCCGTTTTACCCAGTTAGCGATCTGTTGTCACTTCAAATTTCTTGTAGCCTTTTAGCTTGAGTAATAAGCTAAGTGTGACATGTCTTGAAAATCTTGGTTTTGCCGTTTAACTAAGGGTTATTGAAGGCAGAATGAAGTTTTTAAGAAAATATTTTTATATTTTGTGTCAGTGATAAAACGCACCCTTATGACTAGTTGTCAAGGGTGTTTTACCATTTTCTAGTAGCGTGTTGGTCAAGCAACATGATTAAGCCATCAAAAAACACCTCTTTATCGTATTTTAGCATCACTGGGCCAGCAGCCAAATCAAACCGGAAATTTTGTGAATTTTCCTTTGTTCGTGACAAGGTCTTCCGTTTTACCCAGTTAGCGATCTGTTGTCACTTCAAATTTCTTGTAGCCTTTTAGCTTGAGTAATAAGCTAAGTGTGAGATGTCTCGAAAATCTTGGTTTTGCCTTTTAACTAAGGGTTATTGAAGGCAGAATGAAGTTTTAAAAAAATAATTTTTTTCAAATTTTGTTTCAGTGATAAAACTTACCCTTATGACTAGTTGTCAAGGATGTTTTGCCATTTTCTAGTAGCGCTTTGGTAAAGCAACATGATTAAGCCATCAAAAAACACCTCTTTATCGTATTTTAGCATCACTGGGCCAGCAGCCAAATCAAACCGGAAATTTCGTGAATTTTCCTTTATTCATGACAAGGTCTTCCGTTTTACCCAGTTAGCGATCTGTTGTCACTTCAAATTTCTTGTAGCCTTTTAGCTTGAGTAATAAGCTAAGTGTGACATGTCTCGAAAATCTTGGTCTTGCCGTTTAACTAAGGGTTATTGAAGGCAGAATGAAGTTTTAAAAAAATATATTTTTAATATTTTGTGTCAGTGATAAAACGCACCCTTATGACTAGTTGTCAAGGGTGTTTTACCATTTTCTAGTAGCGTGTTGGTCAAGCAACATGATTAAGCCATCAAAAAACACCTCTTTATCGTATTTTAGCCCCACTGGGCCAGCAGCCAAATCAATCTGGAAATTTCGTGAATTTTCCTTTATTCATGACAAGGTCTTCCGTTTTACCCAGTTAGCGATCTGTTGTCACTTCAAATTTCTTGTAGCCTTTTAGCTTGAGTAATAAGCTAAGTGTGACATGTCTCGAAAATCTTGGTCTTGCCGTTTAACTAAGGGTTATTGAAGGCAGAATGAAGTTTTAAAAAAATATATTTTTAATATTTTGTGTCAGTGATAAAACGCACCCTTATGACTAGTTGTCAAGGGTGTTTTACCATTTTCTAGTAGCGTGTTGGTCAAGCAATATGATTAAGCCATCAAAAAACACCTATTTATCGTATTTTAGCATCACTGGGCCAGCAGCCAAATCAAACCGGAAATTTTGTGAATTTTCCTTTGTTCGTGACAAGGTCTTCCGTTTTACCCAGTTAGCGATCTGTTGTCACTTCAAATTTCTTGTAGCCTTTTAGCTTGAGTAATAAGCTAAGTGTGACATGTCTTGAAAATCTTGGTTTTGCCGTTTAACTAAGGGTTATTGAAGGCAGAATGAAGTTTTTAATAAATATATTTTTAATATTTTGTGTCAGTGATTAAACGCACCCTTATGACTAGTTGTCAAGGGTGTTTTACCATTTTCTAGTAGCGTGTTGGTCAAGCAACATGATTAAGCCATCAAAAAACACCTCTTTATCGTATTTTAGCATCACTGGGCCAGCAGCCAAATCAATCCGGAAATTTTGTGAATTTTCCTTTATTCATGACAAGGTCTTCCGTTTTACCCAGTTAGCGATCTGTTGTCTGATGGAATTAAATAAAGAAGACAGTTTTAATAAATTAAATATGAGTTTTATTCGGAGTAGATATATCCAAAGACAGTTACTAAACACCAATACATCTCCTAGGTAACGGAACAACCGGAAGCCGGATATAAGTTTTAAAACTAAAAACACACTATAACAGCACAAAGGTGTAATCACATTGGTTTACTTCCAACACCCCTTCTCAATGTAATTACACTTGTAAAACTTAATAAGTATTCTACAAGATAACATATTAAGACTCCACTTAATAAAAAAAAATTATATGTTACCCATACCACATTTAATTAGAAAACGGGTAAGAAGTTCCCGGCTTAGGGCTTTAGTTAGCATGTCTGCTGGTTGATCACTAGTTCTAATATACTTCAAAATTATTTTATTATTTTTAACCAGTTCTTTGATAAAGTGATAACGGATATCTATATGTTTCAAACGCTTGACAGTATCTGTGCAAGCAACAGATATAGCTGACTGGTTGTCACTATAGATATTTACTGGACACTCATTCTTAATCATGAAATCATTTAATAAATTTATCAACCAACAGGCTTCACTAGCTGCAACACTTATTGCAACATATTCCGATTCTGTAGATGACAAACTAACTGACACTTGTTTCTTGGAGCACCATGATATTAGACAATTTGAAAATTTAAACAAATAGCCTGTAGTAGACTTTCTATCTTTGTGATCCCCACCCCAGTCTGCATCACAATATCCCTCCAAGACACAGTCATTATCACATTTATATATTAACTTATAATCCAGAGTATGTTTCACATATCTGAGTACTCTTTTTAATGCTGTCAATAACATGTCATTTGCACATTTTTGGTATCTACTTAATAAGGAGACAGCAAAACACAAGTCAGGCCTAGTACCAGACACAGCATACATAAGACAGCCTATAATTTGTCGACAAGACTTTTCAATATTTTTATCTATGGGGCCACTATCATTTTCAAATATTTTTGTGTTAAAGTTCAAATCTAATGGTGTCAACATAGGCTTACAATTCTCCATCTGAAATCTTTTAAGTACATTTTCCAAATAGCTCTTTTGGCTCATTTCAGTAATACCTGTATGTAAGTTTTGTCTTATATTAATACCTAAGTAATCTGACACTGGTCCAAGATCCTTCATTTTAAATTCTGTATTTAATATACTTTTAAGTTGCTCTACTTCATTATTATTTGACCCAAAAATTAACAGATCATCTACATATAGCAACAGATATATTTTATCATTTTTAGTACATCTTGTATAAATACAAGAATCGCAACTTGATCGAACAAAGCCTTGCTTAATCATTACAGAAGTAAATGTTTCATTCCAGCATTTTGGTGAGCTCTTAAGCCCATACAGAGACTTTTTCAGTTTAACAATGGTTTTCTTACCTGCATATGCACCCTCTGGTAGACTAACATACACATCTTCATGTATTTTTCCATACAAAAAAACTCCTGTCACGTCCATTTGAATCATTGGCAATCCAAGTTTGGTTGCAATTGCTACAAAAAGCCTAAGAGTTGACAATTTGGCAACTGGGGCATAAATAGCATTTAAATCTATATTGTCCTCCTGCTCAAAACCCCTAGCAACTAACCTGGCTTTGTACTGCGGATTATCCTTATTAGCGCCTTTGATCTTAAATACCCACTTACTGCTGATGACTTTGTCACTTCCTGGGTCAACAACTACTTCCCAAGTGTTGTTGTCTTCCAGTGTCTGCATCTCTCGCTTTATAGCTTCTAACCACTTGTTAGCATCATGTCGGGTCATGGCTTCTTTGTATGTTGTAGGCTCACTTTCTGCAGAGAGAACACTTTGACAGTTGCAATTGTAAAATTCAGTTTGCTTTCTAACACGCTGACTGCACTCCCTCTTAGGTAGTTCAGCCGAATCATTCGCTTCCATTGAAGTATCACCTTCACCACTCGATGGGATGTACTCACTGCCAGATTCCTCCAAAATAGAAGTCATTGTACTATCATTGACGCTTGATGGCTCCCCTTCTGAATCCTGGCAGGGTTCATCATCCTTATCACTCTGGGTTTCTTTGTCTTCTGTTTTGTTCTCTGCTATGCACCTCAATGTCATTTCATGTTGACTTTCATTCTCCAATGCTTCATTCTGTAGGAAAACAATGTCCCGTTTTAATTCTACTCTCTTTGTTTCTGGATAGTACACTCTATAACCTTTCACGGTCTCTCCATACCCCACCATTATTCCTTTCTCGCCCTTTTTATCCCACTTCTTCCTCTTTTCTTTCGGGATATGGGTATACACAGGGGTACCAAACGGTTTCAACTGATGTATATCAAAGCATTTTCCTGACCAGACCTCGTATGGAGTTTTGTCAGTATTTCTGGATTTTCCAGTTCTATTTAAAACAAAAGCTGCTGTAGCAACTGCTTCTGCCCATAGCTGTTTTGGCAGGTTCCTCGCGCTCATCATTGTCTTTGCCGCTTCCTCAAGAATACGTATCTCCCTTTCTGCCTTTCCATTTTGCTGCTGAGTGTAAGGGACACTTGTCTGATGTGTTATGCCACGTGTAGAAAACATCTTTTCTACCTCTTTATTTATGAACTCTGTTCCATTGTCGCTGCGAAATATAAGGACTTTATTTCCTGTCACATTCTCTGCCTTGTTTATAAAATCTTCAATACAAGTCTTGATCTCGAATTTGTTCTTCACGAAGTACACCGTTCTATAATTCGAGAAATCGTCCTTCAGTACCACAAAATACTTTGAGCCATTGAGTGACAATGCTTCCATCGGGCCGCAGGTATCGGCGTGAATCAATTCACACGTCCTTGTAGTTACGCTCTCACTGTTACTAAACGGCAAACGATGTATTTTTCCTTCCAAACAACTTTCGCATTTAGGGACAGAAGTTGTTTGTTTCCAAACAATGTTATTATTTGCAAGCACCTTTTTGACATGATCAAAGTTTTGATGTGCCAACTTTTCATGCCACTCAATCAGGGTACCATCCATGGTTTTAGCAACACTCGCCAGTTTCGCCACATTGTTTAAATTGTTTTTAAATCGAAATTCCAAATAATACGACTTTCCAATAAGTTTAGCGACCGCACAAACGTCATTGTCTTTATAAAATTTGCATGAAATGTCATCTGCCACCATGACGTAGCCTTTGCTTGTCACACAGTTCACAGAGAAGAGATTAGTTTTCATGTCAGGAACGAACAAAACATTGTCTATGGTTGTGTCAATCCATTCACTCCCATTATGCACTTCTACCGCCATCTGTCCGAAGCCTAGCACATTAAGCGGTGCACCGTTGCCTACAAAGACTTCAGATTTGGCACTTATAAACGAGGAAAATAGTTCACGCTCGCGGCAGATATGTTCATATGACCCGGAGTCCACCATGAAAAAAGATTTTTTATAAGTTTCTGGGGAATCAGACACCACAAACGCGTTATTTCTCTTTTGTTCCTTGTTCTTCCTGAACCAACATTGTGCCTTATTATGGCCAACTTTGCCACAAAAGAAACATTTGTTATTGTTATTATGTCCTTCACTTTTATTGTTGTTATTGTTATAATTTCTACACTGACTGGATAAATGACCAAGTCTATTACACTTTAGACACCTCATGTTCTTATTTTTCGCCACAAATGCTGATGAAGACGGGGACGATTCAGCAACTTCACCTTTTTCTTTTAACCTTTCTTCCTCCACCAGCAACCTTGCCACTAAGTTGTCAATAGTCTGTTTATCATCAGAAGCAGATTCCCAAGCAGATATGAAGTGCTTGTATTCATCGGGCAATGACATCAGTACTTTCGTAATTACAAACTTGTCCGATACTGGTTCACCCATCTGTTTAAGCTGATTTTGCATCTCTTGAATCTTTGACAGAAACGTTGACATCTCAGACCCTGCTTCATATTTATATTGAAAGAAGCGCTGCTGTATAACGTGAATACTTGTCTCCGTCCTTTGCTCATAAACACTGTGTAGTTTCTTCCACATTTCAGCTGAAGTTGAACATGATATAATATGTAACATGACACTCTCTGTCATTCTCGTGACCAACATGGCTTGAGCTTTGGCATCTTTAGACTCCCAGGCTGTTTGGGCAGTACCTGTTTCTGCGGGTTTTACACTCTTTCCCTCAACTATCTCCAACCAATTCTGACCTCGTAGCAACACGGAGGTTTGAAATTTCCATATATTCCAGTTACTGGATCCTTCCAACTTTATCAAGCTGTGATTGGTGTTCAGATTTAACTCCATTCCGCTTTCCTGCCTTGCTCTTACAACCAGAACAAGTAAAATTTGCTTTTTCGGTAATGGCGTTCGTACCGACCGACCTCAATTTACACCGCTCGCCTATACATTCGTTTAGGCGACGAACTTCCTGAATTCTTTATATAATTTTTACAGAATTATGTGCAAGGGCCCATAACCTGATGGAATTAAATAAAGAAGACAGTTTTAATAAATTAAATATGAGTTTTATTCGGAGTAGATATATCCAAAGACAGTTACTAAACACCAATACATCTCCTAGGTAACGGAACAACCGGAAGCCGGATATAAGTTTTAAAACTAAAAACACACTATAACAGCACAAAGGTGTAATCACATTGGTTTACTTCCAACATTGTCACTTCAAATTTCTTGTAGCCTTTTAGCTTGAGTAATAAGCTAAGTGTGACATGTCTCGAAAATCTTGGTCTTGCCGTTTAACTAAGGGTTATTGAAGGCAGAATGAAGTTTTTAAAAAATATATTTTTAATAATTTGTGTCAGTGATAAAACGCACCCTTATGACTAGTTATCAAGGGTGTTTTACCATTTTCTAGTAGCGTGTTGGTCAAGCAACATGATTCAGCCATCAAAAAACACCTCTTTATCGTATTTTAGCATCACTGGGCCAGCAGCCAAATCAAACCGGAAATTTCGTGAATTTTCCTTTGTTTGTGACAAGGTCTTCCGTTTTACCCAGTTAGCGATCTGTTGTCACTTCAAATTTCTTGTAGCCTTTTAGCTTGAGTAATAAGCTAAGTGTGACATGTCTCGAAAACCTTGGTTTTGCCGTTTAACTAAAGGTTATTAAAGGCAGAATGAAAGTTTTAAAAAAATATATTTTTTATATTTTGTGTCAGTGATAAAACTCCCCCTTATGACTAGTTGTCAAGGGTGTTTTACCATTTTTTAGTAGCGTGTTGGTCAAGCACCATGATTCAGCTATCAAAAAAAGCCTCTTTATCGTATTTTAGCATCACTGGGCCAGCAGCCAAATCAAACCGGAAATTTTGTGAATTTTCCTTTATTCATAACAAGGTCTTCCGTTCTACTCAGTCAACGATCTGTTGTCACTTCAAAGTTCTTGTAGCCTTTTAGCTTGAGTAATAAGCTAAGTGTGACATGTCTCGAAAATCTTGGTCTTGCCGTTTAACTAAAGGTTTTTGAAGGCAGAATGAAGTTTTAAAAAAATATATTTTTAATATTTTGTTTCAGTGATAAAACTCACCCTTATGACTAGTTGTCAAGGGTGTTTTTCCATTTTCTAGTAGCGTGTTCGTCAAACACCATGATTCAGCTATCAAAGAAGACCTCTTTATCGTATTTTAGCATCACTGGGTTTGTAGCTAAATCAAACCGGAAATTTCGTGAATTTTCCTTTATTCATGACAAGGTCTTCCGTTTTACCCAGTAAGCGATCTATTGTCACTTCAAATTTCTTCTAGCATTTTAGCTTGAGTAATAAGCTAAGTGTGACATGTCTCGTAAATCGCAGTTTTGCCGTTTAACTAAGCGTTATTGAAGGCAGAATGAAGTTTTTAAGAAAATATTTTTATATTTTGTGTCAATGATAAAACTCACCCTTATGACTAGTTGTCAAGGATATTTTACCATTTTCTAGTAGCGCTTTGGTCAAGCAACATGATTCATCCATCAAAAATCACCTCTTTATCGTATTTTAGCATCACTGGGCCAGCAGCCAAATCAAACCGGAAATTTTGTGAATTTTCCTTTATTCATAACAAGGTCTTCCGTTCTACTCAGTCAACGATCTGTTGTCACTTCAAAGTTCTTGTAGCCTTTTAGCTTGAGTAATAAGCTAAGTGTGACATGTCTCGAAAATCTTGGTCTTGCCGTTTAACTAAGGGTTTTTGAAGGCAGAATGAAGTTTTAAAAAAATATATTTTTAATATTTTGTTTCAGTGATAAAACTTACCCTTATGACTAGTTGTCAAGGGTGTTTTACCATTTTCTAGTAGCGTGTTCGTCAAACACCATGATTCAGCTATCAAAGAAGACCTCTTTATCGTATTTTAGCATCACTGGGTTAGTAGCTAAATCAAACCGGAAATTTCGTGAATTTTCCTTTATTCATGACAAGGTCTTCCGTTTTACCCAGTAAGCGATCTATTGTCACTTCAAATTTCTTCTAGCATTTTAGCTTGAGTAATAAGCTAAGTGTGACATGTCTCGTAAATCGCAGTTTTGCCGTTTAACTAAGCGTTATTGAAGGCAGAATGAAGTTTTTAAGAAAATATTTTTATATTTTGTGTCAATGATAAAACTCACCCTTATGACTAGTTGTCAAGGATATTTTACCATTTTCTAGTAGCGCTTTGGTCAAGCAACATGATTCATCCATCAAAAAACACCTTTTTATCGTATTTTAGCATCACTGGGCCAGCAGCCAAATCAAACCGGAAATTTCGTGAATTTTCCTTTATTCATGACAAGGTCTTCCGTTTTACCCAGTTAGCGATCTGTTGTCACTTCAAATTTCTTGTAGCCTTTTAGCTTGAGTAATAAGCTAAGTGTGGCATGTCTCGAAAATCTTGGTCTTGCCGTTTAACTAAGGGTTATTGAAGGCAGAATGAAGTTTAAAAAAAATATATTTTTAATATTTTGTTTCAGTGATAAAACTCACCCTTATGACTAGTTATCAAGGGTGTTTTACCATTTTCTAGTAGCGTGTTCGTCAAGCACCATGATTCAGCTATCAAAGAAGACCTCTTTATCGTATTTTAGCATCACTGGGCTAGTAGCTAAATCAAACCGGAAATTTCGTGAATTTTCCTTTATTCATTACAAGGTCTTCCGTTTTACCCAGTTAGCGATCTGTTGTCACTTGGAGTTTCATGCAATCTTTTAGCTTGAGTAATAAGCTAATTGTGACATGTCTCGAAAATGGCAGTATTGCCGTTTAACTAAGCGTTTTTGAAGGCAGAATGAAGTTTTTAAAAAAATATTTTTTATATTTGGTGTCAATGATAAAACTCACCCTTACGATAAGTGGTCAAGGGTGTTTTTCCATTTTCTAGTAGCTTTTTGTTCAGGCAATATGATTTATTTATCAAAAAGAATCTCTTATTCGTATTTTAGCATCACGGGGCCAGCAGCCAAATCAAATCGAGAGTATTGTGGATTTTCCTTCAGCTATGACTACGTCCCTATTTTCACTTAAATACTCAAGTTTGCATGTTTAATATTTATATTGGAGTGTCTTGTTTAGTTTTATATCGTTTTTTAAGCGATTCATCCTTGTGGAATATTTGACTTCTTAATTTGGTCAGGTTATAGGCGGCTGCTAACTTTGGCTGCTAACTTCACACCGGTTTCGACCGGCGATGCGAGTAACTAATAATGATGGCCCGATGTACCAAGTAGCCTTTATATTCGGCCAGATCCATAACAACGTTTTTTAAAGTAACGATGTTTTCTAATGTAGACATAAATTAGTCTGACATATTAAATATTAAACACAACAAACAGCAGTTTTAAAGCAACTGATGATATAAGCATTAAATAAAAAAAATACAAATTTTCTGAGTTTCTTGGTAACGGTAAAAAAATAAAAAAAGTGACCAAGGTTTGAAAGTTTTCATGTAAAGATATAGTATTTTACGTTATTTATATAATAAAATTGAGTTCGAAAAGACTTGGCATATTTTACAATTTTCATTTATCTTTAGGTACCTATTATAAAAAAAGTAATACTAAACTGAAGTCATAGTGGTTTCTGTGAAAGTGCAATCTAGTACATCAGAACAGAAAGTAAATGGCTCATCGTGTGTGTGGTGTGCTGATAGTTATGCTAGCCGTGAGTGTGGAGCAGTACAGGTGACGTTACACTGTCATGCTCGGTGGGTGGTACGAGTGCAGGAATTAGTTCACGTCATAGGCAAAATTATAATAAGACGAACACTGGTGCAAAATATTAATGGCAGTAGTTTTGACAGCAGAAATACATAATATAGAGCCACTTGCATCAACCAGGGTTGGCCAACTAACCAGGGGTTAAACGTTTATTTCATATGGGATTTGACAGTTAACACCGGGTTTGCGACATACCCTGGTTGGGCCAAGTGACGCTTAGACAACTAACCCGGAGTTAAGCGGATCTTGCAAGTGGCGCTTACTGACGTTGTAAGATTACTAGATTGACAAAATAAAATCAGCCTAAATACCGTCAACCATAGGTTTAATTATGGTAAGGGACATGTAAATCCCTGTCCATTACAATAATAGAACCTACGGTCGACAATATTGTCAGCTGTTAGCTGTCAAAATCACGCTTAGAACCCATCTTTAAGTCTGCAGCGTGAAGAGGTAACAAGACCAGAAGACATATATCTTCATAGGATATTTGACGTTTTTTGCATTATTACATTACTCTCCAGGCTTAACTATGACGGAATCTGCAATATATTGCACCATTTGGCCATCCTATTGTTCCTCTGTCTATGTTTCTCACACAAACGTACTGCAAGATAATATTAGTCGGCGCTAAAGACAATTAACATTGCAATACTTTTTGTGAGAAAATTTTACAAACAAAAAAGTAAGACCTAATTATTTTATACGTGGACGACATTGTGATTTCGGTGAAACATGCACTGTGGAAGATTACATAGACATAATTAATTTTGACATCTTATGATTATTTATCACATTTGGTCTAATACTTCATGTTCAACATTAATCGTATATGGTCATGCATGTGACATTCAAATAAGTAGAAATTTGGACTGGAAGGTTATTAGTTGATGCTGAAAATTTTATGTATGAATATTTATATCACTGCTATTTTTTTACACGTTTTAACAATCGGTATAAAAAGAAGACGGTCGAGGCCTTTACAAATAGCACTAGCAAAAGATTTCTTCTTCCAAAAGACTTCCAATCTAAATGACATTTATGTAGCTATCATCGATTGTACAGCATCTTAACCGGATTGTAATGTTGTTACAAAAGGGACTTCTATGATAATTGTACAAACAAAGCAGAAGATGCTGAACAAACCAAATCCTGCGCAACCTCTCACATATAGCAAAGCTCACCTGCTGAATATCTCCTTTAGTTCATGTTCGGAGACAAACTGTCCGAGGTTAGCCACGAACAGCGTGGAGCAGGGAGGCGCGGGGTGCGTGGGGTGCGCGGGGTGCGCGGGGTGCGCAGGCGGCTGCGCGTGCGACGGCACCGCCGCGCCCGGCGAGCCCAGCGCCGGCGCCGGCAGCACGCAAGCGCCCAGCGTCAGGGGGGTCTGTCCGTTCATATACTAACATTTAATTGAAGCAGGCGAGCGTTTGAAAGCTCTTTTAGGTAATCATTAACTCTTTGTGTTGTATTTTAGTCCCCGCAACGGCGTAACGCACTTAAATTACGGAGAGAATTATGAAAATGTTTAATTCTGAGATATTGCCCATAAGTAGTCATAATATAACACACAATAATAAAACAAAAGCACATACGTTTTTATAAAAAAAAATGGTTAAGAATCCTAATAAATACAAAAACTAAATTTAAAATACAAAACTAATAACTTAATAGTTATTATTAAGTTTTCAGTTTCGTTTTTTAAATTTAGTTTTTGTGAGTATGTATGTATACATCTGAATGTAAAGTTTTCATAATGCATATTTACTTTTATCATAGAGTTACAGACCATTTTATTGATCAAAAAGCGATATCAGCGGTTAACAATGCTCTACATAGAGAAAAGTAGGTGCTACGCTTTGGCGCGTAGCGCTATGAAATCGACCGCGGAATGTAATAAAAGTCAATATCTAAATTTGATTTTGTTTCAAATATACTTTCATAAATGTCGGATACTTTTAAAAAACGTTGGCATTTATTAAATTATGTCAGTCAGTGATCTAAGCCACAGGTTTTTGATATATATATATATTTTTCAAGGAAGAAATGTTTAAGCTCGAGAGACCTATTCGAATATTTTTTTTGTCAAACTCTAACTCAAGGAGCTGGTACTTACGTGGTGTGGCCTATCGGCGGCAGCTAGTCAGAGGTAGGAGCGTACGGGCGCCATCTGTGGGTGGATGGCTGGGTGCACGAGCCCGTGCGACAACGCCGGCAGCTCGCCGCCGTACGCCAGCGGGTGGTGCCACAGCTCTCCTCCCCCAGGGAAGAACGGACTCGCTAAGTCTGCGCAATCGTACCACGTCACTATCCAATACAAAAACAACTCCGTAAAAAAATAATTAGCTCGAGCTGTCTCACTAACTATGGAAAGTCATTATTTACAGTGTGCGCGCTCGGCCTTTGTTCTCCGAATACTAGAATCGTGAGGCCCCAGGATAACGAAATAAACACTCACCAAACGTTAAAAAATCCCAATTTATAATCTTTTAAGCGTCGCTGTGTGAAAATTGTATTAATGAAAATCGTAAACAATTATAATATAGTACAAAATTGCGAGTAAAACTTGCAGCTTTAGGCGGTTAAATGCTAAATATTTTGATAGTAGTGACATTTAAATGAAGTAGGTACTGTTTAAAGATTTGGTGTGTTGATCAGGAATCTGGCTTCTAGCGATTTATAGTATCGGGGGAACTAAGGTAGCTCTCAACATGTTTTCACGGCTCGCACAATTGAATATAGTTGTATAAGGTATCATGAAAACATGTGGTAGTGGCAAGAAACCGACAGATCGATTGGTTGAAAGAGCTTCGCGGGGCTATGCCTTGCGTGGTACGTGTCAAGCGATCACAGATACTAAGCCCATGGCGTTTGCTCGACGCCCCAAAAATATTACTATCTGCATTACTATATTCAAAGTGAATAAAACAGTGTGATGGTAAACTATCATATTTATCGGTGATTACAGTTAATTTGTGTTGAGATATTTTTGTAACAATAAAATGAAAATGTCTTGATATTACTTCGAAGTCATTGAGTGTATTTTGGGAATCTAAATCACGGATCGCGAACCATGATAAGTGTGGGCGGTCGAGTGAGGTCTGAAGGGGTGTGGGGCGGTCGAGCAGCGCCGGGCGGTGTGTGCGTACTGCGGTACTTACGTCCAGTGAGTGGGTGCATCAATGCAGGGTGTGCAGCTGGCGCGGCGGTGGCAACTGCCGGCTTCGGCTTGCTGACCTTCGTGTTGCTTTTAGCGAACTCCAGCCGAATCGTTTGCGGCATGTCGGGGTCGAATCGGACGCCCTGCTGTGAACAGCCGCGAGCGACGCGGCGCTCCGATATAATGAAGATGGAAGGCTCGGTTGCCGCGTGCTCCCTAACTGTGCCTTCGGCGGCGGAGCACATAACGGTATATCGGGAAGAGGATACTGCATTTGGATGTGGACAGCCAATTGTATCTTATACAGTTTAGGGACCATTTGCAATATCCCCAGAATATTTTAAACTGATTATGAATGATAACCCAGTCGTCACCAAGTTTTTTTATTTATTTAAAGTCTGTAGTTGATAATTTAGTTAGACGGGTCTTTGGATATGTCTAAAGATATTCGCGCCTGCTGCCAGTGACGGAACACAGTGCTCGGGACGTGACATCAAAACCTGTCAAACCGTGACATGCATTTGCGTAGGTATTTACACGTTAAATGTTGGTCACACGGCGCCGAGCGCGGCCACTGATGGCCGATGTGGTCTATTCGATATGTGCATGGGTTTAGCATAACTTACGATGCGGTTACTCGAGTTAGGAAAATGTTATTCCAAGTCTACAATGAGATATTAACTATAGTGCTCATTGGCTGTGTTGAGGCATGTGATGAAAGAGGTTTAGTAACACCGTGCGTCTTACAATTTGTTTAGTATATACAACAGCAATTAGTTTTCTTATAACTTATATCTCAGTCTTTTCCAGAGATATTTTTTATTGTTAGAACATCTTACTGTGTTTGAAAGCCATTCGTACTTGTTATAAGGCAAAGTGTGTGTGGTTTTCTTCTAGTTTTACTGTGTTTTCTCCTACATTGTCAGCTAGTAGGTATTTACTCGTAATCATTTTAGATCCCGATTGTTAAAAACTTTTCCATTATTTTTTTGCCTATTGTATAAAATAGCTATCGAGTTTCGTTCTGAAATTTCCGATCGGTATTAAAACTGTTAAAGTTCGTATCGGGAACCGGAAACTTCAGAAATAACTTAGCTTATATTTAACTATGGAATGTTCGGAACATCGAGTATTTAATATTTAAGCATGTGACGATACTAACCTGAAGGTCCTGTTTAGCTGCCTCCGCGCCGGCCCGAGTGTGAAATGTGACGAACCCGACCGGCTGCAACAGATATACTTTAAATTATTCTACTTATTCTATAATTCCAATACTAACTCATCAATAAAAAAGTTTCTACCCACCGACGCTGTTTTTCCATTCTTGCTCGTCACCTTTAATAGAGAACCTTCATAACCCTGCACAAAAGAGAAAAGGAATTAATATCGTAATAGACATTCCTAAGCCATGCCACAATACTCGCGGCAGGGTCCATTAGGCGAGCCTACATTACCAAATTGCTTTAATGCTTTTATAAATACCTACGTCATAGTTCCATCCTGTTCAAAGACGGTTAAAGTGTTGAAAAATAGTAGGTTTCGGTGCCTGGCACGGGCCAAACACGCGATACACAGCAACTACGAGCGTTGGTATAAGTTTAGGCACCTTTATGTCTGCGGTGCCATCGGTGCCAGCCGAGAATCGAGTGTAATCCCTCTTATCGGTACACTGAATCGATTCAATCCGAATATTAGGAATCGGAGCATGACATTTGATATTTACGACGCAGTAATCCGAGTCCAGATCTGCGTCGCGTGACGGCGAGCCATGTTGCCTTCTGCTTTATTTTCTCTAACAGTAAATATTTAGACGTCTCTTGGAGTTTCTCGTATCATCGATTCGTTATGGAAGTGGTTTGCGTGTACGGTGCACGTTTGATGTTCGGAGTACATATTCCGATTTAACTGCATTCCGTAAGTTACTTTCCAGCATTAAAATAATGAAATAGAAAGTTGGGAATAAAATAGAGGGATATTTCAATTTGAGATTCACCTCGGCTCTTGTACCTTTCCAAAAACATGTACAGGTGTATGTCTGTCATTCGTTTAAGGAGAAAAGGGTAGACCCTTTGGGTCTAAAGTTTGTAAAGTCACTGTATATCTATTAACCTCAATGATGTCCTGCCCTTATCACACATGGAACGCATGAGATTTACGACAGCAACAGGATTTTTTTGTTTACAGATACCTTTTTCAATAATATTTTATTACATAAAAAGTACTTAGTAACTTTATAAAATTGGTTGTATACGTAGATAGTTATTAACCTATTGGACGAATTGTTTAGATTCGGACAAAGTTGGTCAGTGAAGTGAAAAAAAAAAGGAATATAAAATGAAGCGACTAATTGCAAATTGTGAAAGAAATAGCATAATTATTACAACATAAATCTTTTAATGCTCTATATATTCAAGTTAAGTATGAAATAACCATACTCGTAGGTATATATTTACTTGGTTGCTTCATTCTTTTGCAAGGTATTATAGTGTGCACCTTTAATGCGTTTTCATGATAAGAGGACATAATAGTAGTTTATGTGATTGTATATAATGAAAGGCATCAGAAGTCAAGCATGGGTTTATGAAACGAGGCGTTAGCCGACTTTCATAATAACATCACCACATACCTACACTGGTTTATATACACACATATCATGAGCTCTCCGTGATGCGTTCAAGCCGTATATTGCGACCGCCATTACGGCCTTTACGAATGTAAACTTTTCTTAAATATTTTTTTTGACATTTATTTATTTTTTATTCAAAAATTAATACAGACTGAATGAGTTGGTTTAATAACATTTTCACAGTCTTATCTGTGAAAATGTTATTAAACCAACTTGAATTTTGAATTTGTTGTTACAAAAAAGTTCATTATTATGAGGGACTACGTGTATACAGAATGTCCTTAGCCATTGGACATAGCCGAAACATTCATATGCCTTACGGTGTTTAGAACCAGTACATAAATAATCAAAACAATCGGTGCAGTGGTTCGGTGCAGAAATTAACAAATTACTATTACTTGTTACTTTGGAGCAACCTGTATTCAACTCGTGACGTAATAAATCCTCTTATAATAGTTTAAACCTTCTCCGTCTTTTTGATTACCGCTTTTATTTATGTCACTTATAACACTTTGATTGTTGACAAAATAAATGCCATGTCCAAAAAATGCTACTACTGCTACTGCCAAAAACTCAACCAATGATAAATACAGTGTGTTCCTTTTTGTTGTCGATTATTAGAAATAACTTTTGTTTGGAAGTTTTATTTAATATTTTTAGTTCTAATCTAAAATATATTTACAGTAGAGCATTACTAAAAGATGTAGCCCTATGTGAGCTTTCAGGGTATGTCCAATGGCTTAGGTCATTCTGTAGGTAGAGGGCTAATGAATGATATGTAAGTATATAAAACAAAATAATGTTACGTGAAAATAGAAAAATATATGAAGCACTCACCTCATATGCTCGAAATAGTAGATACAGCTCGCGTGGTTTTGCATCCATGGGTAATCCGCTGACAAACAGCGTCCGCACCTGTAACAAACAATGAAACCTTATCAATTTCTACATTTCAAACAATTATTAATAATAGCGGCTTACAGAACCAATAAATCGAAATCTCCTTGAATATCGCATATTCGAGCGATGAAGAGTTAAATCGATATGAAAAAAACCGATATCTTCAGTCATGTTTTAAAATATCATCAAAACAATATTTTTATTAAATAATTTATTACTTATAATAAATGTTTAGATTCATGTTTTGATTCACGCCGAGGTTGGGTGGCCTAGTGGTTAGGGTGTCGGCCGCGAACTCAGGAGATCGCTGGTTTGATCCCAGCCCTGGGCACTGGGGGCCTTGGTCACATTTTCTGTAGTATATGACATCTCTTTTAATGTATAATATCTATATTCCTTCATATCGTTATACCATATTACAACGAACTGAAGACTATAAGCTTATAAAATACCGATATAATATCGATATTAAACCGGTGCGCAACGCGACGAAGTCGCTATTTAGTTCTTGGTTAGCATAACAATATTAAATCGTTTAGCAAAATATCGATATAATATAGTGGTTCTTGTGTAATATCAATACAATGTACTCGTATAACTTTATAGAAACGTAAAATATATAGTAACGAAATGATGGATATCGACGTAGGAAAAAAGCGGTATTTAAAGGCCTGGTGTTGTGTTAAGAAGCTTGCTATTTCACGACTTTTATACTGCCAAGAAGATTAATCCCCGCTCACTTCAGAATGAAAATATCTAACCTTGCCCTTTCAAACTTCGCGATATCCCACGTCATTTGCAAGTAGGCATTCTAACAAAAAACGGACATTATTCACAGCAAACACAAAAGCTGTAGAAATGTTTCCATTCAACCGCTCCTTCTCGATTCTTTCACCGCCTTTGTAAACGGTGCAACGCATTAATTCGGCGGGTCCATTTAATGAAATAAAACAGAGGTCGTAATGGCGGCGCGATTTGGCGCGCGCGGGAAATGGAGATTAATTGCTGGAAACACCGGTCTGAGCCGCCATCTTGTTGCGCACTTTATTTATGCATCTAACTTTCTAATACACGAGTAGAGAAGGAATTTTAAATGGAACACTAATATCCTTACACAAATAAGGGTTCACAAATTTCTTCCTCCAAAAAAATACAAATCTTATTACAATGTGATTAGATGGACAAAAAGCTTGGTTGGCTGATGATCCCCTAATTGGGGCTGGACTCCAGCCGCTGGAGTCCCTCTTTGGTCAGTCCGCTAGTTGTTCACCTTTTTGCAAATAAACCAGTTGTTTTTTTTGCTATTTGAGGTGCAATAGAGTTTAAATCTTATAGCATTGTACGGGCCAAGCATAAAACAAATTACAACGATGCACGTAAAGGTGAACCGCAACTGGTGCAATGTAAAACTGACATTCGCGCAAGCAGGCAAGTTCATGCAATCTTGACACGTAATTACGCCTTAAGTGTTAAGCCCTTAACTTAATGAAATATTATTTCATTATAAGAGATATAGTATCTAAATCTATCTTCTGCGATTCATAAGAAAAAAGTTTTAGCTTAATCCATACTCGTATTTTAAAAAGTCAAGTTCCAGAACGGAGCAAAACTTACGAATATTTCAAAAGCAATTCTAAAATTCTTAACGACGCTACTGAGGGAGCCATAAACGTTATTTGAAGTTCATCCTTGAACGTGAAATCTTCTGGTCGTAGCAGAAGCGCTTCTCGCAATTTATATATATATATATTCTCGTATTTATCGTATCCGACCCTCGACCAGTAGCAGAATGTCAGACCTTAATGTCGGCTATTTTCCGGTCGACTGCATGGGAATGCCCGGTTCGCCGATACGCGATATTTTTACGCGATTCTTTAATACAATGTTACCATTATATGATTGCCGATACTCGCTTCACAGAAATTTTTTAAACTATTTTGATATCACAGACAGTCGGGCTTAGTTTCAAGTTAAAATATTTCGGAAAACTCCTTTTACGTTCGTCATTTTCCGAGCGAATGCGCCCTGCCCCCGATGGAAAATATTCCACTTTGACAACGAATAAGCATAACCGGTTTAGGCTAGGGCTCGGCCAGGATTTGGGCAAATATTGAAATAACCTAGAGTGAGAGCTTCTCGTATAAAAGATAAATAGCAATTCAGATAAAAGATAACAGGGAAGGCATGTTCTTTTATTTTGCGATAAAGCTCTCCTGGATATTATTGACATTAAATCAATTAGCGTGACTTGCACCACCCCGGATTAACCAACTAACTCGAAGTTAACCCATTAACGGCTGGCGATGCCATATGGCATCACCTAATAGACGTTTAAACTTTCGAGCCACATTATCTGGCTATTGGGATGGATCGAGATTTTATAGGCTATTTTGTCCCAGGAAGAACATATCTTTTAATTAGTCGAGTTAATAGCCAACCACAATGCGTATTTCGTAAGTGCAATCGAGGTAAAGATCAGTGTTTGAAAAAATGTGCAAAAATGGGCGGTGTCTTGAAGTAAGTGTTTTATAAATTTGTTATTTGTGATGGGTAGTTATTATTTTTATGTTTGAGAAAAACAAGTAGACACTATAGGACCATTATTTGAAGAAATATTTAAGTAAACACACTTTTTGTTTATTTTATGGCTTAATCTTTGATGCCGATGCCAAACGGCACCTGTAGCCCGCTAACGTGTCTTTACAAAAATAATGTGCACTTTTATGTTTTCTATATTACATGCATTTTTACATGTACTTTTTAGAGTTATTTACCTATGTTTATGTTTGTTTATTAAATTAATTGTTAATTTTGTTTTTAAGGAACTGTAGGTACTTTAATTGAACCACTAGCGATCTTAGAAGAAGACTCTATATTAATGAAGTGAATTAAATATTTTTGGAGCCTCCTGAAACCAATATTCATTCTAACGAAGACGACGTGGATTTAAGCAATGATCTAAGCGGTCGCCAGCTCAATCAGCTCAGCTCAGTCTCTTGTCATCTTCATCGATCATCAAAGATCTCGACCACTACAAGCAAAATGTAGAATATCGCCTCTACTAGACTTCACAGCACGTTCATCGTCGAATCCTGTTTTCAGCCGCAAACGCGGTGTTGTTATTTCTTGAGCGTGTTCTCGTGGACGAGGACGTGGCAGAACCAATTGTGGACGTGAACGAGCCTCCCAAAACATGTCAGGTCAGGTAGTCAGCGGGCACGTTCAGTTGAGGCTTCTTTAGGTTCAGTTTCTTTGAATGAAGCTACTGAGTCAAACTTGCTTGCTTTCTTGCTTACTTGCTGTTCTCAGTAGCTTTGAACAATGCTACTAAGAAATGCGTTTCTGTGCTCATTATTTGATTTGGTACCTTGTTCTGAGGGTGTGCGTCGTAGATGTGGCTTCAAATTTTGTAGGTAAAAGCCATTCCAGAATGCAATGCTCCAAATGCAACGTAAGACTGTGTGCCAAATGTAATTAGATTTCATACGCTATGATTGTTTTGCAAGTTTGTATATGTTATTTCCCTTAATAAACGCTAAAAAGTAACAATATGATTTTTATTTCAAAGGCACGGTAGACGGCTAGCGATGCCGTCCGGCATCAGTCAATATTTTTTTTTCTACTAGGTAGTTGGATTTTGATTTTTGTTTCAAATTTTTATTTCTTGGGTAAAATATAGTAACATATACGAAAACCATCAAAATCGGAGACATGAAAAAAATTCAGCCGTTAATGGGTTAAGCGTTTTTGTATGAAATTTGACAGCTAACTTCGGATGAGTTGGCTAGCCCTGAGTGTTACAACACACGGGGCCCTTTGAAGGTGCGTAAAATAATTTTATTGCTATTACGTCGCACCGTCGCTTCTCATAAAAGTGTTCATAGCCTAGGTCTCACGGCGGTCGCCCTGATTCATGGAGCACACCTCCGCGAGTGAAATATCTATCACATAAGAACGTCAAATACTCGCTCAGGCAACATATTTCACCCAGCGGCGGGGGCGTCCGGTCAGTTTGAAAATGCCCCTCTGTGTCGACCATTTTACACTCGGTTGCCTCGGAATCCCTCCGCTCCACTATTGAGTTATGTTTCATACTCGTGTGTGGCAAAAACAGAGAAAACATCGAAAATGGTGTATGTTTTTATATTGGCAAACGTTATATTTCTTAGCCGTCGTAGATATTATATAACTATATTTGATCTCTATATTTAAATTCAACCCTTATATGCGTTTGTATTTCTTCCGTTAAATATTTGCGTACCTGTTTATATGCATTGATTTATGGATTTAATATGCATTTTACGACCTTATTTCCTTTAACGAAACATAAACGTGTCCTTTGACGGAGTACTTGTCTTGATAACATTCAGGGGTGACAGTAATGTGACGGGAACGCAGATTGCATTGTGAAGCTCGCTGCGATAGCTCAATCCGCGGTTATCTCCGCCATAATACCCCCAATATCAGTGTTGATCGAGAACACGTTCAAGTTTTCCATATAACCCTTGTGGCTTGTGGTTCAGATTACGGTAATACAGTCATATTGATTTCATTTGATTGATATTTCTCAAAGCATGCAGCACTGTAGACAATATTGAACTGCTACTGTGTCAATTAACAAACACTCACAGCGGCAAATGTTGTTACGAACGTGTTGCAACAAATATTGCGCCAAAAAGGCATATTTTTATTTTCGGTGCGCTGCATATTGGCTGTTGAAAAAAAAAGCCAAAGTGAGATGAGCCGGGCGCAATCGGGTGACAATTGCATACAGGCGTATGCGAATCAGCTTTCGAAATCAGGCCGAGTAATGGGAGCAGTTGCAGCGAAATAAAACTATTTGAGCATAAAAAGAAATACCATGATCGCATGTTATAAAGGCATCCAACTAAATATTATATGGGTCAAACGGAGATTTAAGTTCGGGTATTTCCTGAGAACATCGCCAAACATGTATTGCATTAATATTGTTCAATTTTCTTCTTCTTATTCATCGTTCCGTTATGACTGAGGATCGTGACCAACAACTATGTCGCTCCATTTATCGTGATTAAGGGCTATGAGGGCTGCCTTCTGCGGGGAACTCGCCCAAAGAAACTGAGAACCCGCTCCTGGCAGATTGTTGAGAGATTGCAGATTGTTAAATTTTAGTTTAGAAAATTCCCTAATATTTGTGACTTTGCGGTTGCAATATTAAAATACGTCGCTTAGTTATCATGTTAAGAAACCAACATTGCCATTGCTTTTTCCTGGGTATTTAGTATGCTACAACTCTGCACGGCAATACATTCGCAAGTGGAGTGTAACCTTAAGTCATTGTTTAACTCTAATTAATGTCGGTATACCGTCGACTATATGCATGTATTAGAATAACATACGAGAAACAGTTTCTGGGTGCAACAAGTAAGGCTAGCCTGGCACTAAACAAAGACGAGCATTGTTGGATGCTGGCGCATGAATGTAAATTTAATGAGCGAATGTTGGGTCAGGCGCAGCGACATCTATTATCTAAGCTAATTGGCAAAAAATAAATTAAAATTTTAAAACAGGGGTTTCATATTCAACTAATTAGAGTACTCGTGTACACGCTTCAAGTCACACACATTAAATTAATCCGTACTAATAACTTTCTGCTATATTTATAATAACTAATGAGCAAAATGACACAGCGCAGCAGCAGTACCATTAAAAAGCGCCTTATATTGTTAAACGTCTGATATATTAGTTTGACACCTCGCAATATAAATCCCGAGTAATTGTAATATAAAATTGGGTACGGATGCGGTCACGGAATAATATAGACTCCATACATTTTAGATAGAGAATTCTTGGATCGCCTTTGACAAATTTGCTAACGACAAACTCGTTATTTCTTGTGTTATATTTCTAGGGAGGCACTTTGCCCGTACTAACAAATTTCAGACTTTTGAAGATAATATTCAAAAGTGTTCGGGTAAAAATAATGATAAAAAATAACTACGGTTAATAAAATTAGACAATGATACAATTAAAAAAAAAAAAAACGCCTCCTTAAACGAGTATTTTATTTCTTAAGTTATTAAAAACTCAAATCAAAAAGTTCGAGTCCAGAAATAAATAATTTACTATTACCGTTTTTGGGTACATGCGTTATAACCCTAAAACTTGGCAGAAAGTTCAGTTTCCAACCTGTGCATCTGTACTTGTAGACGAATATGACCTTAATTCATATAGGTACTTTGTGTCATGTATAGTTTGATAGTTATAGGCTTGTTAATACCTACCTCCGTTAAAACAAGGCCCAGTACATCTTTTGTGCCGATTTTGTAGGACCTTAATTTAATAATCCTAATGTAGGTATACTACGGGACATAAAGACTTTACAATTTCTTTTCTTTTTGCACAGCCAAATTATAATCACGTCGGTTACTATTAAAAATAAAATAGTGATAAAGGTGTGTTCATACGACCGATCGCGCAGCGTGCATCTGAAGCGAGCGGTGCGGAAGCCCCGGGGCGGTGCACGGGAATTTATCATGCGCCCAGTACCAGTAGGTTTAATATGAGTACGAGCGGCCCGTGAAAACGTTCAGCACACTTCGGAACATGTCGCTTTCAAATACAATTTTATATTTTTGATTTTAAAATTAACTTATTTCATAAAATAATAGGTTGAATTATAAAAGTATTGGGATAATTTCAAAAGTAGGGTAAATTCGAAGATCACTAGAAGATCATCCATAATTTTAACATCTTAAGAATCTTAACCCATTCACTGCTAATGATGACGATTTTCGCTACAAAGCGGGAAATGCATGTTATCGGCTACGGCGTAGCGCTACGAAAGATCCTTAGCGGTAAATGTGTTAAGAGTCTCATTTCGAAATTACTTTCCATTTTTTATATTCGAAATGCTAGTATTTATGATAAATAAGGATAAAATAATTGTATAGTACCTAAGTTATTTACAAAGGGTCTCTTTAAAATTACTTGAAAATGAAATGTCATTCCCCTTAAAAGGTTAATAGAATTGGGATCGCCACATGTCTATGGGACGACACGACATGTTATTTCCATTTACGAAACGGGTAATAATGGAAATGTTAAATATTGAAAATAATGTCAGTTTAATGATTGGGGCCAATTTAAAAAAAAACTCGGGCAGTTTTTACTTCTATTTACAAAACAAAAAGGCAAACATTTTGAATTTTATGTTTTTTTTACATTACATGATATCATTATATGATTCTAGAAGATAGAAGAGATCTATTGTCTTTATATTTTTCATACGATATCTTTAAATCTGGTGCAGGTAAATAGTTTAGCGATAATTTTTACACGTATTTTTACACAATTTTGTAGTTATATGTATTATGCCATTGTTGAATTTTGGCATGACCTATTCAATTTCCACGCGTGAATCTGGATCAGCTGTACTTTTTTACCGAGATGTAGCAGTTTACAGTCGAAAGGTTATAAATCGTTAAACCTAAACTATGATTTATTTCACGTTTAAAACGAATTCATACTCATGCTCTACAAATAACTTGTAAACGCGAATTAATAGGTAGCCTGTCCCAATTCCAAATAGGTATCTATAAATATAACTGGAAAATAAGATTCCAAATATCCACATCCCTGTAGAAATTACTCTACTTTGTTATGATACCGGGCTTCTCGGGGGAGCCTCACCCCTAGAGAACGCGTCCCAGGTGGCGGATAGGGAAACGCTCGGCAGTCATGCAGGGTAGGGGTGAAATAAAATAGCCCCCGCGGACCAACAGGCCGGAGACGGAAACTCCGTTATCAAACCCCACGTGCAGGCTCCTTTGGCATCTGGAGTAGAGGCTGTATGTGTGCTGCATACCTAGGTTGGGGTACTCAGTAGGGAAGGCGGCGAAAGAACTTCTAAATTTAGAGGTCAACGGTGGCTCCCAAACCCTCCAGGAGGGCTACAACCTTGGCGACAGGTGGTAACCGGCCGTAAAACCATAAACCAACCAAACTTCTCCTAATTATCATGAAAGTCAGAAAAAGGAATAAAGATATAAATGTTAGGGCGTCCCCCTTAAGCGACGTGAGGATTGCGAAAGCCAGGAATGTTAGGGCGTCCCCCTCAAGCGACGTGAAGATTGCGAAAGCCAGAAATGTTAGGGCGTCCCCCTCAAGCGACGGCCATTGCCTAAAAGCATCAGACAACAACAACTGTTCGCGGACTACACGAAGACTTAGGATAGCGACAAGGAATGTGGGATCCCTTACTGGCCGCAGTCAAGAACTCGCGGAAACGCTGAAAAGGCGAAATATAAACATATGCTGTGTACAGGAAACGCGTTGGAAGGGTTCCCAATCCAGAAATCTTGGTCTGGGCTATCAGCTGATCTACCACGGAGTAAACAATAAACAAAACGGTGTCGGCATAGTGCTCGACTCTAGTCTCAGTAAAAGGATAATTAACATCGAGAGAAAAAGCGATCGCCTCATAGCTGTCAAGTTGGCAATGGATAACCAGCCCATAGTAAATATCATCTGTGTATATGCACCACAGGTTGGCTGTAAAGAGCAAGAGAAGGACTCGTTCTGGGACGATTTGGATGAAATCACTCTTAAAATTCCATTGGAAGAAACAAGACTTGTCATTGGAGACCTAAATGGACACGTAGGAGTATCATCCAATACGTATAAAGCTGTTCATGGAGGCTTTGGATATGGTAACCCAAACAAAGAAGGAGAACATATCCTGGAGTATGCATCGAGGCACGATTTGACAATTGTTAATACCCTATTCAAAAAGAAACAGGAACACTTAATTACATACCAGAGTGGAGGGAAAAAAACCCAAATTGATTATATTTTGGTGGACAGTAGAATGAAAAAGTGCTTCAGAGACTGTAAAGTCATCCCTGGCGAAGCATTAACATCCCAGCATAGAATACTGGTTGCAGTTTATGATATGCCTAAGCCTTTGAAGAACGTAATGGATAAAACTGCTAGAATCAAATGGAAGGAGCTCGTCTATTCAAAGGGTGATACTTTTCTAGAGAACCTGCGAGATCATCTCACAGAAGACCTGGCTAACACATACCATAGCGTCGAACTAATGTGGTCAAACTTTGAAACATTTTGCCAAAAGGAAGCAACCCTTAGACTAGGTGTAGCTAAGGGAGGCTTAAGTACAGGAAAAGACCCCACCTGGTGGAACGAAGAAGTTAAAGCAAATGTGCGGAATAAGAAAAAGCTTTTTAAGATATGGCAAATGTCAGAGTTAGATGAAGATCGGGAAAAGTACAGACAAGCAAAGTCTATAACAAAAAGAACAGTTGCACAGGCGAGGGCTACTGCACGGGATACATTTTATAGTAAGATTGAAACGGCAAAAACAGACACAGAGATATTTAAAATTGCAAAGTCAAGACACGCAGCAAAAAAGGACATAAAAACTAATAAATTTATTAAAGATAAAGCACAAAACTTATTAACAATTGACGGGGAAATAACACACAGATGGTTTGAATATTATAGAGAACTCATGAACGAGGAATTCCCGAGTGAAGACCTACACCCCACAGAACCAACGGAAGGTCCCATAAAAGAGATAGGGGTTGAGGAAGTAAAGGTCGCAGTTGCAAGGATGAAAAACCACAAAGCCACCGGGCCTGATCAAATTCCAGCAGATGTCTGGAAACGCTTAGGACCAATAGGCATAGAATGGCTTACCAAACTCTTCAACATGATACTTGCTACCAACAAAATACCGGACTCCTGGCGTCTGAGTCATCTCGTCCCATTCTTCAAAAATAAAGGCGATGTTACTGAATGTGGAAACTACAGGGGCATCAAATTGACGTCGCATACCTTGAAAATATGGGAACGTATTTTAAACCATCGCATACAGGCAATCGTTTCTTTGTCACCAAATCAATTCGGGTTTACACCCTCAAGGTCTACAACTGATGCCATCCAAGCACTCAGGATTATTATCGATAAATACCGAGTGAACAAAGAAGACCTACATCTTATATTCATTGACCTGGAGAAAGCTTTTGACAGGGTACCAAGAAGACTCGTATGGCAAGCTCTGAGGGCGCAACATCTACCAGAACGATACGTAACGCTTATCCAAGACATGTATGAACATGTGTCCACCAAAGTCAAAAGCCCAGCTGGTGTGAGCGAGGCATTTGAAGTAGGCGTTGGAGTTCATCAGGGCTCGGCCCTTAGCCCTCTTCTCTTCAACCTTGTCATGGATCTGGTCACAAAGAATATCCAAGCACCGCTACCCTGGAATCTTCTTTATGCGGATGATATCCTCCTTATATCCAATACAGCAAAGGAGGCGGAAGCCACATTACGCCTATGGGTTGATACTTTGGAAAAAGCAGGTCTTAAAGTCAGTAGAACTAAAACTGAACACCTAGAATTTCGATTTAGCAAAAATATTCAAACGACAACAGTTCACTACCCAAACCAGAACCCGGTACCTAAAGTATCTCAGTTTAAATATCTTGGCTCAGTTGTAACAGAGTGCGGCACAGTTGAGACTGACGTGGCTCATAGGATTAATGTCGGCTGGCAAAAGTGGCGTTGCCTAACAGGAGTACTCTGCGACCCTCGAATGCCAATTCGCACTAAGGGAAAAGTTTACAAAACCGCTGTCAGGCCGGCACTGCTGTATGGAGCAGAATGTTGGCCAGTGAAAGAGGCAAATGTACAAAAGCTCCACACAACAGAAATGAAGATGCTCCGATGGTCGGGGGCGGTAACAAGACTTGACAAGGTTAGAAACGAGCACATTCGTGGAACCTTCAAGGTAGCCCCTATTCAGGAAAAGCTGAAGGAATGTCGTTTACGATGGTTTGGGCACGTCATGCGGAGAGATGATGACTATGTAGGAAAGAGAGCACTTCACCTGCCTGAAAAAGCGAGAGGCAGAGGCCGGCCCCCTTTGACGTGGTGGACCAGTATGACAAGCCTGTTAACGAAGGAGGAGCTTCCTGACCCGACAACCCTAGACAGAATGTCATGGCGCAGGAAAATTAGGAGAGCCGACCCCACCTAATGTGGGAATGAGCAAAGGAAAAGAAGAAGTTATGATACCGGGCAATCGAGACCTGTATTGTTTTGTTTCCGTATTTTTTCCCTTGATTGAAACACTGGTCTCTTTGAATAGGAAAACGGCAGGAACAGGGCCAATTTAGCAAGACCTGTACCAATCCATTAGCAGTACAGCTTTGCTATTCGTTCGTGTAAAAATACAACAACATTTGGAGGTCATGGTTTAATGGATTTTCATTGTTTTAGCTTTATCGTGTTAAGGTAAATAGAATTGCTTTGTTCTTCGGATGACTAGCGACGGACTAATAGACTTGTGGACACATTTAGGTCTACAAAATGCTATACAGTGGATTCAATCATTAAGCTATATTTTACAATTTTATAATTTAAATAAAATTGGAAAAATTCCCCGCGTCGAGCACGAGCTTAATACAAAATTAAGCTATATTTTACTGTTCAATACATTAATTAATTATTATTGATTGAGATGAAGATTATACCTAATAATTTTTTTTAACAAAATAATGATTAAATTGGCTGTTATCCTCTTTTATCAAAGGCTTATTTTTTAGCTTAGTGTTTTCGGAAATTATTTGAGTTTTTGGCTTGTTTAGTTTATAAGCGAATGTACTTTGTACGACGAACTTTCCAAAAGCGTCATAAAATTCTTGTACTCTATCTTTCTGGTGGCTAGTATGATTTCCGAGGATTTAGGGTTACAATTTTACCGTAGGAACTGACCTTCTTGTAACGATCCTGTTTTGTTTTTTTCCTTTATTTAAGTGTATACTGTGTATAACGGTAAATTCGTTGTGAACTGTTATTTCATTGTTCTGCTCAAGATATCCACAAATTATGAGCTCCTCACAATTGTACAGGCACTTCACTATTGGTCACACTGTTTTATTACTGACTTTCACTGTTTTTATAGCTATTTGATTTATGCTTAACAAAATAATACGGATTCGATCTGATCGTGGGCACAGTAGCGCCATCCCTCCGTAGCGATATACTGAATTTAAAATGTCTACATAAAAGTCTATGTATTTGTTTAACAAGTATCCAAATTGTTACGGTCCGGCGCACTCCAAATAGAACAAAACATTCTTTGTTTAAGAAACGGAAAGATTGGACCTTTGTAAGCCTCGAGCACAGCGGTGAGCGGAGAGCCAACGATAGAGATATTTCTAATTTTTCGCTCGACTCGCACCGGCCGAAGATTGGCAGTTAGGGGAATGGCACAACGTAAACGCAAATAGGTCGGAAACTTGAAGAGGGTTATTTATGCAAAATAGCAAATCACGTTAACTTAGGTTTATACCTATCAGTTATAAAACGTTTTGGCCAACCACCAGCCAGTTTGTGTTATTTTTGTTGTTTTGAGGTGCAATATAGATTTATTGTATTGTATTGTATTGTATTGTTTTGGCCATTTATCACATGCTACGAATGCATTTCATTAGCATAGTACGGTGATAATAACACGCAACACCGTATGAATAAATATCTAAAAACCCGCCTAGTATTTGCAAAAACAGTTTAAACAAAATCAAAGTTAACAAAACAATATAAAATCACGGTACAGAAAACACAGAAAGAGTTCCAGCCGGCAATATTGTCGACCACCTGCTCCGGCGAGATAGGGATCATAATGTTAATTTAATTAAAGGACTAATCTAAATTGCAGACGACCCGACACCCCCGCCGCTATTAAAAGGATATTTCGTTCACCATGAAGTTAGGGAAAGTTGTCGACTATAAATACATCTTGGGAAACAAACCAAGGGAGGGCGTTAAGTGCAAAAACGTAACTTTTACAAGCTAAATGGATTCCATGGATAGATGTGCTCGTAAATCTCCTGTTGACTTTAAGCAATGATACGCTAAATTGCAAGTCGTTTCGTATTGTAATAAATTCCCTTGTTAAATTTTAAAATTTATCAGAATATTGAGACTAAATAGACGCATGGACATTCCCACAAAATACCTATTACTTCATGAGAAATGAAACATAATAATAATTATTTTCTTGAGTTTCAAAATGAGACCTCAAACGCGAGGTACGTGAAACTGAGCGCGAAAGTAAATTTAAGCGTGGAAAATGAATTAAGGTCTCGTTATTTCATTAGAATACATTAGCTAATCAATTGCCTGATTTTGTACAGGTAAATAAAATTAATGAGATATTAAATATTTCACTTTCGAGTATGTTTATCAACACTTATCATCGTAAATTTGATTTAGAATAAATATATTTTTCTGACACAAGTGAGTTCATTAAACTAAGCTTAATTTGAGTATAATAAAAAAATAAAAAATAAGGCTTGTGTTGTGGGTACTAGGCGACGATATATATAATAGACAGATACATATAAATACTTAAATACATAGAAAACATCCATAACTCAGGAACAAATATTCGTGATAAACACACAAATAATTGCCCTGACCAGGATTCGAACCCGGGACCTCCTGCTTCGTAGGCAGGGTCACTACCAACTAGGCTAGGAGGCCGTCAAAAATAATGTAGTTTTGCATTTTTGAAATTGTAGACAAAAAATAACTGAACATTAAATTAGGTACCTTAATATACCGATGTTTCGACACGGTTTCATGTGTCCTGGCCTCGGCTTGTTTATAATATTAATCTGTACAAAACGCGAAAGTTTAAAGTATTATAAAAAATAACCATACCTACTGACACTTACTCGTACATTGTAATTTTTTACATCGATAGTTATAGATTTGTGTACACAAAAACTTCCTTGAAATGAGACATCAAAAGATGAAAATAAAACTTTTTGACAGAATTTTCGGAAGTTTCGAAAAGGGATTTGAATTTCACCATAAGGAAGAAAAAGTTTTGTCCTGATAAATGTTGCACTCCCGGGCTGCCGACAGACGGAAAACAATCTATTATCTGATAGCTAATTCTTCGCAATTATTGCTTGTCACAAACTTCTAGAGAGATGTTTACTTTTTAAGTCGCACTGGGTCACTCGCTCTACTTACTCATAAATTTACGTTAGACTTTGTCTTTTAAATACAATGAAGCAAATATTTAAATGAGTATTAAACATTAAATGTGTTTACAATATGGTTGGAAAATCCCTTTGATCTATCACTATTTTTGTGTAACATCTTATTTGTTTTGGTATTATAGACCACTAAATCTCATATCAAAAACGAATACTTTGAGTTATATTGCTAACCCACGCTAAACTATTTGAGCTACTTCAAAACCTGTGACAAAAGCCCAGAAAGAGCTAGCGGAAATAGAAAAATTATTTGAAGTGAAACTTAGAAATGGCAAATAACGTTTGTACGGACCAATGGAGGAACGATCCTATTATCACTACATCATTAACTAAACAGCATTAGTACAAATCAATAATTTGCAGCCAGTCGATATCAATTTAAACGGAGCACTCGACAACAGCGATGGCGGCGGGTCCGCCCGAATTATGTTCGATGGGTAATTAATTGAGCCTATTCACGCTGATAACAATGAACGTCATATCTGGATCATTAATGCGAGTCGCGTTTTTGGACCGGGCTGTTTACAGATTTAATGCACTGTAGAAACAGTTTGATTCGTAGTAAAATTAGCCAAGTTTAAAGTTACAAGAAAAGAATCAGGTAGGGGGAAGCCTGTAGACTTATCTCATCTATTTAGTATGTCAATAGTAGTAAAGAAAAACAGGCGTAATTATTAAACACGGGTGTAAATATCATTCTTTATTCATCCTAAGTCATGGCCTACATTTCCCGGCAACGTGGCTGGAAGTGGATATACTTTCCGCTCCACCATCAAAATTTAGGTAAATTATGTCGCCAACACAATTTTAAACGTATCCCAATTTCATCGGACAAAACTTTCTAATCCCTTTCGCCAGCCTTAGGGGCACCACGAAACTATTCCCTACTATAAAGATACACGGTTACTGCGAGCCCGGTTTCGTGTTATCTTATTTGAAATTCAGATTGGGCTCCAGGTGACACGATTGGGCTGAACTTCCGGTACGGTTTAGATTTACCAGGCTCAATCGAATTGGGCTTGTCGGCGGAAGTTGTACACGCGTAGTTGGTAAACTGGCTTATGAAATTCGTCCTTTGTAAGATTGTGTAATTGTTTTGGCTGTCTGTTTAGTGTGTGCGAAACGGTGTTCGCTGTTTGGTGTAAGCATAATACAAGGACTTATAAAAATGGGTGTCCGTGCAATATGTCATCAATATTCTTTCTCCCTTGTCATGACTGAGGATCGTGGTCATTATTGGGTGGCTTGTATTTGGAGTGAATGATTTGCCTCCATCAAGTCATTTCCATTGTTTCCCTTACAACCAAGCATAATTTAGAGGAGTATGTGTATCAAACTTGACCAGTCCATCTGGTTGGGGACCGGCCACCATCAAAAAGTACCTACATTTGTTGATAATATTTTTTTAACTCCGACCGAAAGTTATTCTTTTTTATTTCTGATCGCCAAGATATTTTTTTTATTAATTTTTTATTGAGGAATAGGTAAGCATTTGACTACAATCTCACCTGATGGTAAGTGCCGATGTAGTCTAGGATGGAGCATGCTTGCCTAAAAGATGTCTATTCACTCGCGAATTAAACTAACCAGTATGTTGCAAAAGTGTATAAGTAGTTCCTACTTACATCTAGCAAACGCTTTATGCAACGAACAAAAATCTAACAACAACACAGAAAATAATAAAACAAGATGAGAGTATAAGCAAACAATAAGGAACCTATTCTATTTGCGGAAACCAATGCCGTCGAATGAAACACAAAGCACTTTGTAGTATAAAGCTCGAGTTTTCTACCTGCAGTTTTACGTATTTTTATTCATTGTTGCGTATTGTAAATAACTTGTTGAAATTCAAATATATTTTTTATCACTATATGTACAAAATTCATCTCTACAATAAATTAAAATGCGAAAATAAAAGTTCATAGATTCAAATACAACTTGAAAACACATGAGAACAATCCTTAAGAAAATTGAGCCACACTTTCAAACAAAATGTCACATAAGAAGCAACAAATAAAGCGCTTAAGCATTGTCTCAAAAATATATAGATTCATTCACACAATTGAGGAATGCGCTATAAATAATGCTACCATAAGAACGGTATTTTTTTATCTGGCAAGTGCAGGGAACTCCGTCACTCGACGTCTACACTTCAGAGGTAATTTTTCACAACTCTATCGGTAGACGCTGCTTCAAGTGTGCTTTGGTACAACGTACAAGTTTTAGCTGAAACTGATCCAGTTTATTGAGATACTAGCTAGCTTGTACTTTTTTGTGGATTTTAGGCGAGCTCTTTTCAATCTGTCTCTATTCTCATTAATAAGATATCAAATATGTACAACCGTAGTCAAAACTAAGATGACACACTTTATTTATACCATTCTATAATGTAAACGGCGTATTTTAGTGTAAATAGGTACTAAAGTAAAGGTATAAAACCAAACAAGGCTAAAAGTTTAAAACAACGCCTACATCATTACAACAGGTAACTCTTTGGTGAAACCTCTAAAACAGTGCTCGGTCAAAATCGATAACCAACTTTCAGAATCCATCTACCACAAAATTGGGTAAAGTTTCTCTTTGCGGCGGAGCAAAAAGCCGGCCGCTCTCAGCTGTGGCTTGCCCCGCAGTGATAGAGGTATCTCGGCTGCTCCAGAACATCTGATTGATGGATCTAATCTCCGCGACTATAGAATTCGTACGGAGATAGATAACACACTGGATACTGAGGCACACATACTATTTAGGATAAAGTGATATATTTAAGGTAATTTTGTTTTGTTCAAGTGGATGAATGATGATGAGATGATGAGTAACAATTCACATGAATCAGAATGAAATATACCAGTTTCTGGATTTATAACACTGCCATGTTGGAAAAGCGTATAAATGAAAGTTTGAATAAAAAAGCTGCTAAAGATAATTCAATTCAATTCAATAATCATTTATTTCGAACAGAAGTCCATAATGTGTTAGTAACATTACATATTAAAACTTAAATCTAGGGTTAGTACAAAACATAACATTAAAACAAAGATAAGTAAATAATGACTGTTGTGAAGTTCAGACACCTGTAAGAAGAGCGTTTTTCGAGAGTAGCCATGTATTATGTATCTTGATAATAATAAACCGTATTTCATTTTATAGCTCGGGGCTTTCAGCACAAAACAGACAAATGATCGGTATGTTTGCAAATGTCATTTTTAAGAGAGAATTCAATCAGTCCGAACAAGCGTAAAATCGAACCCCAAATCATCCAATCGTAGTAAATCTCAGATTCTGAGTACGCAGCTAAGGAGCCGTCCCGTCCCGGCCAAGTCCCTGATTTAAATTGCAGATGCCCCTTGGGAACGAGCGCCGACTCCCGCGATATGCTAATCATAGTCAAGCCAAGGATTATCCCTGTTTACACTCAACAAACTCACTTAATTTCGCACTGACTAGACGTCTTTCTAGATATTGGTAGTCCAAATGTAATTGAACGCTGGCATGGAGGGACTGAGGTTTTGTGAATTACAATAGTCGAGTGTTTTGGTAGCCAATTTCGTGTATCTAGTTCTAGTTCTTAGTAAAATATGAAATATTAAGGGGCTACCCGGCTGTTTCACTGATATTTCACTGTTTTTAAAGTGAATAGGCTTTGTTCAGCTCCAAACACAACGCTTGAAGAAAATATATAATGTAGCTAGGTATTTGGTCTACATTTGGTTCTACTAAATTGTCGAAAAACATAATACATCAAGAAAAAAAAAAAACCGTAAACCCTTTTTTCTACCTTAAATCTGTATCTACTCCCTTATTATGCGTCGTAAGTACAAGAAACTAAGACTAGCAGTATATATTTATGTTAACTTTAAACGCATCTACTGATTTTTGGATAGGTTTTGTACTTTTCGAGAAAAAGCTATTACTCGCATTTTTCCGAAAACGCCGGCTCGAGATGCCTGCGCGGGCGACGGGGGCCAGTCGAGCCCCCTGAAATTAGCGTACCTATGCAGTTTAAAAGTTTTCAGAAGAGTTAAGCATCTTCTTTTTCTTCCTAGCGTTTTTTCCGGTTTATACCACGTTCCATGGAGCCTTAGGGTCCGCTTGGGCATTGGCAACTAATTCCAAGATTTTCCGTAGGCGTAGGCTAGTTTTACGAAAGCGACTGCCACCTGCCGTTCCAACCCAGAGGGTAAACTAGGCCTTATTAGAATTAGTCAGGTTTTGCCACGATGTTATCCTTCAACAAAAAGCGACGCCAGAGCGAGTCAGAACCACTATCTGTGTTAGTTAATTGATACCTATATGAATAACTAACACAAATAGGCAATGACTCGGCACTATTCTGCTGCGCCTTTGCCAGGCGCCATAGTTTCTGGAATTAAACTGTCTAGTCCACGTCTGTTCGATGTTTCCTATCAGTTTTGAACTTCGGCTAGTGGCTACATTTGCAGTTAATTATCTTGTCTAGTAACTATCATGTAAGCATGAACGTACAAAGAGTCATCGGTTATTGGATAAGATTTTTTGGCAACCAATGGAAATTTTGGGCCCTAAAGCTTTATTGAACCTTGGGAGTAACGATATGTCGTTACTCCCTCCTCGTGTCGTCGAAACAAGTACAATAAACATATTATTTTATTTATTTTATTGTTAAATTTTGTTACACAGCATAACAGTCAATAAACTAAGGCACTGCGAAACTACATAGTAGGTACACATATTGTAACTTATAATTTAAACATAATAGGTAATAATTTAGAAAAAGCAAATAATAGGCAAGCACTATTGAACAGTAGTTGCTGATTTATGAAATATAGTTCAAATCAGCAGTGTTGTTGAACTACCACTGTAGTACCTACAACTATACTATTGATTTCAACACACTGAGCATGTTTTCCGCTACTGCTTATCTTACGTGACCTTCATTTATAAAATTAAACGCCTTATGAAATATTAAACAAAACAACAAGTAACGTACGAAGCTTTGATAACTTCGAGCGTTTCTAAATAATTACTATCTACGGCTGTTTCCAAACAAAATTTCATAAATAGATTTACTCGTAAAGATTTGACTTTTGTCCGAATTCTCTCTAAATTAATTCTGTAGGAACTTCGCGACACCTCTAACGATGTCTTCTCTGCTTAAAAGTTCATCTATTAACAGAAAACTAACTTACCTGGTTTTACTTTCTCGCCTCTTAAATTAACCAGTTAATTCAGTTTTCAAGTTCTGCAATCTTGTGCGTTGATCAATGTTAACTTTTCAATTAGTAGGTATATTTATAATAGCAGAGAATTAGTTGGTAGTTTTTTTTGTATGCTATACATTAGAGTAACGATGGTATAAATAATGATTACGTCTATTAAAATAAATGCGTATAAGAATATTTATTTTCAGTAAACATTTACCGCGGGCACATTTCTAGACCAGGCAATAAGTACGGCTGAGGCGTCGTAAAGTCGACCAGAGGTGGCACTAATACGAATTTATGTCGATGGACCCGCAGAGCGCCTTGCCGATATCGACCCACCCACCTATAAATGTTTCAATTTACCAACCAATTTTATGTTAAGGACACGGATGCTATATTTGTGACCGGTGGGCGGTGATACCTATGTTTGAATATGCTCCACTGTTAAAATGTACCTACATGCGTTGATAACACTGCATGCTTGAGTTTTCATAAAACGTTTCCACTTGGATATTATTTACAGTCGATTCGTGATAATTTTAAAGAATAGAAATAGGTTTAATAAATAAATACAATAGGTTTAATAAATATGTCAACTCAATAAATTATCGCAATAAACGATTTTCAGCTGTAGACGTTGACAAGAAGTGCGCGTAAGCCCGCAGTTTAACTTATGTTATATCGAGTTTGGAGAGGAAATCTCACAAATTTACATGAGAAAGCCCACGGAAAGAGGGCCGCATTCCCGGGATGTCTCGGGATTCGCGTCTAACAAGGGCCCGGAATGTTTGAGGTATCCGGGACAGCCACGCGGAATACGAATTGAACGTTTGATTGAAATCGCTAAAGTATTTACATATTACTGTCACGCGCACTACTTTTAATAAGATCTCAAATCAAAGAGAAATCGTGTGAAATAGCTGGTGTTGCTAAACTAGTTTTATGATTTAGCCACGCGGAAATTAAGCAGAACTTTTTCTATTACCATACTTTGTTAGCTAACAAGATTAAGCATATGCCCCCCTCGGCTGACATTAAAAGATAATACGGCGGCGCGGAGGCCCACGTTGGGCGCCAAAGTTCGCGATATGTGGCGCGCCGCACGAGTAGTAATTAACACCGCCCCCCGCAACCCGCACCCACACGTTCCTCTCCTACCCCTGCCTCACCCTACAACACTCAGTGGGGCACAGTGGGGCACAGCGATTGAATTAAACTTCGGCACGGTTGTTGTGGTTCGGATCCGAGGTTGGTTTTGCCACTCGCGTTTTGTGCAGCTGCGATTAAACTAGCAATACATGTTCAGCGTTTATTGGTTCTGCCATAAAGTTTTTTATTCGCATTCATAATGGAAGCGCATTTATAGGCACACATTTTTATTAAAGCAAGCTTTTAGTAACAAATGTGAGCGTATCATGCGATGCAACAAAAGAAGAGAGGATTTTAACTCACTACAAAGCACATGAGCTCAATGTCAACAGTGATGAAGATTTTTCCTTTCGCACAACGTATCTCAAAAACAAGGAGTGCTAGGGGGTTGGGGGTGGCTCCACCTAGCACAATTAGCGCGCGCGACTCAACACGACTTGAGTTTTAACAACATGCCTGGAACTCGCGTCATTCATTCGTGGAACAGCGCCGCGTGGGACTGTTTGTATCCTAGAGACCTACTTAGCATTTAACCTTCTAGTTACATAAATAGATGCGTATTTTTTTCTTTTGGATTTTTTTCTGTAACGTATGGCGATGCAAAACTTTATCATACGTGTTTCGAAATACATTTTGCAATGAATTGGTCTTTAAAGAAATTGAAAATGATCTCATACCTATTAAATCTCTTTTTTAATAAGAGTGCAATATATTATGTTAAACAGTCGCAACCGAAGCCAACTCTAGGCCACAGCAACAAAACAATACAGTTCATTGATCAGTGCTCCTGCAGGCCGCGCGTAATATTAAATGTACACAAGCGCATGTCTGCTCGCCAATTAACACAGCGGCAGTATCTCTCAAATTAAGCTTGTACAGTCGGCGCGGCATGCACCGCAACTGACTAGACTACGTGGTCAAAAATAACACCCTATTTTTACCGAATAAGAGCGTACAGTTAACAGTAGGTACACTTTACACTCGGCAAACTTATCGTTATTTGAATACGTATCGTTGTTTGCTTACGCTGACCTATATTTATTTATCAATATTATATTCGTACACGGGACGATGAAATTAATATTGAAAGCTGACTTTTATGAATGCTCTCATGTCGATATTCTCGGGGAAGTATTAAATAAAATTGCATAATAAAACTGATGTCTGTTAAATTGTTTGATTATAACTTTCATAAAAGAAAAAATGAATAAGGATAATACCTGCTTATGTAAATCCTACGTTAGAGACTTTACAAAGGTTTTACCAATTCTTGCTCGGAGCGTTAATAAGAACTATGCGAAGAAATCTGCAACTGCACGGGCCTACACCAAAGTGTGTCAGCCACGTACTTCAGGTAACTCAAGTGACAGAAACGTCTAAATTTTTACGACGGCTGTGAAACTCGACCTTAATTTTCTTAAGACACCTCGCACTGATAAGGCAACGCGTCATTACGCTAATAGTCTACAAAGCAGACGGACGGCATGGAAAGAAACAACGAGCTTTTACCTCCAACCAACAAATAATTGTACAACTACTACAAGCCGAGGAATGCATCTTGGCATAATGTTTTGGTATAAGTATCCATCAAAAGAGTATGCTGAATATAGCTTAGCTTACATTTAGGAATTTACACATTTTAGCTTACATTTGAACCTCAAAAAGTGGATATTAGATGATATTAGAGATTATAGAGATGATATTAGAACTGACCCGTTATCGACTATTAAATTACGTCAATATTTAATCACTAAACAAATGCTCTGTACTTAAAGATTATATTATCTACGATATAAAATATGATATAGCCCAACTAGTTTTACGAGTATATAATAATGCAAAGCGTTCAGTTTGATCACTACCCGTTTGGAATTTATGGAAAGTTATTAAGATGAAACTTTTGATTCTTATTTCAATTTGATAAAATTTTAAAGTCATTAAAAATTATCGCTCTTGTTATACCTTTTATAATAAAATACCAATATAAGTTATGAATGAGTCTCTTAAACTTTATTTTTTATTAACTATCTCGTTTATAGTCGGTACACAAATTTAAGATTTTTAAGTTGATGTTTTATTTTGTAATGAAGTAGTTTTTCTGAAAAATAATACAATACTCGTGTGCGTAAACAAGAAAATAAAGCCTTTGACGAAAACAGACTTTTCAGACTTAATAAAAGGCAACGTACAGAGCAAAGTTTTAAAGAATTTTCTCGAAGCTTTACGTACGTACTGTACATACAATGGATAAAACTTGACAATTTTATTCTTCAAATTAGTACTGAAGAATGCAGTATTTTAAGTTTATTGCACGTCTGAGAAAAAGTAAGCTTTGTTTAACGTTCATTTTATTTTATATAAGGAGACCGGGGAGCAATGGCTTGTTCGTAGTTAAAAGATACTTACGTTTTTCTTAATCCCAGGGTTGTTAGCAAAGTCGCTACCAAGTCGCCATAAAGCGGCAGGAGTGTCTTCAAGTGTCAAACGCGTGTAGCCTTCATTACTCGGCCCTCGTGCGCGAGCCGGGGCTCCGCCACTCGAGACTCCTTTATAAGCCGGCTAGTGACGCCGCGCCCCCATGACTCGCTGCTACTTGCTCATTTCAACCTTTTGACTTTTACGCATGAACATGTGTCTCATAACTGTAAGCAGAACTGTAAGCAGTTTGTATAGTTGTTTTAATGCGCTTTTCATACGCGGCAGATGATTATAAGAGTAACGCGTGAGTGGAAAGTTATTCAGATGCAGTTACGCAGAAAGCTGAAAGCTTTGAACGCTAAATATCGCTCGGTAAATGAGATTCAGTTCTGTTTTTGTTTACCTATCCACTGCACCGTTTACAACTCTATTTACGCTTTTATATCTGAGCAATTTCACAGGAAGTTCCAATGTATAAAACTACTGACGCACAGTCCATATGAATATTGCATACCTACTCCTACTCTTACACAAGCTGGGAATGATAACGAGTTTTCCGAAGATCTAACTATCCGAGATCCTCTATTGAGGCATTCAAATAGCTAGTTTAGCATACAATATTTGAAGAGAGGCAGAGGGAAATGTTCGTACGGCGTCGTTCCGTTTTCTCTATATATATATATATAGTACATAACGCTACCGGGATTTGTTTTCGCATTGAAATGTTCACAAAATCAGAAAGCCGCCAAATACCTATTATCACATAGTTGTTTGCTTAATAAATTAAATTCTATAATTACACAACCTTTCACTTTATTGTGAAGTATGGACATACTTCCCTATATTTTAATACGAATGTTCAGGTACTTACCTAATTACGTTGCATTGGCTTGTCTTTTGTACACCTACGTACAAATTACGTAGGTATTTTTATATAAAGTGAGGCTCTGAAATAAACAAGCGCGAGCGGGACCATCGATCGGCTCGGCTATCAATATGCGATAATCAAATTAGGTGATTTTATTTTGTCATTACACGGGGTTTGGGCACACGCCGTATAAATCGGCAGCGGCCCTCGGGCCGTCTTACGATCAACCACTTTATTTAACTACTAAATCGAACCACTAGGGAATCAGGAGGCTAACTTATTCATGAGTAGGAGAATACTACCCTCTAAATTACAGCGGTCGCTGCGAATCGGGAAGGTAGCCTATTCGAACCAGGCTCGGAATATCCTGCCGCCATATGTTACATAATTTGAGGGATTCACGAAGGGTACTCCTTAGAGTCAGTAAGAGGTTGCTTTTAAGGATATTTTCTAGGAATTTACGAGGTTTGTACGCCGTTGTTTCGAATCCTTTTTATTGTAGTACATTCCTTACTTTTTCAAATAATAGTGGCCGAAGAAACAAGGTTAAAAACATTCCATTAAGGATATTATGAAGATTGAATGTATAGGAAGAAAGGATAGGAAGACAGAACAAACAGCAATCCTAATAGCGCATGAAATAAATTCGTTACAATAAATACAAATTGGATCTATAAAAAGAAAAGGTCGCGCCACAAAATACCGCCAGCCACTATTAGTAATGCTACAACAAAATTACACCGTAGTAAAAGAAAATAGACCAGAAACATTCCCGTACCGTTAACCGGGGTCGAACGATCTCTCGGAAACATAATAATGTAGGTATTTAACAGTTTCATTGCAATTATTTAGTCTTCACATTTGAATTTGGAAACATTCAGTTCAAGAGGATTTGCAGTGAGTTGAGAAACAAACACAGCTAGATGAAATGTTTGAAAATATCTTTACGATCATTTCCTAACACTTCAAAGGTGGGTCATTAAATGTCGAGAGTCGGCGATATAAATCCGGAATACCTAAGCGTGCACCACGTGCGAATGCCACCTGGCTACTGTCAACACGAACTGCCAATTTGAATTCCGAGTCACCTAATTGGTCGACAGCTCGCTCCAAATATAAATATTTAAGGTCGGAAACGGAAATCGCGTAACGAGGTGAGCGGGGGAGGGAGGCAGGCTGTTACAATCAACGTAATATGTTGATTAAATTTTGTAAAATGTAAGCACGATATCGCACTTCACCTTCGATATCAATCAATTAACGCGTAAAAGTAATATTTAATATTAATTTATAATATAGTTATACTGGGTGTTTCCTGTAATAGAAGCTATAATTTTAATCGTACGTAGTACTCCCCAAACTGAACCACGTTTGCTTAGCGACTTAAAAAAAACGTGTGTTTTGATATAAACATAGTTTTCACGGAAAAATCAGACGTCTAGCACCAAGTAGAAGGAGCAATTTTGTTCAAATGTTATGGAATACTTTAGGTACAATGATGCGTGTTGAACTTTCTAACATAACCTATCTAAATTAAGTAAACATACAATGTAAGTGATGGAAAAATATAAGTTGCCAAATTTGAAGTCTTATATCTTTCCTAATAAGATTAGATGCGATACCACGATAACAAATTGCATACCAACGACATACTTGGCAATTGTCCATATATTTCAACGCTAGAACTCTAATTTTCCATGCATCGGATATGACTGAATAGGTACTTATGCAACAGATGACGTCATCTGTTGCTGCCATTTACAATGGGCCGTTTAAGCTCACGGTGGGATTGGACGCATTTGCATTGTTTGATGCAGTCGGTAGCATGGGCATTTGATCTTCTTGAAACAGGATGGATCTCTTAATGTTGTCACGCAAAACGAGCTTGTTGAAAGTAATTTAGTTATATTATAATAGTACGTAAACGAGCGAGCGAAACTCGCGATACTGGAGAACCCTACTAGATCGATTTTTCACCCCCAAAAACTCCCATACCTAACAATTTTTGTCGAATTTTTCAGAGCCATTTCTAAATTCGCCGAAATATAAGTATATAATATAGATATGTGTTTGTCAATAAGTCCCTTCGGTCGATCCTCCGCATCTTCTGGCCGAAGACAATAAGGAACGAGGATTTGTGAAGTATTTGCCGTCAGTCCCCAATCGCCCAAGAAGTAGCGCTGCGGAAGTGGAGATGGATCGGGCATACCCTTCGAAGAGGAGCAACAAACAGTGCCAGTCTCGCTTTTGAGTGGAAGCCTCAAGGCGGAAAGCGAGCTCGTGGACGCCCTGTACACACGTGGCGGCGGAGCGTGGAGAGCGAGTTGCGAGCCGTAGGACTGAGCTGAAGCGAAGCCAAGAAGGTTGCTCAAGATAGAAAGGCGTGGAAGGATCTTGTGGAGGACAACATATAGATATTTATATACACTGCTTATTCAAAGGTATTGGATAGGCTTTCTTTTACATTATTCATGCGCAGCATCTTGCAATAAAACCATTTACAAATTCCAATATTCTGAGTCATCCTTGCCATAACTTAGTTGTGAAAACTGAAACAAACATTGGATTCAATTAGTGAACGAGGATTAACTGCATTATATTAATCTTTCTCGTTATACAGGACTACTTTGTATATCCATTTATAACAAGCAGAAACATTAACAAATACCTCAATTAACGAAGATCGGTTTAGAATCTTAAACAGGCGCTACAGATTGGACTCAAGTAGGAAACTCGATAAAGAATAATTCGTTTGTGATCTATCGTATTTCAATATCATAGATGTTCAAATAATTTACGCTTTGTTTAGAGCAGTAACAGGGCCAGAGGTTTACAAACAGCGCTATGCAAGATATCTGTCTGTGGCCGGATTTATTCGGGACAAATTGCAACGCCCCGCCGACGCCATCCTTTGTGCAAATGAGACACCTAACAATGTCGAAAATTGTTACGCCAAATTAATACATTTGCATGGTGCTGGTGTGAACTTAATTGAAAACGATCTCGGGTATTGTTCGCGTTCCTAAAAATACGTGATAATTAATCCTTAGGACGCTGACCGTAAATTTACAAATGCTAAAATTGAGTTTCTCATTTTGATTGGAGCTTTACTGAAAGTACCTACCATAATAATGTTAAAAATGTCTCTAGATGCTTATAGGTGTATAAACAGGTAATGTAATGTGATGTAACTTGAATAAATAAATCTCAGAAAACTATCGGTTTTATAAATCTATTAATTTGTTTTTTTCGTTTCATAATGATCCGATTCGTTAACCACTGTTTACAATCAGTACCTACAATACGAGTAAAACCAAGCACCATTTAAGAGCGTCAGATCCAAAGACAACATTGTCTCGAGTCATGACACGACAACTTGACAAAATTTATCCCTTCAACTCGGTTTGTTTAAACGTTAATTATCGTTTTATTTATGTTAGGAATATTCTAATTTACCCCGAGTTAATACCCGGCCGTGTTGCGCAGACGAGACAAGACGGGCCCCGTCCCGCCATCTGACAGGTGTCTTACGCGCTGCCGGATTTGTCTTGAGATAAATTGCCGTATGGTATGCCGCACGCGGGGTTACATTCCCATTTTTAAATATTGATTTGTTTTGCTTATGATCTAGTTATAATACGATCAATTGTAGGTCCACATCAGACAGCCAGCGCATCTTACTATTCGTAATCTTACTCGTGTGGCGCGCGTAAGATATACCGCGAGTCGAAAGAAGACTATATCGTTACGAAAACAAAACTAATTCAAGTTTTAAAGTTAGAATCAGTCTCTTCCTCAGTTATGAAGTCGCGTCAGCTGCCGTTTACTAGCATCCTTGCGAAGATCTCATAATTAATTCAGGTGTTACATAATATAATATAGCAGGATACATAAAATATGTATCTGCTATGTGATTAAGTAAATAGTTACACAAACAATCGTTCGTACACAAATCGAATATAAGACAGTGCTTATACGTAGTCCCCATACCACAAATCGTTTTGGCCATGCCATTTTTTAAATGAAATTCCGCGTTATTTATGCTATCACGGATTCAATTTAATCTGTTCTTTACTGCAATATTAATAGATATACTAACAAAATTATATTTCACAAGTAAGTAATTTACGTTCAGTAAACTAAAACTTTACTCCTAATTTAAGAGTCAGTACTTCAATTAACTAAAAATACCTGGCGTTCGCGGACGTTTGTAATTAAAATGATTGATGACTCTAATAAATTACCCACCTTAATTAACCAGAAATGACTGTACGACTCCAGTAGAACTTCGAAAGGGGGCACGTCATTTAACACACGCGCAAAAGAAACAAGTAAAATTGCTGAGCTGTTAATTCCAAACAATTTACGGATAAGTTTCCTTAAAACAAAGATTTATTCATTAAATATACAAGATTAACAGATTTCTTGGTGAATTAGTCCACTGGATCAGAGAGCGCTGTACGGCTTCGTAAATACAATAAGCGTTAGTTCTGGTTGTAAAAAATCAACCTTTAACAATTCAGTAACCGCAAAATATTTGGTGGCATAAATAAGGCAATATTAAGTCATCCAATTTATTTATTTAGCTATCGGAGCATGACTTTTTCTAACATTTGTCATTTCTTTTACTAAATTCTTTTCGCTTAAACAACTAAAATCAGGCAAAATATCAAAAAAACTTCAAGATTTTTTTCGGGAACGCGGTTATAATTTATGAAAAACACTTCCTTTCGCCATTTACACCCCTGGCTATGGACAAGCTTAACCCATAGCCCTCCCTCTCCTTTGTTTAAATATGCATCGCGCCGTCTCTACCCGGGGCACTTGTTTGAATATTTAAAATAGGAACTTGTATCGAGTCACAGATCCGTTCGGTTCGTGCACTAAATTCCGCGTCTTGTCCAAATTGCCCGCGACTCCCTTCGCGTTCTTTTGTTTTCGTTTGTTTGCGGTTACACCAATTTATTCGGTATAATTTTCACTTGACTGCCGATTTTAAATCGAGGATATATCTCCTATATTTTTGCTCCTAATCAGCTTATCTGTAGATAATGTTATTTGTAGGTACTATAATGTTTATTTGGACTACCAAGGAAAACACTTTCTACCTACGTTCCAGCCATTTTAGTTTTTTTTTGGTTCCACGTTCCACTGTAAGGTAGTAATTCTCCTTTTCGTATTTGCAATGGATTAAATTTTCACCCTAAACGCAGTAAAAACGCAAGTTTGGTTAATAATCCTTACATACTTAATTTATAAAATAGTACGCTGCTATGTAGATGTGAAAAGCATAAATAATTAAAAAATTAATAAACCACGGATCATTTTAATTACATTAAATGTTATTTTCAATAGTTACCATCATAATTTTTCAACGTTTTATCAACGTTAATTAACGTCTAAAAATCAGAATGCCGTCGATAATGAAATCATATAATAAAATGGCGCGCTATCGGCAAATATTTGCATGATAATAAAATATCACATCAAACAGTTGATATCAATATGAATATTTAAGCACGACCAGTGGCACTGTAATAAAGGGTACGGTAATATGCAAAAATAATGTTTAATTAATAATTTGTTTAACAACATATGTAAGTAAATTACCTACTATTAACATTAATCAAGTCATTGAACTGACAGGTTGTATGGAAGTTATGATTATTTGGAAAATTAATTTATAATACCTGTTTTTTTAAGCGTAACGAGAGCCTAATAATATGTAGGCAACAAAATCCAACAAAATATTGTTACGTGCTAATCGTCACAAATTTGTACACACATGTTACAAACTTTTTTCTTGTATTTTTTTTATGAATATTTTTTATGTTTCTAGCGAAAAACCACATCTATGCCGTGCCGTACATGTTGTAGATTTAACGGTTTTACGTGAATAAGTTTTCTTCGGTTTCGCTTTTAACAGATAGAAGATAAATATGTCGTCATGTTCACAAACAAGAAAAGTGTTTATTACTGTAAATTAAAAACATCGACTGAGTTGAGTTTAATTTGTTTACTTTTTACCTACTTCCAGAATTAAGTTTGTAGGATTTTTGCTTATATTATCTATAAATATCCTATTCGAACGTAATTTGAGAAAATACGGCTATTATAAACTACTGTTTGTCAAAACCGTATCTTTCCTGGGTTACATCCTATGCTTTCCTGTTATAAAATTAACATATGAATAGCGCCATTTGTACAAGAGATATAGCAAAGAATCGCTACGAACTAAATAAGTTTGCTACGTTTAAACGTAGCCATCTACGAACGCACAATACGTGCTACGTGTATTGTCAACGGGATTTGTTCAAACATTATTTCGTGTTCCATCTCTTTTCTCGTTATACGAATGATACATTATTACGATTTATAAATCTTATATACATATATAATAAAATAATATATAAAATTAAATTTGGCGTAGGGATGTGACGACCCCATCGACAACTGGTTTCCACCGGTGCAATCAGTCAACGCAGGGCAGCTTGTGGCGAGCTGTTGGGGAGTAGCGACCCCACGTACCTGAGCGCTCCTGGGGACTCCGTCGTCCAACCAAATCCTCCGGCTCTGGCTTGCCTTAACCGGCCGTCCAGAGTGGGGTCGCGAGAGCTGTGTTCTCGAGGGTAGATGTGGAAAGTTGGAAACCTAAGTGCTGAGTTGGCTATAAGTTTAAAGTCCAGTGACACCTCTCTACCCCCAGCCCTCATACCGATGTTGCCCTCGAGCCATCTTAGATGTCGCTTTTTGTGGGGGCCTATCTTATGTGGGCGAGTCACCGTCTGCCGGAAATAAAATTGATAACCATTTTGTTAGGCAGTCGTCCGATTTTATTCTCCATAGCCCAGTATTTAGTTTACCACCTTCACCTAATAGTCCAGTATATTTTAGATTCCCTTAAATCTCAATAGTCTATACACCCTGGCGAGTGCTGCCTCTACGTGCGTCCCATGACTCGGGCAGGTGCAATATCCGCTCGGTGTACCCCTTACATTTCATTAAATTGTCGAAAGGGTCTCTGCGTGTTGGCTTCGGCTCCGCGTACGCGTCCGAAAGGTCCGGAACACCATTGTTCCGTGATGGGAAAGACATACAAATATAAAATTATAAATTTTCGAAATAAAATATACAATACGAGATATATGTTATAATCACTGGGTTTGGGTTATACAAAGAAACTGCAAACAATAATCGGCGCATCTATCAAATACATAACTACTTGTTGAATTTCTAATGCAAGCTACGCTGTTTCAGTGGCTACTGAGGTCAAAAGATGTGTGACATATTTGATAATAACTGTCTGTAACATAATATGTCTTTAGTACATTTATTTATTTTTAATATATTTACGACAAAGCGGGATTATACTACTTCCACAAAATGTTTTTGTTTCCTCTCAAGTATCAAATCCGAGCGCTTATTAAAAATGCCAGTTAATGATGCGATATGAATTCCCGGGAATTTTCACAGATAGGTATTTTGGAATGGTATTATAAATGGAAGGATTATTGATATCCTCAACATTTTAATCGTGTTACACAAAACGAAATATTTTTTGTTACAAATAACGAGGAAAACATGTAGCACAGGAAATAAAACAGAAGCGCTATTCTACATCGTGTAAAATTACTCGTGATATCCTAAGTACTGGACTTATCGATCTTGTACCTATCTATTACTACATACAATGACTATCTAAATGAATTTCAGACTGTAAAATTATTTGCTTGATCTATGAACCGTAACGTTGAGACATATTACTATCTTTTAAGGTCCGACTGAGATCTCGGTCTCGGTCTCGGCAGTCTCGGCCAATGGCCGAACCTGCAACTCGCCAGTATTAAGCAATTATAATGCATACCGTGTTCGTACGGAATTCAAGCTATAACTTTTTTCTCAAGCTTTGGCTGTTAATGTAGTAATTTACTTAGTGATGGCTATATTAAACAACAGTTTAATCTGGACCATTACATGTTTTTTGTAAAAAATGCGCGTGTTTTCGTATACATTATAAAATCTCGGTCTCGGTCTCGGCCGAGACAAAAATAATAGTCTCAGTCGGACCTTAGTATCTTTAGATCTTGATTACAATGTAACTGTTAATTTATTCATCTGTCTGTAATATTTGCTTCAACAAAAAGTATTTTAAAATCAGTGTAAAAATGAAGACGCAGAACTAATTGTGATAGTAACTAAGTAATTTCTAATTTATTTAACGATGGTTAACGTGTGAGGGAATTTTCCATTTCATTTATTTTAACGAGCAGAGGGAACGCCGCGCCGGGTTCCAGTTCTCCGCTTAATGGGACGAATTACTATTTAACAACTCACGTTAAGTTATAGCCAAGTTGTATATAGGGTAAGCGGTAGGAATCTTGCCCCCCCCCCCAATCATGGGCCCCCCGAACTTAAAATCTATTTATATTTTTCTTTGTTGACAACAGTACACAGTGTACTTGATACTTTTCCAGCATTATAGGTGGAACACGATGTAAAAAAAAAACATTTTACAACGATCGAAGCTATATAGGTGTGTTTTCTTATGAAAATCATAAGAATTTAGTACTTTTAAATTGTTATTTACCCTTTTCATTGGTATTCAAAATGTAATATTTGTGTTCCTTTATAGGTATTAGTTATACTTTCTATTCACTATCGTCAAAAATAATAAACAAATATAGTGATTGGCCCATGGTATAATCAATAGCAGGGCCAATAAATACAAAGTACAATTATTGGCATGCCAATCATTGTACTCTTGCTATACCAGTGTATGTACCCTAGGGGCCAATGATTATATTTTCGTCCCATTTTTTGGTTTTTGCATTGTAGTTCCTAATAGGTTGAAAATATATTTATGGTTTTGATTTATTCAAATTCTCAACATTTCTAGGGATAATTTGTCATCAAAAGTTTTACTATTTAGCACCGTATTTGGGAAGGAAAAATTTTGAAACTCGAGGTTCACCTTAAAGGGCCAAAGATTGTCCTGCTTAAGTCATTTAATGGCCCTTGGCCTTCCCTGTGACGATTTATATATGACCACAGAAAATTTGCCGACGGATTGCCCGAACGTGTATGGCCAGCAATTAGACGAAGAATAAGTTTAAACGAATAAACATGTCTGACATATCCATACAAACATGAAAATAATAAAATAGGTTTCATGATAAAGACAATGTGACCTAGTTCCTAAACATTCATAATCACACTTAAGAAGATGGTAGAAGTTAATTTGATAGCAAATAAAATAAAGTATAAAATATATCCCAACTAGTACCTAGAGGACCGGAGCAAGCTAAGAGTAAATTACAGTACAGTTTGTAATGTCGAGGAATGTCATAGGCAACAAGATATATGAAATTATTTATACACGATCCCATAAACTCTTTATAATTTTTCTTGAAAACATATTAAAGCTTATTACAGACGCAATTCCTTGAATAAATACGATATTAATTCGTGATATGTTACTGTTATTTAAAGATAACAACAATGTACTTAGAAAACTTGGTCAAGTTGAGATGTTTGGGGGTTATAAGATTTTTTTTACCTTAAATATTACGCAGTTCAATACATTTGTAATGTATTTTTTTTAAATATAGGTTGGGGATCGGGCTAACAAAACTATTGAAAATACCTATGTTCAATTCAAGCGTCTAGTAAAAATCGGACCAAATTGGCTGTGACAGACGGAGTGACTGACAGAAACACAACGACCCAATTGATACTATATTTTAAAACCACAGTTTACGAACTGATTACAGCAATAATAAATATTTGGTTTGTTTGACGCGGTAGCAACTTAAATAATGCAAAGGTAGCTTAGCTAGTTTCATAGGATATTCCAGTTACCAATATACATATACATTTAGGATTCAAAAAGCTTTCCTTGAAAGATTACCATATCTTAGAGTTTTTCTACAATGTACCTATTTTTTTTACTATTATGACGTCCAATGGTTTCTATATCGCATTATAGACAAGACCTGACATAAAATAATCAGTATATCAAGAAATTACATCGATTCTGATGAGCAGTGGTGCTGCAAGCCGTGCGGCGCAGAAATAGGTTTACAATTCGAATAAAACCTTTACAGGATAAGAAAGCAAAGAATCCGTCTTTCTTTTGTTTAATTATTTAAAGCAAACTTCATAGCAAAGTCTGCTAGTTCCGTCGTAAAACGCGGTAAAGACTCCGCAGGCAGCGAAATACGGGCGCGGTTAAAAGTTCCTTAATACCGCCATACATTAGACAACTAAAAGCCAGCTGTTGTCAACCATTACACACTCTAGTACATTAAATAAGGTAATGCAATGTACTCAGCAAGTCGGGGCAGAGTTGCAGCAAGGAGGGAGATGCAATCTGCATACATTAGGCTAACGTACCTATCTTAGTTTTGACACCTGCTCGCCGCCCGGGATGGATGGCACAAACATGTCACAGGTGCGCCGGGTCGTAACGTCCATGTGTGCCCCAGTTCCTACAGCGCATACGACCTCTTGTTGTTCCTACACAACACACTTCTCACGACTTGTACCAAGTTGGACATGTCGCCGCTGCGCTGCGGTGTGATATTTATTATCCCAGCTACTAGGGAGAGCCTATGCGGAAGGTTTTAAATAAGTTCAGGAATGACAGTTACTGCCTTTTGCTCTGACTAAGGTGTGTAATCAATTATTTGTTGACAGCTGCATTTATTTTAACTTTATTTGCTCGGGAAATAAATATGTACCAAATTTATGATGCAAGTTTACAAACGTGTAAGTCTAAAATTTAAAGCAACTAGGTACATACTCGTAAATATCCACAGGAAAAGCATTCAAATTTTAATGTGAACATCAAATTCTAACGCCGAATGATCGAGTCAAGTAAATACAGCCAGAGAGCCAGGGTTGTCAAGCCGGAACGCATTTTAATAATGCACCCGCTCGTTTAGTATGAAAATTAGCGAGCGAGCGGCGGGCATGCGCGACCGCTTTATTATTGATAGCGACGACGGCAACCCTAACTATGCTCGGATTAATCTATTAAAAACTTAAAGCTACAGCTCTGCTACTAATTTGTTTTCTTTTAATATTATATGAAGGCTTCCTAGCCTAGTCGGTAGTGACCCTGCCTGCGAAGCAGGAGGTCCTGGGTTCGATTTCTGGTCAGGGCGTTTATTTGTGTATCACAAATATTTATTCCTGAATTATGGATGTTTTTATGTATTTAAGTATTTATATGCATCTATCTATTATATATATCGTCATCTAGTACCTACCCACATCACAAACCTTAATGAGCTTACCGTGGGACTAGGTCGATTTGTGTAAAATCGTCCCGTAATATTTATTATTATTATTTATTTATTATAACCTATATTAAAACTAGCTAAGTCTTATATATTTATACTAAGGTTGCTCATAATAATGTAAATTTTTAACCGAATCACACTGCACATGTAAGATTTTTATCAGCAGTTTTCATACTTTAATGTCAGGCCTCAATTCAATATAAGGTAAAGTAAGTATCATTTAAAAACTATTTCATTTATATATTATGTTAGTTTCTACATAAATAGGTATATATGTGTAAATTCATGGGCAGTTTATGAATGAATTCATTCATAAATTGCTTATGCACTTATGAACGCGTGTGTACCTACATGCAACTTTAAACCAAAGGCGCTAAAATATTCTGCTGGCATTATGGCATCCATTTATTTTTATAGAACTTGAAAGAAAACTCATACAATATCTAAATGGACCGTCGCGAGGTCGTAGACCTACATCAGTGGCACGGCGTTCTTAGAACTCGATTCCTGCGGGCTTCCCTTGCGTGAGCCAGTCTAGCACATTTTTCCTTAACGACTCAAAGAACATTTTGACGCTCCACCATTGTTGTACACACGCGTCCAAAAATGCATGAGCAGTTTATGAATGAATTCATTCATAAATTGCCCATGGATTTTTGAACGCGTGTGTACATACAAAAGTAGATTTTATTACGGGCCAATTTATCCTACTTACCATTTGTTTTGAATACAAATCCAAACCTAAACGCTTAACACTCTGTTAAGCAACCGTGTCAGCTAACAAATTGTACAGATTAAAGTTTTGACAGTTCGTAATACGCTGATAACACAGTAATGGAGTGTTCAGGCTGTTTTGTAACTCGTAATTAGATTAAATTGCGGCCCCGGGACTTACAAACTAACTTCAGTACAATTGGACAAGTCTAATAATCAGTTATATTACATATTACTGATATGTAACGTGCTAATGTGAACATAGGGAAAAAGCGAACTCGTGGAGAAAAATACTGCCGTCCTAAGAGAAAAAGACGTATCTAACATTTTTTGCGAAATTGAGTTATACACATATTTGGAATCGGCTAAAAAAGGCGCATCTGCCAGTATTTTTTATATTGCTCAAAAACGATCTGAAGTCGATTTTATCGACTACCAAAAAGGGCACATCTGCAGAAAACCTGCCTATGCTACTAGATTGAAAAGGCGTTTCTTTGCCGTACTACAAAGAAAAGGCGCATCTAGGTAGATGCGTCTTATTTGATTTATAAAACGCATGCAGGATCATACGTTGAAATGGCGCTTCTACATTGTACTAAGAAGAAAAGAAGTTTCTAACACACATACGCCCCTTCATTCTAGTATTTTAAAGATCAATGCAGACGTAAGTGCCAGAAGCGTCTTTTCTACGTAGTGTTGCTAGGTTTGCTGAGGTGAAGGGGGAGCGCGGTAGTATGGCGGTTGAGTCAGTTGCGCCCGCGCCACCGACGTGTTACCACAAGCACGCGCGCGGTTTTCCGTGCGACAAGAAACGACAATGGTAAGAAAATATGCCATTGTTTACTACACCATTATGTCAGTCTGTTTGTGTTCATTTTTTGATAACAATAATATATATAAATTGTGAACGGCATTGTTAAAAACCGCTTTATTGGGAAGTGTTGCATTGAGATTTAAATATTGATAGCACTAAAAAAAATCGACACACTTGCTCATAACGTGGATCTTATTTGTATCGCTTTTAGGCTCATAATCCTAGTGCTTTTTCATTATATTATTACACTTAGTTATTAATGATTTGTTACAGTCTTATCGAGCGATGTTAACACGTTGCACTAAAAAATTTTTTTTTTGCTTGTACTATCATAATTTTGTGTGTTATCTGCTGTGTCACAATCCGTGACACCACTCACAGACGGCCCCGGCGGAAGACCAGCGCTGGCCACCCAGGCTTGCTCGATGCTGAGTCGGGACCATTTTGTGGCAGTAATCGTTTTTGTTTCGGACTCGGAATAACACATGTCTGTATTATAACTTACCCTCTGTAATTTGCCATAAATAAATATTTTTCTATGTCTATTTCTATAAAATACTTTCTATGGTTCCTTCAAGCAAACCATGTCATTCGCAACCGTCTACATCGAAAAGTTATTACGATGAGCAGGTGCCTTCATGTACTTCTACAGATTTAAACGAATTTTTAGATAGCAAGGATGCCCTAGACCTTAATTGTAATATCAACCCTGCCCTAGATTTTGATTCAGATGACTCGCTTTTAGATAAAGATTATGTACCTCCGCGTTCAAAGCCCGCAGAAAGTTCAGAAGATTCAAACAGTTCCTCAAATAAAATACCTAACTCACAGCCTGTTAACGTTATTATTCCTGAGTCACCAGAAGTCTCTGACTCAGGCAAAGAAAACTCTGACCAAATTACACATAAAGGGGGTCTTGAAAACGTAAAAGGTATGACGAGACACCAAAGCAGAGAAAAATTATGAAAAAAGAGTCGAATTTGGAAATAAAATATTGACCTTGCCTTTTGTAGGATCCTACATCCGATATCAGATCGCACAGTGTGAGAACGCTCTAAGGGTTAATTTCAGTTTTGACTGACTACTTACTAACTGAAGCTGTGATTTTAATTTAACTTACAAGTAAATGTTGATAATAAAGTTCAGAAAAGGCTATACCTATGTAGGCTGTGATTTTTGTTTAAAGTACACACTGAGATTTTCTAACACATTATGCATAAGAGGTTATTAAGTTCACATTGTTTACTACCAATGTTGTGATTTAAGTTCCTAAGTAAAATTAATAAGTGAGAAGGAAGAATACACAAGTAGGTATTAATTTTTTATTTCTATGCTTTTCACTAAAGCTGTAAAGCGGTGATTTTAGTGCCTAAAATAAAATTTGTTAAGTTTGAACTGATTATACCTAAGTCAATCTTTAGTTTTGATTGTTATCACTGAAGCTGTGATTTTGTTTTATAAGGAAAACTAATATACTAAGTTCCCTACCTAATTATTCTACAACAAATTAGTAACTTTAGCTGATTGTTTAAAAAAATAAACATGATTTAAAAAAAAAAGGTATTTTTTATTTCATACAAAACGGGAATAAATTACTAGATAATGCATAAAATTTACGTACTTATCTCTAAAAGGTTATCGGTATCTAAACTGTCATACAACGTTGAAAAGCAGTAAGTAGCTGGAAACGTCCTTGTTATTTAGTTAACTTTACCCCGTTCCTCGTATTTTTCCTAAGTAGAAAAGACGTAGTAAGTAAGAAGTACTACGTTGTAAAACGTAACTAGCTAGAAACGTCTTTTCATTGTAGTATTGAGGATTTTTATCGGATTTTTTTACTAAGAAGAAAAGGAATTTTCGACTTTTTGTTAAATTAAATTAAATAAACTTGATTTTCAAACTAACATTTTGAAAAAATAGGTGTTACTACACATTTCTGCAAATTAAAAATATTGAATTTGCGGTTTGTCGTCAAGCAGCATTTTTTTTTATTTTCTGACAACAAATTAATTTTTATCTCCGTTTACAAGGTAATTTAGATACGTCTTTTTTCCTAACGACGGCAGAATATAGGTACTATCTTTAACGATCCACTATACCACATACTGTTCTATATATATTTGGCCGTTATAAATTTATATTTGAGCCTGTTAAAGTTCAAATTTAAATAAAAACCTAACATGTCATATGCAGTAAAAGGTTAATATTAAAAAAATATTTTGAAATTCATCTTTTATGTGGAGTGTATTTCGGGATTTGTTGACTCTTTTCAGTGCTGCTCTAGTTTTTAGCGTGCAAAAACTTTTCAGGACGGAGACTCAACTAAGCGTCACCTATTTTTTATTCATTTATGTTCCGTATCACAATCGTGAATCTACAAGCAATCGAGAAGAAGTATCCTCTCGCTATCGCGCCCTGGACGTGACTGGCTTGAGAAGTGTAACCTTTCCACCGTAGGGCGCGACTTGATGTTTGCGGGACGCACAGAATACTTAGTGAATTTAGCCAGGAGTTTTATAACAGATGTACATTGTAAGTCAAATTTGACAAAGTGGACGTTGGAGTTAAGTAGTCTATGTTGTATTTTCTTTCTTTAATACTTTTACTACTGTAAAAATTAATCTAAATAAAACTTTCTATTGCTAATCAAACTATATATTAATTTATTCCGGAAACTAAATAGGTACAAAACCGGCACATCCACGCCGTCCTAGTAGAATAAATAAAATAACATGTGCTAAAACTTTCGATGATGATCATCATTAACATTCATATGCTAGTGAAAATTTTATAACTGAATTAATTACATGTGCAAATGCGCCCCTTTATAAGGGAAGTTAATTGAAACATTCAAAATCACTTCCCCGTTTTGGCCAGCCGCACGTCCCATTACTAGCAGTGATCCCAACTTTCCTGGAAACTGCGTGTTTACATTTCGAAGCGGCATAGACAACCCCAGCGTTTTAAAGTCAACAGCGGGCATTAAAATATTCACACAAGTGGAAATTCAATTTGAGTGTGAGTGGAATAAGGCATTGTCTAAGCTCCAGTGAGGAAGGGCCTCACGCCGCCCTCCGCGCTACTCCGAACATATTTTTAGTCAACTCCTGTTATTTATTACCCAACGCTGCGGACAAGTTTTCCGGTCGACTTTGTCTTCGGACTTTAAACTGCTTTGCTACATTAGTTAACTGTTCCCCAACTTGAATTCATTTTAACTGTTATATTTCATAGGGATTCACAATAACGGCCAGACGCGTCTGTGAGGTGAAGCCGTAAAGATTTGAGATTTTTCATTTGAATTTATTGCTGCTTCTTTTAAAAATAAAATCAGTTTCAGACTGGTATACGAGGCAGGCATGGAAATGGCGAAAAAAAGCGGGAAGACCACCAGGCCCGTCGCGGCCGATTGCTGCACATAAATCATACAGATTTGGATCCGTCCCGAGCGCGCCTGTTGCCGATGTTATGCACATTCAATCATTGTTTTTGTACCCCTTTTTTAAAATAGTCGATTTTCTTAACTGCGGTTTCCATAAAGATACCCACGGCCTTCTTTCCACAAGCGCGGACTTTAAATTGAAAATTAAAATTTTGATCCCGTACTAGTTTCCTCAAAACCGGAGGGAATTTAAATTTCCTTTAACTTGCGAGGTAATGGCTCTTAAATTCCCACATAATGCTGAGCGGAGCGCCCTGAAACGACCCTGGCGCGTGGGGCAAAGTTAAATTTGATTTAATCTTGTAGGTTCTGCGTACGCAATTTACAACTTATTAAAATTGCATTTAAACTTGAAAGGCGACGTGAGTTAATGGCGTTCGTGTATTATGCGCATAACAATTTGTCAGTCGTCGGGTTCGAGTGCGGGATTTATTAAAAGCGGGGCCGACGGAGTCGGACGAGCGGTTGTCACCTAAATCAGAAAACAATAATCCCGATCGGTCGGTCAGGCCCGCGTGAAGGGTGCATGCCGTTAGAAATTTTCCGGGTTCTTTAACGGGATTCATTCATAACTCACGGCCGAGTGGAGCCTTCGAATATTTCAAGCTGTAGAGGCCCCACCCCTATAAATTCCGCGCGTCGGGTTGCCAAATTAGGCGCAAGGAACGCCGACTTATTCCCCCCATTACTCCGGCCCAAAGCGAGTGAGACTTTAAAAAGAAACTTTCTACATTCGTCGCAGGTACAAGCGCGATAGAACAGTGGAACTTTCAGAAACTCGTCATATGAATTTGCGCGAATAATAATGGATTATTACCCATTATTAGACACCGGGATTGAATTTATGAATTTTAATATTTATCATTAGAATATCTATTTATTTCAATAGCTCTTCTATAAATTTATTTAATTTTGTTTCGTATTTTCGAAAAGTTACGAATGAAAATCTAACAAAACATTTTTTTATTGCTTCGGCAGCAACAACGTCACATGTCATACTCATATACTCCCTTCACTAACTGGCAAGAACCTCCGCCCATTCGAGTTTATGGGTAACGCATTATTGTAATTATTTGATACCTTTGAGGGCAAGCTCCGGTCTGACACATGTTAATAATTCATGCGAAGGTAATCTTTGAAATAAGTGCCTTAAAGTTTTATGAATTTTCTTTCTCTGTACAGTCACCATCAGATATATAGGAGCGTCCGAGGCTTTCAAAATATCTGAACAAGCACTCTAACGTCTTGACAATAGAGGCGTGTTCAGATATTTTTGACCACTTCGGACGCTCCGATATATCTGATGGCGGCTGTACAAATGTTAATAGTAAATAAGTGAATTCCTGAAAACTCTCATCTACAAGCTAGCGTCTGGATTTTGAAACAGCTCTAAACGGTGACGTGCTGTAATAGTTACTTAGGTAACGTAACTACATCGGACGTCGGTTTACCATTTTCTCAAAAATATTGCACACGAAATGCGGTGTGCATAAAGCGAGACAAATTGAATAAAGCACGAAACAATCTGGAAAACTGTATGAAAATCAATATTCAATATTTGGCGTCGCAATCATTATAGGGATAACAACAATGGTGTGGTTTCACAATGACCGGTAATTTAGCGAGCGTAATTCCGAGGCGGGTGCCTGCCGAATTTAATTTTATCAGGGATAAACCCTCGGTAATAATTCATGAAAACCACGGCTCGAGCGTACGCTACTCGTACCTCCACAAAAAAATCTATTTTTTCCGACACAACAAACAACAAAATATGTAACGTGATTCGGAAGAAAAAGAGCTCAGACCTCTGGGCCAGGTGTTATATTGTATGCTAATAATAATTTTACGGGGAAACATTCTGAGATTTAACAAATTGGCTCGCTACTTGCCTGTGTTGAGTTTGAATTATAAATGTGTTTTGTTTACGATAGACATTAACAAAAGTCTCAGAAATGGGACTTACTCCTCTCAATGAAACAAAATATGTAACTACGCTTAAGAAGCATTTTGCTAAAACAACAACTTTTTAAGCTAACACATGCGCCAGGCTAAATGGGTCTACTAACAAACATGCTAAATGACCTAAACATATTAACTTAGGGCTGCTGTAATTTAGTAAGTGTTATTAACCAAGAACGTGTAAGTAGAAGCTCAGAGTTTCCCCTAAGTTCTCGCTAGTTGCTTCAAAATTATGGCGCTAAACACTGGGCTATAGTCCACTGCAAAACAGCTTATTGCATTGGTATGGTTAAGGGGTTTACACCCATTTTATTGGGGACGTAAATACTAGAATTACGTGCAGCATTAACAAGGGAAGAGCTAACCGGCCGGCGCTAAGCCTGGCCAAATTAGCAAAGTCGGGCTTGAGAGCTTTAACAGGCAGGAAATCTATCCTTGTGGGAAGATTAACTAAGTAAATATTTTTAGGTACCATAGGATTGCTTTCTCGTTAACATTGGGATGGTATGTAAACCCGTATATCGTCGACCGTAAGGTCCAATTAGGGTAAGGGACATGGAAATCCTAGACCGACTATGTATATTAAAAAAATATATATAGGTGTAATTATATACTGAATCAATTAGAGTAGGTATATGATAAATAAACCAACTGATTCGTGCAATGATTTCAAATAAATACTCTTAAAATTTGAAGGCTAGTTTTTTATATGAGTTCAAAATTGAACAAAATATTTAGAGTTCAATAAACTAGTTGTGTGCAAATGTTAGTCAATAAAACCTCTTGTTAGGGTTTAAAAAACCAGACCACAAAAAACTGGCATGTACTTTGCGTAAACTAGAAGGCAATAAACTGTATAAAAGGGCACCGCAAGTGGAATGTTAAACTTAACATTTGTTACGGCAGACGGAACAGAGCAATAGAATTAATTCAATCGGCGCAACTTTACATTCAGCCCAAAGACGATTGTTCCAATTCGTGTTGGCTGTACAAGGGCTGAGCGGGGTTAGGCCCGTGGGCCCAAATGATTGATGGATCGAATAATTAGCGAGGCGACGTGTTATTGTTTTATCGTGTCGATCGTGAGGTTATCTTATTTAATATTCCGCGCCCATATTTTATTCGAACGGCGGTTGTTATCGATTGAGTAAACATTTGGCTATAGTTATTCATGCGGAAAGCTTTTTTTGAATTATAACATTTTCCAAATGCTTCATTGAAATATTAATACTTATGTAGGTATTTTATTAGGTCGCTAATGTTCATTCTATCAAACAAAATATTTTATTCAAGATACTAGCCAATATTAGATCAATTAATTTGATTTCATAGAAGCGCTTCAAACTCCAGGTATTTTCTTCAACTGTTTAGTTTAATTTTAGAGTCGATTAGGTATATTTGGATCCTACTGGAATCCAAATCAACTGGATTTTGCGGAGCACGCGCATACTTATTTGACACATTCAGTGTCAATGACCTAAAAACGGGTTTTCTGATCGTAGGTACTTTTCACTACATACTTTTCGTAATTGGCTGCGCTTGTAGCTGTACCCGCTTGCACAGAAAGTGTTAACCGTAAGTGCGAGTGTGTCATAAACAATAATCACCAGTAAGACCGGAAAATTGAACACGCTTGTAACAACTACCGCCAAATATGTGTGGCACTTATGAAACGCGATAGCCGTTAGTTCAGCATTCGGCCTTCGTCGGGTCGGACACTCGCGAGTAACAGGGATTAAGTGCGCAATAAAAGCCTGGAGGCGCAAACAATGCGGCTCACGTCACTCGCCGCGGAATTATCTTGCCGCGGCGGCGACGATCAATTACGTTCGCAACTACGTCGCAGTCGCCAGAGACGCAGTAGTCTAGCTACTAGAATTCTCGCATGACAATTTGAAGCATTGAAATGAAAAACACCTACAAAGTTCAAAAGCGTGAAAGAGATGCATTTTTGATTGCAATTTAGATTTGTAGGGGTTTTTTTTAGTTGGATTTTTAAAAAACCGAACGAGCTTGTTACAACTAATACCAAAAGCGTGTGGCCTGCTGAATAATCTTGCGATTGCGACGATTAATTAAGTTCTCAATCGCGAGAGACGCAGTAGTCGAGCTACAAAAGCATTCTCGCATGACAATTTAAATTCTCGCATGATATTCTGATTCTCGTATGACAATTTAACGCATTGGACTAAATGGATAGGTTGTTTTTAAGTTCTTTAGCGACAATTTACCCAATATGCCAAACATATGAAAAATCGGGCATATCATCAACTTTAACTTTTATTACTGCTTATGTCTAGCAGTTTTAGGCCCTTTTAGGTTTACTTTATAATCAGCAAAAGGTAACATAACTTACACGAACAGAGTACCGAGACAACGTTAGTCCACATAATAAACGATTTACTCTTTTTCCCACCCCGTATGACCCACTGTTATTTTATACTATCTAGAATTCTATCTCATAGTCCGAACCCATCTCTCCATAATCTTCCAGCAGCGCGTATTGTCCTACTTAGGCCACATCATTATGTGGCGCTCGTCATTACGAGTGTAGATGAAAATCTTGAAAAGCTGATCATTGTTGGACACACGGAGAATAAACGAGCCCAGGGACAGTTCCCAAGCACATGGAGCGATCAAGTGAAAAGCACGTCTTCAGCCAAGTGATGCTCGGTCATCAGAGACGCTTATGAACAGACACCGGTGGAAACAGATCATAAAAATTAGGTACAGAGCATCCACATCCACCGATGTCCTCAATCATAAGGGAGCGACCGCAGAGAGAGAGAGAGAGAGAGAGAGATAATTTTGTTGTTTCTTAGAATATTTTTCATTCACAGAATATTGCTTACTGTGATCACATTACTGCGGGCACGTGGACCAGGAATAAGGTTTTATTTTTTCAGAGCTGACTTTGTTAGGGACTCTCGTAAACTCCACTTGTTTAACGAACATCATTGTTAATAAGATTCTTGGCCAACGCGGGCTTTAAAAGGTAGGTATTTCAAAACTTTTAACTCGAGGTTCACAGCACTGACTTTCATCCTTCTTGGAATTAATTATATTTATAGTAGCTGCCTACGTGATGATTTAGAATAACTAAAGCTTTTTAGCAGCATGCACTACTTAGTTCGATTGGAGCTTATGGATAAAAAATCTTAAAAAACTTTCGTAAAACTAGCGCCTACGCCAAATCTTGGGATTAGTTGCCAAAGCGGACCCTAGGCTCTCTAAGCCGTGGCATAAGCCGGAAAAATTTCTGAGGGTCTACCGCGATACCTATTTAATAAATTACGGATAACACTCACGTATTTTAGTCACTACGTGTTTCAGAGATCTTCGGACTCCATTATCAAGCGTGGAGTACAGCTCGCGACAACGCAGGCGGGCATACTTAAAAAACATGAGTGTTGTCCATAATTTATTATTATATTAATTTGTCTCACTATAATGGGCCCTATGGAAGACCAGCGCCGGCTTCTTATCCGGCAAAATGCTGAGTTGGGTCCATTTTGTGATGCACACACAACTTACTTGTTATATTGTTTTGTTTTTATGCCTGTTTATTGTGATTGTGGCAAATAAATATATTTCTTTCTTTCTTTTACCTCCATTTCCGGCTTAGACATGAGACAAGTGCGACGAAAAGGCAATACCTGATTTGCAGTTCGCAGTAGGCCCTTTGTTGAAATTACTATGCCAAACATTTGAAATTGATGCAAATTAATTTGTCGACAGGTGATCGAAGGGTTTGAAAGCCAAACTAATCAATTATCCATAAGTTTGCTGATGATTTCCTAACACCTCTGATCACTTTGATAGTTCGGAATTCGAGCGCTATTAAGGTTCAACGTTAAAGTGCTTTTTAAATTATCGTTTATGATAACACATAAACATATTTTTGGTTAGGCAAACTACTAGTTTTTCGATGTGAAGTCATGTTTTCAGGAGTAAAAATTTGACGAGCAAATTTTAAATTTTAACTTGGACAAGTAACTGTGTTATTAAATGTTATTAAAACGGGTCACTCGTTTTGAATAGAATATTGCTCGAAGCACATCGATATAGCCTTACTGAAGTTTTATACTTAAGTTTTTGTAGAAATATTATAGTCTAAAATTGGACAACACGTTAATTAGCAATAAGATTATAGCTGTAACATAGGTACATTATTTTTTTCCTGTCAAACCGGTTCACTTACCTGTTCGAAAGTATTTGCATCTAGCTCGTTGTATGTCCGTCTCGCCCCTGCCAGAGTAGTGGTAGGAGCGAGACGGACCAACTTTCGAATGCCGCAGTCGCTATCGAATCCGGTTACGTACAAGTCATTGTAAACACACTGGTGAGAGTGGGTTGCAAATACTTTAGAATCGTGCTAATTCGCGCAGTTACTATTGGCTTGTGGCTACGTAAAACTGTTGGTAAGCACTCTTATAGTTTTGAATGTTATATTTGTGTTTAGATATTGAGACGAATTAATGGAAGCCACTCCTAATTGACGGCGGCGCCCTCGACACTCTCCACGTACATTAATTTGGTATAATTAATGCTCATCCCTAAGTGGCACTATTTAATTACTATATCCCACTATTTTTAATTTTGTAAATGTGTTCGCGAAACTTTACTTGGTGTGACAGTTTTGGTTTTAAATAAGAAAAATAATTAATCCAAATATGCTTAGAACTAGTTGTTGCTCTTAACTTTAAGATGAATAGGATAAAGTTTTTATTTCAATGTTTGAGAATCGACCCACTTGGCATACAAGGTGTAACATCACCCGCAAAGTCATCCTTTTAAGGGTAAAATCAGTATCGGATTCTCACTAGATTTTTTTACGTATGTTTTTGAGTGTCAGGTCGTCCTAACAGGGCAACCCTGTTACTAGTTACGCCCTTAAAACAGATGACTAGCATTTTTGCTACGCCCTGTAAAGGGTTAAGTTAGTTATCATTTTCAGATAACATTTAGGTACCTAAATATGGTCTTCTGTTACCGCGATTGTTGTTCATTCAAATTAAACACTTTAAAACGGATTAGGTATCTTGAGTTACGCCGGGTTAGAAACTACCACGGTCTGTATTACATAAATTCATATCCATTTAACCCTCATGTGTGATTGAGGCATAATACACACTACACAAGTCCTAGGCTTTTAGCTATACCATTCTTAAATTTTGTACTGAGATGGTGAAAGGTTACAATTCTGGTTGAAACTAAAAACAACATTTTGTTTTTCTTGTTCTGTTTTGACTGGTTTTCTATTATTTACTGGACTGATATAGTTGTATTGTGGTAACATTCATCATATGCTACAGCACATCAGAATGTTTATCTAAACAAAACAAACAACCGTCTGCGGCATCCTTAATTGCGTTGTAATTGTATCCTTACACAATTCGGAAACGATTTTTCTTGCCAAGGGTTCATCCGTTTGTTTGGGCTCTGGTAGTTATTATCTGTGAGAATCGATCGATGACACTAATCCGTAATTAAGGGTGGGATTATTACTAATTGGAGGGCTAATGGAGCGTCATTTGTCGTGCTTTGGGTCTGCTATTCGTCAAAACAAAACGAAATTCCGTTTTGAGTTAAATTACTCAGAATTATAAGAGCTTTCGCGCTATTGAATAATATACTATTTATTGAATAAACTATTGCACTATATTTAATTGCAGTTTTTGAATAAATCAGAAAGAAAACGACGTCCCTAAGCAAACACACACTCACTAATCATGAATTAGCAAACGGAAATACTTTCTAAAGCACTAATTTGTACTAAGCTATTAAATTCAAATGTGCAAAATTTTTAAGTTGTAGGAAGTTTTGAAGAGGAACTTTAGAAATGTTTAGTGTAGTGAACACGTTGGTTGCGAAACAGATTAAAATTCTTTACAAATATAACCAGCCTTAACTCTCCTTATTAAATTAGTATTCTGATCTAGCCGCTTAAATACCAATTAAAATCGTGTTACGTGTTATATTCCCGTTCGGTTTGCGGGTCTCGGCGGGGGTAGATGCGGATTAAATACAAAAACGGCGCGATTACGACGCGAGCCGGCCCGCCGCCGTCATTACGAATTCAGCAAACGGAATGGGGACATGGAATCGACAAAATTGAGCCCGACTCATCTTTTTTAACATCGTGTGTTCCCCCCTAAGGTCCGATATTTTAATATTTTTCTGGAGCTAAGGAAAACAACCGCTGTTTTGATCTACGGCACGCAAATACAATTTTTTCTTTGCTCCAAATAGAAAATTCCTCTTCATTCCTTTTGGGCACATAACTTTGTGAATACGTCTTGGAATAATATAGGGATCTTTTATGAATGGGATTTTTTGCTTCGCCGGGGGTGCCTAACAGCTGAATTACTTACAGACATGTAGGTCACCAGTAACTCGAGGCTTACCTGAAATAAATAAAATATAATAAATTAGTAAGTACAGAATTAAACGAACCAATAAGAACTTAATTTATAAAGTTCTTAATCCTGAAAGCCTTCTAAGAATTACAAGTGGGACTGTTTGCATTTCAAAGTTGAAATTACAAATTTAATTAACTGTGATTTATTTCAGTTCTCTCATTCTGTTACCATAAGCTTTACAAAACAGTATCGTAGCGGCAGAACGAATATCAATGTTGAGTTCACAAATTTTATTGTTAAAATAAAATTTTAGTTCAGAACATACGCTGCGTTTTGAGTGATCATATCATAATAATTTATATTGCTACTGTATTTGGTTTGGTTGAGTTAAAAATAAAATAAAAATAAAAGCCGGTTTAAATACATAAATATGTATGCTTTCCCTTTTTTATGTGTACCTGAACAAATTTATAGGCACGCTGTGTCTATACTAACTTAACATATAATTTTATCATGTAGATATTTATATGAGCTATCTAAGGGGTACTGCAGCTATCATATTATTATTGTTGATAGACCTCACTATAAAAACAATCTTACAGATAGACGGACGAACTAACAGCGGAGGTTTAACAACACGGCTCCGTTTTCCACCCTTCGGGTATGAATCGCTAAAGACTATATAGTTATTTAGAGGATTTAACTGAATATTTGGGATATTCAGTTAAATCCTCTTTATACCCTAATATTTACCCAAACATCACATTTCCAATAATCAATGATAATTATCATCGATGTGTATCATCACCACGGCAATTGTTACTTACGGGTGAATCCTAACCAGGCGGCTAACGTCCGGTATATGTACATTAGAACGCTAATGTGCGATGCACACGGTTCGTTAGGCGATCAAACACGTTATATTAATACGTGCGCTCGTCGTATACCTAATTGATTGTGCAATTAGATTGAGCTCGTATTCAACTACCATTATGTCATCTGGCCTAGTACCACGAAAGTCGAACCATCGAAGGTGACAACACCACTCTGTCTGTCCGACGATGACTGCCCGATGCAGTGTTTCGTAAGTCATACTGATATTAAATTGCAACGGTTAACACTCACGTATTTTTATCACAATAGGCGTGACATGTTTCGACTGCATCGGGCAGTCATCGTCGGACAGACAGAGTGGTGTTGTCAGCTTCGCGGCTCGGGCATCACTGCACGAGACCGGCGTAGGTAACGGGTCGAAACATGTCACGCCTATTGTGATAAAAATACGTAAGTGTTAACCGTCTATCGGGCTATCCGTCTGATCTGCATAGCGAGTATGTCCGCCGTGCATGCGCCAGACAAATCTAACATACATTGATTGGCAGAGCCGGTCGCTTATCCCGAAAGTATATGGCCAGTTAAAAGTTCTGTGGCAGGCAGGATTTGAATAAATAAATAATTCCACAGACTTTTGAATCGTAAAAAAACTATTCAAAATGACAGCTAAAAGCAGTATTGGGATACAAGGATATACCTATAGGTAATGCATTTTATACACAAGTGATAAAAGATTATTGATATCAACTTTTCTTTTACATCTTTCTTTGTTATATTTGTCGACTAAAAGAACGAACAATATGTGGCTCGGGCAAAAAGTCCTGAAAAAACATACCTCTCCGCATTAGCCCGTAACATGTAATAAATATTAATTAAGCAAGTGAAAGACGTACGTGTGTTGATGTCAGAAAACATCTCTATTATTCTCTACTTTATTCCAAGCAACATGCAACGTAACGAAACGCTTATCCAATCAATAACTTGGTTTACTTTAACAAGGTGAATCCCTGTATAATGTAATCAAAAATGTTGAGAGTACCTACTCTCGTGTAAGTTGGTGATAATCGAATAAGTTCTACGGGGGTTGTTTCTTTGTACAAGATTGCTTTACTGTTTTACAAAGATAAACACAAACTTAGCCACAACAACCAAAATTACTTCAACGGTATCGAGGATGAGGTATGGAGTCCTTATTATTTCATACTGGTTTAAAAAACGAATTAGAAGGAGCGGGTGTATAACAGAGGTTGTTATCCACGTGGTAGTGACATAAAAGGACTTCACTTTTAAATCCCACGCTGTATCTTAAACATCACTTTATCGTGGCTAATCATCATGCGTTCACGTGAAACTAGCTGAAACTACCAGAAGAACGTGGGTGACCCAGCGGGAAAAGCGTGCGGCTTTCAATCCGAAGGTCGTGGGTTCAAACCCCAGTTCGTATCCATGAGTTTTGCGGTATGTACGAAATATCATTTGACATCCATCCATTCGCTTTTCGGTGAAGGATAACATCATGAGGAAACCGGACTAATCTCAATAAGGCCTAGTTTACCCTTTGGGCTGAGGAAGGTCAGAGGGCAGTCCCTTTTTTAAAAGTAGCGCCTACTCTTAATGTTGGGATTTGTTGCCAAAGCGGACCCCAGGCTCCCTGAGGAAAACGCCAGGACTCGGTATGAATGGCAGCCCACTTGTCAACCTGGAGAACTTCCGTCATATTTTTGTTTTTTTTTCTCCATCGGACTTTTTAGTTCTATTTTACTTTGTTTTATTCTGCTGCCTTGCTCTGTCCTGTTGTGCTCATATTAAGGCCAAACGTGTCTTGCATTCCATGCCTCGAGTAAATTATTACCGGCTGCTACTAGCATATGACCGCAGACAATTAAGGCACTTGACCCGTTTACAAGGGGTGATCTAATATGCGGCAATGAACGCTCAGGTCAGGAGGGCCCGTGCCTGGATACTGGGATCAAAGTCTGTACCGATTTTTAATTGGGTTAAGTTTGGGCGTGTTATGATAGCTCAATAACTAATAGCGTGGCTATGTGACAAATGTGTAAAAACACGAATGGGAACTGAATCTAGTTATGTGTAATTGAGTAATATTTTCTAGACAATTTAATATAAAGTTTGGAATTGTCTCCAAGACGCCCGCACTCTGTTCACCTTATAACTAAATAGTTTGAGTTCTAAGTTTATTAGCATTTTTTTTTTATACTACGACGGTGACAAACAAGCATACGGCCCGCCTGATGGTAAGCGGTCACCGTAGCCTATGGACGCCTGCAACTCCAGGGGTGTTACATGCGCGTTGCCGACCCTTTAAAAACTTTAACACTCCTTTTTTGAAGAACCCCATATTGTAGTCCTTTGGGAAAACAGTGGCAGGGAGCTCATTCCACAGCCGGAGCGTCCGCGGGAGGAAGTTCCTCTTAAACCGCACGGTACGAGACCATTTAGGCTCCAGGGTATGCGGGTGAACACCCTGCCGACGGCGAGCGGTGCGGTGGTAGAATGCAGCCGTTGGCATCATATCAAACAATTCCTCAGAGCACAATCCATTGTACAAGCGATAGAACACACATAAGGAGGCGAAGTCTCTCCTTAGACTTAAGGGTTCGATATCGCTCGTGAGTTTGGGATCGTTGACAATTCGGACAGCACGTCTTTGGATCGAGTCAAAGGGGCCCAGCTGGTATCCAGGTGCTCCCGCCCAAAGATGGCAGCAATACTCCATATGGGGCCTGACTTGAGACTTGTATAATAACAGTCTTTGCCCCGGAGAGAAGTACTGCTTAGCTCTATTGAGCACACCGAGCTTTTTGGATGCCAGCTTGGCCTTCCCTTCCAGGTAGCTACGGAATTGGACGTCACTGGAAATGTCAACACCCAGGATCCCAATACTCTCTGACATGGTAAGGACTGTGTCTTGGAATTGTGGGACCACAGTAAATGGGGTTTTTTTAGCGGTGAACGCGCAAACTTGTGTCTTAGTGGGGTTAAATCGGACAAGATTTTCCTGGCCCCACAGTGAGATATCAGAGAGAGCACTCTCGATGTCTGACACAAGCTTTTCACGACTCTCTAACACAACGGGACGAGGGATGTTAGCACGGCCTGTGTAATAGGCATCCCCAGTACTGTCGTCTGCATAACAATGAATATCGCCAATGGACAACATGTCATTGATATGCAGCAAAAACAGCGTTGGGGATAGCACAGAGCCTTGTGGGACACCAGCATTTATGTCCATGCTATCGGAGCAACTTCCGTCGACAACGGCTCGTATGCATCTGCCGGACAAAAAGCTGGCAATCCATTCGCATAATCCCCCGGGCAGTCCGTAAGATGGTAACTTCGATAGAAGACCCCCATGCCAAACCCGATCAAACGCCTTCGCTATATCCACGCTGACTGCCAATGCCTCACCTTGACTCTCAATAGCTGAAGCCCAGCGGTGGGTGAGATACACTAGAAGATCACCAGTGGAGCGACCATGGCGAAAGCCATACTGTCGGTCACTGATCAGATCGTGATCCTCTAGGTATCCCAGGAGCTTTGCGTTGATGATAAAATAAAGAAACGAATAAATAAAAATTTATCACAAAAAAATTGCAAACATGTTCTATGCAAAGTATGCTATATTATTTATTTTTAATTCAATTCAATCATTTAGCAAGAATCTCCTCTAAACTCTTTATAAACGCACTGTGCACTGTCTCATAACTTTGCTAACGTAGTAGCTATCAGAGATCTTCACAAGCCGACAAGGTCCCATGATCCGATCACTAGTGTGTTTACCTTGAGAGATTTGCAAACATCCTTTGTGTGCGAAGCGAGGTGGAACACCTACACGCTAGCTTTTTTGGTCCTTTACACAATACAATTTAAACCCTCTGAGATTTTAACGTCTTTGCGAATAATTTGGGAGGCCAAATTATCAACCCGGCTAAAATTTACATTCGGAAAATCGGTTTTAGGCTTGTGCCTAGAAGATAATTATACCAATTGTGAGAGCTGTGAATAGTTTAAGTACGAGGTACATAATATACCCGATAAGTTATATCGTTTTTAAAGTATCGATTTATATTTTTCTCGGTTACCGTAACTTTTTAAAATGGAATCACTTAAATCACTAACGACATCGCGACGTTTCAAGTCCTTTACAACACTCTTTGTCAAGTGTTTGTCAATAAACACTGAGAAAAAAACCAAAACAAAAAGTCGGTCAAGTACGAGTCGGACTCGCCCATCGAGGGTTCCGCACAATTCGCACAAAGGATGCTCCTCCCGTTTATGATTTTAGATACTTAAAAATTCTGGGGGCACGGAACTCTCAATGTGCAGTAAATATACAGTTTTCGGATTGTTTCCTGTATTTGTGCTACAAGCTCTTGCTTTTTTTTCAAATTTCCTGATTCTAGGTCAACGGCAAGTACCCTATACATTTTGATTCCCATTGCAAATGTATGGAAAATGCGACATATGCGGCCGTAACTTTTGATTGCATTGACGTAAAGGTTTGGTTTTACAACTTCAAGGGACCGCAGATTTCTGTACCTATGTGGTTTTAATTTCAACTTGCTACCTCTACGCGTTTCCGAGATAAAGGGTCTCGGACGGACGGACAACAAAGTGATCCTATAAGGGTTCCGTTTTTTCCTTTTGAGATACGGAACTTGACACATTGTACCGAGTTCAGACTACCTAAGTACAAAACTCATTAAATATAAACCTGATTTGCCACAAGTATTGATTATTTCCCGCTCAACTCCGAACAATCACAACTGAACATGAATGAGACCCACACCATAATATGATCAACGGGTAGTCCAACACTTTACAACCGATATCAATTAGTTTCCATTGAAACTAGTCGGCACCTCACTAATGATATCAACGTTCACAGTTGTGTTAGCTTGCAAGGTGCTTTTACGACACCGTTTTCAAGTGTTATTGGATGAAGGTCTTTGATAAATGATACATGTGTTAGAGCTGCTAAACAGTATTAACCTAGTAAAACAACACACAGGTATTAAGCTACACATTAAGGTACGCAAAGCTATTAAATCTAATTAGCTATCCCAGCTACTTAGAATAGGGCATACAGATGGTTTTAACGCAACATGTTGCACCGAAATTGCTACAAAATTTACGATCACTGGTAATGACAACATCAAAACGTTGTGTTCATCATTTACTAGTTCCGCTTTTAGAACGACCTTAACGTAATATCACACATTTTCTTTGAAAAGAATCACTTTTCGGGCCACGCGATATTTTACAACAACAAAAAGTTGAATTGGCGACAAAAAACGACCAGCATGATGCGGTGTCAACAATAATAATAATATATCGTGATATCAGGGTGTCTCCATCGCTATTGTGTCCCTAAACGCGCGATCCCGGGGATCACCAGCCCCGGACTCGTTTGTCCCGGGATATCCTTTGGCAAACATCGACGAAACCCGAGATTCACTAGACCTTTACACGAGAGCTTTGTCGGCTCGTTTGGGGATATAAAAATATAAATGTCTATTTTTCTCAGCACGTATGCTGTTATGTTATTGCGGGTGCTAAGATTGTTATTGATAAATATTGTTCCTGTTTAGTGTGCGTTGAAATATTACACCATCGCCATGGGATTATTACATTATATCTGAGATTACGAAAAGTCTATACGGTTTAATTTCTGTAAAAGAGAACCAATCAGCTATAAATGAATAGTATACAACAAGATCGCAAACGGAAAGCCAATTACAGGAACTCAAGAGGTAATTGAATTATCTAAGCGACAATGATAGAAACAACTGAAGCCAACGTTTTATTTGCTCTCCTATTAGATGAATTCAAAGAGAATTTGCTTTGGTCAGATAATACCGGCACTTAGAAACTGTTCAAAGATCACGTCGCTAGTCCACCTAAAAAGACGACAGAGCAAACTTTCACGGAAACATCCAATAAAACGAAGTGTGCTGCTGTTCGCCGGTTGCACATAAAAACTTCTCGCCGATAAGTTGGACGACCGGTCGTCAAACTCGCGCGACTTGTCGGCCCAACTTGGGATATTACTTCGCGCGTGATCGATTTAGCAGGCCAGTTTGACAGTTCCGATGGTGACAGATGATGCCAGACGCCATATCGTGCGGGTGATTTGTCTTGAACTTGAGTTATTTCGCCGTGACTATATTGACATGTTGCAGGATGTAAGGAAAAGTGAGATATCAATTTACGTGTCAAAGAAAAAAATTTCATCTAAATAAGAATACGAGGAATTCCAAATGTGACGAATTTGTTCTTTAGCCAAAAAGTGTCAGTTCATTTGTGACAGTATGCAACGTTGCAGACGTTCCATTTTACTGTAAATTACATTATAATAGAAAGTAATAAACGGATAAGTTTTTGGTAAAACATAGAACCTTTATCTTATACCATTCTGGTAAAATTTGGAGCGGCACGTAGATAGCGCCTGTGTTCACTAGTCACATTGTGATATCACTTCACCTATTGAATTTTAATTACATCCTAAAGTACGAGCAATTTCTGTATTCGTTCTGAACTTAAACTTTTTGTAACTGTATGAAAAACTGTTCGTTAATGTAGAAAACACTCGAACGCCAGTTTTCATTGTAGCTGCTTAAAACCCCGCCACCAAACAGCCAAGCGAGGCAAAGTGCTAAACGCCTTATAAGTCATTCCCGTGATTAATTTGTGTCTGGCCTGTCCCAGTAATGGGCTAAAATAATTTACAGGGCGCCTCACTTTATTTATTGTTCGCTTTCCCACCTCCTGTTGGGGTTAGTCGGACAGCTTATCGATAATCTGGTTGGGAGTATTTGGGTTGACGTCAGAGTGTAGCTTTGTCAATATTGACGGATATTAAAATATGTTGTATTATTGCGGCAGAGCGTTTCTTCTGCATCTACAGTCAACCAATTGGAACTGTTTGGTCTAGCCACCTTAGGACTGTGTCATAGTGACTCTATAAATCAGATTGTAAGAAATCCCTGAATGCTTGCCATTTTGACATGGTTCTAAAGTATAGCATTAACCCTTAATAGGGCATAAGTTTTATATTTCTCACACTATTTTGAACTGTACCTTTCTTTGACAGATTTCAAAGTCGACTAAATTTTGACATCCTGGTGCTTTTTATCAATCTATCGCCTTTACGTAAGCCTGATATCTGTCAAAATGTTTTATAGGTAAAATTCAATCGATTATTATATTGGTAGTTCTATGTTATTCGGTAGGTTTTACAATGTTTTTTCCATTGAATATTTTTTACTTTTAACAAAGCCTGACAAAGACTATGGGCGGCATCTACTTTTTGCTTAGCTATTAAAAATTCGGCACGTTCTCGTTTTTCCATATTATAGCCAAAGATTCAATTATATAGGTTATTATTGAAGCTATGGCTCATTCTGGTTATATTTTCTATTAGAAAATGGTATTGTTACACTAATCCGACTAAATGACTAAAGCCCCTGAACTACTAATGCCACTATTGACGTGATCCTGGCTGCCCGACATTGATTAGGAATTTCGTCGGTGTTTATGCAAATGGCACTAATTAGACTTTGTTTATTTAGGTCACTGTTGTATCAATTACAAACATTTATAACAATAGACAAATTTACCCACAGCCCTTTAAGAACATTTAACAATTATTATAGATTGTCTTTTTTCTAAAGGTTTACAATAACAACTTAAAATATAATTATGTATGTAATCAGTCATTTGTTCGCAAGCTGTATGTTTGAATCTTGTCTAGAAGTAAACTCCTTATGCTTATTTCAAACATTTATCATTTCTAAGCGATAGAAAAATTAAAAACAATTACATAAATCTTATTTAGATTTATTCAAGATTTGGGGTGTCGTTTATGTGTTTTCCCTTGTTACCTCAAAATCATAATAAAAGCCTAAATTAAAAATACGGCGTATTTTATTAAAGAAATAACCTAGAAACCTATTCAACGGCAAACGTTTTTAACAACGTTACCTTAAATCTAACCGAAGTATTCTGCAAGATTCCTCACAGAAAAATCGCCACAAACTGAGCAGACGTGACCGACTGTATACTAAGTGGATCTTGTCGTCTACCGACATCGGCGGCACCGAGGGGTTACCGTGTGACCAAAATAAAATTAAGTACTTTAAAAATCCGAAATCAGAATTAATACTTCAAAGTAGAAAGTCGCGAAGAAAACGGGGTTTAAAACTTAACGGATTCGGCAACCGTAGTAAATTTGTTAACAGTCAAACAAAACACGTAAATAACAATTGGCTTAGTAACTTATCTTTAAATATTTATAGTTTAAAATTGGTAGTGTGGTTTTCAAGACCTGCTGACCCTCAGACGGTCACCCTCTTACCGTCTGTACAGTCAGTACGTAAGTGCAAGAGTGACGCCTGGCCAGTGAAATGGCAACCTTCCTGTCCGTATTGATAGGCCAAATGTTGGTAAAATATTCTAGTAGCTATAATTCGACTTGCGACTTTAATAATTTCCCTTAAATTTTACATGGAGCGATTTTTCTCTATTGATAACAAAATACAAAACGCCGCTGATAAACAACGGACGTGCGCTCATCCGCGTCACGCACCAACCAGCTTAGAAGCGAAAATCCGTTACGTTGTAACTTGTCTGATTCCGCCAAACTTGGCTCTCGCCCGACTTGGCCCAACTTTCCGCACAACGGATCGGGGGTGAGCAACAATGCTTGGCGAAACAAAAGAGCCCCGAATAAGTACTTGGCAATACACTACCGACCAAATTAATGTACTTATATGGCCACTTCCCCCGGGATAATTATACGGTTATCGACGTTGTTGCCGGATTATTAAGTTGTAAGATCGGGATAAAAGTGTGGCTAATCTGGAAAATGTGCTTAATGGTTGGCGTGGCTAGGGAGAAACTACACACAAATGTGCCTATAAGTACGCCTGGTACGCTTTCACTTATAAGTGACAGCGCCTTGAATTGAGGCAAATATTGGTTAAGAGTATTTTCTTGCATGTTCATTTTTATTCGTCTCAATTCTGGCACTACCAGTATTTTTGTGACGTATAGTTTTTAGTCTGAGCCTTAAGGTACAATGCTGTTGTGACTTTGTGACCCTGTGATGGAGTATGACAAAACTACATTATTCTTTGGTTTACAACCACAAAAGCATTCGATCTCGGTGGTCAAAATGGTTCTAAATGAAATAGTATTTTTTTGTATTAATGTAGTAGAAATACCACTACGATAAAGTGTTAGCTTTAGGACTATTAAAGTCCCCTTCTGATGTCGCTCCCTATATACTAAACTGTACTGTATTTATACATAACTCCAGTATCGCCTTAATTACCACTTAACTTGGTCTCAAGTGTACGTCACAACTTGAAAGCTGTCATCAGTTAAAATTAGTTTCGTATAAAGAGGCTGCCATTAAAAGAGCATTAAGTTAAATTTTAATAGCATTACAAGTACAAACTTCTAACCAAGTTTTGTTTGCCGCACAGTGGTCTTGATAAACGAGCCACAGCTAAATCGGGAGCAGACAGCCGGCACTTGCTTAGTCATTACAGAAGCTGAATGTGAATAAAAAATATCCGGATTAAGAGTGTTGTGATAAAAACAGTTCTCGCAAAGACGAATCGCTTTTTAATGCATTATTTACATTCTATTTGGGTTGGCTATGTTTTTTTTGTCATATACCTTTTTTTATCAATTATTTCGTTCCATAAAGGGAAATCAATGCTACAGGCTACGCGTACGGTGTAGCACTCGTAGCACGTATGATTTAGCTCGTAAAATGGCACATTGAGCGGCGTTCAAGGGGTGAAAGTCACCTACTTCAGTCAAGGTATTTTGGCTCTATCGGCCAAAATACCGAGACTGAAATAGTGCCTTTCACTTGAGTTAGACACTCTACTTTTCACGTCAAATACGAGAAAAGAAAATAAAGGCGTATTTATAAAATAAATCTAAATATGACCTTGTTATGTAGAGCGTTGGTGGCCCAGCGGTATGAGCGTGCGACTTTCTGAAGGTCGCGGGTTTAAACCCCGACTTGTCCCAATGAGTTTTTCGGAACATCATTTATATAATATCATAAATTGAAAGATATGTCATATACTACAGAAAAAGTGACCAAGGTCCCCGGTGAGCAGGGCTGGGCAATGATTTAATTCATGCTTTAAAATTGTATATAATATCATTTGATATTTACCAATCGCTTTTTGGTGAAGGAAAACATCGTGAAGAAACCGAACTAATCCCAATAAGGCCTAGTTTACCCTCTGGGTTGGAGTTGGAAGGTCCGATGGCAGTCGCTTTCGTAAAACTAGCGACAATGTCAAATCTTGTGATTAGTTGCCAAAGCGGTAGGCTCCGCTAGGGTGGACCCTATCATTTTCCACCCGCTGCAGAGGTTAACAATAAACCACTTTAAGAGCAAGAGATATGAAAATTTTAAGTTTGTTTTATTATTACAAAGTACTGCTGGGAAGCTACGACGTAGCATGTTGAGCGTAGCTGAGAAAAAATCCGAATAGACATCAAAAATCAATCGAATGTACCTCGCATTACTCTAACTTTCCCCAGCAGCTTAAGAAGGCTTAACACAATACACTCAGTTAATAACAAGTGTGAATAAAATAAGAAGAACAATCAACGGCAATCTCTTACGAGCCTCGGCCCCCGAAAACGTCAGTTCCATCAACACAAGGCTTTATCGAATTACTATTTGTCCGTCGAACGCCGCTCTAGCGCGTACTAAACCCCTTTTATCCAACATTGTTGTGCTCTAATACGAGTAGGTACTCTACTTAAGGCCCAGTTTTTCGAACGATAAACGTAACTACGCAACTGCGTATTTATATATACCTACTTGCTTTGATCGTAATATACTCTTCTTCTTTCGGCTCATGCTACGGCTTAGGGAGCCTAGGGTTCGCTTTGGCAACAAATCCCAACATTTGACGTAGGCACTAGTTTTACGAAAGCGACTGCCATCTGACCTTCCAACCCAGAGGGTAAACAGAGGGTTTCCTCACGATGTTTTCCTTCACCAAAAAGCGATTGGTAAGTATTTATCAAATGATATTTCGTAGATAAGTTCCGAAAAACTGATTGGTACGAGCCCGCAGGATTTGAACCCGAGACCTTCGGATTGAATGTCTCAGGTCATACCGCTCCGTAATGTACTATCGCGTTCAAAATTGCATCGGCAGTTTATGAATGAATTCATTAATAAATTGGCCATACACTTTTGAACGCGTGTGTATATCATGATTAAGACGTCACTACTCGAGCATTTGCTTAGTCACTATTTGCGATAAGTATCGGAGAGCTTATGCCTCCTCTTTCAGGCACTGAGGGAGCCAGGATCCGATCCGCAATGAGTGTGATGTGTAAAATATTTTGTAAAAGTGAGTATCGTATTAATAAGAGTCAATATTGGTTATTATCGTAAATGTTATGATCTATATTAGTTTTATCGACACGTGAAATGAAATATAATAATCTACCTCTAGTAACACTAGAACATATTTTTAGCATATATACATGTCTGAATAGAGCACTTAGTTCAAATGGAATCTGACAATTAATTAACTGACAGCATTGTGCATTGTTCAAACAATAAACTTATTCATAGACAGTTCTCGTATTCGTACATTGTACTGTAATTCAAATATCAGTGCTATGTTGTATGTACATTTAGTCTCTGTTATGTTTTAATATATCATAGAAACATACCTGCCCGTATTTTGTCATAATTTATTTTTGCAATTTTTAAATAAGATGTTAAGGAAAAAAATGTGCGCAATCGTACATAATTATAAAATAATTACACTTAAAAATAACAAAAAGGGCTGATTTCAAATAACCTGCCCTTAAGTCTCGTACGAGTGTAAGGAGCCCTCACATTCCGACGCGTATGTGATTAAGTGTTATCCTCTAGGTATTCCCTTTGTTACAAGAGTTGTAGTCGTGTTTTTCTCGCCCCCACCCGCCCTAAGTCTCAAAAGGGCAGCTTAAGCCGGATTTACACGATCGATGATTGTGGAATTGTACGGGCCGGCTCACAGCAGTAAATTTGGGATATCGCAACAAAATATGTCACGTAGTGTGAAAGTTTTTGAAATATTGTCTGTTGTGAGCGTTTTCCAATATCTACTAGCTGGTGTTTTACTAAAATAATGATAAAATGTATACCAATTTATAGCGACGGCCTAGAAATACGACAGGTGAAAGAAGAAGTGTTAAATTTAAATTTATAAATTTCGGCTACGGCGATGTGAACAAAGATAAAGTTTCTAAAAAGTCGAACCAAGCTAACAAACACAATCAAAATAGCATTTGTTGTTTAATAGAAATAGCTACTATTAATAACTTTTCAAATAGATGGGCATTTTTGTGAGAAGGGATACAAACCAAAAAAAAATAAAGTAGGTAAGTAAATGTAATGTTTTTAATTCTTAGAATAACGAGCTCTTTCAATCTAGGAGAAAAAAACTACGAGGAAAAAAGGTATCAAAAATTTCTAACGTTTTACATACTCTCTATTTTGTAACCGCTGTACAATGTGTTTGAAAAACGCTAACAGAATGGAAAAAAAATTGAGGCTCTTTTTTCTCCTAGTAGTATCAAAAAAGCTCATCGTATCATAGTATCAGCTACTTTAAACTGAATGAAAACAGTTCTTACCTATTACCTATTAGTTATGACCTGGCTAAGTCATTATTTCAGACGTGTATTGAACAGGCCATGTTTACATATTATAATCATTGTATTTATAGCAGCTAGTGCATAAAAACTGACATTAACAAGATGTTCCTGAATTATACTTTGCATCGTTCCCGGATCATATTAGTGTATGTAAAATTATATCAATGTTAACCAAAATAGCATACGGTTTTGGTTTTAATCATGCTGTAACACAGATAATTTACCAACCACACATTACCGCCCAGGTATAGGTATAACGAGAATCTTTCCAAACACACTGATGCTGATGTACCCAATTTCCTATACGCGTGCAATTTAGCGGGACAATGGTCCACTTTGTTCGCCGTTGTTTCGTGTGCGTCGTTACCGAAGGAAAAGGGGTATTTTTCAACCGTTACGGACCCCAATTCCAGTTGTATTAGTTAATGTCATATTATTGAAATTTAACGGTTAATGCGATAGGGAATGGTTATTGCCGAACAGGTTCTTATTGATGAAAGAGGTAGAATGAAAAAGGTAGGTTTCTAAAAGAACTTCATAAATATTTTCAGCCATTCGTCATGCTTTATTTACAGCTGAAAAAGGCATATCTCTCTTCTAGTACGTACGGGTCACTTCTGGATGACATAAGCTGGGGCAGTCCGGATCCTTATCGAATGACATCCAAGATTGGCATAATATACAATCACATTAAAAATATAGGTATGCTTCGGATTTTGCACGGCACCCAGTCCTTTATAATAAGTTGCCCATATATTTCACGTCGACTATACGCGTCTCGCTCAGATAAGAGTTAATCTAACAAAACTCAATCTTTGTGATAAAACATGCGTGTTAATAATATATGCAGCGCGAAATGAAGAAAATCCACTCCTAGTTCACTGCAATTTATATCTCAAGCAACCATATAACCGCAATTTCATTCGTTTATTCATATGTTTGCCTAATTTTCCTTCAGCGCTAATCACAACACGTTGTCGACGCCCCTCTACGCGCCATTTTCGCTACAAAGCGGGTTATGCAATATATGCATGTTATCTGCTACGGCGTAGCGCTACGCAAAATCCTTAGCGGTGAATGAGTTTAATGTGCAAAAGTGATAATGCAGCAAACTATTATATTCCTTTGTTCGCGTTAGCCACCCTCAACGTCAACAAAACCAATGGCAAAACAATCGCAGTCCTTAAAAACCCTCAAGACCTTTTTTTGATTGGTTACAGTTACACAATGGCACAGGTTTCATTGTCCCCCAGTGTACGGCACAAAACTAATGCTCTTGTCATGCCGAATGAACTGTAACTATTGTTTTCATCCGTAAAGCTTATACGCTCAATTTGTTCGTTCCTTTTTTTCATGGAAATTTTCCCTTTTGTTAGGGAAATATGGCCTAGATTTTTTTGGAAACTTACTCAAGTTAAGTAATAAGTAACTGTTTATTTCGTTATAACACTAAATAAACGTTCCTATTTAGTGGTAATGCAGTACATTTTTGACTCTTGATAGTAAAATTAAACACTTTAGAACGAATTAATCGCGTTTATTAACACCATGACCCTACTTTTCGAGCCCTGATTAATCCGACCTAAAGTGTTTAATTTCAACGAATAACAACACCGTGTTCGACTTTTTGTATATGAGAAATGAAAATGGACGTGTCCATTCTTTGTTTTGTATTTCAAACATATTTCAAATTCATTTACACAAAATGAATTGTACCTACATAAAAGTAAAGGTACCTAAATACAATTATCTACTATCGACACGTCATGTCATAACCGTGTTTCCAATAACACATAAAGAAAACCCATTTGCTAGTGTACAAATGGGAACCCATTAGAAAATCAATATAAAGCGGAATACTAACCGGCCCGTGTCACCTAGCGACGGGACGCAAACACAGCCGGTGCCGCCCAAATTACGGGCTCACGGTCCAAAGTAGCCACGGCCGATTTATTAAATGGAATTCGAAGCAAAGTTCCCTTAGGAAAACACACTAATTATTGATTAGATAATTCGTGGGTAACAAATGGATGTGTGGAATATTAGAGTTTTTTTTTGACGTACCGAACGACTTTCAATTGGTTTTTTTTCAGTTTGCTACGAAAAAACAGAAGCGGCATAAGTTTAACGTGGAAAATAAGCATCTGAATGTTTGTCACAAAGTAGATTTTAATTTAAAATACTGTCTGACGGGATAGTTTTTAGATTATTTTAGGTATATAAATAAGTATGAAACAGGTGCGAGAACTATATTTACTTACCCTATTATATGTAATCATTTTTAGTAAAAAGTACGACTTTGTCGCTAGCTGATAAGGCGCAAAAAGGTTAATTTAAAAATTAACCTTATCAACAAACCAAAAAGTGGTACCTTTAAGTAAAATTTCATAGAATATTCTTGAATCAGTGTTACTTATTTATGTTAGAATTTTGATTAAGCTATTAAACAACTGGTTCTAAGAAATATTTCTTAACTACTTCGTAGAAATATGTAATTTATCAATAGTCACGTGACAAAAAATAAAAGCTTAATTTGATTTATTCGTAATCTCACGAAACAACAGTTTGCCTTAGCACGCCTGACCTCACGTGAACTTTATTTGAAATTCTCTTTTAATCGTTTAAGCGCTTAGTCATTACCTGAGGTTGTTCCCGATCTAGATTAGAATTATAAATTATAATATGTACTTAGCTCAACACATTCAATCTTGGTTTCCAATTTAGGTAGATTATATTCCATTGCCTAGAGGGTAACAGATGGTTTCAGTTGCGTAATTAAATACACAAACGTAATAATTATACTCGATGGTGGTTTCACAACATTCTACAATATCAAATTATGCTGATTATTCGTATCGATATTTACTGGTTAATTGTTGACTTTGTAATTATATAACTTCGATTCGTGGAATAACATCATGTTTTATTAATTAAGTCTACACAAATGTATTATTAATTATTAATATTTTGCTCTCAAATATTATTTGTATAGTTGTAAAAAACAAATCGAAACCCGTAAAACCGAAACCGTCTTTTGAACTTAAACTGTTAGCACCCTGTTTTCAGGTATTCTCATAGCGGTGTGTTCGTCCTGCCTGACGATCAAGTCCGTCAGTACGCTGTGTACCTATCTTAAGATCCGCTACCACTCGACATAATCAAAGGAGTCTAATGTTGCTGACCAAAATTATCATTAGCTACAACACTTAATACACAATTGAATTTAATACTTGTAAATAGTAACTACTTTTGTTGTGGAGAGAATTTTATTACGCACTCGGTAACGGATTTGATGTATTCCACCTGAGAGATGGTCTTATTTTATGAGGAAAACTAGAAGAGCATGTGGCGATATTGCCAGGACAGTAAATCCAAGTCCGACACTAAGGAATTGGACTAAATTAACACAAGTGACTGTTTTGTGCGGACATCCCTACGTATTGCTATCATCATCGTCATTGCGTGCACTTACACTGGGCCTATACCACGTAAATCGAACGACCGTGGATTTGTATCTCTATATCTGTCACACTTGACAAAAACTTGGCAAATTGGAGAAAGAGGTTTTCCCGTCAATGCCAATTTTCGATGTTCGTGGTAGGCGAGCTGGTTCGTGGAATTTTCGGCACATTCTCGGTAGGCAATTGAAACCCCAACGAGAATTACGCTAAGTTGCCCGTTGTTACAGTGCGAGGTAAGTATACTGTTATTCTCCCCTTTTGTGTGTAACGAAATTACCGCATCTAATGTGAGCAGCTTACACGCAGCGCCTTGCGATTGTGGGTTTGTTGGCTATGAATAGAACAAATGAAAAAAAAATCTTATAGCGAATAACGGTACTAACGGTACTTAATCATATCATCGATTACCTTCCACACATTTTCCATACATCTTTAACCATCTATTATCATAAAGCAACAGCAGTAGTAGATGTAAAGCTAGGGTAGGTCAAATTAATTTTTAGTTCAAGTGCGAAGGGAGGACATCTGGTTCGGGGTTTGAACCGGCGGTGTCGTAAGCCACGGATACACATACTGGTCGCGCTTATTACAGCTATGCTGATTCTTACCCTCAGCTAGCCGAGTATGGTACTCAGGGGGCGACTCCAACGTTCCGAAATTGTCTCACCCATATGTTTAATAAATGAGGACATTTGAGGAGCAAAGACGCCGCCAACTGATGTCACAAGTGGGGTGAAAGTGGCGTGTTATGCCGTGCTGTAAAATTGCACGTCATTATCAGATTTATGTAAAGATTGTACACGCTAATATCCGGTATTTTCCTAACAACACATCGTACGTGGCCAGATTCCCAGGGAAAACTTATTTTACCCTAGAGAAATAAGAGTTAATAGCTAATTTTATTTCACTGTGTAGTTATCTATGACGGCCTATGATCGATCATCATAAGGTGAAAATGTGTGTCCAGACGTCGTGTTAAAGCGAACATTTTAACTAGATAACACAAGACACATCATAACATTCCTATAAAAGCTAGGTTTTAAAATACGAGTTAAATAATATTGAATTTTTATTTTAAAATGTATATTATACACCGCTAAAACATAATGATGTACTTTTAATACTTATTACACAGTCAAAAACTCTAAGCAGAGAAGAAGCGACTAAAAGTTATTCATAAAAGTCAAACAGCCCTAGGGCAGTGTGGACGCCGCCTGAAGTAATAAGTGCCAGGCTGGGGTGGAAAACGAAAATGCTTATGCTGCTAATGAACTTTCCCTGACTTTTATGTTATAGCATAATTTTTATGGGCCTTTTACTGCCACCGAAGTAGCTAGTCATTAGGAATCACGGAAATGATGGATTTACTTAATACATAAAACGTATAACGCGCTCTGTTCCAACGCTTTGTCAAGTGTAATTTATCAAAAACGACAGGAACATTACGTGGAGTAATGACGTTGATAAGGTGGTACATTTAGGAACGAAAAATACTATACCAACTTGCTAATATATTACTGTGTTTCACACTGCTAACATGAAAACTAAGCACCATGCACAAATTGGATTTATATTTAACGATTCTGAATACGCAACTGCCAAGGTAACAACTAACAAATCCATCGTAGCCATACTAACACACTTAAAAGGCACGTGACATGTTTTTAGTTAAAAAAAGTCTTGTCACGTCAGTTAGCCCCCGGGACAGTAAATATTATCAAAAAAATAGTAAAGAGTGTCTATAAAGGACCTTATAAAAGCAGACGCTGCTGAAAGGCGCAAAAAGCCAAGCCCATTACGGGACACACGTTGTAGGAAACCACAAAAGACCCAATTATTCTGGTGTGTGACGCCAAAAAGGGTTGGACTAAAACCAAGTCGGCGGGCACTCTGTTTTACTTTCCGAAACGCAGTGAGCAGAAAGTTGGACCCCGTAATTCCGGCAAGTGTGAAATGGGCGCCTAAGTTTAATTTTTTAATACTTTCTTTGCTGAATTAACTCCAAATTTTAGGACGTTTTGATTTTCTGTGAAGCGTATTATGGTGTATTATTGTACTTGCATTATATAAGTTATAAACTAACTTAATAATACAATAAATAAACGTAATAAAACAAAAAAAAGTGACGCATTCAATGCCAGTCGTGTTTTATAAATTTTTACTTTCTATTATTTTCAAAATGATGTTTTAAATGTGCTTTTCCTCTTTTTGTGCCTATATTATATATAAAAAAAAATTACCGTTTATAAACGGATAAACAAATAAGGGAACAAATGACAGTATGTACAGTCAAGGGCATAAATATATGTACAACTTTTTCATTACTTTATATGGAATCATATGGCTGAAAAGACAAAAAGTGTATAGATATTTATGCTCTTGACTGTACAACATGACACCATCAGAAGGAATACATGAAAACACCACGGAAGTGATTTTAAGGAGCAAAACACGAAGACAGCTAGCGTCTCCATCAAACGTACACGCGACACCCTCACCCGCCCCGTCCGTCTCCTCGCCATCGTCGTCGGGCGATTACTTTGCCACTGCGCCCGATACCAGCGAGTCGAACGACGAGTGCGGGCCGCCGCCGTCGCTGCCACGACTACCTGCGCGACGAGGACGGCCACCGCTGCCGGCACGCTTGGAGCCTGCGGGACAATCCGCACTGCCCATGGCCCCCGCTACCAATGGTGTTGTGCGTCGCATGAGATGGTCTTAAAAATGAATGAAAACGTCATAGGCGCCTACTATGGGGCTACAGAGGTGGGAACCCGTCTATCCGCGTACCGTGCAAGGGTGCTGCCTCTATTTCAGGCTCTTGAACCCGCCATCGTCGTTTCGGAGCAACGATTATCGGATCGGGTGCGCGTCATTCAGCGGCAAAAACGTTTGGATGACGCGACACTCGGTCGGCTCCGCCTAGAGGCTTTCACCGTGAGACCCACTCGCCACGTTGTCGGATCCGGTGCCCGCACCTGACCTGGCACTGGGGGCGCCGCGAGTTGATCCCAGTGCTGACGAGGAGTAGTTTGCGAATCAAAGTGTGAGTACTTCTGCTGAGCAACTGAGGAGGACTTTGGAAGAGACGATTACGCAGACAAACAATTCCACAAACAATTCCACAAACAATTCTAGACCACGATTACCACGTTTTTTTTTTTTGCATCTGTTCAGCATGTAGCATGTAGCATCTGTTCAGTGCCCGTTGAGCACAAGGAGGGTGAATGGATGAGTGTTGTGGAACGTGAGTGTGACATAATCTCGTAGCCGGGATTATTCACCAGCAACTTGCTCTTAAATACGATCTTGTGGACCACGAAGTACCGTACTACGAGTATGCACCTGCGCCAGTTCTCGAAAATGGTCGTGCCGATCGATCTATCATCACGGACAGGAATATTGTAGCCAATAAGCCTGACATCGTGCTAATTGACCGATCGCAGCGTCGGGCCGTGCTCGTTGACATAAACATCCCCCATGGCAAGAATCTCGTGAAAGCCGAGAAGGACAAGTCCAGTAAGTACCTAGGCTTGGCTCACGAGATAACCGTCATGTTGGATGTTGACTCGACGATCATTGTCCCGATAGTCGTTTCAGCGAACGGTCTCATAGCGAAGAGTCCCGACCAATATCTTGAGAGACTCTCGCTAGATGGCTGGATTAAGGGTCAGATGCAGAAGGCGGTAATCCTGGACACGGCGCGTATAGTCCGGCGGTTCCTTTCTCTGCGGCCCTAACCACCGGCAGCCTCGGCCCTGCCCCGTTGCCGGCAGCACTCTAGGTTAGGTTTCTTTATAATATGTATTTTGTATTGTTTTTGTATTTTAGTTTTATAATAATACTTATTATAAAGACCTAACTAAAGATTGAAAAGAAATAAAGAGAACAATAAATATTTTTCTATAAAGTACACCCAATAGATACTCAACTATCTTAAGACTTATTACTACCAACAGTAAATCAATAGTGGTTAAATAATTTAAGCCAAATGAATTTTATTACGCGCATACATCACATTAATAAATCAAGAAACTGGTTGGCGCGTATTAAATAAAATGAGTCCGAGTAACGACATCCAGAATCATATAAAACTTATAGCACTGTTACATACTTTATCTGCACTTAATTAAATCTCAATAAGAGAGGCAAGTAAAATAAACCAACAAAATTAATGACATACCCTTATTAAGGAGATTTTTGTTTAACCTATTAAAACTTTAGCCATCTTGGAAAAATCCGAGTCCCTTCACTCTCGTGCAGGCCAGGAGTAAGAGCACTTGACTCCACTTTTTGGGACAATCTTTGGTTACGAAGCTTCCTGTTATAAAAGCTGAGTACAAACTTGAATAATTTGTTTCAGAGCTCTTCATATTATGTTTTATATGAATAATTAAAAAGTTTATAACATGTTTCTACAGTGAATATGCCGTTTCTAGAAAAAAAGAGTACGATCAATCTTGTACTCCAATAAAAAAAAAGTTAATAAGTGCTATCAAATATTTAAAGGCGCAGCTGTAGTGAGCACCTTGTTTGATTAAATAAATCTGATAGCGACTCCACAAATCATTTCAAGGAACACATTCGTTGTACATAATATATATTAAAGAAGCGATATTATATTATTATATTTATTATATAAATGTGGGTCCTAGTCAGGATAGAAAATGTTATTAATTGATAATTTTGGCCATTTTCTACATAGGATTTTCGCTACAAAACGGGTAACTTATTTTATCGTCTACGGCGTAGCGCTACGAGAATTGCGTAGCGTTGAATGAGTTAAACATAATAATTATACCAAAAGCCAGCTGTAGGCGAACTTTCGAACGAATTAATTATGGATATTGTTATAGATAATCTTTATCTATAACAATATCCATAATTAATTAAATTATACCCCCGCTTTTCCTTATAACTTCTCCTTGACACATGTCTTAATTCCGGTAACGGTGCACTATAAACTGAAATTCATTATCACACAAACTGTATTTTATGGTTTTTAACGACTATAAATATTCATAGTCGGGTCGACCCGCACAAAACGGTCAATGAGCCGAATGATTTAATAACCCGTGTAGTTACGTTCAAATACACTTTTGCTTCACTTATATTCACTGATATTCAATTTGATCTGCAGCTGAGCGAATCAACTTTTTTGCAATTATTGCCCTACATCATTATTTGTTAAACTTTTAAAAGTTTTAAACATGATCAAAATGAAATCAGATTCATCATATTCAAGCCATATCATGGAGGAGTTAAAAATAAATAAATGGACGAACCCTTATTTTCATACAACAACGGTTTAGGACAGCTATGTCCACTGGATTAACTGGGTAGGTAGCTCTTAAAAAAAATATCGTACTTTTTTAACAAGTTATTAAATATCGAATTACAATGAAAAACAAATATATATTACATTCCGTAGCTTTGTTGTTGTAAAACCGACCGAATAAAATTTTGGAAGAAAAAAGGTGATTGACCGAGCTACATTACAAATTTTGAAATCTGAAGTTGATTTGATATTCATTTTGTTTAATAAGCAAAATTCCCTGCAAAACATTTCAATTAGATGTGTACACACCACGTATACACCGCAATAAGGTGGACATCTTAAGAAACAACCATCTTTCCTCTAATAGTGATAAATCCCCGCAATTATTTCTTTTCCTCATAACGAAGACCTCAATTAAATTTCGGCGCTCAACAATTAATATACTCGACGGAAAAAACTGTTTTTTTTACTTTCCGCAACACAAATTTCAGTGGGAATAAATCACGGGAAATTACGTTTGAAACAGTGGACCGCGCGGGGAAAATACGCCATTTTCATAAGGGGAAAAACAATAACTTCAGGCGTAGAGCAAGGGCCGCTTTTAAGACCCATAAATCAAAACACGGACGATATTTTCGGTATAATAAGGCCAGAAGCGCACTTTCAGGGCGGGATTTTTTGGGACAGATCGGGATTAGTGTTGTTTTTATTCGCTCCTGTATACCATCCTATCAAAACATAAATGTTCTTAGGAGCATTATCGTTTACAGTTCACTTCTTCATAACTGCGCTTCATCATGCTTT